>CAXIVR010000005.1:52293228-54852046 GCA_964035755.1 Teleogryllus oceanicus | reverse complement strand
GTAGGGTTCACTATTTGGGCGCTACTCCCAGTACCTGCACCGCCGAGTCAAGCAAGATGAGTTTGAACTAACATTTATTTCAACTTAAAGGGTGCAATACCTGCTGCGGCAACAGTAGCATCTGTAGCATCGTGGACTGGAAATCCTGAGTTCGAATCCAACGTAACGATTTTCTACACTAGCTACATACTCAAGTCGATTTCGCTCACATCTGGAGGAGAATTCTACCAACCGAGTTCCCTGATTGGTAGTTTTCCGTGATTTCAATACCAGATGAATGCCACACCAGTATCGCAACAAACGAGTCTCGGACCACCCATACCAGAAGACCGGCCTGGATTATATATTGAGAGATTAGAGCTTGGCCCGGCCGAAAATGTGTCCAGCTTGGGAAATACCAGGAGGTAGTAAAAATCTGTTAATTTTGTTTAAATCGCTATATTCATCTAGACCTCGTATTATAAATATATGGGAAAATGGAGAAAAACTGTCTTTTATTGACCTACATTTATTCTCCACTTATATCTGAACTTATATGTTGTACTTATTGCCGACTTACACAACATATGGGGAGATGTTCGCCATCTATTAGGGGTCTAACGTTCCTCCCTCTTAACATAATCTCTTATGGGTTTAACATGCACTACTTTTACGGGACCTTTGATCTCAATAATTAACGCGACCGGACACAATAAGCACTCACGCTTTTAAGCACACTTTTTAGGCAGCGTGGTTCTCCGTCATTGGAATCGCGACAGTAGCGGCGGTAGTTCCGGCGCGAAGGGACGGTAGAGCGAGAGCGCGGAGTGGGTGCGGCGCGGGACGACAGGGGGGGGTGGCGGGAGCGAAGGGGAGCGAGGGCGGGGGCGCTGACGGCGCGCGATGGCCCGTGGCGCGTGGGCGCCGGTCGCGGCCTTGGCCTTGCTGACGTCACGCGCCGGGGGTCACCTCGCGCTCCAGCGGCGGCGGCGGAGACCCCGTCGCGGGTTCGCCCGCCCAGCGCTGCTGCCGCCGCCGCAAACTCGTTTACGTAACGCTTTCAGATATGACGAATTATTCTAAAAAAGGACCACTTTCACAGGTGGCGAAACAAATAATTGTCATGCAGGGCAATGACACTGCAAGAGATAGTTAGTTAATGCCTTATTTAACGAGGCGAGACTCGGGTCATCAGGCCCGCTCTTCCGTCTGACCACGCAAATTTTGCTACGCTCCTTTCACTATCTCGCGCAGAAAGGAGGTATTATTTTGGGCGACGAAACTGGCAATTTGAATTTAAAGCTCAGAGGCTTCTTTTAGATTTGAGGTTCTTTTACATGCAGTAAATCTACTACATGGGACAGCCGGCTTAATTCCCTTCCGAAGGAAGGCATAATAAAGATTTTTCGTAGAGGTAGTGATGAAGCCTTTTTTAAAGGAGTTACTCTAAGAAGGGACCACTTTGACAGGTCGGAAAACAAATCAACGTCATGCAGAGCGATGCCATTGCAAGAAATAGCGATAAAGCCATTTACAAATGAGCCAACTGTAAACGAACACACTGACAAAATGAGTGCATGGACGTTATTTGCAATTGAATTCTCAGCAGTGACCAAGCAGTGGGTGTCAAAGCGGTTCCTTCTTATAGTAATGTCTCCACACAAATGAGCTAACTCTAAACAAACGGACTGATAAAATGAGTGCATGAACATAATTCACAGTCATGTTGCCAGTAGTGGCCAAACAGAAGCTGTCAAAATGGACCCTTATAATAATCACTCTATCTTATAAAAATGGCGGGGAAATTAAGAACATTGAAAATAACTACAGTGACATGTATCTTAAGTCGCTGACGAATCCGGAGTAAAAGACTGTTAGAACAGGTGGCCGCTTAATGCAGGTTATAAGAATATGAGATGTTTGAAATGGAGTTACTATGTGTTGCTTTTTCTACTTAATCTACGTAAAACATGAACCTCTTTTGCTCAGGCGTACTCTTACCAAAAATCATTCAATTCCTGGTGTTTATGTTTTACACCACATGTTATTTCTGAACTTTCTGAATTTGAATCCCAACTGGACTTGAAGCTGCCAATCTCACGCTAAGGAAATTACGAACAATAATGAAACTCATTTATTGGTACCTGAAACACAAATTAGTCGCCCCGCAAAATTAGCAATATACAAATAGGAACAAAATGAACAATATAAAATCATAGAATAATATTCGTACAGATACTGTAGATTCCTAATCTGAAGAATCTATTTCTATTGTTCCTTAATCATTATGGATTTTAAAAATCTCTCTGCTTCAACCATGGATTGCAATAATAATAGCAAGTAGGAAGTGCTATGGCTATTGCTCACTACGTTTCATTAAAAAACAAAGTCTCTTCTGATGAAGTAAGGCAAGAAAGTAAAAATTACGAACATTGCTTGAATAGAAAGTTCAAATGAAGAAAACGAAAACACTCAATGTTTTCAATATATGATTTATTCTTTATTGTGGTTCTAAATATCTAGACTTTTCGACCGTGCCTGAGATGATTAGTTCGGTCGAGAGGGGATTGTATTCACAAATCTGGATGATGAAGAAGCATTAGAAGCAAGATGAGGTAAACGGGAGAGCGTTGAGAAATCCTACCGCAACCAGCTTTCTCCACAACATTTCACATGGATCAACCAGGATTGAACACTCGTGTCTGGAGGTGGGAGGTGAACGACCTAACCACTGCACCACTGGTCGTCCCTACGGCATAGAGTATAGTACGATCATCTGGGAGACGAAACTATGTTCATAGTACCGCAGTTGATTGCTTCATGGTACGCACTTTGTTCCATCTTTCCGTAGCTCGCGAGGTAATGGTGATGAACGAAAATGGGATAAACTAGAAGGAAATAGTTAATAGTAGCGACTACTGTAGAAGTATCCTCTCCTTCAAAAAATCTGAAAATTAAAAAAAATAATAATATAATAATAATAATAATAATAATAATAATAATAATAATAATAATAAACGTACCCTTGGGTGACTCCTGGACGCCATGCTAGCATTTTATGAGGCGCCCCGCGTTCAATTCTCGATCGGGGAAAAATAAAGCTGTAGCTTTGAAATATAGGCTCAGATTATATAATTATGAGGTGACAGAAAGCGCAGTACAGGCAGAAAAATCTAGTTAGGGTGATGGGATTGCGACATTTTCACTACATGTCTCACTTTCCCCCCAGCCCCACGCCTGAGAACATTGTTATCTAGGCAAAAATCGGATTAATCTGACCCTAAAATGCGATATACATAATAATAAACTTGTGATCAAATGGGAATCCCATTGGAACCTGTAATCCCAAATATCTTTCACATACGACTCCTCACTCACTCTTCACGTGGCGAGCCCTATTAAAGTTAACATCTACTAAGGCTGTGGAATCCAGCACATTAGGCGGCATGGTCTACTACGATGCGAGAAGGAGATCTTGATGGGGTAACTAGAAGATAATTCTCGGGTAAAGGACTATCAAAATGACATAGGACATAGGTCAGCCCTTTGGGCTACAGATATGGTAGAGGAGGAACCCATGAAGTGGTGTACAGCTGCTCTCATAAGTTGAGTTTGTATTTAATGTTTCTAGCCGCATCATCTACTTCGGTCACTGAGTGTAGGGCAGGTTTTATTCGACAGATGGCGATATTTCTGTCCTGCTGAACGTGAGATCCGCCAGTCGATCTGCATGTCGACCTAAGCGGTTTTCCCTTCCAGTTATCTCCCCTAGTGGACCCACTCAACCCGGAGCAAGCCAATTTTGGTTGTTCCGCATAATGCGTGGTAGTGTGGTGTAAATGACTGCTAGTGTGTGTCCGAGGGGAGAGGCAGTGCCGGCGGGCAAACAGGTCGAGGGCGCCGATAATGGAACTGATGGGGAAAATATTTTTAAAAAATTGAAAAATAAACTCGAAAAATTCGTTACCGAAATTTTATAAGTCGAGGAACACCAGTCTGGTGTTTTTAATACAATTTTCAATTATTTTTTTACCTTAAATAAGTTTATAGTCATTTCGTATAAGGTAGGGCTCTATAAAATTAATCAAATGACGCTAAAATTAAAATAGGTTCTACTGAAATTCATATCTATTAACTTATTTATTTAACAAGTAATTTTATTAAACACTAACTAAACAAAATTTTTAGCGTTTTAAGATCACCATGGAAATTATATTATTTGATCACTAAATACTTTAAAAAATATTAATTTTGATCCAACTTTCACTTTTTTAGTTTTTTCGGAACGAAGGGTGAAGGACTATGTTTCAGCATTGCCCCGGTCCCAAAATTGTCTAACTCCGGCACTGCGAAGAGGATAGAACAAGGATGAAGAAGGGAAGTCGCGCTCGTTACGTGACCCTGTTCCGACGTTCCCAGGTTAGAGAGACCAAGGAAAACTATCAATCAGAGCAGCCGGCCGCTAGAATTCTCCAACAGACACTGGCTCAATTCGATACAGCAAACACTCATTGACACAATTTCCATGGAAGCGAAATAATTAGATCAGTGTTCATGTTACAAAAATGCATGTTTTCCAATTATTATTATTATTATTATTATTATTATTATTATTATTATTATTATTATTATTATTATTATTAGCGTATCGAACAATTCTGACCACGTCACACGATTAACATGTGTAATTTTTAGGATCAGCTTTTCAGCTGTATCCCTCGTTACGACAAGGTTGTTACGGTTTGAAGCGTGAATTACGAGGTATAATAATATGATGACGATGAAAGGTAAAGGCACAACCACAAATACGATCATGCCTACGCAGGACTGGAACCTGCAGTCTCCTCGGTGCAGACGAAGACTGTCGCAACCGTCTGCGCTACGGGGCCGGCGGCTTCTTCTTCTTCTTCTTCTTCTTCTTCTTCTTCTTCTTCATTATTATTATTATATTATTTTATTGTTATTATTAATATTATTATATTATTATTATTATTATTATTAATATTTGGTAATTATTATACATTCGTATAATCGGTTTCGTTGCCGGTACCAAAAATGTGTTTGTGTTACGGCGAAACACAAGAGAGAGTTCGAGCAAATTTTTACTGTGTACGTATTACGTTAATTGTTAATTCACACTCATGAGTCAAGCAAAGATTATCTCCGAATATTCCCTTTAAAGACCGCGACTGAGACGAGGATTCTGTGACCAGGCGTTTTTACAGGAATAAGGAGGGAACAGGCTTGCACCTTAAAAACACTATAATCAGAGAAATACTAATTCTATAGCGTTTTGTAACGAGTTTCTAGCAATATGCTGTCACACAGGATGCTGATACATCAGTGAGTGATTCAGTATGAAGATTCACAAAGGAGATAAAAAATGTTTAGTCCTTAATTCAGAGAAGACATCTTAAAACTTGCATATCATGGTCAGCGGTACTTCTCTCTAAAATCTCGTTTTCAACTCAAGTATTACGCACGTATAGTGCGGCCTCATACCACATGGTCGTTCCCCCTGATTTTAACGTTTTTTTAAACATATTTCTGAATCATCTACATTCTACGACATCTACAAATGAATGATTTGAAACAAATATCAAACCATTTCGCTGATTGTCTCCTAAGTAAAATAGCCGGGGTCTTTTTGGTGTCATCCATGTAAAACCAAAACCTATGTGTGCAGTGCAAAGAAAACTGTATTTCGAATAACCAAGTATATATTGATTTGTTCCTGCAACATGAGCGAAAAAGTTAATAAATTATTATTTCAATGATTTTTTAAAAAATATTTGTTTTGTTCCATTGCAAGAACTGACATCTATTGTAATATTGATTGGAAAGTTATCAAACATTCCTCAATTTGAAGTTGATTGTTCAAAAGGTTTTCATGGGCTGCAAGGAAAGGAATCTTCAGATAAAGCCATGAGCTAATGCTTCTTATCGGCGTAACGTATACTTCCGTTTTCGAACTTGAGAGCCTCCAACTGCCGTCGTGCTCAAGTTGTCACCAGCACCAGAGCACTTTGCTAACGTCTAACGACATCACGACACTAATCACCCTCTTTTCTCCTCAACACTGCCGTTACAACAAAGCTGATGCCACCACTATTCCTTGGTCGTATTTCCACCGACACTATTTCTGCCAACCTCATAGCTGTTCACCTCACTTATACTACTCCCGCTCTTCAAGTGAGGCAATGCCCACTGTCACTACTATCACAAGAACCGTCGTCCAACGCCACAAAATTCACCACTTCCATGAGCCATTCCAAATCCTGGCAGTGGGAGGACTTTTGACACTTGCTAGAGAGCTAGGTCGAATTCAGCCGCTGACTGGAGGAGAATTCATGCGGCTGCCTTCTCTGATCGGTTGTTCTCCGTGGTTGCTCCAAACAATACCAGGCGAACGCCAGAGCCGTACCCAAACAACTGCCCCAAGGACCGCGAGCGATCTTTGCTTCCTCTATCTTGTCGTAACCTCACATCTTACATTTACCATAATGTGCACTACACTACCAGGACAGGAGATTAGACAGGAGATTAGAACTTGTTCATGCTGCCCTGCTTTTGGGAAATAACTGGTTGGGGAAAACCCCGCAAGCTGACATGTAATTAGGTGATTTCTAGATCTCAACATTTAGTGGGGAAGCCCCCATCTCTCGCGTCAAAATATGCACTACACTTACAAGACTAACGACCTTAGCAGATGACGCGGTCGGAAATACTAATCAATGAACCAAAAGCCATCCGTTTACGACACCACGATATTACTTTGGCCATTGCACCTTCATTGAGACGCCAATTAATGCTATCAACAACTCATCGCAATTAGCACTATCAACATTGTCGCTTACCTAAGCGCCATCATCACAATTGGAAGTCGAGACATTTCGCGTGAAAAGAGTGACCGTCCTCTGGAGGGAAGACCCCAGACAGCGCCTGCTGAGGTCGAGGACCTTTGCACTCGGACTTGAGGCTGCCGTCGCCTCCCGCCACCCGCGCCCTCGCTCCTGGTGGCGGCCACGCGATTTACGGCCGCGAGCGGAGCGGAGCGCGGTCTGGCGCGGGCGGAACCCGGACCTTCCGCCGGCGAGCCGCGCCGCGCCGCGCCGCTTGCGGTCCGGCCGACGCGACGGCTGGGAAGGGACGGCGCTGATACGAGAGGTTGAGATTGAGGCGACGGCAGTGGCGGGTGGCAGCGATGGCAATGTTGGTGTTACGACTATAGGAATATTAGTTACTGTTTATGTTAGGAAGTAAATATTGTTTTATCTATTCATATTGTGTAATGAAAGACAGTTGCGCCGGCCATAGCCGAGATCACTAAGGCTGAAGAGCCGTAGATGCCTCGTGCCTGACGGATCGCGGGTTCGAATCCCGCGTGGGGTATAGATGTCTGTGCGTGTCCGTATACCACCAATGTTATTTACAGTGGTCGCAATATTACCTTTGAGGTTGGAAAGAGACCTTAAATAACTTTTAAAAAATCAGCGGCGCGCCCAAGACGAGGAGGGGGGACACGTATAGTTTCTGCCGCCCCCAGAAGCCAATGATTAATTTTCAAAATTATAACTCTATAAAGTTCCTGTACTGGCAAAAGTGATTCATTATAACAATTATTAACATTATAAATATTAACTAAAAGACGAAAATAAAAATACATTTTATACTCAGCATACATGAAAAATTCACGAAAACATCAATTCGGTTGGATCTTTACCTGTAGCCCACCCCCCTTCCCGATCCAAAAATCTTGGATGCATCTCTGTTAATAGAAAACCATTTAGTTTGTTCTGGTGGGATATTTTAACGTGTTTGACGTGTTCTGATCGTTCCATGATTACCAGAGGTGAGAAGACAGTTACAAATTGTTGATGGGGTTTCTTGATTTTGCTGAGTGGGTTCATAATTATTGAATTACAATTGTGGAAAGTTATTAGAAGTTGTAATGGTTAAATTTGGGATGCGCAGAGTAAGCACAAATAGTGTACTCTTAAAACTGGGAGCGCAATTTACATTAAATGAGGGAAATAAGTCCATTTGTGTTTATTGAAGACTGTCTCTAGATAAACTAATTCAAATAAATTTTGTTTGTTGTCTGAAAAACTGTGTCAGTTTAGTCTATTGAATAAAGATCACCTTCATGCTAATTGTGACTAAGGTAAGCCATGTGACACATTAAGTGTATTGGGTTATCCTAGATTTCTATATTTTGAAACATATTGGATAGCGCGAACTTGGAATAGAGTTCTGAGAGACGTAACACTGATGGCATGAATTTTGTTGGCGTTGGCGGCGCCGGTTGTGTTGAGGTGGTGGTGATAGTAACGAATGGTGATAATGGAAGTGACGATATCTGTGGCGGGACAGATGGCGGCCGAGGGGACATTTTTATGCCACTTTTTATGCGGTGGTGGCTGGGCTGGTGGTGGTAACGGATGGTGGAAATGGTAGTAGAAGCAATTGTAGATACGGTGATGGTGGCGATGAGTGTTGCGGAGATAAAGGTTCCTATTGTTGTGGCTGCGATGTGGATGTGTTAGCGACAGTGGTGGCAAAGGTGGTAGTGGAGAACACATTTACAAGTTATAAAAGGCGAAGACGATGGCGGTAGCAGCGAATTTGATGGTACCAATTATGGCAGCGTTGGCGTCTGTTTTCAGTGATGGTGACAAATGGCGTTAATGGTGGTGGCGCTGGCAATTGTGATTATGGCGCTTAGCGGTAAGCGGCAATGTTGATAGTGCTAATTGCGACTATGTTGAGTTTCCGGTGGGGGCGCCCAGCGGAAGTGTTTGTTAATAGCATTAATCGGCGTCAGAAGCCATGAAGTTGACGATGGCCAAAGTAATATCGTCGGTGTCGGAAACGGATGGCTTTTGGTTGATTGATTAGTATTTCCGACCGCGTCATCTGCTCAGATCATTAGTCCAGTAAGTGTAGTGCCTATTTTGACGCGAGAGGTGGGGTGATCTTCCCCGCTGAATGTTGAGATCCGGAATCCATCTAATTACATGTCAGTGAGAACAAGCAAGTCAGCTAATATGGAATTGACACTTAGACGTCCTACATGCCGGACGTTTCCTTCTGTAACGACTCAAGTCATTCGTCCCGAAAGTGTAGTGCATATTGTTTCACGGGAACTGGCGGTATTCCTTTATCCACTGGAAAGGGAGATCCAGCACCGTCCTGCATGTCGGCTTGAAGGGGTTCTTTTCCGACCGGTATCTCCAGCAGATGGGTATCGCCCTCCCAGAATAAGCTCTAAGCTCCCGACTGGCCTCCCGAAATGTATAGTAGGGGTGGTGCATGGAAGTGGTTGTATACGTTCATAAGGGAAGAGGATGGAAAAGAGTGAAAAAGGGAAGATTGCGTACGATTCGTCGTCCATTTGTTAGGGTATTGCTCCGACTTTGCCTTGGTATTGGTCTATAAAACTACAAAAAAACACGTCAGAGTAACCGGCTACTATAATTCTCCAGAGGTCGAACTCGAAGCAATAGCTTAAAATCTCCCGGTTAACGATGCTGCAAATACAACGGCTGTGTCACTGAGCAATTGTAGCCTGTGTAACAAGTTTGAATAAATATGTTACAATTTCTGGTGGCAGAAATTTAATAGATACATTGAACTGAAACACTCGGGCACATTGTAGTACTTTGGAAGTTCAAAGTTATTGTAAGTAACGTGTGTATATGTAATGACAATTAAATAAGTAGTAAGTGTATAATAACTGCAGCCTCCTAATTTTAAATTGTAATTCCAAGGAAGCTCTATCAATCTGCGACTATGGACAACTGCGAAGCTTTCAAGTATAAACTGCTTTTCCACCGCAACACGCTACATCGACTGCGGCGAAACTTATCTTAAATGCGCGTCCAGAAGCAGAAATGAAGCCCTTTTCTCGAAAACTAAAATTTCTCGTAGAGAGCTATTTTCGATGGTCCCAAACTTCCTCATATAATTTCAAAATTACTACACAGTTTCTTTTGTTAGTGTAGTTAAAAGACATCATCTGTAGTGACAGTATTGACAGTATTCCTGGTGTGGCTAATTTTGATCGTGACTGCGTTTACAACTTGTGGAACCGCCGATATTGTAGGAGGGCGGGCGTTTGGGGCCGAATTGGGCAGCGCCCAGGGCCATGAAGGTGAATGCAACGCCTCGCCGGTAGCCTTCTGGATCATTCGCCGAGACGGTGAAGGGTATCCGGTACCACAGCCCTCCTTGGCAGGCAATGAACCGGACCCGGAAAGCCTAGCGGAATCAAGTTGGTAGGAATTATTAGTTTTAAGTTATTTGTAGATTACACACTTGTTTTTACACTATTATTACTATTATTAATATTACAGTTATTAATATTATTACTATTATTATTACCGTTATTATTATTACTATTAAATTATATTATTATATTTTAAATTTCAGTATTTCATAATTTCAAGTTTTATCAGTATTTTTAATTTATTTTTGTTGATTAGTATACTGTCAAATATTTCAAACATAAAACACACTTCATGAAAAAATTATAAATTGAAGATAGTTTTTCTGTATTCTTGAAATAATAAATAAATGTCCACAATAAGCAATTTAAAATTTTTTTATTACTAATAAAGGAGTTTGAATTATTTATAAAATTCATGCATCCTTAACGTCTATTACTTGTTTGTATTCAGCCTCAAACAGAGCAACCTTGTGTTAGCTTGAGTGCAATCAAAAATTAAACATCGTCTAGTTAAAACCATAAATAGTGATATTTTCAAGAAGCAATTAAATGAATCAATTTGCATTGAGAACATGAAAGTAAATACCTTCTGAACGCAGGTGCTCATTCCATTTAATATTTATCCTCGGTAATAAAGAATTAAGCTAACTTGTGCTTCTTTTAATGATGCATGAAATAAGCAGTACCATCTGCATCTAGCAATTATTTTCGAATGTTTTCTGTCGGACTTCAAACTTGGACATTGAAGTTTGATAGGAGAGAGAGCATCCGTGAAGCGTTTTTTGAAAACTGTTCAATAAACTCATGAACGATTAGACCAGTAAAGAATAGTAAGAAGTACTACATACATCGTTCACGCCATTCGTGACCACTTATTCTCATAGCTTCAAATTATTCCCGTGTAATACATTTTAATTTATGAAAATGTCATTTTTAAAAAAAGATTGATGTGGAACATAAAAAAATCGCCATGTTCTTTGTGAATTACAAAATTTTTATACTGTATTTTTTTAGTACATGGAATACTTAGGTATTCATTATTTCAAAGGTTTCACAAATATCGTTGGGTATTCATGGAAAGAGATGTAGTAAAATACAGTAGCACCACTGCAAATTTAGCTTCTAGTTAATATTCTCTTTTAGACTCGCGCTCTAATGCACTCGTACAGAATTCTCAAAAGATTTGATATCACTTGTCCAAAACGACAGATTAACATTCTTTTTACATGACATTGTGGGGACACTAACGCGGGGAGGTTATGTCCGAATGGAAACCAGAACTAATTGAATTGCAAAGTAAATGAAAGGAAATTTTATGTACTTAAAAACAAATGCTACACTATTCATAAATACATTAAAATATTTTCTGAAAGTTTATGTTAAAATATTTTATATTTTGAGCATTTTTTGTATTGACAGTACTTTCCGCGGTGACACAGATGAACTTGCAGTTCCAGATACTAAAAAAATTTAATGTAATTATGAACGGTTCTGGCTGTAGGAGGACTCCGGAATTTTTAGGCAGCGATTACGCATGTGGCGGTTTCGAATTATTTTGACCGGGAGACGTGACTCAGGACATCAACTGCTCTTATTGCAGTGCCCCTGATCGGGCGGTCCTAGGGTTCATGTCCGACGATGGCAGAGTTTAGACACTAGCTACAGAGCTAGGTCGGATTCAACTGTCTGGAGGAGAATTGCTGCCCTGATCGGTGATTTCCCCTGGTTTATCTGATCAATACCTGGCGAATATCGAAGCAGTACCCTAACAAACGAGCCATGAACTAGGCGCTATATTTCCTTCCTATTTCTTGTCCTATTTACCCTTACTTATACAAGTACACTAACATGACTACGCTACCACGTATGCCGGGATACGACACACATGCTGGGACCGATGGGGAGCTTACAGTTTGTCCCGGCTGGGGCGGTGCCCTTCTGGTGGCTTGGTTGGGGAAAAATCCGCTAGCCGTCAGTAGGTCGGCGACGGATCTCGCTTATGAGCAGATCATCACCACCTCCAGAGAAAGAACTTCAGTACACTTACGGAACTAATAACGCGTCCGGTATCACTAATCAATTGAATTATTTTGTAATCTTCCGACAAGCGTTGAAAGGTGAAACATCCCTAAAAGATGATACTGTGACTCCTCTGCTATTGGTTCGCGACCATTCTAAATGCAAACGGAGAATTATCAGAACTTCAATTGAATCGGTTATTTCAAAAGGGAAATTAGTCTTTGTTCCATAGTTCTGAACTTAAAAACATCCAGTTGGCGCTGGGACATTAATGTTCTTATAAAAGTTGTAGAACAGTCGTTATTGATAGCTTGGGCTACTTTGTAATTTCAAATTTGCATTTCTGTAATCTACAGAACCGTTTTTATAAAATTCAATAAAGCCATTGATCCCAATGTTGGGTAAGGCCCCTCCGCTTAAACAGTGGGGTGGCTCAAAATTGTAACCGTTTTCAGGCGAGCTAGTCCTGGAGAGCGTTTATTCAAAGCGAATTGTCCACTGTCTATATGATTGACCCCTGATCACTTAATTCACTGGTCACATTATGACCGTTTTTATGCCCTGAACTTATTTCTTTAAAAAGTAATTATGAAATGTTAAAGAAAACATTTTTTATTTAGCTTTGGATTTATGAATCAATATTATCATAGAATAAATATATCAAGTTGTGAATTAACATATTGAGCTATGTGGACATGATAAATACTCTTCCTAAATTAATAATATCACATCTACTCGTTATCGATTTCAACTTGAGTCTGTGCTATGACGAAACATTCTGGTAGAAATGGAGATATTCATGTGGGATGTATTTTCTGAACATCGACTATTTTCTTTCTGTTGATTGGAAGAACAGCTGAGTCATGAACTTTCTTGAAAGGCAAATCTGGACGTGCCTTCCCTTTCGCACATGAATGAGTAATTGATAAACCCCTCAAAATAAGTTATTACGTGCCGCGAGGTAACAAAAGTATTATCTATCATACGCAAGCTGCTTTACGTGGGAAGAGTTACACCAGGCTCACAATTAGGCCTGCCAGGACGAGGAAGAAACTTGTTTGTCCTTTTAAAATAGTTCAACCAGGTTTTGACGTCTATAATATCCAGTGTCTATTACTGTTGTCATAAAGGATTTAAGCGTTTCCTAGCTGATAATACTAGTTCTGTGTGAGGATCAGAAACTAGTCCTGGGCATATTTCTTTTCGAACCATTAGAACTTTTAGTTGTCAATAGAACACATACTTAAAGCTTGACAAGTTTCATTTTTACACGGATCTACAGATTGAACAATAAGAAAGCAAATGTATAATTGAACAATAAGAAAGCAACTCGTTTTACAAAAGAAGTGGACTAAATTCCCTTTTAAAATCACCGATTCAGTTTTCGGTCGTGCTCGGTCTACATTTGCGACAAAGCAGTTGCTCGTGGAACGACCCGGTGAGCATGTGACCTAATAACGCAAGGCCGAGGCGTCGATGGGCGTGGCAGGAGGGCGGGGCACCCGGCGGCGACAGGTTACCAGCTCCTCTCCTCCCTCTTCCTCTCCACTCTCCCTTCCTCCCCTTCCGTTTATTCCTCTCCTGTTCTCTCTTCCTCTGAGAGACACTGCTCAGAACCGGCGCGCACATGAGAGTCACGTGTGAGAACTCAAATCGCCAGTTCTATCGAGAATTGCGACAGCGCTTCAAGTATGGAAGGGAGCCCGTTTCAATGACGGTGGTGTATTTGTAACAAAGACTCGGGAAATGAACTATATTTAATTTAATAATAAAGTTAATTCATTCAATTTTGACTATCCCCTAATATTAACGTTCATTGCAATTTTGAATATCCCCTAAAAATATTCATAATATGATTTTATATTGTAATAAATAAAAATGAATGTCATATTTTAGTGTGCCATGGTATTTATTAGCTGGAAATTTTTAGTATTTATTTTCCGGACCCTTAGCTTCGTTTATAATTTTCTTCTAATTGCAGGATTTATATTAGCCATAATATCCTTTTAAACAGCTTCTCATTACTGCACATTGAACACCGAAACTTACTTCCGTATCAATTCATTAGCGTAGTCATGGTACTGACGACGTATCGAGATTTAGCATTACAAGTGAACATTCTCATGCAGAATTATAATATCCTCTAATATAATCGTTGTACCAACACTGGTGGTGATGAGCGTTAAGAAAATGTCTTTCGCCACGAGTGAACTGGTCAGTGGGGTGTCACGGGGTCGATTCCCGTTAGGAGACATACATTTGCGTAATTCATTTTGCGTGAGTTTATGGCACCTGTCGAAATCGAATTCCTAGGTCGATCGCTCTGATGGTGCTATTTTCTTTCCCTGATCACTTCCAGATTGATTGACTTTCTCTGATTGATTAATGATTCTGAGCGTGTCATCTGTCGAGGTAGCTATCTACCTACCTAGTGTCGAAAATTCTGCCATCGACGTGACAGGGACCTAGCCCTCCCGGTCAGAGGCACTGCAGAGACTTTGATGCCCTGAGCCACTTCTGACGGTGATTATAACTTCCACGCTAATGCCAGAGCAGCACCCCAGAATATGGACCATTTACCGCGTTTAATTCTTCCTTCTCTCTACTACCTCTTCCCCATCTTTAGGGCTGAGCGATGAACTAAAAACTCAACCGAGAATAGCGTTTACTGATCAAGAAAAATTCTTCTATTTCATGTGATAGGCAAGGCAAATCTACGTGCTTTTGCGCCAAGAATATTTATATTTGTTTTAAATTTTTTTCCTTTCCTACGTGAGATATCCCTTCTAGAGTATCGATATGACAGTGAAAAGTGCTGGAGGGAGAGCCGGTGGCGGGGAGACGGCCTAAGCACGTGCAGTGGAGAGTGCTGGAAACCGGGCTAAACGCCTGAACGGCGCGCTTGCGACCCACTAAGCGCGTAAGCATACATAATGCCCCGTCCCGCCCCACCACGCCCCCTCCCCCTCCTCCATGGGAGGCTCCCTGTCCAAGAAGCAAAGCGTGTTAATTGTCAGGAACCGGTCGGATGTTGCACGACCTCCTTCACTAGAATTGTATGAAATCGAGTTGCTAAAGACATTGCTCAATGCATTGCAGAGGACAAAGTAAATAGAAAACGGAAGTAGTGTAGTAGTTGACTGAAATAAAAATGATCGCAAAGTTATGAATCTTGCCCAAATTTGTGTCTTTGGCAAACCCATTTAAAATTTGTGTTTCTTACATTAGGAACTTCCTGGCATTTTTGTAAATTTTGCACTTTTTTAAAAATTCAGAGTGTTGAAAGAGAATCGGACATGCGCGAATTTTATCAGCGTACTTCTTATTATCCGAGAAAAAATTAAAGAAAAAACTTGGAGACAGTTTTGGGAAAGCTTGTCTTGTTTTTGAAAAACCTAAAAAATAACTGAACGTTTTATGCATTTTTTCTTTTAAAGTGTTTTGTAGCATTCAATATTTGTATTCAAATGACTTTGACACCATTATTTTCATAGAAACAATGCAAAGTAAGTTTTATTTTAATACCTATCAATATCACAATCTTTAACAAACAATGTTTCGGAATTAATGAATATTAAACAAATATTGTAATATTTACAGTACGTATCAGTTAACGAACGTTATTTTTACATTCATGAATATTTGTAATGAGGAAACGTATTTTATAACAAAAACACGTAAATTTCCTTGGTTCCATATTAATAAAATTGAAATGTGTCTTCAAAAATATCGTGGAAGAGTAAAATTTTGTTCTGTCAACCATTTGTTACTGAAAATGTTTTAGCGGTTTCTGACGAAATGTCGTTTGAGCATTTTTGAAAATGCGTAAGTTTAAATATTTAGTTTTTGAGAAACTTTGAAAGAAATCATTGGAGGCACACGTGCTCACAAATACAATATACTATAACAATCACATACTGGGTAAATGCGAATAACAAGAGAGAAAAAGAAATAATGTGCTCTTCAACTAAGACATTGTTACCATTTTCGAAATTAGTAAACATCTTTCCTGCTTGGCGACTTAAATTTCCTCCGGTTTGGACAATGTATTTTAATAATTCTTTAAGGTGTTCAGGAGGATTCATGAATACGTGCTCCTCTAAGTCACCGTTTAAGTGAGCATTAGCAATGTCAAGCTGTGTTTACGCACGCTAGTTGCGTTTCGGCCACCCGCGTGTCGCCGGCGTAGGTCGCTCAGGGCATCAATTGATGTCACAGCAGAGTCTCGGACCGACCGCCGACGGTTCCGACGGCGGCAGTATTTTCGACACTAGCTACATAGCTAGATCGAATTCAACTGCTGTTCAGGGGAGATATCTAGCGGCCGGCTGGTTCTGACGGGTGCTTTTCCATGGTTTCTCGGGTCAACTCCAGTATAAACATAGTACTCGAACAAAAGAGCAACGGATCTAGCGCGATATTTCCTTCCTCTTCCTTGTCCTCTGCTACCCGTCACTTACACACACGTACACTTACATGCACTACACTACCACACATGCTAGGAGAACGGTGGGGAGCTTAGAGCTTCTCCACGCCACAATTTTATTCGTTTCCAGTTTCCATGAGATATTAACTCTACTTTTCATTTATTAAATCAGTACAAAAGTCAGTTTTCATATCTTCTCATTTATCTTCCGCCCGATTCATCCTTTCATTTCCTCTTACGAGATGGTCCTCCAATTTTTAGTAGCCATCCTTTACCAATTTTATGTTCAATTCAGTTGCGATATCCGTGAGATAGACATAGCACTCACCTTCCTGATAGAGGTTCTCAAGCGCTGGCGTTTCTCCTGTAATTCTTTCACATCGATGTGAAAATTTATACAATAGAGTACACGACTAGAATTCCCTTCGTAGGTCGAAGATTGAACTTCCTTTCGTCGTATTTCGTTTCAAAAAAATACTTCACTTCAGAATTCCCTGAAGTAACTAACATTTAGGAGACCATCATACCCGAACTCGAAAGGAGTTTTGCCGACAAGTTTTTTGCAGAGCAGTGATTTCCGACATAATCTAAGATATCGTTTCAGTCCAAAATTAAGGACAGAAGTAAAGGAAGAAATAAAAATGGGTGATGATAATTTTTGCAGGAGGAGTCACAAGCCAATATTATACATTTTCCTGCACGAAGCACATTTCTTTCTATAATATACTAGTAGCATTATCTTAGCTTCTGACGAGTGTGCAATATATTCATTTTTTGAACATTTAATTCAATATGATAAGTTCAGATTTAAAGATGCGATTTGTTCAACTGCACTTTACCAAGCTATGACCTGTGTCGTTCAAATGGACACCCAAATGGTGCCTCCTCAACTTCAGCACAGTGTCACGCATTATCTCATTCTTACAATACATAACCACACAATCTCTGGAATCCCAACGGAATCTCTAGAAGTCCAAAGGGATTCAATACAATTCATTTTAGCTAACACACTGTTTCACATTACGATCACAGGTAGTAATTTCTGTACCTAATTAATTCTAAAATAATTTCATACATTTCTAAAAACTAAAGTCGCCAGCCATCCTTCGTAATAACTACAGTACTTTTCAGAAAACTACAGGATGTATTTACTTTATAATTCAAAAGTAAAATTATATTTAAATTCTATCCAATCTAAAAGATATATTTTATTTTTTAATGTGTGTATTTCCTGTTAAATATTACACAATTTTTCAGGATGTTGAAGACCCTATATTAACTTTTTCATTTCTATTTGATATTTTAAACACGATCGCTACACAAATTGGTGCTGAAACATCCATCGCAAAGCTAATTTATAAAACGAACCAAAAAACACATAACGTCTCAAATCACGAATATATGCGAAATTGAAATAGTTAAAATCGAAGAATATGACTGTTTAAAATTTTCAAATGCAGCGATAAACATATGTCAGAGTTATAAAAATCAACAAAGCAAACACAAATAGAGTTTTAGAAAGTCTTATAAATACGTACGTTTATGAATATTAATGTTTATAAAATGGTTTTTCGAATTCGTACGTACAGCCAGGGTCATTTGCAAGTTTCACTTAACAGTAGTGACATATTCTCATATGTACGGTTTCTATAAGAATTCAAGATGTATATAATTTGCAGTTAACGTTTAAAAAAGTTATTAACTGAAAGATAATGACCGAATCGTGTGCATCAACGTATTAAATTTGAGATGAGCAACCAATGTGCTAACTACAGTTGACTTTCTGTCAGTTCATGAAAATCACTCCATATTAATGTTCATTGTATTAATTCCTCCTAAAAATATACGCTACAATCATCCGGAACCTACCTTTACTACCTACTCAAATAAACTTAATAGTGATTACAATTTTGCACGTATAATTTCAAAACTTAATTATATCACATTATAAAATGTTGAATCAATACATTTCTTATATTTCCTTAGACAATATGATGTATTTTCATTAAAAACAGTTTTCGGTGAACGTGACAGGGATATCTGGAGATGACCATTGTTTCTGAGATAAGGTGTCAAATGTACAGCAAAATGGACAGGGCTTCGGCACTGAGCTGGCGCTAGGCATGTGCAGACCGGGTGATCGCCCGGGGCCTCCCAAATCCAGGGGCCCGATGATGGGGCTGGTGGAGATGGGAAAAATTAGTAAACAATTGAAAAAGAAATTAGAACTCGTGAAAATCGTTCTCGTAATTTTGCATATATGATCATGTACACGGTCATATACATTTATGTGATAAAAATGCAATAATTGGTACCAAATTTTGTAAATAGATTCATAATTTTAGCATCATTTATCCGTCTGTTGTAAAATATTAAATAATATTGCAGATGTTGAAAATAAGTATAATAAAATAAACCAGAAATGCTTGATTCAGATAATGAGATAATTTCTATATGTATATCTAAAAATGTTGTAATCAAAAGACACTAAGATTACATTAGGTTCTGCTGAAATCATATTTATTATTTGATGTATTTAAAAGTGATTTTATTAAACACTAACTAAACACAACAATTTTCTAGCGTTTAAAGCTCGCCGTGAAACTGTAATATTTGATCACTAAATACTTTACTTAAAACTATTATTAAAAATATATTTCCAAAAACTTTTATATCTTAAACGTTGTAATTGTTGTTATTTGTTGAAATAAAATAACACATATAGTGTCTTAATACAATTTTCACCTTTTAAATTTTTTCGGGAAGAGGGGCTGTGTTCCAGCATTGCTCCGGCCCCAATTGTCTAGCTGGGCAAGTAGGCTTTATGTTTCCTTTGCGAAAACGTAAAAAGAGGAGTTTGGGCCCACTGTGGCCCCGCCTGTGGTGCCGGGACGACGTCCACAGTCAAAGCAGCGCGTGACGGGAATGCAATAGGAGAAACCGCTGTCGTAGAAAGTGACGCGGCCGCGCGGCCTGGCAGCGCCTGCAAAGAAGCGCCGCCACCGAGAGCACTTGACGCCGCGGGTCGGCTGGGCAGGGGCCGGTGCGGGTCAAGCGCCTGCGCAAACAGGAGCCAGAGAAATCCAGGCTAGCAAAACATACAAGCGCAATGATTTAGTAACAATTAATCGAAATATATTATTGATCGACTGGGAGCGGTAGCTCAGTGCATCAACTGATGTCACTGCAGCGCCTCTGACCGGGAGGTCCTCAGGTTCGAGTCCTGACGGGGCAGGATTTTGACTCAGCTTTCAGCTAGGTCGAATTCGGTCGCGTCTGGAGGAGAATTATAGCGCCGGCTGGTCTGATCGGTATTTTCCGTTGTTCTCCGATCAACACCAGGCGAATGCCGGAGCAGTACCCAAATGGGCCACGGACGGCGCGCGATCTTTCCTTCCTCTTCCTTGTCCTATCCTTCCCTTACACACTACCACATATTCCGGAAGACCGGTCGGAGCTTAAAGCTTGTCCTGGCTGAGCGGTGCCACGCTGGTGGGAGAGTTCTGGTTGGGCAACCCCACTAGCCGTCGGTAGATCGGCGCCGGATCTCGCCATCCAGCAGGGGAAGATCACTGCCATCTCACGAGTAAAAGCATGCACTACACTAACGGGACTAATGACCAAAGCAGTTGACGCGCCCGGAAATACGAAAAAAACAAATCAATATTATTGATCGATTAATTGAAAGCAATGTACGATTAAATGAACATTTTTTGTTCCGATTAATTTGAAGCGAAAAATACTCGATTCACTTTCTTAAAAAATAACACTTCTTCATAAATCATTTAATTTTGTGAGTCCATACTAAAAGGTCTCTATACTACAACACTCGAATTTTACCCCTGAAATTTTGAATTTGATGAATTTTAATTTCCAATGAGAATAATATATGATAAAAGTTTTTGAAAATGTTACTATCTTTAAACTAAAGTAAATTATGGTGTCAATTAGTTCAGGCTTCTAGGGTTGTTCATGGGCAGCGTACTAGCTCCCCGTGCTGAGATCTCGGGTTCGAATCCCGGTCGAGGAAAAATAGAGCTGTGACGAAGAAAATCTCGGACAGATAGAGTTTGCTAGTTACGGGGAAAAGAATATGTCGTTTTAATCACATGTCCCTCTTACCCCCAAGCGTGGGAATTAGTCTAGGCTCAGGCATGGGGGTCACCGTTAAGTAGCCGACAAAGTCGGACAATAATTGACTTAACAAGCCAAACACATACTTACAATTAGTTTACTATTGCAATATGTGTATCGTATTTTTATAAAATATATACGGTTCATTATGCATCGGTGACCAGGAAAACTGAAAACGAGGACCTTCCCGCATTGCGCTGGTGACAAAGGTGTTGCCTATACAAACAGGGGCATATCAAAGTAAGCCAATCACAAAACACCGCTTAATTACTACACATCAGTCGATAATGGACCAATAAACCAAAAAGGTACTGTTAGTTAATCAATTTCAATAAACTCATAAGTGCTTGGTACTTTTTTATAATCAGTATAAATTATTTATTGATAAATTGATTGGTTTCTGAGCACATAAACTGGCATGGTCCTTGTAAAGTCCCATTAGTATTGTGGTTACAACTGATCTTCTGACTTAGCAGTAGTGTAGTGCATGTAAGTGTGTGTGTGTGTGTGTGTGTGTGTGTGTGTGTGTGTGTGTGTGTGTTTGTTTGTGAGAGGATAGGTCAAGGAAGAGAAAGGGAACATCACGCGGGGTCCGTGGGTCGTTTGTTAAGGTATTGCTCCGGTATTCGCTTATTATTGATCGGAGATACCACAAAAACATTTCAGTATAAATGTATGTTAATGTATGGTTCGCACAATACTCTGAAATATGATATTCAACTCAATCTGATCATCATTAAATGAGTAGAGAAGAGGCGAAAAGTTAAAAGGTGCTTGAAGACACTTTTAAAGAATATATGATTTTTTTATAAAAAGCATGAGTATGGTCTAATATAAATAATGAGGATGTCGCACAGATGATATGTTTACGCAATATTTCGAGCGCACAGTCTTTTTTTACCTTTTCACATTGGTACAACTAAATGAAATAACGGCACTAGTCATTTTACAATGCCCTGAACAAGGCATTTCTGAAAGGCAAGGTTATATTTTACCGCCGCCAACTTCGTGAATTTACCACTGCTCCGGCACTCACCTGATATTGATAGGAGAAAGCACTAAAAACTACCTTTCAGAGCAGCTGGTCGTTAAAATTCTCCTTCAGTCTGATTTTGTCCCAGAAATGCGAGAGAGAATTGGGGGGTCAGGATAGTGTAATGTCAATTAATAAATCAAAAAATGGCCCCGGACTTAACATTGTAAACAATAATTGTAACATGTTCAACCCTGTAAGTAACGCTCACAAGGCTACTTTTGATTCGCGAAGGAAATTCGTGGTAATGAAACCTTCGGCTTAGAGACGGCCATCACAACAAATTTGTCGAATTGCAAAATTCAGTGTGCGTAACACTTACTTGCAACGTTGGGCAAACAACCATGTTGTAGATTCTTTTTATTTCTACTGACCAAACCCCGTTAATCTGCTTTCAATATAACACTTACTTGTGACATAAATTAAGTTTCATGAATTTGTTTTGTGTCATAAGACGAAAAATCGTGGGCGTTATTGGAATATTTATGTTTCTGAGGGATTGACAAAACGATTACACGTTACATTATTAAGGTCCATGAATTCTGAAACTTTGTATATTGTGAATTTGAGCAGTTTTGAGTTTGTGGTAGTGAGGATAATTGTGTAAATTTTCATTCAAACGCATTATTTTTACTCCGGCGAGTGATGCATTGCATACGATTGTTACACCTACCTGCAATCAATTCTGCTCGCATATCTGAGTCTAATTCAACCCGCCTGGACGAGATATCTAATGTCCTGCTACTCTGATCGGCAGTTTTCCGTGTTTTCTCCGATCAATAGGAGGCAAATGCCGCACCAGTGCCCTAAAATATCTAGAAGGACGAAACTCGTAAACCAGCATATATTTTCTGCCAAAACTCACATTTCAGCGGGGGAAACACTTCTCTGGATGTAACACGCATTATTCTCATTAGGCTACACCGAACAAATGCCAACTTATGTCATTGCTGGGCCTCTGACCGGGAGGCCCTGGGGTTCGAGTCCCCACAGTGGCAGGATTTTCGACACCACCAGATAACTAGGTGGAGTTCTGTCACTGTCTGGAGGAGAATTATAGTGACCGGCTGCACTGATCGGTAGTTTTCCGTGAATTCTCCGATCAACACCAGTCGAATGCCGGAGAAATATCCTAACAACGGGCCACGGACGCCGCGATCTTTCCTTCCTCTTCCTTGTCCTATCCTCCCCTTACACACACTTACACTAATATACACTACGCTATCACACATACCGGGAGACCGGTCGTGAAGTCAGTGCTTGTCCCGGCTGGAGCGGTGCCCCCCACCTACCTGGTTGGGGAAACCTCTGTTCGCCAACGGTAGGTCGGCACAAGATCTCACCAACCAGCGGGGTAAAGATCATCGCCACTTTTCGAGAAAAAAGCATGCACTACGCTTACGGAACTAATGACCTTAGCAGTTGACGCGCCCGGAATCACTAATCAATCAATCCAAATTCCTAGATACACGTACGAGACTGTGTACTCGCAACAAATTTTGGCTGAGTGGTGGCGTTGGCTGTTGCAGCTGGGGAGCCGCCCGCCTGCAGGCCGAGCCGCGATGGCACCGCGCGCGTGGCTGTGGATGCTGATGGCGATGGGAGCGGCGCTGGGGGCGGCCGACGGCTCGGCGGAGGTGGACGCGGGACACTACGAGTCCCCCGCGCCCGCGGTCAGCGCCCCGCCCACCTCCACGCCCGGCCCGCCCCCGCCCCTCGAGCGCTCGCCGCGCCCGCACATCATCTTCATCCTCGCCGACGACCTGGTGAGTCTCGACGCTGGCCACGTGATGTGTTTCCATATAATTGTCACCTTATGACGCTCGGAAATGTGTTCCGCAATCGTAAACAAATCCAAGTTGTAACCATATTACTGAGTAACAAATGTATTTTAATAATTAAATTTGTTCAAATAATTCGTCGCCCCGACCGTGATTCGAGCCCGAGCCTCCTGGTTTGCGCCTAGATTGTTGTCCTGGTTTACGTACAGATGCCCCAGATTGCTTGTCTCAGTAGCTTAGTGGTTGGAGTATCTGCGCGTAAATCAGAGAACCGAGTAAGAATACCGGCTGGGGCAATCAATTCTTTGAACAAATGTAATAAGTGAAATGTTTCCAACAATCAGGCAGTAGAAACCAATTTTTTAGACAGACATTAGTACAAGCGGCTATTTTAGGGCATGAATAATGTGCTAAAAGTGAATTTTTCGCACTAGTTCTAAAAGTGAGATGATGCTGAAGGTTCTGATATAACTGTGAATGGAAACAAAGAAAGCGAAGTAGTTTCGTCTGATCAGATTTAACGGCTCTTAATGTAACATGGTATTCTATCATGTATGATATCTAACAAATCATTTAGATTTGTTTACTTGATTTAAAATAAAAGGAATGCCAGTAAGTCTGGTCAAAAAATAGTGTAGAACAGTGATATCATTTTGCTCCTAGGATTGCTCCAGTCGACCTATCAACATCATTTGCGGTTGCAACATTTCCTTGTTGCAAAATAGTCGCTTTTACCATTCGTGTCATTAATAACTATTCAAGGAAACAGTTTATTCGCAAAACACCATACAACAGTTAAAAAACACAATATTCCATAGCAATCCATGACCATCATCCAGCCATAAACCACGAGGGGAAATAATAAAACTGCCGTAATTTTCAATCATTAGAAGCTCCAGTAATGCAGGTCAACAATTATTGAAATAGAGTAACCCTAGCACTATCGTAGCTCCGGGGCTAATATGCACAAAGCACCTTCTCGCATTCTGCACATTACGTAGCTACTGCTCTAGAGATCTAATACCACAGTTATACAAACGTCTCACAATAAAAGTTGCACATTTCTAGGTCATGTATAGGGTTTTTAACTTTTTGCCAATGAAGCGTGGTGTAAAATGTCTTAACAAAGTTACACATGAGACATTTAATCCTGATTTTTAAGCAACTCCTCTTGCAGATGTATTGCTAGAACACTTATGTTCTAATAATCGTTATAACGAAAATGATTTTGCTTGTTAGTAGCGAGCTATTGATTGTTAGAACACTAGTGAGTTCAAATGACTTGTAATGAAACAAATTTCAATTTAGTAACGTTGAATAGTAGATAACCAAAGGGTATAAATAAATGTAAATAATGCAAAACATACCATCGTACCTTGATCATAAATCTAGGCACTGTAGATTTGTACTGCGTTTAAGTGCATTCCACGCTCATGATGAGTCCTGGGGACTGTAAGTATCTGAGGCTAAGTGTCGAACGATGTCGCAGGGCTTCAACGACGTAGGCTTCCGCGGGAGCGACCAGATCCCAACGCCCAACATCGACGCACTGGCGTACGGAGGACTGGTGCTGGACCGCTACTACGTGACGCCCGTCTGCACCCCCACGCGAGCCGCGCTGCTCACGGGCCGACACCCCATCCACAACGGTCAGTACACTACTTCTCCTCCTCCTCTCCTTTCCTTCCTTCTTCTCAACCACCTTCTCCTCCTCTTCCTCCTCCATCTTATCCTTTTCTTCCACCTGTTCACCACCTTTTTTCTCCTCAACCACCTCTTCTTGTAACCACTTTCTTCTTCTTCTTCTTCTTCCAATCACTTTCTTCTCTCCTCAATCACTTTCTCTCCTCCTCCTCAATATTTCTTCTCCTCTCCTCTCAATCACTTTCTTCTCCTCTTCCTCAATCACTGTCTTATCCTCTTCCTCAATCACTTTCTTATCCCCCTTCTCAACCTCTTTCTTCTCCTCCTCATCCACCTTCTCAACCACCTTCCTCTTCTTATCCTTTTCCCTGATCTTTCCTCTTTCTCTCTCCCCCCCACCACCATCTTTCTCCTCTCCTCACCTAGCCTCTAATCTTCTTTCCCTCTTCTTTCTTGTCCTTCTAGTGCTTCTTGAGTTCTGACAATGATTCTTCTCGGTCCCTCTAAGTCTCTTCTTCCTTTTACCATATTGTTATACACTGCTTTACGTGTTTTACCCATCTACTTCTGTTTTCTCAAGGGTACTCTGCACGAGGAGCGGCGAGTTGATAAGCTACTCGCTTGCTTCGATCGGTTTATTGTTTACTTGCCACAGTAAAAACTGACTTCTATTGAGGCTCGCAAAGAGAATACAAAGGAGAGGATGTTAACTTTCTGCCAACTTTAATGTTACTAGTTCTAGTTATTAAACTTGCCAATGGTGAGATGATTGAATAGTGAACTGGTTGCTTGCTTAGAAGGGGAATATTATTACCACAAACAGGCCATGCTTCTTGCTTGAACCGAGTAGAAATTATCATTCACTATGAATTTCATTTATTCATTACCTATCTTGGTTATGTTCATTATATGTTATAAGACCGGTCGAGAGCTTAGAGCTCGTCCCGGCTGGGGCAGTGCCCAGCTGTTGGTAGATACCTGGTTGGGGAAACCCGCTAGCCATTAGGTAGGTCGGCGCCCATCTCACCATTCAGCGTGAAAGACCACCGCCAAATCCAAAAGAAAAGCATGCCCTATACTTATGGAACCCTAACCCGCTGTCGCGCCCGGGACCACCAGCCAATCAGAGTGCGCGGGTGTTGGCGGCGCAGGCATGCAGCACGCGGTGCTGTACGGCGCGGAGCCGCGCGGGCTGCCGCTGTCGGAACGCTGATGCCGCAGCACCTGCGGCGCCTGGGCTACGCGTCGCACCTCGTGGGCAAGTGGCACCTGGGCTCCTTCCGCCGCGAGTACACGCCCACGCAGCGCGGCTTCGACTCGCACCTGGGCTTCTGGACGGGCCACCACGACTACTACGACCACACCGCCGTCGAGACCGTGAGTTCTTCGCATTCTTTTAACTTTCGCCAGTTGCAGAAATCCAGACAGGTCAACGAAAATGACGTGTGCCGTTCTTTCAAGCCGTCCCCGTCATGAAAATATGAAGAAAAAATGGGGAGCGGTTTTTGAGGAGATATTTTTTATGATTTGCATTTATTAAAGAAAAGGCGTAGTCAGATATTAATATATTTTTAATATTATCTTTTCGATCGCTTAGCGATCATCATCAGGGATATCTGAAAATGTATGCATGATATTTTCAGATAGCCCTGATGAGATAGCTATGCGATCGAAAAGATCTTAAGATTAAAAATATAGTGATACAAAAGATATTATTAATTAAGACTATTTTTTTAGAACAGTTCATTTAAAACAAAATTTTCTATCTTCAGTATTGTACTTTTTCAATATCCGAAAATACAGAGAATTTATCTTCAATATTGTACTTTTTCAATTCGAAAATACAGAGAATTTAATTGGGAGCAATACCACCTTTGTCATATACAAGAGAAAATTAAAAGAAAAATAAATTCAAAATTGTTGTTATGCACTATAGACGTCTCTTCTTCCTGAGAACAGTCGAACACTTCCGACCAGAGACAGTTTTACTCCATTCACCGACTGTCTTGCGAAACGTCTTTAAGGATTTTTTACATGTAAAAAATACTACTTTATACACATTTTTTTCACTTACTAGAAAATAATGAAAATTATTTATTTCTTAATTTGTTCTAGGCTAATTTTATTTAAGTATTCTGTTCCGGTACACAAAAAAGTAATGTCAAAAATGTCATGTGTAGAGATTTTTCCTCTCCCTGAGAAGAGCGAAGAGCCGTCAATTTCGCGATCAGATACAATTTGTTTTACTCAATATACAAACTTGTGAATCATTTTTAAGAAATTAAAACGTGTAAAAATTTACTGTTTTCTAATAATATTTCTACACTTCACTCAAAACTGATGAGTTTAGAAATGGGGCATGCATGCGGCATGAATGATTTTAGTATTTGTAGTGTGATAGGCAATGGCAAACAACGATACATTTCATAATAGATATAATGCGTATCTTAACTCCTTGACTCATAACTTAGTGACTCAATACTCATAACTCAATACTTAGTGATGTTAAGTCTCAAACCAGCGGAATGACTGAGAACCAATATTGGAATATTTTGTGTTTATGATTATTATAGTTACTATTGCAATATCTTTTTTAATATTATTAGAGCAAAATTCGCCTGCAAGAACTTTATTTGAAGATGCGATGTGCATCACTAGCATTTGCGACCTAGCTTGATTAATAAGTACAGTGAGATAATAAGTACAGTAAGTCAGGAAAGTCTCTCCGCACTGAGCCAAATCAGGGCCTCTTATTACAAACTTCATTTACGTTGTTAGCAACCAGATCACTGGGAAAGAAGTGAAGGGTGCAACACTTGCAGCATCTATTATGATTGCGGAAAGCACGCAATTTACCTTTCCAAGACGCAGCTCGTGCAACCAACATAATTTCTATAGCAAGCGCTCTCCCCAGCTAGGTGCTACTGTGGAGAGACTTTTCTGGCGCACTATACTATCTGCGTGTGTCTTCCTTTTCCATAACCCTATCCCATGGTATACTGTTGCAGCCGTTTTGGGGGCTAGACATGCGGCGCGGCCTGGAGCCAGCGTGGGAGCTGCACGGCCAGTACAGCACGGAAGTGTTCACAGCCGAGGCGGAGCGGCTGATCGCAGCGCACAACACGTCGCGTCCCCTGTTCCTGCTGCTCGCACACGCCGCCGTGCACCCAACCCCTCTCCCCACTGCCGGCGCCCGACACGTGGTGGCGCGCTTCGACGACATCCAGGACTATCCGCGCCGGCGCCCGCAGACGCCAACGATCCGATCCGACCCGACCGACCGACCGACCCGCCCCGACCGACCCGACACGACACGACCCGACACGACACGACCCGACACGACCGACACGACCCGACCGACCGACCCGCCGACCCGATCCGACCCGACACGATACGACACGACACGACACGACACGACACGACACGACCCGACACGACCCGACACGACCCGACAAACACGACCCGACCTGTCCGACCCGACCGACCGACCGACCGCCCGACCCCACACGACCTGACGCGACCCGACCCGACCCGACCCGACCCGACCCGACCCGACCCGACCCGACCCGACCCGACCCGACCTCACCCTTTCCAATCGAATCTGATCCGACCCGATTTGAAAACAACTCAAATTGTTTTCATTCCCATCTTGGCATTTTACAAATTAAAAGAACATAAAAATTAAATTAATATAAATTAAAGTTTTACAATGGATTAATATGCTTGCTCATAAGTTCGCTCATGTGCTCGACTTCACATGTCTCACTGTACATGACCATCACACGTCTCGAGAATGATTGACAACAAATACATTTTTAGATGTTTGCCTAATGACGAAGGAGAGTTAATATATTGTCAATATTCATCTTCAGAGCTAAAAAATACTCAAATAAACAGTTATCTCTTTAAGGAAGTATCTATTAACTATTTTATCTCTTTAAGGAAGTTTTGTAGACGAGATCTTTGCCTTGAATGACCGTCGGGAAAACTTTCATTTCTTTGTTTTCATCCTGGTTACCTCTTGTATCAAACAGTAAATATTCATATACGAGTACTTCGATTTTATTTTCAAGGATGACTCTAACTACGAGATATTCTTGTATATAAATAGACTCACATGACAAATTGTGGTTATTTTATTATTCAAGTGTCTTTAACACCCACGCTGCATTCCACAGACAATTTAGGATTTACAAAAACTGCCGCCAGAGATTTTCTTGTAGCTTGCGTTTTCTCTTAACTGGCTGTGTTCAATGTTACTCTGCTCTTTTATTTATTATTCAGATTGTAATTAATTGTATCTACAGAAAATGTAATAATAAATGTTTAATTTTTTGGAATAAGCATCATTATGTCTCAAGAACGTAAGATAATCGTGAATGTTTCTTAACGTCTTTGAAGAGTCAAAGCTAATAACTATCAGTGACATTAGGCTTGGCGTTATTTTTCTGAAGCTGTGTGGTAAACTACTGGAACAAGCTCGCATTTCCGCGTACGACATTAACAGGACGAATGCCTCAATAAAAAACAAAACGCACAGTGGCACAAAAAACAAAACACAAGTCTATGACAGGCAAATTGCCAATTGCTACCCACATTCAATCCAAACAACGGTACGCTTATAACACGAATGTGAATCGTGTGCGAATGGGCGGGAAGCAAACGCACATTTTAGGCGCCCACTCACGTCCTTACGCATACGTCACGTCCATAATCACGCGCCCACCCGCACATGCGAAACTGCGCCGAAGCACAGTCGTGAGAAATGCCAAGAAACATGGCCAAAATATGGTAAAGAAATTAAAATGTTAGGTAAATCTGATCTCATAGGATAAACGACGAGACGTGAATGCAAACACGTATAATTGATTTTATTTTCATCGAGGAAAACTTTCTCCTTGATATTTTTTAATTATTTTTAATACTCCGCTTCTCAAACGATCACTTCAAAACATCTTAACGATCTACACGAGACTTAAAGTTATTCAAAATCCAGTCTGAAATGCTTGGGTCCCGGCTAAAAGGATGGAATTTTCTTCAAAAGAATACAAAGATTTGTACTTATCGTAGTCGTCATTTTCTATTTAAAGACAATTTTTCTGAAGAAAATGGCTTAGTGTTTTGCAATGACATTTCTTCTCATATGGAGACATTTGGTATTGAACATAACGCAACAGAATGGCGCTTGTTCATTGATGCCTCCAAAGCAAGTTTAAAAGCAGTGATTCTGCATAATGGAAATAAATTTCCATTAATACCTCTGGCTCACTCTGCTAGTATGAAAGAAACATATGAAAACTTTCAATTTATATTGACAAAGCTTCAATATGTAGTGTATGAATGGAATATTTGTGGTAATTTGAAGTTAATTGCAGTTATTTTTGGTCTGCAGCTTGGTTACACAAAGTACTGTTGCTTTTTGTGTCTTTGGGTTTAGTAAGGACAGAAAAAAACCATTACACCAGAAAAGAATGGTCTAAACGCGAATCATTCATTCCTGGACAGAAAAATGTGAAATATGACTCATTGTGTAATCCTAAAAATGTATCTACCTTCGTTACATATCAAACTAGGATTAATGAAGAATTTCGTAAAAGCCATGAGCAATACTCCTGGTTTCATGTACCTAAAACAGAAGTTTCCAAAAATTAGTGAAGCGAAAATTAAAGAAGGGATATTTGTGGGTCCACAAATACGATCACTAATGCATGATGAGAAGTTTGAGGAACTATTGAATCCACAGGAGAAAGCAGCTTGGCAAGCATTCAAGAACGTAACACGCAGTTTTTTTGGGAAATCGACGGGCAGAAAATTACCGTGATATTGTCAATGATCTTACAACATCTTATAAAAATTTGGGCTGTAATGTTGGACCATCAAGAGGGATGCTCCACAAGCAAAATACAGCAGAAAATCGTCATTTCTGACTTTTTACGTGAGTCCGAATGTTTGAATGTAGTGTACTCAAGAATGTAGAAAATATTAAAGTGTTTGAAATCATAAATGCCTGTCTCTCGGGAACCTTGCGTGATGGAGAAAACCGATATATTTGAATTCAGGAGAAAAAAATGCCACCAGAATCAGATATTTTTCTTTCTGAGACAAAAACCTTTTTCTTTTTTGTCGACCAATGTTATTACCACTGACTGTAAAGTGAGGGTAGAGTTGCCGTGCGTGTACACTATCCCAACAATCAAATAAGTCATATGTTTCGCAGATGCTTGCACGGGGTATGCAGATCCCCCTAGCACGTGTGTAAATGAAACGAAATGAAATGTATTTCTCAGAGTTTCATTGAAGAATAAACTGGTTTACGTAATCACTATCTCCTGGAAGTAACACCACACAAAACGTAGACCTTGGGATATCCCACGCGAGTAATGTAGAGTTCATTATTTCATCAAATTTTGAGAAGTGACATCTTCTTACCGTATAAATCAGATATCATTATACACATGTTAAACCCCTTATCACCCACTTAAGTATTTTAACACGTCATAAAAATTCTAAGCGTTCAGAAGTTGTAAACAATAGGTAAGTCATATGCATTTCTCTCTAAAAAGATAGCCATTTGATGTATGTATTTGGCATTTTAGGGTCGGATTAACCCGACTTTTAGCCGGCTAGGGGTGTTCCAAGTCTGGGATGTGTTTTTTTATTTATTATCCACGCTTGGAGATAAGGGAGATATGCTTGTATGGCAAACATGACGCACTCCCCTCACCGTATATTTGTCTTCCTGTGCTTTTTCTTTCGTCACATAGACGTATTTTGGGAATCGAACCCGGGGCCGCCTAAGCTAGCATGCTGACCATGAGTCATCCGAGGGGCTTGGTAGCTATTTGATGATTTACCTATTTAAAGAGTGTTATTAATATTTCTTATAAAATATAATATCTTGTTCTAATCCATGGTAAGAAAGCTTACAGAGTATCTAATGACTGAATATTGTTTGCGCAGCGATGCTGTCTGAGCTTGACCAGTCGGTGGGTCGTGTTGTGGCAGCTCTGAACAGAGCTAAAATGCTCAGCAACAGCATTATCATCTTCTCTACAGACAATGGTGGTCCTGCAGCTGGTTTCAACCGAAATGCTGCATCTAATTGGCCACTTAGAGGGGTGAGTTACATAAAAATGTTATGGTTCTTGTCCTCTATTTGTAATAATGTATTGCTAAGTTAATAACATAAAACCGAAACCTTGCGATTCAGTGAAGGAAGGATCACTTTGTTGAATTCTTGCCGAGCCGACCTTTGACATATCTATACCATGGAGAATTGTAATTTTAAATTATATTTAAATAACGTCGTTCCGACCCAACTTATTTAGTTTTTTTTTTTTGACTATTCAACTTGTGATATTGAAATCAATAGTATTTAGCTATACATACAAAATGCCACATTTAGGGCGGTGTACCTAAAAGTTTATCATTTTTGCTATCCGATGTTTCTTACCGTTTCTCCCTACTAGACAATCATTAACTGTGATTCATCTGTATTAGAAGGCTGTATACATAGATCTGTAAAGTCAATATGCAATAAACCGCGTATATACTCGCTCAATAAACTTAACCTTTTTGTTTTTAACATAGCTTTCAGTTATTTTCAAGATTTGGCGCATTTTGGAACTATGTTGGACATAATTGCACTCGTGGAATAGTTATATTAAATGCCACACACTGCTTTAGAAATTCTCAGATAAAACGCCTCCTCGCTTCGTGAGTCGGGGATTAATCGAAAATTTCCAAAGTTCTCGTGGTATTACCTATTATAACCTTTCTGTTTATTTTTTTCTTCTGCTCTCACTCTATTGCTATTATTTGCTCTAACATATTGCTGGTGTATTTATTTCCTTTCCACCCATTTGGTCAATTTCTTTTCACGGTTGTTCGCATTCATTGGAAAAGAATTCAAACTGTATCACGTGTTAATTTTCCTCAAAAAGATATATTAAATACGTTGCTCTTTGCATTGGGTAGTTTCTACTTCTATATAACTTTCTTCTTTAAAGCTCCCCAAAATGTGTATTTTTTCGCTTAGAGAAACGTGATTTGGAAATGTAATATACGAATATTTTATTGCGAAAATAATTTTCAATAGAACAAAAAATAATACGTATTACAATGATAAGAACTCATAGATATTTATGCGTAATTTATGAACTTCATGAAACAAGGAAGCGAGCTATTGTTTTAAGGTCAATGACACCCAACGTCTTGCTGAGTGCTTGTTGATTTGCATGACAACGCTCTATACAACGAAGCTTCTTGTTTTGAGAGAATCCCTCTACGAAAGGGGACAAAAACAAACGCGACACTGAGTGCCAACCGACTAAGCTGCCAACGGTTTGAGGCAATGTACTTCTCACAATGCTAGAGACAACGTGCATGGACTACTGTCGTTGGTTCAAGTTTATAATTTTAAACAAGTTTGATTGAACATTGCATTCATTCATCAAATTACTTAAGAAAATATTTAAAGATCCTTGCCATTATTTTTCTTTCTACAAAAATGATATTTGGAAATAACCAAATTTTGTGAATAACTAATAAAAATTAAGTTTTTTTGCTATTTTACACCTTAATTCGTAATAATACACTAGGAACATGAATTTGCCTATTTTTGTTGGCAAACTTTTATTCCCCCTATGCTAAGAAACCGAGAACCTAGAGATATCACACCTGAATACACCTGAAAGAAACTTATTTCAAAATTTCTAATGCAGGAATGGCTATTTAAGAATTTTTAATTAGAAGATTCCACGAATGAAATGATGTCCCATATTTAATTTTTGTGATGTCTTAAACACTCTCTATAGCACAAATATCTACATACTCGTAATACGTTAAAGATGGTTTACGGTTTTAGAACTTTACAAGAAACCATCGATCAAAAACGTGCAATACAGAATACAATTGCACCTAGCTCGGAACCGATGCAATCTAGACCTTTAAAACTGTATTGTGTGTCCCAATGGGACACAAGTTTTGTGGGGACAAGTGAGTTCTTTGATAACAGGGTAGAAAATTATGAAGTACAGAGAGGGAAATAATGAGGGATGGGTGGGTTTGATTGATTGAATGATTAGTAATCCCTAGCGCGTCAACTGGTAAAAAAAGAGACAGTGATCCCGTGATTGTAGTGCATATTTTTCTGGAGATGTGGTAGTGATCTTCCTCCGCCGGATGGTGAGATTCGGAAGGATGGGTGGGGATGTGGAAAAATGAAGAAGAATGTGTGTGGGACAGGCGAGAAAAGATGAGGCCCAAATTACGTTTCTGTGTAGGGAGTAAAATAAGAAGTATACGTAAAAGATCTGTCTACATGTCATTTGCCCGCCTCTCAACACCACTAACACCTGAACTATTCGTAGGATGCTCACCAAAATGAATATTCTCTGATCAATCTGGCTCGACTAAAGGCTCTGCGAATCTATAACAATTGCCTTGAATTTTGGGGGTAGACCCTACTTCACATGCAACTCCGGGGAGGAGATTTGACGAGTGGAAGAGTGTGAGCAAAGAGCGTGCGCGTGTGCGTGCGCAGGTGAAGAACACGCTGTGGGAGGGCGGCGTGCGCGGTGCGGGCGTGTTGTGGGCGCCGCACATCGCGTCGCCTGGCCGCCTGGCGCCGCAGCTGCTGCACGTCACCGACTGGCTGCCCACGCTCTTCCGCGCCGCCGGCGGAGACCCCAAGTGAGTGCGCCTCTCGCTTCACTGAGCGATTGCGGGCGCGTCAACTTCCTGTTTTGGTTCCGTAAATGTGATGAATGCTTTTATCGCGGGAGGGTGGCGGTGATGTCCCCTCGTTGGATAGCGAGATCCGGCGCTGATCTTCGTCGACTTGCGGGGTTTTCCCCAACCAGCCGGGACAAGCTAAGTTTCCGATTGGCCTCCCAGCATGTATGCTAGTGTAGTGCATGTAAATGTAAATGTGCGTAAATAAGGGGTGACGATAGGACAAGGAAGAAAAAGGAAAGATCGCGCGGGGTCCGTGGCTCGTATTTTTAAGAGGCATTTACACGGGAGAGAGTTTTCTCTCCTAACTTTTCTGAACAGGCTCGGAGACACGAGCAAACTCTCAGTAGAGCGATCTTCTCTCCGGAGATTTGTGATGTCTGGGAGATCTTCAGAAATTTCAGGAGAGAACAGTGTAAAGGCTCTGGTATCCTTTGAAATCGTATCTCCTGGGAGATAAATAGTATTCAAGAGAGTTGGAAAGGTTTCTGCTCTCTTGGTATGTATCATGTACTGGATCAGCCTTTCTATGTCTGTTCGTAGTTCAAGTGTCCGTGGATTTCGGATCTTTGGGAAATTTACACTGAGGAATTATAAATGAAGTAATAAAGACGTGTATTATTAACCATAAACCAGCGTCAAATTCATTATATCCCCAAGAAATATATTACCACATGATGGTATCTTGCTTTCAATTGCTTGAGATAGTTTTCTTAATAACAAATCAAATTCTTCTCAGGATTAGACGTGCGAGAATTTTATTAAATCCTCTTCTATATATATCTTTTTTAATAATAATAATAATAATATATATATATATATATATATATATATATATATATTCCTTTAATAAATAAAACTCGAAGTTACGAATTAATTGTGGAATTTTGTTATATGAAACTATCACCAGACGTTCTACTTTCATACCACTTACCTATATGGTGTTAATACCTCTACGAACAAATTTCAAATCTAAAATAAATTCCTTCCGAAAATTTACATGCTCCCTAGTTTATATCAATTTAACAAATTTACAGAGAATTTAAAATTCTTTCAAATCGTTTATACTTAACTTCACAAAAGATTCTATAACAAATTATCAACTTAACAATTTTTCAAAACTTTACATTAGGTCAAAACTATTTTCTCGTATACGATCGAGTTTTCCAATAGTCAATCAATTTTTAGTCTCATTAATTAAACTATTTATTTATTAATCCCAAAATTACAATGCAATTTAACAGGTAGTAAATAATTTTTTTAATAAAATTCTCTTCCTGCAATTCTCTATCAGAGTTTTATAAATACTTAGCTCTTCTCTGTAAAAAAGATCACCTTGTCTCTTTCTTTTCTTCGCTTCTTCAAAATTATTAAAGCGGCACAAGCATCTACCAAGTTCACATGCAATCTAAACTGAAACTGCTCGCCGCTGCTCATCAGCTGCTTATTCAACACGGCGACGCTAAAGAAAATCTAGAGACATTTGTATCAAGAGTAAACAGCAAGGAGATAGTTTTTCGGAGAGATCTCAGGAAACTACTCTCCCAGGAGTAAGGAGACTCACATTTCGGGAGACATTTCCATTCGTGTAAAGGCATCTATAGAGTTTATCTCTAACTGAAAAGTTATTATGCTGTCTCTACGTGTAAACGCGCAATGTGCTACTCCGGCCTTCGCCTGGTGTGGTCGGGGAAACTACAGAAAACTACCGATCAGAGCAGGAGACCGATAGAATTTTCCTCCAGACATTGGCTAAACTGGACCTAACTATCTAATTAGAGTCGCAAATCCCGCCACCTTCGGTTTTCGAACCCTAGGACCTCCCGGTCAGAGTCACTGTAGTGACATCAATTCATGCTCTAAGCACCTAAGCAGGTCTTCTCCTCGAATCTGGCTAATTTCGCGATACAAGCGGGTAACGTTCACATTACCCAAAATGCGGATGCAGTCCGTAGTTGAAACAGCTTCGAAGTGTGCTTTGCTTTGGGCGAGGTTGAAGGCGTATGCAAAGACGTTGGCGAGGGTGAGTGGCCGGGATGTGGATAAGTGGCGAGGTCGAGGACGAGGTCGAGGCAGGGTCGAGGGCGGGGTCGAGGGCGGGGTCGAGGGCGGAGTCGAGGGCGAGGGCGATGGCATGGGCGTTAAGTGGGCGAAATTGAGGCGTGGGGAGTGGGTGAGGGCGTGGGGGTGGGTGAGGGCGTGGGAGTGGGTGAGGGGGCGTGGGAGTGGGTGAGTGCGTGGGAGTGGGTGAGGGCGTGGGAGTTGGTGAGGGCGTTGGAGTGGGTGAAGGCATGGGCATGGGTGAGTGGCGAGGTCGAGGGTGTGGGCGAGGGCGAAGGCGAAGGCGAAGGCGAAGGCGAGGCGAGGCGAAGGCGAAGGCGAAGGCGAGGGCGAGGGCGAGGTGAGTGCAAGCGCGAGCGCTCCCGTGCGCAGGGAGCTGGGCGCGCTGGACGGCATCGATGCGTGGCACGCGCTCACCAAAGACGCGCCGTCGCCGCGAGAGGCCGTGCTGCACAACATCGACGATATCTTCGGCAACGCCGCGCTCACCGCCGGCGACTGGAAGCTCCTGCAGGGTGAGTTGAAGGCTCATGCTAGGTCTTAGGAAGTCTTAGAAAAATTTGAAGGACTTTTGATCAGAACACTTGCCGACAGTTTTAAGTTTGCAGTTTTAATTAGCATTTATAGTTATTTATGTACCAATGGTGTAATAAGGGTTCTAATGATCGAGCGGCGACAAAATGTCCGAGGGTCTTTGAGCCGATGGGCTTTTCTCGCTGGAGATCATTAGAACCAGTTAACGCTCGTGATACATAATTTTATTTTTAACCTTGTTTTATTGATTCATATTTACTTATATACTATTTAATTAGATGTTAACTTGACTCGGTTTGTCTTTTCGCATTTCCCTCCCATAATTCCTCTCATAACTCTCTGCATAAGAGAACCTATAGCAACATTCAACTGTTTTCGTATTTCCCTCATAACCACAATCCTCTCGATCCAGGTAAGTGACGCAGTTTAAATCGAGCTTTGTATGGAAGGCAATAACAAACTATAACATGACATTAAAAAGAAATAAACGTATAAAAAACAAAGGATTAACCTCATAAGTAATAACCTTTCTTAAACGGAACCTTTCTTAAACGGCCGCATAAAAACGGCCAATTTCCAGTGGCGTAGCATCAGGGGACGCTAAAATGCTGAGCATCCCCAAGTAAAATATTAATGAAAGAACCCTATATATTGTATTGATAATCTTGCAAGTGAGCGAAACACGTTTTGCATAAATTTTAAAAGTGATTTTCTATGATTGAATTCGGCGCATTGTTACAAGCTGGCCTCTTGATTGCTTGGACGCTAAAATGCTTCTACCGTCTGCCGCCAGATTGCGACGGGCAATGACGCATGCGCTGGTTCCCCCTCCTCTTCACTTCTGTCCCAGAGATACCGGACTGCCTTACGATAGCATAATCCTAAGAAAAGAGGCTTATGAGTTGCTCGTTTGTGAACGAAAGCGCAGCATATTTGAGATTTTCAGTGAAATATTTTTCTTCTCGCTCGTCATTCTCTGCTTGGACATGGGCTGAAGCGGTAGGAATAGTGGTTGTCTATTGATTCATAATTAATATGTAAAAAATTGAATTCTTACTTAAATATATTAAATAATATTTTGGTCTGAAATGTATAAATTCACAAGTGATCTCATTGCAAATCGAGCATGAGAATTGAAGCTGAGTCATTGTATAATTTGGCTTCAAGAAGTCTCCCGGCATAAATTCTAACATTTGTTTCGATAACATAGATTCTATAGAATATTAAAGACCATGATGTCTTCAGTTCGCGTTATCGTTGAGCATCCTCAAACGTGCTAGTCACACTTCGCCACTACCAATTTCCCCCGAATCAAAGAGGTCGTTTAAAACGGGTTTGAAACAATTGAGTGAAGTGTGAGTTCAGTGAAAGTGAGTCGCGTTATTGGTGACCATCCTCAAACGCGCTAGTCACACTTCGCCACTACCAATTTCCTCGAATCAAAGAGGTCGTTTAAAACGGGTTTGAAACAATTGAGTGAAGTGTGAGTTAAGTGAAGTTAGTCGCGTTATTGTTGAGCATCCTCAAACGCGCTAGTCACGCTTCGCCACTACCAATTTCCCCCGAATCAAAGAGGTCGTTTAAAACGGGTTTGAAACAATTGAGTGAAGTGGGAGTTCAGTGAAGTGAGTCGCGTTATTGTTGACCATCCTCAAACGCGCTAGTCACCTTCATACTGCAATTTCCTCCAGATCAAAGAGGTCATTTAAAACGGGTTTGAAACGATTGAGTGAGTGTGAGTTCAGTGAAGTGAGTCGCGTTATTGTTGACCATCCTCAAACGCGCTAGTCACGCTTCGCCACTACCAATTTCCCCCGAATCAAAGAGGTCGTTTAAAACGGGTTTGAAACAATTGAGTGAAGTGTGAGTTCACTGAAGTGAGTCGCGTTATTGTTGAGCATCCTCAAACGCGCTAGTCACACTTCGCCACTACCAATTTCCCCCGAATCAAAGAGGTCGTTTAAAACGGGTTTGAAACAATTGGGTAAAGTGTGAGTTCAATTAGTGAGTCGCGTTATTATTGACCATCCTCAAACGCGCTAGTCTTCGCCACTACCAATTTCCTCCGAATCAAAGAGGTCGTTTTAAAGAGCAGGTTTGGAAACAATTGAGTGAAGTGTGAGGTTCAGTGAAGTGAGTCGCGTTATTGTCATCCTCAAACGCGCTAGTCACGCTTCGCCACTACAATTTCACTCCGAATCAAGAGGTCGTTTTAAAACGGGTTTGAAACAATTGAGTGGTATTGAGGTTCAGTGAAGTGAGTCGCGTTATTGTTGACCATCCTCAAACGCGCTAGTCACGCTTCGCCACTACCAATTTCCTCCGAATCAAAGGGTCGTTTTAAAACGGGTTTGAAACAATTGAGTGAAGTGTGAGTTCAGTGAAGTGGTCGCGTTATTGTTGACCATCCTCAAACGTGCTAGTCACGCTTCATACTACCAATTTCCCCGAATCAAAGGGTCGTTTAAGACGGAGTTTGAAACAACTGATGAAGTGAATAACGTTGTCTGTCTCGTCCAGGGACGACGTACGGCGGCGTGTGGGACGGGTGGTACGGGCCGTCGGGGCGCGGGCCGCCGGCGCCGCCCTACGACCTGGGCCAGGTGCTGGGCAGCCGCGCGGCGCGCGCCATGCGCCAGGTAGGGCGGCCGCTGAGCGCGGCGCTGGCCCGGGAAGTGCACGCCGCCGCCACCCTGCGCTGCCCCTACGCCGCCGCCGTCGACGACGCCCTCGACCACAACACGCCCGCCTCCAGCGCCGCCTCCACCACCTCGGCGCCCGCGCCCGCGCCCGGCGACAAGGGGCCGCAGCCCTGCCTCCCGCTGCAGGCGCCCTGCCTCTTCAACGTGCGCGACGACCCGTGCGAGCGCAACAACCTTGCGCACAGGTAGGACGGCGAGGGGAAGAGCATCGTGAGAATGGACTGATTGATTTCGGGTGTAGCAACTGTTATACTGCGGTTCTTACACAGCTGCGTTTGAAGGATATCAGCTGTATCGGTGTCATCCAATCGGAAGGCTGAACGCCACCATATGACGTCATTGTAGCGACGTGTAAGGTCCCGACTAGATAAAGCACAAAACATTATATCCTTCAAACGCAGCTCTGTGAAATCCGCAGTCTGATTAAAAGAAGTTGGTCATTGACAGTTGTGCTTCTGAAGCTGTAGGTTCATACAATATGATTTGGTTTCTTTTATAAGTATTTATTTCAAGCGTTTATTTTCCTGACCGGAACACGTGCTCAGTGAAGTATGCAACCTCTCAACGTCTTTCTTTTCCATTCGCAACTGTCAATCACCGACTTCTTTAAATCGGATGACATTAATCGCGTCAGTGTAGTGCAAATGTTTATCGCGGGTGGTGGTGTGATCGTCCCCTGCGTGGCGAGAACCGGCGTCGATCTACGTCGCCTTTCGCGTATTTTCCTCAACCAGGTGTCTCCTACCAACCGAGCACAGCCCCAGTCGGGACAGGCTCTAGGAGTCCGACTGCGTGGTAGTACAGTGCATGTAAGTATGTGCGTGGGTGAGTGTGTGTGTAAATAAAGGCTGACGGTTGGACATGAAAGAGGAAGGCTGATCGCGCGCGGTTTGTGACCCTTTCGTTAGAATACTGCTTTGAGTTTTCAGTTTTCTACAATACAAAAGCAAACTGTTCGCTACTGGAAAATTGACGAGAGCGCCCCTGATCTTCACACTTCTCTCTCTCTAGGTTTCCTGCGCTGCTCCGCCATCTGCAATCGCTGTTGAAAGCTGCCAACGCCACAGCGGTACCCGCCGCCAATCTGCCGTGGGACCCGCGCGCTGATCCGCGCTTCTGGGACCATACTTGGACCAACTTCGGGGACTACAGCGTGCTGCGCAACGCGGTCAGCTGAGTGCCACTGTCGCCGCCTCCAGGCCGTCCCCAGCGCTGCCAACAGTGCTGCCTTCAGCGCTGCCAACAGGCTGCCAACAACGCTGCCAACAGCGCTGCCGGCGCGCCAGCAGCGCTGCCGGCAACGCTGTAACAGCGCTACCAACAACGCTACCAACGGCGCTGCCAGCAGCGCTGCCTTCAGCGCTGCCAACAGCCCTGCCATCAGGACTGCCCCAAACGCTGCCACCAGCGCTGCTTCAAGAGTTGCTACCACTGCCGCCGCCGCCACAGCCACAGCCACCGCCACCGCTACCGCCGCCGTCGATATCACCGACAGCACCGACCAATCTTCTGCCACCCTTCGCAGCCATGAATGTATTGTGATTACGTCACTACTCCGAGTTTCACAACACCCTCTTATCGACTGAATGCGTCAAAGAGACAGGCGTATAGTGTGAGATCTTCAGAGCACGTGATAGCTTCTTTATTCACTGCACGTCATTATACATCGAGTCCTTGGAGAATTAGCGACTTAGAATTTTTTATAAAATTCTGAAAGTTTCAACTAGAAACGAGTTTAAACACACAAACAGTTAAAGAAAGGAACGCCCAACATTCACAACATTAATGCTTATTCGTCAATTGCTCAATTAGCAGATGCTTAGTTGTTTCACTTGGAAAGTCTAGGTGACTAGGTCCGTCTTCAAAGAGGAAGGAAACTTATTTTTCCGTAGTGAAATATCAGATTTTTCAATGTGTGAAACGCGCCTTATTTTGAAACAGTTGTTGAACGACTAACAATAACATAAAATTGATAAATAAGCGAAAATTACTTTAACTTTGATTTATTACACCCCGTTTACAAAAATGCCTCCAAGTGGGCAGTGTAGATCTTGAAGGCTATGAGCAAAAATCACATTTTTTTTAATAAAGCAGTATCAACAAATTAGCTTGAAAGATGTTTAGTTAGTTGATACTTTTTGTGAAGTAGTTTTCTCCAAGTTGACTTCGATCTATGTTGTTAATAAGTAAATGTTATGTTTTACCAAGGATTTGTGTTGTAAAATGTGACAAAACTTTTCCAGTGGGGAAGTGTTCATTACAAAGGCCTATTTTTTCATATCAGTATGTCGAATACAACCAGCTAACCAAAAAATGTTGCCACTCGCAATTAACATCTTGATCTTGGAGCGGAAAGTGTCCCTGCTCAGGACAGTAAGACAATAAAGAAACGAAAAGGAGTTTACCTGTTAAGTTTGGAAAGAAGAAAGGATACGTCGATTCGGGATTAGTGTTGATTTACGTCTGCACATACACAGTGTGAACAGTGCAACACTTATAATGTGTTTATTTATTGTAACATTGATAAAAACCATAGGATAGAATAGCCAAAGAAATTATATTTTATCAATAAGTGTTCAAATGAAAATTATTAATTTTTCATTGATTATTGTCAAATAAATCTTACTACTAAGATGTACTGAATTTTCCTCATTATAATATAACAAATCCATTTTCCTATTTGTTTGCCCATTCCCACTGTTTGATAAGTCAGTTTCATCTTTCAGTATCATTTCTTTTTTATACTTACATTTATTTATAATACTATTTGTTGACAACTTGTAATTATTCTTCAAATGTGTAATGCTTTCTCAATTTGGATTTCTGGCATTTTGTTGAGAATAACTTATAACGCTAAGGAATTAAATAACAAATAAAAATCAGTCATGCTACAACAGTACATATTTCTCGCATTATTTGTAATTATTATAAAATAAAATACTCACTAAGGGTAAATAAAATCTTATCAGTGCCTATGAAAATATAAATTCTTAAAATAATATAAAAATATATTTCATATACAATTTTAATTATGTATTTACAAGTTAATATTTGAGAAATGGCCTGAGAGTTATTTATGCATTCTGGATATTTCTTTAATTTTCAATCACCACACAATGATGCTAGCAATCGTAGAGAAAGTGAAGCTATATATTTTTTTACAAACTGTGTTACTTTTCCCCATTTACGTCTCTTTGTATTGAAGTCATGGGGTTAGAGAATCTGGGACTTAATATCCATATTCCTTTACAAGATTTCGTGCTATGACAATGCGCTGAATTTCTGAAGGTCCTTCATATATTTCTGTGATGCGTGCATCTCTGTAGTGGCGTTCAGCTGGCATATCAGTGACGAATCCCATTCCGCCCAACACCTGAATAGCAGAGTGCGCACAGAACGTTGCTGCTTCTGACGCGGCCAATTTTGCCATTGCAGATTCCTGCGGAAATTTTCATACCAAGCAGGTGAGTCTATCATCAAATTACCAATCAAACTCAGAGTTCATAAAGTAACAATACCAAAAAAGCACTACTTCAGCATACTTATACAGTTGTATGATACACTTGGGAGACGCACTTTGCGAAAAGGACATTCAAGGACAACTGTATCCAATCGTGTAATATCAAGAACCAGATAAAACCCACCCTAAAATAAATACCAGAAAGCACGTCTATTACCCTGACCACCTCTAAATAGCGTTGTGATCTAGAGTTGTCAAGATTGGAACCAAGATGCTCATATTGATGATCATTTTTTAGATCATTTCTGTTTAGAAGCAGGAAATACTCAAAAATCGTCTCCACAGTTACAGAAGAGACAGCAGCCGTATTTTCAAACAAGACAAATGAAATCACACAGAAGGATGCATCACTTCATTTTCACAAATAATATTGAAGTTAAATAAGCAGAGAAGAATGAATCTTCATTTTCAACCTAATTTTACACTGGCATGTATTTGAAAAGAAATAACAACAAAAAATGATATATTTAATTCAGTTTATCTAAATAGTTGATTTTAAAAACTTTATTTTATACATGTTTTTGTGAAACGAAAGTGGAACTCAAAAAGTAAAATCGAGGCATCAATTATAAAACATTGATACATCATATTATTTTAAAAAGGTAGTGAAAAATCCCTGCAAATTAAATAAGAATAAAATTATATTGTTTCAAAAATTAGTAATACTGCAAAATAAAATCTTTACTAAGAAAACTATGATAACTTTGATAAGTTTTGTGAATCGTTCAGTAAACCTGTTCTTCTCAAACTGCCTATGTCCTTAAAAACATCTTTATATTGAAGAAAACTGAAAAGTGCACAACAATCAGTTCAGGAGATTTTGGAAAGGTGTATGGGTCAGTTAATTGATAAGTAATGCCACCTTTTAACAAACAGAAAAAAAATAGTTACCCTGGAGTCTGACGCACCCTTCACCCAAACTACTGAAGGATTAAGTAAGAGGTGAAAAGGTTTATCACTCACCTTAGTGAAAGGAATTTTATTATCTTTCATCATGGCAGCTCTCCAGGTGAGCAACCTTGCTGACTCAACCTGAGAGCCATGTCAGCAATTTTATTCTGGAGAAGAAGAAAGAGAAGAAGAAGAAGAAGAAGAAGAAGAAAAGAACAATTAGTGCTGTCTGATTTTCATATTAAATTTGATCACCTTTATAATTTTAATTTTTTCCAAACCTGAATTGCTTGAAGTTTAACTATTGGAGATCCAAATGCATTTCTCTTTGTAGCATAATCAACAGCACAGTCTAGAGCTGCTTGAGCAATCCCTAGAGCTTGACTTGCAATTCCGATTCGGCCACCATCTACAGATGTTAAAAGCAATTGTTAAGTTAACTTAATTTTTAATACAATTCAATTTTTCTTTTGTATTTAACAAATCATACTAAAAATTCTCAGATAAATTAACACACTAATATATATATATATATATATATATATATATATATATATATATATATATATATCTGTGATGAAAGGTTAAATATGACACATGAAAAATATAACAATGACCATTTCAACTTTGAAACGACACAAAAAATATTACTGTTTATTTTTTATCATCATCATTTTGACATTGACATTCACATTAGTAGGATATCAAAATTTACTTGAAAATCCAATTAGTAATTAAAGCAACAAAGTGAATTTAATCTTTGTGCAACGTGTTCAGTAAAGTAAACCAAGATCTATTCTAATTTTTTTCTTCTTCAGGATGCAAAAATGTTTATAATATTAATATATTTCAAGACAAAAAAGCCTGCACGAATACACAACTTGGTATTTAATTCCATGCCAATATTCACCCGATAGCATTCATAATTATAAATTTACCTTATAATGACTTTTGTTGTAATAAATTTCATATATTTAATTGAACTAACATTATTTTTTAAAGAAAGTAAAAAATAATAAGGCAACAAAGATTAGAAAAGACTACTACTTAATTATTTTGTAATAATGTTTACATCATATGAACTCAAAATATACCCACACGTTCTTTTGAAAAATTGGTAGTTGAAAATTAAGGCGCGGGTATTATTCGCGTCAAAATGAGTGCCACGAATTTTAAGCGCGTTGAACAAGAACACATGAGTTAAAAGAAAGCGTTCCTTGAGGGCCCGTGCACGCGAGCATTGCGTTGACGCGCGTCACTTAACGCTGACGATGTTAGCTGCGTCGTGTCGTAAATTAACTCTGTATCTTACACGAAACGGCACACGAGCGTTCTTGGCGACGTGCGTTGTGCCCACAGCTCAAGCAATACGTTCAAGCTACAAGGTAAGTCAAGATAACAGGCGTTTTCTAGTTTTCAATGCGCAGCTCTCATAAGTAGGGCTAGATTGGTTAGTTGGATAGTGATTCCGGGTGCATCAACAGCTTAGGTCGTTAGTCCCGTCAATGAAGTGCATGCTTTTTCTTGGAAGATGGTGGTGATCCTCCCCCGCTGGATGGCCAGATCCGGCGCCGACCTACCGTCGACTAGCGGCATTTTCCCCAACCAGATATCTCCCATCACTGAGGCACCGCCCCAGCCTGGACAAGCTCTAAGCTCTCAACCGATCTCCCGGAACATTTGTTAGTGTAGTGCATGTTAGTTAGTGTGTGTGTGTGTGTGTGTGTGTGTGTGTGTGTGTGTGTGTAAGGGGTTAGGCATTCGCCTGGTGTTGACCGGAGAAACCACGAAAACTACCGATCAGAGCAGCCGGTCACTAAAATTCTCCTCCAGACAGCGACTAAATTCGACCTAGCTGAAAAGCTAGTGTCGAAAATCCTGCCGACGTCAGGTGTCGAACCTAGGACCTTCCGTTGAGAGGCGCTGCAATGGCATCAGTTGATGCACTGAGCTACCGCTCCCGGGGGTGCTAGAGTTTTGATGACCTAAAAAACTACATAAAAATAGTTGCATGCATGCCTAAAAATTCGTCAAAAATGTTCTAAAAATGCCCTAAAATGCCATAAAAATCCCTAAAAACTTATCCACTTTGTGATAAGTTACACTGTAAAATATTTATTTCTTCTTTAAAAAATGGTGCAGATCTCATGTTGGCTGAAAACACTGATTTTTCCAAAAATGAAAAAACATATTTCGGCGTCTTCCTACAACTACAATTATGAACATACATTTTTTCTTACTGGAATGTGTTCATCAGAAATAGATCTTCAAATAAGGTCATGTTGAATTTTTTGAAAATACGAGTATTTTTTGTGTAATTCTGTGACAATTAATGTTATACCAAATAAACTCGTTTTTTAATTCCGGATGATTGTCCAGCATTTTTAATGATTTAGATTTATCATTTAGAAATGAAGAGAATGTAAATTCGAACAGCTGAAAAGAGCTTTTGTTTTTGTTTCAAAGAGAGGCATTCACTTCGGAATCAAAGAAACAGAAACTATCCTCGTTCTAAAATATCTTCTTACTCTGTATTTGAAGTATTTTAAGAATTTCTATTTCTTTTTAACATATCTACTTTACGTACTTAAATATATCTCTAAAACACATTCCTCAAAACCCTAAAAAAATACAATTTCAAATACAAAATGTATTTAAAATACTTTTTTTCAAATATAAGTATTTAAATAATGCCCAACCCTGTGTGTTTCCCAGACGAATTAGTAATCATTGTTGCTTGTAACTCCTTGTTCTGAAATCGCACCTTGCTAATAACAGAAGGCGATTATGACCACTACCTTTCGTTCGCATAGTATAAACGAACTATTTGGAGAATATTACAATACTGTAAGGTTTAATAATTACTATTATCCATTTTTCGATTTATTTGCATTTGTTTGCCAACGCTATCAGTGTCGTATTATTTAATAACTTTTAATTATTTTTCTTTCTCGCCTACTGCTTGCGCGAAATATTGTAGGGCTAAAATACTCATCCGATATTTTGGTGAATACACTGCATATCTTATGCAATGAATTCAATGCCAGATTTACATTTTCATTTAAAGTTTTAAATAAAAAATATATTGTGTTATAAGCCAAGAACCCTGGGTTTGGTTGAAATGATAAAATCAGCATCCAGCGTGCAATAATGTCATTGTTTTCAAACTCGGTTGTCAAAGAATACGCGTTGTTAAGACAAACGATCAACACAGTCCATGCTTGGTGTCATAACGCTGTGCAGATGGACACGGTCCCGAACACATTCGCCTTACTAATAAAGGTCTGGCGTAAGCCAGGAATAACACGTTTACTCCAGAAGTAACTACTCTCAGCGTAAGCCCGGAGTAAACGCGAAGCGTAATTTTCTACTAATAATCGCAGAGTAACCGAAGATTAACTACTCGGGCTTTGCTCCGCAAACAACGTTTGGCAACATCTAAAACCTCGTGTCGACTTCTCAAATCGAATTTTCAATCGATAGTTACGTTTATATATCGATCGTACTGGGTATCGTTAAAGTCTATTAATAAATTAAATAATTAATAAATTATCGCAAAAACGTCTTTGCATCAAGTTTCGGCGTCCAGCATGTCTGTCCCATTTTATTGTTTTAAAATGTTTGTACTTAAATAACCCAAATGTTGGGTATATGGAAAGATACCATTAGAGTCAGCTGCTGTGACGGATTTTGGCATGACAGATTTTGGCATCCGAAGTTCGAATCGAAAGTTCGACAAGTTCAAATCGAAATAGATTAAAATGAATATGCCGGTCTTAGAATAGATCTGTTTTCAACTGAATATGACGCTCTAACAATTTAATGAAAACATCGTCGAATCATTGCGTTCCGAGAAAGGGTATTTACCCATTGACTGGAACAGAATCGGATTTATAAAAAAATTAGGGTCTCTATGTAAAGTCAGGTAAAATGCACTCAGATAAATCACGTTAATATTAAATGTTAATATAAAACATTTATTCCCAAGACTAAAAATAAATAACCCAAAATTGCTGTTTGGCATTGGCGGTAATGGCGTAAGCAAGTACAAAGCTTTCAAGTCTGGTTAATTGAGATGTTTTGGTCAACAAAACATGGCGGCCCGACCGCAGTGCTCTCGTCAAAAGGCTTCACTTTCTGAGGACAATGTCATCTCCATATATTCTAACCTCCTGGGCTGTGAATTGCCATGCACTTGCGCTACTTCATGCTTACTTCGAGCATAACTAGGGGTCGACTGGGAACAGCGGTTGCCATGGTAACTGCGCCGCCCTTACTCCCAGCTAATGCTACACTTCCGTTTCTCGATGTTTATTAGTCAAGATTTTGGCTACTTCTAGCTTACGCCAGAAGTAAATATTACTCAGTATTTATTTGTAAGGCGGATTATGTGCAGAAGGTGTGAAGAGGGCGTTGGGAGTTATGATCTTGTAGAAGGACGCATAGGATAATTCTCTAAAACAAATATTGAAGCGAACGCACGTAAGCGGTTGGTGAGGTGCGGACAGATTTTCAGCATAGGCTTGGTATTATGTAAATGATGGTGAGGCGGGAATTTATGATAAGTTTGACGTTTGAGAAATCGTTATTGTTTAAGTAGTATTAAATTGGAATTGGAATTTTTATTAATGTAGTAATAGAAGTTTCGGAAAACTTATACTCTGTGTTTCGAGGGGATGTACATTTGGGTAGTTCCATAGATGGAGAAATTTTTAATAAGTAGCTGAATATAGTCAGTCGCGAGTAGGTGTTTCATACGAAACGTAGATAGCGAAAGTCGCGACCGCGTAGTAATTTTCTGGCAAATATGAAGTCCTATTAATAGAAAATCGTTGAGGACATTTGAAACATTTTTAATTTAGGCAAGATGCAAGAATTGGTGTAACAAGGATTCCATGGACAACATTCTGCTAGTCAGCCGAGAAGCCATCTGTCAAGATATTATAGTAAGCTTACGAACTTATATTCAAACCCGTACGGTGTTTTAATGTTCTATATCGAAAAGTAATTCTCATGAGATAGAAAGAAATTGTAATATACATATAAGAATAAATGTTAATTTTTATTGTTGAAAAGGCTGATAATTTATAGTAGTTGCCATCAATCTAATAATAGGTTTCAATCAATAGAACTTCCAGGAATCGTGATTCTGTATAGAATTACACGTCTACATGCAACAGGTAAGGAGTAATATGTTGTATGTCGAACCCATGGTTAAGTTGAAAGGAAATTTAATAATTTAGTGTTAAACATTTCTCAATTGCTTGAAAGTATTCAATTCTCGCACCAAATATTCTCGATTTCGAATGGGTTTTACAAAAATTATGACAGAGACGAGTTAATTCGGAGAGTAATTGTGGTATAAACAATAATACATAACCATTACTAAAGGCGAGAAAGTACGTGCTATTAAGCACCACGAGTTTTACATTTTTCATCGTTTTCAATATGTAATTTTTTATTTTTTCCCGTAATTTTTAATGCATTTTTGGCCGATTTCATTCATTTTATGGTATATATTATATATATGAAATATATATGGTATATATATTTCATTCATCTTAATGGTTCTTGTTTCAAATAAAATTTACGAGCTGCAACATTCCACAGAATTCTTGAGTAGCCAATGCGATTTTTTTGCTCAGAATTTGTAACGTCAGCCGTTGTATGTAAACTAAGGTTCCTGCGACGCTTATCAGCGCCAATGTAGGTTCGGCTGATTTCGCGACAACTGAAGGCTGTCCTGATAAAAAACAAGCCTAAGCAAAAGTTTGCAAGCTGATTTCACTTTAACGAAAGGAAGAAGCCTCTATTACATCAGTAACGTATTCTACAATTTGAGTTGTTCTTCTGAACTGGTTGTGATGATTTTTTACGTCATTTCCCATTGCTTTTAGGCCATTTTAAAAACATTGTAAGACCACTTAATTCATCATTTTTTGGTGATATTTTAGGTCATCAGAATCCGCCTCATAAACATACACGTACTCCAACTGTCATTAACAAATTCTAAATTAAACCAAACACTGAAGAAATTAAAAGATCACTGTAGATGGATTGAGAAATAGTATTTGAATTGCTTAGTCATTTTAAAAGCTTCAAAGAACAACAAGGTCAAAAGAGCAGATATACTCAGCATGACCTTCATAGAAAAGCACACAAACATAAGAACAAATATTTTCTAACAATACCCTTTTAATAGCTTATTCACACTATTTATAACTATCACTATTTTTATGGATAATATAATTATTTTACTGCATTATATTTATTAATATTTACTTAATGCAACAGAAAAGACTAATCTAAATTCTAATTTATTACTCTGAGTTATTGTACTTCGGCGTGCAATCTTCGCAACAAACGCATACTCAGTGGTTTCGCTCGTCAACCCTGCTCATTGATAGTGTACAATTAAGTAAGAAATCAACAGATAATAAGTGTATATCAATCAATCATTTTATTTATTTTTTAGATTTTTTAATTTGCTGAAAGTAAAATTTAGAACTTATTAAAGTTGTATCTAGTCATTATTGACAATTAAGCTAATTGTTTCAGAAACCCACATAGGTATACTGAACTTTTAATTTAATTGAACGTTGTCTTAAAGTAGAGAAACATTTAGAAAAATACTGATCATGAAACAAAGATCTTGGGAAAGGTAGAACTGTAATAATTCAAAAACTATTATTGATACTCATTATTCACTTACCAAGGGACATCATAGCTATTTTGAAGCCCATTCCTGGCTCTCCCAACATATTTTCCTTAGGAATAACACAGTCTTCAAAGATAAGTTGACATGTTGAAGATGCTCGAATGCCTAGTTTATCTTCCTTTTTTCCCAGAGAGAGGCCTATGAAAATTTAAAAATTAACAAAATATTCACAAATTTTATTTTAAAAGAATGCTAATTTTAACATCAACTGCTTCACCTTCTGTGGGTTTTGGAAATATAAAAGCAGAAATGCCCTTATGTTTCTTGCTTTTGTCAGTGGTAGCAAATACAATTCCAGCCCTTGCTTCATAACCATTGGTGACCCATGCCTTCGTACCATTTAATACAAATGTGTCTCCTTTAGGAGTGGCTGTAGTGGATGCAGCCCCAGCATCACTTCCATTCCCTATAAAATGAAGTAACACTTCAATTTCTGATATAAAACACATTAAAATTGAAACTCTCAAAATACTCACCTGGTTCACTCAAAGCGAAACACCCAACTTGCTCCCCTGTTGTGAAAGGACGGACAAATTTATCTTTCAGCTCCTTGCTACCAAACTTCATAATGATTCCAAGGAATAGAGAACTGTTTACACTCATCATAACAGCTGCAGATGCGCAACCTCTAGCAATTTCTTCCATGGCTATAGAATAGGCTAAAGAATCTAGTCCAGTTCCGCCATATTCTTCTGGAGTATCAATGCTCAGAAGTCCCAAGTCTCCCATTTTTTTAATCTGAAATAATAAGTAAAATAAAATATGACAACAACAGACAATTAATATAATTTAGTTATTTTCTAATTTTTAATTTCATTTACTTGTTCCATTGGGAAAACGCCTTCCTTGTCATATTTACTCGCATTAGGTTTCAACTCAGCTTCGGCAAAATCGCGCACCGTTTTCTGAAGCATTTGATGCGTTTCAGAAAGACTTGAAAGAGACCAGATACTTCTAGCGCCCCATAGTTTTTGGGTAGCATTTCCAACACGAGCTAAAAATAAAAATGTCTTCTACTACCAAGAACCTTTAGAGTATAGTTTTTTTAGAGTGTTTAGAGTATAATTTTATAGGAATTAATCTCAAATTTGAATTTATTGTGAAATGTCTACTTGTGTAAACAGGATATTTTTGCACTTACCCACATGTAATACACGGTTTGCTGCACACGATGCCATTGTTGCTGGATTAAACCAAGTACTTTTGATGCAATGCTTCGCAAATCTACTCAATACTAAAACCTACGAAACGCTTCGGAGATCCTCCGATGTGACAAGTCACTGTTGCACACGTGCCCGAGCCCAGCCTCACACTGTCTATTCACGAGACCCGGCAAACGAGCAAATGCGAAGGGCAATTGCGGGCAAGTGATACGGTTAAAATAAACTTGTTGAATTCTTTATCAGGCATTCTGTTGTTATAGGCTTAAGGCTTATCTTGGAAGCAGCAGTACGAGTTACGGTTATGCAAAATTTAGTTACAAAAATACTAAATATTATTTAATTATTATTTATTTGATTTGAATTAAATTAAAGGTCGCGCAAATGTGACAGCTCTCCAATATCCAACAAACGCTCTCCTGTGGCTAAAGGCAGAACTACAACAGTGTACACGACTGTATTTAGATCTAGATGATTCCGCTCGGGGCGCTAGTGCCAATTATGAATTATAATTTAATTTTTTCGTAAAAACATGTTATAGTTTAGAAATATTTTAATAATATAATGATTAATAATTATTATAAACATACGGATGTAATTTAATTCTGTAAAAATCCATCTAAAGATATACATTTTCAGGGCTGTGATTGAATTTTTCTTTCTCGTTCTTAACGTAACCGTGCGTCGCAAAACGGCGAATGTTTGGCAGAAAACTTATTGCCGAACCCTGGTGACGAAAAAGTGAATGAATCCTGTTACTATATTTAGAAAAAAAATCTTCTAACCCGTGGTGTTGCCAGAATCCATGTTTTGTGGGTCCTTCATACCGAAAAATCGATTGACGGCAAACGTCTGTCTGTCGTCTGTGGTCAAAGCTAGCGCCTAAACCGTTTAGCCGATTTGCTTCAAAATTGATGTTTATTGATCAATTCAAGTTGATCTCAGGCCACCGGGAGTTCAAACGGATATTTTGATTGTTTAGGGTACTTTACAAGAAGCCTCAAAAACATTTTCAAATTTTTCTCAAAAATGGAACCATAAAATGGAACCACAAACCATAAATTTTTAAACAATCTTTGTCCTCGAATAGTATAAGAAGGCTTAAGAAAATAGTCCAGGTCCGTCCGACCGTCCGAAATTAGAAAACTGCACTACGAGAAAGTCTGTGCCATTTTCTAGAGCATTGTTTTGTTAAGTGAACATTATTTTACTTTCCCGTACACGTATGTATATACGGAGTAATAAACTTAATATAGAGAAAGTTATGTAATGGAGGGGGGGGAATTTGAATCCGTGATTTCAACGGAAATACACATTTTGGTGTCCCCTGAAATGTGTGGCTTTTTTTCAAAACGTCCGTCTGCCCATCTGCCTGTCTGTCTCTATCTGTCTGGTGTATGTGAATAACACCAGCACCTTAACTATTCGTACGATATTTTCCAAAGTGAATAACCCCATTTCGATCGGGCCTGAGTCAAAGCTCTGCGATTTTGAAAACTATTTATTAATTTTTGGGGGTATTTTAAATGAAGCCCCCTGGGACATTTCCAAAATTTTCTCAAAAATGGCTCCAAAGGGTATAATCGAATAAGGGGTGAAAATTGCCCCAAAACCAAATCAATAATCGCTATGTTCGTATGAAAGAGAAAACAAAATTACGTTGATTCACAAAAAATCAACGTCCTAGGTGATTGGTCCTAGGTCCATGTTTTATTTTTTTCAGCATCTATTGCGTGTATCAGACTGAAAAAATTGCAGAGACAGGGAAACATAGTTCAATTTGAAGGTATTCTTGTCAACGAATTTTGACGACAAATTCATAAAGAAAAAATAAATAAATGTTTGAAATTCATTTTCCACGTGATAACGTTGAAGTACTGTCTCAATCCCCCTAAAATGGGTCTTATAAAATTCTATAGCATATATTTTTTTTCAAATTTTTAAACAATGTGGACGGCAGTGAAAAATAATTAAAACCAATTTTTTCAGTTTAAAATAAGTTCAGATAAAATTAGTTTTAATTTTTTTCACTATCGTCCACATTATTTAAAAATCTGAAGAAAAAAATATGATATAGAATGTTATCAGAGCCATTTTAGAAAGCGGAAAATTGAGACAGTACTCCAATGTTATCACGACGAAAATGAATTTCAAATAGGTATTTTTTTCTATATGAATTTGATGTCAAAATTCATTGACAAAAATACCTTCAAATTGAACTACGATTCCCCATCTCTGCAATATTTTTCAGTCTGATACAATATTGTCAATACAACAATATTGTTGACAATGACAACGCCTTCAATCATTCCAATTATGTAAATGTCAACTACACCTCATCACTGAATCAATATAACTGATTTGCACTGCTAACTCTGAATTTTAAAAAAATACAAAACTTATTTTTCTCGAAAACGGCTCAAAAATTTTTCTTTAAACTTTTGGTAGGGAGAGTGGTAAGTGTAAGCTGAGATTACATAAGCGCCATATTGCCGTATTCCTTATCTTTTTTTAAAAAAATTACAAAAATTTAGTTTATTTACTAGCCTCTCATTTCGTTTATATTTTTATTAGCGGCGAATCGTTGACATTATTGCATTTAGAATTACATGTGCTTTGAACAATGTCATAAAGAGTTTCTCAAAAACCAAATTTTTCTGTGAAAACAAGCTGGAAATTCCGCATTTTCACAAATGCTCAGAAGCTATTTTCTCGAAACCAGCTTCAATTTTTTTCTTTAAACTTTCCTTATGGGGAGTGATAATTGCAGTGTTTAAGATGACGTAAATTTAATTTTGCTCTGTTCTTGTGTTTCTTCAAAAAATACCCAACTGTACTTTTTAATATCTCTCACGTCGCTAATATGCACGTTTCCAGCGATTTGAATATATTATTACATTTGTGAATGGAAGTGATTTAAATGACGTTTTTCGAATCTCAAACGATTCCTATGAAACAACTTCAAATTTCGCATTTAGAGTAACGCTTACACGCCATTTTCTTAAAAAACAACTCCACTTTTATCAATGAAAACTGCTATATAGGACGAGGTTTTACTCTTCTTTAATATTTTAAAAGTAAAATTTCGAATTAATCATTAGAAAACCGAAAAATCGAGAAAAATTTAAAAATGTATTAAGGGCGGCGATAGATGGCAGCTGGTAAGAAGATGGCGTAAGACCGTAAAGTTAGCCCTTACCAAGGAAATTGGAAAACTCTGCTACGTAAAAGTCTATGCCATTCTGTGGCAACCCTATTTCTATTTTTAGGAACAGTATAGTCTCAAATTGTATAGAAACAGATATGCAACAGGAAAAATTTTACATTTTGTGTACCGATTTTAATTGTTTAATGACATCTGGCAATGCTTTGTAAAGTAACGTACATTTATTGTATTGTGTATTGGGGAAAGCCCAATTATATTTATTTTTCGAATAAAACCTTAGGTAGATGCCATATACATTTTTATTCGCTGTCGAAAAATATTTCGCTTTGAACAGCGTACGAAATTTTGCTAAGGTTCAGTTATTATGTAGTATTTTGTGCGGAGAGGCTAGACTAAAGAAAGATTTTGACCAAAGGAAGATTTTATTAATTATTTAACAGAATGTAATGCAATTGTTGCTATGAAGAGAATTAGAATTATTGTGATGTGACATGTCTTTTCGAAATATAGAAGACCAAGGACATCAGCATTTCAACCCTAATAGATAATGAGAGTTCGGTAACAGCTGTCGCAGGATAGCTCTATTTAAAACGTAAGAGTAGAAACATAAAAATAATAGTTATCTATTAAGAAAATGTATGTCACCACGGCTATAGTAAATGTTCTTTACCGATAACAAAGCAGATTCGGGTAGAATTGAATTTTCAGGGAATAAGATTGGAATTGCCGTGTCTTGTTATGAACAATTTAAGAAAACAATTGATACGAGGATGGATTCTTACTGACGGTTATGATGTATAATGGATTTGAGCAAGGCTAAATGTCGACAGTTTCTAGTAATCATTGCGTCGTAAAGATTGTTGAGGATAAAGAATGTTTTAAAGAAATTTCAAGCTGGAAACTGGAGTGCTGGGGGCCGAATATGAAAGATATGGTTTTCTAAAAAGCCTTTAATTAAATTGTAGAAATTGTTGGAAATTTTTAGAAGAGAAAGTTTATATAATAGACCAGGATGTCACACTGTACAAAACGCTTTTTTAACCCTCTCCACCACAGGTAGGTCTGTGGGACAGAGAATTTTCATTAGTACTTGCTGTCACTCCTGTACAGTTCTTGCTTATGAGACCACGTAAATCTCAATTAATATTTTGAAGACACATTTAACGCTGTTCCAAATCATCAAATTTAGTTAATCAAGTATTTTTCCATACACAGGGGTCCGAGATTCCTATATGTAGCACTTCCACCATTTGTAGGTCTCAAGCCTACTTGTGGCTTCAGTTACTGCTATTTGTTCCTTGGTGTAAGTAATAACTAATTAGAGTTTAGTGTTATTTCAAGCTACCAATACATTTTATTTAATTCATTTTTACTTCTGTTAGAAAATCTTGGTTGAAAGATTATGTCCCTGGTCCTTCATATAATGAAAAATCTTCAGAACCAGTGATCTGAACTTTGCAGATAAAATACCGGCTTTGTAGCTGAAATCTTGTGACACTCTCAGATACTGGTGTTGAACATGAGGCTAACTAGCCTACAAACAAATTCACTGAGCCGCAACCATTACCCAACTACCCAATGCGTTCGATGAACAACTATTTGAGGAAGTGGAATTTGAAGAATCATAATTAACTTTTTACCATCCTGACCATTTGTAAATATAATTCACTTTTTACCATCCTCTCCTCCTGTCTGCATCGGTAGAGATGAGTATCAATGGAAATTCTGTAGAGCCATCTATAGCAGGTAGGGTGCCGTCTCGTAATATCTTGAAGATATCGAGGGTTGCCTGGAATATTTAGCTATGCTAAAAGGGAACTTACGAATAAAAAACATTAAAATGGTAAATATGGCCTCAAAATCATGGGTTTAGTAGTATCGGGAACGTCAAATTTTTTAAATGATTATATGTATTTATACATTGAAAAGGGATCTGATGATAAGACTTTCAGAAAATGAAAGGAAACTGTCAAACTCCGTCTCTCATTCGTTTGAGAAAACCAGTATATGACTTCAATAGGAACTTGAGGATCTCAGTCGTATAAAACATGGGATCTGAGAGGCCTACCTGTGGCCTGGCAAGTGAACATTGGTCCTGTGACGGTGAGGGCCAAAACCTAAAGAGACTGCTCAAAATATTTATAGTTATGAAATTCTAATAAAATTTACTCTATTAAACGAAAATTTGCTGGTTCGTGGACAAAAGAATTCGAAATTCAAATTGGAAATGTGGTATAGCGTTATTTGAATTTTGTATAGCAATATCTATATATTTAGCCACCAATTAATGCATTTCTCAAATATTTTACCAACTGAAGATAGTAGACTAATTGGTCTATAATTTGAAGGTTTTTTAAACAGATTTGTTAGGTTTGACAATGGGAATGACATGTGCAATTTTCCATGCATCAGGGAAGAAAGAAAATTTAAGATAGAAGTTGATCATAGCAGTACAGTGAATGATTATTATGAAAGGGAATTGTTTAATAGTACATGGAGAAATTAGGACCAAACGAAAATTTTAGTTTTCAATAAAGTACCTCAAATGGTGAAAATAAAGATATATCAAAGGGGATTAAATGAGAATGTATTTTCTATTTGTGATAAGACGAACGTGTCATGTTGATCATTAGTAGAAGAATGAAGAGTAAATGTCTTAATATATTTAATAATAGAATTAAGCAAGAAAATTAATTAAGTAAATCTTGAAATATATTCATTAATATAAATAATAAAATATTGCTATAAACCTTGTTATTTTATCACGTTATTCACTTTGATAAGTATACATATTAGTAAAATTGTTTTCGCAACATACCACGATATAATTTAATCCAAAAATTATCCCCCTTATTTCGATTGTTAATAATGTTTCCAATAATTTCCCTTTTAAGCATATTTTTTTTTACTCACATTTATGTATTTTTGACATTTGTACTGCATAAATGCCTAGTTATGATTTATAATCAGCCTATTATTAAAGACATGGTTGACTTCATTTTGAGTAAAAACATTTTATTTACTTGTACTTTATTTTATATATCCTATTCCCTTCTGGAAATAGTCTAATATCAAAAGAGAACGTTAACACTTTCATTTGAAGTTTATTGAATGTAGTAGTTTCCTAGATGCGCTTTTTTATTCATGAATTTTTAGACCTTGAGCACAATTAGAATACTTTGATATTTTTTTATCATTAGACCCAGTCAAAACTGAAACGCTCAGCGAAACCTAAACGGAACAGAGAGCGTTAGGACTCAATCACAATACAAACTTAAACGTAAACGTAACGTAGCCGGGTAACCCACAAATGAGTAATTAAGCGAGACAATTCACAACGCCTTGACGTAACCGTAGACGTAAAACCGTAAAACTTAGGAGTTCACATTAACGTAAAGTTTTACGTTAAGTTTACGTAGGAATTCTACCGAAGACCAATCTGAGAGCAGCATGGAAGAAAAAAAAAACATGGAGGATTGCAGATTGTGTTGAGGTTTGTAGTTGTGTCATTTCATTACTGTTATGTACTGAACCAGTTTGCGAACGGTTTTGATGCTAGTAGTGTATTCAATGTAAACATTTGGACCATTTTTTGTGACTTTAACTGGACGAATAAAATAATTACGTTCGACGAATTACTGGTGAATTTGATACAAGAAAATCCTTGTTTATAAAATAAAGGAAGTGCGAGAACTAATCAACAGCTACTCCATTTACATGTAAAGACAAATTGATTGACAAATCGAAAAAGAAGCTAGAATCCATTGTGATGTGGATTTTTCCGCCATCTAGAAACGAATCGACCAAGCTTCAATACATTGAAATCTGATTGGTTCACGCGAAACTTACGTTCCAGCTTACGTTCATCATAGTGAATGCTTGTCTTTACGTGTAAATTTTACTGCTAAGTTTACGGCATTACGTTACGTTTAAGTTTGCATTGTGAATAGGGCCTTACGCTGGCATAAGGTCAGCGTTACAAAACGTTCACTACCGAGCGGAAAGTTCATAACTGAATTATAGCGGAGTCGTGGCGGAAACATGGACGAGACTTGGAGGAAATTAGGGTGAAAATGTGTTTATAAATAAAGTAAAAATACCAAATTTTCCATATAAAGTGGCGAATCCAACACGCCTCTAATTTTGAGTTTTACAAAAATGTCTCTAAGATTCCACCAAGATTGCTGTAGGTTTTCTCCATATTCCCGCCAGGATTGCGCTATGGTTCAGTACCCCCCCCCCGGGTTCGGGGTGTGGACACGACCCTCCTGCCGACCCCCACCATGAGCACGACTGCCATAAAGGTGTAAACTTGATACACACCTGATATTCGTCCATTTTGAATTGTTTTATAAGTCTCATGCATGACACGACATAAATTCATGTCTCTTGTGTGTTTCGCATTTGCAAATAGTTTCCCCCTTTTCATTTCGAATGTAAACCAAGCAACACAATATACTACTACTTAAAAGCTAGAACTATAAATTAACTATTACACAGGTTCTTTATACTTCTTTGCATTTTCCTACACTATATATTTTATCATTTCATATCAGCCCTTCGGGTGTGAATCCCTAAACATTTCCGTGAGTTTGTAAGATAAAAATATTAAGTGTTGAGGTATCATTGAGGTGGCTGGATAAGACACTGCTTCAAAGCTGTTTTCGTTCGAGAAGCTATGCCAAGGCATCCCGTTAGCTCCTACAGCACAGCCTCCGTATTCTGCTGGCGAAACGATTTTCACAATGTGACGTCATCAAACTGCGCGCTCTCGTTTGTGGTACAGTCGCGTGGCACACTTTCTCCTCTAACTTGTCTTACCAACCTTACGTTATCTATCCCCCTTCGCATGTAAGCAGTCGTGGCCGAGTGGTTAAGGCGTCTGACTAGAAATCAGATTCCCTCTGGGAGCGTAGGTTCGAGTCCTACCGACTGCGAGAGACATATTTTTGAAAGAAATTTCCATCCTGCTAGTAAGGATAAATGTACAATAAGCGATATATAGGTTGTCTCCTTCAAAATCTGCAATAAATAATTGAAGTTAATTGTTGAGATTGTCAGATACTGACTATGCAACCCCTTTATCTTTGACTTCTATGCCAAACTGTTCTATATTTGAGCGCAGAAGAGCATAAAATAAACAAAATGTACATCACTAGCTCAATGTGGCGTCGCCAACAAATGAAGCTGTTTTAAAAATATTTTATGTTGAAAATGTCTAACCCTGCATTTTCTAAATAAAAAGAAAATTCAAACATACAGTTGTCTGATTTTTCAACCTCGAACGTAAAAACGTAAAAAATATTTATTGAGAATTAAAATTAAATAACAAACAAAAAATATACAAAAACTGCATTTATGTTTTTTCTTGTCGAATGTTCTTTTGGGCTATGGCCACTACCCGCTTCACTATACGATGTTCGAGAAACTTATTCGAGCGCTCCCAGAGTTGTTGTGAAGAGTACATTCTTTCTGTGAATTTCTGTGTATTCTTTATGTGTATTACCAGGCAGCTTCAATTTTTTTCATTGATTAGTGATTCCGGGCACGTCAAGTGCTAAGGTCATTAGCCCTGTAAGTATATTGCATGTTTCTTCAGGACGTTCCGCTGGACGGTGTGATCCGCCGCCGACCGACGGCTAACGGGGTTTACCGAATACAGATATCTCCCACCAACGGGGTACAGCCCCAGCGAGGATAAGCTCTAAGCTCCCGATCTCTCTCCTGGCATGTGTGCACTACAGTGCATGTAAATGCGTGTAAGTAAGGGGTGAGTTAAGGACAAGGAAGAGGAAGGAAAGATCGCGCGTGGTCTGTTTATTAGGGCACTACTGTATTACAGAACCCGACAGACGGTTGTCCTGCCCAGGTTGTCCCGCCCCGTTGCCGTGTTCCCGCTTCATCAGCATTGCTACGACCTGCTGGATCGGCTCTCACTGTAATCGCCCCGTCGTCGCGTCGCTAGGTCAGCATTAGTTTCAACCCGTCTACATCTCACGCCGTCCACTCGTCCTGTCCAACACGATCCCGCTCTGCATCACACGGCAACGCCCAGCAACAATAAAACCCAGGTGGATTAGGAATTGCATTTAACTGAAGCACCATCTAGGGGAAAGTTATAATTGATTGGTGCTAAACAGCACATACTTTCTCGCATGATTTCTAAATTTTCACTTTTCGAAAATGGACCAGCATCAATCTTTTAAGATCCCTTCTTCTAACCGTGGAATGTTTAAGAACCAATTTGGACGGTTTTTGAGAAAATTTTTTAATTGCATTAATTTCAAGCCATTCATTTCAATGAGGCGAAAACGAGTTAAAAAAAACTCTCATGATCTTTTTTAAAGATCTGTTTTGAACAAACTTTCTCTAAGCAAAAACCTCCATCTTCAATTTTGACATTTTGAAATGTTAACTTTTTGCAATTTTCAAAATATAGAGAGCTCGCTGAAAATATACTAGGCCTATTGTCCCTTGATACATAGAGAAAAAATTCAAAGAAAGATGGTGCCGTTAAGAGAACAAAAATTTAAAATTAAATTGCTGTATTTCCTGCAAAATACGCTAAAACACTAAAATTTTGAAAAATTTTAAGTGACTTATTCCAAGATGTTTTTAAGGAACAGATTTTATCAAAAAAAGTTTACTCAATATAATTTTAGTCATTATAAATTTAAAATTTGTTTTTTATATTTTGCTTGAAATATAGGCAATTTTTAATTTTTAAACTTTTTTCTCAAAAAGGGGCCATTTTTTATTAAATTTTGACCTCGCATATCGTAAAGAACGCTTAAGAGTGGTGCAGGTCTCATTTTCGTTGAAATTTTTGACTTTCGAAATTGGAAATATTCAAACTTTTCGGTGTCTTCCACAATACAATTTAAATTATTTTTTCTTAATGGAATGTGTTCATCAGAAACAGATCTTCATATAAAATCTGTTCAATTTTTTAAAAGGGTATTTTTGGTTTTGCGTCAAACATTCCAATTTTTGAAATTTTAAACAATTATGTTCTCAAAAACCGTTCCATTTTTTCTTTAATTTATTTTCATGTTGCAAAGAATAGTAAAGGAAGCCGAGCTGGTCCCATTTTTGGCGCACTGTCTGTATTTTCGAAAATTGAAAAAAATCCAAATGTTTAATTCGAATTTTCCGCGCTTCGTTTGGGGTGGTAATAAAATAACTTAATATTGCAAATCGTAGAACATGAATAATTTAATTATTTCATTGCTATTAGATTTATTTATCAGGAGTGTTGTTTTTTGTTTTTTTTTTTTGCTTTTTCACGCGACGTTTCTATAAAAGCTGGGGCATAGAAGTTCTAAGATGTAATAAGCAGAGACAAGATTTACAGGCAAATGCATGTTTTTATTTAAATTCTGAATTTATATCGTGGGAACCTTTGGAAGAACGCAGAGAGAAATCGCGTCTTTGTGCATTATTCAAATCAATAAGAGGGGATCGTCCGTGGGGTGAAGTACGGGAAAGACTATCAAAACCAACTTACGTCGCGCGGAAGGATCATGGTTTCAAAATTCGGCAAAGAAAACAGAGAACAGATGTAGCTAAATTCTCATTTGTAAACAGAACGATACAAAATTGGAACAAATTACCTGCTGCAGTGCTGGAGACTTTCCCTCAGAATGTCAAAAATTTTAAAATTAGACTAAGTAAATATGGTTAATAGATTAATTTTGTAAAATTGTATTGTACCACCGGAAGATTCTATGTATTCCTAAGAGCAAAATAAATATTCTATATATAAATATTCGTAGAGCTTCCAGACGTTGTAATTACATTTTTCTTGGCAAACTCATTTTAAAATGCTTACTTTTCCGTGCAAGTTTGGTATTTGGATAAGAAATTTCAATAATTAATATTACGTAAATGTTTCAAATAATGCAAGAAAGTTGTAGCATTACTAGTTTATATTTTGGCACAAAATATTCACAATTGGCTATTATATGTTCTTCATACGACTTAATCCAATTCTCCTCAATTATTTGTAAAACCAGAAAAGTTTGTTAAGATATTTTTTTAGTTTATTGTGGGTTACTAGACGATAACTGGACTAGTGTGAAAACGCATGTGATATTGTTCTAATTCACAAAAATTGATATTTTATGAGATACACGAATCGCTCATTTGAAACAGGGAATCCAATACGTTCACTAATCACTAACGTTAAACTAGAATCGATTGGAAATGAACGCCAAATATAGTTTCATCATTCTCCGTGAGCAGCTATTGTTGATCACTTACACTTGTCAACCTCTAAAATTTTTACAGTTTCTCTTCCGGGAATTTAAATGTTTCTGTAGGTATGAGACACAATTGCAATATTTTATTTTCCAAAAAAAAAGCACCACACGAACCCATTGCAGTTATAAAACGATTCCTACTAATGCACTTGACATACAACACTACGTAAGTTGTAAGTTGTACGACGAGAATTATACTGTACTAAATTGTTCTTTCAACATTCTACTGATGAATCACTTTATTAAATAAAATTATCTCCAAAACTTTATTTATCAATGGCTGACATGTTTATATATTCCACTTGGTCAAAACAAACACATATACAAACAACAAGTAATAAGACAAAATATGTAGAGAACTTTTCAATTAACGCTTTAGTACACTTTTCGTTTTTGTTCAATAGATTATTTTATTGTTTGATTAAAAAAACACATTTTCATTTTTCGGGCCCACGTGTCGTGTCATTTTTCGGGCCCAATATTAGAGAGAATGTAACACTCTTCCGGGCGGACGGACGGGGTGGGGTGGGCGGACGGACTGGCGGACGGGCGGAGGCGGGAGGGGCGGTGCGGGTGGGGCGGTGTGAGGCCGGGCGGGCGGTGTGAGGCCGGGCGGGGCGGTGTGAGGCCGGCGGGGCGGGGCAGGGCAGGGCGGGTGGGGCGGGCGGGTGGGGCGGCGGGGCGGGGCGGGGCGGGCGGGGCGGGGCGGGCGGGCGGGCGGGCGGGCGGGCGGGCGGGCGGCGGGCGGGCGGGCGGGCGGGCGGGCGGGCGGGCGGGCGGGGCGGGCGGGCGGGCGGGCGGGCGGGCGGGCGGGCGGGCGTTTGGAAAGAAAATATTTTTCCCTATCATGGACCCACAATTTATGAAATCTGACTACATAACCCGACAGAAGTAGTAATTTCTTTTCTCTTTCAGAGCTCCACAATACGAGGTTTTTTTTTTCTTTCGAAAAATTGCCGTTTTTTGCCACAGCATTACATAACTGTCTCTGTACTATGTATATTACTCCGTATATACGTACCTGTAGAGAAAGTGAAAGGGACGTAGCCATCATCGCTTAAAGGATCACAAGTAAAGAAAATGTTCAAAATTATATGAGTAACTCCACGTGAAATCGGCAAAAAAACATTAACCCCTCCAATTGGTCTAAAATTTGTTGACTTGTTCAATGTGATGTAAAAAACTACAAGCATTTTCCCTTCAAATTAAATTTGTTCTCCATTTTTAGTTCTTTATAATAAGATCATTTATAACTTTTTGGAACTAACTTGGAGCTCAGTAGGAATCGCGCAATATCGCCAGCAATGTGTGCAATTTAAAAAAATAACAAAAACAAGATTTTCTCACAAGCGGCTCCATATTTTAGCTTCAAACTTTTGGTAGGGATAAAGCTAAATGGGAGATGATAAAAGCGCTATTTTGCTTTATTGTTTTGATTAGCCTCTCGCGTGGTTAATATTTACATTAGTGGCAAATTGTTTCCATTATTTCAATTACGAGTACATGTGCATTAATTGATGTTTAATGAAGTTTTCATGCAAACTCAAAACTTTTCTTTGAAACGAGAAAAAAACGCATTTTCAGAAACGCTCAATCGCTATTTTCTCCAATATGGCTCCAATTTTTTCAAAACTTTCGTACAGAGCTAATTGCTCTGTTTAACATGACATAAAATGAGTTTTGCTGTATTATTTTGTAATGTAATTTTGTTGAAATATCTCTCCCGCCGTTTATATGCACATTTCCAGCAATTAGTAAACATTTTTGCATCTGTTAGTAAAAGTGCTTCAAATAACTTCAAATTACGTTTTTCAAAAAAAACAAAGGATACTTATGAAAAGGAGCGTCAAACGCATTTACACTAGAGCTTAAACGATATTGTCTTAATCAAATATTTCAACGAAAATTGCCATGTAGGACGAGGTTTTACTCTTCTGTAATATTCGTAAGTAATATTTCGTTCTACCAGTAGGAAACTAAAAATGGACAAAAATTTAAAAAGTACTTTGTGCGGCGATAGATGGAGCTAGCAAGAGTATGTGGCAAGTCCGAAGAGCTCAGGCCAAAGAATATAAGAAAGTAATACGAGAACGTCTGTGCCATTCTGTAGCAGCACTAGTAACTGATTAAAATTAAGAGCTACATTTTGCACAAACTGATAGTTGCGCACTAAGCGCCTGATACAAGATTCACGTCGCATGTACGTTCACATCTTCAGTCGCATGTACACAGGGACCAATCTATAAAATTTTACATCGTTTTTTGGTAAACTGCCTGTCACTGTGCATGATGCAAGAATTCTTCATCCTAAAATATCTGTGTACGTTGCAAATCAACAATCTTATATTCATTTCCGAATTTTTTAAATACTATCGCTCGAGTATAGAGAATGAATTCGCTCATCAAAAAGCTCGTAAAAGTTTGTATCTTGATGAAGATTCTCAGACTGTATTCATATTTGAATAAATACGACTATTTTATTATAAATCATGTTCTTCTTATCTAATGTAAGCAAAATATGGAAAATAGTAATTGTGCTGAGCCGGCTTGTTAATCCGTCCCTGATTTTATATGTAATTTGCGTACAAATCCCAGTATGTTCAATTGCACTTAATTGTGTAATTTCTCTCCCACAAAAAATTGCGTAGAAACTGATATTTAGCTTTAGAATAATATTATTATTCCAATTGTAATGTTTTTGTTAAAACAATGGAGACGCAAGACCTCAAATTGATTGAAACGAGAAACAACAGCTAAAAATGAACTTCAAAAAATGTCATAATGCTTGGGAAAACTTCCAATTTTGATGATTTTTATTTTGTTTTGAAGACAACTGTACATACTTTACCAGCCCGTTAAGAATAGTATCGAATTTTAGTGACATACACTTCATAACGAGTATTGTATTGCATTATTAAAAACATTGTTTTAATTTTGTGACTGCTCAGAAAGTGCAGAGGGGATTCAATTTTTAAACATTACTCCCTTCTCATCTATTCTTTCATCTTCATTTTGAATGGAAAGTGATGATCAGTTGAATGTGACTTTTTTTCTAACTTTTAGATATATAGTATTTTTCGAAGTATAAATAAAATATTAATATCACGCAAATCTGCAATCAGTTCAAAGTATTTTTAGTTTTCTAGATAGTTTTAGTTTTTATTTAAACTTAATGGCACGTAACTGAACTTCCTATGTTTGCTGTCACACATTCGAACAGTTTAGAAAGCGCACTTTTGCAAAAGCGCAATTGCGCTAAATTTACACTTTCATACTTCAATATTCTTACTACGCAATTTTATGGCATGGCTGGCGAGAGTACACTTTCATGATCCACACAGATTTTCAGGTGCACAAATTTGCTGGCCTGAGAAATATAAAAACAAGGAGTTTTAATTTAATTGCTCTTGCAGGTTTCGTGACACTTTTATACATATAGTCTTATGGCAATTATGTCCATGGTGCAAGCCTATGGGAAAGGATTAACTTTTAGGGAATTAATTCATGAAGGAAAGTATTAAAAATATTGAAAATATTGAACTGAAGTTTTTAATGAATTAACAGGAGAGACACTAAAGATTTATACAAATTCAGTCACTGTATTACTTAAATGTTTTATATAATATTCCGACAGAAAGTAATGTAATTTCATTAGTTTATAAATATTTTTCCTTTAACTTTTTTTTGACTTACGTTGACTAATATAAGCATCGCAATGCACTGAGCTCTATCTCAATAAAGGGCTCCATGATGATGAGTTGGCGCAGTGAGGGATCCAGAACAAGTCAAGAGAGAGCGAGGCAATTTCAGTTCAGAACTCAATTTTTGAAAATATTTTTCTTTTAATTGTCAGCAGGAAAAACTTAAACAAAATGTCTATTGACATTGTAAACACAGCTTTGCAACGTAATTGTGTTTAATATCTTGAATAAAATTACAAAAATGTTGTTTTTGCCGCAGGAAGCAAGAGGACCACTCATTCTCTCCATGGATCCGCCACTGCTTGGTGGCCGGTATTTTTCAGTATAAGCGCCAATGTACAATCCCTGGCCATATTATTGAGACCACTTGCAAAATTAATAGTTTAATTTTGCTTTCCCCTCCTTTTTTAAGTTAAAACATGTATATCAATTAATATTTTTCAATAGTGATATCTTTCGTGAAAATTTGTCAACACATTTTTTTCTAAAGCAACACTAGTCTTGTGTGAAGCCACATTGGTTTTGTGAGTGAACGCCTGCATAATTTTCTTATGGATTTAGTGCTTTATTTTCAATAAGTGTGAGTTATTTTGGTCAGTTTTTCTTTAATTATTTCATCTTAGATTTTACTAACTTTATTGTTTTTGTTTCACTCTTGTATTTTAATAACCTTTTGTGTAACTTAATCTTCACTTAATTTGTTGCTTTTTGTGATGAGAAGACCAAATAACTTGTCTCCAAAGACACAAGGAGAAATTGAGACATTAATAGAACCTCAACACCTTTCACAACGTCAAGTTTCTCAAAAGGTTCGTTTCTAAGTCATCAGTAGCCAACATTACCAGTAGCCAACATTACCAGGTATTTACAGTATGGCAAAATATAGAAAATGTCGTGTGGTCACATTAATATGGACAGGGATTATATTGTTCACAGTATTGGTAAGTCTTTGCAATGCTATTGTGTTGAATTACTTGAGTAAAATTACAAAAATGTTGGTTTTGCGGAAGGAAGCATGAGGACCACGCATCCTCCCTTTGGATCCGCCACTGCTTGTTGGCCGATATTTTCGGTATAAGCCCCGATGTATTTCTTCACGTTATTGGTAAATCTTGATGTTAAAGCCACATGCCAGAATCAGCGTTTGCGGTGGATGTGCGAGCGTTCAAACCCCGTTCTGCGCCGCCGCCCGCACCGCCCCACCCTTCGCCCAGGGCGCCCCGGTCCGCACTCCACCTCCACGCGAGCGAGACGGCGGCGCGGCCCGGCCACGCCCGGGGACGCCCTCAGCGCCACGTCCGGCGCACGAGCGGCCCAGGCCAGGGCGCCCACCCGCACGGGATTCCCGTTGAGGCTGGCCGTCTCCGCGCCCTCGCCCTCGCGCAGCAGGGCTGCCAACAGCCCGCAGCGCCGCCTCGTCGGGCGGCCGCGGTTCCCCCCAGCGCAGCCCGACAACCCCCGGCCGGCAAGCGCGTCAGCTCGTTGTTGTCCACGTACAGCGAGCTGAGGTTGTGCACCTCGCGGAACGCGTCGGCGGGCAGCTCCGCGATGTGGTTGTTGCACAGGTGGAGATCGGAGAGCGCCGTCAGGCCTTGGAAGGCGGCTCGAGTCACCGTCCGCAAGTGGTTGTCTTCCAGATCCAACATGCGCAGCGCGCTCAGGCCGGCGAACGCCCCGTCGGGTAGGCTTCAGATCGCGGCGCGCAGGTTCAACGTGCGCAGACTCCCCATGGGCGGAAAACGCCGGGCTGCAAGGCGCGCAGCGGGTTCTGCGCCAGCGACAAATGCGCCAAGCCGGCCATCGCGGCGAACGTGTCGGCGGAGAGCGCACGCAAGCGATTCCCGCTCAGGAGCAGCTCTTCCAGGTGCGCGCAACCAGCCAGCGGGCCCTCCAGCGTGGAGGGGGTTCCCCCCCCGATGCCCTCCACGCGCTCGTCAGCGCTGCGCGGCAGCGCCGTCAGCCGGTTGTCGCAGAAGATCCACGCGGTGGAGCCCGGGCAGATGTCGTCCGGCTGCACGGAGGTCTTCTCGTGGTCGGAGCATTCCGTGCGCGCCGGCTCTTGGCACACGCACGGGATGGAGGCGGAGGCCGGCGCCGCCAGGCACAGCCCGCGGCCACCGCCCACAAGAGAAGACGCTCGAGGTGTGCATGCTGGCGACGGACTGGCGGAATCGAGGCGGCGCCTAGGGGTTGCCGGGGGGGGAATTCCTGGGGGTCATCGGCGTCAGCGGTGTGGGAGAGCGAGTGCCGTCGCGATAAGCGTCGTGACCTCGGGGCGGCGGGTCGCTCAGGACGGTCAATGCCCGTGCGGCTGACCGCTGCAGCGACCTTGCATCAGCTGCGAGACGGGTGGTTGCGTTTGATGGGCGGTTTCAACGTTTTTGCATTAAAAGAACTTCAAAAATATTTTTTTCGAAAATATTAATTGTCCCCGTATATTTTGACAACCAACATGAAACTATAATGAGTAGAAAACATATCTTTTGAATGTTCACATACGAATGCATTATAAACTGACCGCTGGGAGATTGAATAGTATTTGGACAAAAATGTACTTATTCGCATTAAGACAATAATTACGAGTATTTTCTTTTCCTAGGCTACTGCTACGACATGGACTTACACTTCTAAACTAAATCTTATCTGCTCTCCAAAATTCATTTGAAATTTCAGCTTGGGCATTTTTGAAAACTCTACACTAAATTTCATTAATTGTAATTAACATAATTAATGAATTATAAAACTGAAATTAATTCTAGAAACTTTAGCCCCGAAAGGTTTTTTCGTAGGAGTTTTTGTGGGGATATAATACTTATCATTATATATTACGTACGAGTACAATCTAATATTAGCATACCCGCGCGAGAACTCTCGCCAGTTAAATTCCATCCTTCCCTACCTTTCCTTCTCCACATTAAGAGGGAAAGTTATTAAGGAAACTTGTTTATTTCTTTAAAAAAATTAAAATGTAAAATATAATGAAAGGTAACTTCCAATCTACTTTTATCATTTAAAATTAAAATAACAATGAAATTGATGTTTGAAACAAATTTTGAATAAATTTTTATTCAGTATTATAGACATGTTCTTGGTACAATTCACAACATTTTCTTAAAAACAACATTTGAAGCAATTATACAGCGGCGGCGATGGTGTAGCGGTTAGCGTATCGGAATGCTGTACCCAAGTTTGCGGGTTCAAACCCGATCGAAGCCGTGGATTTTCAAGGGCGAAAAAATCCTTCGTACGCATTCCTTCGGAGGGGAAGTAAAGCCGCCTTTCCCATGTTAGTACATTTACTGCATGTAAAAGATCCTCAAGCCTAAATGATGCCTCTGAGCTAAATTCAAATCGCCTGTTTCGTCGCCCAAGTAATACCTTCTTTCTCCCATGATTGGTGAAAGGAATGCAACGAAATTTGAGTCTCGCCACGTAAAATAAGGCAAATTCAATTCAATTATACAACTTCCTTGACAGGTTTTCGCTTTCCTTGTTAGACACAAAAATATTTCAAACACTTTTTACTCTCGAAAAATCGACCTAAAATTGTCCATGCGAAAATATAGGATTGGGCAATCATTGCCCTACGCTTTGGAATATTATTTAACTTTATTACCGAACTAAGAGGTACAACCATGCAATTTAATCACCTACAATATCAAGTAATTAGTTTAATTTCACATAGTTGTAGATTCTGCACGTCTCTGAACAGGTGAGGTTTATTTCAGGAAGCGACGGATCAGCAAAATGTAATAGAATATCTTCCTATACATTACGTTACGAGGAACGTTTGTTTGTGGCTTTCGGCTTCAAAATTCCAGATTTTAAGGCCCTAGAACGCGTCGTCTAGGAGTTATTCAACTAAATAGACTTTAATCATGCTGCCCGAGTGTTGCATGATGCATTTGACATGAATATTTAGATTCATTTTTTCAATAAATCCTTCATATTTTTAAAGTCGAAGTGCACATCGTTACGTCTCCGTGAAGTCCTCTTTCTTTAGAGACCTCATTTCTGAATATTGGTTGCGTGTGCGCAAAACTCATCTACACTTTACACGTACACATAATATAGGAGAGGATTTTATATAATATTATAAACAATAAAAATTCAATGAAGTAGCCGCATCTGGACTATCATATGCAGTACCAATCATATTTCCAATGATTAATAAATCGACGTGTTTAATAATAAATTTAACTTGCTTGGATGTAAATCTAGATATTTTACTAAACTGCTCAAAAGAGCATGTAAGAGCACTAAATGCACTACGAGAATAGTCCTAGTTTTCTTGCAAATTCTTCAACTTTCCAAGATATAAATTAATTTGTTTAAATTACTAATCACTGTAGGGAAAATATTATTTCCAAGCTTTTTCAATGCAATATCATGACCAAACACGCTGACTTGAAAATTTCACAGAATAACTGTTTATAAAGAAAATATTGTCACAGGTAAAACAGAATCCAATCCTAACGAGATACAATCTTCCCTCTTCACTGTCAACAATCGTGTATTATCTGCCAATTTTGTTTCTTCTATTTGACGAAGAACATTAAAAGATGTAGGAGTCCTCTTTCTATCATAGTTTGATTTACTTTCCAAGCTCTCTGATAATGCTCTTTTCCAAATCAAATTTTCTGGAGCCTTTTGCCATATCTTTTGGATTCACACACAAAACACCCTGGAAATTTCGTGAGATGGTTCCTTCCTCGAGTCTCGGTCGTCCCATAGTACACTGTAGCTCCTTTAGTAACTTTTCCTCATAGCTTAAGGACTTGCAGCAAATTTCCTCGTTATCAAAAGGACGTGCACTTCAAAGAAATGAGATCGAATGAAGAAGGTAAAACAATTATTTCTCTTAAATGGTCTCTTATATTAGGTCTTCAAAATCAACCGCTCCAGAAAAAATGAACAGTATTGTGAAAGAAATATAGACCTATGCTTTCATCAAATTTCATTTTTCATTTTAGTGATTAGTATATACAATGTGGTACGATACCAAGTGCATGAATACTGTAAGGATATATCACCGTAACAAGAATGTCAATGCTTACATTCGATAAATGAACGCTTGCACTACACACATAAAAAGGAGTCTTCATCGGTATCAAGCAACTATTAATACTTCTAATTATTGCGGCGATTGTATTTAGGTTTATTTGCATAATCTTCAATTAATGAGTATGGAAATAAACCTCATCAATCGGCGTAAACCAAGGTGTACACAGAAAGCATACATATCAGTTGGAGAAATCTAAGCCTTCTAAACATGACGTCACAAACAAAGATCGCCTCCAGCGCCGAGTAATACAGTTGGTATTGGATAATACCGATAAGCGCCAGACCAGCAAAAATTAATAGAATGTGCAAAAGTATCTTATTCTGTAAATTACGGTGTGGGAAACGTTTCCTTGAGGCCTATGGCCTGAAATTTTAAGTTTGAAAGCCCTAGAACTATTTTTTAGTAGTAATTTAACTATATAGATTTTTGCAATGCTATCTATTGCGGGTTGTATTTCAAATGCACACTTAGATTATTTTTTTCAACAAATCCTTCACAATTTTACAGTCAAAATGCAATTCGTCACGTCTCCGTGAAACTCGTTCTTTAGAGATCTCATTTATAAATATTGGTAGACTATGAGAGCCGCAAAAGGTATTATATAACTGAAATAATTTAGAAGACGATATACAATCATTGCTTATTTGTTCTTGTTTAATGCGTTGCCGTACCGTTCATCCGATTGCGATAAAACTTTGGCAACTTACACTTGCGCATATGATATAAGCATAGTACAATTATGGTAACTCTACCAGCTGCAGCCCAAGACGACGCTTCATTTAAATGCAAATAACCAATCCACCTGAGCTTCATTGTTGCTGGGCGTTGCCCTGTGATGCGGAGCGAGGTCCAGGAGAACAGGAGAAACGGGCGGCGCAAGATGGTGAGAGAAGAGAGGAGAGGGAGAGAGAGAAAACGAGAGAGGGAAAAGAAGAGAGAGGGAGAGGGGAAAAGAAACAGAGGGAAAAAGAGAGAGGGAGGGAGGGGGAGAGAGAGAGAGAGAGAGAGAGAGAGAGCAGGAGAGAGAGAGAGCAGGACAACATCTGCTCTTCTGCTAGATATATTAAAAAGCACAGACTGTAACAATGTTACTTTAATGATTAAAATAGAAATGTGAAGGTTAAAACTGAAGGTATTTAAATACAAAATGTTTGGATGTTAAAGAAACCATTCGAGAATACATTGTTTTGAATCGCATCTCATCGGAAGATATGAACGCTGAGTAAGGAAAGTAATAAATTGTTGAAATGTTTGGAAAATAGTTTAGTCCAAGTGTAATTATCATGTAAAATTCAAGGGGATATACGTTGTACAATTTTTTGATGGACATTATGTATGTAAATTTAACATGGTCAGTTGTATGTTGGATGCTCACGAGTCGGACAGTCAAATAATTTGTTTTTGCCGAAGACGGAAAAATAAAAAATATTGTCAATCCTAAAACCCTTGAATAACAAAGTCAACAAAATAGAATAAATATTGTTTATAGTTCTCCTTTATTCTATTTCAGAAACTGTATTTTTATTGACAAGAAAATAAACATCATTCTTTCTTTCATTCGTAATTAAAGCAGATAACTCTTTCAAATTTCAAACGATATTTCCACAATTATTACTTCAGCAGTACCAGCCAGTTACAAACACACACACACACACACACACACACACATATATCATATATATTACGAATATTAGGAATAGTAGAAGTATATTACGTATACTTCGGTGCCCCAATAATCGCAACAGGGTGAGCCAAAAACGTCGACCTTCATGTCAAATGATGTTTTCTCTCTTAGATGAAAGATCGCGTTTAATAGAATATTCCATTATGAAAACTTACATATTTATTTTTGAAATAACATGGCAATGTTGCAGTAGAACGTTGTGAAACATTCTCCTTCAGTAATGTACTACAAGGAGTAATTGAAGGACTTGGCAATTGATTGCCCTAGGCCAAATTTTCGACAAAAATAACAACAGTAACATTCTCCCCAAACAGATTATTACTTTTTGTGCGAGAATTGTGGTGTTGGTGTAATAAATGGCGCTCTTCTCCAGAGACATGTCTTCTTTACTCTGCGACGAGAAATGTCCGATTGAAACCTTTATCTTGTTTCTAAGAATGAATTCGATGTAGCATATGGCTATCTAGAAACAAGCCCTTCAATTAAATTCTGCCTAATCATTTGAAATTTCTGGCACTCTCAAGTGAAGTGGGGGATTGGTGCTCCCAACAAACTGTGGGATACTACTCCACGGAATGACGGAAATGTACATTAAAACAGTTCTGGACACTAATACATAATAAAAAGTGAGCAATTGATGTAAACTATTTTAAAGTAAGTTTAATAAAAGTATATATTGAACCATTACTTACATAATTTTATGCATAGTGTCCGTGTCAGGTGTATTCACCTCCTGCGCATGTGGTTCAGGCTTCGATTTCCAGGGATCACTCGAGTTTTTTTGATTAGTGATGCAATTGACAGTAATAGAATTGATCAAAACAAAATAGAACTCGGTTTCGAAAATACGATCGCACTCCACTCTTTACAACAATCGCTATCCGTTGAACACGTTTTACACAAATAAAATTATTTTATTTCGGAAATTTCACTGTTCTGGTAGGCCCTTTACCTCGCAATAATGGATGATTCACACACACTCGTATTCACAACCCTCACAGACTGTAACTGTTGTAGTGAAGGGATTATGTATTGCCCCCTACGGTTGGAGATACACATACTGTGAGAGACAGAAAAGGACTTCCTTCCAGAACGAACAATTTTACACAAAAGACTTACCAAATATTCATTTTGAATCAAAAACCTAGCATCAAATGAGAATAAATTCTCCAAACATCATAAATAATGCATTCAACACCGTCAATAATTGACTGAACTAGTGTACATTCAATAACAGGCGATATTCATAAAATTCTTAAAAATTAAGTTGCAGCTAGCATCAGACGAAGACAGAAAATTGGTATTCCCCTCAAACATTACGCCGCGCTCGACGGCCAACCCCCCTCCCCCACTGGTTGCAGCACCGAAGGCACTGTGTTGAAACATGACCAAAGAGTAAATTCAGTAAGAAATCCTAGATAGTGACATGGTGCTTGGAAGAGCACCTGCCGTCGGAGAGAGCTCTCGTTGGGCGCTCTTTGGTTTTAAAATGATTTCATATGAGTGACATCTATGTTGCTGCAATATCTTGAATATTGAATTTCATTAAAAGGAAAATGTATATTCCTATCGTATTACAATATATTATTTGATGATCTGTGAATTGTTCAACAGAGCAACCTAAGCACGAGCCGCCACTGCGCAAGTGAACGTTTCTATTACGAACATTGTAACGAAACACGTGCAAAGACGGTGACTCACTATTAATCAAATAACTGTTGTCTGAGCGTATATATAAATTGGTCTGAAATGCCAATGCAGGCCCCGACAAAGGTCACAGAATAGATAACAATGCTGATGCCCTTGCATTTGAAAAGTTATCTAATGCAAATTGGCAATGCTCTTGGCATGTAACTCCGTAGAAACGACCTAGAACGCCTTCGACCTTACAGGCACCTCTTGCCTTCAAAAAAAAAACCTCAATATAAATAGTTCAAATGATTTGTACTTCAAATGCAATCAGAACACACTGGCCATTTCGTTAAAAAGAAACTTGATATTAAGAGATTACGCAATTCGTTAAAAAGTCGATTTGTAAATCTTGACAACCGATGTTTGTTGGTGTGTTTGTACTTTTCCACAATATAAATTTACATATAAAAATGGTTAAACGATACAAAACATTTATGTAAAATAATTTTGTCGTGAAGAGAATTGTGCATGTGCAACTTACAAAGTATACATTATTAGTAAAAAAACGTCCATCTCGAATATTCTCTAAAGGTTCCTGATATTGGGGTGACATTTTCACCGAGCGATTCAGGACATGCAAGTGCTCATCAGTTGTATTTATTAGCTTTTTGATAACATTTTTTATTTTAAATTATTGGACTGACAAAGGCTTTTTTAATGGAAAACTATACTTTTTACAAGAATTGCTAGGTCTTGTGAAGCAATTTCAGCAATGCTGCATGCGTTGTTATGACAGCTGATTACCCTTTACTTCCCGATAGGTCGTATATTCGACTATTGCGGGCTCCCCTGATCTGGGGTCAGCAGAACGTGAGGCCTTCTGCCGCAACACATACATGAGAGGCAAGGGAAAAACAACCATACCAAAGCGGGACATGAACCCTCGACCCTTCGTACCAAAGCACTGACTTGGTACATGCTCTTAGCCACATCGGCCATCTAGGTCTGTCTGCTGACAAGTATTTAACTTGTCAGCAGTGTGAAACCCGGCGTCCTACGAAAAGCAGTTACTCTGAAGAAAGTCCATGGCGGGGCGCCGAGCCACAGGACGCAGGGCAATGCAGCGATCTCGCGACCACATTGTTCGAATTTCCCTTTCAAGAAACATCCCGGCAAAGATCTCATATGTTTGTGTTTATATTTGTATTTAGCCACTAATATCTTCCGTAAGGGACAATTGGCCTTGGCGCCGTTCGATCCCGGGGATCATAGTCAATCACCCAACCAGGAACTCGTGATGTCTCGAATTCACTTCACTTTCGTGACTTCACGTAGTTAACGGCTAGTGATGCCGGTCTTGCGGTCGTGGCCTTTCAATAGAACCAGCTCAGTATTCACCTGGATGACCGAGGACAAAAACAGGTGAAGATGGCCGACACAGGAAAGGAACTCAGACCTCCCGAAAGCAAAGTCAGTGCGTTACGCCCTAAACCACTTCGCTCGGTTCTCGAATGTTACAATCATTTATATTTTGTCTAAAAGAATTAATAGAAATAACAAGAAAAGCACTGGCATGTTCTCATTAGCAGCGTCATTCATCAAGCAGATTAAAACATCTTCGATATTTAAAGGGGGCATAATTATATTCCCTGTAAAAATTGTGCTATTGTCGGACAAGGACGTATTCAACTGAGTTGGAACTCCTTCAGCATTAGAGATGTTGATACTGAGTATTTTTTTAAATGCAATTATCTAATTTTCTCCAGTATGGACTCGATAATTTGCTTTATATCATTAATAAAATGATATCATTTCTACTTAAATTATACTGTTGTTAATACAAATGGGGCGCAAATTTGAAGTTTCTAAGTCAATTGTCCGCAGAAATGACGCGCTACAGGGCCACATAAACCTCTATTCTGCAATCACTACGGCATTCACTCTCGGCATGCGTCAAATTTATCTTTCGCGATTTTAGACTGCCACTTGAGTACTGCGGTGTCGATTGTCGTTTAGAGGTCACATGCGCTAGATATCTTAATCCGCGACGTTTTGATCTGGCAAACGATAGATGCTGTGGAAATGTATAGAACTACAGCCGCACCGCAATCTTCCGAACCTGCTTCAACACCAGATTTTAAAACACTTACTGTTTATCATTATTCATAAAATAGCAACAGACGTAGCATACGTAGTAGTGCTGATTTTGTTTTCTTAAGACCTATTTATTCGTGTAAAGACAGTATAGGGTTCCATTTAAAAAAAGAAGTTAGTCCAATATTTTTAAATCGAAAAATGCTTTCACAAAGCAAATAAACTACAGTTGATGAGCCCCTCTGTCATGAATCAGTAGGGGTAAAATTTAATATCAATATTTTGAAACGTTAAAAACATTCGAGGTGGGCATTTTTAATGAGTCGCCCTTTATAAGAGATTTTATGAACATTATTACAGGTTCACGTTAATAACCCAAATCTCTGTTTGAGGATCAAATACGCAAGTCAAACGGAAAGCCCATTTGGGTATCGTATTATACGCGCAAGTTTTCTTGGGGCCGGATATCCCTACCTAATTTTTTTCACCAACATTAGCCGAATTAATGATAAAAGATAGCATCACACGTTGTTGACAGAATCTCAAACAGAAGTGTTCGCTCCCATATAATTGCAATTATTTTTTTATCAAACCACGTGCTAAAGATTTGTTATGTTTGATATGTCAGATTTGGTTAGTCTTGCTGTAAAAATAAACAAGCCCCCCACTCCTCTCCCATCTAGCAAAATAGGTCTCAAGACAACATGACCTTCGAAAATTGGAAGTACTGCAAAACAAATTCCTAAGAGATGTTTTAAAAGCTCCATGGTATATCAGAAATGATCCAATTTTAAAAGAATTATATAAAGAGCCTCTCAAAACTTGGATTCTAAAACTTTCTTCCTATTTCTACTCTTCTCTTTCATCTTGCCTAGCCACTCCTTTGTTCACTCTAGGAAAATCAGTCAATCTTTTTCCACGAATCAAATCAAGATGTTTTTAAAGACGTTTTTTAAAAAAATTGTTTTTATTATCCTTGCTCGATAATATTATGTCATTCAGGGGCTTTTATGTTATATAGCATACATAATCATTTTTGAACTACATGTACAATGTTTAAAAACAATAATATTGGAAACTAACTACTAAGAATATCCAGGAAGGGTCCTTCAGAAAAATACAATATTCGGAGTAAAAAATACATATTGAATTTCTAAAGACCTAGTACATTCTCCTTAATTAGCTATAAAACAGTTTCAAACATCCCTAAATTCAATAAGCATGTTATATTCCAAATATTCTATTATTTTTCTGAAGGACCCTTCCTGTGTATCCTTAGTAGTTGGTTTCCAATATTATTGTTTTCAAACATTGTATAAGTATGATGAAATGTAGTTCAAAAATGATTATGAATACTATGTAATCTAACAACCCAGCATAATATTGTCGAACAAGGATAATAAAAACTATTTTAAAAAAGACAACACGCTGGAATAATGTCTTATCGTAATGAGTGGATTCCGATTTCGTGAAATCAGTGAATGAGTGGCGGGAAGCAGGACATTCTCTTTACGTAGTTAAAATGACTCAAGAAAGTTTTATATTATACTTCTTTTTTTAAGTGGGCCAAACATTAGGTCATTTTCACACTTGCCTTATAAAATTAATCTTTTTAACAGTGATAAGCACATGTCTGACGGGCCATGGGCCCCGTTGAGAAGGACGTTCGCGAATAAATTAAAAATATTAATTTTACAAAGCAGGTGGGGTAAAAATGATCTAATCTCATGGGTCACGTTAAAAAATGAAGTATAGTCGTGTAGGTCGAAGGTCGGAGAGTTGTCACTCAACTTCGACCCATGTAGCGAAGAGTCAAAATGTCAAGTTAAAAGTTTTCAGCAAAAAATAAAAATATTTGGCATAAAAAGAGTTCGAAATTATGCGTTATACAGGTTCAAAAATGCTCTATGTTAATTGCGTAGGTAGAACACTGGAGCCTCGCCGTGTCGTTGGACACGCGTAGTGAAGTTGCGCCTTTGAAGTTTGAGGTTATACATATGATGCTATTCCGCTACTGCTGGCGCGGAGCGGTAGTGTCATTTACAATGTTCTCGCTGAAATGATCCGATTCTGTCACATTTGTTACGATAAAGCATAAATGTACTACATACATCTCAATACTAAACATCTTATATAAGCGACTCAAATAAACTATAAATTCCTTTGTCGTTCACAGAGATAATAATAATTTTAATAGGTAAAATAGATTCATAAATTACTACTCGCGCAACTTTTCTTAAACAATGAATTGAGGAAATGCGGGTGGGGGGGGTATTAGTTTCAAAATTGGCCACAAGAGTATTTACAGTAACGCCAACCTCTGAAAAATCAAAGTCAACCTGTTACGTGTGCGGCCAGGTCATTGCTCTGGGTAGGCAACAGCAGCGACACTAGATACGAGTTTTAGGTGCCTCCCTTGGAGGACCTGGACCTGCCTCAGTCATTTCTATAGATATTGATAATAAACCTGAACAGAAGTTCTTTACTATGAAAGCATCTAGCTACGACTAGCGTCTGTTTCGCGCCAACGAAGTTTTAATGCTTGGGATGTTGTCATCAGTGATCGCTGCGAGCTTTTGCCTTCAACTGTTTATTGCTCAAGGGAGGGGGAAGCAAGGTCATCGTTCAAGAAAAGTTGTGCGAGTAGTACTTACTTTCTGCTCCTCTGCAGGAAAACATTTCCACATGTAACATGTGTAGCACATTCTTGTAACACATTTTTATAGAATCACTGGCACAATATTACAAAGACAGGTCATCACAGACGACACTTGCAAACTAAGGCTGTTTCTCATTGCTAGAATATCGAACTCGAAATGTGAAAAAAGATCGATATACGCGTAGATGTCGAGATTCGGGGTTAGGTTTTCACAGAAGAGATAACAACAGATACATAATTGCTGTTGTTCTAGACCTACATAAATTACCTTTCCTCTTTCATAGGGAAACCAACGATAAGCCGCAGTGTTTGTTGTAATAACTTCTCTTGAAAATATGTATTATTTTTAGAGTATACTTGTGCATTAATTATACAGTTAATTTTCATATTTGTATCACTGACATTTCTTTCTTTTTAACCGGCATGAGACATTAAAATGCACATTTTACAAAATTCAAGCAGAACGCGGAGGCTAAAGAAGATTATTTTTTTATGAGTTGAGTGTGTATACCCAATTGTTTTTATTGCAGCGTTATTGTATAAATTTCTTTTCGGTAATGAATGTAAACTCTTTAGAAGGAGGCATGTTCAAAATAATAAAAATAAATTAAATAATAATAATGATAACGCAATAAGATTACTGGTGTTTTAAAAATACAACTAAACTAGTGATGCTACAGAATGTCACAGGCTTTCTGGTTTGGGCTAGATTTTCTGTTTCTCTCTTCTGGGCTATTTTCGGTTTCTCCAATCCTCTTCCCAGCTGCTATTAATCGCCGCCCAAATTACATTTTCAAAATAATTCTCAATTTTCGGTTTACTAATGGTACAAACGAAATATTACTTTAAGGTTATTATAGAATAGTAAAACCTCCACGGGTATGGAAATTTTCGTTAAAAAAATCGGAGACATTTTAAACAAAATGTTGTTTAAGCGTTATTGTAAATGCAAAATTTGAATATCTTGTTCACAGAAAACTAATGGTGCTTCAGAATGGCACAGACGTGCTCGTATTAGTATTTTTTTTTATTTCTTTGGTCTGGGTCTGTTTATCGGCCTTGCCCCATCTTCTTGCTGGCTGCCATCTATCGCCGCCAAAATACTTTTTTTTTTTAATTTTCTCAATTTTTCGGTTTCCTACTGGTAGAAACGAAATTTTACTTTGAGAATATAACAGAACCGTAAAACTTCGCCCTAAATGGAAATTTGCGTTGAAAGCCATTTGGAGCCATTTTTAAGAAAATATCTTTTAAGCGTTAGTGTAAATGCAGAATTTGAAACTCTTTTCCTATAAACTTTATTAGAAAACCTTTAAAGTACATGTACTCATAAGTGGAATATTGTACACAAATCATCGGTAATGTAAATATTAACAGCGTTAGGGTGAAATAAAAAAAATACAATTGTGTAATTTGTAATAAAAAAAGAATAGAGCAAAATAACGTTTATGCCATCTTATTCAGAACACTTAGCACTTTTATCCCTACAAAAAGTTTAAAGAAAAATTTGGAGTCTTTTTGTGAAATTATTGTCTTTGATTTTTTTTAATATTGCATATATTATACGATATATTGGGCTAAAACTACAATTTTTTTTAAATGAGCATGATCTTAATGAAAGAACTAATTATTTTTAAGACAAAGACCTAAAATTTTGAAAGTGCCCCTGGATCTTGTTGTGAAGTACCCTCAAAATTAAGAGAAAGTTTTTCAAAATTGCACCGCGAGTAGAGGCCAGATTGACCCAGGAATATTCAGATAGGATAAAATTCTATGCACAGTTCAGGCGCTAGTGTTGTTCACACACGACAGAAGGATATACGGACGGACGTTTCGAAAAATAAGTTTTTCTGGCAAAAATTCGCCGTTTTCTGGCGCAGCGTTACCTGATTTTCTCTTCTTACGAAGAATTCGTCAGGCGAGAAAGTAAAAACGGAATTAAGGAACTCGAAAACATGTATTTCCCTTCAAATATCGAAATCGATTTTCTGCAGCATTACATAACTTACTGAATTTCATAACTCTCTTGTTCAGTGTTGTTGAATTTCGAAGTCAGAATTACAGAAGAATCAAATAAAAACTAGTGATGCCACAACGGAGCGTACTTTCTCGCATTATTCTTAAATTTGCAATTGTTGAAAATTCATAGAGCAATGAGAATGAGACCCACGCTATTCTTTTAAACGTTCCATCAGTGGAAAAAAAATGAAGAAAAAATTTGGAGCGGTTTTTGAGAATTTCTTAAAATAAATTGCATTAATTTCAAGCACTCAAAATTACTCAAAAACTTCATTTTTTTCAAAAAATTGTACATGACCTTTTTTAAAGAGCTGATTTTTTTTACAACAGACTTTGTCTAAGACAACCATATTTATTTTCAATTTTGTGGTTTTGAAATGTTAACTTAAGCAATTTTTAAAATACGGAGAGTTTGCTAAAAATGGAACTAGCTCCATGGGTAACTACCCCTAACCCTTCAATATAACTGTGCGATTTCGCATTCAAAAATGTGATACTTATAGCTATAGAGCGGAAATAATTATTTTAATTAATTATCTAAAGAAAAATCAGATTTTGTCACAATCTCTTCCAGTACCAAACAAATACTCGCATATTACATATTTTGTAAAAACGACATCACCTCCACACATAAGCATGTTGTCATGATAATATTGTTATCATTTTTCACTTCCAACAGGATCTTTAATATCCTTACCCAGAACGCTGGACTAACCGCAAGATATACACTGAAAATTCAAGTAAATATTACATCACGGTTAGGATTCAGGAAGAAGGTGCTTCGTTGAAAGTTGCGTCAGCCGTTTCCCTGTGACCCATCAAAATCATTTACCATGACGAGCAAGAATGGAAGAGCATGAGGAAGAGTTGCCACCTCCTCGGGTTTGACCCGGACACTTCGAGTTTTAAGTATAATCTTCGAGCTCCTGGTTTACTCTTTATCTCCGGGTTATTTCACTTTTTCAGGGATAACGTAATTAAAAAAGAACATGTAAATCACAGAAAACACCGACGATACATTTTCATTACAGTTACTATTGGCGCTTTCAAAACCTAATACTGTTCAGAGGTGAAGAGATGTTTTGATAAGTTTGTACAATCTGCAAAAGTAGCGAAAGTTAATGTTCCTGAAGGCAATCTATACTACGCAATACAAGTGTTTCCAAAAAGCCGTTCAAATCTCGACATGCAGGACCAAACATCTCATATTGTATGGAATAAATATTCGTTGCGAGCGACAGTTTTAAAGAACTTTCCAAAATTCTTGGTAGGATTTTGTCTCCGTAAACAATGCTGCGCTGAATGGGGTTGTGTGATCTGAGGAACCAAATGCAAGTGAACTTAGTTAAAACAGAACTTTTCACAAAATTGAACTACGAAATGACATGTACCAAGTTTTGTTTTTATTAATCACGAGAAACAGAAAGTCTTACTAGGAAAAGCAATTTCTAATGAAACGTATATATTGGAGTAAGGCGTTAAAGTCTATTGTGAATACATTTATTTACATTAATTCTTTAAAAAAATATTGAAATAGTTATTTTTGTTATTGTAACGTACTGGGTTATTATTGTCTTTTATCTCCACCCAGCAACGGGGAATCATTTTAAGACCTTGGATAAACAAACAGAATACTTCGTGAATTCGTGGAGTCTATATCGAGGGCTTCTCGGTTACACCAGTTATGGATTTAATGCAAAGGGAGGGGCGTATGCATGACTTGCTACATATATAAACAATATAACTTCTTAGTATTTCGAGACATTAATACCCTTTGTAAATTTCTTAATACAGAACTAGTCATTAAATTGTTATATTCGCTGTTGAGAAAGACTCATTTCTCATAAGACGAAGCACTCGACTGGAAGGCGATGATGGATCTGTGAATCTCTGACGATCGAGGCTTTCAAATAAGCAAAAGCAAAATACATAAGTAGAATGTATGGTTTGATGGTTATTTCGATTTGAATTTGTTTAATTGGAAGAATTTATTTTTGTTACACACTTATAAATAATTATTAATATCTAGGCAATTTTTCAACCCTTCGGTTGATACAAAAATTTGTTCACCCCCTCCATTGATATATAAATTACACTAAGGATTTTTTTTTTCATACCTCCAGGATGAAAGTAGGCGATTTCAAGAGAAACAGGCTGATTTCGAAAATCATTAAGTTTTTACCTCTCAAGGTTCAAAAGTAATTAACATATTTAGTTTTTGAAATAAACAAAATCCTATTATAATTTCCGCGTGTTCACTCCGGTTATATTACTACACAATTTTATGAGCATGCTTTGTATGAGGTAAGAACAAGTTAAAAATGGAATACGCATATACGTGCAATAATATGCAGTCATTAAAAAGGTTTGTTGGAATTCTCCCCAACTTTGGTAGAGCGAATGACAATGATTTGACTTTTTCGTACAACCACAACCTAAGGTTCATTGTACAGGTGGGCTGGTGAGCAGCTCATGGTTTGTCCTGATCCCAAACACGACAGCCAAAGTATAAAGAATACGCAAGTTTTGTAACTTTATATTTTTTTTCCTTCGAAGTTTGGGTGTACATCTTCTACAAACAACAAGTTATCGGGTTTGTTTCGCACACTTTAGATGTGAAATGACGATTTGAATTTGATCGAACTGATTCAATTTTACAGATCATGCGGCGAATTTTACTTTATAAAAAACACAGAACTGTAATGTATTAATATAAATAAATTATGCAGACAAGATAGAATTTTTGGAGAAAAGTTTTTGAAGCTTTATTTATTTATTTATTTACTCGAAAACAGTTAAAACTGCGTATGAGTGCTAGGAAAGTGAATTGTGCATTTTCAAATTCTGTGATCCTACACTTACTCATTACTACTTAAATTTGAATTTTAAAGGAGAAAACAACTCTTTTTCTTAATCTAGGAACTTTAATAAATATTTATATTGCGCCTTCAATCCTTTCATTTTCCATTAAAAATAATATAATATTTTCAATGGTATTAGTAGTAATATTCTCGAAATATTTTATTTAGAAAAATTCAATCATAATTCATCAAAAACTGAATTCAAAAATAGATGTAATGAGTTAGGCAAAGAAATTGAAAGTATGGGTTAATAAAAATTAAAACAAGACTAGAAATTCATGTAAGGTAGATTTATGACACGTTCAACAAAATATTGCATGCTCTATTATGATGTATCATTTCTGTAGTCAGAAAAAGTTCTTACAATAGTTGTAGTTTTTTCACATGTAAGTGAAGAATGTATATCACAGTGCTTTTTATTTAGAATTAGTTTATGAAACATAAACTTTCTTGAAGTCCGTCCGACAGACAGTATCAGAATTTAAATGAGCAGTATTACGTGTTGGACAACGGATCAATATCGCAAGTAATGATTCATGACTTGAGACAGAATTCTGTAAAACACATTCAGAACTCGATTATGTGCAAAAGGACACATCGTGAGGGCATAGGAGATCTATCTCTGAGAACCTATTTACTTTCGAGTTCGTGGAAATAAGACGATTGAAAATAGGTTTCAAACTATGTAATAATTTTAGTGTAAGTATGCAGAATTAATATTTGAAATTGACTAGTCATTTTTCAAATCTTCTTAAATTGAGATATTAAGTTGACATGGAAATTTGGAATGAATGGTTCATCATTGGTAAACTGCTAGACTCAGGCTTATCAGGCTGCCAAATTCAGGCGCTAAGTTCCTGGAGGAAGCAACTTAGAAACTTCTCTGATCATCTTCGTTTGTTGTTTTTCCATCCATTTCTCCGATTCGATCACCCAGGCGAATGCTGGAGAGTCCCTGAACAAACGGGCCACGGACCGCGCGCGATCTTCCCTTCCTCTTTCTTGTCGTAACGCACACATTTACACTATAATGCACTACACTACCACACATGCCAGGAGACCGGTCGGGGGCTTAGAGCTTGTCCCGGCTGTGGCGGTGCCCCGCTGTTGGGAGATACGTGGTTGAGGGAAACCCCACTAGTCGACGGTAGGTCGGCGCCGGATCACGCCATCCAGCGGGGGAACATCACCGCCACCTCACGATGAAACAATGTGCACTACACTTAGGGGACTAATTACCTCAGTAGTTGATGCGCCCGGAATCACTAACAATCAATCAACAAAATAATCAAACAGAAGTGAAACAAAAAATAATGAGTCGGCCCGGTGGCCGAGATCGCTAAGGCAGTAGTGTCGTAGTGATCTCGGACCGAAGGGTCGCGGGTTCGAGTCCCGCCTCGGGCATGGTTGTATTTGTGTTCGTCCTTTAACCCCTTATCATCACCATATCGTTTCATCCTCATAGTTACCATAAGTGGTCGCTAATGACCTAAGATGTTGATGCGACCTTAAATAACCAATTAAAAAAATGAATCTGAGGGGGGGAGGGTCTGATTGGAGGCTCCCCTACTCACTGGCAGAGGTCGGGCACCCAGACGTGGCCCGGCTGGCAGGTGGGGGCGGGGTGCCGGCAGCCGCAGCGGCAAGTCTCGTCATCCCACGCGAAGTGCGGCTGCGCGTTGCAGCTTCTCTCCTCCGCTGCAGTCCGGGGGCCGGCCCCGGGGAAGAGGTGGACAAGGGCGAAAGGGGGAAGGAGGCAGTGAACCGGGGTTCTCGAAGATCGTTCGAGGAAGGATAGAGTGGAAGGGAAGGAGAATCAGAACGAGGAACACCGAAAAGAGAGGAAAAGGGGGGTAGGCGAAAGGAAAAGGGGAAAGGGGAAAGGCGAAAGAAGAACGAGATAAGGGGCGAAAGAGAGGAAGGAGGTGCAGATGGGGAGGGACAATGAAAGGAACACAGTACGAGGATCTAACAGAGAGAAGGATGAAGCAGAAGGGAAAGAGAGGCAGAGAAAGAGGAACAACAAAGAGAGGGGAACGAGATATATGCGAAAAGAAAACGGGGCAAGAAGTGAAAGAGAGAAGGGGGGAGAATGGGAGAGACAAATGAGAGGATATAGAGAGGAAAGAATAAAGGGAAAGACAGAAAGTGGAGCAACGAAAAGGATTGTGAAAGACGAATAAGCCAAAAGAGAACGGGGTAAGAGATGGACAAACTGGGAGGAGAGAAAAAGGAACAGCGGGGGGGAGAACCAATGGAAGAATGAGACAATGAAAGGGGCAGAAAAATGGTGATATTTGCGTTTGAAAAATGTGATCGTTAATAAATTATTAAAAGAAACAGACTTACGTCAAACATTAGGCCTAGCGTTAGTAATAGAACACTAGGCTGACAAAGAGCAAATGCGGGTATAAACCAAGGCGAGAGGCGTCGGCTCAGTGTCGTTCAATTCTTTCGTAATACCACCTCCTTACAAGACAAATTCACATTAATAAACACATTTTCTTTCAAAGACGGAACTCATACGCAATCTTTGGCTACAATGCATTTGTTTCAATCGTTCTTAACACGCTGCGGACTGTTTAAGCCTTAATCGACACCGTCCGTTAAGAGTGTATTTTCGTTACACCGGTTGCGTTATACACTGTAAATAACTGTATGAATATAACTAGTGTGGGATTGCGCGTGTCTTGCGCCGGGGTTGGCGGCGCTGGCCGGCAGGTGCGTGGAGGGTAGCAGTGCGTGTTTGAAGACCGGCGGCGAAGGAAGGTGCCGTGCGAAAGTCAGACGACATTGACCGAGTAGAATACAACGCGTGTATGGTTTATGAGTGATCGCAAGGACTGCAACGTGCACAAAATGGCGAGAAAAGGGAAAGACTTATGAAGGTGGGGATTGTGGGATTGGGGGGGGGAGGAAAAGTGCGTGCTTTGTATAACAATCGTATTCCTGTAACAAGTTGTTAAAGAAACTTTATTGTTTAAAGCCTATGTTTCATTTAAACATTCCCCCCCCGGATCCGTCCTCCACACTAGTCATATACAACTATTAAGAAATTATACATACTATACAATACATACATACATACATATACATACATATATATATATATATATATATATATATATATATATATATACAAGATATACATATGCCTGGGCGGGCCGGGCCGCAGCACCACGGTACCTGTCGCTCGGAGCAGTCCTGCTCCCGCGTGGCGCAGCCGCACCAGCACGCCTTGTGGCGCTGCACCAGCACGTGGCCCGCCGTGCGGTTGCGGCCGGGCGTCAGCAGCACCACGGGCACGCGCTCCATGTCACGTTCGTGGGTATGCACGCCGTGCGCGACGCCCCGCACGCGCCTCCGCACCGCACCACCTGCACGCGGTCCGGCGAGAACTGCAACAGAGCGCTCGCACGTGAGCACGCGCCACCAGGCGGCGTTTGCATGGCCAAGCGTTACAGAAACCGACTGCTGTATCTTCTGCGCTTGCGCAGTTCGGATTTCGCAGCACTTTGATGTACTTGCGCATGCGCAGAAGAACGTGATTGCAGTCTATGGCTGTATGCTATGCTATGCAAATTTTCCCCTATTTTATGCATCTTCCCATGCGCAGAAGATCAAGATTGTAGTCGATCGCTGTACGCTACGGGATGCGAAAACTCTCTACTATTGTCCGATTTGAATATTCTGATCTGGACGCGGTTTTCCAAATGGGAGCTTCAATGCCAAACATTAAAGAAGCCACCCTGCCCTGTCCATCCTCGCCGGTTCGGGTGGCGAAGCAGCATGCGTTAAAAGCATGCACACGTTTACCCATGGACAGAGCCGTTTCCTTGGTACCTAATCTCCCCCGGTCTGGGGCTCGACACCAGGTGGCGTTCCGTGTGGTCCTACGGGACACAGCGGAGCGCTACCTCATGTGGCCATGGTTCCTCCACGAAGTAATTAGACGGCTCACGGACTAAGCTAGTTCAGAATTAGTAAGAACACGCCGAAAACAGGGAATTATAGGCCGCTTCGGTGTCAGAGTTGGGGAACCATTATAACAAGAGCCTTGAAGGCTGCATCTGAAGTTCAGCCAGTCTCAGCCGGTGGGTCGTAGTGATACAACCACCAAAGTACTGGTTTCTTGATGATTCAAAGAGGTCAAACATACTCAGATACTATTCGATGATAAACTTCTGCGCAAATTCTTGTACTTTGACTTTTTCCATGTTCTAGTCGCAATTATTTGAACTACTATTAAGTTAATCATACACTTAGCGACCTAACGAAGATGATAATCCAAGGAATAGAAAAACGGCTTAACACAGATTTAGACGTTCTTCCACCCAAACTCCTCAATTGGCTAATTCCATACCTTCGCGCCGTCCTCGGCGTTGAGCGGAATCACAGAGACGAGGGTGGATCGTAGGCGGCACAGCGGCTCCTGCAGTTGTCGCAGAAATTTCCGGTCGCGGGCCCACGAGCTGTTCACTGTCACACAAAAGAGATTCTTGTACGAACGAGGCTATCACATTTTAAAAACCTAATTTTAAAAAATTGTGATTTTTTTATTTGAAATCCATCACTATTTTACATGGAAAATAAACTTCTTACATTCATTTGAGTTGAAACAAGCTGAAAAGAACTTAATAATCATACACTCGCTTTCTGTTTTAACCTTCACCTAAAATTAGTTTTGATTGGTAATTCGTCCTTGTAGGAAATACCCTTCTCCACATGAAAGTCGCTTTTGTAATAATTTGTATTGTATGATTTTTTTATAGTTTATTTCCTTATTCCGTGGCCGTTCTTTTCCTTTAAATGTAATTCTACATCTTTATGAAATGAATCATGAAGTATGAATTCAGTGTGAAATATGAAAGATGCGCAGACAATTCACGAATGATTTGACGCACCATTTGAGGAGACAACATTGAATTAACTTTCAAATATATGCTCTTAAAAAGTCATATCGGATCATTGTATATATATATTTAAAATGATACTATATAAATAAATATGCATTGGTTGGTGATGCAAATAAAACTATGTATAAGAATTAAAAAATATTATATTGGTTTAATTTGTTAAATTGCTGTATTTTAAATGTCAAAAGTTTAGAGGAAATATTGCGTAAAAATAGGCCAGGGAAGTTTTGTGACGTCTTACGGCAGAGTCGGAAACCTCAGAGATAACTCCAACGCCACGTCCTGAAATAGCAGCATCTTGTTGACCGGAAGATTCGGCTTAGATATTTCCGACTGTGGTATTACGTCATGATCTTCTGATTACCCCTACTAAATTATGATATTAATAAGTTACTTTTTATTACATGAATTTTTAAAAAGAAATTGTTTTCATTACATCACATGAATAAGTTATAGTTAGGTATCATGTGAAGAGTATCAAGTACCATGAGAGTTTAATAATATTCAGAGCATATAATTGTTTTACTTTTTAAAAAATTCAAATAGATTGTCTCCAATTCAATGAATTGCCTCTCAAACCTTTTTTCTTAGTTAAAACTCAATAGTTAGTTATTGACAAATGTGATCACGTGTCATTGTAGACAACGACGAAAGAAAGAAGTTTACTAGAATGTATTCATGTCGAACAAAGAAAATAATATTTTAGTAATATAAAAAATAAAATAATGTACAACTTTATAAAAAAAATCCTGAGTTAACATTTCTGATGAACTAAATTCTATAAAAAATCGAAAACTAGAAGAAATCCAAACACTGTCATGAATAAACGTATGTGACATAAAATGTCTAAAAATAATATTGTTAGACAGCCCACTAGTAAAAGAGGACATGTGTAGCATGCTTAAAGTTCCATTTTAGCACTAGTAGTAAAAATGAGCCTATGCTCAAGTGTTCAGATAAATCTGTGAACGCAACAAGGAAAACAAAATAATTTCGTTTGACCACATCAGCTATTGTTAACCTTAATGTATCATTAAGTGATACATTACATGATCATAACATATTATCATTAAGTGATCATTAAGTAATACTTGAATAAAAATAAAATGAAAGCAAGTAAGGCTATCTAAAATGTATTGTATGACACATGTGGTAAAAGTGATTTTATTTTCCTCGTAGGGTTACTCCTCTGGGCCTCATGTCGCAAACTTTCCTCCTCGCAAAATAATGTCACTTTTACCAATCGCACTAAAACTGTTTTTGGAAGATAAGACAACAAAAGATATTCTCGCAACAGTGCACATCTGCAGATTCAAATGACATTTATTCGCTAACTTAAATAATAAAATTCAAACCCCTTTGCCTCGAAGAAGCACAACTTACGAAATGGCTCGAAGACATACTGCTCCGGACCTTCCTTGAACTCCAAGTTGCTTTCGTTACTAGATGAAGAGACGCTAGATATCTGCACATTCAACAAATAATTATGTTTTAACTTGGTCTGTATTTCGAAATTTACTGCTTTATTAATCACACAAAGTTATACTTAATTTTATTCTAAATTAACGAAGAGTACAAACTGTTACATTTGCTCTTAGCCTTGCAAATTTCGCCTGATGCCGCTTCACACAAACTAATCAACTGTACACTTTTGACACAAGAATTTATTATCCATTCTAATATAAAAAATAAGAATATATTGAGAAAACTAACTTATTTTTAATAATATAAATTAAATTCACATTTAAATAAAAAAAAAAAAAAAAAAATAAATACACAAATAATAGAAATTATAGAAAGTAACTCGAAGTTCTATATAATCACATTACGTTAAATTGTGTGTATGTCCTACTTTTAGACTATACTAGGGCTAGGCTTCCTAGCCTGTGAATGAATGGAGTCACTAATATCTGTAATGGATGAATGACGGTGGAGAAATGACGGAAAAATGCGGAAAAAATCCGTCGCGGATCCTCACAGTCCATCATAAACCACAAAATCTACCGATAGGAAAGCAAGGAAAGAAAGGAATCACTAGCGCGTTGTCCCTACGTTACGGCTAACTCTATTTTTTTATTCATTTAACGTCAAAAAACAGTTAAAACTGCGTATGACGTGCCATGGGGAAAAGTGAATTGTGTGCACATTTTCAAAATTCTGTGATCCCTACACTAAGTCATATACTACTTGAATTTTGAATTTTAAAAAAACCTCCCATGTAATAAAATCTATTTTCAAGGATTAATAAGCAATAAATTTTGGGCTCTTATCCATGTTGTCCTTCGGAATAACACTTCCTGCCGCAACAAGAACGACAAAAGCTCTAGAACAGAGCACGATGTGCAACACGAGGTGTCGACATTCATGCTGTTCTAGTGCGGTGGTCCTCCCCTTAAGTGTCACCTAAAGTGTCCTCAAGAGTGAAGTTCCTCAAGGCACAGGCAGTAATCTTTGACGATAAGACCGATGATCCGTTGCACTTAGGCCTACAGAACGAGAGAAGCCTTGGGGTTTTTTGTAAATATCTCAAAGATGCTTAAAATGGTTTACTAATAGAAATGTTATGTGTTACATTCTTGAGAATAGGAAAAAAACTTTACTGATTTACTCTTTGAAACACTTCGCTTGTAAATGTAGAAATAATAAACAATATATAGATGTTCAAAAAAGTGACACAGCGTAAACTGTAATGACTGGAGAGTATTCTATCGAGTTTAGATAAAACAATGACACCATCTTTTTTTATTTTACCAATGTTTCGACTTTTATTAAGTCTTCCTTCTGGGCATTTTAAAATGCAGCGAATTCTCTGCTAGTTTCCAACATCCTGCTCCATCCCCTCTCCCGTGCGTGTACACAACAAAAAAAAGAGAACACTACCATTTGAACACTCATTATCCTCTCCCTTCATGAGGGTCCCATCGAATGCAGACGGATGCGGGAGTATGTACCATAAACAACGGGCCACGTATCGTATCACCCAGTCGCCACTCCCATATTTAGGGCCGGTCGTTCCGGTGATTTCCTTCCCCTTATGGCACATCTCCTATGACGTGGAAAATCCCGGAATTACTGCAAGTACGTGAAGGTCCGAACTAAGTTGTAGCGCTAGTGACAAGAAATGAGCCCTCTTATTTTCAAATCTGATTAAGAGCTTTTATTCGATTTTCCACTTGAGCAATTTTCTGTTCATAAAAATACAGATCTATCACAAAACTAAGTTATAATATTCAAAACGAGATAGAACCTATTTATATTACGAGGTAAAAGAAGAGATTGGTAGAGAAATCAGATAAATATCGAAATGCAGAAAGATGAAAATGAGCGTAGTAAGATTCCAAAACATCAGATTGACTACATCAAAACTTTCTTTTAAACCAGGTGATTATGAAGAAAATGAAGCCATACAAAAACACGTCAACAACAATCAATTTTTTCCAAGACTTACGTCGATCTCGTATCATATTTTTAATCGAAAAACTCTACCATAAACAACAGTTTTAGTTTCTTTTTCTCATCATATATATATATATATATATATATATATATATATATATATATATATATAGCGAGCTTTAGATTATTTCAATTTCTTAGAAAATCTGGAGTAACTCTGAACAAATTTAATCTCTCTTTTAAATCCATTGTTGTATGTGGAGATTTCAATATTGATTTTCTGAGCGAATCCCACGAAAAAGAGTAGTTTCTCAATTTAATTCATTCTTTTAATTTAGATATTACAGTAAACGTGCCTACACGGAATACTCTTGAATAAAAAACAGCAATAGATCAAATTATAATTAACAAAACCACAACTAGATATGAAATAATAACGAATAATGTTACAGTGACCACGATGCACAAATTCTTACAATTACTAATAACATGAATACTGACACAATAAAAAAACAGCATGTGCGAGATTTACTACAGTTAACATAAAATTATTTACGGACTACTTGCTGAAAGAATCATGGGAGGCAGTTTATAACGCTATTGACACAAATGAAAAATATAATTTATTTTTCTCAAAGCTTTCATTTATCTTTAACGCATGCCAAAAGATAATTTCGGTAAAGAATAGAATGTGCTGGTCTTGATAGCAAACGTCAAACATGTCAATTGCCTTTATTTACACCAAACAACGTCTCGATCAAATCCTAGCAGTCCCAGAATCAACGAGCTAAACGATTGCATATAAATGTGAACGCCATAATGGTAGTAACTAAATACCATATCTACAAAAACAACATGGTTACTAAATAAGGAATGGTAACAGCTAGTAGTAGTAGCTAGTAGTAGTTAGTAGAGAAGTAGTAGTTAGTAGAGAAATAGTGTGTGTGGTAGTTAGAGAATATGAAATAGGAATTAGGGTATATACTATGGCTGAACACGCCTCTCTTACGATATCGTTGAGACAAATTATAATTCTTAAGTTAAAAGTATAACTACTAGTTCAACAACAGCACACACTTTCTCGCCTTATTACTTTTATTCTTCGAAAATTCAGAGATTACAGCAAAAATGAGACCTGTGCAAATTTTACACGTTTTCTACGTTATCCGAGAACAGAGTATAATAAAAAAATTGGAGACTTTTTTAAATTGAAAATGTTATTAAAACGTCTTGTAAAGTATTCTCGAAATTAAAATAACGTTTTCAAATCCGTTGGATTGGGGAATATCAATTTTGGAGATTATCGACTAAATGGTTTAGGCTCTAGCGTAGCGCACACAAGAACGGAGAGGCAGACGAATAGACAGACTTTTGCCGGCGGCGTATGTTTCGGTATCAAGGACCCACAAAACGTGGATTCTGACTACACAATGTGTTGAGGAAGTAATTTACTGCAAGAAAGAACAAGATTTATTAACTTTTTCTATACCGGAGCCCCACAATACGAGTTTTTCTATATCAAAAGCGCTGATGTTTTGCCGGTACTACAATACTTTATCTTTGCTACGTACGTAGAAAGGTAAGTAAATAAAAATTACGTGTTCGACCTAGGTGACGTAAATACGGAGAAACGTGGCCCTATATACTCACAATGGCGGCGGTGGCGGGGCGTAATGTCATTGCCTGAGCTGCAGCGGCGAGCAAAAGGGCTGCGACGGCGGCTGCGGCGGAGGCCATCCCGAGCAACGGAGTCTTGCGGAGGGCGGTCGTGGGCGACTGAGGGCGAGCGAGCGGCCGGTGCAGCTCTTAAAGCTGCCACCGCATCCGGGCGGACGCGGGCGGCGCGACCGCGCGCACGCTCCGACGCGTCACTTCACTTCACATTACGTTACCCCCGGCCGGGCCGCGAGGAACCCACCGGTCGCCCGCTGCGCACGCTGGCGGAACTAGAGCTGCTCCCCCCTCCCGCCGGCCGTTTCAGACACCTGGTGCACCATGATTCATTCTAGAGAAATTCAATTGTTCAATTGTTCAATTATTCTATAACCTTCATAATGTACCACATCCTTAAACAATTGATAGTTTTCTGACTTTAAGCTCTTTTGCACACTAGTTTACACCCGTAATAAGAGTTGGTGTCACAGAACTCGTTCTGTTTCCTTGTCTTTTTCTTCTCCCGTAACGTATTTTCATTGTTGCCCTTACTTTCTTCACTAGTTATCTTCTCTGGTAAAGGTTCTTTCCCGCCGTAATTCCTTTCGTTCTTATTTTGTTATTTTCCTCCACTTCACCCGTTCTTCTTCCTCCTTCAGAAATTAATCCTCCACAATTGATTCAGTAATATTGAAATGGACATCAGTCACTTCCGTCCTGCCGTGAAAGATGCCCTTTTCAAAACAACTGATTCAATAACAATTATTCATTAACGTGATATATTTGTCATTTTATTATCGTATTAAAAGTCAACGAATTTTTAAAATATAAGATGATTGCCGGAGATACAGAAACAGACGGATGAATATTGCGATGTGCAATTGTTATGATTTCTCTTGATGTTGCTAAACGTTGAAGAAGGTGCCGGACATTTACAAACATTGCACTTTAACAGGATGGTCATGGAACAAGATTGATGATTGGTAAAGCGTGAAGAATACTAAGCTCATAGATGCTGGAAAATAGTATAAAACCTACAACGGGGACATAGTTCAAATGAAAACACCTCCAATTACGGTAAAATGCCAAATGTGCTATCTGCCGGGGGTACTGCGCACCAGGGAAGCGGGGCAGGGGGGCCCTGCCAAGGCCTAGAGTTTTCATTCGTTACCTTCTTTAATTTGACAAAATTGATTTAAATATTTATTTATGGAACCTGGAATGGAATTTATTATGTAATTATTTGAATAATCATATTGTATAGTACCATATACACGCTACAAAAAATATACAATATAATAACAGATATGTTTATTATTTAACAAAAATCTATAAATTCAAAATAATTGATCGGATCCGCCCCTGCTGCACACCAAGAGCATTAAATGAAGCTGGTGAACACGTAACAAGTAAATCCCTTGTACTAAAGTTACTTTGAACTGGCTTCCATTAAGTTGACTTGACAAGTTAGGGTAAATTGCTTGATTGATGGGTAGTGTATGACAATAAACGTATTTAAAATTCAATTTCTTCCAAATTCAATGAATATTCTAATACAGATTTTATTTTATTTACTGTGTCTGTTAGATGTCAAAAGGTGTTGTTGCATATAGCACCTTCTGCCACTAGATTGTTCCTAAAATGACCAATATTCTGTAATAGCCTTCAAACGTAGCAATGCTGATTCTGTACACACAATGAGGAAAAAAAAACTATTTACACGCAAAACCAGTGCAGAATTATTATTTTGATAATTAAACATTTTTAGCCCCTTTAGCTGGTGATACCTTCAGTTATTGGCCAAATAGTTTAAGAATAAAATCAGTTATTGGCCAAATAGTTTAAGAATAAAATATTTTTCGTAAAACATTACATTTTGGTTTTTAAAAAGGGCTTAAAAAAAATTAACCAATTAACGGTATAATTTTTACAAAAATACAATTTTAACATTTTATGCATAAGAAATTGTCTTATATGTCTTGAACATAGACTATATTCAAGTCCGACAAAGATCACATATATAAGCATCATTTTCCGCCCCCGCACGCTCAGTGTGAACATATTAAGCATATAATTATCCTATAGCCCTCTGAAAATGTTACACTGTTAAACATGCACTCTGAATCTTCTTCACCTTGGAGGGAAGACATGCTTGGTAGAAATTTTAATTCTGAAGAGCCAGAGAACACGTTGTTCGATTCATCTCCGGAAGTGGAATATTCCTTTTGCTCTTTGTTTAACTTCAGAATTCTCTTAAATAAATATCTTTTCGACTTCTCTGGATTAAATTCTGAAATTGTCTCTGTCCTTCTTCCTGCCCTCTCGAACTGATACGCTTCAGAGAGTGTTCTTGCTTTTCATTAGGTTCCTAATGTACAAGGAGTGCCAAATACCGAAATTGCTTTTATTTTACATTTCCGCGTTAGGAACCTTTGGGGGGCTCGGGTTAGGCACCATAGTGTTTGTATTAAAAATGCCAATAACATTTTTACAAGACAAGTGAAATAAATTACATTACCCTACATCAGCTTGTAATGTCCCCTTCAAAATAATGTAGTTGTCAGAAGACATACCAATGAAGTATCGAAATCAGACTATTGAGAATAAGTATGGAAAAAACTTTACTTTTCACTGTTCGCACTACTGGTCGACTGTCGGGCAACAAGAGAAAATCAAGACACTATCGCTTGGCTGGGCTGCAGTCTGGCAAAGAACTACTATTTTAGTACGTTTCCAATAGCCAATAGCACTGTGCAGAGCAGCAAATCAAGGGGCTCGCATAAGGAACGGGGCCCGTGTTTGGATACGTACCGCTGTATAATAAAATACAAAGACTCTACAGATAATTATAACTGAAATGATTACTGTTAATCAAACAAATGGTTTCGTGTTGAACTATTTACATGTTTGACAGACCTGGAAAATTATATTTATGTTAAGTGCTAATATATACCAAACGTAGCATTTCTGTATCGTTTCTGGAATCATTTTAATTTTTCCGCCCACTTCTTCTTCTTCCTTTTCTTAGCTGCTTCTTCTTTTTCTTCCTTCCATTTCCCTCACAGATTTCCCCATTTTTTCTTTCCCTTCTCCTGAACGTCTTTTCTCTTGTCTTTTACTATGCATATTATATTCTGCTCTATGAATGTTCGGCTTCAAGTCACCATTCTGATTGAGGTTTTCTTGGTTTACTCAATCGTTAAAGGGAAATACGGGATGGTCTCTAGTTTTGCACTCTCAGACGTAAATGTACAGCTTGCCCTCCTCTTAAATGTTACTTCTCTTTATTAATGTCGCGGCTGTGAAGCACGTTTAAAGAGCGCGCCTAAAAAGCAGCGCTCAGCGGCGGTCAGGGAAGGCAGCGGAGGCGGCGGAGCGACAAGACCCGCCCGACCCCGAAAAGGCGAGCGCCGCCAGCCGAGAAGCACGAGTAATTGGCTAGAGAGTTGAGTGAGAGCGTTAGTGACCGTGCGCCCAGTGAATTCGACGAGGAGATTGTACAGTGGATTTCTGATTACGACATTGCTTGTTTCTTGGTACATCTCCCGGACTTTTGGTTTCTAGATTTTGGTTTGTGACTCGGTACGCTCTTTGGACTTTGGAATTGTAACCTTTATTATTATTACTCCAAATGTAGAAAAATCCTAATTTACTTGTTATGACAAGATAATTTATATTACTGTAAACAAATTGTTGTTTAATAATTATTTGCTATAATTTGCAAAATCTTGTGATACTTGACCCCAAAACAGTAGTGGTCGCTCATGACTTCAGCTCTTTGCAGTTCCTTCAGGTTTGCACCTCCTCTCTGCACTCGCCTACGCAGGTTTTGTACTACTCTGTAGGAAGAAAATGTCTAAATTTTGTGATTGAGGTGTAAAATTCTATTCTCGTTTCAAAATTCGAAACATTTTAAATACACTATATATCTAGAGTGAAAGAGATTAAGAATTTTGCATGACATTTTCCGACCCGTCCTGAATGCCATTCTTTGGAATCTAGGAGTCTGGAAAGAGTTCTCTGCCTCGCAAATCAATTATTTATTGCAATGAAAGGACACATCAAGAACATTAATTATTACGGCCAAAACAGTTTTTTTAACTTTCTGCAAAATGGATAGGTTGGTTGGTGCTGTTTTGCGCCATATTGGGCAAGCACATGTCATTGTGGGTCTTATTATCATTTTATAGATGTGCAGCCCAGTTTCTATATTAAGGGTGGAGTTTCTATTGATAAATGGGTAGAGTTTTAAAACATTTGCTCTGGTTTTATGAGCTGTTGATTGAATGTGCGTTTCCTAGTTAACTGTCTGCACAGTAAGACACCTAGGTATTTGGCTGGCAAAGAATGAGAAAGCCAGGTACATTTGTGTTATTTATTTGTAAGGGTGTAAGGAATGGAGGACGTCTTGAGTGTGAATAAATGTTAATACATTTTCCATAAAATTGTGTGTCTTGATAGATTTTACGCAACAAGGTGTTATATTATGAGGGTTCTTATAGGGATTCTCGAGCGGTAACAAAGCCGAGGGCCTTTGGCCCGAAATGTTAAATTACTTGGATTGTCATTTCATATTTCTGTAACGTATTGTACGCTCCACTCAAAATGGCGGCGCCAAGGGATTAGACGCAAGGGCCAGGCAGGATGTGAGAACAATGCGGTATTGGGAGAATTCGAGAGCTAGGAAAGGGATGCCCAAAATACGGGACAGCGCATTTTTGCCGCGTGCAAAATTCTTAGAATCCAGGGAAAGGAATGCCCAAAATGCCTGGCAACGCGACTAGCGCGGGCCGTTGAAAAACCCAGTGACGTTTCAGGTCACGTGGGTGGGAGCTATATAAGAGCGAACGCAGAGCGCGGGGTGGGGTTTGTCGAGCTGAGTGGAACCCTCGTGCGAACGCACAAAACTTGCGCCCAGGCGGCGCGGAGCCGAGCGAGGCTCGTACGGCAACCCATGTGTTGGGACGCCGGGTGGAGATTTTCCACGGGTGACCTACGTCACGGGAGCCACGTGCTGTGTACATAAGGTTCGCTGAGGAGTGGCGCGGGCCACGAGTCAGATCACATTTTAAAGATCGCTCCTGCGATCAGGGAGTAAACGTTTTCCAAGAGCTAAAAGTAACTTAAATATTTATTGTACATATTGTGAATAAACCTATACATATTTATCATTGAAGCTCGTGTCTGTGTTATTGTGTATTCCCACGACGTCACATTTCCTCCTATTATTCCCTTTCATAATTCCCTTCATAGAGAACATGTAGCATCATTCAACTGTTTTCATATTTCTGTCGTATCCACGTAAAGTTAACCGGTGTATTTTGAGCTCTGTATTAAAGGAATCACAAACAAGTTTGATAACCGCTCATGACAGTTAAACACAAGACAAAATCACAAAAGAAACTAGTGGTGCAAGAGAATAGCACAGACCTTCTGGTACTAGTTAGCATCCTATTCCCTTCGTTGTGACTACCCAGACCTCTCACGGTACTTATCGTTTCTCTGGAATGTGGTCGAGAGCAACTTCGCGCAACCCGAACATTTCGTAGAACCAGTGTACCATTACATTTTGCCCATAGTACCCATTGACCTCGTCTCGATTCTTGAACCATTGTGTGAGGAACTTTGAGGATATGTATGTGTGAGGAACCTTGAACCATATGTGTGAGGATAGGACAACAAAACATGTGTGTTTAATTGGGAACTGGACCTCACACCCAGATCAGGGTCCAGTTCCCAATTAAACACACATGTTTTGTTGTCTCACACATACATTTACATGCCCTAAACTACCACACATGCCGAAGGACCAGTCGGGAGCTTAGAGCTTGTGTCGGCTGGGGCTGTGCCCTGGTGGAGGGAAATACGTGATTAGGGAAAATCCCGCAAGCCGACGGGCAGGTTGGCGCCGGATTTTGTCATCCAGCTAGGGAAAATTACTGCCACCTCCCGCGTTAAAAATGCACTACACTTACGGGGCTAATGACCTTAAGTGTTGAGGACCCCAAAATCACTAATCAATCAAAAATACTGTCCAACTTCGGAACTCGAAAGTAAATATAATATCTCCACTAAATATAATTATGCTTTCATTTATTTCAGTTTTAAATTAAGGCGCATTTAAAATAGTTCACTTTTAAACAACTAATTCAAAAGAATCTTTGAAGTTCCGATCTATCCAACATTAAACTTCACCAAACAAATACATAATTGAATGTTAAAGAAAATGTATTAAACGTAAGTAGGAAATAACCGTTTCAATCACCATGTTTCACATTCAAGATAAAGAGCGTCTAAAAATACTCGATACGGAAAAAAGAGAAGGAAAACTATTAAATACATTTTTCCCTCGGAAGTTAAACTGCTATTCACAACGCGCTTCGTCAACGCCACTGCAAAATTGAATTACCGCATCTCCGGCTAACCCGGAATTTCCGAGTCACCAAAATACGCATTCTAGTAATATCTACAACGTAATTTCCTACTATCTCGGTAGTTTGGTTGAAATTGAGTCACTAGAGCAAGATAGAAATTTCAGTTTCTTTACATATTCTTCCTTAGGGAGCAGTGGCGGCTGGTAAGGAATTTTATTGGTGGTGCCATTTAGTAGGGAGTTTGTGCATCCTCGAACGTTTACCCTCAGCTGGCGTGGTGAGTTTTTGTTACATAACTATAAATTAATTTGAATAAATTTTAATTTTTTTTTTTTTTTTAATAATAATTAACAGATTACTGACAAAAATCATAAATAAAACTATTTTTACCAACACATTTTTTTCTTATCATTTTCTGATATACAATTTAACATAAAATATAAACATGACTGCAAAAATAGACTCGTAGACACTCCTTACAAATGTTTGGCTGATATTCATGGCACATTGACCAGCAACAAGTATCTCTTTTTTTCGGTATTTTTTCTGACATATTGCGCACCGCTTGATTTGCCTGGCTATTTGTGGATTACATTCAGGACCGGGAATAGATTTCTTCTATATTATTGAAGTGGTTTCATGTAGCTCTTTGATTAGGTACATGTTCAAGAGTGATGTTTAAGCGAGGTTCGGCAAGTTGACATACCAGCATCATCAAGAATTCTTGCTACGATAGTCATACCCATTTTTATGTCTCTAATGTCACTTTAATCACTCTCCATCTCTTCTAACAATCTAAAGATAGCGATATCAATCACATTTCGGCGGGGATTGCAAATGTTTAAACTGAAAAAACTGGTTTTAACTTTTTTTCACATCCGTCCCCATTGCTTAAAAATCGGAAGAAAAAAATGTTATAGAATGTTGTAAGACCCATTCAGGAGGGAAATTGAGACAGTACTCGAACGTTACCACGTCGAAAATTCATTTCAAACATTTTTTTTCTACATGAATTTGGCGTTCAAAATTCATTGACAAAAATAACATCAAATTGAACTGTTCACCCGTCTCTGCAATTTTTTCAGACTGACACAGGCAATAGATGCTGAGAAAAATAAAACATGTAAAACAAATTTCTCGTATCTCTGCAACAGATTACCCCATCAGGCTGATTTTTTGCGATTCTACGTCATTTTGTATTCACTTTCATATGAGCATCGCAATTATCAATCAGGGTTGGGGGCACTTTTCGCCGCTTTATTCGGCTATACCTTTTCCTTATGTTTTAGTTGTTCAAAAACATCTTTAATTTCTTTTATTGTAATTGGTTTACAAATGGCGCCATATTTGTTTACGCCTTGTGCCATTTTTCGAGTTTGTAAACATTTACTCTTTCCTAAATTACTCTTTTATTCTAGCATTCTCAAATAAAAGGCATTTGATTCGGTACTCTGGCCTACAAATGAAAATATTTACCTACCTCCTATATTTCATTTGGAAAATATTTGCAGATCTTCCAAATCTATGGAATTCGAATGAACGAAATTCGATTTGCAGTGTATTTTTTCAAAGGCACAGAAACACAGCCTTATTTTTTTCTGTGCAGTGTACAGGGTTGGACAGTATTTAAAAATTTGTACTTGAAATACAAGTTTTAAATCCTTTTTGTATTTGAAAAATGTATTTTTGAGTATTTTGGAGATGTAATTAAAAACATGAAATAAGTATTAAAAAAGAAATTCTTAAAATACTTTAAATACAAAAATAATGATAATAGTTTTTTTAATTCTGCTAGTAAATGCACCTTGTTGGTACAAAAGCTCCTTAACTTGAATTCTCTTGATTTTTAAACGATAAACCTAAATCTTTAAAAATGCTTCACAATTATTCGCAAATAAAAAAAACGTTTCTCCGTTAATACTAGTTTAGGTTCATCTACACCAACAACTTTTCCTTGGCAGGTTTTACACATTCACCAGCTAGAGGTTTAATGCCTGACGATTTCTACGAAGAATTAGTTCTTTTAAAAAGAAATACCGTTAATTTGAGTTAGACATTTTTAAAATTTGAAAGTGTTTATACATGTATGTATTTTATAGTTATTGTTGAGAAATTTGTACGACTGGCAATTACTAATTTATTGTAATTGAAAATTACAATATATTGTTGCCATAACAAATATATGATTCAAAATTACTATATTTACTGCATTTTGAGTCAAAACAAAACATTGAATTTATTTGTCAGATTTTATAAACAATTTTTCTATGAGCTATTTCAGCTTTTAAAATTAAAAGATGACCATTATTCCAATTACAAACAATGTCAAGGTGTAAGTTTATTTTAAAGTAATGTATACGTAATATTCAAAATTATATTAGGATAATTGTTATGTTAATTAATAATAAAGTAAAATTAATAATTTTTTTATCAGTCACATGCATCATTAACCTCTATAAACATGCAACCCTGCAGGTGTGTAATGTGCACTTGTACCTACCTGTATGTTAAGAAATTTTACATCCTTAGCAACGTAAACAACCATCGATTCATTGCAAGTCAAATGCTTAAGACAGGGCAATGTACAAAACAAATCAGATTCAAACTATTAAGAAGTAATTCACATTGGTTTGGGGAATAATTATTCTTAATTAATATTATTAATAATACAATTAGAAAAATGTAAATTAGGTAAATTAACATAATTTTCCTCACATTTCACCAATGAAACTACTCCAGTAATCATATTTACTGACGATGTGAAGGTGTTGCCCACTGGATGTCAAATGCACCAATTTCCTAATCGAACATCGTTTCTTTAGATATCTTTAGGTTCAGGAGAATTATTTGCATCCATCTTTCTCGAAATGCAGTATTTCAATATTGTTTATATAGATATATCGCAAACAACACCCCACAAGATCGTACTAACTGTGCCACAGCAATAGGACTCATTTGTTTCTTATTGCAGTAATGTCATAAATTGTCACAATTCATTTATGATATTCGTGTTTTATAGTGACCAAAAAATTGCTGAACATACCCCAAAACATTAGTTCTTACTGCCTTATCCAAATTAAAAACCTTGGCTCTGCTACACTGTCTGGATTATTAACTTTTGGCCGTGGCACTAATAACACTCGTAACATTACTAGGTATAATAGCTATAAATCAATGTATATTTTAGTTTAAAATAGCTTAATAATATTACTGTAGAGGCAGTTTAGTACAGTACATACATAACTGATCAAATGCAGTTCACATCCTGTCACCCTACTGACCAGCGCTGTTTAATTGGGTGTCAACATCACATGTTGCCACATTTCCAAAATCAATTTTTATACACATACATATTAAAATATAACTGGTTCAAAATTGTTTATCATAATATACTGCATAAGGTTGTGTTTACAACAGATGATTTTGAGGCATTAGGAGTACCGTCTCCTATATTATTTCAATCGTTTTTGTGACTCTCACATGCCACTTATTAGAAATGTGGTCTCTAAAGAAATAGAATTTCAGAGACCTGTCGAATTGCACTTTGACTCCATGAATATGATGGATTTGTTGAAAAGATCCATCTAAATATTCATGTCAAATTGAACCTGCAACACTACAGTATTGTCAAAATCTAGTTAACTAACTCTTAAACGAGGCATTCTAAGACCTTAAATTTGAAATTGAGACGAAAGGCCCCAAAGAAACTCCCCCCACATAAAAATATACAGAATGAGATATTACTAGACATCCTATTACATTTTTGCAGGTCCGGTGCCTACCAATACTACAAATACCACTGATATCACAAGCCTTGGCACTGGAGGCCATCTTTTGTTTGTGCTTGGATTCCTCCATCTTATATTTATGCATTTTTACATTAAGGCTTGCACTAACGAGGTTTATTTACATAATCATTAATTGTATTGAAGATTTCCTCTAGCAACCACAACTACAAGTATTAGTAATTGATATTGATGAAGATTGTTTTTCATGAGTAGTGCAACCACTCTTTTAGCTTTTTGCTGTGGTGCATTTGCATTGTTTTTTGCATGTGTAGTGCATTTTGCTATTTCTTTTTCTTCAAGACCCTCTTATCCTCCATCACTTGTCCTATACGTCTCCTTGTAAGTGATAACAATACAATATACCCTTGTCAATACAAACTATCCTTATTTAACTTACTACTGAACAGAGGGAAACCCATCATTACATTCTTTAATCTAATCATATAATTCAATTGCGTAGAATATCAAGTAATTAGTGTATTTTCACATAGTTACAGATTATACAGGCTATGAACAGGTGGGAGAGAATTTAGAAGCATCGAATCAGCAAAAAATGTAATAGAATGCTCCAGATCTCATCCTTTACATTACAGTAAGAGGAAAATTTCTTTAAGGCCATGGGCCTCCCAACTTGTTTTTAAGGTTCTATGCTTTGTTTAGAGTTATTTTAATGATATAGATTCATAAAAATGCGGCCAAGTGTTGCGGGTTGCACTTGACGTGAATAATTAGCTGTGTTTTATGCAACAAATCCTTCATATTTTTAACATAAAAGTGCAAATACATCATGTTTCCGTGAAACACTCTCGCTTCAGAGACCTCCATTTATAAAGATTGGTTGCATACAAAAGCCGTAAAAGGTATGTACACTACTGAAATAATATAGGAGACAATCCTCTCCTTTATTATTTCAGTGGCATAGATAAATTTTCTGAAGACAAGACCTTTAGCATCATGACAATGCAACTTTTATTCGTTCCTGAATAATTATGTGATAAGCCAAACTCAAAATCAACATTTTTTGGAAAGTTTAAATAAAACATTATTTTGAATCATTACATTCCCTTCAGCAACTGATTGAATTAAATAAAGAACAGTATTCAAAACCATGATATATAGTATGTCATCTTTCCCAAGGCAAATTTCTCAGAAGTTCCAATGCTTTAATAATTAAATAAATTCTTCAAACACAAAATACTTTCTTATATTTTTTATTAGACTTTCCTTTTTTTTACAAATATAAAATAAAATTTAAAATTAGGCACAAACCACACATGGACATACTTAGAGAAGAGAGCTTTTTGTTGACTAACGCAAAAATGTGCTAAATGCACAGATTATTTTTCTACAGCAAAATATCAGATCTGATTTTGACCAAATGTTAATACTCAGAATGATTCAGAAATTAATATTATTGAAACAGTATTAATAACGCAGGCTGAAAGCAATTCCTCCTGAATGTCAAAAACAACAGCACCAAAGCTTGTTCCACTATTTCAAATCAACTAGTATAAAAATCTTTGTACAAGGTTAAATAAGTAAAAATATAACATTATAAATGTTGTTAATGCTAATAAATGCAGGGTAACTACACAAAATACAAATCTCATAGGTACTATATCCAAGCCTTTGATGTGGATGAAGGTGTATCATCACATAAAAATGGTGTAGAGAGAAACTTGAATCAACCCAAAAATAGAAAACTAATCTGGATTTCTTCAAATAATTATACAACTATATGGATGTTCATAATAACCACCTATGTAAACAACGTATATTACTGTACTCATGACTGGTCCATAGCTTAATGTTGTTGAATTATCACAGCTGACTGAAGAACTTTCCTTTCCTGGCACTTCTGTAAAGGAGAAACTTATTAGTTCATTATAAAACCAAAATAACAAGTATTTCTATTTAAACTTTTGAAAACCTGAACTGAATCAAGGATCACTAAAAAAACTTCCAGATAAACCCCAACTTGAATAATGCCTTTTAGTACAGACATTAATTTTATATAATGACAAATGGAAACAACTCATTTTCATAGCCTTTTCTTCCCAATTACTCATTGATTTCAACTAATAAGTCATATTTACCCTTTTCCATCATTTTAGAAAAAAAAAATTTTTTTGTAGCTGATTACATCAATTTTAAAATTATTTTAATGGTAATTGCTTCAAATAATCCTTACAAAATGCAACAAATGTTCTTCCACAGAATCACTAAGTGGCCTATTATATTTCTTCAGAAATTGTTAAGTCAGTCATTGCATGTAATCTAAGCTTCTGTAATGCATATCAGCACCATTGTCAGTCTGACCAATTTCACGATAACTAAAGACAGATTCCCTGGTAAAGTAAAGTTCAAACAAAAATGTTCTAGCCAATTTTTGTTTAGATTGATGAAATCACAGAGGCTCGGAACGTTGCTCCTGTTATTATCAGGACTCTTGAACCAGAAGCACCACGCAAGATATTCCATTTAACAACAGGCATTTTGGAACATTGTAGACATTTCTAATTCGGAATTGTAATTTTTCAGTGTTAAACTGATTAATCGTTTAATAGTATACAATTGGTTTGAAATATGTATATTTGAATGCGAATAAAATTTAATATTTGCCCTAATACATGCAGTAAAGTTCATTAGAAATGAATTTATTATAATTAACAAGCAATAAAATTAATAAAATCCGAATCGGTTTTCATAAAATTTTCTACGCGTAGGCTTCCGCGGCTCATGTCGATGACTTCTTCTTCGCTGTCCGGGTGACGCCGTGTAGTGGGCTGAGAGGCCGACGTTTCGCCTGACATGTCGCAGGCTTCATCAGGGTATTGACTACCACGCCAACACCAAATTTTGTCATTTTTTCTTTGCTTTTAGGAGCATTTTTGGCAATTGGTTTTAGGTCATCTCAATCCACCCCTACTCATTCGTAATCTAATCTGTTACGAGTAGTTCCTACACTAGTAGCTCTTCAGCTATGAATTCTGGTCTATTTTGGAGTTCAGTCGCTCTAGTAAAGTTCTAGAGAAGAGTGCTCCTCGTTAAAGCGTCCAGGCGAGTATCAAAGACCAACTTATGGGGAATCTTAGAACCACACTCAAAAATAGCCCGCATATTTTTTTCAAAAAGTGCAAGCTGAAAATAGGGCATAGGTAATATTCGCATCAAGGTCGATATCGCAAACTTAAAGCATGTTGCACGTGGTCACAGGGCGGTGTGGGCTAGTAGAAAACCTTCATTGAAGGGCAATATATGTTTACCAGTCACCCATTGGTCGTAATGGCTTCTACAAGTACTCACAGGTCCTTCACCGTGAATGAAAAACTACCTGTAATATATGAAGCAGAAGAAATTGGCGACCACTCAGCAGGAAGAAAGTATGGTGTAGATGAGAGATGGTTTAACGAGTGGTGTAGAAACAAAATGAGTCTTGGGCAAACTAGTGTTAATCAATGGGCCTTTTGAGGACAGAGAGCTATGTTCCTTGAAATTCAGCCCAAAATATGTAATTATATTGAGGAGAAAAGAGAGTTTGGTTATGCCATTTCGAGTGAGATGTTCCAAGTGAAAGCACTGGCTATTGCGAAGGAACTTTGAATCATGGGAATGAAGGCCAGCCGCAGCTGGCTCGCGCGTGCTTTTAAGCGCACTGGCCACAGGAAAACCAACATTGCTCAACAGTTACCTAGCGGTTTTGGAGAAAAGGTAATCAATTTCGATAATATTCGATAAAAGTAATATTCAAGTATTTACAGTATTGTGCTGTTTTAAGAAAGTTTTAATTCAAATAGTGTAAATATTACCCTGTAATTGTTTTAAATAGAAGAAGCAACTCAAGAAAAATTCAAAATTCTAGAGGAAGTCAATAAAAGAACATGTTGTGTTAGCTAAAATGTGACAGACATCGGTATCCAGTGATAGTAAGAAACAAGGCATAACCTTGTACAAGCAGGCCTTTCACTGGTCATAAATTTTCTACAACTGGAGGTGCTTTCCCCATTGTTAAATAATTTAGGAATTGGGTATAAGAAAACATAAACCAGGTAACAATAAAACAAAACAATTAGAAAATAAACTGACACAATCACATTAAAAGGAGAAAAGTTACGTAACATTTTAACACTACTTTAGGCCTTTGTCCTGTTGCTAAATGAAATTAATCTAGTGGAGCTACAGAATGGCACAGATTTTCTCATTGCAGTTTTCTATTTTTCTGGGTGTGGACTGGCATTATGGTCCTGCACCATCCTAATGCCAGCTGCAATCTATCGCCGCCCCAAAAACATTTTTTTGACATTTTCTCAATTTTCCAATTTCCTAATAGCAGAACCAAAATATTACTTTAAGAACATTAAAGAAGAGTAAAACCTCATCCTAAATAGTTATTTTCACTTCAAAATTTTAAAGCCTTTTTAAGAAAATGGCGAGTAAATGCTCCTGTAAGTGCAAAACTTGAAGCTCTTTTCACAACTTCTGAGTTTTCAAAAAACTTCATTGGAAGTAATTTGAAGCACATTAACTCACAAATAGCTGGGAATGTGCATATTATCGTCATGAGATATATTTAAAAACAAAAAAAATTTTTTTTTGTAATTTTTGGAGAAAAAAAGACAAGACCCCAAAAGAAACTACATGTGATATTAAACAGTGTAATTGGCACTATCCGTTGGAAAAATTTGGAGCTATTTTTAAGAAAATGGCGTTGCAGTTTCTGAAAATGTGGAATTTTGAGCTTATTTCCACAGATAGTTGTAGTTTCGAGAAACTTTATACGACCTCATTTAACACAAATGTACTCAATCATGTGAACAAATCGCCACTAATGTAAAAACAACATGAATTATGTCATCAAATAGCACTACCCATACCAAAATTTTGAAAACACATTCAGAGCTGTTCTTGAGAAAACCTGGTTTTTGTTATTTTTTTAAAAATTACACATATTTCACGCAATACTAAAACTACTAAAAGTTAAAAAAAAATGTGCATGACTTTAGTGAAAGAACTAATTATGAATAACAAATTTATTTTGAAGGAAAAATCTCTATCGTAAGTATTGTAGTTTCAAGACGATGAAAAAATTCATACTTTTACAATTTTCGAAAATTCAGAGTTAACAGTGAAAAACAGATATACGACACCTTTATAAGGGTATTTTACTCTATTCTTACAAGAAATTAAAGAAAAAAAATTGAAGCAGTTTTTGAGAAAATTTTGATAATGTCCTAGGGGCTTCAGGTATCCTCAAATTTTAAAGACAGTTTTTCAAAAATTTCAAAGCTTCAACTCAAGTTAGATCGACAAGGGTTTCTTCAATTTGGAAAAAATCCTAAGTATGGTTTAGACCCTAGTAGTGTTCACACACAGACGAACAAACAGATGGATGAATCGATGGCCAGACAGATGTTCTACCGTCAATTGATTTTTCGGTATAAAAAGCAACAATACAAACCTGGGATTCATGTTCAAGGATTTTTTTTCGGCCGAAAATTCACCATTTTTTCATGCAGCATTATATTACTTTCTCTATACTACATATATATCTCTTTATATACATACATATAGGATAAAGTAAAAGCAAATAGCAAGGACTTGTTTGCTTAAATAAAAGTAATTCTATTTCATAACATGAAAATTACCTAAATGTTCCTATTGGAGTACTGAAAAAACCACCAGTTCGCTGAATGGAAGAAGATGAAGGGTTACGGCTGCGTAAGCCTAAGATTTCTGGGGTTTGATTTTCCTGCGCTGAATTTACATGACAGGCCCAATAGCTGGATGGCGTTTTCATCAAGAGAGACATAACCTCAACTTGCTGCATGGTTTCTTTCATCATTTGTTGTGGTTCTGGGTTTGGGCAAGAATAGCCGACAATAGTAGGGCCAAATATTTTTGACAAGTTGGAAGCTGGCATCTTGCATTCAGGACACTCTGAAACTCTACACAGAATTACAATTGTCAACAGCGTGAATGTGAACATGGAAATATGCATTTTATGAACCTATCATAAAAACAAAATTATAAAGCATTATGTAACTGAAGCAAGTTAACAGGTAAATTATACTATAATTACAAAATACTTTAGTCATTGGCAATTTAGAAGTTTTTACAAACAAAATATGCTTGATCAGAGCCTTTTTCAGTACACTGAAATCTAATATTTCAAATTATTCATGTATCTAACATTACTCAAACATCCAGCTAGAAAAGGAACAAACCGTTGAAGATGCAGAATTATGAAAGCCAGTGTGTCCCTGTTAGGCCTTGGAAGCTCTGACACCACCTGATACAATCGAGCTTGCTGGTCAGCTTCTTCTGAAGGTTCCACACAACGTACCCAGTCTGACCACATGGATGGCATAACCAACGGCTCACGTAGAGATCGCAAAAAGTCTTTAACAAGACTACATATAACGTGGATATCCACAGAAGATAAGTTAGGTGCACCACGTCCCCTCAAGAATTTTTCTTTAAGATTTTTCACATCCCGTTCTGAGCCTGATACTCTGTAAATACCAACTTCCTTCAAACCTCGAGCTTCGATTTCATTCACACAATGCAGAATAAGTGCTGGGATCATTGGTGGCACATTAGGAGTGAAATCAGCTATGTATCCCTGAAAATAATTTGTAATTTGAATACAATAATTAGCAAAGGTCAACATTTTCAATAATCCATTTGTTAATCAATATAAATTTGCATCTCAAAAAATAATTAGATTACTTTGCATTTGTACATTTAAAGGAATTCCAGTGAGTAGTTTATCCATGCAAACAAAACCTACTTTTTAAACAGGTCTGAAGGTTTTCCTAATTTTCTTGATATTTTCTGTAATACGGTAATACTTTTATCAATACTATATTCTGTGAAAACTATTAATACTACCACTTGAAATATTTGGTACAAAGCAACTTAATGCATTAACTTTTATAATGAGAAATCCCTTCAAATGAACTTTGTTCCATCAAAATTTTTTGCAGATGGGGAAATACAATTCTGCATTGAGACTAATGAGATTTTGGACTCATGATTCATGATGCTTACAATGAATGATTTGGCTTAAAATCAAAAAATTTCCACTGACACTAAGATTTTGATGGTGCTTACCAGAACTCCTTTTTGGGTAGGTGTGCAGGTAGCTGGAACACATGGCAAAGGAAGTTTATCTCGGCACTCTGAATGAACTGTAGCACGACATTCTCTACATTTTGCAGCAAGTTTGCCAAACTTGATCCGTTTGCCACACGGTTCACACGTATCAGCTTTCACCATTGTCTTTTGACAAAAAGTATGAACTCTGCTGTTAATTTTGTCACGTGCAAAATTAATTCCGGAATGATAAGGACTAGGCAGATGCACAACAGCTGGCTCTTTGACACAAATCATGGATTCTTCAGACTCTGTATGCAAAACAAAATCATTTTCAGTAATTAATGAAAATCCTAAACAAGTGCCTAGGTTCACCATACATCTTCAAAGACTAACTGCAAATTATATCAGCATCTTTGAGATTTCTATAAGTGTGCAAAAATGTAGTCTCAGATTACTAAAGATAAAAATCACAAGAGTCTGGGGAGAAACAGGCAACAGTGACCTATGCCCAAAAAGAAGCAATGTTCGAAAACATGAACAACCTGAACATTATCTCCAGAGCCAGGTTTTGTTAAATAGCAATCGGTTTTATGTCTCTCCGGCCTTACAGAGGAAACTCATGAAGAGTAACCACCAAGATTACAGAGAGTGGGCAGGCCAAAGGTGAGTCATGCGCTGATTCTGCCATCCAGTCTCTGTCAGAAGCCTATTTATCATCACTGACTACACAGAAGACACTGAAGCATTTCAACCATTACAAATGAAAATAAATAATCTCTTTGATAAAACAAAGTAAATTTTGTAAAATGTGAAAAACAATGCAAAGTAATTAACAAACAACAGTATTTCAAAACTGAATGAACTTCAATTAACTTGGCAACAGGTTAAAAGGCAAAAAACAAAAAGAAAATTACTCAACTTTCTCTTTGAAGTATTTTATTTTATTGAAATACAAGATATTTTGGTTGAAGTTTGGAACACAGTATACCCTTAGAGAAGCGCAGAGGAGGGGGAAGGGAAGGGGTCAGGGCAGAGAGGAGGGATCTCCTTAAGCCCTCCCTCAAATTATGCTAAGCTCTGTGATAGAAATAAAGAAAACTTACCTATAGGTGAGTTTCATGGCTTGCCCTTCATACACTTAGTCCCCATCTATAATGTGATTTAATAATGATATAATGTGATGTAATGTCCAAATTACTTTCAAAGGCAAGTTTTCTCACTTCACTCGCCTGGATCCAAGTCAGGACGAGGCTTGGGCATCGGCCCTAGCAATCACTATAAACAACCTTGAGTCTATCCACAGCATAATTACCAATACAATTTTATAAGAAAACCTTGAAATCAAACTGCTGCAATTCGAACAATGAAAGCTTTGTTCATCACAGAGGCACACCCCACAATTGCAGGCGTCACTATTTTGTAATGGACCTCCGACAAGACACTAGGGTGAAATTGCCTCCCCAACTTATGTTACATTTGTGACCAATTATTGTAATCGCCTAACCACCTCTTGTCCCCTCCACTGTGGCTTTCCCCCTCGCCAGAGCAGCGCAAAATGCCGGTTTAAATGACTTCCACAAGTTGTACAGTGTTCTAGATTTCAACCAAAATTTTAATTCCTTTATTGAAAGAATATTAACAATTGTTATATTATCTCCTGAATGTGAAATAAATTTAATTTTGCTTACCACTGGTAGAAATCTGCTTGAGCGGTGCTGATGGAATAGGAGTAGCTGTTGGTTGAGTTGTAGAAAGTGGTCTTCGCAAAGGAGTCTTCGAATATGTTGATTTCTCTTCATTAGAGATGGTTTCAATTGTTGATTTTGCTGTTACAGGACCTTCTCGGGGCATAGTCACTGTGGTGGTTGCTATCAAGCATTCTTTTGACTGTACAGCCAATCCATTTGCCTTAAGAAACAAGATCTATGAAGATATATTCTACACAGAACATGCCAACAACTTGTCACAAGAAATACCTCAGATGGCTGCACTGACTGGAATGTGAAACTGGAACGAGGTTTTTTGGGACCTGATGGAGCATCTAAAGGGTTTGATGGGCGATGTTTGCGCCAACCTTTACTGTGACGTAATGATCCTTCCAACTCGTCTTCTGAGCGAGTGTAGCCCAGTTCAGAGAGTATTGAACCTGTCAAATAAAATTTAATTTCATTAAATATTGTTTCATTCACTATTACAAAACTTCAAGAACTTGAAAACATATAATTTGCTAACTTGCACTTTTCAATGACCAATGCAAATAAAACTATTTCCCCCTACTATTCTTCATTGCAAATAAATGTTTAAATAATTTTATTTCATAAAAAATTACTAAGTTAAACATGTTAATCAAATTTTAATCATTTTATTATTAACTTGAAAACTACATAATAAACTGAAATAATAACTTGAAACAAGATACAACTTCAAGAAATTTACTTTCTTATTATTTACAAGTTCATCATGTATGGTTGTATGTTGCACCATTTAGTATTAAGTAGAACAAAAAAAATTCTTAATATTCATAAAACAAACCAGTTGAATCCATGGCTTCAGAAATGGTGCTTAGTCCACCTTCTGATTCACGAATCCTCTGACCATGCGATTCCCCCATCCCTTTGTTGCCAATTGAAGCAACTGATGGACTTGCTCGGCTATACACTGAAGCAAGGCGCTCGCGTGTTTCATCATGAAGTTTATTTCGACCGTCCCAAACTAAATCTCGCACTAATGCCATTTGATTTTCCTGAAATAAATGACACTTTGTAGACTGCATACTTACAGCATCGATTTGGAAAACCACATAAATCAATATTAAAGTGCCTACTGTTTTCCAGCAAGATACTTTAGTCAGAGCAAAATTATGATGAAATGTAAGACACCAATCACTTATTTATTAACAAAATGTCTTCATTTTAACACAAGAAGGTCCATAACATGCTGAAGGCTGCATTAAAATTGCAATTCATTATTTCTCACCAATGCCTGGACTTTCCCTTCTGCTTTTCGTGACTTTTTCCTTTCCAGATCCAACATCTGACGAGCTGTGTGAAGTTTTCGCTCCGATTCTGTCCTAGCAGCATTTGCTGCCTGGACTTCTTGCATTAAGCGGGTGCATTCTGAGCTGCCATTAACTTCAAGCGTAACTCTTCCACACCAAGTGCAAATCGAAGAAATTCTGTAAAACACACATTACAGAAGAAATATTGAGAATTTAGGCAATTAATAAAACGTTTTTGAAAGTCCAAAAATCATGCCCATACATAAAGAAGTCTGGAATCTAATTATGTCCATGACAATGGCAATTTACTATGAAAAAACAAGCATTTGCAGTCCACTGTTTATATAATTCAATACAACATACAAAGATTTGTTAAAATTGTTTAATTTTCTATTCTGCTAGAATGCTTACCAGGTTCACATGATCCATCAAGCAAAACATTTGTTAATCGATTTATATCATCATATTCAGCTAACAAAGACAGTGTCATCTTGGAATTAACCAGCCTGTGTAACACACAAAGTCATTGATACTATAGATCCTTGGAAAGCAAATCCGTAAATACACAATTCATTTTCCGTTGATAATCATTACCTGAACTAAAATAACTGAAAATTGTCGATTAGTCTTCAAACTATTAATAATTGATTACAAATCACTCACAGTAAATCCCAACAACCTGCAAAGAAAATGCGGAAATTATATTCTTTGATAAAACTTATCCTTTAGAGCATGAACTGGTTTACACTACGACTCTCACAAACCCTACATTCCACTGACGAATATTCTGTTACTACATTCCTCACACGAGTAAAAACATGGTGAAAATTCACAATGGATAACATGAAACAAAAATAGTTTGCTTTAGTCACGCAATACCAAGAACGGAACGCGTAAATTCAGTTATATCAGAACGAGCTACATACACACGGAAATTTACCTTTAAACTTGCTTTCAGAGTTCATTCCGAAATGCAAACATTGACGACACACGATGATGTATCCGGCTCATTCCACCTAACCACAAACAGGTCACAAAAGCGGCTACCAGAGAGTATAATAATGGCGGCTACAACAAATTTCGCGTAACGTGAATCACGTTTGCATAAGTAAATTCGAACGAACGTTACCAACGACCACTGTGTGAAGTAGCATCCATCGACGGAACTGCAATATTCAAATCTGACCAATGTGGCTTGTAGCTCTGCGCGGGAAACGGAAACGGCCGAATATCAACGAAGATACACAGTTGAACATTTCGTTCCTAGATAGCATTAAAGGTAATACAATTTTAGGACATTTGAACAATGGCGCTACAAATGTTGATATAAAACATTCACATATAAGTTAAAATTACTTAGAGTGTTTGAACCGAAACCGTCATCTCATAGGTAAGTCGACTCTTTACATATCTTTTATTCATTTGATGCGTTTACCTTCTTTCGCTGGAAAATTCAATTTCGTAATATTAAAATAGTTTAACGCATGGTGTCACAATTTCACCACCATAACCCATACCGCTAAATAATTATACATAGTAGTTAAACATGTAACTTAAGACTTTTTCTGAAAATTGTATTTACAAATTTCAAATGCTCACTCTGAAAAAAATGATTTCTCAAACAGAAAGTGAAGTTATCAGGAGGGTTGAACACACACAACCTGTCTGCTTAAACTACCTGGCTAGTAATTTTTCAGAATAATAAAGCAGTCTCACGAAATGACAAAACACGCAAGGTAGAATTTCCCCGATAAGAGCTGTATAATAGCGACATAATTGGCCTAAATTAAACTTCTTTCGAATCGCCTAAAGTCTCATCTCAGCCTCAACGCCCCAAGTTCGCCCTTAATGAAAAGGGAACATCTTGATTCAGTCAATATTTTCGAAATCATTTTGACTTGTCCTTTCGATTTTTATAATAAGATTTTCTGTCCGGTTGTTTAAGATCCATGAGTTTTAACAATACATTTACATTAAAAATACACAAAGGCATATCCACGGTTTGGCAGACATGACACGTGCCATGGACGCCACTTACAGGGGCGCAATTTAGCATATACCAGCTAAAACAAATAACAAGAATCCTAATTTGAAGTATCCTGACCCTGGCGCAAATTCTATACTTGACATTGGCACGAAAATACCTACATACGCTCCTGCAAATAGAGTAGATGTATTTATCTTTGTTTCAAAACAAGGGTTTACTCAGGGTTCGTGGTGGACAGGACAGGGACAAGACTTTATAGGTGGACGAGCAAGTTTTAATGAATTAAGACATCAACCTCTAATAAGGATAAGCCATAAGGACTTTTGTTAGACCTCAACAATTGTAATTAATCACGTAAGGAAAAACATTTTAAAAAATTACAAAGGGGTAATTGTATGACCTGTAGTAATTAACTCAATTCAACTAATGGTTTCACATTTAATTTATATTCAAGTACATTGTATTAAGTTCGTTCAGTTTTCAACAATACTATTTTTTTGGCAAAAATTTTGTCGTAGAAAGATTTTCTAAGTTTATTTTTTACTCAAATTTGAGGGGAGGGGGTTCAAAATGACTATTGTGTCATCTTAAACAGTACAATTATCACTATATCTACAAAACGTTTTACTCTTACCCACATTTGAGGGGAGGGGGCAAGTGCCCGTACGTGGTATATATTGACCAAGTACATATTTCATTTTTGTTGCGAATCTATTGAATTCGCAACACAGTAATGCACACATGAGGACCCGCGATCGTTTGTACCGCCAAAACTAAATCAACGCAGTCTTCCAATACGCGAAGTCGCTACTAATATCAAATAATAATACTTTAAGAATATTAATGAAGAGGTTCTCATCCTATTCGGAAATATTCGTTGAAAAATGTGGAACCTTTTTCTTTAAAAGAAAATGTCGATTAAACGTCAGTGTAAATGTGAAATTTGAAGCTCATTTTCACAGAAAACTATTGAGTTTTCGAGAAACTTAATAACACATCACTTGTTTTTAAAAGTTTCCAAAAGTTTAAAGAAAAACATTGTAACCGTTTTTGAGAAATTTTTCTTTTTCCTATTTTTTAATTTTCATATTTTTTTCTATTTCATATTACACATATTTCTCTCAACATGGCGCGAAATCGACAATAGTTTAAAAAAAGTACATGAACTTAATGAAAGAACTGGCTCTGAAGAACAACTTTCATTTGAAGGAAAAATCTGTATCTTCAATTTTATAATTCTAGGAAGCGCCGAAAAAATTTCAATCTTTTGTAATTTTCAAAAATTTAGAGTGAACAGGGAAAATCGGATCTTTGCCAACTTTATTAGTGTATTTCCCTCTATTGTTTCAAGAAATATACAGAAAAAAAATTTGGAGACATTTTTGAGAAAAATTCATTGCAGGTATCTGGCAACGGAAAAGTGCATAAAACCAATTGCTAAATTAAGAGGAAAAAAACCTCTAACATGTAGTGTCGCCACCTCTATTTTGTGGGTCCTTGATGCCGAAAAACCAATTCGAAGCAACGTGTCCGCCCATCCGTCCGTTTGCCTGTCCGTCCATCTGTGGACACTACTAGCGCCTAAACCGTGCGTAGTTTTTTTTTTTTTTTCCAAATTGAAGGAACCCCTGTCCATTTAGACCTAGTTGAAGTTTTGAAATTTTGAAAATCATTCTTTACAATTTGGGGCTACTTTAAATGAAGCGCCCCGGACACTTTCAAAATTTTCTCAAAAAATAGCTCCAAATTTTTCTTTAAATTTCTTGAAACAAGAGATGGAAATACACTTAGAAAGGCGGCGTAAGTTCGATTTTCGCGGTTAACTCTGAATTTTCGAAAATTGAAAAAGTTTGATTTTTTTCGGCGTCTTCCTACAATTATAAAATTGAAGACATATTTTTCCTTCAAATGAAATTTGTTGCCCATAAATAGTTCCTTCATTAAGGTCATGTAAACATTTTTGAAAATTGTAGTAGTTTCCGTGCAATAGGGCGTGAAATATTTGCAATTTAAAAAAAATATAAAAGCAAGCTTTTGTCGAAAACGGCTTTAATTTTTTTCTTTAAATTTTTGATAGGGGTAGTACCAAATGTATCCTATCCGATTATATAAACCCCATATTGCTCTATTCTTTTGTTTTTTCAAAAATTACAAAAATTTAATTTTGTGACCTGTCTCACGTCGGTAATATTTACATTAGAAGCGATTTCTTCACAGTATTATATTTATGAGTAAATGTGCTTTAAATAATGTCAAATACAGTTTCTCAAAAACACAAAAGTTTTCTGTGAAAATGAGCTCAAAATTCCGCATTTTCAGAAAGGCTCAAACGCCATTTTCAAAAAATTGGCTCCAAATTTTATCTTCAATTATTTTCCAATGGATAATGCTTATTGTACTGTTTAATACGACGTTAAGTTTATTTTGGTGTATCATTATGTTTTTTCAAAAATTACACAAATGTATTTATTGTGACTTGTCTCTCACATCGGTAATATTCCCATTAGAGGCGATTTCTTCACGTTATTGTATTTATGAAAACATGTGCTTTACATAATTTCAAATAAAGTTTCTCGAAAACTCAACAGTTTTTTGTTAAAATGAGCTCAAAATTACGCATTTTCAGAAAACGCTCAAACGCCATTTTTTCAAAAATGGCTCCAAATTGTTTCTTCATCTTTTCTAGCGGATAGTAGTAATGGCACTGTTTAATATGACCTAAAGTTAATTTTGGGGTATTCTTTTGTTTTTTCAAAAATTATACAAATGTAATTTTCTTCATTATCTCTCACGCCGTTAATATGTCAATGAATTTGTATACATTATTGAATTTGTGAGTGTAAGTTCTTCAAATTACTTCAAATGAAGTTTTTCGAGAACTCAATAGATTCCTGTGAAAAACAATTTCGCATTTACAGTAACGCTTAACGCCATTTTCTTAAAAACGATTCCAAATTTTGCAATGAAATTTGCGATTTAGGACAGGATTTTAGACTTCTTTAATATTCTCAAAAGAATATTTCGGTCCCACTATTTGGAAACTGAAAAGTTAAGAAAATGTCAAAAAAATTAATTTTGGGTGGCGATAGATGGCAGCTGACAAGAGGATGAGACAAGACCGTAAAGTCAGTCCACACCAAGCAAATTAGAGAACTTCACTACGACAAAGTCTGTGCCATTCTGTAGCACCTCTACTTTCGAGTATACGTACCAGTGGCGTGTCCTTGATGTATGCAAGATAGGCACTGCGTACCTTGTAACTTAGGGAAAAACACTTTTTACTTTATTTGTATCAGAAAATAAATCTTACTTCATTTGTAACTAATCTTGTAATTGAACGAAAGCGTTGTATCGTTTTAAACTAGCAGTTATGAAATGTCCATGCTTGCCAAGCATCGGTGTGTGCGACGTGCGCGGAGCGTCAGAAGGTCTGGTGCGATCGTGTGTGCACGGTGCTTGTCGTGAGGATCTGCAATCGGCTGAGTTGCGGGACCTCGCTTGAATGAAAGGAGTGTTTGAAACGAAAATCTTGAATTTTAATGATAAATTCGAATAGGTGTATGTACAGTGATGTGGTAATTCTAAGTGTAGTACATATTTCTTCTTGTGCGTGCTATTCAGATTTTAGTTTATCGTTATAAGTGAAACTGCCACGTAAGTTATATCAGTAAGATTGCGTCCGCTAGTGTTTCGGCAGGAAAAGCACGATCATGGATCTTTCTACTGCATGCTGCGGCGTAGATGGACATACGTATGAGATTTGTGATTTATTGATGAGTTTTGTTTCCCAGAATTTCGAAGATAAGAAAAACATTATTAAGGAAAGAAGGTCAAAGCCGGACTATTACTATTACTATAACGGTTACTTCGAAAACCTGTGTAAGTAAACTTAATAGCCAACTTTTTGAAACTAATGAATTGCTTACCGGTATATATAAATATTATGGCTTACCCAAACTAAGCGCTTCACCACACGCCACGGATACTTACGTACGAGTATATACGGAATAATATACTTAGTATAGAGAAACTTATGTAATGCTGCGCGAAAAAACGGCGAATTTTCGGCACAAAATCTCTCATTGCTGGGCCCTGATAACAAAAAATGGATAAATCCAGTTGCTAAAAAAATCCTGTAACACGTGGTGTAGTCCAAATCCCTGTTTTGTGGGCTCTTCATACCGAAAAATCAATTGACGGCAACTCGCCCGTCCGTCCGTCAGTCTGTTTGTCCGTCTGTGAACAACGCTAGCACCTAAACTGAACATAGGATTTTTTTCCAAAATGGATATTACCAGTCGATCTGTCTCGACTTGCAGGGCTGCCATTTTAAAAAATATTCTTTAAAATTTGAGGGTACTTTACATGAAGCTCCAGAGACATTTTCCAAATTTTCTCAAAGAATGCTCCAAATTTTTACTTTAAATTTCTCGTAAGAATGAAATACACTTATAAAGATGGCATACGTCCGATTTTCAGTGTTACTTCTGAATTTTCGAAAACTTTAAAAGATTTTTTGGGCTTCTTCTTATTACAAAATTGAAAATAGATATTTTTCTTTAAAGTAAAATTTTTTCTCCTTTGTTAGTTCTTTCATTAAGGCCATCTATACATTTTTGAAAATTTGAGTAGTTTGCCCCCATATTGCGAGCAATATGTGCAATATTAAAAAAACAAAAGCAAGATTTTTTCGAAAATGGTTCTAAAGTTTTTCTTTGAACTTTTGGAAGGGGTATTGCTAAATGTACTTTGTAAAATGACATAAAATATATTTTGTTTTATTCTTTAGTTTTTTCAAAAATTACAAAAATGTAATTTTTTGAATTGTCTCTCAGGTTATAATTTGCATTAGCAGCGATGTGTTCACATTATTATATTTATGAGACAAGTGCCTCAAATAATGTCACAAGCTTCTCGCAAACTCAAACTTTCTATAAAAATGAGCTCAAAATTCATTTTCAGAAACGGTCAAACGCCATTTTCTCAAGGCTGGTCAAAACTTTTTTCTTCTAACTTTTCGTATGCCTAGTGCTGATTGCACTGTTTAAGACGAGAAAAAAATAATTTCGCTGTATTTTGTTTTTTAAAAAAGTACTTAAAAATGTAATTTTTTAAAAAATATCTATCACGCCTTTAATATGCACATTTCCAGCGATTGGTAAACATTATTTCACTTGTGACTGGAAGCGCTTCATCGGAAATCATTTCCGATAAAGCTTTTCGAAACCTCAATAGTTTTCTGTGAAAAAGAGCTTCAAATTTCGCATTTACAGTAAAGCTTAAACGCCATTTTCGCAAAAACAGCTCCTAATTTTGCAACGAAAATTTCCGTATAGGCGAGGCTTTACTCTTCTTTAATATTCTTAAGGTAATTTTACGTTTCTAACATTTGGAAACAGAAAAATTGAGCAAATGTGAAAAAATGTTTATACGGCGGTAGATAGCAGCTGGCAAGGGGATTGGGCCCAACCGAAAATCTAGCCACGGCTAAAGAAATTAGGAAACTAACTAGTACTATAAAGTCTATGCCATTCTGTAGCACTATTAGTTGGCCGCAGCATTACATAACTTTCTCTATAGTATGTATGTTACTCCGCATATACGTACGTATAAGTTAAAGTAATTAGACGTACTTTCTCGCCCATATTTTCACGCAAAATTATGCGAAAAGTACTCAAATTTTCGAAAAATTGTTCATGTCGTTTTTCAAAATCTATCTTTAAGGAACAAATTTCATCAAGGGAAAATATCTTTAATATTTTAGACGAAGGAAGACGCCAAAATAAATTTTGAAATTTTGTATTTTTCGAAGAAAAATAGGGTTTTCAACGAACATGAAACCTGCACCATCCTCTTAAACGTCTAACAACAAAATTTAATCAAAAATGATGGAGCCATTTTAAAATTTGGAATTTTTTTTTAAAATTAGGAAAATGTTCCAGGGGCTTCGTGTAATGTTCCCTCTAAAATTAAAATATTTGTTTCAAATTCAAGCCGCCACGACATCAGCCAGATCGATAGGGGAATTTCAATTTTGGAAAGTCGGCTGAGCTGTTTAGTCCCTAGCGTTGTTCACAGACGGACGGACGAACAGACGTTTTGCCCTCATTCGATATTTCGCTATCAAGCAACCACAAGACGGATTCTGGCTACACCACGTGTCAGAGGATTCCCCCCCCTAAATTTAACATCTGGATTTATCCACTTTTTCGTTACCAGGGCTCTATAAAACGTTTTACTGCCGAAAATTCGCTGTTTTTTGCGCAGCATTACATAACTTTCTCTCTGCTCTGTAGCGAGAAAGTAAAAGGAGGCTTACATTCAAGAAAAAACTGTAACCCCCATATCTCTAAATTTCCGATATTTCTTGAGATGCCCTTGTACTACATCGGTAAGTCGACACGTGGGCGGCGAATATCAAAACTGCACTGCACCTAGTTTGAGGCACCCTTAAATCTCGTACTACTTATCGGATCATAACGAAGTTATTGTGGTCGTCTTGGAAAAATGTCAATGCAAAGTAGCCTCGGTTTAGTGCAGTTAAGTCGATTTGCGGTTGCGGATATCTTTAGTATCGAATATAACTGGCTCGACACTACGAATGGCTGATCATGTTCGAAAGGCATTACAGGATGAAACTAACTAAATCGTGACCATATTTCATATTTTCATTAGTGTGATGTTGTTGAACATGTTGATGAAGTTTGGTGGAAGTCATTGCCCTATTTCTTTGCTACCAATTAACCACGAAACCATGACACGCACGAAAATTGGCAATCTGATGTTCGTCTTAGTGAGTACGATAAATCATTATAAGCATATACGAACTTCAAGCTTGATTTGCGCTCGTAAGTAAGACAATGAATTATTATTGTAAAGAAGTTACAATTTTTAGAAGAGTTGTGTAGGTTGTGAAGGCGTTGTAGGTTTTCCCTCACACCAAGTGTCTTTCACTTACTGTTTTGATACGAAAAGTGTGCTCGGGTAATTGAAAAATGTGAATGTTTTGACTACCACTCAATGAAGATCGAAAATGGATCAAAATAATAGTTTAGATCACCTATATACATCTAGCCTTCTAGCCTAGGGTATTGGGCGGTAAATGATTAAAGAGAAGACAATGGTAAAATGTTTGGGGGGACTGAAAAGGTTCAGGTCATATCAGCAATCATTCAGCCACGTACATACATATTAATCAATGTATTGTATTCGACATTTATGGGATTAAACACCAGTTAAATTATTAAATCACGTATAAAAACGTGCGAGACAAAATGATTAAAGAGAAGACAATGGTAAAATGTTTGTAAGCAAACGTTTCGATCCAATGTTTTGGATTTTTTCAAGCTCCCTTAAAATTAAGATAACGTAGCCGACAATGCGACGCCATGCGAGGGAATTCCATGTTGAAGCAGGAAATATTGGTCATCCATTGGAAAACAAAAAACCAAAAAACAATATAAGAAATTATAAAATGATGAAAGTTCCATGAGATAATGCCCGGAAAACAGAAAATGGAATGTATGATAGTCAGGAGATCAACAGGTCAAGGCCAGTTTCGAAATTTGTGGAAGTATTTCCGTATTTATTTCATGTTGTTTATATTTTGTTTGTATTCTGTTACTGTGTATTGTTGTCGCATCTGACTTCGTAGTTAATGTCAGCTTCTAAATAAAACTTTTTTAAAATAATGCAATACTATAAAGACTACTAAGGATCTTATGAATATCGTGGCACACCGCAAGTTGATTCTGCTTGTGTAGTTGGTCTGCTAAAGAACGAATATTGTGGTGTTGTTTTGACGATTGAAATTAATAAGTCAATATCAATTATGATGATGCCAACGAGAAAATTACTGTTAGGCGGAAAAGGGAAGCTTCCCGAAGACATTTTATCAAAGCTAACTACACCGAGAAAAATTCAATCACGCTCTTGAAATATTGATTAGTTCTCTTACTTCGCCCTTCCTGAATATTGCAAACATCGTTAATTTAAGTGAATTGTTTAGTAACTCTTTTGATAAAGCCTTGCACATTATGTTTTTTCCTTTTTATAATTGGTTAATATTGGAAAAAGAGCATTAAATCACTAAATATCATGAAAGATGATAAACGATTAATTACCGATTCATTTTATGGGTGTGTAAAAGCCCAGCTAGCAATACCAAGAATGTTGGCATTGTCCACTCAATTGTGAAGTCAAACTACTGTAGCTACAAAAGCACATTCTTTCTCAAATTATTCATTAGTTTTGCAATTTTCGAAAATTCAGAGAACTCAACTAAAATTGTACCATATCTTTTAAAAAGCTTATCTCTAAGCTAGCTTAATAAAAATTGAATCTGTTTCTGAACCAATTCGTATTTTAAACTTTATTTTATTATCCGCAGTATTTCACGAAAACTGTTCATATTTTGATACTAGTGGTGATAAAATAGCACGTACTTTTTCGCCCATGTTTTCCCGCAAAATTACCCGAAAAGTACTCAAATTTTTCGAAAAATTGTAGTATTTAAAAATCTATCTTTAAGGAACAGATTTAATTCAGAGAAAAATTCTATCTTAATAATTGTACTTGTAGGAAGACGCCGAAAAAATTTTTTGAATTTTTGCAATTTTCGAAAAATCAGAGTATTTAATGAAAGTGAGACCTGCATCATTCTCTTAAATGTCCCCCACTATCCAAAATCAAAATTTAACCAAGAACGTTGAAACCATTTTTTTTGAAAATTTTAAAAATGTCCCAAGGTCTTTATGTAAAGAACTGTCGAACCATTACTGCGAACAGCGAAAAGCAAAGGTTTTTCAAGTGCTTATTCTCAGCTGCCTGATTTCTCCACTTCATCGGCAAGTCTTCTTACCATTACACTATTTTGAAGGTGACATTACAATCCATTGATGTGTGGGTATGTAGTTTTTTACTTGCCTTGTAAAAATGCTATTGGCATTTGAAATATAAACAGGCTGGTGCCTAAACGGAGCCCCACAAAGGTTCCTAATGCGAGTCCCCAATATTTCACCTTGTAAAATAAAAACAATAAGTTATTTGGCACTCCTTATATCTTAGGAGGCTAATAACACGCAAGAGCATACTCTGAAGTCTATCAATTCGAGAGGGCAGGAAGAAGGCCAAGAGACAATTTCAAAATTTGATCCCAGAGAAGTCAAAGAGAGACACATTTCAGAGAATTCTGAAGTTAAAAAAAAAGCAAAAGGAAGATTCCACCTTCCACGAAGAATCGAACATGTCCTCTGACTCTTCCGCATTGGAATTTCTAACAGGAATATCTCCCTTCCCAGGGGAAGAAGATGCAGAGAACTTGTTTTGCAGTGTACATTTGTTGGAGGATAACTGTGGGTAATGTGCCTAATGTGTTCACTCCGGGCTCAAGTAGAATGTGTGGGGGCGGAAAAAGTTGCTTATATATCTGAATTTTGTTACACTTGAATGTATAGGCTATGTGCAAGTCATATAACACAGTTTCTTATGTAGAAGATGTCAAACTTGTATTTTTGTAAAATCATACTGAGTTCAATATATTTCCGGCTTTTTCATTTAATTTTAGCATTTTTTAAAAATGTTTGCGGGGGGCTCACATTAGGAAACCTTTTTTATAAATCCACAAAGTGAAATGTTTACGAAAACTTATTTTATTCTTAAACTACTTGGCTATTAATTTTAAGTTCAATATAACACTTGAATAACTAAGTAAGGTATGTATTGCAAATATTATGATTTAAATGTGCGGAAATTGAATTTAAAAATATTCGAAAAGAAATGGTGACGCGGGTTTGGTTTTCCTCTACGTTATGATGACCTGCCTGAACTGCTTCGAGAATGTTTTCAGTTAGACATAATATTTGCTGACTTATCGATTGATTTTGTGAGAATACCAATTGGAAGCTCAGAATAAGATTATTCTAAGAATTAAGAATTTTACGGTGTCTCTTTAATGGTAGTTTGTTCCTGTATTTTGGCAAGATGGGAATAAGCTTGATTGGTCTGTAGCTAATAGAATTGAGGGGAATTTTTGAGGTCTTTCTTATTTAGTTAAAATCTAAATTTTCTAAAAAATATATTTATGAATGATTTTCTTGAAGTTATTTGAAGCACATTTTATTATCAATATTTGGTCATGTTTCAAGGAAAATGACATATTTTCACATATTTAAGGAAAACTTAGGTATCATTGCATATTTCAACGCTTTATTTGCAGTGTTCCGTATTTTTTCAAAATTATTTGCGAGATATTATTTTCCATTTCTGATTCAATGTTAATTTTTGAATTGGATTTAGTAGTAGATCTGAAATTAACTCCACAGAATACTGCAAGGTTCAAGAGTGACCTCATGATTCTCCTGAGGTTGAGTAAAGTTTTAGCGAGCACTACGCAATACTGAGACAAGAGATGCAATTTCTCACTTAACCATCTAAAATTATGCTACGTTACTCAAAGCTTTGTCAAAATTGGTCAGAACGGTTGATAGAGAGGAAGGGTAGGTGGTGATAGTGATGGTGACATTTGTGATATTTATAATGAGCCATCGTTACTGTTTTTTTTGGCAGTGGAGGCGGTGGCAGAACTTGTGATGGGGATGTTGGCAGAGACGATATGAAGATGCTGTGATGGATGCGGAAGATCCGAAACTGGGTCGTCGTCGTCGTTAATGGTGATAGCGGTGTTGGTGATGATGGTGGCGATGGTGATGGTGATCGTTACGGAATAGAATTGGTACGGACATGATAACGTTGGCGGTGTAGGTGGAGAGACAGATCTACGGAGTTGTCAGTGGGATCGTCGATGTCATTGTTGTGTTTTTCATTATTGGTTAGGGTGAAGATTGTAACTGTGGTGTTGCATAGGACCTCTCTTGAGCTGGTAAATGAGTTGAAGAGTAATAAAATTATTTTTGCGTAAAATTTGCATAAAAAATATGGTAGCTCGTAGAATAGTTTAATTGTTCTTCGAACTTCCAAGTAATTAATTTGTGTAATTAAATAACAATTAAATCGTTCTAATGGTGGCATATTTTTCTTGCAACCGATAGTAATGGTGCTAAGTTAAGCCTTCAGGGCTATTACGCCATTATTTTCGTTGAAATTTCTGAATTTTCGGAAATTACAAAAGTTCAAAATTTCTTCGGTGTCTTCTTACAAGCCTTGAAGACACTCCTAGACTTTTTCTTAATGAAATCTGAGCTTCAAAACATATTTCAATAAGGTCGTGAACAATTTTTCGAAAACACCAGTAGTTTTCGCGTAATTCTGCGTGAAACATAGTCAATTATTTAACAATTTTTTTACAAATAGGCTCAAAAAGTTTTTCCCTGGTTTTTCATCGGATAGAGCAAAGGTCGCTTAAAAGAAAATTGCGAGGTTCTAATTTCCGGAGAATAATTTTCGAAAATTACGTAAGTTGTGTTTAATGCGAAAAAGTGTGTGCTGTTTGAGCACCTCTAGTTTGTAGTAGCGGAGTCAGTGATAGTGAAGGTGGTGAAGGATTACTAGTAAGGGCCATATGGGAGCGTCGCGAGGATGGCCAATGATCGCGGCGCGGCGGCGGCGGCGGGGGCGCGCGGGGTGCCGGTGATAGCATCCCCGGAAGCGCCGCGCCAGCAGTCGCTGCGGCCGGGGAGCGCGTTAGGCGTAACTCTTGGGGAAAGAGTTATAAACGTCCGGCCGCACGTGCGCGCCGCCTTTTATGGGGCGCGGCAGCGGGAGCGGAGCGGAGCACGGCGGAGCGGGGCGGGGGCGGGGCGGCGCTGCTGACGCGGCGACGCACGCGCCTTCGCCGACGCACAGTGCTCCCGAATGCCGCTGTGCCTGGCAGAGCGTGCTTTCTATTGTCTCGTTTGCCGCTACTACATAGGCGGAGAAAGCTGCCTATTGCTGCTCGAAAAAGTACCGATTTTTCGAAAGAAAAATGCGTGCCTTTAGAAAGAAAAATACGTAACGACCTTTTGTGGTTCCTTAACACTGTAAGAGTGAACTTTTCTTGTTAGTGATCGTCTTCGTCGTCATTGTTGGTGGTGGAGGTTGTGGTTACGATTGTGAGGTGATGTGGTGTTAAGTATTGGAAGAGATGATTCTTGCTATAATAATGGTAAATGTGGAAAACGGTGGATGCATAAGCGGCGAACCGCGTAGTCAATTCTTACTTTCTCACGTAAACAGAATTCACATTTTGTGGATCTTGATTTCGAAAAAGTTATTGTTTTCTCAAAATTTCTGTATGTGTGTCCTTGTGTTCATCTCTCCGTTCTTCTGTTTGGCTTGCATGGTTTCCCCCTTTTCCCACAACGTGCGAGCACTTCAGCCGGGTCTAACTGTAAGAGCCCGACTTGTATCCCGACATGTGTGGTAGAGTTGCGCATGTAAGTGTGTATGTGTATGTACTGGGAGAGAAAGACACAAAAAAGAGGAAGGGAAGATCGCGCGCGGTCCATGGCCCATTTTTTACAGTTCTGCTCTGACATTCGCCTGGTAATGATCGGAGAAACTACGGAACTAGCGGTCAGAGCAGCTGTCCGCTAGAATTCTCCTTCAGACAGTGGATTAACTCGACCTAGCTATCTAGCTAGTGTCCAAAATTCCTCCACCGTCGGCACTCGAACCCGAGGATCTCCCGGTCAAAAGCGGCGATGTTGAAATTTGAAATTGAATTGAAATTTTGAATTGAATTGAAATTGATTTGAAATTGAAATTTGAATGTTGAAATTATTGGCTTGGAAACTAGGGCAATTAAATTTGCCTCTTCTCGAAACTCACAACATACGATAAATAAAATAAATAAAAAATCTACCGAAGTATTTTCTAAATTATGGGGAATGCACCATAAGAGGTCACGGGATCAGCTCATCGGTCGGAACTAGAATGGGAGTGAGAACGCTTTAGAGAAGAATGCGTGGCGCCCAACCCGTAGCCTTTAGTTTCTGTATGGTATTCGCCAGGAATTGCTCGAAATGCACTGAAATAATTGATCAGTGCATCCGAACCCAACAATTCATATCCAGGCAGTCAGGACTCGCTTTAGATACGCTGGGGTCTCCAAGTACAAAATCATGTTTAGGCACTCCTAAAAAATTATCCAAATTTACTAATAACTCCAATTATAAAAGAATTACTTTTTTCAAGAAATGCAAATGAAAGTTAACAAATTATTTATAATGAATGAACATGTATTTGTATGTAAATACAATTTTGATTTCTTCTTCACAAAAACAACTGTTTTTGTGACTCCCCCCTCAAAAAAAGAAGTGGGCCCCAAGTAACTAATTACTACTACTAGCTACGGTCGGCTTTGATCCAGGTCCTCCCAGTGAGATCGGGCATGGGAGATTGTCGAAAATCCATCACCGCTGGAACCCGAATTTTGGACTCCCCGCAAAGTTCGCACAAGATGTGTGTGCACTTCACGTCCGTTAAAATGTGACACGAGATACAAAAAATACACGTTGTAAGAGACACTGCGCACGCGCAGTTTAGCCATCTACGGGTACTATTGCTGTTCAGAAAACATCGATTACATCCCTGACCAAATGCGAGCTGGGAATTTATAATCGTTAAATCTACAACCAGAAATGTATTATGCATGCGTTAGTAATTTCTTTCATTTGTTTTCTTGTGTGCTTTCTTACAAGAAATGCAATTTTTACACGTAATGCTCTTTTTTTTTTCGAGGATGCCTTCAGAAAACGTATGAAGTCAGTAACTACTTGACTGTCCGGAGGCTCAAGCATCTAAGACGCGGCGTCTCCCAGACAACCAAGCAGTTTCTGATTCCGGGCGCGGAGGCCTACGCTCTCTTGCGACTCAGTGCTTTGAGACGGCATTCAGTGTAGCCGTCTCCCTCCCCTTTGACGATACCGAGAGCAGAGATTACGCGCACAAACTCTACCTTCAGCTAGTAAGCTCCAGTCGCGGACTCGCAAATACAGTGCAGCCTGTTATACGCAGTCATTAATGATTCAGAAGAAAATAGACTTCACTGCAGGTGGCCGCTAAATAGAAGTTATGAGAATGTGAGATATAAATAGTACTAGCGTACCCGTGAGAGAACTCTCGCATGCACTCACCCTCTTCACTAGTTTTCCATTTACATATTAAGCCTGTATTATATATTTTTGTTCAAGACCGTGTTATCCTCGTCACTTGTTCTAGTATATGTCTGTCCGCCCTTTCTTCTGTCCGTCCGTGCGTCCATCCGTCCGTGTGTCCGTCCGACCGTACGTCCTCTGTCCGTCTTCCCGTCCACCTATTCGTTCGTCTGTCTTCCGTTCGTCTTCGGTTCGTCTTCCGTTCGAATGTTCGTCTGTGAACAACATCTAAAGGATTGTGCTCCTCCGATACCATAATCCTCCCATATCTTTTGATCTAATTGGCAACTATATGAAATCTGAGTGTTGAATTGAGGCTTTGGAGTCCACTACCAAAACGATGGTACTAGCACCGACATGGCGCCAAGGCACCATGAGCAAATAAGTAAAAGCACAGGAACGAGATTGGTCCATGCAATGAACGGGGTGCTCTTCACTATGCGCGAAGGTGTTTTCACTGCAGTCCAGAGGAGTGGTAGGAAGAGTTCGCGTGACATATTTGTGCTCTGGGGCGACCGCTAAAGCCGGGCAAACCTTCGAATTTTAACGATCGTCAAGTAGACATGTCTCGTGCGAACTCTAGCACGAAGTGTCCTGGTAATCTTTTTGACACCTAGGAAAATAGGAAAATAAGAACGAGAATGGTTGTGCCATTGTGTAACACCACTAGTTTATATTGTTAAGGATCAAAATCGCTTTTTCGGGAAACTGTAACGCTGCTGAATTAGACGTAATTCAGCTTAATCTACGACATATGCCTGATCGTTGACTTAAGGGTCTCTTTAAAAAAAGAATATTGATAAAGAGATAATGTAAACTTTACACGTGTCTTATGGAAAATTTTATCGGTTCCACGAAAAAGTGTACGTTATTGATGTTGACCGCTTAAGCTGGCTTTACACTTGCAAGAAAATGGCGAGCAATATTATTTCGCAAGAAAAGTTGCCAATGTAAACATTGCGGCAATAAATATTTCTGATGTTGGCAATATTTCTTGCTAGATATTCCGGTCGTAATGTAAACACGCGTGTTTCCGTCCTAGGAAAGGTTTTGCCGGCTGTTGCTGACACTAGAATTGGATTGAAGTCTGAGCAAGATATTGCTGGAAGAAGCCAATGATGGCCACGGTCAGATGCGCAGGAAGTACGATTAAGGTAGTACATAGACGTATTATTTTGAATTGTTATATGCGTTTTTTTCGTAAAATGGGTGTGTGAAAAAGTTTCAATAAAATAAATGAAGTAATAAATATTACAAATCCTCTGTGGTTGATTATCGAATGGTTCAAATTTTGGTTTAGCTATAGATGCTCCCTAATTATTAATTTTATTACGTTAAAAATTATCAAGATTCTTACTCTAAGATTTTAAGATTAATTTATAATACATCAACAGTAGGTAAAAGACATTTTAAAACTTTTTACCGAATTAATAATTACGCTTTTTATAAATAGAAAATTGCTTAGAACCCACGTGAATCGTAGTCCACGAAAAAATATTGAGGCTCCTGAACCGACTTTGCCCAACCCCCTTTTCCTTTCGTCTTGAAATACATTCATATGTCTTCACAAAACGTTGTTGTTTCTTCATTGAGCAAAATGTAATAACTGCGACCACGACTCGTATCTTCTCTCTTCTACTAGCCATGTCGGAGTGAGATATAACCTCACTTAAGTTGACGCGCCATTTTCCTCTTGGCATCACCAAGCACGGCAAGAAAAGTTCTAATGTAAAACGATCGGCAATATCTTGTCGGAAAGATCTTCCTCCCAACTTTCTGGCAACATATTGCCCCCTCTTGTTCTTGCTAGTGTAAAGATGACCGCAAGAAACAGCAACAAATTGCTGAAAGATGTTGCGGAAAACGTTTGCTAGTGCAAAGCCAGCATTAGTTGAGGCGGTCGTATCAATAAGTTTTACCGTACACACGCCAACACAACTGGCATGAGCATGTTCCAAGCGAGTACTTGAAAGTAGAGAGTATCACTATTACCATCATATTTATAATCAGTATCAATATATCATTCCATTATCAACATCATTATTACTAGAGAGACAACACGTGAAAAGGACAATGCTGCAGCCATGTGTCATGTATTCATTTGAAAAGCTTGTAGGCACGATTAGTGAACTGTCGCGTAACTTTAATCGCTATTTTCTATTTTAGAGACCAATGATGGTGCCATGTCAAAGCGGCTCCACAGTTTTAATGTACCCTGTCCAGGCGTTCACTCTAGTAAAATCCTCTGGAATCACCAGTGAATCTAATTTCGGAACCTCTGTGGGTATAAACCTATAGACTGACCACCGCCAACGCTAATAAATGCTAGACATGCTTCCTGATACTGTATTTCAACAGTATATATAATATATGGTTTATATAGTATGTATAATTATATTATTTTATAGTTGCCGAACGATAAGTGGCCAAATTGTCTTCGATAGGTACATTATTATTTAACACTTCATGCGCTGAGAGACCTCACCTAACCTAATACGGCTTCTCGTGCTTGTTTTACGTTTGTGAAACAGCTATTTCTAATTCTAATAGTGTGTGAAAGATTACAAAGTGTGCGTGAAACACCTTTTGCATCAGGCGTGTTATTTGCTTTTACTTTTCTGCATTCGAATCCCGCTGCCAAAAGAATGAGATGGGAGCTACACGTCCCTGCAAGGATGTGAACATGTCGCTGTAATACGGTCTTTCGCGCATTCGTTAGTTGGCTTAGATTGCTAAAGGTATACGTTTAACTTGTTGGTAAGATTCCTAGAGCTCACATTAGAACCGAAGCTTGTGTCCCTCCATTTCCAGAATCACTCCATTTGTATATGGAGATCGCTGTATATCGTTGTTGTTTCGATTTACCTGTGACCATTATTATTATTTGCAATTGGCGTATCGGCCATTTCTGACCATGCTACACGTTGTCTTCCGAGACCCAGTCATATTCTGTCCTCAAGAGAGAGGTGTGTGATTATAGGGATCAGCTTTTCGGCTGCATCCCATCGTAAGATATGGTTTTTAAGCCTTGAAAGGATGATCATGGGGGGGGGGATAAAGAAACAATCACAAATACATCCATGCCTAACCAGGACTCGAACCTGCAGCCGCGACGGGCCACGGGGCCATCCTATTTTTATTATTGTTGTTGTTATTATTATTATTATTATTATTATTATTATTATTATTATTATGAGTTCGACTGTTCAAAAACTTGACGAATGACTTTGTAAGTTTTAACAATTAACAGCTCAAGTGGTTAGAGCAACAGGGTAGATACTGGGTTATTCGATTTCCGGTTGGGGCAGTCAATTCTTTGAACAAACATCATTTGTGACATTGCTTCTGTGAAGTAGCTATGGCGTTGGAACGGTAGTTGACAGTTGCGAAATGGGAAACATATTCTCACGTAATTGTTAAAACTTACAACTGTGACCAGGTGGTGAAATGTAAAGTATTCTTATTTTATTATTGCTCTGTGCGTTTTCGTCCGTTTCGGAACAGTGTGGGCGGTCACCGCCATTGCCGACGTTTCTAGATTGCTATTAACAGTCGCACCAACGGCAATGAGACGGTCTCGATTGGCAAATCACGAGTTTGTTTCGAGTATTCACCTAGCACAGCGGGCTTCGACGCGTGCCCGGTGGGGCGGGGGGATTCCTCGAAGACGTTCTAAGCATTCCACGACACTGCGGAAAACCATGAATAGAGCCCTAAGATGTCCTCAAAAGGGATCAGAGGTCATACTCAAAAGGATGGGATTCCTTGTGAACGAACAAAGCCTGCGGGCATCAATGAAACAATTTTTGACTGGTATTATCTTCCTTTTTAATTTAGATTTTTAATACAGGCTCTGCTTCCATAGAAAGACAAAACACGATCGTTTCTTCGTGTTGCCCAGGTAAGGCTTCCTGGTATATATCCAGCTTGTTCGCGAACGGTACCAAAAAGAAAAAAATGAAAAATGAGGAAAAAGGCAAAAATAAGACAAAATGGCAAAAACATGCATCAAAAGCTAAAAGGGGCCAAAAAAGGCAAAATGAAAATTTACTAAAATAACTTCAGAAGTGCAATTTAGTGAGTCGTATTCGTAAAAGTCATATAATAGTAACAATACCAAAAAGGCATTATGCCAAACTTCCGGACTCTAGTCATGAAGTCCGCAAACAAATCTGGATTGGGCTCTTTGATTTCTACTCCAATAGCGTCTAAAAATAGGATTTTCGAAAATTATCTTTCGTCAACTACGTTATCTACAATATAACAATTAAAATAAATGTAGTTGGTACTGCTCCTGATCAAAAAGTGAGCATTTACTTTAAATGTTTATAACTTTAATATATTTCATTTCCAAGAGAATATGTTGATATCGCAAATAAGCCTCTTTAAAACCCTATCCAACACAAAGAAATTATTTTTTTCCTTTATATTTTTATGTCGGTGTAAATGGCAGAATTTCATTCTCTTAAGCTTTATCGGCCTTAAACATTTTTTCGCTTTTGAAATCACTTTTCCCTCGTGATATGCTCCACATTTATGTATTGTTGGAGCTTGTTGTTTCATATTATTAGTTATATTCTTATCTTAGTTAATATTCTATTCTCTCCTTCGACAATCCCATTTCCTATGTTCATGCTAAATTTGTGGAACCATAACCACAATTGGAATCCCCACAAGCATTACTCTCATCTTTCTTTCGTGCATTCACTTCATTTCAACTTCTTTAAAAGTCCCGAAATATCCCATTGTTATTACCATCTTCGTTTTCGCGAGATGCGGAAGGGTTCGGACAATTAACAAACTTACCTCTTTATGATGTAAGCTTACACGCACTGATTGATTTAGACAATCAAAACCAAAATCGACGGAACAGACACATTTTCTTTCCTTAAAGATGTCCATTCATCCATGGATCAAAATGAAGGACCTATTGAAATATTTCTAGATCTTTCAAACGCTTTTGACGTTATTGATCATTACATTTTACTTTCAAAATTACCTTCGTATGGAATTCGTGGTGTTGCCCGAGGTGGTCGAATTCGCTGAAATTCGTGGTGGTGCGTAGATTGATTATGTTCGTACCTTAAACTACGATCCAGAGAGTAGAAATACCTTACCATAATGATGAAACATTATATTCGAACCTTTCCGATTCATTGCCAATTGCACATGGAGTCCCACAATTGATCCAATTCTCTTCCTGCAATGCGTAAACCATATGCCCTCCCCGATTCGAAACGGACGAACTTTGCGGACAATATGCGGACTCTTTGCGGACAATATGAATATCGTTTGCAATCAAGAAACCATGAATAGTGCAATATCATATATTTGAAATTGGTTACGTAGTAACACATTAATAGTAAAAAAAGGGAAAATACTTTCAATACCATTTTCTATTTGAAATAAACAATTCCATTATCCATTGAAAATGAACGATGATTGACCGATGTTGTGGTAACAAAATTTTTCTCGATTCAGTCAAACCTCAAATGAAACGTCCATTTAAATGAAACGACCACAAAATTAAGTTCATTATGCAACACATTCAGAATTCTTTCAAATTCAGGCCGCCTTCATACTGCTCAATTTGTATATTTCGCGAATGTTCATTCCTGCCTGAGATATGGCATACTATTCTGGGGAAACACATCCTATGTCTGCCAGAGTTTTAGATTACGAAAACGAGTTATACGAATAATAGGCAAATCCCAATTACGTGTTTTTTGTTCGCTTGTCTTTATTAATCTATGAATTTTACCATTGCCTAGCATTTTCATTTACGAATCAGTGGTTTTTGTCTGATTGTTGAAATGACTAACTCAAGGGTGGGAACATACTTTCGGCAACTTCTTATGTCTCTAACTATAAAAGTAGACGTAATAATCATATTCTTAAGATTCTTAACAAAAAATTGCATACAAGTACATTATTTTACAACACGCTGCCATATGACATTAAAAGATTAAAATCGGAACACAAGTTTAAGTGACAAGTAAAATCGATTCTGCTGCATAACTGTTTTTATATAATTACCGACTATCGCAGGTCTCATGTTCGTTGTATTCTCTGAATTTACGAAAATTGCAAATTTGGAAATAATGCGAGAAAGTGTGTGCTGTATAGGACCACTCATTTGTATTGTCTTATCTTAGTACCACTAAGTTAAATCCTCAGAGCTGCTATTTTCTCAGACCGATGTCATACCACTGCAGGCATAGCCGCTGACACAGCTTCCGTAGCTTCCCTTCGTTGGAGTTACCTAACTCCCGACTTCCGTCGTTCCTGTTGCCTCCATCTGCGCCCCTTTGAAAGCTCTCCCACCGTCTCGCCATGGACTCCACAGTTGCGTTCGACAGGACTCATGTTGTGAATACTTTATTTCACTGTCTAATCAGAGAACAAGCAATCGTAGGGCATGTAGGACGTTTCATGACAGATTGATGTCTGGTAGATTTTAGGTGGCAGGGGAGGATAGAGTGACGGGTTTTCAATTAGTTATTTCAATGTATTCATTATGACGCAAAATAATACGATTTTACTTGCGTATCTTACGTAACAGGGTAATTGACATCACTCTGAAGTCTGAGAAAAAGGCCCTTAAAACGTGGATTCGAGGCTCTTTGGTCAGATCCCTTTGGTTTGATCAGGTTTGGTCAGATCAAGTGATCTTAAATTTCCAGAAAGCCTGTTGGTATTGGTAACGCTATTTGATTGTCATACAACGGTTGGTAATTCGTGAGAAGGGTATTTTTGGTGTGTTCATCATAGTTTATTGCACAATTTGTATGTATTGTAGCGTTATTGAGTCGTTGAAGCGTCATTGTGTGGGATGCGACTTTGTTTTACGATATGAATATGATTCAGTGGTGTTCAAAGAACGAGCAAATTACAATCTTCAAATGAAAGAAATGGTAAATTATCTTAGGTAGGTTTTCCATTTAATTTCGTAAAGTAATGATGCTTTAGTCGTAAAAACGCCAGTCTACCTAATCAAATCAATGACAGTGAAAAAAAAATTGAAAAGAATAATAGCATATATTTGTATATATGATAGCTGTTTATGAATGTGCATTGTGCATAGATTCGGCCTATAGTGTAGATAATCGGGAGTAATGTAGAAGTGTGTATGTATTTGGCATTTTGGATCGTTTGGAGAGTTTGTCGGCTAGCTAATGGTGTCCCTCATGCCCAAGTCTAGTTTCATTCCCACGCTTGGGGTTATCCCCAAGAGACAAGTGGCGAACATGACGTATTACTTTCACCAAACAAACTCCGCCTGCATGAGCTTTTCTTCGTCACACGGCGACAGAAAATGAGGCGATTCTAAAGGAAAACTACAACTCTATTTTTGCATAGTTCGAGAATTGAATCCAGGACCACATCATGGAAAGCTAGTACGTTACCAATGAGCCATTCTAGAGGTGACAAGGTAGATGAGGGAACTATAAATTAAGTCAAGATCCAGAGAACGAGATTTATATTATGAACACGTTTTATTGAGCTCCGGAATAACTACACATTGTACATTATCAACGCAATTACGAATAAAATATACCAACGAGTGTTGTTGACATGGGTAACAAGCAGTTTTCGTTTTCATTTAATAGAAATAGCTTCGTTGAACAAACATAATGGTGTTGATTTGATTGTAGGCAGCTTTAACAGAGCATGAAGTACTATACCGTGTAGGATATGGTCCTAAGTCTGGAGTCTCTGCGCATGCGTGAACACACGTTTTACGTCAGTGTAATCTTGGAAAACGATAGTCACGAAAGCGATAGTCGAACAGAATTATCGTGTGTAATCACGTAACTTACATTGCGTACGGGATCGCAATAGAAAGAATTCGTTTTCAACACTCGCGGCAAAAGGTGCTGGTAACTATAGTTCCATAATACATCATGTTGATGAGCAGCTCTACTCCAAAAAATGCGAATCTTGAAAATGTGTCATAATGGAAATTTAGCGTTAGCAACACATACTGCCGTCACAATTCTAAACTACATCCTTTATCGTTGTCTTAGAAGATAACATTGTGCCAAACAATTTAAGCACTTCAAACTGTAGAGGTTGCCTCTAAATTAGAGCATATCATTATCTCGGAAAACGATAATCGCATAGAATTATCGAGTGTAATAACGTGACTTGCATCATGCACCGTGTGTCACGCGATCACAAAAGGTGGAATTCATTTCTAACTCTGGCAGAAGAACGTGCTTGGTAACTATATTTTCAAAGTACGTCCTGGCCAGCTCTAGTCGTCAAATGCGATTCTAGAAAATGTGACAAAATTATGCAAATTTAGCGCTAGCAATACATTCTCTACATGCCACAGTTCGAAACTATTCACATTGTCGTTATCTTAGAAGAAAACTTTGTGAAAAACGCTTTAAGCACTTCAAACTGTAGAGATAACGTGGTTGCCTCTAAAGTTAAGCATATCGTTTTACAATAGGGTGTTTGTGCCCGCCTTAGCGGGCCGACTATCCATCCTCTGCGCATGCGTACTCAAAAGTGATGCGAAACTTAAACTGCGCAAGCGTAAAAGATCGATAGTGCTTTAAAGTTCCAGGGTGCACAAACTCTCTAATATGCTGTTAGAAACCTCCTTAGAACTGGTGTCTTTAATTCTTTTTTTAATGTGGCGTCTCAAGGCCACGCGCAAAATTGGGAGAAGGCAGACTCCAATAGGGAGCCGTAAAAGTGGGAGCTGTAGTGACGTAACTCCCCATTGGAGTCTGTCATCCCTCCCCCTCTTACGCGCGTGACCTTGAGACGTCACGTTAAAAAACGAAGTATAAATTCAGAACCAAACTCCCCTCTCGTCTCAAATTAACGAAACGAGAGCTCATATTACGTTCAAGATATAATTGTACAGATTGCCAATTCTTCAAGTTGTTTTCTTATTTAATAATTATGATTCGTGCAAAATGTTCGCAGGGATCCATCCAGAATCAATATCTTTGTGTGTTTACCTCAATTCGTTTTTCAGCGTAGTTTATTCCTCAAATAAGCTATTGTGACAATGTGCGCTGTGCCTAAACACCTATACCGTATTTGAGTAACTCCCGAGTGTGAAGATATTCATATGTGCGGTTCAGTCATTCACAGATAGACCATTTTCAGGGCACCAATCGAGTAATCTGATGTGTCATTCGACGCGTCTCGGTCTCCTGATGGGGAACTGATAATTTGTTTTCGTGTCCGGTTAGAAGATTCAACGAAATTTCAAACAACGTTTTTTGCATGATTTGCAACGATTTGCATTCCGTTCTTAGTGAGTAAGCCGGGAATTAAACCAACACCACCAAAATAGATCTATATAGGTAACGTTGATTAAACTCCGGTACCCAAAGGCATTTTTCTCTCACAACCAAATAATTTTCCTTCACGACGTTGGCAACACTGATATGGACATCTAGAAGCGATCAAGTGAAATTAATTTGAACAAGTGACTGCATATTTCATTTGAAGTTTTATCCTATTACCATTTTTAAAAAATAAACTTGTAAAAACCTACGAACAAGTATTGCCTTCGAGCTTATTAAAACTTGAAGAATTTCAAGTGAATACGGAGAAAACAAAATTATGAGTAATGTAAGATTAAGAATGTTCTATGTCGATTTCACTTCTTCGTTCCTAAAAGTACAAATGTCGATTTTCAACTGAATGTGACCCAGAACTTATTCTTATTAAACATAACTAACACCTTACTCACACAAACATAATTAGTGGTCCAATAGAATGGCACACACTTTCTCATAATAAAATTTTCTAATTTTCGTCGTGTGGACTGGCTTTACTGTCTTGCCCCATCCTCTTGCTAGCTACCATCTATCACCGCCGAAATAATTTTTTTTTTAAATTTTCCAAACTTTTCGGTTTCCATAGTAGAACCGCAATATTCTTTTAAAAGTATTAAAAAAGAGTAAAACTTCGTTCTAAATTGCAATTTTCAATTACAAATTTAGAGCCCTTTTTTAAGAAAATGGCGTTTGAGCGCTTTGTAAATAAAATTTCTACTAATTAATTCGTGAGAGATATTTAAATAATACATTTGTATAATTTTTGAAAGAAGAAAATAATAAACTAAAATGAACTTAACGTCATATTAAACGCTGTAATTAGCACTATCGGTTGGTAGAGTTTGAAAAAAAAAGACGTATTTTTTGAGAAAATGGCTGTAGAACGTTTTTCAAAATGCGGAAATTTGATCTAATTTTTGCAGAAAATTGTTGAGTTTTCGAGGAATTTTATCTAACATGATTTAAAACACATGTACTCATTAATACAATAATCTGAACAAATCTCCGCAAATGTAAAAATTAACGATGTAAAAAACAAGTTAAAATATTACATTTTTGTAATTTTTGAAAAAACAAAACAATGGAGCAATATGGCATTTATGTCATCTTATGGGGTACATTTATGACTATCACTAGCAAAGATTTAAAGAAAATAATTGAAGCTGTTTTCGAGAAAACCTGATTTTTGTTATTTTTTTTACATTGTAATACATATTGCTCGCAATATTGCACGAAAAGTACTAAAATTTTCAAAAAAATTACATGATTTTAACGAAAGAACTTACTAGCAAAAAAATGTACTTGAAGGAAATATATCTATCTTCAATTTTGTACTTGTAGGAAAACGCTGGAAGAAAATTAAACTTTTGAAGTTTTCGAAAGTACAGAGTTATTGAAAATCGGACCTATGCCACCTTTATAAGTGTATTATTACAAGAAATTTAAATAAAAATTTAGGAACCGTTTTTGAGAAAATTTTTTAAAATATCTGGGGGCATCATCTAAAGTACCCCCAATTTTAAAGAATTTTTTTTCAAAATCTCAAAGCTTCAACAAACGAATGGGGGTTTCCAATTTGAAAAAAAATCCTATGCATGTTTTAGGCCCTAGTGTACATTTCCACTTGTGCAAATGCTCTTTTAATCGTTCCATATGCGAATCTATATAAACATTAAAAGGTTGTTCACGTACACGTACGTATGTTCACGCACGTACGTATGTTCACGTGCACCTGACAGAGGGACTGATAGACGGACGGACGTTTTGAAACAAAGCATTACATAACAGTATTGTATAACTCTTTCTATACTACGTATATTACGTATATACGTACGTATGTATACGAGACGTACTCCGTATATACGTATGTATACGAGAAAGTAAAAAGTCACCTTTTAATGTTTATTTGCATATTTAATATTATTCGCATATGGAACGATTAAAAGAGCATTTGCACAAGTGGAAATGAACACAAATTAGACAGTTTGTGGGGTTTTAATCTCTCTTCAAAAATTAGGAGAGAAAATACGGAAGTGTTAAGCAAATTCAGGGAAGAATCAAATGTAGTTGTAGAAGATTTGACGTCAGAATTTTCGTAACTAATTGAGAATGATCTTATATTAGGATTACAGAATATCCCAGATGAATATCTTACAAGGTGGTCTTCTTGCATATTAGCAAAAATTGGAAAAAATGTAGCTGTATTAAACTCTATACGCATCATCAATACTTTTCACGTATTTTTACGGCGATTATAATTTTAAAATTGAAATATTACCAGTTCATATCCATATGATGGTAACATATAAAGTCATTATATGTTGGGATATTTTGAAGGGGAATATGACATTGTCAGCTACTACGATTCATTGATAAGTCCAAGAGAAGAACATATTTGAACAAAGCTACGCATAAAAGAAATGAAAAATGAAATAAATTTTCAAAACATGAAAATACTTTTAAAACTATTTATAGCGTCGGCGACACCACATTCAGCTAGTTAAGAGTAATTCCACACAGTGCACAAGAAATATCTCCTTAAAAATGTTGTCCAAGTAACGAATCTTACAAAATAAAAGACAAATAAAAAAACTAATAATTTTTTTTTTTTTAAACAACCAAGGAATTTTAAGTTTATTAAAAGTTAATACATTAATTATAGATACGTCACATGGCTTAATATAATTAATTACATGTAATTAATTTAGATATCTACTAGTCATCTATGGTAATTTTCACTTTATGATCTATTATATTACAATTTATTTTGAAATTCGAAATCTATTTACAAAATATATGTAAATGCAAAAATATTCCAATTACTATTTCAAATAAAAATGGCTAAATGGACATTGTAGAATCCAAAGCACTTCTTCAAATTATAGCAATAAATTCCCGCAATCTTCTAAAAAACGGATAGAATTTGAAGAGGAGTTTTTCTTCAAGAAATAACTAGCTAACGTTGTGTGAAGAAAGGAAACTCCACAGCTGAAAGTTGGTCTAAGCAGGAAGTCAAGTGTAGTTGTGGGCCTTTACGGCCTTACTTCAAAACGTGATATGTCCAAATCACACTTTTCCGATCAATATGACAAATATAGCACACATTTTACACTTTTAAACACCGCCATTAACTCAACGAATAGAGTACTACTTAATGTAAAAACTTCTCAGTGCTTTCTTCGAAAATTACGTAAAGGGATAAAAAGGTAGAAAAAGGTAAAAAACGAGGTAAAAAGTAAGGGTAAAAAAGTAGGTAAAAAACGAAGAAATCAAATTTTGCCGAATGGACATGTCACCTTTTGAATGTTTGCTCCTGAAGTGGCGTCGCTAGTGCAGGCGAGAGTAATGGAACGCCCCATGGATCAACATGAAAACGAAGCCACGATCCGAGAAATGCGACTTTCAGCGCAGAAAAAGATAATTTCAAAACACACTACTGGAAATGCACATGTGAAAATTCTCATAACATGCAACGATCAAACTAACATTATTCGACCAGAAGAGCGGTCCTATACGTTACTGTCAATGCTTTGGACTTCAAAACCCCGAAGAATAGTCTTCATAAAGAAGAAAATATAAATTCTTCAGTCTTGAAGGGTTAAGATACAACAGGTCATTAGTGGATATTTATTTTTTTAATTAAAAAAACAGCACGGCGTTTCTGGTGCTGCTTGTGACCCCATTTTAAGTGAAAAAATCGTTGAAATTACAGTTACATATATGTACTTTAGAAGATACACTAATATTTAATATGAAAGATGTAAAAATGTGTAAAACAAGGATCACCCAAAGGAAACAAGAGGCCTCGGGCAGTAGATCCACGGGAGTCCCCGTAATTCAAACAAAATCTCCGACCTCCTCTACACATAAACAGAATTCATTTCCTTATACATGGCACGCTTGTATGAATACTAGCGGGCTATGCTCCATACAACGGAAATAACTTAAATGGTTAATCTGAATTAGAAGTAAATGCATTTTTTGTTGCGAATGAAACAGCATTTCGGTTAAGTCAGAGCCTGAGGCAAGTTGCTCCACCTGCCCTTCCTGAGTGTCCCTGTATAAAACACTCGCCATATAATATCATATAAAATCCAACGCACATTGTCAAGCTAAAAACAATAAAATGAGAAAAACATAAAATAATGTCAGTAAAACTTTAGGAGACGTAGTCCGGATGTCAATAAAACGTCAAACTGATAAAAAACAGAGGGGTGGAATAAAGAAGCGGAATGAGGTTACAACAGTCATGGAAAGGACCAATAATACAGGCGAAGAGTGTAGAAGCTATGACCAAAGTTGGGGTATGGAACAAGGTACGGCATGCATTTTTAAACTGGAATGCAATCAGTGATTTGCGTAGTAGCAAACACGCGCACGTTTTCTTGAGCTCTGGAATACCTACCCCTACTGCCAATACTAACATTAGTTGAATTCAGAATACATTATTGCAAAGAGCGTTGTTGGCATAATCTGATAACCAGAAATGCTGGCTTCCGTGTAATTTCCAAGTATTTTTCATTGAAAAACAAGGTACACTTGATATAATAATCCTGTCGACCAAATAATCAAATCCCCACTCCTCTCCCACCTCGTGAAATGGGAACTCGAGAAAACGTGCGCGGATAATATGGAGACCACTGATTGAAATAATAAATAACCATTAACAACTTGTGCATTAAACCCTCGTGATCCAAGGATTTAAAATTTCTTTCAAGTCTTGTTATAAAGTCATATTTTCCAAGAAATATCAAATCCCACAACTATAGTAAACGAGAATTGAACGTTGACAGAAACGTAAAGATATAGTCAACACATCTGCAGCAACTTCAAATTAGAATTGTTAATTATTTTAACATCAGGACATAATATTTTTTCTAGGAATGTTTCTATTAAAAACTTGAAGACGATTTGATTTAATAGCTTTCATTAAAACAAAACGTTGAAAATGGTAGGTTTTAATAATTACGCTCAAAAAATTTAAGTTTGTGTTCAATATGATGAAAGGCAAATCTTAGGTTCTAGAAATATTACTGTAATGATTATCAAAGAAAACTGTTGAGGGTGATGTTGAGTCTTGAAGAATAAAAATCATTGGAAAGGGAAGCTAACAGTAAACGAAAAAAAAAAAAAAGGACCGATAATTGAATGAACCGTTGAGTACATTAAGCTGTTGGCACAATGGCACAATTTAAGATAAAATTTCTCGAGCATGTCTGTAAGAGGCTGCAGATTGATACGGAATACCGTGTCTTCGCTAAAACGAATGTTCCGAATGCCTCAAATAAAGCCAAACTGAACATTTCTTAAAATTGCTAACGGAAGTTATTGGAATGCCCTTTTACGCAAATTATTATTATTATTATTATTATTATTATTATTATTATTATCATCATCATCATTATTATTATAGAATAAAAATTCAGCCAATTTAAAATCAAAAACCTTCCAGAAGTTAATAGTTTAACTACAGTAAAGATACATACACACACGCGCACGCACGAACACACACACACACACACACACACACACACACACACACACACACACACACACACATATATATATATATATATATATATATATATATATATATATATATATATATATAATCAGCTGACGGACGGTGTCTGCTGATTATTAGAAAGACATTTATGAAGCGCTATCTTGCACCAAGTATCAGTTGATTAGTATTGTTCTAATTAAGACGACCAAATACAAATCATTAGAAGCTATTCAATACTATATTCAATACATATAGAGGCCATTCAGTTCTATATTTTGGATTTATGCAAACAATTTTGAGAAATGAATTATAATTAAAGAATATTTAAAAATGAATTTCTAAATTATCACTAGCAATCACAAAACTCAAACAGAGAAAACCACCTTGGAACAAGAAGACAATACAATAAAATAATGAAAAACTTAAAAAAAGAAAAATAATATAATAAATAATTACAACATAGTCAAATTTGCAAGCACAGATGACAGAATTTAAACTTGGATAAGCAATCCATATCATAAGAATGGATTGCGATGTTGCTCCGTGAGCGACATGTATTCCCGTGCTTAGTTGATTCAAACGTCAATTTGTGAATGTGCTATGGCCAGGAACATGGGCGACCCGTGGTTTCTACCCTTGCGAACCAGAATTAAAATCTCGGTCGTCTCACGGTGAATTTGTGAAGAAAGATTGTGGCAGGTTTTCTCGAGGTTCTTTTGATTGCTCCTCTCTCATTTTGCCATTGTCTCATTTCCATTCAAATCACATCACAATCATCATCTTCCACCCATCAATTCGGTTCGTCACATATATGGCCATTTATCGGTATCCAAACGTCACAATATTATTGTCGTTTTAAAAGGGTAAACAATGTTCATTAAAGACCATCGCGACGCCACCACCGGTCAACATGTCGCATTTGATCATCTCTGATGATTTTCAAATGACGAAACAAAACTACAACTGTCGAAACACGGAGAGGAAGCATATAATCGCGATTACCTCTCCTTAAACGGGCATTTTCGAGCCCGTATGATTTGAACTTTTCGCGAGTTTAACCTTAGCAGCCAAACTTAAAAACGTGACCTGGCGAGCCACTTATGTGCGATTAATTCGAAGATACACAACGCTGAAATCATTCTAGTACGTAGAAACCGGTCTTTAAATTTTGTATCTCTTCTTTAATGTATACTTTTTCAGAATTTACACGAAATTTCTTTGCCCCAGTTGTAAGAATACATCTCGTTCATAGACTGCAACACAAAACGTATGAATTTGGAGTTATAGTCGTTTTTAATAACATTTTATAATAATTATTAACAAGACTTTTTGTAAAGCTAATGCCTCAATCACAAGTAGGCATACCTGCGTACAAACACCGAAAACTTAAAAAATAATGCATTATGCTACTACTTTATAATTTTATGTTTTATTGCATAAGTAAGTTTTAAAAACGGGGGACGTCAGGAGCGAGTTTTCAAATTTGTACGTTCAATAATTCAACATTATAAACGAGTTGTCTACGCTATTTCTTGTGTAACAGCATTATAAATTTATAAAAACCAAAATTAATTTTGTAAACAAATTTTCAAAGCAGTTTCAGTTGGCACTAAGACGTCACGAAGTGGAAAGGGTAGGGAGAACGGGAGGGAGGAACGGACGAAGATGACGGACGGGCAGGGCGGATGAGGAGTAGAGTTGGGGAGGACGGGTTTTGCCATAAAATGTCATTGTATGTACGATTTCTTGCAACAAGAAATGTAGTAGGTAATGTACGCACACAAACACCATTGTTTACAACAATATTTAATAGTATATTACGTATGTTTCCTCTTCTACAAGACTAAAATCACAAACATAAGCATAACACATAGACATAGACATTAACATAAGCGAAGAGTTAGCGTATTCACAATGTCGAACATAAACATAAGCAAAATAAGAGTTTCTATTGGCTATGAGACATACTAGTTTACTATTGGTTGGATATGAGAATCGATTTCGAGATATCAAAACAAATATGACAAACACAGAGAGTATACTAATGGACAAACACAAACACGCAGTACACGAATAGTTCGCCTATCGACTTCGATACTCGAGTTTGAGTTATCGAACTGTGATTGGCTCATTCCTTATGTCTGACATAAGCATAAGCACAGAAGCTTGAAGCTTCGTAAGCTCTTAAGTTAACGTCTTACGTTATGCTTATGCGAACGGTGAATGAGTCCACTTGTAGACGTAGTCCTAACTTTTATGTTAACGCCATGCTTATGCTTATGTTTGCATTGTGAATGGGCCTTAAAAGTAGCTTCATTTGCAATTGTCCCACGTAGAACTGATTATTCTGTGTAAAGTTTTCTTATTTCATGTTCAATGAACTTCGCATAAATCCAGAAAACAAATTGAGGATATGAGATAATTTTATAAGTCAAAAGTGCGAATAGGTAGTAGTAAAATTTTTTAGTTGATTATCTGACGGAGAATTACTTATTCACTGATTTGCTGAAAGTTGATTAGAGGTGAATTGAAAATTGTGACAAGTATTTCGGTGACTAACGCAATGTAACCACACACTAGAACATTAGGCATGCATGCATGCCGAGCCATCCTACGGCACAGTAATAACCTTCATGATGGCTTCGTACGCCAAAGGTTGCCTCATGCAGTAAAGTTTCCCCCTCCACCCCACCTCTGTTCCGAAATGGCCTTTTGCTCCCGGGGAACCTTAATTGCGAGTGCAACGGGATTTCCAGACGGTCGACCGGCTGGTCATTGCTTAACTCGGGCGATCCGATGAGAAGCGCTGTTTCCAAAGTAGCAGGGGTCTCGCTGCCCCTGAAGGGACCAAAGGGCGACTCTGGAACGGGATAAGAGGGGGCGGGGAATGGGGTGGAGGCGGGGGTGGATGAGCAGGGTGCAGCGGAGGCGCAGGCGGTCCTGGCGACCGCCCGCGGCTCCATTACCGTAATTAAGTTGCGCGGCGTCGGTATCGATCAAGGAGCCGTCTGCTCACGGGGCCCTTGGCCCCACAAACACCATGCAATGGTCCCAATCTCTAAAATCCGGCCAAAATACTACTTCCCTTTCTACTTTTTTAACTGTCACACGTTTCGAGGTCTCTTACACCGAAAGAGGCTTTTTTCTTATATAAATAGCAAATTACATATAATACGTAGTTCAGTCAGAATGCGATAGTGCAGTCGATTTTGTGAGACTTTTTCATCGAAAAATTGGTTTACGTCATTCGGTATGACCTGTGTCAGTGAACAATAAAATCGTCACAACAATACACAGGAATTTCACCAAAACTGATATTTCCTAATCGATGTGACTGCTCTCATCGGGTATTTTCATTTGTGGAGTAATTTATTGCTTGGAACTCCAACAACATTTTCAAACTTTTCTCAAAAATGACTCCAATTTTTTTGATCGAATAAAGATATTTACTTTTAAAACCAAACCACCAATTTTACAGATATGCATTTTTCTGAATTAAATTCTTCTTCACAATTATATCTTTAAATAATAAACATGTCCAATGTTTTTCTAAATATGATGAATTTTGCAGCATTTTTAGGGGCATAAAGGCAATTTACAAAAATATGTAAACAAGATTATCTCAAAAAGAGCTTCACCTTGTTACTTGTTATGTTTTTCTCGTTTAGAACTTGCTGAAAATGAGATGGCATCGCTTACATTTTCATTACACACTTTGGATATTTTTTGATTATATTTCGAATTTTTAAAATCTTCACTTTTGAATTATAAATTCTCTTTAGTAATGAAAAATATATCTCAACATTAGATCTTCAAATAATTTGCGTACAAGTTTTGCAAACGTTTATAGTTTTTACGTAATTTTGTTATGTAGTGACAAAAATCGTATGTATTTCAAACCTGCCTTATTAATTAAATATTGAAGCTAGATCTTTCTTTCAAAATCCTATCTATTTGTCAAAATTCTTTAAACCATGTCATGCACGTTTGCTTGAAATACGAGTAGATTTCGTGGATTTAAAAAATCTGAAATGTAAAAAATATCCATTTACAGCACTCTGAATGTCGCTTCTGAGCAATCCCGTGATTTAACCGGTCAGAACTCCATTTGCGGAACTTACGTTTTTAAGACACGCATCCCAGGCCTGCAAAATATATTTACAGATTGACAATGCAGATTCAAATAATTTTTTTCTTTAAAATGTTTGTTAGAATGAAGATAAATATAGAATAAAGCACATATTTCAGTATCAGAAAGACACTTTTCCGTTAAATAATTGAAATTGCTTAAAGTCAGGGCGACCAGAAGGGAACGGGCGGGGGGCAAGAAGGCAACTTTCCTCAGACTCTGACTTAATTGGGGCCTCGAATTTTTTCTTCATTCAAAACAAATAAAAAAATGTGTTATTCTCTAATCTAAATTATTTCTGATGCATGAAGAAATTAATTTTTTACGAATTGAGGGAGGATAGAATGTTTTGTTTGAAATGAGAAGCCCCTTGGATCATTTACCCAGATACATGGTTTCCTCTGGATGCCCCAGCTTAAAACACTGCGTTTCTAGCTAAAAGAAGAACAATGACGTAAATTATGTGTTAAAACGATGAGTTTTGAGCAATGTACTTCGGTATTATATCAATAAGAAGTATATTTTTCGATAGTTTCTTTTTTATTTGCTCTAGACAAAGCAATCAAGAGAGTGGTATTCGAAATTGTTTACCAAACCTATTCTTCGAACATTGTTTCGTGGCAATGGCGTGTGATATTGTAACAGCCACCGCTACATTGTGTTATAAACATACATGTGACGTTTTAAAAATCTTAATAGTTTTCGCGTAATTTTGAATTATATTGTTTGCTCTTTTCGTAGGTCCGCTTTTCATTAAAAGCACTGAAATGTCAATAGTTGTAAAAATTCAACTTTGGTTTTGATGTGTCGAAAGTGTCATTCCAACATCAACAGTCAGGGGTGTTGATGGATTCGCCCGTTGCTTACGGATGTATGTGTTTGGTCCAGATAAATCTTTTGGCGAGCGAAAAAGCTTTTGCGAATTCAACTAATATTGTCAAATTAAGAAACCGTAACAAATAATGAGAGCAGTACTGTTGTAGACTCATTATTTTTTCGCTAATTATTCTTTACTTACTGGCCTTGTCAAGGACACCGGAGCTTGGAGCATCATCCAAGAACCTAAGGCTCATTTACAATGAAACTTTCACAAAAAATACACAGTAAACACAAAAGGTTAATGGAACCATTAGTTTTAAGTTATTTAATGGAACCATTCACATCGGTGAACATGAAAGTAAACATAAACATAATCATAACGCGTAACCGTGAAAGTTCGCAAGCTCCAAGCCGTCACGTTCATGTAACCTGATATCAGAAAAATACACTATCGTGAACTGCAGCAATGTGCAAAAAACTTCTAAGAGTTCTTTGTAGAAATAAATGCAATTTGTAAGAACATGAACTGCCATTATGATTGATTGATTGATTAGTGGCGCTGGATGCATCAACTGCTAAGGTCATTAGACCAGTAAGTGTAGTGCATGATTTTATTGCGGGAGGTGGCGGTGATCTTCCCCCGCTGGATGGTGAGATCCAACGCCGACCCACCCGTCAGCCGGAGTACTAATCAATCAATGAATCCTCCCAGCCATCTCCCTCTATCCGACCTGGGCCACTGGGCCGCCGCGCACCCGCGCCTCACCCAGTGGCAGACCCTCCCGATTCCTTCTCATTACCGACCTACGCTGACGGAAGAGAGGCCACCATTCGATTTATTATTTATTCTTTCCTGGCGCATCCACTACTTAGATCAGTAGTCCCGTAAGTGTCGTGAATATTATATCCCGGGAGGTAGCAAGGTTTCGCTTCCATTGGAACATGAGGAACGGCAACAAGTCGTCTTATGGGTTATGTCCCATAGCGGGGCACCGCCCCATCCAGGACCAGTCTAAGCTCTGTAGTGGTGTCTGCCGGTAAGTGTGATAGTAAGACAAAAGGAGGGGACAAGTATGAGGAAGGAAATATCGCACGTTGTCTATGGGTCGTTTGTTAGGTTACTGCTCCAACATTGAAGAAATTGATCTAATAAACAAGAAAATTAAGGATGAGACCAGCCGGCCACTAGAATTCTATTGCAGACGGTTGTCCAGCGATGTATACTGCGGTTTTTACAGAGATGCTTGCGAAGTAAAACAGCTGTTACGGTGTCATTCAATCGGAAGGTTGAACACCACCACAGTGACGTCACTGTAGTGACTTGTAAGGTGCCAATTGGACGGCACTGTAACAGTTGATGAAATGACAAACGCAGCAATGTAAAAATCGCAGTGTTGCTAATGTCAATAATCCGCCACCGGCGGGGAAACCCTAGGAGTTTTCGGTTAGCGATGTTTTATCGAAACAACATCGCATCCTGCCCAACATTTGAAAAGAGTTCAATATGGTGAATAATAAATAAATAAATGTTAATTATTTTTTTTGCTTCAGAGTAGAAAAAAAGCACGCGTAAAGAAGAATTTAAGATGACATAGTGGGAATGCGCGACATACTGAACCTTTTCCCCCTCTCAGTGTTATTACTCCACAATTACTCAGATATTTAAAAAAGCACCTAATATCATTTAATGATCTATAATTGAATTCATGCTTAAAACGCCCAAGTCACAAGAATCACTATAGTTGAGAAAATATTTGGAAAGTTGGGTCATATATTACAATTTCCAGCAGCAAGAATGCACCCCGAAAATGAGATATGTGGTAGAAACGTTTGAAAGGTTCTACAAATCCACTCTGCGGAAAATCGACAACTTCAAAAACGTTGTTTCATTTCATACATTATTATGTATCAAAGATAAATGAAATAAAAAATGTCTACAGATGCTGGAACGATAAAGAAACCATTTGCTGTGAAAGCCAGAGTTCAACATCTTTCTGAAAATGTATTGGAAATGTTTTATATTTTCCAAGATCTGTACTTATATGCTGCAGAAAAATATGGCAAAGAAATCCTACCATAACATAAAAACGTAATGCACCACGTAACTTTTAATCACTGTCATTTTTTAGTGAAAGGACATCTTTTGTCATACGATTCTAGTCAATGCGTTAAATTCTCTCACGAACTTAAGAGAACTCTCTGTATTCGCTTCCCTAATAACATCCATACACTCACATATTCTCTCAAAAATTTAATTTCGAAGACTTTCAATAGATCGATTACTATTCACACAATGAAATAATGAAGAAATGACGGGAGATAACCCTCCATTCTATGAATTTAATGATTTTATTAAAATTTTGTGTTTGTACTATAAAACCGGTTAATAATAGCTAGCGGGAAAACATTTACGTGTCCATTGCCTTTCATTTAAGGCAAAAAATCACAAAATTTTGTTGAGTGAAAAGTTCCAACATATTATAACTCAAACACTGATGGTTTTCGCGAAGAAAAATTTTTGTTATTTGTTAAATGTCAGAGGTTTTAAAGAAAATCGGAACTACATCAGACTTATAAATGCACTTTCTGTTTTGAGATCAAAAAATATCAAGACATAATTGTCGGTCTTTTATTAGAAAATGTTGAAAATGACATAAGGGCATCATGTAATATACCCCCAAAATTTCAAATATCTTGATCTCCGGAACGGCACAACTAGAACTTACTCTTGACGAATTTACCAAGTTCAGCAGTTCCGAGGAAAGCTAAAACTTAAAAAAAGAAACTTCAGATCAAAATAGGTCATGTTTTGTAAAGTGATACATCTTTCTCCCGAATATTGGTTTATTCATGGTGTGTCGTTGGAATTCTAAATATGTGAATAAAAAGGCTTTATTGTCAAATTGTTTATTACAGAATATGCAGATAGTAATGGATTAGGCATAACGTTTTCAGACACCTAAACAGCTTATATATAGCAAATATCTGATGTCTAAGCAGCTATTTCTGTAACGAACAAAAATGTTGGAAATGTCATCCCCTTTATTGACATTGTTTCGACTTGAATTTCTTTGATGCGGGACTGAGGGCTAATTTGCTCGCCAGAAATGGCTTTTTATGAATGACGGTTTTGTGTTGAAGATTTTCAATATACAATCGAAAAAACGTCCTTCTTTCTGGCGTATTATAGTGACGGTATTTAGCAAGAACGGTCCAGAAAAAGTCGTGAACGAGCGAGAATTGGAATTAAATTAATATTGAGATTCTCATTCACAAAGCAAACACGATTGATGTGAGGATGAAAATACTAGGAAAATATAATATACGAGCATGTATGATTTGTAGTAGTAAGAAGTACGGTTGCTTAAACATATATTATTAAATACATCGGTTAGGTAGCAGGTTTTGAGGTTCTAGGTTAAATATCAAACAAGCCGCGCATTGGTATCCCTAGAGGAGAACCATTGTTGAACCCCTGGAAATGCCGCAGTCTCCCCCCCTGAAAACCTGATCAGCGAGAGCAACGCCGTCATTATCAGCAAGCAGTCGTCATGAAGGGCCTATAGCCTGAGCCGGCGGGGCGGCGAGGGCGGGGGCCGCGGTGCCCTTTGGGCCGCGGGGTCCTCTTCCGCGCGCGCGAGGCGCGGCGCGGGGCGGCGTGGCGCGGCGAAGCGCGGCCCGAAGAGCAGGCGGCGCGCGGAGCATGCGCGGTGCGAGGAGCGCCAGGCGTGCTAGCGGTCGGAGCCAAGCCCCTCGCCCGCTGCCAGCCGGCCCGTGTTGCTCGTGCGTGCAGGTCGACGCCGCCGCGACCGGCCTTCGAGAACGACCCGCCGCGGTCGACTCCGCGAGTGCCCGCGAGTGCGCGACCCAGTGGGCAAGAGAACACGTCGTCCTCGGGCGGCCGAGGAAGAGGAGAAGCACGCGGAGCGGAGCAGCAGCGGAGGGAGGCGGTGTGCGCGCGTCGGCCGTCGCAGCGCCCGTGACAGCCACCGGAGCACGCGCCCAGCAGCGCCCACGGCCCCGGGCCGGTCGCCGGCCTGCCGCCGCTCTTGGACACGAGGTGAGCGAGCGACCGGCGCCGCAGAGCGCCCTGCCGCGCCGCGCCGCGCGCGCGTGAGCCGGTGAGCGAGGCACCTGCGGGTCGCTGACCGCAGCGCCGGAGGCTGCGCGCGCCCGCACGGTCGAGGCCACCCTCTTCGTCTTGCCCCCTGCCGCCACCGAGAATCAGGCGCCGAGAAGCGAACCCGGCACCCGGGAGATGGCTTGCATGTTTGTTCTCTCACAAAACGTGCAACGTCGGCCAATCGGCACATGAACCCATCGGACAAGGAGCAGTAGATAAATCGCGCGTTGTTACGTCAGGCGTAGACGATAAGTGTAGGCAAACGCGCCGTCCGCCTGTCGTCGGTGGCGGCGGCTGCGCGCTGCGAACCACGACGCGGTCCTCGCGCGCCCGCGCTGGAGGCCCTGCTGGTCGATAGGCGCGCGCGTCGGCGGCGGCGGTGACGGCGGCGGCGGCCGCAGCACGGCGCTACGGGGAGCTGCGCGCGGAGCGGAGCGGCGCGAGAATGTATAATTAATGCGAGCGCGGCCGCCGCCGCCACAGCCCCAGCCGCCTCTGCACCGCTCCCTCGACTTTCGTTTTTACGGCGCCGCACGCGGTTACACCCCACGTTCGGCGGCCGTGCCTGTTCCGGGGCGACCGCGCGGCGGTGCACGTGAGGGCGCTGGCGGGGCGACGGCGGCTCGCGCCCCTTTGTCCGCGCCGCCGCCGCCCCACCACCACCCCATCCCCCGCCGCCACCGCGTGCCCCGCCGGAACATCGGCGCAGGCGCCCCGCCTCCACCCCCGCCCCCGCCGCGCCGCCGGTCAGAGCGATCGATGGGAGCGCGGGCACCCCCGCCGCCGCCGGCGCGTGCCGCCACCCCCGCCAGCCCCGCCGCGGCTGCGTCGCCGCGCGGGTGCAGCGCGCGCGGACGAGCGAGACGCGCTCCGCCTGCCGCCGCCGCGCCGGCTGCGCGCGCCGCGGCCCCGTGACAAAGCGGCGGTGGGGCGGCGACGGCGGTGGCGGGTGCGCTGCTACCTGGCCGTGCGGCCGCCCTGCCACCGCCGCCGCCGCCGGGGGCGCGGTCGATGGCGCGCTGGCTCGCGGGCCGCGCCGCTTCCCGCCCGCTCTCTGTCCCGCGCTCGCACCCGATCCGCCGCACGCCCGCCGCCCCCGCCGAGCGGCACGCTGCCGCAGTGCGTGCGCGCCAGACTTGTTGCGTGATTGGATCTGCGAAAGCGCTGCCGCCGCCGTGATGAAAGGCCTCGCCTGCGCCACTGGGGCAGCGGTGCGCCTGGTGCGCGCGCAGAGGCGGGGGCGGCGGCGCGGGAGGCGGTGTGGCGGGTGGGGCGGCGTGCGCTCCTAACCGCCGCCACTTTTCTCCTCCACCCCGCGACCTAACTCTCCGCGCCGGACGGACGCCGCGGTATCGCTGTCGGGTCCCGTTTCCGCCGATTGCCTCCCGGCCGCGCTGTTCTCCGGTTCCGCCGAACAAGGCGCCTCCGCCGCTGCCGGGAGCGTGCGCGCGCGAGCGAACGAGGGCGACGCGCGGATGTTTCGCAGCCGGACGGAACCCGCGCCGCGCCACGCCGCGCCGCGCAGCGCAGCACCGAGAGTTGCGCCCCGCGAATTTCACATCCGCACGCACCCTTCTCTTGAGCTCTTACACGTCTTGGCTCTCTCCGCTGGGTTGCAAACTCGCGAACAAGTTGCCTCCTTGCCCACGCGAAACCTTTTCGTTCAAGGCTCCAGGCTACTGGTCGGCAATCTTATAGATACTGAGGATGCTCAATTTGTACTTTAAAATTTCACAGAACTCTTGTCAATTATTAAAAAATAAGAACTTAACATTAAATTTATATTATTTTCGTAAATTGCAAATTACAACAAAATATAATTGAAATATTATTGATTATTGATTATTGATGATTATTGAAAACAAATATTTGTTTTTTATATAATTAATTTTATTCAATTATATTCTTAAAATTATGGTTAATTATGATATCATGCCTATGAAATGGGCTTTAAATGATCTCTCAACATTTATCGGGTATCGTACACCAAGAAATAAAATCTGAGAGTGAAAGATATGCTTCCAAGTGTATGAAAGTGAGACACGCTTGGAAGTGCGTACGTAACCCAGTAGAGCACATGACTTTGAAGCAGATGTTTTGCAAGTGACAGTAACATTTTGTAGCAAATAAATCAGCAATATAATGTTTTGTTCTGTTTACTTATAATAGTTTTGCGAAAAAAATTAAACATTATATTAAATGTGCTCAAAGAACTTAAACAATGTCAGAATTTGTATCTTCTTGGCGGTCCGGGAGATACATTTCACCCTGAGGAAGGAAGGTCGCAGCATGACGGCTGAAACGTTGGCCGCTGCAGCTGGGACGCGGGGTCTCTCAAACAGCCAAATAGATATTCACTCCGACCGCGGAAGTCTACGTTTTCAATGTCAGAATTTCTTTGCGGACCATTAAAATTATGCTACATACCGTCGGATGGAGACCGCTATCCCAGACTGGCACACAATGAATATAATTTGTAGATATTTTCAAAAGTAACAAAAATGTAATATTGCAGATACCAGTAATAAGCCACATTATAGAAACTCCTTCGTAATGATCTTTAGGAAGGAATAAATTGTCCTACTCTGACGTATCCAGTCATATTATCCGCCAGTCATTCTGCCCAGTCACTGGCTTCGTTCACTCTGCCAAAAGCCCATCATTGACAGCTTGTGACAGTATCTGGTTGGTGTGGGTTGGTCGGCTCTTAGTAGAAAGAAGTTAAGTAATTTTAGTTAATGAGTATTTTTGGTCTTGTTTGTACACGACAAAAGGTAGTAGATTCAGCAGATGATACCAAAGAAAAGCAATCATACTTCCTGGACGATTTGGTTATATTCAAAGTGCCAGTAAAAACCTTTCTAAACCTAAAAGATATCCAGAACGATTAGAATATTCTTCATTGATTGATTCAATAGAAAGTACTCTCTGACACGTAAACATGTATGAAGTGCTTATCAATTATGTAAATGTCTTGCATAATCCGCCGTTGCTTTTGAATATTTAATAGCAAATATTTAATACCTTGACAGCGTCATGTAAAAATACGAGTTATTAAAGTTTACAAAATAAATAAATACATAAATACCATTCATTGCTTAATTCCAAGAATTTCTGTTTCAAATGCGGTTCAATAAAAACTTTAGTTCCTGCAATTTTCAACCGATTGTTTTGTCCGATTTTTAATGGCTGCTCAGAGGTTTCATCTCACACATATTTTTTCCTTTGTTCATTTTTTTCAAATTGTAATTTGCTTATTGAATTTTTATTTCACATTCTGTTTTGGTCTCATCCATCACACGTAAATATACAATATTATTCTTTTTCCTGATAGTTCGTAAGTGAAATTAATTCTAATTACCTGTTAAATGGGCGTTTTGTCTTGACCTAATTTGGAAATGTGAGTAAATCCAGAATCCAAATAATTCTTCAAAACTTGCTGTTGCTTTATTCAACAGCATCCACATAGAAAAAACATGCTGCAGCGTAATACACAATTCAAGTACCCTGGAACAAAGCATTCTACAGAAACCTGAAAATAAGAAAAATGCTCCAGGCATTCCTCTCTCGTTCTAGCTTGTGCATTACGTCCCGGTGGACAACTGCACTCGCCATTAGCTGAGTAATTTTTGTCTTTAGTGCGACTTTTCTCGGTCCCTTGCCACTGTTTCATGCCCCTACTGCAGTACATTTGCAACTACTAAACGGGTTTTAAACGAGCAGAAAATGCGCGTGCTAATTCTAACACGCAATTTATTTATCACGTTTTTCATGTGCCATTCATTTCTCATTTCCTCTCTTAATTTTCCAAGCATCAGTGACAACTTTGACGTGCTCGATGATTTATTTGCCCAATTTGTAGCAGTAGTAATTTATAAAATAAAAAAATATGCCCTTTTCTGGCTCATTGAAAAAATGAACTTCTTGGAACACGAGATGCAAACTAACATCATCCATCATCGCTAAATCGCTTCTACAATACAATGGGATGCATTGTGTTAGCGTTCTAGTTTCTCCCTATTAGAACCCTGGCATTTCTGTCTGCTGCGCCGGAGGTAATTATCGGAACCCACCGGTAATTATGAGGCACTAAAAGCATCGTAAGAACCGAAAGTTTTTCTTTAGGTTCTCAAATTGAAGATCCTGGTATTGTAGGTCCCGTTCGTGACATTGTGCACCAATTAGAATGGATTGTCTGAAAACTGTCAATAGGTAGATTTTACGAGATATTTGATCTTTGCTACATTATGCGTTCCATCATTTTCACAAAATATGAACTTGATCAAATTGAACATTTTAATGACACCTAATAAATACTTATTTTCTATTTAAGTAAATTCACTTTGTATTGCATAGTCTATCTGTATTACTGACAAATCCCTCAAATATTATCACGATTCCAAAAATATTTTGATTCAGTCATGTTTTCTTTAGTATTTTGTTTCTCGTTTTTAAAGAACGGTGCTGACGTTTTTCCATTGTGAGGTAAAAGTATGCAAGTTGCAAGAATACCATGTCAATACGTATGTCAGCATTTACGAACTCTACACAGCAAAACTTGAGTCTGTGAAAAAACGAAGGGATCGCAGGTGCTTACAACTGAGCCAACAGACTATCGCAGTGTTTACTTAAACTTCACCTGAATTTTCAGTCATCATCTAAATTCAACCGCACTTGATTTAGAAAATTATTGTTACTTATAACGGTTTTTTAAAGCCTCGTAACAAAAATGTTTGCAATATAATCTACTACGTATAATCGTGAATAGATCTCATTTTAAATGTCCGACAATTCATTTTAGAATTCGTCTATTTGATCTTTCATGAGCTTTTCGTGGGAGACACTAGTGGACAGTTTGACCAACATATATTCTCCAAATAATGGACAGTTTGAGATAGCCAACGAACAATCGAATTCTGGGATACGGCAAACAAGAGTGTTAACGTGAAAACGTTGGTAAAAATGTTTATTGTAATATTGTTTGCAATTCACCTTCATTAGACTGAAACTGTTTTATACTGTCACCTTTTGAACGACATAGCCATCTCTCTAGTGTATCTCCATCTTTTGGTAGAAAAATCAAATTCCTCCTTAGGCATCGTAGTTTCTTTCCATTTCTTCTTTCTTTCCCTTTACGTATAAATCCATTCTTTGTAACTATAATTAACAGTGTAATGATTTTGTTCAGCGGGTTATAAATAAAAATTACCTTTTCATCCCTGGGATCTGAAAGGTCTCAGATGTTTTTTCGGGGTTTGCACGAACATTATTGACAATTAGACAAAACAATTTTCTCTTGAAAAGAATTAGAAGAACATTTTATCTTCGTGATTAAATTTATTTGCAAGATTCTAAAAGATTGCAGACTGATTTACCTAATTTTTTTAGTTCGTTGGGACATTGTTTTAAGAATTTTACAGTTATTTAATTGTCTCATTGGATGTACTATGGAGGTTATATTGTTTAAGGAAGTTATAATGTATTTTCCTGCATTGAAAATATAGTTGGTTGACGATTATAAAACGTCTTCGTATCTTTTATGATCTTGCAAATTAATTCAACCAAGAAGATAATTTGATTTTTACTGGCAATCCATTACACCAAGATTTGTTTCGTCTAAAAATTATCAGGGATTATTGTTGTTTTGTTAATGTTTAATTCTTGGCAATGACTAAAGCTACCTATCGGCAAAATAAAAAAATGTCCATTCACCGAAAATAATCTCGATAAGCATCAGAGATCGAGTATACAGGTCACACAATTCGAGGTCCCTTAGTCACGATTGTGGGTGGTGTTTGGGTTAACCAAAAATAAAGACGAAAAAATATGAAAATTTAATGATATAAATGAATAATTTTGGGCATTTGTCACTGTATATTGCAAAATTAAATAGCTTCAAAATGGAGGAGTTCATCAAGAAAATAAAGGAAACAAAAGGTTCGAATATTTTACTTGTGGATTTGGGAATATAAATCGAAGATCATATGTCGTATTTGTGTGATGGTATGGAACTCCGCATTCTAATTTCGACAGCGGCGCGGCGTCGGTGGCGGCGGTGCCTCGCTTGCTTCCCCCCCCCCCGCGAGCGCCGGGAGGAAGACGCGCTGCTCACAACGTTTCCGCGCCGCCGTTCCGCCTTCCGCCGCCGCATTATCAGCGCGCGCGGCTTTCTTTCTTTTGCATCCCCCGAAATTTAATCTCTTCCGCGCCACGGCGTGCGAGGCGCCACGCTCCCCGTCGCCCCCGCCCCGCCCCCGGCGCCCCCCCCACCGTCATCGTTTATGCCGGTCTGGCCGTCGCCACCGCCACCGTCACTGCTTTCGCCGCAGCCCTTGCAGTCGTGTCACCCCCATAGTCACCGTTTATGTCGGCCGGGCTCTCGCCACCGCCACCGTCACCGCTTCCCCCACAACATTTGTCGCCGTCGTTCCGCCACTGTCGCAACCCAGCCACAGTCACCGTTCCCGCCAGTGTCGCTGCCGCGTCCCCCCGCGACTCCTGTTTGCTGCAACACGTCGCGCGGTCTCGAGCCGCTCTGCTGCCGTCCTCGTAGCGCCGCTCATCCCCGACCGGCCCATTTTCCGCCTCTCCTCGCGCCGCCGCCACCGTACCTCAACGCCGCAGCCCCTCTCTCAGCGCCGTCCTGCATTTGCCTCCGCCAGCAGCTCTAAGCTTTCCATGTCAACTCCCGACGCGCAGCCACTGCGTCCGTTTCCAGTGCGTTCTTGCAACCCCAACGCTAGCGAGTCGAATTGAAACTTTTACGCAAATGTCTGAAACATTGTTGTAATTGGTCAGTATCATTCTCAACAATCGTCGTTGTCTGTGAGCAGTTGACATTGCGAATGAAAGTTTGTGACTTCTCAATCTCTGCAGAGCTTTTCTTCTCCAGTTGCTGAGTCTTACATCTTTTTCGATGTAACATAACAGCCACTTCAAACACCCATCAGTCATACTATTAACCACATACAGTCACCTATATCTTCAGTTTCTTTATCTCCGTGTGCAGCGCTTATTTATCACCGATTGGGTCAAGCGCACAGCACTCTAGCTTTGCTTCTCATATCTCATCTATTTCGTCTTCTTCGCCAGAGTTCCTTAGATATGAAGATAAAAACCACGAAGTTAAATTTTTTTCCTCTTTGCGATCTCTGCAAACGCCTTCCACACTTCCACCCGCAAACTCGCAACAAATTCCTATTCCTTTTGCTTCCATTGCTCGAATTCAGTCGCCTCCAAGTTCTCTCTCTGCTGCCGCTGCCGCCTGCTCCGTCTGCTCATGTTAAAGCTCGCGTAATTCTTTTATGAAGCGCCGCTGTGCTTTTCCGCACGTCGTCATCGCGTCCGCGCGCGCTTCACCGTGCAGCCTTTGCCGCTCCCGCTACCCTCACCGCCGATCTCGCAACGTCCTCCACCTGGGACCACACTTGCCCCGCTTCACCTGCCATACCCACCCCCGCGCCCCCCAGGCCCCCCCCCCCGCCCCCCGCTCCCCCCCTCCCATCCCCATGCCTCCGTTCGCCATCTCCTCTACCTATGTCCCCGCCCCATCTGCAACTCCCACCTTGCCAGCCCTCCCAATATCTCTTGCCGTCCCCGGCGCACCCCGCCACTCTCGCCGCCTCCGCCATGTCGCGCCGCGGGCGGGCGGGGAATGGCCCCGAGCGCGAGGCCCCCCGCGCCCCGCCACGCCGTGCCGCGCTGTCGTCAAGCTGATGTCGCTTCACAGAGACAAGTTCGCAGGCAGTTTGTCGGAAAGTCGTTTCGGTAATGTTCACTCCCCCTATAAAGTTATTTCATTCCTTTCGAAAAGGAAACGTGTCGACGAAAATGTTACTACACTCAAATTTTAAATAAGAACCATGAATAATTATTTATGCAATGTTCAAACAAATTTAGAATTATTGTAATGAAACTCAAATGTCTTGTGCTGTTTGGCACGTGGAAGTGATAGAGACATGAAATATAGAATAATTATAATAAATTGGAGTTACTTATTCATTTCTACTGCTTTAATAATATTCTTCGAAAATGAAAAACATGAATTCCAGAAAGTAAGTGAAATATGATATCAGATCAGTTTATTACCTTGTGTGTATGGGTTGCTTTTTCGCTTTGACAAGGGTATCTCGTTTTATATCTACAGATAAAATATCAAACGCAAACATTGACTTGACGTTATTGGCATGTGGAGATAACACGCCTGTCCGCACGAAGAGTTGAGCAAAGATAGTGTGTAAACATTGTCGTTAACTGACCCATTTAACAGAACCAAATTAAAATTGTAAAATGTTCATCGGAATCAACATTTGGACCAAAAGTTATTCTATTCCAGTTGCAGGTTCTTGCATCAAGTTGTTATTTTCAGTTACCCATATAAAATATACGGGATTTAAATGTAAGTTTGACGAATCTGTTCGCTTATCATTAATAATACCATGTTTCATAGAGAACACAGGTGAAGATTCTCTATTCGTCTTATTTCTTGAAGAGTAATTTCATCAACTATACGTTCCATAAGATAACTCAGAAATCCTAAGCAGGAAGTTCTCCAAAAAATAATTCAATAATTCAAATAATTTCAAAAGAAAAGTGTCCAGTATACAATAGTCGTGTTAATTGATATATGAGAATCTATTATGTGAAACTGTGTGTAGTTTTAATATTTTTTTCCAAAAGATAAAAATAACTATTCATTTCAGTAGTAGATGACGTTTTTTTAACATTATCAATTCTTAATGCGCATATCCAGAAATGGATGAAATGAACATTGGTTTACACCGGTTGTAAAAAGAAACGATAACATATGTGCTAGCAATCTGTCCAAGATTTTAGCTATTGAATATCTCCAAAATGTTCCCCATAAACATTAAACGGGTACAGGTTAGTTCTACTGACACGAAGTCCGCCGACGCTCTCGCCCTGTGCCGATTGGAATCGCGGTGCCTTCGCAGCGTTCCCGAGCTTAGTCCCGCCTGCCTACACGCGTTCCGCGGCACGCAGATGCTTCCACAAGGCCGGCAGCGTCCCGCGGATATCGCGGCTTTCCTGCCCCAGGCTCAGCGCTGGATCTCGCTCGGATATAAGTTTTATTTGGAGTAACCGCGGGATCTAAAACTCATTTATCCCCAGTGGACCGCCCGCCCCGCCGGGCGCAGGAAGGGGCGGCGACGGAGCGGGCAGCGAGGCGAGGCGAGGCACGGGGGAGAGGCGGGGAGAGCGGATGCGAGAGGCAGAGGGGAGAAGGAATGGACAGCGTCATCATCGAGTTACAGGTAGCGTTGATGGAAGCAAGGTAGAAACCATTGGGCCGGAGGTGAAGTTGAGATTATCTGAGAGCCGCGGGGGAAGGGAAAAGGAGAAAAGTAGACGGCTGGTGGTGAGACGGACACTGCAAGCGTAGCTTCCAGAGTGTTTTACCGTTCTCTGCGACCTTCTCTTTCTCTGTTGGCACGAAAATTAATGGCCATGTACTACTCACACCGCTAATAGTGTTTACAAAGTTAAGACACAGTTAGATGAACAGTTTGGCTCAGCTGGGAGAAATATCTAATATTACGTGTTTTAACTCAGCTAGCTCGCGCGCAATTTCGGTGACGAGGGATGCTCACCAATATTTGTAATTTTATCTACTTGGAAACAAATGAGAACAATTGGTGTTACATATTTTGAAGTTTACAAGTTAAGTAGAAAATAATGAAGTAAAGATATAAAGTATACACCATAATTCTTCAAAATATATTATGAAACTTTTTTATTATTTTTAGTTTTAATTAACAAATACTGCAATACATTTGCCTCCATAGATTTCAAAGTTTAATTATTCGGAGATGTAATTTATGTTTTACTTGTATCTCAAAATTATAACAAAATGTGAATAAGCTTATAACTGTGGCAAAGTAAATTCATAATCTGCGTCATTGATACGATATAAAACAACAAATGTAGAGAAAATAATACTTTACTAGAGGCCTGTAACAGCAAAAATGCTGCTGAATAAAACCACCCAATGGTTTTCCAGAACATGACATGCACACTGCTCTAGAACAACAAATAAAATACTCACGTATATTCACTGCTATAAATCAAATATTGTGACAAAAACAGTATTCACAAATACTGCAATAACAGAGAGAAAAGTATAGTGAAACTGCTCTTTATATAACAAAAATACAAACAAATTGCTGGTACATAAAGCAACAGGTAAATAGCAAATATTTAATGGCGGCTGGCCTATTTCTTGGAACCTTGCCGTCACATAACGCCAGCTATTTCGCACTGAGTACCAAACTAGAAGGAATAACCAATCAAATATTCGCATTTTTCAATAAAATCTAAACTGTTTCATTATTTTTGGATTTTTCCCAAGTTTCTGAGTATCTGACAAAACCACACACCTTTTGACATGGTTGAAGGCATCATATTTTTTGTTTCAATTACTGTGCGCATTGGTAATTGATAATAAATGATATTTCAAGAATTCAGAAAACAAATGCAGCATCTCACTAATTTGGTATCGGATTGGAGACTTGTGAGAAAAAAAGGGAAAAGATATTTCACCAAAAATGTAATTGCTTGTTAATGATTGTCGTAGAGGTGGTTTCAATGCTTAAGAGTTGGTCTGTGAACAATATATGGCTTTTCTAACATTCGCTCGTAATGTAAAGCCTATCCTTTGATACAGAGTATTACGGAATATACGAGTAGGAGGCTTTCAGTGTATTAATTGCCTTATATCGATCACAAAATTTACATTAAATTCCGTTATGTAAAATTGGAGAAATGAATTATTGCTTCTCACTGAACGAATTTGCCATATTTCAGATGAACATTTGGATTAAATTCTTCCTTCCTCATAGCTCTTTCAAATTTTATCTCTTTGACCAGTATCAACAGCTTAGAAAGAGAAGTACGTTGGCATCGCACAAACAATGCGTTTCTTCCTGATGTAGTTATATGTAGTTATATACAGCTAATATGTATAGGCTTATTCTTTTATTATTATCATTATCAACATAAGCAATTAATCATCAATTTATCTGAAGCTCAGGAGGGAAGGAAGCTAGTAATTGACCAGGACTATTACCCAAAGAGCATTAGAAATTACAGCAAAAGTGTTAGTTATTGATTGATTAGTGATTCCGCGCGCGTCACATGTTAAAGACATTAGTCACGTAAGTGTAGTGCATGTTTTAAACGCGAGAGGTGGTGGTCCCCCGCTGGATCTGGCGCCGACGTATCTGTCGACTTGCGGAGATCCAAGGAGGTATCTCCCACCAGCGAGGCACCACCCCAGCCAGAACAAACTCTAAGCTCCCGACTGGTCTCCCGGGTTGTGTAGTGCATTTAAGAGTAAGTTTGTGTAAGTATGGGGTGAGGAAAGGACAAGGAAGAGGAAAGAAAGATCGCCCACGGTCCGTGGCCCGTTTGTTAGGGAATTGCTCCGGCCTGGTGTTGATCTGAGAAACCTCGGAAACCTTCCGATCAGAGCAGCCGACCGCTAGAATTCTCCTTCAGATGGCGGCTAAATTCGACCTATCTTGCTAATGTCGAAAATCCTGCTCCCATCGAGACTGGAAACCTAAGACTTCTCGGTCAGAGTCTCTGCAGTGACGTCAGGTAGTGTCATGAACCCTCTCAACCTGTAATAGTATTAGTGGTAACCTCCATAGAATTCTCTCATATGCGAAAAGGCCGAAAGAGGCGGACAGTTATTCAATAAATATCAGAACTTTCCTAATATTAAAACGACTTAAGACAGACACTGACTAAAAACCTAACATCTTCCGACTGGAAATTACCGAGAGCGTGATTTCCTGAGGGCCCCGAATGCAACACGTAAGACGAACTTGTTTAACGCGAATTTGTTGTCTGTCGTGTCGCGACTACGTTTAATCCTTGAGCGAGCACCTACCAGTGCGAGAAATGCGTCGGCGTCTTCTGGAGCTTCACAGAGCGGAGCGCGGCGGCGGAGGGGGCAGCATCAAGGAAGACGTGAACGGACGAGCTGCGGGTCTTTCGCCTCAGAACTCAAACACGCTACGCAAACAGACGGTCATCGCCGCCACCTCAGCAGCGCCTAGCGGAACCCGACGCCTCGCGAGACCGCGCATGCTCTCATCGGCGTAGGAGGCACACAAAATCCGAGAATTCGAACGTTCATTTGATATTTCGTAAAAATGTAATTGGCCGTTCCCCAGAAGTGATCTTTTCAGCTAGACTTTACTAAACTTGGATCTGGTCAATAGAATTATTTGAACCTCAGTGTTCACATAATAAGAATGAGGAGATCACAAGTGTTCACACAATAAGAATTATTAGATCACATGTGTTCACACAAGAATTATTGAAACACAAGTGTTCACACAACAATAATTATTAGATCACAAGTGTTCACACAAGAATTACTAGAAAGTTTCTATTGATTGTCATATTTATATTCCACTAATATTATTTTATCCTTACATAATGTCTTCATTCATAATGATTGATTCATTTTCAATATTTATGTATTTTGTCAAAAAAAATGTACCTGAAGATGGGGGCGAACAGATCTCCGAAACGTTGTACAAAGTTATTTAAGACTTTTTGGGAAATAAACCAACTTTCATAATTTTTATTTTAAATCTGATTGTCTATAATAAATGGAACTTTTTATTAATTTAAGAATTATTAGATCACAGTGTTCACACAACAAGAACACAACAGTTCACACAACAAAATTATTAGAACAGTTAAATATCCACTATTAACTTCTATCAATACATGTTACATTTGCAGGATAAATTGTCAAATGTAAACCAAAATTATAATACATTGTATTGTTACAAAAAGTTACGTTGTACATTATTCGAGTCATAACGCCTTATTACAATCCTTGGTTGGTTATTAATGCAGACATAATGGGAACTTTGATAATTCTCCAATCTTGTAATGTAATGTCTCCGAATACTCGTTTCGTAAATAACTATTACTCTAATAGTTTTTTCGTCTTCGGTATTTCGTCTGAGGTGACTCCTGAATAATTATGAATTAGAAAATAACGATAAAGATTACGAGTACATTATGAGGTACGTGATTGTTTGACATTCCCTTCCACGCCACAATCTCAAGTTTAAAAAAAAACAGCCATGGGGAACTTCGGCGGGATTCGAACTCGCTCATAAATAAGGCAGAACTATTGTTGCTTCAGTTTTCTCAGCTAAGTTAATTATTGTTTCATCTAAGAAATAACAGCAATGTTCAAAAAGGTTATTTGATATTCTTTTAAATGATAAATGAGTACGTCTGAAAAAATAGTTAACTTAGTTCGCGCGTAGTCCCTCACAAGTTTTGCATCATTTCAATTTGAGGCGGATTATTCCGGGTAATTTCACGTTTCCTTCTGCGCTATTGTTGAATTTAAAGTTCAATGTGGAGCAAATAGTGACGATAAACGTAAAATTTCTCGTAAAATATATTTTAGGGTCTCTAGAACTGCTCTAGGAAAAAAAGCACAGGATCAGATACTATTCACAGAAATCTCAGTGACAGATCACGAAATACGTCGTCGATACTTATGATGTACACTCCAGAGACCTCCGATCAATTATTCTGTGCTAATCAGTATGTCACACCGATTGGTTCAGGTCTCTGAGATAGGACACCGAAACAGATTATATTGCGCCACCAGTTGATACGTATTATCAGCCATTAATTATCCACACTCAAGCGTCTGTGCCAAGCAGTGGCCACTTCAGGTTCCAGCGAATTAACGCAGTAATTCAACTGCTTGAACGTTGCTCAGAATGTGTCTATCTGTTAGGGGTGGATCCAGAAATTTGGGGAGGAGAATCAGTTCGAACCCCCTTTAATTATGTTCAAAATAATGATTTTTTAATTGTTAGCTTAAGATAAAAAAATATGTGTTAATATAATCATGAGGGGATTATTGCTTTGTATGTGAAGAGACATGTATATTTGGTCACTATTTGAATAAATTGAATAAAATTACAAAACATTTTGGCTTTGAGGTGTTACCCCCCCCCCAACATCGGTTTTCAATAGCAACTTTTAGAGCTTGCAATTATGTACTATTTCAATCTAACAACAGAAATTGCTGAAAAATACACAGAACGTTGCCCAATTCATAATGGTTAAAGATCGAATCCTTGATATCAAGACAAACAATTAAGAAACACTCCTATGGGAAAGTATTTAAGTCCAAAATAGCAATTTTACGGCAAAAGCAAAAGACACTAATACTGATGCCGTTTACATAGAGAACTTCAGAGAAACGAATCCAAACAAGTTGCGAAGAAAATCACTTTTACATTTCGGCAGTTACAATTCACTTGCAGGTTCACGGAAACAGTTAATTTTAAAATCAAATATTTTCACATGTGATCAATTAATTTTCGAAAGTCAAAACCTATGTATCACTAAAGTGGAGCTACTCAAATGCAATAAATGGGTCCAGACTGCCTACGATGGCCCACGGCAGTGGACAGCGTGCCATTAGTCTTTGACTAGAGAGGATCCAATAGCCTCTCGTCGCGTCCCCTCCCCCCCCCCTAACCCTCCTGCTCCGGCGAGCTAACTCAACATGCAGCGGGTCTGCAAATAAGCGCACACCCAGGGCACACCAACTGGATCGCTTATATGAACAGCACTGCTCTATTCTCTTCTTCTCTATTCTTTGCTGATTATCGCCACCTCAGGAGATATAACATGTACTGTACTTTCGGGAATAATAACCGTAGGCGTTGACGCGCCCGAAAAGTAGAAACTAATCCTCAATATATCTCCTCAATAATCCTCAATCTCAATCCTCAATCCTCAATATCTCCCCAATCCTCAATCATCCTCAATAGTCAATCCTCGGAATTGTTTCAAGAACTTTTTACTTCCGACCGATTGGCGACGTCCGTCGCTCACATGGAGCTCCGCGACTGGCCAGTGGACAGCGGCTGCTCGCACGACGTCCCACCCATGCCTCTCCGGCGAGCGGCTCGTGAAGCGCGAGATAGCATTTTATTGGGTCTTTCTGGGTCGCAGACAGAAGGCGGGCGTGAAGGTTATGGGCTCCTCGCGGCAGGACGCGCGGCAGACCAGATTGAGAAAAATGTGCTCAATAATGGGAAATCGGTGGAAATAATTTTAAAGTTTCGGGATTGGATTTTTACGGTTAGTAGGTTTGAATCAGGTGTGGTTGGCAGATATGAGATCGCTGCAACGAATACTCTCATTTTAAATCGTAGAATTAATTGAGTACTTACAACGTTTTTCGCTAGATAAGGCACTTTTAATTCACGAAAAATAAGTTATTGTATAGATGTATATGCTAGCTTTACGTCGCTATTTTCTTAGAAAATTTTCGGTGAAAATGATGATGAATCTGTCAAAATTACCAATAAAATTAACATTGGCAAGAAAATTAAAATTATATAGGAAATATCGTTTTGTTAACTCTTTGTATTAGTGTATAGACTCTAACAGATCTACTCTACTGAATATTGATCTGAATTACTCTAACAGATTTTTACTACACTAAAATTCATATGGCTAATAGCAAGATGAAATGCGATTAAATTACAGCATATTGTATTTACTTATTTATTAATAGCACCTTACAGCTAGTGTGATTGCAGTTGATTGATTAAGTTTTAATATTGTTACTATTGATTTATAATTATTTTAATTATCATTCTAGTTTTAACATTTCCTTAGAAAATCATTAATTTCTTAGAATTTATTTCAAGTTTTCCCCATTATAATGTTCGGCTGCAAGGAGAAATTGAAGATGTGTTAAAAAAGTTGTCGCGCTTCTTTCTTAGGTGAAATTTCAAAGGTTCTGTCTGAAGTTCTCTTTGAATATGCACCAATTACTTACTACGGTGCATTTTTCCTACGTGTGCGCTCAGCGCGTGGCGAGGGGGGCGGCGCAAGCCGAAGCCACGTGCGACGTGCGCCCACCCCGCGAGTGAATCACGCCTGACGTTTATGGGCCCTTTCAATACCTCCGCCACGAGGCGGCCTCGGCGCATGTGCTCCATTGGAACCCCCGACATGCGGGCGACAACTCAAGAGCAATGAGTGAAGTTTGATTCCGAGGTCATTAGACCCGTATGCGTAGTGCATGCCATATATCGGGAGGTGGTGATGTTCCACCCCTATAAAACATGAGATCCGCCGCCAGCCTACATGTCAGCTTGCGATTTATTCCCTTCGACATGTAGTATCCTTCATCAGCGGGGCACCGCCCCAGCCGGGACAAGCTCCAAGTTCTCCACTGGTCTGCCGACATGTATAGTGGTGTCGTGCCTGTATGTGTAAGTGAAAATTTAAGAGTATATAAGGGGACTAGGATGAGGAAAGATATATCGCGCTGTATTAATTAGGGTATTGCTTCAGCGTAGAAAACATTCGAATAGAGCAATCGGCCGCTAGAATTCTCCTCCTGACTGTGACTGAATTTGACTCACTTCTAGTAGACATCCACAAGGAAATGTCACGGACATACCAACCTCGATTAAGCTGAATTCTTTTCTTAATAGTTTCCATCATCTTAAGACAGAATGTGTATACTTTTGCTAGGATACTCATTATTTTAAAAATAAAATATCGATTCTAAACACTTATATTGAGTTTTGTCAACCACTTCAAATAATACTAGTGGTGCTATAATACTTTCTCTTACAATGAAACTCTGTCAAGTAGTGTTATAATATTGCATATTTCATCCTAATAACTTGTAAACCGCCGTTACTTCCGTTGTTAGAAAAATTAACATTCCTCTGAACATCGAGATTTCAACATCTTATTCCATAAATTATAAGGAGAAATCATTTAAAGACTAACGGGTACGTTCTTCACTCCAAAGTTAATATTGTGTCCAGAAAGAAATAAACTAGGAGCTCATTGTAGAGAACGTGCGTTGACTCATTTTATTTTGAGAAAATATACAACCTGAATCGACCAATCATACAAAATCACATCTTTTTCGAGGAAATATTAGTCAAATCCTCATCTGCAAAACGTACCTTTGTTCTTGGTGAGAAAAAAAGCCACTCAAACGGCGATCCCTTAGAACTTCGAGAATATGCTCACTAATCTTCGCAGAGAACAAATTCCCAATCGTCGATGATTGCTTGTTGAGATACACAAACTAAAAAATCGTGACGTTTGTGATGCACACACGTACATTCCATTACATACGTGGGTTTTCAGAATGAGTAGTTTAGGACAAAAATATGTCAGACTGATGTTTACGAATTTCGATAACTTGTATGATCAACGAAATGATTAAAGATTACGGGTAATTTCCATAACTACTTTAGAGAAGTATGGGAAAGCTCTGTTCTTCCTAACGAATGTCGACAAACCAATGTTTCCGCGTATTGTCACGTACATTGTTTGACCTGAATTACGAGGTTCCTTCAGCTGCTTAAATGTCAAAACGAATACAGTCCTAATGGCAGAATAAATCACTCTTCTTGTTCCACTTCTGAGCCAATTAAATCCTGCCAAGTTGCTTTTCCTTGATCTGAGAGTGACGTAGAACATTTGTGACATTGTAAACGGTGAATCGAGTGAGGTGCTACATCAGCTCTTCTCCAAACCGTGATATTTGAAAGAAACTCTTGTGGACGCTAACAGCTGGAAGTTGCCTGACTTCCGTTTCTTTTCGTACGGCCCCCATTCATACCATTCCTTTATCAACGGAGGAGCTAAAAAACCGACAACCGGAGAATATTTTTTCGAAGAAATTCCCCGGCGTTTTCCTGAAAGCTTTCCCGTCCGGCGAGATGGGGGACGACCCCGAAAGATGTTTAGTGAGATAGCGACCGCGCCTCTCTACTTGGGGGTGGAGGAAGAGAGGGGGAGATACTTCTCCAGTCTCCCGTAATTTTCGACAAAACTTGTTTTCCGAGTCGTAGCGGTGACAGCGAGGACGGCCCGTGGCGGAGGCGGAGGTGGCGTCAGCGCCCCAGAATGATTCCAAAGTTTGCGAGAGCGCGCCCGCCTCGTTAATCACGCGAGCAGCCGGCCGTAAACGGCCGCGTGAAGCGCTGGCGTCGTCGCAGGCGAGGCAGGGCCGTCACTGGCACCGGGACGGCAGCGTCACGTGGGTGTCATCGGCGCCGCAGCGATACGGGGTGAAGGGATTTAGGAGGCTGGGGCGGAGCGGGAGACGATGTCAGGGACACGAATGATGGGAGAGGGACGAGGATTTTGGGGGCGCTGGAGGACGGGGATCCGTGAATACAGCAGTCCAGGCTTACAAAGGTGTGGACGAGAGTGCAGGTTTGACTAGTTACGGAAGTTTGCAGTATCCGAAGGGAGAGTGTGAGAGTCGGGGTCGATTTTGCTTCCACGAAATTTTGCACGAAAGAAAAAAAAACTTGAAGATAAAATGTAAGTTTTGAAAAATATAATGAAAAAATAAAAAAACCGCTTTCGAAATTTTAAATTTTATTTATTAAATACATAATATGCTTGCCGAAATTTGTCAGGTAGAAGTCCTCGGGAAGTCTCCTAATCACCACGGAGTAATATGATACAAGGTGGCACAGGTCGAGATTTCTAACTTTCGGGGAAACATTATAAACATAAATTAAAATAATGTCTAAAAGTGCGGATTTACGCAAAGAACTAAATAATTTATTCATTGATTGGTAATGTGCTCCTCGTTTTGAAGAAATTTCAAATATACTCATTTCATAGTTTAGATCTCTTAAATGTTTTTCCAACAATGTGAAGTTTGGGACGTCATAGCCTGAATCGAATGTCTGCATTGCCTCTGGCAATATGGAACAATACGATATTTCTCAATTGGCGGTGCAGAGATATTCTTTGCTCGTATTCGAAACATGATTTTGAGAAGACATGGCAGGTTATAAACTTTTGGAGGTGAGTGTGTGGAATGAGAGTTTTCAGAGATTTCAACAACTCAGTTGTACGTCAGAGATATAAATGTAAAATTTTAATGAAGATGACGCTTGGAAGAATCCATAGTAAATGACGCCATAAATGAATGCCGATAAATGTGGAGATAGAAAAAAGATGTGATCGGAAAAGTGATGATGAAAAATGTAAATAATAGAGCAAATGTAGGGCTAACAGTAAAAGCAAATATGGTGGCTTAATGACCAGCCATGTAAAATGAGAGCGCGCGCACTGTAACTTGGTGAGGCCAAGTCTAGGATACCGAATGTTGGACATTGGGGGACGCGTGAGAATTCAAAAATAGAAGGGAACTTGAGCGTCCTATGAGAGCATCAAAGAATAAGAGGAAGCTGGTAGCAGAGATGTTAGGACCAGAATGCAAATGTGGATTACCACCATTTGTGAATGCAGGAACGCGGGGAGGATTTGCGAAATGAGGTATTTCGGCGAGCACCCAGAGAGAAGGATCAGCGATGTCAATAGCGGCGTGCAAGTAGGGTAGTAAGAGCCACGCATAATAGCACGGTTGCGGAGGATCGGAGTCGGAAGCGTGGAGATAAAGGTGTGCTCGGGGTAATACTGGGGATGTAGAGGGCTTAAGGCCCGTCGGGGATGTCGAGGGCATCAATGGTGACGAGGCTGGGTGAAGGGAGCGTGTGACTGGCGGAGCGGGGCGGGTCGCGGCGAGGCCATGTAGAGGTGGTGGAAGACGGAGAGGGGCGGATTGTGGAGGGCGGGGTGGAGTGAGGTGGTATGTGGCGGGTGGGGCGAGGCGGGGTGAAGCGCAGCGAGGCGAGGAGAGGAAGGCGAAGTGAGGCGGTGAGAGGCGGGGCAAGACGGGATCGGAGCTGCAGGCTGGAACGTGAGGCAGTCGATGTCACCGATCGAGCCCGTGTAACACGTCTCCGGGAGATAACGGTGCTTCACCGCCAGCCGAAGCAGCGGGGGGGCGGGGGACGAGGGGGAGGGGCGGATGCTGCGCAGCGCATTGCCGTCTCCGCTGTGTTCCCCTCCGCCCAACGGGAAGAGCTACACTCAAGACAACATTCACCATGAAAGGATGGACTTCGAAAGGTACCAGCGGGGAAACAGAATGGGCAACAGAATGAAGAGGCGTCAAATAAATATTTTTATTTACTTGATATTTAGTGGCAGCTCTGTCAACCAGAACCTCAGTTTTGATTCTGTTGTGATTTCGCACGCTTCGGCCCACGTAACCTTTGTACGGGGTTCTCCAGATACAGTCACAGTTTATTCGTTTCTGCGGAGTTTCAATTTTGCATAGTTCCTTGGCTAATTAAATTCGCTTCACTTCCTTCTGAATTCCACATTAATTAAAGTCGATATGATCATCTTTAGTCTCGCCGATAACGACGAAAAAATTACTGAAATTTAGACTGATATGGCCTTGTAATAATCTCAATTTGAAAATGCCCCGTAGAAAACCTAAAGCCAAGATATGAATACTTCCTGCATTTCTATTTGTACGTGATAGCTATAGCACTAGTAACTTAAGCACGTTACATAACATTGTTGAAATATTCACCCTTGTGTTCCATTTCCAAGAAGCACAGGGCACTGTTAACAACTCATCGATAAGTAAATGTCAATCGTGATTCTTAAAAGTTTTGTTCATCATTAAGAAAAATAATATCATGAAAAATCCACATATGGTCTTCATTATATCTGTAATTCTTTAGGTCTTATTGGCCAGTTTCAGTTATTAGAACGATATTCTTATGACTATCTTTTCACAAGTTATATACTTATCCTTCAATGAACAGGACCTGCCTGAACAACTATTACGAATGAGATACAGAAGAGCATATGTCACTTGTTTTTTAAATGCAATAAGAAAAGAAAAGATATTTTAACAGACAATACACACTTCTTAACAATAGCCAAGGAACCTGTTACTGTCACAAATAAGGGGGAATACTGGCGCGCATTTTACTCAGTGTGCTTGTTCCCTTTTTTTTCTCACTCTTAATGTCTCTTGTTAGTTACAGTATTCTTTACTGCCACAAAAGTGATGTTTGATGTTTATATAATTTTTGTCCTTTTAAATATATACTATATTCAAAAGGAGAAAGATTTTTTTGCACGTTCATCTAATTTAGTTACACGTAAAGGTAAAAGGATGGACCAAATAACATTAAAAAAACACAATTTCGCAAGTTCACAATCCTCATGCGAGAGGTAAGTAATTTAAAATTTTACCACTACCTTGTTCACGTAATACAAGTACTCATATTATATGAAGAAGAAAAGTGAACTCAGAAAATAAATGTAACCGATAGATGTGATTTCTTTGATACTCAAATATAGAATTGTGTCTTTTGCTTACATTTTTCTAAATATTTTACTAAATCTGTCCGAGAGATATTGAACGCTTTATTTTATGTAACATAAAATCTTATTTCTTTCATTAAAAGTAAAAAGCAATTTGACGACTCGAAAACCGGCTGAGACGGCTCAGAGACCAACTGGTGTCACGATCGTGCCTCTGATGGGGAGGTTATATGGTTCGAATTCCGACAGTGGCAGGATTTTCGTTAGCTACACACTAGCTAGGCAAAGTTCGGCCACTGTCTGGAGGAGAATTGTAATGGCCAGATGCTTTGAACGGTAGTTTTTTATGGTTCTCCGATCAATACCAGGTGAAAGCCGGAGCAGTACCCTAATAAACGGGCCACAGACCGCGCGCGATCTTTTCTTCCACTCCTTGTCCTCTCCTCGCCCCTTACACATACACAGACTTACATGCACCACAGTAGCATACATGTCGAACTACTATCCAACTGGGGCGGTGCCCCGTTGGTTGGAGGTACCAGGTTGGGGAAAACTCCGCTAGCCGAAGTGTAGGTCGGTGCCCGATATCATCCAGCGGGGGAAGTACATCGCCATCTTCTGTGATAAAAAATCTCGCGCTACACGTATGGGACTAATGACCATAATAGTTGACACTCTCGGAAACATGAAATATTCAGTCGATCAATCAGTTGACAAAGCAAAAGAACGTTGCAAAGACTCCGCTTCGTTAGCCAAACGTGATGCCCAGCGCTCCAAGCCCTCGTGCGGTGCAGGTGCATGACGAGCTCGTCCGGGCCCATCTCCAAGCCGGGCGACCGCAGCCCGCGCCCGTTATGACGGCTGCAGGGTCGGCGCCGAGCAGGTGGCTATCGGGCACAGCCACTAAATGACTCTCATCAAGGAGACGGCGGGCGCCTAACACATCGCGTGGCTTGCGTTAGAAAGATCTCGAAGGTCGTGAGTGGCTGAGTAAGCTAAATGTACAACGAACATAGTACGTAGAACGAAATTGTTTAAGATACGTGAGGGAATTTACTGCAAAATGGAGAGATATGTCTGGTAATGGTTAGCTATTGTTTCAGATACCAGAATTATTAAATCAGTGAGTACACATTCCGTGTTTCGGAGAAAAGACCATTAAGTTTCCAATATCTTATTCAATAGAATATTTGAGCCGCGTGGCACTTTCCTCTGACTTATGAAACGGCATTAGCTTGCAAGCACGCCATTAATTTATTATTGCTTTTGTAATAATTCTTATATTACTTTTAATAACAATTTCTACCCCTATGCACTCATGTTTGCTTATTTCCAATGCCCGCAGACACTGAAAGAACACTATGCAGTCTCTGGCCGTTAGAGAGATGTCTGCGATTTTGCTAGATATCCAGAACTCGGGAAAATACAAAAACAGTGAAAAAAGTTTCGATTTTGACAGAAATATACAAATATTTGGTTACAGTGTTCAGCTTATTCTCACATTGCACGTACCGTCTGAATTCTCAAACTCAGTGCGTCACTATTTACGATACAGCTGACGTCATATGACAGCAAATCTCCAAGGAAAAGGTTCCCCGCCATTAAATGTTTGCTATTAACATGTTGCATTATGGAGTCACAATGAAATAAGGAATATGTGGTCAATTAAAATAACTAAATTTTAGTAAATGACTACCATTAATAACGTTTAATATTATTGGTAAGGAAAAAACTATTGTACTGTACACTACCCATACTATGTTATTGAAATATTCGTGAAGACTGGTTTTGTAAAAATACTTAATTTATTGTAGAGAGAGAAACCGATTTTGCGTGGATTTGTTCAGTAGCATTATTAGCATAATTTGCAGCAGCATAATTACTTCTCAGAGATTGCATTAACAAGTTATACATCTTAACAAAAGAACTCTGTACGATATAAAGAAGATAAACCATTGAAATAGCGTTTAATAATAAATTTCATTCTTTAAACGGGCAGATTTTACATTACCAAATTCACCATTACTAAACAAAATGCGTAGATTTTAGATGCAATTGTCAGGAAAGGTAAAGGAATATTACGTGCGTTCAGGTCTTATGAGAGTGACACTTGGCAGATCGTCATCAAATAGCGTCATCAAATGAAAATAACAGCAGAGCAGAGTTTTAGTCAGGGCTTTAACACATATTAACCAGTGCTACTGTAAATGTCATGTAAAAGTTTAATCATTTTTTGGAAAAAGACTATTCACTAACATCTGACAAAATAATATTGAGCACTTTATTTTAGTAATCGATGATGGAATTATAGAGATAAAAGTTTCATGAGATCTGATAGTTTCAATCAAGTGAGAGGAAATCTACCGGGATTAAAGAAAATCACGAAGGAATGGGAAGTACAATCAGGAAGTGTATTTTTATTATAATGCACTTCACTACTGGAATCACATTTAACACTGCATGTGAAGAAACCTAAATTACTAATTTACACGTATATATTGAAATAAATAAAAATAAATAAGATGTAGCTAGACAGTTCAGTCAAAGGCAGTTCCTTGGAAAGGGATTTAACGTACGTAAATTTAAAAAAGAAACGTTGCAGAAAGATACTCCATGATCCACAAAACTTCACCGTGTGTACTAAAATACAAATGCAATTCGCGAAGACTATTAAAAATAATAAAATTATTTTATTTATTAATACTTATATATTTTTTGAAAGCACAGCCTTAAAATATTACCTTACTTATAAGTTTGCTGCGATAGATCTACCCACTGTGCAAGTGTTCCCGTTCATACACATGCCGTGTCTCTACTGGTTTACATCAGCGACTGGTTCTAGAGGTCAGGCGTAGCGGTTCTTACTCAGGTTGAATGTAATTGAGTTATTTTTCACGCATTCAGTTCTGCTACCTTGAAGCTTGTTGCGGCCTTTGGCTAAAACAGTGGTGCTCGTATTGGAGGAAAAGAGGTATAACATTCCTCGTAAATTTATGGATGTCGTGTTAATGGTTAACATTCAGATTCCTGTAAACTGAATCGTTTGAGCTTCGAGAGGAATATCGAAGAGTTCTATTCAACAGGCATAATGAACAGAATCAATTATTCCTATTTTTATCGTGTTATGGTACGCCAAAATGTTAACGACCGACAAACAATTTTACATGAATACTTCGTTATTGCTCATTGTAATCGCGGACTGACTATTCCAAATTCTTCCCAGTTCCCGAATCAATTAACACGAACGATGAATCATTTTGTCATACTTTTTTTATTTCGTATTGTGTGACTTAATTGGTTAATGTGAAGTTATCGAGTAGAACATTTCGTGTCCGTGCCTTGTAATTATAGCATAAATTACAAATTACATCATTTTCTTTCTAGCACAAGCGTATATGAGTGAGCCATTCAGAGGGAATGATATTTTTGTATGGTTCTATTTAAAATAGAATTGATGCAATGAAGCAATCTTTGGATTTTAAAATTTAATCCAACAAACTACATTTTGAATAAATTGAATTGTCTTTTTACATTTTGTCAATTATTCAACAGGTGTTCGTTTGAGATCATGAAGGTGTTTCTACAGAACAAATTTGTCAAAGGCCAGCGTTTCAATAGATGATTAATTCGAAGAAAACGTCTTTTTTCTTTGCTACATTAAAACTTAATTAGTGAATTACGAAGTAGAAAACAATCCCTTTTCAAAAATTAATTGAAATTTTTTTTTATTCATAATATATTGTTGAAACTTTTGTAAAACTGATGACGTTTCTAAATGCATTGATTGGTTTACCCTCTTTTAATCAGTACAAACGTTTTATCAAATGACTTATTCCGAAGTTTTTTTTTTTTTTGTTCAGTCGTCCCAGACTCAAGCAAAAAAATGTCATAAACTGTTCACAAAAAATCAATAAAGCTTCAATGCAATCATGAAAACGTACAAAAATTAAAACGCTTCCAGTTAACTGGACTAGACGTCCAATCACAAAATTATAGCATTTGTTCGTCGTTTTCTCCCTCAAACGTAGGCAAAATCGTCGCCGTTTCCAGCTGGCGGAACGCGCGGAACGCAAAATTGGCAACTGCCGTGTACTTCGCGTGCGTAGAGGCGGTTGCGTGGGAATGGAGCGAAGGGTGACGCAAACTACAACACGGCAAGCGAGCACGCTAGAATTACGCAGCACTGAAAACATGAGCCGCTGCTTCTTCTGACTGCCGCGCCCTCTGTCCCATATAAATGCCAAAAAATGGGGTTGATGCTTGAAATTAAAATTCAGGAGCATGAGAAGTTTCGCGTACTGGATTAGTGTATTCAAGGGAATGTTTAATCTATCAGTCCCTCAACTATTATGTCAACAAAGTAGAGTTTTATTTGCAGTTTAAATCAGAGTTGAAAAAACATTATTTTTGTAAAGAAAAACGACCCAATGGATATGTTTGGTTATTTGTTGTTTTTTTTTATTCTGAAATGTTACTTTTTAAATTTAATTTAAATAAAATAATGATTTCCATCGAAAGTCCAATTCATTTCATTCGAAAGTCCAATTGAAGTAAATTCAAAAAGTATGAGTACATAGGAAAATTGACTTGGGAAAATTTACACAACACTTGTTTTGATACATTGTATAAAAATGTCGCGAGAGATTGGTGGGCATATAAACAGAAACATATTTAGTACTCGAATAGTTAGCTCTGATATTAATGCTCTAATACAAGGCTCGTCGATAACAGTTTTTTGAATAAATCTTCTTGAAAATCAAAGTTGAGTATTTTTATTCATTGCGGTTTAAAATCTTGGAGTAAATGCGTTCAACGATGTTAAAAATTATAACATTACTGATAAATAATTTTGTAAAGTCAGAAATATATTGTCATTTAACGCGTCGAAATATAGATTAGTTCGGTATCGATCCCATATTTGAAACTTTGTATTGCTCTTTAAACACTACTTCTCATGGCTGAAGACATATAAGAAGATGATGCGGGAACTGACAGAAAGGGAGAACATTCTCGGTCCTAAAATCAAATATTCATACTAAGCAATCATTGCCCTAAACACCATAAAGGCGCTCTAGCGACTTGGAAGGGGCGTTTCCTGGATAGTCGAACGTGACCACGGCCCACAATTGTGGATGAACTGGATCTAAAGCGGGAATGCCAAGCGCGTAGCCCAGCGTCCACAATGGCATCCGTCAGGTGTTCGTGTTTACCCTCTAGCGCACCGTGGAACTTCTGTCGATCGCAGTGGTGAATGGGCCAGGGCGCCAGAGGGGATCGTCTCTCGTAAAGGAGCATCGCGGGGGGAGCCTGAGAGTTGCACGAGTTTGGTCCTCGGAAATTTCGGACGACTAGTTTGAAGCAAGGGGTGGAGTATTCCCACCCACTTGTCCCGACAAGGATCGGAGTTCGGAAGTCACATTCATAGGGTTCAGTTACTTCTTGCACTAGGACGTACACCCATCGTTACTGAGCACTATGAAATCATAAGACGAATCCCGAACGGAGTAGTATCATCAGGCAGTATGAATACAGTACATACACAATAACTCCAACTTCGAGAGCTCCTTATACATGGATCGTGTATTGGAGTTTTCTCTAACCTTATTGCAAAATATGCGATAGCTCAAAATATATTTTATTTTTGGTTTAGTTTCCTTGTCATATCTAATAATAAAGCACAGCATTCTTCTGATTTTAGCAAATTATTTATTGAATACCTACCGACGACTATTCGACATCGCTTTCGACATTTATCAGAGAGTGAAACTCTCTTTATGTACCACTGAGCACCAATTAAAAATAAAAAAACTTATTTATTTATTTTTATTTTTAAGTCAAAACAGTTAAAACTGCGTATGACGTGCTATGGGGAAAAGTGAATTGTGTGCACATTTTCAAAATTCTGCGATCTCTACACTAAGTCATATACTACTTAAATTTTGAAAAAAAAAGCTCCCATGTAATAAAATCTATTTTCAAGGATAAAAAGGCAATACATTTTGGCTCTTATCCATGTTGTTCTTTGGAACAATACTTCCTGCCATGACAACATGGAAAATGATGATAATTTGAAAAATTGTGTTTCCCACTGAATTCTAGAAGACGTGCACAGAAAATGAAGTTACATTTGCTTGAAACAATCGCCTAGCCGTTCTTCAGAATGCTACATCGCAAGCACGGTACAGCAACGCGTTCGTTGCTCGATACAAAGCGTTAATTAGCATGTTCTTAATTGTTATTGTTCTATCAAATTTCAATATTATTCGCAACAGGCTGAACTGAAATCAGCATGCACAGAATGTTTCTGAACTTTCTTTCTTTTTAGACATATGCCAGAGCAATGCTCATAAAACTGGACTGAGGCCAAGTCAATTTCCTTTTCCCGTTTCCTTTGACCGAAGACCAGGCACGGAGCAGGTAATTCTCTTCTCGCGGTACCGACCTTTCGTGACTAGAGGGAATGTTCTTCGTGCTCGACTTGGTAGTAGCGCTTACCTGACATGTACTTTCATGATAAATATGTGGAAAAGTGCAGACATTGTGCGTTGCTGTAATGCGCAAAATTATATTACCCAAAATGGAGCAATTTCTCAGCAAAGTCAAAACGTGCCGAAAATGTACATATGGTGAGAATTATACATTTTGAGATTAAATAGTCTTCTCAGCTTATTTGTGTTATTATACGAGTTTTTTAACACATTGCTTTGAGTTGTTGTTGTTTTAAATTACGCTTTTGAGTTTTAAAATTGTTACACCAACCGTAAAATGTGGAAATAAACCATGAAATTCTTCCTTTAGAACTGTTTCGACCTTTAGATTACCTGTAGCTGCTACATCACGTTTATAACTTCAAACACACGAATATCATTACGCTGATAACAAATTGCAGTTCCACATAAAATTGTATAAAGACACGTTTCAAGGCAAAAGTCGTAGCATTGAGCTATGAAACCGGCAGAGATTGTGAATGCAATGCATGTATTTTGAAAAACATTAATGAGCTATTCTGTGTTACGAGTTGTACTTCCAACGTAGTTTAAGGTTCGTTCACAACACGGCCGTCTTCAGCTCTAGTCACGAGCGTTACCATCCCTATGTGAAAGACTGCGGCTCGCCCAGCGGGCCGCAGTGACGAACGCGTACGGCGAACAATCGCGTTGAAAAGGGAGCGCGTTCGCATTACGCGAGGCCTTTTGCACGCATTACAATGGATGCGGTTCGGGCGGTGCGCGGGCGCCCGCGGGGCCCAACTTGTCTCCAACTGCAGTTCCAAGTTCTCTGCAGCTGGTTGGACGTGAATTTCTCACTCGCCGGCAAACTTTAGTTATGTACAGAATTTGCAGCGGTCTTGGGGCTGAGGCGCGGAGGCTTTGGTGATGTACGCGTCTGCACTCACGCCCCCGCTTCGCCACTCCCTCCCCCGCTCCGATCCATCCCGTACCGTTTAGCTCCGCTCCGCCCCACCACACCCCGTCCCGTGTCATACCACTCCACAATAACCTGCCTCGCGATAGCGAGGTCGAGTTCTGTCGCTGTCTGGAGGAGAATTCTACCGGGCGGCTGCTCGGATCGGAAGTTTTCCGTTGTTCCTCCGACTAACACCAAGCGAATACCGGAGCAGTACTCTAACGTACGGGCCACGGACCCCCCGCGTTCTTTCCTACCTCTTCGGTGTAATATTAGCATCTCTTACTTACACACACTTAAAATGCACTACACTACCACACATGCCGGGAGACCGGTCGGGAGCTTAGAGCTTGTCTCGGTTGGGGAGGTGCCCCGCTGGTGCGAGATACCTGATTGCGGAAAAAATCAGCTGACGGTAGGTCGGCACCGGATCTTGCCATCCAGCGGGGCAAGATCACAGCCCCCTTTCAATAAAGAAATATGTACTATACTTAGGGGACTAATTATCTTAGCCGTCGACGCGCCTGAAATCATTAGTAATCAATCAACAATCTGCCTCGCCATCACAGCACCTCGCCGCGTCCGATCACCGTCTTCCTAAATCCCTTTCTCGCTAGACTCCCGTCTCACCTGATCACCGCATCGCCTGATCCTCTCGCAAGACACTCAGCATTGCTCGGCATCGCCGCACCGTCCGATTCCCCCAAGCCCTTCCCAGCACTGCCATGTCTCTGCGTTTCCTTCTGCGCCCTCCGACCTTCTCGTTTTCTTCACTCGGAGAAGAAACATGGGATGCATTTCGTCAGATACAAGTGAACTCTTCACTCTCGAAAGCGTGCGTGTCGGAAGTTTGACATCGTGAAGTTGCAATTGGAAATTAATTTTCTTCTAGAAATTTCCTTGCGGGAAGTTTTGTTGCCTGATGATGTCTATCTTGCATGCAGATTGAGCGCGACTTGCAAATTATTTCTTTCTCAGATATAATACCTACAAATTCCAAGTGTGATCACTTTTGCATGAATAAACAGGTTAAAAGCTGAATTTTCATTTGTTGCGATTCTTGGAGCTAAGAAGTAATAATGCTCTAAAAAAAGTCAAATATTCAAACTTTCAAAGTGGGAGAAATACCCGAACACTTCTCATCCGAATTCGTCATGCGTCTGATATGCTTCTTTAAAAGAAACAAGTTGGTGTCAATTTGACTCGAAATTCTTTTAATTGCGCAGTTCAATGTATAAAATTAAGACGATATAATATACAAATACATCCTGGCATGGAGTTCGTTTTCTACCGCAAAGTTCCTCCTAAACTCGATACAAAACATTACGAGTTCTATCAACTTTTACTAGTTGAGTGTGTTTTAATATGCAGAGTACTCAGAAGAGAAGTCTCTCATCAATATTGCAGCTGTCTTTAACATAGGTATCAGAGCAGGTGATGTGAAGGTCAATGAAAAGAAAATATGTTACGCAGTATGCATTTTAATTAGCAAGATAATCGTATATTGGAGAACATACGTTGTATTTTTAAACACTATAAATTACGTGCATCTCGTATCTAAACGAAGCAATTTTAGTTTTCTTTGTTCAGTAAAGTTCTCAGGAAGGATATTGACCTAATTTTTATTAACTAAATTACCTTTTTCATAAATACTGTCTAAATTCTGAAGAAAACATCCTCATGTGTTCTGCCGGCGTGATTGAAGTTATTACAAACTCCTTCTTTCATTTCAGATTAAATGAAGGATTCCTTTTTACTGATTATCATTAGTTTAGCAAAAAATGAAATCACTCCCCGAAACAAGAAATTGTTCTTGCTCTTAGTAAATTAAATTTCACAAAAAATGATCTAAAATATATCCGACTCGTTGCTCAATTAAAAATGATCTAAAATATATCCGACTCGTTGCTCAATTCTTGAAGTAGTGAATCACTCAAAAAGTCACGTTTGTTAGGGAACGTGTATTATGTTTCAAGTACGAAAAGGAGATTTAGAGGTGTAATTTCTGCACAACAGCACTTTCAGGATATATTTTACTTCAAACGTTATATATTTATAGCAATCAAATGTTGCTGCAATCTCGATTTCTTCTCATCAAACTCAAAATTCCCAAATTTTGAGTTATGCAATTGTTTTAGAGAAGGAGCGATATGAAGTCGTTAACCTTGACTATAAGGAACTTTCTCCATACGTTTCCACAAATGGTAATATGAAGCATGGATTAATTCTCGCTTATCTTACACTCGACCGTCTTCAGTCATAGGAATTTAAATATTCCCATGGGAAGCAAAACATTAACTTTTACGATGCGAGTAGTTTGGAAAACACTGCTTCCAAGGAACGGACTGAGAAGAGTAAACGGCACGCCTATGTGCGCGAAAAATCGGTGTTAAACCCACCCTTCCAAGTGTAGATAAATGCCTGTCCTCATATTGCAATTTATATAATGTTGAGTTTACGTGACTGATGAATGGTGATAGAAGAGAGACGTTAATGTGCTGACTGGCGCAATTGATTTGATCGATGTACGTATCTCAAATGACAGATTAAAACTCAATTTCGGTTGGCAAATTTCTGCAATCAATGGAAATGAAAAGTCATTTTCGGCTTTTATTAAATTTTATTTAATGTCGTAATGAATTGTCAATTCCTCGGATGCTTAGTGTTTGCTTTAGGGCTTTTACAGGAACAGTTTGAAAATCGAATGAACCAATGAAACTTATTTAAATGTCCTTAGAATTTTTTAATTGTAGTTTCTGAAGCCATGCGAGAAATTCATGTGGTCACACCGAGAATTAAATATTTCTTACCTCTTTTACATGTAATTCTTATAGTATCTAAAAGTTCTTACATTTATTCTAAAATGTGCTTAAATTGGATGAGAATAATGAGTGTTATTGTTTAAAATTTGTACATTACAAGACATTGATGTACTCGTATAACTAATTTTGAGTTTTCCATTATTAGCAAAACAACTTAATCGAATAATCATTTAACTTTAAAATTGAAGAATAAAGAATTACATTTATTCAAAGACATGTATATACAACGCAAGTTCCCTTACCAATGGGTAAAATAATATTCTAGAAGTTTTCCATTCCATATGCAATTTAAAAGAAATGTTTCACACTACTTGTTGAAATGTATAGGTTCAGATAGTTTTCATGGATTCCAAACTCTTTTGCTTCTAAGTGAGCATTGGAAAGAAATTCTTAAGCATTGCTTTCTTTGACAAAAGAAAACTTCCCTATCATATAACAATTTATTACTCAAGTATTCTAGCTGTAGTAACAGCTGTACTCTGTCATTTATGTACCGAAAATAATTGAACCCATCTCACATTCCCATAGAAACAGTGAACTATAAATGAACTTCATTTATGGCAAGATTATGAAGTCATTTTCTTTCGTTATTTTTCTTCCGTTAAAAACTGGATAACATTTATAGTGATTGTATTAGCCCTTGCCCTCGATAGCGAATGTCTAAAAGGGCCTTCCCCAAACAATGCAATCAGTGACATCTTTACCGTTTGTGCACACGAAGAGGTGAAGGTAGCGGTGGCATCTCTTTAATAGCCACTCGGGCGCCTGTTATGTCGAAAGTAGCGGAAAGGTCGCAGTAATGCCTCCGCGTCATTTAGATGTTACGATTGAGATTAAAGCTGCATTCGCAAAAGGTTTTATTTGACAGCCGAGAAAAGTCAAGGCAGGGGGAGGGACGAGGGAGGGGGGAGGGGAGGGGAGGCGGCAGTGGGCGGTGGTGGCCGGCGGTGGGTGGCGTTGGCCAACTCCCGCTGACCGCGCGCGCCGCACCCCGCCACGCTCCGCGCCACGCCGGGCCAGGCCGCGCCACCGCGGTCCCTCGCCGCCACTGCACTGGTCGGGTTCCCACGGGCGGCCATGGAACGTGAAACGCCAAAGGGAAACGCGAAATGCCGAGCGCTTCATTTCAAAAGCGCGGCCGGCCAGAGGTGGCGAATGCGGTGGCAAGGATGAGGGGGACAGACACGGAGGTGGAGAGAGCGACGAGAGAACGGTGAGCGAAACGAGTGTGGTGAGGGGAGGCGGACGCATGCGCGGGCGGATTGTGGGCGCTACAATTTTGGGTGAAACGAGAGGGCACCGCAAGGGAGCGGGCGGCCGATCGTGCGTCCACGCATGTGACACAGCCAGCGCTTCATTGGGTGCACAAGCCGTGTTTCATTTGGTGGGCAAGTGCCCCCCGGCCGTGGCAGGTGGCCGCGCGGGCTTGCGAGCGATGGGCGGTCGGACGGACGGGCAAGTTGGAAGTCGGGGAGGAAGGTAGAGCGGGATGTGCGAGCCTCGCCGCTTCCCGGCTGTAATACGCGGGAGCTGCTGAATTGCAGATTTCCGCGCTGCTAAGGGCACAAAAGGCCACGGCGAGCGTTTACATCGACTTAACATTTTTGGGGGCGAGGGCCGCGAGGCGGGCGGGCGGCCTTGCCGCTAAGGCACCGCCGTCTGCGGCCCCGGCTCTCCGCCTTCGCCGCCGCCGCCATCGCCCACCCTGAGCACCCGTCTCCGGCGGAAGGCTCTGCGCGCTCAGCAGGAAGTCGGCTCTGGACGGGAGGCATCCCGCTGTAATTGTTTTCCGTTCTGGTCTGCGTCTGGGATTTCAGCATCTTTGAATTCCAGTTTTCGTGCTTTTATTTTCTTTTCGGAAATGAGAAATATATGGAAATGACATGCTTTTTTAGGGTTTCGGTTCTGAAATCAAAGAAACGCATTAGAGAAGCAACGTTTCTTGAGTTCATCAATAGTCCGAGGTAGTCATCGCAAACTTAATTTGCATTACTTTTAAAACTATTTCACAGCACAAACTACTAGGAAGGTATAGCATTAGTACCGTCATAATATTCTCTGGATGTGTAATTTACTGGCTGTATTATTTTAACAAAACTGTTAAATTACCATCACGACAACTATAAAATAACTACAAATGAATCCATTACGAGTAATAGTCAAGATCATTCTTACAAAATATCGGGACCATGGTTCTTTATACTCCTTTCGCCGTCTATTGTCCTATACAGTTAATTCCCTTGATGCCAGTTCACGAAAAGTTAGGCACGGTTAGAATATGTTATAGGTGATAATTGGTCATTGAAGATGACAAAGGAAGTGAAGCAAGTCCTTCTGAGATACTCATCATGAGTACCTGAGCCATATTTCGTACATTTTTAAAATGATTTTATTGGATACTTGGTGATTGCATTTCACTTGCAAAACATCCATTTTTTACGCGACATTTGAATCACCCACGACCCTATACCGAATCTTTAACCGCTGCAGTCGTCTTGACTTTGTGGTACACATCCATTAATAATGCTTAAAATATAGTATGCGGGTCTAATGTTCTGTTGGGATGTTGAAAGTAGCTAATCGGCCAAGGTGATGTCAGAGCCATCGCCACCTTGAGCGAGTTTCGTGTACCTCCTGACGTGAAGCGAACAGACAGCGAGGGATGAGCATGGAGTTCGTGCGTCCCGGTTTCCATTACGTTTTGCCTTCATTTTAAGTGGCGAGACTCACGCCATCAGGTCCGCCCGCGCGCCTAACCCTTCATTCGGTGCTGGCGGGCCAAGGAGATGGACCTCGAAATTCTGCCGATGACGTGTGCTGCTTCGGGAGCACGTAGTTGTTTTACGTCTTCTCCGAATAATATGACAGGTAACCTGTTGCGTCTTTCAACCCCCAAGGTAACCATAATTAAGGATTTCATCGCTCGAAATAGAAGCTATTGTCGGGCAAGATTGACTCCGCGAAATTGAGTTTTCCCCTGACCTTGAGTGTCCTGGTCTGCCAGGACAAAAAGAATTCTAAGGACCTAGCGCAACTACTTTGTGAAGATATAAAGCAAAAGCTTCAATATCAAAGATACAATAATTTTCTAGGATAGAGCGTAGTTAAAAAATTGTGGGATGAAAGGAACAAATACTCCTTGCATCTAGGAAGGAGAGAAAAGAAGAAAATGGTACTTCGTGGTTGAAATTTTTAAAGAAATTTCAAAGATTAATATCCAAGTTGATATACTGAATTTGGTGAGAGTTTTATTCGTTTCATCGATAGCCCGAACATTAACCTGTTAGGTATGCGCCTCTTTTCATGGCAAACTTCTACACATTGATGTACGTATTTAATTGTAAAGACGAAATTATTCATTTTCTCTCGACATTTTGTGGAAATAACTACCAAAACCTTTGAAGAAACTTTTTATATTTTTCCTCTTTTATTTAAAGTCGCATAAACAACGATGTTATTAGCGACTGCAGCAATACATGATGCTTAGTCAATGTGAGGTTTGAATTACACAGTGAGCACACAAATTATGCAATTATTAGAAATGTAATTATTCACAGTGGATATTTTTGTGGTTAATACTTCCTAGAGCAGATCTTGCTTTCTTGGGACAGTGTGGAGAAAATATACCAATTAGTGCTGATACAACTGGAAATATTTTCTCTCATTATTTGTAACTTTTTCTATTCTCAATTATTCAGAGAGTTCAACGAAAATGAAACTTGCGCCATTTATACGTATCCAAGGAAACGTTTAATATAAAATTGGGGGCATTTTTGAGAAAATTTTGAAAATGTTGAGACTTCATGTAAAATACTCCCAAAAATTAAAATATCCGTTTTAAATTCATAGAGCCTTGAGTTTGGCTAGATCGATCAGAAAATATACATTTTATGTAAAATCTTCTGAACAGTTTTAGGCGCTAGAGTTGACCACAGACATGAAAAAACGTTTTGCTGTCAGTAAATCTTTCGGTAATAAGGGTCCACAAAGCGTGAATTTAGACTACACAATGTGTTAAAGGAGATTATTACTACACATATGAACAAAATGTATCCATCTGTTTTTATATCGGACCCCAAAATACGAGTTTTGCGGTCTAATCGCCCATTTAACTGCAACTTGATTATGATTACTTTCTCTTTACTACGTAAGTACGTAGTATGTGTAGACAGTAAAAATACGACACCGCGAAAACTGGTGTCGTGAAGACTTAAGTACGCAATGCCTAAGTAATGACAGAACACTGCAAAATAAAAATACCATAATCTTCATATATACTACTACGACTTCTCGAGGCTCCAGCGGTTTGTTTCTCAATTAGATATTTAATTTTACACCGCTAATTCCTGTCAGTATTTTTTACAAGTCCCGTTATTGGTCGTTAACTGCTCACCATTATTGAACCGACGTTCTTGAATTGCTAGAGAATGCAAACGGCAATTATTTCGGCTTAAGCAATTTTTCTTGCATCGCCTTCACTAATTTGTGTTGACTCATCGCAGATCCTCGATGGTTCTCACAGTATTATTGGATATTCATTGGCCAATTATCTTTGAGCTTAGGTAACGTTCTTCAATTTTTTTGTTATAGGTGAAAATGTGGGAAAAGTGAAATGATCACTCTTCAGTACTGATTTCGACAACTGTTTCAGAAATACCTTCAGTATCTCTTTTTAGAATGTACTACTTACAGTAGATGGCCTATGTCCTAAGACAACATCAGAAAAGGCAGCAATTTTGGAAATCAATCTACTCGGGAATTTTAAAGGATATTATATAATGTCTTCAATTTATTGCGCATAACTGAAAGCCTATAGTATGTACCGCACAATCCTAAACATTTTTTGTCATCTCCTTTACAAAACCATAACCGATACCCTAACCGAATAAGCAGATCTTTGCTTCATTGCTCCTTATGCACATGATGTTTTATTTATTCTTGACCCATTTGCACCATCACTTGTTGGTTGTTAGATGCGTCATTGGAAATAGCGAGAATCCATTTGAACCATCCAATTAAGAAATTACTATTGTGAGAGAAGTCATTGTGAAGAACGCGTATGTGACATTGGGATAATACGACGTGTCTGATCAGTCGCACGCAGATGACAAACAAGTTCCCCTATATAAACAAGGCTGGTGGGCGGGCATTCGTGAATGAAAGCGGCTAGTCGGGGCCCGCACGACCCGCGGGGTTGGCGTCGCCAACGCGCCCATTGTGTCCGCGGGGAGGCGGCGGCGGCGGCGGCAGCGGCCTTGGGCTGCGGCGGCGGCGGACGCGCGCCTTCGCCTGGGATCCGGGAGCGAGCACGCGCGCCCAAGGCCCCGCGCGCCGCGGCCGATGACGCCAGCGCATCCCCGCGCGCCCACCCCCGCGCCACTGCCACCCCGCGCCGGCCCTCTCCGGCGCGACGACCGTCAAGTGATGTAATTGAAATGCCGCTGTCCGGGAGGTCCTGGGGTTCGAGTCGCGACGGTGGCAGGATGTTCGACACAAGCTTGGTCGAGTTCAGTCGCCGTCTGGAGGAGAATTCTAGCGGCCGGCTGCTCTCATCGGTAGTTTCCGAGGTTTCTCCGATCCACGCCAGACGAATGTCGGAGCAGTATCCCAACAAACGGGCTACGGACCGCGCGCGATCTTTCCTTCCTCATTCTTGTCTCCTCTTACCGTACGAAGACACATACATACACACACATGTATATACATTAACACGTATTTCACTACCATGAAGGTCGGGAAATCATGATTGGGGTTTTGGGAGCGTACAATTTTCTCCGGCCACGTTGAGGGGAGATACACGAAGGAGGAAAATCGAAAGCATAAGTAAACATCGGAGCTGGATTGTACGTCCCATCAGGAGGAACACTAGACACTTAGAGACATATAGCATGCACTACGCGTAAGAGACTAATGACCTAAGTCGTTGACGCGGCCAGAATTAATACACACACATTCACTCATTCAATGTGCCTTCTCCGCCAGTACAGCATTCATAACGCTGTTCTCATTCATCGTTCCTATCGAAAATATCGCACTGTTACGGCCCCGCGTCTGGCTCTCGCCATTCCTTTGTATTTAGTCACTGCCGCTTTGTTACCATCTCCGCCCCCTAACGTCCCCTTCCAACGTTGTTGTGCCCACTCTTCTGCGACCGCAACGGCCCTTCGTCGTCGCCCCCTGATCTCCTCCGTCCCACTTTCGTCCCTTTCCTACTGCGCCTCTGAACGCAGCCATAGAGTAAAGACTACCTATTTAGTCTATGACGCAGCTGGTCCTCCCCTTTCTGCTAATTTACCTCTGCTGCTATCTAGGGATGCGTCAACGATACCTCTGTTTCAAAACGTCAATCTTTCTATAAAAATATCGATGTTTTAAACAACGATGAATTGAATTCGTTGTGTTTTGAACATCGATATTTCACTTTTCTTTGTTTCATTCGTAGCTGAAAAATTTCCATAATTACATTTTGGTAAAAGTTAAAATATGAAATAATAACTGATGGTACCGCTCTCTGTTTGAGTGTTCGAACCATTCGAACGCGCTTTGCACTACTTTCATCGAGCAGACTCTCCCTCGCCTTCCTTCGTCTTTTCTCGTACACGGAGAGGCGTTTTTAACTTCATTTCCAGTTGAATTTTAATTATAAATATACCGGTCACTGTCGAATTATATTTTCCTCCGCACGAATTTAATTTTAGAGGTCACTAAACCAACTTTAAAACATCGATGTTTAAGAACATATATGGATTTTGGTCGATATATTATAAAAATCGATGTATTAACTTTGGACATCGATTTTTGGCAACAGTGATGTTTTGATGACGATGTCGCATCACTACTGCCATCCTTCACTACCTCTCTGTCGTCGCCGCCGCCGGCAAGGGGGACCACCAGCGGCGCGCCTCCTCTGGCCATCACGTTCGCCTCCGTTGTCTCCGTTGCCCCTGCCCTCGCTCGCCCTGTTGTTCTTGCCACAGACACGAGCTCTTTGCTCCAACCTGAGACGCTGTTCTGTACTCCTTGACTTCGGGCGGTATCAGAAAGTCATGGTTTACCATCAACATAGTTTGGAGCTATTGAATACAAGCCGTGTTCAGAACTAGTGAAAGCAGCCGAAGTCTGTTTGGCGTGTAATGTTCTCGTTTGTTATTGTTCCTCGGCTCCTTTACCCGACTCAGACAGGCGTTCCCATTGCCACGACTGTAGCCTCACCGTTTCTGTTTTCTGTTTCGCTTGCTCTTCCGTTGAGCCGCCCACCATTGTCCTGCGGCTGGAAGTGCTGTTCTTCTACTTACCCTTCAATTTGATTTTAAGAGTACAATTTGAACCGTCTGTATGATCATTAGAAGAGACTATTTCAGAACCTAATTCTCATTTAGTATTCCAACCATCAACTTCTTTTTCTGTGGGGTGACACACATGTCACTCGAAATAACAAATGAGCACTGGATCATGGAGCAACGATATCTCCTGTTCACCTTTTTTATTATAAACATTTTCAGGTTTTACAAAGTTCAGTTTACATTCTGATTTTGTATTGTTGGCTTAATATCAACTTAATGCTAATAATTTAATTCTAAAATTTTCAATTTTGGGGAAGATTCCTTTATGGGAAGACCTCAGCGAAACTTTGGAAAACTTTGTAAGGAAGGAATAGAAGGGAAATTATTTTGAATATGGGTATCATATGTGGGATTTCTGCCTAAACGGAGGGGACGTATTCTGGTGATTTGAAGTAAGCTATGGTAAAACTGTGTGGAGAGATACGTGATGTGATTTTCTATAGATTTGATTTGGAATTCATTGTGTAGCTGTTGATTGGTAATAAACCACGGTGCATTTGTAATTGTAAGGAGAAACTGGTTTTGAACGATCTGTAGTTTTTTTAAATGTTTTTTTGTAGTTTCCTCGCTTTACTCTCCATTCTGCTACTGCTTCCTCTTACACGTGTGAACGACACTTTTTCGATTTCCTACGTCGTTGCCTACTGTAAGCAGAGGCCCCAATTATTGGTCACTCTTTTCAACTCTACTCTTCCTCAATAGTTGCATTTATTTTTCTTTTGCTATTTAATACTACTTCACTTATTAGTCAGACAACTGAAATCTACATGCTGTAACTACATCTACTACAGAAACGCGGGGAATATGTAGATATTAAAACATTTAAAACAACTTCAAATTGAATAAAGACGAATTAATAAGGAAAATAATTATTATTCTCTAACATTTATTGAAAGTTAAAAAGAGTAATGAATTATATTAATTTATTTATTACGCGAAAAATAACGATCTTCTTTCTCAAGATACTTTTGAATAACCAGCCCCGTACTTCTCTGTAATTTCGCCTAATCATATACTTGCCCATAACTCCTTCGAAGAGAAATTAACGTGCTCTCCTCCGCAGTCAATGATGACGCCAGTACCCGTATTACGTCACCGCCTTCACGCGTTCTCGTCATCACCGCTGACTCCAAGAAGCCCCATGGCCTTCCACTAATACGCAGTTCCTCGTGACCGATCACCAGAGTATTCTTCACTCAAGCGTTGACGGACGTTTTGTTAGATTCCCAAATATTTGAGCTCCAGTGGCAGCAAATTGGAGGCGGTTGACTGAAATATTCTTCCCTCGAGCAACCGAGCGTTTGAGCTACCTAGAAAACCCGAGAATGTCTCCTTCCTATCGTGTTTTATTAATAGGAAAAATATGAAACGAATAAAACATTTAAAATATGGAAAATAAACGTTATTTCGAAATGCAGCTAAAATTTCTCTCCAATCTATTTTACATTGGCAACAACGACATCTCGCTGAGATTTAAAAACGTGAAACGTGATTGTAAAACGTACTGCAGTGATTGTAAACATTGTTACTGTAAGCAGTGAAAACAAGAAGTTGATTTTCGTAATTCTTCACTCAGGAACATTTTTGTGATGTCAGTGCTCGATCAAGGAACCTCATTCGTATTAAATTTAGGCACTGGGAAACGGCAGTTACCTCTTCCCAATACTTGGTACTTACTATCTCAAAGTGCTACAAAATTGAGGGCTTAAAATTACACCCACCACTACATCTCTCGCCTCCGTTTTTGTGCCTATGATTTAGATAATCCACAGCACAACAATAAAGGGTTCTCTACCGATGAGTTCCCAAACCAAATTACGTTAATAAATAATGTTAATCGTGCCACGATTTGAAATTCATTGTTCTATGTCCCACATTGTGTCGTAATAGATTCATCTCGTGTCATTTTAGCAATATTTGAATGCTATTATTTAACAGAATCAGCTAATAAAATTATAATTTTCAATAGTCAATTTAATGAAAACGTTGGTTACTCCTTGATCCTCTGGTTCTTAGCCTTCTTATCCTCCATCATCTCATCAGCTCTCCCTGGCGGCTGCCCTTTTAACAATAAGCGACCGATTTTCTTGCCACCGCCATTTCTAACCACTTACAAAACTCTCAGATCATCAGTTCGTCCCTGAATTCCTCCTCATCACCATCACCGTCGTCACCGCCAAAAGTCGCTTCCATCCAAGCATGTGCTATTATTTTGTCGGCCCGGTGGCCGGGATCGCTGTGGCAGTAGTGTCGTAGTGATCTCGGACCGAAGGGTCGCGGGTTCGAGTCCCGCCTCGGACATGGTTGTATTTGTGTTCGTCGTTTCACCCCCCCCTTATCATCACCATTAAGTATTAAATCCTGTAAAGTATTTAGTAGTAAGATACAAGAAGTGAGAGATTATATGCTCAAACGTGAATGCCCCAAAAACGTTATGTATTACAAATAAAAAAGTGTTCAAACCCCTGAAAGGCAAAACTGGCGAACAGGAAGAAAATAAATTAAAAAAAACAACTATTATTTTGCGCTTGACATTTTCCGCTTCGACATCGCTCCACGTTAAGAAGCCTTTCGCGACGGACGTCGAGCGGTACGTACTGTCTTCTCCCTCAGTACTGCGAACCCCACTTTCTGCCGCCGGTTCCTGCCTCTCGCCGCCACCCCGCCGTTTCCACCGCCCTCGCCGACTCGCCGACCGGTCGGCCTTTCACCGGGAAGGTCGCGAGTTCGCGGCCTTCGCCGGACGCACCTGGCGGGGCGAGCGGGGGGGGGGTGGGGGCGTTGCGGCGGAGGGGGAAAGCACGCGGCCTTGCGGGCTCCTCTTCGCGCCTGGAGCGTTGCGCAGCCGCCGCCGGTGCCGCTGCCCCCGCCCCGCCGCTGCTTTCCCTGGCCCCTGGCGGACCGGCCGGTAGGCCGGCCGGCTGGCACCGCCACGCCGCGCGTGTGCACCTCAAGGGAACGGCAATAGGAGGGGCGCGCGCTACAAACACGGATTTCATTCATTCGCTGTCATTTTGGGGATGCACTTCAAAAATAAAGCTTTGTCATGAAAGCGTAACAATTGCAGGGAAGCAGCAACAAGAACTGATCTCGTCGTTACTCATGACAGTAAATGGTAAACCGGTCGGGGAACCGGATCCAGAAGACGGCCATTGACCGAGAAATGCGTATCAGGTCAACCGTGTACTAAAAGTTGATTGGATAATCTGGAGACCGAATGAGGCTCAGTTTGTTTTAAATTTGAAATTGTTTTAAATTTCCAATTAGGCCACTAATTTTTTATTGTATTTTTAAGAAAACTAGTTTTATTAATTGAAAGAATGATATTAGCTATCCATAATAAAAGTTAGTACTTGTAAGTGCTTATAAAGCGTTTACATTCAAATATTTTCTAGTGGAAATGTCTACTAGCGTACGTAGTATTCAATTTCTCAATTTTTATGACCCTCGTTCCTCTCTCATTTTTACTTACTTTCAACCTAAAACGCGTCCCACCACCATGTCCTGCGCGCGAACAGCTGCTCGCGCCGTGTTCGAAGGGGAAGGGAGGAGCCGCTTTCGACTTGTAGGAAGTTGCCGTTTTTATGGGGGCGCCTTCCCTCGTCGGCGACGTGCGTTCACCTCGCCGATTTCTACCCGCTCTGTGTTTCGCTCGTGTTTTGTTGTAGGATCACGATGTTCTGTGTCATGGTTGTGCAAACGTGATATTGAAACACGCTTGAGATGGATGTGTCTTGTTTTTAAGATACGAAGCCATTAGCTTTTAAACAAAGCCCTATAACTGCTGAGTTGCCGTTGTTTCAGATGATACGTGGTTTTGGTTGTTGGAAACAGCTATTGTTTTAACCAGTGACTTAATGGTACCATATATATATATATATATATATATATATATATATATATATATATATATGTATATATATATAGTAATATAAAATTTAAAAAATAAATTTTACACGATTATAATACTTTGCAGTCACACAAGTTTACTGTGTATGTGAGAAAGAAAAATAAATTGAGAATGAAAAAAATTAGAAGAGTTGAAACATTTATTCTGATTTTGGAAATTGTTTCAAAATGAAATGTGAAACAAAACTTTACCTCGTTTCATTTTATATCAAGTAACATGTACATATAAGTGTTATAAAAGAACAAATCAATAATTATTTGGAGGTATGCACGAGTTCCTAAGTGATTGAATGGATGCATTCACTCGTTTGCATCAGTCAATGTCATTAAACTGAATTTGGTATAGTTTTAAAACTTTCATTTTCATGCCGAAATAGCGTTGCAAAATGTTTTCCAGACCTACGAAGATAAGAAATTTTATTCATGTGAGTCAGCCTGAAGCAAGTGGCTGACGTGTTATGAGCATCTACCTAAACTCAAGGTTTTACTATAAATCTTGTAGTTTGCATCAGTGACGTGGTTCGTTCGCGTAATTGTTTTTCGTTATTTGTACCCGGGCTAAATGGCAGTGAATGTACACGGCGTAAAGAGCACATCTTAGACACATGATGAGGCTGTAAGGAACAAGCTAGTAAAAGTTCTGTGAGAACGACGGACGGGGATTTCACTTCAAGCGCGTCGGTCCATCTTCGGGAAGCACGCGTCAAGAGTATGTGTGTCAGGTCTCATATGAGGAACCGGTGAGGAGAGAGTTGTTGCGTCTTGTGGAATATATGGTGCCAGACCAGTATTCTCCTGGAAGTAGGCGAGCAAAACGCCGGGTGAATCTCTTGGCCAACTTCCTCCTCCGAGACGAGACGGGGCCGGGCCGGGCGGACTCGGAGCTGCAGCGAGTCTCCGCCTTCTCTTCCCACCGCAGTCGTGACCGGATACGCGGATCACGGAGCGAGATTCTCGCTCTTGCTCAAGCAATTAGCCCATAGATTTATTTGCTCCCTGCACGGAACAGTGAGCGAATATGACCGTAAACGACTCATAAAATAACGAGACTAGATATGCATGTAAATCATTATTTACTTAGCCTTCAATCAGCAGGCAAGTGGTCGTAAAAGTAATGCGAAAGCTTCAAAAGCGCCACTTTTAATTACTTTATAAAAGTGTGAAAAATTGACATCCCATTTTACTACCTACAATCCAATATCAGATCAGACAATTTCAAATATGTCGACTCAGTCAAAAGTGTTCAGTTCCTAAAATTGTCAATTAGTGAAATAATTTTAAATAAATAGTTATAAATTTATGAAAGAATTGTATTTGTAAAATAATTAATTATTTGTACTACATTAATTATTACTATTACGAAATATTATTTTGAGAAAAGATTTTTTTCCTCTCCTAGCTATTTTTTTTTCATAAAACTTTCAATTGATTGGAAACAGTTTTACTTGTGTGAAATCATGCAATGAATTTATAATTAACGGGGGATCTGTCAGTTACGATTTCCCTCAGTGTGTTATCCACTTTCACTATTTACAAATATCGTCTACTTAACATTCTCTTTCTTAATAATACTTCCTCTCGTAACAAGACGAATAGACACGAAGTCCGTTTCCCAACGGATTCTTTTTAGACAAATACATGTGATTTTTGAGAATTTTTTGCTGATCACTGTAATTAAGCAGACAGGTTGCAATCACCAGTTGAGTCCCTTTACAGAAGATGAGTGTGTAACAGTTCACAAGCGGTCTCAAAGAGATACTCGAATTCGGTGGGAGGCGCATACGGCAGAGAAATGTGAAATCCATTTTTAGGAATATGTCGCATGGAATTATTGCTACCATGTAAAGGATTTTTGAGAAAATTATATCCACGTAAAACACTTTCATCCATCGCTGTATTACATTTCCTTAATATGACGTTTAGCTACATTGTGGTCAGCTTGATGATCGGGTCTTATGGCTTGAGCTTCCCTGTTAATAAATACATATTTATAATTATAATTAATAATAATAATAATTAATAATAATAATAATAATAAATCTACTTATGCTTTTTTTATTCAGCAATGGAAAAAATAGTCAATTCTCCCTATCCCATCAGGAAAGTAACGTACATTTTCAGAAGAGAGGCACAAAAAAACTGTTGTGTATATTACGTACGTTAAAACCAATTATGTTATAGTATTATGCATGTTATAGTATTATTTATTCTACCTTAGAGTTGAAACTTCATTGGTATAAACTCAATCATTTAATTCAACAAAGTTCAATTGAAGTCATTGAGACCCGGTTATAAAACATTAATCGTTATAACATTTTAACTAGTTGAAAAATATTGTATACATCAACAAAAAATTGCTATTTAAATGGTGTATGAATACTTAAATGTCATGTTGAATAATGTGTAATTTTCTCTTTTCTGCCTTAAATGGAACATTGGCGATGTCAAGGTATTTTACCGCACGCGCATACGGGTATCATAAAAAGGGTAAATGCAATGGTATAAGCAAATACGATAAAAGTTCTTACACAATAAAATATTGATTGCTCCTAACATGAAGATGTGCTTCGAAAAGTCCTTTCATTGCAAGTGTTCAAACAACACTATCAACTACAGGTGTCCTCTTATGAGATATTAGCGATTAAAGAAACATAATGAATTACGTTACAAAATGAATTACGTAAGAACGGGAATGCACTAAAAAATGCTGAGGGATACTGCTATCTTACAGTTCTTATTTTACTATGAGTAGTTGCCGACACACTCAAATTTTAAGAAAATGTATCTCTTTGACTCGTAGCTGTTCTTTTCAGGCAGGAAAACAAGAGATATGGCATGGATTACGACAGGGAGTCTCTTTCATGTTCCCCACAAACATCTTGAGCATTACCAATTTTTACTTGTAACTTCATTTTTTTAAATTGAGGCGCGTGTATCCCCTGCTTCCTCTTGTGACAAATAAACGAAAACCAATGATATTTGTGATCTATTAGAATCATTTTTATATTGAAGTTGATTATTTGTCAACATCGTGGATCGATGGAAGCTCACATATTGATAAGTTTTAACTTTGTGTGACATTTTACAGAGGGGTTACTTCCTCGACACACAATAAAGAGCAGCCGCCAACTATCATACCACTGCAAGAAGAATTGAGTAATTTTCCCAATGGAATTATTATAAGAAGGGAAATCGATTAGGAAGAGCGTTAAACACGAAGTAAAGTAAGCTAAAATATTTCTCGTTCATGAAAGTTTCTATTAATTTGAAATTAATTAAACAATTTGTAACGTAGAGTTTCCGACATTTAGCAAAGATTCCTTCAAATGCATTAGTTTTTGATATTCAGTTTTTCACGACAGGCATACAACCTCGACTTGTTGCACCATACTCTGCTGGGCGAAGCGATTGTGCGCTAGCGAAGAGCTGCGTCTTTGGATGGGATGAGAGAACATTTAATTGTAGAAAGATCACACTCTTACTTCATCCAGTGCCTTAATCAGATTGCTGTATCTTCGAGATATATCCTGGAATATAGAAAGCTCGCCATGCACGATACGTCTGCCCCGAAACTATTCGCATTGTCCAATGAATTCGACCATACGCGATCGATGTTTCTCTATCTTCCCTCACCAGTCCGTCGACGGTCACCGAAGTCCTTTGCTCATTCACATTTTTCAAGTATGCTCCGGCTCTCGCAGAAAACATCAGCGGTGGGTTGGCAATCGCAGCTTACGAGCGGTGCTTAGTTTGATATTACTATCTATTCAGTAATGCTTTGCGATGTCTTTTATTATTCCCTTGTAAGATGTGTAAGAGAAATGGCACTAAACTATTTTGAGGTTGCACATGCACACGTACGGATGATCAGGAGCCCCCTCTGCAACAGGGCACACGGAAAAATGACATTGCAAAGTTCTCGTCAAATGGCATTGCAAAGTGTTATAGACAGTTTTACGTCATATATGTAATTAAAACGGATGTAGTTTGCAACGTAAACGGATAGGTATCGTGGATTAACAAAAATCCTATTGTTTGTAAGTAAATGTAGAAAATGTTTTGGCAAACCTGGCTACATGTTTTGTAGTACTTCATTGTATTTTCACAAGGTTTGAACAGTTAAGCGTATATAAAGTAAATTAAGACCCGTTTATGTAACTTCAAATCAGGAACAAAAATACAAATAAGAAATAGAATATACACTTAAAAGTTTTAAGTTAAAACGCGGAGCTAGGCGATTCCGTATGTTCGACTATTTGGTACGAGCCTCGAAGCACGGGAAATATGGAATGAGAAGACCTCTGACCTTGAGTCCGCGAAACAGGTTCCTCGAAGAATAACAAGGGAGAAGAAAGACACGATTGCCCGAAGATTATGGTTATTTGTAGAGTTTCATCATCAGACACTACGATTTTTCGAGATCTCAGGGTACATTTTTGGAACGCTGCAATACCGCGTTGCTTTGTTACTTAATATGCAGTGGCGTGTGCAAGTTAGTGAGTCGCTGAAAGAATTAGTCGGGGAAAGATTGACAATGAATTTTGAATAGAAATTTCTCTCCTTTTGAGAGCGGTTTATTGTTCCTTCAACAATGGTAATGCTACTGCTTAGTATTTAATCCGCATTATTCGTAACAGCAGATTGCATTAGCCCTGTTTATTTATCTTGTGTGTTGTGGGAGTCAAAACATAATTAGTATATTCTTTTGGGTCGACCAAAGGCTAAAACAAGCGAGCCTAGATTTTCTGTATGTCAGATCTCTGATACTCATGATAGGGAAGTATTGCAGATAAATCAAATTAGAAACGATTCTAAACTGCTTGTAGAAACGTGATGCCCAGATGCTAATTCAATGACGGATGTCCTACTCTTTGCGAACACGTTTCTTTCAATACTGTGGTGTTGATTGTGAATAACGCAGGGTTGTAAATACGTGGATCATCATCCCACCGCCAAGTCACGAGTGCGTAAAAGGCATATTACATCATAAGTAAGCTTTGTCAGAAACAGTAATACGTTACAACAAACAGCACAGATCCATGAAATCTGAATCACTTACTGTGTAATGTCTTTATAACAAGGAATTAGAAACCGAATATTTCATTTAGTTCCTGAGAATTTTAGTTGTGTGGAGTGTGTATCAAAATACGAGTTATAAGAAAAATCAATCTGATTCAAAGAATGTCTACGTTACATGGAAATTTGCTTAATACAAAGAAGTTCTTGGACAGAGTTTACACTGTATTGAAAGGAACAAAAGGATATTACTCTCTGACATTGAATATTTGTTGCAAATTAAAGGGAAAGTTTCTGCTTATTTATTTATTTATTTGGACATAGGACTTATTGATTGATGAATGAGTGCAGTACTTATTTCTGAGCGTTTGCGTGTGAGAAGTACGCATTTATATATTCCCTTGTCTTGAGTAGATAAATCACAATGGTTATTTGCCTTTGCCGTCCTCTATACGTAGGATTGTAGGGTGATAATGACGTGTAAAAGATGTTAGATTTGGAATGATTATGTTTGGGATGCTCTTCAGGCGGAATACATGGTAGTATAAGAAGCAAACCGTGACATAAACACATTACGTGCGCGAGTCCGAACGACAGCCTTGAGCTCGGCGTACTTGGATGATGCACCCAGCCGCTGCGCCGCCGAGGTCGGCAATAAGAGGCTATGAAACAGAATTCTCTTGCGCTCATCCACTCCCCCTCCACTTCGTTTGGCGCCTTGGCCTCCCGCGCACCGAGAGAGAGTCTCCGAGTGCGTCAACGACTTAGATCGTTAGTACCGTAAGTGGAGTGCATGTTATATCCCGTAAAGTGATGACGTTTCTGCCCCGCTGGAACATGAGAACTGGTGGCGACCTAAACGTTGGCTCTTGGAATATCTCACAGTAGGGCATCCACTCAGCCGATTCCAACATGCCAGGTATTATAGTTGATGTGAATGTATGCGTGTGTAAGTAGAAAAGAAGTAACACACCAGAAGCGGTAGCTCAGTGCATCAACTGATGTCACTGAAGCGCCTCTGACCGGGAGGTGCTAGGTTCGATACCTGACGGTGGCAGAATTTTCGACACTAGCTTTTCAGCTATGTCGAATTCAATCGCTGTCTAGAGGAGAATTCTAGCGGCCGGCTGCTCTGATCGGTAGTTTTCTCCGATCAACACAAGGTGAATCCCTAAGCAGTACCCTAACAAACGCACCACGGACCGCGCGCGATCTTTTCTTCCTCTTCCTTGTCCTACCTCTCCCCTTACACACACACACACACACACACACTTACACTAACATGCACTACACTACCATATATTCCGAGAGACCGGGCGGGAGCTTGTCCGGCATGGTGCGGTGCCCCGCTGGTGGGAGAGTCATGGTTAGGGGGAAACCTCGCTAGCCGACGGTTGGTCGGCACCGGATATCGCCATCCAGCGGGGGAAGATCACCGCCATCTCCCGATAAAAACATGCACTTCACTTACGGGACTAATGATCAAGCTTTGTACGCGGAATCACTAACCAACGAACCAAGGATGAGGAAGGAAAGATTGCGGTAGATCCATGATCCGATTGTGTAGGAATTGCTGCGGCCTTCGCCTGGTGCTGTTGGAGGAAACCATACCGATCAGAGCAGCCGGCCGATGAAATTCTGCAGACAGAGGTTGTATTTAACTAGTGTTGAAAATCCGCCAGCGTCGGAACTCGAACCCTAGGATCTCCCAGACTAGACACAACGGTGTTGTTACTGAGCTACCGCAGCCTGTCCCAGCCTAACGAACAGGTGTATAAATTAGAGCCTGACTGCGCCCACCACGCGTGTCGACATCGTCCATGCGGCGCGGCGCGGCGGGTTGAGCATGGGAATAAGCGGGCAGTTGCAGGCTCTCTCGCCCCGGCACGCGCGGGCGGCCCGCGCGGCGTGCCGCCGGTGCGAGGTGCGCGCGCCTGCGCGATGCTCGCGGCTTGCACGCGCGTGAGCGGACAGCCGCCGCCGCCGACGCCATCGATGACCGACGTACAGTGCCGGACTTGTAACCACGCGGGCGAAAATTGCCGTTTTTCGTTTGAAGAGCGTACTGAGCAAGAAGGAACAATGGAGGTTTTTGGTCGGGGCAAAACGGGACAAGTGCCTTGGTCAAATTGAGGGGGCGGGTCTTTCGACAGATTTTTGTTTTCGGCGCGGCGTGATGTTATTCGTAACTTGTGTACTATGCCTTTTTATTTTATTTTGTCTACTGTGGTTTTATGAAATGATGCTTTTTTCCACTATGTGACGTTGGCGCTAAGACATTCTGGAAGATGTCGGAGATAATATAGTCCCAAAATACAAATGCTATGGTCTTCTTCCCTTGTAACATGAATCTTTCTCCACTTTAACTTCTGGATACCTCGCGACATATTTCAACCGAAAAACTAATATATTTCTGTCAATTTCTTTTGAAACGAGTCGTATTACCTGCAAGTTTTTCATCATCTCCAATGAATTGTTATCTAATATATAATTTGAATATACAAAAATTAAAATACAAAATGTTCAAGGTATTCTAAACATAAATATTATTCTTAAGAGTGAAGTACGTTTTGTTTTCAGAATGTTTAGTCTCTGCAGGAAAGAGGTTGGCAATTTTTTTACTTTTAGATGAAGATGCGATGCATATTGAGATCAAATGTGTTAAAGTATCTTTAGAGTATTTAAAACTCAATCGAGATAGTTGTACGTTCTCTCAACTAATTGGTTGGTTGTCCAACATACAATATGTTCAAGAATAAAAGATCATGGGCGTCTGAAAGTAAATACCGGTAACGGTTATACCACTTAAATACCCTCTACAAACCATAAACAAAGGCTTTAAAGGATGTGTGGAAAGCATTTCGTTATTTCAAAAACGTTTGGGGATCGTTTGAAAACATTGTTTAGTCCAAATGATTTTTCGCTTGCTGCGCACTGTACTTCGTGAGCCACGGCGGCCTTCGTGTTGCGCTTTTTGGCTAATCGGCCCGCTCGACTGGTTTTCGGGAGCTCGTGGGCGGACGAAACATCGGGCGCGGGTTCCCTTTTCAATTCATCGGAGCCGCGTGAGCTTTCGGCTCCTGGCCTCCGCGAACTGTGTCATGCACACCACACAACACAATCGCGCGGAGGGCTCTGAGAAAGCGACGGAATGCGCGCGCTGGTGCCGAAGGCTGGACGCATCTTCATTGAGCGCGTGGCCCACTCCACGCCACACAGTCGCGCCTGTCCTGTGAATATTTGCGCAGGGGAAAGTCAGAGTTGATGCCGGGACAACGCGAACGGGTAGAGGTTAAGAGGCTCTTGGAAGAGGCCCGTCCTCTTGTCGGTAGCGTGGATGAGGGTGATTGCGATCTCGAAACCTGTTGTGGTTCGGGTGACCTTATGAACCACAATCTTCAGAAGCCGCTGTTTACAGCCAGTGTCTGTTATCGATTTAAGTTCTAGATTTCCATTTTGTAGATTTTTAATTCTATAAAAAATTTTTTTCCTATACATCTTATAATAATATCAACCTTAATTTTTAATTTAAAAAAGGCTCTATCGTAAAAATTATCTAACGACAATATAATTATTTTCTATAACGATTCAAATTTAAAATCTGAAATGTCTGTTTTATAACCTTCGCATACTTGATATGAAAATATATAAATAATTCAGAAAATGGTTTAAATCAGAGGAGTTTATTTTTATTTCAATTAATTAAGAATATTCTACTTGAAAATGTTTAATTGAAAGTTTATTAATTGGCTACTTTGAATTGAAAGTTCAGCGAAACTTTTATTAGAAAGATTATCAAAAATAGATTGAGCATGTATGTTGACATTTTATTTAATTTTTATAATGCAAACTTACAAAAGATGTATTAATATCTGATATATAAGCAACGTAAAACGTTGCTTAAAAATACACGCTTGCTCAGAATTTGGGTTGATGCATATGCTGTTACATTGCAGAAATTGCCATTGAGAATTGGTTGGAAATAGTTGAAAAGTTATAAATTTAGTAAATCAGATTAAATATTCTGATTAAAATTAATAATTTTAATGTTATGTAAGTGAAATCAGACTATCTTCAGTGTAATTGACAAGCACGGAGTACATTGCTTTTAGCACAATGGGTTCAGACAGAAGGTGTATGAAGTAGTACCAAACACGTGGAAGTTAGTACAGAAAAAACAAAGCAATAAATGAAACAGCACGGTATGCGGAAGAACCCATATTACGGCACTGATGATGATATTGTACTCAGTCATGCTATCTGAGGTCACTTTTGGCTGCACGCCAACATATGTAAAAGCTATACGGCACGTGTTTGTTATAGTCTTAATGTATACGTGAGCGACAAATATGCACATGTGTGCGGTCAACACATACAAGGACGATGCAGTTTGCATAGTATGAGTTCACTCCGTCTTTTTTAGCAATGTAATGCACAATTCTGCACGAAAATTGTAAATACATAAATTCTTTCACAAACACATGTTTAAGAAATAAGCTGACTCAAAAATGTTAATAAATTTTAGAACTTCCATATATCCGTAACGGTTAAAATGCTGAATTTCTATTCAAGCTGAAAATATGAAGTTTATTTTTACAATTGTTTGGTATGTTGAATTCTAACTTCTTTGTTTCAGTCAGTTTTTCTTTAGAAAGTTGAAAAAATAAGATAAGAACACAGAAATTTGAAAGAGTTGTAAACTACCTGGATTCTATTTTTTTCTCTCTTTGAAATGTGAATGTGGAATGGGTGTGTAGCCAACACATTGTCAAAACTTGACAGAGACTTCTGAGATGTTCGTGGATAGTAATAAAAATGGAGCAGTTTCGTTACCTTAATAAAACATTATATGACGAGCAAGTGGAAGAAACATGATACTACAATTGTTTCCACTGAAGTTTTTTCCTCAAGTCTCGTAAACTTCGTATCCTGTATGCTGTTACGACAAATGAAAAATACGAGTTTTCTTTCCTCTGAACTGGAAGAAAAGAGTAAGAGTGGTTGAGAAAGAATGAAATACCGGCAGTAATAACATGCGAAATAAAGATATAACAGAAGCATAGGAGAATTTTGGTAACTCGACATTCAGAAATACTGCAACACAATGTGGCTAGCACATTCAATCACCACTTGACGAATTTTGTTTTTCACAGTTTTAAAAATGTGCATGACAATGTGCAAGACACTTGACGTTGAACGGTGATTTTTCTTCATACTCAATAACGAAGTGCATCTCAGAGATGTATTTCATTCCACTTCTGATCAACGTATGTCCACCTCTTGTTCGATTGCAGCCTTCAATTTTGCAATGAATCATACATCCATAAATATATTTAAAACATGTTCCGCCTGCGTAGAGTATGGTTATCAAAGAAACAAAATAAAATCTATAGTAGACTTAATTTGACTATTATCGTTTATTGCCTCAAACATTATCTTAAGTGAAATAACTTAAAGACCTTTACATTTCCAATTAATGTGTTACTCCATAATTTTTTTACGTTATAAAATTCGTTGAAACATGAAATTAAATTACAATGATTCATGTAATTTATTTGACTATTCTGTGAGTGTAATTCTGAGATCTGTGACTATTGAAGTCTAACCTCTACTATACAAACAAGCAACTTACCTCACTCAGTTCCCTGGCCCATAGAAGTCAAAGCAAGACCTGGGATGCCTACATCAACTTCTTATGCATCACGCCATCAGACGAGGGGATCCAAGGGTGGGGTGGCAGCGGTTGGGCCTGACCGGAAATGCCTCACCGAGGAGAAGAATAGGGAATCGGAGTCGAGGTCCCAAGGCTCCCTAGGAGCGAGGCGGGGTGGGACTTGGCGGAGCAGGGCGGGGCGGGGCGGGGCAACGTAGCCGGATGGGGCGCTTCGGCTGTAGTCACGTGCGTAGGCCTCCAGGGCACCGAGGACGACCAGCGTACGGTTCTTGCGTCTCCAAACCAAAGAACGGGTATTGCACTATACAAAGGGCCGGTTTCACTAAGCTCGAAGTTCCTTGCTATAAATTAATAACAGTTAGCATTCGCAATCTACTCGCGATTACTTATGAATATGATACACGGTATAAGCGGAAAACTCGATTCTGTCACCTAACAGCGGTTTCTTGGTAATATAGAGAGGTTGGTACTTTCCGTGGTGTATTGTGAGAGGGTAAGTTTTAGTTGCCGATACACGAGCGAGCGCGGCTGGCGATTCTGATTTACACTGATGGTCAAATTGTTGTCGCCGACACCTGCTACATTATAGAAGCAATCGTGAAAATAACAACAACGACATATTTACAACATAAGGGATATCGAAGGGAGTCCGAATCGCGAGCCGTGCTCGCTCGTGCATGGCCACTTGAATCTTGAAGCGAAAAAACTCAATTTAAATACATAATGAACAATTACTATGAATAACGCAAAAATAAAAATTCTCTCCCATAAAATGCTGTAGATTTTGATCCTAAGTGGCGATTACTAGACTTGTGTCATAGGAATAGTAGAGAAATTCTTAACTTTATTAATTTACTTATTTCCATTTACTTATCGATGCTGAACTAACATTGGGCCAGCAAGCAAAGTTCACAGCAATGAACTTTTTTATTGTCCTAGAGGAGACATTCGCATTCGAAAGTGAGACTTGTTCTTTATTTCTGGAAGTAAAATCATAATCCATTAGTGACACTGTAGTACATTTTTAGAACACATTACTGTTATATATTTGCAGTTGAATGAAACTTTCTTTTGTAGTTATTTTGAAGTGTTCGAAAACACACAGTAGTACAAATCCAAAATTAGCAAATATTTGTTTTTATGTAATTGTTACATGACTATCGTAAATATAACAATTTACATTTACATGTAAAGTAAATGTCTGATTAAATATATTTCAATAATGCGAGTAATACACGTTTATAAAAATAAAGTCCATGCTTTCTTGTGTTCCTGCTGAAGAAGATCAAGCCCTAAAACATTACCGCACCCCTAAATTGCCTACCCATGCCTCAGTTGAAAACTCTGCGTAACCCCCCGGGCCAATCGCAGGGTTGTTGCGGGGGGGGGGACCGCGGCGTGGCGTGCGGAGGGGCACGCGAGGGGGCTCTCGCGGGGGGCAGCGGCGGAGGGCCCAGCAGCGGAGGGGCTTGCGGGACCGGCAGACAGCGCCCACCGCGGCGCAGGCCGCATTCCAGGCCCCGGGCCGCGTCGCCCATCCCGCCCGCCCGCCCGCCCCGCCCCCTCGGCCCGCCGCCGCCCGCGGCGCCTGACGGTGCCGTTAGCGCAGCGCGTAGACGGCCGTGCGCCGCGCCAGGCGGTCCAGCTGACGACGGACGGGATACGAGCCACAAATCCCACATGCGTAAAACAGCGGGTATGATTCACGGACAAGATTAATCCTAGGCCTATAGGATAGACGAGTTTGCATATCATATGATCTTCCAGTACGAGTTGGCACCACTATTTTTAAAATTCACGTTGATACGTTGCAGTACTTTTAAAATGTTAAATCATTCGTAATATTTTTTTGGTTTCTAATTAAAAAATTTTCAAAGTTTCCAAAATTTCAATTTAAAAAATGTTTGCTCTTCAGTTTAATTGAATTAGTGCCCCTTTAGATATGGAAAATTGCTTATTAAAATACAAATAGAAACATAATTTTATTGAAAATTTTATAATTTTCAAATTGATTTTTTAAAGAAATCGTTACGTGTACAACTTTTTACATGTACCTACACTTTCTACATGTCAAGATGGAACAGCAAACATTTTATTGTTTCATCTCGGGCAGATCTGAAGTTATCAAATATTCAGAACGGTAAATTGGGGACAATATTGATCCGTGGATGTGATACAAATGGTAACCATAGTAGTTTTAATGACAACAAGTAAGAGAAGAAAATCGTTTTCCCTCTGTTTCCCGCTGTTGCTGTTATCGGCCTGGGAAACAATTTTTACGATTCAAGTCTTAGATCCCCCTTCTCCAATTGTTTTGTACACTGCATTCTAGTTTTTGGATAAGTTGACAGTACTTTTGACACTTACCAAATCTCACACCGCATTACATTGGGAATTCTGGACCAAAAATATAACTGGCAATGTAACATTCTCCCCATTTCCAGTTTTCACGAACCGGGAGCGGTGGCTCAGTGTATGAACTGATGTCACTGCAGTGCCTTTGAACGAGGGGTCGTAGGTTGGAGTTCCGACGGCGCGGCGGCAGGATATACGACACTAGCTTTCGAATTCAGTCGCTTTCTGGAGAAGAATTCTAGCGGCCGGCTGCAATGATCGGTAGTTTTCTGTGATTTCTCCGATCAACACCAGGCGAATACCGGAGCAGTACTCTAACAAACGGGCCAGGGACCGCGCGTGATCGTTCCTTCCTCTTCCTTGTCTTATCCTCACCCACACACACTAACATGCACTACACTTAGAACTTGTCCAGGCTGGGACAATTTCCCGCTGGTGGGAGATACCTGGTTGGTGGTTTCTCCGATCAACACCAGGCAAGTGCCGGAGCAGTCCCTGAACAAACTGGCCACGGACCGCGCGCGATCTTCCCTTCCTCTTCCTTGTCCTATCGCACACACTTAACACTATTATGCACTACACTACCACATGCCGGAAGACCGATCGGGGATTTAGAACTTGTCCCAGCTGCCGGTGGTGCCCCCTGGCGAGAGATACCTGTTGAGAAACCCCTAGTCGACGGTAGCGGCGCCGGATCTCGCATCCAGGGGGAACACCCCACCAAAACCATGTTCTACACTTACGGGACTAATGACCTCAGTAGTTGACGCGCCCAGAATCACTAACAATCAATCAATCAATCCAGTTTTCACCCCATTTCGGACCACTGTGAGGCGGTGGCCGCGTCCTCCCAGCGCGTCGCATCCCAGAGGCTCTCTACACGGAGGTGCTCGCGCGGCGGCCCACATACACTGCTCCACATTTGCCTCCACGAAGCCTTAGCTTCGGAAGGATCCGAGAATCTTCCTGCTTTGTGTGACTCAGGCCGCGCTTTCCGCTCCGCAAGTTCATTCATCCTGTTCTTAAGTGGCTTTATGGAACATTTCTGCTGTTGCGTCGTGTTCCGTGGCTGACTTCGGAAGACAATCATGCTTTTTCACTCGGCGTCGTTGGATGTGGTGCTCTCGCTTTGTAACCTGCTACGTTTCAATCAAACTCGTTCCACATTTCTCTGGATTTTTTTGCAGTTTCTTTAATTTCTGTAGAGGTATATATTAACCTTTAATTAATTATTTGTATTAATCATAATTTTTTATTAATTTATTTCCAATTTTCATTTTGTTCTATGAAACGTCGAAATAAATACCAAAGATACCTACCTAAACTGGGGCTATTAGTAAAGTATAAAGCTAAAAAAGTAAGGGGTAAAAATAGACACTACAAGAATTGTCCTGCTAACAATTTTCCGATGTAGTTTTGCACTACTTTATATTAAGTTTTCCAATTAATAGAAGCATATTCTCGGAAAAACAATTTTAAATCCAGTCTCCATCTCTCTCTCTCTCTCTCTCTCTCTCTGTGTCTCTCTGTCTGTCTGTTTCTATATATCTAAAGAATGAACGCGGCTCGACTACAGATACGCCGTGATCAGAGCAGAGATTCCGTCCATTTATATTGCCGTTTTCTGGATGACAGGAATTCTTAATCGAGAAATCCCGCAGCGGAGGATATAAATAGCGTTGAATTGAAAGGAGCTCTACAATAAAAGATCTCTTTTCATTTCCTGAGCAGCTCTTTTATCTCGCATGAAAAGGCAAGGAAATTCCGGTAGGTATTTTTCTCTTTCAGTAAAGAAATCTTCATTTCGTGGTTAGTAACGACATGGGTTCGGCACTTAGTAACAAAAGTGGGGTAAAATAAAATGTAATTGTTCAATAATTAGATGAAATGTTGCACTCTTTGTAAAATAAATACATAGAATCGATAAAAAAGCACGCGAGTGTTAATATTAGTTCAAATCATTCTGAAAACACTATAAAACGAAACCATAGTGACTTCTATTATTATGTGATGATTTTTTGAATCCATCATTGAATGAGTCAAATCAAGAATCATTCAAGCATAATGTGGTTGTAATAGATCGATTTCCGTAGTATTCGTATTATCCTACCTAGTGATCGTGCAACATTATACTACGCCACGTGAAGCTGATGCAAAATCAAGAGAAACTTTCCACAACACACTAAAATTCAGCGCCTCTCTTCCCCATGTTCCAACGGGAAAAATCAACAGACTAGAAGAAAATTGCTGCAAATAAGCATTTTAGACACCGATACGCTCTTCAAAGAGCCTCAAAGGGGGAGCGGCAAGCAAAGGCGCAAATCGCAGTGGCTGTTGAGGAGCACATGCGGTCGGGGTCGGATTTCGCCAACGGTGAGTAGCGGCTCGCGCGCGCGTCAGTCGCCTGGACCACTCTGTCCCGTTGGACGCTTCTCAGAACCGGCTGGGGCAGCGGCGCAGGAAGTCTGTCGCATGCATTCAGAAAACCCGCTGCACTCCCGCTCCACAAGCCGCGCCGCGCCACGCCGCCCCAAGCCGGCTGCACACCTGCGGCGGCCAAAGAGTGTTTTCGACACTAGCTGGTTGGCTAAATGGGGTTCAGCCGCTGAATGGAAGAGAATACTAGCAGCCGACTGCTCGGACTGCTAGTTTTCCTAGGTTTCTTCGATCAACTCTAGGCGAATGTCGGATCAATACCCTAATAAATGCGATGGTGTAGTGGTTAGCGTATCGGGCTACTACACCCAAGTTTGCGGGTTCAAACACGATCGAAGCCGTGGATTTTTAAGGGCGAAAAAATCCTTCGTACGCCTTCCTTCGGAGGGGAAGTAAAGCCGGCTGTCCCATGTTAGTACATTTACTGCATGTAAAAGATCCTCAAGCCTAAATGATGCCTCTGAGCTAAATTCAAATTGCCTGTTTCGTCGCCCAAGTAATACCTTCTTTCTCCCATGATTGGTGAAAGGAGTGTAACGGAATTTGCGTGGTCAGACGGAAGAGCAGGCCTCATGGCCTGAGTCTCGCCACGTAGAATAAGGCAAATTCAATTCAATTCAATAAACGGGCCATGGACCACGCGCGATCGTTTCTCCCTCTTCCTTCTCCTATACTCTCCTCTTTCTTACACACACTTACCCTTACATACACTTCACTTCCACACTTGTCGGGAGACCAGACGGAAGCTTAGAGAGGGTCCCGATTGAGGCGGTGCCCCACTGAGGGAGATACCGTAGAGGAAAATCCCACATGCCAACGGGTAGGTTGTCACAAGATCTCACATTCCAGCGCAATGTAACATCCCACCACCCAACATCCACCTACCTATGAGATCAAAGACCATAGTAGTCGACGGGCCCGGAAATGCTTAATACTCGTAATCAATCGTGCAGAACGCGAATGAAGAACGCACTTCGATCTGTTGCTGCATAGTGACCCCTTCCAAAAGAAAGGCGGTAAAAATACTTCAGAGAAACGTGTCATAAAAGTATTTGTTTTGGATTGAATTAATTATCACCAAATTATTATTAAACCATTGTGACTTCATTTTCTTCGTGATCTTGTCGACATAAACAACAGGTTTCATTTTATTGAGAAATTTCCGTCGTACAAATTTTATTTCTCTGCATAAGCAATTGAAGTACATGAATCGAATATTCAACCTAGACAAAATAACATTCAAACAATGAGACAAGTTTCATTGAAGCAGAAAAACAGAATTCATAAGTCATAAATATTGATTTTGTTTACATACTGGTAAGAGAGCGTCCGAGAGTAAAAAGCATTATGTACATGAAATTGAAAAAGCTTGTTTACTAACTTTTACAATCTTGCATTCTGAATTGTTTTCACTCGTGAATAAAGCTTTTTTTTTCTTTATTGTATCATAAAATTACTCTGAATGTATTTTTTAAATGTTTTTAAATTTGAAAATTAAAAAAGTAAAATAGAAGTGTATGAAATTTGAATTATTAATTTTCTAAATGTACCTTGTCTATGATTATGTTTTTATTTGTACTTTGTTTGGTATTAAACGTATAATGTTACTGGAAAGGTGCGGTTGTATGTTGGAAAGGTGCGGTAGAGATGGTGTCCCCCGTCTCGATCGTGTATTGCACGTAAACCCCGGCATTTATTCATTCACCGTGAACCTTTGTGGCCTTTTCCGAAGATGAGACATTCACAAGTGATTAATAGTTTGCGGTGAAAAAAATTAATGAGAGAAAGATGTTGACGTTGTTTACTTCTATTCACCACACGAGACAATGATGCAAGCAATGTTTCGCTGTCGGTTTCGAACATGTGTGACCTTAGTGGCTGAGACGACGGCCATGAAAGCGGAATTACCGGTTCCTAAGCCAGGAGGTTGTATAGCACAGAATCTGCTTTGAGGACTTTGCATATTTTATGATTTGTAAGTATACCTCGAATTATGCTAATGGTGTTTCTACCACACATGATGCATATACCCCTCAAATCAGATACGTAATAGCGATTCGTATTATTCGCAGATTAAAACGATATTTTGAATGGGTGGAAGCATCATGGGCTAACTCGTTTATAATTCTATAGGTTTTTATGATTGACTATCAGCAGTACTTGAGTCTGTTGACTCCAAGAGTTTGAGAGAACCAGTTGGGATGCGGTTGGTAAGTAGCTTTCCTTGTTCAAAACTCACGTAATCCAAATACGGCCCTCGTGTCGTTGTGCCTGCCTTTCCTTAAAAACAATGCAACGCAATCCGACCATTGGGGACTTTGACCTTCGTTTCTCGTGGCCATTGTCGCTCCCAACTTCGGATACCGAAAAGGTCTCATTGCAAAACCGGTTCAGAAACAGCGCGAGTAATTCTCTTCCCCATTCTTTCTCGTCAGGTCGTAGACCTTGTCATGACAAGCGAAGCTCTCGCTTACTGACAAGTCAGAGGGGGCAGGATTACATCAATAACCTTTTTTACAACCTCTTAGTTTTACCGACTTACACTCATCTAGAATTCAGTTTGTTTGCCTAGCTATTTTTATCACGAACATTAGAAGCATTCGTTGCAACAGTTCAGCAATTTTAAGAATAAGAATAATCTATACTTGTAATACACCTTGTTTCGATTCAAGTTCTGAACACATAATGTGAATAAATATTCAACAAATTTATGATTTATAATAGATCAAGTTCTGCTGGACCTCGAAGTATATTTCCTAACAAATAGTTCAGTACGTAGAAACAAATAAGTTAAATTGCCAACCAGTCTGTACTCATTAAAAAAAGGGGTGTTGCAATTTTTATGCAGATTTTGTGGAGAGTATTTTGGGAGATTTAAAAACAATCAGTTTTCGGAATCCTTGCCTATAATTTGGGTCATTTTATTTTCTTCTATAACATCGCCACATACCTTCTCTAATCATTTATGAAATCATGTCATATGTTTGGATTAGTACTTCTATGTAAGTTCCAAGTAATGCTTCCAATAACTTTTTCTAATGGACCTCATTTTGGTGTAATGGCAGTTACCCAGAAAATCATCTATCACCATTGATACAAAAGTGAAAACCAAACATTTCACTAACGAATTTACCTTTGAGATGTCCAGCAAACCTGCCTTTCAGTATTCATCGGATGATTCATTCTATTCAACCAGATAGAAGGAGAAATTGGCTAGAATATCTAAAAAGGGCCGAGAGGAAGACGTCGCAGATATTTCCAAGAGTTCCAAAAGCATTTTGTGGACTTCTTGCGCATAAAAAGAAGAAACAGAATTTGTTTTACACTTTCACAAGAGAAGTTATCACTCTCGAATTCCTCCACGCCTCGACATTTAATTTCGCCGTATTCTATTCGCGGCGGCAGTAGGCGGCTCCTTTTCACTACGAGAACGGCGGGAGGGGCGGGCGGGCGGTGGCGCGCGCATTGTCTGCGGCCGGGGGCGGCGGCGGGGGCGGCGGCAAATATGCGCGCGCTCGTCCACACACATTCACGTTGGCGCCGCTGTCTGTCGGCGACCCGCAATGGTCCGAAATCACACCACAAGCGCGAGTATAAAATTGCCTGGAATTTCCAAGCTTTTGCTTCAATTGTTTTTTTCTTCATTTAATGAAGGTGTTTTATTAATAATAAATTAAGCGACATTGAAAATACATAAATATTTGTCGTTTTTTTTTCAACTTTTTTCGAGATTCCGATTGTTCTTTTTTTTCCTCGAGCTTGATAAATGATTTCTTTTTTCTTTGCAGTTGCGTTTTTTTGTTTGTCAATATTTATTGAATGAATGTATCGTCCAAATATCACTGAAAGAGCTGCAAATAAGTGCATTAACTCTCTTTCCGAAAGTGGGGCGGTTTTGAATAATACATTTACCAATGTGTTTTATTTATTTAATTTAAAGTATGTATTATGGATACAGCATTATAGGGTAGGATTAATCCGTCTTGTCACTAATAGAGGTATTCCCAGGACTGAGCCCTGTTTTTATTTATTATCCTCGTCTGGGGAAAGGGAGACATGTGGCGAACATGACGTATTCGCATCACAGTACCTAGCTTATTATTCGGTATTCCTGGGCTTTCTTTCGTCACGCAGCTATAGAGAAGGTTTGAATTAGAAAACTACCGCTTAATTTTTACCCTGGCCAGTAATCGAACTCGGCACCACTTAGGAAAGCTAGCACCCAGTCCATGAGCCGCACGAGGGGCACGACACCTTTTAAGTCATTTAATTGTCCCTTAATTAGTTCTTCATTTTCCCCTTTGAAGAGCACCTTAAATTTGTTGGATTAATTTTCGTTTTATATAATATGTATTTTGCCACGCGCCACTGCCTTTGGGCCCATTTCGGAGGCGAAGGCTCGGAGGGCGTCGCCGTCCGTCAGCGGCGGCGCGCCGCGACGCGGTGGCTATCTCCTCTGGCCGGCGCGGCGCGGCGCGGGGGCGCAATGTGCTGCGGACCATTAACTTTCCGCGGTGGCAGCGGCGCGGCGGTCGCAAGTGCCACTGGACGCAGGCGCTCGCGGACGGCCGCGGTCGCGACGCCGTCGTTCCGCGGCCACGCCTCTCCACACCACTCCTCGCCACGCCCCGCCACGCCGCGGCGCGCAGTTTCCGGCAAAAAGCTCTGGCGGCGCCGCCGCATGCCGCGCGTGCACTCCGGCCACCGCGGGGGCAGAAGGCCTGCGGCGGAGGGCGGACGAAGAGTAGTGCGCGAGAAGCGGCGGGGGTAGTAGCAGCAGGAGCTCCAGAAGTGTCGCGCGGCAACTTTTAATTGCGCCGGCCCAGACGGCGGAAGTGCGATAAAAAAGGAGGCATGAAGGTCAGATGTGATGATGTTGCAAATAATCCAGCTGGGATGAAGTGGCAAAAAAGAAGCGACCGATTGTGTTGGGAAGAGGATGACAGGGGATAAACAAATATCACGAATAACAGCAAAGTGGAACTTAAGGTTTAAAATTAAGGTTCAGTGAATGTTCCTAATAAGCCGACAAAAGGGGACGTGTCCCGGAAAAGCAGCAACAACATATATTTTTGTGCAGAAAATAACTTCACAGGACCTCTGTAATCAATTTGAAACGAATAATATATTAAAAGACAGGTTGCGCAGAAAACTGAAAAAGTGTACAGATTAAAGAAAAACATTGAACAAGGCTGCAAATAAAGGTAACCGTTTTACCACAAAAGAGTAAATGATAGAGTGCGATCGAAGATTTTCAGAGTCACGTTTTTGTGCTGAAGTAACTGGGTGAGACGACACGTTTTAGATGGAAGTTTTGACCATTTTTTCATGACTTTCTTCATAACCTGAAATGTTAGAGTATAGTATCGATCATGACTGGTTGAATGTATATAGAAAGTATTGAACACTTTACACTTGAGATAGATAGAGTGTAGAGTGCCATTCATGAACATTTCATGTTCTAAATGTTTTTTTCCTACTTATTTTACTAAATTTCTAATTTAAGATTGTTTTTGATAATCCCTTATATATAAGTGAGGGTACATTTGTTTCTGTGTATAAAAAGATTAGTGTTTCTGGGAAAATTGTTCCCAAATTTCACCGAAATGCTTTTCAGCTACAAAGAAGAAAAAAATAAGTTGCAAGTCAAAATGTTACCCCGAAGTATGTTTTACGTTATATTTAGTTAAATGCAATTCCAGAGGCATGTGGACTGGAGTGTTGCTGGGTGACGTGGAGCGGGGAAGGGCGGAACCTGATGGAGCGAGCACAGCGGAAGAACCGGGAGGGGCACGTGGAGCGAATGGGTCGCAAGGAGCAAGAGGAATGGAAGGAGAACAAGGAGGGGTCAGAAAGAGAGGAAGAAGTGGTAAGAATGAATGTAAAGGGATGAGCTAGAGGAGCGGCAAGAGCAAAAGTAAAGGGAGAAGCGGAAGTGGAGGGGGTAAGTAGCCCGAGTGGAGGAATGGGCGTAGCGGAGGATCGTGGTGGGGAGTGGCTGGTTGGGGGGGGGGGGGGGAGGTGTAGGGTGGCAGTCACGGCAGGCCGATCAGGGCGCGCGAGGGAGACGGATGAAGCGTGTGAGGTTGCTTGGATTGACAACGCTGATTTATGAGGTAGTTCCCAATAAAATATCTTTTAATTTGCTTTTGCGTCTACTATTTCGTTGGCGTGTGTTATTTCTTATCTCTATGCATCTTACTCGCTTTCAAAGTTTTCTATACGGTTATGCGGTATATGTGTGTATGGGTTGTAGTGTTTGTTCATCTTAATCCACCGAGCTTTAATTACTTTGCTTATTACATAATAATATTTAATTGTAATGGTTTCCTGACCTTAATAAGGTAACGGACGTAAATATATTCCTTAAAGTAATCATAATAATTAGAGTAAATAATAATAATAATAATAATAATAATAATATCAATAACAACGTATACGTATAATACGTAGTATAATACGCGCATTTATATTTACGTACCTAGTAAAGATTATGGAGTCGGATTTGTCGCCGGGTTGGGATGGAGGGAAAGAAGGTACGGGTAGAAAGGCTCATCTGCTTTCCCCTCTCACTCCAAACAACAGCAAATCCCGCTGTGGCGGCGGCGTGGCTATCGATAGAATGCTGGCTGCGCTCCGACGCGCCGTGTGCCGGAAGCGCGAAGCCGCGGGCCCTGGGCGCGGGGCTGCGGGTGAGGGCCGCGCGCGCAGCTCAAGGAAGAGGGAAGCATCGGCTCCGCGGAAGAGACAGACACAGCTTGCGCCTGCGCGCTGGAAACGTGTCAAGGACGCGGTACGCGCATCGCGACGTTTTTGTCTCTAACGCCTCGCCGAAGACGTCGGAGAAGAAAAAAAACTAGACGCACTAAGAGTGCTGCTGTCGCGGAATAATGTGAAGGCCAACATTGTCGCGGAAGCGTGCGTACCTCATTCACATCTTTGCGACTGTGATAGGCGTAAGTTAATTGTTTAGAATAACGATACGTTCTTTTCGGCGCATATACGAAAATATAAGTGATATAGTATGGTTAAAAGTAGTCCGGCATATATTAAGGGCACGAATATCAAATTCATTGTTCCAAGTTCAAATTCAGTGTACAAGTTCGTACAGTTTGACTTTGTAGAACGAAATATTTCGAGAGGAACTTCTGTGTTGTTCGTTAACGTTATTGATAGTAAATGTTGAAGATATTTTGTGCGAAAACTTGCATACCTGTATTGTTAAAGAAAAATGTCAGGGGGCATGGAAAACGTGTATTTAAACATCATCCATATACAGCTAATATTTTGGTTTTTCATTTTATATTTTTATTTCTGTTACACTCGCCCAAAAAACAAAGATAATGATAAAAACGAGCGCAATTGATGATTTGAAACCCGCGCGCAAAACATCTACTATAATGGCGGCGGCCACTATAATGACGGGTTTTCTTGCCTGCGGAAGTTTCAAGCCCTTGCGATATTTCTCTTGATACACTGCTGCTTTCGCAAAAATGTGATCGGCATTATTTTTGGCCCACTGTTTTGCTTGTTTCATTAAACCAGTTGTTTCTTTGAGAACGAGACACATTCCATGATGTGTTTTATTCACTTATCTCTTAAGTTGTCTGTTAAAAAGAAGGCTAGTCAGGTTAGTATTCCATTACAATTCTACACAGCCACTAAATTTACTTAAACGTTTATCGTAGTGTATAATTAGGTTTTCTATCTTGATATAACTTAACCCATTTACCAAAAAATGAATATTTATACTTTTTGACTTGCCCTGATATTTTCTATTTTTCTTTCTTCATCTTGTAAAACTAAATGAACATTTTGAATAACACTCTAGAGAGAAACGCTAAGTTATTTCACAACGCTTTTGCATGTATACAGTGTCGATTACACAAAATGGATGATTCCATTCAAGATAATCGTGATTTTTAAGTCATCAGTGACTGTGATTTAAAATGTTACTCGCAAAATGAGAAATGCTTACAAATAAACAGAGAGAATGAATCCTGCGAGTCTAAATGTCATAAGTATATTCGAATTCCACGCAAGGCAAACATGTTTTATTTTTATCATTGTGTGGAGGGTAGAGGCAAAACCACATATCCTTTATATTCATCTGAATCATCATTTATTACTTCACAATTGCCCAAGCATCATTGCTTTATTGTCTACATCCCGAGAGAGACGGAGAGAACACTAGAATTTCTTGAAAAAGAGAAGTTATTACTCTCAATTACAGTGAATGAAGTTTGGAACTTCATTCAATTCGAGGAAAAGTAGGATGTAGTATCACACTTTGCCGTTTGTCAACAAATACCATTGAGGTAACGTTCACAACACCTGCTTCTTCCGGAAACAGCCCACTTTGGATCGTCCGCGGCGATGCCTTTTCTACAGCAAATAAAAACACCAACTGTTTGCAATGGTTTTCTCCGCGTGCCATAAAATAGAAAGCGGGTTTTGTCAACACGAAAATTGGTGACTTCGGCCTCTTGCTAACAAGTGAGGAAGCTGCGCTGTTGTAAGTCCCTTGGGAGCAGAAAGAAACACGCGACAGACAACGGCCGGCGGTGGAGGCAGTCGGGGCGGCAAAAAGCGGCGGTCGACAACGGCCGGTAACGTGGGTGGTTCAAAGAACTAGAGCACCAGGAGCGATCTAACCCGCTTTTGAGAAGATGGGATTTCTCACTGGAAGTCAATACCGATTACAAAAACACGGGTTCCATTCGGAATTCGAGCTCTTTTGCCGGTGATGGTAATCTCGATGCCAATTGTTTCACTTTCCTTTGTACTTCCATCATTACTTTAATACTTTTACGACTCATTTTGTTTGCTCTTGTAGTTTCACGGTTCTTATTTATTCCTCTCAAATGTGCGTAACTCGTAGCTCACACAAAATTGTTGAGATAACCAATTAACTAACTGTAAGGTTAACTAGTGGCTTTGCATGAGCTGTGATGTGAAGCTGGACTTTCTCCCTTTCAGATGATTGATTTTGATTGTATTATTTAAAATTGGTTTTATTTTTGTTCTTGTATACAATTGTTACATGAAATAATTGTATGAGTAATTTTCTTGAAATGCGGGTGTTGTTTAGATGCGCTTCTAACTATTTTGTTTTATCATTAGAAAATATGACAAGGCCACCCTTTTGTTACTCTAAAGCGGGTCACATCACGTCGTAATAATTAAGCATGTCGGATCGAAACGTGATAGAACGGGTGACTGCCCATGAGTTCCAGAAAAGCTTTGCAGAGTCGTGACGGTGTAAGCTGTGTTGTCGTTTTCCTATTGGCGGAGGAAACCACGGCTGCTGCTAACTCATTGCCAATGACACTGCGAACGTCCTCATGGTCGATCAAAGCATAAAGGATTCATTATATATTTCTCGACAAGAGTTATGAGATTTTTTTTCTTCATGACTCGCGATGAGAAATACTGTTAAGTGACCAGAAGACCAGATTTTTTATTGCAGTCTTTATTACGAAAAATCCTTCAACTCCAAGCATTCACCAATGAAATAGGATGTTTTCAGCATTAATACAATCCATAAAGCATCAGTCTTCCCTAAAGCTATTTTTTACGAACAATATTACTACAGTAATAATGTTTATTACATTAAAGAATACTACAATTACCATTACCTTAGTAATATTGTTTACCATATATATTGCAAATTATGGATGTTTGTGTGTTTATTGAGAAGCATTTTATTTCTCAGAAACGTTGCACATAAATACTACACTTGCAACATTTTCTTGACAATTCTCTAATTGTTTGGTTTGTTTAATCTTTGTACTCTAAATTTCAAATGCTGTAAACAAATTTATGTCGGCTTTGCATTAATTATAATCTTCTTCCATCATGGGTATTTAGTATCTGTCAAATATTATCTCTATGAACTTGTGAGAATTGGCAAATCCTACTGCAAAGCAGATTTGTCGACAATCATCTCTCTAATTCCATCCTCCATTGCCAAATCCGAATTTGACGCGTTAATATCATTAAATTGCGTTTTTTAGTCGTCTCAGCATCAAACAAATGCAGTGCAATACTGCGCCAGCACATCGGGATTCTCTAGGGTCGCCGTGTCGGTGGAATCGCGGGCATTGCTGGCACCACAATTTCAGAATCGAGTGCGGAATGGACACACAGGTGAAGAGGGAAACTGGTGAAATGTGATGATGTATGATAAATGAGTCTTGGAAATCGAGAGGGAGAAGGAAACGAGCATAACAGTGGCGATGCGTTCATGAAGAAGGCCCGAATAAGAACATGGAGGAGGTGAAAGATAAACGAGGGCGAAGAACATAGGCAAATAGATGGGAGGTAGGCACGGAAGATGCCGAAGGAGGAAGGACGGAAAAAGGAAGGGTTGAACGCAAAGGGCGATGTTGAGAAGAAGCGGCTGACGAGGCGCGGAAGAGGAACCAGCGCCGGCAGAGCGGGGCCGGGAAAGTGGTGGGGACCGAAAAGGGTCGTAGGAGGGGGCAGGTGTCCGTTGCGGCTCGGAGGGGTGGCTCGCGGGGGCGATAACGCACGAGGGCGAGGGGCGGCGCGTGAGAGAAATCGGCGTCGGGACGGGCCCAGCGCGAGGGACGCGCTAATCCGCTGACGGCGCGCAGATTAATTTCGCCCCGGGAGGCGCCTCTTTATCGCGACCGGCGCGGCGCGGGCACGGCGCGGAGGAGTGCGCGCGCGCGCGCTCACGGACGGTTTTGATCCGAGGGCGGCGGAGGCGTCGCGACGCGGTGCGACGCTGCGTCGCGTCGCGTCGAAACAGCGCGGCGTGCGGAGAGGGCGGGCGGGCGGGCGGTGGCTATTGATCGCCCCGCCCCCGCCTCTCCCGCCGGCGCTAATCCCGCGCGCTGAGCGCCGCCGCGCCGCTCCCACGCGACCGGAGCGGCGCGACGCCGCGGCGGACGGGACGCGCCCCGCTCAGCCCTGCCGCCGGCGCGCCAGGGGTTCACAACCTCCAGTGCCGCCGCGCTCTCTTCGCGCGAAAAAACGTGTTGTCAGCCCTGGTCCGGTGATGTAATATACTGCGCCTGTTCAAAGCAGCCACGGAGGGAAGAAAGTAATTATTTTATGTTTTTAATATAAAAAGGGCTGTATTTTGCATATTCTTATATAGTCATGTTCTTATAATACACATAATTTCTCGCATTGATTATTTACATTTTTATCATAAAATAATCATATAACACAGTAGTTACGTATATGTAATTTGCTGTTCAAAGGTTGATAATTTACTAAGTATTTTTTAATTTTTGTTTTTAAACTTTTCGAGCCTTATAGTCTGAAATAAATGTTCAGATGTTTTTTAACCACGACGAATATGTTTATGGAAGAAGTGTCACTTGTATTCTACTGTCATTGTATACTCTATAAACGTCGTTTTTGTATCTCTGCTGTTCAGGCTTTTAATTGCCAAATCAATCATTAATCAACGATTGATTGCTAGGGCTAATGAGCCATAGCTGCCTCGACTCGAAGGGTCGCAGGTTCGAATTCCGCTTCGGGCATGGATGTTTGTGTGTGTTCGTGATGTCCTTACATGTTCTTCCTACAGTTACCTCTAGAATTAAAACAATCACAAAGGTCGCTATATGCCCAAGATGTTAAAAATAACCTTAATAATAATAATAATAATAATAATAATGATGATGATGATGATGATGATGATGATGATAATGAAAACGATCGATTGACCGTAAATAGAATTATCATTTTCTCATCAAATAAATTTTTGGAAGAAAATATCAAAATGTGTTGTGGTTAAGCGTAATGCATAACATCCTGTACCAGGACTTGCTTTATGTTGGATTTCTTCGACGTGAACATTTTTACCCTGTCTTTTCTTCAAGACCACAACCCAATAGCCGTGAACCAGGAAATTAGGGCCGTAATAATATCAAATCTTTTCGAACCCTCACGAGGGTTTGAACCCTCACTATACGTCTACATGTCGATGACCGCGTAGAGCATCTCTCGGGGTTACGCAAACCGCAAAATGGAAACCCCTGTCCCGTAACGGCTCATCGTCGGGAGCCGCGGAGGAGCCGGATTAAGCCCCGCGCCGACTGCCAGCGATGATTGCCTCCTGCCTTTTTCTTCCTCGCACTCTCAGGGCGCTCTATGCAGACTTTCGCCGCGTTCCACAGTTCACGCCGTTTTTTCCAGCACTATCTGATGCGACTTTGTTAGTACTTCGCGAAAAGAAATCATGCAGTTCGTTTGCTCTCGGGAAAATGAAACGATGGGTCGGAAAGGAAAATACATGATCGCACGCTTGATTATCACCATCTTTGTATTCTTACGGAGTTTCAATCGAATCATTAAACTTGTTAAATCCGAGAATCAGCTATTTTTATCTTCTTTGCCATCCAGGGACTTGGCTGAAAATGACTGAATGTAGGTGACTCTTGATTATATTACTAAATTCATCAGCTAAACATCTGTTCATGAGTCGTTGATGCAGCATATAAAAAACAGCCCGAGATACAAATCTAGCATGCAACTTGTATTTGCTAAACATGGTACTTGTTCCAACTTTTGATAAAAAATAATATACTCGCACCTCCAGATCAAATAACACTCTCTCATGAGTATCAGAGTAAGTTAATTACTACTGATGTTTATTTAAGGTATAAGTAATTATCTAATTTCAGAACTCGTAAAACCCGAAGCATTTTAAGTTAATCCCACATTCAGTTGCGTTACCTGAGATATAATAAACAGAACCTGAAAGTCAGAATGAATTATTGTTTGTTATAAATAATATGTTTGTGATTAAACGAAAATATCGTAAATATGATTTTATTAGCTGATAATATCACTAATCTAATACAAATTGTGTGTCTCATTGGTTTCATTGTGTTACCTATATAATTGGTTCTAGTGTAATAAATATTTTCTCAGGTAGTCTAGCATGCACGCGCCTAATGAACTTTCACATATCTTATTAGAGAGACAGATGAGAAACCTCTGAGTCTACTTTAAGTGTTTTGTAATTTTCTTCCGGCTCTTTCGGCGTCTGTGGCAACTTCATGGGCTAGCATTTGTGTGCAAACATACAATCTGCGCGATGTGAAACTAAAAGGCAACGTTTGATCTTACAAATATTTGTATCTAATTGACTTGGAATGCATTCTAGTATAGAGAGTAAATTCTTTTTACAACTTTTTCAGTTCACAATACTAAAGGTGGTTACAATGTCCTTTAGTCCTATATCGCTCTAAAAGAAGTGGAAGATATTTAATAACCTTCATGATATTGAGACTGAAAGTATTGTATATCCTTACATCTTTTTCTGGAGATAATAAATCTTTCTCTAAATGAGGGGTCCCCAACCTTTTTTCATCGACCCTTTAAGCAAATTGTTTGCTTCATCGACCTCCATACGTTTTCTCTCTAATGTACATCATCCGCAATCATGACACAAATAACTGAACATAAATGCATTAAAGATAACAATTTCTAACACCAATATTCGCATAATTTATTCTCATAAATATCTGTGTGAAAATTTTCAATAATCAAATACGTTTAGGCTATTGAATGATTGAATTTCCAATCTTTATTGAAATGCAATGGTTACAAAATGTTGAGTAATTTTTCTCCAGATCTAGCCATTGCATTTTTCCAGGACGTATTACGGGGAATACTATCTTGCGCTATACGGTATTGTTGTGAATTCTCTTTTAATTAAGTTATAATTTCATGAGTTTTCTAAAGTTCTAATTTCTAAGGATGAATGCTGAATAAGAAAAAAGAGGAGCGAAATTGTATTTTATTATATGGTTGTTGCATTATATCAGAAAATTGTTAACTATGTAAACTATTTTTTGTAATCAATGGGATCTTGATTATCCAGATCAGGCCCCGGTTCATATGTGGTTATTGACCTCCAATCGATCCCTTCATCATTCCCCGTTGGGAACTCCTACTTTAAATTATCAGGGGCATTTCACACTTTGGCAATTCCCAACGTCCATTGGATTACCAGCATCATCTTCCACGCCCGTTACTTTTGCCGCAACTTCCTCGAAAGCCAATTCCAACGACATGTGGTCACCATTCCCACCAAGTGCTGTTCGCTCCTCTAATTGCCGCACGAGCCTTACGACGCGACGCTCCTCATCAAAAGCGCCCGCCGACATATCCGGAAGCCCCGCGGCCGCCTCCGCACGTACAATGCTTTCATCTGCTTGCGCCGTGCAGCCCCGGGCCACCGATGCGCCTCATTGTTCTTCAAAGAGAAACCCCTTCCTCTGGAGGCGGGCGAGGCGCGGTGCGCGGGCACCGAGTTTGGCTGCGCGGGGCGAGTTTGCGTCGCTTATTCTTCTTCTAGACGTTATTTAATGTCTTACCCTCATTCGGGAACAAAGGTATTTCTCTGCGCAGGGAGATAGGGATTGAAATATGACTGGCGGGGGTTGCCAGACAATCAGCTTGCTTTTAATTTATGGGGGATCTTTGTTCAGGAAATATCGCGGATGTGTAGTTTTTGTACGATACACATTTGAGTGTATATTTTCTTGTTATTTTCATGACTTGAAGCACGAAGTTTTGTAGAAAAAGAAATCTGATCGGCGGTTTTTTGTTTGATGGAAAAGTGTGGAGGGAATTTTGTATATATTATCGAAGAAGGTTCTTTTGTCATGTGATGTTTGGGTTAGAAGTGATGTTATTCAAAAAGGCAAACATAGTGAAGTAACTATTTCGGGCACCTAAGGAATCATTTGAAAAAGGATTTGAAAGGAAATTATCACAAAATGTGTAAAAGTAGGTCATTAGTGTTGAACTTTGAATACGGCTACAGGCTGAGAAGGAAGACAGAGAAAGGTGAGAAAGTCAACTAAAACATTGATCGGCGCACCTTTGACACGTTTTGGGTCAGTTTACGTTTCCGTAAACATTAAATAGGAACTCTTTTCACATTTTTTCTTGAGTATGACTTAACTCTTTTCGGCGCACAGCAATCTTTCTTGTATGCTTTCATGCTTTATGTATTCACTGTGATGTAAAGGACCGCGACCAAGAAAAAAAGTCGCTTGATATTCTCAAAAGTATTTATGAATTGCAAGTCACTCAAACGAAGTTTACAGGCTCCTGAAGGCTCGCACAGTTCTCTTATCGAATCACATCACTGTTTGGACTTTTTAGTTAAGAGGAAGCATTAAAAAGATGAATAGTCTTCCTAGTAATAAGTATTAGTAGTAGTAGGTAGTATTACTAGGCAGTGATAGGAACTTATGAGAACGTATACCAAGCGATTCCAAGTGCATGCTTTAGAAATTATCCAGGAATTCGAAACAAAACTTTAATGAAATTAGCTATTCATACAAAAATTAAAGAGCGGAAATTTTGAAAAATTTTGCTTAATTTTTACCATTATTTCATAAATTTCATACGCACCTGGGGAATGATTAAAACCAACTTTATCATTAAAAGGCATTAATGTGAAACATTCACTTTTGAATTATTTTTGATAAGTTTTAATATACTGCAAATTCGTTTTTGTTGGAGAGCAATAGAGAAAATAAATTGAACTTTTTTATCGAATCGCAATATGCCTTGCCATCATGAGGACTATGTGGCTGGAAACTTTTTTAAACTTAGTAAATCCTAGAGTGTATGGAATCTCCCCTCAATGGTAATCTCCCCTCAAAAGGGAGATAAAAATGTCCAAAATACCTCCGATCATCAACTGATGTCCCTGCAGTACTTCTGACCTGAAGATTCTATGGTTCGAGTCCTGACTGTGGCAGGATTTTATACATTATTTACATAGCTAGTTCGAATTCAGCGGCTGTCTGGATGAGAATTCTGGCGGTAGTTTCACATGGTTTCTCCGATCAATCCAGGCGAATTTCGGAGCAGTTTCCTTGCAAATGGGTCATGGACAGCGCGCAATGTTTCCTTCCTCTTCCTTGTCCCATCATCACTCTTTACCTATGCACATTTACACTTATATGCGGTACACTACCACATATTTCGGGAGCTCAGGACTGGATCAGTGCCTCGCTGATGAGACATACCTGCATACGGTAAACATCGCAAGCGGACGTCTAGGTCGGCGCCGGACTTAACTATCCAGCGGGGGAGAAACACCACCACCTCCCGTGACAAAAATAGGCACTATATTTACGGACTAATGACCATAGAGGTTGACCCGCCCGGAAACACGAAATAATCAATTCAGAAAAAAGCTGGGGAATGGCGCGTTCGTTACGGCTGGTTAATTCGATATTTCTTCGGCAATATTTTCGTGTGATTCGAGGAATCTACAAAAACCTCACTCGGAGATGCGGTATTATAGTAAAACTCCACAGCCCAGACGTATCTCGATTGCCCGCGCCCATCGCGGCTCCCGGGACGTCTTTCATCATCCGCGCGGCAAAGTGCGCGCGCATCTTGCAGTCGCACGAATTTTGCGGTTGTCACGCTCCCCGCGCAATTTACAGCCGCCGCTTTACGGTGCGAGGAGGGAGGGGTCGATGAGGAAAGCAGGAGACCTTTCCTGGACCCCCGCGCCGGCGGCCTTCTTCGCGACCCGCCGCCGCCGCGCGCGGCCTAGGCGCCTCTGCGCTTTCTCGCATCTGCCGAGGGACGACGACGCCTGTTGCATCGTATGGCACGCGGCAAAATCGTCGCGCCTGGACGACGACGGGGGCTACATGAAAATGAACATGAGGGAACGATTAGTGAGGGAGTGAGTTTTGATTCAGGCGTAACGATCACTTTAGTGGTTAGTATCGTGAGTGCAGTGTAGGTTATATCTCGGAAGGTGGCAGTGCACTTCCCCTCTAAAGAATGAGATCCGGTGTCTATCTATACTTGGGATTAGAGATTTTACCCGCTCCAGGTCTCTCCCCAAGCGGGACACCACCCCCTGTCAATCATTGAGCTCCTGATTGATCTCTCGACATGTTTGGTAATGTAGCGATTGACAATATACGCGCGCGTTCTTTGGCCCATTTGCTTGTCCGACATTCGCCTTGTATTGATTGGAGATACCATGGAAAACTATCAATCAGAGAATTCGGCCGTTAGAATTCACTTGGTGACAGGAGTTGAATTCGACTCAAAAAAGTAGTTAATGTTGAAAATCCGCCATCATAGAGACTCGAACCTAGGACCTTCCGGTCAACAATTCAGCAGAGGCAACGTATTCCTGCTGAGCAATCGCAGCCGGTACAATTATTGTGACTTTAACAAGCTATGGAGTGAATGTTCATGAAATACATCAGCTCAATTTATAATAGTATATAAATTAACCTATGAATGGTATAGTTGGTTTCTATGTTCAGGAAGCGATCTTATTAGCAGTTCATCTAGCGATGATCATGATATCAATATGCTTCCTAGTGAAGTAATTGTCTGGGTGACCAAGGCCTGTCGCATTCTTTAAGGACAAGGCCCTGCCACGTCGTACTGTGCGGTGCGGCACCGCTTAATTTGCGCTTCGGGCGAAGCGCGACGACTGGATACATTTGGGCACGACGGGCGACACTCAGGGCGCTTTCTCGAAAGCTAACAAAGCGTATGGGCTTTGAGGCCTTCGAATACGCCCAATATATTTGAAGGAATGTTCTGGATTTTTGACCTGAAAATAATTCGTTCATGATGTGATTCATATCATTTCGCGAAATTTTAGATATCGTGTTCAATGAAAATGTGGGAGTCATTTGCGTCAATAGAGATAAAATGTGATTGTACCACCTTTTTGTAATAATTACTAATGCAATTATTTTATCTGCAATGAGTTAGCATCCACTCTACCATTACTTATATTATTTTTTTTAATTCATGCAATTCTATTTTTGTTTCAGGTGAGTGCTCCTTCATGTGAACGGAAGTTTGGAAGAAAAAGTAGTAAGTTTTCTAACGATAATTGTAGATATTTTATCCTGTTGCCTGTGACAAAGTTATTTTTTGTAGATGGTCCATATATTAATGTAATTATTCAACATCTGTTTTGTTTAATACTAAATTCGTTAAAGCGTTATTGTTTTATGCCAAAATCCCTAACAATGTTCTCTCAAAACAAGAGTTCAAAAAACTGTCTTTACAAAATAGAATTTTTATATAAATTATTCTTCTTATTATTATTTTATTATTATTATTATTTATTATTATTATACTATTATTACCATCATTACTAGAAGTATTAGTAGTTTTATAGAAGTAGCAATAGCTGTGTTTCAATGAATTTGATGATACACAAGGCGAACATATTTTGAAATCTCCGGACTCCCCTAAAAGAAATACAAAGCTCATTTCTTTAATATATTATCTCTGCGATGCCCCTCATCACATTGTAAATGCCAAGCCTAGGATGCAATCGGAAGTATGATAGAGCGTTCGTTCGTATTCCACCTAATGAAAGAAAACGTTTGGTATCTTGCAGTCTGCCATGCCATCCTTGCGGGAATCTATTATGTCCCGAGAGCAGCGCCAACGTGCTTAAAGCGAATGGACTCGACACGGGGCCTACGAACAGAAGCGGCGCTCAACTTTTTCCTCGGGGGCGGGTGTCTGCAAGGCTCTACGTGACGCCGCCATCTCGCGCGGCCCCTTTCTTTGCCTTTCCTCTCCGCCCGCCCCCCGCCGGACTTTTCCGGGAGGAGTTTACTCCTCGGTTAGCCGAACGTTCCTTCTCGCCGGCGCGGCGGTGGCGACGGCGCGGCGCCGCGGGAGGGCGAGCGGGCGATACACAAGCGGCGGTGGGCGAGGGACGGTGGATGGCTGAGGGCGATGTGGACGCGCAGTGGACTCTGGGTGTTTTTTATTGATTGATTAGCGATACCGGGTGCGTCAACTGCTAAGACATTAGTCCCGCAAGTGTAGTGCTTGGTGTTTGCTCGGAAGGTGGCCGTGATCTTCCCCCGCTGGAATGTGAAATCCGGCGAAGACTTACGGGCTAGCGGGGTTGACCCCAACCAGGTATCTTCCATCAGCGTGGCACCGCCCCACTCGGGATAAGCTCTAAACTCCTGACTGGTCTCCCGGCATGTGTGGTAGTGTACTGCATGTAAGTGTGAAAGTGTAAGTAAGGGGTAGGATAGGACATGGAATGGGAAGGAAAGAACGCGCGCGGTCCGTGGACCGTTTGCTCGGATACTGCTCCGGCATTCGCTTTATATTGATCGAAGAAACCACGGAAACTGCCGAATAGAGCAGCCGACCCCTAGAATTATTTTTCAGATAATGACTGAATTCGACCAAGCTATGTAAAGAGTGTCGAAAATCCTGGCACCGTTGGGACTCAAACCTAGGACCTCCCGCTCAGAGGCACTACACTGACATCACTTGATGCCCTGTGCCATCTCTCTCGGTGACAATGGGTGACGGGTGGAAGTCTTAGGGTAGGATCGTTGGACAGGGGCGGTGGGTATTAGGCCATAGGAAGGAAGCGATGGGACAGGGAGTGGCGATGGGTGAGGAGGGTACTCAGAATGGACAGTGGATGGCGGGGGGGGGGCGGTGGTCAGTGAGCGGTGAGAGAACGGGGAAGGTTGGGGGAGGCGGGTGTGGTGTACGAGGGGCGGTGAGTGGAAGGCGGTGGGTGGTCGCCTTCCGCCATGCTCTCTCCCGCTGCGCTGCCGGGCTGTCCCTCCGCTTGAAAAACAGCGGGATTCTCTTCGGATTCTACCGCCGCCGCGCGCGCAAGGGAGAAAGGCGGCCGGGCGGGCGCCGCTCCGCGTAAACAATTTCACGCGGGAGGGCGAGGGCGAGGGCGAGCGAGGCAGGGCGGAGCCGCGGCGGACGGGGAGATGGGGGAAGCGGGGGCGGATGAGTGCGTTTCTTTACTCTAGAAGAAAAGATAATCGCGGCTTCCTTTCCGCGATGTAGTTTCCCCTCTCCTCGTATTCATAAGAGCACTCTCAAATGAAAGAATTCTTTAAGCTGTTATATTTTCTTCCCTTTCTCCCTTTGAGAGAAAAGTGATTTCGTGTTCCGGGTGTTTTGAAGAGCATTGGGTTTGTTAGGGTTGGGTACTGCTTTACATAATATTATGGCTACGTCTTATTTACGTAACAATGGCTTCGAAAATTAGTAATGTTAGCATAGCAATTTCATTCTATGTGACTTCATTCCAAGGCGAATGAACTTTGGTTGCCTTTTCTGCAAAGTGTGAAATTGCAAATGACGCAAACGAATAATTACAACACGAGTTATTTTCGTGTAATAATTGAACAAGAAACGCCGAAATGAAAATTATGAAAATGTTAAATTAATAATGAATATATAAATATCGCTAATTTCAAGTATAACTGAAATTAATTTCTAATAATGCACTTATATGGTTACAATTCCCTATTTAGCCGCCTGTATATTTTAATTACAATAATAATATCTCAATTAGTTGAAACAATTATGTATCCTCTTAGTGTAGACAAATTTTAAATTAAAGATCGAGAAGAAATCAAAAGGTAAGAACGAACTAAGAGTATAATGATAAAAACACCGAGAACTTATTGAGAAAAAGACAGCTAGTCGAAGTGAGTTTATCGCAAGTGTTAAGAAAGTGTTAGGAAATGTTAAAAGTGTTAAATGAGTTAGGAAGAGAAAGAAACGAAAAGTGATAGGAAGTGTACAGTGTTAACAAAGTTTAGAAAAGAAAGAGACAGAATAACTGAAAGTGACCAGCGAATAATATACACCAAACTACAATAATTTAAGAATTAGCAATAAGTCAACCACCACCCTGCATGCATGAGGCCTTTGCCCTTAATCGGATTAAACAAGATTATTTTATTATTATTATTACCTTGTTAATATTAATAATAATAATAAAGTAAAGTGGAATTTACAGAAACAAAATAAATTATTTCAGATTAAGTTTCCTGAAGTATTACTTAGAACTCCTTCATATTAAGAATGTAATACCTCTCAAAGCAGAATAATTATATTTCCTCGAAAGATAATACCGACCATTCCCATCGAAACAATAGCAATATAGTCTATCTATCCTAACGCATGTAGTCATTAACCGATGTTCGTGGACAGAGATGAAGTCTCGCAGAGACCCTGCCAGACGACATTTAACGAGCTGTGACGTGAAGTGGTGCCACCAACGCGTTCATGAACCCAGCTTGTTTCCGCTGCGGTCAAGCGAGTGTCAAAGTTGGTTCGCCCGTCATCGGGTAGTTCGCGGACATTTTGAGCACTGGTCATGTAGGTAGCGGGAAACCCCAACCTTGGGGGGAAAATTATCGACGGATCTCTGGTAAATGGAGGAATTCGAGAAAGGTGACTTGGAAAGGCCCGGTTTTGATAATTGGGGGGGTTAATATTGATTAGATCGTCTGCATGAGTGTCAGGGAGGGTTAGAGGAATCTGGGAAGAGATGAGAGAGGTTGACCGCGGGCTGAGAGGCGATTTGGTGGTGGAAGAGGAGACAGGAATAACTAACTGAGATGGCGATTACGCGGACGAAAACGGGACAAGGCCGCTGTCTGGATTTCATAGAGATGATTGGGGGAAGCTGTCAACTTGCGGTTGTGGTTTCAAAGTTGAACAAAGGTGGAAACAAAGTTGAACAGCTAAATAACAAGATGGGCAATTAGGGGAAGGAGGATAACGCGGTGGCAAAATATGAGGCATAGTCGGCAGTAATGGCGAAGCGAGCGTAACCGAGAACGCTGATTTCGTCGTCAGCGAGAGGCGTGAGGAAGCCGTCCACTTCGACCATCTGCCTGTCTGGCAGGTATTACACCCGCCCCGTAGCGGAGCTGCCGGGTCGGCAGGGTTCGTCTGCGGTGACTGGGCGGGGCGGCGCGGCGCGACGGCCGGCGGTGGCTGGCGCCGAGCGCTCGTCACACTGTTCTGCTGCGGTCGCGCGTCGCTGCCCGTTAATTAGAGGCGGACGAGGGCTATCGCCGCGCGCAGGAAACCACGCGATAGGCCGCGCCCGGACTAGGAAGCGCCCCGCCCATCGCACCACGTCCCCGCCCCGCCCCGCCCTGCGCCACCCGCATCGCGGCATTTCCTGCCAATACCATGCCTCACAACCCCTGCGCTCAGCAAACAGGCTTCGTTCAATCTGCAAACAAAAGTTCAATCACGGAGCACTGCTCATTGGTCACGATACGATACAAAGTACTCGCTTACGAAGTTTTACCCTCTCAAATAACTTGTTTATATTGAATGTATGTTTTCTTCACAGCGGTAGATCTCGTGGTTTCTAGAAATCGCAAAACTGAACGAAATGTTTCACAAAATATTGTGAGTACCCTCAGTACAGTAATTACTTAATTAGTATACCTTCTTTCCTGCAAATAAAGCGTATTTATTAATCTCATTGCCTACATATTGTGTCGGACGTTGCTCTCTGGCGGAAATATATTTATGGGAGAGGTACAGTTCCGTTTCATGGTCGGTGATTTTCTTTTGTTTTCACACTTGTCAAAACATCCATTTTAGGGGAAGGGCAGAAACACACGCTGCGCGCAGGAAGAGGGAAATAGGAGGGAAAACGACACTCCACCTCTGCCACTCCCAGCTACCCTATCAGCATCACCCGCCACGGGCCATTGGGTCATTTCCTCTCAGTGCACCACCCTCTGACTCCACTGGTCGTTCTCTGGTCACTGGTCCTTGTTTTGATTGAAGTCTATAAGACCGTTAATGCATTCTCATCACAATTGGGGAGGATCCTTTCAAAAATTCGTTCTTAAGTATTGAAGTTTAGAGCTTGTTATATGTCGGTTCTGATGTTTGTCTACACTTTTTATAAGACCTTTACCCTTCCCTCTCCCTCCCTCTCCGTCTCCCCCTCTCTCCCCGTCCTCCCTCTCTCTCCGTCTCTCCCCTCTCTCCGTCTCTCCCTCTCTCCTCTCCCTCCCTTCCCCCTCTTTCTCAGTCACTCCCTCTATTTCCGTCTCTCCCTCTTCGTCTCTCCCTCTTTCTCCGCCTCTCCCTCTTCCTCCGATCTTCCCTTTCTCTTCGTTTCTCCGTCTCTCTCTCTCCGACTTTCTCTCTCCCCGACTCTCTCTCTGCCCGACTCTCTCTCTCTCCGTCTCTTTCTCCGTCTCCTTCTCTCTCTGTCAAGATGTCATTGCATCTCGAGCTTATTCCTGCATGTGACATGGACTGCTTATGTATAAAGATAGCAAAGTAATTAGCTTTCCAACATTAGTTGTAGTTTGTTGTATTGAGTTTTTTGTTAATAAACAATGTAAATGAGAAGAAGTAATGTTTCACATGTGACTGAGGTAGTCGTCAGCTAGTATAGCGAATGCTTCCCTCGCTTCCGGCAGATGGCGCAATTGTTGGTCCACAGCTGACCGTTAAAGAAGCTGTTTTCTCGCGTTCGCGAGAATGTTACTGACGCGAAACATTGATAAAACCAATGTTTGAAGCGGGTTGTACATCGTGTCAAAATTTGAGTTCAATCGGTGCAGAACGTTTTGAGTTTTTAAAGCGTACACACACCAACTTAACATTTTTATATATGTATAACTTAATATTTTTATATATCGATTAATGTAGAACATCTATAAAAATAATGCTGAGCGAGAATTGTCAATCTGTATTTTCTATTCGCATAATTGTTAATAGATTTAAATATGAATTCCGAATATCTCACCAATGTAAATAAAAAAAGAATCAATAAATATCACATTAATAAAATAAATGACATTACTTGCCTTAGTATGAATATTCTAATGATTTCAGATTTGTTCTGAAATGTTTATTCTTGTCACACTTCAAAATAGATTTACCTTTAACGGCCGACTAGCAGTACCCATCTCTCAAGTCCGTTATCTCAGCACCATAATGAATGAACTACTCTTGATCAATAGGTATTCAACGTTGAACTACACATCGTATAACCTTAAAAAAAGACTTCGTAAATCAATCCTTGTTAACCTCCGTTTATGAATGTCGTTTGTAACGTGAATGAATGTTAATAAATTCTGTTATTTTTCACTACGTTTCTTGCAACTGAACATAAAACATCGTATTCCTGCCCGTTCGGGCGGTTCGCAAAAGCTCGTTTCTCTCTTGACCCAGACTTCTGTGCTTCCATTAGACATTCAACGTACACCTATTAATACTGTACATATTTCCATTTGCCATATCCTGACGTTCATAACATGGCCAAGCACTTCACTTTTACGATCCGTACGTGTATATAAGCACGTAAGTGGAATGGTTATTAGCACTATCTGCTAATGAAGGAACGTCGTTACTCTGCCCCTATTTTCCCAATAACTAATAAAACTTTGAATGAAAATATATTTTTTATTGAAATAAACAAGACACATTTGTGAATACCGAATAATATAAAATATAGGCATTTTTTAAGTGAATAATGAGATAAATTATTATTCTAAAACAATTAAATAACTACAGTGTGAAATAAAATTATATTTCAATACTACATTTCCAATATTACAACGTGCGTAATCTTCGATCCCTTTAATTGTGAGTATTAAGTTACGCGATGTAATCAGATGATGATTAATGAAAACAAAATATTTTCCAAAATTTGTTTTTAATTCAAACATCTCAAGTTAACTTTGATTAGACCTGTTTAGTCATGTTCTATCCCATCGGATTTGTAGTAAGAGTGTCACTTGAATTGCTTGTGAGCAAGTACCTAGAAAACCTATGGGAATATGATTTTGAATCCAAATGGCAATCAGATTAACTGTGCAACGTTATGAGATTTTTTCATTTCTAAGATTTTGAAACACGAATTTAATATGAGGTCGATGATTTAAGGCGAAAGGTTTTGTGGAAGGTGTTTGAAGCAGTTTGTGGAAGTTGGTGGAAGCAGTTTTCCGTGTAGCCAAATTACGAAATGTCAAAAGATAATTCGTGGTTGAAATACAATATAGCCCAGGGAAATGCCAATTTAGATGAAGAATAGGTATGCAGGGGAACCTCTAATAGATGAGTGCAATTAAATATTTTTCCAACATTCTTTTGCGTGAACCTGCGTCGAAAATGGACGAATAGATATAATTTTTAGATAGATATGTTTATTTTTAGATACATCAAATGCATCATCAGGGTATCTGCGTGTCTACATTCATTCAATGAGAAAAGCTAATTATTTAGTGAAGGAAGCCAATAAGGTAATATGGTAATTTCATCTCAATGTGGTGCAGCCATACCACAGGGGGCATTCCGTAGGCGCTACTGACCAAGGGTGCCATTCACCATTTTACATTCTTGAAAATGTTGAATGGTAATATTTATTTTAGTTCTCAAGCATGGATTCTAGTGCTTCCGTTCAGTGTATATTATTTGGGAAGTGTTACTTTGCGGTACGTGAACATCAAAGTAGATTTTGCGGAAAGCTAAACGCCAAGTAAATGAAACACTGGGAGTAACAAAGTAAACAGAACACTCGTCGCGATAAATTTTGAACCAAGTAGTACCGGTATTATTATAATCACCACATATTATTATTATTATTATTATTATTATTATTATTATTATTATTATTACTGATCACGGAAAAATATTTAAAGCTCCCAACAACGTAAGTATATTTGTAATGAACTTTCATTACAACAAGAAAATATTAGATTGAACTGATTCCTGATTAACTTAATCAAATGTGCAGTATTTAATAAACTTAAACGATGTTAAATCAAACTGAATACCTTGGACCGATTTTCGCTTACTGCATGTATGCAGCATACCGGATTCTGTTCGCTGTGCACAAGTTTTTTTCCTCAGTGAAACCTTCAATTTATATTTTACTCATATTTTGACAAATATTATTATTATGATTTTATCGGGTACAGTATGGCGAATGCATTTCTTGTTTATTCCCATTCTCTCACAAATAATGTTCCATCTAATCGCAACTTTGTTGCCACGCTCGTTCGGCCTTCTCCGGGGGCGCGCGTGCGGGCGCGGGAGGAAGTGCGTGCAACGGCTGCCGCACGCCCTCGCCAATCCAACCTCGCCCCCGGGAGAGGCCGGGCCCGCAAGCGCTGCGCTGCGGATGCGTCGTCGAACGCCACCGAGCCGGAACGGCGCAGCGCGGTGCGGCACGGCAGCGGCGGAAACGAGCCGGCGCGGCGCGGCGCACACGAAGCTCAGGAAGGCCGCCTTTATCAGCCCGCCATTACGATTGCGGCCGCCTCCGCCGCAGCCATCGCATTAACGTGGTGCGCAGCGTATTGTTAGTGTTCGTGTCGGAAGTCGCGGCTCGGATGGTCCCCGGACGACCCACCTGTCGGCTCACCCGACTCCCCAAACGACGGTCTCCCAAGACCCCCCGACGGCGCATCCAACGGCTTACCCGAGGGCTCACCCGGCGGCTCACCGACGGCTCACCCGGCGGCTCAGTGCAGTTGATGTCACTGCAGTGCCTCTGATCGGGAGGTCCTAGGTTCGAGTCCCGACAGTGGCACGATTTTCGACTCTAGATGGGTAGGCAGAAGTCAGTCGCTGTCTCATGGAGAATTCTAGTGACTTGCTGCTCTGATTGGTAGTAGTCCGTGGTTTCTGCAATCAACACCAGGTGAATGCTGGATCAGTTCCTAAATGAACGGGTCACGGATCGCGCGCAATCTTTCCTTCCTCTTCCTTTTTCTATCCCTACCCCACACACACACACACACACACTAACATGAACTACACAACCGCACATGCCGGGAGACCGGTCGGGGCTTAGAGCTTGTGCCGGCTGGGGCGGTGCCTCAGTGATGGGAGATATCTGGTTGGGGAAAATGCCGCTAGTCGACGGTAGGTCGGCGCCGGATCTCGCCATCCAGCGGGGAAGATCACCGTCATCCCCCGAGAAAAACATGCACAAAATTTACGGGACTAATGACCTCGGTAGTTGACGCCCCCGGAATCGCTAACAATCAATCAATCAGTCAATCCGACGGTTCATCCAACGGCTCCCCTGACGGCGCATCTGATGGCAACCCACGGCACACCTATCGGCTCATCCAACGGCTCACCCGACGGGTCATTCAACGGGTTCTCCGATGACGCATCTGACGAGAACCGACGGTACCCCCGACCCGATCCAGCGGTGGTCCTGCGCCCCAACCAAAAGCACATCTTTTCGGCCCTCCCGACGGCACACTATTCTGACCAACCGAAGGCATACCTTCCAGCTAACTCGACAGTGCACCTGATGGCCTTTCCGTCGGAACGCTTTCGGTCCAACCGACGGTGCACCCATCGGCTCACCTGATGCACACCCGGCAGCACATTTCGGCTCACTCGACGGTCCCATCCAACGGTCCACTCGTCGCGCTGGCTTTCCTGGCGGCTCACCCGACGGCACACAGAGGGACGGTCAAACGAGGACGCGACGGCCGCCCACGCGGAAGTCCTGGCCTTCTCCTCCCGCAAGTTGCTGCGCGCTTCTCTTTACATGAATATTCCAGGATCAGCAAGCGAAGGCTCGTATTACCTTGCAGTGCTCATTAAGATCCCGACATTGAGACAAAGTGTGCTGGCGGAAGAATATTGTGCATCCGCCGAAAGACAATATAACCGAGGGATGAAGGAGAAAATTGGGAAGCCGGAGTTGTTTTTAGAAGCGAAGAAAATGAGTTCAATTTCCAAGAACGAAAGGCGGAGGTGACGTTAGCCAATGTGTGCATACTTCCTACTAAGTGGTAATTTTAGAAGCTCTTTGTAATTATTGTTTCTTCTGACTATTTCTTCAGATAATTCATTTGTCACTAAAATATGTCAGCCAACTTTTTTCAACTTCCTTCAATTATAACTCCTATCCTTAAAGAAGAAAAACAAATAAACTGATACGTAAAAATATGAAATGAAGACATAAAATTGTGTTGAAATTGCAGACAAATTGTATTTTCATTGTTTCTGTTAGATTAGATTTAGTTAATGTATATGCGTTAGTGGTGTGAGTTGCAGTTCTTCGAGTTCAGTGTGATTGTGATGTAAACACGTTCTATGTCATATCTCTGTTACTAGAGATCAAATGTCGCCCATATTACATTTACATTCATATTGCTCTCCAGTTGCATTCGAATGCTGCGTCAACAATAAACATACAAACACTGTATTGGAACCTAGAATCATCTGCGTTAGAGGCATGACTGCAGCACTGAATAATATAGAGAATCACATGAAATTCATTTTATTTATATCTTCTATTCTACGAAGTTGTTTGGCCGTATGATAAAACATGTTATGCAATAGTTGTGTACCTTCCTCCTTAACAGAAATAACATCATTTTATCTTTTATTCAACATTTTAGAATTTTCCCGCGCAAACATAATGTTTTTCCTAGAGCTTTTTCCAGCCAACAGCTGGTTACACTATACGTCCCGATTGGACGCATATTCGATCATACACTAGACACCAACACATTTACGGGCTCCTTTGATTTGGGGACAGTAGAACGTAAGGCCGTCCGCGACATCTCATACGAGAGACAAGCGTACAACATTGCCCAAAACGGGAATCGAACCCGCGACCCTTCGGTCCCAAGTGCTGAGTCGGTACACATAATAATTACCAGTTAAAATAAATTTCATTCAGGTGTCTTCCAAACTTCCATGACAAACGCTCCCTGAAGTCGCCTACTTGGACTGTCATCGTAAAACTCGGTAGCGTTCGTGTTTGCGAATCTGCAGTTGCGTATCTTCCCGTATGTCATGTTGCATGCGCATCTTTATGTATGTCAGGTTTTAGGTTGCGTGACCAATTGCAGGCTTGCATGTGTTAGCGCTCTTTTGAACGCAGAAAAAATTAACTACAAACCTGACAAATCTAACAAATTATTCCTCAAGTTGTCAGAATCAGAGCTGCTTCCACAACTTGAAGTAGTCACGAATGTCATTAATTACTCACCCCCCATTTTCCTTTATTCTCTAATTGTAAAATATACTTAAGAACCGATTCTAATTATTCTAACTTGAATTATAATTTGCTCTTTTCTTTAAATTATTTGAAGAGAAAAATTGGCATTATTTTGAATGTTTGTAAATGACAATAAATATCTTCATGATGTTCATCAAAATAACGTCATAGCTTTCGTGAACGTTTTCCGAAATTAAATCGATAGTACATATTTTAATTGGTTACTAGCAGTACGACAGTTGTGTCCAGTCACAGGAATGTATTGAATGCAATTATTTAATTCTGTTGGTATTTCTTATATGATGCATAATATCTCTTCTATGTTACAATCACAATCTGAGAAAGTAGGAAGAACGAACAAAATTCAAATACCAGTTACGATATTAATGAAAAATGGAGAAGAAAAAAGAATGAGAATGAGGGAAATAAATTGATATGTAGTAAGCAGTTTCACATTTGTGTGGTCGAACGTGAAGTCAATAACAAAGAAAAAAAAATATTGTCACTGACACTTCAATCGAAGCTGAAACAATAAAAGCAAATCGCGATAATGGTAAAGCAACAATAACAACTGCAACGAATGAATACGTGAAAGTGCACAAGCACGAGGTTTGCGATGGTATGATTCTAATGATGACTTTAATTTGTGATGTTAATCGTTATAAATTTGAGGATTTCACGTAAAGAAAAAACAAACGTATGAAACAAACGGGGCCACGAGAAGCAAATGGTACTGGTCACTCGGGGAATAGACCATAGATGGTCGGCCGTGAGTGGAGGCAGCAGAGGCTGAGGGGTCGTTGGGGGGCAGGCGGGGCGGTAAAGGCCACGCGGCATTCGATGCGCTGGGGCGATAAGAGCGAGTTCTGCACGGCTGCTGCCCACCCACCCCCCGCCAGACGCGCGAATCACGCAGATATTCTCCCTCCGCCGCCCCCGCTCCCGCTCCGTCCCCGTCTCCGCCGGAGATAGAGGTGGATTCGAGTTTCCAGTCGCTGCGAAGCCGGATTTGGAATAATTCACGGGATTTGCTCCGCCCGCCAGAGACGATTACGCGCTTCCACCGCCGACTGGCTGCTTGCAGAACAACTACTTGTCTGCAGAGGGCCGGCTTCCCTCCGAAATGTGCGTTTTTTTTCTCAAATGTATATGTTTCTGCAAAATTTTTCGTGGAATATAATATAATTTCTCAGTTGAGAGTATTTCGAGATTCCTATTATTCATTTATTTCAAGATCATTCTTGAAATTCATTCATTTTTGTTCTTGACTAGATCTTTCTTTTTATTACAGAGTGTGATAAAGTGTTGATATTTCAAACGTGTAAACATATTATATATATATATATATATATATATATATATATATATATATATATATATATATATATATATATATATAGTCTTTTGGTGAGTTGAAATCATTCCCATCGCTGATATTCTTACATGCTATTAATTTCGCTCAAGAATTTGCACTGTTTCAGAGAGACACAGTGACAGACGCAGTCAGAAAATTATCGTTTTCTCTGCCGGTATGTTTCTTTGCGCTCTCATCAGTTCAAAGTTATTTTCGACTCGTTAAACTCGTTGTCGGTTACTTGATGTTTCCGTTTAAACTTTCTCATCTTTGTTAAGTGAAGCGTGAATGAAGTGCCGAGTACTCTCGTTAAAGCGACATTTCAACTTTATACAGCGAAGGGATTTTTGTCTCGCGTGAGATCACAAAATGATTGTGCCTTCCATTCATTTTTTAGCGTTCTTCCCGGAAGAAATAAGTGATCGCTATTCAGAAAAGTATATATCTGACTCCTTTCTTTATACTAACTATACAAGTTTATCTCCAGGTTCTGAGAGTCAACATATGAACTGTATTTTATTAGAGGAAACTTCAGAGCTATTGTAATTTCAATTTTCTGCTCACAAAGGAAGCCTTTAAAAAGAGAAATGATAACATCTATAGAAAAATAAATATTATTATAGCAACCCCCTTTGGAGATAATTTTATTCTCGGTAGAAAATTAACTAGTTGTAAAAAAAAAGAGCAATATAATTATAAAAAGATACCATGACAATTACATGTTAACTTTCTTAACAAGAAAAACAACTATGAATGTCCATTGTTTAATTTTGAAAATGACGTTAACTGATGTTAGTGAACTTTTTTCGGAATATTTTTAACCCTCGAACCATATTTACTTTTTCTATCAAGTACTACATGTGGGATGTCTCTTGTGTCGGACATGTAGATCTACATTGATCTTTCGGACTGTAGCTTTATGACAGTGAAACTACTAAGATGTAATGCAAACTATAATGGAAGGAGTGTAAATGAATGATTTTATGTACTAAGGATATCTTTTATAAGTTATTTTCAATAAGAAATAGAAAATCTTTATATAATAAATAACCTTCACCATTTAGTACCATTTCTTGCTCAGAGATATTTATAAGCTTGGAAAGTTATTTCGCAAGGAAAACTAAAATATTGAGATCAGCAACATTTATCTGAGTTCATGTCAAAATCTTTGAAATGAAAATGGGAAAATAACACAGACTAAACTTTAGGTCATTCCTGGTCCATGAATCGAAAAAATAATATCCCTCTAATAAAATACGGAAAATATGGGAAAATGATTTAGTACCTACTTCATAAGGACACGAAGGTTTCTGTACTGTAGAAGAGTGAGACTGAATTGCGAATATTCAGTAAAATATAACACATAAATTATGCTGGTGTCTAAAAGGACCCCAGGTGCGGTAAGGGATTATAATATCATTGATGTAAATCCAGAAATTTGAAATTCGAAATATTTCATTAGGAACGTGGATGTAGTATATACCGTACGTGTAAAAAATACTCATTAAGTAATGAAGAGGTTACTGACTCTTAAGCATGAGAACGACGAAATTACATTGTGTTATTGTGGGAAATATGGCCCTTACTATTATAAAAGAAGTTGCGTGCTTCAACATTGTTTGACATAAAGTTTTTTGTATATTCTCGAATTCACAGAAAGTGTGGTGAAACAGTACCAAACATTTTTGTTTTCCTTCGTACTGCAAGATTTGTAGCAAATATTCAAATGGATTTTTGACATTATTTGGACATTGTTTTTGTAATCAAGTTGCTATTAATTTCTAACGTTGAGCGTTTTACTATCAAAGCATAGAAAAATCTAAATAGAAAATATGTTTGTCTACGTAAAAAAATAAAACTAACTATTCAATATTGTTTAAATGATAATGTAATTAAATGGTGAAATAATTTTGTGCCGAATACCAATCAATTATGTTTTCGTTTTAGCACTGAAGTTAAGAAATATTCTTGTTTTTTAATAGTCGCATTCGAGATCATAAAAAACCTTTTTCTTACATTTGTTGACAATTTCCCTTATTGTTATTGGCAGTATTTTATCCAAATAACCATTAACATTTTCTCCGTCACGGACATGACCTCTGGTATGTACCCCCGACAATACCCAAAATCGACAGGATATGTTTAGCCACCAAGTGAAAGTTGTAACAACTGCGTCATCTACCAACTGAATGTAATTCTTAACATGAGAAGGAAGGTGCATGCCTGCCAGCATTAGTGTTGCCTCCGCAAGTATGCAAGCCGGGAGATTCTAGGGCACGAGACCTGACTTTGGCGTCTTTTCAACACTACGTGGCGTGGTCAGATTTAACGACTGTCTGCAGGAGATTCCTAGTGTCCAGATAATTATATCGGTACTTTTCAGTGGTTTCATCGATCAGTACCAGGCAAAGTAAAGCCGTAAATGTTCCTTAACCCATATCATCCCACCGCCCTTTTGAAAGAACACAGGATATATTTATTTTATATTATCTGAAATATTTTATATTGCAAATTTAATTCCTCAATAGACATAGACATTCTAATCGAAATACGCAAGCAAGTTTTCGAATTCCTGCTTGCTAGATGTCCATTTCGCCGAGATTGCTAAAGCTTCGCACGCTCCTGGCCAGGGGATATTCATGACTTGTGTCGGTTTGTGTCTTCTTCTAAAACCGTGCTTAGCTGCTGTATGCCTGTGGTTAAGTCGGAACGACAGGCCGGTAGGGAACGGTAATTGGTCCCCATGGACGTTGACGGGGCACATACAGCAAAGGCTTTCCGTATCCTTCTTCCACATACTTGTCATCTCCTCTCCCCTTACGAACACCAAGACTTGTCTTCCACCAACACACATATAGGAAGACCACTTACGAGCTTAGAGTTTGTGCCGGCTTGGGCGATGCCCCGCTTGGGAAGATTGAAAGGAGGAAACCTCGCAAGCCGGCGTGTTGGTCGTCGCCGTATCTCCCTTTGCAGTTCGGGGAAGTACACCGCTGCATCTCGCGATACAGGATGCACGACAGTTAGGAGACTATTTTGACTACTGTTACGAGACAAATATGGCCATTAATTTTTTTATTTTATTTTACGTCAAAAATCATTAAAAACTGCGTGTGATACTTCATACACGGTTGTTAACGTAAAATAAAATTTAAAAAGAAATTCATAAGGCGAGAAATTAAAAAATAAAAAGACCACAGTAATTGAAGCGACTTTAAATAATAAATTAAGAATCCCTCCATGATGCTGCGTGCAATGCAACTGCGGGAGCGGCGCGTGGGCGAGAGAACGGCCTGGCGGGTGCGCGGGCGCCGAGTGTGTCACGCGGGCGGGACACGAAGCCGCGGCCCTCGTTCCGCGCGCGGTGCGCTGGCCCCTCGCCCATCAGGGCGCGGCCCGACGCGACGCGACGCGTCGCCGAGGCCGCCGCGCGCGGCCGTGACGCAACCACGAGGGCGGCGCCCCGCCGCGGATGCCACGAGGCGGCGCGGCGCGGCGCGGCCCGGCCGGGCCCCCAGGGGACCCCGCGTGGACGCCGCGCCGCGTCGCTTCACCTTTTGATCGGCTATGGGGCTTCCAAGGTCACGAGTCGCCTGTCTTTGGCTCCTTCCAGCCCGTTTTTATTTGTTTTGGTTACTTTCCTCATCTGCCCCGCTCAATCCTAGGCTTTTGTCTCTCTTCTCTTGTTACTCTTTCTTCTTGTCTTGCCCAAACCTTTTTTCCATTCCTATTTATCTCCGTTTTGTCCTTTTCACTTTCATTTGATCCTTTTCCGTCTTTTGCCCATTCGTTCACACTTTTTTCCAACTCTCAAACTCGTTCATTATCTATGTGCAACATTCTCTTGCACATAACCAGTGCCTCAATTTACCATTGCACATAACAATAACCACTGCACATTTCTTATACTACAAAATAGAGATCAAAAGTTTATACTTGCCTTTTCTTATTTCTTTCCTTTTTGGGATTCACATTCTTAGCGATTGCGCAACTCTACCTTCATTCGCTGGAGATATTCTTTGTTAGAACATGTGATAATTCTTGGGCGCAAAGCCGCTTTTAGTAGTCAATCCTGATATGTTACGTGCAGAAAAAAGAAAAAGGCTTGGCTTAGGAGTATGACGGTGGTATGAGTTCAAGAATTGAGAGAATACTAATAACTAGCGTTGACAAATGTATACCGATCAAGGCAAAGACCAGCAATAAGAAAAACGGGATAGCGTTAACACTTCACGTATTCTTTTCATATTGAAATTAATGAATGTGCAATTTACAAACTCATTTATCAACATCACCATTACATTACCATTATGATGTAATAAACCAATGTCTTCAACGAGAGCCAGCTATACGTTAAATATGGGAAGTTGGTTACTTTCTTTTCGTTACCACAGAGCCGGTCATTTATCCTTTCAGGTAACGAAGCGGATTCTTTCCTTGCTTTCATATATTTCGTAAGTTCATTACATTAGTACAAGAAACGCGGTTGCAGAATCAGATGCGTTAAGCCAAGGCACGTGGCCGAAGCTTCAAAGCGAAGAAGCCTCGCGACTGGGGTGCTCGCGTGACCCTGCAGCGCGGTGCACGGAGCGGTTACGGTGCCGTGACCCTTGAGCTGCACCAACTCCAACTCCCCTCCTGGAACCACGCTATCAGGGCGAGTTGTCGTCGCCGCCGCCGCCACGTTACCGTAAGCCCATTTATTTATCATCTCAAGGTAAATAGATAAATATGTTCAATAGACTGCGCAGTACATTTCTTCCAGTACTGGACTTTCCTGAGCTATTATAAAATTGTGAATAATGATTTAATACGTTATACGGGATAAGTAGTGATTTGCTTTTGTCCTTCACGCAAAGAAGACTTAGTACATATATTGAGTTGAATGTGAACTCACAGCCCTAATGCGCAATAGTCGACACCGCAAGCTGTACGTTTGTTAGGTAGTTATTAATATTTAGGAGTATAAATATGACGATAAAAATCTTGAATAAGTAGACGCATAAAAATACTCGTAAATATAACCAATTTCCAGTGTGCACAAAAAATTGAAAGAAAATTATGCAGCCTCAGGCCGCAAGAGACGTGTGTATAATTTTGCTAAATACCTAAGAACGCATAGAGTAGTTCCCACTTTGACTGAAAAATGCAAATATTTGATTGTGTTATTCCGCCTAACCTCAAACTGCGCGTAACGTGTACATGTTGGTATTTCACTGCCGAATTCGCTCGGTCGGAAGTGGACTGAATTCAACGTTCCGTACCGTTGATCAAGAATGAAAGTAACGATGAAGGAAAGATGCTCCCGAGATTATATCTGTGCATGAGCCATAAATACGATTGCGTCAACACTCTTGGAGCGTGTGTTTAACTTTCGTTTATCTGTGTTACGTGTCTCGAGTTAAAGTAAGGGAATGTGTTGCGAAACTATTTCACGTTATGGAGGAGATACGACAAACCTAAACATCGTGTTCTCGTTCCCAGAGTAGGTTTTTCCCGAGTATTTTATCCTAATAAACAATCTATTCCTTAGTAACAAATATTTATGCTAAGAAATCAGGCAGCGAAAGTGTCGCTAGATAATTTACTAGACCTAATAATATCCTCAACCAACTAAATCTAAATGTTTTCAATAATAAGCTGAACCGTTGCTAAGAAAACGTGTGACATTTTCATTAAGAGATTAATTTCCAACCCTTTCCTTGAACACTTGAGACGAGTTTCGGGTTCGTAATTGGGACTACAGCTTGCAATAGCAAGAATGGTGGTGAAGAAAACCATATAAAATTGTTACAAAACGTAGCACACACTCTACTCAGCAACACGAAACCAAATACTGTCGTGTAACACTACAAAAAATAAATATTTTAACAAACAAATATTCACGAATCGTCTCCTATATTATTTCAGAGTATATAACCTTTCGCGGTTCTCACGAGAAACCAATCTTTATAAATGAGGGTTTTAAAGAAAGAGAATTTCAAGCAGACGTGACGAATTGCATTTTGATTTTGAAATGTGAAGGATTTTTTTTAAAAAAAGCTTCTAAATATTCGTGTCAAATGCAACCCGGCCGCATTCTTAAATCTATATTGTTCAATAACTCCTAAATTAAGCGTTGTAGAACCTTACAACTTAAATTTTGTCGTTTCTCACACCGTAATCTACAGGATAAGGTGTTTTTGGATCTTCTATTACATTTTGCTGCTCCGGCGCTTCTCGATGCTATCCCACCTGTTCAGAGAAGTGCAGAATCAGCAATTGTATGTGAAATTAAAATAATTACTTGATATTCTAGGCTATTAAGTTGTACGGGTGTACCTTTCAGTTCGATAATATAGTTAAATAATATTCCAAAGAGTATGGTTGTGCTTGCCCGGTCCTGTATTTTCGCTTGGACAACTTTACGTCGCTTTCTGGAGAGTAAAACCCTTTTTAAATATTTTTATGAATATCAAAAAAAGCGAAAAGTTAACTGTCAAGGAATACTGTATAATTACTTCAAATGTTTGTAAGGAAGCGTGAATTATTCTCAGAACATGTCTATAATACTAAATAAACAGTTATTCAAAATTTGTTTCAAACATCAATTTCATTGTTCTGTATTTTCATTTTAAATTACAAAGCAATTTTTATTTTTGATTACAAAGCGCATAGCTCTCGCAGGCAAATGTAATTTTCGCATTGAATGGGAGAAGGTAGCTGAAACGAGCGAGTGCTGGTGTGTGTCACTAGGGTCCCGACTCTCGTTCTGGTGACGGTTCAGGATGAGTGCTCTCATTCCCTTTCCCGCAAAGCCCCGCGTGCGCTTTGTGTTAGCTTACCTCAAGCTCAAGGCTAGGAGTGTCGCCGCGATTCATCGCGAAATCGTTTCAGTTTATGGGAAGCACTTTGTGTCAAGGCAAAATGCGACAATGTGGGTATGGACATTCATCTTTAACTATATCTATACACTAAGGTGACATAAGGGAATTTTTTAGCGAATTCAGATACGCATATCCAATATATTTTTTCTGTTTGACCTCAAAAATGAAAATGATAAATATTATTGTGATTGGATAAGGATAACCCGTGCTGACTTGATACCAAACATTAAATTTGAACGTTTGCATTTAGTTAATAAGGAAAGGTTTTATAACTCAATGTTTATTTGGTAAATATTGCACAAATATGTTCAAGTCATATCTATTAAAAATGTAGAAAAAAATATTTTGAAAATTATATTTTCAAAGTTTGCGTTTTACAGTCTGGATGAACCTTATGATGGTCTTGTACGCAACGTTATAAAAATTGCTTCCGTTCCTCTTTAACCGTAATTAAACCATGAACGTCTTGCATCAACTTGGCCACACGGTCATCTGAATCAAGTCACTGATCTAAGCGTTGAGACCTTCTTTCTAGCTTCTGCAAATGAAGCATTATTTGACCAGAAAGTGGGACCATAATAGAGAAAGCTTTTTTCATCACAGTTAACTGTCACGTCCTTTACCTTGTTTTATAAATCAGCTTTTATGGCTTCCGCACGCTCTTTTCGTTTATTCATACGAATTATTTGAATTGAGTTCTTGCTTCGTAGCTACAAGAATAAACACGGAATCTCTTTTACTTAGCTTAGTAGCTACAAGAATAAACACGGAATCTCTTTTACTTAGCTTACTCCTATCAAGCACTTCTAAATTTGGAGTAATAAAATCTTTCCACTTGGATATTTTACTTGTTCTAGGTCGTGTGTTTTCGATCAGCGTTGGCAAATCTGCTGGCAAATATATATTTGCATTAGCATCAGACGACCGTTTTTAACGGTTCATAAGATGGTGTCAAAGCAGATGGGGCGGAGAAATATTTAGCACGCCACTTTTCTTCCTCAATAGTTCCAAATTGTAGTACCCTTTCCTCTTTATCAGTCAGTTTTCTGAGGAAGTTTTTAACCTATTATTTGATGTTCCGTGTCCCCTATTAAAAATATGCACTCTTTTCAACTGTGTAATCCCACCGACATGTAGACTATTTGAAAACAATGAGTTTACTAATAAAATAACAAGTTACTAGCACGTCAATAAGCCAGATCGAGTTAGGCTGAGTCTGCAAGTACTGAGAAATTTCGATACAAGTCGGCACGGGTTTCCGTGGTCCTACATGTACGAAATTTCATTTACAATTGTTTTGATATCAAACAAAAAAATTAAGAAGGTATGCGTTAGAAAAAAAACTATTTTTGGGGGGAATATCCTACTGAACACACTATCAAAATAAACTCTGTAATTTGCTACCAAAGGGAGTCTACTTCATGACCATGCTCGACTGTACTGCACTCGGCCAACGCAAGAATTGTCGCCTTCATTTGGATGGAATGTTTCAAACCACCCTCTCACAGTCCCGATCTCGCTATCATCTGTGTGGTTAACTGTTCTCAAAGGAACATCTGGGTGGTAAACTGTTTCTTGATGTCAGCAAAATGAAAATTGAGGTAGATAACTGGTTTAAGTAGTTGGTGGTACCACTCTATAACGAACAAATGGCAAACGTTGTCCCACGGTTAATAAAATATATTGAAGTAAAGGATGATCATGTTAAAAAGTTATGTAATATCAATTACTTTTTTTCCCTGTGAGTTTCATTTTAAATATATAAATAAGTATTCGACAATATTTATTAATTACCACTTACAAATCTTTCGACTTGCAATAACTTTATAATTTGATTCATTCTAAACGATAAGGAAAAGAATAACCAAACTCATCATTTTACATGGTTCTGATAACTAATGGACACTGATCCATTTCATTTGTTTTTAGAGTGGGTGTAAATTGCAAGAAGTTGAAGAAGTTTTTACAAACATTTTAATTGATTAGTTATAACTTTGGCCTGTGAATAGCAAAATATTATAATCACAAAATCTTAACAATAAATAGAAGATAATACAGTTAAGATCTCGTTTTCATAAAAAACCTTTGTTACTTCCTTCGATTTCTATCTAGCACGATTCCGCTTAGACCGTTCCTGCATATTCTGCGCAGTTTCCCGTTCAGACCTTGAATATAAATGAATATCATTACTATTTCACCAATTATGTGATTATTTTCAATAACCAAAGTTTTGTTAAAGTGTTTATTGTAGATATTCACAAATCAAAGATGTATCATTTATAAACCTAGTAAAAAGTTTAAATACTAAAAGTTGGCTACAGAAAATGCGAATGTCAGACAAATGCAAGTATTGGAAGGAGCAGAATGCTTATCAAAACTTTTTTTTCTTGACAAAGAAGCTTACAGTGTATTCTTTAAACCCGAAATTCATAAGTATTTTAAAAATCTAAACTGCGAAGATTCTGGTGTATTGCTTCTAACAAAGCATTAGCTAAGGATGTTTCCACCTTTTAATGCGGGAAATTTTTTTCAGACGTTTTGTCAAGACGTTCCTGAGTCACTGTTTCCCAAAACTTTCGTCGTTACGACATGGCGAAACGTATAATTTACGAGCCATTTTAACGGGGAACGATTTAGTGTGGAGAATGAGAAAGCTGACGTTTCACTTTTTTCCATACCGGTTTCGGTTTTTGTATTCTGTGTTTATACGGTCGCTCTGTGCTGCGTATTTTCGTATTTACGGAATTCTTCTGCGAGAGAAAATACGGCAACGGTAAAGACAGCTCACTGTAGGTAGTGTCCTTTACAAAAGTAAAACTTCAATATTTCTGTAAAAATATTTATGTATTAAAAGAAATCTGAGATCACGCGTGCTGTCTGAAATTTCCATAAACCTTATTAAAATTCAGAACGTTGAAGTCCTTTTCTGCGGCGTTCAAGGTTATCAGTGACGCTAGATCGTAAAGCAGTCCCATGTGGCTACCGTGTGTGGAGGCTAAAATCATAAAACTACTATTTTAATTTAAAATTCTTAGACCAGGAGAAACCTACTACGTACTTATGTAGCTGTAATTTTCGGGACCTGAATAATGTGTAACAGCGATCTTTCAGCACTGCAATACTCTCTGGCACATTTCTTTTTTCCGTACGTTGAAATGAGTCGTCAAGTGTCATGTTTTCTACTTTAGTATTGTATTGTTCACTTCTATATACAAAAGAGCACGTTCTCTGATATAGCTACGTCATATGTTGATGAAATTTAGAACTGAAGGATGTTGAAAAGCCTCTAGTTAAAGCGACTTCCTGGCGAGTTTCCTGGCTTTGCAAACTTGGGTAGTTGTGAGTTGGAGGTAGTTGAAATTACACCTGTAGTGTCGTAGAAATAATAGGAATCCATTCCTACACCACCCCTCAAGATTTGAAAATGTTGCCATGCGCGGTTCGATAAACTCTGTATCTATGAGAAACTTTTCTACGTAAAGTAAGGATACTGGGCAATCTCATTTTAGTTTTCTGATAATCCATGAAGGATAAAATCAACGATTGATTTAGTACGTCAGCGAGTGTTTTTGAAGTTTTTGATATTGTGAGAATGAAACATCACGTAAGAAATTTGAAAATGTGCTCATTCCAGATAATTTATAATCCATTTTCCACAAAAAATACGCGATTTACAACTAAATAGTTCGTGATTATCATTGAGTCTTAATGGTAGGAAATGGTGCGGCGTTAACGACATTTGCATCATGTAAATGAATTTGAGGCGTTGTTTCGTCGTATGTATCATATTTATTTATCATGTATGTATCATATGTATTTAGTCATCTTGCATAATCAAAGAAACTGCCACGACTTATTTCATGGAACATGGATTGAATACCGATGTATTCGGGGGTAACACAATGCTAGTTCCTCTGGGATACAACAAGCACAAAGGGACAGATACAAATATTTTTCGTTTTGCAGCATTTCGACGAATGTGTTTAGGAGGCAAGTGTGTGCAGGGCGATCGAGTTGCAGGCTCTCCCGCCACTGGGGTGGGCACATTGTGATACCATTGTCGGGCATTTGAAAGTCTGTTTTAACTTCTCGGTTATCCCTGTCCTCTTAAATCATTTCACAGCCTTTACCTTGACCCTCGTCTCCATTTCTTAACTCCCCTGTTACTGGAAGGACCATTGCGACTAAGTACTGTCTTCTGCCGCTAGTGCCTCATAAGCTCGCCGAATATACTAAAAGTTTGGTGGCGAGCAGGTGCGCTCACGTTGTGTCCCAACGGTCCATCATCGAGCTAATACTTCCCCTGGCATGCTGGCAGTCACACGTGTTCCAGGTATTCACAAATGTTCGTACAGGGAGATGACTGTGAAGGAATTTAGTTATTAAGGTGCTGTACACGAAGTGTACACGAAAGCAAACGTCCGTTAGAGGCCCACGTGAAGGATGGTGAAAGTGTTAACTAGCAGACGTTACTGCTGCAGACAGAATGAAAGATGGAGACATGGTGGAATGAAAGTCAGAGGAAACGGGAGAATCCGCTTTGCCCATCACAAATTCCAGACGAGAGGCCTTGCGGCTGCGGACGTCGAAGGATCCTGCGCGGCGGGGCGTGGACTATGGCAACGGCGCGGCAGCAACCTCTTCGCGCTTGAGCCAGGCAGGCAGGCATTCGCACTCGCACTCCCCAAGGCAAACAGCGGGGTCCGCAGGTGCACACACGCGCACCTGGAGAGCTCTTTGCGTCCGGAGCGGATGAATCACTCGCGATGCGGCTCCGGGAGGAATTTCGTCGCTCGCCGCCAGTCCCCGTCGTCGTTAGAGCCAATGCTGACCTTTCGCTGCCTCCGCGGCGGCCGACCCCGCGCCGCGGCCCTCGCGCCGGGGAATACTTGTTGGAGGCCGACGTATTCATGAAAGCCGCGACCAGGTAGCCAGTGAAAAGACGCCCCAAGTACGCATTCAGTTTGCTCTAACATCGCCGACGTTTGTTTCATAACTGCACACATGAGTCGGTTCAATCTAATATTTCCCCTTTTAAATACGTTTATTCCAGCTCTACTGACGTTGTTTGGAGTTGTAGGTACTTGTTTCTCAGTGCGCGCTTGGCGTTCATTGAAGCCTTTGCATACGCTTTCCACTTCCGGGCACCGGATTTCAAATTTCGAACGGTATGTGGTGGGCACAGCTGATTCTCCTGTTTTCTCTGCCTTTCATTTCAACATGATACCGGTAGCGGTAGCTCAGTGCATCAACTGATATCACTGCAGCGCCTCTAACCGGGAGGTCCTAGGTTCGAGTCCTGACGGCGGCAGGATTTTCGACACTAGATTTTCAACTAGGTCGAATTCAGCTGCTGTCTGGAGGAGAATTCTAGCGGCCGGCTGCTCTGATCGGTAGTTTTCCGTGGTTTCTCCGATCAACACCAGGCGAATGCCGGAGCAGTACTCTACACGGGCCACGGACCGCGCGCGATCTTTCCTTCCTCTTCCTTGTCCTATCCTCTCCCCTTACACACACACTTACACTAACATGCACTAGACTACCACATATTCCGGGAGACCGGTCAGGAGCGTAGAGCTTGTCCCGACTGGGGCGGTGCCCGCTGGTGGAGAGTCCTGGTTAGAGAAACCCCACTAGCCGACGGTAGGTCGGCGCCGGATCTCGCCATCCAGCGGGGGAAGATCACCGCCATCTCCCGAGAAAAACATTCACTACACCAACGGGACTAATGACCGAAGCAGTTGACGCGCCCGGAAACACGAAAAAATCAATCAATCAATAAATCCAACATGACTCTGTCTCCTTTCATTCTGTCTGCAACAGTAACGTCTGCTCGTTAACTCTTTCCCTACCCTTAAGGTGGGCATTTAATGGGTGTTTGCTTTAGTGTTATGGCATGATGGGTTTACCCCAACAACCTTAATAACCGTATGCCTTTTTGCCGTCTACCTGCGAGTAAATGTGTGTATATCTGGAACGTGGGACCGGCGGCGCTTCTTGGGTGTCGCTTCTCTCTTCTGGTAGGAACGTATCCGATATGTCGACTATGTAATAAGTGGCAATTTACCGAGAAAACCAAGTCGTTTTACGGGTTATTAGAATTCGCAGCGTGACTGGTTTATTCGAGTTTTGCAATTGCTTATTTCTTTTCAATAACATGTATTGTGTTAACTGTAAATTATCAAATGTGAAAAAGCCGGTTTCTCGTTATTGTTATTTGGCGGGTGCTTCAAAGGCCATTAGAACAATTAGGCGAATGTGTAACCTTTTTAGAAAGACCTATATCCCAGCCTGAAAATATTGAATTTGATGGATAAAACTCTTATATTCTTGATAAGTTTGAATCAATCAATTGAGACTCCTGAAAATAATATTTGTTCACGTTCGATACCCATCGAAATCGCAAGTAATGTATAATGTACACAGTTTGGTTTTTAAAGTATCTCCGCATACTTATCATTTTAGATGTGTTTTAATGAAGGAAAATGTTGTCGCCTGTTATCTCGTTATTAATGTTAAAAATAGTACTTTTTTCTGAAAGCAGACACATTAATACTATTTTTCAGTTATTTATTTAATTTAACGTGTCGACTCTTATTGGAATATTTTCAAAAATTGTATCTTGGTTTCAGGATTGTAAAGCACTGTTAAAATTTTAAAATCATTGGGTAACATGTCATAGAAAAATTAACAGTTGTTCAGATTTTAACACGTTTACATCTACAGGCTCATAGTTTTCTGTTCTAATGACTTTTAATACTGTCTACTTTTTAAGATACGAGGCTTCAGCTCTGTATTTTCCTGCCTTCATACCGTGTCCCACCCCAAAATGGAGAAGATAACTGACAGATAGCGAAGGGCCGCGAATGACGGTGAAGGAATTATATAAGACGATTACTTTCCAATTTCTATAACACAATGTATGTTATTAAACATTTACTTAGAGATGTCCAAAGACGTTTTGCGTCTATTTAGAAGCAGTGTTTCTTGTTTACACAGAGGTATTGGTTTAGCTTTGTGAAAATAAAAGAAGAATGTTTGTTGCCGAGATTGTTATGTCTCATGATGCTAACTCCTACTACACAATTTTCACTGATCCAAAATAAAGAGAATACACTCACTTTTTACACAACTTTTTTTTAAAAGTTGCATTTCTGGATACAGAGAGCATTAAGAACCGCAAGAATTTTCTGAAGTATCAGTAGAATCTTCGAAAATAATTTTAAACAAATTATCATCCCACTTAATTTGACTCATAAATATCAATTCTCACGTAATATGTGGTTTTTACTCCATGAACATTAAGATCACCGCGAACATATTTCCTCATAAGAATAGGAATACATTAATAAATTTATGGAAGTAAGAGGCAAACATGCGTTTCCGTCATTCGTTTTTCATTAATTAGCTTTGTTTTATAATAACGAATGTAACAATACAACGAATGGAAAACATGATTTATGATTCCTTTTATTTTTATCTTTCGTACCAAACGTACCAGATAAACGCCCAAACTACTTGGAATTTTCTTTCTTTATCACTTTGAATGCCTAATGCCTAGACTATAAATTATGATAATCTATTCATAACACTTTTTATTTACAATGAAAGTCTGCAATTACACTTATGCTCGAAGTCTAAGAATGGATTAAATTTGCCTGTTATATGAGAAAGATAATGATATGAGTATAACATCTGACCGGATTACATTTTATGAATAGCTTAAGAGCAGTTCCTTAGCTAGGTTATCGGATTCCTCGGTGCAGAAAGTCAAAATGGAGCCCCTATCTGTAATAAACAAGAAATTAAAAGTTTTAAATCTAATTGGTATAAGAATTTGGATGGCGCATTAGAAAAAATAAGCATGGGCGGTGCCCAGCCTGCTTGATAGATAACATTCCTGCAAGATGAATAAAAAATTACATCAAGAAAGACGTAGTCTGTAATATTACATTTGACATCTTCAGATGTATCAATATATTGTCAACATTGAGTATCCCTTGACATACTGAAATTTCCATTCGAAGGGCACTACTTTTACACCGAAAAAAGATTTCTGTTAATTACAATTCCTGTTGCACATCAAGAGGTTCCGAAACACCACCCGAAACAACTTCACGTTGACCCAAAACAATCCAATTTCCATCTTAAATTACAATACGCTAGGTCCGCTTTATCTCTTGTTAGCATTTCACGCAAGACCGGAGGAGACGCGCGAAAAGCAACACGACGTTAAAAACATGCAATGAATTTTTTGCATTTAAATTTTAATGGAGAAGAGCGACGGCTCGGAAAGCCGATGGCCCCGGGCGCGCGGGGGTGAGATGGCGGGGAGGAAGGGTGGTGGCAGGGAGAATATCGGGGGAGAGCGGAAGAGTGGGATGGAGGATAGACGGAAAGACGAGACGGGATGACGGGTAGGGAGGAAATGTGTGTTGGGGTGCAAGTGGCGGGTATGAGTACGGCGTGGGGCAGTGGGCGGGGGCAGGGCAGGAAAGTGGGCGGGGGGAGATGGTTGGCGGCAAGGGAGGAAATGTGGGGGGAGTGGGCGTGTGGAGCAGTGAGCGGGGCGAGAGCGGTCGAGGGGATACAGAAGGAGATTGGGGGCGGAAGGCAAGACGAAAGGATATCGAGGGAGGGCGGAAGAGTGGGAGGGAGGATACACGGAGATGGGATGAGGGGCAGGGGAGCGTGTCCCACGGGGCCCTCGCACCTGACGCGGCGAGCGAGGCGGGGCACGCGGGGGCAGGCGCTGTGAGTGAGCGGCCGAGCGCACGGATGCGACAGGCGATAAGAGACCGCCGCGCCGGGCCGTGGCGAGCGCTGCGAAACGGGGGAATAGAGGGGAGCGAGGAGACGCCCAGGCGTATTCGGTTTCCGACTACTACTCGGAATTACGCAGACTCGTGGCGCAGATGCAGAAGTAAAAGTTTGAGTCGCCTTGTTGTTATATCGGAGGTCGTGACCGGAGCGAATAGATGATTAAGGGACAATGATAACATTCACTGTGCCAGGCTGGTCGATTCTAAGATGATCCAAAGCACAAACCCATTCGGACGCACACCAGCGTTCCTGCGATAGACATGGGGACCACCCAGGGCGCGAGGGCGGAGGCCGACGTTTGTAGACGCACAGAAATACGAATGGAATACATTTTTCTCTTTGGAAAATTTGTAACAGCAATAAGCGCCAGAAAGGAAAACAAAATCATACAGCACCAAATTTCCAGTTGTAGACAAACTTGAAAAATTATACCTATATTTAAATAAACTTTAACACACGTATCTTCCCAATAATGAAATAGTTGTTGTACAAACAGGAAACCATTGTCATATGAATAATATAAATAAATGACTTCGTAGGTTCAATAAATCCATCTACACTTTTTCACATATCAACATTTAGGTTTTCTTCAGAACTGTAATATTCTAAGCTACAACTCTATCCTGAAACACGCACATCTTAATATTATTATTCATAATGTTTTAAAAAGTAGTTATCTGTATTTTTCTCATTCACTTGTTCGAAGAGTCCCCATTGGAATTGAAGCGAAATCTCTAAAGAACGAGACATGAAATTATTTTTTCTCGTATGTAAAGCGACGTATGTAACTGGATATACCCATACGACTGAAATCCCATAAACTCACAGCAATTCCATTTTACTTCCAACTTATGCTAATTTACACCCTCATTCGAAGATCATTTTTACAATAATATTTTTTTACTTCATTTTTTCCTAATTCAGGAAAAAATCACTCTAGGAAACTACTATTTTTTAAGGTGTGCCTTTATTTCCACAGGACGCAGATTTATTGTCCCTAGAGCATTTTTCGTCACATGACTAATGATAAATTTTCATCACATTTGTCATCTGGACAGCCTGAATTAAACTGAATGAGAAAATTAATATAACTGAAATTCTACTTGTTCTAAAACTTGGAATAAAAGTGAAAATGCTTTCCTTGGAGGACGTTTAGTTTTTCATTAGTTTAAAAGAACTTCTGACAGTGATCGCTTAGCAAATACTGACATATTGTTTAAAATTCTTTTCTTCGCTGCAATGTTCCCTGCTGCCGGAAGTTTTGATGTTGGAGTTCTCTTTTCTGATTTGCTGATGTAATGTTAAATTTAATGATTTATGCAAGAAGAGAAAACCATTTAGTTACTCCATTTCTGTATTATCTCACGTGCTCTTCATTGCTTTACAAATTCTCAATATAACGTTTTAAATTTCTTAGAAAAGTTCTGCTCATTTCTTGTCTTGACAAGCATAGAAGAACTTGATTTATTGCACTAACTTCCAATGAAATGACCATATATGATCTTATGGCATTTGTGTCATAAAGAAATAAATTATGAACTTTATGCACGACATAAGTCATTTGGGTGTCCTGTTAAGATTTTGAGTGTTCATTAATCATACGAGTGCTTCATTGTCTTTCAGTACATCCAATTCTTTGTCTATTTAAGCACTACTTGACTACTTTATTTTGTGTACTATCTTCAAGCCATTTCTCGTTGATAACATAACATTTATCATCACAAGGAATACTCCGTACATGCTGCTAAATCATGCAATCATGCTACACACTCACATATAGTATGTGATATTATGGACATGCCGTTGAATGGAAGTTGGTCTAATCTTGAAGTAAGCATTAGAATCCATACATTCATTTGACAAATAAAAGCTTGGATAAATATGCGATAAAGAAATGTGTCTTATACCCTAAGCCCAATTGATATTTATTCATTAAAGATCATACATTCCTGTTTACAAGTTTGTAAACTTTAAAGAATCTTCGTTCTACTAATTAATTAAATATATATTGTTTACATAAATTTTAAAAAAAAAATAGGAATATATGTTATTAGAAAGTCAGTTTTGAATCAGGGAAAAGAAGTTGAAGTCAAAACATGCGCATGAATATTTTTTTCGTAGGGATCATTTGCCTAGATTATTATTCTTGTTGATTAGGATGTTGAGATGCTGTTGAATCATTCTCGAATGAATTTTAGAAGATCCTCTATGATTAATCAAATTGGTAAAGAAGAAATCTTATTTAGACACAGTGGCATTTTTTACGCAATCTCGACGGCTAAGTCATAAAATGTATCGTTATGAAAGGTGTAAAAATGTAGCAAAATGCAAATATCACCTGTCTAACCTTAAAAGTATCATTATTCTTTTACTGACATTCAGAGACAGAACTTGCGTGAAGTATGGGAGTAATGAACTGATATTTCCCGCTCAAGATATTCAGATCTTCCAATTAATGAATTTCATAAAACGATAGTTTAATTTCAAAATTGTTCATTGGCGTGCATGGGCTCGTCACATAAATGTTTCGTTTTCTCTATCTGACCTCAAAACAGATGCAGAAAGAAATCGTGAAGCGATGCTAAAATGAGAATCAGAGAAAACGAGAGACTTCAGACTCTAAAACTGCGTAGAAAAAGTTTGTGAGCTAGTCTCTTTGTCCACCGCAAATTATATACAAATTGATGAGTTTAATACACGTGTGCAGAAGTGAAAAGTACACAGATTAAGACCGTACAAACAGTGCTGGTGTGACTGCCGTGCAACCCGTTTTTCTCCCGCAAAAGCCACATCGGAGAAATGCAACCTTCTTGTGCCCGTGAACGCATAAGTTGGCAATTCTCACCTGCAATTATGGGGATATAATTCGATCATTTTCTCGTACTCTGTGATGCTCTAAAAGAATAACCGGTTCACGCTGATATAACGTGTTTCAGCAGAAAAACAGCACTGCATGAAAACTGTTGCCTCGCAAAAGAACAATTGGCCATGCGATCCCTCCATAACCTCTAGTATACCGGTCGCTGTCTGAACATCATAAATTAGTTATACTGTATGTTGTTTTTTTCGGATACGAGACCCGTAGGGACTTGCCATTTGTCGACAGGAACACAAACAGAGAAACCACGTACGCGGAGGGCAGCGGTGCGAGTGCGGCGGCGGCAGCGGTGGCGGAGACCGGGAGGGGGCGGGGCGCGTGCCAGCACCTTATCGCGGAACTGGTCGGCGCGGCAGCGGCCGGCGGCCCCGCGTGCATATTCATGCCTCCGCCCCCGCACACCATCGCCGCCCCGCCTCCTACGCCGCCTCCTCACATATTCATGCCTGTCCCGCCGCAGAGCACCGGCAAGGCCCGGCCCTGCACCTCCGCTCAGCTCGCGTACCTGTTCTCCAGTGCGAATTCACCCGGCCCTTGTCCTACCGCACCCGCTCGCCTCCCTTCTCCTGAGTGGAATTGTTCTTTTCACCCTCCAGTCTACTCCGCACGCACGCACACAAAAACACAACACACACAAACACAAACATACTCACACACATACACTCTCACATACACTTCACACTTCGTGAAAACTCTTGCTCTCTTCGCTGACCCATTCTCAACAGATACTGCCCTTTTCACGCCTCGCTCATTCCTCTGCGGTCAGGTCTTCCCTCCGTCCGCCGCTCACGGCCCAGCCCCGCCACCCGGCGCTATCTGCGCCAGCCACTGCTCCTTGGCTGCGACCCGAGTACTTGACGTCCTCGCTCCCTCGGCTCCGCCTCTGCCCGACCAAGCTCCCGCCATATCGCCGCCTCACCCTCTCACGCGCGGCGACCGCCCTTCCTGGAAAGAGATTTCTAAGCTCCTTCAAAGGTTCCAAATATTCCTTTGACAATTTCCTAAGGAAATGGAGGAGAAACGGAAGGGAACGCTCGGGGCTTGGCCTCCGAGGGAGAGCAAGTCGTCCTCCGCGCAGGGGTGGCAGGGCAGGGCGGGGAAGTGGCGGTAGCGGGGAGGGGTGCGAGGAGAGGAGGGGTGGATCGTAGCCAGGGAGGCGCAGGGCGCGCCTCGCCTGGCGCGCGTCCGGCGGGAAATTGCCTTTGATGGAATAAACTCGAGCTTACGCGACCCTCCCGAAGCCTTCGGGGCCGGAAGCGTGTGCGTAGCACGCGGGTGGGCCCGGCTCGGCCCGGCCCGGCCCGCCGGGAGCCGCGCGCGGTTCGCATGCGGCGCCGCGGCTAAATGGGTACCGAGAGACAGCATTCCTCGCCGCTGCGAGGCGGCACGTTAGGCGGCGGCGGAGGCGGTTATCGTGGGAGTCACGGCAGCGGGCGGGCCGGCGCTGCACGCGAGTCCCACCCGCGCCCGCCGGGGATCCTTCCGGCGCGCGACGTCGCCTCCGCGCTGGACGCCGCTCCGTAACCGCGCCGGCGACACGCGGCGGGGGCCAGGAACCACCCTCGTGTCGCTAATGTTTCTGTTTGGACCCGCAGGGGGCCAGCTGGAACGGTGGCATTCCGTCACGCTGCTTCCAAGGAGTTTGAATAAGAGTCGAGAAATCTGGTGCGAAACGAGTTGGAAGCCACTTTTCTGGATGTCGCCACTGAGTCACAGTTCACAAATTTCCGAGCTCCACTGACCTCTAAGTTACCATTAACACATTCATTCATCAGTCTTACTATAAGTTTTTTCGGATGCGAGCAATCAGCGTAAAAAGAGAAATAATATTTAAACGTTTCTCTTTCTTGTGGTATATTAAGAAGGCTGAAAATCTTTTCCGTGTAAGGATGTCGTTTTCAGTTCGATGTTCATCGAAATCCCTGATGATCAGATGGTAAGGCTTAAGTTTACTCCTATTTTAAAGATCCATCAATACTAAATTTTTGGTGTGGCGTGTAAGAGAAATACAAAAGACAAAACGTATGACAATTTCATTAATCTGTTTTGCATAAATTAATATTCACAAAATTATCTTGAATAGCTTCCGTATGAGGATAGATGTTACAATATCGGGAGCAAAGTGCAGTAAATTTATTACATGTCGAGCGAGTTTATAAAGATCTGTTTACCGTACATAAAGGTTTTTCAGTAGATATACCTATTTATTACTTAAAACAGTTTGCAAACCGAGAAGATAAAACGATGTTGTCAATATTATTACATGACGAAGGAAAATTAACAAATTTCACAAAGAATTAGATGTTCGTCGCAAAAAACATATCCCCCATCTATTATGTTTTGTTTTGTATATTTATGAGAGTAGAGTATGAAAAACAAGTTTAAAACAAATTTTGCTGTCAGATAAAACAAAGGAGGAGCTAAGAAACATTCGCCCCAATACGCGTTTCATCCGCTTCCAACCGATTATCAACCCGCTATTCGAATTCCACACTCGAACTGTGACCTAAAGAGCTGCTCGAAGTAACGCCTGCGCCTCCTCAAACGACTGGAAAACTTCCGGAGCGGCCGGTGGAGTGTTGCCCCCACGTGCGGCGTACGTTCGCACCGGCGCGGCGGCGGCGGCGGCGGCGGCGACGCTGTGTGGACGCGCGACCTTGCGCGAGCGGCCCGACCGGTCCCCCCGGGTAAAACCCCCCGGGGCCACCCGCCCACCGCCCAGTGGTCGCTCAACCGCCTCCGCGCCCCGCTCGGTGGCCGCGCGGCCAGTCGACTGCCCACTTAAGCACGGCCCCCCCCCCCAACCCCGCCGCCGCGCCGCCCAACCGCGGTACCTACCTGCTCAGCCATCCGCTTGCCCACCTGAGTACCCCGTAGTGGCTTGTTCGCCCAACCCTCAACCCGCTCTCGAGCGTGTTCCATCTCTGCACGGACTACTCTACTCGCCCCCCCCGCTCGCCCCCCTGAAGGTAGTGCGTCACCTCCTCCTGCTTTCTGCTCATCCGCATTCCCGTCTGTTTACTCCCCGACGATTAGGCAACTCGCTCGTTCACTTGCACGTTCGCGTGCTTCATGAATCATTACTCACCTGATCCTGTCGCGCTCGAATGCCACCGTACCAGCCTCCATATCATTCCCACGCGACTTCGGCGCCGCCCCTTCGACGGCCGTCTTCCAACCCGCCCAACCACCTCGAGCTCAATAGCCTCTCGTCCAATACGTATCCTTACGCAGTGGACACTCCGATCTTTCCAAAGGCTGTTCCGTCCAACCGTCTGTTCACACAACAGTTTTCTCACCGTTTCGCCCTTCTCTCGGCTGTGTTCCTGTCGATCAACAGTCTACTCGTCCACTGCTCAACCCCCTCGCCTGCTTTGTCCATCGCATTCCGCCGTTCCCCAATTATGCAACTCATTCGTTTAGCACATGTCAGCTTCATCATCAACCGCTTGTTCTTCCCGCCCCAATCATCACTCACACATTGAACGTGCGCCTCAATTGTACCGACGCGCTTACACTGCCGTCAACCCGCCGGCGCTTCTCCAGCCCGTAGACCCGCGAACCCAACAGCTTGCAGCCGCCGTCTTCGCCTTCTCGCACCCGCCTCCAGCACCCGCCCGCCCACCAGCCTGCGAGCCCGCCCGTCCGCCAGCCCTCGCAGAGATAATCATCTAATTAGCGACTCGACTTAATTAACAAGTCCCTCGCTCCCTCGCGAGCAGCGACGCTGTGCTGCTGCCGCCGCCGCCACCACTGCTGCTGCTGCTAGAGCGCTCGCTCCGCTCCTTCTGCTCCTCCCCGCCACTCCCCGCCCTTCACCCCACCCACTGCGCCGCGCCGCGCCGCCCCGCACCGCCGCCTCCGCTCGACTGCTCTTATCGGGAATTGATGCGATTAATCTCTGTGCTCTGGGCCACCGGAACTCGGCCGCGTGCGTCTGAAAGCGGCGCGCGAGTCGGCGGAGCGCGAACGGGCGAGCCAGTCAAGTGAGGGATGGCGGCGCACCAGCGCACCAGCGCGCCGCGGGGCTCCGCCATCAACCGAACGGACCACCCCACTCGCCGCTGTCCCCCGGTGCATTCTCTGTCCCCAAAGCCAAAAGCTCCGTCGGCAAGGGTCGCGCTGGCCATCTCTCTCCCCCTCTTTCTCTTTCTTACTCTCGTTCTCTCCTCTCTCTCACTCCCTTTCTCTCTCTGCCGCCGGCCATCTTCGCTCGACGCCTTCCCGCTCAGCCACCAGCCCCCAAGGGAGGGGCGTGCCGCTGGTACATCGCTCGGAGATCATGGAGCGCAAGGGGGGCAATGAAGCCCCACACGCGTCACATTTTTTATTATAATTTGAACATCTATTTAAATCATTTAATCAGTTTTGCGAGATTTTTTTCTTCCGGGGGCTTTTTCCAGCTTTGAAGGGATGCCGATTTCGCGTATGCGCGCCGGGTACCCACAATGTCCCTTTTGGGACTCATATTAACATTTACACTAAACACTGACACACTTGCGGGCTTGTTGGTCTGTGGTCAGCACACTCATATAGCCTTCCGCTACAACATACATACATGAGAGGCAAGGGACAAACAAGCATGCTCACGACGGGACTCAAACCCGCGACCCTTCCGACCGAGTCGCTGAGTCGGCATACGCTCTAACCACCTCGGCCATCCAGGTCGGCCCAGCAAAAGCCAAGTCACGCGCGGTCACATTACTTACTATGTCATGTCCTGAAACACCACGATTGTGGGAAAGCTGTCTTAAGATGGGTTACGAATAGTCGAACCGCAAAGGATCAAGAGATTCTTGTCTAAATATATCTATATATTCTACTAAAATAAATAATAACTTCTACATTATATGTCTGTTGAGCATTTTATAAGGACCCATGTTCTTTCTTTTCTGTACCGGGCCCATATTTTCTCCCGGCGGCTCTATCCACCACTATCAGCGAGTCCTGTGGCTACTCCGTCCCTCTAAGTGGCGGCGGCGCCACCGCCCCTCCGCCAGCGCCGAGAGGCGGTCGCCGAACGCGGCCGCCCCGCGGAGATCGCCGCCGACCGCAGGCGACTCCCGCCTGCTCCACCGCGCCCCCGCCGGCGTCCCCCTTTGCGGCCGAGGGCGCTGGCGCTGACCGACCGCTCGGTCCGGCACTTACCACCAACAGCACCACTTGACGGCTCCGGTTCTAAAACTACGCCTCTCAACGTTACACATACCAAACATCGGGACGTCCGTTCGTTCCTGTATTCGTATATAAAACTACTTCTAACTTCAACCTCCATCTTAGCAACTGAACACTAACCCTGACATCATTTCACTAGCTCTCCTCGGATGTTCCGTCGTTACCGTTTCTGCCGTCGCTGTCTCTCCTCGATCACAGCCACCCCGGCCGTCGCCAGCGCCGCCACTAACACCGTCCTTACCATCACTGCAGCCGTTACCAACCTCTAAAGCCATTTGGCCCACCAAAACCGCAGCAACTCCGTCGCGCCGTCCTCGCCATCCCGGTACAAGCACCGCAAACGCCGCCGCCGCCTCCGCCGCGCCCCCATTAAAAAGGAATCAAGGCGGCTGCTTAGCATGCGGCGCGACGGGGCGGCAGCGTAATCAAGGCGTCAGAGCCTCGTGGGGGCAGCGGCACGGGCTGCAGACTAGGCTGCCGGTAGGCGTAGGAGGAGCGGCGTACGCCCGGGAGACTCCGCCCACCACGCGCTTCCCGCAGCTCCCGCCGCCGCCGCTGCCGATATCGGCCGGCCGACTCCCGCGGACTATCGACCTTGCCCCATCGATTTTACATTACCGGCCTAGCGCCCGTCGAACCGGCGCGCCGTGCCGCTCCACGCCGCGCTGACCCGGCGAGACTAGCCACATGCCCAGCGTAGGCCGAGACCCAGATTCACAAGTGCATTGCGCGTGTAAATAGTGTATCACGGTCACTGGCGATCTGAAGTCAATGTGACGGACGTTTTGTATGGATTTGCAATCGGCATTTTTCTCTGTTCCTATGGAGAGAAGGCTGGTGACGGGGGAGACAATTTCAGCTTATCATACGTTGTATAAATTGGATTTTACCTTTTCGAATGTTAATTTTGAACGTAGTTTTGATGAATGAGAATAGATACACTTCTTCGTAAAATGATTGCTAACTGAAACAAAGTCTTTGATATTAATTCGCATCTCTGGGATTGGAATAACAACGAGTGTTCGCGATCACGCTTCAAGCTATGAATAATAATAGATATCGAATTGAAAACTATGAAAAATATATTTCCATATTGATCAATTATGAAAAATAATATAATTTCTACTTAATTCAACTCTGCAAGAGGAAAGTTTCGTAAAAATGAATATTTCAAGGGTGGTTGCTAGGGGTCAAAATTGACTCGTGTATAGGCTATTTACTCGTGAATGGCCCTCTAAATTAGAACGGAAGTTTTATGAACGAAAATTAGCTAGTAAACAGTCAGTTCATACACTACTTTGTCATGAGGCAAAGTTTTTGGCTTAATAGTTCGATTTAAAATAATATAAATTTCTCTTACTCTGACCCTATAAACGATGTGGCACGACATTATCAACAAATGTGATTCCACAAATGGTGTGGAGCTGCAGCATCTTGTCGAACGCCGATCTCAATTTTCATGCTTGAGTCGTGAATATCATAGCAGGTTCAGAACTGGGCCCCGATGCTAGGCTAGCGAGGGCAGAGGCGGGTCAAATATTCATCGCTGGCGCCGGCGACCGCCTCCGGCCCCCGTCCCCGCCCCCGTGCCCGTCCCCGTCCCCGCCTGCCGGCACGGCGTCGCAGCGGCGGCGGTGTCTCTGTAGCCGCGCGGTAATTGCATTCCTGGCGGCGCGGCGCGGAGCGGCACAGCGCTGGGCGCGGCGCGGGCTGCGGCGGCGGCACGCGAAGCCGGGGCTCGCCGGGCGGGTTCGCGGCCGAGCCATCCTCTGCCCGCTGCGCTGCTCCCTCGGCAAAGCACCGCCGCGCCGCCCCGGGCGACTCCGCTGAGCGCACTGCTCCTCCGCGCCGAATATGAGGCTCCGGGGGAGGTGGCTCAGGACATTAATTGATGTCACTGCAGTGCCTCTGACCGGGAGGTCCTAGCTTCGAGTCCCGATAGAGCTAGAAAGTTAGGTCGAATTCCGTCGCTGTCTGGAGGAGAATTCTTGCGGTCGGCTGCTCTGATCTATAGTTCTCCGATCAACACCAGGCGAATGTCGGAGCAGTATCTTAACAAATGAGACACGGACCGCGCGCGATCTCTCCTTCCTCTTCCTTTTCCTATCCTTTCCCGTTACTCTCTCTCTCTCTCTCTCTCTCTCTCTCTCTCTCTCACACACACACACACACGCTCATACACACGCACACACACTCACACACATATACACGCCCTCAAATGCAGTACACTACCACTCATGCCGGGAGACCAGTCGAAGTTTAGAGCTTGTCCCGTCTGGGGCGGTACCCCACTGCCGGGAGATACCCTGCTAGCCGACGGTAGGTCGGCCCCGGATCTCGTCATTCTGCGGGGGGAAATGACTGCTACCTCCCGAGGAAAACATATACTACACTTAGGGGACTCATGACCTTACGAAACCGGCCCGGAAACACTAATCAATCCATAGGGGGGCGTGCCCCCCAACACTTCTAGAAACGTGAACAGCCTGCCAAACTGAAGTCGTAGGCTTCCGCGGCCAGAGTCATGTAGATGAGCCTGCCAAACTGCCTCACGTTCCACCCAACCGTAAAAACTTCAATTTAGTTCTCAGAATTCGATCCTTGGGTCAATTATTCTTGCATCCCAAATAAACCCAACACACCCTTAAATTTCAAGAATACACTACTTCACTCAACAAACCTAAAGTATTTTGCGGTTCAACACATCTTGGGGGCGTGCCTCCCAAGCAAATAATTAATAATAATTTGAAGTCGTACCCTAATTCTGACTCTTCACAAGTTACATTGCAGTGGAGGATTTTACGCATTACACGTTATGACGGGAGTTGGCATATTATTTACATTTTAAGAAATAAAATTAAGTCATTTTCGATTCCGAAATATATTTAATCTTCAATTCAATCCACTTTTGTAAGTTTAGAATACTACAAGCTTAAACAACAGCTAGAATCAAATCTTAAATATGTTTAAAAATGGAATAACATTTAAAGAGTTCTTTGCGATTGGCCCAATGAGAGAATTTTCAGTGAACTTAAGTTCATAACAATGGTGAATTGAGTACAGTTTACGCTGACAATTGGAGCTAACAAAAATGTACTTGTGACTGGCTTTTTCTTTTTCTTTTTTCTTTTCTTTTTTTTTTTTTCAATTTAGACTTCAATTCTTCGGTTCTTAATCAATTGGAATTTCCATAACTACAGACATAACACAATTATTTAGCTTTTATTTTATTTTTATTTTATTTTATTTTACGTATATCTAAGTAGGAGGATTAATTTCCACATTAGAGCATTGCATCTTCGCGATATTACTCGCTCGTACTCGTTCGAACACCCTGTACCCGAGTACACAATATTCGAGTCCCACATACTCGAGTGGCCCTGACGAGCGTGACTGGAAGCCGTTCCCGTAACGGTTTGAGACATCGACGATAAAACTTCCATCGGACGTGTTTCATTTTGAGCAATAGAAGTTATTATGCAAAGTGCACCTAGAAGACATATTACAATAATATACAAATGTAGTTTACATACTATATTTTTTTCAAAACCAATACTAAAGTTAAAAACTGAACACCTGTATCTTCGAACGCATCAAAAAACACTGCGGTCACAAATAGATGTTGGCAATAGAAAGATACAAGAGTGGCGCGGTGTATAATTGAATTTTACAAGAAAATAGCTAATCTTATGTCTGGGAAACGGATCGTTAAATTCAAAGGGCTATTTTATTTATTTCATATTATTAAAATTTATCTTCACGTACAAAGAAGTTTTTGAATTTTAAAAAGTTTTGAATATTTTAATATGTGGGTAATATTTATTAATATTTTAATCCTGATGTTCGCAAGACCTTCGAAAATTATCAATGAACATGACAGTGACATACTTCTAAATAGTACTTAACCTACGAAAATAAAATATTGTGTAACACTTCTTTTAATTCTAGAAATCTTATTTAGAAAATGTTAATAATATAATACAAAACTAATAATAATAATAATAATAATAATAATAATATAATACTAAACAAAAACATAAGTATGTGTTAAATTTACTCTGTAAATGTTTTACGATTCTTCAAAACAACTGTAGAAGGAATTGCAAAAGTTTGGCGTGCAAGACGCGAGGCGTACGTGGGATGCAGTTCGCAGATACACCGGAAACAAGATAACCTACAGGTCACTAATCGAAAGATGAGCGTCGCTTCACAAGGCGTGGGCCAAGAACTTACGAAAGAATGTACAAATTATCCGTTTATCACTATTATGACAATGACCAATTCACATTTCGTGTCGCTCTCACTGCTTGCTCAAATACTAAAATGTATAAAAATCCAAAGACTCTTGGTCTAAAGAATAATAGGAAGTAGATGTATGCCAATAACATTTTACAATATTTGATACACGAGGATTCATACACACTTTCGCGTTGTGGATCAATAAAAATCACACAATGGTTAGGGTGGCAATGAGTTTCTCTAGTGTCTCTTGTCTTTTCTAATAAAAATAATAACTAATAAAATAATAATATAAAATAATAACTAATGGACGCTCGAATGCACTATTTCACATACGACATTGTCTCCGTATATTGTATCTTTCGCATTTTTAAGTATTAATCAGGGTTATTGTAAAAGAATATCCAAGTACCTCCCCTTGTCTATTTGTCACCTTCTTCCCTTCATCTGCTGCGTTGAAATCACCTTTTCGCCGCGACCTTTCCTAATTCGTGTTATCACCATCATCTCATAAACTGCGTTCCCGCGCCTACCCCGCCAGCTCCTTACGTTCTACATCGGATCTCCCCATTTCTCAGCCGCTTTCCGCCGTTTGTAGCCATTTCTCCCCACCGCCCCCCGTCCTCGTCGTCCACGTTCCCCAACACCGCCCGGCGGGCGCGTAATATTTTAATTAGCAGCTTTCTAATTGCGCCGCCAGCGTGCGCGGCCGGAAGTATTCACGCGCGCTCCGGAGAACGGCGCACCCGCCCACCCGCCGCTCGGCGCCCGTTTAATTAATACAACGCCCGCCCCCGCGTCCTCGCGCCGCACGCCTTCGCCCCGCCCCCGTCCCCGCCCTCGCCGCGGCCGGCGCCCGCCAGCGCCACGCGTCTCTGGCCGGGCGGGCGGGCGGACGGCGCGGCGGGGCACCCGCTCGGTCGGCGGGATATTGCGAAAGTTGCGCCGGACTGCGTGGGAGGCTAGGGGGCGTGGCGGAGGCTTCCGACGCGAGCGGTGCGTCGGGGGTCGCGCCGCGAGGGAGGCGCGGATGCGGCGGCGGCGGGGGCAGCGGTGCCTACGGGGCGCTCTCGTTGCGACGTTGCGCGGCGGTCGAGACGCGGGTCCGAAGGGGTTGTAGACGGAACAACGACTGGAATGCGAATAGGAACGGAAGCATGAGAACACAAACAGAGACAGGATGTCTCTTAAGAGAGTCACGGCCCTTAGTCACCAATTTTTACTTCTTTCCTACGGATTTTTCTAGACGGCATCCGGTTACCCTTTACGTCCCGAGGGGACGCTTCTTCGACCATACACTAGACCTCCACCCCAATTGCGGGCTCCTCTGATCTGTGGTCAGCAAATACTCCCTGTAATATGTAATAGGGAAGAAAAGTACTGGAATCGTTTCAACAATATGATTTCAAATTTTCGATCTCTAATCCGTGTTTTTAACTCCAACTTCGCTCACGAGTCAGACTTAAGACCTATTAGTGATGTTTTAAAAATGATTAGGATTCCTGTAGGTGTTCTCGGAACTTCACGCAATTTTGACTCCTAAATAGGGATGTCTGTGCAGAAGGGTAATCGTCATATGTAACGAATAACTCTGTCAGATTACAAGCTTTTGAGATGAAACTTGGTAAATACACGAGAAAACGTGTGGACTTAGTTTTTGACTTTGGTTTCGTCGAACGGCCCTGGTAGTAGGAAGGAAGCGTTTTTTCGTAAATTTAAAACTTGTGTAAGTTATTAAAAGTTTGTGCATTGTGTAATTGGATGCAAAAGTGATCCAGTGAATTACGTTCAAAGACAGAGAGCACAAATAGATAAATAAGTTGGTTACTTAACTTCGTTGAATGCATTGAAGACGCACCTCCAGAGAGAAACTAATACAAATAAATTTTTTTTTTTAAAAGGAATGACATCTAAACATTTAAGTGAACTATTTGGTGAATGCAGAGCTTTATCCTATGAACCGTGTTAGATAATGCGAACTACATTTTGAGAGACGTGACAACGGACATTCGCGCATTCATGAGTGCGTGAAGCATCGAAGATTCGGGGATGCAGTGTGGATTGGAGAGGCAGGCCTTTCATCTAGCCCCCATGAACCATTCAGAGCTGATGGCGAGCTTTCGAAGTGCATAGCTATAATCGCAAGGAGCCCTGGGCAAGCAAGGAAACGTGCAGGTACGACAGAAAAATCAGTCTTGTGGCAAATGTGTGTCGGGCATTTTGGCGAAAGGAGAAGTAAAGTTCACGGAAAATGTAAAAAGTGCTGCTGTGAGATTATGAGAATGATGTTCTTCCGGATAAAAAGATAGAGGAACTAACGTTTAGATTAGGTTACAATAGACCACTCGCGATGGGGAAGTGGCATCTTCGGCAGGAATTGGAGGAGATAAGATTTGACTTGGGTTGCGGCAAAAATGTGAAGAGCGTTTTAGCTGGAACTCGAGAAGTCGGTATGTTGCAAGGTTTGGAGCATAGATGTATCCAGAAGAGCAGCTGGGATTTCACGAGCTGGTACCCGATAATAACTGCACAGAGGACCCGCGGTTGAGAGAAGGGACAGGCGTTGCGACGAGGATCCGTATAACAAGAGCTCATCCGGGGACGAGAATTAGAGAAGCAGCAGCCACGGCAAGCGCGTGTATTCGAGAAGCGCAGGCGACGACAAGCTCGGATGCAACGCACGCCGTGAGCGGGGCTCGAGCGAGGGAGTCGACGGAGAAGGGTGACAATGGAGAAGCACGTCGCAGCAATGAGTTGGCGCTCCGCCCCTCCCCCCCCTGCACCCCGCCACCCACCCTACCCCTCCCCGCTCCGCCCTGCCACGCCCCGCTCCCCCGCCCGCCCTCCACGCCTGCCCCGTGCCGCTCCCCCCCCGCCGCATCGAAGCTGAGCGCTCGGCGTGACCGACTCGGATCCGGGAGATCGGAGCGTCGCACTGGAGCACTGGGGCTGACTGCAAATTCCGCTGCATTCCGGATATCATCTTGGGGAACGAGCTCGAGCAAACCACGAGCGGAACGGAATGAGCTCGGGAAATAAATTTTCTTCACCGACAGAGTTGCCTTTTTCACGCAGTACGTGTGTTCCGTCTTTTGTTTACGGTATTTCGCTTCAATCTCAGATCATTACATGTTTACTAATTGTGCAATGTGCTCGCCAGAGCTTGCGTATGACAAATCGAGCGCACCCATTGTGACCTCGATGGTAGGCCAAAGGTCACGTGTGGATCCAAGCCATAATTCTCGGTAATTTTACTAAATTCTTCGAAAATAATTACCTCCTTTTGCAACTCCTCCAAAATAGTTTTCTCTTTGTTAATATTAGAGCCCAGATTTCCATGCAAATGCATACATTAATTTAAGCTTTGAGGAGCTTTCAAATTTTGTAAATATATCTTTCATGGCTAACTAATTTTAAAACTGCATAATTTTGCCGTGCGTGTTTGCATGTTTTGGTACTTTTGGGGTGAAATTCATGCATAATGCATCTTGGAAATTTTTAAATTAATACTGTATATTTAAACGTCTACCTATATATTAGACACTTTCAGAAAATTAATTTTGCATACATTGTTAATATTAAAATTGACGCATATTTTGGTTAAAATGGCATATTGTTCTTAAATCCTGACTACGCCGTTGTCTTTGCTTATTGTTATATTAGAAATTTTAACCCTCCAGTATTCGTGCTAGGGCGAAGCGAGTACACGTGCTGAGTCACAATCGCGAAATGAATCAATGCTAAGCAATTATGTCACAAATGAAGATACTGGAAGCCGTAACTCAATATCACTTGTAATCACACTGGGATGGGAAAATAATCACGAGCAGACACTCTACCCGCTTCCGTGCAAAAAGTAAATAAAAGAAGACTCAAATAACACGTCTGTAAAAAAAATTAACGTATAATATATAAAATACAAATTTTGTAAAATCCCCTACAGCAATTCGGATATTAGAAAAAGCAGGTTTTCCTCCAGTGGGGTCTAAAAATTGTTGATATTAAAATGTATTTGGAATTAGTGTTTGGAGTGGTTTCAGTGCTAGGTTGGTGAGTTCGGGGTGTTTCAGTGCTTTAAATTAAAAAAGTGTTAAATTCAAATCCCGATTTGAATTTCTCCAAAATGTAAAACACATTATTTACGAGTAGTTGTATTTTTTAGTTAAAAAACAAAAAGAAATTATTGAAGTATGCTCCAATTACGTCTTGTTCTAAAATCATTTGTATATGACAAAAAGGGATAATTTGTCAGAATAAAATTGAGAAACGTTGAAAAAATTCAGAAAAAGATTTAATTGTTACAAAAGGCAATAAAACAAGAAATTTGATTGTGCGTGTTTTGTGAATTTTCACCCTGCATTGTGCATGTTTGGGTTTTTGATAGTGCAGATTTATTTTAGCTTCCGATAGTGTGTGGGATTCCTGCGTCTCTAATATACTCGTATTTTTATATTTCAATCTAACAAATAAACATATATCTTATTTCAAAAACATGTACGGTGGTCCGAGATGAAACTGCCAGCCTCCTGAATTGTTTTCTGGATCCGCCCGTGCTGCCGGGGAGGTCGCCATCGGCATTTGGTCGCGGTGATCCGGACATCACTATCGCCTGAAAGTGAACAACGAAGCCTCTCGCAGCACTGTTAAAAAATGCCAATGCTTCATTATTTATTTTTCTCGTTTTTAATTTTTCAACGAAGTAAATTTTCAATTTTATAAGGTGAAGACTTGTTTATCAGGTTTTTTCGTGAAATGCTTGCAGTACTATGGCTTTAATTTCTCACTACGCTTTTTTATAATATTATTTATTACACAAGGGGTGTATTTAATTGGTATATTATTGTATTTTTTACATGTTAATTTATTCAGTTGGTTAATAATAATCAAATTGAAATAATGGAAAGTGATCATTAATTTTCACATGTGTACAAACATAGAAAAAGCTCATTTCACTCATTTTAATAAATGTCGTGATAATGTCACTCAGCTTAATCAGTTTTGCTGCAAATCCATTTTTGCTTCTCTCGTTGGTTCCCCTCTCTCTTTGAAAGCAGTCAGCCGCGCGTCTCCAGATTAACACGCACCAGCTCGTATGAGGAGTTTCGCGATCAGGACTGCTCTGGTGTGAGAGCCTTTATCCAGAAATATCCATATTACGAGTATTTCAAGATGTCTAAGAACATTAATGCACGTACCGTAAAGTTATATCATCATTTTCATTTTCGTCATTATTAGGCTGAACGTCTTTTTCATCGTTTAGAATATATCGACGCACCCAATCCTCAGCCCCTTCTATCCCATTGACACCTTGATTACATGATCTCTCAGGCACAAGCACCAGACTCCCACTGTTTCCAACCGTTGAGGTCAGTAGGCCCATAGCGGATCAGAAGTCTGTCTGCTGTCATCCGTGAGCCACGGGCCCGTAAATGAGTCCCCGGATATTTGGTACTGATGAAAGTTGAGAAGGGAAAGGTGATAGACAAGTAGTGGGCACGCCGTGGTCCGTGGACTCATTTACAGTGGACTACTCCCCCTCCACAGGCCGTCCAGATCGCCCTACGAACTCCTAATCAGGGCGGAGGAAGGGACGGAAATGAATGGTTATTTTATTAGGTGATTCGTGGTGGATTGGTAAAGCTCCGACCGTTCCATGGCACTGAAAGCTACAAGCATGTCTACGTGGGACTCAAACTCGTCCCTGCCGAACCGAGCTCACCGACGTACTGGTGCCTTAGGGAAGTGAAGTAATATTGCAATTATAAAACAATTGCATTATTCATATATGCACCGTGCGTTGCATCTAGTGGTATGTTCACAAGTAGTTTTAGGTTTTCCCTATACGTCTTTCTCTTCATTACATGCAAATAATATATTTGTATTCTCGAGCATCACTTAGTTCCCAAGCCTCGGGGAATTATTCTCAACCTGTACATTATGTGTTGAGCAGACGCACATACGAGTGATGAAAGCTCTTGCAGCTGCAGTCCATGTTTTCTCATCTCTTTGGTTTGCCTCGTGGCGAGTAGGTCGAGGTGATGCTACTCAGAGGTCAATCCGACCTACTCAAAGATTCCTGTTGAGCGAAGGGCTTATTACATTCAAGAATAATGTAAGAGAGAGCGCATTATCATCATACGTTAATTTACAGGCAACGCGGGAACTAAGAGCGTGTCAGACACAATGGTCTTCGACAGCATTACCTGCATTTTATATTCGCTTTCCTATTCAAAATTTGCTATATAAAATGCGTGGCCTGATTTCCTTAACATTGAACAGCTCCCGTACAGATCCAACAATTCAAAAAGTAATGCAAGAATTTTAAACGGTTCAATGGCCTCATAAGCCCGTTTTGCATAGTCATTTTTTAAAATGTTTTCATCGGTACAGAAAATTTCCGTAGCAGACTGGTTGCAATTGGTGCAGATTATATCCAGTTGGATTACCCCCCTCCTGGCGTCACTTTCTGGAACTTTTTGGTTTCTATGCGAGTAGTGCACTTTGTTCCTCTTGTGTAGTTTTACGAGAGCGTTCTAATGCGTTAAATTGCATTGTGTAGTTTTTGCGTGATTACTATGTTCAATGACATCTCATTCAGTGCTCGATCCTAACAAAACTTAACATAATTTATTACCAGATACAATGTTCCATTTTTGATTTTCAGTTCGTCCGGAGGAAATATTTGCACCATGATTACGTGCAGAAAATAAAATGACCATGAAAAACGATGGATCTCGTTCATCCAGTTTGATGCCGAAATAGAACGGCACAGGAACATACGACCATTTTGTATTTATTTTCTAAATAGAAAAAGGACGAAAATGTACCGTGTAAAACGGGCTTTACGAAACATTGCTGAATCTGAGGAATCAAGCGCCAAAATTTCTGATTGTTGCCCTTCTGACACGAGTCATTTGCCTTCCATTTATTTTACAGTAATAACCAAAGACAATTCCTCATTCTGTCGTCTTACCTTTACATTTGATTCACGACAACAGATGACTCTAAAAGATAAGTTGGCTTCTCCTGAAATAGACTAATGCAGGACCACACCGTGACCCACCCCAAGCATCCGTTCTTCACTGTCCACCTCCTCCTTTTTCTTGTCGCTCTATCTCCCGTCGCGCCGTGCACTTCCACGTCCGGTCGTGACCCTCTCCGTTCGCCACGCCCTAATGCGTGCATCCTACCCATCTCACAGTTCCTGCTCTCTTTCTTCCTTCGCGCATTTCTTTTCGCCAACTCTGATTTTCCTCGACTTCCCCGTCCCATGTCTCCATCTTCTGCGCACCCCGACCCCTTGTACCCTTCTACCCATCCCCGCTGGGTCTCGGCCTTCTATTTCCCAGCTCGTTCTTCCCATCTCGCTTTTGCGCGCCTTTTTCCCACCCCGCTATTCCCAACCCCGCTTCTCCCATCCCCGCTTTTCCCATCCCCGCTTTTCCCAGGCTCGCTCTTCCCAGCTCGGCCGGCCCCCCTCCCATCCCGCTCTTCCCAGCCCCGATCTTGCTAGTCCTGATCTTCCCAGCACCACTCTTGCCATACTCGCCATTTCCAACCACACTCTTCCCATTCACACTTTTCCCAACTCAGCCCTTCCCATCTCCGCTCATCTCCGTTCTTCCCAGCACCGCTCTTTCCAGCCTCGATCTTCCCAGTGCCGATTTTCCCAGCTCCACTCTTGCCATCTCCTCTCTTTCCATCCTCACTCTTCCCATCCCCGCTCTGCGCAGCGCCACTCATCCCAGCCTTGCTGTTTCCATCCCCGCTCCGCTATGCTATGCCCCGGCGCGGCGGCGCGGCGTGGCGATGCATCCGGCCTCGGTCGCTCCGTCTGGTCTCATCGGATGGAGAGAGGCCAGCTGCTTGGAGTTCCTTCCCGGGTGAGCGGCCGCTCACTTCTCCGCCCCGCCCGCCCCGCCCCGCCCCGCCCCGCCCCGCACGGACTTGCCCTGACATCCTTGCGCAGCGCTGGCGGCGCGGCTGCCGGGAGAGGGACGATCCACCGCCCAGATTTACGGGCGCGCCTCCTCCCCACAACCCGGACGTCTTCAGCCAACGTTGAGTGCACTCCGTTAGATGTAATTGTATTCTCTGCGAGATAAAAGCGCCGAAACGCGTCGTTTGGAGCAGACGAAAGAGTGGAGATTTTGCAGGACACTTGGCAATTAGGACAGTCACTGCGCTCTAGCACATTATAGTTCTAGATTATTCCTCGCGGCCTCTTTCTTCTCCTTCCATTTATTTTTCTGTCGACTCTCAACAGACTCCTCTTGATTTTATTATTTCGCCATTTCAAAGCTGTGTAGCAAACACATACCTAATAATATTATGTGTAAATTACTCAAGTAGCAATACGTCCATTGAATAATTAAGCTGATTTGAAAGATACTATTATTTAGACCGATTTTTAGTAAACATGTCTAAAGTTTTCAGTTTTATGTAAATTGGGAAGATCGTATCGAAAATGAGCGAAGTCTCATCTGAGGTATTAGTGATATGTTAGATTAAGTGTATCATTAAATGGATATTGACGTTGGACAATGGAGCTCGAAACTACATTCTTCGTGCACCAGTAGCCTTATAAACGTTCCACCAGCAGTCTGATTCCTGTTTATCACAAAATATCTGCTATTCCTTGTTACCGTAAGGTAACACACCCTATCTAGCTCTTGTTGGTCAGCATGCTCTTCATCTGCTTAAAGTTCGAATAAGATTTCGAAGCTGCTTCGCACTTTATCCACCAATTTTGGATAATGTGAACATTAACTGGCTAATTCATCAATTATGCATATTCGGTCATTAGCCGTATCATATACATATTTGATTCCAAAGTAGTGTTATAGATTTGCAAGAAAAAATGGAATGTTGTGTACGAATCATTTTACCGTGCCCGGAACGCAGTCTTATAACAATGTGCATGCCGGCGCGGGGGCCTCTTAAAGGTTGACGATGGCTGCGATAGGTCGACTCCGCAGGCGCACCTTCCATCGGTGTCCCCTGCGGCTAATTGGCCCAGCGGCGGGGGCGGGGGTGGGGTCGGCGGCAACGGCAGGGCCCGCGGGCGCCGGCGCGTCTACGGGCTCCTCCGATTTCTCCCGCGCGCGACCTTTGCGTCGCGGTGGCTTTCTCGCGACCGCCGCCCCTTGCTCCTCCTCCTTCCCCTTCACGGCCGTCGCTCCGTGCTCGCGCACCCGCTGACATTTGCCGCCACGCTCGCGCTCGCACCCGTCCCCCCCCGCCCCAACGCTCGCCCAACGCCCGCCCAACGCCGCCCAACGCTCGCCCAACGCTCGCCCAACGCTCGCCCAACGCTCGCCCAACGCTCGCCCAACGCTCGCCCAACGCTCGCCCAACGCCCGCCCAACGCCCGTCCAACGCCCGCCCAACGCTCGCCCAACGCTCGCCCAACGCTCGCCCAACGCTCGCCCAACGCTCGCCCAACGCTCGCCCAACGCCCGCCCAACGCTCGCCCAACGCTCGCCCAACGCTCGCCCAACCCCCCCCAACGCCCGCCCAACGCTCGCCCAACGCTCGCCCAACGCTCGCCCAACGCTCGCCCAACGCTCGCCCAACGCTCGCCCAACGTCGCCCAACGCTCGCCCAACGCTCGCCCAACGGTCGCCTTTGCCGCCCGGTCTCTGCTACACAACGTGCACTCCGCAAGGAATTTGTATTTCTTCTAACCGACACTGTACGTTTCAACTTCAAAATAATCAAGCACATCAGATTGGACAACACGTCAAGTTGAAACAAAACATTATACAAGCCAAGTATATTTAGATTGAGACCACTTTTTAATTGAAAAACAACAAGGATACTTAGGAAATAAAGTGAATGCAAAAAAATTCAAATTTTAATTTTTTATTGAACCATTGAAAAACCAAAAGTATTTTCCAACGTCTCCTTTATCTTCTTTGCTTCTGCCCTTTTCTCTTAAATTCTCTACATCTTTTCCTTCACATTTCATTCTTCTTCTTCTTCTTCTTCTTCTCATTTTTCTTCTTCATCTTTTCATTCTTGTTTCATTGTTCGTGATTGTGAATATTCTAAATTTGAATGGGGTTGGTCGCAGTTTGATCGTAAACATTTTACTCCACAGAATAGGAACTGTAGTTCCTACAATGTAGTTACGCTATGCGTAATCGTCTTTACTCTTGATATCCAGTATTGAATTCAGAACTCTTTCACAATTTCATATAATTATCAGTATCTTTCACCGTCACGCATTACACGAGTACTACAGAAGAAATCTCTTCCATAAAATATCGTTTGATAACACAAATGAACAAAACTGTCTACATCAACCGAGCAGTTGAAAAACACATATACCGATCCAACCCCGTCGTTGTTTGCATTGCTGAGAATTTTTATTGACAACGTTACTAATCTCATCGTTTCCCAGAAAACCAAAGTTGCCAATGTTTAATTATTCGATACTTGTGACATTTTGTCTCCGAGCAATGCGTGAGATCTCATCAATGCCGGTATTTCTACAGGATTCAATTTTGTCAGACAATTACTTTGGTATATGTTACTACCCCGAGTGCAGCATGACCTATGTTATTTTCCACCCATCCGTACTTCTTAGAGTCAGTGCCCCATACACTCAGGGATGCGTTTGTTAACATGTTATCCAGAACCGTCCATCTCCTTACAAATGGAGAGCGCGTTATTTCCTTTGCGGATTTCGACATCGCGAATGAAATACATTGATCCAGAGAAGAGTCAGAGTGTCAGACCACATCTGTAGACTTACGATATTGTTGCCATGTTGTGTCTCAATCTTCCCTTCATACATTTTTGAAGTCGGACATTACGAAAACACCACAACACCGCGGATGAAGTAGTGACCACATGCTGTTAAGGACATGAGAGTGCTCTACATGCAACTTGCAACTTGCAATCGCGTATCTTTAAAAAATTAAAATATAAACGTTTGCAAACTAACGAATTGTAGATGATATCTCAAAATAAAGGTTACAATCTTCTGGAGCATACAGAGGGGTTGAAAATGATCACTTTTTGCCAATAAACATATAATGGGAAATTGGACCTAACGAAGTTATATAGATACATTTACATGTGACATTTTCTCCTGTTATTTAGGCAACCCCGTACGCACATACGTTTGGCAGGTCACGTTCTGTCGCAGTCGAGAAGACCTTTCCAGGTACCTGCAGCACCTGCATTGTAAGCTTTATAAGTGCAGTCTATAAACATACTGGTGACGAAAAAATTGGTTTACTGTTGACTTATGTTTTAGAGTTTTAATATTTCAAACCAAAACATAATTTTTATTTTTTAAATCATTCACAGAATAATACTTGGATAGATATCTAAGGCGTGAAATTCGAATTGAGAAACATGATTTTCGTTTTTAAGAGCTTATCTGTGTATCCCTACATTGAATACCCTTGAAACAAAAGAAAAATAGCACAAAAAGAAGTACAATTTGATGTTCTGTTTGTCACCTGATTCTAGTCTACAGGTAGATGAATTCTCGGGTGGGACTGCTCCCGATCCCATCCCGTGCAGTCAGCGTGATTTTATCCATCAACTGACCAATTAGACTCCTCTCAACAGTTTCCTTCCGATATTCTAAACCATGATTGCTCCTCGTTATGGATACTTTCCTAAACGTTGTTGAAAAAAGAAATCAGAATGTGTTCTTGCTCAATAAACATGGGAATGCGTATCAAATTGATGCACTACTTGTACCTCTGTATTGTTCGGTTCTTGCTCACAATACTACAGAAAATTCGATAGATTTGTGCCATAATCAGTAGCGTTTTTAGTGTTTCTATGTAACGCTGACGATTCTTGCACCCAGTTGCAGAATTATTTCTTCACGAAAATCGGGGTTACCATCTTTTTCAATTTCATTTCTTAATTACAAGTCTAATACTTCCATCATCCCTGTACTCTTCTATCTCTATAGATTCTACCCTCCTTTCAGCACTTCATAACTTCATCAAACGTACATTTCGCACCCCTTCACAACCTTATTCCCTCTAATTTCTCCCGTCTCGTCTGCTACCACTACATTCATCGGCCTCCGTTCACAATGGCTTTTATCTCCAAGGCCTCCAACCGCCCTCGCAGCATCTGCTTTCACCGCCCTCAGCGCGTCTATTACCTCCGGAGCTTCTACAGCGCTCTACCCCGCTCCTCTCCCGCCTCCGCGACGATTACCGCACTCGCAGCCCTCCCACCTCTCGACGCGCCGGCTTCGCAGCCGCCTCGGGCGCAGGGAGCGGGGCGGTGGCGGGGACGGGAGCGGGAGCGGGAGCGGCGCGGCGCGGGGGAAGGGCCGAGCGATGCAGAGCCTGGGGCGGGGGCGGGGGCGGTGTCGAGCACAGGAGCGAAGACGGGTTCGAACGCGAGGCATGTACTATGCGGGGAGGGGGGGAGAGACGGAGGATAGATTGATTAGTGATTCCATGCGCATCAACTGCTATTTTAACCATTAGTCCCGTAAGTGAAGTGCATGTTTTATCGCGAGAGAGAGGTGGCCGCATCTTTCCTCGATCGATGGTGACATCTTGCGCCGACCTACACGTCGGCTAATGGTTGTTTTTTTTTCCTAGTCAGGAATTTCCCACCAGCCAGACACCACCCGAACGGGTCACTAACTCTTAAGTTCTCGACTGGTTTCCCGATATGTGTGGTAATAAAGTGCACGTAAGTGTACTTTATGTGGGTAATAAGGGCGAGGATAGAACAAGGAAGAGGAAGGAAAGATCGCCAGTTTGTTAGGTACTCCTCCGGCATTGGTCTGGCATTGATCGGATAAACCCTGGAAAACTACCGATTAGAGTACCCAGACAGCGGGAGCGGTAGCTCAGTGCATCAACGATGTTACTGCAGCGCCTCTGACCGGGAGGTCCTAGGTTCGCGTCCTGACGGCGGCAGGATTTTCGACACTGGCTTTTCAGCTAGGTCGAATTCAGTCGCTGCGTAGAGGAGAATTCTAGCGGCCGGTTGCTCTGATCGGTAGTTTTCCGTAGTTTCTCGGATCAACACCAGACGAATGCCGGAGCAGTACCTAACAAATGGGCCACGGACCGCGCGCGATCTGTCCTTCCTCTTCCCTGTCCTATCCTCCCCTTACACACACTTACACTAACATGCTCTACACTACCACATGTTCCGGGAGACCGGTCGTAAGCTTAGAGCTTGTCCCGGCTGGGGCGGTTCCCCGCTGGTGAGATAGTCCTGTTTGAGGAGAAACCCCACTAGCCGACGGTAGATCGGCGCCGGATCTCGCCATCCAGCTGGGAAGACCACTGCCATCTCTCGAGAAACAAACATGCAGTACACTAACGGGACTAATGACAAAGCAGTTGACGCGCCCGGAAACACGAAAAAACAAACCAAACCAAGTACCCAGGCGCTAGATTTCTCCTCCATTCTGGGGTTGAATTCGACATACGGACGTAGCGCTCTTGCTAGAGTAGAAAATCCTGCGAGGAGGAGGAGAGGCCGGGGTTGAGGGGAGGGAGATGCAATCATGGAGGAGGAGACGGGCGAGGGTGCGAGCACGTTCGTGGATGCGCGGGAGGACTCGTGTGAGGGAGCCGGGAGGGGGGCAGCGCTTTCTATGCGCGGGAGGACGCTCACGCAGAGACGCGCGCGCGCATGCCTGATCCGCGGACACCTCATTACGAGGGCGCCGCCGCCGCCACCCCGCCCGCCCCGGCGCGCCGATATCTACAGTCCCCGCGTCTTCCGACCGCGTATGTGCGACCTCCCTCCCTCCCTTGCGCCTCTAAATCGATTGCATTCGGAAGAATAATATATTACATGTGCGTTGTACGTCTGGCCAATTCTCGCCTTTATTATTTCCAATATTAAAGGGAAATAACCTATTATTATGTTCTATGTGTCTCAAAACGTTTTAACGATTTCAATGGCCATACTGAATTAATTTGGATAACTTACAAGGTCATACTTCTAATGCAAATGATGGTTCAATAATAATAAAGCAAATACACTGCCTTACGTGCTACATGTGTTATAATTTGCAATTACTTTACTGTGGCAATTTTTTTGTAAATATACGATGGCACTGACTTTCGACAACGTGATTCTACCACTTCGGCTCTACTTTAAAATTTTAACAGTGAAATTCTGTACACCTGTGCGTAAGTACACTTATGCGTCTGGGCCCCCATGCTTATTTACACTAAAGTTGAAAAAAATCTTACAGTTGTTAATTTTTTTGTCTTCTTAAATTTGAATTTGAGTTTGTGTGAAACAACGTAATTTTCTAGAAGATAAATGTATTCTAGTGCTTTCAAATGAGACTCCAGACACTCATAGTTGATCAAAACAATCTCTAGGAATCAGCAAATGGCTTTTGCGGTCTAAACCAGGCAATAAAGCCAGTGTGTTAATTGGAAACCGGCTAAGCGACTACACTTCTATAACCGGTATATTCATGAATTCACCATATCGGTTTCCGAAATTACTCGCCCCGGAAAGCAATATGAACGTCAGGACTATGTATGGTAGGAATTAATGTTGGCAATTTGGCAATTGGTTTAGGAATTTTTAAACTTTGGGTAACAAATGTTTTTGTATCTCAAACTCTTCGTGTTATAATTAAACTTCGTAAAACGGACGTTTTCTTGAAATGTCGTATTTTGCGATCTCTCGTTCGCCGTAAGTAGAGCACCGAGTAACTAGCACGCACAATAATGGTTTCAACTAAACTTGTTCAAGAAGCAGCACAATCGACGTCCCACATCCTACTTGCTCCTTGCCTTGGGCCGCTTCGCAGAGCGAGCTACTTGCCATGTACTAGCCTCTAGCAGGCTGCTTGTACGAATCAGCTTACGGCAGCCTCTGCTCCGCGGCCCCGCGACCATAACACGCCTCGCGTGTCCCGAGCGGGCGGCTCGTAAGTCGGCGGAAGACGACCTGTAAACGACGCTAAGCGGCGCGAGGGCGGGCAACGAACCTAAAGCCGCTCGCAGCGCTGCGCGACCGTTCGGGCGTTTCAATAAAAACAAACGAGCGCACAGTCGACGCCGCGCCAGCAGCGGCGGCGGTGGCGGCGACGACACGAGGGGAAGGGGCCGGGGGGGGGGTGGCGATGGGGTTGGCGGGGGGGGGATGCGTGCGGTGGCGGGGGGGGGGGGTGTCGTGTCATTGGTGGTGACGGTGGAGGGGCTGGGGAGGGGATGGCAGTAACGGTGTGGATGTCGTGTCGTTGGCGGTGACGGTAGAGGGATCCGGAGGGATGGTGGTGAAAGTGTTCACTGTGATAGTGGGCGTGGCGGTGGCGACGACACGAGAGGCGGAGGGGATGAGGTTAGCTTGGGGTGTTTGTGTTGGTGGTGGTGTTGGGGTTGGTGTTGGTATTGTTGTTGTTGTTGTTGTCGGTGGTGGTGGTGATGGTGCTGGTGATGGTGTCGATGGCGGTGTCGATATAAGTGTCGTTGGCGATGACAGTGGCGGGGGCGAGGGTAACGATGGCGGGGACGGAATGGGAGCGGGGGCGGTGAGAGAAGTGTTGGCGGTGGACGTGGAGCATCGGAGGAACGGGGAGGATGAGGAGAAGGGACGAGATACGTCGGCGTCGTCTCACGGACGTTGTCGTCTCGAACGCGCGCGGAGACGGCCGATTGTGCACGAAGCTGCGGACGTCGGCCGGTCGGTGCTGATCGCGGGCCTTGGAGATTGGCGACTGGCGTGGGGTTTTTCGGGTGCGCAAATTGCGTCCTGGCTCCAGAGAGAGTGAAGTGAGAAGATGCTTTGCTGACGAATCCGACTCTGGCAATTTCCATTGTCAGAGTTTCTTGCGTTCTCTTACAAACTGGTCGTTCATTAACCATTAGTTCCATGTCTTAGATGCTCAAGAATTCGAGAAAGGGGATGGATAACTTTTTTACACGAAATATAATCTTAGCGTATTTCAAGCAATCTGTCATTTCCTTTTCACATTTTCTTTCGCATTTCCTTTCTCAAAAACTTTCATACAAATCAATGTCGCCAATTTTCTAATCTTTTCTGTCTTCTGCTCTTTCGCGTCTCTTCGTATTTTGTTCTTATTGTGTTCTATACATCACTTCACAATCATTCGCATATTTGGTTTTATATTCTTCAATATCAAAAAATATAATAATTAAGTAATGTAATGCACACCCCATACACTAATTTTCTTCAACCACCATAGTAACATGTTTCAATTTTATAAAAGTTGATGGGCAACATTTTATAACGTAATATAAACTAATTCATAAAAGCAGATCACTAGTAATAAATTGCATATTTTGCCCACGCAATATTGTCTTTTATATAAATAGCTATCGGGGTATCTATCTCTAAGTTCTCGTGGTGTAAATAGCTTGGTGTGCGCTATAGGATTCTAGGACATGTATCGGCAAAATTTGTATTGCTGAACAGAACAATGTTGTCGTGAGATTACTTTCTAGATAACACGCCTATATACCCACACATGTCTCACGCCATTGCTTACGAATACAATACAATGGTTACGAGCCACTCTGTTTACATAGCGAATGTTTTGTTGAAGGCCTTTGACTTTTTTAGTTGTGTACATCAATAGGAAATGAAGTCGAATTAATTGCAAAGAGTAAAATGAATTCTTTTGATACTACACACATTTCGTGTAGTACACTTCATTTTGATTGTAGTTTATTGACGGTTGCAGGGAATTTACGTGAAATATTGATAAAATCCATTTAGTATCTCAGTAACGACGTCCGTCGTGGAAAGACAATGAGATCAATATTTTACTTTACTGAAGTCTTTCTGGCCGTTCCGAATGTAAAATTATCGACTTATTGCGTCTTATTGTGAGTTCCTACTTTGTTTGAATTAAATATGATGACTTTTATATAGGATTATTTTACTTTCTAGCGACATTACTAATTGTTTGTATTGTTTTTTACCTAGTATGAAATAAATGTAATAATATTGTGAGGGTGATGAACACTTTTAAATTCATGAACTTTTTTAATGGAGAACGCCTTTTTAATAAAGAACGCCAATGCGAAAAGTAAATACACGTAGAAAGTGTGTAGGTATTCTGGAATTATCAAATGCCAGAAAGATCGATCAAACATGAAAACGTGAATAATGCATTTGTCTTGTTTCTGGTCAGCGGACACATCGATCGCCTAAAGAGTGGAGACCCTAACAAACTCGGAGCGTGAAGCGCGCTCGCGCCCGCGCCTCGGAAACCGAAGCAGCTGCAGGTGTCGCGAGCGAAAAACATATTTACCTCTCCAGTTCCTCCAGTATTGACTCTTCTCTCCAACGGATGGCGGCGCCGGCGGCGGGGTGGGATTGAGAGAGCGGGGGGTGCGGTTGGGAGGTTTATCGAACCGCCACCGGTTTATTGAACGAAGTGGACGAGATGGGGAGAGTGAGGGAGGAGGGGGCTGAAAGAGCAATTGCAACGCGATTCTCACTGGCGCGCCGTGAAACGAAACTCCCAAAAATCTGGCCGTAAATGAACACGTGAGTGAATTTGCGTAAAAATAGATATCTAAGGGATTTTCATGTCGATGAATTCGAACATCGTAATGAAATTTCAAAATCAAAGTGGTATTAATAGTGGCCCGCAGCTGCAAAAAATGCTGATGAAAAAAAACACACAAAATGGTTTTCATTGGTACTTTTGTGTCAAAATCGAAACTTCCACTGTTTTTGGATTTTCCGGTGGTTCCTGTACCTGGAGTATCTAAGAAAAACATTTACGTATCTCACATGACTGACGATTGCATAGTTTTCTTTTAATTTCGAAATGCATTGAAAATTAGTAATAGAGTTGCGTAGAAATGCAGGCACGCGGCTTTACGATGTTGCTGATATTAAATATCGAGGTTGAACTTCAAAATTAAATAGCAGCTTTAAAAAGCGAAACGACTCACAAAAAATGAAGCGGATATGCGTAGAAAGATGGATGAAAATATTTTGAGATCGCTGAATCTTCATATGCGGCATTGAAAATAAATGACAATAAAACCAAAATATACTGATATTTGCAGCTAAATGTGTGTTATTCTGATTAAGGACGTTCTCAGTGATTATTAAAAATACTGGGTGAAGCGGTAGGTTGAACAAAAAATATAATTCACAAAATTCATAACTAATGTTGTAATGCTACATATGTTATAATTAACACGTATCCAATATACAAACATTAAACAAACATGCTTAAAAATATACTTAACATTATTACAAGTGTTTTCTATTCCAAAATACAAAAAAATCGCCAAAAATTAATTTTTAAACCCTGTTTTTTAAACAAATATCGTCGACAAAGATTAACGAATTCATATGATTCAACCAACGGTAATTTTAAGAGATAGTAAGGGAGACAAAAATGGTTGAAATAATCTCCTGGAGATAAAGTATTGTATTCCAATGTCTTCTGAACAAGGTTTGATAATTCAAAATTCTGATCTCGCACTTCCATTTTTTTTCATTATGACCAGGTTTAAGGCCACTTCGTACCAATGCGTGGCGCCCGAGGCGGCGGCTGCGGCTTCGGTGGCCGTGGCGGCGGTCGCAGTCACGGCCCCTGCCCCCGCCGCCACCGTCGCCGCCGCCGCCGCCGCGCTCCACTGAGGAGACCCCGCGCATATGTTGGTGGGGAGTCGTGCGAAGCCGAATGCACCGTCACAGGTCACTGCAGTTGATGCCATTACCGCGTTGTAAATCGGTCGACTGGCACCGCCGCGCCCCCCGCGCCGCTCGGCTCGGCGCTTGTGGGGCTACCCGCTCACTCCGGATTAAGGTTAGGGTTAAGCTGATCGACGACTCGCTTGTGTGCGAGGTTCAGCGGGCAGACAAAGCGTCGCGATTTGCGACGGTTAATCGACCGTTGTGTTACGTAATCTACTTAGTATTTAATGTAATTTTGCATGTTAATTAGGAATATTGTGCTCACTCCCAAAATAGATGTACTATATTCGAATAATTATCAATATATTAATGCATTCAAGGTCTCTGCTGCTTTTTATTGCAAGAATCGCTTGCAAGCTTCAAACTGTTCTTGCGACTGTTTAGGAACGGACTTTTCTGAATATTATATTAATAATAACTCTGTACTCTGAAGAAATGACTGAGAATAGAACAACCGGTTATTCACAGAATATCCAAAATTATTTTTAAAAAATTACAAAAATAAACCAATTTTGGCATCTTAAAAGTTTTCTCTCTGGTAGCTACACATCAAGTTATTTCCAATTATTGTATTTTAATTTTTACAAAATAATCATTTCGAAAGTGAATTGTTTGGAACTTAAATATATTTTTCGCCGTGCGAATCAAATGTCCCTGACCACCAGTCATCCACGTAAACTCCGCGACATTGGGATTCATCCTCAGGCCCTAATATAATTTCAATGACTAAAAAATACTTGCGCAACAAAATATTCAAATACAAAACACACCTCTGTGCCTACGCGTAAAAATTCTACGTTGAATCGAGTGAGAACAAAATAGCGTGCCCTTGATCGACGCGTTCGTCGAGAGAGTGACGAACGTGTGTTTCGAGCGCCTTACGAAGCAGCTGTGGGTGGAGGAAGGAATGGCATCGTCAGTGTGAGACCGTAAGCCTATTGGGGCTGTGCAAATCCCATTTCCGCGCGGCTCGGAGGATCTCTGTCAGGCGCCGCGCGCCGGCTGCCGGCGTTCGAACCCCGCATCCGCCCCCCGGAGCAGAAAGTTAGGACGAGTCACGAACGAAATGAAATCAGCCTCTCTAACGAGTAACTCTGCTTCTCAAATTATATACCCTCTAATGATGTGTAGGCAAACTTAGGAGGTTTGTTGCATCATTTAGAGAATATTTTGTGTTACTGAGAAAATTGCAGTGATATGCTTTTTTATTTATTTTACATGGGTAGTACATTGTTATCACGACGAATGTTTTTCTTGATTTTCTGTTTTTACTTACACATAATACTCCCTCTAGGACTCAACAGTATTTCTTGTTTATTTCTTATTCTTTTGTGAGGATAGTGGATGAGTGCATTTCCTGAATTCACAAAGAGAGATAACAGCTCATTTCCCGGAGTCGCCTTGTGTTAAGAGAAGAATACTCGACGAAGGAAATCCTGCGCTAAGGCATTCTTTGCGAAGATCCTGCATCGCCGGGCGTTCACGGGTTCTGAAAGAAATCAAAGCGTCATTGACTGGCCTCGAAACACTGGGCGCGGCAGGAGCGTAGCCTTTCTGCGAGCGCGGGCGAGAGAGCTGGAGAGGTGGGGCGGGCGGGCGAGGGCGGGCGGGACCGGGGGGACGGGCGCAGTCGCGGTCCCAGCGCCGATGACGCATCGCCTTTTCTCCGCCCCTCAGCGAATTACCATCCGTATGCGAGGGGGCGCGCCAGCCGCCCCCCCCCCCCCTGCGCCGCGTGGCCTCCGCCTGCGCGACCGCCCCTTCCACCGCCCCCGCCGCCCGGTGCTTCCCTTTGGCCACCGCCGTCCCTCCTCTTTCAGACGGAGCCGCCTTCCTCCGCGCCGTCTCCTCCGCCGCGCTCGCGTTTTCAGAGCGGGACCTTGTCATGCGATACGCGCCTCTTGTGACTTCGGACGCTGCTGCCGCTCGGCGGCGTAGGTTCTTTGATGAACCTTCCACTCCACCCCTTCCTTTTCCGTGCCTGTGATCGGCCCCGCCACTCTCGTGTGCTGCCCTCGTACTCTCGATCGCAACATTCCCTTCATTCCGATCCTATCGTTGGCCGATACTTCCTGCGCCTTGGTACTGTCTCTACCGGCACTTTTTTGATCTCTTCTCATTTTAGTATATATCTTTCTCTTTGATCTCTTGTGATCCAGGTTTAGAGCACAAGCCTTTCACGTCTAGGGACATATTCCGATCACCTGTCTGATATTGTATATGGTGAGCTCGCGACAAGTTCTACACGATTTCAGAAAACGATATTGTAAACAACCTTATCCTGCGCATATACTCGAAATCACGATAACGACAAACATTATTCGAAAAATTTTAGCTTCAAATATCACTCATTCAAACACAGACCACAGTGAATATTTGCTTTAGTCAAACAACGCCGCCTGTTTATAGTTGGACTTTTCCCTTCATATTTTATTCCTGTTGATCCATAAGCATTCTTATCCATTGTGATTAGTAATTCATCATTACGCTCATTGTCAAAATTCAATGATATCTTCTATCACAGTGTTACCTATACAAGCATAATATCCGGTATTTCGAAAATGACAGCCATCAGGTCTTCTCGCCGTCACAACGCGGCCAACACGTAAAGCTAATCTCTGGATACATTTGTTTTTCCCTCGTGGCACCGGTCCTGAGTCATCACCGCCGTCGCATTTCCTGCACGTCCCCTGCTCGGCCGCCGCCGACTCTGCCTTCTCCTCCGCGTCCTCGTCGCCCATACCGCCGCCCGCCATCCAGCCATCCGCCCCCACTGCAAAATCAATAGGAGCGCGCGTGGGGTGGGGGCGGGGCGGGGCGGGGCGGACGGACGGGCGGGTGGTTCCGTGTTCGAAGGGACTCGGGTCGCCGGCGGAGCGGCGTGCGCCTTCCATTGATCCCGCTGCGCGGCCGCGCGCTGAAAGAGGACGGCGGTGGCGGCGGCGGAAAAGGTCTGCGCACGCCGCCGACCCAGACGCGCTCGTCCTCTTCCCGTTCACCTCCTCAGCGGCGGGCGGGCGGGGGCAAGGCGTCTCGGCAGCAGCGCTCACACGCGGTCGCACGGGACGCGCTGCTCGGCGCCTTGGCCGTGTGGGCTTGGCGACGGCACTGAAGCCTGCCTGGATGTTTAAATGCTGATGCGATTAACCATTCACTTGAAATAACATCGCAATCCAGATAAAAATGTACTTTTAAACACTTGTATTCTTACTTCGTGGATACATGAGTGGGTAACGCGGAACAACCGAAGGCATGAGGATGTACTTCAGTACTAATCAGTACTAATGGAACATCAGAGTTCAGATAAAAATGTAATTTTTAGACACTTTTGATTCTTACTTCATGGTAAACAACACGCGGGGTAATAAACAGAACAACCGAAGGCATGAGGATTTGCGTCAAGCATTAGGTACTAATCAATACGAATGGAACATTCATGACAGTTTTTATCCATTGCTCATTAAGTGTGTTTCCATGAGAATTATTTTCATTCACATTGCCCTTAAATTTAGCATCTCGTCGTGAATGTTGGCGCCCTAGGTCATTGCCCTCAGGACTCCTCATAATTCCAGGCGTGACGTTCACTTCCTCGCCCACTAGCCGGCGACTGGGCAGTCTCTGAGTAACGGAGCCAGGTCCACATGCAGACAGGTCCTAACGTTTACCCTCTCGCTCAATCAGAAGCAGATTAGTATCATCTCAGTACCTCCTATATAGTCAGTCGTGAACGTTTACTCGCTTATCCACTAAATGGCAGTTAAGCAGCCCCTCGCTAAACCTCACACTTCGTAGGCAGAAACGATTACCTGATCATCTAGCCAACGTCAGGTGAACATAGGCGGCTACGTGCAATTGGATGGGAAATCTAATTCGCTCAGTCACTGAAGGTAAACGAAACATCCTGTACAAGTGACCCTTCGATACGCATACCTAGGTGGCATCGCTCTTCTATTCAACGCAGAGAGAACCTTTCAAAAACACTCATCCGCTCATTCCAGTCATACGTATTCCCAATGACGCACACACTCATCCGCTTTCTAGAGAGATGGCTTTTGAGCCTCATCGGTAATCATACTGTGTACATACCATTCATTTGAAGGAAATTAGAAATAATGTTTTACATGACTGAATCCTTTATGCGTTATATTATTTTTGCATTAAGTGTTAAACTAATGAGTAAAATTAACGGTAGAATTAGTATACATTGTATAGACCGAATCATGCTTTAGAATTTACTCCATTAGCATTATTAATAAAACTATGAGAAATTTCGAGAAGAGTTCATTGGTGAATACTGGAAGTAAGTTAAATGCTACGTTTTGAAGTTTCAAACTTATTCATTTATAGGCAATGTTCAAAAAAATTTTGAAATATTATAATGGTGACACTTTTTTATTAATAGGTAAATTATTATTTGTATGATTATTCATTGGGTCTAAAAATCGTAGTATGTTATCGGTATAAAATTATAACTAATTCAAAATTCGTTTAGATAGCATAAAAATCAGTAAGTAGACAAAACGTCAAACTGAAGAATGAAAGAACCTAGCAGCTAATTAATTATCAGAAGTGGCTAATACACATTCTACTCTAAATTAAACACGCCACTAATAAGTCAGAATAAAATATCATAAACATATGACATGAAAATATGCAGGTATCATGAGCATACCAATTGTTAGTTTTGTGAAAGAAGGTCGTATCGACGACGTGGGTGAGCTAAACCGACGTGCGCAGAGCAGAGGAGGCGCGGCCGTGAAAAAGGCACCATGAAGCCGCCGTCTGCCGTCAGCTGATGCGCGTTACATGCGAAAGAGGAGCATGTACTACGTGTCGAGGGCGGAGCGGAACTACGGCGGTCTTGCGTGGGTAACTCGCTGCTGCTGCGCAAGAGAGAGACACCGTGTGCATCGCGGCGCAATGGAGTCGGGGCGAAGAAGAGCAGGAGACGGGGCAGAGATGGAGGAGGTAGGTGGGGCGGGTCGTGGCGGTGGACGGGCAGAGTGACAGATGGGAGAGTGAAGACGAGAATGGATCGAGGCGGAGCGGGCAGGGGCACATGGAAAAAGGCGGAACGGGCAGGACAGAATGGAGGGCGGGGATGGCCGTGGAGGGATTGGGCGTGACGGGGAGAGCGCGCGGGGAGGGGAAGGCGCGTGGCGGGACCGTGCCAGGGTGGGCCACACGGGCGCGAGGCGAGGCGCGCCGAAGCAGCGGAGTACGGAGAGCGCTCGTTCCCGCTCTGTCTTCTTCGCACGTCGCGCCAAGCACCCGCCAGGGACCCACCGCGCCCATCCGCGCGTCAAAGGTGCACGCGTCCTGCTCCTCTCCAGACGCGACGGCTCGTAAACCGAATGCATTGCGCGCGCACGTTCAATTGCCCTTTGCCTCCTGAGCCCACGCTCTCGCGGAACTGAAAAGTAGTTTCCAACAAAATGGGACAATAGCGACCAATAAAAAAATTGTAAAGGACTGAACGAATGTAAATTGTGTGAATTGCAATATTACTCTCCAAGGATTACGTAGTAGCTCCCTTTAGATACTGCACATAAATAGTTCGAATTGAATCAACCAGTTTTGTGAAACTGGGTAATTTTCTGGTAACAAAAAAAATCGCTGCATCCGAGTAATGAGCAGCGTTCCCTGAATGACCAATGCCAATTTTAAACGTAGAAAGGTAATGCAATTTACTTTCAATCAGTTTGAACTTCATCAATGGTCTCCGTATTATGTATGGATTCCTTTAGATGGATAGTTACTTTATTTGAATAAATGAATGGGTCATTTATTTCAATCGAAATGTTGTTTTACCCGAAGGCAGTTAAAGTACATGTCAATTAGTGAGGAGATCATAGTTTGGGTTTTTTCCTACAAACTAATAAATTTGATTAGCCGCACAGAGATGTCAATATCTTCTTTCAAATAAATGAGATTGAGTTTAAAATTAGGTTTTATGTCGATATTATTCGCATAAGTTTCTTGAGAAAAGTTTCGTAACTGTCATGTTCAATAATACGAGATTCGACAAAAGTTGACGCTGGCAGTTTCCTCAGAGTTTGTATATCGCAGTGAGACCCTGGACGTGACCCTTTCATTTGGAAAGACGGTCTTTTATGTCGCCTCGAAAGAGGCGCGACAGCGACGTTTCGTGATTGGCCGAGACAGCTCGCCCGAGAATTGGAGAAGATCTGCGACGAGAGGCTCTCGTATTTGCCGAGGACTAACTAACGACCCGAAGCCTCCACTCAATTGGGAAAGTTTAGTTTCGGATGGCGGCGGTATTTTAGGCGCCGCGCGGCCCGGCCCGGTCTGCCGCCACGCCGCACCGCGCCGCGCCGCGCCGCGCCGGGCGGAGGTGGAGGAAGCGCTTCTTTTGTGTTCCGGCGTCGCGAGGAACAATCGGTTCCGAGCAACTGACGCAACATTGACACGAAATCGAACGCGTGGGCGGTGTGGGGGTGGGGTTGATTCAGGTGACTTGCGGAAGGGGCTGAAGGAGAAACGTTGCACAAGGACGGCTGCTCGGGAGGTTCGACGCGTCCCTCGCCGTCGTGGCGCGTGCGGTTGTTCCATTCAACAAAGTTATGTAATAATATAAGAGGCCTAGGGGGCACATAACGAGTGGGAGATTCAGGGAAAAGGTTGATAATGACGATTGCTCTGTCCTCCTTGGGAACATTTCTTGAATTAAACAAATTAGGTTTTTATAGTTTTCGAATTCTCGAAATAGTATAGTACATATTATATTACAAAACAGAACGTATTACACTTAACAGTAATCATAGTACATTACAGAGAACATATTTATATCCGAAGTCTGTGGTTGGGAGAACGTGAAATCTTTTTAGGACAGGGAATTGTCTGAGGGATTTAATTTTACAGAGCACCTGCCTGGGCCCTTTTACATGCCACAAGCACAAAGATCGAACCCGCGGCGAACAGAGGCCAGTAAGCTAGCCATTAGCCCTCCGGGGCGCGCATTTAATTTAATAAAACAATTTGATAATTTATTCAATTATATTTAACTCTAACTGCTAGATACATTTCCTAATAGACATCAGCTTCATTTTGTTCTAGTTCTTTGGGTTATTTGTATCATTGAACCCACAATTTCAACCAACATTTCCTAGTTTAGTTTACTTTTGATATATAATCGATAAGTTGGTTACAAAAAGGATCAAAACAAGCAACAAATTGAAGTCAGTAGACCTTGAATAGTGTGTTTGCTCAACAGTTGCGTAAGATTTACTGTCGATTAAAGAAACCGAGAATAGTTTAAAAGAGCAATGACAGCGAGAGGGATATAAACAGAACAAACTTTTATTGTCGGATATAACAATTATGAGAAGCAGGTTCTATTTATCGTATCCAATACTGTTGTCTTTGTTAGTCATAAATTTGACTGAGTAATATTAGTAGTAAAATACTAGTAGTGGTAAACTCTATTTATCAGCAACCAAGAAACAAAAAGAACAGTATTAAATCATTATAATGGAGGTCTGTAATGGATCGTTTTATTGTTGATGCTGCACATTTTGTCTTTTAGTTCCAATTCTCCTTAAACTGAGCCGTCGTCAGACGGAAGCTTTATGACAAGTCTCGTAATGCTTCATAAAATGGTCTCCCCTCGCGACTGAATTCCAAGCACGATTTTCGAATAAACTTTACACGGTTTCCGGAAGTTTAGAGACCGCTGTTTATATTTTGCTTCTGACACTTTCTAGGGCAAACATTCAAGTTCACGTCCAATTAATCGAATTGAGCTCGTATCAATTCTGTAATGAATGCTAGTGAAGCACTCTGTAATTGAGGTTGATTTTGTGTTTTGGCCTCTAGGGTGAGTAGCATCACAATGTTTAAAGTCTGCAATAATATTTATATAAACGGATACTTCCTTCTAATAATTTTTGTATTGTATGGTTGTACACAAAATCAACAATACTCAGCTTCTTTTTTATTTATTGCCCTTTTCCAGCATGCATTATTATATACATTTTTTTTAAAGAAAGTTTTCAATCATTTTGTTATGAAAAAGAACGTGATAAAATTCCACATATCAACTATTGCAGAACTATTATATATGTTTTGTTTATAATCAATATTTGTTGGAAATTAGACGACTTGATATTAATTTTTTTGATGTATCAAAAAAGAAATCCCAGGAAAATTTCTGCCAGAGTTTGTCCGAACCAAGCAAGAGTTTATAAATACGTAGTAATTTATTGGAAGGAATGATAGAAATAGGCATTCATTATGTAACTTCAAAGTGATACGCAAGTACTAAATTAATGTACATTTTATACATTCTTTGGCTTTGCATGTCATAATAAAGACATTGTGTCTCTAATGTGCCAATTATTATTATTATTATTATTATTATTATTATTATTATTATTATTATTATTATTATTAATGTTTATACATATTTGGATAAATGTGGAACTAACAAGTGAATTACAAGCCTTTCAGTGAAAGTTAAAGAAAGGTGTATATTATGCCATAATATAGAACATTGTTTGCAAGCCTAAAGTGAATGCAATTCACTTTCTTCTGCCAGGGTTTTTCCGACTCCCGAACTCAGCGTGAGTGGGTTTCCCACGCTTACACGAAGCCGTTCACATGCGTCGTTGAAACGTCACGGCATTCTCCGGGCATATCACCTTCACTGGCTGGAACAGTGGCGTAATTAGAGCAGGTGCCGTCCGGGATTCTCTTAGAAGCAGTCCTTGTAGAAAATAGGTAAGTTAAATTGAAAATAAAAAAATGAATAAGATAAATAAATGAAATTTATAGTAAATTGACGTCTGTCTGATTAAATGAAAGGTTACCGAATGAGTGAGTGAAGGAAGAAAGTAACGTGTGCAGACGGGGCAGAGTAAGACCTAAAACGACGAGTTGAAGGTCGCGCGGATCCTAATTCTCAACTATTCTGCACGGCCAGACCACGCAGCTCCTTGGTTACCTATTTTTCATCTTTCTCCTTGGTCCTCTCCCTGTGTGTACGATTACCCCCTCTACTAGAGAAGACCAATGGGTAACCTCAATGAATGTAACAGTTTTAAGTTTTAACTTAAGTTAGCTATTAGGCCTCCCTACATATACGTAAAGTTCAGTTATACTAAACTATGTAATCACCAAATGTGTAAATAAATTTTGCAATTTTAAAAAGAAAGTTAAACGACCTCCTCCGCTCTTTAGCTACGCTACCACGTCGGAACGACTACGCAGTACGATGCGGCGTCAATGCGCGTTGCACAAATGGCTTTTTTTAATTTATTTATTTCCTTGTTCGACATTATTATCTTTCAAGGGTTTGATGATACATAATACACAATTTTGTTGTAATTACATTTCGTCATGTATGAACAATGTTAGAAGACTAATATTTACAATAACACAATAACGGCTAAGGATACCCAGGAAGGGTCCTTCAGAAAAAAATGCATACAATTTGAATTAGGACATGAGTATTTAATTTATAAATGTTGGAATCTGCTTTACAGCTAATTACGGAGGATGTAGTAGGTCTTTAGAATATCTTGATTTTATTCGTGGAAAAAGATTGGCTGATTTACCTAGAGTGTACAAAGGAGTGGCTGGGCAAGAAGAAAGAGAGTAGAAATTAGAAGAAAGTTTTAGGATCCAAGTTTTCAGAGGACAAATGGCTTAGGAATGGGATCACAGAATTTTGAAAACGTCCACAGAATTCACTTCTTTCCATGACACGTCACCCACAGTCTTTAACTGTTTTTGACGTAAAATAAATAAATAAAAAATAAATAAACGCTGCGTCAATGCGGCCGGGCAGCTACATTGCGATGGCGCTCGCGCAGGCGCCACACCCGGATGTTTATCGAAGCTCGTGCGTTCTCGCCATACCAATTATGCAGGTCGGCGCGGCGCGGGAACGATTTTCGGAGGGTTTAGGCCCAATTAGTCGTCCCGACGGCTTGATTGGCATCGGGTAATTCTTATTGAAGTCATTTTTGTATGCGTTCCACCAACAGGCGTGCGTGCTGCGTGTTATATTTGCAACACATCAAACGGGGGAGGCTTTGACAGGAGCGGTGAGGGAACTGATCGGAAGGATCGCAAATGAGTAGCGCGCTGTTTCGATCAACAATAACACGATTTTTAATATCTTCGGGTGGATATACCATAATTTCAAAATTAGTCTCAAAGTGAAAGAATTTGGGTATTTTCTCTTACGATTATTGAGGAAGAGTTTTTACTTCAACACATATTAGGTATGACAAAATTTAAGAAAGTCACGGCAATTTTTCACTAAAGCAATATCGAATGATTTTAGATGATGATGAATGATTTTAGATGTAATAATAATAATAATAATAATAATAAAATAAAATAATAAAATTGGAAAAAATGGAATCTAAGGCCAACGAATGTATGTATAAATGTATACATATAAGTCAAACAGTTTTATATATTTTTTTTAAATTTTTGGGCAAAGGTTAAATTTGATTAGCACAAAAATGAGCCTTACTCACATCCATTAAATTTGAATTGCTGTTCTTTCGGGATGATAAGACCAGAATTGTAAAATTAAGATATAAGGTTATAAATTCTTTTTAAAACTCAAGATTAGGAATTTGAAATTACATGTAAGTATTTATTGTCACTCTTGCAGATAAAATATCTTCCTTTTTTTGAATGACTTACAACTCTAAATTATCACTACAGAGCTGTGATAAGTATGTCCAAATGAATATAAAGAAAGTAATGGTGAAAGTATAAAGCAGATTCAACCTTATATCAGTCAGAATTTTTCGTTAGGATCTTATTAACGAAAGGATTCGTTGGGATATTTTAATTTTCTTACAGTTTCATGGAACCTATCATGGTTATCAAAGAGAACCAAATGATCATACTTATGCAGCACTCGCCTCTATAAAACAAATGTTAAAACGTGCTCATTTCATACAATACACTTCAATAATTATTTATTTCGTACAATAGAATTATATAGCATTGTTATAGAACTGCTTGGTTAGTTTGTTTTCTTTTAATCTCCATTTGATTTATCAATTTTAATTGTGTGACTTTTGCATGAAATAATTTAACTCGAATAAAAAATAATTCTTATTTAAGTAAAGTTACATATTGCCATTTTTTCATTTATTTAGGATCTTACATAAAACCAAAATGTATGATTTAATTTAATTAATTAATTATTATGGATTTTTAGACACGTAGAATCATTCTTCACTAAATTTAATAATTACACGTAAATATTGTAAAGTAAGTTACTGATAACAAATTAAAATCCGCAAAGACCAGTTGTGACAAAACTTAAGTTGTAACCTAGTGAATTTGTCACCGTAAACAATTACTATACTTGAATCCCAAAGTCATTAAACAACATTTTTTTTATCACAATAATAGCAAACTACCGGAACATCTTATATTCAATGTCTAACGATGTTGTGGAAGTGCTTTCCAACATAAGGAAGATCATAAGGCAAATACGGCAAAAAAAAAAATCTTCGCAATTTACTTCATCTCATTTAGGACGATTTCCCTGGCGCAGTAGAAACGAAACAAACGAGGATGACACCATAATAAGCCGAGATTAAGCCGAAGCGGGTCAGTTCAATAGCACGAAGCCTCGCGAATTGCTGGAAAGGGGAAGACTTTCTTCTGCTCGTCCGGTGCCGTACGGGGAAAGCTGGCGAGGTTGGTGCTGCGCGGCGCGGCGCGGCGGTGGGTGGTGGGTGGCGGATGCGCGCGCAGTCGGTCGCGAAGTCGCTAAGACGCGATAACGACGCGACCTTTTTGTAGAGACGATATTACGACGTGGTTTGCGAAACCCGGAAGAAATCGGTTCACGTAAACGCCACGAAAGTAGCAATAACAGAAACAACTAACAAAAAATGTGTTGTATTCAATGAGTCGTCGCGGCAGCGGTTGACATTCGAATAGAGCTAGAAAGCAGCATGTGGTCGCTTTAGTTCTTCCTTCGACTTTTAGCAATCGTATTTATGTATTCTAGAGATCTAAGGAAGGGACATCAACCATATGGGCTGCATTTGGTGTGTGTATGTATGTATGTATGTATGTATGTATGTATATATATATATATATATATATATATATATATATATATATATATATATATATGTTTTAGCCATCGAAAAAATAAAGCTCGCTTAAACATCATTATACCCAATTCACGAGAATACAGTAGGATTCTGTAAAATATCTGAGTAAAATGTAAACCCCTACTTTCAATGCAGTATAATATGTCACTATATTTATTAAAGTTCATCTATTATCATCAATAATCAAACGTTAAACGTAAATAAAATTAATGTGGGCATAAACTATAAACTTTTTTTATTCATTTAAAAAATATTTTAGTGGAGTCAGCATTTTATTTGCCCTGTTGTGAAATACGTTTGTCAGTTACAGTCACATGCTTATTTAGAATATTACATCATTACGAATATATATTGAATTAAACACTTCCCGTTCCTCGAGCATTGCTGCCGCCATGTCCCCCATACGGTTGCCAACAACGTTCATGTAAAAGGGAGGACACCCGATTGGCAAAAAAGTAAGAGGGTGGACGCATTTGTTTTTATTAATATTTAATTTAGAATGACATCAGGACTATTTTTTCTTCTCTTCATTTACGATTCAAGTGAAAAGATTCGTTCACAAAATGCAGATGATGATTGTCTGAGCGTCTCTTTCCTTATTTTAGTCGCTAGACAGAGACACTATCATGCACGCGTCAGTGTTGAGAAAAATGATTTTCATGTTTTCTATTCTAAATTATATAAACGATACAACGTAGCAGATGTTAGTCGCGAGATAAAATAAATGACCACAAATGTTAAAAATTTACTAACAGGAGACCATTTAAAATACAAAGGAGGACGAGAGAATAATTGATGTCAAAAGAAGTCTGTCTTCTCAAATGGAGGACGGTTGGCAGCCCTAGTCAAGAGTCTCAGGGGGAGCCTTCACTGAAGGCGCGTGAACAGATGCACCGCGCCGGTGCACGCAGCCGATGTACGGTGGCCCTGGTGAACATGTGCACGGAGAGCGGGGAACGGGTGGCCATGGCCTCGGCGTTCTGTGGGAAGAGCAAATGAGGCGAAACTTACTGCTACGTGGGTTACGCCTGTGAGCTCGAACCGGGGTTGCTGTGCCGATAATGCAATGAGTAGGATTGCGCATTGCGTCAAACACAACAGCGCAGCGAATTTGCACAAAAGGGGTCCACACGATGCGTCGCGGTTCTGACTGAGAGGGAATTTTCAAGAGGTCAGAGACGATATTTGATTATTTGTTTAGTTTTACACCGAAGGATGCATTGTGAACCATTATTTTGAATTTGAGTTTCTGTGGGAATTCCTAGCTTCTTATAAAGGCCATTACATTAAATTGTTAAATAGTTCTCTCAATCTCACTTCTCTCACAGTACGTTAGCAGCAATTAACAATTTTAGTCTGGTCAGTGATGAGTGATGAGATTGTATTGGTTTCTCATACCATGTGAAAATTCTCCCACGGTAGTGAATAGAAGAAATTCCCTTTTTCGCATGGAATCGTTTGTGATGGTCTAGCAGCAGCATTGAAGGCAGGGAGTTCCTAGAGTTCGACATCCGACGGTGGAAAATTTTCGACAATAGTTACATAGGATGGTTGAATTCAGTTGTACAACATATTCAACCGAACAAGTGACTTAAGTTGTACCCGATTGGATAGCGGAGTTCTCTCTAGTAACTCGACAAGGGATCAGAAATATATCTACGTATTTGGCATTTGGGGTCGATATTCCAACTTCGCCGCCCGCTAATGGTATCCCTCATGCCTGGGCCGAGTTACCCCATGTTTAGGGTGGGAGTAAGAGCGACGTGTGTCGAAAATGACGTATTCCCTTAACCTACCAAGATCCGCTTGCCTGAGCCTTTCTTCATCCCACAGCTACAGAAACTGAAACGATTTTAAAGGAAAGCTATAATTCTATTTTTTCTTCGATTCGAAGCTAGTACGCTGCCCATGAGCCATCCTACAAAGAGTTTACAAGAAATATAAATCGGTGAATTTGCCTGGCACTCTTTGTATCATGACACTTCCGGCGCGGTGCGGCGAACAGTTCAGCGTCTTTGAGGGTTCGCCATCTGGCGCGCGCCGCAAATCGACGCGTGAGCTGCGGCGCGGCGAAGCGGGTGGGGCGGGGCCTGCCGCGTGCCGTGCTGCTCACGACGCCCCACGGTGCGCCAGGTCACGGCGGCGCGGTGCGGCACAGCACGGCACGGCACGGCACAGCACGACACGGTGCGGTGCGGTGCGGTGCGGTGCGGCTCGGCGAGGCATCGTGCTTCAGCCGCCGATGCGTCCGCTTCCGGTCGTTCCGTCCACACTCTTTCCAAACCTCGTCCTCAACCCCCGTTGCTTTGTCCTTGGTGACTATTATTTCCGCCTTCCTTAGGATGTTAGTTCTTTCTGGCCTTAACCCGCTTTTCTACCTACAGTCTCCCGTGTGCTGGTCGTGCAGGTTTACTGACTGAACACTGTAGAAAGATTTGACTAATACGACGTGGGGTAAATGCGAAAGATCGCTTTTGACAGTAGAAATCACAGGTTAAAAACAGGAGATGAAAATGAGGATTATTCCCTATCTCTCTCGTTCCCCTATCTATATAAATAACATATTTTATTATTGACGTTTATTATAGCATTAAAATGAGAACTTCATGGAAACACTTACAGTTAACGAGTTCCATTTCCCATCTTTTTGATGAGAGAATACTTCTTTAACACGCAACAGCACATCGCTCCACATCTATTGGAAGCAATTTCTGAACAAACAACTTTCTAAAGACGTGTTAACCCTTTTCACACCTCGTGAGTGAAACTTCGCCGTAAACATGAACTTTTAAAACCCCAGTAGAAGCCAATTGTAGTTTCATAATAATAAAAAACTGAATTATATAACAAACAATTTCTAGTGTTCATGTTTGTGTGGTGAGTTCACATTCTCTTCTTCTCAGCAGATGAAAATAGTGTTGTAGATACCAAGAAAATAACTGCTTCGAAGGATCGTTTACTTTCCAAGAATCTGGTACCATACCACCTTCAAATTCTGGAGGAAATATTTTCAAACATTAGCAGATATCCGTTCACGAGTATCTATTAATGCCAACTAGAGAGAAAGATGTTGGTAATCTACACCTCTTTTCTGTGTGCGTTTTTTAAACATCCCTTTATGTCACGGAGGTTGTAGACAAATTCGAATGACATTTCCGAACATTCATTCAAACTTCACTGAATCAAATAGCTTATGGGTCACAATTCAGGTGCCAATAGATGATTTTCACAAACACGTCCACACATATACAAAATACGATACCTATGATTTCCGAAACTAGTACATGAACACTTCACGCTATTGGTGCCAGCAGCAGAACCGTTTCTTCTTTTTTTCCACCCGTCGCAGTGTCGTTCTTCTTGAAAATGGTGCTAACATTACTTGACAAAATATAAACCCTTCCGGGAAGTGAGCCTCTAGTCATGGAATATTAATGCAGAGTGTCGCACGGTTATGCTGCTGAAATTGCTTCTTGCGAGAAACCCGGTTGAACAAAAAAAACTTAAGCTTTAGGAAAGTGCATTAGCCAAATTTATGTCTTTTTCTGTTTACTCTGTATTTCAACGTTTATCATTTAAACGTATTATTTATTTTTTTAAGTTTTAAATTGTAACTTTGAATAAAAGTATGTTATAAAAAATAAAAATATGTTTTTAATTGATTCTCTATGAAAAATTATATTTTATGGACACAACAACTTAAACTATTTCGTCAAATGAAATTCAAAAGCTTCTAATTACAGGGTGCAATTAAATCGTCTAAATAATTAATGTGTGCATATTTTTTAGCATTCTATTTATCGTGGATAAAGTCATAACGAATGAATTTAATCTACTTCTGACGCATATAGGCGCATCCTTTAGTGGTAATTAATGGTAACAAAATTGCCTCACGTAGAGGAAATCGCGTAAGGTTTTATTCATAATCTGTGAAACGTTACCTGGATGAACTTGACAACATCTCAACAAAATTTAAATATTAATGATTGATTGATTAGTATTTCCGAGAAATCTTCACATCAGAGCAGTCGGCCGGCAGAATCCTCTTCCGGGGCTGAACTTGACCCAGCTATCTAGCTGGTGTCGAAAATCCTGCCACTGGCTAGACCCGAACCTTAGAACCTCCGGTCAGAGGCAATGCCCTGAGCTACCTTAGATAATTTAAATATTAAGTGTTGATGGTTAAGTCGTAGGCTTTCGAGGCCCGAGTCATGTAAATGATATTGGCTGGTCTGCCTTGAGGCATATGGGAAGCCCTGGGGAAGACCACGAGCAAATGGTCGAAACGTCGGCAACACAGCCTTCGACGCGGCGTCACCCGGACACCCAAGATCAAGTGTTGATGGTTGTTTGTTGAATTATTAAATACTTTGCCTATAACTAGGATGTGAGGAATAACAAATAACATCATCGAGCAGCCACAAACTGATTTGATCGCAATAAAAAGAGTGTACTTGAACATACTATTATACACTACTTGCGAAAACGATGAAAATTGCATTGACTTATTGCTATCACAAACTCCATAATTCTCCGCATTTTCTGAAATAATCGAGAATCTAATAAAAACACTGAAAAATGAAAATTGTTGATGTTATGACTTACATTCGACATTGATTAGTTCTTGTCCAAGAACAAATTGCGCTTTTCAAACTTCACTCGTGGAGTCGAAAAATCATGGCAACGAACTTCACGTGTTGACAACTCCAGTGCGATTTTTTACCCGAGAGATGATGCGTGCGTGCCTTTTGACCGACTGCTCGTATTTGTGCATGTAAGCGTGTGACCCCATTCTCGTTAAAGCACTGATAAGCGTTTTTAGGTTTAATGAAACGTTACCGGGTAAACGAGGAGTTATCTTGATGGAAAGTAGGAAGTCATGCCACCAAGCCATCGCAGGTACTTATCTTAATGCATCTGAGTAATCGTTACAGACCATTATAGTATTTGGGTAAAGAAAAAATCTCATCCGTGACCGCGATACTCCCAAAACAACCCAATAAGAGACGCGCAGTTTAATACCAACACTATAAGAGGCGTGAAGTTTAATCAGACAAAAAATATACACCTGTGTGAGATGGTTTGAATTCCAGAGCATTTAGTCCGGAAAATTTCCAGAACAATTCTTTCACAACAATGTCCGAAGAAAAGTTTTCTTTTTTCAGACTCCTTTCACTCCTCCTTTACTCTCGCTGGTTAGTTAAATAAATTTCCACTTGTTTTGCAAGTTTCGGCGTTTTGAAAAGCGCTTCTTGCGTTGTAAGGCATAATTAGTTATTCTTAAATTTCAGAGTTGCGAAACAAACCAGAAGCGCTGCTTTGGCACAAGCTTTGCGTTAGCGGCCACTTTGCTATTACAATATTCCCTCAAAAGTTGTTCATTTTAGATTCGCAAAACTGGATTACGATCTTCTCCGCAACTCGCCGCTTAAAGTCCAGGGTCAGATTCTTTGAGGTAAGTTTATGAACTCCAAGCTTTGTGCGGATCATCAAAATTGGAAAGCTTGTAAAATCCATTCTTCAAAACTATTTGTCCTCGACGTATGATCACATATGTTACCGTCACAGATTCTACGAATGAAATTGAATGAAATAATGTAAAATTCAAAGAAAAGTAGGCATCCTATATATATATATATATATATATATATATATATATATATATATATATATATATATATATATACTGACTTCCGGTTCATGATATGGTATTAAAATACTTTTCTCGAAATGCCGATAAGAAATTACTTTTATAATATTGTTAGCATCATAATATGAAGTAACATAATATGAACATTTCATTATTCTAGTATAAGCGTTCTAGCGTTTCATGACTGAGTCCGCGTCCATCTAGTGTCCTCTATTTTCTGAGTAAGCACGTAGACATTTGGCTCACCTCGCACCGTATTTTGAGTACAGGCTTCGTAATAGCGCTTCCCACTAGCAGGCTTTGCGCACACTCGGCGCACGCACATTCTTCTTTGGGAGGCGAATTATAATACTGACAACCCTCAAGAAACGCAGTAATGAGAGATGACTGCAGTGGGACGTAATAGCTCCAGTGAACATGTACTTGTAATTAATAAGCACTACAAGACTTTAAGGTTGATGAAAATGCGAACAAAACGTTGATAATAATACAGAAAATAAAAGATAATACGCAAGACCGGTGTTTTTACAGCATTTCAATATCGCATTATCTTCATAATGAAACTACACGCTGAAGCGGTCTTGTAAAAAAACATAGTTTCAAACGGCTTAAAAACAAAGTTTAACAGCACGGCTTCCACCTTACAGGATGTCAAAACAATAAGGTTTGTGTGAATCATGAAGAGTAAGGCCAGGACTAGACTAGTCATTTACATTTACATTAAATTTACGTTCACTTTTATATTTCACGTGCTGATCTTCTTCAACGATAAATTGCAGGATTTCACTTTCTGAACAAATGAAAATTAATTGTAAGATGTTGTCCCGTCACAAATGTATAGCTTCAACATTGTTAGTACGTAGTGAGTGTTAAAAATGAAGTGAAACAGTTTTTGAAAACTCAATAGCAAGGGTAGGTAGAAGATACGTGGGAACCTCAACAAAAGAAGCTGTAAATCAGTGTCGTCCACATCAAATTGCAGAAAGATGGATCGGGATTCGCTAGGGTCCAAGTTGCCCCGACTTGTAAATACTATACAAAATGCCTCAGAATAAATGTTACAAACTTCTTGTGCATGTAGCTGGCTCGATAAACATGAGGTAGGGATCAAAATATTTTTCCCACTGAAAGTAGGCGATAAATTCCATAAATGGAAATTACATATGTAATATTAGCCCCTGAGTAGTAGGCATTCCATTATGCACTCGTGTTTAGCAGTTCGTGTTTTATGGCAGTCAACGGGATTTCGTAGACCTGCCGAACATCAACGCACGCTGGGTTGCAGACCTATCAGTACCAAATGTCACTTGGGTACCTTCCTTATATGTTTTTTACAGTATGCATTGGGAAAAGTAATCATCATCCACCTCTTTACATATCATAGACATTTGTAACATTTATTGCCAGATATCCTGGATAAACATAGTTTAAACCGTTAGAGTGGAACACGTCGCGCTTTTTGCCTCGCGTTGGTTCATTGACGCCCCCTGAACAGTCGCCACGGGGCCAAGGACGTTCCCCGACCCAGTTCTTCGCGAGACGCCCGCGCGCGATTTCGCTGCCATATATCACGCCCGACCGAGACTACTGCTATGACAGCGGCGGTGGCGCCAATTACTATAATTATTAACGAGAGCGAGAAAGGAAAAATTCTCTCCTTCACATGGGAAACGCTTGGCGTCTGCGGCTGCGTCTTCCCAGCCGCCGGCTGCACAGCCACTCTCCCCGGGGGAAATCTTTTCCCAGAGGATTCCTCTCGCCGCGATGCGATGCGATGTGATGCGATGCGATGCGATGTGAAGCCGAGATCCCGCCTCACCGTGATGACAGACGTTTCTGTGCCCCTTCGCCCTTTCCGCTCTCTCCCTCTCTGTCTATGGGCCGCTCCCTCGGGGACGCTGGGAGTACAGTCGTGGATTTATTTATCTTTCGGGGATGACGTGTGTGCAAAACCGGTGGGTTCGGTAGCTCGATACCCTACAATTGAATTCGTAGCTCGTGAGTGATGGGTGGTGTTTTATTTTGCATATGGCCCTGTTCTCGAGTCCGGCTCAAATAATCGCATACGTTATATATTCATGAAGTCACGGTAAGCAAACATTAATGAATAGTAATTTACAAATTTAAGGTTTTTGACGGAAAATAAACCAACGGCAGTAAAAATATTAACGAGTTTGAAACTTTGTCTTCTTTTGCTAACTGAAAGTTGGAAATTTTAGTTTCGAATTTGACTATCATGACGAGGAAAGTAAATGTAAGCTAAGAGTGGTATCGATATTACGATAGCGTGGCTTGAAGTAAAAAGTGCTTGTGCTGAATTATGATTCAGAAAAAAAAAGAACTTCGTAAGCACGTTCTGTCTCTACTACATATAAATAAAATGAATCCGTTGATTTCGAAACTGCAATAAAGTATATATAAACAATGCTTACCTTTGCTTTAGAAAGTAATGATTTAGTATTAAATATTGTGAATTATCTCAAAGTTGATTATTAAGTTTTTGCCTATCCTTGTACTCATTCATTTGTTTTTGTTTATTTATTTCCATTGTAAAGATTTTAGTTTCTTGTATTTTATTCATCTCTTTTTGTTTTATTGTATTTTATATTAAAGTTGAGTTTTAGTTGTATGTGTTTTTTTTATTATACACTAAGTTGTATCTCAAATGTTTTGTTCGTTGTATTGAGAAACAAAATATTACATCGGAGATTTCAAGTCCTCAAACAGATTTTTGCCTCTGCGAAGTACAATGTCCTTAACTAACACGTTATATCCAACACTGTACATTGTGCAACATTGTATCTGTAATATAATACACCTGAATAAAATTATTATTAATTATTATTTGTCCATGAAACACATCTTTTCCACATTTACGTGTACATCACTGTATAAATTAATCATCAGCAAATATATTCATTATTTTCCCACTGCGTTAATAATCACTAGCCTTGATATTAATTATTTTTCAATAATTATTCATCTACTCTCTGGTTTTATGTTTTATTCTCAAAAAGTTCGTACTCTTGATTTACTTTGCTATATCAAACCACATTTTCCTGTATACCCAATTCTGTTACATTTTCCAAACTCTGATCTAACGATTTATTTTTATTTCATTGCTATTATTTTACGCAGCCATGCACCTAGCGAAAGCATTTCTCCAAATGCACTTCCTCACAGAGAATTTTCTTTGAACGATTATTTAGTTTCCTAATGATTTCACCAAGAGAACGTATGGCAGAGCGTAATTCGTACGTTAAAAATCCCAACATTTTTTATTCTCATGCAAGAAAAAACGCATGAATGGAAATGTTCATTTTACTCGGATCATAGAAACATGTACTAGTTACTCGGATCATGTACATGCTTCTCGATCATAGAAACATGAGCCACGGAAGCCTACGCAATTATACATGTTTGTTGTTTAAAAGCATGTATACGTCTTCGTTATTTTGCAAATGAAATAACGCGCGTTTTTATTTATGTCAATGAAACACCAACAACTACGTATTTTAAAGGAAAGATTTGAGTGCTTGAAAAAGTAGCGCTTTGGAACGGGACTCGCCAGCGGAGGGCGCTGACCTCTCAGCTGGTGCCTCGTTTCCAAAGGCAACGCGGAGGGCACGAGTCTGTTTTGGCCTGTCCGGTCGCCGGTGCGGGCTTTCTCTAGAATTCGGAGACGGGGGCGCCTTAACCGAAGAAGCGAGAAACGTCTTCGGTTTGGCCTAACGCGGCGGCCCTTTCACGCACGCGTCTCCCGTCAGGGAAACTCGCGGCTCCTCGTGTTTCGCCCGGCGGCGGCGACGCCGAGCGCGGGTGTCGTTTTCGGGTGCCGCCGCGCCGCCCGCTTGCGCGTGCCGGAGATGGAAAGTGACAGGCTGACGGCTCCCGTGTGCCGTGCGAACTCCCATGCACCGCCCCCTCCCCACCTCCCCGTTGCGTCCGCACGACTCACTGGTGCGGTGGCAGCCACCCGCGAGTAGGTGGGTTGCTGCTCATGCCTCTGGCTGCCGACGACTTTTCTTTTCGCAGCCACTCACCGTGGATTTTGCAGTTCTCTTTGGCCATCATGAAACTGTGAACAGAGTATAAGGATATTTAATTATACCGATGTGCTCAGTCTTCTTCGTGGAAAAGTAATAGGATTTCTGCAGCTAAGGTCTACCTTTTGGTACACAAATAAAACGTTACTCATTGAAATTTTTATTTCAATAAAGAAGTTTTGTTCTATTTTTTATGAAATAACTAATCAAGGTTGGCTTCATATGTAATTCTAGTTTATTGCTTATATTTTGTAGTTCAGTCTAAACTAACTGTAGAATGGTGAAACTGAAAATAGTCGAATTTACTGTTTCTTTTTTGTTTCAGGTAAGAATAAGCTTTTTGTCGGGAGTCTGCGAACAGTCTTCCGTCTTGAGAAGCTGTAGCTCAGAGTAACGGTGAGTTAAATCACTACTTCGAGTCTTTAAGAAAATTACATTTTCTTCATTTAGAATGTTTTCTCTATAGTAGTGCTATTATTCAGTTAGAATGACAGCAGAAATTTATAATTATATAAATCTTCTGTTATTCGAGTACGATTAGATCTGACTTTTCTTTCACAATAATAGAAAATTATCAAAATGTACGCAGATTTAATTTCGGATCATTTCTAGTTTCTTCTTAATATTCCCCTTTTCTCATATCCTTCCCATTTCTTAAAGACGGCATGAGAAAGTATTTTTCACTGGATATTTTAAAATAGATAAAAATGTAATAAGTTACATCTGAAAAAAAGTGAAATATTGTAGCAATGCCCAAATGATTTAAATGAAAATGAGAAAGTTGCCTAATTTCGATAGTTCTGGTTGCTGTTTGAATAGCTCTTCGTTCGTTGTTTTGTTAAACTTTCTAGAACTATTGTTTTAAGCTATTATAGATAGTTGTTTTAAAATCTGACGATTATTTATAATTATTAGTTTGTCCAATGTTCCTAAAATTAGGTTCACTTGTTGTCTACTATATTTGCAGTTGGTGCAAAATGTAATGTTCTATTTATGCATATTACATTACAATCGTTTGTGTTGACATGAAAGAAAAATATAAAATAATGTTTACCAGCCTCCTAAGATGAACCGTCCAATTTAGGCAATTTTCTGTGGTCCAATTTACGCATCTCGTTCAAATATGAGAAACATAACGCTGCTCAACTATTTCAAGAGCAACATTGGTCTTGCTACACGTATTTTGAAGCTAATGAAGTCTAGTTGTAACATGTAGCATAATAGTCCCGTTACATACTCCGTGTGCAGAATAGCTCACGACATATAGTGCAAAATACGAAGATATCCTACGGAAACACTGTTACACTAATCCCGGTCATTAAAATATGTGCTATTTCCTGAAAATTGACTAACAAACTCTTTACAGCATCGACATGTATTACAACCATCTTTCAGTTTAGGCGACGGTCCCAATCTGTCATCTTCCGCTAATACTTCAATTCATTTTCTTCTCAAGAGTTTAATTGCTGCAAATGTTTGTAATAAATATATGAAAAACAAAGGCTTAAAATTCATTAAATTACTTGTTTGAAATAGTTTACCCAATGCGTATTGTAATTAAATATTCCACTCCCCACATTTTCAATAGCAGTAGAAAAATTAGAGATACATTTTTCGCGTGTGAACAATTTTATAATACGAAAGAATCGGTTCACGTTTCTGAACTTTAGTCTCAATCTGTGTAATTGATTTAGGAAGTTGCAATATCATTCTGCTACAAATGTTGAACATCTCAAACAGCTGATATAGTTAGAGAAAGAAAAATGGAGCAATATTTCTTCGTTAACGGGCGACAGAAAATTGTGAATAATGAGCTCCCACGTTACCAAATATTCTCTCTCTCATGCAACGCACCAGATTTTTTTGAAACGTTACACGAACGCGATTACTCGCTAACATTTGCACGTGTGTGATCTGTTAACTGCGAAGCTTGAAGTACGTTAGGTGAGCAAGAGTAATTGAGTTACAATTATTCTGTCTCCATCACCGGATTCATCATCGATACGCAAGGCATGAGAACTTTTCCTGACAGATTTAATCCGACGTTTGACTTCCGTCGTCGCTCGGACAGAAGCCAATTTAAGTTTCGTGGAGAACGAGGGGTCTTCCAGATCGATGACGAGGCAGCCACTGCAACTTCATTCGCGCGCCAAAAAACTCAGATAAACCGAGAAAATTAGGTGAAGACAGCGTAGCTAAAGTAGGCAATTAAAAGTTTGTTTCTGTCTGAGTGATGCTTTACAATCGTAAGCCGTTCATAACGGCGATAAAAGCTTTCCGTTTACGACACAAAGGAAAACAGAGAGACGTCTCGAACAAACAGACTAGTCGGCGCGGTAGTTTCCCAGAAGATAGGCTTGTCTTGGAAGTTGGTATTCGTTGCGTTTTTAAAGATAATACAACAGAGCGTAATAATAGAGCAGTTCCGTTCAGAAAATGTCAACACGTTTCGTCGAGAGGCGTTTTTTAAAAATGTTTCTTTAATATTATTTACAATTAAGTTTTGAATACTATCTTAAAGGTTTTTGTTATTAATTTTACATTCCTCTAAATGTTGCATCTCATCGACCTTCACTGTTTATAAGTTACGAAATCTACAAATCTTTACAAATCTTTCTTTTGGTCTACATTTGTATTAGTTTAATGGTTAGAGAACGAAAAAGTTAGCAATTGGCTTCAAAGCTATTGATTTTTACTGCAATTAAATAATGTGTTATAATTACTATTTTAGATTGTTATATATATATATATATATATATATATATATATATATATATATATATATATATAACAATCTAAAATATATATATATATTTTATCTAAATTATATATATATATATATATATATATATATATATATATATATATATAGAGAGAGAGAGAGAGAGAGAGATAGATAGATAGATAGATATAGATATCGCAATACAATACCTACTAGACACAAAACATAAGTTTGCTTTAAATTATGTTATATCTTATTCTCATGTAACATTGGATTGTCATGTACGTGAAGTCCACGAAAGAGAAAAGAAGGATCCCAGTACGTTACTTGAGTCAGATGAATCACCGAATGCGGATGATTACAATAGAGCTGTATGACAAAGGGGCTTTGGTTGGGCAACAGAAAGGGAAACCCGCGAAGAAAGCTACAGCGAACTCTTTTGTCCACCACCAACTCCTCACGGATCGACCGAGGATCCCTGACGCAGAAAACTCGTATTCTATGCTGACCCGTGGGCGGCCCGTGAACAAAAGGAAAAAAATCGCATGCCACGAAACGGGAGGGCTCTTTCTGATTCTGGGAAGAGAAGGGTATTTTGTCAAGTATCTCAAGGACCGTTATACATTTAGCCAATGTCACTAATCGTTGTGTATAGGAAAATATATCTTAGCGACATACTCGAAGTTTAGCTCATTGGTCAGCGTGCACGCTTTCCATGACGCGACCCCGGGTTCCATTCCCGGTCAGACAAGATTATCTTGTGCGTTTTCCTTGCAATGTCCCAGTATATGTTGCTGTGTGGCGATGAGAAAACTCACTTCTCGGGTTGAAAAGACCAGAATACGGCGTAGGGATGTCTTCGTTCTTAACCACACTTACCCCCTTAACCCATGGCCGCGAGGCCCGGACACTGCAGATTGGCCATAGTCCGTACGCGGGCTGTCGCGCCCAGTACAGACAGACAGTGTGTTAGTTAGAGGGCAGTCTACACTACTGGAAATACATCTACATTCATTTCTCTCAAAATCACCAAACACGAATAAGTTCGATTCGCTCACCATTACGGCAAGGAGACCCCATGCTCCAGTCTTCGCGCTTCTATATTTGAGTCAGAAGAACTGAAAGCACCCGATGCATGTTACTGCCAAGGGCACGTTCGTGGTGATAGAATTACTTTAACAACCACTGTTTTTTTTAATATAGACCTGTAGTTTTAAATGTACACTTCTTGAATATTAAGTCTAATCGAAATAATCTTAATGCGGCTTGAGCGCTCCCAATTTACCCGAGCGACATCATACATTCTATGTATAATAATTTAGTTGTTGAACAAAAGAAATCGTATCTTCAGTGTGCACGTAATGTGCGGAATGTGCACTTCAATGTTTTCTCGCCATATTCCATAGAGTGAAACGTGGTTAATCTCCTCGTCGACCGGCGCGGGGCGCGGGCAGACGGAGAACAGGGCGAGGGGCGGGGATTGGAGCTGAGGGGCGGAGGCAGGAGGCGCGGGGCTACGGGGGGCCCGGGTGCACCGTGTGAAAGGGGCGTTTCCGCCCGCCTGCGGGGCGAGTCGCGAGGCCGCGCCTCATTAGCGCCCGCGCGTCTCGTTTTATTTCAGAATCCCCGCAGTTATTGTCAAATTTCCGACTTTATTGTTCCTCGCCGTGGCATTTCATCGCGAGGACATTCCGCGCCATTTACTTGTTAAACGATTTAACAGCACTAGTAATTCATTATTTGCTTCACCCGTTTTTAACGGGCGTGTGTTCATGTGCCCGCGTGGGAAGAGTGTGGGAAGGGTTACGGAAACACGACGCGGTTAAAACTATGGCGTGGCTATACACGTGCGCTACTCATAACCGCATATTTACAAGTTAATAGAAAGGAAATATGATCCACCTCTTTCCATTAGTGTAAACAATGGAGCTATCCACATACAACACGCCTCTAAAATGTGATAAGTATGTGGTGACTAACTCTAATATGTCGAAAAGTAACGGTATTACTCATTTGACAGCAACGCGTCGAGGTAGTTGTGTGCTTTCTGCAAATCTTCCCGGCAAACCACCAAAATGAGCATTGAGTACCGGCAATATACCCAGTATTATTCCCGCAATTACCAGCAGTTTATGAGTGTTGAGAGAGTCTCCAGTCTTAAAGGAACCGAGCCCGATGACGCGGCGCGGCTTCGGCGATGTGACGAGAATCGATGCTCCCTGGTCGTGCCGTGGGAGCGGGCTACTTTTACGAGCTCCTGAAAGCGAAAAAGAAAAGAGAAAAGAATTTTACGATTTCCTTCAGTGAAAGGGGACGCGCCGAAATAAACCAAATGAAAACGGGTTTTCATCAGAAATCCCCCGGTTCAGCTTGTCAGTCGCTGGATCAACGGATAAGTCGCCGCCTCAGCCGCGAAAATAAAGGAGCGGCACGGCGCGCTCTCGGCTGCCACCGGTGCTGGAGGACGAGGAGGAGAGGGGGGAGCTGGAATGGCAAAGGTGAAGGAGCACCGTGAAGTACGGACAGGAAAGTCTGTGAAGTGATTTTTAGTGTTGTTGAAGTCGGAGTCCTATAATGATTCTGGTGTCGAGAAAGTTGCTGGATTTAACTAGGATTGTACGTGTCGTCTACGTTGTAGAGTTGAGGGTAGATGGCACCCTACCGCCTACTTTTCTTTTTTCTCTGCTCTTTAAGGAAAACGCTTTTCTTTCTTAATGAAATAATCAAGGAAATTAATTGCATGGAGTGGCAGAATACCTAGTTCTTGCAATCAATGCTTTACTTGTATGTATTTAATGAATCGTAAAACATAATAGTGTGCATTGGTTAGAATGTGTAAATGTAACGGAAAAAATAAATGATCTTGTACAAGTTTGTTAACGGTGCTATTGACACTCCAAGAAAACACCGAAGGAAATTTCAGAAAAAGAAGAATACATTAACATTGAGTCTTCGGAGATAGCTGCCATGACCAGAGAATGACGGGAGCAATAACAAAGAAACGTAAGTGATAGAACTGTGACAACGGGGTCGTAGTGACGTCGAAGTTGCAGTGTGCATCAGTACTGGCTACAATCCGCGGAGAAGTAAAATATGTCAGCCATGATCGAAAAACACAAGTGGATTCACGCTAATCCAATAGTTTGAGTAAATTTAATTAATTTTCTCAATTTGATAACTGAACACAACGCAATAATCTTTATATTTAGAACATTAAAGGTTTTCGCCGAGAGAGATACTTGAGCCTTCTACTGAAATAAATTTCTTAGTTTTTGTTTTAAATGAAAGGCAGTGAGCCCTAAATACACCACTAGCTATTTAATTTATTTATTTATTTGACCATTAGCGATCTTAGTTACACCAATAAAAAATTAATTTATACATATTTTTTACCAATACATCAACAAAAACAGATTTCAAATTTAAATTAATTTTTCAAGTAGGGAATCTCTTAAGAGTTTAAAAATGTTGGTACACTGTGATGGTGAGTTGAACGCTATTTTAGTTAGTTTTAAGTTTTCCTAAGTTGAAGAGTTTCTGGAGATTAGATGATATGAATAAAATATATAGATGAAAAAGGGGAATCACAAATTGGATATTAGTCAGTGTCTGAGTTTTTGAACAGATGACTGTGGCTGAGGTTGAAGCAGTCAATACGTAATCTGGTTAGCTTGACTTGTTGTATTCTATTAATTTTTATGTTTGGTAGAGAATTTTATGTAATATTTCTTCTCGCCACGTGTAATTTCGAGGAAGAAATTTTCCCATTTTCAGACCCAAAAGTTCGTTTTCGATGACAAAAAAATTTTTAAGCCTATTTCAATGAGTAGAGTAATTGCTGTTTTAGATCTTGGTTTAGCGCGAGCAAGTGTATGTGTGTGTGTCCGCAAAACATTGATTCTGACTACATAACGTGTTAGAGAAAGTAATGTACTAATTATTGGATCAAGATTTATACACATGTTCGGTATCAGTCCCACAACATGAGTTTTTTCTGTAAAAAGTCGCACTATTTTGCTAGAGCAGTGTAATACTGTCTCTATGTTACGTAAGAAGTATACGAGAAAGTAAAAAAAAAGGTGTGGAATGACAGCAACTGAATCGGTGGCGTTGACGCGATGTGTGCTGACCCGTGAACGAGAGCTCGGCGTTTCCTGAGCTTCGTCTGCACATCGCGGAGGGTACGTCTCGCCGACACGACGAGAAGCGGCGCCAGGCTCTTCCTAAGGCGGATTAGAGCGCGCAGAGAGGATACGTCGCTCTTAAAATCTCGAGCGGAGCTGTAATATCCGCGAAGTCACTCTGCATTAAAACGAGATGGAAGGTTACTTTCGGCACAAGCCGTCGTCAAACATGTCTTCGCCGCACTAGGCCCGAGACCAACGTCCTTTTCGTTCGAGGCAGCCGAAGCAGATTTTCAAGGCTGATTGAAGTACGCACGGCAATAAAACAGAAGTCGAGAAGACTCACACCTCATTAACTGCAGACAATTTTCAGCTAGAAATGAGCGCGCTGCCAACGGAGGTTACGAGGACAGAATAAACACAGCGTTTGTTCGGTTCGTGCACGCGCACTTTGATGTAGAACCAATAACCGTTGGCTCGGCTCGATCCGAAAACTAATAAAACAGGTATATGCATGTAGGAACGCAGCATATCAAATATTTTGAATTATTTGATTATAAAAAGGGAATGCATGATTGTTATAAATGACTATTAATTGAACTATTTTAACAATTAAAATTTGTACGCCCAATCAGAACACTTAATTGTACCCAAATTGAAACTGTATTTCCTTTTATTTTTTACTTTCTGCCTACTTAGTAAAGAGACTGTGTCACAATGTTGAAGCGGATAGTCGCGATTTAGCACAGAAAATTTGGAATTTGGGGTCTCTGATATCGAAAAAGTTGGTAACGTTTGCTGGTGTATGTAGTAAATTACTTCCTCTATTGCTTCGTGAGGTCAAAATTCACGTTTTGTGGATCCTTGATACCAAAAAATTGGTTAAAGGCAAAATGTCTATCATTATCTCTGGCGAACATTAGCGCCTAAACTGTTCAGATAATTTTCTCCACCCTTGAATCCTACTAATCTGGCCGAAATTGATGCTCTGCAAATTTGAGAGAGATTTTTCTCAAAAGTAGCTCCAAAATTTTTGGATTCATTTTTTTCAGTTAGAGCAAAGAACGCATGTTTGTAAAAATAATGCAAATATCAATTTCGTTGAAATCTTAATTATCGAAAATTATAAAAGATCAAATGTTTTTCGGGGTCTTCGTAATATTACAATAAGGAAGATAGACTTCTCTTGAAACCGGTTTTTCAAAAAAAGATCCATAAATAAGATCTAGTAATTTTTTTATAAGTATGAGCAATTTGTGAGGATTTTGGCGTGAAATGTAGATAATCTTAAAACAATATTTAAAAAAAAACTGTTCCCAAGTTTTTGTTAATTTTTTTCTCGAACAAAGAAAAGAAGGCCTATAAAAATGCGCATTCCCAATTATGGTTAACTATATTTTTGAAATTTGCTAAAGTTTAAAATTGCATAACTGCAATATTAACAGCAAAGACTTTCTGTGAATATAATATGTTCTAAAAAATATTTTTAAATAAGGCCATGAATTTTTTTTAAAATACGGGTTGTATTCGCATATTTTTGGGTTGAAATAAAGGTAATTAAAAACTTATTGTCCGAACAGGGGCTCCAAATGTTTGCGAACAGAGCAATGTACGCTTATAAACATGATAAAGGTACCTTTGTCGCTAAACTATCGGTGTAGAATTTTCTTATAACTACACTACTGAGAAAGGTATTTTTCTTTAAAAATTTTAAAGTTTTTAAAGCTTGATCTTGAAATAATGACAATAAAAGTCTTTGAATTTTTGAGAATTGAAAACGCAAATGTTTAACATGGTTTTTAAAGCATCGGTGAGGCAGGTTCTGAAAGGCTGATGATGAAAAGATAATGTGAACTGTGAGCTATGCCTTAGAACCTGAGTTCGTATCTCAACGTGGAAAAATTGTTTTTAGTGGGTGGAAACGTTTTGCAGTTTGAAGTAGCATTATAATATTGCGTAGCTGTTACATATAATGCGAGAATGTGCTGTTGTAGCACCACTAGTTTTTTTTATACCACACGGCCATTCTTTGTTAAGAATGTTTTTTTCCCCTTAACTAACTGTTTAGCTATCCCACTCTGCGCTGCATACACGGCGAGCGCGAGACTCCACATATTTTGCATCGAATGACTGTAGCCTTGTTGCTATCAGTCGCTGCACACTGTAATGAGATAATGAAATGATACCAGGCCACCAAATTCTGCGAACTTCCGCTCTGCTCGCTCACATTGTTCGACGAATAGTGTTTTCTCGGATTTATTCGATTTAATTCGACAAGAAAGAATGGAATGCCAATTTGTGTTCACGTATAATTAAAGAGAGCATAATGAAGTCTTTGAAAAAAAACAATTTTGCACTAAGCAAGTGAATTTGAAATGATTTAAACTTAGTGGAGATGTCAACATTTTAATTGGTAAATTAGTATGCTAATACAGAAGTGTTTATTAAAAACGAATATCGTGCATTTAAATATTTTATAGATGTAGATTAATTCAACCTTGAAATTAATTTAATTAAACTTAATTTTTCTACCTTCTTGATATTCATTACAGAAATCGAGTTAGCAAATGTAGTGTAGTACGTATATCCAGAGAAGAATCGTCCTACATGTCCTTTGGACTTTTAGTGTGCTTTATTTAGTGTGGTAAACGCTAAAAACCACGCATTAATGCCGTGATGAGATAAAAAATAATTATTTTTCTAATCGCAAACTATAATGAGTCCACGTTATCTCAAATGAATGTTAATGGTATGTTAGAATTGTATTAAGGAAGTTACGCTTGAAGTTTCAAAGGTCATGGAAAAGCTGTTATAGGTAGTGAAACAAAGGCTAGAGAAATATTTCTGAGAAACTCACATTTCCGTATAGCTTTTATTTCCAGAGTGTTAAGCGTGTGCGTCTCTAGAAAATCTGGTGCCGTTGTACTGAAAATGAATGGAGTTAATTAGGGCAAACTCAAATTCACATCTTTAATGTATAATACCAGGATGGATAACTTGATCATGAATTCTAAATGGTATACCATGGTAAATACTCGAAACATTTTTTACACGAATGATACATCCCCAACAAAGGCAGTGAGGTATTTAGGTTTCGTTTGGTTGTTTCGTGTTTCCGGGCGCGTCAACTGCTTTGGTCATTAGTCCCGTTAGTGTAGTGCATATTTTTTCTCGGGAGGTAGCGGTGATCTTTCCCCTCTGGATGGCGAGATCCAGCGCCGATCTACCGTCGGCTAGTGGGGTTTCCTTCTCACCAGGACTCTCCCACCAGCGGGGCACCGCCTCAGCCGGGACAAGCTCTAAGCTCCCGACCGGCCTCCCGGAATATGTGGTAATGTGGTGCATATTAGTGTAAGTGTGTGTGTGTAAGGGGAGAGGATAGGACAAGGAAGAGGAAGGACAGATCGCGCGTGGTCCGTGGCCCGTTTGGTAGGGTACTGCTCCGGCATTCGCCTGGTGTTGATTGGAGAAACCACGAAAAACTACCGATCAGAGCAGCCGGCCGCTAGAATTCTCCTACAGGCAGCGACTGAATTCGACCTAGCTGGAAAGCTAGTGTCGAAAATCCTGCCGCCGTCGGGACTCGAACCTAGGACCTCCCGGTCATAGGCGCTGCAGTGACATAAGTTGATGCACTGAGCCACCGCTCCCGGTTGAGGTATTTAGCATGTCGCGAAGTCACACTATATAAATAAAAAAAAAATAATAATAATAATAATAATAATTTAAGGCCTAAATCCATGAAGCAGAATAATAATAATAATAATAATTATTATTATTATTATTATTATTATTATTATTTATAGACTCAAACAAGTATCAAGCAAGACCAGTTGCAGGTTAACAACATTTTTCAATTTTTAACAATTGTAATTAATAACTTCACTTACAATAAACTAGCACAGTTCCTTACAGTAGTAAATTATTACAAAATTGTACATAAGGAATTATTGCATTATATTACAAGAATATATAAGAATAATTAAGTGACTGACCTGGATGGCCGAGAGGGCTACAGCGTGTGCTCGGTCGGAAGGGTTGCGAGTTCGAGTCCCGCCGTGGGCATTGTTGTTTGTCCTTTGTCTTTCGTGTACGTGTGTTGTGGAAGACCTTGTGAGTCTGCTGATCACAGACTGAGAAGCCCGCATGCGTGTCTAGTGTTAAATTATGTCGGGACCCCTGAAAACTGAAAAAAAAAAAAAAAAGAAATAAGAATAATTAAGGAAACTTAAAAGTATAAATTTCATTAACATTCTGTAATAATTAAATTAGCTCGCAATAACCGAAGGGAAATTAAAATAATAAACACTATACTAATTAACATATTGAACATAATAACCAATAAACATAATTTACATCGCTAAGAATACTTCCCTCCCCAAAGGGATTTATATACTATTAACAAATTCATAACCTCATAGGAAGTAGTATGGTTTATGATGTTTACTGTAAACATTTGAAGACGACGTATCTTCATAATGCAACTTAAAATAATAAGACTACATCGTGTTCAGGGGCGGATTCAGAAAGTGTTTCACGTAGAAGCCAATTAGAGTTGGGACTGCCCATAAATATTTTGAAATAATATTTTTCAATTTTTAACTTGAAATTTAAAAAAATAACGAGGAAATTCATAATTGGAATACTGATTTGGATGTAATAAGATTTATATATGATATTATTTTGAATTAATCGAAATAATATTGAAAAATGTTGTTGGAGAGGGGGGAGGTGACATGGCTCCCTTGGTCCCCCTCAGATACGCCTCTAGGCTTGTTCAGCACAGAAATGTTTGTTTCAATATGACAGTAATTGCCAACCCTGTATTTAGAACCCCAAATGAGTAACCCATAATTATTTGAAAGGTATAAATAATATTACGTTTGTGATGTGTCCTTTGCGAGTGCTCTCTCATTGATAATGTGCAGATTTTCAAATCAATGCACTTTGCGATTGCGAGGAATACAAGTTGCTGGAATGTTTTAGAAAACATGGGCGGGCGGGGCGGGGCGAAGGGCGCGCGGGGGGCGTTGCCGCCCCTCGGGCGCAGGTGTCGCCCGCGCCCTTTGTCCGCGCCCCGGCCCATCGCCCAGTCGCTCGCCCACTCGCCCCAGCGCGGCGCGGCTCGGCGCCACGGCAGCCGATCGTCTCCAGGAGCGAGCTGAGCCGCGGGCGGCGCGTTCCCCCCCTCCCCGATCACGCGCGAGGGAGTAAGCGCGCAGTGGTCCGGCTGTGCAACGGGCAGGCGAAGCGTGTGGTTTTCATTCAAAGACGCAACTTCCCCATTCAATGACGCACAGCTACAGCTTTTGCTCTATTGGATGCTCTCTTGCGCATCGTGCTGGCGCGCACGTGTGTTAGTATGTTGATAGCTATTAGTTCTATGCTAAGACTGGCTATAACTGCGTTAAAAGTATTCCCCACACCGCTCTGCAGCTAAGGCCAATCACGGCAATGTGCAATGTGCGCGCATAAGGGCTTGGAGGTGCTGGAATAATAGTAGAATAACAATATATACTGCATTATTGAATGATAAGATATAAATACTTGAATCTAGGTAATTTTAAAATATATACGTCTTGTAATTGAGAAAATAACCTTTGTAAAATTTCTTCACATATTTGGAAATCATAAAATATTTCGTAAGTATCATGGGTAAAAATAGGTTCAAACGTGAATTTTATTGCGAAATTACTCAATAACAATGTGAGTAAGTAAGGGAGCTTATCAAGTTCTTAAATAATTCGTCAGATAAAAAAATATATGTACTAATATATTCTCTAAAGCAAGACGTATTTGTTCAAAAATCCGTTCAATTGTGGTCGTAACGCAAAGAACCAAACATGAAAGAGGAACAATAATATCAACGTTTCTCACAAAGGGCCATCGTGTGTAGGGTCTAGAACATAAACACATGGCGCCCCGTGGGAGGAAAATTCCCGGAGCACCGCAATCGACACACTATAGAAGAAGCCGAACCGGCCCCGGGGAGAAGGGAGGGGGAGGTACACTCCTCTCCGTTCGGCGCCGCACCGGCTTCACGCTGGCCGGGATCGCGATTCTGGCTGGACAAAGGCCAGAGAGGCTCTTCCTGTAATCTTCTTACCCGCAGTATCTGTGGAGAAAGTAATTTAGTTAAGGGTCGGTACAAGTACGGGCGCGTGTATCAGCCCTGATTGGCCTAAGCTGCAGAGTAATGTAAAGAATACGGTTAGCACAGCTGTAGGTAATCTTATTATAGAAATAATAGCTATTATCTCGCTCTCAACTAAGACAGAATAGAACTACCCAGTTTCTCTACAACTAGATATTGCTTAATTTTTAAATGGTTATATTTCATTGTAAATTGTTGTTAGGGTCAAAGAGTGCGCTATTATAATTTTTTATCTTCAAAACCATCTACATACAAGTTGTTTTCTATGCTTGCCTTTTTGTATTCTTTTAAATTCGTTATAATCGTTTGGGTTGTTTTAGTGTAATAAAATTGTAACAAGGGAGAAAATGAGTTCGGTACACTGTCCTTCCCAGAGGAGAAATGCCAGTTTTTACTTAACCAGCATCAGTCACAGACGAGATATAGGAGGATCGCGTTTTTTGCATTGCTTTCGCTCTGTAAACGGAAGGTGGAGGATCTCTCATTTACAAAGTGGCATAAAGAATGGTATTTACTATTTGATTAATGGGGCCTTTACTTGAAGTGATGTACCGTATTTATAACGCTTTGTTGCCTATGAAAACTTATGAGAAGTTAAAAAAGTATAAAGTACAATACGAGATGAAGGCCATGAAATTTCGTTAGCTTTATTTCTTGTAATTTTGAAGACTCATACATTCATGCACATAGTTTTATCAACGCTTTTATAATTATTTTGCTTTGATTTCAAATTTCAATTTCATTGTATTATATTATGTTGAAAACAAATCGAGACACACTCGTTGGATACGTACTATTATTAGTTCTGTAAATAGTAAATCTAAGACAAAATGGACTTGAACTGGACTTGGCTGAATGGTCTGGACTGGAAAATGAACTGAAATAGACTTAGACAGTTTATATGAACAAATAAACCTTTTGGTGTTATCAATTTGCAAAATGACTTATTTTGTTGTTTAATTTAATAATGTATTATAAATTACAAATACGTCAACGATCTGTTTTACTACTTTTTAAAATTACCAATTAATACATTAGTATCGAAGGGATGAGTTAATTATCAGCACCCGAAAGTTATTCTCATTTGCTTTGTCTTGTTGTTGGACATATTATTAGTTAATTACAAGATATTACAAGAGAAAAATCCACATTATAACGTCAGAAAGGAAGAAACGAAATGTGCCACAACCATTACACATTCTACTCGTCGCCAAATTCATGAAAACCGACCGTGAAATGCTTTGGCACCAGGGGGTTTAACTGATACCTCTAGGTAGTACATCACGCTCTGTGCCACATATTTACACTGGGGCTATAAACGGGTGTCAGCATTCACCGCGGGAGCCTTAACGCCCACGCTCATCGCTCACAGCGTGACGCCTCGGGGTTCCACAAGGCTCACTAGCGGTCCGTATGGGCATGGCGCACGAAGCCGCCCTCTCTGCTTCACACACCACAGGCGGCGGTTCCCCGAACTCCTCTCCCTCGACCCCACTCCGCCCCCGCCCTCGTCCCGCCCCCGCCCAGCCGCACCCCACCTCGCCCTCGCCCCACCCCGCCCACCTCTCTTCCTGCCTCGCCCCGCCCACCCTCTCCCCCTGCCTCGCCCCGCCCTCACCGCAGCCACGCGCGGCCGTTCGCCACCCTCACGAGCGGAAAATGTGCTGGGCGCATATTGTATCGGAATAATATACGCGCGCGATATATCTTCGACGGGATATCGGCAAACCCCTGGCGCGGCGTTTTAAAGTCCGTTCCCATCCCGCCGTTGGAAACGGCCATAAAAGTAAGACATTATTTGAAAGGAAAAATAGAAATGCAATATTGCCATGTGGAACGTCCTTGTTAGAGCCAATTAAATGCAGCGATGTGAAAGCAAACCCGCAACAAAATAACTAAAACATTAATACAAATTAATATTCCGTTTGTATGGCCCACGGCCGGCGTTTGGAACAAAACAAACAGGGAGCCATGAAACAGAGCAAACAAATACTAAATTCGCCGGTCGCGCTTCAAATATCAACCTCGGTCTGTCGGATTATCAATGTTGAAATGTCGAAGTTAAATTATTTATGGTTTTTAGCCGACGCATCGCATATACAGCGCGCGTCCCGCGGCGCCCAGTCCACAAGCCGCGTGCAGGGAGAGCCGGCCGTGCCGTCACCGCCCGCTAGCCCCGCCCACCCCGGGGCCCTGACCCCGCGCACTCGCCACCCGCTGCGCTTTCATCCACGCGCTTCCTCGTTCGCACAGGTCTCGCGTTCTCTTTCTCCCCCGCGCGCGCGCGCGCCCGCTGGCACGACCTGGCCGCGGAGGATCGGCTTGGCTGTGCTGTCGGCAGGCGTCGCCTTTTGTGGCCCGTCTAACCTTTCCTCTTTCTCTCCCCTGCCCGTGCCCGAGGCCTCGCTTTTCGCCTTCACCCCCTCGATCTCGTATTCTCTTCTTCCCGCCGTACACTCGACCTCCTTTCAGACAACGCCGACCGCGCCTCGTGCTTCCTGCACCCTCTTTCCTCTTCAACATGCTTTTACATTTTCCCCTTGTCGGAAACCCTCGCTGGGATGGAATTTATTCAAGATCGGGAACACATTTTTGTAGGCTGCCTGAAGATCTCGAGCGACCAATTTCGGATGTGGCATGTTCTTAATAATATAAATTCTGCTATCTAAAGAATAATGTAGATGCCTGGCATTCAGTGGTGTGCACGAAATGTTACACCAAAACTTGTTAACTATATTACCTCAAGGACTTGTGAAGGAAAGGACTGAAGTAACAATCTCCATATTTTATAAGACTTCTCTTGTCACAAGTCGTAATCATGTAAAAGATGGAAAACGAAATAGTTTATAAATGTAATAAACATTGAATCATGAAATAGAATATTTGAAAAGTGACTAATACTTATTCGATGAAACTTCATTAATCCAGAGGTCGAGATTCAATTACCAAATAATTTAGCACACATAAGAGGGCTTTTTTTTTGTTTTGTGAAAATCAAATTTTTGAAACAATGCAGTTTATAATGAATATTTACAAAGAGTAAGTAGGAATGCCTGCGTCCATTGCTTTTGTCTCTAAACAAAAAATTGTTCCTTGAAAATTTCTATAGTTTCAAAGTTTTTTAATGTACTACGTAAGTCATACTTGCGGGTCATGTCACAAAGAATATATAACCAAAAGAAAGGTCAGTACTATACGCTCGTCGTACCTGAGAAGTTTACCTCAACCGAAACTAATTTCTCACTACACCACTGATGCATATGTCATCACGCAAATTTTTAGAAGATGGTTGGGTTGAAACTCCTGAAAACTGTATAAATGACGACATTATCTATTATCGAGGTTTAGAGGAAATACCTACGCGCTGGCGTACACGGGAAACTGTGAAGTGAAAAAACGAACTCGAAACAAGAACCAATTTTCTTAACAGCAACACCAATCCACTTCCCCCTCTGCAGCCTACAACCAATTGATTTCGCGATGAGGGTACTAACTCTTCGGAGAGTCCTCCCGTTCTCATGCAATTCTAGTGCATTCCCATTATCTCGTCTCCGCATCTCCGTTTTCGCCGCTCATCACCGCACATTCATTTCCAATATTTGCTCTCATATTACGCTTTGGCTTGCTGGCTTCGGCGGCCCAAAGGACGCAAGAGCGTGCGATGTTTTCTGGAGTCACCGATAGCGCCTGTGCAAAGTAGGTGTCGCAGCGTTTGTTTGCGTGGGAGATGGAGGCTCCGGCGCGGGTGGCGAGCGCGCGTCTCTAATTTACGAGGGCGACGGCGCGTAGGCGGAGGAGAAGGGGGAGGGGAGGGGGAGAGGAAGAGGAAAGGGCAGGAGAGGGGGTGGCAGACGCAGGCGGAGACTGAAGAAACGAAGCGAGTTTCTGAGAGATGAGTCGGCAGGTGATGAGATCGAAGGGGGTTTGTGCTGTGGAGATGACACGTCGAAAGATATTGCGTTAAAACGGACTGAAATACAACAGTTCTGTAATATAAATTCTTCATATTTTACATTTTGATTACAAATTCATAATGCCAATATAAGAAAATTAACCTACAATAGGAGGAAAATAAATATGAGTCAAAATATTTTATTTCGAATACTAAATTATGCAGGGAATTACGGTAAAAGAACTTCTTCTTACTGTATAAGAATGGTATTATTATAATATACCAATATTTTGAATATTAAATTCTTTAATGATTACTCTTAAGAAAAATGTTTACACGCCTTACTCTGGATAATATTTTTGTTAGAAGTGTAATGTGAGAGTGTAAGGGAAAATGTTTTGACCCATTGACATTACAATAGATTCATAGACCCTGCGGATACGCTGCATGTTTCAAGCAGGTTGAAATATCCTTTGTTGTACTAAAAATAATTTTAGTTGAGCGGAGATTTTTATATAACCATGAATTTTTCAGATTTTACCAGATAGACACGGGGAACCATTAAGGAAATAGAGTTCGTGGAGTTTATTCTCTGGTGTTCGTTTCGGATGCTATTCACAACACATTTAAATAAGAGTTTTTTGCACTGAAACCAAATTGCCATTGTGTATTTTTACAGCAGTATATTTTTGTACCGAAAAAATGAAATATTGGTATATGAACAGAATACCTACGTGGCAAGGGCTGTCTCCTACGAATACTGTGTTCCAAATTTATTTTTGGATTCTATTTAATATCACGGTTCATTTAAATAATTTGATTTAAATTTTTTTTATACAAATGACGTAGAATTGATATCTACAGTTTCATTCAGGTATTTACTTCCGAACAGAGATACATTACAACGCGAATAATTCGGATTAATCGAACCGGATCTTCCGGATTTTCAATTTGTCTGGATTTTTTAAATTAAGCAATAAAAGGACCGGTAAACATCTTCAACATAAAATATCTTGCTACTATCGTTCATAATTCACTCGGGTAGTTACTCAAGTGGAGCGAATTAATAAATTATTTTTTACGATTTTGTAGAAACAACAATTTACTGTAAGTACAGTATTGGTTGCACAGACTCTTTTGTTTTATGTAGTACAGTAAATAGAGACGTACCACAAATACAGCAATTTTCAGTGAAAAATAAAAATAGAAATCATGTAAATCTTCGTGCGTTTCATGTACATAGATACTGTATTCACTTTACGCGATTACTCCCCAACAGAATCGAAACGTAATATCAACGGTCCGGGTTTCAGACGTCTGAATTATTGACGCTGTACTCTCTATGCGGATCCTGCCGCTGGCGTTATCTGCGGCGCGTGCGGCGCACACGGCAAACAGCCGCCTCACCTGCGCCGCCGCCCCGCGCCGCCGCCCACGCGCCAGCCACGCGCGCCGCGGGAAAGAAGCTCTGACGGAGCGGTGTGGGATTGGCGATTTACCGAGTAAACCCGCGAAACGGGCGGCATTGTAATTCACATCCGCGGCGGAGGTGTGCTCGGGGCTCGCGGTGCTGGGCCCGGAGGCTGACCTCTGGCGCGCCCCGGCGACCCCGGCCCTCCGCGCCGCCCGCACCCGCCCAGCGACGTCTCATTTGTTGGCCCGCGGGCTCCACGCTAGAGCGCTTGGCGCCCCGAGTGACGCCACGCGAGCGGATTTGCGGGGCGCGCGGGCTGTTTTCGATAACAAAATTAGAATGATTGCTACAGGCTACTCACAATATGGATTCTATGTACTCTCAATGTTTTTGACACGCCTCGCATCTAATCTTCGTGGAAGCGTTACTAGAATGACTGGCTGACCAAAATAACATTTTTGTACTAAAAATGTAAATTAGTGGAACGAGTAAGAATAGTGCATGTGTTTAATCGGGGGAGGTGGCAGGGATCTCCCGCTGGATGGCGAGATACGGCGCCGATCTAAACGTCGGCTCGCAGGGGCTTTCAGCAAACTGATATCTCTCCCCAGCGGGACACCGACCCAGCTGGGACACTCTAAGATTCTGAATTGTCTCCCGATATGTATGGTAGTATAGTGTATGTAAGTGTAAGGGTGGACAAGTAAGGGGTGCGGATAGGGCAAGGAAGAAGATCACGCGCGGTCCGTGGCCCGTTTCTTAGAGTACTGCCCCGGCATTCGCCTGTTATTGATCGAAGAAATCTCGTAAAACTACCATCTCAACAGCCGACGCTTGAATTCTTCTCTAGACAGCGACTGAATTCAATAGTGTCGAATTCAGCAAGGTAGTGTCAAAATCCTGCCACTTTCCGGTCTCGAAACCTAGGATCTCCAAATCAGAAACACTGCAGTGCCATGAATTGATGCCTTTAGCACCGAAGCCGGTTGTACCAGGAAAACTAGTATATCGAATCCAAGGTGAAGATTTTATGATGTTAAATCAGATTATCAGACAACCGAAACCGGTTTCTGCTTTCTGTTTTGTCTTTGAACGTGTGCGTCAGCCAGATCCACATTGCCATCTTGCCCACAATGAAAACCTCGAAGTTATATCGAATACGTTTGCGCAATTACCAATCGATGAAATGCGCATCTTTTGTGAGAATATTTGTCCAACAAGTAGAATAAATAACATTAAGAAAATAATATTTAATAACAATCATTACATTCAAAATACGCGGAAAATGCCAGAAATAGAGCCTGGTAGTTTAAAGAGCCCTTTATATTATTGTTACGATTTTAACATGTTTAATGATATCAGTTAACTGTACTTCTGGAGTTGTTTTAGACTATTTTGATTTTGCCTTTGCCCATGTAAGCTTCTAAAATTTATTCTTAGTATTTTGAGTTATTTTGACATTTTCTTCCTTTCAGTCTTTATTTTTCTTTTTTTCTCTTGATACCATTCTCGATTAAGCTATAAACAGATCTAAAAGGAGCCTTGCAAACATACAAGATACAAACCTACCTGGAGAACTTATTAAGGCACTATCACCATTTGTTTTCTGTACAAGGATTTTCTCTACAAGCAAGTTCTACAAGCGTTTTCTTTACAAGCAGGGACAGGAAGTGTTAAACATCTAAATGAGAAAGGAAAAAAAGATGTTTACATTTCTTTCATTGATACTGACAGGCTTTGTTCACTTACACGGAATCCCATCCTGCCTTTGGGTACGGCCTCCGTTCCCCTTCGAGGACAGAGCTCTCTGTTCACGATATACGATGCGGTCTTCTCAGTGCTGGCGATTACACAATTGTGAAGAGCGAAAACAGTAAACGCGTTTTTACTGACGCAATTCCAGAATTCAAAAGATAACCCAAATAGTATTTCGTGTTGACAGCGTTGCTAGTGAAACAAAACCGGTGACATCATACCCAAAATATATAGGGGTCACTAAGAATAGTTTTCAGAAATGAAACTGAAAAATTATCATTCTGATTGAGTAAACAATTCTGATGGTCATCTGCAATCACTGTTATATATAAAATATGGTTATCTTTCGTATACTAGTGTACATTTTAGAGTTAGAATAAAAATTTGAATAATTTTAATTATTAATTTCTTACAATAATTCTGTTAAATGGTTTTTCATTGATTTTGGTTTTTGTGCCCCTAATTTATCCACAATAAATGCAGTTTTAAAAATATATTTATATATTTATTTTAGTGAAAATAAATTCCTCTTTTGCGTTCCTATTTAGATAAAAAAATGCCTGAACTTCCGCGCTCTATCCTTAAAACACTGCCCTTAAACGTTCGCGTTAAACCTCCACACAAGCACAATATCATCGCTTCTCAGTAATCATGCGAGTCCCCAGGACCGACTTTTAACCCGACGTGCCCCTCACCTCGACCCTTGTCCTCCTCGATACCCATTACACTGACCGGAGCACGTTTACACAGCCCCCACCGCTGCGCCGGGACCTACCGCTGGCCGACGGTCCACCGCTGGCCCTAGTCCACGATCATTCAGAACCCTCGATGCCAAGTGTTGAGCTACCTAGGAATCTCCAAGACCCCGCATTGCAGGCGAGATACGTACCGCGGAATATCAATTGAGTAACGTATACTCTAGTAGTGAGTCATTCATAAATAAGTCTCATGTAACGCACATTCAATTCAAAAAACAACTTCCACGAATACGGTCCAGTTAAATTATCGTTTAATTAAACAGTATTTTCTACCAGTTATTTGAGTAACATTAAATAGTCGGCAGATGAACCAAATGTGGGTCACGTCACGTCATTTAACATCGAACATAGTAAATGTTACAAAATTCTATATCAAAAATTCCAATACGAGCAAATGAATGTTTAGTGACTAAAATAATCACAAGCGCTACTGACAGACGAATTAATTATCATTAGCATTCAGTGATGATTTCCATACTCTTTAATTAAACTCACAATATGAACTGGAAAATATATTCATGTGAATGAATTCCATCCATTTAATTTGTTAATCTATGATCTTTTTTGTTAATCTATGTTCACTATATCATAGAATCATATCAATATAAATATGTAACTAATTTCTAAGTCAAACCGTACCCACTAAGGTTGGAACAGTTTCTATTTCATTTCCTTTTTATTTCTGTTTCAAAATATATCGTTTTCTCTTCAACTATCGGCCAGTTCTGTAATACAAGTGTAATGTAGTTGTCTGCTTTCGTCAATATCATCATCTTCCAATCATTCCACATAAATAGTTCCATATTTTGCCCTATTCTACTCAAGTGTGCCATTTTCATCAGATTTGCATTTTTCGAATACCTCATTGTAGGTATTCGTAGCTTATTATTTTATTTAACTCTCTTCTTTACATTTTTTTCTTTCATACATAGTATTTCATTGCACATTGTATTTGTTGGTTTTTGTTTGCATCGCCTGCAAATTATTAGTTAATTCTTTCATGTTATGACTTCTTATCTCGCAGCTTTGCTTCACTTAGCCTATTACAATTCATCGACCTATTTTTTTTTCACTTCACCCGATGATTGCCTTGGTTTAACGAATCTCTTGTCTTAAATCAAAAAGCAAAAACCGATATAAGACTATAACGCAGAAAAGATCAATCGTTAGAGTTCACCGAGTCATTCTGCTTCCCCTGTTGCATTTTCCCTGCATAGTTATTTTGAGCAGCACAACAAGATGAGGTCAAAACAGATTCCCGAAAATTGTTCCGGCCGGAGCGAACACCCCCTGCCTGGTCCCTCCTCCTCTTCCAGCGCTTTGCTCCTCCGGCGCCCATCGCCGGCCGGCGCGTCGTACGCAGACTCCGCCCACGCACTCCGCCCCCCCGCCCGCGTGCGATCTAAAATCAATGCCTCCCGGGCGGGCGGCGCGGCGTGTTTGGGGCGGGCCGGAGGGGGCGGGGCGGGGCGGCCGGGCTCGCGAGGAACAATGCGGGGTCAGCGCCGCGCCCGCCCAGCCGCCGAAGCCTGGTGCACGCGGGCGCGAGCGCCATTGTGAGTCGCGGCGGCGGGGACAAAGGCGGCGCCGCGTTGCGCTCATTTGTCCTCGCGGCCACTGTTTGCCCCGAGCGCGCGGGCGGCGCTGCCGGGCGCCCAGACGTCCGCGGGGACGGTGGTGGGCGGAACGGGAGCACGTGCGGAAACTGTGGGGAGAAGAGTGGGTAACGAGGTCAAGGCAAGAGGGATGGGGAGGGGGGGAAGGAACGGTGTGGAGACGGTTGGCAGAGTTGGGGGAGTCCAGGGGGTGAATACGAAAAATGCGGGACGGAAGATATAGAGCAATGGTGGAAGAGTGGAATTCGTTGGGCGTGTAATTGAAGTACAGAGCGGAGCGAACGAGGTCGAGCAGTCCCGGGGAAACGATACGGGGATGTTTGGGGGAGCGGGGTGGGAGGGGGGGTAGGGGCGGGGGGGGGCGGGGGGGGGGGAGCGGGCGAGAGCGAACCACGAAAGGGCGGGGGAGACGGGGCGGGGGGGGCGGGGGGCGGGGTACGGGGTGGGGGCGCCGGCGCGCGTATGAGCCGCCTAACCCGATTACGCGCGGCGGAAGGAGCGGAATTAGATTTTAAATCCGTTGTCGGTTCCGTAAGCGAGTTAGCGCGGCGGGCCGGCGCGCTGCTGCTGCCGCTGCAGGCTGGCTCTGTAGGCCGCGCCGCCCCGCCGCTCCGCAGTCGCGCAGGCTCCGAGAAGGCGCACCCCGTGCATGAACTCTGGAGGGGGAAGGGGACACGAGCGAGGCCTCGCCTCCCGTCCGCTCGCATTTGTTTGCGTTCCTCGCGTTCAATCCCAAGGTGTGATATGTACTCACGTTTGAGGAATTTAACAGATGCGGCGCAGAATACATGAAATGGAGGTGGAATAAATTAGGAAAGGATTGTAGCGTTACTCCCATACCGCACACTTTGCACTCGGAGGATGCGTGCCGTTCATTGGAGACAAACAAGATATTGCGATTAACAAATTGAAGGTGCTGTATTTTCAAATGTGTTAAATACTGTTTCAAATAACACAGATTCATCATTATTTTTTCAATGATACGGTCTAGTTAAAAATCAATATTTTATTGAAATCGCGGGCGAAATTTTGAAATCGCAAACAAGCGATTGCGCTAATATCACGATCTCGTTTCAAACCCCAAATGTTTCACTGATTGACTGTTTATGAAAACATTTGGACTTGGAACAAGAAATGTGTATCGAAATGTCTCTCGAACTTGCAAAATTTTAATGAATGGCAGACATGCGAGTGACAGTCATGCTTTGAACTACGGAGCCACAGTGCGTCAACGCTTTTGTTTGCTTTTTCATTCCACCTAATGAGGGTACTTAGGTTCTCTCGTTTAACATTCTAACATTCCTACATGCACGGATCATTATCTCGCATAATTACCTACATGTTACCTGGAAAAGATGATGCTCCAAGAAATGCCTAGGCACGGTACAGAATGACGGGAAATGCCTTGAGGTCATGGTGAATTAGCCTGGCAATATCTGGCGAGTAACTGAGGATAAAAGATATCATGTAAATCCTAGAGTACCAAAGAAAACACTTCATGGTTTCATTTTTAATGAAATAAGTAGCCAACAAAATGAGAAGTTTTCAAACAAAATTCGCTTTCATCGGGAAAATTTTTTGTAACTATAATGTTTTGCAAATCTTAGCCACTCTGACGCAAAAAAAGGTGTTTCAAATATAAATCTATTCCAATTAACTTACCAAACTCTCAGTTTGCGGGTCAGACCCAATTCTTGCTCTTTGTTACATTTTAACGGTGCTCATGAATGAATATTTAAGGAAAGAAGAAATATTAAAATTTGAAAAGGGAGTTTTTTCCCGCATTGCTAAGAAACTAATTCCTATGAAGATTGATTTATTGTTACTATCCTCCAATTCTGAATGAAGTTCATGAACTGGATAAAAATAGAAAATAAAATCTTCCATCTTTGAGAATATTATTTAGGGATATTGTTTTTGTTGAATAATACTACACAAACATATAATAATGATAAAACAGTATTATGAACTATGATAGTTCTGTTTGTTAATCGTAATATGTTTCACAGTATTATTAATTAAAAATAATATTTTTGAACTAAGAGGGAAAAAGCTGGGAAATTTTATTTTATAGTTCATAGACTCACAGCAGAAATGGGATGCGGGTAGCCTTCTGGGGGGGGGGTGAATGCCAAGAAGCCTACATGCTAGAATTATTTCTAATGTTTGTCGATAATAATGTTTCTAATGGTTTAAATATATTCGACCTGGCCATATTTTATCAAGTAGTATGTGTAATATGCATTAAAAAAATGAAATAATGATTAATAATTAATTAACGATTTGATGAACACTTTACTACATTGAATGTTAATAAAATACATTGTAAATTTTTTTAATTAGTAATTCAACGTAGTGTAACTTCACTCATATTATACAAATACATAAATTAACAATCAAAGAACGATACGTCTTTTCTTATCCTGTCACTTGTTCATAGTAATGATTTTTCAGTGTTGTGCATTAGCCGTATCTGTCAGTCCCTTACTTAACAAGGCGAAAGATGTGAAAACGAACTTGGCACATGTCAGGTTGCTGCGAGTGCCTCTGTAATCTAAATGACTACCTGTTTGGGTGATAATCTCTTAAAAGTTATGAACTGTTTGGGTAGATATCGTCCACGCAACTCGAAAATCTCCGTGCTTCGTATGTGATAACTGGTTCTCGCTCTGACCAGACTGCGTGTTTGATGCCAACAGCAGTAGTAGGGTGATCTTCATAAACTTTCTTTAAAAGTACTCTTGTGTTTGCAGCAACAGCGTCACTTTTAAACTCGCCATCTTAACGCTCAAAAACCAGACACACGAGTGTGTTTTATAATAGCGATACGGCAGGTTGCGGTTGCAAAAAAGAAGTGTCACTGCTAAGCGTCGACGCAGCATAGTAACGCGTACAGCGGGGACCGGCCGACCAAGCGCAAACTGCTGGACGCGCATTTTCTGGGAGGAAGCTTTCCCCGACGTCGCACCGCATCTCCTCGTCTTCCCCCCACAAACATAATGGGCGTTGCCTTGGACCTTCTTTCCCCCCACCCAAACCCCCCTTCCAACCCCGCCTTCTCCCTTCCCCCCCCAAATCCCGCGCGGCCGGAACCGGGCCCTTTTCCAACCCCCTCCCTACCCTACCTCGCTTGCTCGGCTATCCTCCTGTGGTCGCCCCCCCCCCCCCCCCCACCCCACCGCGGCCTCAGCAGCGCCGCTAAAAATTTCGCAGCCGCATCCTCCAGCCACTTATTAGACGCACCCTAAAACGGTGATATTTTTATTACTGGATTTGCATTTTTATCAGTGACGGCGTCGCCCCCGGCGGCGAGGCCGGCTCCCAAGAATTTCCGCCTCGCCCCTTCCGCCCTCCTCTTCCTCTTCGTTCCTCCCCCGGGGCGGCCTGCCTTCTCCGCCGCTTACACGCCGCCGCTGCCAACGTCGTCGCCTTCATCCCGCCGAAAGCGTCCTCAGCTCGGCGTCAAGCCGCAGTTCTGTTTTTCCGCAACGCCGTTCCTCCCTTTTATAACTGGCTTACCTACACACCGGCAACCATTCCCTCTCCTCCAACGTATGCTCCTCTTCATCATCCTGCTCTCGCCTTGGCCGTACAGCCTGCTTTTCCACGCCCAGACGCGTGCATCTGTCTTCATTATTGTCTGTATCGCGCGTTCGCCATCCCCGCCATTTTGGCAGGAAGGCTGTAGAACAGAAACTTCAGCTCAAATCTTCTGCCTCATTTTTTAACGTAGCTTAATTATTTTTATTCCGAGGTGTGTGGGCGACAATGTTTGTGTTTGTTTGCGGTGAGAATCTCATCTCTTGATTTACAACGGAAAAATTAATGCCTTATTTTCGATCAATTTCTATTTATCATCATTTTCATTCGTTTATGGCGTTCACAGTCATTTATCAGTTACATTTCATTGTCAATCGTTATTTCTTACATTTTGCTCATAATACTAAATCAGAGAATTTATTGGATAAAACCACATGTCAGAGCCATATGCTATATAAATAATGATTACCTCCATCACATGGCCACCACGGCTTTCATATCTAGTTGGTTGTTTCCCTCTCCTTTCCGTCTCTATGTCGCACCCAACAGCATGCGAATACATGTCGCCGTTTTCTACCTCTTTCCGTTGCCACGGGCCGTCTCTTCTTTCCGCCCACCGGCACCCCGCGCCGTCCCCGCCCCACCTCCACCCCCGCATCCACCCCACATCCCAGGAGGCCCGTCCCCGCGGCGCGAATATTTCACTGGGCCGCTCGTAATTATGAAATACTTTACGTTATTTTTCCGCCGAGGTCCGAAGTTCCGCAGCGGCGGCAGGGGCGGTGGCCACCGCCGCCGGCCCCGCCCCCGCCGCCATCCTCGGCGGCCCTCCCCACCCCCGCACCACCCCACGGCGCGCAGCGTCTCCCCCCGACCACTTGGGAAATTAAAATGCCGTAACAAAACACCTCATTTATTCGGGATGAAAAATAGTTAAGGCGAGTTGCGCGCCGCCGGTTTTTACTTTTGCCGGCAAATTAAAAGCATCGCGCCGCGAAGCGCCACGCCGCGCCGCCGCCCTGTTGTCCGGTCACCCGACGGCCCCGGCCCCCTGGTCGTCCGGCTTTTCTACGTGTCACGACACAGGGAAAGGGGTACAACTTTGAACGTTTCTCAGCAGTGCAACCAATAAGCGTTCAGAGAACATCGAGGACCCCCAGTGACGGAAATTGTTAAAGCGATGGAAGAGAGAGAGAGAGAGAGAGAGAGAGTGGAAGGGAGAGAGAGAGGGGGAGAGGGAGGGAGAGGAAGTGCGAAGAGAGCGGGAGGGAAAGAGAGAAAAATATTGTTCGAATTTCCGAAATATGGCCAATATAGGGTGCTCGCTTGAATCGCACATTAGCCAAATGGTGTGGATAAAGCCGCAGGAATGACGATGACGTGATCATTTCAGACTTCATCCTGCTAATGTTGCATTAGCTATATGGCGCTTGCTAAAGTAAGGTGATTGTCTTAATTTGTGGTATTTGTACGTAAACGACAAGAATTTTAGCATAAAAACCTGAAATTATGAGGTGCACAGACTCAAGGTTGTTTTATTTAAATCGTGACAGCCGTATCCTCGTCCCCAACTGAGATGCGCAGATACATCAAATGAGTATTGTGAATTTAGGTACGGAGCTATCGTGTAAATTGAAATTTACGGTTGACATAGTGAAACACGAAAGTTATTACCTTGTCTCTCTTTTTCATTCGTCTTAGAAGCTTCAGACCAGCTACCTGATCCACATTTATCACATATCTTGTAGCCCTCGTAACCGTAAGGCACTCCACCTGTCTATACCTCCACGTGTTGACTAATGTCAACTTCATCAGGCTAAAATCCAATGTATATGCTACGAATTTTCCTGTTTCGGGTTTATTCACCCCATTTAGAGTAATGTGAACATTAAACAGGTAATTCGCGAATTAGCAAGGTTTGCTCTTTATCTGTAAGATATATATTGGCTAGATTGTAGAAATGTGATTTCCTGAGGAGAGTCAACTTAAGGATAGTTATCAGAAAACATACTATTGGATGCCGTGGGTAGTTATTACAGTAATATAACTTGCCTCATCTATGGTAAAACAGGTAGCATATTATATTTCTCAATATAAAGAGAACGATATTCAAATCAAGAGCAACTTACAACACCGCATGTTCGAGGTATATTTTTTGTAACTTAATCTTAATCCATTTCAAAGAACTAATGGAGTTAAGGGAACTATATTGAAGATGACTTGATACAGACCGTGCATTGTAACTTATTTCTCAGCCCTGCAGTGTTATTCAATGCAATACAATATTATCAATAGTTACTGTGAAATCACGCTTGAAGATTATTCTCATAAAAAGTTAATAAGGTTTCCTCTAATAGAATTTTCTGGTCGTAGCTTCGCGGCACGTTCGTGCACATTGTCCGAATACCGAATATCAGTCTTCTGGCTCATGCATACCAGTGACACATAGTATCGCCTAGGGTCACATCTAGACGCTGTGAGACATCTCCCGCGGGTGCAATGTTCTGTGTTATTTGTTGACGTCTCTTTTCTCCCACGAGTACGTACATTGTTTCATCTCTTTTGCAACAGCTGTATACGAGCTGTAATTCTCGAGTTTGTATAAAGATCGACAATTTTCTTTGGATTGAGCAGTAAATAACATTATTAGTAATTAATTGAAGTAAATAGACGAGTTATGTGATTTTGTAAAATATCCAAGTAGTCTTAAATATGATGATACTGTAAGTAACTCGAGGTCTCGCTATACAATGATGTATTGCAATGGCGTATTTAGAAGATGTAATTCTTTTCTAACAACTGTTACTTTAAACGCTTTAATAATGTAAAAAAAATGTTCAAGTTGACTCAATTTGAATTGATATCTTTGGCCAATCGATCGTACACATGCGAGTCTTCCAACCACCCAATAACTCCGGAAATTCGGTGACATCCACAACATATTTTCGACTTGGGTCACATCTCACGATAGTCATGTTCCCTGTTGGTCGTGGCTGTCTCGCTTTCTTCTCATGTTCTAACATATTACATGTCGAGTTGACTTTTTCTGCAGGAACTCTTCTACACAACTTGAGTGCTTTGTATCCTGGAAAAAGAATTTGTTTTCGTTGCTTCGCATTTCTTGGAAACGCAGAAGCTGTAAGAGCGTGATATGAATTGACTATTTCTTATTCCGTCTGATGAAATGTGCATGGAAAAAAATACTACCTTCTATTTCACAGTGATACATGTGCATTGATGTATACGAAAGAGAATGCTTATGTTAGAGAGTGGTAACAATACATTGTTTACTTATTCTTGTTTACTTTACTTCATACATTTTATCACGTATTTTGTGCAAGAAATAAAAAGGAACAAGTTTGATATTCAACATCTCTCTTTCAACTTCAATTATTCTAAGGATGGAATGTTATCCACACGTGTAATATACTATTTTGTTTTCGTCATTAGCACATAAATGGAAAGAGTGCATGTGACCTTTATTCAGAGTGATGCTATCGAGGCTAACGGAGATGTAATGTTCTGAAAATTAAAGAACAGAGTTCGAAGGCAAATGTGCGAAAGCGGAAGTTTCTGTTTTCTTCGTAACATTTCAGGCTAGTATCTACGATTTATATGCACATCAGAATTAAAGTAAACCTTGGTCACGGAAACGTTAGTGATGAGGACGTTGGGGTGGGATGTCTAATAACAACTATAACGTTGTTTGTAAATCCTCATTTGCAACATTCTAAGCAGTAGTGGGTTTTATGAGTTTACACTCATTTTGTTTATTCACTAACTAGGACAATAGGTAATAGCTTATCCACGTGGAACATCTCACAATTATGAAAATAGCAAATCCTATTTTCATTAAGTGTGAGAGTGACAATTCATTGTGAAACCTCGCAACTCCGTCTATTTGTCTCTTAGTTTCATCAGAAGATGTGTATCAACTCTCGGCAATTACCACAGGTCAGGTGAACTCCCAAGAGCGACTGTCAGGCACTGCACAATGGGTGACAGGTACTCCACTGGGCCACCAATCATCGCCTCTCCCTGGGGACTACCTCTCCTCGGGGCGTGTCCCTCATTGTCCCTCCTCGACCAGGCATAGAGAAGTGATGGAGAGGTGAGAAACGAGGCGGGGGAGAAGGACCATTAAGAAGCGAAGACAAGGAAAGGGGGGAAAGAGATACAACCAAAAACTACGACCAGACTATCGAGAATTATAAAAAAGTCAATGTCCAGCGAATTTAAATAAAAACGGTAAGCTGAGTGAAACGTTAATAGTCATTAGGAGAGTTGTGAGTGTGATAAAATATTCCGCATATCCTCTTAGTACGCAACTCAAAATATATTCAGCAGTAAAACTTACCAGAGTGTAGCATTTCTTTGTTGTTAAGCACAGGGAACCCCAAGTACTTTACCAGGCTTATTAGCCTTCGCTAATTAGGCAAACTAAAACGTTGAGTAAAATGAAACAAAAATGAACACATAAATACGGATTAAACAAATAAAGTTACCACAAAAAGAAATGAGAGAGACACGACAAAGAAAGATGGGAAAAACATAGGAAGGAATCGAAACAAACAACATAGTGGGATTGAATTTTTTTTTGTGTTGCAATCTGTGAGGCCTATTTTTCGGTAACAAGAGGTGTTAGGAATAGTTCCGAGAAGAATGGAAGGCCCTAAAAATATACGTCTCTTTTCTTAAATTACCCTAATTTACTTTTTACATTCCACCCAATTAATCTTCCAAAACAATTTCAAAGAATATTTATTTTTAAGAAGATACTTGTGTCTCTTCGACTGCAAATTTTAGTTGGTATTTCCCCGCGTCCCCGACGCCACCCCATTAGAACCTTCCACCCGACAGCGCAGTGAAGGTCGTTGCGGGATATCAATAGAAGCTCAAGTGTCTAAAAGGCAGGACCTCCGAACAGGTAAAACTAAAAAAAAATTAAAAAAGAGAGAGAAATGAGGCGTCCGTGAAGGGCGGCGAGGGCGGCGGAGTGCAGCGCGGAGCGCGATGGGGTGACGCGGCGCGGGGTCGGGAAAAGCGCGCGTGCCGCGTAATCAGCTCATTAAACGATAACCGCCGCCGCCGCCGCCCCGCGACCCGGGCCGCGTTGCGCCTCCACCGCCGCCGCCGCCGCCTGCAGCGGGCGGAGCGGATTGATTTTTCGGGCGGCGGCGCGTGTCGCTGGCGCGTGGGCGGCGCCCCTCCCGCCGCGGCGCGCGGCCCGCCAGCCGGGTCACGGGCCGCACCGAGGTGGGGAGAGGTGAGCGAGGCCCGCCGCCACCCGCGCCCCCGCGCCGCCGACCTTGCTCCGTGCGACGGAACCCGAGCGAGGTCGGTGCGCTGCGGCACGGGGAGGTACGTCAGCTAGCGCGAGTCGCACGACAGTGTCGGCTTCCACGGCCGGAGTCAGGAGTTGCTTGGCTATCCGCGCGTCCTAGGCACAGGTGCCAACGTTCGGCCGCCTTCTGTGGCCTTCCTCCGGACGAAATGCGCTCGCATTTGAGCAATGCGCAATGCATTTCGCCCTGAGGAAGGTTCCATAATGGCGGCCGAAACGTGCCTAGGACGCGGCGTCTCCCAGGCAGCCAAGTAACTACAGCGCGGGTCACACTCGCGTTCTACGGTCCGTTTACAGTGGTCGGGCACACTGTAGACGCGATGAATTCATTTCCGCCTTTTGCATCCCCGTGCGCAGTGTTGCGCGAACATTGACTGAGAGTTAGCATAACGTCAAAGAAGACTAGAGAAGAAGCATCTTCTTTAGACAGTATGCCTACTCTTTTCTATCCCTACTGCATGGCCACGACCGCGTCCTCCCTACCCTTGAAGAAGTGAATGTTGGGCGATTGCTACTAGTGTCTGAAAAAGAGAAGACGACGGGCAATGGGGAAGTATCCAGTGAGGAGACTAAGAAAAAAAGACTTGAGACGCGTAAATCGATGGTCTCTAGTACTTATTGAAAAATATTGTAACTTGCCATTTTAGGGGGCGCATTAATAACGACTCACCTTTCGCTTGAGGTTTGATGTCTGTTTACGTCGAACTATTGACGAAGCTCGCTCGCTTAGCGAGCTCAGACTACATTCTTGAGAAAATGAATTGTACTTCACTACTTTTTTGCTACTTTGCTGTGGATCCTGCTTACGAAAACGAGTTTACCAGACAGTAAAATAAGCAACTAGTCTGTAAAGTAATTCAGTCAACTCTGCTCGCACTTGTTGCTTTATTTTTTTGAACAATTGATACTACATATTGTTTTTTACCTTATCTTTATTGAAAGACTCGCTTTCAAAGAAAACCTGCTAGCGAATTGGTGGCACAAGGTACCTACGCCTTTCCATTCCTTGGGTTTTGCTTTAGGTTGTTCTAGGCCTGCCTCACGATCTTCGATGATAACGAAGTTACAGGACAATGATTCGTCAATTTGCCATCCATTTGGAAAAAATGTAACGAACCTACTACGCTCAGAAAGAAAATCCGAATAGCATATCATAACTTGGGAGAAGGACTGGAGCACACTTAATATAGTTATTCTGAGTGAGAAAGACTTAAAAGTGCATTATCGTACTAAGACTATACACGTCTTGAGCATTCCCGTAGATATATTAATTTGTGATTAAAATTAACAAAAAAAGTAGTTGGAAAGCATTGAAAAATTAACGTTTAAAATAATATCACTTTCTTGCAAACGATTAAACATTATTTTCCATTGCACCTTGAGATCTCTCCCGATTAATTGTTTAACGCCTCCTGCACAATACTTATCAGAGAGTAGTTAGTGACGTAAATGACATTGATCATTGTACGATATCCTTGAAAAGTGAACATTCAAGTCCATGTCATCATATAACGACTTCTGTTGGAGCATCCGCAATCTCACAACTACTCTATTCACTTCCTTTCACAAGTCAACCTTCCACACGAGTCAACATCCTTGCGCTGCGAGCTCAGTGTACTCGACGTCAACCGTTCAGTGTGTTTCCACTGCCAGTGCTTCATTAGCAACGGGCAACCTGGGTTGTTCGATACACAGCCTTCCCCTGCTCCTTATGCTAATAGCCCCTAGGCCAAGGGCGCATATCTTGCCACATTACCCCAACGCGCCAATTTTGTGCCGCGACGTATGATTTCCATAGAGCAGCTTTAAACTCTTTCACCACTTCTTTCCGCCGAGGGTTCCGGACTCTTTTTCATGTAAATTACAGATCTCATGATCGTCCATTCACGCTATGTAATTCCATTCCATTTCATAAATGTCGTGAACACGTGTTGGCCCCGCACGGAATAGTATCTTACGTGTCTGCCGTGAATCGGAATCACATATTGCCTTTTTTCAAACGTGCTGTGATTGTGCGCAATCACGTGTTGTGATTGTGCTACGCTTCCAGCAGATTTGCATTAGGTTTCGCTATGCGTTTCAAACCAGCAAAATTTCTTAGCAACTATCACTATCAGATTTTGTGAAGTGTTCAATATTACTATTCAGACTAAGAACACCAAATCATACATTGAATTTTATTGGGTATCTTGAGTAAGAATTTCGCACGTCTTCATAAAAAGATACATGTGTAATAAAACAATACTAAGTATGAATAAATTTCATCCATTCACAGTTTTCCGAATGTTAACTGATCCTTTCAATTCGTTCTATACATCTAAAGCGAATTTCTTAACCTACTTCACAATTACAATACTGCATTCTCTCTGAAGGAAAAAAGCCTAACAGATTTCTTAGCTCAAATTAATTTCATAATTTTTAGAGCGTTTTTCTCTTCCATTGCAAGTATACTCATTGAGTCTAAATTACATTCTGTTTTATAAATAATCATTGAAAATCAGTGCTTAACTTCACTTTGTGAAATAATAATTAATGATTGACAAGTTCTGATGGAAAACCTATGATTTTCGTAGTTTTATTCTTGATTTACCGATCAATCAATAAAATAGTTATTTATGATAAGAGTTGTTAAAGTGACATATTATTTTGCGAAAAGGAAATGTTGCGATATGTCAAACTGCACAATTCTACGACTAAAATAAAATCACTTTTACCACGTGGGTTATACAGTAATTTTTAGATTTTACTGACTTATTTTATTTTATTTTATTTTAATTCTAATACACAAAACAATATGATACATTTAAGTCAGCAGTAGCTGAAGTGATCAGACCAAAATGTATTGTTTTCTTTGTTGCTTTTAGAGTTTGTCCTCAACATTTGAGCATCCTCTGACCTTTAGCGCTAATGCCAAAAATTGAACTTTTACCACGTTTTGCATGCATTAAACGAAACCGCTAGGGGTTGTCCACAAATTATATTATTTGCATTTTGGGAGTTTTTTTAAGAATAGTACTCGCATTAGCAGTGTACTGTTCCATCTAAGCACTGACCACTTTATTATTAATATGATATTATGATGAAGTAACAAGGATAATGGGGATAACAAGGAGAATATGTGAATTATTTTACGTCACGACCTTGATACTTGATTCAGTGAAGGACTTGATTCAGTGTTGAAGGAAGATTTTATTTCGCTCATGTCGGTAACCCCTTGTCATTTCGTCGTCGATAATGAATGTTTGAACAATAAATTGTTGAAAACGTTTGAATTATATTTCTCTTATTTTGTGATCAGATAACTCCATGGCTTTCAGTTTGAATATATTGTAACATTCGTCATTAACGAATTAGTTTTTCTGGATAAACACTGTTCTGTGTATCATTAATCCCGTCATATATAAGTTTGATGTGTGGTCCTCTTGGCCTACGTAACCGCGCCCGCCCCCCCCCCCCCGACCTTTCCCCCCCCCCCGCGCGGGGCCCCATCGGAGGCACCCACCCCGACTTTTCCGCCGCCGCTACCACCACCACCACTAGCGCCGCCGCCGCCTCCTCTCCGCCGACGCGCTGACAAATGCCCGGAATCAATCGCCCGCGCGGCGCGCGCCTGTCGCGCGTGTTTTTTTCGCGTGGCGCGTGACGGAACGGAGCGCGGGCAGGCGGGGGCGGCCACGCCAACAGCTGGCGGCGAGGGGCTCCGTCGGCCCGTCCGCCCGTCCGCTCGTCTCGCTCGCCCGCCGGGCGCGGCGGTGGCCCCTACCCTATTTGTATGGAAATGCGCCCCCCCGCATCAAGTACCGGAGTTATGTAAATGTTCGACAGTTTGTTCATAACTCGCGAAAGTGCCTTCTTCCGGCGACGCGGGCGCGCGGCCGCCCCACCGCCGCCGTCTCCCCGCTGACGCCCTCGCCGCAGCCCACGGCCGCCCCGCGCCGCCCCGCCCCGGGGGGCGACAATTAGCCGGGGCGTCGGGCCGGCTGCTGATGCGCGTGCGAGGGCAGGGCGAGGGCGGCGGCGGACGGTGACAGCGCGACGCCGCCTGAGCGACAGGGCTGACAGGGCGCGGGCGCGTGAATAACGTGCTAATTGCCGAGTGGCGACCGCCGCTCCGTCGACGCGCCCCTCGCCCCGCGCCGGACGCGCGCCTCTGCCTCGCCGCGCTCGCGTACTCGGCTGCCTTCGTGCAGGTCGCCAAGGCCGATGCCCGTCGTCACTGGGACTACGCGGGCGCTCCATGGATATACAATCAGTGTTTGGGGTACGGATGTAATGATTCGTTTTCAAAATGATGCACGGAATATGATCACTAATGTAACATGTTTCTACGAAAATGCGATGTTATGAATGAATGTCCAAGGTTGTTGCCATTCTGCGAAATTCAGATATTACTATTCTTGAAAATCATTCGGTGTATTGCGAATTTTGTGCATTTCACTTGCTAATGAAACAGTTTTTGTGTGAAAGATCTGAATATTACAGGCTGTTTTTATTACTAATTTTGCCGTTGGGAATTTCGAATCAGCAAAATACAACAAGAAGGGTATATATAACGAAAGTGAAGATTCTGACGGCGACAAAGATGCCACAGCAGAAGGTCTGTGATGCTTTAAAGAAGCCCGCGGACGGGGAAGACGTCTTTCCGGAGGAACGGGAGAGTAAAAAAGACGTCGCCAGTTTGGAGAACGGACCACCCCAACTGTTGTGAGAGCGTCTCGGATGGGGTATCGCCCCAGCCGCGGAGGTTGTAGGCTGCAGGTGCGGCGGCCGTGGATGACGAGAAAAGCGAGCGCAAGAGGAGGAGGAGTGGTCGACGGCGACGGCTGCGAGGATGTGGAGAGCCGCGAGGACGGCGGCGGCGGCGGGGGTGGAGGGCCGGGACCCAGTGGGCGCGCCTCCGCCCCCCTCGCGCCGGGGCCTAATGACGCGGCTATCGACCGGGGACCGCGGGTCGATCCCCACGGCGGCCGCGGCGCCCCGCGCCCCGCCTCTCCGCCCCCGAACCTCCACGCCCCGCGCCACGCCGCGCCGCGCCGCGCCGCTCGGCTGTTGAGCCCGCTGGGGCCTCCCGCTGGGCGATCGCCGTGGACAGCGCGACCTCCGTTCTCCACGGCACGATCATTACGTGCAAGTCTTTATTTAGTAGGTGGCTGGGATGCACTGAGACACAAGTTTCAATTTTTCCGTACATTCGATTCATGCTTGAAAACGTTCAAGAATGGTAATAAAACCTTCACGTCTTTAACATTCTGAATAAAGAGGGCGGAAAGCTCATTGAAAATTATCTTGTTTAGCAATATTTGAATTAGAAATCAAACCAAGCTCCGAATTTATTCTGGGATGTTTGGTTTCATTTAATTTATAATTCTTCATTAAAAGTGTTATTACACGTAAGCTCAACAAAGGTGCAATTTATCATTCATTCAGACGCATTTATACGACTGTCAAAAAACCAACGAGAAAGTTTGGCAAGCCAAGTTCAAGAGCTAGCAATTTTTGGGTGACTGCGGAATCTCTCTTTCGAACCAATATCTGGAAACTGTTTCTGGCCAAGAATCGCACAATCTCTCTCTATGCACAGAACGGTTCGGCGCCGAGTAAAGAGAAAAAAGGAATTTCGATTTGCATTCTGAAACAGCCACTAGGCTACAGTTTGATTTAAAAATCATAACAAAAAATAAAGAATACAAAATGTGAAGATTTCCGTACGAAGCGATTCTCGTCCGTCAGCGCTGGCGAGAGCAATGGAAATTGTTACGCTGTATTCTCTACAGAATTGATTCACATGTAGGATTATCCCTGTGGAATCGATTGCATGAAGTCTCCTATTCTCGCATCTGTTATACAATCCGGTTGTTATTAAATACTTCATCTATATTCGAGTTTTTTGGCCTTACTCTCCAGTGTCTTGTATATTCTCTAACTGCAGATTCGTTGTCCTGATACCGCTTCCCTTACTGTAGTTCCAATCATCGATCTACCATCGCTACTAGTGACACATCTTATTGTCAATATGATAAATATTTTCACACTATCATCATACTAGGAATTGGATATTAAAACAATATCAATATCTGTACGTTCAACAAAATTCTCCATGAACTGTGCTTCATTTGTTCCTGTTTGATGTGTCAAGCTTAAGTGCCTTTTGTTTGCCCAGATCTCGGTCGGTGCTGATATTGAGCGCAAACGGCCATGTGTTGTTGCATTTCATGTATGATTCTTATTATTTCAGGGTTACTCTTATTTGTGTAAACACTTTTAACTTAATACTTCATTCCTCTTCTGGTTGTAGTACGTATGAATTAGTTACACTACATTGTGCATTTTTTTTCATTTTGATTGCGCGCGCTCCCTAACTCCGATCGTAAGAAAGATATATCTTATTTTTCTTTGTTTCAATGGTCATTATCAGCAAAAAACTCATTGCAAAAAAACATGTATGTTCTACCGGAGAAAATACGTATCTAATTCAGTTTATAACCACAATTTAGCATGCAAATTTGACACGTTCTTCAGGTTTAAGAAACAAAATACCGACATTTATTGAGAACTGCAACCTAAAGCATCAACCACGTTGGTATTTTCTTTAAAATTTGAAGCATGAATTGATAACTGTAGAAGAAGATCAAGATTTATAGAGCGTTGCGGAGCAGATGAAATTAAAAAATGGGATGCAAGTGAACAAAATAGTAATTTGTTTTTTACTAGTTTTCTTCAAAATGAAATATGGTAATGGGGATGATAAAACTACACACAATTTAAAAAGAAAAGAAATTTGAGAGTTGGTTCATTTTTCTCTCAATTTACCCTATTTTTTGCATAGGAACATTAACATTATGCACAAATTAAATTCACACTTCCCTATAAAATCTGTATTTAATTGCAATGGTAAATCACGAGCGAAGTACGGCCTATTTTCACTGATCTATTAGCGAATGCAGCACGATTCTTAAGTTTGTTGCTAACATTTCTCATCGTCTTTGAAATTGTATTGTCTCATAAGCCCATAGTCCTGCTTCTAAAACGAGTATGTTTTTATATGCTACTAGAATTCCGTCGCGAGCGTGTCAACGCTTGATAAATTGCAAATATAAAAAAATAACACTGAAATTCTTAAATACAATTCAGAAAAATCTCTGCATGCAAAACTCCCTCATTGTAAACGTTTCGGTGATTAAAACAACGCACAACCTCAATGGTTCAAGTCAACTCCAGAAAATCCTCAAATATGTACGCTGAAGAACGGGGCCATTCCCAGAGCAAACGCTGTTTGGAGGGCTTTCTAGCAGAGGCACGTCTTGCATGGCGAAGCGCATACGTTTGCGGCGGGCAGAGCGGGCAGGGCGGGCGGAGTGGCCGAGGTGCGTGTCTATATTTGCTCTCGCTCCCGAGGTCGACGCCGCGCCGTGTCGCCGCGCCCCCGCTCCGCCGTTTATCTCCGCGCCCCACCCTCTGCCACGGCCCTCAGCCCTTTTCCTCCGACCCCTCCGACGACAGTCTTTCTCGGTCTTTACGCCCTCGTCTTTCCTTCTTATTTCGTATTTATACATGTTTTGAGGGAAAGAGGTAAGGGGCTCTCGCTGTACAGTAAAGAAGTATAATACCTATCTTCTCTGATTAAACACAGGGCATTCTAGTCTTACTGTTGTTCTACCATTACTATCTACCCTCCCTCTCCTCCTCCCTCCCTTTCCCTCTCCTCCTCCCACCCTCCCTCTTCTCCTTCCTCCCCTCCCTCTCCTCCTTCCTCCCTCCCTTTTCATCTTTTCTCCTACTCCCTTAAAATAATTGAGAGTAGTTTCATGTGTTTTTCACATACTATTTCTTGCATAGATTTTTTCGACTTTCATCAGTTTTCACTTAGACTTTAAATATGTATCATAATTTCAAATTATTTCTTAAAGTCGTTCGTACGAGTTTGCGAGAACGATTGACGATGAATGATGATACCACAATGGACCAATATGAAATGGTTAACGTTTCTGTCATCATCGTCACACTGTGCTTACTGACGAATGGTATTCCTATTTATGTTTATATGAAACATGAGAAAAAATAGAGTAATATTAGCAGCATTCTCTGCTCACCGCGTAATAATTAACACAACACGTTATTATATCTTTCCTTAATCACTGTGTTTTATATTTCTCAGAGACCATTGACAGCTAATATTTCTTTAATATTCTGTGAGCGAATCATATTGCCTGAAATTTATAACTACATCGTTCATTAATGCGGTGATTTGACATATCATTCATTAAAATCATGTTACTATTTTATTAGTTGTAAATCAATGGATGCAAAATGCACGAGAAATAACGAGGTTCGACGTGGATTGTAATTTATGAAGTAAAGTAAATATTAAATTATTAATTACGCGCGACCAGTGATGTAAAAGCCATAGGACTCTCGAAACCGTGTCAGTTTACTTTCTGATTCTAATATTTGTTCAATTGTCCATTGTGTCTCAAGTGGAGTAAAAAACATTTATCCATCCTAACATCCGTTTTACAGTTTCAAATATAGTTTCTAGTTTCCAACTTTTCACATATCACCCTCTGGTTAATTAGAGAAGAAAACTTCCAAAAACTTGAATGATTTGAACAAAATAAGAAAGTTTTTTAATCTATTGTATTATCATCAATTGTATTATTAATCAATTGTACTACAAGAATTTTGAAGAATGACACCCTGGACACGACAAATTTAAAATCATGGTCGTGACTCCTGAACACCAGGCGCCTTTGCCCTTAATGAGATATAACACGCGAATTTTTTCTGCGATTTGGGCATCATTGGGCCACGCAATACGTTCATCCACCGGAGCTCGGACTTGAATATCGGGGTTAGATGCATATTATTTTGTAAAGGGGGAATCTGCAATTTAATGCAGATTCCATTTTTACACATCAGAGTTGCTAGCCCTGGTTGACGAGGTAAAGTTCTGATGATGATGGATGATGAAATAGAAGCACACAAACATACAGGACTCACACAACACAACACATCCATGCCCTAGGCTGGACTCGAACGCGCGATCCTTTGGTCCGACACCGCCACTGCACTACTCTCCTTAGCGGTCTCGGCCATCGGACCGGTATAACACACTATTATTATAGTTATACTTTCGAAAGTATCGATGTCACCACTACATCGATATATCACTGCCATTCCCGGGCGCTGGGCGGAGACGCCCCAGGGGCGACGTCCGCCAGCCGGGAGCCACCGCTCGGCGCCCGCAGCCCGGGCCAATCCCCAGGCGACGCTCCTAAGGATAAGGAATCGTCCGGCGCCCTCGTATCCTATTTTTATGGGCCCGCGCTCCAAATGGAGCGGCGCGCGGGGACGAATTTTTGCGTATAAAACGTGGGAAAGACGACGTCGAAGATCCGTTTCCACAAAAATTTTATGCGACAGCTCTCCTCTTTGTGAAGGTTTTATAATAAAGATTTCGAAATGTGTCCCATACGGTGGAACATATTTTCATAAATTGCCGAAGCGTTCGTTCTTTTCAAAGCGAAGCGCGTGGATGGAAAAAGATCGCGCAAGTCGCTGCAAAATACGCGAGCGGTACGTGTCAGCAGCTCACTAATACTGAAGAGAAATCGATCAGTCAATATTTGATGGACTATTTAACGACAAATTTTGCTTGTGCTTGTGAGCTGAAATAAATCGGTATCAAAAATATTACAGCAACGCTATATATCTGCAAGGATGCATTGAGAGATAACCGTTATGACGCGAAACGTTCACGCCCCAAGTACCATTAACTAATCGGAAAGCATTTAAGAGCGAATGTGATGCTTGATGTCAAAACGATTGGAAAAATGCGAAATGACAAATATACACAATATTGAAGTTGTCCCAAACGGTAATGTGTAATAAAATACTAAGCATTTTTTGTTTTAATTCAAAATGTTTGTTTTTAGTATGTCGCAAGGTATCTAATTTTTTACTTTCTCGCTTACTCCTTACGCAATAGATAGAAAATATTCTAATTCTGCGTGAAAAAACGGCAAATTGTTGCCAGAAGAACCCTTATTGTCAGATCCTGGTAACGAAAAACTGGATAAATATTTTTCTTGTGTGCAGTAAATTACTTTCTCTAACACTTTGTGTTAGAATTGAAAACTTGAATTTGAAAGGGATATTTTTAATTTTTGGGGGTACTTAACGTGAAGCATAAATTATTTGCAAATTTTCTCAAATGGCTCCAAATTCTTTCTTTAAATAGTTTTCTCTTATAGAACAAAAGACGCATAAAGAAATGACGAAGTCGCATTTTCGTTGCACTTTGTGAATTTTCGAAAATTGCAAACGTTCAATTTTTTGGGCGTTTTCCTACAACTACAATGATGAAAATTGTTTTTTTCTTTAATAAAATCAGTTAATCAAAAACAGAACTTTAAATAAAGTCACGTTCAATTTTTCGAAAATATGAGTTTTTTTTGCATAATTCGTGCATGCGTGAAACAGGCAAATTTGAAACTCGAATTCCCGACATTTCTTTTAGGAGTTATTTATCATAATGATATATTTTCGCCTGAATTATTTAATTAGTAATAAAGTTATTTATTTATCAGGAGTTATTTAATATAATCTTCTACGTGGCGTTGCCAAGCAATGGGGACGATGCAACGTAGAAGTTTGAAATTCTCGGAATAACTTACTCATTGTTGGATTGGAAAGGGATAGGATAAGGAAGCTTCATTTACTTTAAGTTAATATTACAAGATCTCTACGTTCAGTAGAATGATTCATTCTATTATATTAAAGTGGGGAAGTAGATAATACATAATATATATGCATAAGATGAACATACGTAATGATACTGTAATTAGCTCTATGTATGAATTCATAAGGAAATATATTGAATGGCCTTCAGTTCTGAATGTTTAATTCACACGTGAAATTATTCTTGCTTTTCTGTATCATGCTCTGCAAATATTACTGTTCCTGACTTTCGAAGTAATTCTAGATATATACCGCAGCCGCTTCGTTTGAATTTGTTTGGACTTTTTCAAGTGAGAGCAGAAATTGCAATATTACAATAGTACATTACCGTTCCGAATGATGCTAGAAAGTATGTTTTTAGCACCTCTAGTCTCTCTAATATATTCAAGCGGCAGACGTATCAGTTTACAGAAGTGACCCGATTGAAAAAGCTCAGGTACGAATTAAGGTGGTCATAAAAATGCTTAGGCCTTGGTTCTACATAGGAATCAGTTGTAGGCGCGTAATCAGTGTGTAGACTGGAACTCAGGCGCTCCCTAACTTTGGGATTTCAGATCTTGCTCCCGTAGAAGATAGAAGGAAGTCTGGAAACTTTAAGCGGAAAGAACCCTGCTCGACTTTCGAGGTGTCTGCGCCTTACAGACAAATCCTTCCCAGAACTTCCCTGGCAGGGCGCCGGGCTTGCAGTATACAGGATGCGACCTCGCGTGAATTGGTGGTCGCGGATCTATGCAAAATCTGCGCTTACGAGCAACACTTACCAGTCAGTCAGAGGATATGTGAGATTGTTTAAACGTTCATGTGCAAATGACAGTTACATCATTTTAGGCTTTCTTTTAGAGTATTTTATATTTATTTTCTCGTAAATCTCTAGGTTACCGATTATCATCAAATATGATGGCACATATTGACCACTTTTGTTACAAAGATAAATCTTGTCATAGTCCAACATAACAGTACCTCACATAACAATATCCTTATTTAGTATAAGGCTTCTTACTCAGTTATATTTACTGTAATTTCTGTTCTTGTTTAATTAAAGCAAATAATACTCTAGTACTGTTGTAGAACGTCGCGAAAATATCCAGGGTTTTAAAAGAAATTAACAACTTCCTTAGATATAAATGGAAAATCCTGATACCCATTTATTAGCTTCTCGCTCACAGAATCGTTTTTGCTGTATATCACCCAATGCTTTCATATATATTTTTTGTATCGCCATCCAGGGACCTTACGAATGGGAACACCCATCATTATTGTAACAGACAAAAAGCACTAAAACACTGAAAAATATCTGTGTATTCTTAGTCACATCTAGTTCACAACTTCTGTATCTTGGATGATATTTCAAGAACAAAGGAAGTTATAGTAAATAATAGAAAGGTACAGTAAATAAGATACACAAAGAAAGACGCAGTAAGTAATCTAATATATAAATATCAATGTTTGCTTATTTGTTTGTTTGATGGATTTTATGTGCTGCCGTACCGTTCATCTGAATGCGATAAAACTGTCAACTTATTGCTTGGGCTTGTGCGAAGAATATATACATAGACAAAGTAAATGTGCGTATTTTTGTCGCACATTGACGCACGTTGATGATGATTTTATACGTTTATGTTCACTCAAGCGTCCCTGAACAAGAAGCTCTACGCAACCCACCGCGCCTTCAAGTATTGAGCGCGCCTTTGCTGCATATTCTGCTCCTACAATTGTGAAATATCGGCTGTAATTATTACTTAAAAGTTATCTCGAACAAGTAAATCAAATTTCTTGACGACAGTGTCATAGCGAATGCATACTCAAACTTGAGGGAGAACGTTTTAACAGTATCATACTTGACAACCGTCTCCAAACCAGGACGTAGAACTAACCCATACTCGCGAGAAAGTCTTTCATCTATTAAAATTTTTGAGAGCATTGTACAAACCGTGGTTAAAATCAGGGTTTTATTTTAGACATTGGACTCGCATCGCTACTAGGCAATGTGCCTAGTAGCATTGCCGGGTCCTCTAGTCTAAAATAAAAAAGGAGTGGAAATATGTTCTTTCCAACTTTAACAATGCAGCCAGCAACAATTCACTGATAGCGCCTCCCCCAACAGGGAAACTGCGACAAAGAACATGTTCAAATATATAATGGGTTGAAGATATGCGACATTATGCATTCGTCCGGTGAAGTTTCCTCTAGGTGTTATTATTTCAACCTGCATTCTTCGACAATAAAGAGCGCTGTCTGTAAATTAGAATTCGTGCATTCTCGCGCCATATGGTGTATTTTCAACAAGTTTTAGCAGTATTTGTCGAACAAATGTAGTAGAACCGAAAATAAATCATATTAAAAAGAAAAAGTACAAAACGATCATTTATGTAAGAAAAAGTGGAAATAAATGAAAAGAAAAAGAGTTAGTGACATTGAAGGTTTTTAAATTTTATTATAATTATTTTAACATATAGATTACGTGTACAACATTTTACTGAAATTTTGGGCACAATATAAAATAAAAAAGCACAAATCTAATCAATATGTCAACAACCTGTATATAATGTATGGTTATGTAAACAAAATAGGGAAAAGAATGAATAGGATGTCAAAAGGAAAGAAATAATATATTACGTACGATAAAAAATTCAGAGAAAATCCTAGATAGAAATTGGCAGCTGCAGGTCGAAGGGAAGGCACAAAGCGCACATTGTGCATTGGCAGGTGGTCGCCGAGCTGGACGCCAAGCGCCGCTTCGCCGCCGCGTAGACTGCCATTAGGGACTGGGGCTGTGGCGAGGCGGGGAGTGCAGGCAGCATGCCGGGTCGCGGGGTCGCAGGCGGAGGCATGCCGCGCTTCGGCGCCGGCAGAGATCGCTCGCTCCCCCCCCCCCCCGCGTCGCCCTCCCCACATTGCCATAGGTCACAGATGCTCTGATACTCCCCCAGTACTGCTTACTCGACGTCCCGCGAACCGTTCTGTCCTGTCTCGGCATACACAGTCTCGCGTTCTTCCCCAACACTCGAACTTCGCTCAGTCTTGCAGCGTCACATACCCATTACTTGACATCCATCTTTCAACCCTTTACCTTGTATACCACCTCGTCCTCTCGTATCTGCAGCGGCTTTGAGCAGGCGACATTCGTCGCTTCATCTCCTGATAAATCTTCCTTCTCAACTCCACAGCATTCCGTTGTATCGCTTTGCTCTGTCTTTCTGCTCAACCCGTTCAATCTCTCTTAACAGTGAAACTGTCAACCCCGTCAGCTTCTCCAGTTCCGCTTCACACCCCCAGTATATTTCCCAGATATTCTACCGGTCATCGGACTCGGGATAGCACCCCGCCATCTCCTCTGCCCCTCGCACCGCCCCACCCCGCCCGCTCCACCCAGAAACCTCCACGACGGCGCCCAGGCACACTCTCTCTCCCACATCGCCGGCGCCTCCGCCTTGATTTACGAGGCGCATTAAAAGGAGGAGGAACTCCTCGCCGATGAGCGAGCGGGCGGCGTCGGCGGTGCGGGGGCGGGGGCGGGGGAGCGAGTTTTCCAACAGGCGCGGAAAGGCGTCGCAAGAAGCCGGCCGCGCCGCCACAGCGCCACGCCTCCTCCACACTCGCCCGCGCGGCCTGCGCGGAATTTGAATAAATTTATGGGCTCTGATAATAAAGCGCGGGGGCGGTTTTGCGGCCGCGGCACCGCCGCCTCGCGCCGCGCGCTCGCAGCCGTTGCCGCCGCCGCCCTTGGAACGGCGTCATCTGCCGTTGCCCGCTGCCCCTCACGGGCTGCCCCGCTCTCTTCTTCTCTCTGCGTCTCTCCGCCGTCGATGCCGCTGGAGCCGCCGCTGCCGCGTTTATGCACGTGCCATTATCTTTGCCATTACCTTGCCTTTGTATCCTCCTTGCTCTTCTGCTCTGTGTTCATTATTTCCCTTCTCCTTTCTCTCCTCAATATCATTATCTTTCCTCTCTACGCTGACTTAATTCTCAAATACGTGCAGTTTACAATAGCGTGATGCGTTTATTATCCTATTTCATTCCATTTTTTCTTATCATCTATTTTCTGTGGTTTATTGACAACACTCGAGTTTCGTCCCGTAATAGGCTTTTTGCTGCAGCTTATCCGGTTCTGCGGCCGTAGGTTCGTCATCTTCCTTCTTTACACATTCCGAATCCCCCACATCCCTCTTTCGTGTCTGTTGCCTCGCCCTCACATTGTCGTCGTCCTCTCGATCCACTCCCCTCTTGTCTTCCATCTTGCCGCTCGGGCGCCCGCGGCGGTCGAGCGGCGTCACGGCAGCACGCCCGCCGGCGACGGTTCCCGCCACGCCCCCGCGCTCGCCTTCAATTTCCGCGTAATTGGGAGGCGCGGGCGGTTAACGGCGTTAGGCCAGGCGGCGAGCGTCTGCCGCCGCCGCCGCTACCGCCCCCGCCCGACCCTGCTACCTGCGCTGCAGGCCGGCGGGGGGGGGGGGGGGGGGTGGGGATCGGAGCGGTGCCGGCTGCCGCGCGCGCGCGTAACAGCGTTATGCTGGCGGCGCGGCGCGCAACTTCGTTACCTGTCCCGCGCCGCGCCACCTCCGCCCCCGGCCCCGCCCCCGCGCCCACCACCCCGGCGCCGCCACAGCCGCCGTCGCTCGCGCTGCTCCGCTTATCTGCGTCATTACTTTGCGCTTCCCCCGTGGCCCCCGCGCCACTTCCGCCGCCCCCGCCGGGGCCATCCACGTCTCCCCTCCGCCGCCGACTCCTCCGTCACCCCTGACCCGGCCGGCGTCCCCGCCTGCGCTGTGTTCCGCCGGCCAATCTCTTTGCCCCTGTCACTCGGGGAGCCAGCCCTCGCTCCAGAACCCACTCCCTCGCCATTGTCCCCCTCCGCCTGCCCCCGGGTGGGTTATTTCTTCCTTCCCCAAATCGCATCAGTCCCTTGTTGCCCCCGCGCCCGCTGTCCTTTCTCATCTACTATTACTGCTCACCGACCGCCGACTCTGGTGTCTGTAGCCAGCTCACATCCGCACTGTTACTAACACTCCGCCGTCCGCAATCATTGCCCGGGCTCCCCCTGGCTAGGACCCCATATTCGTCTCACATTATTATTATTATTATTATTATTATTATTATTATTATTATTATAGCCGCCTTTACTGCTTTTGCACTAAACTTACTATTCCCTTCTTTAATCGCACTATCAGTTTTCTTCCCGCCGCTAATCTCTTGAGAGTTGCGGTGGTTCTTCCTCAAACCGAGGATTTTTCTCTTACCGGGTAAATTCATTTAACAAGAAACGTTTCATATATCAGCAACAATTGTGTTGACCAACATCCTTTGATGTAGCATTGCAATTCCCACTATCCTGTACATTGATTACCTCTCTCTGCTGCCCTCTCTCAGTGAGATTTCAATCCCAATCGCCTCTTTGGATCTCCACTGCCTCACCGCCGTGTATCCCCGCGCGGCCGTCCCCACCACTTTCCCCAGTGCCCTCTGTCACACCCATCACCCCCCCCGCCATGCCGCGCCGCGCCACGCCGTTCGACCTGACCCGCGTGCTCGCCGGGCGTCCGCCGACCGGTCGGTACGCGCTCCGGACGCGGTCGCCTCATCGCTCATCATTACGGCGACTAAAAATACGGCCCGGGGCGGAGCGGCGCGGAGCTGGGCGGGCGGGACCGCCCCCGCTTCCGTAGGTTTAATTAGAGGCGGAGCGGCCGCCGCCAGCGCCACCTGGCCGTGGCGGGGCGCGTGCGAGCGTCGGCGTTCCCGCCCCCGCCCCCCGCCCTCGCCCCCGCCCCCCTCCCCACCCCACGTCGCCCGCGCTCGCTGCGAAGCTGTCAAGGAGAAACCAGCCTTCATCCGAACGTCACGTGAAGATGGCGGGTTGGTCGACTGTACACGTTCCCTCGGTGAACGCCACACGTTCCGAATTTCCTTGTCGCGCGCGTTGGGATATGCTGCAATAGGCCTCTGAATTGATGATTGATGAATTTATCGAGCAATATTATTTTGCAATATTCCGAGTTTTTTATTAGGACGTTGGGAACAATGCGCGTTAAAACGTTTGTTGATCACAGAGAATATTATGAAACATTTTCAAACATTACAACTGTTAATGTTGATTATGACTAATTGCATGTTTTCTTTGTTTTGTTGAAATTATAAATTATAATCGATGTTACTACATGTATAATTCATAAATACGGACAATTAGTGCGACGATTGTATTGGATAAATAAATGAATTGCTTCCTAAACTGGGTAAATGTTAAAGCTCTAGTAAGTAGAACGGCATAAACGAGACAAAAAAAAAAAAAAGAAGTAGAAATAGTACTAGTTATTTTCATCACTCATTTAATGTATTAATAAGGATTATGGACGTCGTTATGTTGTTTTCATGAACATAATTGCGCCACGTGCGAGAAATGTCTTAATGATAAGCGCCATAATATGTCATTTTATGATCGATATAGTGCAGCGACAAAATAATGTTTAGAATGATGGTAAATAAAAAAAATAATAAATAACCATATTCACGTACAACTTGTGTTAACTAACTCATTAAAATATCAATTTCAATGCAATACTTACGTACTTGCAACAATAGCTTCTTAATAAGTAAATTATTTTCACAAGTTAAATGCTTATGAAAGAATCTCCCATTACCTAGTCATTTGCCGTTGGGACCCTGTTTCAATGAGTTTTCTCCATAAAGGATTATTTAGGTTATGTACTTCATGTTTGTGTAATTCATTCATTAGAGTTGCCACTCATTATCTTCTTTAGCGGTCGAATTGCTGCAGCTATTTTCCGAGCGAAGGACGGGGCTCGCCCCAGGCGAAGCGGGGCGGTATTCATCAGGCGCGCCGGCTCGCTCGCCGCGGGGCGCACAAACCACAGCTGCTCTGGGGACAAGGTGTCCTCCGGCGTGTCCAATGTGTGTCTGGTGACCAGTGAACTTCAGTGGGCCGTGCGGAACGAACTCGTTTGTGTCAACGACGGCACATTTGTTTTATGCGGTGTTTAGTCCGGCGCGCGCGAATCATTTACGCGGCTGAGGCTCGTCGGCAATCTGGGCGGCGCTCGTTCATCGGGGCCACGGACAAAAGAGTTCTTTCGCTGGAGGGCGAGCTACAAATTGAGTCGCATCCCTGTTTTAATTTTTTTTTTCACTAAGATACTGGGTACTAGTTTTGTTTTTCTGTAATTGTGCGCAGTGAAGGAAGCTTGAAAATATAATATGAACATGCGTCCCAACAAAAATAACTTTTATTTTTTACTGATACGGTATAACTTGTTATTGCCTTAGATACGGAGATTGTTATACACTGCATTATATCTTACTTGGATCGAAAGGATTGTGGTTACGAGGGAAATATGAAAACAGTTGAATGATGCGACATGTTCTCTTATGGGTGGAATTATCAGAGTGAATTATGAAAAGGAATTATGGGACAAAAATACGAAAAGACAACCTAACATCTAGTGAATTAGTAAATAGGTAAATTTAAATCAATAAAATTAGATAAAAAATAAGATTATGTATGTACCACGGGCGTGTTTAGTGGTTCTAATTATCGAGCGGCGACAAAATGCCTGAGGGCCTTTGGTCCGAAGGCATTTTGTCGCCCCTCGATCATTAGAACCCTTAGAATTGCCCAATGCCCTTGATGTACTGGTGCAAAATAACTTTTATCTTCATTATGTTTAAAGATTATTTTATGTGGATTGATAAGTTTAGCTTACGCTTGGAAGTCGATACTAAAACTCATATTATAATGGTACTGAAATAAGACAATATTATATAAAAAATTTGTAGAATAAGGGCGATTAAACTTCAAAGTCAAATAAGAAAATGTAGTCCGAAAATTCTCAATAAACTCATATTATAATGGTACTGAAATAATGACACATATTCGCAACAGACCTCTGATTTTTAAAATCAATTGATGAAGCTAAAAGATACTGAAAGTAGGAAGTGAAAACGTAATTACGATTTTCCTGCATCTGCAGGACCGCCGTAACGGGGAAGTCGCTTCCGGTTGCTCGTCAAACCGGATATCGCGAAAGAGCGCACAAGTGTCGCATTCCCTGTCAGCGTAAAACGACCGCATTCGCGGATGCCACCTGGCTTTCTCCCGAGCGCGGCGCAGGACGTTGAAAAAGTGCGTCGGCTTGATTGTTCTCATTACTCTCGGTGGACCTTTTCTGAAACGGCAGTAAAACCAGAGCGCGCTCGCGTCGCGCTTCGCAACTGCTGCGGCGGCCATGCTGCGAGAATTCGCTACGCCCAAAATTGATGAATTCAGGTCGTCGTGCGTGAAAAAGATACTGCAACAATAACTATAATTATCGTGACGTCACATTTCTCAGTTGTTTTCCATGCAACGTTTTTTAAGCATCCTAGCATGTCTGACAGAGAACTCAGACAAAACTACAACTGACTACTTGTACTCAGTTGTTGCTATTACAGACAGCAAAATAAATCTGTAAAAACATTCGAGATAAAATGCATTTTAGGAACTTTCTTCAGAAAGAGTTTGCGTTTTTAGTTTAATTATTTGATAATACTTCTCTTGTAGGAACTTCTCAATTAAAATATAATTAATTATGCATTGAATACAGCTTACATTTAAACTCCTTGTGAGACTCCAGAAGTCCCTGTGATTTTGTATTTAAAGATGCGAATGAGCAAATATAGCCATCAATAACTGCAGTTTACTGAACTCCATACCAAGAGAAGATAAAGTGTAAATGAAATTAGTTTTATATAATACAGAAAATATCTTTTTAACCAGTAGTAGTATCTATCTAGTGGCCTGCAAAAGCAAAAATGCTGCTGAACAGATTCTCACAAAATGGGTTTCCAAGACTTAACAGGCACACTGCTCAATAACACAAAAGAAAACACTCTGGTATAATAGTGCAATCAATGCAACATTTCTGAACGAATACTGGAATTTTAATCGGGTGTCCTCTTCCGTAGAATCTTTGTGTCACATGATATCAGCAGTGACGCATGAGAATTAGAATTCAGTCGGAATATACGAGAATAGGCGGAATAGTACAATTAAATATTTGCGTTTTTCACTCAAAATCGAAACTCTTTAATTGCTTTTACTGTTCGTGATTTTTCGTGTATTTGACGAAATCATGGGCACCTCGCAAATGGTCGGAGGTTGTGTAGTTTTCTTTCGATTTCTGTTGGCATTGAACTTCAGTAATATAGATGCCAAGACACTCAGATATTCGGCATTCAAAATAATTTAACAATCTGTATTAGAAGTGGTAGAAATAGGTTAGAAGAGTTCTGAACATTATTGTTGCTCATGATTGTATCTTCTACATTACAGATCACACATTTCGTTGAAGGGTTTATAGTTTTTAATAATGTGCTGATAGGAAGTCATAACCCTTGCAGAAATTCGAACAACTGCCTCTGCTTCATTCTTTTGTGCCAGGGACATAGAATCTACTCTTCAAAGAACCTGTCTTGTTTTTTTTTTTTTTTAGATCGAATGTCTGCTCGTTCATTACCTTGCAGTTCTCAATGACTAGGTACCTTTTGTAACGTCTGCTTTATTTTGTTTCGTACGGGTTTTGATGAAGTTAATATTTTTATTTTATTAGCTGTAAGTTTTGAAGAAGTGATGAATTGTGTATCTGATGTTTAATTGATGAATATAATTATATTTTCAAATTGTGTGTGAGTGTGCGTGTGCGTGTGCGTGTGTGTGTGTGTGTGTGTGTGTGTGTGTGTGTGTGTGTGTGTGTGTGTGCTACACAAAATCTGTGACCATGCTATACATACCAAACTTCAACAAAACTATTTATCACAGAACAAAAATTTATTTCTGAATTGATGTTTAATTATGCAAGTCATGACCAACCGATTTTACTTACGATTCTCGTAACATACTCTGAAGAAACTAATTTTTTAAAAGACACTCTATATCCCACGTTATTGCCTTTTATAGCCAAGTCTGAATTTAATTGTATCCTACTGTGTAATATTTTTCGTTCTGTCATAAATTTCTTTTGGAGTGGTATTTTTGATACTTTTTGATTATGTGGAAATGCTTTATTCTGCTTCCGCGACCATTTAAGTCAAATATTATCTATGATCGTTTTTATGATCATTGGACTCTAAATTCTCACGATTATGGCGATAAAAATAATTATTCGTGGACATTAACTGTAATAACCGGGTGGACATAATTTAGGTAAAAAAGCAAAATACAAAACTCAGTCGTGAAAATAAAACATACATTTTGTAGTAAATGAAGTTAACACGTAGAATAACACGATTTAACTAGTAGAATAAAAATATACATTTAGTAATATATTTGCGACATATTTTCTAAGAACTATTAAAACTGTTAATTAACATCCAGAAATTTGACTCTTACACTTGGATTGTTTAAGGTGGTATTTCAAGGTCACGCGCGAAAGAGGGAGAGAGAGAGAGAAGGCTAACCCCAATAGGAAGCCGTAAAAGTCGGAGCTGTAGTGACGTTGCAGCTCCCCATTGGAGTTTGCCTTCCCCCTCTCTTTCGCGCGTGGCCTCGAGATGCCACGTTAAAAAAAAAAAACAAGTATAACCCAAGAGCTAATAATGATGATAATGCACTTTCACGAGTGAACGTTATCACTTGTTATTTCCTACTTCATTAAAAATGTTCTTTAGAGAAAAATCTCTACTCGCTAACAAACACACAATATTTATAAACAATGTCATTATTTCTTAATGTTTCTTTTCATAATTTCTTAAAATTTCTTAACACCACATAAGTGTGATGTCATTTGCGACGAGTGTCAGTGTTCTTGATGATAAGTGGGTTTCTAGGGAAATGCTTTCACAGATTAAGCAGTAATACGGCATTACATGATACGTCTGCAATAGTGAATTTGATGTCATTGATTATTAAGTGTGTTACATCCTTATCATATATACATTTGTTTTTTATTGCCTTATTTGAAGTTTTCACCCGTTCTAATTGTTTTCGTTGTCAGTTACAATCGGCGTACTTTTTGTCAAAGAGTAAATAATTATTGAAATAATTAAATCTTAACTAACAAAATATTAAAATATAATTTTGAAGCAAATTATTTCTTCCGTGTATTTTTACAAATATAGCCAGCGACAAGGAAAATATATTTTATTAAGATGGTATTCAAGCAGCAATCAAATTATAAAATATCTCGCCCAGGGATTTGATAAAGCTTACATTAAAAAATATAATCAACCATTCATATTCCTATTCGGTCTAGATTATACACGTTGGCTTTTCACGTGTGTCTGCAAATTCATGAATATTCACAAGTAAAATGGATTTAACAGAACACATGGTGTCACGTTCATGAACATATTTCTCGAATGTAATCGTTTCATCTTTTGTATGATTGTTTCAGATAAACGTTTTGCTCGTATTTTTACAATTGGATGTAAATATTATATTTTATGTACTATAACTTATAATTAGGCGATGTATGTAATCTGGCATATAGGCAGCATCATATAAGCAAAACCCAGAGAGGCACTCGTTTATCTAGATTTCGTAATGTTGACAAAATACGAATTCACGACCTTCAGATTTAATCATTAGTACCCCAGGAGCTGATTATTAATTCAAAGAATTAAAAACAAACCCAACAACAACAAAAATCAACAAGGTACACGATTTTTGGGTCAACCCCAGAGTTATTCCACGCCCTGTACATGTCCATCGGAGATAAATGAGAGAATCTGTAATTGGATTTACGACGATTCTCGGAATTCTTAAACAGGCATGAACCTAGAAACCGACACTGCGTTAGTCAATGGATTACCTCTTTAATTCTCAATCATTGGTAAAACAATTTCCTTTGAAAATTGGGTAGACACACGTCGATCTTCGTAAATGTACTACATACAACATTACGTGGAAGTGAATAGGGAATATCCAAAAATCTTGCATACTTTTCTCTCCGTTACACTACGTGCATTCCCTTCTCTCGAACGAATCCCAAATGATGGGAGCAAGTGCCATTCAATACGCAATTCTGCTGTAAACTCTACAACATTAAACTGAAATACTTAATGCATATAATAAATGTATGACCATAGAAATCGTGTTTCTTCCAACAAAAAAAAACAACACAATTTTGTATCGTGCTTCGGCATTCAATAGACTGTCTAATTTCAGATTCAAATGGATTATCTTTATTTCAAAATTTGAGTGAGCGTTTTCAACATATCCTTTTTTCCATGAATGTAAAAAGATTTTCTATTCTACCTTGTTGATTGATTGATTGTAGTGATTCAGGGCGCGTCAACTACTGAGGTCATTAGTCCCGAGATGTAGTGCATGTTTTCCATCGGGAGGTGGCGGGCATCTTCCTCTACTGGATGGCGAGATCCGGCGCCGACGTACCGTCGACTAGCGGGGTCTTCCTCAACCAGATATCTCCCGGCCGGGCACCGCCCCAGCTAGTCCTCGACCCGTCTCCTGGCATGTGTGATAGTGTAGTGCATGTTAGTGTAAGAGTGTGGGGGTGAGGATAGTACAAGGAAGAGGAAGGAATGATCATGCGCGGTCCGTGGCCCGTTTGTTAGGTTACTGCTCCGACAATCGCCTGGCGTTGATCGGACAAAACGGAAAACTACCGATCAGAGCTGTCGGCTGCTAGAATTCTCCTCCACACAGCGACTGAATTCGATCTAGCTCAAAAGCTTGTATCTAAAATCCTGCCGCCGTCGGGTCTTGAAGCTAGGACTTCCCAGTCAGAAGCACTGCACATCAGTTGATCCACTGAGCCACCACTCCAGGTTCTACCGTTTTCTCTTCTAGCGTCACTGATTAAATACTCATTTTGGAGTTTTTAGAAGAAAGATGACCAACTCAATATTCTGGCAGGCACAGTATTTCCTGCAGAAGATATCGTGTCAGCAATAAGACACAGAGACCCTCTCTCTCCGTTTCAGATGGCTTCGAATTCAGTACAAATAGAAAACTATATAAGAGTAGAGGCAAATCCTATAATTCGTAGGTAGTTTAGGATGTAAAGAGGTAAATATGATTCCGATGGTTGACTGGAAACCATCAAATAACGTTGATGAATTTACAAATTACAAAGTAGTAAAAACAAAGAAATAAAAAATCAAACATACCATTTTGAGAATTTTGTTTTTAAATTATTGTTTATATATTTATACGTCAAAAATATGTAGAGAGAAAGAGAAAATCGTTGCTCACAGAATCAAAGAAAATACCAAATAAATCGAGAAAGAAGCAAATGAGATTGACTTCTCAAACTCAGACGGTGCAACAGCTGGATTCGTTATTCGAAGAAAAAAGGGAAAACCCTGGGGACGAAGTAACTCAATCATTCCCTTATCGTTCGCTTCTTTATCTTCTTACTGCTAATCATGCCTCCGGACACAGAAGTTCTTCTACCTTGACTGTAGACAAACTCGTAGTCCTTCAGAGCGGTAACTTTCCTCCCGTCCGAGGTTCACAACGCGGTCACTCCATGTGACAAAGGCGTTTTCGCGGATGATTTTCTCGGGGCTCAGCCGTTTCCCTCACATTTTATATACGCCCATAACATCCTATCACCATTATCATCTATCCCCAATTCATTCACAATCCGACGTATGCCGAGGTTCAGATCCTGATATTATTGTATAAGATAATGCTATGTTATGCAGTCTACTCTTTCTTTATTTTTTATGATGCAGTCGATTAATCACTCTAAATAACAATTGTAAACAAAGAAATCAACAGTTTACTAAGCATCATTAAACAATTTGAATATTTCAAGTCTTAATTTTTCACAGCTATCTGGTTTCTCTCCAAGAATTATCTTCGGCCACCCACAGTATATTTTTTCCGTTATTTGAACATTTTTGTACTAAGCAAGTGTAGAAACGTTACAAATTATAATTTTTTCTAGTTCTATTTTATAATTTTCTTATTTGATAACTGCAACCGTTGCACAATGATACTCATTACGATACAAATTTCATTATGATGCAGGTTCTTGACCAATCACAGAGAAGCTTACAAACCAAGTATTGACACTTCATTCATAATCGAGATTCGTTCTAGTAAATGTTTCGTTCGATTGTGTGCATTAAGATTGTATTTAATATTATATTAGCTGGCCAGTTTTAATTAATTTTATTATTAGTTATTTTGACGTGGATAATTATTTAAAATAAATTGGAACATAATTTTACTTTGATCCTATTTGACTACCCAGTGGTAGTTATTGGACGGGACATTTGACTGACGTTAAAATGGGAAAGAAAGTAATTTTAGTTTATATGTTCCTGCCGTGTGGTTGTCCTTAAAAACCGGCCAATCCTTTAGTATAAAATGTGTAGGTATCAAAGGTGGAGTTGTACACCTCCAGAAATAAGAGAAAAAGTGAAAATGGTGACGTCGAAACCATTGCTGCAATTTTTTACTCCCCAATAGGCGGTGTGCTAAAACAAGGCCACCTCGGTTGGTAGGGTAGGAAGCTGTAGGTGGCCTTGGCTGAATCCTTGCATGTCAACTGCCACGAAACGTTTCAATATAGAAGTTTAACTTATAAAAATTACCATGAAAAGTACCATATGAAACTCGATGTAGTGGGTATTAATACATTCATGTGAAGTTTACGATAATCTCTCGTTCCTCGGCCGTATCGTAATATCACACTCGTGTATTAATATCCATCATAAAATCATCGTTTCATAATGTACTATTGTGGTGTAAGGTGGGTGTAATTTGCCCTTAGAGATTCTGGAACGTATTCTTGATTTGTAGGGTCATATGGTTTAGTTTTACGTAGCTGGGTAAGTAGGGTCATATGGTTTAGTTTTACCTAGCTGGTAAAGTTTTACCTAGTTGGACACAAAGTTGAATGATTGATTGATTTTTTCGAGTTTCCGAGGCTCGTCAACTGCTTTCGTCATTAGTCCCGTTAGTGTATGGCATGTTTTTTTCTCTGGAGATGCTGGTAATCTTCTCCCGCTGGATGGCGAGATTTAGCGCCGACCTACCGTCGGCTTGTGGGATTTCTCCCTAATCAGGACTCTCCCTCCAGCGGGGCACCGCCCCAGCCGGGACAAGCTCTAAGTTCCCGACCGGACTCCCGGACTATGTGGTAGTGTAGTGCATGTTAGTGTCAATGCGTGTGTAAGGGGAGAGGATAGGACAAGGAAGAGGAAGGACAGATCGCGCGGGGTCCGTGGCCCGTTTGTTAGGGTGCTGATCCGGCATTGCGGTGTTGATGGAGAAACCACGGAAAACTCCGATAGAGCAGCCGGCCGCTAGAACTCTCCTCCAGACAGGACTGAATTCGACCTAGCTTTTCAGCTAGAGTCAAAAATCCTCAGGACTCGAACCGACCTCCCGGTCAGAAGCGCTGCAGTGACATCAGTTGATGCATTGACCTACCGCTCCCGGTTTGGACAGAAAGAGAAGATTATTTCGAGTTGAGCCTTTCTATGATAGAAACTATATAGTATGCCGGGGAGACGCAGCAAAATGCAAAGCCGACGCGAGCATTCGGGGCCGGCGCGACGCGGCGTGGCCCGCGGTGGCCTTTCGGGAGTGAAAGGCTTGGAGAGTTGCGGCGCGTCGTGGGGCGTCGCGCGCTGACGGCGACGCGTCCTTCGCCAGCCGCCGTCAGCGCCACCGCCGCGCGCCGGTCGCGTCATCCGCAAGCACTCCCACGCCACGTTGTTCGTTTCGCGCACCGCCCCGCACCGCACCGCACCGCACCGCACCGCACCGCACCGCGCACCCAGCTATCCGCGCGTTGCATTAGCGCCTCCTCCATTACTCAGCGATACGTCGCGGATTGCGACATGTGCTTTCCAATACCCGCCGCCTGCACGCCGCCTTCAGCCTTCCTCCTCAGCGGCATCCTGGTGATGATACATTGAAACGCGCAACGAGATTGTGTTTCCATTACTTGCGAGTGGATTTTGATTATATCCGCCTGTAATGTGTAATCGCGATTATGACAAATGAAAGGGGAAGTCTAGACAAGGACGTGTTGCAAATGGCATTTGAGATATCTGACGGATCAGGAAGTGAAGCTTCCCACGAGAAACGGTAAGCGAGTGTCGACAACAGCACAATTCCGTTCTCGACGAAATAACTTACATATCTATCGATCATGCGAGGGTTTCATAATGGTTTTCGAAGCACCGCATTTCATGCGAGTTAACCGTGTCCGTCACACTTTGAGGTTCTACTAATAGCGTGTTGTGTCATATAAAAGCAATCTTCTCTTCAGGTGCCGTCGTCCTTGCGTACCCAGTCACTTAATGTCTTGCACCACCATACCTTCTTCTGTGTAACTTTCATATCCATCGCGCGGCAATTAATGCGTGTTGTTGTTGTTGGAAGCAATGTCCACTCGTTCGAAGTATGATCTATAGCTCATTTACATTTACTGTCAACAACGTATTCAATATGTTATTGACAATCATCAGAAGAGAAACAGCAAATTTCACTGGAAGCGGGTAGCGCGTTAGCGCTTTAAAAAGTACAAACTAGACTCAGCAAAGTGCACCTTTGTATTTATTTATCAATAGTAGTTCGATGAAATAAGAGTGCAGTACCAATCTGTTCAAATAAAACAGAATAAAACGAACTTACAAGCATTACTTTCAACGTAGCATCTGCACAAGCAATTCACTTTAAATTGGAATCAATTTCTGAAAGCTCGTCAACAACCAGAAACCTGCCACACTGCATAATCTCTCTCACAGAAAGGATTCAGGTCACGTTCGGCTCGCGTGTGTACCGCATCGGCTTCCAAGAGCCGTCACCCTTTCTCACGAACGCACATCGAAACAAAAATGTTCACCACCCGTTATTTGCCCGAAACGCCCTCCGCGCGGCGAGCGCACGTAATCCCAAAGAGTCGGTTCCAGCGGTCGAACTGCAGCAACCGGCGCGGATTCGGACGAGCATTTTTAATCATCGATCAAAGTCGGCCCCGAATGGCCGCGGCGGGAGTTGGGCTGCGGAGGGCACAATGGCGAGCCGCGGGGGCGCCCGGCTGCGCTCACAAACGTCGCCACCGCGCGCCCAGAGCGGTCCTCTCTCTGCTCGCGGACTCCGGACTAAACGGACCGCCCAAATCCATGGCATCGATAGTTCGGCTCGAGTGAAGCAGGGACTAACTTTGGCGTGGAGGATTACTAAAACTTTTTTCGGAACAGCATAATTATTCGTTCCGTGATGTAATTCCCTCCAAACATTCGATTAATAATTTTTTGGAATTTAAAAACGCTAGGATTACTTTGTGGCGTAAAAATATGATGTAAATCATCAATTTTTGTGATCCAATACTCGCAGGAGAAACACATGAAGGCAGTTTATTCGTATATTTTCCTGAATTCTTTATGTATAATCGTAAGTATTTGTGGTTTCCGATCACGTCAACTATCGTTAGACCTATTAGTGTACTGAATATTATAGGAAGTGGCAGTGTTCCTCAACCGCTAGTTCATGAGATTCACTCCTAATCACTCCTTCCATCCTAAAGGACGAGTTAAGATTTTTTGACCTCCAAGTTCCTGCTCCAGTGAAGCCTTAAGTTCCCGATTGGTATCCCAACATGTGTGATAGTGCAGTGCACGCAAGTGCAAATGTGTGGGTAAGGGGACAGAAAGGGACAACAATGTGAAATAAATGATACCGAGCGCGATCCATGGCACGTTTGTAAGTTTTGTTCCTGCATTCACTGGGTGTTTATCTAAAAAACAAAACAAAAAAACAACAAAAAATAAAATAAAACGGGAAACTACCGACGAGAGGGCAACGTGAGTTTTCCTCCAGACACTGACTGAAATCGACCTAGTCATATAACGTGTGTCGAAAATCCGGCTCCGTACACTAGGACCTACCGGGCAGCGGCGCTTGCGCGGCAACGGATGTCGGAGCCATCTCAGCCCTTGGAAGGGGAAGTGGAAACGAGGTGTAGGCAGAACAAAATGGAAGGCAGGGAGGAAGCAAGACGAGCGGAGACGGGTCTGGGGAAGCGGGGCGAGAGGAGGCGTGGCGGGGCGGGGCGGGGCGCAACAAAATCGGCCCCCCCGCTGCGGCCAACCGCCCCCGCCCCCTCCCCCCCCTCCCCGTCCCACCCAACCCACCACGAGTCGCTCGCTCTGTGATGACCCGCCCCGGCCTCGCCCAATGCGCGTCCCGCCGCCCAACAGAGCTCTGCTTCCGGCGCCGCCAACGACGGCCGAGGGAGAAGGGGCAAGCCTTGTGCACATGCGCAAGACGATGTCCAGAAAAAGCACATCAGTTTTTCTTTGATTGCTCTTGAAATTTAATCGTTTAAAATAGATAAAATAGCGTTCGAAAATGGATTTCGAAGTTCATTAGTTTTCATTTTGATTCATAGCGGCACAGACTTATGTAGCTTTTGCGTATTTTCAAAATAATGTATCTTAGTTATTAGCTATAGATGTGGTTGTACTATAAATTTTCGAATAGATTTTACGATTTCAGTCAGAGATTATGCGACCAATCATTTTTGTTTCATACAGAAGGGATTTTAACGCAATCTACCCTTCCGGTTCATGGGAGCTTTTACCATGTTTTTTTAACTTTTTATGTGACCTGCCTTCAAAACACATCCTTTCAGTAGCCGCGATTGCTTTCAAGGATTGTTTTAGATCTTCGTTTAATCTGTTAAATGTATTTTTCATAATATTTATTATCGTCATTTATGTTAAGCTACAAATATGATCAAAGTCTCATTTCTACATCTCTTTTTAATTCTGTTATCAACTGTTTTTGTTTCATTCTCGCACCCTTTTGCCTTGCATTCTCATAGTTTATACAGTCCTATCCATTTGCCTTTCCCTCATTTTCGTGTCCCACTTAATCTCTCCTGCGTGGGTCTATTATAGACTTCCTCTTGAAAACTCCCTCATTGCTGTAACCCATTGCGGGGCTTTGTGCTCTTTGAGGCCTCGTCTGCAACTTTGAACGACAGTCGTGACTGTGTAATGCATGTCCTTCTCACCTTTCTGACATCGCTTTTGCTCTCCCGGTGTCACTTGTCACTTTGATTTCAACGAGGTCTTTTTCACTTAGCGACCCATTTTAGAATGCGGTTGCGCTCTCAATTTAAAGCTTAAACTGTCTCTACACGCCATTTTTTGCAGCAACATTCACAAGTGCCGAATACCATTTTAAAATTTGATATCCGAACGCCATTACTTCTACTTTGGTAGTGCTGAACTTTTCTGTAATTGTACGTTGTAATCATAAAATGTACCTCACGCCTCCGATATTAAGCAATTCTATTGAAGAAACAAATTCAATGTTCAAGGTTCCTTGCAATAAATTCATAGATCAGGCTTCAAAGTAATTTCAGATTGTTTACCTGCTCCTCGAATTTCAGTAGAGAAAAACGCCGGTTGATGACTTAGTTTCTTAAAATCATGATAGATTTTGATTTGAGGTGCCTGTAATCACAAAATACCAATCCAAGAATGTAAATTCCCACAAATTGTTTTTATGCTATAAATTCTTGAAACTTAATAAATTTTGTTTGTTAAAGTTCTGGAAACAAACTGCAGTCATCTCTCTCAAAAGCATTATCTGAACGAAAGCTACCAGTAACAATAAATAGTTCCAAACGTGCCTGAGAGCAATATATCTAGAGAGATAAATGCATGAATATCGTATGCTGAAGGACGGAGACATATACCTTAAAGTGTATTCCTAAAATTAATTATCGTTAATAAAAAATCGTTTTATAGTGAATCGCCTGTACAAATAAATTAAGGCGGCCTTTGGCGTATGAGTCAGATATTCACATTCGACAGCTAGGCTCAGGATTCCCCCCGTTCGCAATCTTTAAGTCGAATTTGTGATGAACAAACTGGATTTACGGCAGTTTCCCTTCAGGTTCTCCCATTTACCCTATCTCTCTCATTCCACTATCTTCTCTATCGACATTCTCATGCATCCCTGTAACTAGTGGACTTTGCGACATCATTATCATTATCATAACTACAACAAAAACATCTACTAAAGAAACCCGGTGTCGGCAATTTTGAAATTTCTGGCTTCGAAGCACGACTTTTCTGCTCTCCCCCGGATGCTCATGCTATACGGTACGGTAAATAATAAATAACAAATAAATAACTCTGGTGTTATGAAAATAAATCCTTGAAATACTTTTGAGGAATTTTTACATCTGGTGCTACAACTTGAAATGCGTTTACAAGAGTATTCTACTAGAAATATTACCTAGTAAAAAGTGCAATTTCAATAATTTAACTAAAATTACGTAACAAAATATCTGAGGCAGAAATGAAAAAAAAAAGCTGGGGAATCGTTGAAATTGGGAGTCTGACGCAGGTCCTGCAGGTCGAGGAGTTCGTTTTTCGTTCGGGATAGTGAAGTAGTTAAAAGAGGTAAACAGTGCCTTCTACTAGCGACAGAACGCTGCTCCCTTGCCAATGTGCGGTTGCGCCTGAGAAGCGCAAAGAGTGCTGAAGTAGTAGGAGTTCCCTGCTCTCAAACAATAAATATTGTGACGAGCTAGAGTAGAGAAAAGAGACGCTGTCTAGGCAAAGGAAATAAAAGACAACGAATGTAAATGCCAGGACGAAATTAAAAGAAACATTACTTTAAAGTGAAGAAAAATACAGAAGAAAAAAATTGCAGAAAGAAACATCCGACGAAAAAGTAAGGCAAACATGCAAACAGGCCAGCAAAGCGTTTCTCATGTTCTGCGCCGTCTGCTCTCCATCATCCACTTGGGAAGCCCCATCCCGGCTCCGCCCCTACACGCAGCGATGTCTCGTTCTAGTGCTCGGCCACCTTTCCCTCCGCTCCACCCGCCCCGCCCCCTCCCGTCCGCGCCGCTCCCCGCACTGCCTCTGCCCCCCGCCGCTACCGCCACGCGCCGTCACGCCACGCGCAACCCCGCCACGCGGGGCCCCACCCCGCGCCGTCCCGCCCGGCGCCGTCCCGCCCGCTCTCGCCCGCGGCGCCCGTGTCCATGCCAGGGCACGGTCTCCTGCTCCGCGCCCCGGGCAGTGTCGAAAGAGGGCGTTCCCCACGATGGGAGCGAAGCTGCTGCTGCTGCCGCGGGCTGACCTTCTCCGCCCCTCGCCTTCGCACCCGTCTCTCTTTCGCCGACCCGCCCCGCCCCGTCCCGCCTCAACCCGCTCGCCGTTGCTCACGCTTTTCCCTGGCCGGGTGGCTGCCAGGGGTTCGCAAACACGGGTACGGTGCGTCAGTAAGAGAGGCTGGCTTTATTCCAATTTACAAACATTATTGAAAACATTGCATGCGCTTCTTAAGCTTCGATGTCTCTAACATTACGTCCGTTTGATTCACATGGCCGCTATCGTGATGCAAGAAACGGACTTGCCCGTGGCTCCGACATTCGAATCAGGCCAAGCGGCCGAAGCTCTTCAATCAAGATGCCAAGTCGATACAACAGTTTGGTACTCCGTGCGGTTCGCGAAAATTAGTAAAAAGAAGAGCACCCAAAAATTATTAAATTTGTAGGTTCTAGTCAGGCTTTACAAGTTGTATTCATTAGATTTCTCTCAAGTACTCTAACTTAAGATTCTCGTATTTCGTTATAAAATTCAACTTTCGGTTCTCTTTCAGTCTCGTCAGAGATATAAAAAACTTCGCATCTCTCATCTGTAGGGCTCACATGAATCTCAATGTTAACATAAAAGTGTCGGTTCTTGCAGATACAGTTGATTTTTTTTAAATAATAGAATATCTGCTAAGTGTTAGAGGATTAACGAGGAGATGGGGTATTAAATCGATACTCCGCCCGTAAAAAACAGTCTTCAGCTATATTTCGGCAAGCGCTGTCACCTCTAGCAAAGAAGCCTCTCACGAAGTTTGTGTATCCCTGAATTACACGTGCCTCTCCTTTAGTGCCCCGCCCCCTCCACTTTCCTCTGCCGACGGCCCGCGCGACGACCCTGCCCCGCGACCCGCGGGTGCCGCGCCGCCGCCGGCGGGGCGGGGTCACGGCTGGGCGCCGCCGCCGCCCCCGCCCCGCCCCTTCCACTTGCGCTACACTCACTCCATGCCCGTCCCGTGTGTGCTTGGGGGCTTGTGTCGACAGACGGGCCCGCCTGCGAAAGAATGTTACCAAACTTCACAAAATACAAGGGAAAAATAAAAAACAACAAAGTACTTGATCCTGAAAATTAAAGATGGAAAAGAAAATTAAAATTTGAAAAAATAATATGTTGTGAAAAAGTTGCAACTTTCAGCGTAACAGTTCTAACTTTGTATTAACAAATTCATTCCTAAATTGAATTATCCTCTGCGGAATCATTGGAGACCTGCCTTATTTATTCTCAGGAGTACAATTCTATTTCAGAGCTAAAGTGTATATGTAATTTGTAATACGACCTGCCGTGTAGAAAGTTTGCACCGCCATGATTTACACCTGTCTTTTGTTCGGTTGCCCTCATCTCACACGTTGGGGAGAGCCTATGCCTACAGAACAAGATTAGTTGTAATTTGATGTCAGATGCACTCTGAAATAAAAATATTAAAATATTTTATTTCATCAATCATCTGTTTTTTAAATGATATTATTCTTTTCAAATTTGGGTATAACATTTTTAATTTAAGTACGCTTCACTTGTGAATTTTGTGACCCTTTTTTATTGCTTCGTTTTAGTCTCGATTTCCTCCTTTTCCAACCTCCCCTTCCTAAGCCCATTGCCTCCTACCAGCCGACTCGGCAACTCTCCTCTCATAGACGCAGTTTTCTAACATTTTTGAAACAAATTTGTTCAGTTTATTTTATCTCTCCACTGTCTATTATCTTCCTAAGTTTTCTTAATCTACACAAATATTACATTTTAAGTTTTCAAGAATTTTGAAGTGAAATTAGAAATGAAATGTTGAACCAAAAAAACTGTTTGTTCAAATTTGTTCAAATATTCCTCCTTTCCGCTGATCTTTTGATCCGATACGATTTTCCGATTGAAATATCTACGATAAGATAATGTAATACGTAACAGATAAGGGTAAAGGTTTCAAGGGTAATAAATCGTTACATCACCAAATATATTTTTCCTAAATGTTATTACTCTCGGGGTGTGGTTCTTGAGTTAGTCCCCACAATAACGTTTAGATTGTATCATATCTGCCGATAATACTACATCTGAAGCGTGCCACTTCATATCAATTTCCTCCACAAACCGTGCACTCCACGTACTGCCACAGACCATGTGCAGTATGCTTTGTGGTGATAAGTTATAGTTCTGTGGGGTGAAATTGAGACGGCGATGTGGGATGTTTCCGATATGGTTATGTCTGCAGCCCTGATAAAGGGGAAATATACAGCGGAAAAACTGGTCAGTATATAACTTCGTTGTTGAAGAACCTAAACTCGCAAACCACATCCCGGTTGTAATTTCAAGAAGTCAAGATGCAAAGTGTATTACTTGAATCTTACTGCATCCAAAGCCGTTGGCCTTTAGATCTTCGGGAATGCGATGAGTGTCATACTCATTTCAGAGCGGAAGCTAGAGAATAGGCGTTCGCCTTTACGTTCTTCCCCTTCCGGAGCATGAGATGGCAGTGACCTTCAACTTGCGCTGTATGACCATAAAGGCTGGTTACGAGGAGTGAACGATGATCATGGATACGTGATTATGGGAGGGTGACGGTTCAGATGGAATCCGTGATGACACGGAAACGCCATCAACTCACGACCACATGGTGAAAACACTTGTACCTTACACGAGACTGAAATCAACAGTATTCGGCTGCGAGTACTTGGACACTACTCCGAGCACCTGCGCCACCGACATCGGCACACTGGGAATTCCAGGTGCGTTTTCATCGATCCTTTCGGAGTAAAATGCGGTTCAGGGCTCTGATTTACACTCATCTGCTGTCTGCGTGCCTCCCACTGTCACCGTCGATTTCCCCTCTGCGGCCCGGCGTCGCCTGTCTCTTTTCCCTCCGCCACGGGGCGGGTCGGACGCAACGGGGGAAAGAGCGAAGGGTCACGGCTGTGCGAGGGCGCGAGAGGCGGAGGGCCGCTGGCGACGGAGGGAACCGTGCCACTGTGTCGACCTCGCCCACGCGCGCTCTGTCTGCCCCGCCCCCGCTGCGCCCCTCTGCCACTCGCGTTGCCGAGCTCCGCCCCCGCCCGCGCCCCGAGCTCCCGCTGCAGCAGCATTCCCAGGCGACGCGCTCGCGGTGCGACTGCTAGTTGCCGCAAATGAAGAAGGGCGGAGGTTGCGATGATCATAGTCTTTGGCACCATTCTCCACAAGCGTGCTGATTTTGAAGCTGCAATTCTGGAATCTTTTTAAATCTTGTACAAAAGTCTGACCTTGGTATTAACAAGAAAAGAGATAATATTCGTTCCAGAGTAATCGACTGTCTTCTTCAGAAAATCACGACTTCTGAGAAGCAACTCAAGGTTTCAGATGCCGAGAATCGTATGAATGAATGAATAATTTATAACTTTCAGCATGTTTCGACAAGACTGTGTTGTTGATTAGAGGTTATTACATTATACTTTGATACCCTTCATATTTTTATATTTATAAATATCAATAATGTTATTGAAAGATTACAAGAAAGGTAATAATATGTAAGTGATTGGATGACGTTTAATATTTGGCAAAGTATGGGAATATTCAGTATTTCAAATGACAAAACCTTCGTATGAAAATTATTTGGTGTAGAAGTGTTTCATTTTGTACAGAAAACATCTCTAACCCAAGTGTTATGTTACTTCCCAGAGACTTAATTTTATTAAGTACGAATTGCATTAAGCATTATGAAGTCCTATGTAACATTTCCTATCTTTGAGAGGTATTGATTTGCCAAATCTATGACTCATGCGGGATTTTATCTCCGGAGATAAGTCTGTGTATCTGCGCCAATAAATCTTTCGCGAGAATTTTTTTCATACTTGTATATCAAATCATTTATCAATTGGAAAGTATTCTAAAGTATTAAACTATTATTTCTGATATTTTATCTTAGATATTCAAGAGTTATGTCATTTTGTAAATAAATTTCTGAAATTTGATAACTTACGAAATTAAAATTATTCGTCATTATTATTATATATTATTATTATTATTATTATTATTATTATTATTATAATATTATTATTATTATTATTATTTATTTTTGTTATTGTTATATTTATATTATTATTATTATTATTATTATTATTATTTAGTTATTATTGTTGTTGTTGGAGCGAGCGAAGTGCGTGTAGTAACGGCCTATGTTTGTGTGTGACAGCAGGGCGCGCCCCGTGCGGGGGGCCATGGCCCGGTGACGGCCGCGCCCCTGGCGGCGCTGCCCCCCGCCTCCCGGCCGCATGATGGGGCTGAAACTGAAGCGCCGTTCGCTGTGGCTGAAGGCGGTCTTCCTGCTGGGCACGGCATGGCTCACCGTGGCCGTGCTGCTGTACAGCGAGCAACGCGCCGCCGCGCCGCCGCAGCCCGCGGCCCCGCCGCTGCCCGTGCCCGACGCCGCCCACTTCCCCGGCGCCCCGGCGCCCGCGCCCGCGCTCGGTGAGTGCACGCGCGCCACGCGCCACGCCCCTCTCCAAGCGCTGCAGAATTCAATGGGCCGGCTACTGTGATCGGTAGCTTTCCGAAGTTCCTCTGATCAATACCATGCGAATGCGGGAGAAATATACTAGGAAAATTCCCACAGACCGCGCGAGATCTTTTATTCATTTTTCTGGTCTTACTCTCTCCTCTTATTAACTTACATGCACTACACTGCTACACAGTCGGGAGATCAGACGGCAACTCAGGGCTTGTCCCGGCTTGGATGGGGCTTCGCAGAGGGGGGGAATATCTAGCCGAGAGAACTCTGCTAGCCGAAGTGTAGGTCTGTCCTAGATATCACGTTCCAGTGAGGGAGAAACACCTTCATTACGTAATAGTAACTACACTTACGGGATTTATATTAACTGCACTTTCGGGACTTACGGGTCTCACCATAGCCGTTGAAGAGCCCGGAAAGATAATAAGAATTCAATCAATCGTTGAGGGCTCCATTGCGTACCCACCTTAGGTTACGACTGTAGATCTACACGAGACGATTTCGTTCGATCGCCAAGGCAGTTAACACAAAATCCACATGATAGCAGCCCAGCACGACAGGTTTTCGCTTGCGAGGGTGATATCAAGCGAAAACAGCTGGTCCCAGGAAATGAGTCTGACGCTCAGCACTCAGACAGATGAAAATACCGAGATATTTTGATTTCGGTTACAAGTGCCAAGTGTATGCCAGCGTGAAGTTAAATATGCCTTGATATTAAAACTTCAAAACGTCAAAATATGAATGGACTGAAACAGCGCGAAAGAAAAGTAATGTAGACAGATGAAAATACCGAGATAATTTTGATTTCGGTTACAAGTGCAACGAATGAATAAAAATTAGTACAGCTTGTAATCCTGTATTATGAAGGTCACGAATAGGGCAAGAGAGGAGGATCAACAGATCAAAAATAATTTACTTCTTGTAACTCTCGGATGTCATTTCCGTGTATCACCGAATAGGAAATACTCAATTTTGGTCTTCTAGTTTTAAACTCCTTTCGTTCCTTTTAACAGTGTCTGTTGATGATTCAAAATACCAATTTCTACTAATAGTCAGTATTTCCTCGGGATTTGAGAATTACTCCAATGTAGATGAGTATCAAAACAGATGGATTTCATTGTATGTGACATTAGGTGTTTCAGTTTTCTATTCATTTACCATCAATGAATGTTTTACAGCGCAATCATAAATGCGCATTCTATGAAACGATGCTCATTACCACTCTATTATGTTTGTTATAACATTTATTGTTTCCCACAGTTTATATTTACATACACAATTGTTCTTCTCATCTTTCAAAATCGGACTAACATATGACCAATTATAATACTATACTGTAACTGTTCAAATTTAGTGAAGATAATTGTTCCCGAATGCCGAAAACGAAGACGTGTTGTGGCATATGTCATGTCAGCGAGGTGTAAAGAAGGTGAACATGTGATAATTATACAACCTCGCAATATTTTAATAATTATGAAAACCTTGTTTGATACAAACATTAGAGTTGTATTATGTCTCGTAGAATATAGTACTCGTGGATAGTACTATGTGTAGCACCCATAAAATGATATTTAATTTTATTTAATGGTATTTAGTTTTATCTATCTGTAAGCTGAAAAATGAAAAACCCGTGTGTTCTACCGCTGGATAGGAAATTACTATCCAGGTCTGGAAACAGAAGTTTATCAGGAAAAAATATAAATTCACAGATTATGATACGAGTGAGACAACAGGCTCACAGGCAATCGGGAACAAACGTTTAACACAGTGTGTAACTAGGAAGCGATGTGTCCTAGGGACTAAAAACAGTGTTGTTCTGTTTCTAAACGAGATACGTTTTTTACGGAATGACATCTTTTATGAACTAGTTTAGGGATGGGGAGGTACCCCAACTTTGTAGCATGGATTATTAGAAACGTGTGAAGTTTGTTTCCATTACGAAGTCATTTTCACTTCTAAAACAATGTATGATAAACTGCGAATGTTCGCAACAGCCTGTCTAGTTAAAATCTAATAAAAGGAAAAAAAATATAAAAAGAAGTTTAAAGGATAATGAATATTATATTTATACAGAGTTAATATCAGAAATTCATTAATAAAAGAATTCTTTGAAAAATAAATGAACTTCTGTCAATGCTCAGATCGACTGACCTAAAATCTACTTTTATTTTCGTTCGTTAATTACGCGGCGCCGAGGTTCATTAATGATGGCGAATGGAGCAGGAATAGTCTAACTAATATTTTACACAGGCGCGACATCGCTTTATCTGTACACAGGCGCGACATCGCTTTATCTGGGTGTTTCATATTTTACGAGGGCGGATGTTCAATCGACGAAGGGTAACTCTCGGAATCGTAATGCATGTGGATAGCAGATCATTGTTCTCCGCTCACGACAGATTTCACCACGTGCGCTGTAGGCAACATGACATTGAATAACACGTCTGTGCATCGCGGGTTGCCTGTTCGACTGCGTGCGATATCGCCCTGGTAGGGAGTGGTCGGCAGTTTTATCACATTTGTGGGCAAATCAAGGTTCGTGTTCGCAATAAATGTCACTTTGCGCGGCAAACGTTATTGATAACAGTATATCACTTTGTGGAAGGAATGCGTGTCAGTGCAACGCCACCCCGACATGGCGTTACTGGTTGTCGGAAAATGGTCCGTGTAGAGATATTCCATTTGGATACTTTAGATCAGGGGGAGCATAACCTTATGAAGTCAAAACCTTACAATTTTATAAAATATCGTATAACTGTCCGAAGCGACAATGTTTTTACGTTTCCAGAATTAAAAATAAAATGAATAACAAATATTATACTTATCTTGAAATATTTCTTTTTCAACTTTTTGTTGGGAATTGTAGGATAGTTTAATGCGATTTTTGGCATTATTTTTTGTAAGAAAACTAAACGTTTCGTCCATTTCCCTTAATATTAATAAGCATCGATCCTCAGAAACATTACACTTCTTGCTACATGCAGCGTTCAACTATTATGACTGCTATTTCACGAGCGCGAATAAACTACCAACCTAATGCTAGTGTTGCTATTTTATAGGCATCGTCATTCAGAACCACCTTGTCGCTAGAACTGAACTATTACCGAATTAGATTGCGTCCGGGAAACATGCCAGTCGACCAGGCGTCGGCTGACCTCTCCTATTGACAACCTAACTGAGCGATGCCAGACAACCTTTCTTTTACAACTCAACTTCAGACATTTTCGAGCGTTCATCACACAATTATCCTCGTACAGAGCCATCTTCAGGGCAGGCCTGAACTATTGCCGAATGAGATTGCATCTATGAAGCATAGCAGTCTCCATGACGCCAGCGGACCTCCGCAGCTGAAGAGTCTCTTGTCAACCTTCCCTTAACTACTCAGCGTCAGACATTTTCCTCTAAAGAAAGGTGGAAGACAGAGTATCAGCTGCAATTTTGAAAGTCTGTTTAAATATAATTTTGCGTTTTACACCCGCGGGCTGCAGGCAATAGAGAGTTTTTGCAAGTCGTGAATTTCAAAGACGGAACCCGACAATTCCGGAGAGTATTCTACTGCAAATGCGCGGGCATCCAGTGTCGGAATTTTGACTAGCGGGACTGACGGGTCATTCTCCCTGTTTTGTCGTTTATGACAAATGAGTTCTTAGCTTGCATTTTACTTCGTTTTCTCTCACTACTTTACACGAATTCGAGACTAATGTCCACAATCGTGGAAGTAACGAAATATGCAATATGTGTAGTAGGAATATAATATGTAAGGAACTTTATGGTTAATTTTAACTCATGTTAATTCAAATGTGTCGGGAATAAGCTAACTTAGTGCTTAGAATTTGGAGGTTATTTAAACTATTTTCTTTGGATATGTAGACATGCAAAAACTCATTTTTATGAAGATACGTTACTTCCTATTGACGACTGTAATTATGATCTACAACTTTGGATTTTCTCGCTTGCAAAATCTTTCTGATACTCATCCACGAGTCACGGGTTGTGCAGAAAGAATTTAGACTTAAGAAAGCATTAGAAAGTGGAAGAGAATGTGCTAAGTTCTCAAACCTGCACAAGGCGAAGGTTGCCGATACCCCATCATTGTAAATAATTCTGTTCCCAAATCACTCCGTGTCGATTGTGGATGTTCAGTTCAGTGAATTAACTTATTTAAAGTTGTGTAATATTAAGATAAAACTAGACAAATTACTACATTAAGTAAAGTTAAATATAAGTAGAGGTCAGTTTTATTTTAGAAGCACAGAATCCTTTGATAAATTACGAAAAATCAGACTTTATTTTTTATTTCTATTTGTAAAAGCACGAAGTCACGAAACTTTTGCAACCGATAACATCTATTTTGTATGAAAGCAATGTGAGGGATATGATTTGTTATTTATAGACACATTTCCATGTATCGATTATTCAACAACATGATATGCATACTATTTAATGGAAAGCTTTCGTTTTTGCATATCACAGTACATTAAAAACTAGTACGCTTAAATGGCGTGCCAATGGCCTTGTTCCCAGCAAGCATTGAGTCTTTAACTTAATTAGAGCGGAACGCCGTCAAAGAGAACAACCGATTAGAGGTGTTCTAAATAGGAATTGAATCCTATGCTGACAGACGTTCAAATGAGATTAACGTAAAATTGTGTAATGTGCGTCAAAATCATTCGATGAATATATTAGAATATATGAGTTGGCTTAGATTAAAGAAGAGAAGGAAGGAAAATGGCCAAAAGGGGGGAGATGAACTGAGAAAAAGACACAAAAGACAAAAAGGAAAAGAAGACAAGCTACTAGAGGAGCGACTAAATCGTGTTTTGAATAAGGAACTACGAGGTTGAGAAGTGCAATGTAGAAGTTCGAAACTATAGATATCAGGTGAATGTTGGAGAACACGGCAAAGCCAGGCAATGAAGAATGAGGAGAGTGAACGCCGAGGGTGAATGAAACCAGGCAGTGGAAGTTTCTACGAAGAAGACGGACAGTGCAGTCTCGCGGAAGGTAGCGGGACGCCAAAAGGGAGAGCGTCGTGTAGGGTTGTCAGCAATGTTCATATGGAAGGGAGGTCACTCGACAAGCAACATAAACAACAACAACAAAAAAACGCATCAACACTTTTTCATAAATATTTAATTTAGACTAACATCAGTTCCATTTCGTTCTTCTCTCCATTTGCCATTCAAATCAAAAGATTCGTTCACAAAATGCAGATGAAGATGGTCTGAGCGACTTTTTTTTTTAGTCACTAGACAGACACGCTATCGTGCATGCGAGTGGTAGCATTCAGAAGAAAAAGATACTTAAACAATGAACGATACATAGCCATGTGATAAAATACATGACAATTAATGTGAAAATTTACTTAAAGTATGACATTTACTTAAAGTATGACATTTAAAATACAAAGGAGGACAATAGGACAATTGATGTTAATAGAGGACTGTCCTCCCAAATGGCGAACGGTTGGCAATCCCAGCGCTGCGCCGCGTCGCGTCGAGTTGAGGCGCCCAGCGCCGGCGTGCAGCGCCCGGGGTGAGTGCTCCGCACACGTCGACTTCATAACGCGCCTAACGCAATAACAGCGGGCGATAATTTGTAACCTAATAAGGGCGACGTTGACGACGGAAACAACACTCGCCGCCTGCGCTGCCGGAGACGGAGACGGAGACCGCTGGCTACTGGGCCGCTGGCTTCAGTCGGGCTCCTCTCTCACGGTCCTTCAAACATAAATTATTTTCTTTCACAGAATCCATTGTTCTTCGATTCTCAAATTAACGAAGGGATTTGTTTATTAACAAAAATTTAATCAATTTATGTACATCTAGTAAGAATGAATTTTAACAGACTTTCAGCATAACTTTTTTAATGGAATTTTAAAAATCTAAAAATGATCTCGAGTTAAAGAAACCACCCAAAAATGTTTAGATAAATCCCAAATAACACAAAATTAAAACCGCTCTCTTAGGAAAGAAATACAAAATGCTGATGGCTTCCAGAAAAAAAACTAAAACCGTCACAACGTGTACTGAGTAAAGGCTAGAGAAAGACCTGGTAATGATAAAAATGTGGAGAGAAGCAGAAAAAGAAAAGCTGCTAAAACAAATGCAGTCTACATACGTGGCTCACATACACAAATATTTTAACAATTAATAGATAAAATAATTTTTAGTACATTTATATCATTTGTAGAATGTGGTTTTAGAACTTAGCATTGCTATTTCCGATACTCACGTTCATATGACCACCGCGATTGCATCGCCTAGTCTTTGCAGATGCTGTGCAGCATTCCGAGAAAACGTACTTCATTTGGACGTTAAATTAATTCTGTGAAGGTTCACACGGGCATGTGTCGCTTTGACGGTTGTATGGAACGTAGCCAACCGACGCGAATTGAGACGGGCTGTTTCATTTATGACTTTCGGCATCACACGTCGAGTTTCCCCTTCTCAAATTACTATTCAGATTTACTCGCTGTGTGAAACACAGAGTCTATTACGTGCAAAAGGGTGAAACTAGCGTGTGATAAAAGGGGAAAAATTCAAATGGGAAAGCAGCTTTTATTTTAAGTATATCTTTCAGTACTAATGCAAGAGCTTATTTCATTGCTGTGAATAATTACTAGTACATTGAAAATAAGCATTTCCCAAGTAGATTTTGCTACGTTTTGAAATTACCAATAATCACACTTATTTTGCCATTTTAAAATATTCCTTAAGGGCCAATGTTTTATTTTATTGTCTTACTTGGTAAAAAGAGAAAGTGTTGTAATAGTGCGTTGGAAAACGGCTCATTTTCGTCAGAAGAACTCTTATTGTCGGGATCTGGTAACATAAAAGTGGACGAATATTGATTCTGTAAGTATTAAATTACCTCCTCTAACATGTGGTGTGCTCAGAATACTTGAATACTCAGTGGGATCTTGATTCCAAAAATGGACTGGCGGCAAAACATGCCTGTCTGTCCGTCTGTGGTAAAAGCTAGCGCCGAAACCGTTTTGCCAATTTTCTCCAAAATTGGCATTCCCCTAACAATTTGAAGGTTCTGGGGGTTCTCTAAGTTTGAAACTGATATTTTGATGATACAGAATATTTTCCTGAATGAAGTTGTTCTTTAAGAAAAGATCTTTAAAAACGGTTATGTACAATTTTTAGAAAATATAAGTGATTTTTGCGTAATTTTGTGTAAAATATAAGCGGTTTGTAAACTTTTTAAACAATTATTTTCTCAAATAGAGCTTCAATTTTTTTTTTAAATTTTTCTTCGTATTTATCGGACCTAAAACTGGTGATAGACTCTTTTCCAGTAAACTCTTCGTACTTTCGAAAATTGCAGAGTTAACATTTCAAAACTTCAAAATTGAAGGTACAGTGTTTTGCCTACAGAGTATGTTCAGATCTTTAAAAAATATCATGCACAATTTCTTTTTGAAAAAGAGTCGCTTTTGAGTAATTTCTGCTTACTATTAATGCAATTTATAAAAAACATATTTTCTGTAAACCAGCTACACTTTTGTCTTTAATTTTTTCCATGGATAAAACAACTGGGGCATAAAAGAGTGGCGCAGGTCTCATTTTCGTGTAACTTTCTGAAAATTGGAAAATTGGAAATTTGGAAGTAGTTCGAAAGAGAGTGTGTGGTGTTGCAGCATCACTAGTTTTAGTATTGAAACACTTATGTCAAGTAGACGGTGGATTGCTTCATCGGAGAATTTAAAACATGAACATGCAAGTTGGAAACGAATGATTCTATCTAAATATTACCATGTTGATTTAAAACTAGTGGTGCTACAACAGCGCATAGTTTTCGTAACTTTCGCAATTTAGGAAGATTCAACAGTTCCAAGAACATAGACCTGTGCCATTATATTAAACGTCTATTGTTTTATCTATGGAAAAAATTCTAAGAAAATGTTCGACCCGTTTTTGAGAAAATGTTCTTATAACAATTGCCTCAACTTTAAGCAGAAATTATCCCAAACTACCCGTTTCTTAAAAACATTGTACATAACCGTTATTAAAGATGTGAATTTTTCAAGAGTTTGCTGGAAATGGGACCAGCATTACGTATTATACCGTTCTTTGATACATACGAGGGGAAAATTTAAAGAAAAAAGTGGAGCTGTTTTTGAGAAAATAATTCTTTAAAAATTGCCTATGTTTCATGCAAAACTACTTATATTTTCGAAAAATTATACACGACTTTGTTTCAAGATCTTTTTAATGAAAGAATTTCAGTAAGGAAAAATCTCTACCTTCAAAATAGTAGTTGTAGAACCGACGCAAGTTATAAGTACTGAACACCCTGGCCAGGAATGTACTAGAATGCTACACGGATAAATCGACGTCTGGCATTGAGGAATGAAAAACAAATGCTTATACGTTTGGCTTAGGAAGTTTCCATCTATTGAAGTAATAAAATTTTTGCGAATTATAGTACAGATTGTCAAGCAGCAATAAAAAAGGTCTGAGATCCCAACTGGGGACCATGGGGCAGTTAATAGCTTAATTTGGCATACTATACAGATAGTACACTAATTCTATGGCGTCTAATAATGTTGCACGCAATATCTAGTATATGCGAAAAAGAGCATTAAAGATGGCAATCAGTTCCACTGAAGCAATCTGACGCACGTCTTTCTACGCCTCACTGACTACCGCAAATTGTTTGCCAATTATTTGTATGGAGAGCAGTTCATCTTCTATTCACCTATCAGATGAAGACAGAGGTTTGCAACGCTCTCCGCCGCCGTCGGAACCCTCGCATCGAAAGCGGCTCTCTGGCGCCTACGATCTTGGCGACAAGGCGGCTGACCTTTGGCCGCCTCCACCTTCCGGGATGGGGCGTCGCGTCGCGTCGCATCGCGGTGACAGCCCTTAGAAAGCGCACCGCGGCGCGGCGCGGTGCGGCGCAGCTGTACTTTCCAGCAGAATTTCCGCGACGTGTGGCGGAGAAAGGGGTCTTGCATCTCGGGCGATAAGGTGTCGCGACTTCCGTAATCGTCGACGTTGATGACGGTGGCGGCATCCGTACTGGTATGAGAATTCGTAGGTGTTAGGGGTAGGGTCTGAAACTTGAGTCTGAGTTTGGACCTAGGTCTGGACTGTCAGTGTTACTGTCTGTGTCGGTTTTTGAATTGGCTTATACAATATGGTTTCTAGAGAAAATGTTCATTTTAATTACAAAAGTGAAAAAATATTTTTTTAACTACGATTCAAAAACTAGTTCAAAAGTTTAGGATAACATTCTTTTCAAAGACGTTTACATTAGTACATAGTTTGCGATCAGTAATTTCAAATAAAAAAAAATATAGCATTTAGCCCTGCTGTCAGTTCCACTGCCGTTCACAGGTACGAGAAAGAGGAAGAACAAGAGGAAATTTATAGTACGTACTCCGAATGGAATAGGCACGTCGAATGGAGTACGAGTACATGATTCATAAAACGAAGACTTAGATTAGTGAACCAAGATATTACTCGAAAAGAGAATAATGAGTGAGCATTTCAAGTCTCTCATTCACCGCGAGTATTTGTTCATTTGATATCTTCGTATTCTTGGCCTGTTTGCATTGGGACACAGCGAACCTCTTACTTACAAAGAGATGAAACCCGAAACGTCGTAAACATCATGAACGAAGCTCACATACGTAGATTTGGTAACAATCCTAAATATCTCCATTGCTAATGAAATATAGCTGGGCAGAATGCATAATAGGAATTTGTACAACGGTTTTGTTGTTTGGGAAGAAGATGAGTTTCCACTCTCAGAATCCCATCAACGTTGCTGTTTTGCATCATAGATTATTATTTTCATGGCTCCCTAGAAGAAATATAAGACGAGTTTCTCTTCATCTCTTATGAAGGCATGAATACGTCAATTATTTATTAACATAATAAATGGAACTGATAAAAATCTATTAAATGTGCCGAACAAGCACAATTCAAATCTAAGAGAGGGACATCCTGAAGTCAAGCTGTTTCTGAGTTCAATTCCAGTTAAGGATAAGGAAAGAAGTATTGAAAATATGGTATTCTACCGTAATCTAATAGTGTGCACATGCTATCTACAATTAAGAATGACTCAAAGCGATAAACTGTTAGATAAAATGGCGTCACTGAGCCGCAGGTCTTTTAAGTGCAGTCATGAGAATTTAAAACACATTTTAACATTATCTAGAGAATAAAAATAGAGTCGTTTGGTATCTCTTGAGTTGCCTTTGTTAATCAACTTTTCACTTGTCTGTCATTTAGATAAGAAACCAGTTTTCGAAATTATATAGTAACTCAAATTGGCACTTGTTAAGAATGTTTCCGTATTACTGGACGTAATCGCTCAACCACTTGCGAAAAAACATGAAATGTTCAAGAAACTAAAGGGGCGTTAACACGTAGAAACAAAGTCTCGTAACTTTTCTGAAGTTAGGACATAAACTTCTTAGATCCCTTTACACGAATGGAAATATCTCCCGAAACGCGAGTCTCCTAACTCCCGGAGAGTAGTTTTCTGAGATCTCTCCGGAAAAGTATCTCCTTGCTGTTTACCCTAGATACAAATGTCTCTAGAGGTTCTTTGGCGCCGCCATGTTGAATAAGTGGCCGATGAGCAACGGCGAGCAGTTTCAGGTTAGAATGTGACAGATCTTGCATATGCCTGTACCGCTTTAATAATTTTGAAGAAGCGGAGAAAAAGAAAGAGACAATGTGTGTGTTACAGAGAAGAGCTGAGTATTTATAAAACTTTGATGGAGGAATTGCAGGAAGAGAATCTTGAAAAAAATATTTATTTACTACCTGTTCAATTGCATTGCAGTTTTTGGGATTAATAAAATAAAACAAGTTTTAATTAATAGAGGGCTAAAAATATCTATTGGAAAACGTGATCGTATTCGAGAAAATAGTTTTGACCTAATGAAAAGTTTTGAAAATGGATAAGTTGATAATTTGTTACAGAATCTTTTTGTGAAGTTAGGTATAAACGATTTGAAAGAATCAATTTTAATTATTTTTTATTGACTAGGGAACATGTAAATTTTTGAAATGAATTTATTTTGAATTATTTGAAATTTGTTAAATTTGGTAGTAAAGGCATTACACCATATAAAGCAAGTGTATGAAAGAGAACGCCTTATGATAGCTTTATATAACAAAATTCCACAATTAATTCGTAACTAACTTATTTGTTAAAGGAATGTATATAATTAATATAATAATATTATTATTATTATATTATTATTATTATTATTATTATTATTAAAAAGGATATAAAGAGGATTTGCGTACAAACAATTCGCAGGTGTAACTAAAGAAGGATTTGATTTGTCATTAGGAAAAATATCTCGAGCAATTGAAAAGAAAGATACTGTCATACGGAAATATATTTCTTGAGGATAGATACTTGCTTTAACGCTATGGTTTTTGGCCATAGGAGATACATAGTTCTTTGTCAATTTTATTTATAATTCCCCAGTGTAAAATTTCCCCAAAGATTAGAAATCCACGGACCACACTGGAACGACGCACAGACATAGAAAAGCTGATCGAGTACGTGGATACATACCAAGAGAGCACAAACTCTTCCAACTCTATTTGAATAATATTTATCTCCCAGGAGATACGATTTCTCAGCGATACCAGAGCCTTTACACTGTTTTCTCATGGAAACTTCGAAGATCTTCTGTGACGTCATGTCTTCGGAGAGAAGATCGCTCTCCTGAGAGTTTACACGTGTCTCCTAACCAATTCCGGAAAGTTAGGAGAGAAAACTCTCTTCGTATAAACGCCCCTTAAATGAGACAGGAGAACTCTTGGAAAACTAGGAGAATAAGTGAACGGTGTTATGAAAACGATTGGTTGTAAGGTATAACACACGTCTGAAAACACATTAAAACGGAATAACGCGAAACGAATTTAGGAATTACTGAGAACAAACCAATGGAGGTGGCAAGCGAATAATTTAGGACCCTAAGAAGGGTTGGGAGGGGAAAGATGGCAGGCCACGCCGTTTGGGAAGGGAGGGCAACCGCTGCTCCCGGAAGGTGAGGGTTCTTGAGACGCCGAACACGAGGATAAAGGGCGCTTGGCGCTCCAGAGTGGACTACAAGTGGACGAGTGATCTGCCCTCGAGTTGAAGACCCTATCGAGAATCGACATCAGGTTCCCTGAGCCCTCACCGCCAAGCAATTTAGGGCGCTTTCGGATCGTCCATTAAACACGCCGCCACTTAATGTTGAGATAATAATGTCAATGTCAGTCAATTCAGTGATCCTGTCACACGTTACCTGTGTTTCGCATTCATCTGAAGAAAACCCTTTGGATGGATTGCAACATAAAAGTACTTTCGTGATTGGTCACGCGGCAGACAAAATTCACTCTTTACGCTTCGCCGCCTTTCGCACCCAAGTTTTCGCAATCTACTCTGATTCAAATGAAGTGCGATTCGTCACCGCTGCAACTTAGGCAAGACGAGTTATCTCGATAAGTCAGAGAAAGGAATCTACCAATCTTGCGGCATGGGGACGGAGCATCCCAGCGGAAGTGTTTCCGGAAATGTATTGCGCGCGATTTACCCGGGTGCGCCGCTGGGCCATCCACATTCGCCACGGCGCGTCGCGGCGGCGGGTGCAGGAGCGGAGAGGACGAAGAAGATGCAAATTGAAGTGGGTATGAGCAAGAAGGACAATGTTTAAGGTCGACAAAATGACTGATGTTTAAAGAGCATAAGCACAGTGTATGAGACATCCTAAAAGATAAGATCACGCGGAAAATGTTACAATTGAAAACGTGGCCATGTGAAGTTTCAAGTAATGAAAAGCAGCATGTGAGCGTTCACATGGATGTCGGGTGCTCTCTGTTAAGTAAATGAAGATAGCATACGCGAGCGTAGCTGAGAAATTGTTGGAAGTGTTTCTACGAGAGAGATAAACTACAAAATGGTGTAGAGTCTGGGAGAAGACAGGAGATGAGGATCTGTACGTGATGAGGAAAATTCTTTAAATATTGGTAGAAACAGCGCAGGCGAATAAAACAAACCGGGTGCAGGATACAAAACGGGGAGTCTAGGTAGGTAAAAGAAGCGATGAAAGAAAAGAAGATTCGAAAATAAGTAGGAGGTGGCGACAAATTAAATGAGCTCGGGGGAGGCGGTAAAAGCGCCAGGCGTCTGGAATACGACGGGACGAGAACGGGAGGGACGGGAATGGATGAGGCGGCGCGAGGCGATTCAGGGTGAAACGGAGCGCGGCGAGCGAACCTTCCACTCTTCCTGTCTCCCCGCCCTCACGGGGAAGCGGCGGGGAGGGGAGAGGTGGTGCGTCGCGCGCGTCGCTCCGCATATTTCCCGCCGCCCTGACCGGGGAGCTAATGCCCCCAACCAAAGCCCCGGGCCGGAGGCCGCGACGCGACGCCACGCCGGACGGCGCGGCGCCCACGCCAGCCACGCGGGCTCGGTTTCGCTCGCTCACCCAGACTCACGCGCCCCCTCACCCAGTCTTCCTCACTCGGTCACCCAGACGCGCTCGCCCTCCCAGCCTTACGTGCTCGCTCAACCCAGCCTCGCTCGCCCCACACCCAGTGTCCCTTGCTCCTTCACCCAGCCTCGCTCGCTCCCTTAGCCATCTCCCACGCTCCATCACTCAGCCTGGCTCGTTCACCCAGACTCGCTCGTCCACCCAGCCTTACATGCTCGCTCAACCCAGCCTCGCTCGCCTCCACACCCAGCCTCACTTGGCCGCTCGCTCACCTAGCCTTACTCGCTCGCCCAGCCTCACTCGTTCACCCAGCTTGCTAGCTCATCCAGCCTCGCTCGCCCATTCAGCCCGGTCGCTTCTCCACCAGATTCGCTCGCTCACCCAAGCAGTTTGCTCAGCCCCTCTTGTACAGCTGTATTCACGCAGTTTCGCTCGCCCATCCCCGCTCTCATTGACCTCTTGGTTGAAACAATTACCGGGCGTGTCTCCCCTCCCCTCATTCCTCGTCCATCGCCTCTCATCACTGTTCGCGTTCCTTTCGCCCCATTTCACTCTTATCCTCATCCTTGTCCACATCCATTACCTTGCCCACATCCCTGCGGCGATCTTTCTATCTGTCGGAGACCATTACAATCCACGCAGCCCCTGTGACCCTGAACAATCAATTGACAGTCCACACATTCCCTGTTTCGAATTGTAACAAAAGCCTCGTATCACACCAAGTAGCGTACACGCACGTCCCCTGCTGCTTCAATCGGCTACTCTCTTCCACTCACCTTGGTGCCGTATCACTTCCATGTGTTTCACGTAGTCCTACTCTCCGCTCTCGTGTATTTAATTCCCGCTCTTCCTTCATTCTCCCCCGTATTTCCTGACCCGTATATCTCTACGCGCTCAACTTGTTTTATCCCCCTTCTCTAAACACCCGCGCGTGTCTCCACCCATATTCGTATACCCGCCTCATCCTCCCGTCCTCTTGCTCTCTTGCCAGTTTCCTATCCGCCCTCTCGCCTGATCTCCTTCTGCCCGCTCGGCAACCCGGTCTCTCCCAACTGCCCTGTCGCCTAAGCATTCTCCCTCACCCGCTCGTTCACCGCCCCGCTGTAGCCGCCCCCGCTGCAGCCGCCCCCGCCGCAGCCACCCCCGCCGCAGCCACCCCCGCCGCAGCCGCCCAGCCCCGCCGCCCCGCCGCAGCCGCCCCGCCGCAGCCGCCCCGCCGCAGCCACCCCCGCCGCAGCCGCCCCCGCCGCAGCCGCCGCGCCGTCTCGTGGCAGCCGTCGCTGCGGCGGCGCCGGAACGTTCATCGCGCCGCAGAGCCGTTCCGCCCACGCCCACGCCCGCCTTCTTTACGAGCCATTTGCCGCGTCGCGGGCGAGGGCGCCGCCCCGCCCCGCCCTCCACCAGCGCCGCTCCGCCCCGCCCCTCCGTTGACCCGGCTGCATGCGCTCGCGGCAAACGCGGGAGCCTCTCCGTTACGGTCGCGGACTTTGCAGATGTGGTTAAGGATTAAGCGTTTACTGTTGGGGCTGGTGGGAGATAGCATTTTGTTAGGTTTAGTGATCTGGAGTCTTTGGGATCCCTAAAGAGCGCTTAAATCGACGCTGAAATTCGTTTTTCAAGAAACAGCATATGTATTCAATACGTTGTCTCCTTGAATCCAAAATCAATTGATTATTCTGAATTCAATTATTGTTTTCACTAAGATGGTGAAAATTCTTCTGAATTCTGTAGTATCCCATTTATAATATTAACACTAGTTCTTTATTAGTGAAAATAACGATGATGCGTGAATATTTTTTATAGTATTATGCAACTTTGATGACGGCTTCTATGTTGTGAAATATTGATGTATTTCAAGTATTTCGCTATTATAATAAAATTAGGCCAGGAAAATTTGCAGTTTTTCTTCTAGGATTTTTTTGGGAATTAATTTTTGCCTAATATTCAATAAATTGTTTACAGTAAAAATATACCAAGGTTTGCAAACTTATTGTACATTGTTGTTTGTTTTAGAAAGTTGTGTCAAGGTATGAAAATCATTGTATGAAAGTGACAGCTTTCTTATGTGTAAAACATCCGGAAACCATGCTAGTATTCTTTCTTCTCACAAATGTCATTTTATTTTCTTACAGACATCCCAATGTTGCATAACTTGCATAACCAACAAGATGTTGAGAATAAGCCTTTCCAAAACTATGATGTAATGATGCATTGTGTTGTGCTGAACCGGCAATTACTGGCTTTAATCCAACGGCATGTTTCCCACTAGAAGCATCGTGATGTGAGATGCACGGGAATACGTTTCATCAATTATTCATCCTACATGAGAACGTTGAAGCAACACGTACTCATCTACGAGGCAAGATAAACTAGTGTTATAGAATGGCTCAGACTTTTTCGTAGTAAAGATTTCTGATCTCCTTGAGGTGAGCTGCCTTTACGGTCTTGCCCCATCATCTTACCAGCTGCCATCTATCGCCGCCCAAATTACATTTTTATGAAATTTTCTCAACTTTTCGGTTTTTTCGTAGTAGAATCGTAATATGATTTTAAGAATATTAAATAAGAGTAAAACATCGTCCTAAATAGCAATTTTCATTCAAGAAATTAGAACCGATTTTAACAAAATGGCGTTTAAGCATTACTGTACATATTTCACAGGAATCTATTGAGTTTTCTAAAAACTTCATTTCAAGTCATTTGAAGAATTTTCACTTACAAACGCAATAACGTATTCAAATTCTTAAAAATGGCCACAGTAACGGCGTGAGAGATAGTTTAAAAAAAGTTTGTAATTTTTCAAAAAACAAAAAAAATACACAAATATGAACTTTGCGTCATATTAAACAGTGAAATTAGCACTGTCCGCAAGAAAAGGTTTAGGCAAAAAATTGGAAACATTTTTGGGAAAGTGCCGTATGAGCGTTTCTGAAAATCCGGAAATTTGAGCTCATTTTCTCAGAAAACTGTTGATTTTGAAAGAAACTTTATCTAACATTATTTAAAGCACATAAACTCAACAATACAATGATGTGAACAAATATATAACACAAACATTACCAACGTGAGAGACAACTAAAAAAAGTACATTTTTGTAATTTTGAAAAAACAAAAGAATAGAGCATTCATGCCATCTTATAGAGCGCATTTAGCACTATACTTAACAAAAGTTTAAAGAAAAATTTCGAGCCGTTTTCAGAAAATCTTGTTTGTGTGATTTTTTTTAATTGCAAATATTGGAGGCAATATTGCTCGAAAACTACTCAAATTTGCAAAAAAATGTACACGACCTTATTGAAAGAACTAATTATAAGCAACAAATTTCAATTGAACGAAAAAAAACTCTATCTTCAATTTTGTAGTTGTAGGAAGACGTCGAAAAAAATTCAAACTTTTGCAATTTTCCAACATTTAGTGTTAACCGTGAAAATCGGAGACACGTTACCTTCGTAAGTGTACTTTACTCTACTCTTATAATAAATTGAAAGAAAAAATCTGGAGCTGTATTTGAGAAAATTAAGTACCCCAAAAATTAATGAATGCGTTTCAAAATTTCAAAACTTTAACTAGAGCTAGATGGACAGGGTTTCGTCACTTTGGAAAAAATGACGAAACCCTGTCCATCCATGGAAAAAATCCTGCGAATGGGTTTAGGCGCTAGCAGTGTTGACAAACAGACAGACGTACGTTTGCTTTCAATTGGTTTTTCGACATCAAGGACTCACAAAACTGGTTCAGGCTACACCACGTATTAGTTTTAGCAACCGATTTTATTCACTTTTTTGTCATCGGGCCCGGTATTGATTTTTTCTGCCGAAAATCCGCCGTTTTTCGCGCAGCTTACATACTTTCTCTATACCATGTATATTACTCTGTATGTACGTACGTATACGAGAAAGTGAAAGAAACAATTAGGCTTAGAGATGTACTAAGAAAGAATGAGTTGCGAGAAATGAAGTTCAGAAGTCAAAAAAATAGAAAATAGGTAAGAAATTTTAAAATGTAATTCCATTTAAAGAGAACGGGAAAAGTATAAAGAATCGTAACAATGGCCAAAATAAGACTTGCTTTTAAAAAGGTTTTTTTCAAAATATTAGTACTTGTGTTTTTTAATATTATGTAAGCTTTTACTTTTCCTTTTCCAAAATACGGAATAATTCCAACTTTCACTGAACCACATTTTTAAATTTCCAAGTTTGCAAAAGTTTATATTTTTTCGATATCTTCACCTTTAATATTAAAGCTTTTCTTGATTCCCTATAGTAAATTTTAACTTCATTTAATGTAAAATTTTTCGAAATATTAATAGTTTTGGAGTAATTTTGAAATAGGTCAATGCACTTGTAGATTAAATTGGAGTGTACTAATTTCATCGGGGGGGGGGAGGTTGAAGTTACGGATGAGGTTTGGACCTACGAATCTGAAGGCCGGGTGTGATTCCGCCATTGCAGAACAATATTTTTATTCTTAATTTTAACCCTCTATCAGAGGAAAGTGACCAAATTAATGCGGTGTTCATCCGATTTTCATGAAGACGTGTCAACTTTTGAAAATTGGAAAATTTCCATAATTGTGAATTTCAGTTACCGCTCTTCCTTTATTAAAGAGTGTTTATTCTGAAGATGGCTGAAGAATTAGCAGGATCCAATTTGCCGTGTTGAAAAATTATTTGTCCTTTACAAATAATTCGAGAAAGAATGTGCTAAAGTAGCATCACTCATTTCATTTGTTCTAAATATTATCACAAAGATGCTACGCAAAGCACACCTCTTTTATTGGAAATATAATTCACATTAGATCTTTATGCATAAATTGTTCAACAATTAAAAATTAATGTTCGCAATAAAGCTGATATAATATTACTATAATTATCATTTTATTAGGTCCCCAGCGCAATTGAACTTACTGATCTTAGACCTCCTGCGTAATTCGACTTCGTCCTTTTAGACCTCGGAGTGATTGGGCATATTCCGTCTTTGTCCTCCCCTACCATTGAACCTGTGCGCGTTTGATCTGACGCACGACTAGACCAGGGGTTTGCAACGGTTTCGGTTTGTAGACCCCATGGGAGTCCATGAAATTTTAAAAGGGGTCAATGATGATCAAGTGGTCGATTGGGCGTCAGTAGTCAAATTTGAACCAGCGCCTGATCAATATAATCAAGTTTCCATTCATTATAAAAAAAGAACAAACTTCATATTGATTTCTGGTATAAATCAAAAAGTCGATATAATAAATTCAAATTAACTCCTCTTCTTTCGAAACCGTCGTTTATTCTTAAGAAGTAGATGTTCATAAAACAAAACAAACAAACAAAAATAACTATGCAATCACAGTGATACTCTATAGCACAAGAAAGTATTCGTCGCAATACGCACGGGAAAGGTGTTATGGCCAGTTCTTAAAAACACATTTTTTAACCACTGCATTTCAATAAAAGGAATTTGATTATAGATAATCGAGATATTTACGAAAATATTGGTCTATGAAATTGTTTATGTGCGATTTTTGGTGTCATGATTATATATGCTGTATGTATGGCGAAAACGTAAGGGGGTCGAATTTTCCTAAAGGGGTCCGATTAAAGAAAAAGGTTGGGAATCCCTGGACTAGACCTTCCGTCCCTGGACCTAACATCTTAAAATCAGCTGCCGCCCGAACCGAGGCAGCTGCAGGTGGGTGTCTGCTCGGCGGCGCGGGCGCAGCTGCGTACGTCTTTCCGAGGCGCCTCTCAGAAACTCGCGTGGCGGAGGACACTCCGCTTATATCGAACTCCGATAAGGGCGCTCAGGTGGGCCGATTACAGGGCGGGCAGACTGGCGCGCCGCACTCCGCCCCGCCTCACCCCGCCCCGCCCTTCCCCTCCCCGCCCCGCCGTCCACGAAGGAGGAGGAGGAGGAGAAGAAGGAAACTTTGCCGCCCTGGTGTCAACCGCGGAAACTTTTTATTCGCCCGTTTTGCGCGGCTTATCCCCGTGTTTAGACGCGCGGAGACCTCCCTCAGATGGTGATGCGATCGGCGTTTACCGTTTCATGTGCTCTTCCTTTGAGAAAAGAGGATAGAGGTTGGGGTGGGAGGGTTACCGAAGATAATTTAAGAGCAAGGGAGATTAAAATCAACTATCGGAAAATGTTGAAAAGTGGTAGGCGTATACAACAGATACTATGTTGGCTTTTAAAACACCGATATTCTGAAATTTAATGCATCCAGATTGCGCACTATCGATAAAGAAGTGAATAAGACAATCTTAGAGAGTATGACAATCCCCTAGATTTAACGGCAATATTACAATAGAACACCTTGTGTTTGAATAACTACAACGAAAGGGGCATATTTTATTAGGATATTACGAATGAAATATAATCAGGACAAGCTGTTTTTATATAGGTAGTCTTCTTTTTGTTACAATGTCCCAACGCTGGTGTGTATTAAACCTATGCATAAATTTTATTATTAATTTTCAAATAAGTAACATATTTTGGAAGTCCATGCCTCTTGTTAGAAATTACACCAGAATATTACGTTTATTATTGCCAAACGTTCTAATAATTCAATTAAATAAGTTTACTATTAGAGTGTATGCTATGTTGAAGGATTGTTTCAGATGTATAGTAGCTTGCCAACACTCGTGTCTTACAGTTTGAGTCAAGTTCAGTCAGCTAAATTTTGAGTGTGTCGCAAACCCTCGAAAGTGTAAATGAATCTGTCTTCTGGACAGACATGTCACTCGCGGATAGAAATTTAGGTCAGTCACATCACATCGATGTCGACATGAGTGGTGTCACAGTCTTTCAAGCAAGAACACTTTTCCCGGAAGTCTGAAACAGATATTTCAGGATAGAATTACTGTTTTAATTTGTGCTCCTGAATGGTTCATTGACAAAACTTATGCAAAAACTTCAATAAACCGACGTATCATTAAAGATATTCATTGATTTGGTCCCTAGATATCTGAGCTGGACTTATTACATTGGTCCCGATATCAGTTGTATAATATATCAGTTAAGTAATAATTTTAATTTAATATTTCAACTCTTCCTTAAACAATAAATAATAGTTAATCGTTGGCGTCAATTTCATTTCATCAATAGTATATGCGATCTCTTATCAAAAAACCCTTCAAATTTGCTTTTGAAAGTAAATCGAGTAAAATTTTTTTAAAGGAAAAGAAACATAGAAAACAAACAAAAATGATTACCAGAAAGAGAATCAGTCTACATTAAGTCGATCTTCCTGAGAACCAAACCATTTTTACCATAAAACCAAAACATTTTTAATTGCTTGAAGACATTCTTGGGGAAGTTCTAACGTCCTATCAGTGATACTCATTACATCCCATCACATTTCAGAAGTTATCATCAATGACGTATGTCCAAGAGCCACAACAGTTACAAAAACCAAAATAAGTTGAAATCTAGTGAACTTTTGTTTTCGGTTCTACAACATCGGCACTATAACATTGAAAGGGTTTTCGCTTCATGAAATCTTTTCGAAGATAATTATTGTTTCACTTGCAAATAAAAACACCGAATACTAAATTATCTCGGGACAAATAAAATTATTTTTTAAACTTAATTTCTTATAGTTCGCCTTTCGTCTTTCCGGGATTGTGAAGAGTTCAATGTTGCATACAATGAATTTATTTGACCATCCTCAAGAAAATGAGGGTCTTAGTATAACCACTCCTTTTATTAAAAATGTTGTGTTTATGTAATTTGACTACGGGAGGTTTGCATTTATTGTTTAGAAGTAAAGAGAGGGTGTTTGCGGGAAAAATCGAGACATAATGTTATAAATTTGGGTGGGTGAAAAAGACCTTTGGAGGTATGTGAATCAAATGCGCGAAAGATAATGTGCGTTTTAACCGAGAGTGAATATTAGAGTGTTGGAACACATCAGAAGGCGAAAATAAATTTTTTGAGAGGCATAAACAATTTTTATCTTCATGTATTAAAACCGACATTCTAGTTGATATAATTTAATGAAGATTGTATGAACGAAAAAATGCATGATATAGAACGATTTTCCTAAGGATGAGCCAAAGTGACAGTTCGCGAAAACAAGTGAACATCACATGTATTTCAGAGAAGAATCCTCCGCCGCGACAATGTTTAGTCACGCCCCTTCGTAAAGTGCTAATGCCTCCAGTGAAAACATCGCTATGCAGAAGTCTAAGAGTTTCGCTGAGGTATATGCACGTACGCGAGCCCGGAAATATTTAAATTAATTAACGTATGTGGAAAATCTCTCAACATGCTCTCACAATCAGTAAAACTGCCATGAATGTAAATAGAAAGAAAAATGATTTTAAGCCGGAAACACGTGCACCGGTACGCATCTCGCATTCAAGTCTCGGTTTTAAAATAAACATAATATTTATCACACAAAAAGTAAATTCAATGTAATATATAAAGAAAAATTTTTTACAGAAGAGCACATACTGCAAGTTCCTAATATCAATTATTTCTCGCAGCGCACTATATTTTTGTCGGACAAGGACACCACAAAAGGAAGTGTCGAAGCAATTTACAAGTTAGCCAACTGCAAACGAACGAATGCGGAAAGGGAGTCTAATGGGCTCAAGGGCACAACGACCACAGAACCTTCAGTTATGTTGCCAGCACTAGCTGTCACTTTGGCTCAACCTTAAGAAAATCGTTCTATATCGGCTATCATTCAAATTTTTGACTGAAAAGATCAGCGTGAGACTCACTAGATTTTTGTACTTTCTATGTAATGAGCGCAACACAATAATCAATATTCTTTTAAATACATTTGCAATTTAACAATGTATACATGTAAAATGCGGAGAACGTATGAAGGGAAAATTGAAATAATGTGCAATACACTGCAAAGGAAACGTTTTTACATAAGGAAAAACATAATTCATAATTTTTATTTATTAATAATTTTACATAATTAGAAACATTTTTCCAATCTTTATTATGCTTTAATATTTTCTTAAAAAAGGGTGAAATACTTTACAAATCTTACCAGGTAAAAATGAAAAATACACAGAATAAAGGAGAAATATCAGAAAAATTTGTTCCAGAAAAATAGAGGCCATTGTCGTATTAAAACCAAATAGTATTTATAGTTCTAAAAGAAATACACGCAGAGCAAATTATGTGGATTATACAATGTAACTAGTGTTGCTAGAAAATGCCACAGACTTTCTTGTAGTAAAGTTTTCTAATTTCCTTAAGTACATTTTTTAAATTTCTCTACTTCTCGGTTTCCTTATAGTATAACACAAATATTACTTAAAGAAGTGTAATATTTAACTCTATTCTTACAAGAAATTTAAATAAAAATGTTGGACCAGTTTTTGAGAAGATTTTGAAAATGTTCCAGGGCATTCACGTACAGTACCTCCAAATTTTAAAGAATATTTTTCAAAATTTCAAATCTTCAACTAGAACCAGATGAACAGAGTTTCTTCAATTTGGAAAAAAACCTACGAAAGGTTTAGGCGCAAGTAGTGTTCACAGACGGTTAGACGGACGGACGTTTTGGCGTCAATTGCCTTTTCGGTATCAAGGACCCACAAACAAGGTATTCTAACTACACCACGTGTTAGAGGATTTGTTTCTTTCTTTAGCAACTGGTTTTATCCACGTAATCAGGGCTGGGGAATGAATTTTTTTCTGCCCAAACCCACCGTTTTTTCGTGCTATATTACTTTCTCTATACTACGTATATTACACCGTCTATACGTAGGTATACGAGAAAGTAAAAAATCGGAACATGCACAATTTGTGCATCTATTAAAAACTTCATTGATGATTCTTAAAAAAAATCTTCATTTGTTCTAGAAAACTGTTGTCTGTATTTATTTTTGTTCAAACAGTCATTGTTATATTTGATGCATTGTAAGTGCAATTTGAAGTCATAAAATTGCGAGTGGAATAAACCTCTTACCTAACTCAATTACCCTCATTTTACCTAACCGAAAGAGTTTTTAAAGAAATTAATCCCACTAAATGTTCTGAAAATACAGAAATCAGAAAAACATTCTGGGGTTAAAGAAGGAAAAACTGTTGTTAGTTATCCCCGATGTTACTTTCGCATGCAGAAAGAGCGTACGAAGATGAATATATTAATGCAACGGCTAAAGGCGTATACTTATGTCATTGTCATTTACATAATGCAAACGAGTGAATCAATATAAACTTTGAGAATGTTTCTCATATTCTTCGTAAATCACCCACAAACCTTTTTGGTGTGTCATGGCATGTTCATAACTATCTAACCTTGGAATACGATCTAAAAATTTGACATACGACCTTGAAATACAATCAGTGGGTAAAGTATATCCACTAAGAGGTTCCTTTTGCGAAGAATGAAGTAAACATAGGTCGCCTGTTGTTCGTTTGCGACACAGGAAATTCCACACAAACGATAATGTAACTCGCGAGAGTGCCTATTGATACGGGCACTGCTTCGAGACCCATCTGAACATCTGACCGTATCAATTTTTTTTTCGAGCATACCGGTGACCTCACACTGTCGCAGAAATAGTTCTTTATGTTTTTATATTGTTCAAAACCATTTATATACATTGCTTTCATTGACTGTTTTTCACGCTACTGTCTTATTTATAAGAAAAGCATAATCTAAGGTGTTGTAATAATATTATATTAATACCACCACTAACTGCACAATGAGTAGAATTCGTTCTTTAGATATAGTTTCGACATACATCACCTATTTAAAAATTAATTGTTAAAATGAGCAAAGCAATGCGTTGGAAATAGGAAAAGCTTAACTGAAAAATCTTTCCAGATTTATTCACTGTAAGTGAATTGACGTAAATATTCGCTCCTTGATAAAACGAGTCATCTTCCCGCTGACTACAGAGGCAATGCTAATTGTAAGGCAAACCAGTCCCAACAGCAAGATGTTTATTTGTTCACGCTTCGCAGTGTTTATTTCCTACGGAAGAGGAGGGTCAGGAAACATCCCTACTTCTCGTTAGTTTTGAACTCAAACCTCTATTTTTGGCGGTAACTGTAGAAACTATTTTATCACTTGCATTTTGACTTTTTATTACATTAATAATGCGACCTCCTTACGAGAAAGTATGGGGCATTCTACATTTTGAAAAATTGGAGTAGTAAACCCGGTTTATATAGCGTATTCATTATTAGCAACATGAAACAATAGGCTTTCCACATAGCCCCATTTCATTTAACGTAGGGGTAACGAAGGTACTTGTATTTACTAAATCCTCTTCAGGAATGTCGCGTCAACGTGTCTTGCGGGCTACAGCGCCCAGAATCATTTAAATGCTTTCGGCTGTACAGATGACCACGCGAGTTCGTTCGTATTGCCGACAAGTCGGTGATCGTAACGTGTCTTTCCTCAGGACTGAAGTGTTGCATTAGAGCCTTGAGTATTTCACTCGATTAGCAGACAGCAATCCAATCATAAAATTGTTTTCTTTTATATTTGAAGGCAAATACCGTGACGTTTCTGATGTTAATACAGGAGTACCTCATTCGGGCGCATCTGTTGTATTTGCCAACTTATGTGAAAATGAATAAATTTTATTATTATTATTATTATTATTATTATTATTATTATTATTATTTTATTTTTGAAAATAATGTATTTCTTGACTTTTAAACTCAGACATCCGAATATATCTTTAGATGATGTTAATTCAGACTTATTTTTTCAAAATAAACTTATATTGAAATATCAGCATGGATAATTAAATTTTGCAGTTCAGTTTACTGTCCTTCCATAATTCACCCAATCGGGAGCTTAGATCTTGTCTCGACTGGATCGGTGCCCCGCTGGGTGAGATGATTCTTAGAGTGAACCGCGTCCCGACGTTTCGGCGCAGCGCCGGATCTCACTTTCTAACTAGGGGGAACACTACCGCCACCTTCCTGAATTGAACATACACTAAATGTACGGGAGCAAAGCTCAACGTAGTTGAAGCTAAAACTCAACCGTCGGAGCGTGTGTTTTATCTGAACATCGAAAGAAACCACTTCGCTTCCACGTGTCATCTTTGGAGGGACCGCAGCAGCAATGAGGATGCAAAAAAAAACAACCTCGGTGTAGCAGGGAGACTGTTATTCCTTCCCAGAGTTTGCTTTCCTCGACGCGAGGGAGGGCGCGCGGCGGGCAGTGTACGCGGACGCTCCCGGGCGGAAGACGCGCGGCTACCCGAGGGGCGTCGTCGGCGAGCGAGCGTCGCGACGCCCGACGTCGCGGCGGCGGAATGCGGATGCGCGGAACGCCGCAAGGCGCCATTAGTCCCATCGCTTTCTCCCCATTAGGCCCCGTCGCCCTGCGTCACCCTGTCCTGCCTCACCCCGCCCACCCCCGCCCCGCCCCGCCACGCCACGCCCGGTGACGTTGACGCCGGATGATGGAAGTTACGGAGGCTCGCACCAAACAGGTTCGAGGGCTCGAACCCGGACGGTAACGACACTGGCTTCTTGGCTGGGACGATTGCAGGCGCTCGCTGCCTGGAGCATTCTTTTGGGCTGCTGACCGCTATTTTCTGGCCATTCTCTGATCAATACTAGGCGAATGGCAGAGCGGGACCATAACCAACGGGCCACGGACCGCTCGCAATGGTTCCTTCCTCGTCGTCGTCCCCTCTTCCCCCCTTACACCTTTAACCTTACGCCTCCTCTCTCTCTCTCACACACACACATTCACCACACTACCACACATGTCAGAAGGCGAATCGGGATCTTAGACCTTGTTCTGGCTGGGGCTATGCCCCGCTGGCAGTGATATCTGAAGCCGTAAACTTCCACAAAGCTGATGTGAAGGTTGGCCCCGGATAACACGTTCTATCTGAGCAGACGCAGCTCCTGCATATAGCATTTACTTCCCGTACGGGATTTATAGCATTTGACATGCCCGGAAAACAAAATAATCAATCAATCCATAATGTTAGCACACTTTAGTTTTTTAAATGACTTGAGAAGTTTCTACAAAATTCTTGCTAATTTGTTACGAAAGAACAAAATCTGTCGTTCTGTAACTAATACCGGAATGCCAAATGTTGCTAAATGTATAAAAACGTAGCCGGAAAATTCCAGGAAAATTAAGAAATATAAAGATTTAAAAAAAATTAATTTAAAAAATCCAAAGTTATCCTTATGTTTGGCGTTGAGTTGCTAGTGGAGGTGAGACGATAGCGCCTACCAATTAACGCCCAACATAATTTGTTAGTACATCGCTGGCCTATTGTTTTCGCGTCCGTGGACGCATTGTTGGAGCTCTCTGGTAGCATGTGTTAGCAAATTTTAGTGTTTGCAACTTTTTTGCTATGTTGCTAAATTATAATGTTGCTAAATTAAAAAGCCGAAAAAATATGGGATCAGCTTGGGGGTCTCAGCTTCAATTGATGTTACTGCTGTGCCTGTGACCGGGAGGTCCTAGGGTACGAGTCTCATCAAGGTTTTCAACACTACTACATAGCTGCGCTCTGTTCAGCTGCTGTCTGGAGGAAAATTTGAGCGGTCGCCTGCACAGATTGGTAGTTTTCCATGGTGTCTCCGATCAATACCAAGAGAATGCCGGAGCAGTACCCTAACAAATGGGCCACGAACCGCGCGCGACCTTTCCTTCCTCTTCCTTGTCCTACCTCACCCCTTGCACACACACACACACTAACATGCACTACACTACCACACATGCCGGGAGACCAGTCGGGAGCTTAGAGCTCATACCGGCAGGGGCGGTGCCCCGTTGTTGGGAGATACTGGGTTGGGGAAAATCCCCCAAGCCGACGTGTAGATCGGATTGGCACCAAACGCGCCATCCAATGATGGAAGATCATCGCCACCTTGAGCGATAATAGCATCCACTACGCTTACGGGACTAATGACCATAGTAGCTGTCGCGCCCTGATAATCAATCATTCAACGAAATATGGAGCAGAATATGTTTAATACTTTGACTTTAGGTATAAACTGTTGGATTAATTTTATTGTTGTGAGTATGTGTCTCAGTTGCAGTTTGCTCGCTCCTAGATATTTCAAAATAAATCACCGATTTAACCCGGAAAGACCGGCATGAAATATGAAATGTGGAGTTGCTGTTGAAATAGACTCATCTCCATCTTAGTAACTATTTCTAAAAAAACAAAGTATGGAATGTATTTAATCGTAAAATAAAAAAAGCTGAACGTGACTTCGCTAGTAACCAAGTAATGCAATCTGATGAGATAAAATTTAAGATGCGTTTTTTGGAGAGGAAATAGAACCGTTTGAATAGACGCTTCACAAATACACAATTGTGGAAAGGCTACTACGTGTCGTCATCAGTTATGGATATTGCGACTTTTGTAGGCGTTACTTGTAGGCGACACTTGTATTTTTGCAATAACCTACTATACGTTAGAAATTTACAAATACTTTGGGCCGGGAGAGATGGCTCAGGGCATCAACTGATGTCACTGCAGTCCCTCTGATCGGGAAGTCTTAGGTTCGAGTCCCGACGGGGGGCAGGATTTTCGACACTTAGCTTGTCAGCTAGGTCGAGTTCAGTCGCTGTCTGTGTGAGAATTCTAGTGAATGCTGCTCTGGTCGGTAGTTTTCCGTGGTTTCTCCGATCAACATCAGGCAAAAGCCGGAATAGTACCCTAACAAACGGTCCAAGCACCGCGCGCTATCTTTTCTAACTGTTCCTTGCCCCATCCTCTCCCCGTACACACTCTTCCACAACATGCACTTCACTACCACACATGTCGGGAGCTTAGATCTTGTCGCGGATGGGACGATACCCCGCTGTTGGGAGATAACTGGTTGAGGAAAATACCGCAAGCCGACATGTAGATCGCCACTGGAGCTCGCTATCCTGCGACGGGAATATCATCGCCATCTCCCACGATAAGAACATCCACTACACTTCAGGACTAATGACCTTAGTAACTGACGCGCCCGAAATCATCAAACAATCATTCATCGAAATATGGAACCACTGAGGTTTAACATTTACGGTACTAATGACCCTAGTAGTTGACGCGCCCGAAATCACTAACAATCAATCAACACTGGAGATTGGATGCCATCTTCTTCACGGTAGAAATAGCGGTTCTAAAAGAGGAAACCACAATCGTTGAGGCAATGTCTGCCTAACTTGGCGGCTTCTCTGTGAATAATAAACGGGATGTTTCAATAAAAGACGAAGTAGCCTTTAGCCAAGCATTTTGTATTTGGTCTAGTACAAGGGATATCCTTTAGTCTGAACTTAACAGAAAGTCGGCCCTGCTTTGAAAATAATAGTTGTTTGATTAAAACGAATTTCCTTAGGTGGTTTAGTAGGGCAAAGTTTAACAAATGTAATTATTAATTTAACCGACAGCTCTATCATTTTCATCCGCTTGTTTCTGTTAGCTTTGACATATTTTGCAACGCTATTTATGAACGTGATATAAATAGTACAGAAATGTACTTTCAACAATTGATTCCGCGTTCCGCCTTGCGAGACCCCATGCAAAGCTACAGATGAGAGACATCTTCGTATCTGAAATCCACCTCAAATGAAAGGATCACGTTTTGTCTGAATTCTGGTCGTACTTTGAAGGTTGCTTTCCCTACAAATTCTGTTTTATTGTTTCTCGGATTATTCCATCATTTAATTTAATTAAAATTGCACTGAATTTCGCAATTTTAAGTACAATTTCATTGTGTCACATGTATAATAAATTCAACATTTTAAAGCTTGCAGGACCACAGGGCTTCTGTATGTTTGCTAGAGCACAGAACATTCATTATTGAAAAGGCAATGGCAATTAACCCAAGTAATTACATACTTCAGGAAGGCAAAATTTACTTTTCAATTTGAACGAATATGTGTCGATTTTCATTGCAATCATCTAAATTATCTTAACGTGAGAAATGAGAGGGTATTTCTGCCCAGGCCAAAAGTTCTCGGATATAACAGCAGCACTGACTGAGCCCGCGAAAACCGCGAGTTAGTCGAGTTCAAATCCTTTAACTTCATACGCAGTTCGAGTTCACACCCTTCTACATAAAGGTCGTTTCGTGTTGTCTTCACGTATGTTGCCGTCTGTATACACTATCAGTGATTCCAAAAGCATCACGCTCTTATCTGGACGAATTTTACCGGCAAAGTGAGTTACAGTTTCTGACAATTCGCAGAGTTGTTGAAACCGAGAAACTCGTCGTCCAACTGGCGGAATTTCGAATCAACGTGAAAATCGTTTAACGTGAAGAGGTGATAGAGTGGGGGAAGGGGTCTGGTCGAGTTAGTCTGTCGCGTCGGAGGCTGCCGGCCGGGCCAACTCGCAAATGGGCTGCGGCCGCGCCGCCAGGGAGAGAGAGAAGAAGAAAGAGGGTGCGGAACGGGGCGTGGCGGGGAGAGTGGACCGGGTGGACGGGGAGGAGCGGGACGGGACGGGGTGGAGTGGAGCGGGATAGGGTGAGACCCGCCGAAGGGGGGGGGGGGAAGCTTGGAAGGCGGGGGGGGGCGGGTGGGACGGAGGGAGGCGTTGCGCTGTTAGTAGGATGCGCGGAGCAGGGTGGGATGAGGCGGGGCGTGGGGGGGAGGGAGGGGGGGGGGGGGAAGCGTTGGGGGGGGGCGGGGCGGGGCGGGCGGGGGCGGGGCGACCGATGAGGCGTGCGCGGGGCAGCCGGAGGCCGGTCGATGCCTCGACGCCGTTACGCGCGCAGCAGGTGCGGCCCAGGGCCCTTGATCGACTGCGGCGAAAGCACCGAGGCGACGGCGTTAACCTGCGATGAAGAGATTGACAGTGGCCGGCGACAAATAGCCTAAACGAGCGCAATGGGTGACAAAATGTAAACATACTCTTTTTTGGTTTACTTGTCTAGACAAGTCGATGGTACTGATGTGTGTTTTGTTACTGGTATTCTTCTATTTGAACCGACAACACATGATTTCCTGCGCTGCAGATCCCGCCGTACCTAAAGTGTAATTTTGATCGACATTGTTTTGAAAAGAAAGGTAGCGCGACATTAGGGGATGATCTCAAACACTTTTACCTGCAGGTAAATCAATGTGATATATCAAGTTTTTGAGTATCTTTCTTATCCTAAATTTTTTAGAAGTAAAACCTAAAGCAGCTCTTAATAATACTACTTTATAGTTTACTACTTGTCTTCGAAGGAACGTGTGCAAGAAGTGACTTATATTCAATATCGTTGGTAAAATGTAGATTAGAGAGTTCATGATGACTTCACACTTTAAACTGAATACTGTTTCACTCACGTGAACTTGATTTCACGTGAACTTGATTCAACTTGGTTTCAATTAATTACTTAAAGATATAAATATCTTCCTACCTTCTTCAATGTTATACTCATCATAACTATTTAAGTAATTTTCTATATAAATCAATACTATACAAAAATAAACACCGAAAACATAAATCTCAATAAATAATGTTTAAAATAATTCAATTGATATTCCTGATTTATTAACCTTATTTTATATAAAAACAAAACACTCCTTGACCTAAATCCTATTATAAGAAAATAAAAATCACCATTAAAAATCTAATAATCAAAATCCAAAAAATAATAAAACAATATAAATTTTCATCATCCAAAGAAGAAAAATTAAAAAAAAAATTTATAACCCAAAAGAATACTTATAATAACATGACAAGAATTAATAGGTACAATATTTCAATCCAAAAAATCATATACTCATTAATGCATATGAATAAACAGAAAAATGTAACTACAGATATATAAAAAATAAAACAAAAAAGACAATTTACAAATAAAATTGTTATAATAAATAGTGTGTCTATAATGTACCTTTCCACAAATCACAATTACAACATACTTTTTCAAAATCAACATTCTTATTCAACATTCTACAAGCAGCTCCAAAAATGATATAAAAACAATCATAAATATTCTTAATCAGTTTCATGATATCACTCTTTAATTAATCTAATATCCGATAAACAAACTAAACCAGAAGGACATAATCCATGCCCAATTATTATTAAATAACAACCACAAAATCCTCAAGAATTCAAGGTCATTAACAACCAACTACTCTCATAAAAAAGAAGAATAAGCAATTAAGACTTTAAATCAATCTGACAAAGTTTGGCAAACATACCAAAGTCATTTAAAAGAACCTACAAGACTAATTCCAATCCAAACAAAATTATATTTTAAACAACAAGGTGTTATATTCTAAAAATACGCATCAAACTATAACCTCCTAATTTCAATAATACACCCGCCAATACCATAGGACCAGAAATAAGAGCTTCAACACGAGCCTTAGGTAATCATAAACGAACCATACATTTAGGTATCTTGACTAATAATGCAATAATTATTCCCAAATAACTATATAAATTATTAACTTCATTACCTCAAAATCCATACAAATATAAAGCACCACTTGTCTTATAAAAATGCAATGTACCAATTGATAATGGTAAAGACGCTAACAGCATAGAAAACAAAAAGTAAACCCGTGCCTAAACACGTTCAGGTTGATAACCCCACCCCAAAAGAAAACCCCATGAGAACGTAGAATGAACAAGGAAAGGATAAGCATCATCAACGTTCGTGATAACGATATATTCTTAACATTGTAAACAATAATTGTAAAACAAGGATTTAAATAGCATCAATGTGTTCACGAATTTTCCAATACACAGACAAATGGAGATATTTTATCATCGTTACCAAGATTACGAGAGCGTTTCCTAACATTTACTCCGTCTTTCATTACAAACAGCCACATTTCATCTTAGAAGTACGTGAAGCGTTTAATTATGCAAACAAACATGAAGAGCAAAGATACACACAGGAATGACTCAAGAAATCTAGACCAAAGCTTCGCTCTCGCGTATACATTATCTACAACATATAATTACATTTTGTGATGTCTATACATGTAATTTCGGTCTGTGATTCCTTGTATACATCTCGCATTCCAAAGATATTTTCTACTCTTTAGAAAATACACAGTAAACTCTACAAGAAAGACACTAAGCATATTTATTAATTACTTATTAAAATTAAAATTATTCCGTTTTAGTGAAGCATGCAAGGAAAATAAGCAGAAGTCAATGATATACACGTTTTAAAAAAGTACTTCAAAACATTGTATTCCATGTGGGAGATAGTCTAAGAATGTACCCTTGGGAACACTAATACATGTATCTTTGTCAAGGAAAATATTTCGACACAGTATGTGCGTCGAAATCAGAAGCGTGACTGAAACAATAGAACCCTTGTTGTGTTACGGCATAATTACTTGGTATTCATTACCTTGTGTTACCTTTCATAATATTACTAAGTTTTATTGCTGCAAGACAAATTTAACGTTTACATTACGGAAATATCTGTTTACAATCGTATATTTGCATGTTGAATGTGAAAAGCTGGTGTATGTACATTGTGTTCTCACACAGACATAAAAAGTATTCTGAAAAAATTAATAACTTCAAACATAATATTTTCTCGACCAAATTGCTTTCGAGAAAATCTTAAATATTTTCTTGTACTCAAAATTAAACTAGCAATTTATGAATTAGCTACTCTTCACCAACATTCAAATACACTTTACGTCGAATTTCCAAATTTACTATGCTGACATTCTATAAAAAATTCCCAAACATCGAGATTTAGCAAAGAGAGAACCTGGGAAATCGCAGTGCATGTAATACAATGGTACCCGCAGCGCGATTTACAAATGTGTCAACATTGTGCTCCAGGACGATTCAACAGAATTTGCGCTGGCAGCGGGATGGCTAGCAAACAGAACAGAGAGGCGTTCTCATGTGCACTTCCCTAATAACTATGCGTTTCGCGAGCCATAATTAATTCCTCGGGTATTCAGAATTTTGGTGTCTAGATTTAACACCAACATTTCCATACCTGACATTACAATGATTTCCTTTTATCCATGATATCTTGATAATACATTGTTTAGAGTTTAGTACACATTTACAGAACATTTTGTAAATATGTTTTCGTTTACGGTTGTTTGTGAAAACAATCCAGATATTTAATATTGAAATTAAAAATTTCATTGAGACCAAATTCTATTTTCCCTTTTCTTTAAAATTCCAATTATCCATGAATTAATTTTCAACAGTCGTGATCTAATATAACAATTCAACCTTACTTATTAATCTGCTGGCAAGTTCGATTTACAAGTTTGTTAAAAAAGTAGTAGCCGCTTCACCTGAATTGCATTGTGTGTCTACATTTAATAAATTCGTGTTTTGTGCGATTGTGAGTTATCTATCATAGTGATTTAGAAGAACTTTTTAGAATGTTTTTGAACCGAACGGACTTTAGACGAACGCTTTGGATGTGAAACGAACTTACTTTTGGCGAACGTTTTGTATATTTGCTTATGTTACGATATTAGTGAAAGGAACAGCGAAGGTCTATCATTTATCGTATGTGGCTCTCTGAAGTACAACACATTAGTTCACATTGATATTTTTTCGATCATTCCAGAATTTTTTAAATTTCTGTAAGGTTTGGTGCTCAGCGTTTGTTGTTGCTCCGCTACACACCCTACTTATGACATATAACAAAAATGAATTTTAATAGTTTTAAAGGAGTAAATGAATAACACATACACATAAAACACTTGATACTATTAAAGTACTCTAGTGTGCGGGAAGCGATGTTTGCCTCACTTGACTCTTTCACCGAAAACGCAGAGAAAGAAACGCTAGCCCAGCGACCGGAAGTAATATTTAAACTCAATTTTCTTTAAGACAATTTTTTCGAAAAAACTAGCTCTGCCATTCTTTATGAAAGATAATCTAGAATCTGGTGTATTTTTTTGCAACGAGAGCTTCTCGACACCCTTGATGATAAAAATTTTTGAACTCCCAACTCCCAGATTATACTAAAATGTTACTCTGCATATCTGTAACTGAACGAATTCGAGGAAAAACCAAAACAAATACACTTTAAATTTAATGACGATCGTAAAACTAACTTTAAAGTTCCCAGCTATTTAGTACTCAGTATTAATTACTACTGCTCGTTTTAAAGTTTATGATAAAGGAACACAGACATGTTAAACAATTTCGACATGAAAACAAACAACGATCAGTGAAGTTACTTTCATTTGCGTAAAAAAAAAACACGATATACAAAGCAAGATAATGGAACCTTCATGATTTAGCATTAGTGTACTTATGTTTCTTGTTACCATGTAGTTTATGACTAGGTGTGTGCCTTTTCATTCTTCGTTTCGGGGGTGAAGATTCCGTTGCCTTTTTGAAACATTCTTCAGTTGCAAAATCTTCAGGTTTGAGTTTTGCTTTGAGTTTAATTCAATTTATTTTCATTAAAAACAGTAAAGATTGTATGCGATGTATGGGGGAGAAGTACAATCTACGCACGTTGAGCTCCAGAATTCCCTACCTGACTTCACTAAAAATGGTTGAACGATATGACCAATGAAGCGTATTTAGTAACATTTTAAAACTAGAACTTTTCGCTTCTGCGTATTAGAAAACTAATTTTCATCGGTAAATACATTCCATATTTGTTTTTATAGTATTGTTAATAAAATAATACATACCTCGGCTCTTCTCCTACCTACTGCAACTAGAAAAATAGATCTCAACAAAACGTGCGCATAATGAAGCAATATTTATGTCCAGAAGCAAAAGAAGGGGCTCTTTGAGGATTTGCTCAGTGGAATAAGAAAAAGTAGAGGGTCGAGACGTTAGTGTCAGAGATGTGTGCATTGTGAGCCAAGCGGTGCAACGCATTGACTGTCTGTTCTTGTGCGGCAGGTGGCGGTGCTGAGGCGGCGGCGGGCGCGGGCGCCGAGGAGGGCGGCGGCGGGGGTGGCGGCGGCGCTGGTGGCGGCGCCGCGCGTCAACGCGCCCTCGCCGCAGCCCGTGCCGGCGCCGGGCGCCCCGCAGAAGAAGCCGCTGCCGCCGCTCAAGAAGAAGAAGAAGGTGGGGCCGGGCGCGGGGCGGCGGACGCGGAGGCGGACGCGGGGGCGGGGCCCGGCGGCGACGTGGGCGGCGTGCTCGTGGCGCCCCGCGACGGCCCCGCCGCCCTCTTGGACGCCCCCGGCGAGAACGGCCGCCCCGTCGTCCTCCCCGCCAATATGTCCGCCGACATGAAGCGCCTCGTGGACGAGGGCTGGCTCAAGAACGCCTTCAACCAGTACGCCAGCGATCTCATCTCCGTGCGACGAAAGCTGCCCGACCCGCGTGATACATGGTGAGTACGGCTCGGAGCGGATGGCGCGCGCGTGGGAGTTCACTGTAGTCGAGCCGAAGATATCCATTTCGATGCATTGCGGCCTCAGAACGACAAGGTACTCTCTGAAAGTAATTTTAATTTCGTACTATCGTATCTAGAACATTTTAAAAGTTTTCAAATCGGACTTGTATAAAACATTCTATGAACAAACTGGCCAATCATTTTGCGTCTCACCCTTAGATACCTCTAGAGGTTCAAATTAGTTTCATAAAAAATTTAATCATCAAAGTCGGATAGAACCTTGACTTTCTGAGACTGTAATATACTGGGCACTATTTATTACGACTCGCATTTGAGAGTTTCTTCCGTTTCCTACAATATCTCTATGTACGATAAATTTATCTGTGCTTTCCACTGTTCGAGAACGTCACGCTCTTGAAGTGCGGCAAAAATAATTTTCAAAAATGGTTTATGAAGCTGTAAGAATTCAATAGATCGGACTTCTTGATTTTAAAAAAATGTAAGCTTTGACTTCTATTCATCATGTATTTTGTAGGTCTTTATATTTTATTAAATACGACGCAAATCAGCAGAAATTATACTGGTCTTACCTTAAAAAATGGCTATATGCATCATTTTATTGTCAACGATGTTAAAAGGAAAACCTGTAAGAAAATGCTAGACCTGTTTTCTTGCCTTTGGAGCTCAAAATTCTCTTTCACTCTAGAGGCTCAATATTTCGTATTTTGCATTATGTAGAAAATCATGATGTATCGAGTATATCAATCTAAAATTATTGTTGAACATAGTCATCACTCATTTACTGTGTTTTGTGAACCAATCTGCGTGTCATTGATAAACCGTCTCAGGCCAGTCGCCATGGTTTTGAGACGGCCACCTGCCCGACGCGTTGGAAATCAATCTCGTAAGTGCCGGAGAACGCAAAGTTTCCGAGACATTCCGTTTTCCTTCTCCGCCCCGCTTCCGCTGCCGCCCCGGCGGACCCCGCCGCCGCGCCGCCCGGCGGCCCCACAATATTCATCACGTTACGGCAGCCGAAAGGCTGTCGCCGGCAGTTATGGAAAGAGCCGCACGCCTGAAGGTATTGGCCCAGACGGGCCGGTTCGCTGGTGGTTTCGACGGTGCGACGGGGGGAGGGGGTACTGAAACTCCTGAAGGGATGCCCCAAGTAGACAGCTACAGACAGACAGACAGACAGACAGACAGGCCAGAGAGGCACATAATTGCGTTGTAGAGGATAGATTTTAATGTAATATTGCGTCAAATTAAAAGTGTGAAGATGTCTGGTGATTGAAATTCATAGAAGTTTGAGCTATGACACTTAATATAACAATGAAAATTTACAATAAATAAATAATGACAATATATTTGGGAATTTTATAACTTGAATATTATAACCGCATTGTTTAATGAATACGTAGTCTTTTTGCCGGATAATATCAATGTAGTGTATTCAGCACGGATTACACACATAGAAATGTACCAAACGAACACATATAAATTATACAAATTCCACTAACTTTGAAATGTATTTTGTTGGAACTGACGGGATATAACATCTGATAAGGGATTATTTTCGCTAATATTTTAACGTTAATGTCATGTAGTAGATGTAGAGTGTAATGTAATCTTGAAAGTGTAATGTAGTAGTGGAGCTTCGGCGCTTTCCTTAGTTTACAGTACACACTAAAACATCCGCTAACTTCGTATAAAAGGGACGTTAAGAAAGGACCGCAGGTGCAAAACAGAAAAGTGAAAGATTTAAACGCGCGAGAGTGGCAGTTACCTGAATGTCAATGTTCACGCGGCAAGACGATGCAGACAATCTATATTCAATGCTATGGCGGAATTCAGTCACAACGGATTTTGTTGAAGTAGAAGTAGTCCAGAGGTGAAAAAATACATCGTAATAATGACAGAGCAAAGAGAGTGGATGAAGGCAGGAATTTGACGTTAGATGGCAATGATGACATGCTGCATAAAGCAAAAATAAAAACCTTGAAACATTGCCAAAACTAGTAACCACAATTGAACCATAGAAATATATCTCAGAGTAGATGGGTAGTGGTGGGGGGCGACAATGATCGAAGAAACAAAGTCCCGGGAAGAGGCAACCACAGGGTGCAGAAAATCTGAACATGAAAATTGCCTGGAATGTGAAATAAGTTATCGTATCCCGTGTATCCCATGTTGATGTATCTTCAGATATATTTTTTAAACAGGCACTAGTAAAAGTAGTTCTTTCATTGCATGCATACAGTACTAAAACTAAAGTTTTAGCACTACTCCTAAAAGTATGCATAAAAATAAAAAAATTAATATCTCTAAGGCTGTATAAAAAATAGTGTATGACACACTAAAAATGTAAAAGTGATTTTATTTTCTAAGAGGATTGCGTCATTCTGACTTTCCACCTCGTGTCGCAACCTTTCCTACTCTCAAAATAAAAGAAATTTTCCCAAGAAAAGATTAAAATTTTATCATTATTGTTTATAAATATATAAACTTTATCATTTTAATATTTTAACTTTAAACATTTATTTGTTTAAAAATCAACACCTGATGAAACAATTGGAAGTGTTCGGGAAGCCGCAGTAATGAGTTCGCGAGCTATTGAACGCACGCGCTACATAGCTTCGGCAACCGAGTAGCGCAAAGGAGGTGGCGTATCAGCGGGAGGTCCTATGGTTCGAGTCCCGACAGTAGCACTAACAGACTCTCGACGCTAGCTACATAGCTAGGTGGAATTCAATTGCGCTCTGAAGGGAATTCTAGCAGACGGCTGCTCTGGTCGGTGGTTTTCCGTGGTTTCTTTGATCAACATCAGGCAAATGTAGGAATACTACCCTAACAAATGGGTCACGGACCGCGCGCGATATTTCCTTCCCCGTTCTTGTCTTATCCTCATTCTTTACTTACACACACGTATAGCTACACTTACATTCAGAACACAGAACATAAGTCGGGATACCAGTCGGGAGCGTACAGCTTGTCCCGGTTGGGGAAGTGCCCCGCGGTGGGAGACACCTGGTTGGAGAAAAACTCGCAATCCGACGTGTTGGTCGGCGTTGTATCTCACCATCGAGCTAAGAAAGATCACCCGTACCTCCTGCTTTCTGTTTAAAGTACATTAAATTACGGTTACGGTTCCTCTGCAGGCAAGGATGCGGGGTAAGCGTCGTGGAATGCCGGTGGAAAGAAATTGGTTGCACTCAGCCGTGAAAATGCGAGTCGTTTTCAGTGGTTGTAGTCTGCTGTTGTGGGCCTGTTTTTTCTCTCTTCCCTCTTTTGGGGCTTCGAGAAAGCACTTCTTGGATTTCCCAGAGTCGTAACTATTCTCTGAAGCCTTTAAATACTTCTATCCGCCGGCTGACATTGGCAACGTTCAGGCGCGGCCATCATGGCACTCTCATTCTAACATCGAAGTATTTTGCCAGTACTTTGGGTATCAACATTTTATTGCGGACTGAAACAGATCGTGGTCGCGCCTGTTCACTCCTCCAATGCATCTCGTGCAATTCGCAACCTGTCACCTATCCCACACTGTGATCCGCGCGAGGGCTGTTACTAGGGTTGCTAGGGCTCCACAGTCCAGGCTCCTAGACCACACAGATAGGGCACACAGTCCAGGCTCCTAGACCACACAGATAGGGCAGAAAGTTGCTATAATGTTGGAGAGGTGACGGAAAGAAGGTACCAACTCCATCATGCTACAAGTCATAGCGAAACATCCATGCCCAAGAAAGATTCCGACCCTCAGCACTTCTTGTCGAGACTGCCACTGCGCACACATTTTACCATTCTCGGCCGCTCGGCCAATCATCCTTTGCGGTGACTTGTCTACAAATCAATGGAAAGTCGGAATGACATTTTTCAATGTCTATATCCCTTACAATGCTTGCGCTGTCTGCATAGTATAGAGAGCTAGATTGCATGTATCTACAGCGTCTTGGTCCAAGGTGATTGGGGATAAATGTTACAAACTTCTATGGTACATGAGGGGGGGGGCAAAGGTGATCACCTTTTAACAACGAATATGGGGTGGGATATCTAATATATTTTATTACAGTTGCCTCTGACTTATCCTGCATTGGTGTTTAGCGGGTAAGCGTTTCGACTTAGTCAAAGATATTTCATACAGTAATGGTGAGATTTCTTATGATGTGGATGATTTTTCACATCACATGTTCAGTGGCAAAAGAGATCATATTAATTCTTAAATCTTTGCACTCACGTGCATAGTGCATTTGACCTTCAGTCATTTCCGCAGTTCTCGCTGTCATTGGTTCGCGATCGCATGTGTTGTGTTGCCTAAGGCGTGTGTCACACGAGCGTTGCATTGACGCGCGATAAGTAACGCGTGTTGTAGATAAATACTGTATCATGTGCTGAACGGCTAAAGTGCTCGTGTACCGTTTCGCATAACATACACTGTTTATCTACGACGCACGTTACGTTATTCAATTAAAAATAAATTAAAATGTTATGAATAATAAATTGTTACAATAAATGGAAATATTTTTCTCAATAATGGTGTATTGATTGAATCTGTTAGATCAAGGTGATTGGGGATAAATGTTACAAACTTCTATGGCACATGGGGGGGGGCGAAGGTGATCACCTTTTAACAACGAATATGGGGTGGGATATCTAATATATTTTATTACAGTTGCCTCTGACTTATCCTGCATTGGTGTTTAGCGGGTAAGCGTTTCGACTTAGTCAAAGATATTTCATACAGTAATGGTGAGATTTCTTATGATGTGGGTGATTTTTCACATCACATGTTCAGTGGCAAAAGAGATCATATTAATTCTTAAATCTTTGCACTCACGTGCATAGTGCATTTGACCTTCAGTCATTTCCGCAGTTCTCGCTGTCATTGGTTCGCGATAGCATGTGTTGTGTTGCCTAAGGCGTGTGTCACACGAGCGTTGCATTGACGCGCGATAAGTAACGCGTGTTGTAGATAAATACTGTATCATGTGCTGAACGGCTAAAGTGCTCGTGTACCGTTTCGCATAACATACACTGTTTAGCTACGACGTACGTTACGTTATTCAATTAAAAATAAATTAAAATGTTATGAATAATAAATTGTTAAAATAAATGGAAATATTTTTCTCAATAATGGTGTATTGATTGAATCTGTTAGATTATGAAGAAAATATTCAAAACTGATATACTATATCATATACCAAAATCCAACACAATTGGCGCAGAGACCGTCGCCCATGCGTCATCCACGACGGATGAGCACAGCTTGTCAGTAATGTTCTCGTTTTTGCTTCTTCCTTCCTTAAAAAATCATTCCCAATTTTATTGTTTCGTGCAGTCGCATCGCGGACCATTCTGACTTTAATTATCATAAATATAATTCACAACCTAAATAAAATAATGCAGACTGTTTTTACCGCTTTTATATTTTCTACTTGTTCTAAATGGACGTGTTGTCGAAAGCGTTATGTGGTTATTTAGGGGGTTCAAGCGCGTACTACTGGTGCGTTATTGGGGGAGAGGGGGTATTCGAAATACTCCAATTTATATTACATAATTTATGGACCGCCCTTTACCATTTTCCCCCTACACTGACTTGAAATATCTTCTGTACTGCCATTTACCTACCATTTACCTTATCCTTTACGATGACTGATCTGCCATTTTGTCACCTTTTTAGTAAAAATGTGTGTGGTGTTTGGATTTTTTTGTGGTTCTTGGTTAGCCACTGATCAATGAAATGTCTTATCATCGGGCCTTTCTATATGCTTTTTGCTCTTTCCTATTGCTGTAGTATGTTTCATGTTTTTAACTCTGTGGTTTCCAAATAAACCTTTAACGATATATTTCCTATACCGCAGATGATTGACAGGCATGCAAACAAGTTCCATTTAGTCGTCTGTGCAGGAAAGACTAGCTTACACACATATTTCTGATTTCGGAGCTTCATGTGACTGAAGCAGCGATGGAAAAGATTCAATAATATAATAATTAGCCTAGAGAGTGCAGCAATATCATGCGATGAAATTTCTCGAGCTCAACACAAAAGTAACTGCGATAGTTGTCTTCAAGTTCATGTCGGTGTGTGCTCGACATTCGAGAGTGGGCACACACAGAACCATGTGGAGCCCAACTCGGCATGCTAGTAGTAAAGGTTGTCTTGAAAGTTTGCAACATGTATTCTCGGGCATTCTATTCGTAGAGCCATAAACCAGGACACTTAATGTCCTTCTTATGCCATGTGCGCAATTTTGGTTTGCATTAATTTACACTCTTTTAAATTAAGTATAATCAGTTTTTAATTTTTATATATTGATTATTCTGTTAAAATTCTCCCATAATTTCCGGACGACTTTTCGATTTATTTTGTCACATCTTTAAACGCTTCTATACAGATTCCGATCTGCACGTGAGGTTCCATTCGTTTCCTTCCTTTGCCCTATTCAGACACGCAATCGACTTGGCCTGTTTTTTTTCTGGCGGTCCTAAATATTGATTTCTTTATTGTTTAGAATATCTGGTCTTTTATAGTCACTGCCCAGTTATAGGTTGGAATATTACATGCATATGCAAATGAATTATTCTTGTGAAGACACGTAAGGCCAAAGAAAACTGAAGTAGAAATTCGATCGGTAACAGGCTGAGTTAGCTCAGGGCAACAACTGTTTCCACCGCAGCGACTCAGATCGGGAGGTTGGGTTCGACTCTCGACGGTAGTGGATTTCCGATACTAGTTAACAGAAGTAGCTATGCCTGTCTAATTCTGTCGTTCTCTAAAGGAGAATTCTAGCAGTCGAATACTCTTTTCCGTAGTTTTCTGTGGTTTCTCCGATCAATACCAGATGAATGCTGAATACTAAACGGGCCACCGAGCGCACGTCATCTTTCCTTCCTCTATCTTGCATTGTCCTCTCCCCTTACACACATTTGTCCGAATAACATTTTTGTCGACTTGACAACTAGCGACTGACAGGGGAGAGGGAGTTTCGACATACAATCAGACGCGTGAAATCCTAATGTCACTGCAGAGTTGCAGATACTTATTAAGAACACAAATTAAATCTATCAGCGCGAAGCCACTGAAAATTGAAGAGTGCCATTACGTCTTTGATTATGCACCGTGTGTGCGGTTCTGTGTCGCCTAATATTGTATGCTCTTATTCCTATTTATTTCTTGCTATTGTTGTTGATGTTGCTCTCGCCCGAGTAAGTAGCAAGATCGCTTTACCCCATCCCCAGCTGTTACGTAGAAATACTATTCGGACATGCACTGGTCTAGCACACACGTCGGGAGACCAGTCGGGCACGTAGAGCTTGCCCCGGGTGAGATGGCGCTCCGCTGGGGGCTTTATCCAGCGACCTCCTCGTGTAGGTTGCGCCGTACCTCACTTTCCAGTTGGAGACGAGCACTGCTACCTCCAGGGATATAACATGCATAACCCATACGGGACTTTTGGTATTCTTATAACATGCACAGCACGTACGGCAGTTGACAAGTCGTGAAACACGAATCAATCAAGTAATCAATCGGGAACAATAGTAGATATTTACAAAATCATTTTTAGTTCTAAGATATCCAGTCCTTATTTCTTGTAGATCGATACTACAAGTATTGATTTATTTTAAGAATATGGCTACGAAGTCATCAAACAAATTGTTTTCTTTAATCCAACGTATCTGAGACATAATTTCAGGTAACTTTATGTAATGGAACCTAATAGAATATATGTGAAAAAATCATAAGATAAATAATGGTTCCATCATTTTCATCACACATACAGGCTCTCACTCAAAACTGTTATGTAAAAAAAAAAGCTTGTTAAAACAGAACATGTTTAAACGAAACTTCATTACTAATTGAAAAGAAGTAATGAGGTGAACTACGTAATAATCTTATTTCAGAAGACTGGTCTCGGCAGAAGAAAAAATGTAGCAATGAGAAAGTTCTGTGTCGACGACAGCCAGTATGTGCGCGAAGTAAAAACAGTATATAATGTGATGAGGTTTAAGACAGAAACTCTCATCGTAAGTGTTTATCGCAACGTAGAGGGCAATAAGGTTCCTGTTGCTCGTGTTATGAATAATATGCCGAAAATTGAAATACTTATAACAAGTAGCGTCGCGTGAAATATTTTCAGGGTGGGCTTCAAACCAGATATATTCTAATATCAGCGAATTATTATATAGACTAACATTCTACGTGCCAGATTGGAAGAGCTTCATTTTTCTGAATTTAAATTATAGATGATTCATTTTTTCATGCTCTTTGTTCCTTTCATCACAAGAGTCTATAGATATATTTTTACTCACAAGAGTTTTTTAGATATACTCATTTTAAATGTATTTTGATCATATGAATAACCATTTTCGTCTTTGAGTAAACTTCTAAGAATCAACCACTACCAGCACAGTATCTCCTAGACATTGCTATCCAAAAGTGTATGATACATGGCGGGAAACCTTCGACAGACAATTTTATGTTAATCATGCATTAGAAATTGAATGGTATGGTAACAAATGGTACTTGATCATCTTTATAATAATTTACAGTAAAAAAGATTTGTTTTTGAAAATGTTTGGATAAGGTCCGCTTTGCTAGAAGGCTATGGCACTACTAATAAAACACTCGACTCCAAACAAGCAATAATCTCAAAATGACCACATTTATTCTTAAGATTGAGTAAAAGCCATGTGAAAATATAAAATTATGTTGTGAAAATATGTGATTTAATATGCTCAAACCGCTATTGTGAAAGAATAGACTAGAAGACGAAGAAGGACAGAAGACTTATTTTGAGGAGAGTTCCAAATAATGTGGGCGAAATTATTTCAATTAGGCAGCCCCTCTAGCAGCGAAGTTAACACATTACAAGAGTGACTGCTTATTGAAAGAAATCACGGATACAGGTTATAATGAAATAGATTTCAATTAATTGCTTCTCATTTTACGGAGTTCGTCTTAAGGTATGCAATCAAATATCTCCGCTGCTGGGAGGGTTGCCTACTTTGCAGTCATTCGTTTATATTTAGGTTTTCGTAACGTAGCGTGGAGGGCCTTATCTCCACGAACGAATATGGCACAGCTTTTTGCATCTTAACCGATCGTGTCACTAGATGTCGCTTGATCTGCAGCACTGCTTGATAGGTTGCTATCATGCGACATCTGGCGGCACGACCGAGAAAGACGCAAAAAGTCGTGCCATAGTATATCGTAAAGACAAGTCCTTCACGCGCCACGTTATAAAAACCAAAATACAATGTTGTGGTTCTTCTCACAATAATCCTCCACTTCCGAATTATTATTTTTTCTTTTGTCTCACAATGCTATGCACATTGTTATTCTGCCATCCATCACATTTGGGCAACAGAGTTTCCTTTCGCACAAGAATATGCAAAGTGAGTCTGGGTTGTGAATACGGAAAAAGACTCGGTGAATGGCAGTTGATGGAACCACAAAAATGTACTCGTAGATAAATGCGTAATTAATTTATTGATAAAGATTAGTATCTGGGATTCATTTCATTATTTACTAATGAAATGAACGATAATGATATTGTTGATATTGGTAACGAAGAAATGACATCAAATAACGTTGTCACGACATTATTGTAGAATAATATTTCAACCGCAGCAAAAGGTTATTGGAAGTCTTATGAGGGGTGTAGTGACATATTTTGAAATGTGACGGACCAAATAGTAGACTTGAAAGAAATATATGTTGATAAATAATATAGTATATTCACGAACTACTAATTAATAAAGATGGACAAGAAGGTTAGTAAACTGAAATCTTCCCAAAATTAAGTTAACGAGGAAAAAAAACGGTGAAAGCAAAATAAATGCAGAAAGGGAGAACTAGAAGAGATCGATTCTTGGGAAGAAATAGAAAATGGAATGGAATGAACTAATATAAATTAATAGAAAAATAGTATTGGAAAATAGAAATGTTCGAAGCTATATACAACTGGTCATAAGAATCTTCTCCTACAAAGTATTCTATGCCAATGTAAAGAGTATTTTACTTGAATTGTCCACACAGATCCATAGTCCTCGCATTATTTTCTGTGATGAACAGACCGTAAGCAAGCATTGAGAGTGAGAAATGCAAGGTACTATTAATTTTCAGAGGACGGAGCTCGCCCTCGACTACGCGCGTGCATCATTTCGGTCGTAGCGCGTACTCGAGAAATTTGTCCCCGAGGCGACCTTGACAGAGCAAACCCGAGAAAGCACTCCGCCTCCTCGTAAAGCAGCAGCTCACGCGCCGCGTCCTTTCTTGAGAGTTCGGAGGAGGACAAAGCGGCGCGGCGGAATGAAAATGAGGCGGCAGGTAGCGCGTTGGCATGACGCGGCGTCGCGCGGCGACAGGGGACGAGGGTGGCGGTGGCGGGCTGCTTGCCACGTCGTGCGGCGGCCATCACTTGCGCTGCCATTGCGGTCGACGCGACGCGACGCGACGCGCCGGGTAGATGTGTGTATATTGCACCTTGGGAACCCTGCCAAAGGATGATGGGATTGGATATTGTCTTGCCAACGTTGGGTCATTAACTTGAATTTTTTTATTGTCCTTTGGTCGAGGATCGAGAGCCTGTTTCAATGAGGACTATGCAGCAGAAAGAAATGTCACTGCAATATAATTTAAAGTTGAAGATATTATGGCAAATAATTCCCACGTTCAGAGCCTGGCATCAAACAAGGGAATCTATGAAACTTAATTCCGAAAGTGTAGATTCAGACTGTGCATATTCACCTACTATTTACTACATAAAAAATCATTGCTGTCGGTAAAAGTTCAAAGTCAAAAGGAAAAGCTGCTACTTTTGAAAAATTGTATATCAGTTTTAAAGTAGTTCTTTGGTGAATTAGTTGTTGGTCAAAGCTAGTTTGTAGAATAATACCCGTTAGAGGGAATCAAAGCAAACGAATAATCGTCGCACATTTCTAATGATAATGTCAAATCTATATTCACTGTCACCTTGCTATGGAGAAACAAATTATTTCTCGCATCAGCGAATTTACACTACTTTACATACTTCTTGGAATGTCGTATTTTCCTACTTAATGTAACTCAGTCATCCGAAATACTTTTAGCCCCTTTCTACTGACAAATGTCTAGATATTAAAATGAGACTAAGGACTTTGCTAGATGCATGCTAATTCAATGTACATATATGTTGAGTCTTGTTCGTGCATATGTGAAATAAAGATTGCACACAATTGGCTTCAATCCATCTTCCGAGTCATCAAGAGAACATATGATTTCCAGAACACTCAAGTGACTTAATTCAGCTTCCTGTAATGACCTGTCAATTCATGAAACGTAGACAAATTAGTTTTGGAGCTCTTTTGAAACTTTCGGAATGCCATTGTTTCCATCCCGGAATTTCAATGCCATTATTACACCATTCCAGCATCTTTCAAAGATACTCGAGTAGGGATTAACGAAGAAAAGATATCAATGCTTGAAATCATTCATTCTTAAGAAGATCACTTCTACGAAACGTGAATCTCGTTTCATGGCACATTTTCTCCGAAAAAATGCTTTTCTTTTCAAAATACAGGTTGTGTTAATATATTAAATTCAAAGAAATTCTTTCGCATTTATTTTCCTTAATAATTTCATTTGAATGTTATTTCTTTAATAACGGAATTCCAGGACATGAAAATGTATTCAATCCTGTTAATTAACAAAAAGCACATTTTGAAAATAATCAACAGAGTACCGCAAACTCAATGTTTAGTGTGAGAGTTGAGTGTGGCTATTCTTCCAAAGAACAACAGTTGGCGAAGAAATAGTTTATCACAAGAACGCTCTCGGGTGGAGGTGCTCGCAGCTGGTTTGACTGACGGACTCGCTGCGCACGGTTTTTGTCCCGCACGTAGCAGCGGCTTCTCTCTTCTTCTCTCCCGCCGTGTTTCCGGTTCTGTCTCGTGCAGAATCCATCTCCGTCCCCGGCGTGCTCCGTGCTCCACCGTCTTCCGCCTGGCTCGCCCCTCGCCTCGCCGCGCATCCTTCCCCTGGCGCGTTGGCGACCTCAGTCCCATCCATCGTCTCTGCCTGCCCAGCCCCCCCGCGCCCCCCACGCCCACGCCCACGCCCACGCCCACGCCCTCGACCCCGCCCTTCGCCGCCACCTGCGCGATCCGACTAATCAGCGCCCGCATTCGTTTTGCTTTCAGCCCGGTGCTCTGCGTTAGCTTCCTTTTCGTCAATCCCCCAACTCCCTCGGGCAACAAGGCGAAAAATTAGCTATTGGGCACGCAGTGGACTTGTTTTCTTTTTCACGAAGTTCACCAGACTAAGCACACTTAATAATACCCTTCTTGAAAACGTCGGTTGCCAACAATCGATCAATATTCACAAGTAACTTGACGTAATGTAGACGGAGCTAAACTTTCTTGTCGCCTCGTCGTTCGACAATAATGGTGGTTTTCCAGGCTGAGGGCGTAAAACATCATCTGCTCGTTGATTGAAATAATTTATCTTAGTTTAATACGAGAATCAGAATACACACTGCGTGCATATATTTTTCTTTTATAAATGCAGTAATAGGATTATAGGGTTGCATTCATTACTTTCAGCTCAATCCTCCTACAGCATTTGACTCAAAACATATTTTAACGTTGTCATTAGTCGGTGTTTTTTTAATACCTATTAATTAAAATTTTTTGCACGTAAAGTCGTTGTACTGTATAAATTGATGTACTGACGAAATATTCGTGAAAACTGTTTCGTTAAACTATTTAATTTATTGAGTTTCAAACGCGTGCAGTTTACTTGTCGTTGTTGAGCAGTGCTATTAATTGGAAAACCATTTTGTTTGGTTTTCTTCAGCAGCCCTCTCGCTACTGCAGGATACTAGTGTATTATTAATTTCGAATACATGTATAAATTGACGGAAAAATAAGCAGCCTCGACCATACAAGAGGTGTGCCAGTGGTTTCGTTAGATATCCATGAACTGGGGGAATATTGAAAAACTCTGAATCTCATTCCATTTTAGTTGAAAAATGCAAGAAATTGATTAGGTTTATCCGCAATTTTTCATATCCGAAGTTAAGACTATACTCTCACACTCAGTACATCTGCTTCGACACGCTGATGTCATTCGACTAGGAAGAAGGAAACTTCATATTTAACGTGTGCCGTTGCAGAACAGCCAATTTTGGGTGCTTCAGGGCCCCATTTAACACTGTACAGCAGAATTTTTGCATCGGCAGGCCACCAGTTATTTTTTATTATTCCAGTACACAAGCGTGTTACTGAAGAATTGTATAAAAATATCGGAAAAGGCGAAACTTCAGATACACAGTACGTTCTTTTTTTATTAGGAAGTAAACATGAATTTCTAAAATACCTCTCAAGTTTTTTAAAAAATCAAGAAGAGGTTTAACTGGGATTAATATTACGAAGGGTACGACAAGCAGTAAATCGCGAAAGGGAGTGAAAACGGGCAAAGAACTCTAGATGCTCTCTCGAAGAAAATAGGACAAGCATATTTCAACAATACATATTATTATTATTATTATTATTATTATTATTATTATTATTATTATATTGATAGTATAAATGTAGGTTGCATGTTTGTTGTTGTTTGTTGCAAGTTGCATACTTGAAAAAGTTGAAGCTCTTTTTCTTCCTCCCCTATGTCAGCAGCTGTCACTGCTCTCAATCCCATCTTCGCGTTCACTGCAACCCTCGATTGCGCGACCCCCCGCGGCTACCAATCCGCATACGTGCCCCGCCCACGCCCCGCCCGCGTCCCGGCCGCGCCGCGCCGCGTGCGTCGATGACAGCGGCGCGTGCACGTGACAGGCCGCGTCGAGTGGCTCAAAGTGAGGTGCTCCGCGCCCCCTCCCCTCCCCACCCCTCTTCCACATGGTGGCTTTCGGGTTTGTTTCAGCCGTCAATAATCGCCAGTTGTGCTTCATGAATTATCGCCTCCGAGGGCTTTCGAAAGGGAATTATAATGTCCCGCTCAGTCCGATCAAAAATTGTTGTATTTTAACGTTGCTTTCCCGGTTGTGATCTCAAAACGCGTGACCCAAATGCGTAAAATGTCCCAGAGCGTGTACAAATAACAAAAGTTCGGCCGCGTTCTAACAGAGTATTGGTCATGCGTAAACCAAGTTTGAGGAAAATAACCAACTTTATATTTATATATTCTCTCTTCGAAAGCATGATTTGTAAGCACAGTAGATAGTTTTTTTTTTTGATACAAGCTTTGTGTCAGAAAATAAATGGCGAAATATGGAATGAAAAATGTGAAGGAGCACGTCAAAGTGTCGTTTTGACACAATTTAAAAATTATACAGAATAAAAGCTCTTTGATTTAAGAATTTTTTTATAAATACAGGAATATAGTAACTTCCACTGAAAAAATTAAATAACACCTTAAAATGAAAGTATTTCAAACTGGATTCACCAAAAGAATTTCATAAGGCGTATTTGCATAATTTTTACTTTCTCGCAACTGCTTACGCAGTATAGAGAATGTATTGTAATGCTACAAAAAAGGCGAGTTTTTGACAGAAACAACTTTTTGCCAGGCCCTAGTAACGAAAAGGTTAATAAATCTTGTCTCTATTAATCTTGTTCCTAGTATATTACTTCCTCTATCACGTTGTGTAATCAGATTCCATGTTTTGCGAGTCCTTGATACCGAAAAATCGATCAAGGACAAAACGTTTGTCCGTTCGTCCATGAACAACGATAGCGGCTAAACCGTAAGTAGGAATTTCACCTAAATTGATATTCCCGAATCGATCTGACTGACCGGCCCTTTGAATTTGAGACATTTTAATTTTGGGGGTACTTTTATATGAAGGCCCGGGTTTTAGGTCTGATTTCCGTTGAAATCCCTGATTGTTCGAAAATTAGAAAAACTCAAAAGATTTTCAGCATCGTCCCACAACTACTATTATGAAGATTTTTTTTTCTTTATGAAATGCGTTCATCTGAAACATTTTCAAATACGGTCATGGTCAATTTTTTAAAATATGGTATTTTTATTTTCGTCAAACATTGGCAATTTTTAAAGTTGGAACCTTTATTTTCTCATAAATGCTCCAAAGTGTTTCCTTATTTTTTTCCTCATATGTAACAAACAACTGTAAAGATGGTTCCACTTTCGGCACATTCTGTATTTTCGAAAATTGCAAGAAAACCGGAATTGCATGATATGATTAGCCAAGAAATGGTTATATTTCTAAAACATTCATTGGTTTTAATATGGACAGAGAAAATGACAGAGATCTTTACCTAGCACGATACTGATCATAACACATTCACATAGTAAAATAATAGGTATACTGCATGTAGATATTTCAGCCCAAATAGCACCGGTACAACAGGGGTCCTTATTCATTTTACAAATTGAAAACGAAGTTGTAGATTGTATTTGATTTGAAATTCATTTTGTAATTTTACAATGTGTTTTTTATTGTTGTTTTGCCAATTTTCAAACTTTCGTGCAAACCATCATTATGGTAAACTCAGTATTATCTGCGAGCTCGAAAAAAATCGTGACCCGTGTGTTTGCAATCATATTAATGTGACTGATAGATTTATGGTGAGCGATACGATGTAATACTACGTATTTTGTATTACGAAGCTTGTCACGTATGCACTGCCGGAAGTAATAGTTGCTTCTGTGAATAATCGTATGCTCACGTATTATGTGTGGCAATTCTGACGAACTACGGAGAGCCAGGAACGGCTACGATTGAAGTGAACATAGGAACAATAGCGTAAATATACGACAATCACGTCAATAAAAGCACTATTCAACCTCGGCATGTGCTTCGTTTGGTGTTACAAATATAAATTGTGTATCGGAACACAAGTGAAATGGGGAGGGTTCTGGTGGAAAAGAGCGGAGTGGGTCATAATGGGGACACAGTGTAGAGAGAATTCATTGATGTGCAAGTCTAATATATTATTGTTATAGTATACAAGTACACCCAGGTCTCATAGAATACTCACCTAGTTGTTTAAATATTTGACAGAAACTATTGTGCCAAGGGTAAAAGATTTCCAACAAAATATTAAATATATTTATATTTTATTATATTAAAGCACACATTGTTTTCCTTTAAAAAATCTTAATTTGGCTTTGTAAATTAAAGCTTCACTTGTTATTAATATTTAACATGCTTGTGCAGCAAAATTGAAATACTTTGAAGGTGAGCAAACATATTTTTACTTAAAATGTTGTCTGAAAACAGGGTGCGCCATGTAGCACAAGATATCCTGTGGAGCTGCCGCTGACGTGTGTGAAGTGATGTCACGGGGCGGCGGTTGGTTGGAATTTTTATTTCGGGAGGGGCTTTAATCCCCGAACCTTCCCCTTGCTACATTCCTGGCTGCGACCTCCGTCAAAGGCTGCGCTTCACCCGTGGCGCGGCGCGTGCTGGCGACAGGGCCCGCTCCCTCGAGTTGCAGCACGACGGCGGGGCCGCACCGCACTCTAACCTCAATGGCAATTCCGCTCGGACAAAAGTCTGCAAATCAATGTCCAAATCGAAGGTCTGCAGGCAAATACAAGTTTTCTTGTAGCTTAAATGAACCCCATTCCAACAGCAATTTACCGCTGGAGAGAACCACGCTCAGCAGAATGGTTGCCACGGCAACAGGGAAATTGCGTTCAAGCGCATGTTCGTCCAAATGTTTAGAGGGAATTAATGTTGAGTTTAATGTTCGTTTGCGTCCATAATTCAAATACCATGTTATATAAGATATGTTAAATGCAATCTATTATTTAATATTTTTTTGCCTGTAAGGTAATAAGAAACATGTTTAATAGATTAATTGAAATTAATACAATTAATAATAATAATAATAATAATAATAATAATAATAATAATAATAAAGCAGATAAAAATCTTACCCCTCTACATCTGAACCAGGACTCTCTTCAAGAAAGTATCTTTCAAACAGAAAAATGAAAGCGAGACCAGTGGTCATAAAAACAAACTCATAGTCAAATCTTTCACGCTCTTCACGATCCATGCACAGACATCTCAGCCTCTATAAAATTCCCAATTTCCTGGGAATAAATGTTGTAATTCATTTGTACGACACACGAACACTCATATTCGAGATGCCTGTTGCAACAGGCTATACAGGAGGGCCTTTCGCTTCCATGCTGTTTTGTCTTTGAGTAAAAGACTAATGTTCGACTATAGTATCACGTTGTTTAATATTTAGTTGTTCTGTGGTTGTTAAACCGCTTTCTGCAATAACTTAATAATAATAAAATAATAATAATAATAATAATAATAATAATAATAATAGAGAAGAAGCAACAATTAGCCAATAATTTTTTTTGCATTATGTTGTTCTCTGGTAGGAAAATTTATTGTTGAGAGAAACTATGAGCACACTATGCTAAACTAAGCTTTAAACAGCATGACAAAAAAAAGTGAAATGAGAAAACGAATTTAAACCACCCTTTTATATGGTAATACATGCAAGACAGGCCTCACCTTATAATTAACAATTTGCTGCATTCCATCATATAATGTCATATTTTTAAACTTTATAACTATTTGAACATTGCATATTTATTAAAAATTGGCTACTCAATAACACTATAACTGTTCTCAAGATAGCAATTGATAGATTATTTCCACTTTAATTTCGTTTCAGTCGAAATATATATTTCTTTTTTGTATGTTTTGGTAAATTAATAGCTCTCCGCTCTTTGCGCAAAGAAATTGCGTTATTGTTTGTAGGACCTTTTTGTTTCCACAGTAACAAACTTTAAATACAACTTTTTACTGGTAGCTATTTCGATGATAGTTTTCATGAACAAAATCTAAAACTTATTATAACCTCATCTCGTCCTTTTTATTATTTTCTATTTGCGGAGAGTTTGTACTTACGATTTCGTTTTGATATGATACATTTTGTAATTGAACTTTTTCTGGACAAACGGGAGAGTCACTACGTCAGAGCGAACTGCGTTCGGATTCTGTTCGCGACGTAGCGTCTGACCGACGTGACTCGCCTGGAAATTTCTCCATTGCGAAGCCCGTAAGTTACAAGCATGTTCACTGCTACTGGTTGTCACAAAGGCTCTGGACAATATTTTAGTTCTCGTATCTCTAGGGAAATGACAGAAAACCTCCAGAACCGATCCTTCAAGATGATTTCTGTGATTTTTCTGTTATTTCTCTCTAAATCTCAAAAGTGTGTATCGGAAGTCGTCATTCTTGGTCGAATTTCTATGAATCCCTTGAAGCACACTTAGGATTCAGAATTATTTTTGAGGTGATTCCCAAACAAATTAAATTGTAAAAATTGTAATTTCCTTTTCACAGCTCTTCTAATATCGACTGAAATTCTTTCTCGTATGCGTGAAATCTCGTATGCATTCTGATACAAAGTTTTAATGTGGCATTTAATTTCTAAGTTCAAAATATATTTAAAATGTTAAAAAGATAAACAGTATTACATCAATATTCTTCAATAGTTCATGGTTCCATGATGAATCAAACTGTTTCACATGAATAAATTTCTGTTCTGTACTCGGGTTGTCTTCCACTGCACGTAAGTTAATATTATTCTTAAATTTCTTTCATCAAACCCGTAAATACTTTATACTTGTTAAGATGCATCCCTACTAGAGATGGTACGAAGATGCCATTCGGAAAAAATACAACTTCCAAACTTCGAAACAAACCGTTGGAACTGAAACCAAAATAGTAATTTTCCTGAACTCTTCTGCTTTGTTCTTAATATTGTTAGAGATCATACAGACAATATTAATAAGTTTAATTTTTCTTTCTTGCAAAAATGATCATTTTACCATTTACAAGCGGTCAAAAAATTACCATTTACAAGCGGTCAACATTAAATAATACATCGCGAAACGCTGAACAAGTTTTACTGTTTTCTCGATTCGCCACGACGTTAAGTCAAGTTTAAGTTCTCCTCCTAGATAAGATAAAAACGTTATCGTCAAACGTCAGTTTATAATTTAAGGAGAAGTGCACGCACATTCATAAAACAACCGAGTCAAATTTAAATTTACAGTACGGCACGATAAAGCAAAGTTGTGCTGTGTTTGCAACGGTTTTCCAACTTCGCCTGTCTCTCTCGCCCGCATACTATTTTCTCCTTCGCTGTTGCATCCACGAAAGCTTCCCTTCAAAAGAAATGGCTTCTAAATACATTTTTGAGGTATCTGTTCACAAACGTTTGCCAGATGAAATGTGAGGTTTTAGTGTGGCTAGAAAACACTGCACGAACTATTAAAATTGTTACCAACAACAGTGCAATTCATATGATATTTGGACCTTGCATGAAATATTTAAAAGTTATTTACTCATTCGTTTCACTAAGAAAAACATGGAAAATTAGCTGAGCTGTCTTCATTTATGATTAGAGTTGTCTTTATCAAACATGCGTAAATTATGTACCTCCAAGAACCGGCTTCATGCTTCCTAAGATTAGATTAGGAGAAGAACAAATTTTTCGCGAACGGAAGTTCCGTTACTTTCTTTTGAATATTTTAAGACATATTATACGACCTCCCGCTATTCTCACTTTAAAAGTATTACTTTTGTCAGTGCGGCATAGCTATCAGGTGCCACAGAGACCACAAAAGTTCACAAAACTTTTTTTACCGTATACTTCCGCCTTCTCATAGCTTGTGTATGGAAAATGTTTAGCAATATTGAAGAACTACGGCAGAATATGTTACAAAGTTTTCCAGGCGTGAGGGTCCATATCCATAAATACTCTATTAATGTTAATTATAGAATTGTAAAAGCAAGTCTTACAATTTTAGTGGAGATGAATTACTTAAGCTCAACATACAGTTTACATTGAGAGACATCGCAATATAACAGATAATGATTTTGTCATTTTGTGAGTATAATTAGCAGAATAACATCCATTATAAGTTGTTTTGCGTTTCTCTTTCTCAATTGTTTTTAATAAGTTTTAAACATTTTCTAATCATTTTTAATTCACTTTGAATTAAAAGCATTTTTCTGACATTTTACTAAATAAATATTTAAAAAGTAATGTAATTTGTATAAAATCATATCGCAAGCAGACGTGACAACTTGACGTGAAAACTTAAACATACGTGACATGTGAAAACTTGTATATATTTCTCCTTATTTATTCATTCTCTATCGTTTCCGTTATTGTACAAAAGTTTTTAATATTGCGATGTGAAAAAACTATTTCTTTTGTTCTGTAAGGCGAGTGGTAGTTAGAAAGGGAGATATTCCAGCTACCCTCCTCTTACCAACACAATACTGCCGCTCACAGTAACACATTCGTAGTGAGATAACAACAATAAATCCTTGGTAGAATACCATAGCTTTAAACTCTCGAGGTTAGGAGGGGAATTTATCAAGCTTCGCAGAATTTTTGCATGTTTCAAAGTTTCAATTATAAATGGATCATTACCTTCGATGAGACAAGGAAATTTGTTCGAAAAATTTGGTATAAGTGATTATTAGTAATCATTATTATTAGCTGCAACGATAACATATTCTTTCTAATCATTTAATTTTCAATTCGCAAGTGTTTTTGATGTCTTTTGTAATGTAATTTTAGCGACATTGGTAGCCTACAAGGAAATTCTTTTAAATGGTACATGGTACATGTGTATAGCAATGGAACCGTATTCTTCACTTCTCATGCCGAAAAACTTTAGGAAGCCATGTAGAGATTTTATAATTTGAAAGCTTTTCAGTCGTTGGAAGAGATTGTATAGTTGCCTGAGTCTGTGGTGTCACTTTACTCAAAGTCACATCTCATTTCCCTCTTTCTTCTTCTGCGTCCAAGTCGGGAACTCGGGTCTTCCTTGCTGAATTGGACGCTAAAATTGGATTGTCAGAGCTTGGATTACACTGACTTCATCACGAGGAGAAACTGATAAACACTTAAGAGTGTCTACCTATAATGAAATGTTTTACTAACTTTTATTTTTCAATAGTTGTGGGAAACTTTCCCATACATTCATGGGAGCATATTATTTGTAACCAATACAACATAGAACGCAAATAATGTACTGAAACAAACTGTCGAATTTTATTTTTAAATTAAATATCTTTTCTGCCCTTCTAATATTATTAAATATAAATTCGTATCCCGTTCCAAATTTATATAAGAATATGAGCGCCAGGAAAAGATTATGTTAATTCAATTATTAAAATTAATCTTCAACTGCTATTTCCAATAAATTAATGTCCGGCTAACTGGGTTGATGGGTCTTATAAGAAATAAGCGATATTGCCTACTAATAGCCGATTATTCGATCTCCGTCTGTACAGAGTGGCCGAGGAATCTGAAAAGCAAATATACATTTCTAGCTACTCATTTGCTGGAATTGGCTAAATGAAAATCATCTTTTCTATTCATATAAACTTGTAAGTTTATTCAATGTTCAATGGTAACAATACGAAACTTTTGGGTCATGACCAGTCTCAAACCTTATATTGCAGTACCCGTCTTCGCGCGCTCTTGACCGATGTCGCTATTTTCAATCTTTCCCGGTGTCGATGGCTCCAGGTCCAAATACTATCTTCTTTTCTTCAGTTCTGGCACAAGTGTACTCAAGTCACTTCTATTTCCAAGTTCCAATTTCCGCACCTTCCATCAATATTCTAAGTCCGACCACCATACGCTCTAAAGTAGATGTTCACAATTCCCAAACTCCCAACATCAATTGTCTACACACGATCCGCATAGCACCACGGCATAAGTTAGAATGCCTCCATATTCCCCTCTTTCAGCCCTTCAAAACTTCGTCTATACTTTCTACTGTTTGTCAGAAAAAATTCGACCCGCTTCCATCGAAATACATTGTCATTCCATGCCTAGCTAATCCCTATTACTTACAAATTCAACTAGCCGCGCCCCAGACTGTCATTGCTTTCTCGGCCAATCCCCAAACAGTTTATTTTATCAACTAGCCGCGCCCCGTGGTTCAAAGCAATGACGTTTGTTGACCTTGACGACAACTCGTCCACCGTTGCTATGCCGCCATATTTACATATGTCTATCCTTACAATTCACCCTGTTTACAATAAATGTGACGCAATACAAGGTCCCACATATTGGTATGTCACAATACCCTTTTATGGATTCGAACAGTTATCTTTAAATTATTTCAATTTGAACTAGTTTTCAAATAATTTGCTTTAAATTGTTTTGATTACATTTTAGACGTTACAAAATAGTGATATAAAATAGTAAAACACACCTGTGGGAGAACCGAAATGCATGTTTTGGTACACGTAGAGCATTACTCATGGCATTTCTTGAAATAGACGTAACACCACGTCAACTCGCGATATTTATTGTTGGGAGGTGTTGAATTTCTTGGACTCTTCGGCCGTCGATATGTCGAAGAGCCCAGAGGTCACAGGGGACGCGCGCTGCTTTTGGGCTTCAATTCGCGGAACTCAAGCGGCGGCTACAAATCGATGCTGCCAGTTGACAACACGTTCGATAGCCGCCATCACTGCCTTTTCCTTTACATCACTGATTGCAGTACTTCATAGCGATATCAGAGTCATTACAATCTCTACGTCCGTTTCCGTCTATGATCTATTTTAAGCAGTAAACGTACCTTTTTCGAAAGGTAACTGTGTTTGTTTTGTAATTTTTGTAAGGAGTTTTTGGTTATTTTTAATATATTTAATTCTATATTATTACAATTCATTTTAGATGAATTTTAATCATTAGCCATATTTGTCTACAAATTCAAGTAAATATTCTAAAATATGAATTCTAGCCCCTTTGCTCTAGTAGGCCATTTTATGGAAAAGGATGAGTCGCACTCGTCCTAGGCGGCACTTCCGTTCTTCGGAGAAAGAGATCGGAAGGGACGGGTTTAGGAAGGTAAGGCGACTCGTAGTTAAATACCTCAATGTATAGGATATTCGCCTCGTCTGTAAATTAAGAGGGAAATCATGAAAACCACTGATCAGAGCAGTCGGCCAACGAATTCGATTCCGTCCGGCCTAGGTCATAAATCAAGGCAAATATCCGGCATCTTGAACCCGCGGTCTCCCAATCTCCGATTCGCTCGAGTTCAACTCTTTGAATGGTCGATAACGCTTGGCCCTACCGGCCTGGTTTTAGAACCAATTATCGCTCATTACGCATAATTCCCTAAACACATTATACGTCTTGAATTAATAAACATAGAAACGCATCATTTGTAAACTTTCAAAAGTAACTTCCAGATTTTTTTGAATTTTTAAAGAAATTTACTTTATGTTCAATATGCCTTAAACATTTTGTGAGCTCCCAAAATGTACGCACTCAGGAAGGGTTCAACTTCTTCAGCTTCTCTACATTCTCTGCCAATACCACTTCACCAACTCAATCGTCTTATCACCACTCCCACTGCCCCCACCACTTTCTTCGGCGCCGCCACCCCAACCTCCATCGCCAACGGGCGGACGCCCGATTTCCGCTACGAAAATATCGCGCTCGCTCGCGTCGATGTGGAAAAAATAACACGTCCCCCGCCGACGCCAAGGGGAACCCCATGGAGCAGGTGCTGTTTTAGTAACAAAAATACACCCGCCCGTCCGCTTAGTCAAATCCGGACGACGATGGCGGCGGCAGCGACGCTTTCTGAAGAGTGCTCCGTTGTGCCGCGCCGCGCCTTTCGCGCATGTGGCCCCGGGCGGAAACGGAAACACATGATAAAGAGGGAGGAGGGAGAAAAAAGTAGAGAGGATCGGGGTGCGATTGCGGTGGGCAAGCACGGAAAGAAGGCAGAAGGAAAACAAGTAGAAACGACGAGTCAGGAAGAGAATAGGGGTAAAATGGTGTGCATGATAAAGCACAATTGGCTCAGGAAAGATGCGACAAAACGTAAGTAAAAGAGAAGTACGGATAGGATTTGTGCGTCATGGTGTAGGTTTTTTTTTTTTTTTTTTAATTTTTTTTTGAAAAAATACATTAAGAGTATGTTTTAATGCCAAAAATGCGAATTATTTACAGGATGCAAATGGTTTTATAACATTTCACATACTTTTCGCATCTTCTAATGCTTAGAAAGAATTACCTACATTACTATATTTGATTCATTTTATGATACTTTAGTTTTTATGCATATTTTACAAATAGTTGTGCCCGTATATTAAACTATTCAGTGCTCAATCTGAGGAATGTCCAACACAATTCGTTCCCAGAGAATGATTATTTGGTGAGTTGCGTATTTCTGTTGTAAATATGCCAACCCATATTGTCACATTGATGTATGTTTCTCAAAACCATAAATTATTCTGAAAATATTGTTTAATGCAATATTAAAATGCCCTTCAATTACAATACCTACTGCTTTAATTTTCGATGATGTAATACTAATGTTTGAAATATTTTTCGGTGAAATTTAGTTATACTGCTCAGAGTTTTTAAATGTATGTATTAAAACGAAAAATATTTTATTACACTCTTTGAAGTGAAAAATAAGGTATTAGATAGAGCCGATCCAATTAAATTTTGTTTGAGAATTCTCGAAAATTTGACAGACTGTTTGGGCAGCCCAGCACTTACAAGATATTTTTTGGCTCTTGGTCTAATTGACTCTTGATCTAATCTAATGTGGATAGATAATGTAAATGAATCTTAAGTGTTGTCTGCAATTGACTTCGGAAGATCGTAGTAGTACCTTTTACCTATATAATCTGACGTGAATTAGGTTCATCAGATTAGCATTATTAGATGCGTGCATTAAATGTATGAATGTGGATTGTTTTAGCTCTGAATAAACTGTGACATCGATGAATGATGAAAATAAACCTTTCAGTTAGGGGATACACAGTACACATTGAAATATGTTGGAGTGGACACATAACAGCTTTTCACAACGCTGATGTGTCCAACACAAACATTAATTTAAGTTATGTTAAATTAACTTCATTTAAAAATAAGTTTAGCATGACTCTCCCCATCACACTAAGTTACTCTTCGCCACACAAAATAAAATAAGAACTGCCGCAAACGAAAGGTGAACTTTTTATGTTTATTTCTTTCCGGAGGTGGCAATGGAGTTACGCTCATAATGAGCGAGGGAACGAGAACGGAAAATAGGTCGTGAAATAATGAATGGGCCATGAAAATGGGGCAAACGGCAAAGTGAGTTATAGAAACGGTAGTACGCACGAAAACCGGTAGTGATCCGGTTTCGTTCACCACACGCTCCGTATGGGCCGAGCAGGTCGGCGCCCACAAGCGGAACGCGAGCACGCAGGTCGCGGGGCGGCGCTGGCAGGAGACCAGCGGCTGCTGGTGTCGGGAGGCCGCCGCCTCAGCAAAGCACGACCCGGGTGCGTCCCTCCCCCTCCCCACCTCTCCCCTCCCTTCCCCTCCCACGACCGAGAGTCCTCGCCCTTCTACGCGAGCTCTTCGCCGCGTCTGCCGGGCCCCGGGCTAACAAAGCGCCTCCGAAATCATAACATCGCGGATTCTCTTTTATTCCACGACTCCGCGCCCCAGCACTCCCTTGCCTTTTCACTTATAACTTCTTCCTTTAAGGCGCAGTAAAAGTTTAAAAAGCGAGGAGCGAGGCGGCGGCGCCGACCGAGGCAACGGGCCGGGCACGGGGTGTCGGTGGGGAGGACGAGGGTGGGGGTGGGGCGGTGCCTGGGGGTGGAAACGGAAGCGCGAGTTCGGCGAGCGTCCCGGCCCCGGCTCCTGTCCCCGCCGCCGCCGCCGCCGCCGTCTTCCTATCTGTCCGAATACTGCCCGGCGCGCCGAGTATCAGTTAGCGGCGTCGGTCGTTAGTATTCTGCCGAGCCAGCGGGGGGCCTGGCGTGGCGGGGTGGGCGGAGCCGGGAGCGGCAGGCGCCCCGCCGGGATGTCCTTATTGGAAGCGCCGCCGCGCCGCACGGGCGCCCGGAGCGCCTGCGAGGAATCGAATCGTTTCTTTTTTCCTGTATCAGTTCTGATTCACTCCAAACTCAACATTTCTTCTTTGTTCGACGCTTCTTGTGTAAAAAATGCTACACCCGTTGGTTACAGGATTTTCTTTTATCGAATCGTACATTCATTCACGTCCGTGATCTGCTAGCGTATCATTTTTAATGAATCATTACAAAAAAATGTTTTAACAGTTCTACGGAGAAAACATTTGCCAAGAAGTTATTTTAGAGTTTCGTAGATTGCAATTGTATTTTACGTTGCAGAATTTCACTCATCCTCAAGAAGTTTGTAAAAATTAATTCGATGTACACAACACACTGTTCTCTAACAGTTTAGAAACTAGTGGTGCTAGAGAATGGCACAGATTTTTTCGTAGTAAAGTTTTCTAATTTTCTTGGTGTGGACTGGCTTTACGGTCTTGCCCCATCCTCTTGCCAGCTGCCATCTAACACCGCCGGAAGTTCTTTTGTTTTGAAATTTTCTCAACTTTTCGTTTTTTCTTAATAGTCAAACCAAAATATTACTTTAAGAATATTAAAGGAGAGTAAAACCTTGTCTTAAATTGCAATTTTCATTGAAACGTTTAGAGCTGCTTTTAAGAAAATGACGTTTAAGCGTTAATGTAAAAGCGAATTTTGAACCTCTTTTTCACAGAAAATTTTTGAGTTTTCGAAAAAATTAATTAGATGTCACTTGAAGCACATTTACTTGCAACTGCAATAATGTCAAAAAATTGCCGGTAATGTAAGTAGCATTAACGATGCGAAAGAGACAAGTATAAAAAGTAAATTTTTGAAAAAAAAAGAAACGAATAGAGCAATATGGCGTTTATATCATCATATAGGGTCTCTTTCGCACCACCTCTATCAAAAATTTAAAGAAATAATTTGAAGTATTTTTAAAAATCTCACACTATTGCTCGAAAATTACTATTTTTTAAATCTACATGACCTTATTTAAAGAATATTTATGACAAAAATTTCATTTGAAGGAAAAATATTTATCCTCAATTTTGTAGTTACAGGAAGACAGAAGAAAATTAAACATTTGCAATTGTCGAAAAATTCCGAGTTAACCGTGAAAATCGAACCCAAGCCCAACTTTTAAAAGTGTATCTTTAGTGAATTATATTTTATAAGTATATTATAAGTGTAATGTAAAAAATATAAAGAAAACGTTTCGAGCCGTTTTTGAGAAAATTTTGAAAATGTCCTTAGAGCTTCGTGTGAAGTACCCCCAAATTTTAAAGCATATTTTTCAAAATTTCAAAGCTTCAACTAGAGCAAGATGTACAGGGGTTTCTTTAATTTGGAAAATGTCCTAGGCTTGGTTTAGGCGCTAGTAGTGATCACAGACGGAAGTACAGACAGACAGAAACACGGACGGGTGGCCGTTTAAAAAAAATACATTTTCGGTATCCAGGGACACCAAAACGTGTATTTCTGTGAAAATCTCAAAATCGATTTACTGCAGTATTACATAACTTTCTCTATACTACGTATATTACTCCGTATATACGCACATGTACGAGAAAGTAACTAATGGGTGCCACAGAATGGTACAGAATTTCTCGTAGTAAAAGTTTTCCAATTTCCTTGGTGTGGACTGCCTTTAAGGTCTTGCCCCATCCTTTGGCAACTGCTATCTATCGTCACCCAAAGTGCATTTTTGACATTTTCACAACTTTTTAGTTTTCTCATAGTAGAACCTAAATATTACTTCTAGAATATTAAAGAAGAGTAAAAACCTCGTTCTAAATAGAAATTTTCATTAAAAAATTTGAAGCCGTTTTTAAGAATATGGCGATTAAAAATAACTGTAAATGCGAAAGTTGAAGCTCGTTTTCACAGGAATCTATTGATTTTTATAAAAAATGCTTTTAAAATCTTTGAAACACTTCCACTCACAAATGTAATAGTGTATTCAAATCTATGAAAATGTGCATATTAAGGATCTGAGAGACATTCCAAATAAGTACGTTTGTGGATTTTTTGAAGAAAACAAAACAATACACCAAAATGTACTTTACTTCATATTAAATAGTCCAATTAGCACTATCCACTGGAAAATGTTAAAGAAGAAATTTGGAGCGATTTTTGAGAAAATGGAGTTTGAACGTTTCTGAAAATGTGGAATTTTCAGCTCATTTTAACTCAAAACTGTTGACTTTTGACAAAAGCTTTACCTGACATTATTTAAAGCACATGTAGTCATAAGTACAATAACGTGAAGTAATCGCCACTAATGTAAATATTACCGACGTGGGAGAGAAGTAAAATAAAATTACATTTTTGTAATTTTTTGAAAAAACAAAAGAGCAGAGCACATGGCTTTATGTCATCGAATAGGGTGTGTTTGCACTAGTCCTACCAACAATTTAAAGAAATAACTTGGAACGGTTTTTGCGAAAATCTTGTTTTTATTAATTGAAATATTGCACGAAAACTACTAAAATGTTCAAAAATCTACATCACCTTAATGAATTAAGTATTTATGGACAACAAATTTCGTTTGAAGGAAAAATATCTATCTTCGGTTTTGTAATTGTAGGAAGACGCCGAAAAAAATTGAAATTTTTGCAATGTTCGAAAATTCAGAGTTAACAGTGAAAATCGAATCTACGCCACCTTTATAAGTGTATTTTACTCTATTCTTGCAAAAAATTTAACGAATAAATTTGTTGCCGTTTTTGAGAAAATTTGGAAAATGTTCGGGGGGCTTCATGTAAAGTATCCCAAAGTTTTTAAAGAATGTTTTTTAAGATTTCAAAGCTTCAACTAAAGCCAGATAGACAGGGGTTTCTTCAACTTGGAAAAGATCGTACGTATAGTTTAGGCGCTAGTAGTGTTCACGGACGGAGTCGGACCGTCGGACAGATGGACGAACAGAGAGACAGAAACAGACAGACAGACAGACAGACAGACACAGACAGACAGACAGACAGACAGACACAGACAGACGACAGACAGACAGACAGACAGACGGACAGACAGACGGACAGACAGACGGACAGACAGATGGACAAACGGACAGGCGGACAGGTGGACGTTTTGTAAAAAGCGACAGACAGACGGACGACAGACGGACAGACAGACAGACGGACAGACAGACAGACGGACAGACAGACAGACGGACAGACATACGGACAGACAGACGGACAGACAGACGGACAGACAGACGGACAGACAGATGGACAAACGGACAGGCGGACAGGTGGACGTTTTGTAAAAAGCACTTTTTCGGTATCAGGGGACCCAAAACGTGTATTTCGGTTAAAATCTCGAAATCAATTTTCCGCTTATTCGTATTCATACGTTTTACTCCGTATATAGTATGTATACGATAATGTAAAAATGTTGTATTTAGTATTACAAGTATAAACTTTTGAGATTTTTGCAAGATTATTTTCAAATATTGTATTTATGTAAGAAGAACACAACGTTTGTTGACTGATATTGACATATTCAAAAATTCTTCACAGAGTAGTCAATATTATAATGCAAGAAGTTTTACCTAGGGTCTAAGTATTTTTAAAAAATTGAGGAAGAAATTATCGATGGTTGAAAGAGAAATGTTTGCTACAAATTATTGTTGTGATCACCTAAAAACACGATACTCAATGACTGGATGACGATTTTCCAAAAGCCAATATTAGAGCTGTAGGTAAATCAAGAGTAAATTGGACTGTTCCGTACAAAGAGGACCTAAGTTAATGGTTTAAGAGAGTATTGTTCTATTACAAACATTTTGTATCACTATTTGCTTTCAAGTTATTTGAGAAAAAAACATTACAACTTATCTTACTTGTTCTTTCTCGCCGATAATTCGCACGATTAATCCGCCGCAGTGCGCCACAATGCCAAAAGATCAGCATTTCATGCTGACACGCTGAGCTCAGAATATCTCACCTTACCGTACATTCCTGCTTTTATCTGCTATATGCGTTAGCGTAGGGAACCAAAGTAGAAATGGAAAATACTTTGTTAACTGCCGGCCAGAGGCGGAAGTCCTGTTTTATCTTAGCTTCGTGTTGCGATTTTCTCGAGTTCATGACAGCTCAGGCTTACAGCTATCGGCGTGACAACGTTGCCTGAGTCCAGTTGTCAGGTTGACAGGTTAAAAGAAATGCAAATCAGATGTTGAAATTTTCCTTTGCAAACTCGTATTCGGCTGCTATAAACCAGTTTCAAAATGCATCTTTAATAAACCTGGGCATCAACCCCTTTTTTTGTAGTCAATTTGTTAGACTGACTATGTGTTTGTCCTTTATTTACCATTTCCATACGATATCAGCGCGAGCTAAGTTAGTCAAAAATTCTGTTTGGAATATTTTTGACGCGCGTTTCCCGACAATGAATTTTTTATGAGTCACGAACTGGTCTGATCTCAACAGGATTTGACGTTCGATCCATCAATTTTGTGGTTATGAAGTTGGTAATACCGAATGCACCCAGTGACCTTCAGAAATAATACAATATTTCCGTCCAACTGCAAGTGGAGTCACTTCATTTACTATTCTTTGCCGAGACAATCATTTGAAATTCATTGATTCGATGGTCGTTCGACGGTTGAATTGGATTGGACTTGGACTTGATTGAAGTAGATTCCAAAAACATGTCTGTCAGTACTGCTGGTTTAGAAGTTTAGATGAATCAATCATTTTTTGCCGAAGATGGTGAGATTATATTTGAGTAAATTTACCTTGTTTGTATCATTATTTTTAAACCAAGTCATTCGCTAAATAATATTTGTGCTTACTTAAGTTCAAACAGAGACCACATGAAGGCATGTACGAGTACATCGGTCTTCAAGTATGAACTGTACAGTAAAATTCTCTCCTGCTCCTGCTGACCCGCCAGTGGTCTAGCGTGAACCAACAAATTTCAATCTAATTTGAAGTGTTAGAAAATAATTACGGCGAGAAACGATCTTCTCTCCTACAAGACTGACACTAATTGGACAAAATCAGCCAGGCTGAAAATTGAGCCAAGACTTCTTCGATTTCATTTCAACTCATGTCGATATTTCGATTACCTACGCTCCGAATCTTTATCATGGAGTCAATTTTGTTTTATTTTATTTTTATGTCTTCTAATCTGCTCGCATAATTGAACTTTGAGAATTATTTGCGGCAAGTATTCCCACAAAATTCCAATGACAAATTCAGTAATTTATTATAATCATACATGAATTTAATTTTACCCTTTTCCAATCAGAATAAATGCAACCTATGTATGTAGTGAATTTCAATAATAAATATATGGAAAGCCGTTAAAAACTGGTTCGGTAGATATATACTCACATACGTATTTCAGTCGTGGGCAAAATATTAAGAATTTATAAGCATTTCGTATTCGAAAATAAATATAAAGAGTATTACATTACACATGCAGACAACCGCAAACGTAATTACGATTTTATTGAAGGAAAATAAAACGAACCATTAATCACTTGAGAAATTTTAGGTTTCATAAAAACTACCCCTTTTTTGTCAGAGTACGATTTATCCTTTAGCAAACAGGTTTCTAAATATTTGTGTTCGTAAACAGTTTTCTCTGCAAACGTACTTCGCGTTCGAAATATTTTCCTAGAAACAAGCTCACAAATTAAATGATTACACCAAACCCTTCAAATATTTACTTTCTGTACAAAATATTTTCATGTATTCCCTCCAAAAGTCTACAAAATGTATGTGTGCTATGCGTTGCTGTGAAAATCGAGCGGTGCAAAACACACACCCTCCAGAAGAAAGTTACAGCTTCATAGGAAGCGCTGGCGACTTGTATCGGAACGAACAGTCGGTAACTACAAAATTCCCGGCGTACCTCTCAGAACATTCCGGCGCGGTCGCGAAACATTTGGCGAAAAGTTTCCTCCTTTCCGGGAGCTCCGTGCGGAAGGCGCGAGCGGAAGGGGGGATGGAAGGGGAGGGGAGGGGGAGGCGACGTGGAGTGGCAGGAAGGAAGGGGAGAAAGAGTCAACGGAACGACACAAGTGGAAAAGGCGATTGCAGAAAAGGAGTTTGCAGTAGCAAGATCAATGGCGAAAGATTGGAATACGATGTCTGCAAAAAAGGTAGAGCAAGTTAAAGGCAGAAATAAAGAGGAAGTAGATTAGTAAGTAGATAAGTATTTTTCTCCAATGAGCAAATGCTAAGATGGTCCCTTGGTTTGCTTCTGGACATAAATGTTGCTTCATTATTTAGGCACATTTTCTTTAGTACAATGGGGTATTATAGTAAAGAATGAAGGGATTCCAGAGCTCAAGAAAAGTGCAAATATTGCCCTCCCCCCATTCTACCGCATACACGGTTTTCAAATGATTCTGGACCTTACGTAAATAAATAAAGATAACATGATAAACGACGTCATTGGGGAGTGAAAGCGGAAACGGCAAGAACGGAGAGGGTGGATGAGGTTCTGTGGCAACAAAGCAGTTAAGTGATGGATCAGTGGCATTGGAAGATTACGTACGGACGCAAAGCAATTGCAGAGAGCGAGGAGGTGGGCTCAATCGACCGAAATACTTTTGTGCAAGGAATATAGTAAACTCTCGTTAACACGAATTCCCAGGGACTGAAATAGTCGGGGGTCTTGTTATAAAAATTCGTGTTATCCGATTTTTATGTACAAATATAACCTCATTACTACGCTTCTTTGGTAGAACCAAAATTTTGTTTGTTTGACGACTAATTTCGGGTTAAATTATTTCGTGCTAACGAGAGTTTACTGTATAATTAAATTAACAATATTGATGAAAATCTCTGCATAAGAGAAAGTGAAATTAGGAAAAAGAAATTAGGAAGTAAATGTTGCATTGTTTATTAAGATTTTGTAAGCAAGCAGTTCCAGTTTATCATGAAATCAGTTACTTGATACTGTAGGACGGGTGATATGCCATCATGATGGAGCAATTATGAAATGAACAGTAGGGAAAACGGAAGAACCCCGTGAAAACGTACCGCGAACTCGCTTTGTCTTCTACAAATTCCACAAGGATTGTACGGGATTTAAACTGCGATCCCCAGAGGTAGGAAATGAGCGTTCTGACCGTTATATCACGGGTGTCCCTACAAAGTCGATTGTATCTGCGCACGTTTTCTTGAACCCTCATTTTGCTTGGTGCAAGGGAAGTGGGGATTGGGTTATTTCCGAATTGGGACTGTCGGAAAATATTTTAACAATTTTAATTAATTAATTTTATTTATCTACTTCCACTACTATCCACTTCAATGCTCATTAGCAACTACAATATACAATAATTTAACATACAATATATACAGATTTTTTAAATATGTTGACGCAACGCGTCTCTTTACCTCTTGTTGGGCGCTTTCTCTGGAGTATCCTCCGTTACTGAGTAATTTGTCAAGTCTCGTCACGTCGTAGTTAGTGCCTTTTATCCCTTCGGCCAGGGGCTCAACGCCGTTAGATTTAGGGGTTTCTAGCCGGTCACCAAACCAGGAACCCGCGAGTCTGGAATTCGCTAAACCTCTGTGACTTCACGGAGCATAATAAACGAATGCGGCTATCGGCGCAGGCGCAGATTTCCTACAAGGTTTACCCATATATATTGAGAACAACTAACACCATTTCAAAGTGCTTCTTTATAACCGTACATAAAGTTGACTGTATATATCATTGATTACTTTGCAGAATTTGAGAACTTTTCTGTGAAATACCGTGGAATTGGCAATTGTTTCATTCTCATGGCCTTGGAGTAATAAATATTTCCTGGTTAAATTGGAGCATAGTTTAATTATATGGTGCAGTTAATTTGAGTATTGCATAACTTGCACCGTATCATCAACAATTTTTCGATGCAGAATATTTTCTTTTAGGTGGAATCGGCAATTTTTGGTTATCATATTTTGTCCACAATGCTCGTTGCTATCATTTATTCTTCATTTAACTAAAGGCGGCTCCACACATTCGGCATTCGCTGAGCAGCGAGCTACTGCTCACCCAAACCCGCTGATGTGTTCGGCGAATGTCCGCTCCTTTCGAAATGTCCTAAAGATCGTCACGCGGTAGGTAGCGCGAGCACCGAATGTTCGTCACTCGGTGAAGAAGACGAAAATAGAAAGCAACTCATCCACACTACTCGGGATTCGGCGAGCGGTTGCTCGCTACTCGCCGAATAACGAATGTGTGGAGCCGCCTTAACGTTGGTAAAGGAGTGGGGGTAGGGATTCCCAGCTCAAAAAACCTTGCGCGTATAATATTAACGACTGAAGTGGAGGACGGGGACGAGAAAAAGAATTGAACGAGACGAACCAGTGACAGCTGAGATAATTACACAGGGCGCGGAGTGTAGCGAGCGGATGGAAGACGAAAAGAGCAAGGGCAATGAGGAGACAAACGGAGAAGGAGCGAGACCGACCTGCCGCGCGCTTCCTCTCCGACCACCCGATTTCCTCGAGTTGGACGGAAGTTGCGTAATAACGCGTGGGTTGGGGAATCGCCCTTTTTTCTTTTTCGGGAGTTTCGAGCTCATTTTGTTGCGTCTAAGAAATTTCTACTTTTCACGGAACTTTATAGAAACGTCTTGTTTCTTCAAAACAACCCCAGGAAACTTCTTTGTTAAAAATGAATAGCTCTACGAGAGAAAAACGTTTAGCGCCATTTTTTCAATTTATCTTCGTGGGGAAGTGAAATATTAAAAAGAATAATATAGAGTACCTGATTGTTTTTCATTTTGAAGCGCCTTCAATTCACAATCATAAAGATTTGCAATTTTGTAAATGGCAATAAATCTCAATTAGTTGCATACATACGTTTGTATTAAAAGGCGCTTTTGAAGCGTTTGTTTTGATGTTTCCTTCCTGAAAACATTTTTAACTAGCTTAGAAACCCGACCACGATCGGGCATTTATTTATTACATCATCCATTAGATAGCTGGCGTTACTCGGGATTTGCGTAAAGATGCTTCACATTAACGTCAATTTTAATTAAAGACACTTTCTTCGGGTTTTTAGGTAAAAAGTAAAATGAAATTGATAATTGTTATTGAACATGTATTTTCATTTGCTTAATGTCAAACTGGATGCCCCACATTACCTGGGTATTCATTTATCACAATCATCTATTAGACATGAAGGAATTATATATATTCTCACCTCACTCTGCCTTGCCCTGATGGCCTGCTTGCCTTCTTCCCACCTCCAAATTCTCGTTTTAGTGCACTCACTTTCTAACTGAAATAATGAGGAAATTTAAGCCAAAAGAAAGATAAAATATTATTCGCCTATTCTTTTTGAGGAGTTTTATATATTATAACATAAAGTACACATCCATTCAAAAATCATTCAATCAGTTACAGTTTTAGCATCAAGAGGTTACATCATTCACAATACTTCTCTTTCGCTTGTGCAACCCACAAACACATAACAAGATTATGAATCGTGCTTATTTACAATAAAAAAACTAATAATCATTTCATTTCGAATCAGAACAAACACACGCACCTTTTGCTCTGCACGAAAAAATTATTTTCAACTTACTTTTATATGAATATAGAATATGTGAAGAAAAAGAGGATTTGTAAGTGATAAAATAGATATAATATGGTAATGAATCCTGAAGAACCTGAAGATATGAACAGTTTACATTACACAGTACAATGTCAAATAGACATTCATGTATAAAAGTATTTTGATTTTCTTGATTCATAAAGTTTTTCCATTAATTTCACATCTTTTGAACACTTAATACAATAACGCTTAGATGCAATTAAGATCAATTTCCAATTTGTCAAATACGGCTGCTACGGAACACCATTCCACCATTCTCAGCCGAATTTGAAAGGCCAAAGAGACCCTTGATCAGTTTTTAGAATTTGACAGTTGATAGGAATGACGTACGTTTCCAGCGTAACAAACAAGCGCTATGGCATGCGAATATATTCACATTGTTAGTGATTCCGGGCGCGTCAACTACTAGGGTCATTAGACCCGTCAGTGTGTGCATGTTTTTTTCTCGAGAGGTGGCGGTGTCCTTCTCCCGCGAGATCCGGTAGCGACCTACCGTCGAGTTTTCCCAAACCAGTGGGGCACCGCCCCAGCCGGGACAAGCTGTAAGCTCCCGACCAGTCTCCTTGCATGTGTGGTAGTGTAATGGGAAAGGATAAGAAAAGGAAGAGGTAGGAAAGATCGTTTGCAGTCCGTGGCTCATTTGTTAGAGTACTGCTCTAGCATTCACCTGCTGTTGATCGGAGAAACCACGGAAAACTACCGATCAGAGCTGCCGGCCGCTAGAATTCTCCTCCAGACAGCAACTTAATTCGACCTAGCTGACGAACTAATGCCGAAAATCCTTCCGCCGTCGGGACGCGAGTATAGTCGCCTTATTTATGAGCGCAATGACTACCAACTAGTATTGAAAGTTGCAGAACACTTGCATTAGTTTCGCTATGGTATTATTAATATTTACTGTCAAGAGAAATATTGCATTTACAGGTGCGAGGTTTTTTAGAGCATTGTAAAGCTCGTTATTGTTTCTATCAGAATTTGAAGGTTTTTGTGTTACATATAACGTGTAGATGAGCATTTTTATTTAATAATAGCAAAACTTCAGAAATTATAAGTCAAAATAATTCATTGTCATTGGAGACGTGTGTGGAGTAAATGTCAAGTTGCGAGTTGCAACCATCGTGTTGCGATGAAAGGTAGAGACAACTTGTACAATTCAGACAATCGCTGTCACACCTCGCTCCGCAGAAAAGAGATAAATGATGGCTCCTCTGATGTAGTTTTCTCTCTGAAGATCTAATAAGGTAACGCTTTGTCAACGCTGTCAGCGGCGTTATCAGTTTTTCTACTCTCCAACTCTTCTTTCGCTTACATATTTTTCATTAATTTAAAAAAATCCAAAACCTGTCATTCAAAATAATATCATTATCATTTGCACATTACGAGAGGAAAAATGTTTCACCTCTCAAATCTTTTATGTTCAAATATTTTACGCCCGATTTTGCATTGTTTGAATTTTTGAATGTCAATAATTGTGGGTAATGATCGTGTGTGACATATCACATTAATATAAAATGTAATTATATCGTAACTTACTTACAAGATACGCGAATGCCAGTGTAATTGCCATCAAATGACACTGTTGAACATACGTTAACCTGGTCCATGGTAAATCACAATTTCCCTCGTTATCAAGGGAAGACTCAGTTGTGCTATTGTGTTTCTATTCTCTATATGATTGAAGTTTTAACTTTATGCAACAGCTTATCTTCACATTCCCGACATCATGTCGGTGACCTATTAATATTTATAGTGCAATCGGACTAATACTTCCCTACATGTACTTTTCTCCAGAACACTTGACTCCATCCCCTTCGTCATTAGCGGCCGTTTGGCTTTAGCCCTGAGCCTATCCCAGATTGCCCTAATTGTCCTTTGGCCCGCGCCTCGGATTAAGTCCTTTGCCCCGAGTTCATACCGTTGCACCATTCCTTTAGTCTCGAGCCTCGGCCCCTGCCCCTCCTCCAGCCGCGGTCGCGCCAAGTCGTCCAGCCACACACACACACGCACGCACTACAGCGGGCGTGCTTACGACTGGGCGGCGAACGTAACGGCGGCGGCGACGTAGTAAATAATTCGGGGCCCCCAGGGAGCGCGCGGCCGAGCCCTCCGCCTTGCCCGCCGCCGCCCGCCGCCCGCCGCCCGCCGCCCGCCGCCCGCCGCCCGGCCGGGGGAGTTCCGGCCCGCCGGGACTAAGTACAATATTTAGAGGTCGTCCGCGGAGGGAGCAAAAATCAATACCCGCGTGCGTGCGGCGCCGGCAGCGCCGCGTCGAGCTCCCGCCCCTAATCGCCCACCGCCCCTAGCGCCGCCCCCACGTCGCCCCTGTGCCGCCCGAACCCCGCACCGATCAGAATCCCGCCTCGGCTCACAGCCCCGCCATCGCCAGTGCCTGGCGTTGTCGACGCGTACTTGACAGGCGCCTTAGTTGCCACTCATGTCTTTGGGTCCACGTCATTCTCAGCTGTCTCGATTCATATGATCTTCCTCTTGCCATCCCTAATGCCCACGGCGCGGTCGGCCAATTTGCCTTCTACACATCCCTCGCTGCCCCTACGATATCGTTGCCCTTAATTCCGCCTTCTCTTCTTTACCTTTGTTATTGCTTCTCGCCAACTTCGCACTCCATCGCAGTATTATCCGATCTTTGCTACTCCCGTCTACTTAATGAACAATGTGCTGGACAAGCGGGAGGAAATGTAGGTCGATCTACTGCTACACAAGGCTTTGTTTGCGGCGACTGTCGTGCGTCGCTGGGTCCATTCTTGGGGCGTTGCGTGTCTCATTAGGCGTCCCCGTTGTCCGGTTGCCATAACTTTTCAGTTCTCCCTCTCGTGCTAAGTATCCTGTCAGTTTGACTTTTGACACTCGACATGAAGTATGCAAGTAAAATCAAGGCTAAAAAAGGAGGGTAACCAGAATTTAACGCCAACAGGTTCTCAACGTTGCTTTGGTCAGTAATGTGTTGCGAACAACACGTATAACCAAACATAACCACTCCAGCTGTATTTTTCTTGGTAGTTCAGTAAAGAAGGTATTAGGTAGTTATTTCTTAGGTAGAAGGTTCAGTAAAGAAAGTTTTGACGTTCACTTTGCTATCATGTCCGATAATCTTGTAAACGTCTGTAACAACCGGGAATATCGTGGTTTCGAACTCTTTACGTCTTCGTCAAATTCGAACGTGTGCCGTGATTACTTGAAATAGATTGCTTGAAATAGAATGCTAAGTAAATAGATTCATTTATATCTGATCTAATGAAGACTTACAACGGGATAATATGCATTTCATACATGATTATGAATAAACATGCATATACATTGTGCATCTGTAGATTAAATATTGCCCAAGAGTACAATTACTTTTAGTCAAACTTTAGGTGATTTTGAAAGAAAATAAATTATCCAAAATATATGAGGGGTTTTGTACAAGATCCAAAGAAGTCCGAAATTCCATATTTTGATGTATTTCAGCAAGTTATTCCCTGCAACTGGTGCTATCTGCTGGGACATTTTCTTTCGGCAAGTGTCAAACCTATTGAAAGATGAAAGGTATGGAAAACCCAAAGTCATTACTATACACGTCTACGCTATGAATTTTTTGGTGACTACGAAAAATCTCAAATTTGGGCTAGTTTGGTTCTTGTAAGAAAATCTTTATATATATTTGCTTTCCCACTTACCTAAAATCATTAATTTCCCATGACTTCAGTTGAAACCACGATGATTCAGTAGAATTTGCGAAACGTAAATAAAATCCACACGAACAAAGAAGTCATCAGGAAAATGCGACTCCGTTTAAGTAACGCACGCGTCTGTAAGGCAGAAAGCGTGGCAAATTACGCTTCTTCCGCGGCGAAGTGTGGCGCAAGCCATCTGCCGTCGGCTGAAAAGTTCTGCGTACGTTTACGTCCGGATGTCTTGCGACGTGAAGTCTTAACAAAAGTCTTGTATAACTGATTACAACACTCACACTCTCTCAGTAAAACTATTTTCGCTTTCTTGTGCGTGTGGAAGAACACAGAGGCAAGTCAGGATGTAGGAAAAGATGGTGGTAAAGAACTGGTTGAACAAGACATGTAAGTACAGTCTTGTAACAAACATGTAACAACAGTATTTTGCAGTACTGTTGACACATGCTTTTGGAACTTGTAGAAAAATTGTTTTCCACATGTTTGTACTGGAAATTCGTAATGAATGATCTTATTTTAGTTATATTTCGTAATCACAAGTTTCTTACGCCAAACAGACAAAATCGTTTTAATCTAAAAGTACATACCATTGCTGGTCCACAATTACATTGTCCTTAGGCAATCATGATTCTTCAATTCCCAATTATTCCTGTGAAGCCAACATTGGAGTTGTACCTGAAGTGATAGGAGAATATTATACTACAATAAACATGAATAAATTATTCGGAAAAGATCTCAAGTTTACACAGAGCCCAAAACTAAATATGTACTAATACTTCTCAAAGGCAGAGTTGAGACCGCCTAAGAGTGTGTATGTTAATACTTCTAATATGAAAATCTCAGGATCCTGTAAATGGAAATGGAGTAAGTTTACACGAAAACCACAACAAAATGGTCGCCATCAGTTGTATTCATTATTTATGTGAACACTTATTCTTACGAGTATGAATCTTTAGACGCAATGTCTCAATTCAAATGAAATTTGAGCATAAAAACTGACAAAATTCCATATGACTTTATAAAAAAAGAGACGACGACACCCCGGCGGCAACGGCAGCAATGATTCAGATCCTGTTGGTCGATTGATTAGTTACTCGGGGTGCGTCAACTGATACGGTCACCAGATCTATAAGTGCAGTGCATGTCTAATCACGGGAGATGACGGTGATTTTACCCCTCTGGAGAGCGAGATCCGGAGTCGACCTTCCCTTCGGCTTGCAGAGATTTTCTCCAACCAGGTATCTCCCACTAGCCTGGCACCGCCCCAACCGGGGCAAACTCTAGGCTCCCGACTGTTCTCCCGGCATGTGTGGTAGTGTAGTGTATGTGAGTGTAAGGGAGCGAGATTAAGACAAGGAAGAGGAAAGAAAGATCGCGCGCGGTCGATGGTCTGTTTGTTAGGGTACTGCTCCGATTTTCGCCTGGTGTTGATCGGTGAATCCACGGAAAAATACCAGTCAGAGCAGGCGGTCGCTAGAATTCTCCTTCAAGCAGCGACTGAATTCGACCTAGCCATGTAACCAGTGTTGAAATCCTTTCACCGTCGGCATTCGAGCCCTGGGACCTCCCGGTCAGAGGCACTGCAGTGACATCAGTTGTTGCCCTGAGCCACCTTCGCCGGTCTTTGGCGCTTCACACATTTGAGGGCTTCCACTGGAAACCCAGTGACCTCTTGAGCTGGATCGATGAGAGGGAGCCAGCAATTGCCCGGCGCTCGTCGGTCACTCGTAAAAAGCCCCCGCGAGATCCGTGGAGTGAGCAGCGCGCTCCATGGCTCATCAACTAATTAATTAGCAGGTGGCGGGCGGGAAGGGGGCGGGGGCGGGCGGCTCGTAGTGAGGGGCGGTGCCCGGTGCTTTCGATGCCGCCGACGAAACGCGTGAAGTGCGGTTAGCCGCGAATGGCCTCTGCGCGACGCCAGCTCGCTCGTTGCCCCCTGCGATACTCGGGGCGGTCGGACTTTTTCGCTCGCAGGCACTTTGTCTGGCTTCGTTTCCCTCCTCTTGCCACATCCCACGTCGAGTGCTCACCGTTTTCTTCTCGACTTCACCCGCCTGCTCGTCACTGTCACCCTATCTGCTCCATCTCCATGCTTACCTTCACCACTCCCCACATCCATTCTCGACATTAGATGCAATTGCTCTAGGGGTTCAAGAGGTTTTGAGAAACGTATCTATACGTAGGGGTGTTTTATCCACTTTGGTTATCTGAAGAAAAAGTAAGAACTTTATATAAAGGAGAGAATGATTTTATTTCATTAAGCAGCAGCCAGCATCATATCATTCTACCCTGTTTAGTAAAAGTAGTCTTTTCGATAAACACTTCACGCTTCATTATACTGAAACAAACGACGGAGACACGAATGTCACGAACTACATTAGTGGAAAAGTTAATCTTGGAGTCTGGCTGTTCAGCCATTTGTGAAAGCCAACCGAATCCTCGGAGGAACATAAAGTGGGTATAAGACAATGTGCGTGCGTCACGGTGCGAAGACATCATGACTGGTTCTGAATAGGAGGGCGGGGCGTGAGGGAGTTCAAGAAAGCCATCGACCATTGCAGTCAGACGTATTGTTACACTTATCTAGAGAGGTTGTTTGTACAAGCAAGTCGCGAGAATGTTGTGTGTCATTCAAAATAACAATTTATAAACTGTGAAAAAGACTTCCAGGGTGCTGTAAATGAGCACACCGGAGTGCGAGAGTAAAATAAAAACCTATACGTGTTTTTTTACTTTTGTAAGCTTTGTGAATCTGTCGACAAAATACGCTTCGCCAAAAATATTGATCCATCTATAAGTGGAGATCCAATTAGTGATCTAATTGACTAAAAATGGAGAGATCGGTTTAAGATAGTGTCGACTACTCTTATCAACTTTATGCAGATATTAGGGAGTTTAAACACGGCGTAGTTATAAGAATCGACAGCTGTATCGATATCAATAGCGGATTAAGTCGAGAATGAGGTTTTGTGCAAAATTTGGGGTCGAAATGAAACAAGCTTCGAAGCTGATGCGACAGAGTGTGCGCTAAATTCCCATACTGCCCCGTCCTCTTGATTCGTATTTATTCGACTACAGCTACCTATCAATCACTAATTTCTCCATATATTACATAATTATTTTATTATTAAATATTATACCATATATAAACATATATAGACAGATTGATGCCACCAACTTCATTTGTATTTTGGAAATATATAGTACATAGCTCACGCTGCCGCCGGAGCATTGGAAACAAGTACGATATAGTATGATGTAGTGATCGATTATCCTGTGATACAAATCGTCGCGAATTCCTGGGAATTAGCTGACCCGGTTTCGCTTCTTGTTCGATTGTTGTTGGAAAAATCAGAGAGAAAGTTTTCATTTTAGCTGTGGTTAAATATTATGGGTTATCTGTAATGCCTTCAAGAAACTAGCTTAAAATTCCTTTCAGCACCGTAAGTAGTACCTTTAATGCGAGACAAAGTTGATAAAATAGTAAATTACATGTTAGGATAGGATAGATGAGGCAACGTACCATTACGTTGACTTTATATGGTAAATGTTGTCCCAAAGTTTCCAGAAAAGTGTCATGCCCAAGAGATGGTCTCGTCATCCAAATAATCACAATTTGAATTCAATTTAGCCTGGGACGACTAGAGAGGCGTGTTAGCGCGAGCGTGTAATATTGACTATTCAGCAACGCAGAACTTGGTTTAATGGTGTCAAGGAACATTTTCTACGCTGATTTACTTTGTTAGTACTGGTTTATTACGCTGTAATAAATGTTATATTATTCTAAACAGATATAGTTCATATAAATAAATACATTTCAGTACATTCAATTCATAAGCTTTTCATAGATTTTATTTTCTCTTTTGTGCAGATTTATTTATCTTTTGAGAAATGGGGAAAATCTACATTTTATCGCAATATTTATGTATTTCAAAATTTTACCTCTTGTACAAATATAATTTACATACATTCTTAGAGCATACTGTTGACTTACATCAAAAGTTCTTTGCCATCGGTTCCTAATACTCCACGAATACATTTGGATCAAATACCCCAATAACCGGTTGTAGTAGATGCCGAGCAAAGCGATCGCGTTGGCGGCAATGGTGCCGCGAGCCGATAAATCAAAAGCGCAGAACATGTGTTTGGAAAGTCGACGGGATCGTTCCGTTGAGCAGGTAATGAGGCGTACTGAAGGCATTCGAGGGCGCTGCCGTGTTTGCGCCGGAGCCGGCTCGGCCTCCGCGCATTGGAAATCGTTAGAATCGACGCGGAGAATAGTTTACAAATACGTCCATGCTCTCAAGGTGCGGCGGCAGACCGCTCCGGAACGCTTTGAAGGCGCGCCGTCATGTGAATCACACAAAGCAATATTTTTCTCCCGCTGTTAAATCTTCCCTGGAAAGTGGTATTCCTGTTCCTCAATATTCCGGTCAATTTGTTCATCTGTTATGTGATCATACGTAGATTTTCTGGCTCTTACTCCGGTCAACTGCTCATCAGTCCGTGGTCTTCCCGTTCGCTCGCCTGACCACTCGCCCGGCCACACGAACGACCATCCACACATCCAATTCTCTATATTGCCTTTGCTCCAACACCCATCCGTCTGTTCGCCCTTCCACCATTCATCTGCCTGTTAGCGCTTCCTTCAATCGTCTGTGTAAAGGCATCTTAAAAATTTTCAACTTCTGCCAGAAATTCCACCATCCTAAATAAGCATGTGCGTTGTACATTATGGTGTATGAAACAACCAATTCAACCATTTTCAAAATGTGAGCTACTCATATTGAAATCAAGGGAAAGGACTGAAGAGAGATATTGATGGAAACTTTTACGATGTTCACAAATAATACGTTGGAAGTATGTAATTTTTTTAATTTTGTCGTACCAACGTATGTAAATGAAATGACACATTAAAACCTCCTACAATTCTTCACCCTCAAACACACTATTAAATTACAGTTTTAACTTTGTGATGATAGTTACAAATCCCTAATGCCAATGCATGGGATTGACACAAATAGGTGTGTAACTAATCGTCTGTTTTAGTTGATTGATCAGTGAAAAGAAGTAACACAAATGTTCATGAAATCGATTATATAGTATTTCAATGGCATGAAGAAAAAACTTCGGTGCCAGCTGTAGTAGACAGACTAACTGAACGAAGTAAAAACGACAGACCAACTGAATCAGTAAGCTGTGAAATGAGTAAATCCGCTTATTTCCTTTCGTATTGGATTCAGTGACCTTTCAGAGTAATTACATCAACCGAAGTTATACGTAAAAGGCTAGTAATCATCAACCACAACTGATGAATTAAATGAAAGAAATGATAAAGGTTTGTCATAATAAATATCAGAAGAATCCAAGCAACAGTTCTGATAATTTTTTAAAAAGTTTTTTTAAAATATCGCCAATTTCGGCGCATGATTACATAACTTTCTCTTCTTACGAAGTATCTTCTTCTTAAGGCGAGAAAGTAAAAATGGAATCTCAAGAGTTTATCCTCAGTTTGTAGGAAGAGTCCAGTAAAGAGCGAGGTGTAGCGATGCCTCCCGGTGAATAGAAGGGAGTTGTTTCGAGGCGACAGACCGAAGGGCGGGGGGCAGGCAGTGGGCGGTGGGCGGGCGCCGGCGGCAGGTGGCAGATGGGCCAACAAGCGCCGCTCGGCGCCGCGTAAGGAGCGCCTCCGTCCGCGTCTGCGACTGCGTGTCTGCGTGTGCTTGAGTCAGCCCGCGCCTCGCCTCGCCTCGCCAAGCCGCGCCGCAAACAATGGGGAGCTTGCAGTTGGAAGCTGTCGTTTCGAAAGCGCAAGCGGAGGCGGACGCGAAGCCGCGCAGCTGCCACCGCTGCTCTGCTGCCGCGAGAGTCGTTGCCTTCCGTGAGCCGGCGGTGCCCGAACGGGGATGAACGCCTATCTCCGCCAAGGCAACGCGAATTTACGAGGATGAACGTACAAGAGGGAGGCAGCACTCGCTGAATACGTGTGATCAGAGGTGTCCAGAGGGTGGGGCAGCTGGGGCAACTTGCCCCAGTCCCCCCACTTAAGTGGTGCCCGGAAAATGTGCACAAAATTTATTTTCCTTCAATACATTTTTAAAAACAATTTTACTGTAGTTGAAAAATAATTCACTTTGAAATATAAAAGAATAATAATAATAATAATAATAATAATAATAATAATAATAATAATAATAATAATAATAATAATAATAATATATTATGAGAAGAACTTTTGTCAGAAACAAAGGGGTCCCCGTGGATCTACTGATCCAGGTTCCATGTTTCCTCTGGACGCTTCTGCGCATGATGTCTTGGTTACGGTCCCATCAAAAGATTTTTCCTCGTAATTATTCTTTGATTTTTTAAGCAGAAACCAGTTACAATCCCAAACGAATATGAGATATTAGATGGTTCAAAGATTGATTTTTTTATCTGTAGAATATTAAACACATACACATGTTGAACTTACTCACGAGCTACTTCCCGTTCATCTTTAGATGTTTACACAAAAATTTTACTAATTTTTATTTATTGTATATCATTTTTGTAACATCTGTGGGCAATGAAAGAATTTTTTGTTTAATCAAAAATGCCGTATTCTTCCTGTCACATTTAGTACACGTAGTATATTCCGATATATTTCACGTACTTTTGAAGTGTCGTAGAATCTTAACTCAGTTCTACGGAAGCCAGTTTCACCTTATAATAAAAAAATGCCCACATTGACTACTGGAACAGAATAAGTGCCTTTATTTCTGCTTCGCAAGTCAATTCTAAAAAAGATACTCAATAACCACTCCTGCTCTTGGTACGCGCTTGCAACAACTACCTTCCTCTAAGAAATAAGCGGATAATTGCAGGTAAACGATTACAATTAAGGCCACGAGACCCTCATCACGAGAATCAATATAGGTCTTTACGTCTAATTACTCGCATTTATTGGAACAAAGAAAATTGATTTAAAATTACCCTGATCTTTATCCTCTGACAACCAGCCAGCCACACTTTTACATTTCTGTTTAAGCGTTGCGTTGTCTTTTCTTGTTTGACGAAGCAAATCAATAGCACACGTATAGAATGAATAAGATAGTGCGTTTGTTCATTAATGTATTTGAATATTCGATTTAATATTTTTGTTCGTTTTTCACTCAGAGAAATATGTGCGTTACTTATGATGCACGAGAAAATCTCGTGCACGTACAATTGTGTTGAGCTACTGATGCAACATTTAAGCTATTAATTCAAAGACGTTTTACATAGAGATGTGCGGGACGCCATACAAGCGAGTGGAAAGTTGAAACAAATAAATGAAATCAAATCGCAAACGTTAGCCGATTTCTTGCGAGCTCTCCAGTAGGTAAAACGAGTTGATAATGACCACCAGCACAAAAGAACGGCTCAAATAAATCCCAATAAGGGTACGGTACCGTACAAGTAAAGCTCGACTAATTTATAAAGCCCAGCGCTCTAAGCCAGCTGCATCACTCCGGCGCCCATATGCACTGCGGGATATTATTTTGAAGGCGGGCTATTATTGGTGAGGGGAAGCACGTGCTAAGGGGCGGGGGTTGTAGGGGAGGAAGGGTTGGATTTACGGGCGCGCCCGCTGGCCGACCGCTGAATATTTGAAGGCGGCGGCTGCTGCTGCGGCGGCGATGGTGAGCGTAGCTCTAACGAGCGCGGCGGTTTGATGCGCAGGTGCAAGGAGCCGGGCCGCTACCTCCCGAACGCCGACCTGCCCGCCACCTCCGTCATCGTCTGCTTCCACAACGAGGCGTGGACGGTGCTGCTGCGCACCGTGCACTCGGTGCTGGACCGCTCGCCCCCGGAGCTGCTCAAGGAGATCATCCTCGTCGACGACTTCTCCGACATGCGTGAGTACTCCCTGCTTCATGAAATAATGGAACTCATTTCCGTCAACTGACGTTTACTGCACACAGCAAGACTGATGATGTCGGCAAAGCCGTCGAAAGCCGGCTTTGCCGGAGACGTCTGCCACACATACACAAATCCGGCGCTCTAAATAAATTTATTAAGTTGACGGAGATGGCTTCCATTATTTCATCATGTAATTACATCAACAATACCACTTTAGCTTTCCCACAATACTCTCTTGCTTGTCAGCGTGAACTTGGAAGGGGCTGTCTGGGAGACGCTAGCGCTTCGACGTTCGTGGTCTTCTTCAGAGCTGGAGTGTCTAAAAAAGGTGACGAAGAGTCGATTTCAGTACAGGACATTTCAGCTCTGAGGAAGGCCATGAATCTTCGGCTTCTCCTGGTCAGCCAATTGGATGATTGGCCGCGGAGGTCTGCGACATCACGGCAGCGGTGTTCTCAGACTTGTGATACTACCCATCTCTATCTCAGTGGAACACACAGTACCAGAAATATATTTTCCAACTCTTGTATCAGGTCATTCACATTTACCATAAATCTTGAATCAAATTCTTTACAGTGATATAAGTCCTGGAATTTGAAATTTAATGTTTCCCTCCCTTAGTACAATTTCCAAGTGAGCAGAGTTTGGAAGACCAGGTTGCAGTGAAGGTCAATATCACAATTATATTCTTAATAAATATTCAATTAGCACGTTAGTTCTAGTCGCATTAAAATTTAACACATTCCGGCACATATCTAGTGACACTGAACATAGAAGTTTTTTTGTTCTTAACCGGGAAGTATAAACACGAGACTACCCGGCTCACAGTCGGGCAAATTCTCCTTTCCTGATTTTATATCTGAATCATATTTCACCAATAATAGAGAGTTCATAAATCATTGAAGTACGTTCTTGACATCATTTAAGGAAGGGATGATTGACGTGTTCGTTTCCGAAGAGAAATTGAACTTCGATTTCCCCATGGGCCCCTCTTTTACATCCCAGAGGGCAGGTGAGATATTTCGTTTTCTGAAATTCTTCTAACCATTTCTTTTATCTGCATCATTTGTTTCCGTCCCTTCTCTTTCACGTCCTTCCGGTAGCCATCGGTTCCAAAATGTCAAAGAACGACTCCAGTTCATGGGATTCTTCTTGTCGTCGAATCGATGGCCGTAGACAACTCAGTGCGCAATTCCCGGAATAAGAGCGCTGCCTTTTAACATATATTGAAAGACGTCGCAGGATCAACATGTCAAAGGAATGTCGCGGATCTCTAAGAAGTCCACTGTCAAATGGTGAGCGATTTCCTGAAAGGACGTTTGCGTCGGGCTGTCCTTCGCCGGGGGACGGGGCGGAGCGGGGCGGAGTCTATTTGTGTCTTTCAATTCCGCGAACCATTAGTCCCGGGCCGTGTCCCACGAGGGCAGGTAAGGCCGCGGCGGACGCCTAAGGCCTCGCTGCTCGGGGCCCGCACCCGCGCTCTTCCTGGTGTTTCTTTTGGGAAGCGCAAATGCAGCATAATTGCAGGCCGCCGCAGGGGAACCCACAAATTTTCCGCTCGCCGGCCTGTCTCGAGATTAGAATAAAAAACAACTACAACAAAAACCTATGGGCCGAGTAGCGGACGAACCGGCGACATCACAAGGAATGCAGGTAAGTAAGAGATGGGTACCTTGGAAACTGAAGAACGATTAGAAAGTGAGAAATAATAGGTACACAGAGACGTAATGTAATGACAAGGAGGGATACTGAACCTAAGGGTACAAGCAGAGAGATGCGTGAAAAGATAAGAAGAACTGGAGAAAGGAAAATGTGTAAATGTGGCTCTATTGAGGTGTAACGTCGGATACAGGCAAAAATTAGAAAAAAAATTGTTTATGTCAAAATTAAGAAGTAAGGATCAATATTTTTTAGAACTGAATACCATGTTGCATTAATAAAAGAAGAAAAGAGTGCTCTAGACATAAAATTCAAATTATATCCAAGAGAAACAAAAACATTGGTGGAATTAGTTGGTAGAGACACGGAGAACCGGGCGGAGAAGGTTTGAGAAAATTGGCAAGGAAAAGGGGCAAATTTTGAGGAAAAATAGAGAGTTTGTGGGAAAGTAAGATTGGGCGAATTATGTTCACAGAACGATAAGTCTGAGGAGGCAAAAGAGAGGAGAGAGAAGAAACCTGCAGGTGCGACATGGCATAGCGCTGTAAAGTGCGATTAAGTACGATGAATGGAGAAAACCTCCCAGGTGAAAAAGAATTGGTGATGCGGCAGGGAACAAGTGAGAGCGTGTGGGACACACCGCGGCAGGTCGGAGCGGAGCTAGGGCCAGACAAGAGTAGAAGCGGAGTGGGCGTGAGCAGGAGCAGGAGCGGGAGGAGCGGGAGCGGGAGCGGAGCGGGAGCGAGCGGAGGAGCGGGAGCGGAGCGGAGCGGAGCGGAGCGGGAGCGGAGGGAGCGGGAGCGGGAGGGAGCGGAGCGGAGCGGGAGCGGACGGACGGACGGGACGTGACGGGACGACGGGACGTGACGGACGTGACGGGACGGACGGACGGACGGACGGACGGGACGGACGGACGGACGGACGGACGGACGGACGGACGGACGAGGACGGACGGACGGAGGACGGACGGACAGGACGGAAGGATGGGGACGGGATGGACGGACGGAGGACGGACGGACGGAGGACGGACGGAGGGGACGGGAGGACGGACGGACGGACGGGACATGAGGGCGTGGATGGACGGAACGGAACGGGACGGTCGGAGCGGGTCGGGAGCGGGGGCAGAGGTGGAAGCTGTAGCGGGAGCGGAGGCAGAGGTGGAAGCGGGAGCGGGGGCGGAGGCGGAGGCGGGAGCGGGGGCGGAGGCGGGGCGGGAGCGGGGGAGTTCCAGGGGAAGCAACGGCGTGGTGCGGCGGCGCGGCGCGGCCGAGTTACGACTGGGCCCCGGTGTCTGTTGGACAAAAAGCCTGCGGCGGCGGCGGCGCCGGTGAGTCTGCAGTCGCAAAGCGAACGTGGCGCGGGAGTTAACGCCCGCAGCAGTAACCGTTTCGACGTTACGACGCTCGTCGCCCGCGCCGCCCGCGCTGCTCTCGCTCGGCGCCCCAGGCGACGAGGACGGGAAAGGGGCGGGGCAGGCGGGGAGCAGCAGAAGGGGGGCTGCCCCGCGGGCCAGCGGAAGAGCGCACTTCGCAGCAGACTCCGCTACGATGGACCGAGGCCCTTCAGCGGCACTAATACGCCACTCGGTTCAACCTTACGTTCTGTTTTTAAAGCTGCGTCAAACAAAGGTTTTGTCGAACAAAAAGCCTTATATCTAGAAAAATATTCATTATTTCAGTGAAAGGAATCTTTTATCGGTATAATTGGCCCACATAAATCATGGCAGTGCCCTTTTATCATTATGGCAAATTTTACTTGTTTGAAGTAGTAATTATTATAAAAAATTTAATAATAAGTAGTACAGCAATAAGAAGTAGATACTTAAATATATATTCAAATCACAATAAATATTGATTCTAAATTAAAAACCAATAAAAATTTACAAGTACGAGATAAACACGAATTCTCCAAAAATTCAAACATTCTCCATGAATGTAGCTGGAGGAAACTCATTTTATATGATGATGATGTGATTTTCTCAATTAGTTATTACGTAATTAAATTAATTCCTGTAATGATATTGCCATTTCGTATATTCTTTTTGTGTTAATCACGGCACCAAATCTTCAAAATTATTTTGAATAATCATATTACGATAACCAGAGTTAAAAATGTTCCCTAACGCAAAAACTGAAGACACTGGTTCTACTAGAATATACGGTTGCACAGCTTGCAACCGGTTACATACGAACAGTGGAAATAATTACTTTCTAAAAAATCTTTCTCCTACATGCAGCGAAATAATTATTACACAAAAATGAGCATTCACTAAAAGTACTTCAACTGCACATATTATCTCGCATTGTTTCTAGCTTTTGCAATTTTTGAAAATTCAAAAATTCAACGAAAATTAGACCTGAGCAATTTTTACGCGCCTTTTTGTATACATGGAATAAATTAAAGAAAAAATTTGAAATTTTTTGAGATTTTTTATAAATTGCATTAATTTCAAGCAAAATTACTTGAAAATATTTGTGTTTTTTCAATGACGTTATTTAAAGATCTATTGAAGAACATTTTATTTCAAAAACAATATCATCATCAATAATGTACTTTTGCAATGTTAATTATTTAAATTTCAAAAATATAGAGTTTACCGAAAATGGGACCAGCTCCATTTTTTCCGCCTTTGCTAAAAGTTTGAAGATAAAATTTGTAGTCGTTTTTGAAAATATAATTGTTTAAAAATTACCAATATTTATTGCAAAATTACGCGAAAATTACTCAAATTTTCAAAAAATTGTACGTGAAATTATTTCAAAACTAGTTTTTGAGCAATACATTTCATTAAAAACAAAAAAAAAGTTTCGCAATTTCCGAAAAAAGGACAGAAATTTCAATGAAAACCAGAGGCGCGTTATTCTTTTAACCGTTCTTCACGCTATCTGAGGACAAAGTTTAATCAAAGTATTTGAAGACATTCTTCTGAAAATTGTATAGCTTCTTGTAAAATACCCTCAAAAATCAAAATTTAATTTTAAAACTTGCAAATCGTCGTTTTCGTTCAGATCGATTGGGGAATATCAATTTTGAAGAAAAAAAAAGTTTAAAGGGGTAGCGTTGAAAATAGACAGACACGGACGCTTTGTCGTCAGTCAACTTTTCGCTGTCAAGGACATACAAAACAGGGATTCTGACTATCCAAGGTGTTAGAGAAAGTAATTTTTGTACATATAGGGACAATATGTATCCACTTTTTTTATTACCGGAACCAGACAATAAGTGTGTCTCTGTGGAAAAATCGCCAGTTTGCTCCGTACTGTCTTTACTGCTGACGTTCTACGGTGAAAAAATAAAAAGAACTTACCAGAGGACTTATTGATAAATTAAATTTAACGGTAAAATGTGTGAAGCCCAATAATATGGTTACAAGAGTATGCATTTTGATGGACAGCCAAATAATTTGTTCACTAAAACGCACATAAATAAAGGAACATGGAACAAAAACTACCCTAAAAATTCTATTTTTAAAGACTTTATATGCATGTACATTCTTAAAATGTTAATGACTGAGCATTCTGATGTATGACTTACGTTCAAAGTCAAAAATTATTTTCGGAGCGAAACGTGCGGGTCACATAAGTGAGACTTCGCAGGGGGGGGGAGAGAAGTTTGGCATTTTATTTTGGCAAATCAATCATATTCTGCCAATTCATTTGTAATTTCATTTCAGGTTTAGAAGACTGTTTTTTTCGTAAAAAATTCAAGTTCATGAGTAAAAAAGTAAAATTTACAAATTAAAAAGTAACGTTTCCCAAAAGTCGTTAATTAACTCAACTTCAAGAACTTTCGGCGTTTAATGCCTCCGTATTTATTGCCCAGACTTTTACTATTCCTCTCGTATCACGATTCTTTCTTCTCGTGAAATACATTGAGACTTACGAACACGTACTTTGAACGATGGTTTTTAAGAGCATTCTTTAAAAAGAGATGTATCGAATCGAGAGAGGAAGAAATTAAAAAGAAATAGTTCATAACTAACTTTAATAAGCCCCGAAACCACTGTTGTTGGACATTAAACATTTCCCACACTTGTAACATGCGAGGATCAGTGGGGAAGTTGTGCGCGATATGTGTTGCGTGCGGTGTCATTGCAACCTTGCTGGCGTCATTGCATGACATTTAAATGAAGCATTGCACGCCACAAATTGCACGTCCCTTCTCATTCAAACGCTGCGCGGTAGCCGCAGAGCCTTGTAATTAACTCTCATCAACACGTTGAACGTTTATGGAGATGTTTGCAGCACGTTCATGCTAATTACTCGAAGGTGGAAAAGGATTTTTTGCGTTCTTCTCTTTTAAGGAACCAGCGTCAGATGGATAATGTTCGGATGCTAGATAATTCAAGGTACATTTTTTTTCTAAAAATATGTGTTTTGTCTATACAGTCGTTGCAGTTCCATTATAACAATAAAAGAAATAAAACATTCTAATGGTGGTCTTATTCGAAAAGTGTCATAATTTTATTTTCGCCGTGATACAAAGAAGCGTTCCTAATAAAAAGGTATCTTTTTTGTATGACTGTTGTAGCAATCCAACACAATTAACATGCTTTCAGGAAAATTCTACAGTTTTCAGAAAATGTAGGATATGCTCTCTCAAGATTCGAAGGCGGTCTTAGTAAGGTCTAAGGACAAACAACGGAAAAGAAGAAAACGTAAACAATTCTCGACCATAAGAACATACGAGTATTACTTGACGACCAACACTTTCAAAAGCAAGAGTTTATCTTGAGAAATTGGCAACACTATTTCTGAATTTCCTATGATAAAGAAAACTGATTCATTGCGGTTTCGTATCTACGATGTAATTTCTCTTGTACGTTGAGTCAGCGCTTCAGGTTGTGAGCTAAACCCCAAACTCAAGGACTTGTGAATCCCAATAGAGTCCCTTACGGTTGAAGTAGTCCGTTTGCAATAAGGTGCAATATTTAAAGAAATATCTGATAGTTGGCATTAGGCGTTCGGCACATATGATGCAGCCATGAGGCATAATTATCTACGTTTCTATTTCTTTGTGTATGCTTTACATAATTAGCTGTTTTACCTTGCTGAACTACACTTGCATTCCCTTAAGTTCCATGAGATGTTGAAAAGAGAGAGTGAGAGAGAAGTAAATGTTGTATATAGACGACTAGCATCTGATATAAAAGATGTTGACAAAAAATTCATATTTAATTACATCTTTTATTGTTTTTTACCACATTCTACATTTTCTGTATATTTGTAACCTCTCATGCCAGTCTCTCTCACACTTGCATGTACATTTTTTTATAAATTTAAAATGATATATACACATACGGGCGCATTTTTACAGAAGGTATAATTTATATTAGTACTTTTTAAAGAAAAAACAAAAAATAATTATGTAACACTTCAAGAAAGGATAGAAATATTTCGGATCCTGACAAAGTGGACACATATGTTTTAGTCTCTGATTCCTTGAAAAAATGTTGGATCTTGTTACAATCACGGTAGCTTTCATTCTTGGTCATTATTCACTTGCTTAACCTTTCTGCTTCCCAAATACCATCGTGAAGAATCCTTGTCTCAACGATTCTTCCTTGACCTGTAACTCAGGAGCCTCTCAATTGCGCGCATACAAAATCCTCGACTCAGCGGCAGAGGTGGCGTTTGGCAATAAAGGAGAAGCACAGAAAGGTCGCGTTTCGCGAGAACGCTCTGGTGCCGTAAGCGCTGCAAATTCCAGGGTGCAGCAAAGCGTGCGTGCAGCACCTGCGCTTTGTGAATGCGTGCGAGCCCTGACCAGGGCAGGGGAACGGGGCGACCTCCCTCAAGGAGACTCCCCGGCGCAACTGGGGGGCGGGGCAGCCACTCAACTGTCACTTCTTTACAAACAACGCCACTGTCTTTGCTACTTTGCTCTTAATGACGCCTCTGCTACACCGACTCTACTCTTGTTGATACGATGAATTGTCTAAATAACGGACCTTTTTTATTTTTAGATTTATCACATTAATATAATCTGTCTTGTCTACGTCATCCTATCAGAACTGTCACTCTTTTGACATATCCTAATTCGTTTCTTGAGATTTAATCAGTGACATCTTCATCTAACGCGGTAGGGAGGAATATATTTACACCTGGCGAACGCTTTTAATAATTGCATCGTATTTGCTAAGACACAACCTCATTTATTTTTTTACTCGTACATTGATAATTCGTCATTAAACTTCAACCTGTTCCAGAAGAAGAGTTAATGTGAACCAAGTCCATTCTCTTCCTGGGAGAGAGCTCACACCTACGTCAACTGACATTTGCAGCCTGTAGCCCCTCTGTGTACCCCACCAGCAACCACGAACAAGCTCGTAAGCATCGCTGGTCCACTGCGATCTCGAAGTCTCGTTACCCGTGTACCGACTACACCCGCGTGGCTACCGGGCCGCGCCGCCTCCACGCGTTAGCTCCTCCATCACCGCGAGCGCCCGCACTAATTCGCGGCGCGAGGGGTGGGCGGCTGCGGTGAAACTTTCACGTTCTTCGCGTGTCTTCGCCGCACCGCGCCGGCGCGATCGCCCGTGACGTAACGCGCCGCTGCACCGCCCCGTCGTGCGTCGTCCACCCACGGCCACCGGCCAAGGCAGGTCCGGCTGGCCCGCTTCTTCGACTTGGCGGTAGGGACGGGACGGGACGGGACGGAGCGGTGCTGGGTGCGCGGAGACGGGTGGGGGCGGGGAGACGGTGCGAAAGGCTGATGCACGACCGACGCGCGCCGCGTTTGGCAGCTAACGGGAGAAGCCGGTTAGGAACCCGGCGCGCGGTGAATCACATCCGGAACGACACACGCGGCCCCTACGTTGCGTAGTGGAGCTGTTAATGATACGGTGGTTACAGGGAATTCCAATGCGGTGGCCGAATTTTCACAAGTCATAGGATTAGGATTAGGGAATTTTGGGGTGTTTACCAATCATGTTCGTTTCTCCCAAAGTAGAAGTTTTTCTGCAACGTTGTAATTCATGATGGTGGAAGTTCGAAGTTTTATTGTTTTTCCTGAGACTTTTATCCAACCGACAGCCGGTTATCCTTTACGTCCCGATTGGACGCATATTCGACCATACATAAGACACAAACACACTAGCGGGCTCCTCTGACCCGGAGTCGGCAGAACGCGACAAGGGGAAAACAACCACGCTCAAGGTGGGACTCGAACCCGCGACCCTTCCGACCGAAGTTCTGAGTCGGAACACGCTCTTAGCGACTTCGGCCAGCCAGATCGGCAGTATTATTTTTACCATGCCTGAAAAAGCCAAACGAGACTTTAGTCCTTAAAGACACTAAATGGTTTGAAATCAAAAAATTGTGTACTCTGTTATTTTCATGATTTCTTCAATTCGCCATAGCATGAAAATGAAATTGCCATGTGTGATAAAGTGTTGAAATGTTGCGATGTCTTTAAATTCTGCTAGATACCTGAACACACGACTCTTGATTGGAGACTGTCGTGATTTAGACAACTAGTAAATGGAATCCGCGAATGATAATCACTTCTGAAGAGACAGATGGGATGCTGGCGAGCTTGCACATGCTTGGAAGGGCCGATACTAAAAACCACGCGTGCTCTTCCGTAATTTTTCAAATACTTTTCGTATAGTTTTGGGATTTCACACATCGTTTATTCTTTTCAATGCTTATGTTTTTGAATTTTTGTGTAGGTAGAACAATAGTATAGTCAGTTACCCACACGATTGTAATATGAAGGCAACATTTCAATTTGAATTGGAATGTGACCATGCAAATTATGAAATTTCCTGCCTTTATATTAGAGTTAAGAAATGTATCTTGAACATTCATGCTGAAGAATAAATTGATAACGTTTTTGCAAAATTGTTGTCCAAAACGATACTGTTAATAATCATTATTAATTATATTTGATTCTACCAAACAGAAATTTATTGAACTCGAATTCAAAAACAAACGCTTCGAAAATGAATGTTTACATTTTGATAATGGCATACTAAAATAGTTTATATTTCTTGTTCCGGTAAAGTATATTTTAAAAAATAGAGAATGTTATGTATTGCTGCAGTGGAAAAAGGTAATTTTTTGGCAGAAAAAATGTAATGTAGGTTCCTCAATTCCAAAAAATGAATAATTTTTGTTCCTATATGTAGTAAATTACTTCCTCTAACGTTGTGTAGTCGTAATCCTCATTTTGTTGGTACTTGATACCGAAAAATTGGTTTATGGCAAAACGTCTGTCCGTCGGTGAACAATGCATGCGGCTATATCTTAAGCAGATTACATCAAAATAATTTTTTTCCTAACGATTTAGCTGATATTTTCCTCACGATCCCCTTGAATTTGGAACGAATACTTTTATTTTTGAGAGTACTTCACATAAAACCTCAAAGACGTGAACTTTTTCTCAAAAATGGCTCAATTTTTTTAAAAATATTTTTGTTTCGGAAGAGGACAGTCACTTTACGCCTTACACCTTACGCCTTAAAAATGGCGTAAGTCCGATGTTCATTGAATTCTCTGAATTTTCGAAAATACAAAAGTTTAACTGTTTTAGAAGCCTTCCTCCAACTCCTATTGAAGATAGATTTTTGTTCTCAATAAAATCTGTTTTTTTTAATTAGATCTTTAGGTCATGAACATTTTTTAAATCTGAGTTTTCATGTAAGTTTGAGTGAAATAAAAGCAATTTTAAAAACAATATTTTCTCAAAAACACCTTTTCTCTTCTCTCTGTAACCCTGCCATTGATATAGATTCATAGGAAACATCGATCGATGTCTTTTGTGTTTGTACGGTTTGTTTGTTTTTAAAGCATTCTTTGGATAATATTGTTTCTAGTTTCGCTTTGTTTATTCGTAAGATCTTGGTAAAATACCCACGTTAATCATAAATTGTGTGCAAGACGGGTTGCAAAACTACAAGCGTAGAGAAAATAATAAATGACAAAGGCATTCTGTACGTTGCAATGTTTTCCCTCAACATGAAAGCAGCGATTAAAAGTTTTTATTTTCAGCTGAGTCAAATACATTGTTTTTTTACTATCTTTGTTTCATTTCCGTTTATGACTTTCAAATGCTCTTGGTCCCTTGGGCTAAAGCCGTGAATCACATGTCAATTTCCCCTGCCCCTTTAAATTTCCAGAGGCGTAGGTTTCTAAAGAGCAGCTTCAGTCACATGCCTATTTAGACACACGAATGGCGAATGAGCGAAAATGCCACGCCCACCCTTGTGCTTTTAGTGTACATTGTCCTCTCCTGAGTTAGCTCTCTGTCGGATACCCTAACATTTGAGCATTGCTGGTTGTGTGGCATTTCAACGTGTCGGAGCGGCATCACTGCAATGTACCTCTGTTCGATGGAACGCACCCGACTGAGTGCGTGTACACCGGCCAGTGTACAATGTCATTTCAGGAAGAACTCTCCATTTACTGCATCCACAGAGATGGAATTATTGATAAATATTTTATAAAAATTTTAAAATACAACACACGATTTCTTAAGCTTGAAGATAAACGTTCGTTTTAGATTTTTGACATTGGTGGGTAAAGGTAAAAAAGATACACGATAAGATTTAAAAAGTTCTCAAGGAATAAAAAAAACTTGGTCGTGTATTAGTTTCCTTCAAGATTGTCGACAATGGACGTCAAAGTCATATCAAAAAATCTTATTCAATCGTGAACTCTGCAGTATCAGCTTACCGCATCAGTTTCGCGCTTCTCAAGATGCTTTGAAGTTTCCCCAGGAAAGAAGTTCTCAGAGGGAGCCTTTGAATCTCATCTAGAGGCATTTGGACCCCTCCTGGGAGACGCTCCGCCGGCACGAACAGCTCCAAAGTGCAAAGAGCAAAGAGCTGTGCGTCTGCTAATGCCACTTCTCGCCTTCGTCATGCTGTCGTCGCCGAGTACCGCCACTTAACGGTCGCAAGAAAGTGGACGCAGCGGGTTGTTGATGCTACCGCGTGACTGGCTGGCTCCACACCGCACGGCTCGGGGGCGGAGTAGGGGCTGTATGGGGCGGGGCCCTCAATGGAGGATGCAGAGTCACACGCGCTCCTGCGCGGTTGCGGAACACGATGCGGAAACCCGAAGCGCGCCGTCAACGCGCCCACGGGCCGCGCGCGCTCAGAAAGCGCGCGTCATGTTCAGCAGTGGCTGCACCCGTCGATATGGCCAGCTGCAACGGCGAAGCGTTGCGGTGAACCCAACTCATTGGATTTTCTACTAATTTATTGCTGAACTCAAAAGAACGCATGGCTTTGCGGCAGACACTCTTTGCAAGGGTTGTGGATGCTAATCCAGCGTAAGGCGTGGATGTTTACATGTTTTATTAAATCGTGGTAAAATAACGTACTTCAATCTAAATTATTCATCGTTTCATAATTTCCTCAGGAAAGTCGAATGTCATTTATCTGTACTTGGTTACTAACGTTCTTTTGTATGGCCCAAGATGAAGAAGAAGAAGTAACCTAGTAAATATTTAAATTTTATAAACGTTTGATTTATGTATAAACTACGTCATCCCAATACTTGAACAGACACTGTTTGTATAAAGATGGAGAAATCAGAGGTGCCATAAAGTGAAAATACTTAATGCTCAATATATGAAATGCAAATAAATATGATACGATGAAAGATTTCGCCATCGATTTTATTTCAAACTTGCCTAATATTTCACAAGTCTAATAAAAATTTCCAATTTAATAGGAATTTACCTTTTTGTTGATTAGTTTTCACGACTTCCTATTCGCTGTAAAATGTTATTCGAACCGCTAAGTAGATCGTCCTTAAACACGCAGAGATTTAAATTACAATAAAAAAAATATAATAATAATAATAATAATAATAATAATAATAATAATAATAATAATAATAATAGGAATACAATAATAGAATTCCAATAATTTATAAGATCTCTTACTGATAGTGATGCTTCCTATACACTGCAGTCAAAAACAAACAAATGATTTGTGTGTTTGTTAATTAATAAATAATACCTGAGATGAAGCTTCTCTTTTCTTTGAGAAGGGCGGTGGAATTCAAGATGGCTTGAAGTCCGTTTGACCTCTGTCCAAATGGTCGTTTTTAAGGACGGGCATTACCAGTGGGCAAATACAGTAGACGGATTGAGGGCGTTACGTCTGACGTCCTCTGCCCGCGGAATTATTGATAAGGAGGGGGAGCGATCCGTGCCCGAGGGAAGCGCGTTCACTTTCTACTTCTTGGTGTCGTGGTGAAGAAGTCTGCCGGTCGAAGAGGGGTATTAAAGGCGCAAATGCGATTTGCGGAAGGTTTTTAATAATCCTATCTTCAATGGTGGAGTGGTTGAGGGAGCACGTACAATGATGAGTGACACGTTCTCTAAACATTATCTACTTTGTGAAATGTATAAAAGTGATGGAGAGGCTGTATTGGATGTATTCTTCAAACACACATTCTTGCGACAACAATGAGACAATCTAGCATAATATTAAAAATTAATTAAATGTACGTTTTACGAACAAAAAGTTAACAATGAATGTTGGGAGTATCGATATTTCCTTTCTGTATCACCAGACATTTACGTCATGCTATGAATAGATACGGCATATTTGGAACTACGATGCTTTTACTTTTATTTTATTTTGACGGATGCTTAAAATAAAGCCCTACAACAAAGATCCTTGGTCATTTCTTTTTGACGCAAGGAAACCTTTAGAAAGTGAAGTATCTGCATAAATCATTTCAAAGAATGTGAATTCCCACTCGCAGTCACGTCTTTCCGGAATTTTATAATTGCGCTTTGGACAGGGCTGCATTTGCTTGAAGGTCGCCTGCTAGAGGAGACCTTTGGCTTTGCACAGCCGCGACTCTTTCGCGCGAGAGTAGGCCACGCGGTGCATTAACCTTCCGCGTGAAGGTAACGTTATTCTAATTCTTCTGCCGCGCACAAATTGAAGTTACAACCTGTAACTGAATTAGTCGACTCACAATCAGAACGTCATACATTGGCTCATTCTAACAATTAGCTTTGGAAATCTTGCAAGGTTGAAGTCGCTGGGTGCTGAATATTGGAGATATGGTTTACTTTATCAGAAGGCGGTTTGGCTTGTTTTGTGCGCTGTTAGCATACTTGAAAGCAGAAGCAGTTTGGTTTCTGGTGCATGTTGCTGCTTTCACAATATACACAATCCGTCAACCCCATTTTTAATTCTTTGTTCTTTATACGATGTTGTAACATCGTGCTGGAAATCCTCTTCCAGAGGCAACGCAGGCGAACATTAGCATATCCTCTTTCAAAGTAGATAGCATGTGACTGGCACGACTCGCTGTAGAGAGTATTTAGATATCAGTCACCAGATCATTTTTCAAACTATTCCCTCGCTCACAGAATCGGGTAAGGAGTAGCCCGTGCAGTATGTTTCATGTCACATTGAATTATTATGTTTTCTCTCCACAGATAACTTCTATGTTATGACAATGCGTGGCAACTAATAGGGAACGTAAAATAAAATGATGCGATTTCAATATTAATATTAATGGATGTCTACCTACCGAATTTGAGGTGGTGTTTCCGTGTATGCAAATGTGTGTATAAAAACGACGTTAGGTCTTCTGACATCAACTGAATACGAAATTATTGATAGTAGGGTTTCCCAGTTAATATTGTGATGAACCCATCCTGCCGCCACGGCAACACACGCATGCGCGCAATGCGCGTAGCTCGCGGTCTGGGCACCTCACAAAGGGGGGGGGAGATACCGTCACACCGAAGTGCGTCGGAATCAGCTGACAGGTGGGCGTTAAATTTATCAATAAAGGGGGCCCCAAACGGGCACTACCTGTCAACTGGCACCGCATTCAGAACCTCAAGGGTAGCACTCTTGAATGAGGGCATGCACGGGTTTGCATTACTACCACTACTTTAACAATCACAAGTTTGTAACTTTAAGTGTCAATCCCCTGAATGCAAGAACACATTTATTGCATTTAATTCTTTAATACAATTTGGGTAGAATTCTTAAACTAAATTATATTATTTACATTAAATGACACCTTTCCTATTTTTACTGTCTTTGGAATGATTACAAATGAAGTCTTTCGTTCACCTCTTTCGATGATTGCACAATCCGTAGTCGTCCCCGAAGCAGTGCTGTCGCGAGCCACACCACGGCAGGCGCAGCCAACGGAAGCAGCAGTGCGTGCGGTGTTAGTGCTCCTGGCCCCGATCGGTGATTATTGAGGAAGTCGTCTGCGCCACCCCTCTCTAGCCAGCCTCAAGGGCTCGGCTGCACACTCATTCCTTCCGGAGACGCCGGCCCGTTGAAATCGGAATAATTCCTGATTGTTTTTTTATACTGGGCGGCCTGCACTATGTTGGTCGACCCCAAGTCACTGCTCCACTCCCTCTCATCAACACGCCGTCTCATTCTGTCTCGTTTTTCTCGCCTTCATCCGTCCTCTCCCAAAATCCCCCGCTCGGGGTTTCCTGCGTCCATCCCACCCTTTCAAGTTTCGCCCATCGCCCCTTCACGTGATTGAATTTTGAATATTATTGGCCGAAATCTTAGTTTCCAAAATATTCGACGCGAGTCGGAAGCGATAGGTTTTTCACTAACCTCATTTTCTGGGTGCCTGATTGGGGCTTTGTTGTGCGTGGTGTACACCGGAGATGAACAAAGCAGTCCTTTCTGCTGTCTTCGTGACGCTTATATGGGTCCTACGGGAACTCTTCAACAGTAGCCGGGATCTCTATAATTTGCTTGTTCCGGTGCCTAGCCGTGCACGTGGACTGGCCGCCGGTTGCCTGAAGGGCTGTCCCCGAGGACAATTACCCTAATCGTAAATCTTTTGAATTTTTCCACGCGTTCGCGCGTCTTGCGCTGAGCCGTGTCAAATCAGGGACCTTCCCTAATCGGCGTGACAGAGGGGGAAGTTTTGGGTCCGGCGACTAGCAATGACCTCATTGCAATATCTTTACGTTTTCCCTTACACCGTTATTCAAGGACGATGTATGCTAGAGCAAAAATATTAATATGAAATCGTATCATGAAAGAAACATGAGACAAGAAACAAAGGAATACGACTTCAAAAGGGCTGATAATGCATAGAATTTTTTAAATGCAATTTCTCTGTAACCAAGGAAATGTAATACGTTTCCATCAAAAAAGTCAATGAGAAAGAGAAAAAATAGTGCGTTATATCAGTCTATATATCCATTCAGTGTACAGCTCAGCATTTCTACGCGTAATAATCTTACCTTAAAGTGTCCCCTAGTTTGTACCGTTGTATATGAAGGTAATGAGAGGTGCAGTCATTAGATGCAAAACCTTCCTTTAACACAGCACTTTATTCTCTTATCTGACAAATGATCCCAGGCCAATCTGCTCGCCTCATGACGTCTTCCATGCTAAATACAGTCCAATCGACAAGAACAAAAAGAACCTGGCACTCAAATGAAAAAATAAAGAATATAAAAACGTCTTTAATTGTACGTAAATGTTGAATAGTTAATGACGAAGTAAATGGCAACATCTTCGATAGAACGTCGAATGACGTTAAAGAGTCATTTTCTGTCTAAAAGTGCATAAAAACGATATATTGCTTTACCTTCTAATTATGTAACTTATGATTGGGTCTATTAAATATTTTGTGTTAATTAATAGGAATCATTTTCCGTATTTTCGATAATGACGTTCGATGAAAATAATTACAACAATTATATAGGACTAAGTGATTATTTTTATGTAACTCCATTATTTTGTAATTGTTATCGAGAGTCAAGTCACTCGTTTTGTTTGTACTTGAATATCGTATTTCGTTACATTTTAATAACATGTTACCGAGAAGTACTAAAATAATTACGTAACAGGAGATCAATGTCACGAGCAGATTGTAGAGGTAGCAAGTTGCAGTTTGAGTGTAAGAGGAAAAGAAAATATCAGTATTTTAATAAACATATTGTTCTGTTGCTTTTGCAATCACTAATCAGAATGCAGGGTGAAATTTTTATGTACTTATAGGGAATTTGGGTTACCACATAGCTATTGCAATATTCTTAGATTCGGTAATGGCGTGAAATAATAATAATAATAATAATAATAATAATAATAATAATAATAATAACGAATAGATATTGTGATACGTACCTTTCATCTATTCATTTGAATTATCGTGTCATGCTATTTTTAGATAGCATTCATAGAATTAATCATTACGCATTTCTTTACCTTCCAAACGTTAATATAGTGTATTATAATATATAACGTCCAACCATATTATAAATATATATAATATATTGTAATAACATTATAAGGTTTGTAAAAAATTAAATAAAAATTAGTAAATTGATTATTTTTATAAAATGATAACCATCCTGATTTCCCTACATGTCGACTTGTCCCTTCATATCTACGTACGTTTTTTTAATTGCAATTCAAAAGGCTATTATTTCATGTAAAAAATGCGCCCGTACAAAATATTATTCGTGAAACTGTGATTAATCTAAGTTCAGTGATCCTTCCTCCATCTGTCCACCTCGTCACTTTGTTTACGAATATAAAATTAGGCCCCCACCTTATCTTATATGAGAAGCGGAACTCTCTCGTTCTATGAGCAAGAGGCAAGAAGTCTAGAGACAAGCGAAGAAGAAAGGAATTCCAAGGAGGTTTCCGAGAATCCGCCAACGCTTCCGCCAGCGCCGAGCGCGCCACCCACCGCGCGGGGGCGTGGCGTGTGCTCTCCGCTCCGCTCGGCTGCGAACGCGCTTTGAACGGCCGCCGCCACCGCAACCACGTGCATTCCTCCTCTTCCTTGGAATCGGAACCTGCGCGGGCGGGGATGAGAGGCGTGGGCGGGTGCGGCTAGACACGCGTGCTTCCGCTCGCCACCGCACTAGCGCATGCGCAGGCACGCGTACGCACTTCCGCAAGCGCCACGGCGCAGCGCGGTGCGGTGCGGTGCGGGACGGCGAGTGCTGTGCGGTGGTGAGGTTCCGGTGGCCAGTGAAGGAGAGGGGCAGGGCACAGCTGGGAAGAGCGGATCTGGAATCGAGTTGGCAGAATAAGGCATACCAAGGAAATGCAAACTAGGAGGGAAACGGATAAAGAGGCTGCGTGGGGGCAGACTAATAATAGGTTAGCAGATGAATATAGTAAGAGAATATTTCTCCCTTTTACCATAGATACTCGCACACGACCTGCTTCGGCTAAATGGCTTTTGACGCTCTTTAGTCAAGCAAAATTTGTCTAAGTAAATATGCCTATTGCATCTCTGTAAATCTATTGTATGATTTAAAGCTAGGTTATGTATTTTGTGTGTTCAAAAAAACGTGTATTGTAAATGTTAAAAAATAAGAATATTGAAAAAACACGCCAAATATAAAGAATACTATGTAGAAGTAGACATAATAAATTATAAATTCAGTATTGCTAACCATCACAACTGGTTATCGATGGTTATTAATTCCAAGAAACAACAATGTACATTATCTTTGTAAAACAAGTTGGGAATAAATATTATTATTATTATTATTATTTATTATTATTATTATTATAAAATTTTGCATTGGCTACTTAGATACAATATCGAATTATGAAGGGCGTCATTATTGAAGCTCAGGATATTAGATTCCTTTTTATATACCCCAACAAATTAATTGTCCAAATAACTGAAATTAAACAAAGAAAATCACAAATTTTTTTTTTGTTATTGGCACATGGTTTACAATTTTGTTGAAGAATTTTTTATAGTTTCTAAAATGGTAAAATTTTAACCTACAGCAATATTTCTACTCACATTTACCTCACATAATTCGCCGGCTAGTTAGGACTAGAGAATATCTGCAAAAGAAATCCCAGGACAGGTCACAGTGTGACAAAAGGAAATTCGCCCACCCAGGAAATATTCGTCCCTGCTGCACTGCGACCTCGATTGCACACGCCCACCGCGAAACAGCCCCACCCATTCTATCGCAAAATAACCGCGCGCAATGAAGGTCTAGGAAAAAGCCGCCAAGCGGCGCGTCCTGGGGGAACGCGTCGTTTTGCGCCTCTCCCGATGAGCGCAAGTGGAGCGTCGCGCCCGAACAACAGGCCGAGGGTAACGGCACCAAAAAGGAGACGCGCCATTCTTCGTTTTCGGGGATTCAAAACAAATGTTGCAATCTTCTAGATCATTTTGGAGTCGAGGTTTATCATTGTTTTGCCAAAGTATATGTGGTGGAAAGTAGTAAATGTTTTTCACATCTTTCGCATCGTACGTCGGAATATCGAAGCTTTAACACATCAAGAAGAGCTTTCAATTAAGTTGTTTCTTATTAAAGTTTGTTATGTTTCAAAACACCTGGTGAGTTCCATGCAGGGCAGCTCTGAGGTCGACTCAACCTCATTTCCAAATGAGTAACAGTTGTTCCTGGGGTTAAAGGCGGCCGAAGCGTTGTGTTCGCCACACAACCTCCTCCTTGTGCCAACGGCGACGAATAGGTGGAGCCCTTCCTTTACTTACCCTGTGGGTCTCATCGGCCTGTGTGCAATTGCACAGGAATACTTTTCCCCTTTTTCTGTTTCAAAACACAATATTTTGAGTAAATTATTAAATTGTTACAATAAAAATTAAGAGAGTTCGAAGCCAATTACATAAAAGCCTATTAAACTAGAAATGACCTGGAGTATCATTAAAAAAACTTAATATTCTGTAATAGAGATGTCATTAACGTTAATATACTTAAAATAATTACTACAAGTTACCTGAAAGTACACGTAAAACATTAATTCTTTCAGTCTCTAAAAACAATTCGGAATTTCCGTCAACCATTTCACAATACGAAAAAGAAAATTTTCGTTCCGATCATTTAACCAAGAGAAAAACCGCAAATCGGGTGCTGAGAAAAAAGTTTGTCGTGACGCTCCAATATCAATTAAAATACCCAATTTACGTGGATTCCAAAAGTATTCACCTTTTATCTCAAGCAAAGACCTCCGCATTCTGAATCCGCAAGCGCGGGGTCATTTGCCGCGCCACTGCGCGTGGTTTTCTCTGCGCCTCGCTTTATCGAAATTCCATTCGCAAATTTTCCCTCGTGGCCGTCCCTCTTCCACCTATCCTCCTCCAGCTCTTCCTCCGCGTTCCTCCATAGCTGCTGCCAATTCGTTGGCTTGTCGCGATGGCGAAGGGCCATCCCACTTCTCCTCCGGACACTATTTTTTTTTATTGCGGTCCCAGAGGAAATCGTTGATGAACGTGTTTAAAGACGAATCGTTGACGAGTCCTGCCCTTTTCTCATTTCGCGCCCCCCCCCCTCTGCTCCCCTTCCCCCTACCTCTCGCTCGCTTCGACCCGCCCGTCCCGCCGGCCCGTCTCTGTTTTCTGTTCCATTAATGTTCATTGTCCTCAGCGGCCCGGAGCGGGGCTTAAAAGCGTCCGCCCCTTCCCTGCCCCACTTCGCCCTTTCCGCTGCACACTCCCCGCCCCCTCCCGCGCCGCGCCGGCCCATGCGCTCCGCCGGACGATGGGCGAATTCCTTTTTATTCGGAACCGCGATGAGTCACTCATGCGCGAGGGCCAATTGGAGAAGGAAGTCATTTTCGTACTGCGGCTGTTGAAAAGGAAAAAAAAAAATAACACGACTCGGAATGGATTGCAAGACTGCGAGAGTGTTAATGTCTACGCTCGCATAATCCTTCGATATGTCGGCGAGGAGAGATCTAAAAGGTGCGGTGAGAGAGGCTATTTCCAGAGAAATTGTAAGGGCAATTACGATTCCCGTATTTCTCCATTTCTTTTCACGTTCTCGGAAGCCATGACCAAAATCAAATTATTTTATTTTACTTCTCATTAAAGAATACTTTTTGCCTTACGAAAGAAGCAAAACACGAATTGCGAAGTATGTCTGTATATTATTCACAATTCTAAATATTTCTGAGCATGAGAGGAGTCTCAACACTTTCAATCCAATTCATTGTTGAAACACCACGCCGTTCAGTATTTACACACTTATCAGTTTTAAAAACATCATTTTCGACTATGATGACTGTATACTAATTAAACACAGATTATGATGGATATGATAATATGAAAGAGAGTGATAAAAGAAAGGTATATTATCTTTATACACAAAATACTAAAGGCTTTCGTTTAGAAATGTATTTGAGTTTCCCACCCAATCTCACTTTGTGATTTCTGATTGAAAGGCGAATGACAGTTGACTCCAGATGTGCAATGTCCAGCAACAGTTTGAAACATGTTCTACTTTACTAAACAGATTTGGGATAATAATTACGTGTAATTAATTACGTTTTTAAATGAAAGTGGATAGCAGAATTTCTTATAGTCTCCTACCTCACACATGACCTAATGTTGGTAAATATAAGACATTTCAGTTACATTTTCAGAAATATATTCAAATCTGTGTTCACAGTAAATAATTACTGCATTTTCCAAAATTGTAAACCTCCTTTTTTTTCATTAGTTTATGAGTAATTACTGAACGACATGAGCAATATTTCGGGGAGGGAGGGTCGATTTGGTGCATTGTTATGCTGAAGTGCATTTGTTGTAATTTTCTTTTTTAACTTTTCTAGCTTCCATTTTTGCGATATATTTGCTAAGATTAAGATACTTGTTAATATTTTAAAAACTTGAGAAGAACGAGAAATAAATAACTTCAAGTGTACCCACAAATATATCCGTGCTGTCTTCAACAGCCTTGACATGATCCCAGACCAAAAGGCACTGATGGGTGTAATATGAGATGGTTATCAAATGAATTATAATTTCTTTCAAATTCTATTCCTTACTTGTACTATTCTGAGGTTCATATCCACCTTTTGAAGAACGTGGTTCAAGGACATGAAGCTCCAGCCCCATAGGCAACCCGCGATGCATACAAACCGCGAGACGTCCGCTTGTCGTTACGAAGCCTAGATGCTAAGACTCAGTTCGGGATATTTCATGCATGCGTTTGCAAGCGCGGTGCATGGCACGACTGCGTGACACTTTTTCTCATATATTCTCCATGTACTATAGTATGCAATTAGTTGAATGAACATTTAGTCAAACTGGGACCAGATTTTTCGTTGCTCGCCGTAAATGTGTGTGCTATTGAGCTTTGTAATCCAGACCTCAATCCTTTAGAATTTTTGATACACGAATGGCCGATTCAATTTTGATGAATTTCATTCAACTTTACGCATATTTTACTCACAAAAATATTGTTCTATTCGCCTATCAACCTGTATTATTCACCCTTGGAAGCATTTCACTTATTTACAAACAAAACAATTCGACAGCCATCAATCGTCCTACAATCGTAGACTGATATGTTTTGTAAGTTTGAAATATCGAGATTTAACGACCAGGATTTCATTATTTCACGGAAAACTTTCTGACACGTTGGAGTTGGTTCCTTATTTCCATTTGCCTACGACTATTTACAATTTGTTTACAATCTCTTTGATACAGTTTGATTGTGCTGATGATGAACGCCAGAAAAGGAGTGTATTGGTGAGTGTGGCTTGTGTGTTGCAGCGCACACGAAGCGGCAGCTGGAGGACTACATGGCGCACTACCCGAAGGTGAAGATCGTGCGCGCCACCAAGCGCGAGGGGCTGATCCGCGCGCGGCTGCTGGGCGCGCGCCACGCCACGGCCCCCGTGCTCACGTACCTCGACTCGCACTGCGAGTGCACCACCGGTGAGTAGCTCCTTATCAAACCTACCTATTCACTCACTCCTAACTGACTTTTTTTACCTTTTCCTGTTCATTTTGTACCTAACAATTCTTTCCCTTTTTGTTTCATACACCCATTCAAATACTACTCATTTAGTCACTCATTCCTCATTGTTTAGTCATTTATAGACATTTACGCATTTGCAGACTGGATGTAAAATGTAATGTTTTGTAGACTTCAAATATATGATGCAAACCTTCGCCTATTAACCATTCACAAATCCCTGGAATTCAAGCTAAAGCTCTTGCTCTTATAACTTTGTTTTTTACACTCCATTGAGGGAATTTACCGGCTTAGTTAGCTCAGGGCATCAACTGATGTCTGCAGTGCCTCTGACCGAGAGGTCCTATGTTTGCATTTCCGACGGTGACAGGATTGTCGACAATACCTAGGTAGCTTGGTGGAAACTACTGGGAAATACCTGGCTGGGGAAATCTCCGCCAAGCCGACTGTGAAGAACGGCGTCGGATTTCACCATCCATAGGAGGAAGATCACCGCCACTTCGCGTGATAAAATATACACTGCACTTATGGGACTAATTATCATAGTTGTTGAATTACGAAATAGTCACAGAAAAAGGCATTTTTCCTTGTTTAAGTTTAATAATTGAAATTGTTCAAAAGATTAGTCATCCCAACCAAGAATCGATTCGCGTGACCTAACGTACGCCCATTTAACTTCCGAGACGACCAACTTGAATTAATATAACAAGTTTCTTACATAATGCCAAGGCAACGGCATGAAAATCATTTATGGTGCCGAACTTAACTTTCGACATAATTGCTTACCCTACAAGGTAGCAGCAAGGTAACAAATTTTAATTTCATTATGGAAGCAGACACAAAAATATTTAGTGATATATGGTTCCAACTTGATAATTATTATTCTAATTGTATTTTATAACATTTTCAAAATAAAATCGTCTCATTGACAGTATGCAATCTGCTTCCTTTCTAGAACACATCATCCACCTAAGGATTTTCCGGCCAATTAATTACTCGTAAATATCCGAAATGTATACTGCAAAAATATTTCCACCGCAACAGAAAATTTCATTTTATTTCAAACACTAAATTGCGTTTTTGTAAAAAGACGTAATGCTAATTTGATTATTTTAATTATTCTAATTTCCAATCCCATAATAACATATTATTCTTACCGAACGTTTTACTAAACGATCGGTTTTATAGTTCCACTGCTGCCGCGACCAATGTAGACGCTAGCGCTGCCTTCCCCCTAAATCGTTTCAGCGCACACTGGAGAGCGGTATCGCCCATTTTGGGAAACTATATTTTAGAAGGATCGACGTTACGATTACGATGGGCCGTAGAATTAACTGGTTATTAAACCGGTTTTAATATACTACTTCCCAATGAGAGGAACAGTAAAACCAGAAGAAAGCATCATGATAATTTTGATAATTTTCTCCAAGGAGGAAGAAGCTTCCAGGTGATATTTACTCTTTCTTGAAACATCATTGAATAAAGATGAAGTAAAATTTAAGTGACGCAAAGTTCAATCGCCAAAAATTACTTTAAGATAAAAACTTAAAACAGAGGTTTGAGTTATATTTTTAACAATATTCCAAAATTCCCTCATACCAAAAATATGTTATAACATAGTGATTTACCCAACACCAAATTTTGAGTGCGTTGTACTTCGTTTGTAAGTTTGTAAGTAAGTGTTTTCCGTAAGTCATATTTTAAATAAGTGATTTTAAGCACATTTTCTACTTTCGACTTTTATACGAGCTTGATAAAAAATAACTCATTCTTACATTGAATTCTGAATCTCATAAATTACATTGTTCTGAAACTGCCAAATTTGTTTTGTCGACGTCTCAGTGAAGTTTGAAAGTTGAAATAGCTGCCTCAGATAACTTAATAGGAATTAAGGAAACTTATTTAAGTTTGAGGGATACGTTTATCTGAATATTCAGCTAGGATACGTTCTTGCGACATACTCGCTTCCCATCAACGGAATTTACTTGTATTATCAAAATTACCATAACAAGCAAGTTTGAATGATGACATACTTGCAAGTTTTACATCGGGGAACGAAACTCTGTAGAAACAATAATTTTATAATACAAGATTATTTGTCATTCAGAACTCATTCATTTGCATACTCTGTTCTCAATAATATTTACATAAATACAAACTTTTTAATTTCTCTACTAATTTTATCCTTCCCAAAGATAATATGTGAGTGAGTGGGTATCTATTGGATTTCTGGCGCGTCGGCTACTTATAAATTAGACCCATAAGTGTAGATACGGATCTTATATCCCGGAAAGTGTCGGTGTTCCTCCCTTCCTTCAGGGTTTATACCTTCTTTTTTCTTTCATGCCTTTTCCTGGTATCTCCCACACCGTCACTGTCCCAGTCGTGACAAACTCTAAACTTCCTGATCGTCTCCCAACATTGTGTGGTAATGGAGTGCTTCTAAGTAAGCGTATGTGTCTGCCTGTATGTGGATGTGAGCTTGTGTGCGAAGGGAAGGAAGGGGATACAAACAAGGATACTCTTTCGGGAACTGTTCCAGCATTCACGTGGTACATATCGGGAAAAAACAAAACAAAACGGAAATCTACCGATCAGAGCAACCGACCGCTAGATTTCTCCTCCAGACTGTCCATCGGAACTCGAACCCTAGGATGTCCCGACAACGATGTTGCAGAGCAAGTGTTGTCATTAAGCCATCGCAGCCTGTCAAGGCAGAAGGCGTCCACGCGCAAGGAATGCCTTTCCTTTAAGCCCTTCGCCCCATTGTCCATGTGAGCCGAGGGAGCGCCCCGGACGCTTTGTTCCTCCCTCGCCCCCGCGGCGCGCGGGCGTTCCCTTGCGAGAAGCGCATATCGACCGGATGGCGCGAGGACAAATGCTCCTACACGCAGCTTGACTACGTGTTGCATGCTTGCGAATTCGGACAATTCCATCAGCAGAGTCACGTTCCAAAGCAGACGCCGATCAACACTCTTTGAGTGAACTTTATTAATCGAAATGTGTAATATATTCCATTCATAAATTTTCTAGCAACACTATCGAGTTCATTAGTGTGATTACAAGACTGCAACTGAATATTCGTATATTAAAAGGTCCTAGGTTCGAGTCCCAACGGTAGAGATTTTTGACCCTCGCTAAAACGGATAAAGACACAGTCTGCATGAGAAATCTAGATGCTTGTTGCTCTAATGGGAACAGTACCATACTATCAGCGCCATGTAGTTAACGCTACCTTTTCTCTCCCGTTCTTCTTAGAACTTGGCGATGGGCTTATCTTGACCGAAATTTCTCACCCCCCCTCCCTATCTCGGTAGTCTTCTTGCAGTACTGCGAGTGCGCTTTTGTCAAGCCAGAGTTTGACATCGGTGGCTGCACCACCGGAGAGGGAGGGAAGGTGGAATAAATAAAGAAAGAAAGAAAGAAAGAGAGGAGAGGAAAGAAAGAAGAGAGACAGGGAAATACCATATTGAGTACTAGTTAAATTGGATGATTAATCGTTATGCGTAATGCGTTTCCTTGAACTCGCATATAAACATTTTAATTTAAGAAATGTTTTTATTCTAATCAATATAATTTAAAAAATTCCTGAAAGGCAGCAAAGCACGTTTTGCCTTCTTTCATTGCCTCTGTCATTTCTCACACACAAGATGCCTCACTATTTCAACGTAGAAAGATAACGTGGATATTCTCATTGTGTTGCAAGAAGCAATATGACTGATTTTCCACCAAGTTGCCAAACTACGGGGATGCCCAAACTAGGGCTAACTATTTCTTAGAACGGAAACAATTTAAACAGCAAAATGACGCTGACACATTGTAACTTTGCAGTTCAAATGTTTCACAGAATTTACACGCACCCCCTAGACAGCATGGACTTGACAAGCCGGAGAATGCCTAGATTGAAGGGAGACCCAATTTCTTCAAATTAATTTGGAGTCTCCTTCCTAATTGTCCCTTTGTGCGGGGGATAACTTTCGTAATTGTATTGCGGTGGACCTGCCCGCACGTCCTGTCTTCAACTCTGCCGTGCCCTCTCCGTGGCCCACTCCGAGGAGCGGGCTGGAATTGTGCCATTGTGTCTCTCCTTCCACTTTCTCAACTCCCACTCTCAGAGGGGCCACCGACTCTTTACATCAGAACTATTCTCTGTTACATCACTTCTATTATTTTCTTTTCCCTCTCTTCCTACATTTTTCTCCAAGTATATCTCTTTTTAACAATCGAGGTCGCTCAATTTCGCCACGTTTCCTCCTCCGTACGAGTGTCTTTCAATACAGTGCCAATCACTATACCGCGAATATTTCAAACTAGTCGGACGAGAGTAAGATGACAAACATTTTCAGATATAACGAACAGAGGCCAATGAAGAAACGCGACAGCGCCGCCAAAGCATTTACAGAGAAGATTGGGACGGCAAGGCAATAGCTGTGGAAGGATATGGGTATAAGAGATCGTTTCGACGTCAATGTAGTGTTCTGTAGAAACATTGCCCTTATTTGAACTCCCTAATTTTGACTCCCTAACTTTATTCTTTCCGGTATTTCTTCAGCACTGACAATATAAGAATAATGTTGTTGGGACGATCTAGGTTGGGATATTCATCACAGAAGAAATAAAGGGTAAAGGTACCGTTTGAAATGGTGCAGAAAGAACGACGAAGTTGAATGAGGCGAGTTTAAACTCATGTTGATTTAGAGTTCTCATGGTTTAATAGGATATATTACGTAAGTCCTACTGATCCCTGAAGAGGAAATTTGATATATTCTTTTAAACAAATCGATGAGGAACTTTGCGGACGGAGCGGTTCTTCGAACTAACCTTATGATATCCACAGACTTAGAGAAAAATTTTATGACACATTGTCTGTTATTTGGGAAATATTCGCGACATAGCACCCTCTCGAAACCATCTGTCGCTACCACAGAATTTTATTGATTATTTAATGGTTTTGGATGCTTCATCTGTGATCATTCGTCCCGTAAGTGTAGTACATATTATATCCTTGGAAGTGAAGATGTTCCTTCCCCACCCTGTAAGATCCGGCACGGTTCTTTACATCGGTTTGCGTTACTTCTCCCTCTAGGTATCTCCTCCAGTTGAACGTCGTCCTAGCTGAGACAACCTCAACGCTTCTCGCATGGGTGGTAGTTTAGTGTTTGTAAGTGTGTGTGTGTGTGTGTGTGTGTGTGTGTGTGTGTGTGTGTGTGTGTGTGCTTAGAGGGAGAAGAAGGGACAAAAAATGAGGAAAGAAAGATCGCAAGCAGTCCATGCCCCTTATATTAAGGTTCTGCTTAGGCATTCGCCTTTTTATCTATAGGAGAAAATATGGAAATCTACCGGTTCAGGAAACAGCTGACCAGAATTCTCCTCCGTACGGTGGTTGAATTGGATTCAGCAATGTAGCTCATGTTTAAAAAAAAACACCTTCGGAACGCGAACCGTATGGGCGGTCATCGACACTCGAACGCTGCCTCTGGCCACCCCAGCTGGTGTAGAGTTTGACGAGCGCGCGCGTGCGCATGCGCAGGCTGGCTGGAGCCGCTGCTGGACCGCATCGCGCGGGACCCGCACACCGTCGTCTGCCCGGTGATCGACGTCATCGACGACAACACGCTGGAGTACCACTGGCGCGACGCGGGGGGCGTCAACGTGGGCGGCTTCGACTGGAACCTGCAGGTGAGTCCACGCGCCGCGGCGACCCGCTCCTCTGCACGGTTGCCCTCATGCCCTCGCGCGTCCCCGCGTCGCCATGTCGGTTCGAGTGTCAGAGCCAGCGAACGGTACCTCGGGAATAGTATTAAATCGTATTATAAATATATCTATAACTATTTATATGAAATTAATGGTATATTTGGGGCGCATTCCGGGACCTAAAAATTGTATAAACCAAGCACTGGTTATAGCTAAACGCTGAGGCCAATATACACAGACGTGACGTTTGTAATACTTGCAAATAATACATTGCAAATAGCAGGCGTGACGTTTGTAAACTTTTACGATACATAGCAGAGGTTATAACCAATCAGATCCGTTATTTCTGATTTCGCCTCTTAGTCGTTCAATAATTGTAATAATTCCATTTTCTTATAAGAAAAATGCATGAAAATGAGAAATATCTTTTCAGACAGCCAGTAGTACTAGCTGTTACTTTTAGGACATATACAGCGTGCTAAAAGTTCAATTTTGAGCAAAAGCCTTTTCTTGGGCAAACTTTTAGCAGTGCTGAAAGTGCGACGATGCAGATAAAACTGTAAATGCAACAAAGAAAACAAAATTTTTCATCTGATCTGTTACAACTGATCTTAATGTTTTATTTATTATTTTTTTACACTTAATTAAAATAAAAAAAGTCAGTGAAGCTGGTAAAATAGTTTATTTAATTTTGCTCGTAGGTTTACACTATACGGTCTATCGGCCTCGTTTTGCAACATTTCCTACTCTCAAAATAAAATTTTACTATTACCAATCGTATCATAGATAACTATTCTTTTAGGACTTATTAGGACTTCACACACCATATTTTTAAACAACTTATTTGTTTTGACTGCTCTTAACGATCCGGGGACTTTTAAAATCCTTAACGGACGCCGGTCGTTAAGAGTGGCTTTTTGTCCCTCTGTTTGAATGCATTTTCTTGATATAGCAGTGTAGTATTGAGAAAAGGTGTTTTATTCGGTGTAATATAGCCAATGTAGTTTTGGCTGTATGCCCTGATGCAAAATCACTTCATTGCATTATGTTATTTTGGCAAAGTTGTCTTTATTTCACAAACAATTTATTCCACAAATTGTTCTGGTTAATTATTGTTTACTGTACAATAGCAATTACTAACGTTCAGGGAAGAATCCAAGTTACAGAACGCATTTAAACATTACATTTATAAAATTTCTTTCATCCAATTTATCTTCCGATTTTACATACTTAATGCCGTAACACAAAAATCATGAATTATCTAAAAAAAATAATTTACGTGCAATGTTAAGTAATAAAAACCTATGGGAATGTTAAAAAAAGTAATCTGTGCGTATTGTCACTGACCCTTCTTTCATATGAACTCGAAATTTCAGTGCAACAAGCATTTTCCCTATTTGTATTCACTCAGTGTAAACTATATAAATGCCCATTTCAAAAAAGCCAAAAGTGACGTAAATCTTGAATGTTTAAGCTTTAGAGAGGAAAAGGCTGCATTAGCTTCCAACGAACTCTTCTCTTCATTTTATAGGAGGTAGAAGTTAATAGACTTTATCATTTTTAATTGTCGTAACTTTATTTCGCTTACGATCGTTTCGTGTTTTTTTCTTTGGACTTATTTAGGATTTGTTACAAAGTTGGTGGCAGGTAAGTTCCTTTACTTAATCGTCTGACCCTCCTGGAATAAAGACGACATTTCGAAGAAGTTTAAAGTGGCTTTCAGTCTCTACAATCACGGAGACGATACTAAAATCCATTCGCAAGCCGGAAACTCGTATGTGGACGGTAGAATGCGATTATGGTTAGACATTACAACAAACCAATGAAGAAAGTTCTCAGAAAAAGAGAACGCTACACTACTTGCACCCGGTCGATTGCTTTAGAACTTCCAGAAAGAGGGATTTATTTTCTGAGGAATATGTTTCCTTATAATGTCATTTCCTTCCTTTCAGTTGCTCTGTAAGAAAGATTACACGCTGCTTCTAGCTTTTCAAGATATAAAAGTATTATTAATAATCAAATAGTGAGTAGATCACTAAAAGTTCTGAAACGTGTTCACGAGTATTGCAACTGTCTAAAGAAATGCGAGCTTGGAAATAAGTTGGAAGTTTTATTGAGTGAAGTTTTGGCAAGAAGTGGCCTTACATTGAATTATATTCCGGAATTTTATAACTACAAAACAAGAAGAATACCACTCTGACGGAAAGCAGCGTGCCACTCACAAATACTACATTGAGTGATACGTTTAAAGTGCTTTAATACTCATTGCTTCTTTGTAAAATACGACATACAAATACAACGATATACAAATTAAAAATATTGGAAATTGTGGGAATACGAACGTCAAAGTTCGGAAGTTGAGGTAGAAGAAAGAAAGGATTAATACGAATCGATCTCTTCCATGCATTGGTATCAACAGTCTACTGCAATTATCTATTCACATAAAGGAACAGACCACATTTTTGGTTGTATTGAACTATTATTCTAACTGCAAATAATAATTGTAATCAGATAATTCCAGTACCTCTCCCTGATATTTGATAGCTCTATTTTCTTTCGCGATCTCTGTTGACTGTTATTAGCAACCATACACGAAAAAACATTTAATTTGGATTTTTCTTTGAAGTTTACAGTTGCTTTCTTTTTATTATTTTTTGTTCAGAGTATAACCAAGGAAGAATCATAAATAATTGTGGAACTGTAATTCCCTTTCGGTTCACGTCTCGAGCACGAGAAAGAAATCAAGTTATATTGCGTCAAGTCATTGATACCAATTTATAATTAAAACAGAGATACAAAGTCCACTAACTCCAATTTTTGCTGAAAATATTTGGAAGTGTATAATCCAATTTTAATTCAACTATTTCTAATTTAACTATTTAAGTGCAAAATTTATATTTTGAAGTATTTAAGGGATCAATCTGTTCAATATTAATAGATTATTGAATAATATCTGTGGCGACTGAAAGATATGACACTTGTATTCCTCTCCTATAAAATATGGTTGCCTGTAGTTACGGAGTTTTCTATTTCCCTGATTCAATTAGAGAAATGATAGGATCTTAAAGAATTCCGAAATTATTGGTCTCAACTAGTCACTTCATTAAATGTTCGTAACTCAATAATTGTGTCAGAGTACAATTATTGTAAGTTAGCATGGAATATAATTGAATTACTTTGAATGAATGAAATGGATGATAAAGAAGATAATTGTGGACGTAGTTATTGTGTCAACTGATTTTTTGTTCTCACAAGGGAAAATGAACATGAATATTTTCTGGTGTCTACAAAGTGCGAAAACGTTCTGAACAGAGAAGTAAATAGACATTCGCCATCCGCCCCAGACACATCTTTCTGCAGCTGTCTCGCTCTCCAGTTCGTACGTCACGGATCGAGCACTCCTCCGACGTTGATGTTACCTCTTGTAGGAAGGACCTGTTTCTTCGGAGTTGCGGCGCCCGCCGCGCCGCCCGCTGAGCCAGGAGCTTACGAGTAGACAACGAGGGCGAGACCTCCTGCCCCGCCCTCCTCCGGGCGCCGAGAGCCCCAGTTAGGCCCTCGGAATGAAGTGGCTAGGGGCCGCTCGAGGAGGGGCGACACGACGGTCGCCTGCAACAGACACGTGTCCCTCCCCTCCTCTTCCTTCTACCTCCTCTACACACGTACACATGCACATGCGACCTCGAGTGGGAGGGACCGCCGAGATCCCTCTGCTGCTCTCCCCCTCCCCCTCGTTGTTTCTCCGCGGCATCGCACACCCCTGCGGAGAGAGGTTGCCATTCGATACGTCGGAGAGGTAAACACGGCAGGTCACCTGCGCCAAGCTGCAAACGGGAAGGAAGAGCTCGGGTATAACGTTTCGCCTTTTCCCATCAAACACGTTTTTTTTCTATGTATGTATTTATATTCTAAAACTCTTCGTGGACCCGAATTGGTCCAAAGAAAACCGGTAAAGTTTGTTGAAAGTGAACGAAACTATGTGAATGCAACCCGCGAAAAGAATTCATATTCCAACAAATGCTTTCCACACTCGAATGAAATAATTCTTAGTATCTCACACATTGACAGAGCAAAGCTTCAAACCGGGAGCGGTAGCTCAGTGCATCAACTGATGCCACTCTCACCGGGAGGTCCTAGGTTCGAGTCCTGATGGCGGCAGGATTTTCGAGCTAGATCGATAGCTTTTCAGCTAGATCGAATTCAGTCACTATCTGAAGGAGAAGTCTAGCGGCCGGCTGCTCTGATCGTTAGTTTTCCGTGGTTTCTCCGATTAACACCAGGTGAATGCCTGAGCAGTACCCTAACAAACGGGCCACGGGCCGCGCGCGATCTTTCCTTCCTCTTCCTTGTCCTATCCTCTTACACACATACTTACATACTTACACACATACTTACACACACACTTACACTAAGATGCACTACACTACCACATATTCCGGGAGATCAGTCGGGGGCTTAGAGCTTGTCCCGGCTGGGGCGGTGCCCCGCTGGTGGGAGAGTCCTGCTTAGGGGGAAACCCCACTAGCCGACGGTAGGTCGGCACAGGATCTCGCCATCCAGCGGGAGAAGATCACCGCGAACTCCCGCGAAAAAAGCATGCACTACACTAACGGGACTAATGACTAAAGCAGTTGACGCGCCCGAAAACACGAAAAAATCAAGCCAGCAAGCTTCAAACTACTCAACAAAATGTTTAATGTCCTCAAAATGAATCCTTCAGGTTTATTTATAAAGGCACCGGAGGGACTTGCATTGATTTTTTCCATACTCGAGTATGTTTTATTGATCTCTTTTCACAGCATCAGTGTGAATCATCTAACACTGAGTACTCAAGCATAAGTGCTCCGAGTTCCGCCGCTGAAACACAATCACGAACGATGAAATCGCACACAAACATTAAGGCTATTTCAAGAATTTACGTTACGAATACGAATCTCATTCATTTAGACTTTTGAATGTATATTTATGCATCGGATATTCTTAATTGGAATTCATTTATCAACAGACCATTGATGTTTTGACATAATACACATGCCAAAAGCGTGTGAAAAAGCGACCATTTTTAAGTGCGGGAGAAATATATTTTGCCGCTTTGATATTGAAGCAAGGTTGTCTGCTAGTGTTTTTAGGAATCAGAAAGACAACAAAGAAAAACAAAAATCGAGGCAGCGTGATTGAGATTATGTATGGAGTGAATGTTGAATACACAATTACACACAAGTTCAATATGTATATCATTACAATATTCAATAGCTTTATCAAATATCAAAATTTTTAACAATTGCTTCAAAAAGGTACAGAATATAATGTGGATTATAATTATCACAATAAAGCAAATCCTGCGTAGTCTTAACGTATTACAAACACCATCAACACTATTAACAAAAAATACTTTTTTTAGAAATGTGTTAAAATATTTGTGAAATATACATTTATTTGAAATGTTTTATTATATATTATTAGTGTTATGTTCTGTCTTCGGTAAAACAGATTAAAAATAAGTATTCCTACTTGGAATCTGATAAAACTGGTCAAATTTTGTATTTGTATGATAAGCGCATCACGTTCTTTAAACATGTTTTAACCTATGAAACCAATTATTGTTTCCGATGTATTGAACACTATACACCATTACTGTTGTTATGAAAACTTGTGTTCTAATAATTCGTAATATTTAACAGATTTGGATTTCTTGAAGATTGGCTTTAGATAATCAAGTGGATAACGGTTTTATTAGTACTTGTTTCTTCATAGTATTTTGACACAACTATTCTACCCGTGAAATTAAAGCCAATAGTGTTTAACTATACATACAAAATGTCCCAATCAGGGTGGTGTATTGCAAAAAGTTTATCGTTTTTTCTATCAGATTTTTCTTACCGCTTCTCCCTACTGGCCAATTATAAACTGCGGCTCTTCTATCTTAGGAGGAGGCGGCGTACAACGGCAATGTGGATGTCCAATAAACCGCGTATGTACTCTAACATAATGCTATGATAAAATCAAAGATGTTAAGTTATTTTCAATATTTGGCGCTGTTGGACAGTTTCACTCATGGAATAGTCCTATTAAATACCACTCGTGCTTTGGAAATTCTCAGATAAATCCCCTCTTCGCTTCGCGGGTCGGGAATTTATCGACAATTTTCAAATCACTCATGGTATTACCTACGATAAATATGTTTATGTGTTATTTGCATTAAATAAAAATATAGTAACACTGTTTTAATTATATTAGATCAAGATTATTACACTAAATGTTGCGAAAAATTCAAAAGTCAACAAACAGTTGCACAGAGTCAGTAACTGACACTTATATTCATATACTCCTACACTCATCACGCAGCGGACTTGATATCTTTATGTTTATAAGAGTTAACCATACAGGAGCTTAGAGCTTGTCTCGGTGGGGCAGTGCCCGCTGGGAACAGACTGGAAGTAGTGGATACCCCGCAGTCGGCGCCGAATGTCACCATTCAGCGGGGGAGGAATTTCTACACCCGTTTAAACATTTACTTCACCCACAAGGCTAATATGAATCATTTTTAAATACAAAATTCTAAATAAAATGCCTAAACGTCAGAATTGTTTTCGGTTTATGACGTCAATAACCATGAATTGGCTCTTGTTGCAGTTCAACTGGCACTCTGTGCCGGAGCGCGAGCGGCAGCGGCACAACAACACCGCGGAGCCCGTGTGGAGCCCCACGATGGCCGGCGGCCTCTTCAGCATCGACAAGGCCTTCTTCGAGCGCCTCGGCACCTACGACAGCGGCTTCGACATCTGGGGCGGCGAGAACCTCGAGCTCTCCTTCAAGGTGGGGCCCCGCGCAGCGCGCACCCCGCGTGCCACGCTCCTCAACTCTGGAGCCATTCGCTTTATCAGCTAAGAGGGCTAGCTCCAAAATATCCATAACTTTTCCTCAGACCGCAAGATTTTCAAGATTTTCGCATACTGACGAAGTTAGCCAATTGGGCTTTTACACGTCCAGTATGTTTAAGCCAAGTAATTGACGTTATTTTGACGCAGACGGCAGAGACATTATTTTTTATTGCATTACCATAATTAGACTATTACTTTCTCGCTAATCTACGCAATAGAGACAAAGTTATATAACGCTGCGCGAAACAACGGCCGTTTTTTATGTTTATTAGATGAATCTATAGATCCTTAAAATGTTAAAAAAGGATTCCGGGACTTTGAGTTCCGGAGGCTTTTAACGTTACCTGCAAAGACCTGATGTCAAAATTTCTGTTTCAGTCCATGTGATATTGTAGACGATCATTGGCGGGACTATAAATTAGATTCTTTCGCGCGCGGGCAGTGAACTCATATTCTAAACACCCACAGAACATCGTAAAAATAGCCCGTATATGCTGGCAGTAATTTATTTCGAATTTAAATATTAATTTAGTACTTCATCTTCGACAAATCATAACCATCATAGTCTAAAATTATTCAAGTAAAAACTTATCGTGTTTCTACTCAACCTTTTTTGACGCGTTTTATCTATTACCCATAGATTGAAATTGTTACGTAAAACATTTTATTATTAACAATGGATATTTTTACACGTGAAACAATTTTTACCACAAGTATTAATCGCAAAATTCAATTTCAGTTAAAAGAAGATTCGTCCATTACGTTTTCAACAAATATTTATTTGGCCCTTAGCACACCTTTGTTCAGTTGTAACTTTCCCTCTATTAATTGTTGTACAAAAATTTTTTGTCCGGTTTATTTTTCCCACTATGTGAAATTTTGTCCCGTATATATTTTGTCCTACCCTGATTCTCGAAAAAAAAAAACAAATGCTAGCATGATGCGTTGATATTACTTTCCCCTGTTTCGAATGTCCACACTGCTACAGACCGTTATTCCGCCACGATTCGATGATAGATACATTGGACCAGTTTCTGAAGACTGAAAAATCTATGGCCAAATTAGCAATTAGACGTAAATGCTATGAACAAAGAGGAGAGGAATGTGTCGAAAAATAATTTTGGACGAAATTTTTATTGGATGAACAAGTTTGGATGAGCATTCTTGAAAGCTTCAATTTCATACACATATTATGTGTTCGTTGCTGTAACGTGATAAATCCCTCAAAATAAAAAGATGATACTACATTTCACATATATGTTTTCTTACCGAAATGATGAAGCGCATTAGGTGCATCGATTTCGGAAGTGTTTTATTCAAATTAAGAGACATTCCGAAAATATAAAGATATAGTAAGAAAAATTAACCTTACAAAACATAAGTCAGGAGAATGATTTGTTCAAGACGTTTCCAAATTCTGAATGTTACTTTGTTTTTACAAAGTCTCATTGTTACTTTCTCGTACATGTAGTACAGACAAAGTTATGGAAGCAAGTGATGAAGTTATGGAAGCAAGGGATGGTATATATTTTATCACGAGGGCATGTGTTTGAAGTTTGATATTGTCGCGGAACATTTTACGTTAGTCGAGAAAGAAATATACATTTCAACAAAATATTGAAGCCTTTTTTTCGACGTAAAGGAAATTTAAAAATCGAATTTATTTGAAAAACATCTAACAAAAACTGTTACTTTTAAAGAAAATCTGAGAAAACATTAGCTCCATAAATAGAATTTAGGCACAAAAAAAAACAAGAGTTATAAAAGGGTTTGGACGTCTACAAGCACGTCAGTCTGTCACGAGAGCACGAACCATCCTTCTTGTCTGACAACGGGCGCTTATTTCTTTAGTGGCCATTGCGGCGCCCGCTACAGCCGTAATTATGTCACGTAAAGGCAAAAATCAGAGGTTTATTCAAATGAGAATACCATTTTCCCTTGTAGAAGCTGCAGAGGTGAGATTGGAAAAGAGCGCAGAGAGGAATTGCGGTGGGGCAGTGTGGAGCCGTGAAAGTCAGGGGGGAGGGTGGGGAGGGTGAAGGCAAAAATCCGCGGAACGCGCCCCGCCTACAGCTTCATTTCCTTCGCTTCGCCCGCGCCACCCGCCGCGACGCGCTTTTTGTCAGGCACCCCGCCCCCGCCCCCGCCCTGCCACTGGGCCTTTTATCTGGCGCCGAGCGATAGCAGTGACGAGAACCGGTAGGCGCCATCGGAAATAGCTGTGTGGGCGCTGGCAGATTCCCGTATCTGTCCCTCGTCCCCCGACCAGACATGATATGTTCGACAGAGATTCCTTAGCTCTCGCAGACAATGTTATAGAGAGATTTTTCGTGCTGTTACACCTTCAAGAAATTCACGTATCAGCCCCATAAGAGAAATCGTTCTCTTTTTATCGTTCTTTATTATATTTTTTCATTCATACTCTCCAAATATGCCGAAACGTATATCAGAGAGAAAGTCAGGCTAGCGTTACTTTAAAGTTGTTCACAGTGTCTGAATAAATAAGATTTTTTAAATTTTATTTATTTCGCGACGCAAATACACGTATTCACGTGTCAAATTTTACAGTATTGTTTTTCTTTTCAAACAGAATTTTATTTCAATGCATCAACTCTAATCCTCCTTTGCATTTGTCATCATTGGACAATAGCAAGTGTCTTTCAAATTTACATCTACCACTTATATAAAAGCAATGTAAATTATCATCAATACAATTATGACGAATTAATTACATTTTTAAGCACTTCTTCCATCCCGCTAAATGTTGTAGACCTCCTAAATGGTTCACTTGTAATAAAGTAGAAGACGGATGAAAATAATTTTCGTGTTGATGAGGTTCGAAGTAAATAGCTCGAGTCTGAACTCATTAGAACTTTTGGAGTTCCATTTCAAAGGAAAATATCATGGAACAGTTCCGATTCCTTTTAATTAAAATGATACATTTAACTTCTTTCCAGAGGTATGAATTACATTGTAAGAAGTTATTTTATTTCTTATAATACAATGTGACAATCGTTTAATAAATAATTATTTACTAAAAATATTAGAAAATAACGTATTAATTGCGTTATGTTTTTAATAATAATTATTAAAGTATATTCGCATTATATTATAATTACGTTCCGTTAATATTATCCGAGGTTATTGTAATTCGTTATTGTGCATTTTCATATCTGATAAAATAATTTCATAATACGAGTAGCATCTATAAAGTACGTTTCTCTAGGGCGTCTACCAAAAGGAATCAATATTTTGGAAAACCTTTATTACAGCAGATGCAGCACACGTTGCATTATTTTCTCACACAATCACTATCTATAACTGTGACATTTTTCATACCGTGGGATCAAGGTTTTTTTCTTTTATTGTAGAAAACTGTCGCCTGTTACTAGTGTTACTGTCATACGGGATGAGGTGGTACGGTCGGTCTCACATGGGTCGGCTCAAAACAGATCTTCTACAGCAGTTCCGCTGGGCGATGTTTGACCACTCACCCTCTAGTCTATTTCGCCTCCATCGATTTCCATTTTTCAAAGTTTCAGGTGTCTTTCATACACTGGTACCTAACCCAAACCGCAGGCTTCTACGACACAAGAATACAAATATCAATCTCTCTGTACGTCAAATATCTTAATTCTCGTGGTGATAACGTGAAAAAATTGTGCAACATGTGATATTGTGTTTGTGAATGAAATTGTGTTTTCTTTTTGTTGACGACGTTGGGAAACGTACTTTCTGTATGTAATGTACCGAAGTCTATTTCTTGTAATGAAGATATTCGTTCCCCCTTAAAGAATGTCGATCCTCTTACCTTCCACCCTCAAGTAAGACAACTCCTTTTGAGCCTTGTCGGGCGAGAGGTGTGCCTTTGTGGCCGCGCGTGAGCGAGTGCGGGCTGTGCTTGCAGACGTGGATGTGCGGCGGGCGCTGGCGAGCGTCAACGTGCTCAAGCGCAACTCGGTGCGCCTGGCGCAGGTGTGGCTGGACGACTACGCCAAGTACTACTACCAGCGCGTCGGCTTCGACCTGGTAAGTTCATACCGTTCGCTCGTGGGCTACGGTAGTGGTACAACTGAAAAAGGACACACATTTTCAGTTGATACACACTCCAAATTGCAGATTAGTCTTCTTTCCAGTAGCAACAGCAGCATATCTTACAGTCTCCACCAACAAATGGCAGAAGTGTGAATGCAAGAAAATGCATTTCAATACAACGTGAAAACTTTGAACTCATTTATCTCAACACCTGATTTTTTGAGCTGTGCCATATTACAGTCCACGAACGATATTTATTTTATATAAGCTTCTTACTGTTTTAAGCAATTTTTTACTTATACCAACATTCCGCACGATGTAAATCATTGTTTTAGAAGTAAAATCTGCTTCATACTAGAAACCAACTTCGAATGTTTCACAACCTCTGTTATGGAGTGGGTGCACCCTCCAAAAATGTAATAAAAACCCAAGATCATTTTGTAGATTACGACATAAAGAACATAACTCGACGAAACTTTGGTTTTAATATCGGATGTATGGTTTTTAAGTTACGCACGATGGGAAAGTGTGTTGGAACGTGACGAGTGTTGGTTGCATGTACGCCTGCTATCCCGAGTGAACTAGTTTTTCATTTTAAATATATGTTATGCAGGCCCGAGAAGTAATTTGTGATGAGATGTCGACATAAAAATATCTTTGTTCAACATAGACCCCTCGATTTTAATTAAACATCAACCAAAAACCATCGAAGTTTTTAAACATGGCTGTTTTAAATCTGGTTTAGTAAGAGCTAACGTTACATTCGCGCGCAACAAAATGTAATTTGACATTGGTCGTGTATATTATTTTCTAATTAAAATTTAACTTAAAACGAAGTTAGAAAATTAAAAGAACAATGGGCAAAGCAGGGCCTGAGAGCATGAGCGCCCAGGGTCATCTCAAAGGGTCAGTCTTTACTTTGCCAAGGAGTACGAGAAGCAAGAAGCCCTATGCTTACAGCGCATGCGCTGACCGCAGAACTGAATTACGTTCTAAAATATCTCCTTCGCCGGATTTAATTAACTGAATGAGGTTATATGAAATGACGGTTCATGTGAAAATTTTAATTTAGAGCCAGTATTTCCTATGTCGTCCACGTCAAACGTTACTCATCAAATCACGACGTTGTTTTGTAAATAACTTAAGGTAGAATCTATGTTTGTTTGTTTTTTGCATATAGAATCACTTGCTGCCTTTAAGAGTATTGTTGCATTTTAATTATGTACAACAATTATTAAACATTTAAACATATTTATATTCATTTTTTTAAAAGAAGGCCGATTATAATTGGTTGGAATAAATCAATATCACACCGAGATATGTAGTTACTCCCACTTCTGCGCATATTTGCTCCGCTATTATACCGCGTTGCGTCCCGTTGCGACGCGGCAGCAGTGGTGGCAGCGGCAGCGACGACGGCGCCAAAGACGGAGGCGGTTTCCCGTTGGAGCGCACGCATGCACACACACACGCACGTCCGCGTCCCCGCACACGCGCATGCACACGCGGCCCGCCCGGCACGGCACGACGCGGCGCGGCGCGCCCTGCGCGGCCGCGGCGGAGTAAATTTAGTGCTCGGGCGCGGCCGAAGCGGAAGGGCCGGCCGGCGAAAGCGGCGACAGCTGGGCTGACGGCGCCAGCGGCAGGGGCGGGGGCTCGAACCGCGGACGCAGAGGCGGCGCGCCACATAGGCCTCGTTAGAGCCTATTGTGCACCGATCGCTGCAGCTGCTACTGTTATTGTCGTCGCAACATCCGATCCTTGGGCTGTAACCGTGTGTGTCGTGGTGCCCGCGCGACGGATGCGACAATACGCAGTGGATGCCAGACGGCGGCAGTCGAGAGTAACGGAGGGGGGGCGAAAAAGGTGAATGAAAATGACTCGCCGTTAAGTAACTTGCTCAGTTGTAGTGTTCATCCAGATTTAGGCAGCACTTGAACTTTTCCCATTATATTAAAAGCGTTTCGAAGCAGAGTGAGAATGGGTTCCACTGAAAATTGCCGTCGATAAGTACACGCTTTCGCCGCTCGCATGGCCAAGAGTGATACTGACACGCAAGCGGTTAAGGACGGCTTCGATGTAGCTGTCGCGATTTATAGCTTCCGAGCGATTGATTCGGTATTGCAGGGATGTCAGTTGTTTTTCTCTTTTAGTACCTTACCAAAGTCAACAAAGCCAACGGCTAGGCATGTGTGTGATCTTTAAGTACACCAAGCAGACAAATCGTTGAGACTATCTGGTCTAAAATAATTATCGCAAATTAAATTTGAGAAAAATATACCACCGCTACATTTCAATTATGGTTATTATTACATTTAGGTTGTTTTTAAATGTTCCGATAGATAATCGTTAATAATTAAACGCCCAAAAAGTTAGAACGGATTTTCTCTTAACCCTAAAAACTAGAGATGAAATTAAAAGCTGCTCATTATTATTGCGTATAAATTTCAGATATATGTGACGAAATTAGGAGAATAATATTTTGATTTTTTTTAATTTCGATTTTTTCAAATAACTTCCTTCTTTCAACATAACGCCTCCCCCTGGACGCATGTGACAACTTTTGATTTGACATACTACTTTTCCAGGAATTTTCTCAAATGAGCTAGATTATCTTTTGACACATTGTCTACAATGTTTAATTACATAATGAAATACTCGTAAAAGCGTAATGTATATCTAGGCTCAAATACTGAAAAGTTACACACATCTGTAGATGACAAGAAAATCAATTCTTTTAGTTAACCAAAACTACAGATATTGGCTATTTGTATTTGGTAAGTAAATTAAGAAGAAAAATGAATGGCCTCATTTCTTCATTAACACTCTAAACGTTCACGTGTGTAATAGCCGAAACACGCCACAATTAAAACCCCAAGATATTGCAGACCTTTATTCAATTTGATCACGACGTTCCTTAAGTAGTGCTTCCAAGTATGCAAACAAAAACAAATTTACTATTTTAAATATTGAAAATTTACTAAACAAATTATATAACGAAGTGATTTGACTAATTTTGAAATGTTTATATATACATTGTAGTTAAAGTCATTGAATGCAAAATACTCAATAAATGTATATTTTACCGTAAATTTTGAAATAAAAACAAATTTCTTTACAAACATGTATAAAAAAAGTTGAAAGTCATCAAATTTGTTCTTCACTAATTTGTTGATCTTCAACACAGAGGTACAGAAAATTTTCAAGTTTAAGGCTGAATGCCGAGAAAGAAAAAATGTAATTTCACAATTTAATTTATTTTTTTATTTCCGTGATCAAATTCAATTTGTGAGGGACACATTGATTAAAGTGTACCCGTACAATCGCGAACATAACCAAAACGTTAAAACAGATGTTTTGGGGATGGAAGTCAGGCAGGAAAAGAAGTCAGAACTACGTAAAAGAATGGAAAACTTTACATCCCGAGAAAAACCAAGTGAATGGTAAGAAGAAAGGCACTATCGTTCGTGAGGATCCTTTTCTACGTTGGCGTACTCGCATTTTGCAATTTAAAAAAAATTCATGCCAAATAGAACACTTTCACTCTCCCTCTCTCTATGTCTATGCAAAATCTGTAAGAAAATAGGGTTCATCCTCACGCAATGCAACGGTTTGTGCTACAAGGTTTAAAACCCTTGTCCAACAGTGGTACTCATTGAAAAGTCGTTCTTTCCCACCCACGCCACGTCTTTTCGTGATCTCGCCACGGCCCGCAAGTGTTCCCACAAGTCTCAAAGCCTCTTCCACTTCGCCAAGTTTGCTTTTCGTGCTACTTCGAAGCTGGTAGTGGGTTCGAGCAACAAAGCTCCGTGCTAAGAAAAAAGGCCTCGACAATCTTCCTTGGCGTCTTGAGAACCAAAGCTTTTCTTTTGTCAGAATGAGTGTTCGTTTTCTTTACACATTTCTTATAGATTCTCGTGAGTTTTCAAACTATTACGCATGCTTGCATTAAATTCAAGAAAAAAATATTTCCATTAAGGTCTGAATAAACCCTGAATTACGCAGTTCATTTATAGAACGTAAGTTACCATACTATTTTACTACAAATGAGACAAGGATTCATCATTCTTAATAACAATAGAGTAATTCATCACACGTAACATTTTGAATGAAGAATACAATTACAATAAGTGCTTTTTCTGAAGACGATTTTTATTTTGTTCCAAGAATTGCCTCAAAGAGATGTGCGTATGTATTCATGGAACTCCAGGGGAAAATCACATTCTTAAGGGTTCACATGAAAATCTTTTAATTATAATTGACTGACGTTTTTGAAAGAAAATTATTTATGAGAGGCTTTACAGCGAAGGATATACAGAATTCTGAACATTTCACTTATGTCGTAAGTTGAAGTAGTAAATGGAGTTAGAGCGAGTTAGAGATAACAGGACAATTACGACGTAAGTGAATTTGTTCGAAGCAAATCCTGCCAAGCTTGCTTTCTTTTCATCCTTCCTTCCTTCATTTCTTTCTCTTTCTTTCTTTATGAAAAGAGGCGCAGTTTGTGATTTCTGTGTAAATCATCTTCCTTCTGTAAGAATCGGTTTGTGTGATCTCAATTTTTAAGCGATCACTATGGTTCTAGAGAAGACCGCTTAATCTAGTTTATGAGGTTACGGGAAGGTTCAGGTCTAATTGTGTTAATTACTATATAATAAAATGTTCTTCATAAAATAGTTTTAATTACTTAAACTACAAAATACAATTGAATTTTACTTACAAATTACACTTGAATTTTAAAATACAGACAAATCTGATCACGCATGAATTGTACTCATTTTTTCACCAAAAGGTCTTGTAGGGTTGTATGTTTGTTTCAAAACGTTTTCACCTATTTTTAGCTACAGAGGCTTTGAAACATCGTAAAAGTGTACTTATTAATTCGTGTGCTTCGCACATTAAATATCAACAGTTTCTCTCAGAAACCTCTTTCTCAGTTTCTAGATCACTTGATAGTGTCGAACACTTATCCTCTTCCTTCGTGTCACTTATCCTCTACCTCTCAAACCTCACTTTCGGTCATCTTTTCTCCGACCGAAACCGAACCGAACACACAAGCCAGCTAGACTGCGAAATACAGTTGATATTCTGTGAAAAGGGCCGTCCCACGAAGGAACCTGTGACAGTGACCTTCAGATAGAATTCGCACACGCGGCTTGCTCTGCATACCCTAGACAAGGTCTTTGAATGTTAATGTGATATTCGAGAATTATTATTTAACGATCCCGATAGACCGATCTCAAATTGTAATGAGCTGTTATGAATACTGTACAGATTGTTGTCAACTTTAGAAAAAAATCCAATAAACTATAGATTATGTGGATTGATTAAAATTGACAATTCATCCTGCGAAATGTGACAAACTGATATCAATAGTAGTTGATAGGACGTCAAGAATTTTTAGAACACTTGTTTCCAATTATTCTTATTCCAAACTGATTTAAGTTTTGAAAAGTTTGATTTTAGATAATCAAAGTGAGTAAAACAAATAAATCATATGCTAGAGGATCAGCAGTGACTCAACGGTCTTTGAACCTGGGATTCAAAAGGGTGAGAGATGTAATAAAGAAAGAATTTAAAAAATAACCACTCGTATTTCGGGTATTGTTCTCCCCTCAGATACACTAATAATAATTTAACAAGCAAAAACACCCAACCTGAAGCCTACGTGAAAAGAAAGTAATTGAACACAAGGTGTTACATCTCCGAAGTTTCAAACCTCAAAAGTACTTTTGCGTCAAAAGAATAAAACGTTTTCAATTTGATTCAACTTAAAGGTTTTTTTTAAGTTAATTTACACATGGCTGAAGTCATCTGGCAAGTTCTTCAGTTGGTTCGTGAACAAACCTTCGTATTCCTCCACAACTTCCTATTATTAAATTATGAGATCACTGATGACGAGAAAAAATCAGAACAAAAAAGCTCTTCTTTGAATTTGAAGCTACAGTTTTTATTCTTAGTACTTCCATTAATTATCTTTCTTCACTGTTATATTTATGTAATTATTCACATTCCTTTTTGCCATCTCTTTTTATTCGTTTCGAACTCGCTGTCAATTTTTTCTGTTCTCCACCGCACCTGCTTTGCTCTCAGCCTAATGAGGATTCATAATTCTCAACGTTATCGCCATCTCTTTATTAGATGACTGCAAAGTTTGCAGTGCAAACTTTCTCTCTTTAGGTGACCCTCGAAGAGCGTAGTCCTGTATTCATTCTTTTGGCATACGAAACAACTGTTAATACGATTTTATTATTGTTTTCATTGCCTACACATCCCAAACCGCTGTCAGCATTGCGCCGTAGAATAACTTACGGTTATTCCCCGCAGTCAGATGTCTCTTTGCTCATCCGATGAGTCTGAAGATCTAGTCATGGAGCGCGACGTGCGGCTGGGGACTGCGGGGCCAACGACCGCCTCGACGGCCGCGCCGAGGGGGCTTCCGGCTCCCGGTCACCGCCCCCCCCCCGCCCGGAGCAAACCGCTCGGCCCCCCTCCGCGCAGCTCGCAAGACGGCTCCACACATCGGGCGTTCGGCGCAAAGCACTGACTGCTTGTCCAATCACGAGTACTCGAGGTGCCTGGCGAAAGTCGCGCCTTTGATGTACTCGAAAGACAAGAACGCTGCGGATAGCCAGGCCACTGAATGTTTGGGTTCAGTTTCTTGCAAGAAACTCCAGAGGCATATCTACGGTGTGGCAGACATGTTACGTGGCGTGGGCGCCACTTCAAGGGGCGCTATTTAGAGTGTAGCCGCTTAAAAAATAACAACAATCCTAATTTGAAGTATCTGGTCAGAGGCGCAACGTCTATGCTGGCAATGGACGCCTGAATACCTGATACGCCTCTGAGCAACCCCAGTACTCGGAATTCAACGAGCGATAGTTGACTGCTAGCCGACAGCACGACGAATGCGTGGAGCCTCCTTGACATGCTCTATCGCCGCGCGCATGCCCTGTAATCGGCGACGAAAGGCACGACCACCAGGGTGGCGAACGGGCAAGGGGAACCCCCGAGTTCATTCCCACTCAGTGTGCGCCCACAGCTAGAAGATTATTAATAAGACCCAGCCTGTGATGCAATGCATGCTACATTTATGATTTCCACCTTTTGAAAAAAATCAAGGAAATTGAAACAAAACTTCCCAAAGAACATTCTTAAATAAATCGACAAAGTGCCGCGTCTGACGCCGTAATTCGATACCCCATCTCCGAGTGGAGAAAAATGTTAATTTTTAATCTGCAGGTGACGGACGTCAAATGAAAGAAGAGAGCGGTGCAATGAGTGCAAAACATAATGAGGTATTTTTGGAGTTGTACCGGAAAGAATTTATACATGATCCATGTGATGTTTTGAAAAATTTTTAATAATCCTTTAGACGCAAATTGACTAAACGTGTTGGGCTCAAGATGCGAAGCAACCTAAATTCAAGCCCTGCAAGCTTTTACATTATACTGTCAGAGACTAACTATTGGCAGTTGTGTTCAAGTGACCTCGATAAAAACGATTACTGATAATTTAACGGAAGCCTGCTGGTTCCCCTCCTTAGGTATCTCCCCCAGTGAAGAACAGCCTCACCCTGGACAAGGTATAATCTTCTGACTGGTTTCACTACATGTGTAATCCATGTAAGTGTAAGTGTGTGTTTGGTTTGTGACAAGGGAAAAGGGGATGTGGAAGGAAACATCGCGAGCTATCATTAGTCCGTTTATTAGGGTACTGTTGGGAGTATTGATCGGGGAAAATCGCTGATCAGGTATATTACTGGTCAGCGCTGGTGACCGCTACAAGTGTCCTCCAGGTGGTGAATTCGACCCCCCTATGTAGTGTCGAAAATACCCCACTGTGGGGACTCGAATTCTAGAACGTCCTAGTCAATAATCTTGCAGGGGCAAGCGTTGCCCATGAGCTATCTCAGCCAGTTGATTGTTTTTCGGGTGCGTCAATTCTATGTCATTAGGCCCGTAAGTGTAGTGCGTGTTTTGCTCGGGAGGTGGCGGTGGTTGCCCCACTGGATGGCCAGATCCGGCGCCGACCTACCGTCGGCTAACGGGGTTTTCTCAACCAGGTACCTCCCCTCCAGCAGGCCACCGGCGCAGCCGCGACAAGCTCTAAGACCCGTCCGGTCATTTTCTGTGGTCTAACCACAGAAAACTACTGATCAGAGTAGCCGGCCGCTAGAATTCTCCTCCAGACAGCGACTGAATTCGACCTCGCTGAAAAGCTAGTGTCAAAAATCCTGCCGCCGTCGGGACTCGGAACCTAGGACCTTCCGGTCAGAGGCGCTGCACTAACATCAGTTGATGCACTGAGCCACCGCACCCGGTCTCAGCCAGTTTGTTACAAACTGTTTGGTAAATTGATTGATGTTTCCTGGCACGCCAGCCCCGTTGGTCATTAGCCCCGTTGGTATTGTGAGGGTTTTCTCCCGGGAGGTGGCGGTGTTCCTCCTCCGCTGGATGGTGAGGTACGGCGTCGACCTACCGTCGGCTGTTGGGAAATTTCTCCCTCCGGGTATCCCCCGCGCCAATCGTGACAAGCTCTAAGCTCCCGATAAGTGTCGCTACGTGTGCGGTAGTGTAGGGCATGTATATGTTCATAAGTAAGGGGTGAGGATAGGACAAACAGGAAGGAAGGAAAGATCGCGCGCAGTCCATGATCCGTTTGTTAGGGTAGTGCTCCGACATTTGCCTGGTATTGATCGGTGAAAGCACAGAAAACTACCGAGCAGAGCAGCCGGCTGCTTGATTTCTCCCCTTGACAGCGACCGAATCGAATTTCTCCTCTCGACCATAAACAGAATCCGCCGCGCCATCGCAACGCGAAATCTAGGATCTCCCAGTCAGAGTCGCTGCTGATAATAACAATGCTGTCTCTGAGCTAATTCTGTCGGTCAAAATGTTTGGCGTTGCCAGTCGCCTAGTCATACCGAGGAAGCATATCGAGGTTTAAGTATAATTTTCGACAATTCCTCTCTCTTACCTCTTCTTGGCATTCCCTTCTTCCCTCTACTAAATTTCCTCGATCATTCGCATCCGTCAATTAACTCAAGGGCTCAACGTTAATTCAGAGTTGAACATTTCCGCGTATGTCACCAAACTGTAAGTGGACTTATGATTGTCTTTACATTCCTTGCAGATACACAAATTTCGGTCTCAATGTTAACTTATCTTGCATGATTCCGCGAGTGGTTGTGCTTTATTTACTTAACCTGAATCAAGCATTAAGGCCAAACTACTCCATCACTGTTTTATGACGGGTATGCCAAGCCTCGCACGCATCGTAGGGAAAGTTCGCTCGGATAGCGGTGACGAATGGCTGTGGGGCTTTTCGGGCGACGCTGAGAACTATAAAATCTCGAGCAGAGAAAAGTAAATTGTTTCTTGCACGCTAAATTGGCCCGTGGTCAACGCACCAACGCATTTTCCCACAAATATCCTGCTAATGAACTTCCGTGGCATTTATTGCAAAGCTATGTCTTGACTCTAGAACTGTATTCGCAGAAACTCTTAATTTGTACTTCTTGCAATTAGTATTACGTATACGTAGCCGAAAAATGTAGTTTAAGTAAGTGCACAAAACAACAGCATTTTAGATGTAAACAAAGTATTGGTACCAAATGGTGCTGTTTTTCCATGTATCAGGAGTTGAAAGTACAAAACTGCTCTACATAGCGAGCCGGGCGACTCGTTGATTTTACACTTAAGCATCTCTGACAGAGGCTCTACATAGGAAGGCATTCCCGTCTGCGGAAACACCATTCAAATATAGCTCATCTCATTCGTGAAAGGTGAAAATGTGTTTCCCCTTTCCCTATGTATATTTTTGTGGAAGACCAAGGCGTGTGGTCTTCGTTGAGAGATCGTTCCTGCAAATGTCCACATCGTGTACAAGCGACCGGGATCAGTGCGAGTAGTGCAGTATTTTATAATGTGTTAAGGCAATTGTACACGACGGAATACGGCTTGCAATCCTATCTTGCGCCATCTGTAAATCTGTCGCTAGCACATTTCTCCCACAAAGGGCAGATCATCTTAAGGCATTGTGTACTTTGCATCGGCACTTGATTGCATAAGCTTTAAAGATCATCATTGAGATGTTGCCTTCCAAAGTAGAACCCAACGTCATCGTCGGCGGACAACAGAGAAGTACGTTACCTTAATTCCAGACTATTAAAAGATCTGACACACGGGGCTCTGGTAATCATAATTCTTCGGGGTACTAATATTTGATTTTTGCAACGGAAGGAGTAAGGTAACCTTAGGTCATGATAAAAACTTATTTTAGCATTTCCCATTTATAAGCAACCCACGTACAGAGACAAAATCTAGTCGTATCCCAGATGTCTGATGTAACGAGATTCTATTGTATTCAAACATCTAGCAATGTTGAGAGAAAATTTTTGAGGTATTGGTGTGCACTCAGGAGTTCCGATGGTGGATGACGTTGAGGTCGTTGTTTGTTGCAGGGCGACTACGGCGACGTGTCCGCTCGCCGTGACTTGCGGCAGAAGCTGGGCTGCAAGAGCTTCCAGTGGTACCTGGACACCGTGTACCCCGAGCTCTTCATCCCCGGAGAGGCGGTGGCTTCGGGAGAGGTAAGGTCTCGCCTCCACTGCGAGGCTCGCACGAGGGTGTGTCTACACGAACGGCTCTCATGGACATGGAATTCACACAGTGAATTCCTTTGAACCGGGGAGTCTGCGCCTGGAGAGATAGTCTCTTTAAAGCTCTAACAGACTGGGACAACGTGTACGTAACGCTTCAGGCGATAAGAAAGTCTTTGTTGATCGGTGATGAAAAGATAATTCGAGATTTAATCTCGATTTTCTGCAACACTAAATCACTCGAAATACTATTGCCAACTGTGCGATATTCTACCTGGCGTCGTGTATTCAATACTACGTCAGTCTCCTGCTCTAATACTTTTATTCATGAACCTAGTCAGGAAACATAAAAGTTTGCACAAACTTTCTTAATATTTCGTGCTTGGTTCTTGATATAGTAAGTGAATCTCCTGACTACTTTAAAAAACGTCATTTAGAAATTATAAATCGTGTGTTGTTTTATATAATATTACGAGTTATAATGCGAGGAAAAGAAAGAAAAGAATCCAACTTTAATTAGAAAATTCCTCCATTGCTTGCATTCTGATATACATTTGAATACAATAATTGGTTGTTCATCATTGTCTTTCGTGAAATTCGAAAAAATATCTATTTTTGATCCTGAATATTCGTAAAAAATATCAAAAAAATAAAAAGAGCCGTAATTATTAGTAAACTTAAAAGGTCTTTAAGAAAAAAAATGTGAATTGATACATTGCATACGAAAAAAACTTATATTTCTGAGGATCATGACGTTTTGAGTCGGTTAATGAAATCAAACTATAAAGCAGTGATAATTGACAAAAAACAATCCCTGAGCACTCATGTCAGAAATGAGTTTATCCTCACATTTTATCTAGGAAAAATACTTTAATTGCAAATAAGAGTGAACCATCCTCTGTCCAATTTGTATGCCTGGATATGTTCTACGATTCATTTTACTGCAATATTGTGACTACGCGCACATTGCGTTATGTCTAAACAAAATCCAAAATAATAATTTGGAAGTTTTTCATCTTCATTTAAAAATTATTCCCTTTAATGTATTTTTATGTTGTTTTTTCATGTTCATCATGTGCAAACAGAAAGCAAAAGAGAGTTTCTGTATTATATTGGTCGCTTGGAGGTTTGTTTCGTATTTTCTATTTACTTTTTTCCCATTATCAGCACTTTTCAAGAACAGGTCACAGTTTCAAACACGTAAGCAGTAAGCATAAAAAATATTGAAATAGAATAGATTGAATTGAAGAATAAATGAAACAAACTGTCTATAAAGACGACATGGTTTGTACAAGAATGTAGAGAGGCGCGTAACCATGGCCCAGGGGGCTCGAACGAGCGGAGTGAGGAAGCCTCTCGCTCGCAATAAAAAGGCCCGCGCGCGGGCGACGGGCGAAGCATCGGCCCCAGAGCGCGAAGCCCCTCCCGTGCAGCAAAGCTCCATAGGCCGCCTTCACACGGAGCCACTCGGCCACCGGCCACCGAGAAGCGCCGCGGCGCGCCGGCCCCTTCACTCTCAGCCAGCGCCACTGGGCGTGGGAAAGGAAGGCTTCGGGCTGCATGTCAGACATGTTAATAGATACACTTATTGGCGCTTCCGAGTGGCCTAGTGTGAAGTGGCCATTTGCAACATTGTTCTGCTCGCGGTGGCACTCAGCCGCTCGTGTAAATGCTCCATGAGAAAGGGGTTCTTACAGATCACAACGCTCTTTCCTCGTCTTCCCATCCTTCTCCTACGACCGACGATTCAGAAAAACTCTCACTACTTTACCCTCTGTTTAATTTATTTTCGACGAAATAAACAGCTCGACAATTTCCAATTGCATTCTTCGTGAGTTGGGTGATGGACCTTGGGATACTCATATTTATTAGATAGAACTAATTCAGTGTAAATAGAAATAAAACGTTTATTTTTTCGTTATATGAAATGCAGACATCTCAATAAAACAAATGCAGACCAAACCGCAAAAATAAAACTCAAAGCATTAAGTGTTGACAAAAGCAAAGTAGTTGACGTTGCAAATGTTCGCATCTTATTGACCCTGATTTCGAGGTAAAAGTCACCATTTCATTGCCTTCCTACAGCAAAGTGACCACATACTTTCTGAAATGTTTATCTGTGTTTCGAAAATGTGAATGTTTTGCGTGAAAATACCGGCGAGAAAGTACGTGCTGTTTAAGCACCAATGAATTCGAAAGTATGGTGGTTTTCGCGACTTTTGCGTAAAACAGGCTAAACTAAATTACTCTTTTTCCCCCTCCGAGAGCCAGCTTCAACAACTGGCCTAAATGGCGACGCCATTCTCCATCATGTCTTGGGGCGAGGCGTCGCTGCTTTCTACCCTCCTTCTCTGACACCGACGCCTACTGTCGATGGCCTGCTGGTACCTTCTCCTCTGGTGATTTGGTTATCTTGGGCGCCTGCTGTGATCACCAATGAGGACAACTACAGTAGAATGCGCTGTTAACTTTGGGGAAAGATTGAAACACGAGCCACGAAAATCAATGCCTGTATCTCAAGTGATTTCAAATTACTAAATCTTCAAGCTACTATTATATCTCGTACATATCAACTCGATAAGTGTTGCTGGCCTCGATATTCTGTATTTCAAACTAATGGCATTCAAAACTAAATTTGAAGATGAACATTTAAAAATCTATTTTAAACATCAGATATTTGAAAAACATATGTCGACACAACAAAAAACAGTTTTATTGTAATTTCTGCTTTAATTAATGTATTTTAAAAACAACTAGTTTATCTTAAAACTTTATATTATTTTCTTCAGTTTCATTTCACGTAAGAAACTGAGGGAATGCAAAGTAATGACGATGTATTTCGTTGATTTCTCACAATTTTCAAGCTGTTTAATTAGAAAATATTGAAGAGAGAAATATGTGCTCTTAACAACTTATGAATTACAGAACATATTTATATTTTTACGAATAACTTTCGCAATTCCCTTTTGAAAGTGCTGTTCACTACTATAAGAAATTTCACAATCGGCAGGCACAGTAATAATGGTCTTTGCTAAGTAATATGGTGCTGGAGAGCCGTTCAACGCAATATTTGTAAATAACAGCACAAACATTTTCATACCTGACTCAAAATAAAACCAGCTGTTAATATATCTTCTTTGCAGGCTTTGTATCGCTAAATTTATAGTGGTATCACAACCTTCCACTTACTGTCTGTAGTAACAGTACATCTGTCAAATATTATGGCTTGCAGAAGTAATGTAAACAACTAGAGTAATATTTATGAATCAATGAAAGGAAAGGTAGCAAAGACAATTCTCATTTAAAACAACAACTACCACAGTACTTATAAACTATTTCTTATCATTATACCATTACATTTCTTACAATAATATTTCATACACAATATTACACATACTACATAAATAATAATACATTCAAACCTGGCCTCAATTAACTGGATTTTATAGGATGAATACAGTATAATTTATTATCAGCTTCTGCTCGATAAGGTACAACAAGCACACTATTATATGCGCTCAATGTTGTTCGTGGCTATTTTATATTATTTTTTGTTGATGTGAAAATAAGCGCTCTGATGCTCATTTCTAATTATGCAAATCTTAACAGTTGAAATTCTAACAAATTGCTGCGCTGCATGGGTATTAACGTGATGTAAATATTAAACATTTTACTCGTAAAAATCTGGGCTTACAACGATCTCATTACTAGTTTCTGGCATAAATAAAGAAATATTTATGTTTCTGATACATTCTACAATACGAACCTCGCGGTACAATTATTTCGGTCGCTATCAGAAAATGCATTTTCATCAAAAAATTCTGCAATAAGTACTAACTTTATTCCGTTTCTGAAGTTCATGACGAAGAAAAACATGTTTAAGCCATTGATAAATATATTGAAAGATTCAGTGGAGTCATGGAGAACAAATAACTGAGAATGGCTGATATAAGTAACCTCGTTCAATAAAAGGTATTATCATCGACTGTATCTGAAGGAAATGCGAGGCTTTCGGTGATATGTTTCATTGCCACATATTCATGAACGCGGTGAAAGAAAATAAGGCAGAAATTAAGATGAGGAGATATTAAGTCATTACTGAAAATGCTAAAAACTCTTGGCGCCAACTGCTATATATCGAAGGAACGGTGCGAATTGAAAGCGATGAATGGTATTTGAAAATACAAATGAACGCACGATGACAAGCTAAGTGAAGGCTGACAAAGGAAAGCATCTTCATGATTTAAATTGCGTAACTGCTAACGCGAGCAATTTATATTTATTGCAATGCTCAAGTAATTTACTCCTTGACTGTAAATTACGAGTGCGCGATCGTTACGGTAAAAACACAATCGCATCTTCTCCTGGTAAATGAACAGGTATTCAACTGTGCGGCCACATGAACTACTACACGGCAGTTCGTGACATTTGTGGGTTTGGCGTCGATGCGGCGGTCGAAGAGCTGGGAATGGCGGTCGCAAATTATTTTCGGAACCGTCGGGTGTAATTGACAGATTAATGTGCATTAATGCGATGGTGTGCATCGCGTGCGTCTAAGTCTTCTGGTGGCCGACACCTGCAAATATTACATCCTGATCCACGCCTGCATTGAAATCGAAATGAAGTTCCCGTTACACAGATGGTGGAGAAAATTAGAAAAAAATCTGTAATTCTGTTTCTAAGTCAATAGTGTTTATTGCTGTGTCATGGTGCTGTGGTGTTTCTTTATCTGTAAAGTACTCACCAATTACAATACGAAGATATGCTATATCAATTCGCTGAAGAAATAAAACTTAAAGGCACAAATTTATATCTTGATTTAACAATGATTGAAGATATTTCATTATGAATGTGTTTTGAATGCAATATTTTGTTCACTTCATTACCTTTACTACGCTGTTATTCTTCATTTGGGTATGTGGTTCTTTGTGAAGGCTGTCACAACATCTATTTTAGTCATATTCTTCAATGCCTTTAAAAGGTATTGTGTATTCCAAACCATCGATATATTTTAAATCTATACTTCGTCGACTAATAACGTGTATATTTTGTTTCGTTTCACAAAGAGACCGTTTTTTCTATACGACGGCTGCATCTCACACATCTTACGCTGTCAGAGACTGAGTCTTTAACTTTGTCTTGTCGAAATGATTCTATTACTTCTCAATTCATATTAGCTCTGTGAAAAGTGCGTTCTTTACAACATGCATTGTTCGTGAACAATAAAATTAAAAGAAATTAGAAAAAATAATTTTAACAGTTCATCAATAGAAAATATCACAAAGTAATCAACTCCAAATAATGATTCGATGCACTATTAATAAAAATTCAATGCCAATTCAACACCAACTTTCCAAATACAATTTTAATGCTATATATATGCAAGAAGTATGCTAAATAAAAGTTTGAAATAAACATCTTTATATCAATTCGAAATATGGAAACAAGTTCGAACGTGAAAATGTACTGACAAAAGTCAGTCTGTTAACTTTCACACTTGCATTTCATTCAGAATCAAGGTATTGATAAAGTTCAGGTATATATTTGCCTCTTTTTGAGAATCGAGAGGCGCATTTCGGCTTTGTTTTGCGCCTTAGTATTACGCTTTCGACGACGTTTATACCGACTAAGTAAGCATAACCATGACATTACGTGCTGAACCGTCAGGCCCGTGCAGAAAAGGTGCGCCGTTCTCGACGTCACGCCGCCAACGGGCTGACGTCGCTTCTGCGGAAACGGGTGTCTGAGTTTACGTGTAGTGGTAATGTTTGATGTAACGCGTTCGCAACACCGACTCAGCACTTCGTCAGCGAAGTTCGTCCGCTGAGCGTATTTGTCCTTGTCTTGTATGTATGTGTGTTGTGCGGAGAGCCTCGCGTTTGGCTCAGCCACGAAATGTGTTGATGACTCTGATGTATGGTGAATATGCGTCCCATCCGGGACCTCAAACCGCTTCGGCTGAATAAACACAAGTCTTGCACGAACCTCAAGTACTACAGGACTGAACATGCCAAACTGCGTCTGGCTGTTGCCTGGTACCTGCGGCACGCTCTTTCCTCGCTCCCGCTACCTTCACCCAGAAATTCGAAAACGAATACCGAAAACTGCTCGGCACGGCATATCACGAAATAAATTTGTAGTAATATGTTGCAGTGTGTTCAATCAAACATGTGAGTGCCAATTATGTTACATTCTTTACTTATTACTATTTCTTATTATTTTTAAGTTCTGCCACAGTAAACTTTTCTGAAGAATCTGGAGGCTGTTACGCCTGTGTGTTCGTTTTATAAACACTTTTATTTCTCGTCTTGAAAGTACTTCTAAGAAAAGAAGTTATATAATTGCTGCGAAAAAAGTACGAACAGAAAACTCTTATTACCAGTTCTGGCAACAAAAGTATCGGTGCAATTCTTTTAAAGCAAAATTCGACAGACATGTTTCTGATCCTTGTGGAATGCCGGTAACGAAAAATCGATTGGCGGCGCAAAATACTGTCCGTCTGTCAGGGATCAAAATCAACAAATGTTGCGGATTTTAGTTTACTCGCTTAAGTTGGAAATCATTCATGTTAGCACGATGAAAATGCGTGATATTCACTGAGTTCGCTGAAATACGATCGCGGCACTGGCAGACTGTCGCTGGCGCTGGGAAAATCGTTCTGTCGCTTGTTTAGCTTCGCCAACATCGCAGGAAAATCGTTCTCCTCTCGCCGCCCTTGAGCGGACGTCCTGTCTGCGCGGAAAACAACGAAGCGATCTTTGAGCCTGCTCTCGTTTATCGGGCGGTGGCACGGAAATCTCCGGCGGCGTCTGCCGGAAAAGGCTTTACGACCCGAGCAGCTATATAAACCACCGGTGAGAATATTTAGATAATACACAATATTTTCTGTTCGACAAACATTATGGACGTAAAATACGGTAAATAAATATGAAACTGAAAATGTATTTTTAATTGCTCTCTCTGAAATCATAACTATAGAGCTAACGAAATCGTGTCGGTACAGATATCTTTTCATCTTTGTTTGTATGATTGAACATTTTATTCGTGCAGTGCTTATTGAACATGAGTAGTGCTATGATCACTGTCGTACGGCTAACTTCTGGCAATGAAAGAAATTGTTACGGTCATCTTCGCGGTTCAATAGCATGTGTGATTTGCCCTACAAAAATGTTTTTGAACAGCCCATGAGTTGTTTCCAACACGTGCTGGCATTTCGCATAATGAGCAGGCCAATATCTTATCAATTTACGTGGCTGAAACTATGACTAACGGAACACCTAACGGCAAATGTCATAAAAGTTCAACTTTATCGGAAATCAAACAGTATAAAGTACTGGCCATTTGTAAAACAAATAATGCCAACCCGAACGAAAATACGTGTGGCCACTATCGATGGTATCAGTGGTATTCCTGGTTCAAATGCCATAAGAAACCAGCCTTCAATAAATATTGAACATCAACTTACAAGCAAACTTTCTAAGGCATGGTTCCTCATTTGACCTGTCGATGCTATCGAAAACTCTCTAATTTTATCGTATTCTAACGCAACAATGTATCGCTTTCTAACAGCGTGTAAATTACTGTTATTGCATAGACACTGCTGCTGTGTCTTTCTAATATTTGGCCACGGTCACTAATACATTCACAATATGAAGCTCAAGTTGCAATGGCTAAATATATTTCAGCTGTTATTTGTTAAAAAAGAATTGATCGACCGACCGGATTCGAACACCGGGCCTTCTGTACGCGAATTTAACCACTGAAATCGAACATTCAGTCTTTTGAACAGCTAAACAAATGATAGATAATTAGAGATTGCGACATGTGTCTAACATTTATTATGTGACATATAATAAATGAAGGTAAAACACGATCTACATGTTATGTCCTTCAGGCTGTTTAAATGTCAGCTTAATTACAAGCTATGAATAGTGATCGCTGTACATACTACTGCTATGTCAAAAAGTATTTAGTAACGTGAGCAAATAATAATGATGTCGACAGTGTTAAGTGTTTGTTTCTTTTATTGGACTAGCTCAGGAGGCTCACTGAACATATGTCTCTGATATTAGATTCATAACTTGTAATTACGCTCGCAGCGAGTATAACGATGCCCATGTTAACCATTTTAATTTGAGCTGAAAAAGCACCGCTAGTCGGCCAAGAGTGTGATGTTTAGTGAAGGCTGACATTGAAGGTATCATTGAAAAAGGCAAATAAGCTATCACGGAGTGACTAACGATATCTAAATCGTGATGTGTCACTATCGCCGGAACACTCTGTCAGGCACTGCTGCTGCCTATTCTTTACAGTCTCATAATGTTATTTTGATGACCGTCTGTGCAGCTCGACTGTTCCTCGCGACAACCAGGTTGATCGAGGCAAGTAAATGCGCTTTCTTGCAATGCCAGCGGCGACGCTGTGTGACTATGACTCACTTCTCGGTAGGCGTTTCAGAGCTACGCTACATGTTAGCAGCCACATACCAGCATGGCCTGGATTTCCGCTAGTGAGCACTGGCTAAATGAAACTGTTGGCGCCGAGCCTAAGCGGAGGCGCTCTGTTGGCGCTGTCTTTGACTTATACATTCATAACGAAAAATTTTAACATTGCGACATTAGTTATGCGGCCTGGCTAGAAAGAAGCATTTCAAGCATTGAACTAAGAATTTAGATGGCATATATCGGGATTTAGGCAGCAAATGAATTTAAACACATTACAGATGAAGCTATAAATGTACATTGTATTCCGGAGCCCTGTGACCCTTCACTGCGATGCGCTCTGAATTACGAATCATTTATACCCAATGAATATTTTCAAGCAACGTTCGTGAAAGATATGATTTCAACCTTTTTCGCGATTTCGTCTATGCTTCTTCATTCCTGACCAGTCTGTCGGCGTTAACCAGGCCAATGAGAACAATTGTACCTGCCTCACATACGGAAGGCAATTTTGTCGAATATGGTAAAATCCTCGCGTTCCTGACAACCATTACCGCGACCATCGCGGCAATATATTTCTCGGTAGTCGTACTTAGGCTTGAAGACGTTATGACTTCAGATCCATCATGTTAACAGTGCGCAACATCTTATCTTACGCGTGTCTTAAGCTCTAATATTGTGGCACACCATTTGGTGGCACGATGAGACCAGCACCTTTATTAGTAACGCGCGTTGGTTAACGCGCGTTAATTGGCGCGCGTTGAATTTGGCACGCGTTCAGTGGCGCGCGGTGGTGGCGCGTGGTATGTGGTGGCGCGTTGGTGGCGCGCGTTGGTGGCGCGACAACCCGGCGCGCGACGGCACTGCCGGTGAAGTGGCGAACTCTGAACACGCTGGGAAGAAGCGTCGAACGCCTCTCTGAGGGCCGCAAGCCCGGAAGCGTCTTCAGTCGAAGTCAGCTCAGTGAAGTCTACGACGTCTGCGGACCAACGCCGCAGGCTTGACCCTCTACCTCGATTTTCTATGGTGACGTTAGAATCATTTTTACACCTCTACCTGTAGAGCAGATATTTTAATTCATTCGTGGGCTGTCTAAACGTGACTCAGCTGGCCTCCGAAAATAACCTTACCACTGTTAAAGATTCATTTTGGAAACACGAAGATCTTTGTAATATCGGTCACTATGGCTCGTAATGGCACAACGGTCGGTGTTGCGGGTATTTTCGACGTCGGCTGGCGGTCGTGTCGGCAGTGTGGTGCGTTTCGCGGTGCGTCGGCGTGATCTTCCCCTTTTCGCGCGATCCCGGCGCCGTGCCGTCGACTCTTTCGCCGGACTCCCGCCGGCGAGCACCGCCGGACAGCTCGGCTCGGTGTCTCACGTGAGCCTGCTGGTAGTGCGGTGATGCCGAGAAGGCTTCAGCACGAGAAGGAAGGCGATCGCGCGCGATCGGGCGCTGGTAGGGTACTAACTCCGACATTCTGCTGTTCGGAGAACCTGATGCGATCAGAAACGCTGGCCGCTAAAGCCACAACGACTGGTCGACGGCTGTAGTGTCGAATATCTACCGCCGTGAGGTGGGAACGTGAGACACTCCCGGTCAGAGGCGCTGCAGTGACGTCGGTTGATGCAGGCTATCGCTTCCCGTTGAAGGCTGCTCTGTGCGGTGACGAGGCGCCGGCCGGTGGAAGACTAGTGCTCCGACGGCGGCAAACGCTGGCGGCCCGGCAGGCTTCGCGGGCAGCGCTGCACTGCCGCGTCCGCCACCCACCCTCACCGAAACGCGTCGCTGGCTAAGCTACCGAAGAGCGTAATGGGCATGAAGACTGGGCCACCAGAAATCGTGCTGTGATTCAGTTGTTTTGCCATACAATTAAGTTTGGTTTCAGAGTATGGAAGTGTCTACTCTATCCCCGTCCTGCCTGAACTATCATATCTTAATCATCATCGTTCGACGTTCACGGAACATTTGAAATTGACAGCCTTCATCGCTCAACATTTACTGTACAGCTACTGATGTAGTCTTCGCTATCACCCTTAGTAATCACTGGTGGCATTTCCCATTTAATGTCGAGGCTTCAATATTTTTTATGACATCTTATAATTTAAATCCTTGTAATTTTCTTTCATTATTATATTATTTATGTTACATGTTTCACTTCCTTTTTCAGCATTTCACATGTTCTCCGTAGCGTTCTGAATCAAAAAATGCAAATGTTGTCTTTATGATATTTCCCTTTAAAAAGTTTCATAGTATTTTTAGTCTAGCCAGCGCGAAAACACTTATTCAGCAGAACCGCCGATTATTGTTTATGCTCTTCTTTCTTACTCCGCTGTTATCGTCCTCCCCATTGCCACTAGTATGTGCTTCTCCGAGTCCTTTGTCGCCTGCGTTTCAGCCAAATCCATTCCCGCCTTCCGCTCTGCCGTCCGCACGTGGCCGCCCTCGGCGGCAGGTGACCGCGCGCGCTGCCTCAAAGGGCCCTGCAATCGCGCGCGCTGTTTTTAAGGGCGCCCTGCCCTGCCACGCCGCGCCGCGCTGCGACCGCCTATTTATTCTAATTCGCGAGTTAATTTGCCGCTGCGCCTCGTCGGTGGCTCGCCTGCGCTCGCCCGCCCCGCTCGCTCGTTTATATGGCTTGGGACCGCGGCCTTTCAAGTGCCGCGACAAGTGCGCGATAATTAGAAGCACGACGCCAGGGGCGGGCGCCGCTCACGCCGGCCATTCCCCCGCTCGCCCGGCCGACTGCGTCCTTCACATCCGCCCCGTCCTCCACGCGCCCCTCCCGCCTGCTCCTTTCCTTTCGCCGCTTTCCCTCCCCATCACTCTCTCCCTCCCCTCAGCAGGGCGGTAGCTCAGTGCATCAGCTGATGTCACTGCAGCGCCTCTGACCGGGAGGTCCTGGGTTCCCACTCCCACGGCGGCAGGATTTTCCACTGGCTCTTCAGCTGGAGTCGAATTCGGTCGCTGACTGGAGAAATTCACAACTGATCAGCTGCTCTGATCGGTAGTTTTCTGTGGTTTCTCATCACCAGGCCACTTCATCACCAGGCAAATGCCGCAGCAGTACCCTACCAAACGGGCCACGGACCGCGCGCGATCTGTCCTTCCTTTTTTCTTGTCTAACCTGTCGGGTGCTTAGAGCTTGTCCCGGCAGGGGCGGTGCCTGGTGGGAGAGTCACTGCTTGAGGGAGAAACCCCACTAGCTGACGGTAGGTCGGCGGCGGATCTCGCCATCCAGCGGGGAAGATCACCGCCATCTCCCGAGAAAAACATGCACTACACTAACGGGGCTAATGACAAAGCAGTTGAAGCGCCCGGAAACACGAAAAAATCAATCAATCAATCAATCCATCTTCCCGCCCCCTTCTTCCTCTTCCATATCCCCTCCCGTCACTCCTTCGTGCTTCCTGTGGGATGACCTCCAGATATCCACCCGTCTGTCCCTCTCCCTGCCTTCCGCCCTCCCGTCAATCCTTCCCTTCACCCTTCCTTCCGCATCCCGCTTGCCCTTCCATCGGCCTTGCCATCTGTCTGCTTCTCCGTTTAACACGTTGCCCCGTGCGTTGGCAGCGATCGCGGGTGCTTTGGATCGACATCCAAGTCAGTGGAACACACGCACTCGAACGTAGTTGCGTTCACAACCCAGGAAGCCTCGAATCCCATCCCTTCCACCCTTCCACTGTCGAAAACCGATATGCCATTGTTATTCCTGAGTGTCGGGTTTGCTTCTTCATGAGAATGAAAATACATTTTGTGACGTGATGGCCTATAATGGTCTTACTGATCACATGTGTACGGGTTGAAACTGGAGTAGCTACAACCAACACATAAATGCTTTCTCGCATTATTAAAATAGTTGCGCGATATAAATATATTAATTGTTTTAGTATGACAAATAATAATTTCTGCCATAGTAATAGCTGTCATTCTACAAGTACTTATCTGCGATTCTACAAGTACTAACTTGAAATAGTCCAATTCAACCTTTTTAAAAGAAGTACCTGTTATGCATATCTGCGTTTATTTCGATAGCGATGCTATTTATTCGATTCGTCATTTCGAACTTAAATATATTACCTTTCATAAATCTATTTCCTTTCGTAAAAATTTTATCTACATACGATAATCACAATCAGCAAACAATGAGTATTCAGATATAATTTGAAACATTCGTGTTGCCATTTTAGAAATGATAGCTCAAAGGAAGCGCGGAAATTCAAGTACCATTTCGAATATTTTTCCCAATTTTCTAAAAATACAGATTTCGTCGAAAACGGGACCAGCTCTGCTTTCTTTACCGTCCTTTGCTGAAATCACGAACAAACTTTCAAATATAGGAGCTGTTTCGATGATCGCATTTTATTAAGGAAAAATCTGAAATCATAATTGAGTTGTGAAAGAAGTCGAAAAAATGTAAACTGCTTGATTTTCGAAAATCAGAATTTGTTAAAAGAATACTATTCTCTTTTACGCTCAATTCGGAATATCAATTTTGGTGAAAATCCTGCTTACGGTTTAGCCTCTAGCATTGTTCACAGACAGACGGACAGACGTTTTGCTGTCAATCGATTTTCGGTAACAAGAATCCACTATACATGGATTCTGACTACACAATTTTTTATTTATTTATTTATTTATTTTACGTCAGAAAAACAGTTAAAAACTGCGTATGACGTGCTATGGGGAAAAGTGAATTGTGTGCACATTTTCAAAATTCTGTGATCCCTACACTTACTCATATACTACTTAAATTTTGAATTTTTTGAAAGGGAGAAAAAACAAAAACTCCCATGCAATAAAATCTATTTTCAAGGATAAACAAGCAATAAATTTTGAATTTTGAAAGGGAGAAAAAAACAAAAAACTCCCATGTAATAAAATCTATTTTCAAGAAAAGCAATAAATTTTGAATTTTCAAAGGGAGAAAAAAAACAAAAAACTCCCATGTAATAAAATCTATTTTCAAAGATAAATAAGCAATAAATTTTGGCTCTTATTACTTCCTGCCGCGACAACATGGAAACGATAATTTGAATAATTGTATTTCCCACTGAATTCTAGAAGACGTGCACAGAAAATGAAGATACATTTATGTCCAGAAGCAAAACAAGGGGCTATCTCAGCATTTGCTCAATGGATCAGGGAAACTGGACGAAAAACCTGATCGAGATGGGGGTCATTGACCCGGAAGCTGTAGTACAATAGTTATTTACAGGTTATTTATACTCATTTATACAGTCAAATGGTAAATATTGTTATGTATCATTTATTGAAATTAATATTACTGTGACTATCCTCAGTATAGTCTCTAATTGTATAGAAACAGTTATGCAGCGAAACGATTTCGCGGGATTTAAACTTTTCTATTGAATTTAATCGTTTAATGTCATCTGGCAAAGTGTTGTAAAATAATGTACATGTATTGTATGTGAATTTTTGTAATGAGCTGATACTGCCTGATGAATATGATTTCTACGTCGAGTGTTATAGTAATGAACTTCTGCATTTTCTGAAAATATTCCGCCCTTGAGCAAATCATTTTTACAAAAACCACTGATTCGTAAATAAAAATACACGATAATGGTAGAATTCCTAGATTAATGAAGAGGCTTACATAGTTACGTGGGTCAGGATTTGGTTATTATTCGTACAATTCGTTTTGTAATCTAAAAGTCTGGAGCTATAAGATGTATTTCCCAGAATATTATGCCATATCTCAGGCGGGAATGAACATTCGCGAAGTATACACAACGAGCAGTATGAAGGCTGACTGAATTTGCAAAATTCTTAACGCGTAGCATAAAGAACTTAATTGTGTTCAATTCATTTAAATGGACGTTCCATTTAAGGTTTATTGCCGGTTGGGGAGGTGATTGCTAAATGTGAACAAGATTTACCCACTTTTGATACCAGGGCCGACAATAGAGGTCTTCAGTCGAAAATTCGTCGTTTTTCTGGCGGTATTGCAATATTTTCTTTACACTGCATGAAAGTAATGTGAGAGAGCAAGATTCTAAAACCAAGTGAGTTACAACCTACATGATCTAAACAAAGAGTACTTCAGAGATGTTAGAAATATCGCGAGAAACCTTAACGGCACTTTACAACACATGAGCATTTTTTCCATTTTATACTGCTTGATGATCAGTAACTTCTTTAAGAATACAATTCATGGATTTCACAGAAACATCAAAATAACTGTCCAAATAATATTATATTCAGATGCTTTAACATACTTCCTTGGGCTGCAAAACTAACCTAAATAAAAATTCAGTTTAAAATAAAGTGTTGCAATGTAGAAGTAAACGTGTTTTCGCTAGCTGTTGCCATGCAGAGTGCAACTGCATGCAGGTGTCGTGCATCACGATTTCTGTTCATAACAATTGTTTTAAAATAATGATCATAACTCAAAATTCGTATTTTTCGTGTTGTGCTAGTGTTGGCCGTAGCTCATTCACGAACGCAAGGAACCAATAATAGTATTATTCAATTTGAGATAATATATACTATTAGGAAAAAGTGGTAATGAGGCACTGATGCGTTTGCAACAGACGTGCTATACATACCATTTAATAGCGTTTAATAAAATTTAATTATCGAAGGTGCTTGGTAAGAAATGCTTTCCTTATCTAAGAAAGAAGATGCAGATACAGGTACTTTTTGTAAATTATACTTGTATCGTAGCCAGACAGAATACGTTAACGGGTTCGTTTCTTCACGAACACAATAATTTGTTTGCATCATCAATTGCTCATATTGATGCCTCAAAGACATCAAATTGAAACGCAAAACTCACTCAGAATTGTTACTACTCTGATAGAAGCTACTACGACAGCTGGAGCTCGGAGGTTACGGTTGCATTTGCTTGAAGCCGTGATGCTGGTCTTCGCGTCATGGTACGTTCTCCATCTCGCTCCATCGTTTCATCCTCCACTCATCGTTGTGCTTGAGTAGTTTTACCCGTTGGGGTTTTCGGTGGATTTTAATGTAATTATGATGTGTACACGAACGAAAAAGCTCCAATTGAAATTAAAGGAGATCACGACGTGTTGCAAAAGTTTTCAGAAGTGACGCAAGCTTCGTCAGCAATGAAAAACAATTGAAAATTCCACGCCCGAGAAGCTGCGATTTCAGTTTCTTTGATTGGGCATGATTTGGTTAAATTTCTTTTGATGCATTTTTAATCCAATACACTGTAGTACTTGTTTTGAAGAGATGGGTTTGGCTGGTTTGTCTCTGTTTGGATGAAACCCCGACGAAGCACCTTCTCGTATTTGAGTGATCACATTATCTCAAATATCCATAAAACAAAATGCTCCAATTATCTTTTGTAAATAGAATGACTCGATATATGTTATACTTCCTTCATATATATATATATATATATATATATATATATATATATATATATATATATATATACTTTAGCATGAATAGCAAAATGAAATTTTCAATAGAAAATTAAAGGAAAATTTAACAAAAAACTAGTTATATATCAATGGTTTTTAGATTAGTTTTATACTATTTAATACTTTTTCTGATGTGACACTAACTGTTGAACGATTGTTACGTAGACTTCTTGAATATATTACAGTATATCTAGTTTATAATGTAACTGCATCAGTACGTGTTTGGAAACGCGACGTTTATGCGAATTTTCAAATTTGTACGACTGCAACAAAGCAACATTATAAACCAGTTGCTTTCGCTATATTTTTTGTAACAGCATTATAAATTTATAAGAGAATCAAAGTTAATTTTTGAAAAAACTTTATTGTGACGTCACGGGTATTTGACATTTGTGCGAAAAAACATGATCGGCTTTTTGGTTTACCGCTACCACCCCACGATTATTCTCGTGCTGTGATTGGACAGATGTGTGATGACGCAACCACTCGTGCTATAAACAGCAAATCTGTGCTATAAGATATCATTTTATAGACCATTCTTGGAACGAAATTGGTCGTTTATAATGCATGAGTACAAAAAGTGTCTTTAAATGACGTTTGATAAGCATATACGACTTTACCTGCTCCCTGGGTATTATCTGCGCCTTCTGAAAGTGCCTACAAATATTATTTATATCGATGTGCACATCCCAGTGTACATTCTACATGGTCTACATAGTTTTTGACATGGAATATTCAACATTTAGTGAGGATGGGAAGAGAAAAAAGGCGTTGTGATCTGTAAGAACCCCTTTCTCATGGAGCATTTACACGAGCGGCTGAGTGCTACCGCGAGCAGAACAATGTTGCAAATGGCCACTTCACTAGGCCACTCGGAAGCGCCAATAAGCGTATCTATTAACATGTCTGACATGCAGCCCGAACCCTTTCCCTTTTCCCCACGCCCAGTGGCGCTGGCTGAGTGAAGGGGCCGGCGCGCCGCGGCGCTTCTCGGTGGCGCCGCCGAGTGGCTCCGTGTGAAGGCGGCCTATGGAGCTTTGCTGCACGGGAGGGGCTTCGCGCTCTGGGGCCGATGCTTCGCCCGCGCGCGGGCCTTTTTATTGCGAGCGAGAGGCTTCCTCACTCCGCTCGTTCGAGTCTCCTGGGCCATCGTTTCGCGCCTCTCTACATTCTTGTACAAACCATGTCGTCTTTATAGACAGTTTGTTTCATTTATTCTTCAATTCAATCTATTCTATTTCAATAATTTTTATGCTTACTGCTTACGTGTTTGAAACTTTGACCTGTTTTTGAAAAGTGCTGATAATGGGAAAAAGTAAACCGAAAATACGAAACAAACCTCCAAGCGACCAATATAATACAGAAACTCCTTTTGCTTTCTGTTTGCACATGATGAACATGAAAAAACAACATAAAAATACATTAAAGGGAATAATTTTTAAATGAAAATGAAAAACTTCAAATTATTATTTTGGATTTTGTTTAGACATAATGCAATGTGCGCGTATTCACAATATTGCAGTAAAATGAATCGTAGAACATTTCTAGGCATAAAAATTGGACAGAGGATGGTTCACTCTTATTTGCAATTAAAGTATTTTTCCTAGATAAAATGTGAGGATAAACTCATTTCTGACATGAGTGCTCAGGGGTTGTTTTTTGTCAATTCTCACTGCTTTATAGTTTGATTTCATTAACCGACTCAAAACGTCATGATCCTCAGAAATATACAGTTCTCTTTCGTATGCAATGTATCAATTCACATTCGAATTTTTGTCTTATAGACTAGACTTTCTTTGTAAGTAATGAGAGGTATTTATACCCTTACTTCTTGGATCAAGTTTACTAATAATTACGGCTCTTTTTATTTTTTTGATATTTTTTACGAATATTCAGGATCAAAAATAGATATTTTTTGCGAATTTCACGAAAGACAATGATGAACAACCAATTATTGTATTCAAATGTATATCAGAATGCAAGCAATGGAGGAATTTGCTAATTAAAAGTTGGATTATTTTCTTTCTTTTCCTCGCATTATAACTCGTAATATTATATAGAACAACACACGATTTATAATTTCTAAATGACGTTTTTTAAAGTAGTCAGGAGATTCACTTACTATATCAAGAACCAAGCACGAAATATTAAGAAAGTTTGTGCAAACTTTTATGTTTCCTGACTAGGTTCATGAATAAAAGTATTAGAGCAGGAGACTGACGTAGTATTGAATACACGACGCCAGGTAGAAAAATCGCACAGTTGGCAATAGTATTTCGAGTGATTTAGTGTTGCAGAAAATCGAGATTAAATCTCGAATTATCTTTTCATCACCGATCAACAAAGACTATTTCTTATCGCCTGAAGCGTTACGTACACCTTGATCCCAGTCTGTTAGAGCTTTAAAGAGACTATCTCTCCAGGCGCAGACTCCCCGGTTCAAAGGAATTCAGTGTGTGAATTCATTTCCATGAAGCCGTTCGGTAGACACACCCCCGTGCGAGCCTCGCAGTGGAGGCGAGACCTTACCTCTCCGAAGCCACCGCCTCTCCGGGGATGAAAGAGCTCGGGGTACACGGTGTCCAGGTACCACTGAAGCTCTTGCAGCCCAGCTTCTGCCGCAAGTCACGGCGAGCGGACACGTCGCCGTAGTCGCCCTGCAACAAACAACGACCTCAACGTCATCCACCATCGGAGCTCCTGAGTGCACACCAATACCTCAAAAATTTTCTCTCAACATTGCTAGATGTTTGAATACAATAGAATCTCGTTACATCAGACATCTGGAAAACGACTAGATTTTGTCTCTGTACGTGGAGTTGCTTATAAATGGGAAATGCTAAAATAAGTTATTATATCATGACCTAAGGTTACCTTAGGTTACGACTTCCGTTGAAAAAATCAAATATTAGTACCCCGAAGAATTATGATTACCAGAGCCCCGTGTGTCAGATCTTTTAATAGTCTGGAATTAAGGTAACGTACTTCTCTGTTGTCCGCCGACGATGACGTTGGGTTCTACTTTGGAAGGCAACATCTCAATGATGATCTTTAAAGCTTATGCAATCAAGTGCCGATGCAAAGTACACAATGCCTTAAGATGATCTGCCCTTTGTGGGAGAAATGTGCTAGCGACAGATTTACAGATGGCGCAAGATAGGATTGCAAGCCGTATTCCGTCGTGTACAATTGCCTTAACACATTATAAAATACTGCACTACTCGCACTGATCCCGGTCGCTTGTACACGATGTGGACATTTGCAGGAACAGCTCTCAACGAAGACCACACGCCTTGGTCTTCCACAAAAATATACATAGGGAAGAAACACATTTTCACCTTTCACGAATGAGATGAGCTATATCTGAATGGTGTTTCCGCAGACAGGAATGCTTCCTATGTATAGCCTCTGTCAGAGATGCTTAAGTGTAAAATCAACGAGTCTGGCTCGCTATTTAGAAACAGTTTGTACTTTCAACTCCTGATACATGGAAAAACAGCACCATTTGGTACCAATACTTTGTTTACATCTAAAATGCTGTGTTTTGTGCACTTCTTATAAACTACATTTTCGGCTACGTATACGTAATACTAATTGCAAGAAGTACAAATTAAGAGTTTCTACGAATACAGTTCTAGGGGCTAAGACATAGCTTTGCAATAAATGCCACGGAAGTCCTTAGCAGGATATTTGTGGGAAAATGCGTTGGTGCGTTGACCACAGGCCAATTTAGCGTGCAAGAAACAATTTACTTTTCTCTGCTCGAGATTTTATCAGTTCTCAGCGTCGCCAAAAGCCCCACAGCCATTCGTCACCGCTATCGAGCGAACTTTCCTACGATGCGTGCGAGGCTTGGCATACCCGTCATAAAACAGTGATGGAGTAGTTTGGCCTTAATGCTTGATTCAGGTTAAGTAAATAAAGCACAACCACTCGCGGAATCATGCAAGATAAGTTAACATTGAGACCGAAATTTGTGTATCTGCAAGGAATGAAAGACAATCATAAGTCCATGCACAGTTTGGTGACATACGCGAAATGTTCAACTCTGAATTAACGGTTGAGCCCTTGGTTAATTGACGGATGCGAATGATCGAGAGAAATTTAGTAGAGGGAAGAAGGGAAGGCCAGAAGAAGAGGTAGAGAGAGGAATTGTTGAAAATTATACTTGAACCTCGATATGCTTCCTCGGTATGACTAGGCGACTGGCAACGCCAAACATTTTGACCGACAGAATTAGCTCAGAGACAGCATTGTTATTATCAGTAGCGACTCTGACTGGGAGATCCTAGATTTCGCGTTCCGATGGCGCGGCGGATTCTGTTTATGGTCGAGAGGAGAAATTCGATTCAGTCGCTGTCAAGGGGAGAAATCAAGCAACCGGCTGCTCTGCTCGATAGTTTTCTGTGCTTTCACCGATCAATACCAGGCAAATGTCGGAGCACTACCCTAACAAACGGATCATGGACTGCGCGCGATCTTTCCTTCCTTCCTGTTTGTCCTATCCTCACCCCTTACTTATGAACATATACATGCCCTACACTACCGCACACGTAGCGACACTCATCGGGAGCTTAGAGCTTGTCACGATTGGCGCGGGGGATACCCGGAGGGAGAAATTCCCCAACAGCCGACGTGTAAGTCGACGCCGTACCTCACCATCCAGCGGAGGAGGAACACCGCCACCTCCCGGGAGAAAACCCTCACAATACCAACGGGGCTAATGACCATAATAGCTGGTGTCCAGGAAACATCAATCAATTTACCAAACAGTTTGTAACAAACTGGCTGAGACCGGGTGCGGTGGCTCAGTGCATCAACTGATGTCACTGCAGCGCCTCTGACCGGGAAGTCCTAGGTTCCGAGTCCCGACGGCGGCAGGATTTTCGACACTAGCTTTTCAGCTAGGTCGAATTCAGTCGCGTCTGGATGAGAATTCTAGCGGCGGGCTACTCTGATCAGTAGTTTTCTGTGGTTAGACCACAGAAAGGACCAGACGGGTCTTAGAGCTTGTCGCGACTGCGCCGGTGCCCTGCTGGAGGGAGTACCTGGTTGAAAACCCGTTAGCCGACGGTAGGTCGGCGCCAGATCTGGCCATCCAGTGGGGGAAGACCACCGCCACCTCCCCAGCAAGAAAACACGCACTACACTTACGGGCCTAATGACATAGTAATTGACGCACCCGAAAAAATCCAATCAACTGGCTGAGATAGCTCATGAGCAACGCTTGCCCCTGCAAGATTATTGACTAGGACGTTCTAGAATCCGAGGCCCCACAGTGGGGTATTTTCGACACTACATAGGGGTCAGATTCACCCATGCATGGAGGACATTGTGCGTCACCAGCGCTGACCAGTAATATACCGATCAGCGATTTCCCGATCAATACTCCAAACAGTACCTAATAAACGACTAATGATAGCTCAGTCGATGTTTCCTTCCATCCCTTTTCCCTTGTCACAAACCAAACACACACATACACTTACTGGATTACACATGTAATGAGACAGTCAGAAGATTAGACCTTGTCCAGAGGTGAGGCTGTTCTTCACTGGGGAGATACCTAAGGAGGAACCAGCGGCTTCCGTTAATTATCAGTAATCGTTTTATCGAGGCCACTTGAACACAACTGCCAATAGTTAGCCTATGACAGTATGAATGTAAAAGCCTGAAGGGCTTGAATTTAGGTTGATTCGAATCTTGAGCACAACAAGTTTAGTCAATTTCGTCTAAAGGATTATTAAAAATTTTTCAAAACATCACATGGATCATGTATAAATTCTTTCCGGTACAACTCCAAAAATACCTCATTATGTTTTGCACTCATTGCACCGCTCTCTTCTTTCATTTGACATCCGTCACCTGCAGATTAAAAATCAACATTTTCTCCACTCGGAGATGGGGTATCGAATTACGGCTTCAGACGCGGCACTTTGTCAATTTATTTAGAATGTTCTTTGGGAAGTTTTATTTCAATTTCCTTGATTTTTTCAAAAGGTGGAAATCATAAATGTAGCATGCATTGCATCACAGGCTGGGTCTTATTAATAATCTTCTAGCTGTGGGCGCACACTTGAGTGGGAATGAACTCGGGGGTTCCCCTTGCCCGTTCGCCACCCTGGTGGTCGTGCCTTTCGTCGCCGATTACAGGGCATGCGCGCGGCGATGAGAGCGTCAAGGAGGCTCCACGCATTCGTCGTGCTGTCGGCTAGCAGTCAACTATCGCTCGTTGAATTCCGAGTACTGGGGTTGCTCAGAGGCGTATCCAGGTATTCAGGCGTCCATTGCAAGCATAGACGTTGCGCCTCTGACCAGATACTTCAAATTAGGATTGTTGTTATTTCTTTAGCGGCTACACTCTAAATAGCGCCCCTTGCAAGTGGCGCCCACGCCACGTAACATGTAACACGCAACATGTAACACCGTAGATATGCCTCTGGAGTTTCTTGCAAGAAACTGAACCCAAACATTCAGTGCCCTGGCTATCCGCAGCGTCTCTTGTCTTTCGAGTACATCAAAGGTCGCGACCTTCGCCAGGCACCTCGAGTACTCGTGATCGGACAAGCAGTCAGTGCTCTGCGCCGAACGCCCGATGTGTGGAGCCGTCTTGCGAGCTGCGCGGAGGGGGGCCGAGCGGTTTGCTCCGGGCTGGGGGCGGTGACCGGAGCCGGAAGCCCCTCGGCGCGGCCGTCGAGGCGGTCGTTGGCCCCGCAGTCCCCAGCCGCACGTCGCGCTCCATGACTGGATCTTCAGACTCATCGGATGAGCAAAGAGACATCTGACTGCGGGGAATAACCGTAAGTTATTCTACGGCGCAATGCTGACAGCGGTTTGGGATGTGTAGGCAAGAAACAATAATAATCGTATTAACAGTTGTTTCGTTGCCAAAAGAATGAATACAGGACTACGCTCTTCGAGGGTCACCTAAAGAGAGAAAGTTTGCACTGCAAACTTTGCAGTCATCTAATAAAGAGATGGCGATAACGTTGAGAATTATGAATCCTCATTAGGCTGAGAGCAAAGCAGGTGCGGTTGGAGAACAGAAAAATTGACAGCGACTGAAACGAATAAAAGAGATGGCAAAAGGAATGTGAATAATTACATAAATATAACAGTGAAGAAAGATAATTAATGGAAGTACTAGAATAAAACTGTAGCTCAAATTCAAAGAAGAGCTTTTGTTCTGATTTTTTCTCGTCATCAGTGATCTCATAATTTAATATAGGAAGTTGTGGAGGAATACGAAGGTTGTTCACGAACCAACTGAAGAACTTGCCAGATGACTGTGCCATGTGTAAATTAACTTTGAAGAAAAACCCTTTAAGTTGAACCAAATTGAAAACGTTTCATTCTTTTGACGCAAAAGTACTTTTGAGGTTTGAAACTTCGGAGATGTAACACCTTGTGTTCAATTACTTTTTTTCACGTAGGCTTCAGGTTGGTGTTTTTGCTTGTTAAATTATTATTAGTGTATCTGAGGGGAGAACAATACCCGAAATACGAGTGGTTATTTTTTAAATTCTTTCTTTATTACATCTCTCACCCTTTTGAATCCCAGGTTCAAAGACCGTTGAGTCACTGCTGATCCTCTAGCATATGATTTATTTGTTTTACTCACTTTGATGATCTAAAATCAAACTTTTCAAAACTTAAATCAGTTTGGAATAAGAATAATTCGAAACAAGTGTTCTAAAAATTCTTGACGTCCTATCAACTACTATTGATATCAGTTTGTCACATTTCGCAGGATGAATTGTCAATTTTAATCAATCCACATAATCTATAGTTTATTGGATTTTTTGTAAAGTTGACAAAAATTTGTACAGTATTCACAACAGCTCATTACAATTTGAGATCGGTCTATCGGGATCGTTAAATAATAATTCTCGAATATCACATTAACATTCAAAGACCTTGTCTAGGGTACGCACAGCAAGCCGCGTGTGCGAATTCTATCTGAAGGTCACTGTCACAGGTGCGCCTTCGTGGGACGGCCCTTTTCACAGAATATCAACTGTATTTCGCAGTCTAGCTGGCTTGTGTGTTCGGTTCGGTTTCGGTCGGAGAAAAGATGACCGAAAGTCAGGTTTGAGAGGTAGAGGATAAGTGACACGAAGGAAGAGGATAAGTGTTCGACACTATCAAGTGATCTAGAAACTGAGAAAGAGGTTTCTGAGAGAATACTTGTTGATATTTAATGTGCAGAAGCACACGAATTAATAAGTACACTTTTACGATGTTTCAAAGCCTCTGTAGCTAAAAATAGGTGAACAATTTTTGAAACAAACATACAACCCTACAAGACCTTTTGGTGAAAAAATGAGTACAATTCATGCGTGATCAGATTTGTCTGTATTTTAAAATTCAAGTGTAATTTGTAAGTAAAATTCAATTGTATTTTGTAGTTTAAGTAATTAAAACTATTTTATGAAGAACATTTTATTATATAGTAATTAACACAATTAGACCTGATGTAGGCTTCCCGTAACCTCATAAACTAGATTAAGCGGTCTTCTCTAGAACCATAGTGATCGCTTAAGAATTGAGATCACACAAACCGATTCTTACAGAAGAAGATGATTTAACAGAAATCACAAACTGCGCCTCTTTTCATGAAAGAAAGAGAAAGAAAGGAAGGAAGGATGAAAAGAAAGCAAGCTTGGCAGGATTTGCTTCGAACAAATTCACTACGTCGTAATTGTCCTGTTATCTTAACTCGCTCTAACTCCATTTACTACTTCAACTTACGACATAAGTGAAATGTTCAAATTCTGTATATCCTTCGCTGTAAAGCCTCTTCATAAATAATTTATCTTTCAAAAACGTCAGTCAATTATAATTAAAAGATTTTCATGTGAACCCTTAAGAATGTGATTTTCCCCTGGAGATCCATGAAGACATACGCACATCACTTTGAGGCAATTCTTGGAACAAAATAAAAATCGTCTTCAGAAAAAGCACCTATTGTAATTGTATTCTTCATTCAAAATGTTACGTGTGATGAATTACTCTATTGTTATTAAGAATGATGAATCCTTGTCTCATTTGTAGTAAAATAGTATGGTAACTTACGTTCTATAAATGAACTGCGTAATTCAGGAGTTTATTCAGACCCTTAATGGAAATATTTTTTTCTTGAATTTAATGCAAGCATGCGTAATAGTTTGAAAACTCACGAGAATCTATAAGAAATGTGTAAAGAAAACGAACACTCATTCTGACAAAAGAAAAGCTTTGGTTCTCAAGACGCCAAGGAAGATTGTCGAGGCCTTTTTTCTTAGCACGGAGCTTTGTTGCTCGAACCCACTACCAGCTTCGAAGTAGCACGAAAAGCAAACTTGGCGAAGTGGAAGAGGCTTTGAGACTTGTGGGAACACTTGCGGGCCGTGGCGAGATCACGAAAAGACGTGGCGTGGGTGGGAAAGAAACGACTTTTCAATGAGTACCACTGTTGGACAAGGGTTTAAACCTTGTAGCACAAACCGTTGCATTGCGTGAGGATGAACCCTATTTTCTACAGATTTTGATAGACATAGAGAGGGAGAGTGAAAGTGTTCTATTTGGCATGAATTTTTAAATTGCAAAATGCGAGTACGCCAACGTATGAAAAGGATCCTCACGAACGATAGTGCCTTTCTTCTTACCATTCACTTGGTTTTTCTCGGGATGTAAAGTTTCCATTCTTTTACGTAGTTCTGACTTCTTTTCCTGCCTGACTTCCATCCCCAAAACATCTGTTTTAACGTTTTGGATTATGTTGCATGATTGTACAGGTACACTTTAATCAATGTGTCCCTCACAAATTGAATTTGATCACGGAAATAAAAAAATAAATTAAATTGTGAAATTACATTTTTCTTTCTCGGCATTCAGCCTTAAACTTGAAAATTTTCTGTACCTGTGTTGAAGATCAACAAATTAGTGAAGAACAAATTTGATGACTTTCAACTTTTTATACATGTTTGTAAAGAAATTTGTTTTTATTTCAGAAATTTACGGTAAAATATACATTTATTGAGTATTTTGCATTCAATGACTTTAACTACAATGTATATATATAAACATTTCAAAATTAGTCAAATCACTTCGTTATATAATTTGTTTAGTAAATTTTCAATATTTAAAATAGTAAATTTGTTTTGTTTGCATACTTGGAAGCACTACTTAAGGAACGTCGTGGTCAAATTGAATAAAGGTCTGCAATATCTTGGGATTTTAATTTGGCGTGTTTCGGCTATTACACACGTGAACGTTTAGAGTGTTAATGAAGAAATGGGGCCATTCATTTTTCTTCTTAATTTACTTACCAAACACAAATAGCCAATATCTGTAGTTTTGGTTAACTAAAAGAATTGATTTTCTTGTCATCTACAGATGTGTGTAACTTTTCAGTATTTGAGCCTAGATATACATTACGCTTTACGAGTATTTCATTATGTAATTAAACATTGTAGACAATGTGTCAAAAGATAATCTAGCTCATTTGAGAAAATTCCTGGAAAAGTAGTATGTCAAATCAAAAGTTGTCACATGCGTCCAGTGGGAGGCGTTATGTTGAAAGAAGGAAGTTATTTGAAAAAATCGAAATTAAAAAAAATCAAAATATTATTCTCCTAATTTCGTCCATATATCTGAAATTTATACGCAATAATAATGAGCAGCTTTTAATTTAATCTCTAGTTTTAGGGTTAAGAGAAAATCCGTTCTAAATTTTGGCGTTTAATTATTAACGATTATCTATCGGAACATTTAAAAACAACCTAACTGTAATAATAACCATAATTGAAATGTAGCGGTGGTATATTTTTCTCAAATTTACTACATTTGCGATAATTATTTTAGACCAGATAGTCTCAACGATTTGTCTGCTTGGTGTACTTAAAGATCACACACATGCCTAGCCGTTGGCTTTGTTGACTTTGGTAAGGCACTAAAAAGAAAAACGACTGACATCCCTGCAATACCAAAATCAATCGCTCGAAGCTATAAATCGCGACAGCTACATCGAAGCCTCCTTAACCGCTTGCGTTCAGTATCCTCTTGCCATGCGAGCGGCGAAAGCGTGTACTTATCGACGGAAATTTTTCAGTGGAACCCATTCTCCTCTGCTTCGAAACGCTTTTAATATAATGGAAAAGTTCAAGTGCTGCCTAAATCTGGATGAACACTACAACTGAGCAAGTTCCTTAACGGCAGTCATTTCATTCACCTTTTTCGCCCCTCCGTTACTCTCGACTCCCGCCGTCTGGCATCCACTGCGTATTGTCGCATCCGTCGCGCGGGCACTCGACGCACTCGGTTACAGCCCAAGGATCGGATGTTGCGACGACAATAACAGTAGCAGCTGCGGCGATCGGTGCACAATAGGCCCCTAACGAGGCCTATGTGGCGCGCTGCCTCTGCGTCCGCGGTTCGAGCCCCGCCCCTGCCGCCGGCGCCGTCAGCCCAGCTGTCGCCGCTTTCGCCGGCCGGCCCTTCCGCTTCGGCACGCGCCCGAGTACTAAATTTACTCCGCCGCGGCCGCTGCAGGCGCGCCGCGCCATCGTGCCGTGCCGGGCGGGCCGCGTGTGCATGCGCGTGTGCGGGGACGCGGACGTGCGTGTGTGTGTGCATGCGTGCGCTCAACGGGAAACCCCTCCGTCTTTGGCGCCGTCGTCGCTGCCGCTGCACCACTGCTGCCGCGTCGCAGCAGGACGCAACGCGGCATAATAGCGGAGCAAATATGCGCAGAAGTGGGAGTAACTACTATCTGGGTGTGATATTGATTTTTTCCCAACCAATTATAATCGGCCTTTTTTTAAAAAATGAATATAAATATGTTTAAATGTTTAATAATTGTTGTACATAATTAAAATGCAACAATACGCTTAAAAGGCACAAGTGATTCTAACAGCAAAAAAGTAATAATTCTACCTTCAATTATTTACAAAACAACGTTGTGATTTGATTGTAACGTTTGACTCGACGACATGAAATACTGGCTCTAAATTGAAATTTTCACATGAACCGTCATGTCATATAACCTCATTCAGTTAATTAAATTCGGTGAAGGAGATATTTTAAAAACGTAATTCAGTTCTGCGGTCAGCGCATGCGCTGTAAGCATAGAGCTTCTTGCTTCTCATCTCCTTGGCAAGTAAAGATGACCCTTTGAGATGACCCTGGGCGCTCATGCTCTCAGGCCCTGCTTTGCCCATTGTTTTTTTAATTTTCTAACTTCGTTTTAAGTTAAATCTTAATTAGAAAATAATACCGACAATGTCAAATTACATTTTGTTGCGCGCAATGTAACGTTAGCTCTTACTAAACCAGATTTAAAACAGCCATGTTTAAAAACCTTGATGATTTTTGGTTGATGTTTAATTAAAAACAGGGGGCTATGTTGAAAAATATTTTTATATCGACATCTCATCACAAAATTTCTTCTCGGGGCCCGCATAAAATATGTTTTAAAATGAAAAACTAGTTCACTTTTTATGATATCAGGATACGGCTACATGCAACCAGCAACACTCGTCACGTTCCAACACACTTTCCCATCGTGCGTAACCAAAAACCATACATCCTATATTAAAACCAAAGTTTCGTCGAGTTATGTTCTTTATGTCGTAATCTACGAAATGATCTTGGTTTTATTATATTTTTGGAGTGTACGCCACTCCATAACAGAGATTGTGAAACATTCGAAGTTGGTTTCTAGTATGAAGCAGATTTTACTTCTAAAACAATGATTTATATCGTGCGGAATGTTGATATAAGTCTAGCTAGTATACAAGCTACAAAAAGTTAACAAAACATAAACTTATATAAAATAAATATCGTTCGTGGACTGTAATAGTGGCACAGCTCAAAAATCAGGTGTTGAGATAAATGAGTTCAATGTTTTCACGTTGTATTGAAATGCATTATTCTTGCATTCCACTTCTGTCATTTGTTGGTGGAGTACTGTAAGATATGTGCTGTTGCTACTGGAAAGAAGACTAATCTGCAATTTGGAGTGTGTATCAACTGAAAATGTGTGTCCTTTTCAGTCGTACCACTACCTGCCCACGAGCGAACGGTATGAACTTACCAGGTCGAAGCCGACGCGCTGGTGGGAGTACTTAGCGTGTCGTCCAGCCACACCTGCGCCAGGCGCACCGAGTTGCGCTTGAGCACGTTGACGCCCGCCCGCCACTTGTAGGGCGAGCGCTTGCGGAAGATGTGGCCCACGTGCGAGCACGGCACGTCCCCAGCGCCCCGCCGCCATCCCGTCTGAAACACCCGCTCTCGCTCACGCGCGGCCACAAAGGCACACCTCTCGCCCGACAAGGCGAAAAAAGAGCTGTTTTATTGAGGTGGAAGGTAAGAGGATCGACATTCTTTAATGGGAACGAGGGTTGTAGAATGTCTTCATTACAAGAAATAGACTTCGGTACATTACATACAGAAAGTACGTTTCCCAACGTCGTCAACAAAAAAAACACAATTTCATACACAAACACAATAGCAATGTTGCACAATTTTTAACGTTATCACCACGAGAATTAAGATATTTGACGTACAGAGATTGATATTTGTTTTCTTGTGTCGTAAAGCCTGCGGTTTTGGGGTTAGGTACCAGTGTATGACAGGCACCTGAAACTTTGAAAGTGAAATCGATGGAGGCGAAATAGACTAGAGGGTGAGTGGTCAAACATCGCCAGCGGAACTGCTAGAAGATCTGTTTTGAGCCGACCCCATGTGAGACTGACCGTACCACCTCATCCCGTATGACAGTAACACTAGTAACAGGCGACAGTTTTATACGATCAAAGAAAAAAAACCCTTTATCCACGGTATGAAAAATGTTACAGTTATGGTAGTGATTGTGTGAAAATAATGCAATTGCTGCATCTGCTTAATAAACGTTTTCCAAATATTGATTCCTTTTGGTAGACGCCCTAGAGAAACGTACTTTATAGATGCGACTCGTATTATGAAATTATTTTGTCAGATATGAAATATGCTCAATAACGAATTACAATAACCTCGGATAATATTAACGGAACGTAATTATAATATAATGCGAATATACTTTAATAATTATTATTAAAAACATAAGCAATTAATGCGTTATTTTCTAATATTTTAATAAATAATTATTTATTAAACGATTTTCACATTGTATTATAGAAATAAAATAACTTTCTTACAATGTAATTCATACCTCCTGGAAAAAAGTAAAATGTATCATTTTAATTAAAGGAATCGGAACTGTTCCATATTTTCTTTGAAATGGAACTCCAAAAGTTCTAATGAGTTCAGACTCGAGCTATTTACTTGAACCTCATCAACACGAAAATTATTTTCATCCGTCTTCTACTTTATTACAAGTGAACCATTTGAGGTCTACGACATTTAGCGGGATGGAAGAAGTGCTTAAAAATGTAATTAATTCGTCATAATTGTATTGATGATAATTTACATTGCTTTATATTGTGACCGCCCGTTTTCTTAGATTCGAAAACGTGTCACATACCGCCCTAAGGAAGCGAGGAAAGGAATATTTTGAACGCGCCAACGCGGATGAATATTTGGAATGCTAATTAAATTTAGAACAAGAGAGACCGCCACCATAGACCAGGGCGAGACCGGAGGTCGGATAAAAAGAAAAGTTCTTTCTGAAGGTAGCAGCTGAACTGGGCGGACGTAGGGAAAAACGGTACGCCAGGAAGTGACATTGCAGCGGACTTCGTTTGAACTTTTTGGGAAAACTCTTCTAGAAGACCAGAAGAATTAATTATTCTATTATAAATTGATTTAAACATAATCTTAGAAGAAAGATAATAAGAAATGTTATGAATTTATAATGGAAGAATTAGAAGTGGAGATTTTGAATAGATGAAGTAATTAATAGCTTGCATTCATTTCTCTTTCCATTTTTTTTTCTCTCACATGTTTTTCTTATATTTAAATACTCTCTAAGTTGGTGCTCGTAAAAAAGGGGGTGATCTCTGATTCCATTTCCTCTTGAATATCCAGTTGGTCATTAACATAATCAAAAATAAAGTAAAATTCATATGAGAGTATTAAAGAATATAAAACTTGAACGAGAAAGAAGAAGAAGGCGATTTCTGGGGAGCAACTGCGTTCTAAACCCAAAGGCCACGACGCTTCAAGGCCGAAGCAGCTCGGTGGAAAGGGGTATAAGGAACCACAGTGGACTGCTCTACGCGGCCGAGAACACAGAAAGGGTCGTTTCCAAATAAAATGTTTTTGTAGGGATAGGAGTGATTCAGTTTAATCAAAAGCTTATTCTGTATCTGTCACGTAAGAAAGAAGGGAGGGTAACAGATTTACCATGCTTAAAAGATAAGAAAAGTAAAAGTACTTTTTGTTTCGCTTCTAATACGTGAGAACAGAATCAATCTTTTCTTTCAAAAGGATTTCAAGATCTAATATTGTAATATAGTGATTAAGAGTTTGTGTAAGAGTATAATTATAATAATAGTCATTTCTCTGGATTTTAGAGAGAAAGTGTTTTTTTGTTGTAAAAGAAATTTAAGTCAAAGTATTAATTTTGATTTTCAATGTTGTTTCTTTCACATTTTTGTAAAGTAATATTTTAACGATTCTTTCGAATTTCTAAGTGTGTTGTTAAACAATTGGGTTGTAGATGAAAGTAGGAAATTGTGTATTGAGTTATTATGTGTGTGTTTTTTTCAGTCAAGAGTATTCTGTATTTGATTTTTTCTGTTGCCATTGTATGTATTTGTCATAGCAGCAAATTTTAGAATATATTCTAATTTAGTGAAAAGTGATTCCCCACCCGAGTTGTTTGTAATTTTTGCACCCAATCCATAAACGATCTTCACGACCCTGCCCCTTTTTTTTTATTTATTGGTGTCCACACTGGGACGTCTATACTGAGCTAGTCGACCATCTGGTGAATTGTGTTCGCCCCCCCAAGACGTCTCAGGTCGGGTGCCTTTACGGCCTTGTCCGGACGGTACTGTGGCCCGCAATTGGCGCCATAAGCGGGGCTGATTATTGGATGCATTTACGACAAACTCGATTTGGGAATAACTGAGACCAAAATTTGGTTAACTAAAATTACTAGTACAATTGAATCACAGTTCACTAAAATTTCTGACCGGTTGCAGAGTACAAGTGTGTTGAGTAAAAGTGTGTTATTTCAGGGTGTTTTTTTTCGAAAGGATTTTTATTATAGAGTTTTATCACTTTCAAATTGTGTCTGGTATTTCTGTGGAAATATTTTTGTGAGGGGTGTATGGTGTCTGGGAAAAGAATTGATTGATTCTAGGCAGTTAATAGATTCAAAATGGCAGATAAGTTATAACGTGACTAGGAATTTACCTACCGTGGAAGGAACTTCTGAGGAATCAGATAGCGATAGGGACTGGGGACAAGCACAGGTACGATGATCGTGGGGGAAACGACAGGAGTAGAACTAGGAACGGCAGGAGAATCTGGTGAGACGTCGCCGACAGAATCGCAGAACGCCAACACGAGATCAGGATGATGAAGAACGAAACCTCGAGAGGCTAATTCAATGATGCAACGGTTAATAGGCAATTTATGCAACAATTAGATGGAGGTTAGTCATCCAGGAGGAAAAAACAGAGAAACCATAAAAAAATTAGGGTTTATTTTGGAAAATAAAATAGAGGAGAACAAGGTTACTTTGGAAACTAAACAAAGGGGAGAACAAGCTACTTTGGAAACCAAATTGAGGAAAATAATTCGGCAATAAATACTTTGGAAACCAAATTAGGGGAAAATAACTCGGCAATAAATGCATTGGAAACAAAATTCACGGAATTCGACACGAAATTAGAAAATAATAGAAAGTTAGAAAAAAATTTTAAAAAGCACAGTTTACTGAATTAGTGGAGCAGTGGAAGGTCGAATTTAATAGCGAGGTTCAAAAAAAATTAGCACAGGAACACGAAACTTGGAAAAAATTCACGGGCCGGACTTGAATTAGAAAAAGGTTGATCAAGTAACGAAAGAATTTGAACTAGGATCGAAACACAATCGGATCTTATAACCGCCGTACCCACAGGCAGATTGAGGTAGAACAAGGGTAGAAAAGTTCCAGAAATTAGTTACTGAACAAGTTCAGGTTCAAGCTAATAAATTAGATAGTGGAATAAAAGGCTTTTTCTGAACAGGATGGCGTTCTACAACATCAAATTAATGCATATAAGAAAGAAGTAGTAGAACTGAAAAATCAATTAGAAAATTTACCACCGAGTGGAGAAGTGTTCAGCCCACGTATGTTTCATTGCCTGTACTCCTAATTTCAGTGCAGCGGGAGATGAAAATCATTTTATTTATGAAAGAGGAATAATTTCTTCTTTAAATTGTGTTCCGGACAGTAAGAAAACTCGAATCGTTTATCAGATGTTGCAGGGTAATGCACGAATCTGGGCAGATAGTTTAGGGAGTTTCCCAAAACTATGGCCGAACTCAAAGAAAAATTTTATTCGAGATATTGGAATAACGAAACTCAAATCAATTTTAAAGTTAACGTAATGTATGGTACGTGGAAGAAGGTTACGATGTCCATGCAGGAATTATGCAAGGGAGAAATTTAGCTTGTTTCAAATTTATGTACTCCGACGATCCCGGATGAAGAAATTGTCTGTTTATTAATACGTCTTTTTCCTCCCTCGACGAAAATTTGTTAAGAATCTCTTACCAATGTCCACTGAAAAATTAATAACGCAGCTAGGATTGTATGATGCCACTTTCGTGTATAATGAAAGGTTACAGAAAGCAAGGGCAAATGCTAATGGTCATAAATGGTCAAGATAGCAGACAACAACAACATAATGTAAACAAACCAGAAACAGGAGAAACTTACAAACCGAAACATTCCCAAAGAAAAACAAACTTATGCTAGACAAGACAGGACCTCGTCTAGGATAGAAATAGAAAAATTCTATTGATAGAGGAGTTTTCCAACCCAGAAATACAGGACCAAGTACACCCGCGGACATGAGTCGGAAAATTAGAAAGGTTTGTTTCGACACGCCACCCCGCCAAACCAAATAGAACAATCTAGTGAAGAAAGAGGTGGCGATATTATCAATCAATTAATTTCATTTGATGATGAACCGTGGAACGAAGAAGAACAAATGCAGATCGGACCCAGGAGGCAGTGTCCGAGAATTAAAGTTAAATGTGAGGGTGTTCATACTTCGGTATTAGTAGAACAGGTTGTGCAATTTCCCGTCATAGCTGAAAGTTTGTTGCATGAATTAAGAACAAAGGAGTGAAGGTACCTACTTTCCCGCTCTTTGAAATCTTTTCTGATAGGTGCGAATCAGGAAAAAATCAAAACCAATAACAAGACAAGTTTATTGCAAATAGAGATAGGCAAGAATAAGTATCAAGTTGTATGTCTTGTAGCGTCAGAACTTTATATCCACTCATACTGGGAGTCGATTTCATGAAACAACACGGAGTTTTATCAACAGAGAACAATACTTTAACTTTGAAACCGAATAATCAGCGGGATCTTGAATTCGATTCATTCACGTGGAATTATTGGGAGGCTAATTGTTTGGAGGAAGAAGATGTAACCTACAAATTCGTTCAGTGTGCAGAGAAACGATAATCTCAATGCATATCAAAAAAAACAGTTAACTGAAGTATTACTTAGGAATAAAAAGGTTTTTTGAAAAAACAAGAATCAGTAAAGATTTTCAATTCGAAATAGAATTAACAGATAAAACACCATTCACGGGTTCCCAATATGTCATTCAGAAAAACATAGGAAGAGGTGGAAAAAGCTCATTGCTACCATGGTCAAAGATAATATCATCATGAAGCCCAAAAACCTCTTATCTAAATCCGATAAGTGCTCTAAAAAAGAGTAATGGGAAGATAAGGTTGTGTTTAGATGCAAGGCGATTGAATCAAGTTACCTTACCGTACAGAGACAGACCGTTGCGTGAGAGGTTTAACTAATCAATTATCCGGCATCAAGTGGTTGAGTTCAACCGACTTCACTGCATCGTATTGGCAAAAGCGATAGCACCTGAATGTGACAATATACAGGATTTATTCACCGGGAATTTCGTATGTCTTCAAAGAATGCCATTTGGACTCAAGAACAGTGCATCTGCTCTTGTACAATGTCTAGACAATATCATTGGCAGAGAGATGTCCAGCGATGTTTTTATCTATATTGATGACGTGCTTGTGTATTCTAAGACATTGAAGAACACATGCTAAGCTAATATTTTGTTGAAACGTCTAATTGAAAATAATTTACAACTGAATTTGGAGAAAAGTAATTTCTGCACTAAACAAGTTAATTCCTGGGTTATGATGTGACAGTTAACGAGTCAAAATGAATATGGAAAGATCGAGAGATAGATAAAATTGCACCGCCAAAAACACGAAAACAACTTAAAGTTTGTTAGGTTCGTCAATTATTACGCCAGATTTTTCTAATTTCGCCATGCCCTTGAAATTTTCTTCCGTTGCTGCGAAAGCACACTAGATGGAAGTGGACAGAACAACATGAAATACTTTCAACAATTTAAAAACAATGTTCCATGAGTCGTGTATGATAAACTTATCCAGATTTCACTAAGCCATTCATATTGCAGACCGACAGTAGCAATCTTGGAATGGGTGCCATTCTATTTCAAGAAATTGATAACCAAGAGAAGATTATAGCAATTGTGAGTCGTATTTTGAAAGAACCCGAAATCGTTTCACGGCGACAGAAAAGGAGGCTAATGCTATTGTTTGGTCAATAAAACCGATTAAGAGAATACTTGTGGAAGATCATTCATTATTAGAACAGATCATAAAGCTTTAGTTTTTCTAAAAGATGTCACCGAATAACGATCGTCTACTAAGGTGGGTAATTTGGTTCAACAATTCTCTTTTAAGGTGGAGTACTGCCCAGGCAGATGTAATTTGTTGCCGATTTACTTAGTAGAAATGTCACTACAAACTACAATCCAATGCCCAACATTTGTTTCCGGGTTCACCAATTCATTTGAATGTAATGAGTATGCCAGGTCTAACGGGAAAACATCCAAGATTTCAAAAATCTTATGCCACGATGGAAAAGTTAAAAGATTTGTTGAGGAGAACTCACCTACTGATCCAGATGTAAGAGTGGACGCCGACCCGTTGAAATGGAAATTGGTAGATCAAGTTTTGCTCATAAGAGTGCAACAACATCCATTACTTTATCGAGTTTGGATACCGCAAGCGTTAACAACCGGCATCATCTGGCTGGTCATACATCTTTAGCTCATTTTTGGGGCGAAAGTAAACCAAGCAATTAAGGAAGTTTGTCATTGGAAAGAGGGAAGAAACAGGTTGACGACGAGATTGCCAAATGTTAGTGTGTCAGAAAACTAAGTACCTAATCGACATTACTCGGGCGCCATGTACGCTATAATCCCCAAAGAAAACGAGCTAGTTGCTATAGATTTGTATGGTCCCTTTACCGAAGGCCAAATATGGGTATAAAAAATATTTTGGTATCATTGATGTGTTTTCAAGCTAACGCAAGTATACCCTGTTAATAAAGCGAATACGAAAAACTGCCTGTATCAACAATAAGTTCTTTCAATTTGCCGGTCCATATGCAAAGGTGCTGACAGATCACGGTGCCCAATTCACAGTGAACCCTGGTTACTGGGCCCTGCAAACATATGAATGTCAAGCATATATGTTCTAGCATTAGACATCCACAGTCTAATCCTTCAGAGAGAGTTATGAAAAATTGTCTAGGCTATTCAGAGTCTACGTGTCGAGGCAACATAACGAGTGGTCACTGCTAATTCCCCACATTAACAAATGGTTGAATCAAATCTACCATGATTCGATTGGAATGACCCCCTTTGAAGCCCATTTCAAAACTAAAGCAGAGCATCCATTTTCAAACCATTATGAAACCAGAGATAGAACAACAAAATCAAAATAATGAAGAATACTTGAAAGTTAAGAAACGGCAGACCAAAGAAAATTAAGCTCCAGGAAAACCTTATGAATTCGAAGAAGGGCAGAAAGTATTATTGAGGGTTCCAAAAGTTCGGTTTGATTCCAAACAGTATCATAAATTTTTTAGATTTTTGAGGACCGTACCAAATTAGTCAATTACAACATCCCAATGTAGCCGTGTTGAAAGATGAAAGTGGGGAAAACAATCGGAAAAAAACAATTTCCACAGTTGCGACCATTTAAAGAATGAAATAAATGGCAAAAAGATGAAACAAACAGATAAAGTAACCGACAAGAATCATGTAAAAAGAAAAAATAGAAAACAAGAGGGAAAGAGGAGAAAGAAGAAGGAAGATGAGGAAGAAGAAAAAGGATAAGAGTACAGAGGAAAGAGAACAAGATTGCTCGACGTTCTAGAATCAAAAAAAAAGAAGAGCATAAATTTTAGTGAAAAAATTTTACGGCATATGAAATCAAATCCATAAAATCTTTTTTCCGAAAGAAGGGGTTATGGACCGCCCGTTTTCTTAGATTCCGAAACTGTCACATACCGCCCTAAGGAAGCGAGGAAAGGAATATTTTGAACCCCCCAACGCGGGTGAATATTTGGAATGCTAATTAGAATTTAGAACAGAGAGACCGCCACCATAGACCAAGGGCGAGACCGGAGGTCGGATGAAAAAAGTTCTTTCTGAAGGTAGCAGCTGAACTGGGCGGACGTATGGAAAACGGTACGCCAGGAAGTGACATTGCACGGACTTCAGATTTGCAACTTTTTTTGGAAAACTCTTCTAGAAGACCAGAAGAAATGGTATTCTTATAAATTGATTTAAACATAATCTTAGAAGAAAAATAATAGAAATGTTATGTTTATAATGGAAGAATTAGGAGTGGAGTTTTGAATAGATGGCAGTAATTAATAGCTTGCATTCATTTCTCTTTCCAGTTTTTCTCTCATGCTTTTCTTATATTTAAATACTCTCTTGGAAATTGGTGCTCGTATAAAAGGGGTGATCTCTGGATTCATTTTCCTCTGAATATCCCGTTGGTCATTACCGTAATCGAAAATAAAGTAAAATTCATAAGAAGTATTCAAGAATATAAAACTTGAACGGAAAGAAGAAGAAGGCGATTTCTGGGAGCAACTGCGTTTCAACCCGAGGCCACGACGCTTCAAGGCCGAAGCAGCTCGGTGGAAGGGTATAAGGAACCACAGTGGACTGCTCTACGCGGCCGAGAACACAGTAAAGGGCGTTCCAAATAAATTTTTGTAGGGATAGGAGTGATTCAGTTTAATCAAAAAGCTTATTCTGTATCTGTCACGTAGAAAGAAAGGGGGGGTAACAGATTTACCATGCTTAAAGATAAAAAAAGTAAAAGTACATTTGTTTCCTTTCTTCTAATACGTGAGAACAGAATCAATCTTTTCTTTCAAAAAGGGTTTCAAGATCTAATATTGTAATATAGTGATTAAGAGTTTGTGTAAGAGTATAATTATAATAATAGTCATTCTCTGGATTTTAGGGGAAGAAAGTGTTTCCCTTTTGTTGTAAAGTAATTTAAGTCAAAAGTATTAATTTTGATTTTCAATGTGTGTTTCTTTCACATTTTTTTAAAGTAATATTTTAACGATTCTTTCAATTTCTGAAAGTGTTTTGTTAAACAATTGGGTTGTAGATGAAAGTAGGAAATTGTGTATTGAGTTATTAGTGTGTGTGTTTTTTTCAGTCAAAGTATTCTGTATTTGATTTTTTCTTGTGTGCCATTGTATGTATTTGTCTAGCAGCAAATATTTTTAGAATATATTCTGAATTTAGTGAAAAGTGATTCTCACCGAGTTGTTTGTAATTTTGCATCCAATCCCTAAACGATCTTCCGACCCCGCCCCCTATTTTTATTTATTGTGTCCACACCCGGGACGTCTATACTGAGCTAGTCGACCATCTGGTGGTTGTTTCCGCCACCCCCAAGAGTCTCAGGTCAGGTGCTGGCCTTAAAGGCTTGCCGGACGTACTGTGGCTCGCAATATATGTGGTAGATGTAAATTTGAAAGACACTCTATGGTCCAATGATGACAAATGCAAAGGAGGATTAGATTGATGCATTGAAATCAAATTTTATTTGAAAAGAAAAACAATACTGTGAAATTTGACACGTGAATACGTGTGTTTGCGTCGGGAAAAAAATAAATTAAAAAATCTTATTTATTCAGACACTGGAACAACATTAAAGTAACGCTAGCCTGACTTTCTCTCTGATATACGTTTTGGCATATTTGGAAGTATGAATGAAAAATATAATAAAAGAACGATAAAAGAACGATTTCTCTTATGGGGCTGATACGTGAATTTCTTGAAGGTGTATACAGCCGAAAAATCTCTCTATAATTGTCTGCGAGAGCTAAGGAATTTTCTGTCGAAAATATCATGTCTGGTCGGGGACGAGGACAGATCGGAATCTGCCAGCGCCCACACAGCTATTTCCGATGGCGCCTACCGGTTCTCGTCACTGCTATCGCTCGGCGCCAGATAAAGGCCCCGTGGCGGGGGGGGGCGGGTGCCTGACAAAGCGCGTCGCGGCGGGTGGCGCGGGGGAAGAGGGAAAAGAAGCTGTAGGCGGGGCGCGTTCCGCGGGTTTTTTCCTTCACCCTCCCCACCCCTCCCCCCGAGTTTCACGGCTCCACCTGCCCCACCGCAATTCCTCTCTGCGCTCTTTTTCCAATCTCACCTCTGCAGCTTCTACAAGGAAAATGGTATTCTCATTTTTAATAAACCTCTGATTTTGCCTTTACGTGACATAATTACGGCTGTAGCGGCGCCGCAATGGCCACTAAAGAAATAAGCGCCGTTGTCAGACAAGAAGGATGGTTCGTGCCCCGTGACAGACTGACGTGCTTGTAGACGTCCAAACCCTTTATAACTCTTGTTTTTTGTACCCAAATTCTATTTATGGAGCTAAAGTTTTCTCAGATTTTCTTTAAAAGTAGCAGTTTTTGTTAGATGTTTTTCAAATAAATTCGATTTTTAAAGTTTCTTTACGTTGGAAAAAAGGCTTCAATATTTTGTTGAAATGTATATTTCTTTCTCGACTAACGTAAAATGTTCCACGACAATATCAAACTTCAAATACATCCCTCGTGATAAAATATATACCATCCCTGCTTCCATAACTTCATCACTTGCTTCCATAACTTTCTTTGTACTACATGTGGAGAAAGTAAAATGAACTTTGTAAAACAAAGTAACATTCAGAATTTGGAAACGTCTTGAACAAATCATTCTCCCGACTTATGTTTTGTAAGGTTAATTTTCTTACTATATCTTTATATTTTCGGAATGTCTCTTAATTGAATAAAACACTTCCGAAATCGATGCACCTAATGCCTTCATCATTTCAGTAGAAAACATATCTATGAAATGTATTATCTTTTTTTTTATTTTGAGGATTTATCACGTTACAGCAACGAACACATAATATGTGTATGAAGTGAAGCTCAAGAATGCTCATCCAGACTTGTTCATCCAATAAAATTTCGTCCAAATTATTTTTTCGACACACTTAAGTCCTCTCCTCTTTGTTCATAGCATTTACGTCTAATTGCTAATTTGGCCATAGATTTTCGTCTTCAGGAAACTGGTCAATATATCTATCATCCAATCGTGGCGGAATAACGGTCTGTAGCATGTGGACATTCGAAACAGGGAAAGTAATATCAACGCATCATGCTAGCATTTGTTTTTTCGAGAATCAGGGTAGGACAAAATATATACGGGACAAAATTTCACATAGTGGGAAAAATAAACCGGACAAAAATGTTTGTACAAAAATTAATACAGGGAAAGTTACAACTGAACAAAGGTGTGCTAAGGGTCAAATAAATATTTGTTGAAAACGTAATGGACGAATCTTCTTTAACTGAAATTGAATTTTGCAATTAATACTTGTGGTAAAATTGTTTCACGTGTAAAATATCCATTTTAATAATAAAATGTTTTACGTAACAATTTAATCTATGGGTAATAGATAAAACGCATCAAAAAGGTTAGTAGAAACACAATAATTTTTACTTGAATAATTTTAGACTATGATGGTTTATGATTTGTCGAAGATGAATACTAAATTAATATTTAAATTCGAAATAAATTACTGCCAGCATATCGGGCTATATTTTACGATGTTCTGTGGGTGTTTAGAATATGAGTTCACTCCCCGCGCGGAATCTAATTTATAGTCCAGCCAATGATCCTACAATTAAAGGGACTGACAAATTTTTGACTTCAAGTCTTTGCAGGTAACGTTAAAGCCTCCGGAACTCAAAGTTCCAATCCTTTAACATTTGGGATCTATAGATTCATCTAATAAATATAAAAACGGCCGTTGTTTCGCGCAGCGTTTAACTTTTTCTCTATTGCGTAAGCATTAGCAGAAAGTAATAGTCGTAATTACGGTAATGCAATAAAAATAATGTCTCTGCCGTCTGCGTCAAAAAAACCCGTCAATTACTTGGCAAAGCATACTGGACTATAAAGCCAATTGGCTAACTTGTCAGTATGCGAAAATCTTGAAAATTTTGCGGTCTGAAAAAGTTTGGATATTTTGAGCAAGCCCTCTTAGCTGATGCAGCGCTCCCGCGAATGGCTCCAGAGTTGAGGGCGTGGCACGCGGAGTGCGCGCGGCCCCACCGAAGGAGGCTCGGGGGTTCCCGCCCCAGATGTCGAAGCCGCTGTCGTGGTGCCAGGCGCTCGAAGAAGCCTTTTCGATGCTGAAGAGGCCGCCGGCCATCGTGGGCCTCACGGCTCCCGGTGTTTTTGGGCCGCTGCCGCTCGCGCTCCGGCACAGAGTGCCAATTGAACTGCAACAAGAGTCCATTCATTTTATTGACGTCATAAACCAAAACAATTCGACGTTTAGACATTTTATTTAGAATTTTGTATTTAAAAATGATTCATATTAGCCTTGTGGGTGAAGTAAATGTTTAAACGGATGTGAAATCCTCCCCGCTGAATGGTGACATTCGGGGCCGACTACGGGGTATCCATTACCTCCAGTCTGTTCCCAGCGGGCACTGCCCCACCGAGACGAGCTCTAAGCTCCCGTATGGTCTCGCGACATGTGTGGCAGAGTAGTGGATGTACGTGTAAGTGTGTGGAAAGGAAGGGAATTGTACAAGAAAGAGAAAGGAAAGACAGCGCGCGATCCGTGGCCCCTTTGTTAGGAAACTGCCCCGGCAGAAATCATGGACAACTACCGAAGGTCCTAGAATTCTCCTCCAGACAGCAGTTGAAGCTAGTGCCGAAAATCCTGCCACCGTCAAGACTCGAACCCTATGACCAACCGATCAGAGCAACGATAATGATGGCTCTGATGTTATTCAGTCGGTTATTCCATAAAGAGCAAAACATTCACATGAGCATTTTCTGGAAAGACACTATTTATAAACTGTACTACCTTTACATCGTAATGAGAAATAAATGCACATTACAAACAATTGATTACGTTATTTATAGCTACATAATACGTCAAGCTTGTGAGCCAAAGAAACCAAAAGGAGCTGGGTAAATGGAAAGAATGGAATGACAAGTATCTGAAAGAAATAGCAATTTGTGCAAGACAATATCAGGAAACGTTAAAACACTTTCATTCATTTTCGGAGTCTTGATAATTGTTGAATCTGGCTCTCTGTTTAAGAAACACTACAAAAATGTATTTTAATTGATTCTAAATAATTCGTCTGCAATGTAATTCTTCGTTCACGTAGAAGGTGCCGTTGATTCGATAATAAGTACATCGTATACATACGGTAAACTATTACATGGTGAATGTAAACACATTTGTTAATGAATCAACGACGTAATCGCGAAACTGTCAACATCCTATGTAAAAAAAAAAGTTGGATGTTGTTGTTATAACTTGTTTGCAAATTGGCAAACTGTCTATTAGAACTAGATAGGACGGATCTGCGTCGTAGAGAGTCGTCGTGAACAGGGACATGTTGTGAAGGGCAATTAACAGAATCATGCTCTTTTATATAAACATTTCAAGAGCAGTGGACTGTAACAAGAGTTCTGAGCGAGTGACACAAGATATCTAAATACTTCCCCTCAGCGTGAATACTCCATCCATTAATTTTGGAAATTCGTCTAAGAACGAATTAATTCAGTCGTGAAATTCAATTCGGCTTGGCTGTTTATATATCTAGTGTAATAAGAATGGGATGATTGCAGCACCTAATGATGCAATCTTTTCAAAATTATTTTTATTGTACTTCAAAATTATTTTAAAAATATCGAAAGATTTTGTCAATCAGTAGTAGACACGGTTTGAAATTGGTTTTTAATCATCAGAAAGGTATTATGTTCGTATCTTGTTCCTTATGAAAATTCTGAAGTTACGTGCACATTTGTTAGAGTCGATGATAACTTAACAAAAGGAATTCTGTAGCATGGTCGAGAACCACTGCGATTTAGATGCGAAGGGGCTCTTGTAAAGAAATATATCAAGTCCACTGCGTGAAGAGTGTAGGAGTATATGAATATATGTGTCATTCACTGACTCTGTTTGTTGTTGTTGTTTGACTTTTGAATGTTTGTTGACTTTTGAATTTTTCGCAATATTTAGTGTAATAATCTTGATCTAATATAATTAAAACAGTGTTACTATATTTTTATTTAATGCAAATAACACAAACATATTTATCGTAGGTAATACCACGAGTGATTCGAAAATTGTCGATAAATTCCCGACTCCTGAAGCAGGAGGATTTATCTGAAATTTCAAAGCACGAGTGGTATTTAATACGACTATTCCATGAGTGAAACTGTCCAACAGAGTTCCAAATTGCGCTAAATATTGAAAATAACTTAACATCTTTGATTTTATCATAGCATTATGTTAGAGTACATACGCGGTTTATTGGACATCCACATTGCCGTTGTACACCGCCTCCTCCTAAGATAGAAGAGTCGCAGTTGGCCAGTAGGGAGAAGCGGTAAGAAAATCTTATAGAAAAAGCGATAAACGTTTTTGCGATACACCACCTGATTGGGGCATTCTGTATGTATTTTAAAGACTACTTGCTTTAATTTCACGGGTAGAATAGTTGTGTCAAAATACTATGAAGAAACAAGTACTAATAAAACCTTTATCCACTTGATTATCTAAAGTCAATCTTCAAGAAATCCAAATCTGTTAAATATTACGAATTATTAGAACACAAGTGTTTTCATAACAACAGTAATCGGTTGTATAGTGTACTATTGTTCAATACATCGGAAACAATAATTGGTTTCATAGGTTAAATAGGTTAAAACATGTTTAAAGAACGTGATGCGCTTATCATACAAATACTAAATTTTACCAGTTTTATCAGATTCCAAATAGGAATTCTTATTTTTAATCTGTTTTACCGAAGACAGAACATAACACTAATAATACATAATAAAACATTTCAAATAAATATATATTGCACAATTATTTTAACACATTTCTAAAAAAAGTATTTTTTGTTAATAGTTTTTATGGTGTTTGTAATACATTAAGACTACAGCAGGATATGCTTTATTGTGATAACTATAATCCACATTTATATTCTGTACCTTTTGAAGCAATTGTTAATAAATTTTGATATTTGATAAAGCTATTGAATATTGTAATGATATACATATTGAACTTGTGTGTAATTGTGTATTCATCACTCCATACGCATATTCTCAATAACTCTGCCTCCATTATTATTTTTCTTTGTTGTCTTTCTGATTCCTAAAAACACTAGCAGACAACTTGCTTCAATATCAAAACGGCAAAATATATTTCTCCCGCACTTCAAAATGGTCGCTTTTTCACACGCTTTTGGCATGTGTATTATGTCAAAACATCAATGGTCTGTTGATAAATGAATTCCAATTAAGAATATCCGATGCATAAATATACATTCAAAAGTCTAAATGAATGAGATTCGTATTCGTAAAGTAAATTCTTGAAATAGCCTTAATGTTTGTGTGCGATTTCATCGTTCGTGATTGTGTTTCAGCGGCGGAACTCGGAGCACTTATGCTTGAGTACTCAGTGTTAGATGATTCACACTGATGCAGTGGAAAGAGATCAATAAAACATACTCGAGTAAGGAAAAAATCAACGCAAGTCCCTCCGGTGCCTTTATAAATAAACATGAAGGATTCATTTTGAGAACATTAAACATTTTGTTGAGTTGTTTGAAGCTTTGCTTGCTTGATTGATTTTTTCGTGTTTCCGGGCGCGTCAACTGCTTTGGTCATTAGTCCCGTTAGTGTAGTGCATGTTTTTTCGCGGAGTTGCGGTGATCTTCTCCCGCTGGATGGCGAGATCCGGTGCCGACCTACCGTCGGCTAGGGGGTTTCCCCCTAACCAGGACTCTCCCACCAGCGGGGCACCGCCCCAGCCGGGACAAGCTCTAGCCCCCGACTGATCTCCCGGAATATGTGGTAGTGTAGTGCATGTTAGTGTAAGTATGTGTGTAAGGGGAGAGGATAGGACAAGGAAGAGGAAGGAAAGATCGCGCGCGGTCCTTGGCCCGTTTGTTAGAGTACTGCCCCGGCATTCACCTGGTGTTAATCGGAGAAACCACGGAAAACTACCGATCAGAGCGGCCGGCCGCTAGACTTCTCCTCAGATAGCGACCGAATTCGATCTAGCTGAAAAGTTATCGATGTAGCTCGAAAACCCTGCCGCCATCAGGACTCGAACCTAGGACCTCCCGGTCAGAGGCGCTGCAGTGGCATCGGTTGGGGCACTGAGCTACCGCTCCCGGTTTGAAGCTTTGCTCTGTCAATGTGTGAGATACTAAGAATTATTTCATTCGAGTGTGGAAAGCATTTGTTGGAATATGAATTCTTTTCGCGGGTTGCATTCACATAGTTTCGTTCACTTTCAACAAACTTTACCGGTTTTCTTTGGACCAATTCGGGTCCACGAAGAGTTTTAGAATATAAATACATACATAGAAAAAAACGTGTTTGATGGGAAAAGGCGAAACGTTATACCCGAGCTCTTCCGTCCCGTGTTTCAGCGCGCCTTCTCGTTTGCAGCTTGGCGCAGGTGACCTGCCTTGTTTACCTCTCCGCCGTATCGAATGGCAACCTCTCTCCGCAGGGGTGTGCGATGCCGCGGAGAAACAACGAGGGGGAGGGGGAGAGCAGCAGAGGGATCTCGGCGGTCCCTCCCACTCGAGGTCGCATGTGCATGTGTACGTGTGTAGAGGAGGTAGAAGGAAGAGGAGGGGAGGGACACGTGTCTGTTGCAGGCGACTGTCGTGTCGCCCTCCTCGAGCGCCCTAGCCACTTCATTCCGAGGCCTAACTGGGGCTCTCGGCGCCCGGAGGGAGGGCGGGGCAGGAGGTCTCGCCCTCGTTGTCTACTCGTAAGCTCCTGGCTCAGCGGGCGGCGCGGCGGGCGCCGCAACTCCGAAGAAACAGGTCCTTCCTACAAGAGGTAACATCAACGTCGGAGGAGTGCTCGATCCGTGACGTACGAACTGGAGAGCGAGACAGCTGCAGAAAGATGTGTCTGGGGCGGATGGCGAATGTCTATTTACTTCTCTGTTCAGAACGTTTTCGCACTTGGTAGACACTAGAAAATATTCATGTTCATTTTCCCTTGTGAGAACAAAAAATCAGTTGACACAATAACTACGTCCACAATTATCTTCTTTATCATCCATTTCATTCATTCAAAGTAATTCAATTATATTCCATGCTAACTACAATAATTGTACTCTGACACAATTATTGAGTTAATACAAGTGTCATCTTTCAGTCGCACAGATATTATCAATAATCTATTAATATTGAACAGATAGATCCCTTAAATACTTCAAAATATAAATTTTGCACTTAAATAGTTAAATTAGAAATAGTTGAATTATAAATTGGATTATACACTTCCAAATATTTTCAGCAAAAATTGGAGTTAGTGGACTTTGTATACTCTGTTTTAATTATACAATTGGTATCAATGACTTGACGCAATATAACTTGATTTCTTTCTCGTGCTCGAGACGTGAACCAGGAATTACAGTTCCACAATTATTTATGATTCTTCATAGTTATCTCTGAACAAAAATAATAAAAATAAAGCAACTGTAAACTTCAAAGAAAAATCCAAAATTAAATGTTTTTCGTGTATGGTTGCAAATAACAGTCAACAGAGATCGCGAAAGAAAATAGAGCTATCAAATATCAGGGAGAGGTACTGGAATTATCTGATTACAATTATTATTTGCAGTCAGAATAATAGTTCAATACAACCAAAAATGTGGTCTGTTCCTTTATGTGAATAGATAATTGCAGTAGACTGTTGATACCAATGCATGGAAGAGATCGATTCGTATTAATCCTTTCTTTCTCTACCTCAACTTCCGAACTTTGACGTTCGTATTCCCACAATTTCCAATATTTTTAATTTGTATATAGTTGTATTTGTATGTCATATTTTACAAAGAAGCAATGAGTATTAAAGCACTTTAAACGTATCACTCAATGTAGTATTTGTGAGTGGCACGCTGCTTTCGTCAGAGTGATATTCTTCTTGTTTGAGTTATAAAATTCGGAATATAATTCAATGTAAGGCCACTTCTTGCAAAACTTCACTCAATAAAACTTCCAACTTATTTCCAAGCTCGCATTTCTTTAGACAGTTGCAATACTCGTGAACAGTTTCAGAACTATTTATTATTAATAATACTTTTATATCTTGAAAAGCTAGAAGCAGCGTGTAATCTTTCTTACAGAGCAACTGAAAGGAAGGAAATGACATTATAAGGAAACATATTTCTCAGAAAATAAATCCCTCTTTCTGGAAGTTCTAAAGCAATCGACCGGGTGCAAGTAGCGTTCTCTTTTTCTGAGAACTTTCTTCATTGGTTTGTTGTAATGTCTAACCATAATCGCATTCTACCGTCCACATACGAGTTTCCGGCTTGCGAATGGATTTTAGTATCGTCTCCGTGATTGTAGAGACTGAAAGCCACTTTAAACTTCTTCGAAATGTCGTCTTTATTCCAGGAGGGTCAGACGATTAAGTAAAGGAACTTACCTGCCACCAACTTTGTAACAAATCCTAAATAAGTCCAAAGAAAAAAACACGAAACGATCGTAAGCGAAATAAAGTTACGACAATTAAAAATGATAAAGTCTATTAACTTCTACCTCCTATAAAATGAAGAGAAGAGTTCGTTGGAAGCTAATGCAGCCTTTTCCTCTCTAAAGCTTAAACATTCAAGATTTACGTCACTTTTGGCTTTTTTGAAACGGGCATTTATATAGTTTACACTGAGTGAATACAAATAGGGAAAATGCTTGTTGCACTGAAATTTCGAGTTCATATGAAAGAATGTGACAATACGCACAGATTACTTTTTTTAACATTCCCATAGGTTTTTATTACTTAACATTGCACGTAAATTATTTTTTTAGATAATTCATGATTTTTGTGTTACGGCATTAAGTATGTAAAATCGGAAGATAAATTGGATGAAAGAAATTTTATAAATGTAATGTTTAAATGCGTTCTGTAACTTGGATTCTTCCCTGAACGTTAGTAATTGCTATTGTACAGTAAACAATAATTAACCAGAACAATTTGTGGAATAAATTGTTTGTGAAATAAAGACAACTTTGCCAAAATAACATAATGCAATGAAGTGATTTTGCATCAGGGCATACAGCCAAAACTACATTGGCTATATTACACCGAATAAAACACCTTTTGTCAATACTACACTGCTATATCAAGAAAACGCATTCAAACAGAGGGACAAAAAGCCACTCTTAACGACCGGCGTCCGTTAAGGATTTTAAAGTCCCGGATCGTTAAGAGCAGTCAAAACAAATAAGTTGTTTAAAATATGATGTGTGAAGTCCTAATAAGTCCTAAAGAGTAGTTATCTATGATACGAGTGGTAATAGTAAAATTTTATTTTGAGAGTAGAAATGTTGCAAAACGAGGCCGATAGACCATATAAGCGTAAACCTACGAGCAAAATTAAATAAACTATTTTAGCCAGCTTCACTGACTTTCTTTTCATTTTAATTCAAGTGTACAAAACAATTAATAGAATAAAACATTAAGATCAGTTGTAACAGATCAGATGAAAGAATTTTGTTTTCTTTGTTGCATTTACAGTTTTATCTGCATCGTCGCACTTTCAGCACTGCTAAAAGTTTGCCCAAGAAAAGACTTTTGCTAAAAATTGAACTTTTAGCACGCTGTATATGTTAAAGCTGCTCTAAAAGTAACAGCTAGTACTACTGGCTGTCTGAAAGATATTTCTCATTTTCATGCATTTTTCTTATAAGAAAATGGAATTATTACAATTATTGAACGACTAACAGGCGAAATCAGAAATAACGGATCTGATTGGGTATAACTCTGCTATGTATCGTAACAAGTTTACAAACGTCACGCCTGCTATTTCAATGTATTATTTGCAAGTATTACAAACGTCACGTCTGTGTAAATTGGCTTAGCTTTAACCAGTGCTTGGTTTATAAAATTTTAGGTCCCGAATGCGCCCCAAATATACCATTAATTTCATATAAATAGTTATAGATATATTTATAATACGATTTAATACTATTCCCGAGTACCGTTCCGTCCTGGCTCTAACACTCGAAATGGCGACACGGGGACGCGCGAGGGCATGGGGTGACCGTGCAGAGGAGCGGGTCGCCGCGGCGCGTGGACTCACCTGCAGGTTCCCAGTCGAAGCCGCCCGTTGACGCCCCCGCGTCGCGCCAGTGGTACTCCAGCGTGTTGTCGTCGATGACGTCGATCACCGGGCAGACGACGGTGTGCGGGCCCCGCGCGATGCGGTCAGCAGCGGCTCCAGCCAGCCTGCGCATGCGCACGCGCGCCTCGTCAAACTCTACACCAGCTGGGGTGGCCCAGAGGCAGCGTTGCGTTTGCCTCTGCAGTGTCGATGACCGCCCATACGGTTCGCGTTCCGAAGGTGTTTTTAACATGAGCTACATTGCTGAACCCAATTCAACCACCGCACGGAGGAGAATTCTGGTCAGCTGTTTCCTGAACCGGTACATTTCCATATTTTCTCCTATAGATAAAAAGGCGAATGCCTAAGCAGAACCAATATAAGGAGCATGGACTGCTTGCGATCTTTCTTTCTCATTTTTGTCCCTTCTTCTCCTCTAAGCACACACACACACACACACACACACACACACACACACACACACACACACACACAACACTAAACTACCACCCATGCAGAAGCGTTGAGGTTGTCTCAGCTAGGACGACGTTCAACTGGAGGAGATACCTAGAGGAAAAGTAACGCAAACCGATGTAAAGAACCGCGCCGGATCTTACGGGGTGGGGAAGGAACATCTTCACTTCAGGATATAATATGTACTACACTTACGGACGAATGATCACAGATGAAGCATCCAAAACCATTAAATAATCAATAAAATTCTGTAGTAGCGACAGATGGTTTCGAGGGGGTGCTATGTCGCAAAATTTGCCAAATAACAGACGATGTGTCATAAACATTTTCTCTAAGTCTGTGGATATCATAGAGCTAGTTCGAAGAACCGCTCCGTCCGCAAAGTTCCTCATCGATTTGTTTAAAAGAATATTTCAAATTTCCTCTTCAGGGATAAGTAGGACTTACGTAATATATCCCATTAAACCATAGGGAAATCTAAATCAACATGATTTTAAACTCGCCTCATTCAACTTCGTCGTTCTTTCCCGCACCATTTCAAACGGTACCTTTACCCTTTATTTCTTCTGTGATGAATATCCCAACCTAGATCGTCCCAACAACATTATTCTTATATTGTCAGTGCTGAAGAAATACCGGAAAAGAATAAGTTAGGAGTCAAAATTAGGAAGTTCAAATAAGGGAATGTTTCTACAGAAAACTACATTGACGTCTAAACGATCTCTTATACCCATATCCTTCACAGCTACTGCCTTGCCGTCCCAATCTTTTCTGTAAATGCTGTGGCGCGCTGTCGCGTTCTTTATTGGCCTCTGTTCGTTATATCTGAAAATGTTTGTCATCTTACTCTCGTCCGACTAGTTTGAAATATTCGCGGTATAGTGATTGGCACTGTATTGAAAGACATTCGTACGGAGGAGGAAACATAGTGAAATTGAGCGACCTCGATTGTTAAAAAGAGATATACTTGGATAAAAATGTAGGAAGAGAGGAAAAAAAATAATAGAAGTGATGTAACAGAGAATAGTTCTGATGTAAAGGTCGGTGGCACCTCTGAGAGAGAGTTGAGAAAGTGGAAGGAGAGACACAATGGCACAATTTCCCAGCCCGCTCCTCAGGTGGGCCATGGAAAGAGCACGGCAGAGTTGAAGACAGGACGTGCGGGCAGGTCCACCGCAATACAATTGAAAGTTATCCCCGCACAAAGGGACAATTAGGAAGGAACTCCAAATTAATTTGAAGAATTGGGTCTCCCTTCAATCCCAGGTATTCTCCGGCTTGTCAAGTCCATGCTGTCTAGGGGTGCGTGTAAATTCTGTAAACATTTGGACTGCAAGTTACATGTCCAGGTCATTTTGCTGTTAAATTGTTTCCGTTCTAGAAATAGTTAGCCTAGTTTGGGGATCCCGTAGTTGGCAACTTGGTGGAAAATCAGTTATATTGCTTCTTGCAACACAATGAGAATATCCACGTTATCTTTCTACGTTGAAATAGTGGGGCATCTTGTGTGTGAGAAATGACAGAGCAATGAAAGAAGGCAAAACGTGCTTTGCTGCCTTTCAGACATTTTTAATTATATTGATTAGAATAAAAACATTTCTTAAATAAAAATGTTTATATGCGAGTTCAAGAAACGCATTATGAAGTCGATTAATCATCCAATTTAACTAGTACTCAATATGGTATTTCCCTGTCTCTCTTCTTTCTCTCGCCTCCTCTCTTTCTTTCTTTCTTTCTTCTTTATTCCACCTTCCCTCCTCTCAGGTGGTTCAGCAACCGATGTCAAACTCTGAGCTTGACAAAGAGCACTCAGAGTACTCAGAAGACTACCAAGATAGGGAGGGTGAAATTTCGGTCGAACGATAAGCCCCAAGTTCTAAGAAGAACGGGAGAGAAAGGTAGCGTTAACTACATGGCGCTGATAGTATGGTACTGTTCCCATTAGAGCAGCAAGCATATAGATTTCTCATGCAGACTGTGTCTTTATCCGTTTTAGCGAGGGTCAAAAATCTCTACCGTTGGGACTCGAACCTAGGACCTTTTAATATACGAATATTCAGTTGCAGTCTTGTAATCACACTAATGAACTCGATAGTGTTCCTAGAAAATGTATGAATGGAATACATTACACTTTCAATTAAAAAAGTTCACCTAAAGAGTGTTGATCGCCGTCTGCTTTGGAACGTGACTCTGCTGATGGAATTGTCCGAATTCGCAAGCATGCAACACGTAGTCAAGCTGCGTGTTGGAGCATTTGTCCGCGCCATCCGGTCGATATGCGCTTCTCGCAAGGAACGCCCGCGCGCCGCGGGCGAGGAAGGCAAAGCGTCCGGGCGCTCCCTCGCTCCCCATGGCAATGGGGCGAAGGCTTAAGAAAGGCATTCCTTGCGCATGGACGCCTTCTGCCTTGACAGGCTGCGATGGCTTAATGACAACACTTGCTCTGCAACATCGTTGTCGGGACATCCCAAGGTTCGAGTTCCGATGGACAGTCTGGAGGAGAAATCTAGCGGTCGGTTGCTCTGATCGGTAGATTTCCGTTTTTCGATATGTACCACGTGAATGCTGGGAAAAGTTCCTAAAAGTATCCTTGTTTGTATCCCCTTCCTTCCCTTCGCACACACAAGCTCACATCCACATACAGGCAGAAGACACATACGCTTACTGAAGCACTCCATTACCACACAATGTTGGGAGCGATCAGGAAGTTTAGAGCTAGTCACGGCTGGGACAGTGACGGTGTGGGAGATACCAGGAAAAGGCATGAAAGAAAAATAAGTATAAACCCTGAAGGAAGGGAGGAACACCGACACTTTCCGGGATATAAGATCCGTATCTACATTTTGGGTCTAATTTATAAGTAGCCGACGCAGAAATCAATAGATACCCACTCATTCACATATTATCTTTGGGAAGAATAAAATTAGTAGATAAATTAAAAAGTTTGTATTTATGTAAATATTATTGAGAACAGAGTATGCAAATGAATGAGTTCTGAATGACAAATAATCTTGTATTATAAAATTATTGTTTCTACAGAGTTTCGTTCCCCGATGTAAAACTTGACAAGTATGTCATCATTCAAAGTTGCTTGTTATGGTAATTTTGATAATACAAGTAAATGCCGTTGATGGGAAGCGAGTATGTCGCAAGAACGTATCCTAGCTGAATATTCAGATAAACGTATCCCTCAAACTTAAATAAGTTTCCTTAATTCCTATTAAGTTATCTGAGGCAGCTATTTCAACTTTCAAACTTCACTGAGACGTCGACAAACAAATTTGGCAGTTTCAGAACAATGTAATTTATGAGATTCAGAATTCAATGTAAGAATGAGTTATTTTTATGAAGCTCGTATAAAAGTTGAAAGTAGAAAATGTGCTTAAAATCACTTATTTAAAATATGACTTACGGAAAACACTTACTACAAACTTACAAACGAAGTACAACGCACTCAAATTTGATGTTGGGTAAATCACTATGTTAGATAATATTTTTGGGAGAGGAATTTTGGAATATTGTTAAAATATAACTCAAACCTCTGTTTTAAGTTTTATCTTAAAGTAATTTTGGCGATTGAACTTTGCGTCACTTAAATTTTACTTCATCTTTATTCAATGATGTTTTAAGAAAAGTAAATATCACCTGGGAGCTTCTTCCCCCTTGGGAAAATTATCAAAATTATCATGATGCTTTCTTCTGGTTTTTCTGTTCCGCTCATTGGAAGTAGTATATTAAAACCAGTTTTAATAAGTTAATTCTACGGCCCATCGTAATCGTAACGTCGATCCTTCTAAAATATAGTTTCCCAAAATGGGCGATACCGCTCTCCAGTGTGCGCTGAAACGATTTAGGGAAGGCAGCGCTAGCGTCTGGCTACATTGGTCGCGGCAGCAGTGGAACTATAAAACCGATCGTTTAGTAGAAAGTTCGGTAAGAATCATATGTTATTATGGGATTGGAAATTAGAATAATTAAAATAATCAAATTAGCATTACGTCCTTTTACAAAAACGCAATTTAGAGTTTGAAATAAAATGAAATTTTCTGTTGCGGTGGAAATTTTTTTGCAGTATACATGTCGGATATTTACGAGTAATTAATTGGCCGGAAAATCTTAGCTGGATGATGTGTTCTAGAAAGGAAGCAGATTGCATACTGTCAATGAGACGATTTTATTTTGAAAATGTTATAAAATACAATTAGAATAATAATTATCAAGTTGGAACCATATGTCACTAAATATTTTTGTTCTGCTTCCATAATGAAATTAAAATTTGTTACCTTGCTGCTACCTTGTAGGGTAAGCAATTATGTCGAAAGTTAAGTTCAGCACCATAAATGATTTTCATGCCGTGGCCTTGGCATTATGTAGAAACTTGTTATATTAATTCAAGTTGGTCGTCTCGGAAGTTAAATGGGCGTAAGTTAGCTCACGCGAATCGATTCTTGGTTGGGATGACTAATCTTTTGAACAATTTCAATTATTAAACTTAATCAAGGAAAATGGCATTTTTCCTGTGACTATTTCGTTATTTTGGGCGCTTCAACAACTATGATAATTAGTCCCATAAGTGCAGTGTATATTTTATCACGCGAAGTGGCGGTGATCTTCCTCCTATGGATGGTGAAATCCGACGCCGTTCTTCAAAGTCGGCTTGCGGAATTTCCCCCGCCAGGTATTTCCCAGTAGTTTCACCAAGCTACCTAGGTATTGTCGACAATCCTGTCACCGTCGGAAATGCAAACATAGGACCTCTCGGTCAGAGGCACTGCAGACATCAGTTGATGCCCTGAGCTAACTAAGCCGGTAAATGCCCTTGAAGCAGTGTAAAAAACAAAGTTATAAGAGCAAGAGCTTTAGCTTGAATTCCAGGGATTTGTGAATGGTTAATAGGCGAAGGTTTGCATCATATATTTGAAGTCTACAAAACATTACATTTTACATCCAGTCTGCAAATGAGTAAATGTCTATAAATGACTAAACAATGAGAATGAGTGACTAAATGAGAAGTATTTGAATAGGTGTATGGAAACAATGGGAAAAGGAAATGGTGCTTAGGTACAACAATGAACAGGAAAGGTAAAAAGGTCTAGTTAGGGTGAATGAATAAATGAGTGAGTGAATAGGTGAGATTTGATAGGGCTACTCACCGGTGGTGCACTCGCAGTGCAGTCGGGGTACGTGAGCACGGGGCCGTGGCGTGGCGCGCGCCCAGCGGCCCGCGCGGATCAGCCCCTCGCGCTTGGTGGCGCGCACGATCTTCACCTTCGGGTAGTGCGCCATGTAGTCCCCCAGCTGCCGCTTCGTTGCGCTGCAACACACAAGCCACACTCACCAATACACTCCTTTTCTGTCGTTCATCATCAGCACAATCAAACTGTATCAAAGATTGTAAACAAATTGTAAATAGTCGTAGGTAAATGGGAATAAGGGAAACCCAAATCCAACGTGTCGAAAGTTTTCCGTGGAATAATGAAATGCTGGTCGTTAAATCTCGATATTCCCAACTTTCAATCGATATCAGTCTACGATTGTAGGACGATTGATGGCTGTTGAATTGTTTTTTTTATAAATAAGTGAAATGCTTCAAAAGTGATAATACAGGTTGATAGGCGAATAGAACAATATTTTTGTAAGTAGAATATGCGTAAATTTGAATGAAATTCATCAAATTGAATCGCCCATTCGTGTATCAAAAATTCTAAAGGATTAGTCTGGATTACAAAACTCAATAGCACACACATTTGCGGCGAGCAACGAAAAAACTGGTCCCAGTTTGACTAAATGTTCATTCAACTAATTGCATACTACAGTAAATGGAGAATATATGGAAAAAGTGTCACGCAGTCGTGCCATGCACCGCGCTTGCAAACGCATGCATGAAATATCCCGAACTGAGTCTTAGCATCTAGGCTTCGTAACGACAAGCGGACGTCTCGCGGTTTGTATGCATTGCGGGTTGCCTATGGAGCTGGAGCTTCATGTCCTTGAACCACGTTCTTCAAAGGTGGATATGAACCTCAGAATAGTACAAGTAAGGAATAGAATTTGAAAGAAATTATAATTCATTTGATAACCATCTCATATTACACCCATCAGTGCCTTTTGGTCTGGATCATGTCAAGGCTGTTGAAGACAGCACGGATATATTTTGGGTACACTTGAAATTATTTTTTTCTCGTTCTTCTCAAGTTTTTAAAATATTAACAAGTAGCTTAATCTTAGCAAATATATCGCAAAAATGGAAGCTAGGAAAGTTAAAAGAAATTTACAACAAACGCACTTCAGCATAACAATGCACCAAATCGACCCTCCCTCCCGAAATATTGCTCATGTCGTTCAGTAATTACTCTTAAATTAATGAAAAAAGGAGGTTTACAATTTTGGAAAATGCAGTAATTATTTACTGTGAACACAGATTTGAATATATTTCTGAAAATGTAACTGAAATGTCTTATATTTACCAACATTAGGTCATGTGTGAGGTAGGAGACTATAAAAATTCTGCAATCCACTTTCATTTAAAAACGTAATTAATTACACACAATTATTATCCCAAATCTGTTTAGTAAAGTAGAACATGTTTCAAACTGTTGCTGGACATTGCACATCTGAGTCAACTGTCATTCGCCTTTCAATCAGAAATCACAAAGTGAGATTGGGTGGAAACTCAAATACATTTCTAAATGAAAGCCTTTAGTATTTTGTGTATAAAAATAATCTACCTTTCTTTTATCACTCTCTTTCATTTATCATATCCATCATAATCTGTGTTTAATTAGTATACAGTCATCATAGTCGAAAATGATGTTTTAAAACTGATAAGTGTGTAAATACTGAACAGGGGTGGTGTTTCAACAATGAATTGGATTGAAAGTGTTGAGACTCCCCTCATGCTAGAAATATTTAGAATTATGAATAATATACAGACATACTTGAATTCGTGTTTTGCTTCTTTCGTAAGGCAAAAAGTATTCTTTAATGAGAAGTAAAATAAAATAATTTGATTTTGGTCATGGCTTCCGAGAACGTGAAAAGAAATGGAGAAATACGGGAATCGTAATTGCCCTTACAATTTCTCTGGAAATAGCCTCTCTCACCGCACCTTTTAGATCTCTCCTCGCCGACATATCGAAGGATTATGCGAGCGTAGACATTAACACTCTCGCAGTCTTGCAATCCATTCCGAGTCGTGTTATTTTTTTTTTTCCTTTTCAACAGCCGCAGTACGAAAATGACTTCCTTCTCCAATTGGCCCTCGCGCATGAGTGACTCATCGCGGTTCCGAATAAAAAGGAATTCGCCCATCGTCCGGCGGAGCGCATGGGCCGGCGCGGCGCGGGAGGGGGCGGGGAGTGTGCAGCGGAAAGGGCGAAGTGGGGCAGGGAAGGGGCGGACGCTTTTAAGCCCCGCTCCGGGCCGCTGAGGACAATGAACATTAATGGAACAGAAAACAGAGACGGGCCGGCGGGACGGGCGGGTCGAAGCGAGCGCGGGTAGGGGAAGGAGCAGAGGGGCGCGAAATGAGAAAAGGGCAGGACTCGTCAACGATTCGTCTTTAAACACGTTCATCAACGATTTCCTCTGGGACCGCAATAAAAAAAAATAGTGTCCGGAGGAGAAGTGGGATGGCCCTTCGCCATCGCGACAAGCCAACGAATTGGCAGCAGCTATGGAGGAACGCGGAGGAAGAGCTGGAGGAGGATAGGTGGAAGAGGGACGGCCACGAGGGAAAATTTGCGAATGGAATTTCGATAAAGCGAGGCGCAGAGAAAACCACGCGCAGTGGCGCGGCAAATGACCCCGCGCTTGCGGATTCAGAATGCGGAGGTCTTTGCTTGAGATAAAGGTGAATACTTTTGAATCCACGTAAATTGGGTATTTTAATTGATATTGGAGCGTCGACAAACTTTTCTCAGCACCCGATTTGCGGTTTTTTTCTTGGTTAAATGATCGGAACGAAAATTTTCTTTTTCGTATTGTGAAATGGTTGACGGAAATTCCGAATTGTTTTTAGAGACTGAAAGAATTAATGTTTTACGTGTACTTTCAGTAACTTTTAGTAATTATTTTAAGTATATTAACGTTAATGACATCTCCATTACAAAATATTAAGTTTTTTTAATGATACTCCAGACCATTTCTAGTTTAATAGGCTTTTATCTAATTGGCTTGAACTCTCTTAATCTTTATTGTAACAATTTAATAATTTACTCAAAATATTGTGTTTTAAAACAAAAAAAAAGGAAAGTATTTCTGTGCAATTGCACACAGGCCGATGAGACCCACAGGAAGTAAAGGAAGGGCTCCACCTATTCGTCGCCGTTGGCACAAGGAGGAGGTTGTGTGGCGAACACAAGCTTGGCCGCCTTACCCCAGGAACAACTATTACTCATTTGGAAATGAGGTTGAGTCGACCTCAGAGCTGCCCTGCATGGAACTCACCGGGTGTTTTGAAACATAACAAACTTTAATAAAACAACAATTAAAAGCTCTTCTTGATGTGTTAAAGCTTCGATATTCCGACGTACGATGCGAAAGATGTGAAAAACATTTACTACTTTCCACCACATATACTTTGGCAAAACAATGATAAACCTCGACCTCCAATATGATCTAGAAGATTGCAACATTTGTTTTGAATCCCCGAAAACGAAGAATTGGCGCGTCTCCTTTTTGGTGCCGTTACCCTCGGCCTGTTGTTCGGGCGCGACGCTCCACTTGCGCTCATCGGGAGAGGCGCAAAACGACGCGTTCCCCCATGACGCGCCGCTTGGCGGGTTTCCTAGACCTTCATTGCGCGCGGTTATTTTGCGAGAGAATGGGTGGGGCTGTTTCGCGGTGGGCGTGTGCAATCGAGGTCGCAGTGCAGCAGGGACGAATATTTCCTGGGTGGGCGAATTTCCTTTTGTCACACTGTGACCTGTCCTGGGATTTCTTTTGCAGATATTCTCTAGTACTAACTAGCTGGCGAATTATGTTGGGTAAATGTGAGTAGAAATATTGCTGTAGGTTAAAATTTTACCATTTTAGAAACTATAAAAAATTCTTCAACAAAATTGTAAACCATGTGCCAATAACAAAAAAATAAATTTTGTGATTTTCTTTGTTTAATTTCAGTTATTTGGACAATTAATTTGTTGGGGTATATAAAAAGGAATCTAATATCCTGAGCTTCAATAATGACGCCCTTCATAATTCGATATTGTATCTAAGTAGCCAATGCAAAATTTTATAATAATAATAATAATAATAATAATAATAATAAAAATTTATTCCCAACTTGTTTTACAAGATAATGTACATTGTTGTTTCTTGGAATTACTAACCATCGATAACCAGTTGTGATGGTTAGCAATACTGAATTTATAATTTATTATGTCTACTTCTACATAGTATTCTTTATATTTGGCGTGTTTTTTCAATATTCTTATTTTTTAACATTTACAATACACGTTTTTTTGAACACACAAAATACATAACCTAGCTTTAAATCATACAATAGATTTACAGAGATGCAATAGGCATATTACTTAGACAAATTTTGCTTGACTAAAAAGAGCGTCAAAGCCATTTAGGAAGAAGGTCTTTCAGTATCTATAGTAAAGGGGGAAATATTCTCTTACTATATTCATCTGCTAACCTATTATTAGTCTGCCCCCACGCAGCCTCTTTATCCGTTTCCCTCCTAGTTTGCATTTCCTTGGTATGCCTTATTCTGCCAACTCGATTCCAGATCCGCTCTTCCCAGCTGTGCCCCCCCTCCTTCACTGGCCACCGGAACCTCACCACCGCACAGCACTCGCCGTCCGCACCGCACCGCACGCGCTGCGCCGTGGCGCTGCGGAAGTGCGTACGCGTGCCTGCGCATGCGCTAGTGCGGTGGCGAGCGGAACGCGTGTCTAGCCGCACCCGTCCGCGCCTCCCTCCTCCCCCCCCGCGCAGGTTCCGATTCCAGGAAGGAGGAATGCACGTGGTTGCGGTGGCGGCGGCCGTTCAAAGCGCGTTCGCAGCCGAGCCGACGGGGGCACACGCCACGCCCCCGCGCGGTGGGTCGCGCGCTCGGCGCTGGCGGAAGCGTTGGCGGATTCTCGGAAACCTCCTTGGAATTCCCTTTCTTCTTCGCTTGTCTCTAGACTTCTTGCCTCTTGCTCATAGAACGAGAGAATTCCGCTTCTCATATAAGATAAGATGAGGCAATTTTATATTCGTAAACAAAGTGACGAGGTGGACTGATGGAGGAAGGGCCCACTGAACGTGTTAATCACAGTTTCACGAGTAATATTTTGTACGGGCGCATTTTTACATGAAATAATAGCCTTTTGAATTGCCATTAAAAAATGTCGTAGAAATGAAGGACAAGTCGAGATGTAGGAAACCCAGGATGGTTACCATTTTAAAAAAATAATCAATTTACTAAATTTTTTATTTAATTTTTTACAAACCTTATAATGTTATTACAATATATTATATATATTTATAATATGGTTGGACGTTATATATTATAATACACTATATTAACGTTTGGAAGGTAAAGAAATGCGTAATGATTAATTCTATTGCAATGCTATCTAAAAATAGCATGACACGATAATTCAAATGAATAGATGAAAGGTACGTATCACAATATCTATTCGTTATTATTATTATTATTATTATTATTATTTTATTATTATTTCACGCCATTAGCAGATCTAAGAATATTGCAATAGCTATGTAGTAACTAATTCCCTATACGGACATAAAAAATTTTACCCTGCAAATTTTGATTAGTGATTGCAAAAGCAACAGAACAATATGTTTATTAAAATACTGATATTTTCTTTTCCTCTTACACTCAAACTGCAACTTGCTACCTCTACAATCTGCTCGTGACATTGATCTCCTGTTACGTAATTATTTTAGTACTTCTCGGTAACATGTTATTAAAATGTAACGAAATACGATATTCAAGTACAAACAAAACGAGTGACTTGACTCTCGATAACAATTACAAAATAATGGAGTTACATAAAAATAATCACTTAGTCCTATATAATTGTTGTAATTATTTTCATCGAACGTCATTATCGAAAATACGGAAAATGATTCCTATTAATTAACACAAAATATTAATAGACCCAATCATAAGTTACATAATTAGAAGGTAAAGCAATATATCGTTTTTATGCACTTTTAGACAGAAAATGACTCTTTAACGTCATTCGACGTTCTATCGAAGATGTTGCCATTTACTTCGTCATTAACTATTCAACATTTACGTACAATTAAAGACGTTGTGTATATTCTTTTATTTTCTTTCATTAGAGTGCCAGGTTCTTTTTTTGTGTCTTGTCGATTGGACTGTATTTACATGAGCAAGACGTCATGAGGCAGGCAGATTGGCCTGGTGATCATTTGTCATGATAAGAGAATAAAAAAGTGCTGTGTTCAGAAAGGCTTGCATCTAATGACTGCACCTCTCATTACCTTCATATACAACGGTACAAACTAGGGGACACTTTAAGGTAAGATTATTACGCGTAGAAATGCTGAGCTGTACACTGAATGGATATATAGACTGATATAACGCACTATTTTTTCTCTCTCATTGACTTTTTTGATGGAAACGTATTACATTTCCTTGGTTACAGAGAAATTGCATTTAAAAAATTCTATGCATTATCAGCCCTTTTGAAGTCGTATTCCTTTGTTTCTTGTCTCATGTTTCTTTCATGATACGATTTCATATTAATATTTTTGCTCTAGCATACATCGTCCTTGAATAACGGTGTAAGGGAAAACGTAAAGATATTAACTGGGAAACCCTACTATCAATAATTTCGTATTCAGTTGATGTCAGAAGACCTAACGTCGTTTTTATACACACATTTGCATACACGGAAACACCACCTCAAATTCGGTAGGGAGACATCCATTAATATTAATGTGAAATCGCATCATTTATTTTACGTTCCTATTAGTTGCCACGCATTGTCATAACATAGAAGTTAGCTGTGAGAGAAAACATAATAATTCAATGTGACATGAAACATGCTGCATGGCTCTCCTTACCCGATACTGTGAGCGAGGACATGGTTTCAAAAATGATCTGGTGACTAAGTGATATCTAAATACTCTCTACAGTGAGTCGTCCAGTCACATGCTATCTACTTTGAAAGGGGATATGCTAATGTTCGCCTGCGTTGCCTCTGAAGAGGATTTCCAGTCCGATGTTACAACATCGTATAAAGAACAAAGAATTAAAAATGGGGTTGACGGATTGTGTATATTGTGAAAGCAGCAACGTGCAGAAACCAAACTGCTTCTGCTTCAAGTATGCTAACAGCACACAAAACCCAAAACCCGCCTTCTGATAAAGTAAACCATATCTCAATATTCAGCACCCAGTGACTTCAACCTTAAGATTTCCAAAGCTAATTGTTAGAATGAGCCAATGTATGACTTTCTGATTGTGAGTCGACTAATTCAGTTACAGGTTGTAACTTTAATTTGTGCGCGGCAGAAGAATTAGAATAACGTTACCTTCACGCGGAAGGTTAATGCACCGCGTGGCCTACTCTCGCGCGAAAGAGTCAGGCTGCAAAGCCAAAGGTCTCCTCTGGGGCGGCCTTCAAGCAAATGCAGCCCTGTCCAAAGCGCAATTATAAAATTACGGAAAGACGTGACTGCGAGTGGGAATTCACATTCTTTGAAATGATTTATGCAGATACTTCACTTTCTAAAGGTTTCCTTGCGTCAAAAAGAAATGACCAAGGATCTTTGTTGTAGGGCTTTATTTTAAGCATCCGTCAAAATAAAATAAAAGTAAAAGCATCGTAGTTCCAAATATGCCTAGCTATTCATAGCATGACGTAAATGTCTGGTATTACAGAAGGAATATCGATACTCCCAACACTCATTGTTAACTTTTGTTCGTAAAACGTACATGTAATTAATTTTTAATATTATGCTAGATTGTCTCATTGTTGTCGCAGTTTTACCTTTGAAGAATACATCCAATACAGCCTCTCCATCACTTTTATACATTTCACAAAGTAGATAATGTTTAGCGAACGTGTCACTCATCATTGTACGTGCTCCCTCAACCACTCCACCATTGAAGATAGGATTATTAAAAACCTTCCGCAAATCGCATTTGCGCTTTATCCCCTCTTCGACCGGTAGACTTCTTCACCACGACACCAAGAAGTAGAAAGTGAACGCGCTTCCCTCAGGCACGGATCGCTCCCCCTCCTTATCAATAATTCCGCGGGCAGAGGACATCAGACGTAACGCCCCCAATCCGTCTACTGTATTTGCCGACTGGTAATGCCGTCTAAAAACGACCATTTGGACAGAGGTCAAACGGACTTAAGCCATCTTAAATTCCACCCCCCTTCTCAAAGAAAGAAGCTTCATCTCAGGTATTATTTATTAATTAACAAACACACAAATCGTTTGTTTTTTACTCAGCGTATAGGAGCATCACTATCACTAAGAGATCTTATAAATTATTGGATTCTATTATTGTATTCCTATTATTATTATTATTATTATTATTATTATTATTATTATTATTATTATTATTATTATCATTGTTGTTGTTGTTGTAATTTAAATCTTTGCGTGTTTAAGGATGATCTACTTAGCAGTTCGAATAACATTTTGCAGCGAATAGCAAGTTGTGAAAACTAATCAACAAAAGGTAAACTCCTATTAAATTGGTAATTTTATTAGACTTGTGAAATATTAGGCAAGTTTGAAATAAAATCGATGGCGGGAAAACTTTCATCGTATCATATTTATTTGCATTTATATATTGAGCATTAAGTATTTTCATTTTATCGCGTTACCTCTGATTTCTCAATCTTTATACAAACAGAGTCTGTTCAAGTATTGGGATGACTTAGTTTATACATAAATCAAACGTTTATGAAATTTAAATATTTACTAGGTTACTTTTCTTCTTCATCTTGGGCCATACAAAAAGAACATTAGTAACCACGTACAGTTAAATGACATTCGACTTTCCTGAAATTATGAAACGATGAATAATTTAGATTGAAGTACGTTATTTTAGCACGATTTAATAAAACATGTAAACATCCGCCTTACGCTGGATTAGGATCCACAACCCTTGCAAAGGTGTCTGCCGCAAAGCCATCCGTTCTTTGAGTTCAGCAATAAATTAGTAGAAAATCCAATGAGTTGGGTTCACCGCAACGCTTCGCCGTTGCAGCTGGCCATATCGACAGGTGCAGCCACTGCTGAACATGACGCGCGCTTTCTGAGCGCGCGGCCTGGGCGCGTTGACGGCGCGCTTGGGTTTCCCCATCGTGTTCCGCAAGCGCGCAGGAGCGCGTGTGACTCCATCCTCCATTGAGGGCCCCGCCCGCCCGCCCTACTCCGCCCCGTGCCGTGCGGTGTGGAGCCAGCCAGTCACGCGGTAGCATCAACAACCCCCTGCGTCCACTTTCTTGCGACCGTTAAGTGGCGGTACTCGGCGACGACAGCATGACGAAGGCGAAGTGGCTTGCAGACGCACAGCTCTTTGCTCTTTGCACTTTGGAGCTGTTCGTGCCGGCAGAGCGTCTCCAGAGGGTCAAATGCCTCTAGATGAGATTCAAGGCTCCTCTGAGAACTTCTTTCCTGGGAAACTTCAAAGCGTCTTGAGAAGCGCGAAACTGATGCGGTAAGCTGATACTGCAGAGTTCACGATTGAATAAGATTTTTGATATGACTTTGACGTCCATTGTCGACAATCTTGAAGGAAACTAATACACGACCAAGTTTTTTATTCCTTGAGAACTTTAAATCTTATCGTGTATCTTTTTACTTTTCCACCAATGTCAAAATCTAAAACGAACGTTTATCTTCAAGCTTAATAAATCGTGTGTTGTATTTTAAAATTTTTATAAAATATTTATCAATAATTCCATCTCTGTGGATGCAGTAAATAGAGAGTTCTTCCTGAAATGACATTGTACACTGGCCGGTGTACACGCACTCAGTCGGGTGCGTTCCATCGAACAGAGGTACATTGCAGTGATGCCGCTCCGACACGTTGAAATGCCACACAACCAGCAATGCTCAAATGTTAGGGTATCCGACAGAGAGCTAACTCAGGAGAGGACAATGTACACTAAAAGCACAAGGGTGGGCGTGGCATTTTCGCTCATTCGCCATTCGTGTGTCTAAATAGGCATGTGACTGAAGCTGCTCTTTAGAAACCTACGCCTCTGGAAATTTAAAGGGGCAGGAAATTGACATGGATTCACGGCTTTAGCAAGGGACCAAAGCATTTGAAAGTCATAAACGGAAATGAAACAAAGATAGTAAAAAAACAATGTATTTGACTCAGCTGAAAATAAAAACTTTTAATCGCTGCTTTCATGTTGAGGGAAAACATTGCAACGTACAGAATGCCTTTGTCATTTATTATTTTCTCTACGCTTGTAGTTTTGCAACCCGTCTTGCACAATTTACGATTGTATGTGTATTGAACGTGTGTTTTTTACCAAGATCTCATGAATAAACAAAGCGAAACTATAAACAATATTACCCAAAGAATGCTCTAAAAACAAAACAAACAAACCAGTACAAACACAAAAGACATCGATCGATGTTTCCTATGAATCTATATCAATGGCAGGGTTACAGAGAGAAGAGAAAAGGTGTTTTTGAGAAAATATTGTTTTTAAAATTGCTTTTATTTCACTCAAACTTACATGAAAACTCAGATTTAAAAAATGTTCATGACCTAAAGATCTAATTAAAAAAACAGATTTTATTGGAACAAAATCTATCTTCAATAGGAGTTGGAGGAGACTTCAAAACAAATAAACTTTTGTACTTTCGAAAATTCGAAAATTCAATGAACATCGGACACGCCATTTTTAAGGCGTAAGGTGTAAAACGTAAAGTGACTTTCCTCTAAAAAAATCTTCCGAAACAAAATATTTTTAAAAAATTGGGCCATTTTGACAAAAAGTTGACAACGTCTTTGAGGTTTTATGAAGTACTCTCAAAAATAAAGTATTCGTTCCCAAAATTGAAGGGGATTGTTAGGAAAATATCAGCTAGATCGTTAGGAAAAATTTATTTTAGTGTAATCTGCTTAAGATATAGCCGCATGGATTGTTCACAGACGGACAGACGTTTTGCCATAAACCAATTTTTTGTATCAAGTACCAACAAAATGAGGATTACGACTACACAACGTTAGAGGAAGTAAATAAGGAAGTAACTACAGTAAATAGGAACAAAAATTATTCATTTTTTGGAATTGAGGAACCTACATTACATTTTTTCTGCCAAAAAATTACCTTTTTCCGCTGCAGCAATACATAACATTCTCTATTTTTTAAAATATACTTTACCGGAACAAATATAAACTATTTTAGTATGTCATTATCAAAATGTAAACATACATTTTCGAAGCGTTTGTTTTCGAATTCGAGTTCAATAAATTTCTGTGTGATAGTATCGTTTTGGACAACAATTTTGCAAAAACGTTATCAATTTATTCTTCAGCATGAATGTTCAAGATACATTTCTTAACTCTAATATAAAGGCAGGAAATTTCATAATTTGCATGGTCACATTCCAATTCAAATTGAAATGTTGCCTTAATATTACAATCGTGTGGGTAACTGACTATCTATTGTTCTACCTACAAAAATTGACAAACATAAACATTAAAAAAAATAAAGGATGTGTGAAATCCCAAAACTATACGAAAAGTATTTGAAAAATCACGGAAGAGCACGCGTGGTTTTTAGTATCAGCCCTTAAGCATGTACAAGCTCGCCAGCATCCATTTGTCTCTTCGAAGTGATTATCATTCGCGGATTCCATTTACTAGTTGTCTAAATCACGACTGTCTCCAATAAGAGTCGTGTGTTCCCGGTATCTAGCTGAATTTAAGACATCGCAACATTTCAACACTTTATCACACATGGCAATTTCATTTCATGCTATGGCGAATTGAAGAAATCAGTAAAATAACAAGTACACATTTTTGATTTCAAACCATTTAGTGTCTTTAAGAACTAAAGTCGCGTTTGGCTTTTCAGGCATGGTAAAATAATACAGCCGATCTGGCTGGCCGAAGTGGCTAAGAGCGTGTTCCGACTCAGAACTTCGGTCGGAAGGGTCGCGGGTTCGAGCCCCACTGGGGCGTGGTTGTTTTCCCCCTTGTCGCGTTCTGCCGATTCCGGGTCAGAGGCCGCTAGTGTGTTTGTGTCTTATGTATGGTCGAATATGCGTCCAATCGGACGTAAAGTATAACCGGCTGTCGGCTGGAAAAAAGTCTTAGGAAAACAATAAAACTTCGAACTCCACCATCATGAAATACAACGTTGCAGAAAAACATCTACTTTGGGAGAAACGAACATGATTGGTAAACACCCCAAATTCCTAATCTAATCCTATGACTTGTGAAAATTCGGCCACGCATTGGATTCCCTGTAACCGCCGTATCATTAACAGCTCCACTACGCTACGTAGGGGCCGCGTTTTCGTTCGGATGTGATTCACCGCGCGCCGGGTTCCTAACCGGCTTCTCCGTTAGCTGCCAAACGCGCGCGCGTCGGTCGTGCATCAGCCTTTCGCACCGTCTCCCGCCCCACCCGTCTCCGCGCACCCAGCACCGCTCCGCCCGTCCCGTCCGTCCCTACCGCCAAGTCGAAGAAGCGGGCCAGCCGGACCTGCCTTGGCCGGTGGCCGTGGGCGGACGACGCACGACAGGGCGGTGCAGGCGCGCGCGCGCCTACGTCACGGGCGATCGCGCCGGCGCGGTGCGGCGAAGACGCGAAGAACGTGAAAGTTTCGCCGCAGCCGCCCACCCCTGGCGCCGCGAATTAGATGCGGGCGCTCGCGGTGATGGAGGAGCTAACGCGTGGAGCGGCGCGGCCCGGTAGTCACGCGGGTGTGGTCGGTACACGGGTAACGAGACTTCGAGATCGCCGTGGACCAGCGATGCTACGAGCTGTGTTCGTGGTTGCTTGGTGGGGTGCAACACAGAGGGCTACAGGCTGCAAATGTCAGTTGACGTAGGTGTGAGCTCTCTCCAGGAAGAGATACTGGGCGTTGGTTCACATTAACTCTTCTTCGTGGAACAGGTTGCAATTTAAAATTTAATGACGAAATTATCAATGCACGAGTAAAAATACATGAGGTTGTGTCTTAGCAAATACGATGCAATTATTAAAAGCGTTCGCCAGGTGTAAATATATTCCTCCCTACCGCATTAGATGAAGATGTCACTGATTAAATATCAAGAAACGAATTACGATATGTCAAAGAGTGACAGTTCTGATAGGATGACGTAGACAAGACAGATTACATTAATGTGATAAATCAAAAAATAAAAAGGTCCGTTATTTAGACAATTCATCGTATCAACAAGAGTAGAGTCGGTGTAGCAGAGGCGTCATTAAGAGCAAAGTAGCAAAGACAGTGGCGTTGTTAGTAAAGTGACAGTTGGTGGCTGCCCCGCCCCCAGTTGCGCCGGGAGTCTCCGGGGGAGGTCGCCCCGTTCCCTGCCCTGGTCAGGGCTCGCACGCATTCAAAGCGCAGGTGCTGCACGCTTTGCTGCCCTGAATTTGCAGCGCTTACGGCACCAGAGCGTTCTCGCGAAACGCGACCTTTCTGTGCTTCTCCTTTATTGCCAAACGCCACCTCTGCCGCTGAGTCGAGATTTTGTATGCGCGCAATTGGGGAGGCTCTGAGTTACAGGTCAGGAAGAATCGTTGAGACAAGGATTCTTCACGATGAGTTTGGGAAGCAGAAAGGTTAAGCAAGTGAATAATGACCAAGAATGAAAGCTACCGTGATTGTAACAACATCCCAAAATTTTTCAAGGAATCAGAGACTAAAACATATGGGTCCACTTTGTCAGGATCCGAAATATTTCTATCCTTTCTTGAAATGTTACATAATTATTTTTTGTTTTTTCTTTAAAAAGTACTAATATAAATTATACCTTCTGTAAAAATGCGCCTATGTGTATATATCATTTTAAATTTATAAAAAGTACATCAAGTGTGAGAGAGACTGGCAGAGAGGTTACAAATATACAGAAAATGTAGAATGTGGTAAAAAACAATAAAAGATGTAATTAAATATGAATTTTTTGTCAACATCTTTTATATCAGATGCTAGTCGTCTATATACAACATTTACTTCTCTCTCACTCTCTCTTTTTCAACATCTAATGGAACTTAAGGGAATGCAAGTGTAGTTCAGCAAGGTAAAACAGCTAATTTTGTAAAGCATACACAAAGAAATAGAGACGTAGATAATTATGCCTCATGGCTGCATCATATGTGCCGAACGCCTAATGCCAACTATCAGATATTTCTTTAAATATTGCACCTTATTGCAAACGGACTACTTCAACCGTAAGGGACTCTATTGGGATTCACAAGTCCTTGAGTTTGGGGTTTAGCTACAACTCTGAAGCGCTGACTCAACGTACGAAGCAGGAAATTACATCGTAGATACGAAACCGCAATGAATCAGTTTTCTTTACTCATAGGAAATTCCGCAGAAATAGTGTTGCCAAAATTTCTCAAGATAAACTCTTGCTTTTGAAAGTGTTGGTCGTCAAGTAATACTCGTATGTTCTTATGGTCGAGAATTGTTTACGTTTTCTTCTTTTCCGTTGTTTGTCCTTAGACCTCACTAAGACCGCCTTCGAATCTTGAGAGAGCATATCCTACATTTTCTGAAAACTGTGTAGAATTTTCCTGAAAGCAAGTTAATTGTGTTGAACTGCTACAACAGTCATACAAAAGACGTATACCTTTTTATTAGGAACGCTTCTTTGTATCACCGCGAAAATAAAATTATGACACTTTTCGAATAAGACCACCATTAGAATGTTTTATTTCTTTTATTGTTATAATGGAGACTGCAACAGATTGTATAGACAAAACACATATTTTTAGAAAAAAAATGTACCTTGAATTATCTAGCATCCGAACATTATCCATCTGACGCTGGTTCCTTAAAAGAGAAAAGAAATCCTTTCCACCTCAGTAATTAGCATGAACGTGCTGCAAACATCTCCATAAACGTTCAACGTGTTGATGGGGTTAATTACAAGGCTCTGCGGCTACCGCGCAGCGTTTGAATGAGAAGAGACTGCAATTTTGGCGTGCAATGCTTCATTTAAATGTCATGCAATGACGCCAGCAAGGTTGCAATGACACCGCACGCAACACATATCGCGCACAACTTCCCCACTGATCCTCGCATGTTACAAGTGTGGGAAATGTAAAATGTCCAACAACAGTGGTTTCGGGGCTTATTAAAGTTAGTTATGAACTATTTCTTTTTAATTTCTTCCTCTCTCGATTCGATACATCTCTTTTTAAAGAATGCTCTTAAAAACCATCGTTCAAACTACGTGTTCGTAAGTCTCAATGTATTTCACGAGAAGAAAGAATCGTGATACGAGAGGAATAGTAAAGTCAACAATAAATACGGAGGCATTAAACGCCGAAAGTTCTTGAAGTTGAGTTAATTAACGACTTTTGGGAAACGTTACTTTTAATTTGTAAATTTTATTTTTTACTCATGAACTTGAATTTTTACAAAAAAAAACAGTCTTCTAAACCTGAAATGAAATTACAAATGAATTGGCAGAATATGATTGATTTCCCAAAAATAAAATGCCAACTTCTCACCCCCTGCGAAGTCTCACTTATGTGACCCCACGTTTCGCTCGAAAATAATTTTTGACTTTGAACGTAAGTCATACATCAGAATGCTCAATCATTAACATTTTAAGAATGTACATGCATATAAAGTCTTTAAAAATATAATTTTTAGGGTTTTGTTCCATTTTCCCTTTTATTTATGTGTTTTAGTAACAAATTATTTGGCTGTCCATCAAAATGCATACTCTTGACTTATTTTTGGGCTTCACACATTTTTCCGTTAAATTTAATTTATCAATAAGGCCTCTGGTAAGTTCTTTTTATTTTTCACCGTAGAACGTCAGCAGTAAAAACAGTACGGACAAACTGGGGTTTTTCCACAGAGACACACTTATTGTCTGGTTCCGGTAATAAAAAAGTGGATACATATTGTTCCTATAGTACAAAAATTTCTTTCTCTAACACCTTGGGTAGTCAGAATCCCTTTTTTGTATGTCGCTGACAGCAAAGTTGACTGACGACAAAGCGTCCGTGTCCGTCTATTTTCAACCTCCCTTAGACTTTTTTTTTTTTCAAAATTGATATTCCTCAATCGATCTGAACGAACACGACGGTTTGCAAGTTTTAAAATTAAATTTTGATTTTGGGGTTTTTTAAAAGAAGCTATACAATTTTCAGAAGAATGTCTTCAAATACTTTGATTAAACTTTGTCCTCAGGTAGCGTGAAGAACGGTTAAAGAATAACGCTCCATGGTTTTCATTGAAATTTCTGTCCTTTTTCGGAAATTGGGTTTTTCTTTGTTTTTAATGAAATGTATTGCTCAAGCTAGTTTTGAAATAATGTCACGTAAAATTTTTTTGAAAATATGAGTAATTTTCGCTAATTTTCAATAAATATTGGTAATTTTAAACAATTATATTCTAAAAAACGACTAAATTTTATCTTCAAACTTTAAAGGGAAAAATGGAGCTGGTCCATTTTCGTAAACTCTATATTTTGAAATTTGCAAATAATTAACATTGCAAAGTACATTATTGATGATGATATTTTTTTCTGAAATAAAATGTTCTTCAATAGATCTTTAAATAACGTCATGTGAAAAACACAAATATTTTCAAGTAATTTCTGCTTAATTTGAAATTTTAAAAAAAATCTCAAAAACGATTTCAAATTTTTCTTTAATTTATTCCACTATACAAAAAGGCGCGTAAAATTGCTCAGGTCTAATTTTCGTTGAATTCTTTAATTTTTTCAAAATTGCAAAAGCTAGAAACAATGCGAGATAATATGTGCAGTTGAAGTACTTTTAGTGAATGCTCATTTTTTTAATAATTATTTCGCTGCATGTAGAGAAAGTTTTTTAAGTAATTATTTCCACTTTCGTATGTAACCGGTTGCAAGCTGTCCCAACCGTATATTTAGTAGAACCAGTGTTTTCAGTTTTTGCGTTAGGAACATTTTAACTCTGGTTATCGTAATATGGTTATTAAAATAATTTTGAAGATTTGGTGCCGTGATTAACACAAAAAAAATATACGAAATGGCAATATCATTACATGAATTAATTTAATTACGTAATAACTAATTTAGAAAATCACATCATCATCATATAAAATGAGTTTCCTCCAGCTACATTCATGGAGAATGTTTGAATTTTGAAAATTCGTGTTTATCTCGTACTTTAAATTTTTTTTGGGTTTTTTATTTTAGAATCAATATTTATTGTGATTTGAATATATATTTAAGTATCTACTTCTTATTCTTACTACTTATTATTAAAAATGTTTATAATAATCACTATTTAAACAAGTAAAATTTGCCATAATGATAAAGGGCACTGCCATGATTTATTGGGCCAATTATACCGATAAAGATTCCTTTCACTGAAAATAATGAATATTTTCTAGATATAAGGCTTTTGTTCGCAAAACCTTTTGTTTGACCGCTTTAAAACAGAACGTAAGGTTGAACCGAGTGGCGTATAGTGCCGCTGAAGGGCCTCAGTCCATCGTGCGGAGTCTGCTGCAAGTGCGCTCTTCCGCTGGCCCGGGCCCCCCTTCTGCTGCTCCCCCCCCGCCTGCCCCGCCCCTTTCCCGTCCTCGTCGCCTGGGGCGCCGAGCGAGAGCAGCGCGGGCGGCGCGGGCGACGAGCGTCGTAACGTCGAACGGGTACTGCTGCGGGCGTTAACTCCCGCGCCCCGTTCGCTTTGCGACTGCAGACCCACCCGCGCCGCCGCAGGCGTCCCAAAAGACACCGGGGCCCAGTCGTAACTCGGCCGCGCCCCGCGCCGCGCCGCACCACGCCGTTGCTTCCCCTGGAACTCCCCCGCTCCCGCCCCCGCCTCCGCCCCCGCTCCCGCCTCCGCCTCCGCCCCCGCTCCCGCTTCCACCTCTGCCTCCGCTCCGCTCCAGCTTACCTCTGCCACCACTCCGACCGCTCCGACCGTCCGTTCCGTTCCGTCCCATCCCGTCCCGCCGTCATGTCCCGTCCGTCCGTCCGTCCGTCCGTCCGTCCGTCCCGTCCGTCCCGTCCGTCCGTCCCGTCCCCTCCCCTCCGTCCCCTCCGTCCCGTCCGTCCCCTCCGTCCCCTCCCGTCCCGTCCCGTCCTCCTTTCCCCTCCGTCCGTCCGTCCCCTCCCGTCCCCTCCGTCCCGTCCGTCCCCTCCGTCCCGTCCGTCCGTCCCCTCCCGTCCGTCCTCCCGTCCGTCCACGTCCCGTCACGTCCCGCTCCCGCTCCCGTCCCGCTCCCGCTCCCGCTCCCCTCCCGCTCCCGCTCCCGCTCCCGCTCCCGCTCCCGCTCCCGCTCCCGCTCCCGCTCCCGCTCCCGCTCCCGCTCCCGCTCCCCGCTCCCGCTCCCGCTCCCTCCCGCTCCGCTCCGCTCCGCTCCTGCTCCTGCTCACACCCTCCGCTTCTCTCTTGTCTGGTCCTAGCTCCGTCCGACCTGCCGCAGTGGGCCCCACACGCTCTCCTTGTTCCCTGCCGCATCACCAATTCTTTTTCACCTGGGAGGTTTTCTCCATTCATCGTACTTAACCCACTTTAACGCTATGCCATGTCGCACCTGCAGGTTTCTTCTCTCCCCTCTCTTTTGCCTCCTCAGACTTTTCGTTCTGTAACATCACTGCCCTATCTTACTGTCCCTACAAACTCTCTTTTTTTCCCTCAAAATTTGCCCCTTTTCCTTGCCAATTTTCCCCAAACCCTTTCTCAGCCCGGTTCTCCGTGTCCTACCAACTCTTTCCCACCAATGTTTCTTGTTTCTCTTCGACATAATTTGAATTTTATGTCTGGAGCACTCTTTCTTCTTCTATTAATGCAACATGCTATTCAGTTCTAAAAAAATTGCTCCTTACTCTTAATTTTGACATATACAATTTTTTCAAATTTTTTGCCTGTATCCGACTTAACCTCAATAGAGCCACATTTCACATTTTCTTTCTCCAGTTCTTCTTATCTCTTCACACATCTCTCTGCTTGTACCCTTCTTATCGTTATCGGTTCAGTATCCCTCCTTGTCATTCCATTACGTCTCTGTGTACCATTATTTCTCACTTTCTAATCGTTCTTTGGTTTCAAAGGGACCCATCTCTTACTTACCTGCGTTCCTTGTGATGTCGCCGGGTTTGTCCGCTTCTCGGCCCAGTAGGTTTTGTTGTAGTTGTTTTTATTCTAATCTCGAGACAGGCCGGCGAGCGGAAAATTTGTGGGTTCCCTGCGGCGGCCCCTTATGCTGCATTGCGCTTCCCAAAGGGAAAAACCCCGGAAGAGCGCGGGTGCGGGCCCCCGAGCAGGAGGCCAGGCGTCCGCCGCGGCCTTACCTGCCCTCGTGGGACACGGCCCGGGACTAAAGGTTCGCGGAATTGAAAGACACAAATAGACTCCGCCCCCCTCCCCCCGTCCCCGGCGAAGGACGCCGACGCAAACGTCCTTTCAAAATCGCTCACCATTTGACAGTGGACTCTTAGAGATCCGCGACATTCCTTTGACATGTTGATCCTGCGACGTCTTTCAATATATGTTAAGGGCGCTCTTATTCCCGGGAATTGCGCACCGAGTTGTCTACGGCCATCGATTCGACGAAAAAGAAAATCCATGAACTGGAGTCGTTCTTTGACATTTTGGAACCGATGGCTACCGGAAGGACGTGAAAGAGAAGGGACGGAAACAATGATGATAAAGAAATGGTTAGAAGAATTTCAAAACGAAATATCTCACCTGCCCTCTGGGATTAAAATAGGGGCCCCATGGGGAAATCAAAGTTAAATTTTCTCTTCGAAACAAACCCGTCAATCATCCCTTCCTTAAATGATGTAAAGAACGTACTTCAATGATTTATGAACTCTCTATTATTGGTGAAATATGATTCAGGTACAAAATCAGGAAAGGAGAATTTGCCGACTCTGAGTCGGGTAGCACAGTAGTCTCGTGTTTATACTTCCGGTTAAGAACAAAAAAACTTCTATGTTCAGTCTCACTACATATGTGCCGGAATGTGTTAAATTGTAATGCGACAGAACGCACTGCTAATCGCATATTTATTAAGAATATAATTGTGATATTGACCTTCACTCCAACCTGGTCTTCAGAATCTGCTCACTTGGAAATTGTACTAAAGGAGGAAACATTAAATTTCAAATTCAGGACTTATATCACTGTAAGGAATGTGATTCAAGATTTATAGTAAATGTGAATGACTGATCCAAAAATTGGAAAATATATTTCTGGTACTGTGTGTTCCACTGAGATAGAGATGGGTAGTGTCACAATCTGAGAACACCGCTGCCGTGATGTCGTAGACCTCCGGCAATCATCCCAAATTTGGGTGACCAGGAGAAGCCAAGATTCATGGCCTTCCTCAGAGCTGAAATGTCCCGTACTGAAATCGACTCTTCGTCACCTTTCTTAGACACTTCAGCTCTGAAGAGAAGACCACGAACGTCGAAGCGCTAAAGGTCCCCAGACAGCCCTCCCAAGTTCACTGACAAGCAAGAGTATTGTGGGAAAGCTGAAGTGGTATTGTTGATGTAATTACGATGAAATAATGGAAACCATCTCCGTCAACTTATAGATTTATTAGAGCGCCGGATTTGTTGTGTGGCAGACGTCTCCGACAAAGCCGGCTTTCGACGCTGCCGACATCATCGTCTTCTGTGTGTTGTGAACGTCAGTTGACGGAAATGAGTTCCATTATTTCATGAAGCAGGGGGTACTCACGCATGTCGGAGAAGTCGTCGACGGGATGATCTCCTTGAAGGGAGCTCCGGGGCGGGCGGTCCAGCACCAGTGCCGGTGCGCAGCAGCACCGTCCACGCCTCGTTGTGGAAGCAGACGATGACGGAGGTGGCGGGCAGGTCGGCGTTCGGGAGGTAGCGGCCCAGCTCCTGCCTCGCATCAAACCGCCGCGCTCGTTAGAGCTACGCTCACCATCGCCGCCAGCAGCAGCCGCCCCCTTCAAATATTCAGCGGTCGGCCAGCGGGCGCAGCCCCTAAATCCAACCCTTCCCCTCCCCTACAACCCCCCCGCCCGACCCGCCCTCTTAAGCACCTGCTTCGTCAAATTGCTCCCCCTCACCAATAATAGCCCGCCTTCTAAAAATAATATCCCGCAGTGCATATGGGCGCCGGAGTGATGCAGCTGGCTTAGAGCGCTGGGCTTTATAAATTAGTCGAGCTTTACTTGTACGGTACCGTACCCTTATTGGGACTTATTTGAGCCGTTCTTTTGTGCTGTGGTCATTATCAACTCGTTTCACCTACTGGAGGCTCAGAAATCGGCTAACGTTTGAGATTTGATTTCATTTATTTGTTTCAGCTTTCCACTCGCTTTATGGGGTCCCACATCTCTGTGTAGAACGTCTTTGAATTAATATCTTAAATGTTCATCAGTAGCTCAACACATTTTACATGCACGAGTTTCTCGTGCATCATAATAACCACATATTTCTCTGAGTGAAAAACGAACAAAAATATTTAAAACAGATATTCAAATCATTAATGAACAAACATCACTATCTTATTCATTCTATACGTGTGCTATTGATTTGCTTCGTCAAACATGAAAAGACAACGCAACGCTTTAAAAAAGAAATGAAAAATGTGGCTGTGGTTGTCAGAGGATGAAGATCAGGTAATTTTAAATCAATTTTCTTTGTTCCAATAAATGCGAGTAATTAGACGTAAATACCTATATTGATTCTCATGATGAGGTCTCGTCCTTAATTGTAATCGTTTACCTGCAATTATCCCTTATTTCTGAGAGGAAGGTAGTTGTTGCGAGCCGTACAAGTGCTGGGTGGTTATTGAGTATTTTTTTTAGAATTGACTTGCGAACGAAATAAAGGCACTTACTCTTTTCCCAGTAGTCAATGTGGGCATTTTTATTATAAGGTGAAACGGTTTCCTAGAACTCAGTTAAGATTCTACGACACTTCAAAGTACGTAAATATATCAATATACTACGTCACTAAATGTGACGGAAGAATATTGCATTTTTGATGAAACAAAATTCTTTCATTGCCCCCAGATGTTACAAAAATGATATACAATAAATAAAAAAAAGTAAAATTTTCGTGTAAACATCTAAAGATGAACGGAAGAAGCTCTGAGTAGGATTATCAACATTTTATGTTGTTTAATATTCTACAGAAAAAAAATCAATCTTTGAACCATCTCATATCTCATACTCGTTTGGGATTGTAACTGGTTTCTGCTTGAAAAATCAAAGAAAATTACCAGGAATAATCTTTTGATGGGATAACAAGATATCATACGCAGAAGCGTCCTGGGGAAAACATGGAGCCTGGATCAGTAGATCCACGAGGACCCGTTGTTTCTGACAAAGTTCTTCTCAATATATTATTATTATTATTATTATTATTATTATTATTATTATTATTATTATTATTATTATTATTATTATTATTCTTTTATATTTCAAAGTGAATTATTTTCCTACGAAAAATTTTTTTTAAAAAATGTATTGAAGGAAAATAAATTTTTGCACTTTTTCCCAGGCACCACTTAAGTGGGGACTGGGGCAAGTTCCCCCAGCTCCCTCCCCCTCGGACACTCTGATCACACGTATTCGCGAGTGCTCCCTCCCTCTTGTACGTTCATCCTCGTAAATTCGCGTTGCCTTGGCGGAGATGAGTTCATCCCGTTCGGGCACCGCCGGCTCAGGGAAGGCAACGACTCTCGCGGCAGCAGAGCAGGGGTGGCACTGCGCGCTTCGCGTCCGCCTCCGCTTGCGTTTTCGAAACGACAGTTTCCAACTGCAAGCTCCCCATTGTTTGCGGCGCGGCGGCGAGGCGAGGCGAGGGCGCGGGCGACTCAAGCACGCAGACACGCAGTCGCAGGCGCGGACGGAGGCGCTCCTTACGCGGCGCGGGGGGCGCTTGTTGCCATCTGCCACCTGCCGCCGGGCCCCCCACCGCCCCCCCCACCGCCTGCCCGCGCCCTCCGGTCTGTCACCTCAAACAACTCCCTTCCATTCACCGGAGGTCGCTACACCTCGCTCTTTTGGACTCTTCCTCAAACTGAGGGTAAACTCCTGAGATTCCATTTTACTTTCTCGCCTTAAGAAGAAGATGCTTCGTAAGAGAAAGTTATGTAATCATGCGCCGAAATTGGCGATATTTTAAAAACTGTTTTAAAAATTATCAGAACTGTTGCTTGGTTCTTTTGATTTTTATTTGAAAACCTTTATCATTTCTTTTATTTAATTCATCAGTTGTGGTTGATGATTTACTAGTCTTTCACGTATAACTTCGGTTGATGTAATTACTCTGAAAGGTCACAGACCCAATACGAAAGGAAATAAGCGGATTTACTCATTTCGCTACTGTTCAGTTGGTCTGTCTTTTTTTACTTCATTCAGTTAATCTGTCTACTACAGCTGGCACCGAAGTTTTCTTCATGCCATTTGAAATACTATATAATCGATTTCATGAACTTTTTGTTTACTTCTTTTCACTGATCAATCAACTAAAACAGTTGATTACTTACTCATATTTGTGTCAATCCCATGCATTGGCATTGGATTTGTAACTATCATCACAAAGTTAAAACTTAATTTAATAGTGTGTTTGAGGTGAGAGTGTGTTTGAGAGTTTGTAGGAGGTTTGAATGTCATGTCATTTACATACGTTGGTGACAAAATTAAAAATTACACACTTCCAACGTATTGTTGTGAACATCTAAAGTTTCCATCAATATTTTCCTTCAGTCCTTTCCCTTGATTTCAATATGAGTAGCTCACATTTTGAAAATGGTTGAATTTGGTTGTTTCTACACCATCATGTACAACGACATGCTTATTTAGGATGGTGGAATTTCTGGCAGAAGTTGAAAATTTTAAGATGCCTTTACAGACGATTGAAGGAAGCGCTAACAGGCAGATGAGTGGTGGAAGGGCGAACAGACGGATGGGTGTTGGGGCAAAGGCAATATAAGAATTGGATTGTGGATGGTCGTTCGGGGGCCGGGCGAGTGGTCAGGCGAACGAACGGGAACCACCGACTGATGAGCAGTTGACCGAGTAAGGCCAGAAAATCTACGTATGATCACATAACAGATGAACAAATTGACCGGAATATTGAGAACAGGAATACCACTTTCCCGGGGAAAATTTAACAGCGGGAGAAAAAAATTGCTTTGTGTGATTCACATGACGGCGCGCCCTTTAAGCGTTCCGGAGCGGTCTGCCGCCGCCTGAAGCATGGACGTATTTGTAAACTATTCTCCGCGTCGATTCTAACGATTTCATGCGCGGAGGCCGACGGCTCCGGCGCAAAACGGCGCGCCCCCGAAAGCCTTCAGTGCCTCATTACCTGCTCAACGGAACGATCCGTCGACTTTCCAAACCATGTTCTGGCTTTTCATTGGCCATATCTGAATGCTTTTAAATTGTTCATTTTTCAAAGATTTCGGAAAATATCATTGAACATATTTTATATATTGAGATAAATCATCATCACTCATTCTGTATTATGTGTAGTAAACGACCTGGCAACTTTCTGTAACATAACATTATACTATTATTTGACTTACCAAAAAAACAAACGAATTAGAATTCGCTATTGTTCAACCAAGTATTATGCCTGAAGCACAACATGTTTACATAATTGTCTGAACATATTAAGAAATGACCTGAAACAATAGATACTTCATAGTGTCGGGTGTTCATCCATGAAAGTGTAAAATTACAAGTTTTCTAGCATTATGACACAAAATTTACTTATAACAATGTCGTGGAGCTCCACTTTTGCATCCGAAATACACAAAAAATACACATGTGTGTAAGACTCAGACATTTGACCTCTTTGCGCCAAACTCATGATAACGAGAGTACCAACCAGTTGGGGCGTAAAAGAAAGACTATGAACATAGAAACAGGAGAGCGCGCCCAATGTGGCACTGAAAAACAAAGTAGAGGGGAAATCAGACATGATTTATTGCGATAGTACAACAGTGGCGAATGGCCTCCAGGGAGTAGGAAAGAAACAAAAAAGGCCAATGATAAGACTGAATGAAATTTCAAGACTGCGTGTGAACATGTTACCAGAGCAGAAGGAATTGGAAACAACAATAATCAGGAACTGTGACCTCTTTACAAAGTACGTCGAAAACAGGAAATTAGAAGCAGATGAACTGCCACGCAAATCGACAACTGCCATTTTTATAAAGCGTATTTTCTTTATTAATTTTTTAAAAGATGAACAAGTTTTTTTTATTTTAAACGCTTGGTAAAATCAAATTGACGTAGGCTCATTAAGCATTATATTCAGTTATTTGCACAAAAGCAATAAAATATAAAATGAATTTAGATTTATCTTTCAGTTTTTGTTGTTTTTGTTTGTTTGTTTTTGTATTTTAACCCTGTACATTGACGCTTTCGAGTCAGGCAGGAAAAACTTTTAACGAGAATTAAAACAAAATTTTGGGATTGTTGATCTTTCAGAATTGACAAAAACAGCAAAAATTCTGGTTGATGTTTAACATATCATCCTTCAAAATATATAAATAACTAAATATATAAAAAGATATTGATGTTGAATATTCGTATTTCCGAGCATACACATTGCGTCTAATACAATTTCATTGTTTTTATTAGTGTTTAAAAACAGTCTCTTTCTATTTGTAACATGTTCCAACCCTGTATTTCCTGATCTCATTTCTTTCGTCAGCAAATCACAGAATTTGCAGCTTTCAGTGTACTTACACGGCAGAGAAAAAGTGCAGAAGAAGCTAGCTTTTAAGTTTTGTTTAATAACCTTTTTCTTTTTGTGTATAAATAACTCAACCTATTTTATACTTTTTTCCTCATCGCACTTCCTTCCGAACCTTATCGCCGACTATCATCTGTTGCCAAAATAATCGCGTTGCTCCTTTGTTCCGGCGACCTCCAACGGCAAAGCACACACGATCGCGTGGCGTATCGCGAACCGACTCGCGTCTAGTCGCGAGGGGCTACCCGGAACTCTTTGCGTACGAGGGCGACCTCTGTCTCTGCGGCAGTGCCCGGCGGGGCGCGGGGCGCGGCGGCCATCGGCAGGCAAGGTCAGGAGCATGACGACTTCCTACAAAACAACTTTCATCAGCGGCGCGGCGCGGTGCGGTGCGGCCCGCTGTGGAGTGGAGCGGTGTGGCATGGCGCAGAGTGGCGTGGCGTGGCGTGGCGGAGGTGCGTTGCGCTGTCGTTGCTCTGGCGGACGGCTGGTTGGTCGGGTTGTCTGGCTTTCTCTCGCGGCACGGCGCGGCGCTGGGCCGTTGCCTCACTACCCCTCGCTCCCCACTTCGCCCGACGACCGTCTCGCACCTCGCCGCGCTGCAGTCGCAGTGCCATTATGACACGCTCCCCACCCTTCGATTGCCCCGGTCGTGTTGTCCTTGCGTCCCGGGCGCTGCAATTTGCCGCCGCCTGATGTCAACAGGGTGTAAGAACGAGCAATATGACCGAGTTTACACAAAAGGCGAGCGATTATGTTGGCTTCCTTGTTGCATCTTGGAAGTTCTTTTATAACTCGTTCACGCACTCGCGTAATATTTGATAATTTGTTTTCCTGATTTCAGCTTTGATTCACGTTTTTTCGTATCTTTTGTCGTCGTATGTTTTCGCACAGCTGTAGTATAACGAACACTATGAAATAAATACGTTCTTTATTTTTTTATAATGTTGTAATTTCTTCTAAGCAATCTGTTTTTTCAAAACAGAAATTAAGAATTTTTTATAAAGCTAATTATATTTATTCATTGATTGCAGTGATAAGCTTCAAAATGGTCCACTAAATTAATAGTACACATGTCGTAGATGTTTTAGAATTTAACATAACATAAATATATATGCAAGACATTTGTTTCGATACAATTTAAGGTTTCTTTCGTAATCTTCTTTTTGTCATTTCGAATCCATAATTTAGCGAGAGAAAACGTTTGAGAAAAGCAATAAGAATGCTTTAATGAAAATGTTATAATGGACAATAATATTTTGGATCAAAGTTTTGCTCGTTTCAATTATTCAATTTTCTTAGGTGTTTATACTATTTATTCCCAGGTAGGTTTATTTCTAATACCACTATTTCTCTAAAAACCCAAGCTTCTATTGGAGCTAACATATCCTTTCCTGCTCCTTCTATTTTCTCAACGATAGCTTGTAACTGTCATGTAAACAGAGAACCAAAAACATTCGCTTCAATAAAAAACAAACAAATCTGTGAGTCATACGATTAATTATTAACGATTCCGTCTGGAAGTTATATTAGGAGACATCGACACCGACAGCAGCACACATCTCGAAATGCCATTGTGTAGGAAGACATAAAAAGCAGGTGGTGTGATATTCGTTACGTTGCATGCCAAACAAACAATAAATTAATAACAGAACTCAGTTCAATCTAAAAATAACTCTACAAGACATTAATCCATGACTGTGTAATTTTCACGTCTTGCAAACCACTTTTATACGTTTTAGTACAGTTATTAAGCTTTATTCTTTTAAACACGATTTTCCTTACTGACAAGAAACGTGTTCTACAAACAATACAGCTTCATTATTATCTTAATAAATGCGTTTACTATTTGACGGTTCTAATTATTGCATACATTATAGCACAGAGTAAAAATTAAATATTAATGCAAATAATATTGTACAGCCTTTTTGGCAGCCACGAATTGATTGTTTGGACTATCATTCATCTTAACCCCTTGATTGATTTGAATGTGTTCAGAAAAAATACTTAAACCCTACAATGAAGAATATAATCCTCTTTCCCTCGGTCAGCCGTATGAAATTATGGTAATAAATAAATAGCTACCGAGTCAATTTCTGTATGCTAATTCACTCCCACGCTGAAAACGGATAGTCTGGTTCTCGCCATCCATCAAACCAGAATTACAAATAAACACCCCTACCATTCATTTCTCATCAAATTCGTCGAACTGGAACCTGATTAGAGAACCCACTAGGGATTCCTCTCCCATTGTAATAGTTGTAAGTTAATTGTAAGTTAATTATAAGTTAATTTTAAGTTAGTTAATAAGAAATCAACACATATGTCAAGTTGTTAACAACTAATCTATGAACCTACCATCGAAACCAATAAATTGAAGAAAAAAAAAGTCTGGTTCTCCGGGGCAAAAGTAATGGAACGGGAGGACAGTGTCCCCAGCGACCGGCAAGACCCCCTCCTCGTCAACAGGTAAACACAAAGGCTACTCACGCTTCTCGAGCGGCATCTTCTGCAGCGCGGGCGAGTCGTCGTTGTTGTAGATGACGACGGCGGACGCGTTGAGCAGCCAGGCGTTCTCCACCTGATTACCGTAGAGCTGCAGCCTCCTTCGCTGCACCAGGGCGATCCAGGGCTCGCCGGGGGCACGCCGCGGGCGGCCGTCACGTTGGGGGAGCACGCCGCGCCCTGCCGGGCCCTGCCGCCAGCAGCGGCACCAGCAGCGCGGCGCCCACGCGCGCCCGCGGGCGAACAGCCTGGGCTCGCCCGCGGCCTCCCAGCGCCACACGCCCGCCGGTCCAGGAACGTCACGTTGAGCAGCGCCTGCGTCCGTAGGGCCCGCGCCGTCGGCAGGCCGGAGGGCGCGGTCGCTGCAGCCGCGCTGCCGTGCCGCCTCCGCCGCCGCCTCTTCGCCACGGCGCCGCTGCCGTACCGCCAGTCCTCTCGGCCGCGGCCGCCGCCGCCGCGGCCCGCGCCCCGGCCGTGCACACCCACGCCGCCAGCACCAGCACCAACACGCGCCAGCCCGCGAAGCCCATGGCGGCGCCGCGCTCCCTGTCCCGCCGGCTGCGGCGGCCGCTAGCTGTCAACGGTCCTCGCGCGATGCCCACCGTCACTGGCTCCAGGCTTCTGGCATTCCCCAGCACGGAACCAGCGACAGCTCTCTTCAGCCGGCGTTCACGACGCCGCGCAACTGCACCGTGTCCACCGACCCCAACGATCCAGCATGTTCCGCAACAGCTCCAGTAGACGGCTGTTCTCGGGGGGTGACAGGTCGTGACGGGCAAGCCGGGCGGTCCTCAGAGGGTCGAGGGTTCCGTCACCTTAGGGCCAAAGGTCTACCGGAGCCCCGCTGCCTCCAGGACGTCGGCCTCTCGCCGTCGCGACGCGGGCGCGCGGCACCCCCGCGTATATATACCCGACCGCCCCACGTGAGCGCCAAGCCGTACGAGCGCGCTAACGAGATTCCGCCTGATCCCGCGCACGGAGGAGGGCAACGCGCCGTGGGGGGCACGTGGGGGGACGCGACACGTGCGGCACGGAGGTGGAGGAGTGGCGCGCAGCCCGCACAGGAGCGCCACCTGCGCCAGCGACTGGCACGTGCTGGAGCGCAGGCGTTCGCCAGCTGTCTCGGGGAGCTGCGGTGGCAAAGCCGTCGGCTGCTGCGTCGCCGCCGTGAACCTCCGCCCGCTGCGCTGCGCCGACGAGCACTGTGGTGGGCGGCGCGGCGCGCGGCGCCGGCCCAGCCGCCCCAGCCGGTGGCCAGGCGGCGGGCGACCGGCGCGCGCTTTCCAGCACGGCATGCGGCGGCGCACAGTGGCCCGCGCGCACGCATCGGGAATCGAAAATGATTTCGGGTTCGTTTACCTAACATTTGCAAAAGATCTTTTCACATGAGGACACAGCCGGCTGAATGACACTCGCAAGTCTAAAGTAGACACTGATCGATTAATTATGATATAGATGGCGGTGAGCGGATACAGGTCCGGTGGGCCCGCTCATTGCTGGGTATGGCAGAAGAGAAAGGGCAAGAACATGACTATTGTGTAATAGATAATATGTGCAAAACAGAAATAAAACTATTCTCCGTGCCTTTTGTGAAAGTATCGATGACAAAGTTTTTGTACTGCAGCTCTGTTCATAGGTTTTCTAGTGATATTAATAACCTCTTTTTCTTTTTCCAGCGGTTTACTGATAGAACGCACTCTCGCATTCCGAAGTGGATTTGATATTTTCGCAGACTTCACAGAAATGACAAAATAAACAAGCACTTCATTACTGGGTCCCGCCGCGCCCCCTTTTCTATTAGACTTTTTCATTTACGTTTGATATACCTGCTTAGGCGGGTATCAACTGATGTCACTGCAGTGCCTCCGACCGAGATGTTGTAGGATTCTGGTCTCGATCGGTGCAGAATTTTTTAAACTACCTTCATGGCAAGGTCTAATTCAGTCGCTGTCTGCAGAAGTATTCTAGCGACCGACTGTTTTGATCGGTAGTTTTCCGTGGTTTCTCTCATCTACACCAGGCGAATGCTGGAGCTGTTCCGTAACAAACGAGCCATGGACATCCTTTCTTCCCCTTCCTTGTTCTGTCCTCATTCCAGTCATTCCGGGCCCGGAATCACCAATAAATCAATGAAAATATGATATTTTTTAAAATAAAGAAATAAAAGATACTACAAGGAGAATAATATATTTTTAATGGTACAATTAACAAATACAATTGACTTTATGTTGAACAATTTACAAGGTTGGAAAACGTTTTAAATGGCATTTCAGTTTTAAACAAGGGGGAAACGAGGAATTGACAGCATTTACGGAAATAAATTGCTTATTACGTGGGCTGCGGGGCCCCAAATCAAGCACCAAAGATCCGGAATGAGGCGACCAGTCTTCCGAGACAGCGTCATGGTGAAATAATCAATTATAGGTATTAGATGCGAATTTAGAGTGATATGAAACGCGCACCACATGAACACTACGTACCATTCTTTTGCAATCAGATGAGTAACAATATCTTTGGGCACGTGAAGATCAACAATACTCGACTATTCACATTAACAGACGCCCAAGACCCTATCCATGCAGTACGACATGAGACAGAAGAACAATTACAGACTTTCTCCATGAAAAATAGTCCTAAAACTACTTCTCTTGACACGTATGTGCAATATTGCACTGCACTATTTGAAAAATTAAAGTTTGAAATAACCTTATTTAAAGTTTTCTCTGGTGGTGGTAATGTGTTTACTCATCACACGTTTAAAAACTATGGAATTACGGAGTAAACATTGCTAAAAGACTTCATAGGACTTTGTAAATTAAAATTGTCATACAGTGTTACAAAATAACATTCGTAACTCGCTCATATATCCATCAAAATTATTCAGTATTTTTTTTAAATTAACGAATAAACAGATGATATTGCAATAATCAGTGCAACTGATCATGAAGACCAGACGCACCATTAATGTGTTTCAGTGTACATCGAAAGTGAGTGAACAATGGGATTTTCATTTTCGTCCACCTAATTTTGAAGCTGCGAGTTTCGGCCCACTGCGTCTATAAATCCCCACCTGTTTCCCCAAGTATCTTCCCTTCGTCTTTAACACAACTGGCCTCCTCAGCCCATGTGGTTTCTATATTACCTTCGCTTGCCCACAAACAAATTAGAGAAAACTAAAGCAACCTATACTATGTGAGAGGTTGCATTGGTTTCGACATATACTTAAGAACGTGGGGAAAATCCAAACGCAATGAAACAGATTCGACTTTCACAAAAAATAGAAATATTTGATTATGTTATTCCGCATAACCTCACATCGCGCATAAAGGCTGAATTCTCATATTCAGCCATCACTGCTTACGACACAGCTATCGTCATACCAGCTGTATTAAATGTTTACTATCCGCATGTTGCATTGTAGTAATCTTGATAATAAATAAAGAATAGATGCACTATAAATACAATACTACATCAGTATAAATGAAGTCTGTTTTTGTTAAAATATTTAATTTATTTCTGTGCTCTACGCGAGCATTTTATCTGTCGTTCTTAAACAGTGTGTGGGCTCCCTTTCGGAAAATAATTTTATGTGGTTTTGTTCAGCAGCATTATTGCTGCTGCATGTACTTGTTTTTAGTTTCTCATAAAGCTCAGAATCGTCAGTCGTCAGAAAATGTGATCTAAAAATTAATGCTGTATTTTCTACTTTTTTACATTTTAAACCGTATTCTGACTTGATCAATATGATGACTTGATGTTAATATTCGGTCAGGCGATTGGGAAACGAGTTAAAAGTCGATAAAACATAAGGAAGGGAAACCAGATATTTCGCAGACGATAATTGTTTTCGAATACCAATGACATGCAATTAACAAGAAATACTTTTAAAGACTTGTTTGACATGGTCGAGGCAGGAATCTTCATCGGTGGAAGCTCTACCACTCTACTTCATCGGTGGTACCTCCCCACTTTTAACAAAACATTATCCTACCAAATCCACCTTAAAGATCATGATGGCTCTTACAAATAAAGCTCTGGTTTTTGAAAATAACGAAACATTGAGAATTTCGTTTCGGTATTTTCAAATCCAATGAATACAGATTTAAATGATTTAATAATGGAATAGTTAGAATTTTAGCTTGAAAATACGTATTTAGTGGAACTATACATTGTTTTATTCCATTTCCTTTTATCTGATAGTGCAACAACTGTTTGAATGAAATGGAGTATAGTAGTCGTTTTTCTTTGAAGATAGCCAAATCTTTTCAGTGTCTGAAGACAACTTTCAAAATTTAGAGTGAAATATGAAGGAAAAAAATGTGCGCATGTATTGAGATCATTAAATATGAACTTTTAATATTCATTTAAATACTCATTTAAATGAGAACAATCTTTTTTGTTCAATATTTTCTTCGATTAAACTTTTAAAGTTTAAACTTACTAAAAGATTGTTTTCGAAAAAATAGCGGGAAAACGATCTCTCCTCAGATATATTTAAAAAAGGTAGCAAATTTATTCGGTCACTACTCTAGCCACAATCAGTTTTTAAAAATGTTTTTGATATTCGTGGAAAAACGACCAAAAAACATTAGTAAAGAGAAAAACTTCAAGGCGTACTTCAATACATTAGCTACAGAGACAGGAAAAGCCGACCGGACGAAAGATGTCCTGGCGATAGCAGGGGTGATAGGGACGGTCGGTTGTAGATCTGTCGCCGGTTACCCTCTGCTTCATTATTCACACAAAGGATCACTACAGATTTACAAACGGCGCCTTTCTGGCTCGTCAAGACTGGGTTGCCTGAGAATGGGTCGCTTTAGGCTTATTGTGGAAGACCAGCTGAAGCCTTGCGAAAATTCCGCTGTTAGTAGGTCCAGGCCTTGAACAGTTGAGCCACATTATGTAAAGCAGGAAGTGTGAGAATAAAACTTCTAATATTTCTTGGCGTTTAATAACAGCGAGACTTACAATCAGACCCGTGTAATCAAATCGCACATTATATAAGATGGTTAATTTAATTCTACATAAAATTCAAATATTTGGACATCTCTTTAGGCGACCTGTGCAATGGTGTAGGGTACAGAAAGGAACATCCTCAGAAATTAAATAGAAGCAATAAAAATGTGAGTTTGTAGATTAGGGGCTGATAAATCCATAGGCCTCCCTCGGACGCCTTGAAGCGCAAGTTTTAACGATGTAGAATGTATCGATTACGAGTTTTGTACAATCGAACTGGGAGTGATATTCTAGCTTCCCTTTACTTACATATACACTTGCATCCACCACACTCCTATACAAGTCCTGTAGGGAGCTTAGATCTTGACCCGGCTGGGGTTGTGAATGTCTGGAGGCGAAATTTCCCCGCAAACTGACGTGTAGGTCGGCGCTACATTTACGGGACTAATGATCATAGCAGTTCACGTGCCCGGAAGCAACAATCAATCAATCAAAAAATGTTGTTTTATCACGTGATGATGGAATGGTTGACACCTCGTACCACAATAATGTATATATTATCAATCATCTCTCCTTATCCACCTGTCATCATCCAGGGCCATCTGCCAGTGGAAGACAATGGCAAACCACAACATTGATATACCGGGAGCAGTAGCTCAGTGCATCAACTGATGTCACTGCTGCGCTTCTGACCGGGAGGTCCTAGGTTCGAGTCCTGACGGGCGGCGCGGCGGTAGGATTTTCGACACTAGCTTTTCAGCAAGGTCGAATTCAGTCGCTGTCTGGAGGAGAATTCTAGTGACTGGCTGCTCTGATCGGTAGGTTTCCGTGGTTTCTCCGATCAACACCAGGCGAATGCCGGAGCAGTACCCTAACAAATGGGCCACGGAGTGCCTATCCTCTCCCTTTACATACATACTCACACTAACATGCACTACACTACCACATATTCCGGGGGACCGGTCGGGAACTTAGAGCTTTGTCCCGGCTGGGGCGGTGCCCACTGGTGGGAGAGTCCTGGTTAGGAAACCCCACTAGCCGATGGTAGGTCGGCGCCGGATCTCGCCATTCAGCGAGGGAAGATCACCGCCATATCCCGGGAAAAACATGTACTAAACTTACGGGACTAATGACCAAAGCAGTTGACGCGCCCGGAAACACAAAAAAATCAATCAATCAATCAATCACAACATTGATAACCTGCCCAGGAAAGGGAGGACATCAAAATGTTTTCGTCTGCCTTTCTCCGAGTAGTTTCTACTATTACTTTCCAAACCATGATCCGGAGTTCAGCACTTCCTGCCTGTGAAATGTAGTCACCGGTTCACTACCTAGCAAGCATTTCGTAAAAGACTTTGAATAGACAATGAAAACGCTTTGAGAAGTTGAGTCACACACACACATACCCGCCCCCCCCTCACACACACACACACACACACACACACACACACAATATATATATATATATATATATATATATATATATATATATCCTCTCTCCTATATATATATATATATATATATATATATATATATACACATAGTGAGAGAGAGAGAGGAGAGAGATTGGCAACGCTGCCTATCTACGTACTACTGTAATACATCTGTGGGTCAAGTACACTGGATCGTAAAAGAACTCATATCCATAAGTAGTGAATTCGATTTAATATGTTAAGCGTTTTCATGAGCAGTGGAATGTCGTGGCAATTTTGAGTTGACATACGAAATGCAAGACGAAAAGTCTGTTATATTCAATTCTTATTTATTGAGAAAAGTACATTACAATATTTATCGAAAGTGGTTGGAGTGGTGGCGGGCAGTCAACGGGACATACAGTAAATAACGTTTAGAAGATGGATATGTTGCATCTTTTTTTTTTTTTAATTTGTTGCGTCTACATCTTGACGCAACGCGTCTCCAAGCCCCTTAAGGGGCGTTGAGCGCTTTACACTTTGGGAGTAATCCTCCATTAATGTGTTTTTACGTGTTGTCAAGTCTCGTCACGTCGCAGTCAGTCAGTTCCTTTTATCCCTTCGGCCAGGGCTCGACGCCGTTAGATCCCGGGTTCCTGGCCGGTCACCCAACCACGAACTCGCGAGTCTCGAATGCGCTTAACCTTCGTGACTTCACGGAGCATAGTAAACGCATTCGGCTGTTCTGATACTGCCGGCCATCTGATACTGCGCCTCAAAATACAAACGCTATAGTACAGACGTGTTATGGTATCGCTCAGAATTGTAGATATGATTCTAGCTGGATTGAAAACAGCACCAAGAGAAAAGGTAAAATGGTGGCAAAAAGGACGATAAAGGTCAAAATAACGCAAATTACTTTCGTGAAAAATTTTGTTTGTCAGTTGATGTTGAGTGGTGTTGATAGAAAGATTGTTCTGTTATGTGAAAATTGCGAGCGACGGAAAGGAATTATTTGACAGAAGTTGATGGGAATCGCTATATATATCGTTTGTGGCTTCGAAAAAATCGTTTTAATTCTGTTCGAATGCACATGAAGGAAATGGCGACGCAAATAATTACCAAAGTGTTCTGCGAAGAATGCAGCCTCGGCAATTTAGAAATACGGAAAGTGTAAGAGGGTGAACGTTTATATTTTTAATTTTTTGGTTAAAAAAAGGGGTTTAAAGTTTAATTTGCGCAAATGATTTACCTTATTTTTAATTATTAAGGAAACTTCATGTTAATTTTCTTTTGAGTAAGAATTGAATTCTAATGTATATGTTTCTTATTTTGTTATTTTAAACGTCGCATCAGTATTTTGGAGGAATGATAACTTCAGGAATTGTAGTAGGTTCTATTGTAGAGTTGTTTTGTATGACGTTTTTAGTTTGGTAAAAAACTGAGTTCTTCGTAATGTTTCTTGTGTTTGTTAGATTAACATATTTTAATAATTTTTTTTTAATTCGCCGACCGTTTTAAATTTAAATGTGCTTGTAGAATAATATTTAAATCACGTCTATTATTTTAGTGTGAAATAAAATGATTAGTACAAAGTCTTAATATTGAAACCATAAGAAGGCTCAACTTCTTGGCTCTAAAATTAGCCACGGTTAGAAACATTTTTCAAATGCAGCCACCAGACCTTGAAACTTGCAACTCTAATTAAGAAGACATGCGAAATCATGAATGAATTCAATGGAACTCGTGTTGTTTCGTGTAACAGCATGTCTGCTTCTCAACAGTTATCGTCGGAACACTTCTAATTGGCTGCAATAGGCGCGTCATTCTATAACGAAGGCGAAAGTAACACTTACGTCATTATAACCTTGAGGTTTCCTTACGATCGAGTAACTACGTTTTGCGATTGTTTATTTAATATTTACCAGACAAAAAAAGGATTTTCACCCTTTGTAAAACAGTTATGTATTAACTAGTAAACAAATGAAACGTTCAGTACAACAAGGGGCTATCCCAAATTGACATACTTCTTAGATATTGAGGGTTTCACTAGAAGTTTCTTGGTACATTTTAAAATTTTTAAATACAATACGCTTGCCTATAAGGCCAAACTAGATTTAAATAACACATTACACTATAATAATAGCATTTGAAGTTATATTTAACGCTAATAACTCAATATCATAAATAATGTGGGATAGCCCCTTGTTCTTCCGAGCCCTTCAAATGTTGGAATATACCAAGTATAATGAATTATAAGTTCAATAAATGGTAACAATACTAAAGTGAACACGTTATCTATTGAATAAAATAATGATATACAGTTGGTGAAAATTAAAATAAAAACCATAATTTATAATGAATAGAAAATATACAATATAACTACTATACAAGAAGTAAAAATAAGTATACACATATCTGGCAATGAAATTTCGTTTTGCGTTCCTGATCCTTGCATCGCTGCAAATGGACCCATTACTCTTTGAGCAAAAGACTTAGCGAGCCTAAGTGCTGTTCTCGAATGACAAGCCAAACATTTCTGATCCCAACCGGGATTTGAACGTCGACTTTTCTAGCCGATAGTAAGTTGTCTTGTCATCTGACCATTGAGGAGAAATGATTTTAATTATATTTTTGATGAATTTAAGGTAGAAAAAGATGCATTTTCAACTATGAGCAAAATGTATCACGAATATTGCCTGTGTGGTACAAAAACGTCATTAAGATGGTACAATGTATTACAGTACACGCAAGTAGGAAGATTAGTGACTTACCAGTTAGCACAGCGAATGCCTATGCGCGGCCGGTCGCCAGTATGTAGTTAGTACTTTGTTTGTAATACAATGTTTGGTTTACAAGACATAATGCAGGATGGTATTTATGAGATGTAAAAATTCATTTGAAGAAACTTGTAAGTAATTTCATAAGATTACAAATATTAAAATATTGGTTGTTACAAACAAAGTGGACCACATAAGTTGGTCGCAGCTAATATCATTGAAAGACTTCAGATACCGGGATACAGTTTACTCAAAGTTGTAGATGACGGGGGAAATAATATACTATCTTTTTCTTGTTTGTAACATTTTTAATTTTTGAGATTTATACAACTTTTATTTTTGAAATGGAAGTATATGTTTTTTCTACGACCACATATACACAATATGTATACTTCTGTTTGCAAAATCAAAGTTGGATCCATATCTCCAAATTTAAAATTACGACATACAACAAAACGAAATATATTATTTTGACCGCTTCTACAACTTCGCGGAAACAGCATTCCGATATCTCAAGCGGAAAATATTCGTTGTGAAAAAAACAACAGACTTGAGCTACGATGTAATCAAACGTAGGTAGAGTATAGAATTAAAGGTTGGTGATTCAATTTGGTCGCTACATCAAAATGCACGGAAAGCTTAATAAAAGCGAAAACGTCGAGTTAAAGAAAATACTTTTTTGTAACCTGAACTCAAGAATAGAATGAAATGAAATGGAATAATATGGAATGGAATGGATTGGAATAATATGGAATGGAATGATGGAATGGATTGGAATAATATGGAATGGAATGAAATGGGTTGGAATGGATTGGAATAATATGGAATGGAATGAAATAGGTTGGAATGAATTGGAATAATATGGAATGGAATGAAACGAAACGAAACAGTCCAATTAGAATTTAAGAAATGGAGTCAAGAAGGATAGCACATCTACGGAGAACAGTGGAGGAACTCCCCGCATGGGAGCGTAGCCGCGAGGGCTGGAGGTGCTGAAGGTCGCGACGACGACGGGGTCAAGTACAGTGGCGTTGAGTAAGAGCGCGCTGCTGCGCCCTCCCCCACCCACGCCCACCACCTCCCCTCCCTCGTCCCCCGCTTCCAGCTGGCACGCGCGCACGTGCAGCGCCACAGCGGCCCCGGAGCAAGCGAACTGCGCGAGAAGAGTCGCTCTGGAGGGATCGGTCGAGACGACTGTGTTGACAAACACAGCGGCCCCGGAGTAAATTTTCATTAGACAGTTTATGCACGTCATAGCGAAGAGCATCATCGATCTTCTGCTCATGCGCAGTTCAAATTTCGCATCACTATTTTGCATCTGCGCATGCGCTACTTGATAGTGCTCTCCTCTGTGGCGTGCAAAAACTCCCTATTGATCTATTCTTTCGCGTTTTCTGGAGCATCTGCTATTGTCATTAGTCCTGTAATACATGGTTTTATCCCGGGTGGTAACGGTTTTCCTTCCGCGCTGAGTGGTGAGCTCCGGCTTCAGCCTATATATTGTGCGTAGAAAGCTGGAAGAGTAGTTAATACATAGTGAATCTTCATTGAATAAATTAATTATGAACTTGAATTATTTTTATGTAAAGCACTGCAATAGCGAAGCATTGTCGGGTCCGCTACTACGTTATAAATAACACAAGTAAAAACATTGGAGGGGTGGAAGTTGATTTCAGATTTATTGTAAGTAACGATCCTGCAAATAATCAAAAAATACTATTTAAAAGACGACTAGATTTTTGTTTATAGTACTTTCGTACATTGGCGTAGCATTTTCAAAATTTGCGGCGTTTCTCAAAATTTCCATTACAACAAAAAAAAGACAAATTTCTATTTGATTTCTGTAATATGTGTTATTGGAATTCGGTAGAAGACGATCTTATCTTTGGAGTGTCATTATTTTTAAAAGGCCAAATTTTGAGACACATGATAAAATTTAGCACTCATTATGATAATGCTGAACGATAACATGATTAGAATATATCGTGACCTTTAAGAACGGCGATACAACAATAAATTTCATAATAACTGTACATATTTTGGATGTTAGACTTCAAGCTAATAAAATGAAAATATTTTTTGGAATAACACCATTACCATAGGACATGCAGTACCCTAGTTTAAAGAACCGACTTACAAATTGTCGTCTGAAATTCTTACACTATATTTTTAACGGTTTCTAAGATCTCTAGATGTCACTATCCTCACCCCCTTACTTACACTCTCTTACACTTACAACCATTACACTATCTCACATATCGGGAGCCCAATTGAGAGGTTAGGTGTGTTGTACTTGTTCGGTGTAAAGTGCCTTTCAAAATGTGTATGTTTCAAATAAATAAAATAAATGCCGATTGGTGAATCGCAGATCGCCCTAGTTTGTAGTGTTTATGTGTTTGTTTCATCCTACAATTTCCTGGTTGTAGGGTTTCCATTCGTCCAGATTAAGTTCGGTCCCAACTCCGATAAACGAAGTTCAAATTCTGTAGTGGCAGTGGAGATCTTGTTGTAATCCATGATAAAATATCCGGGATATAAGAGGTATCAACCACAATAGAAGGCGATATCAATTTACTTTGAAGAAAATTCAGTCATACACGTGTTTCGAGAATTTTTTCCCATCATCGGTGGCTCCACAATATTAAAATTAAATTCACAAATTAACATATGAATAGCTTCATTAACAAGGAAGTACAGATACTACTTGAACATTAAAATTATTTAATTAGGGTACTTACCCAAGTAACACGGATCAAACACATTAATTAACCATGGCGAACAGACCTAGCATAGTGGTAAGTTCAAATTGAATACCTCAAGACGCTTCATTGAGATGATTCATTGAGGCGCTTTTTTACCATCAAGAAGATAAAGTCCACTCCCACACAAGAGCGCTCTGTCGGAAGGCTGAGCCATGCGCCAGACACGCAGTGTCGCTAGTCAGAAGGCTCATTGGATTCTTCAGGGCGCTGTAACAAAGCCTCCAGTGTTCTTTGCGTGTGCGTGTAAGCAAACGCCTACTGGCCTTCGAAGTGGCTGGCCCGTTATAGCTTTCGATGCTCAAGTATTCAGGCAGGCCATAAGATTTAAGAATTATAGACGCATGAAATATTTGCGTTATTATGAAGGAACTTTCATGTTCTTTCATTGTTTGGAATTTTTATAAAAGGGCCAGGGAACAAGTTCTAGGAAAGTTGAATAGTAAATGAGTGGCTGTAGAAATGTGTAAAACAGGAGGTATATATTTCAGGGATAGTTTTTCATGCGCATTTGGGAATGAGGGAAGTAACAAAAATAGAATTATTTGTAAGAACCTGCCACATTCTAAATCATTCACTATTTTCCAACTCTCTCTCTCACTAAATTTCACATAACTGCTTGAAGTAACTCAGGCTACAAGTAGTAAAGGTACACCAAATTTCACCTTTCTCCTCAAATTCACCCACAGTACAGTAATTGCTCTTTAAATATTTCAAATAAAGTGAACTAAAAATAAAGCAAGTATTATTAAAAAATATCCCACTATATAATTATTCCCTGTATATACAACGAACGAGGGAATGTTTTAATAGAACAGATATAAAGAAAAAAACAGATATAAAAGTAAAATTACTTTCAGTGCTAATTGTAAATTAATTGAAATAAAAAGCAGGATCGATAAAGAGATTTTCTTGTGTACTGAAATTAAAAAACCTCTAGTTATAATTGAGGAATGAAAGGAAACGGAAATCGAAAACAATGTCAAAGTAATCGTAACTCGACGACAAATAATGGCATGAAGAAATTTAAATTCAATTGAAGACGGGCTATTTGATATAATAGTTATCTAAAAGGATATAAGGAATAATTGCAATATTTATTGTTTTCTGATTATGTCATGACTAGAGACAGGATTTCCATGCAAATGCATGTTTTTATTTAAGCTACGTAGAGATGACAAACTTTATAACTATATATTTCATGAAAAACTCGTTAAAAAAATCCATACTTTTTTCGGGTGTATTTGCATGTTTTGGTTGGTTTTCGAGAAATTCATGCATAATGCATGTTTGGACTTTTTTTTTCATTAATATTGCATATTTAGACTTCTGTCTAGCATATTTAGTACTTTCTTATTATTTCTCTGCATAATTTGTGAATATTAAAACTGACGCTTTTTTTGTATAAATAGCATACTGATCTTAGCTCCTGATAGCACACAGATGTCTTTAGTGCTTTTTGTTTTACTGTACATTTCTTGCATTGGCAACGCGAGTACACGTGCGAGGAGCAACATTTGTGAAATGCATTATCGACGCCATATGATACGTCCCAAAGGATATGGGAGATACACGAAGCGAAAACTACGTATCATTTGATAACTGACAAAGGGGGAGGAAAATAATCAAGAGCATGCTCTCAGTCTGCTTGCGTGCAACAAAGGATTAACACAAGTTTCGTAATTGAGAAATTAAATAAAAAATGGCCTCTTGGAAGGCTTCGTGGCAACAATTCTCTAACAAAGGATTGGAAAGATTGTCTTCAGGATTAAAATGTAATTTATTGCAATTGTTGTAATAAAGAAGTAAGTAGGCTACACTGTAAAATTGATCAATTAAAAAAACAAATCTATTGATGGAGTTTTCTTAGTCGAAGTGTTTAGTGCTCAAGTCTAATGTTGCTGCAGAAATTATGTAATTTGAAATACTGAAACTCAGAAAAAGATGATGTCAATGAAATAGATATGAAAAGAAAAACAAAACTGTAATTTTTATTGCAGTGAAAATTATTATTTTCGGACTTCTTTTAATACTTTTTCTTAATAATTGGACTTTTCTTAATAATTTTTATCCGTTTTGAGTTTTTTCTGAGGTTCAAGAAATTGTGTTGTGGAAACTGTTGGGCGCATTGTTTTTAAATAATTATTGTACGTTGTTGTAAGTACATTCCTTCCAAACTTTTTCTCAAGTTTCAGAATTTTATCACTACAATTTTTAATGTTATTGAAAAATGTAAATCGTGAAGAATTTCATATTTTTTTCTTTTAACTTCGTTTGAAGTACTAGTAGCATCACTGTCTGTAAAAAGAATAACTTTATCAACAAGAGAAAGTAGTATGACAAAACATGTACGTACTAAACCTGATTTCTTTGATCAAGTCTCGAATTCGAAGCTATATAATTTCTGCTCAGATAATTTGAACCTCAACGTTTAGCTAAATACGTTTTAGTTAAGTACGTTTGTATTGAATTAAATTTGCCATTAATTTGTAACAAAATTTGAGTCAAATTTGTTTAAACTTTTTTTAATTTGTAGCAAAATTCTAATACTCTTTTAAGAAATATGTAGCTCTATATAATTTGAATTTATTTATGCAACGTTCTAAAAAGTTCCAAGTGGGCCAGGATCTTGCATCTACTTCTCATAGTGACAAAGCTAGAGAAAGGAAAGAAACTATGTCACGCTTAGTAGAAACTTTTGTTATTGAGGCAATATTGAAGCCTGTGACAAATCCATTTTAATGGGAATGTCTGATGTGCTATAGGGGCAAATATGCTGTTCGAAAAGTCACAAAAAATCTAACGTGTAAAGGATTTCGAGAGAAATTTAAAAGACAGGACGTCCCGAATCCACACAAAAGAAAAAAAATATCTTTCTTATCTTCAGAAATTAGAATCAGTAGGTCTTCCTCTAGTGGAGTTATTGAAAATTGTTCAAGACATTAAAGTGTCGGGAATTAATGTTTGGAGATGCGGGTGAGTCTGCTGCGGCGAAATTACATAACGTGTTAAATTGAAATCGTGACTGGAAATTTCTCCAAAACGTTAAAAAAAATATCTGTGGGGAAAAATCAGAAAATGCAGACTTGCCTTAGATTTCGTCTTGAAAGTACCATCCAGTTACGTCTTGTGAAGCAAAAAGGTGATTTTCTGCATTCAAAAATAGTTTTTTTTCTGGCAAAAGAATGAATTTGACATGGAACAGTTAAGAAAAATCATTAATTGTTCACTTTGAAAAAAGGCAATATAACTAAAAATTCAAGTAAAATAAAATTTGATTGTGCACATTTTGTCCATTTTTACCCTGCATCGTGCATATTTGGCTATTTGATAGTGCATGTTTGTATACATATTTTAGCATCTGATAGTTCATGAAAATCCTGTCTCTACTCATGACGAACTTCTACAAAATTTGGTTACATAGGGAAATTTCGCCAGGTGTGTGACCAGAGACTTCCTCAACCGAACTCGCCAGCCTCTAGCGGATTCAGCTGTTTGCGGAATCAGAGGTTATCAGGTCAAGGAGATGTTCCAAAGGTTAGGGGACTTGTTTCGTGTCAGGTTTTCTAAAAAATGCTTTAGGAAAGATTGCTACGTTGCTTTTTATGTTTAGTTTCTTCGCCATGTTTAAAAATTCGTGCTACTTAGCTTTCACATATCATACCTAATTTCATTTTTTTAAATTTCGGGACCAATTTACGTTGACAAATGTTTTTTTGTGTTTGCAGTAAGCATTTTCATTGTCTGATGCAATATTTCTGTGTTCAGGTGTTACTGAAGTTCAACAAATTTGGTCGCTACTTACAAATTTGTGTTCTGCCTTCATAATAAGAAATAATAAGCCTCTTTTAAGCTCTGACATCAGAAGTACTTCAATGTTGCCTTCCTTTTTCACGGGTCATCATCCCAATACCCTTTTTAACAAAATATTGTTAGTAGAACTTCACAATATAGATGATAATAAATAGGGCTTCAATATTTACATTATGTTACAACTGTTTATATTGAAGTCATGATAATACAATACATTTTCCAATGTAAATAGATGCCACGATGACTAAGTCAAGCTCTAGAAGCAATGGACGAAATTCAAGACGTAAGGAAATGAACTGATCTAAAATTTGCTCTAGAATTGTCATGGTTTTTAAAATAATTTATTTGACTACCGGTTGCTAGTACTTAACGTTCAATTATAGAAATATCTACCATGATAGAAAGGCAAGAGAAGTAAAAACTTTCTGCCTTCCATTCACTTTTAAGCAGCGACCCCATTTTCTATTGCAATCAAAGTAATACCAACCGGTTTGTTAATCTCAAAACCGTTATTTAAATTCAAATAATATAATCAAACAAAATTTTGCTATATTCTGGGAAAAGATGGAAAATAATATGTAGTATTTATTTTTATTTTAAATAAATAATTCGTAATGTGCAAATTATATCTCAATTGTTTCCAATTCTATGGTTTTAGTGATAACACGAGTATGTCCTATGAAAAGTTCAAGTTCATAATTGAATACCGAGGAAAACGATGAAATAAAGAGTATTTATTGAATCTTAAAAGAGAAGTCAAAGCGATATCGTTCAGCCAATTAAATATCAATATAATTGCAAGAAAACGGATCACATCATGTGTGGGCATTCTTTTTGCCTGATAAAAATCATAGTATATTATTATGACGCAATTCGGCTATAAACTCCTTGATTGACGAAAAGTATGATTATTTCCATCATGCTGTGAGCGTACGCATATTCATTCCCCAATAACATGCAATGTGAATGTAATTTGTAATATGAATTTACAAGTAATGAAAATATTTTTTTAGAGATATAGCCAATAAATGACGTTCTTATTCAATCACTGCAGGAAATGCCAATATTTTTGTATCGCAGTTCTCGAATGGACTGAAGAGGTTTTTGGTGTTTTAGAAGTTTTTCCTACAAGCGGAAACTTTCCTCAATAAATTCGCTACGTGTCGGCACTTCAGGTGATGTGTTTCCTGATTGCATTTACGTTTAGTAATACAGGAATGGGTATTCCTGTATTTATCTTTATATGCTTATTCAAGGCTATTGCAATGCAATTATTTCATGTCAACAAAATACGACGACAATACGTGTACTGTCAACATTCAGTATTTAACAGCTTTTAAATACTGGTTAATCTCCGGTAATATTCATGGCTACTATTAATCTTGGTTACCGTCAAGTTTCTCTAGAAATTTTGCGTTAATCTGACAAAATATTTCAACGACTCCATGTTTACTCCATCCAATTACGTTCAGGAGAGACACGTTTAGAAAGTGTATTGTTTTCACTATCTTTTCAGTTACTTCCTTCTGATTAGCAGAACAATCGGTTTAACTATTCACGACGCTAGTAGCATTTTAACTAGAACACAGTTCTCTGCTAAACACATTGAACCTCTCCTTTAATATTCTTTGTTTAAATAATTAAATGGAACCAAATATCAACTTATTTTGTGGGTTCGTTGTTCTCAAATCGAAATCATAGGGTCATTTGAAATTGCATTTCAGTATCATGAGTAAGCACACAAACAAGCCGTTTGCTGCCACCCACACTCTACGGATGAAATGCATTCTCATGCCTAACACAATAGTTTACCCAAGACCTCTTGGAAGGGCCAAGGCTTCACCAGACACAGTTCGATACACGGAGGAAGAAACGTGTTGTTAATTCTTTCTTTATACTTACAGCAGACCTGATGCATTTTTAGGTGTTCGTACAAAATTAGTTTTTGCTTCATATTCTATACTATTTGAAACTGAAAAGAACAGCGAAAAGAAGGAGAAAACATATTTGAGTAGGGAGAAAATGTTGAATCTTTCTGCAAATTATTTGGGTGTATAATTATTTTTATTAATTAATTTATTTATTGACTCCTCAAAAAATCTTAGGACACCGATAGTTAAAGAATTGCACTTTAAATCTAACAAACTGGATCCTGTTTTCCCAAATTAATTTAGTCAATACAAAACTATTCTTGTTATATTTTGAAAATTGATAGTTGCATCTATTGTGAATTTTCTGTGCTGTTGATACGTATGCGTGCATATTGTTTACAACTGACTGGAGTACCAATGCTGGAGTAAATGCTGTGAGTAAATTTTGGCGTTGCCAGCGTTAAACCAGCGAGCACGTTATGCTCGCTGAAAAAAATTAACACTACTGAACTGTATTTGAAATTGACAAAAAAATTACTTCCTCGTATAATTCGAATAGACAAAGGTACGTACTTATGCAGGGCAAGGTGCCGATATTTTAGCAGAAAAACGCATTCTGTTAAAAAGTAGCCTTTTCTTTCCCCTATATACAATGCATTACTTCCTGTCTATTTAGTACATTCCAAATGGGGGATCTGTATTACCGAAAAAATGTTTTTTTTCTCAAAACGTCCTTCAGTCCCTCCGTCCATCAGTCTGTCAGTCTATGTTGTCTAAACCTTAGATAATATTTTGTCCAAAATCGATATTCCCCAGTCGATCTGGTTGATATCGCGACCTCTCGACTTTGTCATGGATCTTTGATACTTGAAAGGTATTTTACAAAGAAGCACCTAAGATATTTTTGAATGTTTCCCAAAAACGTCTCTTAATTCTTTCTTATATTCAAACAGAGCAAAATCACTTTTAAAAATAGCATCAGAGTTAAGTAAAACCTCTCAATTATCGAAAGGTGCAAGAGTTAAAAAATAAATTCTTTCCCAGAACTACAATTCTAAGATAGAGATTATTTATTAATGAAATTTAGTCTTCAAAGCTAGATCATCAAATGAAGCTTACCTTATAAAGGAGTTAAGCGACATTTTTCAAAACAGACATCTTACTGTACATAAATTCTACACGACAGTGTGCGTGCATCACGCTAACAAAGAGCCGTAATTCCTGGTGTAGCAGTCGCGCCGGAAGATAGTGTAGTTGATAAGTCTGACTGTTCTTACTCCACTAAACGAAGTAGCACACAGCGCTTCCCTCGAGTAGCTGCTCCAATACGTTTCTGTAATACCTGTTCAAGCAGTGGTGTCGTTCAAGAAAATTATGCCCCCCATCTGGTGGTTTTATAATGACGTGTTCTATTACGAGGTGTTTCTTGCAACCACGGCCATTGAAATAATTGTATATTGTTTACAGTTAAGTAAGTTGAAAAATGCATTACGCGTAAAGCGCTCAGAATTGACAAATCGTACAAATGCCTTCCAGCAAGACAAGGCGAGTCCCCCAACGTTATACCTTTTGGCTGGAGTGTTTTGCCTCATCCCCCATACTCACGGGACCTGGCGCCTTCAGACTACCACCTGTTCCAGAGTGCCATGAACGGAATAATCTACGCTAATGAGGATGTAAAAGCGTACCTGGAGCAGTCTTTTACCTGTAAACGAATATTCTAAGGGCGTGGTGATATGAAATTGGTGAAAAGATGGGAAAAGGCTATTAATAATAACGGTCAGCATAGAGTTAGTTAAAATAATAGTAGTGTACCAAATAATTGTACTTTCTTTCATACTCCGAAACCGAACGAACTATTGGGCGAATCTAGAGGCACCCAGAGAAATCCGGAGCTCTGGGGAAGTTGATTCAAGGGGACCCATTATTTCAAACAAAAAATTTCCTCTTCCGCCAATTCATAAACAGAATTTATTTCTCCACGCATCAGAAGTAACTTACAGCGTTAAACCGGGAGCGGTGTCTCAGAGCATCAACTGATGTCACTGCAGTGCCTGGGCAGGATTTTCGATACTAGCTTTTCAGCTAGGTCGAATTCAGTCGCTGTCTGGAGGAGAATTCTTGCGGCCGGCTGCTCTGATCGGTAGTTTTCCGTAGTTTCTCCGATCAACACCAGGCGAATGCCGGACCAGTACCCTAATAAACGGGCCACGGACCGCGCGCGATCTTTTCTTCCTCTCCCTTGTCATATTGTCACCCTTTACACACACACTTACACTAACATGCACTACACTACCACGCATGCCAGGTGACCAGTCGAGAACTTAGAACGTGTACCGCCTGGAGCGGTGACCCACTGGTGGGAGATATCTGGTTGAGGAAAACCCCGCTAGTCGACGGTAGGTCGGCGCCGAATCGCCATTCAGTGGGGGACGATCACCGCCACCTCCCAATGAAAAAACATTCACTTCACTTATGGGAATAATGACCTTATTAGACGCGTACAGAATCACTAACAGGCAATGAATTAATCATTATAGCGTTAAATTAGGATTAGAGATATTAGTCATTTCTTTTGAATGAAAGGGAAAAAATTGAAGGCCCCAATTAGGTTGGGGCCTGGGACAAGTTGTCCCAGCTGCCCCCTCCTCTTATGGACGCCCCTGGGCAACCCAATACTCACACTATCATATAAAGTGAAGATGAAAAAGCAAAGAGAAGATGAAATAGATACGAAAAGCCATCACTTCGCGTGCTGGCGCGAGAGGTGCGTGCGTAGAGCGCCGTCACGCGGTCTGCGACACCAACGCGGGAACGGCGCCAGCACCGCGAGAACGCGAGGCATCTACGAGGCGCAGCGGCGCACGGGAATGGGGATCCGATGCGAGGAAGTTAAGTTAAGGCCTTACTTAACGTGGCGAGACTCGGGCCATCAGGCCCGCTCTTCCGTCTAACCACGCAAATTTCGATACGCTCCTTTTACCACCTAGCGGAGAAAGGAGGTATTATCTTGGGCGACGAAATCTCAATTTTGCTCAGACGCTTCTTTTACATGCAGTAAATCTACTACATGGGACAGCCGGCTTTACTTCCCCTCCGAAGGAAGGCGTACGAGGGATTTTTTTCGCCCTTAAAAATTCACGGGTTCGATCGGGTTTGAACCCACAAACGTACAACTGTCCGGTACGCTGACCGTTATACCACCGAATCCGCAACGGTTCCGAATGAAGAATGCGAATTCGACAACCATCAGTTATTTATGATGCATGGATAAATGCTTTCATTTCAAATTCATGGAGAATCTAAGAAATGATTTCTTAGATTCCCAGTCTCTTGAATTTTAAATATTGGCACACAATCAAACGGCCCGGTGGGGAAGTGGCTCTCTCTCTTATCAATCTCATAGGCCGGAATCTACTTCTCATTCCCAGGGGATGGGATTTTCCCCCTCGAGTAGACGAGCAGAGATCGTTTATTACTACGGTATAATTCCGTTTTTCATTAGAAACTACAAACTTTCCAAAATGTCTTCCAAAATTGAAAATTGTAATCTCCCGGACTTCTTTTGATGAAAAGTGTAACATGAGATGGTTGAAGAACTAGCGGGACATGATTTGCAGTATTAAAAGGGCCTTTTTTTGCACAGCGAAAGTATAGCAGTCTACAGTAATACTGATCTCCTTTGCATGCGCAGTTCGTGTTTCACTTCACATTTGCGCACGTGGAGAAAATCGAGATTGCAGTCGATTGCTGTACGCTCTGTCGTGCAAAAACTCCCCAATTTTGTGTACGCCAAGCGCGAAATGATTTCGCAAAATGAACGCTCTGCCATGCAAAAACTCCCTTTTATATTACATATCGATTGCAAGAAATAGGAGAAAGTACGTAATGTTTTAGAAGCACGAGTTAACTTTCAAAGTATTGTGGTGGCCGAGTGCAGAGGACCACCTAAAGGGAGGAGGGCAACTTGCCCCAGGCCTCGACTTAATTGAGACTCAGAATTTTTCATTAAAATGAAATGAAAAATAGATTGATCTCTAATCCAAATTTAACGCTATAAGTTATTTCTGATGAATGGAGAAATTAATTCTGTTAATGAATGGGCGGGGGGGAGGTAATTTTTAAAAAATAAGAGACTCCTAGTATCAACTGCCCCTGCCCCCTGGTTTTCTCTGGGCGCCGCTGGCTGAGTGTATGTATGTATATATGTAAGTATGAAACCCCATGTGGTCTACAATTCCGCATTGTCTTTCTTTCATTAGGGGGACAAGTCCCCGGAGTGGGCGCCCTTGCCTTTTCGGCTTCTGTCCTCACCTCCCCCCCTCCCCGACGCGCAAGACGACGACGGGCTAATGCCCGAATCCAGACGGAACCCAGTTTGCCCTCATGGCAACCTCCCCATAAAATGCCTGGGTAAGGGCCGCTCTGCTAGCTCAGAACTCCTAACTTTCCACGCTGGTACCGGAGTCAAAACAATACGCTATTCACATGCGCCGGGAACCAATTCCCTCCTCTTTGCCGAGAGTATTGGGCCATCGTCACGACGAATCCGAGAGCCCAACTGGCGGCCACCTGAACTAAGGTCCAGGCTGCTCGGACCCGCCATCCCGTCTCCCCATTGCTTATCGTGAGCTATCGACGTGGGTAACGCTGAAACCTGGGTAACCTGACGGGTGGTATCTAGCTTCCCGCCGGACATTAACGTGGGGACTGGAGTACTCCGAAAAGCATCCTTCGCCCAATCCTGCCCAAAGGTCGACGCGCCGTAGGCCCAACTGGAGGGTAGCCGAGCGAACCCGACTACAAGGAGCTTAACATCGCCTTCTCACGGCCTGCACTTTCAAGCTAACGACTTGAGCGGCGCCGCGAAACTCAGGGTCCGAGTGGTCGTCTACGACATTCCACCAGAGACCACGGCAACCTACGCCACCGTGATCCCTCAGCCGGGGGCTACCTGTGTAGGGATAGAAAAAAAATCGATGTTTTGAAAACGCCGATTTTCCACCAGAAACTATCGATATATTAACATCGATATTTTGCTTTCGATGTTTTTTTACACATCGATATTTTGTTGCAAAAACATCGATTTTTTTAAATTTTAATTTTTTTAATAATGGGGTTTAAGCATGTTGTAAAGTAGCTGCAATCCACAGCAATATCGTAGTTTTGCGTCATCCTCTTTATCACGCTGAACCTTTCGCATGTGCCATCCGAGGAAGTTTGGGAGCTGCTCGTGTTATGAACGTATGTTATCGCCAGGCGTGTCATTACCTGAATCGACAGTGAAACACAAAATCGATAGCAAAACACGATGCTCTTTATTGTTAATTTAATTCTTTACATTCGATAATAATTTATATATATATATACATATATATATATATATATATATATATATATATATATATATATTCTTTTATGCACTGTAATTAAAATTGGATAGGAAAATAGCATGTTTATTAGTCTATAATTAAAATATCGATGTTTTCTCGTCGATGTTATCATCGACTTCGCAAACCCTTTAGCAATGTGTCGAAACATCCGTGTATGGATATTTGGGTAAAATTTGCTATCACTATAGGTGAGTGTGCGCGGAGTGCGTAGCTTTTGCCCAGCCATATCGGGAAGTCGGTCTAGTGTGCGGTGGCTGCGGCTGCTACGGCGCCGAGGCCGCGCCAAGGTCGCTCGCTGCTCGCCGCTCTGCCAGCGCCGCCGCCGCCGCCGCCGCCGCCGCCGCCGCCGCCGCCGTCGCAGCCGCCGCCGCCGACGCCGTCGCCGCCGCCGCTGCTGCTGCTGCTGCTGTGCCAGCTTCCGGCTCGTGGGGGCGGTCGGCCAGCCCGCTCAATCTCTGTCGCTGCTGCGATGTGCGCGCGAATGCACTCGGCCAAGAGTTGTTTCGGAGAACACGTTTGAGTTTTCTCCTGGCCAGATTCATTATCATTTTACCAAGTATTGTTTTAAGTACAGTGATAAATGACACATGTCTGGAAATATTTGATAATGCCACCGTCCGAAAATGAAATGCATTGTTTTGATCTTTACTTTCTTTATATTTCAAGTGGTAGATTCCCGGCAAGGAAACTTGGAATTCAGCTTTCCACTGCAAGTTCGCTTTCCACTTACAATATATCTATCTTTTTTAAATTCCTCTTACTTTCAGAACCAAATTAGTTTTTCAGTATTCAATGCGCATTTTCACTTACAATATATCTATCGACTACTACCATCTTATTTCCAGTTGTATCCTCATTACCTTCTCATTTCTATTCTTACCATTTCAAGCATTCACGTGAGTTAGAAATGGAGGTTGAACATGTCAGAACTCATGAGTGAAGTTGCTGAAGTGTTACATTTACGAAGAACGCATATCTGCCTAGTCATTCGTTGATAATCAGCAGGTCTTTCGATGCGTTCCCTTGGCACGAACTGTATCAATTAGACATACTACAAATCTGTGATGCATTCTTCAGACAAACGACGTAGTTTAGTAGGGTAACCGACAAAACGGTATTCACAGTTATCGAAATGGTTACCGAATCACAATCTACATCTATTTTTTCTAAAATGAACTACACAAAATCTGTAACAAGTACAGTGTTTGTACAAGTACATATGTTTCTTACACCGTGGTAACAAGTGTTTAGAAAATAAGAACGATCTCTATCACAATTATTAAAACTAAATGAAAAGGAAATGGCTACACGAATTTCCTTACCGAATGATTTTCTAGAATTAAATTTATGTTCTAATTTTGTGATTAATTTAAACATTTTTATTAAATAATTCGAATTTCTGACTGTGAAAACATTTAAAAGCATAAATAATACAAAAGGGATTAATAGGATAATTATGTTTTTTTATTAGAAATACGATCTACATTTGAAGGAGTCTAATAATAATTTTGTTTTTTAATCATCATCATCAATATAAGCAGGTTCTTAATAATTTGCTCATAAATATTGTAAAGGCTCAAGTTAAAGCATTTAATATTATTTTTGTCAATGGAAATATTAAACGCTTAAGATGCACTTTTCTTTCTTCAGAAAATTCACATCAATGTACCCTCCATAGAGTATATTTCCTAGCTCATGTATGTTACCGGATGTAACGACCTTATTTTATCATAAACAAGCTTGGATCATAAACTTACGCAACGATTTTCTTGCAAGCTCTGCAACAGTTTTGAACTGATCCTTGACCTTTCTGCTCGGCAAGACAGTTTGTCAGAGGCAAGCACCTCATTCTCAGAGGTCACAAGGTTAACTCAAGAAGCGAATGTCACGATCAAGTGAGGGCACTGAACTGGTCAGTTGCGTGACAAACTTTGGCCTGGGAAGATGAGGGTTCTTCTTAACCATCGTTTCCTTGCTGCCAAATCATCAACAAAATTAGACTATCAAAACTGATGTTCAGTATGTAAATTTTGTTGCTGGAGGCAAGTTTCCATGTGAGTCGAACACAAACGGCCATGTAGACATTGGAGAGAGCAGAACTATATAAATTCTTTGCTAATTTTAAGTCTGATTTAGAATTGAATTTTCCCTATTTGAACGTATTTTCTCTAGAATTCGTTTACAGATACGAGTACTTTTCTTGGCAATGTTGGAACTAGCCAACACACAACTTCGATGTGATCTCCAAAAACAATACTAAAGAAAGTAAGATATTGGTAGACTTGATATCACTGGTGCATTTACTGAAATAGGAATGATGTTGTAATTGCACAGAAGTCACATGTTCAGAGAGGAACACAAATCGTTTAACAAAGTGTTTCTGGTGGCGATCCACAAGAACATGTCAAAAACCTTACGCGACTCTTAACAGCTAGCGCGTCTTTTCTTCCATTTACAATCGAAAAAATGACTTTGAGTGTAGTCCCATGTCCATTTAAGCTTGAATTATTATTTTTATTTTGGACTTGTTATTCACATTATATGGACTTGTTGCGAGTGTTGTGAAATCATCGTACTTGTCGAGAGCTGTTAATTCAACAGAAAAAGTTATTGTGCAGAATCTACTGACATATGGCATTACGGCGTTTTGCTTATAAACATAATTTTTTGCATTCTTGTCTTAGTAACTTACTGCCATGTGTAGTTATAGCAATGAGTAATAGGTCTTTTTGTCTACTGATATCAGTGGCATGCAAAAGCATGATATTAGATAATTTATATAATACATCACATTATGTCGGTCATTATTACGTGGCGGATTTTGATGACCTAAAACATTGCCAAAAACGATCAATAAAATTCCCATAAAATGTTTTAAAAGTACCCTAAAAACAGAAAAATGACGTAAAAAATGTGATCAACACCACTTCAGATGAACAAATCAAGTTGTTGGATATGTCACTGACGTAATCGAGGCGTCTTCTATTTGTTCAAGTTGCTCAGCTTGTAAACTTTTCGTTTGGACTGTTCTTTACTAGAAAAACTCTGTCTTTACGTATCTCGAAATCGGCTGAACCGTCAATGTCGCTGACAGGCGTCACAGGAACATTAGATTACATACTCATAAAGGTTGACATTACAACATCTGAGCGAAAAAATCGAATACGCTCCCAGTTATAGATACTCAGCAATTCTGTGAAGCACATTTGTTGCATCTCGTAAATATTATTTGAAGCGAGCACTATTAAAATGACATTAAAATCGATTAAATCAGCGAAAAATGCATTAAAAATGACGGAAAAGTTAAAAATGCTCATGGGTGTACAAGTGCACATCCAAATTAATACGGTGCAGTTTCTCTTAAACATATCTTAACAATAGAGAAATACAAGTCATCTCAGATTGTTTCTAAAACATTGTATTTCAAAACACACGCCGTTCGGCAGTTACGATTACAGTACGCCGCCAATGCCCTTCGTGACAGTCAGCCGGCGCACACTCGAGAAATGCGAACGAGGCAAGTGTGTCTGTGGTTGCAGGGGAAAGAGAGGGAACAACGGTGGCTTATGGACGGTGGGAGCACTCTCCGGACCATGCGAATTGTACTGCGCAGACGCAGTGGCGATCTCTGAAAGTGCCTTGACATGTCTCGAAGATACAACACTCGTCTAGAACAAGTTTTTAAGAGAAGTAAGTGTGACATTGAACGAAAACAGTGTGAGATCTCCCCACTTAAATGATCTCTCATCCCTTCCAAAGCAGTTCTTCGATAGCGCGTGAAACGCAAACGCATTCCTGTGCAGTGTTGCTTTCTGAAGTATTGTGTTAATCGATGTTATATGCACATCTTCATATGTTTTAAGACGAGTAACAATACGTTTTGAAAAACCGAAGTTAAGAGTATTCGTTTTCCTGTCAAGTGTGTTTGTGCAACTGTGAATGAATAACGTCGAAAAAATTAAAATGACATCAATGAAAAAATTAAAAAGAAAAAAATACTGAAATGAAACAGCGTTTATTAAAGCGATATAGACTTTGTTTCGTCATACAATGTAAATGGCAAACTATCCAGATTTTTGGGTACAGAAACGTGTACTTTTAACCTTAAATATGTACAGCGTGCTTATGGAAAATACTCAATTCCAAAAGAGCGAGTAAAAAGTTTCGAATCAATGTGTAAAATAGAACTCTTGACACCTTTTGGAAGATCGTTCTGAAACTTGCTGAGACATCATGAGACTCGACCCAAGTCGTAAATATTTCGGAGGGGTCTTTGCCGAGCAAAGTCGAAGCCGATATTGTGAAATGCGGCCAACCCTCACTGCTGATAAAAGGAAATGTTCAGCATGCTATCAAACTTCATAAGATGCCTAATGTTTAATTGTTATTATTTCTGTTAATGAACACAAGTGTGTGCTTGTACTGTATGCCTGTATATATGGGCATGAATGTGTATGCGCGGGCGTGTGTGTGTGTGTGTGTGGAGAGAGAGAGAGAGAGGGGGGAGGAAGGGAGAGAGAAAAGGTGTTGCACACCCTAGCAGCATGACCACGAACCGCCACTGGCCGAAATCGATTAAAAATGCCAAAATTGACGTATAAAAATAGGTCATTTCCTTTTGTCATAACGTAAAATGAATTTCTATACTAAACGGTATTGTTCTCAAGTGATAAGAAAAAATGAAATTTCATTAAAATCCGCCTCCTAGTCATTATTATACATCTTTAAACAAATACTGAAATATCTTGTCTCAATAAAAAAAATAACTTGCTTCCATTTAATATCTATATTTTTAAAAATTTTCAATAGAAACAAAGGAACAGTGCCCGCATACTTGTACTTTGAACGATTACTTAGATCCCTATTTCTTTTACTTTTTATAATTATTTATAATGCTATTTTAAAACGAGTGCGTTATAAAATAAGTGCGTTTCCCAATTTTCATGATAGAGGAAATGGTTCATAAATTAAAAATTAGAACAAGTTCTGGTTTTCATTTCCAAAACTTAATATCTCTTCAAGGGCAAACATTAATCAACTTGAATTTTATTTTTCTTTAATGTAACAGTATAAAATGTATCGTCTTGACAGGGATACACACCCGTCATTGGAATACGTAATTGCTAGAGATACACACTCTACTATATTGTTCGAGGACTATATTCACTACTTCTATTGGGAGTTCACCCAAAAGATACTACTTCCTAAAATTTTTAGATATATTTGATTCTGCTAAAGCGATGTAACACACATTCTTGCTTTATCAGTCTAGTCATGCGCGACACCTCGCTCCATCTAACGGTGAGAGCAAGCCACAAGTAGCAGGCCCCTACATTTGGAACTGGCTGTTGCCAAAACGAAGGAAACATTTTTCTTGCAGAGTGATTAACGGCATGCTTTGAGCGTCATGGCTGATTTATTATGAATTCTTTAGCGTTGAATGTACCAGATATACTTGAAAGGTCAAGGTTCGATAATGTCTTCCTAATTTTAAAATTGCTTTAATTTATTTTATAAATAATAATAATAATTTATTTATTTATTTATTTTACGTCAAAGAACAGTTAAAACTGCGTATGACGTGCTATGGGGAGAAGTGAATTCTGTGCACATTTTCAAAATTCTGTGATTCCTACACTAAGTCATATAGGTACTATATGAATTTTGAATTTAAAAAAAGCTCTCATGTAATAAAATATATTTTCAAGGATAAATAAGCAATACATTTTGGGCTCTTATCCATGTTGTCCTTCGTCAAGGAACAACATGGAAACGATAATTTGAATAACTATATTTCCCAAAGAATTCAAGAAGACGTGCACAGATAATAAAGTTACATTTTCATCGGCATTTTTTGAAAATATATTCCCGCCCTTAAGCAAGTCATTTTTGACAAAAGCCACTGATTCGTAAATAAACAGACAAGGTAATGGTAAAATTCCTAGATGAATGAAGAGAGGATTACAAGAATCACGTGGGTGGGATTTGGTTATCATTCGTACAATTTGTTTTTGTAATCTAAAACTCTGAGAGCTATAAGATGTATTTCCCCAGAATATTATGCCATATCTCAGGCGGGAATGAACATTCACGAAATATACACAACAAGCAGTATGAAGGCTGACTGAATTTGCAAGAATTCTGAACGCGTAGCATAATGAACTTAATTTTGTGTTCAATTCATTTACATGGACGTTCCATTCAAGGTTTCAATGAATTGAGAGACCTCAAAATTTTGTTGCCTTAACATCAGTCAATTAAGACCGTTCATTTTCAATAGAGCACAGAATTGTTTATTTGAAATGGAAAACTGCATTAAAACCGTATTCTTTTCGTTTACTATTAATTTGTTATTTCGGAACCAATTTGAAACATCTGATATTGTACTATTTACGGTTTCTTTATTGCAAAGGATGTTCGTATCATCCGCAAAGAAGATTGCTCGTCCGTTTCGAATCGTCGAGGGCATATCGTTTACGAAAGTAGGAACAGAATAGGGCCTAAAATCGATCCTTGAGGAACTCCACGTGCAATGGGCAAAGAGTCGGAAAGGTGCGTACGTAACGTTCCATCAATCCAGTAAGGTATTTCCACTCTCTGAGATCGTTGTTTAAGGTACGAACATAACCAACCTAGAGCAATACCACGGATTTCATATGAAGGTAATTTGGAAAGTAAAATGTCATGATCAATGACGTCAAAAGCTTTCGAGGGATCTAAAAATTCCAATAGGTGCCTCGTTTTGATCCAATGATGAGGCGACATTTTTTTCTAGGCTCAGTAGGAATGTCTTTGTTTTCAAGTGAGCTAGGATGCGCAGCTTTACGTGTTTTGGTTTTGGCGCGCATCCTAACCTGTTTGCGTTGGTTTATGCATGTAATTGTCGATGGTAGAAAAGGGAGGTGAGAATCAGAAAGGCGAGGAAAATCTGTTTCATAAACTAAAACACTAAATTTGTTTTGAGTTGTGACTGGATGCGTGTCTGTGTCTTTTGTACAGTCACGGGTGTACGGTTGGTATTATTCGCTATGTTGCCGACTTGTACCCAACCGTCTGTGTAGATAACGACCTCTTCCAGCCTTCGGATATGTTGATCTAAATTATTGTTTACGTGTGTGAAAGCTTTCAGAAGGTCGGTTTTGAGAGTGTAGAGAGTAAAAAGAGTAGAACGAGCAGTAGCCATGTCATGAATGTTCATTTCAAATAAAATTGAATTTCATTTCAAATAAAATTGAATTTATCGAGGCAACATTAGAGTGTGATCTCAGTCAAATAGATGTTCTTTGCTTTACAGAACATTGGTTATCTCATAATGATCTAAACAGACTCCAAATTCCTAGTTTTACCTTGCAGGATCATATTGTAGAGCAAGGGAATCAAATAAAGGCCCTGCTTACGGAGGTTCGTGTATTTATGTAAGAAATAATATTGATTCTACCTTCTTGTCAGAATTCAATTTATATGCAGTTGAAAAGGTTTTTGAAATAACAGTTGTACATCTTACTACGCTCAAAATTATCTTACTTTGCATCTACAGACCTCCAACAAAGCAAGCTTTAGATTATTTCAATTTCGTAGAAAATCTAGAGATAACTCTGAACAAAATTAGTAATCTCTCTTTAAATCCATTGTTGTATGTGGAGATTTCAATATTGATTTTCTGAGCGAATCCACGAAAAGAGCAGTTTCTCAATTTAATTCATTCTTTTAATTTAGATATTACAGTACGTACTTACACGGAATACTCTTAAATCACAAACAGCAATAGATAAAATTATAATTAACAAAACCACAACTAGATATGAAATAATAACGAATAATCTAGGTTACAGTGACCATGATGCACAAATTCTTACAATTACTAATAACATGAATACTGACACAATAAATAAAACACGCATGTGCAGAGCATTTACTACAGTTAACATAAAGTTATTTACGGACTACTTGCTGAAAGAATCATGGAGGCAGTTTATAACGCTATTGACACGAATGAAAAATATAATTTATTTTTCTCAAAGCTTTCATTTCTCTTAACGCATGCTTTCCTATTAAAAAGAGAAAATTAAACATTTCACGAAAAGTAATACTTGGATCACAAAGGAATTAGAACATCGTGTAAAATAAACGTACTCTCATTTTATTTCTAAACGTCATGACGTATCTCAAGATTTGCTTATCTACTTTAAAAAATACAAAACATTGTTGCGAAAGTCATAAGGCAGGCTAAAATCATGAAAAACGATCAGGATATTTTGAACTCAAATAATAAAACTAAAGCAATGTGGAATATAATAAAAAATACTACCAAATCAACTAGAAAACCTGTAGAGAATGTTGTTTTAAAATATAACGATATAAATGTGAACGATCCGGCAACAGTGGCTAATCTCTTTAACCAATACTTTTCGAGAATTGCTGCCGATCTCACTAAGGGTCTTCAGGCACAAAATTCAAAAACAGACAGTTCACCCAAAATTTTAGACACAATGTTCGTTTCGAAACTTCTTCCTATGAAATTCTCAAAATAATCGGTAAACTAAAAATAAATATTCGTCCGGTTTAGATGAATTCCGATTCTTTGTTAAAGACTTGTGCGTATGCCATTATACATCCGTTAACTCACATATTTAATGCATCTTTATGCACTGGAACGTTTCCAGATATTTTCAAAACAGCTAAAATGAAGCCGCTTTTCAAAAAAGGCAACAAAAATGAAATTCAAAATTATCGGCCCATTTCTCTTCTATCAGGTTTTTCAAAATATTAGAGAGACTTTTTACGTACGAATGGAAACCTTCTCACTAAACACGACGCGCTTTCAGATTGCCAACATGGATTTAGAAAATCAAAATCAACGGAAACAGCTATATTTTCTTTCTTAAAGATGTCGCCTCATCATTAGATCAAAACGATCTCAGTACCTTCATATGGAATTCGTGGTATTGCTCTAGATTGGTTATGTTCGTACCTTAAACAACGATCCAGAGAGTTGAAATACCTTACTGGAATGATGGAACATTACGTACGCACCTTTCCGACTCTTTGCCCGTTGCATGTGGAGTTCCTCAAGGATCGATTTTAGGCCCTATTCTGTTCCTACTTTACGTAAACGATATGCCCTCGACGATTCAAAACGGAAGAACGGTTCTCTTTGCAGATGATACGAACATCCTTTGCAATAAAGAAACCGTAAATAGTACAATATCAGATGTTTCAAATTGGTTCCGAAATAACAAATTAATAGTAAACGAAAAGAAAATGGTTTTAATGCAGTTTTCCATTTCAAATAAACAATTCTGTGCTCCATTGAAAATGAACAGTGTACCATTGACTGATGTTAAGGCAACACAATTTTTAGGTCTCTCAATTCAGTCAAACCTTAAATGGAACGTCCATTTAAATGAATTGCACACACAATTAAGTTCTTTATGCTACGCGTTCAGAATTCTTGCCAATTCAGTCAGCCTTCATACTGCTCGTTGTGTATACTTCATGAATGTTCATTCCGCCTGAGATATGGCATAATATTCTGGGAAATACATCTTATAGCTCCCAGACTTTTAGATTACAAAAACGAATTGTACGAATAATAACCAAATCCCACCCACGTGATTCATGTAAGCCTCTCTTCATTAATCTAGGAATTCTACCATTACCGTGTCTTTTATTTACGAATCAGTGGTCTTTGTAAAAATGACTTGCTAAGGGCGGGAATATATTTTCAGAAAATGCCGAAGTCTATTACTATAACACTCGACGTAGAAATCATATTCATCAGGGACAGTATCAACAGCTCATTACAAAGAATTCACATACAATACATGTACATTATTTTACAACACTTTGCCAGATGACATTAAACGATTAAATTCAATAGAAAAGTTTAAATCCCAAGTGAAATCGTTCTGCTGCATAACTGTTTCTATACAATTAGAGACTATACTGAGCATAAGAAGAAAAGTAACATTAATTTTAACAATGATACATAATGCATTATTTACCATTTGGACTGTATAAATGAGTATAACAACCTGTAACAACTATTGTACTACAGCTTCCGGGTCAATGACCCATCTCGATCAGGTTTTCGTCCAGTTTCCTGATCCATTGAGCAAATGCTGAGATGGCCCTTGTTTTGCTTCTGGACATAAATGTAACTTCATTTTCTGTGCACGCCTTCTAGAATTCAGTGGGAAATACAATTATTCAAATTATCGTTTGGCCTTTTTTTTTTTTCTAATAAGAGCCAAATTTATTGCTTATTTATCTTTGAAAATAGATTTTATTACATGGGAGTTTTTTGTTTTTTCTCCCTTTCAAAATTCAAAATTTATTGCTTATTTATCCTTGAAAATAGATTTTATTACATGGGAGTTTTCTTGTTTTTTTCTCCCTTTCAAAATTTCAAAATTAAAATTTATTTTTTTTTGAATTTTGGGTTTTTCCCTTTAAAAAGAATGCGTTTTAATGTACGTGATAAATATTGGATTAAATACAAGCAAACCCAGATAAGAGCAACAAAAATTTATTTGATGCGTTAAATTGGTGCGTATTAAATAAATTAAGCAAGATTCAATATAAAAACTAGAAGGTAAGCTACACACAAAATATATTGAAGGTAATAATAATATTAAATTTAATATAATATATATAATATATATATATAATAATAATAATAATAATAATCACATCATTAAGTGGCATTTTTAAACCCTTTTTAATTTTAAAAGGTATCAGCACATTAACTAACAAACATGATATTCATAAACTCTTCCATTATCATAAAATTCCTTTTTGGTAACTATTGCAATAAGAATACCCAATTTGGCCAAAGAAAATGCTCGATTGTCAGCAAAGCATTTATATTTAAAAATACATTAGAGTGGATTCCATGTAACTCGGAAGGTTTGAACTCACTCATGTCATGTAATGAAGAATTACGTAGTATACCTAGCAGGTAACATGTAATAATTACTACATTATATGTGCAATATAGCGTGTATATAATAGTAATGCTCCAACATCTCGCGAGGAAGAGTTTGTTGAGAAGCCTGTTTTCTCAGTAAAGTTTATAACTTTTACTTTTATCAATTGGAAAATAACTAGAAATCAACCGGGCTGATATCTTCTGACGCAGGAAACTGCTCATTAGTCCTTTTCTGGGAGTAAATCTCAACATACTAACAGAAACGCACCTAAGAAATCCATGTCCCAGCATAATAGCTCTTTCTCGACAAAGGTTAAGGTTAAGTTACCCTACAAAAGACCTCCAAAGTGCCCTTGAAGTTCCTGGAAGTGATGAGCCTTTGCGATTGTTATTGGATCAAGGATGAGATAATCACGCTGTGGTCATCGTGACTCCACCATCATGATTCCCAGCAAGGTCACTTGGTTACAAAACTGGCATGATGAGGTGTTGTGACCAGCGAGCTAAAATAGGACTGAAACACGAACATACTTTTTCGTCCTTCGTTCTTTGAACTGTCTGCACTCAGTTTCGCGGAGAATATATGAAATAATCATATTTTGGAGCTCTACTGAATTTTCAGAAACATGTTTATACTTGGGTGTTTGTACCCTGGCTGATGACAACTGATAATCTGTTACGGTTTCGTCCAATCCGGAGCTTAAACGCCACAACAGTGACGTCATGATGACGTTTTAGCTCTCGATTAGATGACATCGTAATAGCTGATGAAATCTCATCGGCAAGGTTACGAAAACTGAAGTATAAACCTGTGTTCACAGTGAATACTGATTGTAAACCTCCCTCATTCCATTAGCCAAGTCCTGAATCCCATGAAACGTAGTTTTGAGGTAGCTACTTTCTTCCATGTCGTGCTCGTTTTATACTTTTCTGTTGTAACTTTTCTACATCTCTTCCTTTTGAGCTAAAAATAAATACTCGTATTCAAACTGTATTAGTAAAGAAACAAGCGAAAAATAGCCATAAAACAAGACGACTGCAAAGGAATCGCTACCATTAGCGCGCTAAATTGAGAGCTCGCCATCCGTTTCGATGACTCAGTCAGTCACAGCAGTTAGTTTTATATTGGACGGCGATAAGCGCTCCAACTACTACCAACCAAGCGCTCCTCGCTATACTTGGCTTTTCGTAACGTGGCGCATGAGGGACTTTTCTTCAAGGTTGGAATATGGCACGACTTTTCGCGTCTTTCTCGGTTGTGCCGTCAGATGTCGCATGATTGCGACCGTATCAAGTAGTGTTGCATATGAAGCGAGCGACATCTAGCTGCACGACCGAGAAAGACGCGAAAGGCCGTGCCATATTTCACCGTGAACACAAGCCCGTCTCACGCGCCACGTTACGAAAACTCAAATATGAGGACGGAGCATCTCGACTGCTGAGCGGTTTCTGGCCACGCCCGCCGAAACGTGCCATTAGATCCCACCACAATATGAACTAGTATTGTGAGTGAAAAGGTGCGGCGTTTTTAAGTGAATTACGTCCTTGTTATTGCATACTCTTAATGAGTTTTTGTATTTGATAATATCGTACATTAATTATCACACATTATGGGATAAGTTGAATCTAGTCTGCTTCGACTCGAACATAAACCATGTGGTTCCCTTAAATTTGAAGACAAACTTTCGACCGCTCAGAAAGATCGACCCCGCCCTCCATTAACGCATTTGATAGCTGAAGTGACTGGAAAACACATAGTTTACACCAGACACTTTACGGTATATAATTATCATCTTGACAAGTGGCTCAAAGGAAATGAGTGTTGGTCAAAACTCTTTGTTGGCCATTTATTTTCAAAAGGAACAACTAAAAATATTTGTCTGTCAATTGGAATACACTATAAGATGCCTTACGAAATCGACTAAAGCCCGTGAAAAATTAGACAACCACCTTCAAAGCGTAGTGGACTTACAGAGTTTCGGTGAAGACGCGGCAGATGAGAAGATAAACAGCATGTTAATAATATCTTGCACAACCAGAAAGTAAAAAAGAATCGACAAGTCTGAAATCGTTTAATTGATGTAACAGACTTTCTATCAAAACAAGAACTTCCATTCTGCGGTCACAATACAATGGTCAATATTATAAATATGTTAATAAACTTCGAGTCTTTTTAAAAGGTGGGATCCTATGCTGGAAAAACATTTGGAAACGGCAACGTAAAAGGCGTATCCAGTGAGATCCAAAATGATCTAATTCTATTAGTGATGTCAAGAAGAGAAACAAATTTAAAAAAGAAATTAATGATGAAAAAGTTCAGTGGCGCGTTGGAGTGGCTTAGTGATAACGGTACTATACTTGGGTTTTTCTAACCTGGCGATGAATTCATCAACTTTACGTGTCATACAATCGAGGCTAAAACGTCATGGTGAGTCATTGTGGTGACGTTTAAGCTCCCGATTGGACGAAACCTAACAGCTGATGAACTGTCATCCACCAGGTTACAGAAATCCAAGTATGTTTAAAACTTTTCCGCTGGCGGTGGCGTGGACACGTGTCTGCGGCAGGGATGCCATATTGGGGGAAATTCCGCCGATTGGGCAGAAAAAAGGAGTCGGCTTGCCGAAGAAGTGAATTTTGCAGGATACCGCCCATTGGACGGAACTGTTGTTTGGGGAAGGCTTGGACGAAATGGCGACGCTATTTTTTTCTCGCTTGAATAATCAATGCAACCACTTTTCTGAAAAGAGTTTTATTTTTAACATATTCAAAATAAGTATTATGCTATCATGCCCTCTTCTATGTCTTTAATTAGACATGCAATCGTGCCGACCTTATTCTAAAAATATAAGTATGAAGACATTTGATAAGTAGGTTTTAAGTAAAGAGTACTATATATTTTTTGAACACCTTGTGAATGTGCAGTTATTTTGAAATTACAAGCTCAGTGCCAGTGCCCGCTTTTGTCATCGCTCACATTTTTTCACAACACATATTTCGCAGAATTGAGCTTATATTTGTCCCTCCGATTTTCCCAGAACGGATCTGGCAAGCCTGGTCTGCGCTGCTAGTGGCGTGAGTTTGCCAGAGCGCCATTTTGCTGTTCGTGTTAATACCTCCATTTAAATCAATGCTTTGTCAGGAGACGCTCTTTTCGGAAGCGCTGCTGAGTGACGCCGTGTGAATAAGACCTTAGGTAAGATGCTTAAGAAAAAAAGTATGCCAATTGCATGCCAATTGTCAATACAATACTCGCACCACATTCAGATATTACGCATTATTTTAGAACTGAATTTATCTGAATATATCTTTTATCAATAAATTTAACTTGAATAATGTGAACTTTATAGCCTATCGCCAATTCGCCGGAATACCATCCCTTTATTGTTTTTTCGCGTTGTCTCTACATCGACAATGTTTATAGTATTTAAATCAGAAGAGGTGGGTCAGGGCATCAACTGATGTCACTGCAGTGCCTCTGATCGGGAGGTCTAAGGCTCGAGTTCACGACGGTGGCAGGAGTTTCGACACCAGCTACATAGTTGTGTCGATACATGTGTAGACACACTCTACTGGAATAAAATAACAGGTTGGCAATGTTGTGATGTTATGGCGGCGGTCGACTTACGAAGACGGACGGAATCTACAACCAGAGAGAAAATGTACGTTCTGTAATGAGAACGTAAATGATTCATAGAGCATTTCAGTTGGAGTGGCTCAACTCAGCGTGAATGAATTAATAATGCAATATGATATAGCGGTATATTGATTAAGGACAATATACGGAAAAGTAAATGAACTAGAATATCGGAGAGAGTCAATACAGTGAAGTGCACAAATGCAATTGGACATAAAGGAAGGACATTTGGTTATTTGAAGTGTGAAGAAGGTAAACCTAGGTACTGTTATTGAAAAATGTTAAATTAATTGTGTTATTTTCAGTTCAGTAATTATTATAAATAAATGTTCTCTTTTGAATTTGAAAGCGTTTTGATTTAATATTTCAGTAAGTTACCTGATTCAAATCTACAGTGTATGCCATGGAATCATCGGCACTAACGAATAATTACATATTTTTATTTTCCCCCATTAAGAAAATTTATTAACGGAAAAATAAAAACCATCTCATAAGTAATCTAGGTAATTTACCGAGGGCAGCATTCTTTCCCGTGTAGTTTTGAATAATTACTAATTCATCAAGTGCTGACTTCAAAAAGTGAATAAAATATATATTAACATTATTGTTACATTAGATAAAAATATAATGTATAACAGAATTCTGCATTGAAATGCGACTTACAAATGAGATTCTAGTTCTTTTGCCTCCCAACTAAAACGTTGAAATGACAATCTGACCCTGACAAGGTTTGAAGTTCCAAAGTAAAAACATTGCAAAATTTAACTTCTCCCACATTTAGAATAGTATTGTGGCAATCTTAATGATTAAAGGAAATCCTAAGAGTACTTATGAAATTGTTTCTTGTATTTCACCTAATTCCTTGCCGCGAAGTTCATTAACATAGAGGTGAAAGGGAACGTCATTAAAACTGACGAGGAAAGAGGAAATGAAAGCAAAGAGATACGAGTTCACGCATTCTAATGGTCTCCCCTAACTGCTGGCTGTCAGACGAGTTCGAAGAAACATTAAAATTTCCAAGATTAATAATTGTTTTTGGAAACTCCTGAAAGAAAATTGAATGTGGCTGTGTTACGTTTTATGTTTGGATAGATGGTTTTTTCGTGTTTCCGGGCGCGTCAACTGCTTTGGTTATTAGTCCCGTAAGTGTAGTGCATGTTTGTTCTTGGTAGATGGCGGTGATCTTCCCCTGCTGGATGGCGAGATCCGGGCGACCTACCGGGCTAGTGGGGTTTCCCCCAACCGGGGCCCGTTTGTTAGGGTACTGCTCCGGCATTCGCCTGGTGTTGATCGGAGAAACCACGGAAAACTACCGATCAGTGCAGCCGGCCGCTAGAATTCTCCTCCAGACAGCGACTGAATTCGACCTAGCTGAAAAGCTAGTGTCGAAAATCCTGCCGCCGTCGGGACTCGAACCTAGGACCTCCCGGTCATTGGCGCTGCAGTAACATCAGTTAATGCACTGAGCTACCGCTCCCGGTTTATGTTTGGATAATATTATTATGTCTACACATTATTATTATTATTATTATTATTATTATTATTATTATTATTATTATTATTATTATTATTACTAGTTGAATGTGGCGTCACCGACACTATGAACTGTTTTAAAAGTATTTCCATGTGTTCCAAATTTCTTTTATACTTCATTTCTTTGATTCATAGCTTTATTCTTACAGTACCTGGCGTTGGACTTACCAATCCTTCAAAAATTCCCAACATCCAATGGCCTTGTGTGTTGCATCCATATGGGATATGAATTGGTAATATTGCATTTCCAAAATTATAATTGCGGATAAATTCAAATAGTTAGAGCTTAGTACAGCTACAAAACGTTTTTGACCATTTTGGATAATACTCACAATAAGGCACAAAGATCATCCATAAGCTGTTCTTCTGGGTTGTTCTCTAATCCTAATTTAAGGTTCTCAATTAGTTCCGAAAAATCTGTCAGAAAATCTTCTACAACTACATTTGATTCTTCCCTGGATTTGCTTAACACTTTCTATTTTTCTTCCCTATTTTCAAGCTTCCCAAAACTTTTTTGCATTATCGCTCTATTAATCGTTTTGTATGCGAATCGATGTAAACATTAAAGAGCGTATGTTCATGTGAATAAGGTGGTAGGTAAGTTTGATAAGAATAAGTTCTGGGGTAAATTCATATAAAAATAGGTTTCTGTATACGTAAAAACGTAAAAATTAGAATCAGTAAATGTTCATTCATTCTCTAACATTATTTACAATTTTGTATTCTCCGTATTCACATGAAATTCTTCAAATTTAATACGTTCCATGGCATTATTGTTCGTAGGTTTTTGCTAATTTATTTTAAAAAATATCGTAATAGGCCTACAGAAAAAAAAATATATGCCGCGCGATTTTCTTGTTCAAATTAACTTCACTTGTTCACTTAAAGATATCATCAGTGTTGCCAATGTTGTGAAAGAAAATTATGGCGTATTGTGCGAAAAATACCTAGTTTAATCAACGCCACAAATATAGGTATATTTACGTGGCGTTGATTTAATTCGCGGCACACTCGCTAAGATCGCAGCGCCAAAACACGCAAAACAACGTTTTTGGATATTTCCTTGAATCTTCTGACCGGATCCGAAACCTCCATCAGGTGACCGAGATGCGTCGAATGACACCTCATATGTCTTGATTGGTGCACGAGAAGCGGTCTAGTCGTGGGTGACGGAATCGCACATCCGAACATCCGCACACTCGGGGTTACTCAAATATTGTATAGGATTATTATTATTATTATTACTATTCTTATTTTAATGAGAGAAAGGGATTACAGAGAGATTAACGTCCAAGTATTGCATCTACAATTCAATAAATTCCATTAATTAAAAATTCAATTCGTATCCAATAAAATTTATGGAATAATATTTTCTAGGAATGTATCTCACAACTACTTCATGAAAACGTGCTTTTAACGAACACCTTTTTTCTATATATACTTCTCTATTCAAAACTATTAAAAGAGATGAAACGATTAACTTGTTTGACAGCTGAAAATGATTAGCCTAAAGGAAACTGTTGTGCCGAAAAAATAATAATCAGATGTGAGAGCTACAACAAGGAAACCGGCGGTATTCTGTATTCAGAAGAAAGTATGCCATGTCGAACAAGGGCATTAAACACACTGCCCTATTTCGATTTCGCCGAGGACGTCTGGGATGAAGACCGCTCCCAAAGCACAGGTGCGCTTCTGACCGAGCGAGCGTCGTGTTTGCCCAGGGCTTTCGCCGTGCGACTCTCATCATCGCCGCCGCCACCGCCACCGCCACCGCCACCGCCACCGCCACCGCCACTCTGCCAAAGAGTGTTGCCGGCGGCGGAAGTCTCAAATCTGCGCCGCTTCGTCCCCTCTCCTCTGCTCCCCACGTCACGCTGCGCCGAATTTCTCTCGCTCCAGAACTGAGGCCGAGCGCTCGTCAACTGCTAGGTGCGGTCCTGCGCCTTGTTCATCGTCTTTGGTCCGGTTGATTGTAGAGTGCGGTCCAGAGAAGGTCGACTTGCGAACAGTCGCATACTATATGAGAAGGGAGCCAACGACTGATCCCAGCGTCATTTTTTATATTTTTTTGTAAAGGTTGCTTTTCAACTACTATGCTATACAGCGACCACTGTAATTACCATTGGTTTTTCAACTTTGGGGGTAACGGTGGAGGAGCGCACATACTATATACGGTATACGGACACACACACACACACACACACAAACATCCATGCCCCGGGCGGGATTTGAATTCGCGACCCTTCAGGCACGAGGCAGCTACAGCTCTTCAGCCTTAGTGACCTCTGCTATCCAGGTCGGTTTGTCCATTTTTGTTTCTTTGTTTAGGCAAGAAGTTACTCTTTCATAATTTAGGATTTTATTTTTAGAACATTTCATAGCACTTAGTGATAGCTCCGTCTTTCAATGCTTATCGCATGTTCGCGAAAAAAATCGAAATCGTCGCTAATTGTATTTGCTTTGTGGAAACGATTCAGTTTTCACAAATTCAAACTAACAAAATTAATTTTCGGAAACAATCATACATACATTACATTAAACATTGACACGTAATTCCTATTTACTCGTTCCTTTCTGGCATCTTGCATTGCTAGACTGTATACATTGGTCTATCTAGAGAAGATATATCTCCAGTTTCTACATAAAATAAGATAATAACATTGTTGTCCTTTCTTAAGAGATTAACACACACACACACACACATTTGGGTAAAGTATTAGGTATTCGACAGTGAATTTAATAGCTATGAAATACAATCATGCTTTAAATTACGATATATCACCGGTTTCCTTCTACATAATGTCTCTTTGGATATTGATAATGTACTATTGTGATTATTTTCACATGATTTTGGCTACGGAAAATGGCATGATTATGATTATGGAGAATGAATACTTTAACGCATTTCTTCGTTAATGAGGTACTGTTTGTGTTTAAGGAAGTGCCACACCCAAAGAGTAAGTAGAAGCTTTCAAAGACTCCCCTCTACTCATATATTCCTCTTCACATTTTAGGTCCGTTAGTTTAGGATAAAATTACACCAATAACGAGGAATAAACACAATTGATGAGGTCTCACCATTAAATATTAATGAAACGCGTTTTCTTCACCCTCAACAAAAATACAAAAGTGTCATCATTTACATCACATAATTATATAAAGCATAGTGAGAATATTGCTACATTTTTGTTTTAAAAAATAAACAACTAATTTAATTTGAATCTTGCTTGAAGAGTTCGCATGTACGAAGGTCAAATGCGTAAGTTATTGACCTTCTTCTGATATCGGAAAGACAATTGGAATTAACATGTAAAATTCGCATTGGTCAGAACAATTCTTCGCCACATTGGTTGTACGCATTCAAATAGTGGATCATATTGATTGATGCCATGATATTTATTAGATATCATTCCTTATTCTTATAAACGATATTCCTACCTAGTGGTATTCTAAAAACATGACCCCGTTTCAAGAGCAGTCTTCTATCCAAGTTTTTTTTATCCGAGAAAGGGAGAAGGGCGTCAACCAGCTAAAACGGGGACAGGAAAAGTCCTTTGTTGACCGAACTAAGAGCAGCCGTTCTTGCACTGAAGGCAGTGCCGTCGACTCCCTGTCACTTTCTTCGACTTTTCTATCGCGTTTCCCATCGATTCATCATCTAACACTTCGTTCTACAAAATGTCACGGTTCCGTCGATCCATTACGACGATGTATGTACCTCTAAGAGGGAATGAACCTCTAAAGTGACACGATATGAGTAGATAGATCAATATACATTTTTATACTGAATAGCAGATTTCAGGGGCCGGATGTATGCTAGAGCTGTTGCACGCTACCTTACGTTTCGCCATTTGTAACAAGGTTTTATCATCACGCAATTTTGACCAGGGTGATCAAGTTGTGTGAGAGTCAACGGCTCTTTCAGAATAAAAAGTGTGTCTCAAAAGTTCAATTATTGTAACGACATGTTACTTTCCTTTTTTATGTCAAAATTATAATTTAGAATCTTTTTGGAGAAATATTATTATATAACAAATATTACTTATAAAACTTAATATTTAAAATGTTAGGAATCCCAGTTTTCACTTTAATGCAGTTTAATAAATCTAACTGTATTTCAACTAATTTTCAAAAATTCTATATATACTAACAGAATTTGAATTTAGAACTAAAAAGGAAGCTACACACTTTCCGATTTTCAGGACAGATGTACAAAATACTAATCAGGGACAGGGAGAGAAAATCCAAACCCCGGTACAAAAATGTGTGTGGTTCCTTTAAAACAATCTACGGAATGTACTTGAATGTATTATTTTTTATTGCTATTATTACTGTTATTGTTAATAATTCTTTCAAAAAATATATTCATCAGTTTACATAGGATTTAATACAATATCTTTCGGCGCCCGACTGTTCACAAAGATTCCTAAACAGCTTTTCGGATTCACAGTGAGTTAGAACGTGACAGTGTCACGAAAGATACTGTGCATTTTTAATCTTGAAAATAGATTAACTTACAAATTAGAAAAAAACATAAGATACGATTAAAATTAAATTAATTAATTAAATGTTCAAATTATATTAAAATTATGAAACGTTTAACTTCGTTAGCCCTTTTGACCTCCATGGGCCCCTTTGAGATTCATGGCTCTGGACAGTTGTACCCACTGCATCCCCCTCTCCACGGGCGTGATACTAAGAAAATAATAGTTGCGCACATAAGTTATGTAATGAATAAAAAAGTAACAACAAATTGTATACATTAATTAGAAACCAGACGAAAAAGACAATGATGAAATTAAATATGGAGGTGCGCCAAATATAATTTGCAATTAAAATAAATTATTTTAGGTCTTAAATATTTCTAACATCAATTGATTGATTAGTGATTTCTGGCGCGCCAACGGCTAAGGCCAGTACTCCCGTAAGTGTAGTGCATGTATTCCCCCTCAAGATATGCACTATCTTCCCCCGATGGCTGGCGAGTTCCGGCGCCGACCTACCAGGTCCCAACCAGGAATCTCCCACCAGCGGGGCACCGCCACAGCCGGGATACGCTCTAAGATCCCGACCGGTGTCCCAGTATGTGTGGTAATGTAGTGCATGTTAGTGTAAGTGTTGGTAAGTAAGGGGTGAAGAGAGGACAAGGATGAGAAAGGAAAGATCTCACGCTGTCCGTAGCTGATTTGTTAGGGCACTGCTACTGATAGCAGAAACGAGGGAAAACTACCGATCAGAACTGCCTGCCGCTAGAATTCCCCTCGAGATAGCGGCTGAATTTGATTTAACTGACAAGCACGTGTCGAAAATCTTGCCGCAGTCGGGACCGGAACCTAGGAGCTTCCGGTGAGGGGCACTGCAGTGTCATCAGTTGCTGCCCTGAGCCACCCCTCCCGGCGAGACTCGCATAAACATATTGTACGCATTCTTTAACAGACATACAAGTGAAAATCAATGTGCTATTGCATTCCGTGCGTCGTGGCTGACGCAAGTATCAGCTGCGAGAGAGTGCGTCCGCCCTCCGCAGGCGAAAGTGCGCGTCCGCCGGCGCACAGTGGGGCCACCAAGGGGAAAAGTTGGCAAAAAGAAATGTTAAGCGTTTTTCAAAATTGTTGGGAATAAAAACACATTTTGTAACTAAATTAAATCTTATTTAATTGTTCAAACTTTAAATATTTATTTAGATAACCTCAAAGTCAGAACTTTTATCATGTAACTCTTCTTCAAGAAGTGAATTTGTACTTTAAGACATTGACATTAGTGTACCTTCTAGGTCCAATGCCTTTGTGATGATATTTCTCTATTTCATTTGTGAAATCAATGGGTAGGTTGCAATTAACAGCCCGCTAAGTCTTCGTTTTTTTTCAGGTTGCACTTTTTCTTCCGTTTTTTTCTTCTTTTCAGTGTGTTTAATAACATCACACAGATCCCTCCTTGTTAATAAATAGCTATCATGATCCTGAAGGAAGGTGCTCATGAAGGAAAAATTTTAAAAAATGAATATTGTAGAAGAAAGGCTAACAAAACTAGATGTGCATCATCATAGACAAAGTACTTTAACGCAAAATGGGGCCAATATGGGCAGACTTTGATTGATGTTTTGAAAACTAGAAGAATTCCAGAATGAGATTCTGTTAATACCATAGCTCGGAAATGACCGGAAGCGAACTAAAAGACAATATGAAAAATCGGGTTTAAAAATTTCATTCCATTGTGACTCATGAAGTTTTTACTTTGAATTACTAAATTATATTTCAGCAATATGTGTTTTAGAAATATAGATTTAAATAGCATATCTTCAGGTATCGTATCCAAGCACGTAATTCTGCTAGTCGAGAGAGCAAAATATTTGCATGAAAAACACGCCTTTCTTCTTACTTCGCGAGCGAAGAAGTGCTCTGCGCATCACTTGTGCAAGTTAAACTTGCACTGCAAGGAGTGGCGTGATTCCCCCTTCCTTTCCTGATCGGGGAACGATGAAGGACACATTTTGCTACACCTTTCATGTGATTTGGAGCTTCTGAAGCATATTTTGATTTTCGACTTTTTGCCAACTTTCCCCTCCTCTGGCCCCACTGTGCGATACCCACCTCCTGCTCCCCCTTGATTGGCCTCGAGGGGAAACGACCGAAACGACTACGGGATCGGCGACTACTCAGGCGCGTGTGAAGCCAAGGGGACATTGTATTTTCGTGTGAAGCTAAGGGGGGATTGTATCTTCGAAAGCGGAAGCGATAAAGACCGAGGTTGATTGTTTGCTTAGTGATTCCGGGTGCGACAACTGCTAAGGTCATTAGTCCCATAAGTGCTGTGCATGTTTTTAACGCGGGAAGTGATTACGGTCTTCCTCCGCTGAATGTCGAGATCCGACGGCGACCTACGTCAGCTGACGAGGATTTTCCGCAACCAGGTATCTCCCACCAGCGTGGCACCGTTCTAGCAGGGAGAAACTCTAAGCTCCCGGCAGGTATTCCAACATGCGTGATAGTGTAGTGATGTGAGTGTAAATGTGTGTAAGTAAAGGGTGAGGTTAAGGACAAGGAAGAAGAAGGAATGATCGCGCGCTGTCCGTGGCCCGTTTGTTAAGGTACTGCTCCAGCATTCGCCTGGTGTTGAAGAAAGAAACGACGGGAAAGTACAGATCAGAGCAACCGGTCGCTAGAATTCTTCTCCAGACAGCGACTGAATGGGACCTAGCTGGCAAACCAAAGTCGAAAATCCCAGTCATGTTCCCAGTACATGGTGAATAGTTACTCCATGTTGATACATGCAGGTACCATTAGATACCTGCCTAGGTAGCCCATGGTCCCATTTCATTATTTGAACCATTATTTTGGGTGTCAGCTGCCTGTTCTTCAATCACGCTCACAGATCTCGCGCGCACGTACTGATTAGTACAAATGATAATAAATGGATTAGAGTGTAGAGGTGATGTGTTTGTGGCATGCGGTACTTTTCAGAACCTCATACAACTCGAATTATCCAAGTCTTACGTCGGATTCGTATCTACAGCCTTTGTGTCCGCGGACTTTGGCGTACCTGTCCCACCCGATCGGCTAAATGGGGCCAAACGGTGGCATACTTTTCGAGAACAAAGTGGACAGTAACTGCTGTGGTAATGGCTGAGGCCGGCTTAAGTGGCTCAGGATATCAATTGATATCACTGCAGTGCCTCTGTCCGGGAGGCCCTACGGTTCAAGTGCCGGCTGTAGCAAGATTTTCGACACTAGCTACATTGCTAAGTCGAGTTCAGCCGCTGTCTGGAGAATAATTATACGGTCATCTGCTCTGATTGATAGTATTCCGTGGTTTCTCCGATCAACCCCAGTATCTTCCGGGCAAAGGGACTGCAGTGACATCATTTGATGCCCTGATCCACCTCAGATAGTGCCAAACTATTAAAATTACGTCACTTTCTGATATCTACATTGCACCGTCTGTTCGATCTTTGGCGTGCCGTCAGACTCACAACAACCAATCTATTTTTTCGGTATCGCATCATTGGAGCGCGAAGCTCATAAAACACGCATGACTCCTCTACAATTCGGCGCCGGGCCGTGACGTCATCTGGGAGAGGCCGGCGCTGGCATCGAGATGTCCGGGGAGCATCTGTAGCGGGGAAACCTCGCGCGCGCCGCCCCGCGCCGAGCGGCTCCGCCGTGACATCAGCGGCGGAATATAAACGACGGCGGCCGCGGCCCGGCGGAACTCCCCCGCGTTCGGACACCTCACGGCTATGTTGGGCGCCACTCGCGCAACGGCAGGGCAGATAACCGCCCCAGCGGCCGCTCGCGGACAGTGGCGTAGCTAGGGTGGGGCGGTGCGATCGCTTGTCAGCAATTATAAAATGTCATTGTTCGAATTATATAATTTTAATAATTTATTATAATATATATGGTTGGTTGGTTAGTGATTTCGGGCGCGTCAACGGCTTAGGTCATTAGTTCCATACGTGTAGGGCATGTTTTTTTTTCTCGGGATATGGTAGTGATCTACCCCGCCGGATAGCGAGATCTGGCGCCGACCTACCGTCGGCTAGCGGGATTTCCCCTAATCAGGACTCTCCCACAAGAAGGGCACCGTTCCGGCCGGGACAAGCTCTAAGCTCCCGACCGGTCTCCCAGAATATGTGGTAGTGTAGTGCATATTATTGTAAGTGTGTGTGCAAGGGGAGGATAGGAGAAGGAAGAGGAAGGAAAGATTGCGCGCGGTCCGTGGCCCGTTTGGTAGGGTACTGCTCCGGCATTCGCCTGGTGTTGATCGGAGAAACCACGGAAAACTACTGATCAGAGCAGCCAGACGCTAGAATTCTCCTGCAGACTGCGACTGAATTCGAATTAGCTGAAAAGCACTCTATATATAAATTTAATAGTTATAGAATTTAATCATCTATACAAAGAAAGTAAAAGAAAATAATGTAAAGTAAAACGCGAAATTATAAGCAGTGAGCCCCAATTCTTCAGTGGTCCAAGAGGCTCAATTTCGGCGATTACTTTATCTTATCGTTAATGTAGATAAAATATTTTACAAATTATCTTTAATATCGCGCAAATATACTTGTATATTTATTAAATAATGTATAAAATATTCAGATATAGATGTTTTTATATTTAATTCAGGGGAGGGATGGCACCATCAGTTTTGCCCCAGGTGACACCAACCCTAAGCTACGCCACTGCTCTGGGATTCGCCTCTGCCTTCCAAATCCCATTCCTCTAACCCAGAGGTTCTTAAAGGAGTCGGAGCCGATGGAATTTTCAAGGAGATGAATGATGATCAGGGGGTCAATTGGGAGTCAATAGCTGAATATAGACCAGCAACTGATCGGTATGAATAAGATTCCATTCATTAAAAAAGTATATTAATGAAATTAATAATTATGTAATTGTTTTCTCACCCAAACGTAACCCAACCCCTCTTATTTCGTGTCCATTAACAGTAAGTATTAAGAGTGGGAACGAAGGGGGTAACCTGTGGGTGATGTAACCCGTAGACAGCTTTGGGGGTCCTGTTAAGGCTCCTCGCTGGCGGGGAATATGAAAGAAGAAAACAAATCGAACTCCACGCTTATCGTGCAAGAAAATATTCTTCGGAAAAGGAACTGTAGATATTTTATAACGCCTATTTAGTAATCATTGCACAACAGTGGAAATTAGAAACTCAGCTACTCAGACTCTAAAGCGCTTTCGATAATAAAAAAATCTTGATATTTACGATATCATTTGCTTAGGAAATTGGTATCTTTAAGGGATATGCAATTCTTTTGTCTTATGATTATGTGTGCTGTTTATTATAGAGAAAGATAAAAGGGATCAGAAAGCAATAATTATTTTGAATGGGGTCGATGAAAGAAAAAGGTTAGGAATCCCTGCTCTCGCTCTTTAACTTCCCCGGCTGAGACTGATTGGTGGAAGCATTCTTGTTGCCTCTCCAGCGACGTTGACCGGAAGGTCCGAGATTTCCAGTCCCCCCTGTGATAGATATTGCGTACTAGCTTATATGTAAATTTATCGTGTATTGTACTGTCAAGTCAGTAGTTACAGACTGATGACATTGAATTGAGCAGTTATTTCGCCTATAATTGATGGTTTAGTATTTGTACTTGTAATAATTAGGGATCTACGAGGTCCAGATAGCCCACAAAACCCAAAAAATTCGGTTTGTTATCCAAATTTGAAAACAGTACATTTGTTTTCTAGAGTCCAAAACCTACACCCACAAAGAAATCAATAAGGTTCATTGTATATGTGTGAGGCCGGGAGTCTACCTGTGGTGGTATATGACATGCACTTTGGAAATCCATTAGCAACAAACCACTTACACTCACCTCTTGCTCATCTCACAACAAATAAGTATTATGACAATACTTAAGTAAATAAGCAGAAGGCAAAATTTTAGCAATGTAAATACCTTTCATATTTTATATAATTTGGAAAAGTAAATTAACTCTATTTGGCCTTTCTGTACCATTAAGTTGAAGTATATACCAGAGTGAAAGTATATACCACCAGAACCTAAATAATAAGACATTTCTCTGATAATTAAAAACTAAAACCTCATTACTATTAAACATTGGGTACTGGTCTGTTTACTGTAAATCTGTAGGATCCACAATCTCGATTATATAGGCTCCACAATCTCGTCTCGAAGGCGTTAAAGAATTTCAACACTTTCCAGCATTTAGGTCTTCGTAAACCTTAATATATCGCTGTCAAAGTGGTAAATATTTGAACACTCCAAGAAGCGGGGCAGGTCCTCCAGTAGATAAATATTACGGTCCTCCATTTCGTCGTATTTGTTCAGAGTGGGCGTCGCTCTGAGTTCAGAAACCGAGTAAGAAACTTTCGGGAGTGAGTGTCACGGAAGTGAAGGACTGCGGAATGCGGAAGGTGAGTGACAGTCCGTCGAACCGTCTCCGCCCCTGGCGTCGCCCCCGCTTTCCCCCTCTTCGCCCTCGACCCGTCACACCGGTAGCGGTAGCTCAGTGCATCAACTAATGTCATTGCGGCGCCTCTGACCGGGAGGTCCTAGGTTCGAGTCCTGGCGGCGGCAGGATTTTCGACACTAGCTTTTCAGCTAGGTCGAATTTAGTCGCTGTCTGGAGGAGAATTCTAGCGGCCGGCTGCTCTGATCGGTAGTTTTACGTGGTTTCTCCGATTAACACCAGGCGAATGCCGGAGCAGTACCCTACCAAACGGGCCACGAACCGCGCGCGATCTTTGCTTCCTCTTTCCTTCCCCTTTCCTCACACACACATTTACACTAACATGCACTATACTATCACATATTCCGGGAGACCAGTCGGGAGTTTAGAGCTTGTCCCGGCTGGGGCGGTGCCCCGCTGGTGGGAGAGTCCTAGTTAGGAAACCCACTAGCCGACGGTAGGTCGGTGCTGGATCTCCCCATCCAGCGGGGGAAGATCACCGCCATCTCCCGAGAAAAACATACACTACACTAACGGGACTAATGACCGAAGCAGTTGACTCGCCCGGAACCACGAAAAAATCAATCAAGATCAAACGATCCGTCATCGTTCTCAACCATCCCGGTGCAATCTGCCCCGCCTCCTCTCCCGCTCGCCCCCCGCCCTGCCCTCTCAGCTCTCCTCTGCCCGTCCTTGTCGTCTCCTGACCCTGTCCACGCCTTAAGCGCACTGCTGCTTTGAGTTCCGCCCGACCTGTCCCGCCTCGCCTAGTTCTTCCAACTTGCCACCTTTTCTTTCCCTTCCCAGTCCCTGCCGTGCCTTGTCCACAGCCCACCCGGGCACGTCCTACCCCGCCACTCCCCGTCACGCTACGCCTCGCCTCGCCGTGCCTCTCATCGGGAAGTTCTAGAATCGAGTCCCGAAGGTGGCTGGATTTTCGACACTAGCATGTCAGCTATGTCGAGTTCAGGAGCTAGACAGGAGTGGAATCCATTCAACAGCAGTCGAATGCCGGACAGGACCCAAACAAATGCCCCTAACTGCACCCCATTTTTCCTTCCCATTCCTTGTACTATCCTACCACTTACACACATTTACATGCACTACATTACCGCACACCCCGAGAGACTGGTCGGGAGTTTAGAGCTAGTCCCGGCTGGGGCGGGAAAACTCGCTAGCCGACGGTACGTCAGCGCCAGACGCCGACGGTACGTCTCGCCATTCAGCAAGGGAAGATCACCGCCACCTCCAGAGGAAAAAACATCCACTACACTTACGAGAATAATGACCTTAGCAGTTGACGCGGCCGGAATCACCAATCAATCAATAAAACATGCTCGCCTCGCCCTATTCTGTCCTACCTCATCGCGTCCAGTCCCGTCCCGTCCCGCCCGTACCTTCCCTCTCCCCGTCCCCCCTTCCCGTCCAGGTCTGTCACGTCCCGTCCTGTACCTTCCCTGTCCCGCCTGCGCCTCGACCGTGCCTCGCCTGATCCCCGTCCACTTCGCCCCCACTCCCACCCGCCATGCCTCCCTTCCACCCCGAACGAAGCAGCAGTCGCCACTCCCACTATACCTCCATGTCCTCCGCCGCAGTCACTGGCTAATCAGCTCCAGCTTCGGTCTCGAACTGCTCTTCATCTTTACCTTTGCTATTCAGTTACCACGGATCTCTCGCCTTATTTCTTTTGAAAAAAGTATCTTCTATTCCCCCTCCTCCTCTATTAACGACCCTGCTTCCGTGTCTACTACTATCATTTCCTCTTGCACATTAACCGTTTTAGCGGCAACCGCCCTCACTGCCGCCGTGGGAGGTGACGGAGCGTTTTGTGTCGGGTGCCCCCAACAGAGCGAGCGCAACCGGCAACAACGGTGACAGTGAGTGGCAGTGACGCCAGACAGGGCTTCCCAAACTACGCGTCTACACGAAGACTAGTGAGAAGTGTTTCCGATGTGGAGTTACACTAAGAAGGGACCACTTTGACAGGTCGGGAAACAAATAAACGTAGTGCAGGACGATACCACTGCAAGAGATGAAGCCAAATGAGTTAGACAAATGAAGTTAGACAAATGAGCTAACTGTAAACGAACGTACTCGTAAAATGAATGCATGGACGTAGCTGGCTGTTATATTGCCAGCAGAGGCTAAGCAGACGCTGTCAAAGCGGTCCCTTCTTGTAGTAATCTCTCTGCATCATGTTAGGACCGTGTAAGGGGATGAGATAAATGCTTAGCCTGAATCAACGGAGGAAAATATATTATATTTAGTGGAATATTTTAGTCTCGAGCAATTAGGCCATCACATCACATATCTCTCAAACTTTATACAAACCTCATCAAATACCATCTTTATCAATTCGCGTAGTGCAAAACCCCACACAACACAAGAATCAAAACAATACTCTCTTTATTCCTAAAATTGTTCTCCGAAATGTAAAAACAGATGTTAAATAAGTTTCACACAATGTATTAGCTGGGAAGAAATTAGATGTAAGAGTTTAACCACCATCTGTACAAAGTTTTATAACTGAACCAGTAAACCTCTTAAATGTAATAAATATTTTTTTAAAAGTGAGAATTTCACGAATACAATACTACACCATCCAGCACTTCAGGCTAGGCATTGTCGTAGCTAATATTCGAAGTCACTTTTTATAAAGTCTATTCAATTTATCTGACTTACTTCCTCCATTCTAGATCTACATTAAACTGACTTATTGGACTAAAACTTATATTTCCGAATATTTATGTCATCTTATTTAGGACGTATGGCCATGCCAATTGATAATTAAACGCAGTTCAATCACCTATGTGAGGAGGTGTCACTAATAGTGTCTTTATGCGCAAAGTTCCGCTATGACAAACTCTTCGTTAGATCAATTTTGTTTGAGAAATGTTGCCGAATAACAGAATCATTCAATTTAGTGAGAATAAGCGATACGGGAAGAGATGACCATGGAATAGAATTAAATGGCACTCTATTCATATTGTTACATCCTTTCAGGATAATAATTCTTAAAGGAAATAATTTGAAACAGCGCGAGTGTATGTGCACCAGTAGTTTAACTCTATTAAACGCTTTGAGCCAATAGAAATATATAAAAACCAAAGTATTTATTTATTTAAAAGAAAAAATTGCAAAAATTTTATAAGAAACTGCGTATGGTGCCAATGCTTGACAATAGTTACAATTTTAGATGTTATGATTCATCCAGATCATGGCCAATGCTATGATATGCTGTCATTTAGTGCCAAAATAAAAATATAAAACTGCATCGTAGCACTGCGTAGCGTGGGTGTCAACGGCCTAGGTGGAGAAAATTCGCCGCCAGCTCCCTTATTTAGGTATTTCAATTAAAAAAATAAATTCGGAAATTCTAAAGAACTTTTCGCAACTACAACTATCTTCATTTTGCGTTGTATAAGTTAAAACAAAAAGGCATGTAAATATATTTTAAGTATAATAATCAAATTTATTACAAAAATTTCACCGTATGCCACTTACATTTTATAAAAGGAATATGACACTTATGATTATACCTTGACGACCGACAAGATTACGTTATCATTGAATGTAAAACACAAATCGACTTCAATTGAACTAGAATGATACTATTACTATTTATATTTTTATTGAAAATATGTAATTGTTAGAACTAAAACCAAAACATCTGTCTGAACGAAAACCTTATTCGTCTACTTTTTAAGAGGAAATTCTTTATTGCACTAACAATATCTATAGCATCACATACCTCTTGCTCAATGGCAAAATAGGCAGATTGGTTAGCCTTACAGTATTCGTTGTTTATCTTAAATCGCGGGAGGCCGTAGCCGGAACCCTGGGGAGGCGGTAGCTGGGTAGCCATGGGAGGCGGTAGCTGATAGCCGCGGGAGACGATAGTTGGTAGACGCGGGAGGTGGTAGTTAACGGAGCTACGGAGGCCGTAGCCGGAAGCCACAGGAGGCGGTAGCAGGTAGGCGTGGAAGGCAGTAGCTGGTGGGAGGTGGTAGGTGGTAGCCGCGGAGGCGGTAGCCGGTAGCCGTGGGAGGCGGTGGCCGCGGGAAGCCGTCGCGACGTCTTGCGGTGTCACGTTCCTCAGAGGAACTCTGCTACCTCACGGGTTACAATACACACAAGCGGTGCTAATGACCATGGTAATTAACGCGTCCGAAACACGAAACATTTTTGACTAACCCACCCATCGCGTCATTTATGGTTAAAATATTCTTAGGGCTTCTGGTTAAATCAATGCTCACTTTTAAAATTGCAGGCGACGTAATTAAGAGTCACCTGAAAGAGAACTGCAAGATAAAAGTAGGCCTTCTGTGGTTGCAGCTTGGATTAGCAGGAGCAGCCCCTCCACCCGGAACAGGAGCGGAAGGGAGCGCTGCCGGAAGTATCCCAGACAGCACTTTTAGGTCCATTGCACGCGGTTAACGAGCAACTTCAGTCACTGTTGATATTGAACGCCTTCCCGCGAGTTTGGCCAACGTCAATTTACCATTTGTTTGACCTTTATAGTGATGTACGAAACTACACGAAATGTTGAAGTTATTGTGTAACTGAAAATGATTTCCATTATATATTTGCTTCCAGAAGAGCAGTTGAAGCACCACACACGCTTATTCTATTTTCTTGATTCAAGGAGTAAATTACTGTTGGAAAAGGATTTGTTGTATCCAATAACAACACTAATGAAATTGACTTTGGAGACTAGTCTCTCTCTATTTATGTACGCTATTCATGTTAATGGTAGTAAACGTAATAATTATTCATAACATTAAATTTACAAAGCATGTAATTAGCTTTATAGATTTTGCGTATGTCCACCTTTCAGCTCCTAGGGGGCATACAGAAGTGATTGCTGGCGGATATCAAATATCATACTAATACGTGTTAGTGATTAATATGAGTTGCAATTAAATGGAGACGTTCAACTGTAAAATGTTGGTATTCATTTGAAATTTGAGCGAAATAATTATTGGCTTATATATGGACAAGAGAAAAAGCCCTCTGTATTCCAAGTGGCTTCAAGAACTTATAACAAATGCTAGTAATAATATATTTATACGTTTTAGGAAATGTACCTCATTTCATATAAACTGCTGTAACAAATTCCATTTTCGTACGAAACATGGAAAATGCTTTTAATTGCACCCAAGCACCTCAATTTGCAATTGCAAGAACTCTGCTGACACAGTCAATCGAGGAGCGTCTATTAGTATTTGACCCTTTAACCATAAACGTAGAATGCGAGAATAATGGTCTACTCAAGGGCTTTACTACAACAACGTCAATAATAATAATAATAATAATAATAATAATAATAATAATAATAATAATAATAATAATAATATTGCAGGTAGATGGCTCGTCCCAAGTAGTTTTGCGAATCTCTTGTGCTTCATTTGCTTGCGACATTTTTAAGCGATGACTGAAGTGTCAGTAAGATAAAAGTTGGAATATAATATTACGAAACCGTTACCAATTAAAGAGAGAATTTGAGCTTTTGTAACACCACCACTTTTAGTTCTTGAGTGGAAGTCAAATCATTAAAAAAATATTGACATTTTGATCCCACAAAAATTTCCAAAAGTACCATTCAACCACTTGAAATTTGCCTCTGTGTGGCAAATATTCAGAGCAATGTGCACAATCAACTACCTTCGATGCAACACGATACGACACTCAGAGTCTCAAAATGATAAAAAAACTGTTTTCCTTCGAACCCAAATCACTAAGCTCTTCTCAGAGGATCGGCTATTGCCCACTCAGTTCCACACAGGCCTTATTTTCCTCCTAGCAGCAGAGGAAATCCGGCAACGCAGCAAAGTGCGACATGTCGAGTACACGCGCGTCGACCGCGATGCGATGTAAGAGGAAGGGGCGCATAAATGTTCGCGGAGGCCCACGACAACACAGGATATTACACTCACCTTAACCTCTCTACCTGAACATGTGTGATGTGGTTAGTCGCTCGTCAACCAGACCCCTGGGTTCGACGTCTGAAAAAGTCCCCAAGCTCCCAAAGTCCCTCGTTAACCTATCTGACCCGCCCACCCTATAAAAAAATGTGGGGAAAAATTGGAACACGGAAAAAGATATATAAAGAAAAAAAGAACAGCACAGGATAAATAATAAAGTAGCTGAAAATAAAAGTGATTGAAAAAGGAATACCAATTTTAACTTTACAACTGCATTATTTGTACATCACTTATATAATGTTTTCCATCATTCAGACCACCGGTTTCGGTGACATGTGTATTGACTTGTGCATTTACTTTTATTAATCTTTTAAATCTATTAGAGAAACAGTGAGTAATCTTTATTTTATCATTGCAAATCCAAAATAATCACGCTCTTGAGAATTATTTTGGTACTACATCATCACAAAAAATATTTTAAAATAGAAATTATATTTGGAAAGAGATTTATCTGTATACATAATCTGCCATAAGCATGTTTATCCATATTTTTAGGAGTCTGGAGAAACAAAATCTCTGGCAAGAAAGAACAAAAATTTGGGAAAAATTGGTTAATAATATAAATGTAGAGTCTTAAAAAATCATTTATTATAAAGGCGTAAGTTCTGGACTTACGAATAGATTTCCTATGACATGTGTGAGAAATGACGTATGTTTACAGACACGGTCCATTCCATAATCAACTATTCTCAGAAAATAGTTTTGTTTCGAATTGAAGACTTCGCCTCCCACATCTGTGCTGACACACTTTTCAATCACCCTCCCTTCCAGGTTAACATGATCCTGTCTCTCGCGTCCGCCGCCGCCGCCGCTGCGCCGGTGCCTTGCACAAGCGGGGGCGCGAGGCGCCAATTGGAAGCTCGGCGAGGACGAGGACGCGTTAAAGGGGACGGTTAAAGCAACTGCTCATTCTTCCGCGCGGAGATGCTCAACCCCACCGCAAAGCAGTGCCGGCGCCAGGCGTGGGCAGACCGGGCGATCGCCCGGGGCCCCATGTTGGAAAAAATAAATTAAAAAAGTGATGAAATTGGAACTCGGGAAAATCGCTGTCATTATTTAACAAGTGATTTTATTGAACAGTAACTAAACACAACAACATTTTCTAGTGCGTTAAGCTCACCGTGGAAATTGTATTATTTGAACACTAAATACTTTTACTTAAAACTATTATTTAAAACATATTTTCAAAAACATTATCTAGCTGAAACGTTAATTTTTGTTATTTGTTGAAATAAATAAAACAACTCGTAGTTTCTTGAAACAATTTTCACTTTTTGTTCTTTTTTCGGTGGGTGGAGGGGGGCTAAGTTTGAACATTGCCACAGTCGCAAAATTGTCAACTCCGGCACTGCCGCAAAGCACGTCTCCCGGTTAGAACTGAAGCCTTCCTCTTTCTGTCCAAGGCGCTTCAGCCCAGTTAGATGCAGGGATGCCCAATTTGCAAGGTTTTCAAGGTCCAAATAATGACCTTTAATGTGGTTGAGGGCCATGTTTTCATTACACGGGCGATCTACACCTGACTTCCCCGTATTGTTTAGCTCGGCAATTTGCTCGGCTGCTCTGAAACGGGTAGAGCCATACATGATGTTGGGTCGTACCGTGAATAACGCAATGAACTGCATTGGAATGGTTTTGAATTTTTGAATTTACAAGCAAAGTACAAACGGAGTATTGATCCCGGTAGGGCACGTATGCTAGGCACACAATGCACTCAACCGACATGAATAAAGGGGACTTTCTCTTTGGACTAATAACCTTTCGCGGGCCACAATAAATGACACGGCAGGTCGCATGCGGTCCGCGAGTCGCCAGTTGGACAACCCTCCGTTAGAACCTTGGTGTGACGTATCGCAGAATTACCGTGTCTTACTCGACCTATCGCTGAGGGAGGGTGGGTATTGATTGACTGATTGATTGTTTCCGGGCACGTCAATTGCTGTGGTCAGTAGTTTCGTTGGTGTGGCTTATGTTTTATCGCGGGAGGTAGCGCTGTTCCTCCAGCGCTGGATACTGAGATCCAGTGCCGACCTACACGTCAGCTCGCAAATCTTCCCCGCGCATGGCCCGTCTCAGCCGAGGCAATCTTTAAGCAACCAAAATTTGGTCTCGCCATATGCGTGTGTGGTGCAAGCGTGTGTCTGTGTGTGTAATTAAGGACAGAGAAAAAGATAAGAAGAGAAGCAGATTTCGCGCGGTCCTTATCCCGTTTATTAAGGTATTGTGCCTGGTATCAATAGAAGAAACCACGGACAACTATCGATCAGAGCAACCTGACGATAGGATTTTCCTCCAGATAGCAGATGAAATTGCAGTTATTACAAAATAACAAATTTTATAATACATATTCCTTCAAAAGGAAATCATTGATAAACGTTCAAAAATAACTAAATTGGCTAACATTCCTCCTATGTAAAAAAATGAATTTATAAAACTTAAATTTGAATATATAAGACATGCATACGGACCTACGGAATAGAACTCCGGGGCTCAAACTTAAAAATTGTACAAAGATAATTCTGAAATTAACAACCGTGGTACATTGTGACTTCCATCAAAATTTAAAAGTACTTGCAGAATCAAAAACAATAAAAATGAGAAGCCTCAAACCACAGCAATGGCTAGAAAGACGCCCAAATCACCTGGCAATGAACATCTATTACATAAAAGGGAAATTGTTTGTAATGGCATGCTTCAGAAAAATTCCTACCACTGAAATACTCGTAATAATTGCTCTCAAAGTGTAACTCAGATAAGATGGTAAAATGTTTCTCTAAACGAAATGACATATTACCTTACTTACAAATAAGGTTTTAAGATTTCTTAGTCCCTGTCCACCACCCAAACCTCTCTGCAGCCAAAAACGTGAATTTTAATTTGGGGGCAACTTAACACTATTTTATATGACTAGCGTAGGTATGCAAGAACTCTGCATGTTAAGCACCACCCTCTTTCCTATTTTTCCATTTCCATACTAAGCCTGTAATATATCTTTTTCTTCAAGACTATCTTATTCTCCGTCACTTGTTCTGTCTCCTTGTAATTAATAACAATACAATACACCCTTGTCAGTACAAACTATTCTTATTTAACATTATTACCGCATAGAGATGTACACCGTGTAATTAAATTGCTAGAATATCAAGTAATTAATTTAATTTCACATACAGTTGCAAATTCTAAAGACTCTGAACAAGAGGTATAACTGAGATACGTCGAACCTGCAAAAATGTAATTGAATGTTCAAAAAGATTTGAAGGAGTAGCTGTAGATTATGGTGTGAAAAACGTTTCTTTGAGGCATTTGACCCAAAATTTTAGTTTTAAGGCCTTAAAACGCTTCGTTTAAGAGTTATTTAACGATATAAATTCAAAAATCCGGTCGAGAGTTGTCGGTTGCATTTCGTATGAATATTTAGATGTGTTTCTTATAAATTCTTCATATTTTTAAAGTCAAATTGCAATTCGCCACGTCTCCATGAAATTCTCTTTCTTTAGACACCTCATTTATAAAGATTGGTGACGTGTGAGAGCCACAAAAGGTACCTATACTGCTGAAATAATATAGGAGACGATTGAAAATATGAAATGATATGAAAAATAGGATACTATTTTATACTGTCAGAAAAGCATTTTTCATATTTTGTCAGCATCAAATTCAAACGCAAAAGGAAAGTTTGGAAAGAAGTAACAAAAATAATTTTACTGGTCTTAGAACCTGGAACAGCCTCGAAGAAACTATCAAAAGTTCTGTACGAAACACAGAAGGTTTTGTTGTGAAGGTTTTTCAGAATTTTTGATTTCTCAGCTGCAATTAAAGAAATAAGGGTTATTTTACCATTTTCCCACCTTTAAATCACATTGACGTTAAATAAATTTTGAAAATGACTGCAACAGTTCTGTCCACCTACTTGTATTGTTTATTATACAATTGTTTACGTTATTGTAGACCCAGTAATATTTTGACTTTGGAATGTAGTTATAATTATCATGTTATTAAATCTTTAATTATTTGTATATCATACGTTGAGAAAAATGATTGGCAGTTTATAGAAACCAATTCGTTTGAGCTTTTGCATTCAATTTCCGAAATGTGTGTTTTAAATGAAAGGTAGTGAGCCCTAGATGTGTCAGCACTTGCTCTTATTAACCTATTTTATAGAATAAACTCTAAATGTTAATAATATCTTGAAGCTAATAGAATGAACGCTTGCCCACTGTCATTTGTTCATTATGTCATTGTGCGAGTTGTAATTGATCTATTAAAGATAGTTGACATCTCGTCTTGAAGCAATCATGTAGTGTGAGTATTGTTAGCGAAGCGAAAATAGTGAGTTCTTTTATTTCCAAGAGTGTTTTTAGATGCAAAATTTGTAAGAGTTTACATTTGCAATGTCCTGCAATCATCTGACACGTTTATCCCTTCACCAAAACATTTCGGTCATTATTTATATTTTTACCATCATTACGAATCAAGTTAAGGTCAGCAGGATTTCTTTGCAATACACTTCTACAACATACATATGAGATCTCAGTAGAAATAAAACACTTAAATTACGGTTTCAGAAACATGTTCATCTCTGTATTGACAGAGAATAGGAATTGTATTGTTCCATTATTTCAAAACCTCCTCATTTCGATAGTTTTCGAGAATAAATACTATAGTTCAGCCTTTAGTTCGATGCGATCGTCAGGGTGTTTTGCTAGTTCAAATTTATTTTCGAATCTATCTCAATCTCCAATTTTAAAGCCAGATGTTTCTTTCTCAATGCAATTTATCCCTCAATTGATGGCGTTATTCAAAACGCACCCAATCCAAAACTGTAAGAATTAAGCAATGGAGCTTGTTAAGGCATCGAATTGCTTTGTTTTGTGTTCGTGAGGTGGAGAGCTCAGATCTTTTTACTTGGCAACTTTCTGAAAGCCGCCTTCCTCTTTCTTTCAATACAGAATTCTGACATGAAAAAATATCGAGATTGTCAGTACACAACGGTGTTAGAATCTGATTTCCAACATTAAGTATTTCAAGAAAATATCTGTTACCTAGCCTGGGATTAATAAATTACCTTTCTCTACACCTTACTCGCGCTACATTTATACCACGCTTCTATCTCTCTGCTGCGCCGAACAGCTGGATCACGGGGAACATATCGCCACGGATCTTTGAAATAAGGCACCGTTCGTCAGTGAATCATTGAGCAGCGTGGCGGTATGCGAGGACGTCTTCCGTTGCAACACGATTCCGACACAGCTGGTCCCGCTATTCATTTGTAATAATGCGTGCTAATAGCGTCTTACGTAGAAAAGGACCATCTTTCTCGGAAAAGCAACAATTGGAGAATCGGCTCGCTTCAACTCAGGTATAGAAGGATTTTCCTAAGAATGAGTCAAAGTGATAGTTCGCTAAACAAGTGTAATTCAGAGAAGTATTCCTCCGCCGTGACATGTTCAGCCACGCCTCTTTGTCAAGCTCTAATGGCTTTTTTTAAAAATTTGTTGAGTCTACACCTTGACGCAACGCGTCTCCAAGCCCCTTAAGAGGCGTTGAGCGCTTTGCACTGGGGAGTAATCCTCCATTAATGTGCTTTTTATTTTTGGAGTAATCCTCTGTTAATTACTATATTTGTCAAGTCTCGTCACGTCGCAGTCAGTCAGTGCCTTTTATCCCTTCGGCCAGGGTCTCGACGCCGTTAGATCCCGAGGCTCATGTGAAAACATCCCTATGCAGAAGCCTAAGAGTTTCGCTGAAATATATGCACGTACGCGAGTCCGGGAAATATTTAAATTTAATTACGAATGTGGAAAATCTCTTAACTTGCTCTCTCAATAAGTAAATAAAAACTGCCACGAATGTAAATAGAAAAATGATTTTTCAGGGGAAATTCAAATACCTATTCTGCGCGTTTCACAGCAATGGGCTAATTCATTTTGATAGTGAAGAGAGTAGTTTATTTATAATTATAACACCCTGACTATCCATACTTCATACTATGCTCTCATAACTCAAATGTGACGTACTAATTGTTTTACGTCAATAATTTTCTACATGGCAATGCATTTCATTGTACACAACCGAGTGATTATATTAAAAAATTAATATAAAACGCAAAGCACGGAATCACAAACAGCTTTTAATCACAGATCGCCACACAACACAATAGCCGGAAACACGTGCACCACGCATCTCACATCCAAGTCTCGGTTTTAAAATAAAAATAATATTTATCACACAAAATGTATATTTCATTGTTACGTTCAAAGAAAACAACAATTTGTACAGAAGAGCACATAATACTGCACTTCCTAAATTCAATTATTTCTCCTGGCGCACTATAGTTTTGTCAGACGAGGACATCACAAAAGGAAGCGTCGAAGCCATTTACAAGTTAACCAACTGCAAACGAACGAATGCAGGAAGGGAGTCTAATGGGCCCAAGGACACAACGACCACAGAATCTTCAGTTATGTTGCCAGCGCTAGCTCTCACTTTGGCTCATTCTTAGGAAAATCCTATAGAGCTGCGCTGTGCTTTACTATTATAGAGTTACGTTGCAAAGCAGTTTAGAAGCGTTTATTCGTTGGACCTTCCCTTTTGTTTTTTCTTTACACTGAAGTTAGCGGATTTTGAGGAAACTTAAAACTATCTCGGAAATGTGACGTTTTAAGTGTACACTCTTAGCTCATAATTTATGCCCAAGAAAGGATATTGTTTATAATTGGAATTAGGCGCCAAATTTGAATTATTTTCAGCGCCTATTAAATAGAGCTCTTTATGCATTCTTTGATTTTCACATTGCATCCAAGCGATGTTAGTGTTGGGCTGATCTTTGGAGGCAGAAAATCTAACTCACTTATTGCTCATCTTACGTTTCAGCCACACTGGTTTTTGTGACCTGTGTATGATATCACCGTTTTTATTCGGAGTTATTGTTGAGTAATAATACTTAGAGGAGAGAAAGTTTCGGAATTTTGCGCTTTTCCACTATTCTTTAATCGACTTCACTACAGTATTTACTTTTCATAAAAGAAGTTTTCTAATTTAGCACAGAATAGTCTGTCCTCTCGTTTTGTCCTCTAGTTTTTGCTTGAGGCTTGTTATTAACTGTGCATGCATTGCATGATGTTCGTGAAATGACGCGCTGATGTGATGTGTAACTGATTTCAGAACTTTTATTCCACCACAAAGAAAGATTCAGCAGCTTTCATGATGTCAAAAAGGTTCTATGCGTGCATTTTCAAAAATATTTGATAGGAAAAGCTGATTGAAAAGGAATGCGACGTGTTAAAATGTGCTCTTCGATTTTTCTTGGAAGTTTTCTTTTTTATTTATTTGAATGGTTCTAGATCTAAAACAGTCCCTATGTTTCTCATTGAAACAATTTCGTTTTATCCCAAGTTAAAAGAACTATTGAAGTCCACCAGTGTGTCTACCGGTTTTATAATAAGCAACTAGGAAACAAAATTATTATCATACACAATTTTAGTTTTTCAAAAAATTATCCCTGAGAGCCCATTTAGTTCGTGGTGTCTTTCCGCCATTGAATAGCGGTTCACAGAATCTTTTATTTGACCGAACCACAAGAATTTATAGTATTCGTTCTCCTAATTGTCGAAGTATTTTCTGATATTCCAATCTAGCTGCATTACAGTACAAAATTGTGAATGCATTATTGCGTTCAATAATCTAATAAAAAATTAGGTATAAATGAATTTCACAATTCCCTGAGGGAACCACAAAATATTACAATAGTTCATTACAGCACCTACAGAAACAATTGATTACTTATCGTCGCACACCACATACTGTCATGGAGATTTGTCCGGCTGCTCTGATCAGTAATTTTCCGTGGTTTCTCCTATTAACACAATGTGAATTTCCGAGCAGTACCCTAAAAACTGGCCACAAATTGAATGCGATCTTTCCTTCCCTTTCTTTGTCCTATCCTAACCTCTTACTTACACTACTAACACGTACATGCCGACTGGGAGTGGTAGCTCAGTGCATCAACTGATGTCACAGCAGCGCCTCTGACCGGGAGGTACTAGGTTCGAGTCCTGACGGCGGCAGGATTTTCGACACTAGCTTTCCAGCTAGGTCGAATTCAGTCGCTGTCTGGAGGAGGATTCTAGCGGCCAGCTGCTCTGATCGGTAGTTTTCCGTGTTTTCTGTGATCAACACCAGGCGAATGCCGGAGCAGTACCCTAGCAAACATGCCACGGACCGCGCGCGATCTTTCCTTCCTCTTCCTTGTCCTATCCTCACCTCTTACAGACACACCCTAACATGCACTATACTACCACACATGCCGCGAGACCGGTCGGGGACATAGTGCTTGTCCGGCTGAGGCGGTGCCCCGCTGGTGGGAGGGTCGTGGTTAGGGGGAAACCCCACTAGCCGACGGTAGGTCGGTGCCGGATCTCGCCATCCAGCGGGGGAAGATCACCGCCATCTTCCGAGAAAAACATGCACTATACTAACGGGACTAATGACCAAAGCAGTTGACGACGGAAACACGAAAAAATCAATCAATCAACGTACATGCCGCGAGAACGGTCGAGAGCTTAGAACTTGTCCAGGGTTGGACGGAACCTCACTAGTGGGAGGTATTGAGGCGGTACCTCATTGGTAGGTAGGCGCCAGATCTCGCCATCCAGCGGGGAAGATCACCACCTCCTCTCGAGGAAAAACCATGCACTGCACTTACGGGTCTTAGCAGTTGACGTGCCCGGAAACAGTAATCAATCAATATCATGCAGATCTAAAAGTATTTCAATACGTGCCCTTACATTTAAATTTGGCGCCAGTTACTCTGGAGCAGCAGTGCCTACGATCTCTAAAGCTTGCCCGCGACATTGATAGACTTGCTACAGACGAACAAATAACTTGTGCAGAAGGTGAGGATTTATACAGAACATGCCAAAGAATCCATGTAAATATGGAATTAAAATTTATTTACTGTGCAAGTCAGAATCTGGATACCTCTTGCTATTGCTAGTTCAGTATATACTTGGAAATACTCAGGAGATGATGTGCAGAAAATGTCACCTCTTCATACAGAGCTTTCACTGGTATCAGCAGCACATTTCTGATAGCAACTTCACAATGGATAACTTGGGACTTGGATCTTTTTAGCAGTTCCTTGAACCGGAAATAACTACAATGGGGACTTCGAAAAAACTAAGGGGTATAATTCACATAGAAATGAATCTGAATAAAAACATGTTTATTCATTTTTCGGTTTCACATCCTCAGTGACATTAGTCAGCTATATGCTCCCTCCAAAAAAAGAAGCAGTTATTCGGTTGGGCCTGGTGCATAATACCTGCTATAAATAAATTAAATATAATTTCCTATAAATCCACTATAAATAAATCTGAAAGCAAGATGAGACCAAAAAGTATTTCTTTCTATACAAAAACCGAAGGAAGTGTGGATATAATGGAGCGAAAAGTGTATGGCGTCACATGGTCGATAGTCGTGGAACTGTCATACTGACTCGTTCATACTAGCTTTGTAGGCATCTTACGGGAAAATGTGAATTTTGGAAATATTTTTTAAATATATTTCAGTTTTCCTTTTTTTCTTAACATGTGACGAATAGCGAAACTACATAAAGAAATTACCTTCTTTATAATATTGTAAAACCGTGAATATTGTAGTGCATTGTTCATAAAAGTATGATGAACAATTTTGAAAATAAATTGATATTTTTAAATTGGAGGAGGCTGGGAACTAAATCAAACTAAAAAATTTATGTACATGACAAACTTCGGTCTTCTAATTGATCGTTAATTTGAAATCCACGATCTTTTAAAACCTGTTTGGAAGCAAAAGAAATTCTAATGTAATTTGTCTCTAAAAGATATCACGATTAAAATATCTTTGCCTTATTATCTTCGGTGAGGAAAATGTCAATCTCAGAAGTAATTGAACTTGTAAATTGATGAAGAAATAAAAAATAATTCATGTAGGTGATAGAAGAAATAGCAATCGCAGTACAACTCTACAATCGCTTCAGCATAGTAATTTCTCCATAAGCATCCATTCCTCTGGATATATGATATGAACAAGTGACAAATCAAATCCATTGAGTGAGAGTTTTAATTTTACCATGGTACTGCGGTGGTAGCATATCATTCTATTCTCGAATATTTGCCTCCTACATTTCGTGATGGCCATGGTGCAAAAGAGTGAAAAGTAAGCGCAAGGACGAATTAATGGGACACAAGAGGACTTTACGTAATGAAGGTCGTTAATTCACGTGTCTCTGCAACGCAAAGTTCTTGTCAGCTGCAGCCGCAAGAAAAATATCCTCGTCCTCTGTAATGTGCAGGAATTTTTACGTTGGTTAGGCAATAATGTTGAGATCTCTAAACATTCTTACTTTTATGGATATTTTAAGTAACATTTTCTAAAAGTTGAGATAGCTGTCGAAGATACTTAAACTTCAATCACGCTAAAATAATCTCACTTTACAAATAATTATTGCTAATTAGCCTTGCCATCAATAAAAGGAATTAGCAAGTCATCTTAAAATATAAAAAATGCAAATGTATTTTATAAGCACACAAATTATTGCTGATTCAGTTGGCCCTGGTGAGAGGGTGGATGTACTTGTAATTGATTTTTCCAACACATTTGATGTCGTAATCACGCATGAACTGCTTGATTGATTGTTGTTAAGTTCAAGAATATTGATACTCGAGATGGTATGGATTAATTATTTCTTTCAATACAAGAAGTAGATAGTTCGAATATGAAATACATTTTTATACATCAGCAGTATTATTCAGAGTTACAACAAGGACTTTTGTTCGGTCTCTCCTTTTTTATGACAGTCTTAAATGAACTAGCACTAAATCTATCGGAAAGTGCGTTTATTAGAAGATGATTACGTGACACTTGTCGAGTAGGTTGTCAAATAGAACGCAAGTGCTCTTTGATGTACTTCACATCAGAACTTAAAAATTGACAGATAAAAAAGTAAGACAATAACGTTCGTCTAGTCTGTCATTTCTCTCATGACATTATTAAAATCGTATCCTTGAACAAGTATTTAGGTATTCACTTGGATTAAAGTTAGGATGTAAGAGCCACATAAGTCATATGGTGAAAAAACATGAAATGTATAAGAATGTTTTAATGATAATGGTATTGTTCAATTTCACCGCACGTTAATTCATAATGTGAAAACAATTAAAGCTATAGAAAACAATTCATTTAATTAAGAACATTATAGACCAGTGCAATCAACTGCTAGGAAACACAAATTCATCTCAGTGTAGAATCATATCGATATAAAATCTATTTCCAGTTCACTAAATAATATATCGAGATTTTTAGTGAAGTAAGTATTTGAAATATTTTAATAATACTAATATATGCAAAACGTATTAAACTATCAACATTTTCAATTTATCTTATAAATTACGAAAATTCACCAAGATCTGAACATATGTAGTGTATGTTATAGACTATGACCGGAAACCCTGCTTTCCACAAACGTAAAGCATCACATAAAATCACTCAACATTCTTGTAAAGACACATATTAGGCCATTGAAGAGCATTGCGTTTATGTACAATGACTAATATTAGCTTTAAAAACTCTCATTCATCTTTGAACGTAAAACAGTTGCTCTGAAACGTTGACGACTTTCATAGATCTATTGTTACTCACACACCAAAATGACCAAGACAAACTACATAGAATGTATTAAGTCTTCAAAAACGACGTAATGACCAAATGACGAAAGATAAGCTATTATTCGATTAATTTCAAGATATTATAAAACTTTCGTGTGTTTACAATAAAAAGCTTAATAAGAACAAGAGACAACACATCTATGGCACACTATCTTTCATTTAAAGAAAAAATTCCGGGTTGAGTAAAACGCTCAAATTGGATTCTAAACGAAAATCTTTTAAGTGTATAGATTGGGCTGAGAATCGCTCAGGAATCCTGGAGCGGAAACTGTACTGCGCTCGCTCCGATGACTTGAAACTGTTGCCAAGATCTTTCGAGAAGTCGCTCTAAATTTAGTCTGCCACTTGTTCCAAACGCAAAACAAGCCTCGCTTAGAGCCCCCAGTAAACGATGACCTGAGAAAGTCTGAGGAAAAAGCAAACAAACACCGAAGCCATTGAACTCGCTTTTCTTTTCACCTGCTGTTTCACATCATTAAACGTATATCTTAACATCTCATTGGCAAAATATGAGACGCGTTTATTATTGTAAAGTCATTTCAAAACTCACTCTAACTATTCCAACGTCTAACTAAAGCTTATTTCAAAACACACATTGGCTTATGTGGCTCAAGGTATCAATTGAATCGTTTATTACAGAAACCCGTCAAACACCAAATTTCTCATTACGAGAAAATGGAGAAAAAGTGTTCCAATTTTTCCTGATTCTAAAATATTTTTGAATATTAAAGCAGTTAATAAATGTTTATTTTTCAGGTAAATATACACTAAACGATGTATCTATCCTCATGGAAAAATACTCCACCGGTTTTTAAAATTTATTTATTGAGTGATTGGAAATTACACAGATCAGTACCAAATGGCTATCTCATGTGCATTTGCTGGCTTACATCGTAACTTATACTACACTAACACTAAAAACTTAAAGCTAAACTACCTTACTATAGGTGTAGGAAACTACAAGAGCCCCTAATATGAACAATTAGTAGAGAAAATGTTCAAGAACGCTTCGAAAGGAAATCTATTCTTAATTCTAGTAGGAAGTCATTTATAGTGGCCAGGTTGTAGTGGACTGCTCGGTTAATTGTATTTAGGTTGGAGTAAAAATTATTGGAAAGATGGGCAATATGTTTGATGATCGGTGATATATTCAATTCTTTATGAAGTTGAGCGTTAGAGATGAACCATGGGCATGTGTTGCTAATCTGAGAATCTATTTTGTACAATTTGAAGTTTATTAATGTTAGAAATAGATGCAATGGTCCAGATGGGACAAGCGTAGAGCATTAATGGTCTGACTATTGCTTTATAAATTGTAATGGCATTTGTTAGTGACTCCACCGGTAAAGCCCTTTTTAGATTGCGCCGTTTGACGGGTTTCTGAAATAAACAATTCAATTAATGTCACTGCAATACCTCTGACTGCGGGGTCCTAGGGTTCGAGGTCCAACGGTGGCAGGATTTTACACACTCACTAGAGAGTAAGGTCGAATACAGCCGCTGTCTGGAGGAGAATTCTAGTGAACGGAACGATTCGAGTAGTTGTCAGTGGTTTCTTCGATCAACACCAGACAAATGCCGGAGCAGAACCACGCGCCAACAATAACAAACGGGTCGCGGATCGCGCGCGATTTTTCCTTCCACTTCCTTGTTATATCCTCGCCACTTACAAAGACATATATGCACATCACTATCACACATGTCGGGAGACAAATAGGAAGCTTAGAGTTTGTCCCGTCTGAGGCGGTGCCCAGCGGGGAAAGAACACCACTCCCTCCGAAAACTTGCACCACAGTTACAAAAAAATGCGAAATAATCAATACACACATTTGAAAAGAACGTGCTTTGAATTTGTGAACAGTAAAGTCCGAGCGAAGTGGGTCAGGACGTAACGCGATGATTTCGCATTCGGGAGACAGGGGTTCAACCTCCGTGCCACCCATCCTGGCAAATGCTGGGATGGTTCTACTGAAAGACCACGACCGCGAAACCGTCGTCGCTAGCCGAATTCGTTAACTATTGGAAGTCACGAAAGTTAAGCGAATTCGAGACAACGCGGGTTCCTCGCTGGGTGCCCGGTTAGGAACCTCAGGATCGAACGGCACCGAAGCCAATTCCCCTTTACGGGATATTTAATGGCTACAAATACAGTAAAGCGCTCTTACAAATTGGGATTCAAAATCTAAGGAGAGAAATTAAAATGAATCGTATTCATTGTTGTGGGTTAAATGTTCAGTAAGTCAATTTTATACCCAGTTGGAGAGCACCAACACTTTGTCATAAAAGTCAAATTTATTCCAAAATAAAAATTCTTATCGTGCACCATTGATTGATGAAAAACCCTCAAATGAAAAATGGACATTGATTCACTTGTTTAACATTTTTTTCAAACAATTCTTCAAGGTTTTACATTGAGCTGCTGGTAGATGAGAAAGATATGTTGTGTACAGTTTCTCTAAAAAAATACGTTTCTAAAATATGAAATAGCTTCTTGAGTTAGTTCTCAAAAACGTTATTTCTGCGCTTTCGTTGTCCTTTTCTTCTTATGAATGAATTATTGATTTTGGAATTTATTTTTTTTGTTTTTTTTCCTTTCCCGTCGTATCTCTCTTATAGATTAATATTGTAACAATTTTCTATTCGAACTGCACTCTCCAAACTTATGAAATTACGAACAAATTGAAGTATTTTACGAAAACATTTAAATCCATGATGTGATTTCTCCGTTTATAATAATGAGAAAAAATAACATTTGGGCTTTTCTCACAGACATTGGTTTGCACTCGAGATGTGACGTGCATTCTTGAAAGTTCTAAATATGTTCATTTTTTCCCAAAGAAAACTCCCGAAGAATCTCTCTTACTCAGGACTGGGTCGATATATGATTTGCCAATAAGTGACTTCGTCAGTAATATAAGGTGAATTCTTACTTGTTCATTCTGTATATGGTCATGTTGGCTCCCCTTTGCGAAAGATGTTTGAACATCATTAGATATGTCCGGATTCGTATTGCATTATAAATGGTTTTACACTAACGTTATACAATGTTCCAATGTTCATGAACAAGAAGTACAACACCGCTTCCGGTGAAAAATCTGCGGAGCACAACGAATCAAGGACAATTGTGTGATCATAACTGCATGGAGTTGGAGCGAAGTTAACGACTGAACGGACCATGAGGTGAATGTACCGCGGGCAGGGAACGTAAACACACGATCGTCGATACAGCGTATTTGATAGCCGAAAATAATGTCTCGAAGATCTCCCTCACAAATTTATTAGCAATAGACATTCAATAACATACTGAGTATTATTTTTATTCCTTATTTCCAGAATTACTTTAAATTTGATATTCATTTACCTGAGAAAGGACATCGACTTTCAAAATACCATTCAAAATGATATTTTTGAGACAGAAATGAATAAAGAGAGAAAACGGAATTTGACATACACAGAACATTTGTTTGGGCAATTATTTAGTAATACGTATCTATTTCAAAAGGTACATGTACAACTATTACAAATTTTAATGCCCTATGATTAAAAAATCATTGATTTTTCATTTATTGAGATTTTAGATATCGTTTCCAGTTTTTAATGACGTATCGTGGAAGTGGCAATTTTGTAATAACTGTGTAGAAGAAACACCTACACCCTAAGTTTTAGTGTTCGTCATATTACATATATTAAAATGTTGAGATATAAAAATTGTAAAAAAATATAGGTTGTAAGAGACTTCAGATTTAAAATATTGGCCTTGGTGTGAAAATAACGTAAAATATAGTTTAAAAACCGAATTAATCATCTTAAACGTGAAATACGAGATTGCACTAGCTTTATTTAGATACAAGAAATGCAATGAGATGAAAATCTTCAGGATAAAACATGACGTGTGTCAACTTGTGTAGTTGTAATTTAACATTAGTTCAACTCGCATATGTGATCATCATTAAAGTTGAAATAAACATTTTAAGTTTGTTTAAGATAAAACTTTTTATTAGCTTCACTTATTTGTCAGTGCAATAGAAATGCATAACATCTAAAAATATACATTTATTATTCATTCACTAAATACCTTGTAAAACGGACGATCAAGAAACAGTGTTTTCGTATCATATTCGGGTGGTAACTCAAATTCCCGAATTTCTAAGGAACAAAACAAAAAAGTACGCGAATATTTTGACGTAACAAGGTGCAATTCGTAGAACGTCATCCGTATATGGTAATTCACGTTAAACGAAGAAATACTGAGATTTCAAAAAAACAAAAACAAAAAAAACAACAACACATAATTAAGATTCAACTGTCATCATTTTTCTTGTTAAAAAAACAAGACACAGATTCGCCCAGAGCACATCCGGCAACGTGAGCCACAGCGCATGCATCAACGTTGAACAATGCACGCGCGCGGCGACTCTGACACGTACCTGCGGTTCGGCGACGCAGTCAGCGTGGGCGTCTGCGGCGGCGGCGGCGGCGTCGCGGGGCCCAGGCGGCAGCAGCAGCGACGGCGGCGGCAGCGGCGCACTGACAGCTGGCGGCCGCCCGCGCCTTCGCCGCCTCGCGCTCCCCACCGCCGGCCGCCGAAACCCCACCCTGGCGCCGCGCCTCGCAGCGCCGCGCCGCGCCGCGCCGCCCCTCCCCTGCACGAGGAAATGCACGCGGGCAGAGGGTGCAAGGAAGGCTGCGCGCCCACGGAAAGCGTGGGTGGATGGGAACTGATTGAATCGATTAGTTATTCCCGGCGCGTCAACGGCTAAGGCCATTAGTCCAGTAAGTGTAGTGCATGTTTACCCCCTCGGGTAGAGGCGGCGATCTCCCGCTGGATGGTGTGATCCGGCGCCGATTGGTTGGTGGTTGGTTGTTTGGTTAGTGATTCGGGCGCGTCAACAGCTTAGGTCGTTAGTCCCGTAAGTGTAGTGCATGTTTTTTCATCGGGAGATGGCGGTGATCTTCCACCGCTGGATGGCGAGATCCGGCGCCGAGCTACCATCGGCTAGCGGTGTTTCCTCCTAACCAGGACTCTGCCACCAGCGGGGCACCGCCCCAGCCGGGGCAGCTCTAAGCTCCCGATCGGTCTCCCGGAATATGTGGTAGTGTAGTGCATGTTAGTGTAAGTTTGTGTGTGTAAGGGGAAAGGATAGGACGGGACAAAGAAGAGGAAGGAAAGATCGCGCGCGGTCCGTGGCCAGTTTGTTAGGGTACTGCTCCGGCATTCGCCTGGTGTTGATCAGAGAAAACTCGGAAAACTACCGATCAGAGCAGTCCGCCGCAGAGCTAGAATTCTCTTCCAGACAGCGCATTTTGAACTGGTTGGAAAAGTACTGGGCAGCAAATGTTGCTGCTGCAGGGTCTCTGTCCGAGAAGTTTCAAAGTTCTAGTTCTGACGGTGACGAAATTTCGACACTAGGTAGATAGATACGTGGAAGTCAGACTCACCTAATCCTGGTCCCCTCCTCGCCCTTTACATACACACACAAACATACTAACATGCATTACACAACACATGCTCGGGGAGTTTAGAACGTCTTACGTTGGTGGCTATGTGAGGTAGCTCGCATAGGGGCGGGAAACATCCCGCAAGCCTTCTTTTCGTTCGGGGCCAGATCGCAAACCGACAGGACGGCGCCCCCTCCTGGAATATGACATACACTACACTGTAGGGTATGTACGGACTACACTGCCATGGTAGGCTGCCCCTCCCTCAGAGCTGACTCCCCCCCACTATTTGCACTTTCGCCGCTCTCGCGGGAAGATGTCCGGTTCTTGAGTGTAGAAAACCTGCAGAAGCAGGCGTTGTGTCAGCCTGATTTAGACAGTTCATGTTTCCTATTAGGTTTACATGTGACAAAAGTCACGGGATAATATTATGCAAGTATACCGAAGGCAATAGTATTGCGAGGAACAGGTATAAAAAGGTCAGTGAATTTGCAGGGCTTTCATTTGTATTTAAGTGATTCATTTGAAAATGTTTCTTTGACGAGATTACGAAATTAAGGCGTGAATTAACAGAGTTTGAACGTGTAATGATAGTTGGAGCTTGACGCATGGGACGTTCCATTTCGGAAATATTCCGAGATCCACATTGTCAAGAGTCTGCCGAAAATACCTCGTTTCTGGCATAACATCCCATCATGGACTCTTCGGTGGCCGACGGCCTTCACTTAAAGACCGAGAGCAGTGGTGTTGGCGTAAAGTGCCTTTGCTAACAGCACATCTCCTGAGCTCGTGACTATATCGATTGAACTCTAGACGACTGTAAAACTTGGTCAGATGTGTCCGGATTTGACTTGGTAAGAGATGATGGTTGAGTTCGAGTGTGACACAGGGCCCTTGAAGCCACGAATACGAATCTGTACCTTCTCTTCATAGCCTTAAAAATGCCTTCGATTCAGTGGAACATAAAGCAATTCTGGAAGCATTACTCGTAGAAGGAGTACCAGCGAAGTACATAAAAATCTTAGGAAAAATATACATAAATAATGAAGCAAAAACGAGATTCAAAGGGACAAGAATTTGAGCAACAAAGGGGAGTGAAACAAGGTGACCCCATCACACCAAAATTATTTATAAGCATTTTAGAAATAATATTTCGCAAAATGAAAAACGCGTACGGCATAAACATCAATGCCGAAAAATATCAAAACTACGATTTGCTTACGACACAGTTCTTATAAGAAAATCAGCTAAGAAATTACAAGTAATGCAAGACGATCTCCTCAAACATAGTAAAGAAGTAAGACTGATAATAAATACTCCAACGCCAAAAATAATGACCATCTGTCCGATAACAGCTTATAGTGAAAACATACTATACGCAGACAAGTACCACTATTTAGTCGAGTTCGTATCCTTGAAGAATCCCTCCCAATTCATAATAGAAAATAGGATATCACAAGTGTGGAAAAATTTTAGTCTTTAAAATTCGTATTACTGAACAACAACTAAAGATATCAAGTCATATTTTATTTATTAAATGATTAGGATCTCAAGAACACAAACAAATTGACTAGCATGTGCAAAAACGAACAGAACATCTGAAATGTGAAGAGAATCATTATTCAGAAAACAATGAAAGGGAAGAAGATTCATACAAAGTTAACCCACTGCAATATTTTAAATTTGATGAAGTTCTTGCGTTAACCCTTGAAAAACGTGGTTTTTCATTAACAATGTGTGCAATATGTGCAATTTAGCCTTCACCAGGTGCCACTTGAAAGTGGTGTACCATTTGCAAAGAGAACTAATGTAGCAGGTCTATTAGTAAATTTGGAGATAAATAGAGAGAAATCTTCAGTTTATCAGATCTTCCTGGCCTGCAATGGTATTCCTTTGTTCCAATAGCTGAAAATGAAACTGTAATGGATAGGCAAGAACTAAAATATAATTGTGATTGTTCAGAAGATCATCATGGCTGGCACAAATAGATTTTAATTTCTTTTAGTTCTTTGCAATTCCAAAAAAATGTTACATTGGCTACAGAAATTGCTGTAGTAGTTTTGTATGTTTGGAAAAATAAAATATTTGCATACAAACTAAGGTGAACTAATTTATCCCAATTAACTGTCAAGGTAATTGTAGCTCTATTTTATGCTAAACCAAACATGTCCGCAGGCTCATCAGTCCTCATACTTAGCGATACCCACTTGGATATACTGCGTTTTGAAAATAAAACAGATTCATCAAAATTTTATTACTACCCATCAGGCGTTCTCAAACTTAAATATTTTGCAATGGAAAACTAAATTCTAAAATTGTTTTCACTAAAATACAAATCTTTTAATTTATATCATTTGCAAAAATATTCACTCACTTGGAAAACAAAATACTTTGTGTCTTTGAAAAATTTCATATTTTGATGCCTTACTTTTCATTATTTCTCGAAAATGTTTCCTATATAAATTTGGTATTCAAATGAACGTTAAATTCTGTCACAATTGTTTGTGAGGCCTTTATGATTATCGTGTAAAGAGCAATCCTTGATGGATTCTTCTCCCGTAAACCCATCAAACAATACTGCGGACTTTCCTCATTCGTAGATCCAAAAGAAATGCGTACCGCAACTTTGGATCTACGAGTCAAGTTGACTCGTAGATCCAAAGTTGCGGTACTCCATCTCCTAAAAAGGAGTGTCTTCTTCACGTATTTCCTCATGTACACGGATATTTAATTCTTATATCTTTCTACTTTCTTGCCTTACTACGTAATTCCGAAGTAAAGAGCAAGTATTGCAATGATGCGGCAGAAATCAGCAATTTTTCGACAGGAAAACTCGTACTATGGGGCCTTGGCCGTCGAAAATGTGGATACATCAAGCATCAAGGTAGAATCTTTTCTTAAGGTTGTAAATTTTTCTAACACGATGTGTACTGGCAATCTACATTTTGCGGATCCTGGATGCTAAAAAATCGATTGCAGGCAAAACGACTATCCATCTTTACGTCCGCCCGTCCGTTTGTCCGCCCGGCCGTTCGTTCTTCCGTCCGTCCGTTCGTTTTCTTAAATGAAATCTTAGAGGTTCCACGACAGCACTTTTTCGCATTATTGGGGATGATTACGAAGTATTAAAATTTTGCAATTCCTGCCCTCATTTCAGATATCACTGGAAAGTGACATTTGTCAACAACTTCTGTCGTGTACTGATAATGTTTTCTAAAACATTCCAGTAAATTGCATTTCTGGCAATCGCAAAATGAACTGTTGTGAAAATAGGAAGTTATCGAAGATAAGTTGCGAAAATAAGCAATTATCGAAGATAAGCACATGTCAAGGGAAAATTGTAAAGATAATTTTATATTATACCTTTCAAATACCAATTTTCTGATGAAAGGTTCTAAACACACGCTTGGCGATTATTGTCATGTTTAAAAAAACGTTCTGTGTTTGCTCAAGAGCAAGGCCAATTGCATAATTTTCAACAGTTTACTCCAAACAATTACCATACAATTTCCTAAAACATTACGTGTTTGTTAATACACAAACCCCTATGTGGGAAGTATGCTTAGCGATGTCGTTGCTTGCAGACTCTGTCGAATATATACACAAACTTTTAATCGGGAGACGTGGCTCAGATCATCAATTGATGTCACTGCAGAGCCTGTGTCCTAGATTTGAGTCCCGACGGTGGCGGGATTTTCGACACTAGCTTGTCAGCTTGGTCGAATTCAGTCGCTGTCTGGAGGAGAATTCTAGAGGTCGGCTGCCCTGATCGGAGTTTTCCGTGGTTTCTCCGATCAACACCAGGCGAATGCCTGAGCGACAAAACGGCCACGCACCGAGCGCGATCTTTACTTGTTCTTCTTTGTCCTATCCTCACCCTTTACACTCACTTATACTAACATACACATGGGGGTAAGCCCCGCTTGCCGACGGTAAGTCGGCGCCGCACCTCGCCATCTAGCGCGAGACAATCACCACAACCTCTCGACGAGAAAACATACACTATACTTACGTGACGAGCTCGTAACGAACGATCAATCAATCAACCAAATTTTAATAAGATATATTTAAATCAATCGAATGAATTCTTATCTCCCGTTACTTTTTGATTATTTAATTTTTATTTATTTATTTTACGTCAAAAACAGTTAAAACTGCGTATGACGTGCTATGGGGAAAAGTGAATTGTGTGCACATTTTCAAAATTCTGTGATCCCTACACTAAGTCATATACTACTTAAATTTTGAATTTTTTAAAGGGAGAAAAAAAACAAAAACTCCCATGTAGTAAAATCTATTTTCAAAAATAAATAAGCAATAAATTTGAATTTTGAAAGGAGAAAAACTCCATGTAGTAAAATCTATTTTCTAAAATAAATAAGCAATAAATTTTGAATTTTTGAAAGGAGAAAAACTCCCATGTAATAAAATCTATTTTCAAGGATAAATAAGCAATAAAATTTTGAAATTTTGAAAGGGAGAAAAACAATCAAAAAAACTCCCATGTAATAAACTCTATTTTCAAGGATAAATAAGCAATAAATTTTGGCTCTTATTACTTCCTACCGCGACAACATGGAAACGATAATTTGAATAATTGTATTTCCACTGAATTCTAGAAGACGTGCACAGAAAATGAAGTTACATTTATGTCCAGAAGAAAACAAGGGGCCATCTCAGCATTTGCTCAATGGATCAGGGAAACTGGACGAAAACCTGATCGAGATGGGGTCATTGACCCGGAAACATGTGAGTATAAAGATAGTAGAGAAGCATTATTTAATTGTGTGAGTTTATAATTGATATATTGAAAGAAGATATTTTGTATTGTTGCGCGTACAAACATGTGAGTATAAAGTTAGTAGAGAAGCGTAAACAGCGAATTTTAAATGACAATGTTAGTGAGTGTGTATATAAACACAATGTTCAGTGATCGTATGGCAAACTTGATTTTTAAAATTTTAGATCCCGGAACGCGCCTAAAATTAATTATTAATTTAATAGAAATAGTTATTTACATGTAATATAATTTCATAATTATTCTCGAGGTCCCAGAACGCCGTTCCGTCGCGTTCCACCAGAAATCAAGCCATATATATAAATATTTGGCTTGATTATATTAGTATATTACAGTGTTTTTTAAGTCCAAAGATTCCAGTGTGTTTCTAATTCTAACTTACTCCTACTGGGATTGGTGGCTCAGAACATCAACTGATGTCATTGCAGTGTCTCTGAGGAGTCTGGAGCTGAAGTTTGTAGGAGAAGTCTAGTGGCTGACTGGAGGAGAAGTCGAATGGCTGGCGGCTCTCTTTTTCGGGGTTACTCCGAACAACACCAGGCGAATGCCTGGACGATACCTTAGCAATCAGGCCATGGAGGCTCGCGATCTTTCCTTCCTTTTCCTTGCTCTATCCTCACCCCCTCATTTACACACACTTACACTTACACGCACTTCACTACCACACAGGCCGGGAGACCGGTCAGGACTTTTTGATGGTGCCTCGGTTGGGGCAGTCTCGCTGGTGGGAGGTAGCTGGTTTGGGAAAACCCCGCTAGTCGATGGTATGTCGGCGCCGGATCTCATCATCCAGCGGAAGAAGATCTCCGCACCCGGAAAAGTGAACACACTTACTAGACTCCTTATCAGCTGATGCGGTCGGAATTATTATTCAATCAAACTAACTTACTCCCTTAAATTTGGGAGACTTGAGAACTTTTACTCGATATTTTAAACGTAATTTAATTCCACAAGCGTACCCGTCCGAGAAATCTCGCATGTTAAACCCCACCCTCTTTCCTATTTTTCCATTTTCATATTAAGCCTGTAATATGTTTTTTCTTTAAGACACTCTTATCCTCCTATTTTTTCTATACGTTTCCTTGTAATTGATAATAAAATACAACCTTGTCAAAACACACTATTCTTTTTTAATTTTATTACCGAGCAGAGAGGTGCACGAGTGTGATTCAATCGCGTAGAATATCAAGTAATTCGTTTAATTTCACATAAGTTGCGGATTCTACCGGCTCTGAAGAGGTGGGGTAGAATCGAGGAGCGTCGAACCAACAAAAATGTAATAGAATGTTCATGCTCATATTGTAGATTAAGGAGTAAGGATCGTTTATATGAGGTCTCTGGCATCAATGTTTTAGTTTTTAAAGCTCTTCGTTTAGGAGTTATTTGATGATATAGATTAAAAAATACGGCAGAGTGTTGCGATTTGCATTTTACATGAATATTTAAATGCGTTTTTTAAAACAAATCCTTCATATTTTTAAAGTCAAAGTGCAATTCGTCACTTCTCCATGAAATTTCCTTTCTTTAAAGACCTCATTTATAAAGATTGGCTGCGTGTGAGAGCCCCAACAGGTATGTATACCACTGGAATAATATAGAAGACAATTTTATCAGCGTCCATCTCCGCTATCGCCTCGTCCAACGCCACCTCCGCCGAAATCCCATCCTACTTGCGTCGGGGGTAGCGAGCAAAAAAGCCACTGCTCCTTGGAAGGTTGGTGAACTTGCTTCGTACACTAAATGTTGTTTGATTTCACTTCTCGAAAGATTAATTTCTGAAAGAGAAAAGTGTGTGCATTAGATGTATGAAGAATAAGGGAATCACAGCCCGCTCTCCATTCCGCAATATGAACAATATATTCAAACAAGTCAAAGAGTGTGAACATTCTTTTCTTATTTCGGAAGAACTTAAACATTTCCATTGAACTTGTTTACTACAGTATTTTAGATTTAATCATCTTGATAAATCGTAATTTACCTATAACAATTTTAAAATGTCTCAATTGTTAATTAATATGTCCCAAGATACTAAAATCCTGCAGCTGAAGATTAGAGTCGTCATGAAAATAGCTAAAAATAGCCATCGAACTCTATATTTATTATTAACAATATTCGTGTCCAATCATTTCAAGGATGAGACTACAATGAATCTCATAGGATACGTTACGATAAATACCCATTTAAAATTTTGAACCTAATCCACAGGGCATAAATACACATATATTTGCCTATTAAACATAATTTTTAATACTTTCTTGCTAAAGACATAGTAGGAATTGTCACTTTATCTGAATGAACCGTAGCTTGATGGTCCATCTGCCTGAGGGTGAAAGGTGAAAGGAGCGCTCATAAATCTCATGGCGAGGAGATTATTCGCTGGAGTGAGTGCTGCATGAAAGTACCATAAGATTTACGACCAGACTCCGCCCCAGGGGCAAAGCTATCAAATCGAAAAAAAAAAAAAAACTAATGTATGATGAGACCTGAATATATTCAGGTGTTAGACAATCTAGGGAGAGCCCCTAGTAATGATAGATATTTTTTTATGTTTGGTTTACACGTTCTTCCCACATACTCGTAATGACTAATTAACTGTGAGATCTTCACAGTAACATCTTCTAGGAGAAACAGAACGAATGCTACAGTAAAGAAATGCAGTGAAATCTGCCTTAAGAGGTCACTTATGCTTATGGATACAAAATTGCCGTTAGCCTTGATGACCGCTTAATGAAAGTTTTACGAATACTGAAAGGGGGCTGCCGGCTCTATTTCTCCATTTGCAATAATGTTAAGTATTATTTGATTGTTAAATAATTTTTAATTATTTTTTAACTCTAAAATACCGGAAGTGAACTCATTTTAATTACTTTTAAACTACAAATTACTCTCTTCTTTTTCACATTACTGACTGCTTCTTCCCATGGACGTGATTCACAACTTGACTTCCAGGTGCAATACCCAAACTCTAATTCTATAACTGTTCTACGAAATTTGACTTTGCATCCCGTTAGGAAGAAACTAAAAAAAGAGTAATATTTACCGGTCTCCTCTTCATACAGCGTTACTGGTGAATAGGGAACGGATTTTCATGTAAATACATATTTTACAGGGACAAGATACCTGCATTCACTAATATTTTTACACTTAACACGACATTCTGAACTAATTGGAATAATTTTTATTTTACATATTTTTACATAGTTTGGTATAATTACATCTTTTTACATATTTTATCTATAGCTACATACTGTCGTTACATTTTAATACATCTAAAGGTCGAAAATGAATATTTCACTTGTGATGTTCGAAATATATGTTACTTGAAAACTAAATTAGTTACTGAAATACTTAAAAATACGCAATACGCTTGTATTAACGCCGGACAGTCGCTATTAATTGTCAAACTTATCTCCCCCCGCGCCCACCTGCTTCATGGAAACAGCGTAGTCGGGATCAACGATGAGCGGATGTAGTATGTGAAGCAGAAGGAACTTCAACCACGTGATTATTCGTGTTTCATAGACCCCATGCGTAACTCGATAAAAAATTTCCAGATCATTGTCTTATCCCTTTTCTGGAGTTGGGGAAGGATATGCCCTTTACCCCTCCCCTCTATCACAGGCTTACACAGAACTATTCACTTGAGCACCGGCTCCTCATAAGCAACATTGTATATTCTACGAAAGTATTATATATTTCGGATGAAACTAGCCAATAATTGCTTCTGTACATGTAATTATTCAGCCTTAACTTTTGTTCAGCCTCTCTGAATCCATGTAAAGATCTGATTGGCAACGTACTCTGCCCGGAAAACGCTTGAAGAATAGAGTTGTAAACATCATAACAAATATTTATTTCACATATTTCCTATTTTTTCTTAATATTTTGAAAAAATAAGTACATATATATGTACATATTTTAATTTTTTATTACAATAAAGTCCGTTCCATACTGATGAATGACCAAAAGAACTTGGTAAGAATATGAAGGATTTGTTTAAATACTGGTGAATGAAACACAAATATGAATATATGCCTACTTTTCTAAACGTCGTCTCCTATATTAGTTCAGTTCTATGATATACATACCATTTGCGGCTCTCACACGCAACCAATGTTTATAAATGATGACTCTTTAAAAAAGAGAATTTCAGGGAGACATGACGAAATGCACTTTGCCTTTAAGAATATGAAGGATTTGTTTAAAAAAGAAGGCATATAAATATTCGTATCAAATGCAACCCGCAACACTCGGTCAGCTATATCGTTAAATAACTCATAAACTAAGCGTTCTAGGATCTTAAAAACTAAATTTTTGAGGCCAAAGGCCACAAAGAAATGTTTCTCACATTATAACCTACATGAATGATGGTGAGATCATGAAATATGATATTTGATGAAATACTCTTGGATATCCTATTAAATTTTGCTGGTTCGATGCTTATCGATACTATCAATTTCACGTATACATGGAGGAATACAGAATATATTCCTCCATGTATAGTAATAGTGCTGGTGGCCACCTTTGTGACGTCACGCTTAGAAGACTTAGATTCATCCATCTTATATTTACGCTTTTTATGTATGTACACCGTGGTTTGCGCAGACTGATTAGGATTGTTTAGATAATTATGATTTCAGGATTTGCTCTCGCGGCAACAACAAGAAGTACTGTTAATAGTAGCTTGATATCGATGAAGATTCTTATGCGTGTAGTGCAACCATTCACTTAACGTTTTGCCGTGATATACGAGTGTTATGTACCTAGTTGTGGAGGGAACTACGATGGAAACAGACTGCACGTTGTCATGTTTCAGTTTTACGATACCCTTAGGAAAAATTAAGGTGAGGTTTACATGCGAGAGTTCTCGCACGTGTGCGCTAGTCTTTTATAGGTATAACGTATCTTCGTTATATATAACGTATTTATTCATCATATTAGACGAGTAAATAATACATATAGGGTACGAGTACTACTTTTTTAGTAATATTATCTTTGGGTTTGAATTTTTTAAAAACAATCTTTAGGTATTACGGAAATGCAAATTCTTGTATATTTACGCGTTATTACCTATTGATTTGAGCACCTAAAAGCGATGGTTGGAAAGGCGAGACTGAAAGCAGATACATGCACCACTGCTTGCAACTCTTTCAGAAAGACACGTAGTATCTATAAGAGTGCGTATGGTGAGAGTCGAACAGGGATTCTTTTTATTAAAGATAAATTTACAATCTATTTTTTACAAAGTAATAAGCAAATGTGATGTCTATTGTAGAATTATTATGATAATGATTAGTAGTGAAGGTATCCCATCGGTACTCTTCAACTTCTTTTTCTTACTATAACAAAAACAAACAATTATTATTTTAGGTTGACTCAATTTGAATTGAAAACGTGGTGGTGATAATGTGTCAGTTACTTGTTGAGTATCTGTATGGGAGTTGTGAGGGTGAGGCTCTGGTTAGACGATATATAATCTGCACTATTGTCAAGAAGGTTGAGGGCTAAGTGATATGCATGGTTTTCAATAGTTTGAGCTGATTAATTTTTTTTTAAGACAGTGTGCATTTTTAACTCTGTGTAATGCTGCGTTTGTGACGAACCAAGGCGCTGCCGCGATCATTCTTAAAGTCTTGGACTGAAATTTCTGGATGATGGAGAGATTACTCTTGCTTGCTGTGCCCCAGATTCGGATTCCATAGGTCCATGATGGGATTATTATGGATTTATAAAGCAATAGTGTATTTTCCAGTGATAGTTTTGAGTGGTATCCGACTATCCAGTATAGTTTTCTTACTTGAAGTTGTAGGTGCTTTTTCTTGGCTAAAATGTGATGTTTTCATATTAAACGTTTGTCTAGATGTATCCTCAAGTATTGTACACTTTCTCTTTGTAATATTGGATTATTGTTGATGTGGACAGTAGGACATTTATTTCTTCTCAGGGTAAAAGTTTTATGGATTGATTTGTTTTCATTGATTTTTATTTTCCATTTCTTGACCAATTTTTCAATCATTGTAAGATGTTCTTGTAAATGTCTGATGCAACATTTGGGTCGTCATCCGAAGCTAATATGGCCGTATCATCTGCAAAAGCGGCGATGGCTGATTTATCTGTTTCTGGTATATCTGTGGTATAGAGTTGGTACAGAATAGGGCCAAGTACACTACCTTGTGGTACTCCGGCCTTGATTGGATGGAATTCAGATAATTCATTTTGATATTTGATTTGGAAAGTGCGGTGGGATAGATAAGAACTGAAGATATTGATGAAGGGATATGGTAGGAAATGTTTGAGTTGAAATAGGAGTCCATCGTGCCAGACTTTGTCAAACGCTTGGGCGATGTCTAGAAAGGCGGCTGAACAATATTTCTTTTCTTGGAAACAATTCTCAATGTGACTGGTAATTATATTAACTTGTTCGATGGTAGAGTGCTATTGTCTAAAGCCAAATTGATGGTCAGGGACTAGGTTATTGGTTGCTATGTGAGGACGTAGTCTTTATAGAAGAAGTTTTTCAAATACCTTGGATAGAATTGGAAGTATACTGATGAGACGGTAAGAGGAGGGTTCATGTGGAGGTATCCCAGGCTTGAGAAAAACTTGAATTTGGGCTACTTTCCATTGCTCCGGGTAGTGCCATGTTCTTAGAATACTGTTGAGCTGATAGTGCAGTAATTATAGTCTTGCCGTTTCGTGGTAGTTCTTTGAGAAGAGGTGTTGTGATTAGGTCATAGCCAGGAGCTTTTTTGCTTGATAAGGCGTTCATGGTTTTTGTAATTTCTCTGGAAGGAAAGGGTGGAATTGGACACATTTGGTTTGGGGAGTTAAGGCAATCCCGGATTTGTTGGTCTTGGTTTGTATTTGAAAAGGGATGAGACTGGAATACATTAGCGAAGAATTTGGCAAAGATAGATGTTTTCTCTATGGGGTTTCTCGCCCAGCACATATTTTCATCCCTGATTGGGGAATTTGGTTCGGTCGGTTGTTTCAGCTTCCTGGTGACTTTAAATAGAGAGTAATTAGTATCTTCTGCTGGGGTGAGGTTGGTTATGAAATCTTGAAACCTGTTGCTGTTGAAATCTTTTAGGAGACACCTTAGTTGCTCTGTTGTAGTCGGTATGGTCTGCAGGATATTTTGAAGCTTGCCAGTTTCTTCTTAGTCTTCTTTTCTCAACTATTTTGTTTAAAATAAATTTTGGGTGTTTCATGCTGATCTGGTGTAGTTGAGTTGCGGTGTAGCGAACCAAGCTGCTTCTTGCATATTTTGGGTTATATATTCAGTCGCTTTATCTAAATGGTCTGCTGTTTTTAATGGTAAACGGATGTTTTTTTCATTGATATCTGGTTTCTGTACGAGGTCCAGTTTGTCTTTCTGTTCGTTAGCGACACGGGAGAGGGGTGTAGGATAATTTTGTTACCAACGGTGATAATTATTGGAGTGTGGTCTGAGGACAGTTCAAGGGAAGATTCAATGATGCAGTTAGTGGATGGGATTCCTTTTGTTATGAATATATAAATCGGGTCTGGAATTTTGTTTTGGGTGGTAGGCCAGTAGGTTGGTTCTCCTGTAGAAATGGTTTCTAGGTGTAGAGAAGTAGCTGCTTTCTGCAGTTCTCTCCCTCTAGGGGTGATGAGCCTGGATCCCCATTGAGTATGTTTGGCGTTGAAGTCTCCAGCTGCCATGAACCTATTTCCTACTAACGTAAAATAGGTTTCAAATCGTTGCTTATCTATTTTGAATCTGGGAGGGCAGTAGATGGCGCTGATGGTGATTGGTCCATTCCAATCCGTAATTTGTACAGATGTTGCTTGAATATCTTTGTCAAGTACGGCTTCCTGTTCTTGATGTTTAATGGTGCTTTTTATTAATATTGCTGTGCCGCCGTGAGCATTGCCACTACGATGTTTAAGTTCTACTAATAATGTGAAGTTCTTCAGTTTAAAGTAGCTTCTTTCTGTGAAATGAGTTTCAGAGATGAGTAGAATGTCTATTTAGTTTTTGTTGAGAAACATTTCTATCTCTTGGCTATGATTTGCCAAGCCTTTGGTGTTCCAAGCTGCAATGCGAAGAAATTTAGGCATTGGATAATTTGGAGACAAGCGTCGTTAAGAGGTTAATTGGAGAGTTTATTTGTTGACTTTGTTGCATTAATATGTTTTCAAATATCTCAAAGGAGTGCTGTATAATTTTCATAATGGAGTGGCTATCGTCATTATGTTGTTGTCGTTCTGGTGGCTTTGGTTGCGCAACATCGGTCCATATTTCCTTCACTTTGACTTCTTTTGTTTTCTTGAGGATAAGTTGTTGCAATATTGTTGTTTTGTGTCAGCTTAGGCATCCCTTGTTGAAACGTTCTGTGTTTATTTGAGTTTTTGTATCCTTTCCTTTTTAGTATTTCTTGATACACTTTGCCTTTGCTTTATAGTTAGCTGGGTGGTTGCCTTCGCACAGAGCACATGTTGGTTGACTTTTATTTTCTTTTTGACACTTTTCTGGATCGTGTTCTTTTCCACATTTAACACACCGAAACAGGTATGCACAGTACGACCTGGTATGTTCATATCTCTGGCAGTTTTTGCATTGACTATCTCTAGTTTCAGGCGTGGTGGTTCAAATGCAACAACACAATTTAGTAGTCGGTTAATTTTGAATACTTCTTTGTTGTTAGATTTGGGCTCAAATAATAGAGTCAGAGGTAACTTAGTTAACCTATGGCAGACATTTATTACGTTTCTAACTTTATGGTCCTTTTCCAAAAGCGCAGCCTTGATATCTTTTACATCTACTATGATGTATGTGCCGCAAGACAACTCTATATGCACGTTCTTGTTTCAACTGGTATGTATAGTATACGTTGTTGTTGCCTGATAAATGTTTTACTATTCCCCTGTAAACATCTGGACATTTTGGTGCTATTTTAATTTTGTCGTTTGCCAGAAATTTTATTTCGAAGTCTTCGGTTTTAAAGCATCCTTTATAAACTCAATCATGGCTGGAACATTATTTACATTTGGCACAAAAATTGGAGGTACTGTGGTTTTTGGAGAAGTTTCCTCATTGTTTTCTCTTGCATCTTCTGTATTGAGAGCACTAAATTGATTCTTGGTGGGAACTGTATAAATACTATTACTACTATCGCAAGACGCTGTCTTTTGCCTTACCCTTCTATTTTCATCAGGGTCGAGAACGTCTGGGTCCGGTCTTCTTGACGGTGCGTGTATTTGCCATGCATTCTGTGTCAGGTTCACAGGATCAGATGAATCAAGATCCATGGTGTGTCTACCGCTGCTTGCTGATTCTTCTAATGGCATTTGTTGAAATACGTAGCTTTCCGGGTATTGGTAGCTTTTGCGTTCCTACTACATGCTACCGAGCGTACCTGAATCCACTTCTGTAATCACTGAGTTTTATATATAAATTGTGTTTGTAGAATTGAAATTAATAACACCGTTTCACTGCACAAATGTAACTGTTCACTTAGAACTACTGCACACTGGTTTATTATTACTTGACCTCTCCTTATCTTGGCGCACTCGCAGGCGACAAGGTAAGGCACAACGGAGCTGCGGACACGATCCGCACACCACAGCGGTCGGGCGAGAACTGTCAAACAGGAAAATGTTTGCTTCTAATGCCTTATTCCTCCTTGAATGTTAGTGGCCAAGTAGGGAGACATTATATTTGACTTCTCTCGGAAATTATGTAATCACAAATGAGAATTTAATTTTTTAGGCGAGAAAGTGATTTTCCTTTGCTAGTCACGCACGCCACAATCACAAAAAGGAAACCATATTTTCGCTGGAAATGAACGCACACTCCTAACCCATAGGTGTACCTACCGCAATCCTACCGTCCCAAATCTTGCCACTGTCCCTTGGAATTCTTCAGATTTACTAAACAGCAACTGTAAAATAACCTTTTAGTACAGAGGACTATTTATTAACAATTATTTTACAAATATTTTAAGACTTTTTGATAATTTTATAATTTTTCTTCTGGGCGTGGGCCCTCAGCAACTGTTTTCATTTGATTCAATTCCTCCCTTTTTAAATGGCTCTTAGTTAGACAATATGAAAACTAATATCCTTTTCGACTTAGAATTTGTCTCTAACCGGGAGGTCCTAGCGTTCGAATCCTGACAGTAGGATTTTCGATACTAGCTACATACGAATAGGTGGAGTTCAGCCGCTGTCTGGAGAAGAATACAACCGGTCGGCTGCTCTAATCGGTAGTTTTCCATGGTTTCTCCGATCAATATCAGTCGAATCCTGGTACAATACCCTAACAAGTGAGCTACCGATCCCTCGCAATCTTTCCTTCCTCTTCCTTATTCTATCTCCGTTTATTACTTACACCCACACACACACACTCATGTGTCATTCCACTGTCACACTTGTTGGAAGATCAGTCGGGTGCTTAGAGCTAGTCCCGGCTGGGGTGGCGCTACGCTGGTTGGAGATACCTGGTTGGGGAAATCCCCTCTAGCCAACGTAGGTCGGCGCCGGACCTCGTCATTCAGTGGAGAAAGATCACCACACCACCAACATGAGCTAGACGTACAGGACTAATGACCTTAGGAGGTGCCGTCCCCGAAATCACTCATCAATCAATCAATCAATTGGCTTAGAATTTCCGCAGAAAATCCCTCCCGTGTGAACGGGGTTTGAGGCGGAGAGCGTCGACCGCAGGCCACCAATAAGAAGCCCCTGGCGGTGCCTTCGTTGCGACGCGCTGCATCCGCGTTGCACCGAAAATCCCGCGCGGGTTTTTCGCCGGTGGTCGGGCGGCGCGAGGCCTTGCGCGGCCACGCACGGAGTGCATTTAGCGGTCGTTGGGTTACGCGCCGGCATCTCGCACCGCGCGCCCAGACGCCCCGTCTGGCGCGGCGGCGGCGGCGGTGGTGGTGGCTATGACGATCGCGATGGCGGCAGTGGTGATGGCGGCGGCGGCGGTGATGGCGGTGGTGGTGGCAGCGATGGTGGCGGCGGTGGCGACGGCGGTGGCGGCGGTGGTGATGGCGGCGGTGGTGGACACGGTGGCGGCAGCTTGGTGGCGGCGGCGGTGGCGGCGGTGGTGACGGTGGCGGCAGTGGCAGTGGCAGTGGCGGTGGCGGAAGCGGTGGCGGCGATGGCGGCGGTGGTGGCAGAGGCAGTGGCAGAGGCAGTGGCGGGGGCGGGGCGGGGACGGTGGTTGTGGTGGTGGCGGTAGCGGTGGCGGCGATGGCGACGGCGGTAGTGGCGGCGCCGGGGACGGCGGTGGCAGCGGCGACGGCGGTGAGGGAGGACGCGACAGTGGAACGCACAGATAGCGAAGTTCTACTGCAATGATTTGCAACGGGTGTTCCGAGGCAACCGGTGACGACACGAATTCATATTACTATGGGACCTTCAGGTAACAGACAAACAAGAAAACAACACACAAGGTAACAGACAAAGAAAAATCGCAAAATCTATTTAAATAAAATTGATGTGTATACCTGTGATGTGACTAAATATTTTCATAATCCCATGCGGTATAATATCATAAAAACATACAACTGATTTTTCACAATTGTCTGTTTCCAGTTTTCTTCCGACCGTCATGAAAATGTATACATGGTACATCTTTTGTGACAGCAACCATGATGTATGCCTAAATAGTATTATACAATGTTATTTATATCATAATAGCAACGATGAACGTTGCAAACCTGATATGATGGAGGGGGGAGGTCCGGCGAGGTACCGGGAGCGGTAGCTCAGTGCATCAACTGATGCCAGTGCAGCACCTGTGACCGGGGGATCCTAGGTTCGAGTCCAGACGGCAACATGTTTTTCGACACTAGCTTTTCAGCTAGGTTGAATTCAGTCGCTGTCTGGAGGAGAATTCTAGCGGCCGGCTGCTCTGATCGGTAGTTTTCCGTGGTTTCTTCGATCAACGCCAGGCGAATGCCGGAGCAGTACCCTACCAAACGGGCCACGGACCGCGCGCGATCTGTCCTTCCTCTTCCATGTCCTATCCTCTCCTCTTACACACGCACACTTACACTAACATCACCACACTACCACATATTCCGGGAGACCGGTCGGGAGCTTAGAGCTTGTTCCGACTGGGGCGGTCCCGCTGGTGGAGAGTCCTGGTTAGAGGGAAACCCCACTAGCCGACGGTAGGTCGGTGCCGGATCTCGCCATCCAGCGGGGGGAAAATCACCGCCATCTCCTGAGAAAAAACATGCACTACACTAACGGGAGTAATGACCGAATCAGTTGACGCGCCCGGAAATGCGAAAAAAATCAATCAATCCAACTCAGTCGTCGCAATGTCGCGATACTTCGGGCTATTTCATATGTTATAATATAATTCATACTATTTTCTTAAAGTGTTTTCGTTTCCCTTTTCGTTTGCCCAGGCACAGAAATGGAATAACAAGCAGAAGCGTGTAACCTTAGGGGCCTCCGCCAAGAGCAGTCGCTGCAATGTCGGGCTACTTCTATGAAGGGAAAATTATAACATTGTGAGTATTATTCGGTACGAATGTGTTTTTGTTTGCCCAAGGTGGATTTTTGTTTAGCCAGGTATAGAAATGGAACTACAAGATGAGACATGTATTCTCAGGGGGATCCGTCAAGCGCCGCCGCTGGAACGATCTGTCGAGCTACTTCCTGTGCTAAAAAAACTGTGATATCGTGCATTCCAGTTTGTAAAAGTGCGTTTTTTAGGAAAGAGTTTCTTTTGCCCAGGCACAGAAATAAAATTACAAGCGAAAGCGTGTATTCTTAAGAAGCTCCATCAAGCGCATTCGCTACCATGATCGACCGGGCTACTTCCTACGCTGAAGAAAAAACTATGATATTAAGCATACTATTTTCTAAAACTTTGTTCTCGTGTGTCCAAAAAATATTTTGTTTGCCGTGGCACGGAAACGAAATGACAAGCGGAGCGTGTATTAGTAGATGGCTCCGTCAAGTACAGTTGCTGCAATGATCAATCAGGCTACTCCCTATGATGAAGGAAAACTTATGATATTGTGCATATTATTTTGAAAAAATGTATTCTCGTTTGCCCAAAAAAGATTATCGTTGCGGGATTTCCCTCCAACCAGGAATTTCCCACCAGCGGGGCACCGCCCCAGCCGGGAGAAGTTCTAAGCTCCCGACCGGTCTCCCGGAATTTGTGGTAGTGTAGTGCATGTTAGTGTCCGTGAAAGTAAGGCGTGAGGTTAGAAGAAGGAAGAGGAAGGATAGATCACGCGCGGTCCGTGGCCCGTTTGTTAGGGTTCTGCTCCGGCATTCGCCTGATGTTGATCTGAGAAACAACGGAAAACTACCGATCAGGTCGTCTCCTCCAGCTTTTGAAGTCGACCTAGCTATGTAGCTAGGATTGAAAATCCTACAACAATCGGAACTCGAGCACTAGGACGTGCCAGTCAGAGGCACAGAGGCAGTGACATCTTTGGGTGCCCTGAGCTAACTAAGCCGGTTCTAATTTTGAGTCGTGATGTTGGAGCATTTTCGACATAATGTAAACTAGCTGGGTCGAACGGTGCTAATGTCAGGATGAAAACCCAAGAGGACACCAGCCCTGCTTAGTCGTTCCCGCGCTTTCGTACGACCACCTCCAGGCGAAAGGGGAGACTATGCCTTAAAATGAAAGGTTACAGATCACCCGTATGAACCTTTCTCCTCCGTCCGCCAGAGTTAGAAATGTCATTGGAAGATTGGTTATTTTGTGTTTTCCGGGGGCGTTAACTGATTTGGTCATTAGTGTCATTAGTGTAGAGAACATTGTTCCCCAGGAGGTAGCGATAATTTCCTTCCTCATTGAATGGGGAGTTCCGCAGCCGTCCTACCCGTCGGCTTGCGGGATTTTCCCCAACCAGATATTTCCCATCAAGGAACACCGCCACTGTCAAGTCTCACCTGGTCTCCTGTCATGTGTGGTACTGTAGTGCATGTCAGAGTGTGTGTAAGTAAGGGGCAGGATAGGCCAAGGAATGGGAAGGAAAGATCGCGTGCGGTCCGTGGCCCGTTTGTTAGGGTACTGGTTCGGCATTTGCCTGGTGTTAATCGGAGAAACCACGAAAAACTACCGATCAGAGCAGCCGTTAGAATTCTCTTCTGAATAGTGCAGCGGCTGAATTCAGCCCAGCGATGAAACTAGTGTTGTAAAAATCGTGCCTCCGTAGAGACTCGAACCCTAGAACTTCACGGTCAGAGGCACTGCACTGTCATCAATTGATGCTCTGAGACACGTCAGCCGGTGACATTGGAAGAGGTAATTGTAATTTTCAGAAGAAGGAAAATATAATAAAACACACAGATCTTGTGGTGTATGTATAAAAGGGATAAAAACTACCATCTATCACATTTTGTTCCGATATCACTTAGAGATGAGATTTGTTGTTTTTGACTCTATTGGAATACGTACCAAAACATACACGATAGTTTTGTGTTCAAATCGTAAATGGTGATAATTTTGAGAAACAGAGCGATAATAGCCAATACCTTCCTAAACGAGAATTATCAAAACTCGATGCTTATACCCATTGTACGCAATAATTGCCGGGAAATTTTCCAATGGAATTGCGGTTTCAATTATGAAGCTATAAATGGAGATTTTAAATTGTTTGTAGTACTTGAATTTAATTGACGTTACATGATCAGACGTTAGGACTAAAAGATAATTCCACGCCTTCGAAACTTCAGTCGTTTGAAAATTCAGTTCATATCAGTATTAGATAGGTAACACGTCATTACCTACTAACATTTCCCCAAGATAACGTCTGGTCTCTAGACATATCATTAAACATGCCACTTTTTACATGGAGTTTTTCCATTTCTCAGTAAAAATTATGACGGTAATATAATTATATTACAGTAATAGTTGTGTAATAATTAAGTTATTAAAAAATAGTCTGGAGGTCCTAAGAAGGATATGACACTATTTCTATCCTTTATTAATTGGTCTGTTATTGACATGTCAGGCTATCAAGGTCTACAGGAGATTTTGTATTGTTGTCCAACGAATTTAACACGCGTGGATGGATCACTTACAAGTGCCAAGTATTATCGCATATTTGTAATGCGATAACGAAAAGAAAAACAAAATAAGAAAATAATGGGTTGATTTTGCATTTCCTTTACCTGTTGTTTCATTATTCACTAATCATTATCAACACATTTAAGATTCTATGATTGCATTAAGCATGCATCTTTTTTACTTTCTCGTATATGTACGTATTTAGGAGTAATATATGTAGTATAGAGGTCGTATATATTGAGATATACCAAAATTTTCCTCTCTCTACATTTATATCTGCTAAAGATCTTAGCGTCCGGCTTGCTGGGTCAATGGGTGACGATATATTATAATCCTTATTACCTCTATAATTGATTATAGGATCCGCCGACTATACAGCGCAGCTGGGAATCTGAAATAGAATGATTCTATTCCTAGTTCATTTCTGTTTGGATTGACTAAATGAAAGATCACTTTCTTTTCTAAAGAACAAAATTCAACAAAGTTTATTTTACGGTTTTAGTATACAATTTAGTGAATTTACAATTTTTAGGCCTTTGATCAAGATCTCTTTCAATTTACAATTTATACCGCGGTTAACTTATCTTTTCTTCGTTGATGTCCTCGTAGACTTCTCAGTCGAAATATCTTGCGAGCTTGCCGTAGTCCAAAGTTCCACGAAATCCTCTTCTGCCCTATCCAAGCTGGTCTCAAACTATCAAAATTATCAGTCCGATTACGTCCTATGACATAGTCCCGAACTCGATTACCACTCCCGACAAAGTTCCAATTTATACTTCAATATTGTTTCCACATGAAAATATCTACGATCAGTTCAGAAGCGCGTTCCGAGCAGAATGAAATCTTTCTGCATGATTCATCCTCGAAGACTTCGTATTAAACTACCTTCATTTTTTCATAACATTTGACCGTCCTTCTCTCACCCAGCCAATCCATACGTTTGTTATATTTTGGTGTAGCTGACCTTTTTGATCGTTTAAACTTCTTCGCCCAATCCCAAATTTTCTACTTTCGGCATCCAAACCTCTTAATGCATTTAGAAAACAAAAACTACATTGTTTATTCACGGTCGTTGCTAAGCTCTAGCCTCGTGATATTTCGTAATGCATGTTCCACCATATTGTCTACAAATAAATGTTGGTTTATTTTAATGTGACATATGGGTATGTCACAATATGTAGTATAGAGAAAGTTATGTAATGCTGCACGAAAAAAATAGCGAATTTTCGGAACAAAAAAATAATTGCCGGGCCCTGACAACGAAACTAGAGGTGCTACAGAATGGCACAGACATTCTCGTCGTTAAGTATTTTAATTTACTTGGTGTGGACTAGCTGTACGGCCTTGCCTCATCCTCTTGCTAGCTACCATCTATCGCCGCCTAAAATACATTTTCTTTTACATTTTCTCAACTTTTCGATTTCTAAATAGGAGAACAGAAATATGATTTCAAGAATATTAAAGAAGAGTATAAACTCGTCCAAAATAGAAATTTTCATTGAAACATTTTAAGCCATTTTTAAGGAAATAGCGTTAACCGTTACTGTAAATGCGAAAATTGAAGCTCATTTTCACACGAATCTATTGAGTTTTAGAAAAACTTATTTGGTATAATTTGAAGAACATTCACTCACAAATTCAATAATGTATACAAATGCTTTGAAAAGTGCATATTAAGAACGTGAGAGATATGTCAAAAAATCACATTTGTGTAATTTTAGAAAACAAAAGAATACCCCAAAATGAACTTTACTTCATATTAAAGTTTCATTACCACTATCCGTTGGAAACGTCTGAAGAAAAAAAGTTTATTCATTTTTAAGAAAATGGCGTTTGAACATTTCTAAAAATCAGTAATTTTGAGCCCATTCTAACAGAAAACTGTTGAGTTTTCGAGAAAACGTTAATTGACATTATTTAAAGCACATGTACTCATAAATAAAATACAGTGAAGAAATCGTCTCTAAACTAAGTACCGACATGAGAGACAAGTCAAAAAATTACATTTTTGTAATTTTTGAAAAATGAAAAGAATTAGAGCTATATGGCGTTTATTTCATCGTATGGGGGTATGTTTAGCACTAATCGTATAAAAACTGCAAGAAAAAATTGAATCTCTTTTCGAGAAAATCTTGTTTTTGTAATTTTTTAAAATTGCAAATATTGCGCGCAATTATTGCACGAAAACTGCTAAAAAGTCCTACAAAAAGATTACAAAAAAATCTACATGACCTTAATGAAAGAAGTATTTATGGACAATAAATTTCAGTTGAAGGAAAATTCCCTATTTTCAATGTTGTAGTTGTAAGAAGTCGAAAAGATGCATAATTTTACAATTTCCGAAAATTCAGATTAATCCTGAAAATCGGACCTATGCTACCTTTATAAGTGTATTTAACTTTCTTCTTACAAGAAATTTAACAAACAAGTTTGGAGCCGTTTTTGAGAAAATTTTGGAAATGTTCCTAGAACTTCATATAAAGTCTTCCAAAAAATTAATGAATGTTTTTCAAAATCTCAGAGCTTTAGCTCACACAAAAATGACAGGGGTTTCTTCGATTTGGAAAAACTCCTACGCACGGTTTATGCTCTAGTTTTGTTCAAATACAAAAGATGGGCGGACGTTTTGCTTTCAATTGGTTTTGGCATCAAGGACCCACAAAACACGGATTCTAGCTACAGCACGTGATAGAGGATGTTTTCTTAATTTGGCAACTGGATTGATCTACTTTTTAGTTATCAGAGCTCGGTAATGATTTTTTCCCGAAAATCCTCCGTTTTTTCGCGGAGCATTATATAACTTTCTTTATACTACGAATATTACTCCCCATATACGTACGTATACGAGAAAGTAAAAGTGGATAAATCCAGTTGGTAAATTAAGAAAAAATCCTTTAACACGTGGTGCAGCCAAAATCCATGTTTTGTGGGTCCTTGATGCCGAAAAAACCAATTGAAAGCCAAACGTTCGTCCGTCTGTTTTCCCGTCTATCTGACTGTCCGTCTGTCTGACTGTCCGTCTGCGAACACTACTAGCGCCTAAACCACACGTACAATCTTTTCAAAATTGAAACTAGAGCCTGTTCATCTGGCTCTAGTTGAAGCTTTGAGATTTTGAAAAATATTCTTTAAAATTTTACCTTATATGAAGCCCCCCGAACATTTTCAAACTTTTCTCAAAAACGGTTCCAAATTTTTTCTTTAAAATTTTGGTGTGGATAGTGTAAATGCACTATATAAGATGACATAAACGCCATGTAGCTCTATTCTTTTGTTGTTTTTTTCGAAAATTACAAAAATTTAATTTTCTTGACTCGTCCCTCACGTCGTTAATATTTATATCACCGAAAATGTGTCCACATTATAGAATTTATGAGTACATGTGCTTTAAATAATGTCATATAAAATGTTTGGAGAACTCAACAGTTTTCTGTGAAAATGAACTCAAATTTCCGCATTTTGAGAAACGTCCAAATACCATTTTCTCCGAAATGGCTCCAAATTTTTTCTTCAAATTTTTTATTTTATTTATTTAATAGGTAATTATTACAGCCAAATTAGAAAACTTGATGCAATGTGGCTAGGCCGAAGGCCTTTAAGCCATACAATACCTACATTCTACCGCGTTCTAACCTTTCGCCTTCTGGTATTCACCCCAAATGGTCTCTCCATCGCCTCAAAGCCGCGGAAACGAGACCATAAGGTACGGCTGAGGGAAAAACCCTGAAGGGGAAAACTGCCGTCGAAGCCGAGTACATGCTACTCTATCCGGTTTTTAAACTATTTATTTTTGGCGCGGGCGTCAGGCATTCTCCTTCCAGTGTTTGGCCTCCACCGCACCTGAAAACAAACAGCACCACAGAAAATCGTCCGCACCAACGCCTCTGCCCTAACATTTCCGATTCCACTTCCTTCGCCCCTAATGTGCTTTATTTTAACCGTTTCCTTTTATTTATATAACTTAATTTAATTTAATTTTGAATTTAGTTAACTCATTTTAAATTAATTTAATTTTAATTTATATAACTTATTTTGATTAATTTAATTTTAATTTATTTAACTTGTTTGAAATTAATTTAATTTTAATTTATATAACTTATTTTAATTATTTTAAGTTAATATATTTTTTATTGACTTATTTATCTACTTATACTTAACAATTGACTACAATTTATAACTTTTTTTGTACTGTTTACTAACCTAACCTAACTTACTGACTAACTTAATTATTGTTAGTTTATTGATTTATTACATATTTCTCTCCAGTCTAGGCTCTGCTCGTACTAACCAATGCTGTTTTCCCACTCCTTAATTTCAGTTTCTCTAGTGGTCCGAACCTTTCCGAGAAATGTTCCTAATTCTTTCATGAAGTTAGCTCTTTTATCCCCTAGAATGTTTTGGGCGAGCGTTACGTTCCTATGTTGGAAGTAGTAATTTCTCATTCCCATCCATTTTCCTCTCCAAGTTTCGGTCGCACTGCCAATTAAAAGGATGTGGATCCAGTCTTCCTATCACCGCAAAGCACACAGATGCCATTACCATTCGAGTCCTTTAATCTACGTTGCATCCACCCCCCGACCCTGAACCAAGCGTATCCCCCTCTTGCGTCCTTTTGCAGTGTGTTTACGTAACGTTCGCAACCCCATAACGGACTCGCGTGAATTTGCGCAACTAGCGAACGTTTTTCGGCCGTTGCTGCCAGGATCTCTTGCCTTTTAATATCCGCAAGTCTATCCGAAATTAACCGTTCTATGTCACATGTTCCCCTATCTCCCACCATTTCCGGAGAAACGTCTCCCAGACCTGAACGTTCCAGTAGCAGTTTAATTTTATACAACCAGTAGCGTTGGTTGCTTCCTGTAACTGCACTCGAAAACATCTATTTATAAGTGTGTCACCTGTTCACCTGCTAATTTAATCCAAAGTTTAATGGGTTTCATTTTTAAAATCTTTCCAAATTCCTACACTACCGACCTCTCTTAAGACTCCGGCATTTGCTGCGAATCTAGAGACTCCGAGAATTAATTTGAAATAATCTGTTTCGACGCTTTCTAGTCGATCTATCCTATCCACTCCCCAGATTTCTGCCCCATAATTCATTGCTGGGGAAATCTAGCGATTTAAACATTGTATCGCACACCTTTAAAGGCAATTTCCCGGGAACCCTGCGCACTGCGCAATTTTTTATATTACGCCGTTTCTTCAAATTTTCCAAGTGGATAGTGCTAATTGCATTGTTTAATATGACTAAAGTTCGTTTTGGTGTATTCTTTCCCTTTTTTAAAGATTACTTTTTTTTAATATCTCACGCCGTTAATATCCACATTTCCATCGATTTTATCTTAATCAAATTTCGCTTTTAGAGTAATGCTTAAACGCCAATTTCTTAAAAACGGCTTCAAATTATTGAGTGAATATTGCCATTTAAGACGAGGTTTTACTCTTATTTAATATTCTTAAAGTAATATTTCAGTTCTATTATTAGGAAACCGAAAAGTTAAAAACAGTTTTAAAAACATAGTTTGAGCGGCAATAGAGGAATGTGGTAAGACCGTAAAGCCAGTCCACACCAAGGAAATTAGAAAACTTAACTACGAGAAAGTCTCTGCCATTGCGTAGTTAAACTTTAAACTTTAAAAAACAATTTGCATAGAAGAATAAACTAATGGTGGTACAACATTCTTTCTCGCATTATTTATAAATTTGGAAATTTGGAAAATTCAGAGTGTTCCACGAAAACGAGACCTGTGTCACTATTAAAATTGTTCCTTGTTCTTTTCGTGAAGAAAAATTAAGAAGAAATTTGTGAATTTCAGAATATTTTTATAAATTGCATTAATTTCACAAATGACGCAAAAACTTCTCGTTTTCTCCAAAAATTGTACATGACCGTTTTTTGTGAGCTGATTTTGTAGAACGGATTTTCTTTAAGGCGAAACTTCAATTTTAAAGGTTTCAAATGTCAAGTTTTTGCAATTTTCGAAAGTTTAGAGAGTTTGCCGGAAGTGAGGTTAGCCCGCATTTTTGACCGTCCTTTGGTACATACGAGGATAAAAGTTAAAAACTTGGAGGAGTTTTTGAAAATTAAAAAAAAATTAAATTTACCTGTGGTTCACGCAGAATTACGATAAAAGTACTCATATTTTCGAAAAATTTACATGATCTTATTTTAAGATGTTCTTAAATAATAAGCTCTTTCAGAAAAAAAAATATTTTTAATATTGTAGTTCTAGAAAAATGCCGCAAAAATGCGAACTTTTGCAATTTTCGAAAAATCAGGGATTTCAACGAAAATATCATACTTTTAAGCTACCTCGAGGACAAAGTTTAATTAAACATTTTTGAGTCATTGTTTGAGAAAATTTTGAAAATATTTTTGAAGCTTCATGTGAAGTATCCCTAAAAATCAAAATGTTCGTTTTATGGTCAGAGATCCCTGAGTTTCTTTAAATAAATATCAATTTTGGAGAAATTCGTCGGAACGGTTGAGGCACTATCATTGACCACACATCGGACAGACACGTTTTGCCGTCAATCAATTTTTCGGTATCAGAAGTTCAGAAAACATGGCTTCTGACTACACAAGTAATTTACTATATTTAAGAATATATTTTATCCTCTTTTTCTTTACTAAGGCGCGACAATAAAAGTTGTTCTGTCGAAAATTCACCGTTTTCCTGCGGGCGATTGCAATACTTTCGCTTCTTACACTGTAATGGAAGACAGTAACAATTGAAACACATATTTTAATGTACAGAAGACAAAGTTGCGCGCTCTTACGTCTAGAAAAAGCATAAATTTTAGGGTTTTAACAAGATTTTCAGAGGATGAAGGGAAATTAATTTGTTCGTTATCGGTGGTAGTTAAACTTTTTAAAGACTACTCCCCTCGCACATGTCTATTGGTTTAATGTGCTCCAGCGATGAAGAATTTCTAAAAGAAAGGATGTTAATATTGGCCTCACAAATCATTAAAACATTTTTTAATTAAAAAAAATTAAATTCAAATAATAAATAATAGTAACAAAAAGATCAACACTCAATAACGAGGCTGTTACACGCATGGAAAATTTGAAAAAAAGAGTGAAGTTTTCGTCATAGAAAAAAATCGGGATATTTGAATAAAAAGCTGAAATAATAATGGGTGAACACCGTAAATAACAGCAATGAGCGTTTGAAGTGGCGACACAAAAGTGGCAATTTCCATCATATTTTCATTAGCAAACTAGTAGTGCTACGTAATGGCACATACTGTCTCACACTAGTCAGTTTTCTAATTTCTTTGGTCTGGGCTAGCTTCGGTCTTGCTCCAGCCTCCTTTCCAGCTGCCATCTATCGCCGCCAAAACTACAATTTTTCACATTTTCTCAATTATTCGGTTCCCAAATTGTGATACATGACTTTAAATACGTTATAGAAGGGTAAACACTTGTCGTAAATGAAAATTGTCATTGAAAAATTGGGAGTCTTTTTGAGAAAATGTCGTTTAATGAAATTGTGCATGAAAATCTGATTTTTAATGTCTTGTAAATTTTTAGGAAAATGAGTTTTCGCGTAATACGAGTAATAGCGAAATACTCGGCGTTGCCCGTGGTTTCCTCATATCCACTCCTTGTGAAAGAGAACAAAAATCAATTTTATATAAACCACAGTCTTTAAAATTATTATTTTTAATGCAATTGGTCAGCATTTTAATAAAATAATACGATTTTCTTTCATTTTATTTTACAGAATTTTTTATCATACACACTTCTACTGCCTCTAGCGAATCTATTTGGTACCGGTTCTGCTGCACCGCTATTGGTCCCTGGTGGAGAATATTAGAAACCAAACTATTATATACCAGTACTGCCGTACTGCTACTGACCTCTGGCGGAATTTTTAGGGACCACGTGCTCGTAGCAAGTTGCGAAAAATGATTGTGTTGCATCTATCAACAAATTATTTAAATTTATTTTTACGCTTTTGTGTTATATTAATCTTTATCGAACTTTACAAGAATAATGCGACTATCATGAAAAGAGCCTTAAAAATTTCATATCTATTTATGCACTACTTTTTGTGGTATCGATGTCATTTACATATCATTGAATTCACATTTATTAGTATAGATAAATGATATTCTCACTTTTTAAAATGTTAATTTCTCAAACACTGCTCCAATTTATCCCTCTGATAGAGCGTAACACTCTTAAAAAATGGCTGAAGTCCTATTTTCAACGGATTGTTTTTTCGACAATAGTCAAATAATTAACGACGCAAAAGTACAGTATTATTGTTGCCTTAATGAAATGTGCAAAAGTGAATATCTTTAAATAATGTCGAGTCCATTAAAAAATAGTAGTTATCGTTTAATTTTTGCTTGTAGGAATTAATAAAAAGTATTGTTCTCAAAAACGGCTCCAAATATATTTGAGTCATTCCACGTCAAATCGCGCATATTTAAGGAAAATATGGCATTGATGTCCCATAAGCAAAAACATTTTTCATTTTTTCCAAAGATTATTTTTCGAGACAATACTAAAATTTCAAAATTTTCGAAAAAAATGCTAGTGTCACTAAAATTAATGATTTTTATCTCGTAATGTAACAGAAATGTAATATTAAAGACATTGAACAAAACACTTGGTGAAGAAACCTCACAATCCGATGGGTTGGTCGGCGCCGAATCTCGCCATCCAGCGGAGGAAATTTACCGTCCCCTCCCGGGACAAAAACATGCACTACACTTCTGAGATTATGACGTGTTGTTCTTTTCTCCTTCTTTATTTCCGTCTTTCATCATCTTTTTGTCCTGGCCTTTTTTTTTTTCTTCTTTCCCTTTTTAAATGTTTCATTATCTTATATGCGGCATTTTGTTTCCATGTATGTATTTTAAATTTTACTTATGAATTTATCCAGGATTTCTGGTGACCTCTTTTTTGTTGAAGCCATTTTTAAATTTTTCCTGGTTGTCTTTGATCGGTGCTGCAATTTCTTTGTTTCAGATTCTTAAACCTTTCTCGCTTCTACTCTTTTTATTTATACCAAGTGCTTCCGTTGCTTCTTTCTTTATATTAATCTTTATATTTCCCCACTTTTCCCTAGGTCATCCTCTGTGGGACGTCCATTAAATATTGTCGTAGTCTCTTCTGGTACTCTTATGCAGAAGATGCACTTTGAATACTTCTTCTAGGGACTGTGCTTTCTTTCTTGTGATGTTTTCCATCTTTTCAAGTGAGAATTTTCTATCCTTGTAATGGTCAGTGTTCAGATCGCATCGTTGGTAAGCTTGTACATCTTTCTTCTGTGCCCGTATTTTATTATTTATTAATATGTAATCAATTAATGATCTGCTTCCTCGAGGACACCTAGTGTATTTGTCGTAATTGAAAATATAATATATATTTGTATTTGAGGATGTGATATTTAAAATAAATCCTTCATTGATCAAGCATTGAGCAGAAATTCTTATTGAAAAGGTGAATTTTTTTCTTTTAATATTTAAGACGCTGCAATGAAAAAAATAATGAAATAACTTAATTAGTGAACGGTTAAATCCCTCAAAAAGCGGTTTTTACTCCTCCTTCCAAATAAAACTACAAACACGTTTTAACGTCTTGAAAAATGAAATATTTGCACTGGAAAATTTAAAAATTTAGAATTTTTGATTGCGTAATGCTCTATAAAATTAAAGAACTAATATTGTATATTCTTTACAGTTCAGAGATTATCATAAATGATTCAAACATTAAACATTGTGATAAAATGGAAGTGCTTGTGTGACTTCACGGATCCTTATGTTTTGTTCTCCAGATGAACGTTTCAGGGAGATCTCCATTTCAAAATTGAGTTTATTACGTAAATACACTAAAATATACGGGTATAATCGTGGTTTTAATATCTTTCAAATACGCAAATACAAATTATTACATTCGGTTGTTGTAGGTAAGAAGTTTATTTTTACTTTCTCATATACGTACATATATACGGAGTAATATACGAAGTAATATACGTAGTATAGAGAAAGTTATGTAACGATGCGCGAAAAACGGTTGATTTTCGGCATAAAAATTCATTGCCAGGCCCTGACAACAAAAAAGTGGATAAATCCAGTTGCTAAATTAAGAAAAAAATCTTCTAACACGTGTTGTAGCAAAAATCCCTGTTTTGAGGGTCCTTGATGCCGAAAAACCAATTAAAAGCAAACGTCCTACGGCGCCTAAACCATGCGTAGGATTTTTTCCAAATTGAAGAAACCCTGTCCATCTGGCTCTAATTGAAGCTTTGAGATTTTGAAAAACATTCTTTAAACTTTGGGAGTATTTTACATGAAGCCCGGGGTTTTAAAAAGCTCCAATTCTTTTGAGTTTCTTGTAAGAATAGAGTAAAATACACTTATATTGATATGATTAAATCAAATCAAATTTGTTGCTCATAATTAGTTCTAAAGAGCTTGAAATTTCGCTTTTACAGTAACGCTCAAACGCCATTTTCTTAAAAAGGGCGCTAAATTTTTCAATGAAAATTGCTATTTAGGACCAGGTTTTACTCTTCTTTAATATTCCTAAAGTAATAGTTCGATTCTACTCTTAGGGAACCCAAAAGTTGAGACATTTTTTTTTTAAATTTACTTTGGACGGCGACACATGGCAGCTGGGAAGAGAATTGAGAAGACCATCAAGCCAGTCCACACCAAAGAAATTAGAACACTTTACTACGAGAAAATCTGTTCCGTTCTGTAACATCACTAGTTTCTTTATAGCATTCTCCCACGAACGTTTTTCGCGTATGCATTACTTGCCTACCCCCAGGCGTTTGCGAAACCACAGTTTAAGAACTCGTGGTCTGTATTATATAAGATTGGAAATGATATAATACCAGAACAGGACATATACTCTTATAGTAAAAGATGAATAGGAGTGAGGAAAGTGGAAAGAATCCTTTCATGAGATGTACAATTTATAAATATTAAAGATTATATATCTACCTTCTTTGGGTGAAATGGGAAAACTATAATAAAGGAAAGAAAAGGAGTAGGAAGCAAGAATAGAGAGAGAAGAGAGAGGGGATAAGAAGAATAAGAACAACAACAACATCAAAAAGAGAACAAATGGCGGATAGGAAAGCGTCTTGAAGTGGAGACGAAACTACATAGACAGGGTCTCGGTATCCCTCCATTTGTGGATTGCCCAGTACGCCTGACAATGACGCTTCCCACCATACACGACTGTCATGCGGTTACTGCATGCTTGGCGCGGGAATGCGGGTTTAGTACGTTTTTGCTATAGATCACTTCAGCGCAAATCAGTTTTATATTTGACGTGGAATGTTGAAGAGTAGATGCAGTCACTGAACTTATATAAGGAGTAAAAATTTACTCTTTATATTTTTAAAGTTTCTTTTCCTGGGTTTTCCAAATTAGTTTCATGAGCTAATTCATAACATTTTAATGAAAATTATATTTTTTACTGTAGAACCTTTTATCAACAGAATGAGATTTGAACTCCTTTTTCCTGTTAAGGACAACTTTAACGCGGAAAATAAGCTGAATATACAGTATATTTAAACAACTTTTAAGATTGAGTGCTACTTTACTTAACTTTATGGTATTGCATTCCTTTTACAAAATAGAAATTAAATTGTTTTTCAACTTTGCTAGGCTTTGAGGTAAGACTACAAACAATATTTGATCATCTTTTATTATTATAATTGTTTGTTAAAATAGATTGATTTCAAATACATTGGTATCAATAGCATAACCTTGATAAATACGATGTATTTCATTCAATGCATTTTTATTTTATTTGTTTGTAAGCAGGCATTTGCGAAATGACAAGAATTAGATTACAGTAGTTCTAGTCATCTAAAGAATGTGGTATGTTCCTCATGCTCAAAGTTTATCCATGAAATTAACATAATAATTGACAAGTTTATCTTCATAGCTCACCTCATTCTCTCATATCTCCATTTTTAATTATTCACGTCAAATTTATCACAAATTAAGTTCAACGCGTGTACACCTTACATAGATACCAATGGTGTACGAGGCAAATATATTATTTGTTTCTTCATCAGCACAAATTTCAATGATGATGAATTTATTTAATAGTGGGAATTGATGAAGCCAGGAAATATTTGTATATATAGTCTTTTGATGTTGTTGTTGATGATGTTGTTGTTGATGATGATGATATTTAAGATATATGTAAAATTCTGTACCCAGACTAATGTTCACGAAGCAAATTCTTAAATAGAAAGAAGGAAGAGCAAACTTCCTTTATTTAATACTTATTTTTGCATCACTGCAGAAATTCACTTTCACGGATATCTAAAATATATAACTGTCCATATGCCGCACTGTTTGGATCTTCAGGATTTAACGATATTCTTTGATGTGGAGTTCCCGGAAGTTTGAACACGTATGGCCCAAGACCAGATGACAATGCAATGTCCACACCGAATGACACAAAAGACAGAGCACTCTTATATTGACGGATATTATTTCTGACGTTTTTTTATGTCATTATCTATAAACTACTGTTTAATTTTTTGTGACATATTACTCGAAGGCAAAATTATTTTTCCATTTAAGCAACACAGAGTAAACTGGTTTGCAGAATTTTTTGGGGAAGTACAAAGGAGAAAAAACTAACATTTCGTAGATAAAGACCCAACAGAAAATGAAATTACTTCACTATCACGATATCTGCGCTGACGTTCTCTTTCCTTGCATCTAATTAATGTCCGTTCGTGTCTTTTGGAGCGCGTGAGCAACGATTCGGAATGCGATATAACCACTGCACAACGTCAATAAAACCAAACAAAACCCACTACTCAATGTTCTCTACAAAGTACACCGTGAAAACAAATAAGTGCAAACACAGTCAGTACCAAAAAGAAATTATTACTCCTGAATTACAATCTTCACGAATTGTAAACATTATACGCGGCATCAAGCAGCGATGTCTTACAGCTATCGATATACTCTTATCTATCGATAATTGAAAACAAAGACATTGGAATAGTATTGAAAACAGGCACTTTGGAAGAAAATTGACTACTGATGAACTTCTATTAAGTTATTTATTTAAATAATTTACACTGTTAATGCTGGAAAGATAACACATCTAGATATCACATTCTTTCATTCAAAGGAAAAATAATTACAATTGGTTCAGTAAAAATTCGAAATGAAGCCATGACAGAATACCTTATTTTTTTAAATACATGGATTTATGGAGTTGATGTCGAGCGAAGCCATCTCAGAGATTAGTGCTAGGCAAATGCATACTTTAGACTTTGAGTTGATATATTTAGACCGTTCAGCCCATAATGTGTTTTTTCAGCGCAAATACTTCAATTCATATCTAATCTCTTTTGCTCCGTGGGGACAATTTTATTAATTGTGATGTGGGGGCAGTGCCAAGAAACTCATGGAACTGGGTGACATTTCCAATCCTTTGCCGATACCGGACCAACGTCCGAGTCTCACTCCTTGGTGGGGTAGTCTGATGTCCATCAAATGAACTGCGGCAATGCGCACGTAGTTGGCGTCTGGGTCTGCGGAGGGCTGTCGCGGGATTCTACGTGTTTTTGAGGGCGACGGACAGGCATTCCGAGCGCGCGCGCGTTCATCTTCGCCCACATGCCGCGGTCGACGCGCAGCGCCGCTGATGGGCCCTAACAGCGCGCAATGGCGCCTAATTGCACGTGCGGCCGACGCGCCGGAGCGCAGAACGCGCTGCCGCCGCCGCCGCTGCTGACGACGTCCGTACGTCCGCCCGCCCATGCCCGCCCATGCCCGCCCATGCACGCCCATGCACGCCCATGCTCGCCCATGCCAGCCCATGCACGTCCATGCATGCCCATGCTCGCCCATGCCCGACCACGCCCGCCCACGCACGCCCACGCCCGCCCATGCCCGCCCACCCGCCACGCCCGCCCACGCCCGCCCGCCCAGCCCGCCCATGCATGCCCCTGCTCTCCCACGCCAGCCCACGCACGCCCACGCACGCCCACGCACGCCCATGCCCGCCCATGCCCGCCCATGCCCGCCCATGCACGCCCATGCATGCCCATGCTCGCCCATGCACGCCCATGGACGCCCATGCACGCCCGCCTATTCTCGTCTATCGAAACATCTTACAATTACTAATAACATGAATACTGACACAATAAAAACAAACCCCACTGTTAAAAAAAATTTTTTTAACATGGGAGGAGTTTATAACGTATTGACACAAATAAAAATATAATTTATTTTTCTCAAAGCTTTCATTTCACTTTAACGCGTGCTTTCCTATTAAAAAGAGAAAATTAAACTTTCACGAAAAAGTAAAACTTGCATCACACAAGGAATTAGAACACCGTGTACAAACGTACACTCTACTTTATTTCTAAACATCATAACGTATCACCCGGTTTCCATGTCTACTTTCGAGAATATAAAAGAATTTTAAGAAAAATAATAGTTCAGGCAAAAATAATGAAAAATAATGAGGATATTTTGAACGCTAGAAACAAAACTAAAGCAATGTGGAATATCGTAAAAAATACGACCACGTCATCACGACATTTCGTAGAGAATGTTGTTTTAAAGGATAATGAAAGAGAAACAAGTAATCCAGAAAAAGTTGCGAATATCTTCAACCAACACTTTTCTAGAATTGCGATTGATCTCACGAAGGGACTAAAACCACAAAATTCAACATCATATGCTTCTCAAAAAAATTTCGGCACGATGTTTATTTCCGAAACTTCTTCCAACGAAATCCTCAGAATAGTCAGTAAACTAAAAAATAAATATTCATCTGGTTTAGATGAATTTCCGGATTGTTTATTAAAAACGTGAGCACCTGCCATTATACACCCATTAAATCACATTTTCAATGCTTCCTTGTGCACAGGAATATTTTCAGATATTTTCAAAACAGCAAAATTAAGCCACTTTTTAAAAGGAAACAAAAATGAAATTCAAAATTATAGGCCTGCTGTCTCTTCTGTCAGTTTTCTCAAAAATATTAGAGAGGCTTTTCTATACGCGAATGGAAACTTTTCTCAGGAAAAACGAAGCGTTTTCAGACTCACAACACCGTTTCAGATAATCAAAATGTACGGAAACTGCCATTTTTTTCTTTCCTTAAAGATGTTGCTTCATCAATGGACCAAAATGAAGAACCCATTGGGATATTTTTAGATCTTTCGAAAGCTTTTGACGTTATTAACCATAACATCTTGCTCTCAAAATTACCTTCTTATGGAATTCGTGGTATTGTCCTGGATTGGATAACCTCGTACCTTAAACATCGATCTCAAAGAGTAGAAATACTGTACTGGCACGAAAGGACATTATTTACTTATCTTTCTAGTTCTTTGCCAATTGAACATGGGGTCCCACAACGTTCGATATTAGGTCCTATCCTCTTTCTGTTGTACATAAACGATATGCCCTCATCTATTAAAAATGGAAGAACAGTTCTGTTTGCCGATGACATGAATGTTCTTTGCAAAAAAGAAACAATAAATAGTACAATTTCAGAAGTTTCAAATTGGTTTTGTAATAACAAATTAATAGTTAACGAAGGAAAAACTGTCTCAATGCAATTTTGCGTTTCAAATCGGCTATCGTATGCTCCAATGAAAATGAACAATATGCAATTAGCTGATGTTAAGGTAACAAAATTTCTAGATCTCTCAGTTCAATCAAACCTCAAATGGAATGTACATATAACAGAATTAAACACTAAATTAAGCTCATTATGTTATGCATTCAGAATTCTTTCTAATTCTGTCAGCCTTCATGCAGCTCGTTGCGTGTATTTTGCAAATGTACATTCCCGCCTGAGATATGGCATAATATTCTGGAGTAGCTCATCCTTTAGTTTCAGACATTTAGATTGCAAAAGAAAATTATCCGAATAATGAAAAAATGCCATCCACGTGATTCCTGCAAGCCTCTTTTCATTGAACTTGGAATCTTACCATTGCCTTGTCTATTTATTTACGAATCTGTAGTATTTGTCAAATCTGACTTACTTAACGGTGGGAACATATTTTCATGTAATACTGATATTTATAGTTACAACACCCAACGTAGAAATCATGTTCATTAAGTGTCAGTACCAACAGCTCACTACAAGAAATCCACATACAATACATGCACGTTACTTTACAACGCATTGCCAGATGAAATTAAACAATTAAAATTGGTACACAAATAAGTTAAAAGTAAAATCTTTTCTGCTGCAAAACTGTACATAACTGGACGTAAATATAGCTTCACCATGCGCACGTTTTGTTGAGCTTTTCTTTTGCTTGTAGTGGTAGTGGAGCTTAGGGTGAGTTTCTATTTGTTAGCAATAGAGAAAAATCAAATCGTTTCGTTCGTTTACCGTTACAATAAGTTTTCTATAATTCTGCAACGAAAATATCTAGTTTTGAAATATCTAGTTTTTGTTAATCTCTCGCTTTTTTAAATTTATTATAATTATTATTAATATTTTTTCATCTTTCAACTATTAATAGTTAAATAGTTGGGAAGGGATTCTGAAACTCAAGAAAGCGTTCGCAGATGATTTTCTCCACGCATACGTCACATACAGTTTTTGACTGTTTTTGACTAAATACATAAATAGAAACAACTCGTGGATGGTGGCGCGATTCAGACTACAGATTTGGATTCAGCGCGTCGACATTCATGTGTCAAGTCTTTGATTCTGACAACTTTTTTTGTGTGCCTGTGTTATTAGTGGTAATTTTAATGCTAGATCAAACAATGAGCTTCAGGAATATCTGCTGTCTCTTCTACAAAGAAATGCTAAGGAAACCATAAATATTACAAGTTATGAAATATCGTTAGAAATCTGTTTACATATGGAAGTAAACCATCCTTCATACAATTCGTAATTTAGTTCAACCTTGTGAGTAATTTTGTAATTTCTGCGTCAAATGCAAAACATCAGCTTCAGAGTCTAAATAATTGCATAAACATGTAAATCATTTGAAAATTATCAAAGCTAAAGTTATTTATGTACATTATTTTCAAGTAAGATTTGTATATTTTATCCTATGACGGATAACAAAATACTATTTGTAACACGATTCTTCAGTATTAGTCCAATCATCAAGTATTGAAAACGGGGGGATTAATTTTTAAAAAATCGTTAAAACGTTTTCTTTGGATATGTTGGGGGTACACATACACTGTAGTTAAGCTCCCAAACTTTCGACAGAAAAACAACAACAACAAGAAAAGAACAAAAATTCTGGAGCTTGCTCAGGGTCGAAAAATTTGATTTTAACTAGTGCCTAGGTACATACTATAACATACACAAATAGTACACAGTTTTCATGACCTTTCTTGAAGTAATGTGTAGTTTATGTCTACTAGACTACACAGGTACCAATGCTCTTTTTTTTTTTTTTTTTTTCAAAATTTGGGCACGTTTCGCTTCAACACTAATAGTTTTTACTTTATCGTATACGTACGTACGGAGTAATAACGTAGTATAGAGAAAGTTATGAAATAATGCGTGAAAAAACGGAGGATTTTTGGCACAAAAAAACATTGCTGGCTTTGACAACGAATATGTGGATAAATTCAGTTGCTAAATTAAAAAAAAAAAAAAACTCATACACGTGGTGTAGCCAGAATCCCTGTTTTGTGGGTCCTTGATGCCGAAACACCAATTGAAAGCAAAACGTCCATCCGTCCGTCCGTCTGATGTATGTAAACCAACCTAGCGCCTAAACCACGAGTAGGATTTGTTACAAATTGAAGAAATCCCTGTCGTTTGTGCGAGAGCTGAAGCTATGCGATTTTGAAAAACATTTATTAATTTTTGGGGGACTTATATTACGCTTTATGGCATTTTCAAAATTTTGTCAGAAACGGCTCCAAATTTTTTCTTTAAATTTCTTGATAAAATAGAGTAAAATACACTTATAAAAGTGGCATAGGTCCATTTCCACAGTTAACTCTGAAGTCTCGAAAATTGCAAGTGTTTGAATTTTTTTCGGCGTCTTCCTACAACTGTAAAATTGAAGACAAGGATTTTCCCTTCAAATGAAATTTGTTGTCCAAAAGTAGTTCTTCCATTAAGGTCATGTACATTTTTTTTTAAATTTTTAGTGGTTTTCGCAATAGACCGTGAAATATTTCCAATTTAAAAAAATTACAAAAGCAAGATTTTCTCAAAAACGGCAAAATTTTTCTTCAAATTTTTGTTAGGGGTAGTTAGAAATGCACACTATCCGAAAACATAAACGTCACATTGCTCTATTCTTTTGTTGTTTTTTTTCAAAAATCACATAATGTAATTTTTTTGACTTGTCTCTCACGTCGGTAATATTTACACTAGAGGCAATTTCTTCACATTATTAGATTTATGAGACATGTGCTTTAAATAATGTCAAATAAAGTTTCTCAAAACAGTTTTTTGTAAAAATGAACTGAAATTCCACATTATCAGAATAGCCCAAACGCATTTTCTCAAAAATGACTCCACTTTTTTTTCTTCAAATTTATCCAATAGATAGTGCTAATTGCACTGTTTAATATGACGTAAAATTCATTTCGCGGTATTCTTTTCTTTTCAAAAATTACACAAATGTATTTTTTTAAAATATCTTTCTGGCCATTAATATGCACTCTTTCTCGGATTTGTATGCATTATTGCATTTGTTAGTGGAAGTACTTCAAATGAAGTTTTTCGAAAACTCAATAGTTGCCTGTGAAAAGGAGCTTCAAATTTCGCATTTACAGTAATGCTTAATTTCTAATTTTCTTAAAAATTGCTTCAAATTTTTCAATGCATTTCCAGTATTTCAGTCTATGTTTATAGTGTTTGATGTTCATGGGTCCTATTGTTTCCAAGTTCTATTAATTGTTACTGGAAGTATTCAATGAGATCGAGCAAGGCCAATACGTATGTATCGGCCATGATAGGAGAGTTCTTTATTTTTACTTAATTTTCTTTCCCTGTAAATATTTTATGTGCGGGATTTTCGTTTCTGGCTATTGGTATTATGTAAAACTATGTTGGTAGACCTTGGTCGGTTGGTTAAAGTTCTCGTGTTTTTCCTAGTGTCAAAGAAGCTGGTCACTAGTGGTCTGACAAGAAATGGATATTGCCATCTAAGTGAAATAAAAAAGGAAACGCCGATTTAATATATATTTGAATCTGAATTATGTATTAGGTCATGACATCATGCGTCGTGTCACAATGTCCGACATTGGCTGAGTGAATAATAAGGGGAAAAGGATTCTTATCAGGAGACAGTAGGTTGGATAATATTTTAAGATGATGTTCGTTTTAAGAAAGGTGAAATGACATGAAAAATCAAATTTCTATTTAAAATGTTGATTTCATCGTTTTGTGGCTTCTTGTGTGGTGTGATTTTCCTTTGAAAAAATTTTATCAGACCTGCTTCTTTTACTCTTGTGGAGTTCATGTGAACAGTAATTCTTTATAATTGTGTGTTCATTTTTTCCAGGGCAGAGTGCACTATTTATTGTTATAGAAGTGACACACTTGAAAAATCACAATGTTACCTCGATCAATTCTTGTTATAGAATTCTTCTGTAAATATTCTGTGAAACATATTAAACCAATATATTTTTCATCAACAGGTTAGCTCAGTTAAATAATTTGAAAAGACTTGTTATTGTGTTTATAAATAAATAAATGTTTGGTTTGTGTTCTATTTTTAAGGATTACCAGTTCGTCAACTTGGTATATATCATATTTGTGGCAATGATCTCTCATCTTTGGGGCTAGCAAAAATTGTGGAAAAATGCCATAAAATATGTCAAAAAATACTATAATTTGGGCTCGCTGTTTAACTGATGAAACTAAAAAGAAAGAAAGTGGATTAGAAAAATCAGTTTCTGGAAAAGTTGATGAAATAATCAAAGGTAATGTATTGTGTGCGTTTATGAAGTTTATAATAGCATACACCAATCAAATACAAAGCAATTGTAAGTATATAAATTCTTTCTATGTCAGGGTATCGCATTCAAGAACTATTTCTCAACACTAAATAATAAATGAGTTTCTTTTTGGTTCCCTTTCATGTTATTGCTTTATTGTTCCTTGCATGCTGCAGATTGTGTGTGTGTAGTATAAGTTTTGGAGATTGGGGGGTATCCTCCTAGTTTTCGAGAATCATTCCTCTTCATAAATTCATGGAAATTGTTAAAGTAACAATCTACCTCAATAGAGATATGGGAATTGTGTGATCATTCATGTTTTCTAATCTAGTGAGATGATTGTTCCACAACTGAATCGAGATGTTTGTTGAATGTTCTCAAAGTTGAATTATGTCTCATCATATTATGTTATTACTTTTATATGAGTGGTGTTTGGTCAGTACATAACTGCAAAATTCCTGTTTTGAGATATAAGGAATGTCTTTTTAAAAATAAGAAATCAAGTATAAATATAAATATGAATGAAAATGTAATATGTTGGCATGATGTTTAACCATGAGCATATGTGTGCATTTATCTCTCCTCTAAATGATTATAATTAGCAAGAACTTGAGAATTCAGATTCTAAATCAAATACTGTAAGGTGTTCAGAACATGGTAACTCCAACAATTTTTTTATTCAATCTTTGTTTCAAGCCACAATTTTAATAAATTGTCACCTTTAAATATGAAAGTAAGACAAGTTATCTATATTAAAAATTTAAATCATGAGTATCTCCCTAAGTGGGGTTTATTATAGGGATTGGAACCTAAGGTCCTAGAAATATCTAAACAGACATACAAAAAAGGCATTTGAAACTGCTAAAGCTGGCAAAAAAACAAAATATAGTTCATTATTTTTAATAATGAATTCACAATTACAGTTTATCAGTGGTATAGAATAAGGATTTCACAACAATTTTTATAAAAATATGAGAAAAAACTTGGATGAAAAGTCAAATAATAGTTTTATGACAAAATATCTTGAGTTTTTAAACCTTTTTGATTATCTAAAACTAGGAAGTGTTATCTTAAATTTTCTGTGGTTATTTTGTGCCTTCTGAGAATTAAACATCCTTCAATTAAGAGAAATATCTCTCAATGTCTACTGAGGTTTTTCGAACAAATCTTAAACTTAAATTGTCAGAAGGATCCAATTCTTCAGCAACCTGGATTGTTACTCTAGAATTTTTGAAAATCAATTTTGAATTGTGATATTTTTGTTATAATTTTGTTTTGTGATAGTTTTAGAAAAAGCCTTTTACATTTTTTATTTTCGTATATTTCATTTTTCTGTTACCAAGAATCTTTTTTCCCCTTTCACTTTCTGCTAATGTTCAACATCATCCATAAGTAGGGGTGGATTTAGGCGTGGGCACTGACCCCTGGCCGGCAAATTTTCTTCAATCCAAAGGTTTTTTTATTTGAAAAATTATTATATGCTGGAATTCCAATTGTCCATGTTTATTCAACAAGGGCACTTGCACTTGCAGAGCTGGCCAGCAAAGAATGATATTGTGGATTTTTTAAACAAAATTATGTGAAATCTGTAGCTTTCAGTGTGTCAAAACCCATCTTTTTTCTTATATAAACATGTTTATTAAATTTACATAAGATTGTATTATTATTAATTGAATAAATGCTCTAGAAATGATTGAAACTTTATTGCCTTTATTGATAATTAAAGAAAAGAAACTTGTGGGGCTAAAACAGCCCATACTTTCTTGCCCTTAGGTAGGTTATGTAATACTATTTTTACTGCAATTTCCGTCTGAATTTAACACATCTCAGTCTTCAATTTTTGTAAAACTCATTAGAGATCATGGAACAAATATTTTCAAGCAAATATCAACACAAATTAAAATTGAGTTTCATACGGGTAAATCATGTTCTTATAATGAGATGGAATTCACAGAAGTAAATAAAACCCGCTTATCATGTTGCCGTTCAAACATGAACTTTTCAAATATTCATCGCTGCACTGTTGCCCAAGACAGCATACAGTGGTAATATAAAATTAATGTTTAATCAAAGTTCATACAAATTTATGGTATCAATTCTTCTTTCTTGAGACTTAAATCGAAATTTTAAGAGGGGAAACCTAATTGGGCTAATTTCAATTACGGTTTGTGGATTGCTTGAAAGAAAATACATCAATACATTGAGAAAACAAATACATTCCTTGCAACAAGGACAAAAAATATGGATTATGAAATAGGTTTTAAGTAATTTCTAAAGGTTAATTTGTAAACATATAACAAAAGCTTGAATGTAAGAAACAAACAAAGAAACACGAAATAATATACAAATCTGATTTACATAGCATCCAACTGCCTTCAATTACCCTCAAATTACGTTCATGAAGCACGGAAAATTCAAAGCGAGTGACCATGTTTGCCACCAAATTACACAAAAATACTTTTCTTTTTTTTTTTAATTTTATTTGCTTATACAGCGAAGTAAGTGCAAGATTGAATATGAACTGCAATTTAGCACGTTTAGTACTTAGTGATACAAACAGGAGAGCAAGGATACTCCCACTGGAGACCTCAAAAATCAACAGTTATTGTGTGGGAGAATAGGACAATTACAGGAAGAAAAAAGTTACAGAAATTAAGTTTGCATGCATTTCTCTTTAGGGTGGATTAAATTTATCTTTTGGGAATCTAGATTTAATACTTCGGTGTTTGTTATAGGTTTTTCCTAGGTTGAATATGTTAGTCAGGGAGAGGATGGAAAGGAAAGAAAAAGATTATTTGATTGGTGACTGATTTAATCATCAGTCTTATGAAGAACAAACTCTCTGTGGAGTTGCTTATATATTCGAAAAATTCAACATGGACTTATTTGAAGATCTGTTTTTAAGGAACACATTTCATTTAAAAAAATTATCTTCACAATTGTAGTTGTAGGAAGATGCTGAATAATTTAACATTTTTGCAATTTCCAAAAATTAGGAATTTCAACAAACTTGAGATCTGCACCATTCTCTTAAGCATCTTTTATGCTATTAAAAGGTCAAAATTTAATCACACAATGTGGTGCCATTTTTAAGAAAAAATGGTTTTAAGAAAATAAAAAATGTCTGTTTCACACAAAATTACACAAAAAATACTCATACTATTTCATCTAAAATACTCTTATTTTTGACTTTTTTTTTCTTCTAAATTTAGCAACTGGATTTATCCTTTTTTTCATTACTAGGGTTCGGCAATAAGATTTTTGCTGTTGAAAACTCGTCTTTTCCCTCCAGCATTTTATAACTTGCTCTCCACTGTGTAAGCAGTAGCGAGAAAGTAAAATGGGCAGCACGGAGTGTGGTGCCCAGGGGTGCTCAAAGTGTAAATCTGCCACTGTCCATAAGTGACAATTATTTCAATAGATCATCCCCCCCCTCCCCCACAACCCATCTTAAAGCTGTGATGACATTTAGCAAAGAAATGAAATGGGCTGAAATAAATGTTAGGACTTGTATTTATTTCTATAAAATCAAAAGGTTTCGATATTTGATCTGATAAACTATGAAAATTCAACAGACGATTCATTGTTAATGTTGACCAGAGCTCGTATTCTTGAAAGATTTGGGTAGCTGTAAATAACTGCTGATATCCATGCTCTTCTTCTCAAAGCAGGTTGAGGAAGCCAGGGGTAGATTTGAAACAGGATCTTTGAGAATCTGAATTATTGAACATTTAAGAAATATCTTTCAAGGATATAAAAAATATTTCCAAGCATTGCAAAATATATGTAGACATTTACTACAAAATAAATCAAAAAGAGAAAATCGAAAATCTCAGTTGGAACCTCAAAGTTGTCATTTGTAGAGATTGATATTTAAAATCGAGTTAACTTATACAATTAAAATAAGGTATTCAATGAAACTAATATTTGGTTCAAACATGATAATTACATATTATTCGCTTCACACAATTGGCTTAACACAACATAGAAAATGGTGTGGTTGGTAGCTGACAAGTGCACATGTCAAGTTCTGACCAAATCTAAAACAAACAGTTGATGAATTGCAGGTTTAGACCAATGTTGTAGAAAATGCTATGATGCTATTAGAGATATAACTATACCAAATGAAAGGGGAAAGTTTTAAAAAGTAATGCTTTCAGCTTCAAAAAGTCATATTTGGAAGACGACATTCTTACCAAACACCACAAATATCATATATGCTTTTATTGAAAACTTATTGCAAGTGTAAAATTACATATTTGCATTACTGTGCGATACAGATCTTAAGTAAAAAAGTAAACTACATTTTTAATAAAGGGTTCATTTCACAGCTCCTGTATCGCCAAAGAAACGAAAACGTGTCGACCTTGCTGCAGTGTCATTGGAACGAAATTTTATTACTCCAGTGAGAGCTATGACAGATTTTCTTCTTAAACCTAGTGACTTGGAGGGTCTTCGTAAGACCAAACGTCGCTCTCCTTATGAAAATGAACCACCTATTACTGTTTTCTGGCGGAAAGATGTGGAATCAAAGTAAGTTGTTTCCAAGGAAGTTTTACCATGTGTATATTATATGTATTTTCTTGTGTACTGCTTATGTAATATAGAGAAGAGAAAATATTGTAATGCTGTAGTTACAATTAATTTTTAATTGATTTGAACATAAATTTTTGCGAGAAAAACTCATTTTGAGTGCCTTCAATTCTGAAAAAAAGATAATTCTAGTTCTAATATGTAGTAAATTACTTCGTCTAATACATTTTGTAATCAAATTCATATTTTGAGGGTCCTTGATACCAAAAAATTGTTTATGACATCATTCACCTGCCTGTCTTTCCATCCATCATCAAAATTGATATCCCCTGATCGATCTGACTGGTGTCGTGGTCCCGTGTATTTGAAATGAATATATTTGAAATGGTTTTTGGGGACATAGAACCCAAAGTCATTTTCAAAATTTTCTCAAAAATGGATTCAAATTGTTTGCTCTAAGAGAGGAAAGTATGCTCATAAAAACAGTATACGTACCATTTCACTTCAATAATCTGATTTTCGTAAAACTTAAAATAACAATTTTTATTTTTTACATCTTCCTACAATTACTATATTGAAGATGTCAATCTATTTTCATAATGAAATCTGTTCATTAAAGATATGTCTCTAAATCAGATGGTGTATATATGGAGGAAGTATGTAGATCCGTTGTCTGTCTTCTATTTCTTTGTATTTTCTGAGGTACTGCATTTTTCTACCCCTTTGTACAAGGCCTGACTTTGACTTATGTGTGCCCTTGGCTGTCAAATGTTTTAGCGCCCTTTTAATGTGCTTTTTTAAACATTAAAGCTATTTATAATATTTTAAATAAAAATACACACACTCACACTCGCACCCACTCCTCCTCGCACCACTCCTCACTCCACCCACACTCACCACCTCCCACCTCCCTCGCACACTCCCACTCCACACACTCGCACCACACACACTCCACTCCACACACACTCGCACTCCACCCTCACCCCACACTCCACACACTCCATCACACACACTCCACTTTCCACCAAACAATTTTTGTATTAATTTTATCCATATATATCAATGCGTATATATTTGATTAATTAACACTTTCTTTTGTTACAAGTATGAAAAGAAATGTTTCTGTAAAAAAACTTTCAAAAATTTGCCTTATGAAATTTTGAATCCGAAATTCGTTCGTCTCCAAAAATTGCGCACTCCGGGCTGAAGCGTACTCAGCCTGTTGGGTAATCTGGCACTGCCTTTGTAGGTATTTCAGTGTGTAATATAATTAAAATGTATCATGCAATTTTTTCTTCTTCTTCAGAGCTATGGAGGTTTGGGGAAGTAAAGAAAGTTTAGATAGAGCTCTTCGATTAAAAGAAGCCGAAAGGAGACGTCACCAACAAAGTGAGTAAGCATTTCATTTTACAAAGTTTTGTGGTAGTTGAAATGTATTTCATTTTTCTCCCTCCTAGAATTTGGGAAGTTCCAGATCATATTCTTTCTCTTATTGAATGTGTTTTAATGAAAGAAAAATCAGATCAAAGTAGATGTGTATACTATTACATGATAATTAGTGATTGGAATAGGATACAAATCTAGTTTCTTTGCTCTTTTATGCTAACAGAATTTGGAGACAAGCCAGAAAGTGGTAAGCTTAGAGTTTCTTTTGTAATGTTTTTCATGATAAAAAATACTAGTAATATAAATCAAGCTTTCAGAAAATGCTTTGACGTAAATTATTGTAGACATTCATTAATGTGTCTACTTCTGTTTCTGAGCAAAATTGTGGATGAAATTGGTTTGTAAATGTTAGAATCCGCTTTGGTTTTATTGAAGTAGTTCACTTCTGTTATTTTTTAGTGTCAACTTTCCGATCACATATCATTAGAAATTTCTATGAGCTCTTCCCAGAATATTTTAGATTGAAATGTCAGATGTTCACAAAGCTTCTCACAAGGGTAGAGGAGAAACCAAAAGATAATTATCTATGTATTCTAGGACCTAGTTTAAGGTGACAAATTAACTAATGTTCAATGTTGGAATGAAATTGAAGATTCAGGATGGTGTTTTTTTATACGTTAAGAGTTTTGTAAAATCAGGGAATATTGAATTGCATAGAAGGGTCAAATAGTTGATGTATTGGCTGGAGTATTTTAAGATGTGAGTTTATTATGTTTATGACTCGAGCATGTAGGTTCTGAGAATATTATTCTAATTAATACAACTCTGAGCACAGGTTTCCATCCTTCACTGAATCACCCATCTTATAGTTCATTTTAATTACCATTTTTTTTCTGTCAACAAAAGTAATTGAATGGTATGCTAAAGAAATACAGTACTAATCAGCACAGTACAGTATCAGTCAGTACAGTATTGAGTGAACGAATAATTTTCAAAATGTAAAATTTGAGTTATAAGTTTCATCTTTTATTTCCCTCCATTATTATATTTTCTGTTATCAAATTAGTTGATTGTGCCTTGTAAGTTTATGTAAAAATGTTTCAAGATCGAAGCTTTCTGGCTGCCTTTAATTGGGATACTAATGAAATTAACAAAATGGTTTCATATTTCTTGTTGATGCTTCACCTGCCCCTACCATAATTATTTCATTTTGATTTTTAAGCAGACATATTTGATGTTAAGAGAAGGCTTAAGGATTATAGGAGAGAAAAGCAACTGGAAGAAGACAAGGAGTCTAGAAAGTCTGGACTTTGGGGGCCATCAGGCCGTGTGGTATTGACAGCTGTTGTCATGTAAGTGTTAATTTTTAAGTAATTTTTGTATTTCTACATTTTCATTTACTCTGGTGTAGGATGGTTTACCCATTTAGTATTATCTTGTTGCAGAAATGGCAGTAATTTTCTCTTAATTGTTTGCCTGGTTGTACACAGGATCTCACAGCATGTTTTCTGAGTGTATCCACTCTCTTGCAGATACCATTAATCAACTAATTTTGGCTTTTGGGGTTCACAAATCTGTGCAAGTATGATACATATTTGAACTACTCTATTTTTATGATAAGTTTAACAGGAAGTATAAATATAAGTACAAGTTTATCAATCAATGCAATATTGATGTTTATTTTTGTAATGTAATTTTTAAAATGTTTTTTAATTTTTATTTTTACAAGGAATTGTCATCTGTATAGTTGCATATAAGATTAGAAACTGACTTTATCTATGCTGAAGCAAAATCTATTAAAGCTGAAGATGTGAAATTTAGAACATAGGTTCATTTTATGATGCATGTGATCTTTGCAAAAGAATTTTTCAAAATTCATACTTTTATCAACATGAACGTTTAAGGGTTTGGCCTATTGGCCTGTTCCTTCTTCCCAGTATTCTCTTAGTTGCATCCAAGGTGTTCCTGGTCTTAAATGCAATTTTGAAACCTCACAAAATCCTTTCAAACCTCAAATTCATACTTTGAGGTTTGAAATAGGTTGTTTTTTTAATGCAATCGCAATGCATCTACAATCTACATAGGTCAGAGTTTTATGGATTGAATGACATAAAAACCAAGAGTGTCCACTGAAAGTTTATGGGTTGTTGTGTTCTGAACCATCTAATATATTCAGCTACTTGCTAAAATATGCATTGCTGGGTATTTATTAGTTAATAATGATCCTGCACCTCCCCACTCTGCCATATTTGTTACATTCATTGATACTATCAACATCATTGTTTATGGGCAGCTCTAAATAGATGCATTGTTGCATTCTCCCAGCAAAAGTCCTGTAATTTTGACTTTCAATTACCCTGAACCTTTTTGGATCATGAGAATGATTCAATAGGTTCAGGGCAATAGAAGTAATTTTTAGGAAATCTCATACAGATAGTAACTTATCTATTGTTTTAAAGTTCACATGTACAAAATTGTTGTTGTGTTCACATGTTAATGTTAGTATTAGTAGATTTGTTTTAAAAAAACAAAGAAACACAAACCACCTTCTTTATGTAAGAGAAAATAATAATTAAAAACAGTACCCTTAATTTATGTGTGACCAATACTCCACTGTTCAGTGAAATCAAAATTGGTTCAGCCATTTCAGAAATTACTCATGACAAATAGAGAGGCAAAAATCGTAAAAACAATTCAGTTGGTTTTTATATCTAAATAAGCATTTGAGCTTACAAAATAAAGTTATTTTGAAATCACGGGGAGTTACTGCAATTTTATTTATATAGATTGCTGTAACAAAGGGCAAAAATTCTTGATTTGTTTTATTCCTCTTAAAATCAAATGTTAATATTGTTTTTATATCATTAATTGTTTAAAATTACATAAAAAGCCTTAAGATACTTTCATTTGAAGAACAGGATCTCGCACAAGATTTTAGAGATTAAGGTGTCTCCATAGGAAAAATTTGGAAAACCCTGATTTAGACATAATAGATTGAAGGATAGCTATGTGGATAGGACATGGCAGGATGGAGAGAGACTGATTGAGGCCAGACAGAAAGGAGCAGGGAGAAAGGATCATGGCAGGAATGTAAATAAAATTACTTCCATTCCACAGTATTGATAGAATTCACTCCTTTTCCACTCTAATAGATGATTGGGTTAAATTAAAACCTGTGGAATGCAGAGTTACTTAGGCTGGTATGTAATGTATATTGGAATCTGCCCGGCATTTTTTGAATAAAAAAATAACTGAAAAACGTGTTTTCACATAATATGAGAATAATATTTAACCTTTAAAGTGTGACATACCTTTTGCGATGGTTAATGTGACTGAGAGACAGACATAAAGAAGATTTAATTAGTGAATTAAATTGTGGAATGAATTCATTTATTCATTAATTTCTGTAGCACTGGCAGTTTATGTAGTACAATTATGTAGTTTAGTAGCGCAATTTTTTATGACCTATATTGATTATAAATAACAAAAAAACAGTGTTTTAATTTAAATTTATACATTCTCGTACCCTGGGGGAAGGTAATATTAAGGCAAACCAGTATTGTTCAGAATGTCTAATTTTATTTTATTTTGTTCTCATGCATTAAAGGCTTCTAAATATTTGGAGGGAAAGAAATTCATAAAATCTCAAGTTGTTTTCATACTGTGAAATAGCTGATGGTTTTAATATCGTTTGTCTTTAGTAGCTCTTAAAAAAAAAATTGAATTCAGCAGTACCTAATGATAATTTCTTAATGCTTAGTGTTTTGTATGTTGTATTAATATAAAATAAAGAATAGAAAAGATACTTTTAAGTATTTAAATAGATATTTTCTTCAAAAATTGAGAAATGGCCAGCAAGATGTCTCTTGCATGCTGTTATTACTGAAGACAGTTACAGGTAATTGGCGGTGAAGATGCTGTTTCTAGGCATTTTAAAAAATAATAAAAAAAACTAGTGGTGCTACAGAATGGCAGTCTTTTTTCGTATTAGATTTTTAAGTTCTTTGGTCTGGGTTAGCATTTCGCACTTGCCAAACTGCCAGATGCCATTTATCATCCCTGAAGTACTTTTTTTTTTTTTTTTTTAATTAATTTAATTTTCACAAGTTTTTGGTTTCCTCATAGTAGAACTAAAATGTTACTTAAAGAATATTAAAGAAGAGTAAAACAACCACCTGTATGGCAATACAAAAAAAATCTAAAATTTAAAAACAGAGAAACAGACCTATGCCATCTTTATAAGAGTATTTTACTCTATTCTTTAAAAAAAACATTGGAGCCCTTTTTGAGAAAATTTTGAAGAATGTTTTTCCCCAAATTTTAAAGAATGTTTTCCAAAATCACTAAGTTTCAATTTGAGGCAGATTGATATGAGAATATCCATTTTGGAAAAAATCCTAAGTATAGTTTAGGCATTAGTGGTGCTCACAGACAGACAGACAGACAGACAGACTGACAAACATTTTGAAAAGAAACACTTCTTTGGTATTAGGGGACCCCAAAACATGTATTTTTGTAACATGTATTTCTATTGAAATCTCAAAATCTATTTCCCACAGCATTACACAACTTTCTCCATACTACATTTATTACTCCATTTACTTAAATAAGAAAGTAAAAAGTGCGTAAGAACCTAAAATTTTGTGTGTTAGTTAACTATAAAAGTTCAAAGGAAATTGGGTCATTTTCATCCAATGTGTTTGATGTGATACGAAAGGTACGATCTTAGCTTCATAGATTCTGAGATGCATTCTTTGATAAATTGAAATTATTGTAAGTGTAATTATTTACTCTAATATTTATCAATTTCAGCTCGTGTATTTAATTATTTTCATGTTCATTAAAGTTTTCTGTTGTTTCATGGAATTGACATCTATATTTTTTGTTGTTATTTTTTTAAAATCTTTAATTTCATCATCTCTTATTTTTGTTGATGCAACGTACTTTTAATTACTTGTGAGTAAAAGTTATCTTTTTTTCATTTGTCTTTCTCAGAGGGCAGATTCAGATCATCCTTATGGCTACAGTAATATGAAATATGTAGCCTCCCTTATATCGGGTGTCGGTATCTTTTGCGTAGGCACAGGACTTTCTCTGTACCATGGGATCACTGGTCTCTTGCATCCTGCCCCTTTGGAGTCCTTTTATTGGGTATGTATCAACAGCAATTAAATTGGTAACTTGTGTGTATGTAGTATAATTTCTTTCCTCATTTCACAATCGATTTTTCGTACTCCGTGGTCAAACTCTAATTTATACTTTGGGTGTTTTTTTGCCTGTGAGCCATTTTTAAATGTAACTTTCTGAAACGGCTTTTTGTGGCTGTCCAAGAGTAAAATCAGAGATCATTTCTTCTATGTCCTCTTTCCGTGTCACTATACTTATCCTTTCATCATATTATGCACTGTATTTTTATGTTTTTTTACTGCCCACTGTCTAATATTCCTGTTTTTGATTATGTTCATTAGATATATACTCCCCTTTTTTCAAACTAGCAACTAAAGCTAATTTTAAAAAAAAATTGTGTGCATTAAATTTTTGCATTTAACCCGTTGACTCTGTTTTTCCATTTTGTGGATTCTATTTGGGGTTAGATTCGACCCCACATGTTTTACCAATGGTTTACAAGTATTTCTTGCTCAGATGTTATTTGGAATTATTAATTAAGAAAGTGATGTTGTTTATTTGCTTTATTTACTGTATCATTCTAAAAAAAAAAGCATAATATTATTTCCAGAAAACATTCTAGCTTATTCTCATAACTATACACAGATGTCTATCATACCAGCATGAGAATGTTTGATACAGGGCTAATAACTCATAATAGACAAATATGCCAGATTATCATCCAGAAACCACAGCATAATATTATAAAACAGAAATATACATGTTTTTATCATTTTTCTTATAATTTAGTTGTGTAACATGGAATTTGTTTGGGAGCATTTCTGACCCTAACTGCATAAAAATCAAATTACTTGAATGCAAGAAAACTTAAAAAACTGTAAAGTTATGGCTCATGTAAAACTGAACATAAATAGCATATCTAAAAGGAGAAGTTCATGTGAATAATTTTCAGTGTTGCAAAACATTATTTGACCTATGACCCCAAACAGTCGTAAGGGTTAAAATGTGTTTCAATTTGCACAAGTAGGGTTACCATATTAGCAAGGAAAATACCTATTCCGCAGCTGCAATATGTGGAAGAATGGCTAAATAGCTTTGAATAAGTTTTAATAATTCAACACACTCACTGAGAAAACAAGTTCTCATTTACCTATTCCATTTTTGTGCAGCATTGCATTCTTCTAAAATTGTATACTGCTTCATGTTCACATTTTTACAGTAGATACTTCATGAAGCAGTACGGAATCATTTGTATTAATATTTCTTTCTTTTAAAAATGACACCTTTTTTCCACTGCTTTCCAATCAGGCTCTTTTTTTCAGAATTAACCTGTCAAATGTACGCTAGTGACTGTACAGTGATACTTATTATTTTACTAATTGCAACAAGTAGTGTTAAAGGTATTCATTCTTGAAAAAATATAAACCAGGTCGTCATTGTCTCATTTTTTGTTAATCTCTCATGTTTAAAGGAACAAACTTGTTTTCAGTTGCTAGCTAGACAGTTCTGGAAGTGCAATGGGAGTCCTTGTTTATACAGTGCCATGCTTTCATACAAAGGATCTTAAACAGTTATACAACAGCTTTTATATAAAAGGCTATATACATTTAGTTACTTTGATAAAAACAGGTGGTTTTTCATTTTTCAAACAGTTCAAAAACAGAAAATCAATTAAAGCGGAAGGTATTAAAGGAACAATGAGTAATGTGGTAACCCTATGCCTAACTGAAGTTGTGAGTAGCCTGAAGCACAGAAAGCATTCAAAATTCTTCATTACCTTGCAAGTATTTAGCGTTACTTCTGCATTCAATTAATTATGACCGTTTGAAATTAGAAGTATATGACAGAAAAAAATTCTGTTAAGGATATTATGCTTTTGAACCTCAAAAATTTGTCCACTAGCTTTCAAAATGATAGGTTGTAAATGATAAGTCAAACCTTTTCTTTTCCTCTTCAGATTTGATATATTGAGGTTCCACTGAATAAGTTTTGATGTATAAAGAGTACTTACTTATTAATACTTGAAACTTTGATACAAATTATTTATTTTTTATAATTTTTCTTTGATTTGTACGTCTTAGGTGCACATTGAAAGTACAGTGTTCTCTGAATTTTAGTACATAGCCCATTTAAAAAAATTATCACATTTCATTCTATGTTATTATGTGAATACTATAAAATTTAACAAGAATATTAACTTTCATACTATGTTAACAAATATAAAATTTTCATTTATCAGACATTACTCAGATAAAAATCTTTCTAAACTTTGTGAATCACTCAGAAGTAAAGAATGGACAGAAGTTTACACAGAACTCTAACAACAAATGGAATATAGTTCTTAAAATATTACAAATTCACCTAAATTATGCATGTTCAATTACAAAACTAGCAGTCATCAAACAAATAAAACATTTTAACTACCAAATACAGTTATTAAAAAAAAAAAAAAAACACATTATTTAAACACACTAAAATAAAGTAACATAAGCAATGCTATAAAGGCTACAGAAAATTGTATCGAAAGGAATTAAGAATTGCTAAACAAGCAAAATAGGAAATGCAAAAAATAAATTCAAAGTTTTATGGAATATGGTAAATAGTGTAGGAAAACAAAAATGTAAACACAATATAAAAAACGAGTTAGTGAGTGATCCAATACTAATTTGTGAATTGTTTAATAATAATTTCCTAAACACAGGTACTAAAACAAACCATTGCAAAGAAATGTGTCTAAATTCCAGGTTGAACTTCATTGTATCTAACCAACACAGATGCTATAGAAAAAAACAACTAATTGAAACTATAAAAAATAGTAAAACAGATGGATCGGATGTACAAATGCATATTGAGCAAATAAGAAAATGGTAATAAAATTATTAAAAATACTAATAAAATATAAATAAGTAGTAAATTAATAATTATTGTAAATAATTAATAAAAAATAATAAAATATAATTTCCATAAGATGATAAAAAACTGACCTTTGTGGAAATGCCCAAAGTGACCACCATTGACCAAGACTGGCATTTACTCTTTTCAATGTAGTGGCTGCAACACATTGAAAAGTAACACAGACAGAATAAGTGCTTTCTCTTTCTCCCAACTAAAATTAGATACCTTCTCTCAGCCTAAAATCTGAGGGCAAGCAGCTGGGGATTGCTAAAAGTCAAAGGTATGCCGAAGGTATTTCATGCATTGCCAATTTGCCAAAACAAGAGGTGGTTTTTCCAGAGATGGGTTGCAAGTTATGATAAAGACCCGGTATTATGGCATTATACACTCTCACATTCAATATAGTATGGGGATACACTCTCACATTCAATAGAAATATGGGGAGAAACGAGTATAGGGAACATGGACAAGGTTATAATACAAAAACAAGCTCTTTGATGCATATTTCAGCTGCATCCTATCAATCTTGTAAAACTTTTTATAAAAAATACACAATAATGACTGTTGTTGTAATTTATGCATTTAGGATAATTATTCTCGTGAAAAACAATAACTCTCACCGTATTCAAAATAAATATGTATATAAATTCAGTACAAGAGGAAGGGAAAACTAGCACAGGATGTACTCAGCAAAATCCTCATCAAAGAAGGATCCTTATGCATGGAATGCTGCATTACTCTTCAATAAACTACCTAACCATATTAAGAAGTTAAGCAAAAATAAATTCAAAAAAGCACTAAAAAATTACTTAATTGAAACTTGCCCGTATAAATTAAAGAAATTAACATAGGTGGAGAGAGCAATGTTACAATAATTATATATTCGTTACTTAAGGATAAGTTATTATATTTCTTTAGGAAAAAATATCTAGGTTTACATTGTCATTTCTATAAACTATATGACATTGTGAAATAATTGTGAATACCACACAACATAAAATTGCATTAAAGAGAAAAAGAAAAAAAAGGGAGGGGTGGACTAAGAGAAAGAATGTGTGTGTTATAATAATATTTGTTGTTGCTTGAAGACTTGTAATTTCGAGTTAATATGAGCAAATAAATTATTATTATTATTATTATTATTATTATTATTATTATTATTATTATTATTATTATTATTATTATTATAGTACTAGTACTACTAGTTATAAGAATTTTCTTAAAAATGATAAATTCAAAAGATGGTAATTATAAAAAAGTTTGGTAAATGATAATGCTGATCGTTTGAGGATATAACATAAACAAGGACTTTTTTATTGTCTTTTCTGTGATATTATTTTTGTTTGGATTTTGTAATAGAGCATTTTCGGTATTTATTCATTAGATTCAAAAGTTATTGTAGTCACAAGTTTCTAGTGTTTTTGTATGATAGTTGTTCTTTTATAGGCATTTTTTATTCTGGGAGGCTCTTTGGTTTCGGAAGGAGCCACTTTGCTGGTTGCAGTGAACTCAATAAAGAAGGGTGCGAAAGAGAGTAATATGCAATTTTGGGAATATGGTGAGTATTGAAATTGTATATATAATCTGTCAATAAATATTTGTTAGGACAAGGTTTAACTTTCCCTTGTATTTAGTTTTATTTATATTTTTAGGTTTAGTAATTAAGAAATACTTTGTGTTCATTAAAATGAACTTTCATTTTTCTAGTACTAAGAGGACAAGACCCAAGTGTAAATGTTGTTCTCATGGAAGATTTGGCAGCAGTGTTTGGTGTTGGTGTAGCTGGAGTATGCATGGGTCTTGCCACACATTACGGTAGTCCTATACCAGATGCTGTTGGCTCTTTGCTAGTTGGAGGTATTCTTGGTGGAGTTGCATCATTTATCATATACACAAATGTTGCTGCATTGGTTGGCAGGTAAAAAAAAATCCATGTATACAATTAAGGGTTATTCATAAAATATGTTAGGAAAAATTAAACCTCTCTCACACCACCTAACGCAAACAAATGTCCTCGTGTTTCAAATTTGCTCCCATCTCCTGAACTTAAAAGAAGAAATTTCCTTAAAAATATGAAAGAAATTTTCTAAATTTTTAATGCAATTTTTCAAATTAAGAAACAAAATTAATTTTTCAGTTATTAATAGTACCTATGTTGCAAACGTTTACTTGTGGTGTTCTCTTTGAACACTGTACGAACCCTATAACAGCCTTACACAGCAAGAATACAGTACAGCAACTAGTAATAAACAAATATTGCGAGAATGTTTTTTTAAATAAACCCTTTCCCCCTTTGTTTTTGTTTTTGATCACAGTAGCGAGTTCTCTTCTCCCCCTAAAATTGAACATCCTTTTTTTGAATGACCCCTTCTGTTATGTATGTTAGCCTGTGTTATGGAAATACTAATTTCAAAGATGTTTGTTTGTAGTGCTTATATTGATTGATTTATAAAATTGTAGGTTCTGGAACACGCCCCAAATTAATTATTAATTTAATAGAAATGGTTATTTTATTCTAAAATAATGTTAATAATCATAATAGTAAGTTCGTCATACTAATTAGTAACATACTTAATGATAATTAGTAACAGTGGGGCTCTGTGTTAATATTATGACAATGTTAATTATAATAATAATCTTAGGAAATATAAAAAATGGGGTTTATAATATATTATCTTTTTTTAAATAATATTATTACATTGGCAGAAATGATACAGTTAAATGGAAAATTAATTTTAAATTTACAAAAGTCAATGGAACTAAAAATGGTCTTTGTCCTCTTCTTTTTGTTGTTTTTTCCCTTATTTTGTTCCTAAATTGTTCCAACAAAAATGAGGCCCAATGTATAAATGTAATTTCTTCTCTAAATTCCTTAAAAATGCCTTAACAGTGCTTTTATAAATTATGAAAAATGAAATTTCTTTGCTTTGTTTCAAGTGAAATAAACAAAGAGAACAACATAAATAAGAAGCATTTCCTTACATTTTTTTGTTTTCTTTTTTAAACTAATTAGCTTACTCTAGCTTCAATTGAAGTAAATTTGTTTATTTTCAGGTCAATACCTCAAGAAAGGTTAGACAAAATAAATTCAGAGTTAGAAGCTGATGTAATGATTCGAGCAATTCATGATGTTAAAGGTATTGATATAGGCAATTGTCTTGTACGTTATAAAGCTGAAATGGATTTTGATGGACGAGAACTCATTAGAAGTTATTTGGATAACAAGATTTGAATGTATTACTTGAGGTAAATATTTAATATTTGTGAAACTCTCAAAAGTAGTCATTGATGTATGAAACAGTGTATCACGAATTAAGTGTTCCTTCAGTAGTTTTTATTGAGATTATTAAAATGCTAATTGAATAATAGATATTTTCTTTTCTGACCTTTTATAGGAAGTGAAGGGAATGAAGAATATAGAAGAGTTAGAAGGTTTTCTCTTGAAGCATGGAGAAAATATAGTTGATATGATGGGGGGTGAGATAGATCGCATAGAATTGAAGTTACGTGTAAGTACCAGATGCTCTCTTTTACTTCAATTAAGAATTATGACACCTATTTGAGATTTCGTTGTTTGATAGGAATGAAACTTGGTAACCTTTTTCCATTAGTCCCTCTGAAAGTAATGATCTCCCCAGGTTTGTCAAATGTTTAGAGAAATAATTGCTGCTGAAATCAGATAAATATTTTTGAAACTAAAATTGTCTATCATTACACCTGCAAAACTGGGTATGTGAACTTAAAAATAATGAGTAATGTACACCCAGGAGCCAGCAACTTCTTACGATTATTCCTCAAAAATGTGTGTGTGAATCTTGCCCAGACACGTTCATGCAGGTGAGGAAGGAAATTTGGCTATGTGGAGCAACTAAATTCTATTTCAGATATTGTCCTTAATTGTGAGTCTCCTGTAAAATATATTCACTTCACAAGGCCATTTCTATGGGCGCAATGACAATATTAGTTTCCTCTTTCCCTTTATTGCAAAACATCTCTTAAGGGAGTTACTAATTCTAAAAAATTATTTCCTTCTACCTTCTTGAAAAAAAGGAGAGAGAGATAGCGAGAAAGTGATTGCGCTTTCATATGTAGATGCTGTAATTTTTATCCAACTTTTGCTTGCAACTGTACTAGTTTAGTCTGCTGAAGAAAGAAATCAAACTTAAGGTGTTATTGGAAATAAAGTATAAATTCTTAAAATTATTTGCTTTTAATTCCTCCCATATAGTTTGTGGTGGAGGATAATATAAATGTGTAGTCTTACTATTGGTAAAACCTTGATTACATATGGTTAATGCTCATATTCTGAACCCTTCTCTTTTCGTTTCAGAAAAAGCACCCAGAAATTCGACATTGTGATTTGGAAATTTTGTAACTTATTAACAACTGTGATAGAACTAGGTATGTATGAATGTCTGTCTGTCTGTTGGTGCTGTTACAATGTATATACATTTCCATTTGTACATAGTATTTATTCCTTTTATAATGTATTGTCATGTGCAGCACTGCCTGATAAATATTTAGTGATCAGTAATAATCAAAGAAATGATTATGTATGTTTCATTATAAAAGTGAAACCATTTGCACTGCGAGTTTTAACATTAAGTGACACTAATATTCATTGGAAATTAAACATGTATGTAAATTGGAGAAATGTTTACTGTGTTCCTAAATGCTGCTCTACAAAATTGCGCAATGTATTATAGGGATAAAGAATTTGGAGTTAAAATCACTTTGTGGTATTGTTGATTGTACAGCTTTGCATTATTGACACTAAAATCAATCAGTTGTGAAATAATGAATTGACCAGGTGTAGAATTTATTTGAATTGTTAAAGAGTTGATTCTTTTTTTTTTTTTCCCTTCCTTTCCCTTGAATTAGTATATACAGAATTCCAAATAGTAATTCAGTATAATAAGGTCAGAGATGTGTGTTGAGTAAATGTTACACAAAAATATCTAAATGGAACGTTCTTGGTAGTACCTTTGAAGTTGTCTCTACTACAAAACTCTTCCTTGTGTGTTCATAAATCCTGGAAAAATTGGTTAGGAATGACTTTCAATAGTAGTCATATGGTTCTGAATTTCTAAAACGTCTTCAGTACCTACATTGTATACACATTTACAGTCAGCAGAAGTATAAGAAAGAGGATTGGATATTCCTATCACATTGCTGGAATTAATTGTGAGATCAAGCCTTACAAAGGACATTGAGATACAGGTACACAGTAAAGTGCTAAAACATTTTCTTTAAGGATATGATTTAAAGATATCTAATATATTTATGAGCTTCTTTTATTGGCTTAGTCTTCAATTTTATCAGTGAGTGTCCCATCTCTGATTTGCAAAGGTAGAAATAAATCCAAGGAAAATGGCTATAATTGAAATTAATTATAAAATTAATGGTGAGGCTACTACATCTCTTATAAACTTATTTTAACAAACTATTCAAATGTCTCCAGTACTTTTGAGGATGATGTTAAAAGTGTATTGTAAGAAGCAAACATCACTAAAGTTGACTTCGTATACACTGTTTTACTTGTATTGCAACAATCATAGAAGGTTTTTGCTACACATTACATGCATTCTTTTGATTATTATGTTCATTCATTTTCACTTACTGTAAATGCTGTGGCAATATTGGCATACTGATCCAATATAAATTATTTGTCCATTGGGTAATTGATCTATTGCATCCCTTTGCCTCCTTTATCACAAAAAGCATTTCCTCTTGTAAGCTTAAGCAGTGATTCAATGAAGAAAACTTTAAACAGCAGGTATATCATACAATTTGGTTTTTGATTGCTGTAAAATTGCTTAAAATGTACAATACTGCCTCTATAAAATGACAGGCATTACAGTTAAGGTCTCATTTCCTAATGAATTGGCAGTTTTGAGGTACACACATTTCTCAATCAATCCCCACTACTGACCCTTTCACAATTATTATTAAATATGTCTACCTTTCCAATCTACTCCTTGATACCCTTATGGAAGCATGCATAGCTGAGAGATGCCAATAAATTACTGAATTGAGTCAATCATGTATTTGAGGTTGTAAAACTTTTTGCCAAGGACATGTAATAAATATTGTTAACAGGTTTCTTCGATTCTTTCATGACTTCCTCCCAACCTTTTCATCAGTTTTTGTCACAATCAAATGTCCAATAGGTTGTATATTACTTTGCTTGATGGATTCTAAGGCCAAATAACAAATATTTTGAAGAACAATTGTCATAATTTTTTTGTATTTGCTCAAATGGTAATTTTAAATGTATAATTGAAAAGAATTTGTATAAAATTATGTGTATTTTACGTATTCGAAAAGTAATGCAAGGAATTGTTATTATCTTGACTGCAATAAAAGTAATTTCTTTATTAAAATAGAGAAAGGTGATTTTTGCTGTGAGGAAGCTTTCATAATTTTTGCCCTGTTGAAATATTTTATATACTTCCATTTTTTTTTCTGATATTTAAGAAAACTTCAGTCTGTAACAAATTTAAAAACAATACAACTGACAACATGCTTAAATTAGAATCTGTAACTTTTTGAAACTTGAGTAAATCAGGTATAACAAATTTGACTACATTGTCATTAAATGTGATTTTTTTAAATGTAAAAGTAATTCAGCTTGTTTAAATATTATTTTAGTTATTCCATATCCATTTAAATGTGGGAGGTCATTTTCCACTCAGATATGTTGCTCTGTGTGAACAATAAAAATAGGCTTGGAATATTTGAAAAGGCTAATAATGAAACAATTATTCATAATTATAATTGATGTACTATACTAGAATTAATTGTTTAGATTGAAATACACAAATCAAAAATTATTTTTTTTTATTTTCTTAACTTGTATGCTTTGTACATGATTTTTTAAGAAACCTTAATGTCTAATAGCAAAGTAGTTTTTGTTTCATTTCAGTCTAACAGTCAATAAATTACAAGAGATTGTGAAACTAAATTGATAATGAAAATTATAAATGTTTTTGTAATCTGAAGAAAAAGTTGTCATTTTCCATCATCGAGATAAATGGCAAAATAATTCCTTACTTAAAAAAATTGAAAATATTATAGATGTATCTGATCCTTAAATAAATTCATATTTATCAATGATGGGAGAACTAAATTGTATAAATGTACTACTTTATACACCTTAATTTTATGAAGTTGAACTTTACGATCCCGAGATCAGGGTCTTAAGAGCTATTAGAACCAGAGAGTTCTAATAATCCTCTCCTGTTTATATCACCATCAGTGTCACATTTCAGAGGAATAATTAAATTTAAACAAACATTTTAATACATTGAAATTTTAGCAATGTGGATAAAATATTATACAATATTTATATTTTAACATATTACAAAAGGCTGTAAATAACAGTTTGACATCTCAACTCTTGACACTTTTTCGAAAATTTGTCTGTAAACATGTGAATGAACTTCAATGCTGATTATGAAATGAAACTATTTCATTCAATACAGTCCTCCATCTGAGGAACAGAAACACAAAACGAAATCTTTAAAAATTCCTAACTAAACGAAAGGATATTGCAGACATAAATAATAAAATAGTGTACTCAGAAGACACTTCTTAGTTCTTTGATTGGACTAGTAGTTGAGTCAGCCCAGTTAACTGAAATTGTCTTCTGAATTTCTTCAACATTCCTTTTTAGGAATGATGCTTTGTTTTTCTGCATTTTTTAATATTATAATGGGATATAATTTTTCCACAACATAAATTTAATGTCTCAATTATAATATGTTGCTTCACAATGTTGCATTTCATCCTCGATCATATAGAACATAATATGGTGTTTTTACACCTAATGATGTCTATTGCTATTCCTTAAGACAATACCATCTGTAAAAGAAATGTTATTCCTTCACATTTAGTACAATGGCTCTAATTTGAATTGAATGTGCAAAAGAAATGCATTGTTGCCTGCTTTAGGGTATATGCATACACAAAAGTTTAATGGAAAAATATATTCAGCTGATCTGCTACATAATGAAAACAAAACCACCTTACAGCACATTCACTGCTAACGCAACACGATAAAAAGAACTCTGAATTCGCACAATTTTACATCACATACTCACTAACTACAAAATTCTGTCTTGCATTTGTGTCCCAACCAGGAAACAAATACAAATCTAACATCTGACTCAGCAAGAAAACAAGGCATACATGAAAGATGCCCATCTTCATAAAGGCCACACATACTCCATTGCAAGTGATCACATTTTTGTTTGGCAGCTTGTGGTCTGTTTTCCTGAGATAGCAATTAATCTGGTGAATTTGGTTACAAAGGGCACTATTTTTAGAATATAGACTACAAAAAGGAACATTACTTGTCACTTACTGAACATTACATCAACTTTGAATTCAGATGATATGTAGTTTACAGATCAATGAAAACAAAACAAATGCGTCAATCCTATAAACCTTAACTGAAACTGCGGTAGAAATAAGTTATTAGCTATTCTGATGACTTCATAGCGTATTCTTGACGTTGCTAACGCGTTTGGACAGCAGCTTCTTTTCTTGCGGCATCTTGCAGTAGCTGGGTATCGACTTCATCGCCAGGCAGTTGAACGTACCGCACGACAGATCCTCGAATAAAACAGTTCTTCACTGATAACATATGAGGGTACTTGTCTGGATCCGTAACACTGATATCAGTCAACTTTATATTCAGATATTGGTCTACCGAGTGTAACGTCCCGCAAATGCTCAGGTCATTTTTCAGTTCCACAACCACATCTTTTCCTACAAGAGATTTAAAGAATGAATAGAACAACATTTCCTAAGTTTGTAGTCGTTCGGATTGTCACTAATACAAGCGATTTTTTCGAGTCAGCTTCTTCGCACAACACGCGACTTAACCTAATATTTAGAGTATGCACCCAACAGCGAACAGGCAAACCGCGGTGTTGGAACCAAATCGACACCACAATTATACCAACTGTGAAAATATGAATATACCACATTAAAATGTGAAGTCGCGGTGATTTCAAATAACCAAAGCCTTGAGCGATATATTTTTGAACTACAGAATTCATTGTATATTTAAAATTTCCATTCCAAATTATTGACGACGAAGAAATGAGAACATATTATATATTGTGGTTGGTATTTCCCGCATCAGTTTCGCCAAGTCTGTGTTGATAGAAATGAGTCCATTGTAGAGAACAAAATAATATCACGTAGCGTTCTGATTTAGTTTTGACAGTGTACTAAATTTTTCGACCAAAATGTAATCCCAAAGTGATGTAAAAGACATTTATTGTTTTTCAAATCCGAACAGCAGAGCCAACAAATTTGGAGGGCGTTGGTAAGTTTCGTTGCCTTTTAAACTTCGTTTTTGAATCTCTTCATCTAAGGTTGATTTCTCGTGTTACTTCTTTTTTGCTATTTTGCAAAGGTATGAAATATGTGTTGTGGTATTGAGAGAATCCGAGGTCATTCATTAGTGTGGTGCCCCAAGATCTGTCAACCAAGAAGATAATTTTTCTGAGTTTGCATTTCCTAATTCGTGAAATACGGCCTAGTGGTTTCACTCTCAACTGGAATATGAAAACACTTTTGTAACCTAATAGGTCATCGGAACTATTTTTCCCAAGGCCTGTGAGTAGTCATCCATGAAGAAAATGCCCCATTTGTTATTTTCCCCGTGGTTTTAAAAATATGTGGAATTTACTTCTATCCCATAATACAGATCAAAGAGTTTCCAGAAAAAAGCGTAATAGTGGCTGTAATCTTCACTGTCAGTTATAAAAGGAAGATAACATGATCTATCCGTTGTTTCATGGGTTTATGTACAATAATAAAACATAGCCTATGTAATGAAGGCCTTTGTAAATGGATGCCATTCAGTTCACCTAAAGTCTAAGGCACATAATGCAGATTGTTGCACATTTTAAAAAATCTCATTATCACAGAAAAATTGAATGTTTCGAGTGTGTTTTCTCCATTTTGCTAATCCTATGATCGATCATGTACTAGGCTGATTAATGTTTTGAATATTTCTGGAATACTGCATAAATGATCTTAGCACGATTCATTTACGCATTGCTCAATGGAAAACATCGGTTCAAAGATTTATTTCTCAACATTGATTGCATCCCACTGATCTTGATAAAATAAGTCTGTTGGTCCACACATTTTCTGCGACCAAGCCCTATTTCCAGACATTTTTCTGATGCATTTGTGAATGTGGTAGTGACGAGGATGACTGTCTACGAGAAGCTCAGAAACTCCACTTGATTCCGATTTTCTTGTTGACAAGTATGGGGTTGGGGGCGGAGGGCAGTTTTCGCAGTTGCTCCTTCTCCTTAGTAACGCTGAAGCGCATGTGCGTAATCAAGTAGGCATCCTTGTGCATACATTTGCGCGTGCACGCGAATGTGCTTATTAGTTATTGTAACTAGTGGCATGTATCACCAAATGCTGCTCAACCATTAGGCGAGACATTCAAAATTGTAATAATAAATATATTTCTCTTCGCTGGTGCTAAAGTAAAGTTCGGCTCATGACCATTCGCATACTCGCCTAACTGTAGCAGACTTTTGCGATGAACACATGAGTGATGCGACTAGGACTTTTCTACGAGTGAAAGGATTGTTGTTTAATTATTTTGTGTTGGCGGACGGGTTAACAGCTATGTTCATTAGCCCAATAAGTGTACTGTTTGTTATACCCAAGAGGTGGCGATGTTCCTCTTGCTCGAACGTGAGATCCGACGCCGACATACACATCGGCAAGCGGGGTTTCCCTCAGAAGGGATCTCCGCCCACGGAATACCGCCCCAACTGGAATAGACTTTAAACTCCTTATTGGTATCCTGATTATTTTGTTTCCGGGTGCGTCAACTGCTAAGGTTATTAGTCCCGTATGTGTAGTGCGGGAGTTGGTGGTGTTCTTCCCCAGCTGGATGGTGAGATCCGGCGCCGACCTACAAACCGGCTTTCCCCATCCATGTATCTCCCAGCTGCGGGGCACCGCCCCAGCCACTAAGAGATGTTTGCGATCTCGTGTTGCAGTCGGGAGCCCCAGTGTGGAAAGAGTTACGTCCCGGAACATGTGGAGCGCGGCGCCGTCGGGCCCTGTGAGCGTCCGCACCCCCCCCCCCCCCCCCCCGCCTCCGCCACCGCCGCCGCCGCCGCCTCGGCCCGCTCTGGTCCATGGACGGCGCCGGCGGCACCGTCGAGGTATACAGCGGACTCTTTTGCGTTCCCCGCCTTTCCCGTCTTCGATGGGAGGAGAGTGTGTGTGTGGTCTAATAGCTAGTGCATATGCCGTTCGCCGCTGGAGGTCGGAGACGATACCCGACTAAGCCACGTGACATTTGTAGTGCGCAGAATGAGCTCTCGGCAGGGTTTCTTTGATTTCTCCCGTCCCCCCAGCATCTGTTCCACTATTACTCCATTATCATTCACATTATCATTTTCGAAGCAACCACCCATTACATCCTCGCAGATGCGTTTCAATGACCATAATAGTTGAAGAGTCCGTAATCTTCAAAAAATAAATGAAATCTCTTTGGCTCTTGCCGTGTTGAATCGAAAATTCGCAAGGAACGCGACGAGTATGAGTGCTCAGTCCTCAAAATCAGCATTCTGTAATATCAGAAATTGCAAACGCCGTCCCTTCGTACATGTTTCGTAACTGCAAAACAGTTTGAGATTGGAAAATAGATGCATCGATGTACCAGAAACGTGACTCATCTAAAAATTGTTAGTTCAGCTCTGCTCGTCTGTGAATTACCTACGACCAGTATGTTTCAATGGCAAAATTATATTAATAATATTTAGTAATGTTAATAAAATTATACTAAATAATTATAAAATTCTTATTATTCTTAAACAGACTTTCGAAATCGCAGCTGATGTTTTGACTTCCACATTTCGCTAGAGTATATGTTTGACACTGAGTTGTAAAAGAAACGTTGACTAAAGGTGCCTTCCAGGAAGGTGTCAATTAGGGAGGACCGCTGGCGCCAGGATGACTGTGATCGTGACATAGATGCAATATGATTAGGCAAAAGTTCGGTCTACGCAAAAGATGGCCCTGAAGGAGGAGCCTTTGTGATGAATGAGTTTAGAAAAAAGCAGAAGGGTGCTGAGGAGCGCTGCTCCTTTCAGGATCAATGGACGGCATCAGAGGCGTGCACAACTTAAAACAAGACAGGTCAATTACCTTTCTGGGCTCCCTTTTCCATTAAACTTTCTTATTTACACAAATGCCATATTTTACTAGTAAACAAAACATACTCCAATGAGAATAAAATTATAACTTTAATAAATTGATTTAATGATTGATTAATGAATTGATCAATAAATACAATTTATTATATTGTGAAATTGATGAATAAATACAATTTATTATATTGTGAATCACTTGTTGCTTGGAGAACAGCTTTTCCAACTGTTATAGGACAATTACCCAAGTTCTCTGATTAAAGAAGGGGTAATCAGGAATTCATCACATTGACGGATATGAAATGTTTTTTACGTAACATTACGGGCTTTTCAAAATGTGTAGAGGTCCACGATCCCCCTGCTCCTCTCTGCGCACGCCCGTGGACGTAAGTTTCGTTTTCTTACGAAAATGGAGGCAAATCTCTTATTAATCTAATTCACAATCCACACCAAAAAATTAAAAAGAGAATGCAGAAGATATGTAAAACTTATGTTAAATATTTCCTTTCTGATTCTGACAAAATGGAAAATATATATCGTCACTGGACCCTCTATGAGATGTTTTAAACATTTTGACTCTCAGGCTTCATAAAGTTGTGTGCCTGTGTTTTAGAGTTAAAAAGAAGAAATATATTTAGAAAATGGTATATTTTGTCCAGTAAAAAACTTCATATAGTTCACAAAGGGCCGGTGTAGGTAAAACACTCTGCCTTTGGCCGCGAAATAAACGGCTCCTCTCAGATTAAAACTTTTCTCCTGCAAAATATCAATTTTTGAAATGACACTTTCCTTGTGCCCTGACGATGTCGACTTTTCTGAATGCGTTTAATTCAACTTGTCACAGATAGTAAGAGATGTTAGAGAAATGAGTGCATTTTAAACTGAACTCGTCGATCACTCGTCGCTGACAATTATGTTCTTTATTAAGGAAGAAGTCGACTCCACGTGCTACAAACGCAAGAGTAGCAATCATGCTTGTAGATTTTGCGCGAGGTACCTGTGCACACCGCTGCCGTCACGGAGAAGGGAGACGGCTACACTGACTGCCGTCTCAAAAACGTCGACTTCCTAGCTCTTCGACAGGATGGCTTGGCACAAAAAATATTATATTCAAATTTTGTAAGAAAAAGAATTCAAGAAAAGCAATTTACTAACATTACTAACGCATTCATATTTTTCTGGGCAACTGCAATCCTCAGCTCGAATTGTACCGACTGGTGTTATCGGTACAGCGATGGTATGCATAGATGGCTCTATTGCGCTTGCGCAGTAACTCCTCTTTGTGAGTCTCACTTCTCTTTGATGGTCACAGGTCGGTCACGAGTGCGCAGATCTCCCGCGAACTCTACACGCGCTGTTTACGGAAGTGCATCTTCGCTGCAACGGTTACTGAGTCCGCAAATATGTGGCGGTTTGTTACTACTCTCACGAATTGTTACCACTCTCTCGGATTTTCTCGTGTGATGTGCAGTGCCGGCATCGATGCTGGTGGAGATTTATTTATTTATTTTACGACAAAAAACAGTTAAAAACTGCGTATGACGTGCTATGGGTAAAAGTGATGCTCAGAAACAATGGTGAGCTCTCCCATTGCTGGGCATTGGGGTGGATTTTATTTGGACAGTGTCGAATAATCTATTTACTTTTTTTTCTGATTGTGATTGAAGTACTACAGATAGTAGCTGGAAACTCAAAAGGACAAATTACCATAACTCGTGTAGGCAAGAAGTTGAATTATTTATTGCCATTAACGTTGAATGTATTTATGTTTTAGTAGCTCTGTGCATAAGTATCTTATTTTAGATATTTTTAATTAAAGGAATTGGGAAATCATTAGTTGCTACGTATATATTGTTAATCAATCAACATTTCCAATTTAATTCCACTGATAATCACCGCCAACTATGTCTGCTTGTATCGTGCAACAATTTGTATCCTCAACACGTTTCATTTTTTTATCTAAAGCGATGAGAAATCGTTTGCATTATTTTACTAAGTTATAAAATTTAGCTCTTTATTTCTGGTTGCAAATGACGAGTGAACAAGGCAATCATGCCTCATGACAATCTAATAAACTTTTAGAACACTAGAAGTTCCCCAAAAACGAATGGAATTCAGTACGGTAGTACCATGCTGCAAGTGATGACGTGCTGAATGAATCTTGTGATTCAAAGCACGGAGTACTGCTTGTCGCAGGCAGTTACTCATGTCTGATAATTGACGAATAATCAACGAGGCTAAATAAATTAGCGTAAAGGAACACGGAAATATTTTCAGTAGTATATTGACAGACTGTAATTTAACGCATCACTGTAAACTTAAATTGCTGATTTTTTTTCTATTATTCTGGGGGTCTAGGACGGAATTGTGATCGACATTACACATTAACACTTTTCTACCTTTCTTGCTGTTTTATGAGTTGTCAAGCTATATTACTCCGTTTCGCATTTTGTACTGTTGTCCGTGAGTTGAAATTTTATTACTGATTGACGTAAATCAGAGTTATGAAACGTGAGAAAAACAGCTGGAAACGGATGATGTAATTAGAGAAGCAACTTCTGCAATTAAACCTTGCATGCATAGTTGCTTGCAAGGTTTTACTTCATTTCTTCCATTGGTTTTCCCGGGACCTAGTACTTGTCCGAGTCAACTTTAGGTAGCTTAATTTAGTATTTTTCACAAAAAATACACTTCTTTAGGGAGGTTCAATTATAAAATGCAATTTTCGTTTTTTAACATTGTCTAATGAAAGAACAAATTGGAATAGTTCTTAAAGTCATGTCAACCTGGAAATGCTGATGAAGTCTATATTATTGAATTCTGTATCTTTATATACAAATGAAAATTTTCTATGATTATGAACCTGGATTGGAAGAACGTATTCAATAAAGAATGGTGTCAAATACTTTTTAATTTAACCATTGCGAAGATATAGAAAACGAACAACGAAACTGATGGGCTTAGTATTTGTTTGGGGACACGCAAACTCCATTGTCTCCGTCAAAGAAACTTACGGGGTTTCCGTTTTTTCGATTTGAGAATTACACGTTATACGAATAGATATGTGTCGGAAATAAGAAATTCATGTATGACGTCTTCTCCATGAATAAGAAAATGTCAAGAGATTTTTACTTAGAAAGTCGGTACTTTATGGATTCAAGTATTATTGCTGAGAAACCAAACCTTAAGAAAGCATTCAAACGAGACTCGTTTGGCGAATAAGTAGACGAGCAGCATTTGCTTTGTGTTTTTGACCTAAACATTTGATTCATGTAAGACACAGAGAAATTTCTCTAAACCTTACCGATCAGATCTTTGAAAGGTGCGTGAGAATAACTGTCCGGTCCGCTGTTATTGGATAAACAAGATAAATGAACCTGAGCCTTGACGGGGGACAAACATTCATAGTAGTTTAAGTATCAGAGTGGCGGGGGGACACGCTTGACTGACTTTCTGGCGTGCCTTCTTAAGGTTGAAAGCTGCAAGTTTTTGGATCTTTTGAGGCCTCCCGGTACGAGAAGTTCAAAACTGTATTCACCGGTCGAGGGGCTCAGAGCATCAACTGATGTCTCTGCAGTGCGTTTGACTTGGAGGTCCTAGGGTTCGAGTTCAGAAGGTGACATGATTTTGAAAATTAGCTAGTCGAAGTCAGCCGCGCGCAGTCTGAGGAAAAATCCTAGCGGCCGACTGCTCTGGTCGGTAATTTCCCATGGTTTCTCCGATCAACATAAGAAGAAAGTCGGTACCCTAACAAACTGGCCAAGGATCGCGCACGATTTTTCCTTCTCATTCCTTGTCTTATCCCCTTACTAATACTCACGCTTACGTTCACCACACATGCCGGGAGACCTGTAGGGAGCTTAGAGCTTGTCCCGGCTGGGACGGTGCCCCGCAGATGGGAGATACTTGGCTGAGGAAAACCCTGCAAGCCAACATGTACGTCAGCGCCAGATCTCAAAAAACCAGCGGGGGAAAGGACATTACCACTCCAATGATAAAACACATACTATACTTAGGGGACTAGTAAGCATATCAGTTGACCCGCCCGTAAACACGAAATAATCAATTAATCAAAAATGTACTCATATCCACTGGAAATAACTATCGGTGCATTGAGGTTATTAGTTTACATCCTGGCGATACCTATGTCGGCCCGAACATTCTGAGAAATAGCAGTTCCGATAGTATTAGCAGTTCCGATGTATCGGGGAGTAGAAGAGAGCGCTAGAGAACGCATGTGAGGAGCGGGCTTGGCATACGAGCGTGGGGCCAGGGCGCCGCGGCGGCGGACAGCGCGTCCGCCCTGCACCACGTGCGCGCCCCCGCCTCCGTCCCGTCCACGGCCGTGGCCGCGTGCGCGTGCCCGCCGCCCCGGCCGCGCCTCCGCCCGCGCTTCGCGTCCGCCGGCGAGGAGCGGCCGGCGTGCGGCGCCGAGCTGGAGGAGGACGCGGGCGACGCCGAGCCCGCGGCGGGGTCCGGCGCCGACGCCGACGCCCTCCTGCTGCACCCGTCGGGCCACGCGCTGCCCCTCTACTCCTCCTCCACCGCGCTGCTCAAGTACGCCTGCGAGAACCACCGCTTCCGCAAGAGGCTGCAGGTACACGCGCCCGCTGGTCTGGGCCACGATTCGAACGAAAACTGTTCGCCATGACAGACGACACCCTTTCAACAGGAAATTCAAGTTTCAAGGAATAGGTTAACGCCTGTTATCTTGAAACGTCTGTTATCTTGTAACTTCTGGGCAACGATTGTCAGGGAAAACTGTCCACCATGACAAATATATCTGTACATCTTTTAGCAGGAAATTCAAATTTTAAGGAATAGGTTAACGTCTGATCTTTTGTAAAACATTTAAAGCAGGTGGCATTGTTTATAGAATGTTGTTGATATAAACACGAGTCTATAGTACAGTCAGATAGACGGGTCTGTAATCAGTTGTCCAGGTGATGTTAACCATTTCGTCTCTATAGACCCGTGCTTTTATAACATCGACAATTTTTTAAATATAAAATTTTTTTAATTTTTTATTATATTCGAAACGTTAAAAAGTTATAAATTTTTAGTTGATGGAAAATTCTGTGTATTTCAACTTAAAAAATTCTATAGTTTGGTTAGGAACATGTTAAAAATTACCGATCATTTGAAATTTATACAAATGATTTATGTTTTGATATTTTTTAAATTTGAAATTTTGCTACTGTGCGTACGTCGTTCTCAGGCCAGCTGATATGCGGTCTGTGATATTGAAGTGCGCATGGCAGCCTTTATTCGACGCACTTTCTCGGGGACAGCTTGTCTAGCTTTGGATGCAAATCAGTGCAAGCTCTGCAAAAGGCCTTTGAAGCTTTTCGTCTTTTTCATCAACTTCTGAGGTTTCCGAGCTATCATTCTCATAATCCTGAATTTCTACATGTATGTCAGAGAGATTTTTAAAACACCTTTTGAATTGAAAAAACACGCAAGACATTGTTTTATTCCTAAATTAATTCGTTTGCTTAAAATGTAAATTAATTCCCAAACTGAATCAATTAATTCATCGGTCTTTTATTTGTATCGAATTTGTCTATTTTTAGTTCATAATAGCTAATATGAGGCCTTATGTTCACGTTCCACAAAAGCTCGAACTTCCAGCTTTTAGTCTTTTTCATATTTGCTGAGGTTTCTAAGCTCTTATCCGCATAATCATTAGTTTCTGCGGGAGCGACACGGAGATTTTTCAAAAACATCTTTCAGAAGTAAAAGAAAACAACAAAAAACGAAAAATATTTCCGAATTCTTTTGTTTAATATTTTGCTTGGATTGTTAATGTCCAGACTGTAAATTAGTTCATCTTTTGTCTACCGCATGTGTTCAACTTTCTCCTTTGTTACTTGATAATAGATAAGATGAGGCTGCCGCTGCAGGTGGGTGCTTCTCAAAAGCTCGCACATCCAGCTTCTTTTCATCAACTGCTGAGGCTTCCAATCTATGATTCGCATAATCTTGTAGGTACTTGCCATTCACTACTCAGGATCGTCGTATTCCTTTCGAGCGATAGCACACATTGGGATCCGAAAAATCAACAGAGATATCTTAATAAAAAACAAAGATTCTAAAACATGTAAAATAATAAAATTCCTAAGAAAGAAAACAAAACTTAAATTGTATATAAAAATGGTTTTCCCAATATTTCTTTGCGAATACGAGACATGGGCCACGAAAAAAACAACGATTTTACAAGAAATTCAGACGTCTGAGATGAAGTTCTTGAGACAAGTCAAAGGCTGCACTGTATTAGACAAAATAAGAAGTGAGATAATCAGAGAAGAATTAGAAGTACTCCCATTAATAAATAAAGTACAAGAATACCGGACCCGATGGTCCCAACATCTAAATAGCACGAGTAGAGACCGCATCCGAAAACAAGTACATCACTACCGACCTCGCGGTAAAAGAGATATCGGCCGCTCAAGATTAAAATAGCATGCTGAAGACGGAACAGGAGACACCCGTAACCCCTGAAGAGATGACGATGATGACCGAACAATCCTCCAGTTCCGAAACCGTCGTGAGGTTCCGTCAAGGAATCATATTATCAAGAATAGAAATCATATGTACGCTTGGAGGCGTATGAGCTATTTTTATACACCGGAGAACGTCGTTACTATTCATTATCCATTCCTCAGACACCCATTTATATGATTATCCGCACTTTAAGTTTAGTTGCACTTGTCGCAAGTCGAACGCCACCACCAGCTTAGGTGGCGCAGGACATCAATTGAAGTTGCTGCAGTGTTTCTGACCGGGAGGTGTTAGGATTCGAATCCTGTCGGTGACAGGATGTTCGACACCAGCTACATACCTAGGTCGATGTCAGCCGCTGTCTGAAGGAGAATTCTAGTGGCCGGCTGCTCTGATCGGCATTTTTCTTCTATCAATATCAGGTGAATGCTGGAGCAGTACGTCGCGCGTTATCTATCTTTCCCCTTTCTTGTTCTTCGCCGCTTACACACACACTCACACACACTTATACTTGTATTCACTGTACGACCACACATCCCGGAAGACCAATCGGGAACTTGTACCTGAAGTGATGCCTCGCTGGTGGAAGATTACCTGGTTGGGGGAAAACCTCGCAAGCTGACGTGAAAGTATATGCCGATACTCACCAGCCACCCTTGATAAAACCTCCCTTGATAAAAACATGCACTGTACTTATGGAACTAATGACCATAGCAGCTAACGCGTCCAGAAATACGAAATAATCAATGTAAGAACAGTGTCGGGCGCTTAGGGTTCGCAGCAGCCGTCGCGCCCCGGGGGCGACGAGTGCGACGCCGCCGGCAGCGGCGTCAGCAGCGGCGTTGGCGGCGGCGGGAGCGCGGTCGCCCTGAAGGTCGTGGCGTCCGCGGCCGCGCCCGTGCCTCCGCTGACGCTGTTGGCGCCGCGCTCCCGGCCCCCCCCCCCCGGCCGGCCCGCGCCGCGTGCCGCCTGGCGCACTCGCCCTGCTATGACCCGCTCGTCGACATCAACGAGTGCTGCCTGGCGCGGCAGCGCGCGCGCCGCGGCACCTGCAGCTCCGCGCCCCCGGCCCGCAGACGCCGCCCGACGCGCCCAAGAAGGCGCGCTCCGCTAAGGTCCGCCCCGCCCCTCCTTCTTCCTCTTCCCCTTCTCCTTTTCCCTTTTCCTCCCTCTTCTACCTCTCCTCTATTCTCTTTCCCTTCGTCTCTATTCTTCTCTTACGTTTCTCTCTTCCTTCTTCTTTTCTCCTTCTTTCCTCTCTCCTCCTCTCTCTTCTCCTCTGCTCTCTCGTCTCTCCTCCTCTCCTCTTCCCCCTTTCCTCTCTCCTCGTCACCCCACCTCAGTATGACTTTGCCTCCTCTTCCCTCCCAATTGAGTTACCCCTTTTGTGAAGCGATGCTGTCAATTTGGTCCGCGTCGATAGGAGTGCTGACTGTAGGAAAATTATGTTCATAAATGAACTTTCTTGCGAGATATATCGTACAGACATTATGAATTGAGCGAATAGTTCTTTATCCGCGTAATCTTGTATCAATATTTCAACTTTGTCGGGAGTGTAGTTTTAGTCGGAATGAGTTGGGTTAGAGATTTTCATCTACGATTGTGAAAGGCAGAGCACTCTGTCAACAGGTAACACATGCTTTTCTATCATTGATCCAGAACTTATCGTTAAACCTAAAGGCAGAGATGAGTTAATGTGAGCGACTCTGCACACACCACGTTCACTTGGTCGGTTTTATTTTGTACACCTATGCCAGAGCTCATAATCCAATGTCCGCAGATGATATACGGGCGCGTGTAAACTGACGTAAGCGCAAAAATGAACTTGCATCTTTATTGTAAAATCTGCGTTGGGAAAACCCAACTTCAGACAATGAAATCTCGTCTGAGAAATTCTGACGAAAATAAAATTAGTATATAGGAAAAGCTAGCAGATGTTCTGCGATCCAAGAGCTCTAAACAGCAATACGAGGCTCTGACAAGCGCGAATGTCACGAAATTATCATGTCCATTGAAAACCACAAAGTTAGGAAATTTTTGTGTTGAAATAAATGTTATTTTCAATTATTTTTTATCTCCTTGTGATTTACATTTATGAAGCACCAACGCTGGACTAAATCGTTGAAGTAGGAGCAATCTCTTAAAAATCGCTTCGCATGGTCGACTTTCGAAATACATACACTTTCCAATTTAATTCCGTCTATGCCTATGGAATAAGCTGAGAGGATGCAATAAGGAATCACAATTTTACAACAGTTCATCTGTATTGTATTATTTTCAAAAATCGAAGAAAATAATTTCTCAGTGACCCTTACAGAATGCCTTTTTGATTTATTTCTCATTTTGTTTGCATGTTAATATTGTAAAAACTGCTTTATTATGTTTCATGATTAGATATTTCCCACATATATTTTAACTTGCTCATTCTTCTGCTTTAATTCACTAAATGAGAAGAAAAATATTCAATATATTTGATGTTTGGGTGTGTTTTGATATTTGACATTTTTATGGTGATGTTCGTGTAATCTTGCAATACAACCAAGACTTTAGTTCAAAGCATTAAGAATCTTCATTCATCTCTTATTTCATCCTTGAACCCATCTTTCTTCTTTTATTTCCAACACAATTCTATGTAAAGACATACGCAATCAAACCGTAATTGAAAAAATAATCATAGACAATTAAATTCATGATCGTACATAATTTGTGCGACGTACGCATTAAACTGATTGCCTATTATCTTAGCTGGAATTATCGCGCGAACTCTATAAGGCCTAAGCGTGTAATGCAGAATCGGCTGAAGTGACTCATTGGCAGCATGTCGTTTGCAACTCTAGCGCCGTTGACGAGGAGGTCCTAGGGTTTGAGTCCCGACGGTGGCGAATTTTCGACGCTAGCTATTTAGCCAGAGGTACCGTCCGGAGGAGAATTTTAGCTGCCGGTCTGCTGTGATCGTTAACGATCCTTATTTTTCTTCAATCAATGCCAGGCGAATGCCGGAGCATTTATCAAACGAATGGATCACGTAGCGGGTGAGATCACTCCTCTTTAGTGTACCCTCCTCTCCCCATATTCACACACACACACACACACACACACACACGCGTGCACACACACACAGACACATACGTAGAATTAGATGAACAACGCTACCATACATGTTGGGAGGTTAGGAGGTTAGGACGTGTTCCGGCTGGGGCGGCGCTTCGCTGGGGGAAATATCTGGAGGAAGAAATCGCAAGGCGACGAGTAGATCGGTGGCGCCGAATCTCACGTTCCAGCGGGGGAGGAACACCGCCATCTTTCGGGACATAACATGCATTGCACTTAGGGGACTAACGACTTGAGTCGTTGAGGCGCCCGGCAACAATAAGACTCACTAACTCACCTGAGCGGTGGTGCGCGGGCGCGCAGGCGCCGGAGCGCGGCGGCGGCGGCGCGGGCGGCGGCGCGGGTGGCGGCGGAGGCGGCGGGCGCCCCGCGGCGCCTGCCCGCCGCGCGCGCGACGCCGCCGACGCCTCGCCCGGCGCACGCCGCCCTTTCTGACTCCGCTGCCGCCAGCGCACCCTTCATTTTTGTTTGCTCATCTTGTGTGCAAGGCATTTGTTGAATAAAATTTGCCACGGTCTGCCTGCGTTCCTTCTTTCTTGATTGTTTAGTGTAAATCGGGGTTCTTGAAGTCAAGAATTTGGGCCGTACGGTATGCGGTGGTTCGCTGCTGTTGCGCCCGTGCCACTCTCCTTTCACTAGACTAGAGTCTATCGCCCCGCGCCTCCCCCTCCCACGACCACAGGGATGCTGCCTCGAAATGCAGCGGGCCACGCCGGGTGCTCGTAGAAAAGAGCTGGGCCAGGGCACGTCGCCGTCCACTTTAGCAGCCCCGGTAGGAGTGTTTGGGTATACGGCAACTGGCAACGAAATGCCAAATCACTAGGAACGCTGCGAGTGGCTTTGTTTCCGTCGATTAACATTGAGGATGCTCTTCTATTCTGTGTTCTGCAGCGAAAAGCGATGGTTGATTTTTTTAAACAAGGATCCGATTGTTGAACACGTTGTGGGTCTCCGATTATCTATTTCGTACCTTACTTCGAATTTCAAGTTCGAAATGATAGATTTGACAGCTACATTTTGTCTACAGTTTTGCTGAAGTAAGATAATTTTTTATTTATGCTTAGGAAATATTGAATTAATGTAAATAACGCGGATTTTTATAATATTTCAATGCTGCCGCTTAGCTGTGTAAGCAAGTCGCAAATTAGAAAATTGTAGACGGTTGCTTTGATGTGCGTTGTATTTATAAATATAATTTACTTGCAATGGGTTATGATTACGTTTTAGAAATATTACTTTTTTAGAAAACTTTTAAGAGGAATTTTATCACATTACTAACCAAAAATCAAGCTGTTTACAAATACAATAAAATAAGTAAATAGATATACCTAATAAACAGGGCAATCAACATTTTTGCTAACGTATTCTCAATATTTTCAATATCTAACATAACATGGCTATTTTTAGTTATGCAAACTAATAGCATCCATAGTTAAGTCTTCTGAATACCTTTTGTTATTGCGGTTTAGTAGGAATTGTCCGCTTTACGTGCACTTAATTTATCGAAACGGTCTCTACAAACGTAAATCTCCTATTTTAAATATTTGTGCATGTATTAATACTTGTTATACAAATCAAGTAAATCATGAGTGGGAATACTGAACACATTGTATTCTACGAAAATATGAACAAAATATTTTGAAAATATACTAATGTGCGGGTTAAGGTGTAAAGATGGTATTCAACTTTTGGAGAAATGGAAAAATAAAGATAATTCTTCTTTAGGTATGAGAGAGAATAGTTCTATTAATATTCCAAGTCGATTCCATTTGATTTCAAGAACGGATAACAAATGGCAATGATACTTCACTTCCACCTTATGGTTTATGCAACACATTTTTATATAAAACCGTGGGATCTCATTCAATTTACCAGCAAAACGTCAGATTTACGTCCGAATGAAAGCAAAATTTTAAAAATTCGTAATACGAAATTTACCTTCAAAATTACATTATCTTGAGAATCATTTGTTGATTCGTCTGCTCCCGTTGATAGTAAGTTTAATTTTGAAAGTTTATCTTGCAAATATTGAATTCGAAACATGTGCAAAATCATATCTTCGTTTATACAAAAATATTCTGTTGAACGAATGACAAAAAAACTATTCATTGAAGTACAAAAATAGTATACTACAGTCTTATTGTTATGCATTTATTGAAAAGTCTATATAGGAAAGTTGGCATATTATAAACATCAATGCAATCGGTAATTAACTATATACATTTGAGTAAAAATGTTCCGATCGCAATTTCTTTAGTGAAGTTAAAGTACGTGTGTAGCTGAATCATTTATTGTTGCTCGGAGTGTTTACAGTAATAACTTTTGGTAAATAAGTTAATATCGTCGTGGTTAACATTAATACTGTTCACTTAAAATTATCTATTCTTCAGTAAGCACTGCGATCTTATTGTATCAGGTAGGTGCTGCCCTCAATATCCTTGTATCTGATTCTTGCCTCATAAAATAGACAGCAGTGGTTCACAGTAAACATAGGAAGAAGAAACAAAACAAATACTGTTTTAAGAACTGTGTGCCGAGGAACCTTATTAATATTAGCTCTTCCACGACTTTTACGATTAGTTTTCTCTACATATCTGCTTCGCCAATTTTTATATCACGTGACATTTCAGATTTGGTGTAATTTGTAACACGTCGAACGTAGATAACGATTCCGCTAAATTTAGACTTGCTATATTCAACAACGTCTAAAAGTTATCGACGAGTTCGAACGCTTGCTTTCAAAACAATAGTATTGAAATAGAGTTATTTGTTGCTTTCGTAAATGCTTACTACTATGGGTATTATATGGGATCCGAAGATCTAGAAGACACCGACCTAATATAAACATTAATAGTTCCTTATCCTGCCGTTGGCAGACTTGAAGTGAACAAGTGAAACGTAGGTGAGGAAATCAAGTTATCTTCAACGAGACGTGCGCGAGCATAAGCATTCTGTGGATTTGAAAATAGGAGGCCATGTTCTCCAGGCCAACAATACTCTGGCGCCAACCTTTAAGAAGAAAAAAGAAAATCGTCCGCAACTCGTACTTGTAATTCAGCATTTAAATTGATAGTGAAGTGTTGACATGGTGGATAGGTAGCAAATTGCTCCAGACTCTTCGTAATTCCGCACACGCTGCTCGCCCCTGCTGTTCCTATTCTAATGCGCGAAGGGGATGCCATGTGCTCGCAACGGAACATGCGCGTCGAAAGTCATTTTCGCCGAAGACGGAGTCATAGAAGAGGACAACACAGTCTTCCCGTTTGCAGAAGTTAACAACCTGTTACAGCAACTGCGGCGTCGCGCCGAGGAAGAGTATCCGAACATCTGGCCTCATAATGATAAACTAAACCTCACCATCGCCTGCAACAAACGCTCTCTCCTTGCACCCAAGGTTCCCGGGAACGCGAAGAAAAGCCGTAAGATTACGAATGGCAAAGGCAAGAAACAGGGAGACGGCACGTCGAGCCTCAGCGGCAGCGGGAGTGGGAGTGGCAGCGGCAGCGGCAGCGGAAACGGTTGCGACAGTCGGAATGGTGGCGTCGCAAGTGTGGGAAGCTCCAAGATCGGCATTGGTGGAGGTGGGAATGGTTACAAAACTGCTAACACTAGGATTAGCTGTGTTAGCGGGGGCGGCAGCTGTAGGCTTGGCGGCGGGGGCCCCGCCGGGTCCAGGGGCGGAGGCGGAGGGGTTGGCGTCAGCAGTAGGGGCAGTGGGGCTGCTGGCATCTGCAGCCGGGGCGGTAGTTGCAGCATCGGTGGGAGCACCATGGGCAGTACCAGTCGAGCCATGGTACCGCTGCTGCCCTCACTCTCCTCGTCCAACATGCGAGTGTCTTCCTTCGGCTCTCCCAGCGTGCCGACCACGCCCTCCCTCCCTGGAGCCTCCCCGAACGCCACTTCGGCTTATGGCGCCAGAACCTAGCTCGCTCTCGGTGGTGCTGCTGCGCTGCCACGCGCGCCACCTCAAGGCCAAGTCGTCGATGGAGAACCTGACGGAGGTGACGCCGCGCCAGGACGACGACGTGGCGTCGTGGGTGCAGGTGGCGCGCAACGCCAGCGACGACTCCGTGGCGGAGCGCGAGCACTACATGCAGACGCAGCGCTGCATCTGGTCGAAGCTGCGCGAGGTGGCGCGGGAGCAGGCGGCAGAGGCGAAGGCGGCGGCGGGGCTGGGCGACATGTCCACCGACGTGCTCGTGTACCCGGCCGGCTGCGCGTCGCGGGACGGCGGCGCGCGGCGGCGGGCGGCGCGCGGCCGCAAGCCCAAGTGCAAGTCGCGCTCGCAGTTGGGGGCGAAAGTGAAGCGCGGCGGCGGCGGCGGCGCGGGCGGCGGGGGTGGTGGTGGCGGGGGCGGTGGGGGCGGTGGAGGGGGTGGCGGGGCGGGCGGGCGGCGGTGTGACGAGCGCCGGCGCCGCCCGCTGCGCCAGCCGCGCTCACGCGCACCGCCGCCGCGCTGCTGCCCGCTGCCGCCGGGCCACTACGCGCGCGTCACGCACTTCCGGCGCGCCCGCCGCCCCGCCCCGCCGGGCATCGCGACGCCGCCGCCGCCGGCCAAGGAGGGGCACGAGCGCCGCCGCGCCATCCAGTCGCGCTACACAATCCGCGCTCGCCCACCGCGGCCGCTGCGCCGCCGCTCCATGTCGCGCGCCGCCGCACTCGTCGCCGCCTCGCCACGGGCCCGCACGCCGACGGTCCGGCGACGCCGGCGGCGGCGGTGGGGGAGGCGGCGTCGGGGGCGGCGGCGAGCGCCGGATGCTGCTGGCCTCCCGCACCCGCTCGCCCTCGCCGCGCTCGCCCACTCGCTCCATCGCCCGTTCGCTCGCCCGCTCCCGCACGCGCTCGCGCCACGCCCTCGCCTAGCCCGCCGCCAGATCTCCCTCGTTGGGGTGGTTAACGCTTCACTGTTTCAGAATATGTTTTTTTAAAATTTTTCTATATGCAGAAGATACAATTTTGATGTTAAGAATAATTTTGTCTATGTATTTCATATTTATTAATTTTTTGTGAACTGCTTATCACATGTGATAATATATGAAACATTGAGGAATATATTTGTCTTCCTTATCACAGTATAAGGATTGCAAAATATGTGAAAACCATTAATAGACCTATTTGATTCATAATGTAACCTGTTCTCAAGAAGTTACAATACAAAACTATTTTTTTCTTCAATTGTTGCACGTTCTGAATAAAACTATCTTTGATTTATTTTTAATTATTGTATTATAAACCGAGTAACTGAAGATAAATGATTTCTACTACGTCCTTAGACTAGCTACTAATTAGTAACCTTGCTTTGGATTACTATTACTGAAATTTGGGATTTCGAAAATAAAAGTTGGGGAAAAAAGATTGATAATGAAATATCATAGTCACATGATTATATCTGCCAAATAATATTAGTTATAGTTAGTCCAAGTGATTCACAATAGCTATTTACAAAAGTAAAATTTTAATTACAATCAACTAATATTTAATTAGTTTTTCATATCCTCCATTATTTTTTGCGGAATATTCTTCGATTGACAACCTTAATGAGAATGGAAAACTTGCCGATGGGAAGTGGGGCAACTACTGCACAGCAAAAGACAATCGCATGATTTGTATGGAGAAATGTGCTACTTCATTGGGCTGAGACATTGAATACTGTGGTGCCAAGGCAATGTCCAGCAAACCTAAACCCGATTGTCAAAGGGGGGTATCATTTTTAAAGCAGTTTAACAACAATATTTGGTTACAAATTTTCAAGGTCACAAATTTGTATTTAGATTTTTCATACCTCTCAATAAGTTATGCAAAAGTGCCAGCATAAAGTGTTGAGTTATGCGAGTTATCATTATCTTTGGAGAAACGTTTTAGTCCATCTACACCGTAAATAGAAAATACTCATTCTATGTACAAACGAATCATACGTCTAACGAAAGAAGATTGGAAGATAAGGTTGTTTTAAGTTTCTGAAGAAAATATATGTTACTATTAATGATGATAGATTAATTAGATATTAATTTATTCTTCTGACAGATTTATTTTAGAGATTACTTTTTTGGAGATGGTAACTACGAAAGAACATGACTGATGTCTGTGTACAATTGTGTTTCGTGTGTTAAACACTAGAGCTCCACACAGTGGCGGCTTGTAGGGTAGTGCCAGTGTGCCATGGCACCACCAACAAAATGGAAAGAAAAGACATTTTCACCACAAATTGTATCAAATATCGTTTCTTCCAAATATTTTTCTTTGCAGTAATTTATTTGAAAGAGCGCTTAGTCATTCGATGCTCTATCAATACTCTCTTCAAACGCCTAGGGCGCAATGTTATTTGTCAGCTTCCTCCTGAACCTCTGAGCCACCTACGGATTGACACCATGTCTGCCCATTTAACTTTGTATAAAGAACGCTGAATTGGATTCTGTGCAGCTCTTATAGATCAGACGGTGCCAAGGTGAAAGTGGCACAGTAGTTCACGTTCTGCTCCACTGAGTGCGCCAATAGCATTATCTTCATCGAGCGGACTATCTCTCACAGGAAGACCCCGATGCCCTGGTATTTCGTCTGAGCATTTTTATTTTCTCTTTATCATTTTTAGTTTGTTTCCCGTTTAATCTTCATTATAAGTTTATAAACACGGCACAGAAAAATTAAATTTTGTTGCCCGTGAATTTTATTTTAGAGATTACTAAGCCACTTTTAAAACATCACATTGATGTTTAAAATCAGATGGATTTTGATCATTGCTTTATTAACATCGATGTTTTCATTTTGAACATGCATAATTGGTAACATCGATGTTTAGTTATCAATCTCGCCTCACTAACTGGCACCACCAATATAATTCCGTACCGGCCGCCACTTGCTCCAAATAACATAAACTCTTACCAATTGTATTAAAGTCGGGTGTGTCTGATTAGGGTGTCCGCAGAACGTTGCTGCCGCGAAAAGCGGCTCGAAGCAGGTGCTTGAGGCCCAGAGGGGACGCCACCCTTCTCGCCTTCACCACTGCTCCTCCGTTTGCCGCTACTCACCCTGTGGTAAGATCTCGCGGCTCTAGAGGAAGAAGTCCATTGATGTAGCCATTTCAATGTTTCATTCTTCTCATTTGTCATTCATTCTACTTGAGATGAAATGAATTAGTTATAATTGTTTGTGTTTGCCAAATACCTTGGTACACAAAGTCTTTGAAATTTTTGAAATCTTGCTACTTATTTATATAATTTAAAAAAATCACACTTGTTATTTGTATGTTGTTTCTAAAATATATTTTTCAATTAAAATTACTAGAATTACATAATTAAAATGAAATCTCCAGTGGATACCTTATCATGTTGCTCGATCCAATTCTCTTATTATTCAGGCACTGATTATTAAAAACATATACAATCCACTCTATCCCTCTTTCAAGCCTGCACGAACTCTTGTTATATACATTTAGGGAAGTTGATGCTTTTTTTGTAATGCCGATTTAGCATATGAACGAAAATGAATGTGGACATTCAGAGATTTTCCATTATTAATACATTTCAAAATTATTAAAACTTTCAAGAATGGTTACATAGGGAATTGCTGAAAATGTATTATCAGTTACGTGCCAGCAGATAAAATAAATAATAATCCCTCATGGATCATCTTATTTTATGTTTAAAGATATTTTTGCATACGATATCGTCTTAAGATATAGGTTTTGTAATTTTCACATAAGATTTACAGATCTATGTCTGTGACTTTACCTTTGGCTACAGACATTGAATAAATAATAGAACAGAAAATGAATGTGTTATTGAAACAGGCATCCTTCTCTGTGATAATATTTTGTTTATGTTTGTATCTACTTGCATTCACTTTCGTATTTTGTCATTTTACGTGTGTTGTATTTGCTTTTCTTTTCGCAATTTTTAGTGTATTATATTTTAATTCAGTTTGAAAATGTAATGCAATAATATGTACGAAGGCATATTATGTATGAATAATGAAGACCGATATTAGTATGAGGACGTTAGACGGAATGTATCTATGCTTCATAAAAACAAAAATAAAACATTGTTACTACTATTATGATGCATAGTTTGTCCCAAAGGTAATGCTTTTTTTTGACGTGACTATCTGAAGAGCATTCCCTCCAGTTGGGTTCGATAGTGGGATGATTTGCCATTACAGCGCAGTAGTTTGCTCCGAGCTCCTGAAGTGCCAGAACGCGGAATAGAGTAAACCTTTGCTCAGAAGTTCCGTCTAAGTCATATTGGTGAAATTCCTGGAACAGCGATAAACATAAAATTTTTTTACCAAACTTGGCAAAACTCCACAAGATACGATTTATCAAATGATTCAAGAAGATTTTAATAATGATAATTTCTTCAGACAAATAGTTGATACGTTGTTCAGAGAAGGTCGAGCGGACGTGTTTTGATGATTCTAGACGCTCTTCAACAACACGTGGTGACGACACTAGCGTAGTGCACAAGTTATTGAATTCTGATCAAAGAATAAGCGTTCGCTTGTTAGCTGAGGTAAATTATACGTAAAAGTAATAAAAAAATCTGAAGCGGAGGGTCATTTACGTCAAGAAGATATCAAAGATACCTGGAAACTTCACCAGGACATTCCACACCGCCGCACCTGCTTTGTTGTGGGCTATTATTTTACCCGGGTGACAAGTATTCCCCACATATCTTACAGAACAAATATGGTACCGACAGATTTCTTGTTGTTGCCCAAGCTTTAAAAAGAGCATGAAAGATCACCTTCACAACATCAAAAGGTTTAGGACGAGGTTTATAAAGAACGTTCCAGTTGAGGACTTCCAAGAGGCAAATGGCATGAAAATCTCGCTAGAAAAAAATTATTTATTGTGGAAGGACCATTCTTTACATAATTTTAAGTCCTTTTTACAATGCAATCAATAAAACTACAAAAACTATGATGAATTAATTTTGGGAAATTTTAATTTGGCCCCCTTCCTTAAATCATTGTAGTAAAAATGAAAATAGCTTGGAATGGCCATACCTTCAAGTATTTGGTAGAACATTACACGGCTTAGTGACTACGAGTGAGTATACGAACTAATATTGCTAAGCTTTGAGGTTAAATTACCAGAAAATCCAAAAGTCTTATTAATTTTACAATGAAGGATTATTTCTATTTCTTAGAAAAATGGTAAACTTCTATTTTACTTAGACTGCTTATATCTGTCGACCCGTGCTACGGAGTGGAGGCTCCCAGAAGTGTTGAATTCCAAAGTGTAATAGAATGTTCACAAAGACGCCATTTTGAAGAATACGACTTAAGAATCATAACTCCCTTTAAAGAAATGAAATCCCGATTTTAGCCCCATCGTTTCCGACATACGCACGATGGTAAAGTGTTTTCCAAGGTAAAGGGAAAGCGATGGTAAAGGGTTGTTGCGAGTTTCATGCATGCCTTCTATTTTCCTTGTATCATTGTAAGCTAGATTTTTGGCTATAAATCGATTAGAAGCGGTGGGGAGTAGGGGCGAGTGATTTACGCTCCAACAGTAGCACACTACGCCGTTTTGTGTAGACGATGAAGGTGGACAAGGTTTTGTTTGGGATAGTTGGTTATAAGTGGTTCAAGTGATTACATATGGTACAAAATCGTCAGGTTTCCTTAACGTGTTATGCAGTGGGGAAGGGGTATTTAGAAGGCATGTGAATCAGAGTTACTCTACGAACGGACCAGTTTGACAGGTCGGGAAACAAATGAACGTCATGTAGCGAGATAACATTACAGAAGATAGTGATGAACCCATTTACGAATGAGCGAACTGTAAAAGAACGCATTGACGAATTGAGTGCATGAACATAACCTGCAATTATGTTGTCAGCAGAAGCCAAACCGTAGCTGTCAAAGCGGTCCTTTCATATAAAAATGAGGAGCAACTAATCAAAACGCAACTGTTAGTTGGAAGAAACTGAGTTTGATTTGAAATCGCGTATTTTTTAATGTCAGATTTCTTCAAAACGCATTATAACACATTAAATTAAATGTGTTTTGAAGAAATCTGAAAGCAGGAACCAGTAGAACGCATTAAAAAATACACGATTTCATATGAAACTCAAATTTTTGCAATAGTGGACAACGCGTTTTGATTAGTTGCCCCTCAAATCTTTCTGTAGCGGGGTTTGGCTGTCGTTGCAGAGGGTGCCAAGTGCGCTGGCGGCCGCTAGCGAGTCGGTCCAGGGGCAGTAGAGTGGGCCGCGGCGGCGATGCCGGGCGCGGCGCCCGGGAGCCGGCCCAGGGCCACCAACTCGCGCACGCGCGCGGCGTCCGGCGCCAAGAGCTTCATCGGCGGCATCGCCGTGCTCAAGGGCGGGTCGCTGCCGCTGCGGGGCCCGCTGCGGCCGCGCGGCCCGACCACGCCCACCTTCACCGTGGGGCCCGGCCACACGGCCTCGCACCACGCGTCGCGCCCGGGCCTCCACCACCCGCACCATCACCACCACCACCACCACCAGGCGCCGCTGCCCGCCCCTCGCAGACGCGCGCCATCGCGCCCGCCAACTACTTCACCATCCCGTCGACCGGCCGGCCCGCGCCCGCCGCGCACCCGACGGGGCTCCCGCGCGGCCGGGCCGGGCCCCGGGCCTGGGCCTGGGCCGGGCCCGGCCGCCGGCCGCCGCCCCCAGCCCCACCCCATCCATCCTCACTCTCTCCCCCACGTGCAGGCCCATTCCCACCATTCCCACCACCACGCCCACGGGCCCACCTTCTTGCCCGCCACCCTCAACGCCCCCGCGCAGGGATTCGCGCCCAATGTCAAATACATTGCCGCCCCTATGACGGTTCCTGGGGCCACCGCTGCGCCCACCCCGGCGCCCTGTATCGCAGCCCTCACCGCATACGCCGCACTGCCCGCTGTGCACGCCAACGCTGCAACAGCCGCCGGGGCGGCTCCGGTAAGTTACTCGCCAACAGGGTGCGAATTGCCAATACAAACGGCGTGTGTGTGTCGAGGATCGTCTCCTCTAGAGAGTTTGATGTCCTCTGTTGAAAAGTTATTATTACATTATTTCTCCTAATGTAATTTATTCAGATTAGATATTTCGTTTATGAATTCCACACTTCAAATTAATCCCAGCCCAATTAACCCAACCCACTTAAAAAAACCGACAAGAAAACATTGTTGGGAGTATTTTGTATAGGATTCATTCAGACAGTGTTGCGTTCAAAGATCTTCATTTCTCTCATCAGTTCTTCGATTCGTCCTCTCTTGAAGTTCTGGTGATCCCCTTATGGGGAAATATGCCAGTTCCCACCCTACTCTCCAATACTACACTTCTTGCCATTTTTAGAAATCTTTTGTTCAGACAGAGTTGTTTACTCTTCCAATGAAAACATGTTTGTTCCTTCATCTGCTTGCAGTTTCTAAATACTATCGAATGGCATGTTTGATAAATCGTATTCCGTGAAAAGGAGACCCTATACCTTGTGATTCTCTTCGTAAGTAGATAATTGTCTACATTGCATTTCTCTTCATTCGTTTCATGAAATATTTGCTATTATGGACCTAGCCCTATCTGAACAGACACACAATCAATATCGTGTTAAGAAAATACTGACGATTTTACAAATATTAATAACACATTTTACAGATTGAGTATATTTGAAAATAAAATTACAATTTCACAGGCTAATTTGTAATTTGAAAAAAATACGATTGTACATTTACAAATTCTTAAGAAGAAATTTCTTATTAAAAAGGAATGTGAAAAATGTTATTGTTTCATCATATATATATATATATCAATTTAATTGGATATTATCCTTTCTGGCCTTCATACATTAACGGAGGAGACGTAATGAGATGTTTCACAAAATGTTTATTTTTTCATCCGTTTTTAGATGCTTTCCAAAGCACCCAAATTTAGAAATATGCCCCAGAGTTCATATTGTGTAGTGCTAGTTAGATACAAACTAATTAGGTAAATTCACTTACGGAATCAGAGCGAGAGAGTGCTATTATGGCTTCGATGGTGTAACGGACTGTAATATCCAAGTTCGCGGATTGAAACCCGATCAAAAGTAAATTTTTAAGCTCTAAAAAATCCTTCCTACGCCACCCTTTGGAGAAGTAAAACCGGCTGTCCCATGTTGTAGATTCACAGCATGTAAAAGATCAAGTCTAAAAGAAGCCTCTGAGCAAATGTATTTTTTAATGCGAGCTTCGTCGCCAGAGTGATATCTCCTTCCTCTGCTAGTCGGAGCGTAGCGGAATTTGCGTAGTCAGGCGGAAGAACAAGCCCAATAGCCTGAGACTCGCCACGGAAAAATTAGCCATTAACTGAATTGAACTGAAAAAGGCGCTTGATATTCCTCCGCAGAGCATGGCGGCACCGGAAGCGCGCGCCGCTGAGGCGCCCGCGAAGACCCCGACGACGCCGACAACGCCGGCGCTGCCGTCCGGGCCCTGGGCGTCGCTGCGCCCACCGCCGCCCGGCACGCCCCCTGCGACCGCTCCCGCCCCCGCTCCCGCCGCCCCTGTCGCCGCGCCCGCCGTACAGCCGCCCAAAACGCAGCCTAAGACGGGGACCAAGGTGTCCGCCGCGGCGTCCAAGGCGTCGGTCGCCTCCTCCAACGCGCTCTCCCGCGTTCGCTCCTTCGCCAAGGGCAACCGCACCGCCAAGGTACTTGTACGCCGCCTCGCGACGCCCTGCACGCTCCGCACATCTAGACCAGCCGGGACAGGCGGGCGGGGGCACTGAGCATTTCTGTGCCCCGGTTTCGCTCAATATTTTTACAATGAACCTCATTGGAACAGTCACAAAAAATGATTTTTAACCAATTAATGAGTATTATACTATCTATTGAAACGATAAAATACGAATTCAACCTTAATTGCTTAATTTAACCTTAAAAAAGCTTGTCTAATTTCGCCACTTTAACAAACATGTTATTACCAGTTCCTTTATTAAGTTAGATGCTTTCTTATTGCACCCGTAAGTCAATTGAAGAGAGACATAAATATTTCATTTGTAGCATGAATGATTACTATTGTTGGAATTAATTCAAATTTGCCGCCGAACTTTGAAACCTATCGTTTATAACACATTTTTTACGCTAATTAACAGCAAAGTGCGTACATTTTAAACGTACCGCGTCGGACTTTTAATATTTTTTCTCCAAAAAACGGGGTGTTTACTTCATGAGATAAATACAAAGACATCTTTCGTATGAAACTCTTCGGAAGGACAAACAGTTGAAAAGTTGAACTGCTTTCATAGACTTTCGCAAAATCGCGCCAGATTCTGGAGACACTCTAGAGTGCCAACATTCCGAGAATTAAACGTCTTTTCAAATGAAGGAATCTGCGCCATAGAATCGCATTATTTAAAAGGTGGCCGAACACAGTTTCGCGGCGACTCGCCTCGCTCGAGTAAAACACCGTTAAGATGCAAGTATATATGCTGCCGATTATCAATTTAATTATGTAGGGTTGGTATTGCGACCTCAGCTGAGAGATATTGGCGCGCAAACTCGCTCCCATAGTCGAGATTTCGAAGAAATATCACTATATATTCACATGAGGCCACCAGAGGTAATTGTTGGAGAATTTTTCAGCCGTGCGTTTACACAAAAGATCGCCTCGTCAGTAAATTGCCGTGCCAATTCACATCTTGGCGGCATTGAAGAAATTAGATTTTGACTGGTGGCAACAGCGTGTATTTTGAGCGCGTAAGAGCTGGTAGTGAACGGGAATTGTATGTCGCACGAATTATAACAGAAGACAATCTGTTCGTCTAAGGAAATATGACAACAAGGGAACATTGACAACTTCTTCCATCATTAACAATTATCACGCTGAGATAAACTAATAGTTCTCGAATAATTGCCTTTCAGCATTTTCCCTTGTGGCAAGCTAGGAAGTGGTAGCCACGCGTGGTGAGCAACCCAATCCAACATTCTGTAGCTCTCCAAAACAATTTACTGAAGCTATTTTGCAACGTCAACAACTATTAAATTATTATTAAGAAGAATAAATCTGTAAATGTCTGTGAATATCAATGTGTTGATGTGTGATGTGTGAATGTGAATGTATGTGAAAGTATGCTAAAATCTTTGAATGTCTGTGAAAATATAAGAACACAATCAATATTTATGAAAAAATGTCAGTAATAGTAAATGCTAGGGAATATTATTAATAATTGTGAATCTTCCTGAATATCTGTGAATTTTTTAAGAATTTTTTGATACCTAAATATTTTTATACCATTTATGTTTTATTTACCATTATATTTTTATTTACCATTTACCTTACCATTTATTTTTCCATATTTTTGATACCGAAATATTCGACAATCGTAAGCACTTGAGGGTTAAATATAATTCTTTTTTTTGTTATATTTAAATTATAAATATCTTATGCTTTTATAATATTTCGGTGTCAAGTCTACAGGTGTCTCCGAACAAAAGTGTCAAACTTCTGGAGCACGTAAGGTTGTCAAAGATGACAACGTTTTGTCAGTGAGCATATAATCGGAAATCGCATCTTGTGAAGTTACAAATGTGACATTTACCCGTGCCAGCTACGAAACTCATAATTTTCAGCTGTTCGTCGAGTCACGTTTGGACGCAGGCAAATGTATTTGGTGTACCCTCTGAACGAGGTTGCCTACCAATCACAGGCAAATATCACATGTGTAACTCCTGTATATGAAATTTCCAACGATACTCTCGAATTGGCAAAAAGTGATCATCCTCGACTGCCCTTCATACCATAGACGTCACATTTATTCTGAAACACCTTGAACATAAGGATTGTGAAATGCATTGTAATTGAAATGTTTCATGTGTTTGTATATGAGGATTTAGAATATATGAACAATATTATAATAAAATAAAAGAACCTATTTGGATAAATAATAATTATCACAACGATGGGGGAGATGAAAACAGGACATTTTTTGAGACAAGAATTTTCTTCTTTTTTTATCAAGTAGATGTAGAGCTAGATGATTGGGATGCACTTCCAGGCGTTTGGTGATCTTTTGAACTTATTTCTTGAATATTTTCATGAACTGTTGGTATATTGAAGTCTCGGGTATGCAGCATTTGATATGAACCTCAACAATAATCTAATATTGTTGTAATAATGTTTTATTGATCCTTATGTTATAGAATTGTTATGGATATCAAGAACAGTAATGGGATGGTTATTATTTTACCATTTAATGAATTAAATTCATGGGGAGAAAAATAGGAATATCTATTTATTTTATTTTAGGGACTGATAATTCTACAGCATACACCGTAGATTGGAAATATGGCCGATATATTAAATTTAAACGCTTCCGATTTCAAAATAAAAAAATAAACCTTTACAAGAATAATAACGACAACATAAACTTTGATTGAATAATGCAATACCAAAAAACCTTTCAACGCATCCACATTACGTCTGTACTTCAAGACGAGTTCCTCTCGTCTATACTAGAAGACGTCAAACTTTCGCCTGTACACAATGACGTATACCTCTCTTTACTCCAACGCATACCTTTCGTCTATACTTCAAGACATCAAACTTTCGTCTATACTCCGAGACGTCAACCTCTCTTCTGTTCACTTTTCACTTTAGAACTATGTTGTTTAGTAAAGAAATTCATTTTATGTTATGACAAAAGGAAAGGATCCATTTTTATACGTAATTTTTTGCATTTTTATCGATTTAGGATAAGTCATTTTTTAACTTTTCCCGTCATTTTTAATACATTTTTCACTGATTTTATCGATTTTAATGTCATTTTAACGACACTTGCTTGATATATTTACAAAATGCAACAAATGTTCTCCATAGAATTCCTGAGTACCCATAACTAGTAGTTTATTTGATTTCTTGCTCAGAAGTAGTAATGTCAGCCATTGTGAGTATGTAATCTAAGGTTCCTGTGACGCCGGTCACCGTCACTGGAGGTTAAGCCAATTTCAGGATAACAAAAGACAGGAATTTTTGGTAAAGAACAGTCCAACCAAAAGTTTGAAAGCTGAGTTTACTTGAATAAATAGAAGAAGCCTCGATTACAACATATCCATATCATATAACATATCCATCATATATGTTGTTCATCTGAACTGGTTTTGATCAACTTTTTTAAGTAATTTTTCTTTGCTTTTAAGGCATTTTAAAAACATTTTAAGAGCATTTTATTGATCATTTTTGGCTATGTTTTAAGTCATCAAAATCCGCCCCTATTAATAACTCTCAGCCATTTACTGATTATTTCACCTTTGGAATATACCCTAAATATTCGTTGATTAAAACCAAAAAGTGCGTGTGAATGCGATTGCCCGAGCGTTGCGTGGGGTCAGGAGTGGCGGCGCGCGGCGGTGTTGGCGGCGGCGAACGCGCCGGGCGCCAGGAACCAGGCGTGGGCGCGCGGCTCGACGCCCGGCGCGCAGATGCAGCGCCTATGGAGGTGTTCGACGTGCGCGGCCAGCCGCTCGCCTGGGCCAACACGGCGCGGCCCGCTGCCGCCCGGCGCGCAGCCCGCCTCCAGGCAGCTGTCGCGCGGCTCCTCGTCCTCCGGCTCGCGCGCCTGCTGCGTCCAGCACATCTCCGTGCCCTCCAGGACGCAGGTGGGGGAGGACGTCCATATCTTCCCATGTGTATTTTATGATTTTATGATGATCCATATCCCCAAACTATTTTACTACTACGGTATTATTAGGGTTGAGTTTTTCAATATTTAACATTTAAAATTTCCTTATGCAAATAAACTTAAAAATCTGATATACAATCATTGTTTTTGAACAGGAATTTGTATTAACATTTTTAAAAAAAATACCCTTTTTAGTTACATGTTTTTACATTTAAATAGTTGACCTTTTATGTAGTTTTGTTGCTAATTATGTCTTTATAAACATTGTAGATAGTGCTGTGAAAATTAAGCATGTACTACTATTTTTCCTCGGCTCCACTACGCTTCGCCTCGATTTTTAACTTTTGGCCTCGGTAATAATAACACTCAAACATTACTAGGTATGATAATAGCTATAAATATAAAAAACGATCATTAATAGTATTATAACCTTCAGTACTGTAAAAGCTAACATCTATCAATCTTATCCCATTTAAATTGCCACTCCTGCCTTGAGTTGTCGCTCGGCCTGTCTTCCTCCTTTGCCTCGCGCGTCTGCTGCATCCAGCACATCTTCATGCCCTCCCGGAATAGTCAAGGTACACTTAGGTAGAAACAAAGAGACAGTTTGGAAAAGAAGTGAACATCATATTTATTTCAGAGAAGCATCCTACCGCACACCTGTTCACGAGCGCCTCATCGTAAAACGTTTAGGTTCGTTGATAGCTCCCGGGAAGACGACACTGATGTTCACGAAGAACGAGGTGAACGTTTGAACCGCACGTTTGAGACTCGGTTTTAAAATATATGCATTATATTTATCAGAAAATATTGTATTGGGTAACGGTTCAACCAATCTTTATAAATGAGGTCTCTAAAGAAAGAGAATTTCACAGAGACGTGACGAATTGCACTTTGATTTAAAAATATGAAGAATTTATTAAAAAAACAATCTAAATATTCACGTCAAACCCAACCCGCAACATTCGGTCGGATTTTTGAATCTATATCGTTAAATACCTCCTAAACGAAGCTTTAGATTCTGAAAAACTAAAATTTTGAAGCCCAAGGCCTCAAATACACAAAAAATAATCTATAGGATGAAATCTTCTTGAATATTCTATTATATTTTCGCTGGTTCGACGCTTCTTTCTACCCCACCTGTTCAAAACCTGTATAATCTGCACTTGAATGTGAAATTAAGCCAATTATTTGATATTTTATGCGACTGAATTACACGAGTGTACCTCTCTGCTAGGTAATAACGTTAAATAAGAATATTTTATATTGACAAGGGAGAGACTTGTATTGTTATCAATTACAAGGAGACAGAACAAGTGACGGTGGATAATAGGATCTTGTAGAAAAAGATATATTACAGGCTTAATATGGAAATGGAAAAAATAGGGAAGACGGTGGGGTTTAACATGCGAGAGTTCTCGCACGGATACGCCAGTTTCCTATTTCCCACGGCTCACCATGTTTTCATCGGATGATAAGATCGCACGAGGAAGTGTTGATGCCATATACAACCGAACCAACTGCAAACAAACGAATAAAGAGAGATGTGATAGTTGACATCATTGACGAGTGCAGCGACAGAACCGATAGTCATGTTCTCAGCAATAGCCAAGCAGTGGCTGTCACGTTGTTCACGGCGCTGACGCTTGCTTCCCTCGCTTCGCAAAGGATTCCAACTTTCCAAGAGATCGGAAAGCGACGGTCTGCACTAGAATTCGCGTAGTCGCTTTTGGAGGAAACAATAAACATTTTTGAAGTAAATAGGCATTCGAACTGGGGTTCATTTACAACTGCACAACGCTTGATTTTCTACCTCGCGCTTTAGACCTACTGAACTCCCTCTTAGAGGTTTTTATCGTATAGACAACTGTTTTTCTTTATAATTTTGAAATATCAAAATTTCACATGATTCATTAATAATATTGTAATCTTCATTAGTAAAAAGCGAATATACATATGCAATATCTCTTAAATTAACACTCTGGGCATTTTTTGGCACTGATTCTTACAAAAACGTTTTGTTCCCTAAATGCTTCAATTGGTTAATTCAATTATTTTTGCTAGTGATCATTTCTTAATGTTTTATAACGAAGCTTTCTTAAGGTTGTATAGGAGTATTGTTGTGGTACTCGCCTTCAAAAATTGAAGTCATATGCACGTTGTTGAATTAAACCCACATTCTGATTCCTGCGTTTGCAGCTCATGGACAGTGCACTGGAAGCGTCCGCGAAGGCGAGTGGGAAGACGGCTTGGACGCCCTTATCCAACTCGCCGTCCTCTTCCCCGTCCGCCACCGCTTGCCCCAGCTCCACGTCGGCCACTTTGGTGGCCATCGGCGCCGCCCCGCCCCAGAGGCCCAGGCCGCCGCTCCAAAGCCACGCCAAGGGTTGGGACCGCGGGCACTGCTCTCACGGCCAAGGCTTCACCCCCCCCACCCCCCCCCCGAGGCCGGCCCCCCCACCAAACCCACGGCGCCCGCGCCCCCCGCCATCAAACCCACGGCGCCCGCCGCCATCGTCACCAAACCCACGGCACCTGTCGCCACCCCCACCCCCTCACCACCGTGCCGAGCAGCCCCAACCCCACGGTCATCCCCGTCAGCCCCGTCACGCCCCCCACCGGCAAGCCGACCTTCTCGCTCTCCGCCCCACCCCCCCACCAGCCCCATGAAGCCGAGGCCCCCCGTCGGCACCGTGGCCTCCCTCGTGCCCATCCCCGACCCCGTCTCCCCCAAAACCAGCGTGCGGTGTGGGGGAGCGGCCGAGGCGCAGCGGCCTAGCGCGGCTAAACTGCAGACCGGAACTACAGGTAGGCGCTGTTGTCCCGCAGGAGATAGTCTGGACACCGCGAGTAGCGCATTCCTTTGCACTGCCATTTTATATCGTGTTGTTAGGAGAGTTAAAACTCTAGAAGTGAGTAGGCTTGGAACCTCCAATCTACCCAAAACCAAAATTTATATCCTTGAAAATCTCTATTGTACTTTCAGCTGTTATCTTCAACTCCTGAATCTATCGGGTGAGAGGATATTAAACGCCAGCAGTTTCGCTACTCTATGTCTAGAGACTAGCAAGGGACAGTCCCGAGAGAGTGAATGAGAGATAATTTACTGTTTCGAGTATCCCAACTACTATTTTCATTTGTTCCGCGAGCGTAGTACATTTTATAGCAGGGAGGTGTCTGTGCTTCTTACCCATTGGAGCGTGAGAGGCGGAGATATCGCGTCGGCTTGCAGGATTTTAGGTGGTTCCCCGGAGCGGCACCGCTTCAGCTGGGGCGAAGCTTTAAGTATCCGACATGTGTGGTAGTGTACAGTATGTAAGTACAGTCGACTCCGGTTATGGTGAACTTCTGAGGACTAACATTTTTGGTTCACTATATCAGAGGTTCATTCTATCCCATTACGTCAAAATTGACTAAAATTTCTTCATAACTATTGAGTTTATTAATATAAAGATACATCAAAATACATTAATAGTTTGAACTGAAAATTTCAGTATCTTTATTTGCCCTTTAAAAAATCAATTATTTTCAGTTTTTGCTTTGTACATTTTTCATTAATAATTTCCCTAGATCCTTCTCCAGAGTTCGTGTTATCTCCATACTTGATTCTGCAATGCCCATTGCCTCTAAATATCATAATGTAGTCTTAAATCCTTATTAGAACACCATACCACTGTCCGAAGGTCCTTTTACTCGCCTAAAAACATACGTGATCCTTTTGGTAGCGGCATGGCGCAAAGGGATAATGAAACTAATCACTTTCTACGCGGCGCGGTGGGTTTCGCTAGGCCATCACACGCTTTGTCCCGCTTTGTCTGAAGTAACATCAACCTTGAAACTGAAGCAAGCAGTCGCGCATCGCTGCCGTCAATTGTTGCCCACTCAGGACACGATCTTTGCTTCCGTAGCAAAATTGAGTGGCACAAGGTCATCAGTTAAGTCCTCATTTCAGGTTCGCTACTTCCTCCTCAGGAGAGACTTCTTTGATTAAGATCTGACGACATTTTTTCCAAGCTTCCTCGTGTTAGAATTTGGGACTGAGGGGATATATTTTTTTCCAAGGGAATGAATTTCCAGCACGTTGTAACTCCAACGTTCACTATAGCCAAGGTTCACAGTTGTCTATAACCGACTCTTCTTGTGCTTATTTGTAATGCAAATGAAATGAAACACGTGACCCACGTTCGTTATAACGGAGAGTTCACTACATTTGAGTTCACTATAACCGGTCGACTGTGTACGTATCTGTGCAAGGAGAGGAAGAGAACAATTGCTCTTGGTTCGTGGTCCATATTCCGGTCTGGTATTGATTGGAGAAACTACGGAAAACTTCCAACCAGGAAACCCACCATTAGAATTTTCACGACAGTAGCTGAATTTGATCTAGCTATGAAGCTACTGTTGTAAACTTGCCTTGGTCAAGATTCCATTCCTAGGACCTCCCGGACGGATGTGGCCACTGAGCTAATTTGCCATTGGATGGTAATCTTTATTACAGATTGGCCTTGCAAGTGAAACTCTAAAAAGACATTTAGAAAATATTTTTCATACACAGGATCACCTCTGAGCATGACTTTCTTAATTTGACCATTTCAATGTTTTCTATAATTCACTATCATTACCTGCTTTGTTTCACTAACATCTCAAGATACTTTCACATGTCATTCAATCACTGTCAATGTGGTTCATCTTTAGTTCTTCCTCTTTGACTCGTACCGTTTTTTGAGATTGTTGTTTCGCATCAATTCTTTGGAGGTATTCATACGTATACTTTCAGTGAAATGTATTCATCCTGTGATCCACCAATTCAATGGAAATAAACCCTTCTCATCGAAGAAAACGTGTGCAGGGCATGAAAATACGCTTTTCCATAGAGTTTTCCTACAATACACTTGTGATGTCATGCCTCCGTTGAAAAATGCAACAAGGGCAATGTCTCTGAACGGAGGTCCTGGGGTTCGCGGCCTCACGGTGGCGAATTTTCGACTACCTCGATCGATAGTTATCCGTGGTTTCTATGATTAATATAAGGCGACTATTGAGAGTATCCCAAGAAGACCACAGACAGCGCGCGATATTTTTTCCTCATCCGCGCCACCTCATCTCGCTTTACACACAAACTCACATGCACTATATTTCCAAACATGACGGGAGCTTAGAGTTTGTCTCGGCTAAGTGTTTCTGTGTCGGAAATTCTTGGACGTGGGATCAACCCCGCAAGCCGAAGTGTCGGATCTCTCTCCTAGCTGGGGAGGAACACAGCCACCTCCCGAGATATAAAGTTCACTACACTTATAGGTCGAATCATAATGGAAAGACATAAGTTAGCTTTTGCGGATCATATTCGACTTCTGCCAATGAACTTCAGGCACTAGTTTACGTCACAATATTAGCTGGAATTTTAAATGCAGCCAGATATCAAACTTTTCACCTTGTTACAAGTCACTGAAATAGACATATCAGACATTTTCTTAAAAAAATAGCATCTTTTATTTTAATTACACATTCATCGTATTATTTTTCGTTGAAAATTGTCACTTTATACTACTTTCAAAATGTTTCTCGAATGTTTCTCGCTCTTCATGCAACATGGCGGCCAGAGTCTGCACTGGCTTTTCAAACAAAGTGCCTGTGGTGTGGTCACGAGGTTCGTGACGTAAACTGTTGTTGCGCAGAAAGAGCAAACATCGGTGCTCCGAACTAACTCATATCTTTCCATCATGGGTCTAACGACCATAACAGCTGAAACACGCAATAAACAATCAATGCATGAGCCACGTGGTGGACGGCAGGCGCCAAAAAGGCCGCGGGCGGGCTGTCGCGCGCGCGGCCGGCCAACGCCGTGGGCAAAGTGTCGCCGTCGTCGTCGCAGCCGTCGTCGCGCTCCTCGTCGCGCTCCTCGTCGCGCACCATGCTCGCGTCCACGCCCTCCTCCCGCGCCGCTCGCCATGCGGCCGTCCTTCGCCGACGCCACTGCCGCACCGCCGTACCAACATCTCCTCCCACGGCATCCCCTCGGGCCACCGCCTCTCCATCACCACTATCTCGCCCTTCTGGTGAGCAATGGCATGGTTAAGATTGCGTAACAGTACGGTGCTCCGATCTGTTCAATTCTAAACGATTGCGTATTTAAAGTATTGGACAGCCATATTCTGTGATTAGACGGAAGAATAAGACTTATGATCTGAGACTCGTCGTAATAAGAGCATCTTTATAATAATAATAATAATAATAATAATAATAATAATAATAATAATAATAATAATAGTGCTATTTTGTGGTAATTTGCTTTGCGTCGACGACTCCCATCTCAATCAGATTTACGTCCAGTATTCGTTTAATTATTGTGACGATTCCTTGCTTTGTATCTAGATAGAAAATGTAGCTTTACTCCTCTCGCCATTAATCAACAAACGAGTGCAATTTTATTTCTAATCATCTTTCTCGAGTCAACAATATCTCATTAAAATTTTGATAAGTCAAATTAGTTCAATGTATACGTCAAATGAATGTGTTATAACAATGTCAATAGTTGACTAGCTGAACCCTTGCAAATACGTCGCACAAAAGCAAGAACTGTAGAATCGTTATAATAGAAAATAACGACAAATTCTTTAGATAAAAATTGAAGTCCCCCAAACAAAATATTGTTTTATGCTATTCAGTACTTACACTTAAGATCGAAAGAGCTCCCTACCTATTTAGGAAAATTGTCACATGTGTTACTTCGTGAAATGAAATTTCCCATTACATGTTCATTGGCAAAGATGATTGGCATCGTCTTTGACATCTCTCCTTACATGTCAACAAGTTTGTAATCTTTATTCTGAACCACCGAGCGTAGTGTCAGTTTCGCAGCGAAATGGAATTATTTATTTTTTTAAAAAGCAGTTCAGCACGTGTTTCGGATTACGAAAAAAACATTGTTAGGGATTTTTCTTTATTACTCGAAGTACAAATTTCAACAATTTTGAAGAATAAATTTGACACATAGCCTTTTAGAAAAAAATATTCCGACATTAATTCATTTTTGGGGCGTTTGACTATACTCCGATTTAAACAGATGCCGCTATAATTTGGAGTGTAATTTCCAAGACACCCTTCACACGGTGCCACTCAGAAGCGCTTCCGAACGGCGCGTCTGCTAGCAAAGCATTGGTTAAAATGAGGTATTCACACGAGTGGAGTAGTCGCGCTGCTGTGACGGTCGGTTTTAAATGGCAGCGTTCACACTAGACGTGTCACTGAACCGATCTTTGCTTGCTGCCTGCCTTTGTCCGCAGCCACCGGTCTTTGCCGGCCGCCTGAGCCCACTTGGGTGTGACTCTGGAAACTTTCCTCTCGTCGCCGGTGGCTGTCGGCAGTGGCTGTGCCGAGTTCTCGATGGCGCCACCAAGTGGCTCTGTGTCGCTTCCTGGGGTTTCTTGTATCTCAGATGTCTATTCCATGTGGGATTCTTCAACCGGCTCCTAATGTATTGGGGTGGATGTTAATGGCCTAGGTGCCTCCACTCCCCGTAAGAGACGGGGATTGGGAGGCAGAGTGGGCAAGATATAAAGGTTGGTAGGTTATTTTGTTGGGGTTTTAGGATGATGGAAAGAGAGTTGGGAGAGACGATGAGGAAGGATTCGTTAGGAGGGTTTGGGAAAATATAATAGTTTTATTTCATTTTTTATTATTTTTATTTTTTAATTTATATATATATATATATATATATATATATATAATTTTTCAAAATACAATTGGGGATGGGATGGGATAGGGGTAGGGGTATGGTAATAAGGTAGTCGCGTTTGAAGTCTGAGTTTCGTCTGTATTCGTCTTTTGTCGTTGTCAGTTGCCCGTCATTCGTCGTCGTGTTTCGTCGATTGGCTTATTGCTTTCAGGTAATTGGGGTGAAAGATGAAGGATGTCGAGGGGATGTTTTTTGCGGGAGTGTCTGGGAGGATTGGATAAGACGTGAAGGTGTGGGGTTATCAGATTCTGGAGTTGGGTTGGTGGTGAAGTTTAGGGTGACGGTTGTAGCGGAGTCGCGGAAGGCCCTTTAAAATAAACGGTGGTACACGGGGCTGTTTGCGAAGGCCGCCGCCGCGCGGGCTGGGCCGGCCGCTGCCGCGCATCGCGCCCGACGAGCCCAACACCGGCTGGACGCGGCGCATGCCTAGCCGCGAGGCCGGCCTCATGGACGCCGGCCGCCCGTGCAGCCCGTCAGCCCGTTCTCGCGGCCCGCGCCCTGCGCCGCCTCATGGCCGCCACGGGCGATGCGAGCGGCGGCGGCGTGTCGGGCCCCCGCGTGCAGGTGCCGCAGCGCCTGGGCATGCGCGGCGCGCCGCAGAAGACCGCGCAGAATCGCGCGGTAAGGAACTATCGACTAAAAGGTACCCTTGCTAATTGAAAGCAGGCCTGTGTGGCGCAAGTGGGAGGAGAACGTAGGGATCCACCTATTCGTCGCCAACGGTACAAGAAAGAGATTGACGAGCACAATGGTCCGGCTGCCTTTACTCCAGGAAAGATCATGTTACTCTCTTGGAAAGGAGACTTAGACGACCTCAGAACCGCCCTGAATGGAAATCAGGAGATAATCTCAAACTAGTCGGGATTCGAACCTGAGTCCTTCAGGTCAGAAAGCCAGCGCCCTCCCCTGAGCCACCATGGCTCCAAGGGACTATCGATTAAGGCACTAAAACTATTAGTATTTCTAATAATTTAACACACGTATCCTTTTTCTTGTCTGACAATAAATGAACATTTTTCAAAAACATATCCAAGTATCCGAGCATAAATCCAAACATTAAAGAAGGAAAAATTACCGTTATAAAATAGTACATTCTCGCTGTAAGAAGGAGGCAAGTGTGAACAGGGAGAGACCTGATTGACGTAAAATTTGTTCATTGATTGTCAGAAAAGAAAAAGGATTCTTGTGTTAAATTATTATTAATAACTTGGCAATCATAATATTCATATACAGGATGAGTCACGTAACTCTAGCACCTCCTGTAACTATTGAAGTCAAGTTTTGCATCAGTTTCACGAAAGTAGATGAGGGATGGGGCTATTTACAGTTATTTATTTATATTTTACCACTTGTATTTTACAATATTTGAGGTAACTTTGTTTTTCAAATGGAATTATACATATTTTTTCAGTACATGACGAGCGTAAAAAGGAAATTCAATGATATACATATTGTCATATGTTAGATGAGCATTTTTTTTAGTAATTTTGATTTTTTTGCGTCTCATGTTTAACGGATATTTTGAATGTAACAGTCCGACACAAAAGGTCACGTAGCGCTCCACCAGCAAACGCGCGCTCGGAGAAGGGAAATGATCTTAATATTTGAAGATACGAAACATATTCCAAATATTCACAGAACTGTTGCAGTTTATTTCTGAACTCTGCTTGCCATCCTTCCGCATTTTCAGATTTTTTGTATTAAGGATTTAAAATATGAATTTGTCAGAAGTAGTATGTATTGAAATAAGATTGTTATTTCAACTTCATTTAAAGGGGTGTCATTCCAAAGGATATTAATGGGATCTTGGAAACTAAACACAAAATAAATTATAAAGATTGTACAAAGAAAAATGCACATTTTCAGCAAATACTTTTTTGTTAATGCGAATATAATAACACCTGACGAAATGAAAAAATGCAGGAAGATAATGATAATAACTGTCCCTATGTTCCTATCGCTAAGTTATTATTATAGACTTATTAAACTTAAAATTGTTTGCTCAAAATGTGCAATATTCTTTGTACAGTCTTAATTATTTATCCTTATTGTGTTTTGTTTCAAGATCCCATTAATATCCTGCGATGTAAAACCCCTTTAATGGATTTGAAGTAATAAACACTTTTATTACAATACATACTTATGAAAAACCTTTATTTTCAATCCTTCAATTTCTTGAATCAACGAAAGGCAAACATCTGAAAACGCGGAGGGATGGAAAGCAGAATTCTGGAGAAAATTGCAACAATTTTGTGAATAATTGGAATATGTTTGGTATTATGAAATACTAAAATCAGCTTCTCTTTCCCGAGCGCGTTTGCAGGTGGAGAGCTGCGTGGCCTTGTGTGGAGGGCTATTACATTAAATATTATTTTCTTGTGATAAAAAAATCTTGAATTCTTTTTAGCTCGCATGATAACGAAAATTTTTAAAAACAAAGTTTCTTCAAAGATCTCGCAAAATACAAGTTATAAAATATAAATAAATACACTTATAAATTAGCCCCATTCCCTCATCTACTTTCATGAAAACTGCCTTGCAATAACTTGAACCGTTCAAAAGTTACATGAGGTGCTAGAGTTACGTGACTCACCTGTGTATTGAACTGTTTGTAGTAGTATTTATATTATGCCGAGAGGCATCGTCACAATTTTTTTTAAAATGATCTACTGGCGGCAAATTTATTATTTTCAGTTTTAATGCAAATGAAAGCCAAAATGAACTGCAGCCACTCTTTTTTCGGAAATAACTCTTGTGAAAACGGGGGTAAACAAACGAAAATAAAAGGGTTATCCTAGATTTTGACTACACCTTATAATAAATTTAAGCGTGATTTTTTCAATGTTTGCGGTATTTCGAAAAGGGCAAGAAACCCATTAGAATGCTCTATATTCTTCTTAAAGCGTATAAAATTTCTCACTAAATTCTTTCTTATTCCTTTCAATAGCGCATTACGTTTTCAGTTATTGCATATCAAAATTACTCCTTATTGCGTGGAGTATGCAACAATGCATTTGTTTACAATTGCCCGTAGCAACGACATTGATAGTAAAGGCGATCGTGGTAAGTATTGTAGGTAAAAATGGAAATACTTTTCTTTTCACATGTTAAATCCTCTTTTGATAAGGTTCTCTCCGTAGGTAGGGCCACTGACACTTGTTTTGGTCTTAATTTGCATTCAAAATAACTCAAAACAATAAATTAGCTGTCCGTAGGTCATTTTAAATTTTGTGTCGCGGCCTCCCACATTAATTCGCCATGCTGAACTCTTCTCGTCAGCTGCAGTACGGCGCGGCGCAGCAGTTGTAAACTGTAATGAAATTGGATTTTTATTTTCTCGCGTACTGTTATGCAGTGTAGATAAAATTAATTCTATGAGAAAAATGGCGATTTTTTAACAAACAACATTTTTTCTGAAACTCATCCAGCTGCTCTCCACGCTACAGAAAACATTCAGTTTCACTGTTCTATTTTTACAAAACTTTCAGAATTTATCTCGGTTGTTAATTTGTATAACTATTCTTGCGCATGTATGGGACTCTGCTAACATCAAAATGCATCATATCATATTGTGGAATAAAATTAGCTTTACTACAGTCCTTCTTTTTCACTTGAAAGATATCTCATGTTTTACGTGTGTATAACTGCTGTGTGGGCCTCAGTCCATTTGACAGAAATACCTTTCCGAAAACAGGATAAGATGGCTTACATTCACCTGTCTCTTCTTGACTAGCTTGTACCCCACCCATAATAAACTTTCTTCCCTGTGAACAAACAATATTATTTTTGTCTTCTGTTACTATAAATGTGTGTTGTTCGTGTAAATATGTTATTTATACGCGCAGGCCGTGAACGCCGCGGGCGAGGCGGCTGCCGCCGCCGCCGCGGCCGCGGGCCCCTTCGTGCGGCTGTACCACCACCCGCGCAACCTGCTGGCCACCGCCACCGCCAGCCTGCTGGGCGACGTGCGCGCGCTCGTGCGCCGCAGCAAGCCCAAGACGCCGGCCTTCCGCAGGCGTACGTTCCGCTTGGCTGCCACTATTTATGTACTGGGTGTTTGATTGGCCGACCTGGATGGCCGAGGTGGCTAAGAGCGAGTACTGACTCAGCGCTTCGGTCCGAAAGGTCGCGGGTTCGAGTCCTGCCCTGGGCATGGTTGTTTGTCCCTTGACTTTGTATGTGTTGTCGCGGAGGGACTCGCGTTCTGCTGACTCCAGGTCAGAGGAGCCCGCAAGTGTGTTGGTGTCTAGTGTATGGTCGAATATGCGTTCCATCGGGACGTAAAGGGTAACCGGCTGTCGGCTGGATAAAAACCCCAGAAAGAAGAAAGTGTTTGATTGATAGAGTAGTGATGCCGGGCGCGTCAACGGAGGAGTTCATTAGTCCCGTTAGCGTAGAGTATGTTTTTATCGCGGGAGGAGTCGGTGATCTTCCCCCGTGGGCTGGCGAGATCCGGCGCCGAGCTACGTCGGCTCGCGGGGATTTTCCACAACCACGTATCTCCCACCAGCGGGGCACCGCCCCAGCAGGGACAAGCTCTAAGCTCCCGGCTGGTCTCCCGATAAGTGTTGTAGTGTAGTGCATGTGAGTGTAAGTAAGGGATGAGAATAGGACAGGGAATGGGAAAGGAAGATAGCGCGCGGCCCTTGGCCCGTTTATTAGGGTATTACTCTTGCATTACATTCGGCTGATGTTGATCGAAGAAACCACGGTAACCTACCGATTAGAACAGCCGGCCGCTAGAGTTCTCCAGACAACGGCTGACAAGCTAGTGTCGAAAATCCTGCCGCCGGCGGATCTCGAACCGTAGGAGCTCCCGGTCGGAGGCACTGCAGTGACATTAATTGATACCATAAGGCACCTTAACAGGTGTGCTAGGTTTTTATGAGCTCTTGTTTTATTAATTTATGTATTTATGAAGAAAAGAGAAGACTAAACATAACTGGTTGAAAGAAATTGAGGGACTTGAACGAGAAGAATTTAACAGACAAGGATTATGAAGATCGGAACAAGTGGAAAAATAAAATTAAAAACATAAAGTATTAGAATATTTGGGTAACAGAAAGTTGTTTTTTAACAATGTAAAACTGTGCAATAAATAAATAATTTATTTATCTTTATTTATTGGGGTACAGATAACTTTCTACCACGAAGGTCATTGAGGTCCTTAAGCAAAGATCTAATAAATAGATGGTAGCATTAATGAACTTGGATAAATAACGAAGTGAGAGGCAGAGCAAACGGAAGGACCACAAGAAACCTTCCGGATGCTTTATTCAGCGGAATTCCACATGTACTGGCCGGGGATCGCACCTAGACCAAGATGTGGAAGGCGGATGAGCCATTTTTCCACAAGCGCATCCTAGAGTCCGGGTTGATTCGAGAATGCTATTATTGTGCTGTGCTGACGAGTAGCATCCCCTCCCCCCCGCTAAGCGGAGGTCAAGCTGTTGTATTGGCCTTTACTGCTGCGACGCTCTTTTTGAGGCGAAGCTACGCAATTTTGCTTATGCAGGCGCCAGCTGTCTGCGGCCACGCGACAATTGATGATATCGTCTGATCACATTTAATGCAACACTAATGATAGTATAAATGAGGCTTAGTACCTTTTGAAGAATTGGGGTAGTTTGCTACGGCTTTCCTCACTGAAAAGGGCCGAAGCACGAAATATTATAGGAAAAACGACTTTCATTGCACGTTGTATTTCTCACTCAAACGATCTAACCAATCAGCATGTTTCCTATTCCCCAGCCACAAAGTTTTCATGCCATACAGTCTCTTCGCTACTGATCTCACCCCGTCAGCAGCGAAGCGTGCCAAATACCATTTATAAAAGCTGGGCATTCCCATCCTTAACTACAGGTAATACCAGCAGCTAAATAAAGAATAATGGTCGATGAGAACTCAAAGCAAATATAGGCTACACCATTCTGGCCAGATTTATGCATGTGGTAACAATCTCAGCTTAGTTCCACCATTGCTGTTCTTGTCCTCGACGTCCCTGATATTCAATAATCACTGACAATGAATTTAAAGAGTTTCCAACGTCACCCAGGCGCTGTTTCATCAATGCCTCCGCTTATATTCAAGAACTAAGTATTTTTTTACACGATGTGCGCGATACACGGTTTCTCTTGCTTGTCAGCTGTTTAGCGTACGAAACAATGTTTGAAACACCCTGAAGCGTCTGCAAAATATCTTGCAAGCATGGAGTGTTAAAAATAGTAAATATAACACTTCAAGCACAAAATACTACCGAACATGTGTAGTGCGTGAGTGAATAAGGATAAGGAAGATTGCGCGTAGTGTATGACCTGTTTGTACTACTCCGGCATTCGCTTTGAAATGATCGGAGGAACCACGGAAAACTACCAGTCTCGAACCCTAGGATTTTCTAGTGAGAGGCACTGCATTGCTAAGGGTTGTTGCCCTGAGCCCGTTGTAGCCCTACGACGCTAACTGCCCCCGCGTGGCGACAGGCTCCGACGTGCGCGTGACGGCGCCGCCGCCGCTCGCGCGCGGCTGACCTCCCTGCGCGGCATGCCGACCGTGTTGGAGGGCGCGTGCGCGCGGCGCTGCACCCGATCCGTCGCGTGCGGCGCCTGCGCGACGCGCGCCTGCGCCGCGAGCGCCGCCGCCGCCGCCGGCTGCGCCTGGAGCGGCTGGCCGCGCGGCCGTCGGCCGGCTTCGCCTTCGTCAACGCGCCCATCCCCGGGCTGTCGCCGCCGCCGCCGCCGGCGTCGCCCTTGCTGGAGAGCGCGCTCGCCGGCCAGCTGTGCTGGGCGGCGGCGGAGGCTTGGGCGTGTGCGCCGGCGTGTCGCGCCGCAACGCGCGCTCGCTCGCCGCACGCCTCGCGCGCGTCGCCGCCGAGGCCGCCGCCGCGCGCCTGCGCCTCGCCGCCGGCTCCGAGGTGAGCGCCAGCCTGCCCCTTCTGTACTTGGGGTTTCTGAACGTGGCGTCTCAAAGTCACGCGCGAAGGAGGGAGTGGGAAGGCACACTCCAGTAGGGAGCCGCAAAAATCGGAGCTGTAGTGACGTTGCAGCTTCCTTGGTCGACATTCCTTCTCCCTCCTTCGCGAGTGACCTCGAGACGCCACGTTAAGAAAACCCAAGTACAACGGATTGAGTAGTGTTTCCGGGCACGTAAACCGATAAGGTCATTACTCCCGGAAGGGTAGTGCATGCTTTTTATCGTGACTGATAGTGGTGATTTTCCCTCCGGTGAATGGCGAGACCCCAACACAGGCGTGCAGGGTTTTCCCGGGACAGGTATCTCCCACTAGTGGGGTTCCACCCAGCTGTGACAAGCTCTAAGCTCCCGACTGGTCTCCCGACATGTGTGGTAGTGTAATTCATGTGTATGTGTAAATGTGTGTAAGTACAGGGTGGAGAATAGGACAGGGAAGAGGGAGGAAAGATCGCGCGCGGCGCGAGAACTGTTTGTTAGGGTACTGCTCCGGCATTTGCCTGATGGTATCGTTCGGAGAAACAATTGAAAACCATCGATTGGTGGTTTTGACACATGAATTGACAATTGAACCACTAGCTAACTAGCTAGTCGAAAATGCTGTCTCCGTCGGCATTCGCCCCTAGGACCGCCTGGTCACAGGCACTATACGCTCATCAGTTGATACCTAAGCCGATTCCACTTCTACCTCCTCTGGCTAGATGTTTCATACTCTGCATCGATAAGAACCTTTGGAATCACCTGTGATGCAGGCCATGAAAACGTATACAACGTGCCCCATCGTATAAGCATTTGTTTGTAGACGGCCAAAAATAAAGTCACGGTCCACGAATTGAAGTCCATGGTATGATGGGATGTCACTCCAAAGTTGTTAGTAGGACAATGTTCTACTTGACTTCTGCTACATGCAGAATATTCTCTTCTGGTGCAATGCGTGGACCAATTGCTACTGTAAAAAACTGTACGTGGAGAGATTACTGTAATATGAGTTACTTTGACCTCAATTTACTCGAAACGACTGAACTGTTAGTTGTAACCTTGTCATTCGAAAGGGTGGTTATATCACGACCATACCGCGGTCTTCAATCCGCGGACGGTGACTTAATTTTTAGCGGTCCACAAAGAAATGCTCGTACAATGCGGCCCTTTGTATACGTTTTCATGGCTTGCACCCAAGCATTCCAAATGTCCTTATTGATGCGGAGTATGGGTGATGTAGTTCACTTTTCACGTGATATTGCACTGCAGACTCGACGAGTTTTGGCTCGCATTTTGACAGATCTCTCGTGCAAACTATACACGGAAGTGCCCTGCTTAGTAGGAGACAGTTTCTAAACGAGCATTGTAAAAAAAAACGACTTTTGGGCATGAATATCGTGAAGTCAAAACTGTGGAACAGACTTTCCGATGCTCATTGGTAGAACTGCCTTTGAATTTATTCTTCCAACATTAAGATTAATATTGATTTACTGACAAAAAAATGTGAGATCTCACATTCATTTCAAGAATATTATTGCGCTGTGTATTATTCAGTTGGTGAAGTACTCTGCGTTGTCTACGATTCGTTTTTCATAGTCGACAATTAAATGAAAAGAATTATTTCATTAAAGTGTATCCCACCGCTATCTTGTCTATCCCATCTTCACCATCCCTGCACCGAACCTTTTCCATCCCGCTCGGTCTCACCTGACCCCACAATCACCAAGCTCCACCTTATCCTTCTACACCCTACCTCACTTCGCTCTGTCGCACCTAACCCGTGCTACTCCGTCCTGCAATGTTTGCTAAGATTATCGTTCCCTCCACCATCAATGCTACGGATCAATCTAAATACATGCTTTGTTCAGAACTAATTTTTCTTCCTTGTTAACTTTCCTCTCTTTTAACCCCATTCGAGCTGCTCCTTCTTTTCGTCGTTACCGCGTGCGTTGTCTGACGCAGCCCTCGCTGCTGCCGCAGGGGGTTCCGCTGGCGTCGCCCTCTGACGGCAAGGCGGGCGACTGGGCGGCGACGAGGACGAGGAGTGCGAGGACCCGGCGAACGTGCTGTGCTGCCTGGCGCAGTGCCGGCAGGCCCTCGTGGACGACATCGACGCCCTGGCTGACGACGTGCGCCGCGCCGCGCAAGTCAAGGACGCCGAGGGCGGCGAGGGCGGGGAGGAGGGCGGCGCGCAGTGGCGGTTGGGCGGCGCCGTCGACGACGCCCATTCCGAAGCCGCCGGCGACGCGGACCGCTCTCGCCCTCGCCGCTTCCCGGGCGTTGAAGACGACGCCGGTGGCAGCAAACGCCGCGGCCAAGGGCAGGAAGGTGCGGTACCCGCTGCGATAATATGATTGGTTAATTCATTATTCCGGGCGCTTCATCTGCTAGGGTCATTAGTCCTACAAGAGTAGCGAATAGTGTATCGCGGGAGGTGGCGGTTTTATTCCACCAGTGTCCGGTAAGATCCGATGCCGACCTACGTCGCCTTATGGGGTTCCCGCAACCAGGCATCTCCCTCCAGCGGGGCACCGCCCCAGCGGGGACAAGCTCTAAGCTCCCGAGCGGTCTCCCGGCATGTATGATAGTGTAGTGCATGCGTTAGTGTGTGTAATTAAAGGGGAGGAAATGACAAGGAAGAGGAAGAAAATATGGCACACAGTCCGTGACCCGTTTGGTAGGATACTGCTCCGGCATTCGCCTGGTGTAGGTCGGAGAAAGCATGAAAAACTATCGGTCAGAGCAGCCTACGGGTAGAATTCTCCTCCAGACTGGGGCTGAATTACGCTACGTTCATAAGGCATGTCTTACCTCTCAATCCGTATGGCTCTGTATTGATTCATTGATGTTTACGAGCGCATCAACTGGTATGATGATTGGACTCGTCAGTGTAGTAGTAGCTGGGAGAAGGTAGTGTTTCTCCACCTGGATGGTGAGATCCGTGGCTGACATACTCGTCGGCTCACGGGATTTTTCCTTCTCATGTATAATCCTATCGGGACCCCGCCCTAACTGAAAGAAGTTTTAAACTCCCAACTGGTCTTCCTACATGTACAGTAGTGTAGTTTGTGTGTGTGTGTGTGTGTGTAAGGGGAGAGTACAGGGGGAGGGAGGGGAAGGAAAGATCGCGCGCGGTTCATGTTCCATTCTTAAGGGTCCTGCTCCAGCATTCGTCTGGAATTGATCAGAGAAAAAGACCTCTATCAGCTTTGCAGGTATTAGAGCAATCGGGGAAGTCTGATAATTTATTCGTGAATTAGGTTTTTAAGCAGAGAATGAGAATTTTGAATTAAAGGGAGAAACATTTCATAACGATTTCAATGATTGTGGTGGAATAATTATCGTATTGCTCTAACCTAAGAAGTGGGTAACATATGTCAATAATTATAAAACCTGATTAAAATATTTCTTCAATGTGTTTCTTGGGTCTTTTTCTAAATTTTAAGTTAGTCGGTTTTGTCGAGTCTTTCTGGTAGAGAAATCTTTTCTCAATGACCCCTGGACATCAATACTGCAATGTGATGGTCGGTGGTGGATTAACCAATAGCTAGTAGTAGGCAAACGCCTGGGGCCCTAGACGGCCAGGGGCCCTGATGTCAAACATTTTTACTAATTAAACGCTTTATTTTTGTAACCATGTATTAATTTTCTAGACATTTTGAGCTCATAAATGCATCTATCAAATTCAGTAACAGGGTATAACGAAAGTGAAAAGTGATTACATTTTAAATCGTAAAAATTCAACATTTTTTATTATTGAATATAAAGTCCCTTTTGTTTACACGTTTTACGGGACTTCAAAAATTTAATAAAATAATATCTTGCATCAATATTTTTAAGGTACGTTAATGTATAAAATCAGAATGCATACCCTAATAACTCATAATATCGTAACGGGTATAAGAAAAGGAAAAGGATTACATTTTAAATCGTGAAAATTCAACATTTCTTATCTGGAATAGTAAAGTCCTTTTTTACACGTTTTACGGGACAGATTTATAAGTAAATTTTCATCAATATTTAAGTACGTTAATGTATAAATCAGATGCATACCAATAACTCAGAAATCGAAGGGTGGATAATGAAACGGTAGGGGGGATTTGCAATCGCCAGAAACCCATTTCTGTCCAACCTGGTACGTATTGACCCCTCTAACATTGTCGTCCTTGCAGGCGGAAATGCACAAACCGGCGACCATCCCTTCGTGGAGCCGAGAACGAGGAGATGATGGACTAGCGGACTATTCCAGACAGCCGGCCTCCGATGGCGACCACCAGCGCCGGCCCTCCGACGCCACCCGCTCCGCGTCTGCCTCCGCCCCCTCCAACTCCGCCTCCGCTTCCGCCTCCGCTCCACTCCGCCTCCGCCTCCGGACGAGTCCGAGGGCGCAGCCCCCAGCCACCCAACTCCGCCTCCCCCGCCACTACCACCTCGCCTGAGACCTACGACGCCTCAGACGTGTACGCCTCCCCGATGTCGAGGCCGTGGCTCTTGTTCGCGACAGCCCCGACGTCGACTCTGAGGCCGAGTACACCAGCGACGACTCCAAGGGATACTCTGGAACAGACGACTTCCCTGATTGTAAGTTCTGGCGCTTAATTTTGTTTTTGTGTTTACCTCACGGTAATAAGAAACAGTACAAAAAGTAGCACTAAAACTTATTGGTTTGTCGGTTATTTGCTATTCACAATTCGAATACAAAGACGAATTGAAAAAAGTTATTATTTTCCCAACAAAATGCTTACTAATTCTAATTTCTAGTCTGGATGATATCGGTCGGTAAAAAATAAGGTATAAAATCGCCAGAAAATGACCACTACATTAAAAAATACAGTACTTCAGTAATTTATACAGTAAGAGGCAAAAGAAAATTAATTATACGTTGATTAATTGTAGTACATTACGAATATCATGCATGAATAATCTGTTCCAAATTTGTGATGTGTAGTTATCAAGCTATCTTGTGATAAATTCCACTTTACGTTAAAAATCAGGATATCATACACGGAATCTCATGAATCAGTGATTTCGAAATAAAAGTGGTTCAGGTTTTTGAATCTGACTTTGATATCAGTCTTATTAATACAAATAAGTGCAATGCTCCCCTTTTTAGGCGTTCAAGATGTCTGTTTCTCCATCCTCTTGTCTGCTGCACTATGTGCTGCCGGCTCAGAACTGTAGAACTTCGGAATCAACTCAAGGAGGTGAGAGTCTGGACTTGCTGACAGTTTCCTAACGCCGCACGTTTTTCTGGCTCTTAACCTTTAACTGGTACTCTGCGGTCTCCCAGATAGCTCTCTAAAGGTTTGGAATTTCGCCATCTTCTGTAGTATCCCCCATACCCTGGGATAATGAGTTGTAAGTTCGTGCAAACTTAGGATTTATAGCTTTTGAGAAAACTGAAGCATTTACATTGTCCTTGTGATTAGAACAACAATTTTTCCTTTTTGCGTCATTGTGTCTTGATCAAGGGTGTTACTGCATTGGAAAGAGGCCTTCACTGTGAAAACCTCCTTAGACTGGTGTTTGAAATCAATAAGGAAATCTAATGCAGTTTCTGAGTATGATCACAAAGTGCATTAAATTTTGAAAATATTATTTTTCGAGGTACTTTGAATAATTTTCTGTTTTATATTGGAGACTTGTTGCTAGCGGAAAGGAGGTCGCTTTGTACCAGTTGTATGACCAGATACATTTGAATTGTTCGTTGTTAATCAACATTATTTTTCGGATAGAATGCCTAGATTGTATTGTTTTGTATTTGAAGTCAAGGCGTCTAATTTATCAACCTAACGTCGTTTTGTATCAAAGTAGACACACTGAACACGAATGTAAATGTAAATAATGTGAAATTTTCTTTATATGTCAATTGAGTATACTTCTTTTTTATTGTTATTATTTCCGTTGACTTTTAAAGTGATTAAGATAATTTTATTATTGAGTACATTATTTTATTGACGATGAAAAAGGCCGCAAAAAGAAAATATGACGCAAAAAGTGAAGTTAAATTGAAACTTCTGTAAAACTTATGGGAATAGTTTGGCATTTATTTACCAGTTAAGGGTTAACTAAGGGAATCATCTATCAGTCCACCTCTCTAATGGCGTACTATGTATTAGGTATTTATTCTTTAAAGCAGGCATGTCAAACCGCGCCCGCACGAGCTACTTGCCCGCCTGGAGAGCCTGGCGCTTCTGCGGGCACGGGCAACTTCCCCTGACTCATTACTCATTTACACTTAAAATCCAGAAAGGGGTATACATGCGCAAGCTGAAGCGACGCGTGTCGGTGAATACGAAAATATATTTGCTAGATATTTTCCATCAAATAACGGACAATTGTATTATGTTTATAGTGTTCATTACTTATTACCAGGTCTTGATTTCTGGCGGAACGCGACGGAATGGCGTTCCGGTACTTCCGGAATTATTATTAACTTATACAATAGATATAGTTATTTCTGTTAAAAATAATAAGTAATTTGGGGTGCGTTTCGGAACCTAAATTTTTAGAAATCAAGCACTGCTTATTACTATTTTATGATTATTTTCATACAAAAATCTCCCTTACATATCTTTGCTAAGTCACTGGATTATGTTTGAATGGCGAATACTTGTTTTTGTTTTATGTTGTGTAATTAAATCATTCAGTTATTTATTGTATTTAGCAATAATGTGAAATAAATTAACTAGTCTCTACAAGTTCAGAGTTAGGAGTTGCGAAGAGTTTGTGCAATAAATATTACAATAATGAAAAATCAATGGTTTTCAAAAATAATGTTAATGAATATCCAGTCTACTTTCAATTATCTTATCTATTGAGTTTGTGTGTTTACAATATTGCTTTATCGCATTGATGCTATAGTTTTGAAGTGTGCTGTGTGAGAAATGCGTCCATAATGTGGATTTCTTCTAAAAAACAACGGACTGGAAATGCATGTTTACAAGTAGTAAAATATGATAAATTTCATCGCTGTGAGGGGTTGTATGGGATCCCCAGGTGAATGAACATGGCAAATGATTTTTTTTAATTTATGTGGCCGGGTTGTAAACATTTGCAAGAATTTAAATCGAGAATTTGAATGCCTTACATCTCTTTCTTACCGGAGGACTTATGTTTTAGAAATGAAGATTCAAAAGAAAGTGCGTAACTATGTTTTTGAGAGGTCTCGTGAAGACGTACTTCATATTGATTTCTCTGCGACTTCAATGTTCTCATGGTCAGAGAGCATCATAGTTAAAGCTTATATTTTTGAAAGGTACAGTAGAAAGACAATAATGACCCTAATATATTTGCCTATTGTTTTCCTATCAATTTAAAAACTGTAAACTTTCATGCTTGTGGCATATGAAAACAGCGTGTGGTTTCATGTGTAGTGCGTTTTCGTAGATATCCTCTCATGCCGAGTCTTTGACACTTATTGGGATTTTCTATATTGATGGAGATTGAGCATGAAAGATGATGATGATGATGATGATGATAATAATAATAATAATAATAATAATAATAATTTTATAGGAAACAACCTTAATTCCATATATAAGTATATAAGTGTGAGTACATAAGAGCGAGAGTCGGTACGCCAAAATTTATTGAAAAAATAGAAAGTAGACCTGTTTTTTGGGTAATTTCAAGTGATTATAAAAATCGCTTAATGAAAAGTAAGCATGCGAAATGACACAGGTTTTGCCACTTTTGGAGGAGCCGTGGAAATAATAATAATAATAATAATAATAATAATAATAATAATGTAAATTAATAAGATAAAATACCGACAAAAGATTTCGTATTATCAAAATGCAGACGAACATTATTTAGACAATCTGGAACTATTCACAGCACTTCCATGCTACTCTTCACTCAGGTACACTAACTAGACAATTGTAGCCCTTTCAGTGACTTTACACAAAACAGCCGACGTTTGACTTGAGCGGAAGTTGCAACTTGCGCGCCACCGTAGTGTTTGGCAACGGCTCTCCTGAATATAATTGCTGCGACAGGCAAGAAGGACTGGAGCAAGTTCTTGCGCCTTTTAGGGTGAAGAGCACCGCAAGCAATTGTTTCAACTACTTGCAGATATCACTTGCCAACGTAGGGCTGGAAGTGGAGACAGGATTGGGAAGGAATGATCTCGCGCGGATTGTGACTCCTTGTTAATGATTATGCCTGGAATTGATCGGAAGAAACCACTGAGGCGATCGGCGTGGGCAGCTACCCTCTAGAATTCTCATCAACGCAGTTGTCGATTTCGAACTAGCTGATTAGAATCCAGGACCTTACATTCTACACTGCGTCAATTTCAGACTCGCCACCACATACGCGATCAGCGGATCTACACAAGAGACGTTGCAATAGCTCAATGGCAACATCTTTGCCGCAACCTCATCGTTGTCAGGCAGATTATTGGCTTCGATCCTCGCCGATAAGGTAGGGGATTTCTGACTATATACTTGGGTTTAATTCAACCTCAAGAGAATTCTAGCAACCGGCTACTCCCATCGGTATTTTTTCGTGTTCGTCAGTCAGTATGCCGGAAGTGTACCCTAAGAAACGGGCCAGGACGGCATGCAACTTTTCTTTCCTTATTTTATCATTGACACCCTCCTCTCCCCTTACACTCACATACTTACATGCACCACACAACCACACATGACGGGAGATAAGTCGAGAACTCCGACCGTGCCTCGGTTGGGGAGAGTACCCCTGGGGGTGAAACCAGGAGGATAAATCCCCACAACCAGACGTGAAGGCCGTGCCGGAACTCATGTTCCAGTGGGTGAATGAGCACGGCCACAGGTCAGTGTACTTAAACTAAGAGATCAATGATCTAATAAGTTTAAATCCCCGTAACCAATATGTTACCCTCACTCTAAACTCTAGCTATTCCAACCAAAATGTTCACGGATCAAATATCGTAAATCAAGCACAGGTTTAGGTGTCTCAGGGCATTAATTGACGTCGCTTCAGTGCGTCTGACCGGACACTCCCCGAGCCTGCGGTAGGTTTTTCGACACTAGCAAGATCGCAAGGTCCAATTCAGCTGCTGCCCGGAGAAGTCTAGCGGTCGACTGTTTTGATCGATAGTTGTCCGTGGTTTCTCCGATCAACATCAGGGGAATGCCGGAGCAGTACCCGAACAAACGGGCCATGGACCACGCGCGGTCTTTCCTTCCTCTTCCTTGTCTTATCCAAATTCCTTACTAACACACTTTTACACTTATATTCACTACACTACCACACTTGCAAGGATACCATTCGGAACTTAGAGCTTGTTCTGGATGGGGCGGTGCCCCTCTGGTGGGAGATACCTGATTGAGGGACGTGTAGGTCGGCGCTGGATCTCGTCATCCAGCAGGTATATTGAATCACCACCACCTAACGCGTTACACTACACCTACGGGGCTGGTGATTTAGCAGTTGGCCCGCCCGGAATCATTCATCAATCCATCACGAACCAAGCCCGCCCAGAACGCAGGGAATTCGATTGGCGTTGGGGTGCGGGCATGGCGATGAGGCACGGCGCGGCGGGCGGCGCTGTTGCAGACGGCGCGCTGGCGGTCGACGTGGGGCCGGAGTCCGAGTCCGCAGACGACGGCCCGCAAACTGTCCCGGGGCCGCGCCCACCGTCCGCTCGCGGCCCCTGTCGTCCCGGGCGCCCCGCGGGCCAGTGCGCCGCCTCATCCAGCCGCTCTCTCCGCTCGGGGAGCACAGGTGGGCACTCGCATTTATTTATTTATTTATTTATTTATTTATTTATTTATTTATTTATTTATTTATTTATTTATTTATTTATTTATTTATTTATTTATTTATTTATTTATTTATTTATTTATTTATTTATTTATTTATTTATTTATTTATTTATTTATTTATTTATTTATTTATTTATTTATTTATTTATTTATTTATTTATTTATTTATTTAAACCGTTCAGCCAAATTCGTTCATTATTATGCGATTGCTTAGTTTTGAGTTAAATTAGTGGGTCGTATTTTAATTTGTAAGAGTCGTTTAGTAGTAATGTCAAGTCACGCTTGGTGACTTGAAATATTTCATCATTGAAACCTTTTTCTTAGCGTTTGCTGAATCGAAGTCATGCTGCACTAGCCGTCGAGGCGGGAGCTGGCTGTGCTGGGGGGTCGTAAGCCAGAAATAAGTGTGCAGAATCATGATTCGTTACTTAACACATATCGTTTGGCTTAGTCATGCACCTATTCTTTCTTCGCGTTTCTATTTTATTTATATTCCTACTTTTTTTTTTTCCTTTTCACTTTTTTCTCCATTTGTCTTATTGTCATCTCATTCTTCTTCCATTTATTCCCTTTTTATTTTACTTTTTCTCTTATCCTTCTCTGACCTGTGCATCTTATTTTTTAGTCTTTTCCTGCTCTTTATTCGTTTTCTCCTTCTTCACTTTATTCTTAATTTTTTTCATGATACCCCATCTGTAATCAATGTTACTTGGCTATTGGAAAGGGTTGCTACAACACAAATGGTATAGCACAAACTCATAAGCTGCTTAATAAATGAATTGACAGACGACGTGATCGTTGTGGTAAACACATTTATTTAACTTTTTTAAAAAAAAATGTCGCCTCCCCCATCACTGTCACTGCACGTTCTTCCTTTCTCATTGTCATCCTCAGAGGAACTGTCCCGTAAGAAAAATAATTTTGTCCACTTCTTCTTCATGATCATGTCTGTTTTCTTTATTTCGCTTCGATTTTTATCACGTGTTCACAACACTTCTTCCATCGATATGGGCAATACTCAGAAAATAATATTGGCATACATTTTCTTTCACTCGCAGAGTGGTACCGATGCTTTGTTTAGCAACAGGATTCTTAATGTAAACCGAAACTAATTCGATGGAATTGAGAACGTGATGGTTAGAAGGGAGCTTGAAGTTGAGGTCACTTTACCTGTGAATGGTGGTTTTAGAAACGATATTACGCCTGTGAACTTCACTTGAAATTAGGCCTACGCTAAGACACACCACACTGCACAGCACTTAAAGACGAAAGGGATAGGACTGAGGACCAGGGGCGATAGCTTCCTATACATGTTTCTTTTACTCAACCTTAATATAATAGCTTTTGTGCATAGGCCGCTGAAATTGTTTTGATTTGGGTAGCTGACACTTGTACTGCGCGTTGGGTCAGGCACACCCTGCCTGTACGTTCAGACCCCCCTCCCCTCACCGGCCACGCTGGTTGGCGCGCAGTGCGAGTGAGAGAGCGATATGTTCAGAAGTAGGGGTTAATGGTGGTGTGGCGTCATACAGTCGCCACATACAATAAATATTGGCTACGTGCATTTCATGCACAAGGAAGTAGGCTGCGATAGCGGGCAGCATGCAAGGGACGCCTCCCTGAACAAAGGGAGGCTATATCGACGAAACCCGGCTCTCGCATAGGGCGAAGGCAGAAAACCCCAGGGCTGCCGTGACGTTGCGTTGCCACGGGGACATATTTGTGAACCCCGAAGTTCGGCTGTCGGGTAAACGCGGCTGGCGGAAGCGGCGAGATGACGCAGTTCCGTCAGCCGGCCCAGAGGGTATAAAGCGCACTCGCACACGACTCTTTCTTCTGATTCTCGAGCTCTGCGTGGGATGTCGTGTGAGGTGCGCGGCGCGTGGCACGTCGGGTAGACTACGGGGCAAGGGTCTGGAGCCGGCGTGAATTCGTCGTGATTTAGAGAAGGGTGCATCGCACCGCGGAGTAATTCTTATCTGGCAAGCTGTTGTGGTGACCAGGTGAATTTTCTCTTAGAAATAGGCTGTAGATATTGTAAATAGTAGATTCTGGTGTCGGAGGATATCTGTAATAAATATTAATATGACACTGTTTCACGTCTGTTATTCATCGCTGCGGCAATGACGCTACAGTGGGAGTCACCCCTTCTCGCGCATTCGCATTCGAAGGGAGAATACAAACTTGTTCTACGTAACCAGGCTGCTTTTGTAATGGTTCGGAGGAATTATTTTGGAACATCTGCATTTTATGGGTATTTGATTTGTTGTCTGAGGTCCAGATAGAAGAAGCTTAGGATAAGACTGGACGGATAATTTTATTAGAAGAGGTGAGTAGCAACATGAAGCGACGCAGGGGTGATGACATTTTTAGTATAGGATGCAAATGATGGGTTCTGCGGGTGGCCAGAGTTAAGCTGTGAAGGATGTTTGATTTCCAAGTGAGTCTTCAGTCACGTAGTTCACCGAGATATTTGACTAACTTGATTTCTATTGACTTGGCAATTTTTTTATTACATTCTGTTCGACAAAATGTCTTTTAGAGCATTGAAATTTACAAATAACGCTAGTCGTTATGGACTGTAACAGTAATCTTTAGTGGATTTCTGAAGACAACATTTAAGAACTAGAAGAACGTTGAAAAGATATGAAGGATAGACATGAAGTAAAAGAAAATTTCTTGGCTGACGATTCTATCATGTGGTTGCGCTGTAATTGTCGTTGACGGTCTAACAATGGGTGGAGCGGAAGCGCCAGTGGAACCGAAGCGCCGCCGGGCAACGCGCAGCAACGATGATCGCCATCCCGGGCTTCGTCCGGCCACTGGACGGATCCCGCCTCGCGATCCTCCGCCTGCCGCCAGCGCGCCGCTCTCCGCGGGGGGCGGCGGCGGCGACCGGTCGGCGCCCACGGACGGCGACGCGACGACCCCCAGCGAGGACGCCGCGCGCACCTCCTCCGGCTCCTCCTCCTCCTCTTCCTCTTCGGCGCTGTCCTCGGAGGACGAGGGCGGCGCGCGCGCCTGGGAGGAAGAGGGGCGGGCGGCGGGGGAGGAGGAAGAGGAAGAAGAAGAGCGGGAGCGCGCGGTGCAGCGGCTGTCGGGCGGGGGCCTCGGCGCGGCCTACGGCTGCGTCGAGCGCTTCTCCTCCGCCGTCTCCTCCGTCGCCTCCGCCTCCTCCTCCGCCGACGGATCCGGCGCCGGCACCGAACGCGTGCGCGTGCTACGCGCCTCCGACGGCCAGGTGGGTTGGCTGAGGAATAAGGCCACTAAAGGCTCATTCACAATGCAAACATAAACATAGGCATGGCAGGTTAAGACTACGTCCATCAGTGGACTCATTCACAATGCTTTCGCATAAGAACAAAAATGTTGACTAAATCGCTCGCAAGCTTCCAGCTTCTATGCGAATGTTTAAGTAAGAAATCAGACATGAACCAATGACAGTACGTTAAATCAGAATCAAGAAACGAAGTCGATAGATGGAACAAAAGACTAGTTTTCCAGATTGCGTAGTTGATTTTCAGAGGTTTTCTACTTTGTTTTGTAGCGTACGATATTTTTGAGATTTAGTTTTGTTGTAGCATTCAAAGTAATATCATTTAGTTCTCATTTTTATTAAAATTATAAAATTATATAAATCGAACCCCTAGTTCATGGACACGGTCGATATTCTGAAATCGATTTCACATCCAACCAATAGGAAACAAGAATGTCCCACAACAATCTAATGTTGCTTACGTTTATGTTGGACATTGTGAATACTTCAGTTTATCTCTTGAAGTTTATGTTTATGCATTATGCTTATGTTTATGTGTGTATTGTGAATGAGCCATAAGGCCGAAGGGCACATGCTGACTTAACTTGAAGGGTCGCGGGTTCGAATCCTGCCCGGGCATGGACGTTTAGGCATGTCGTTAGTACGTGTTCTCCCACCGTTATCCCAAGGTTACAGTGGTCGCTATATGACTGAGCAGTTGAAAGGCAACCTAAAAAAAAATAAAAAACAAATTGGACGGAGCGGGTTGCTTTCCACGGGTCACTAGTTCGATATCCGAAGATCGAAGGACCGTGGACGTGGCGGTTACCTTTGCTTGTAGTGGACTGTATTATTGGTTATTGAAAGTAGGTAGGCAATCCACTCAGTCCCTTTCGACGCTCGTTAGAATTTTGTAATAATGTGGATTATCATGGAAACACACTTCTCACCTTGCAGAATGATGTTTAATTACCTTGGAGTTGTCACAATTGTTCTTTACAATAAAATACACGTAAGTTATTGTTCTCAATGTGAGAATACAGGAATTTTCCATCTTGAATCACAATACATTAATTAGTTCAATACATACACAATGCTGAACTATAACAAATTGAAACAATGTGGCTTTCACTTGGCACAACTTAAGCACAGAATATTACTTTCTGCATAAGAATTTACGTGATGTTTTAACACGGAGCCCGAGACATACTTCTCGCACTGGCTGCTTCTCAGCGAGTGATTTATACACAATGCTGAACTACAACAAATTAAAATAATGTGGCTTTTCACTTGGCCACAACATAAGCACAGAATATTACTTTCTGTATAGGAATTTACGTGATCTTTTAACACGGAGCTCGAGACATGCTTCTAGCAAGGGTGCTACTCAGCGACTGGTTTCTGTTCGGTTTGCGAGTTCTGTCGGGCACGCGAAGAGGGATTTGAACTGATTTGAACTGGCCAATTAGCGACTGCTTTTCCAGCGGTTGCAGTATGGCGAGTGGGGTGAATTTGAACAGTCCAATAGGCAACTGCTAGAATTCGAATATGTTCTAGAAGGTTTGGGTCACGCGGCGCGGTGGTGCCGCTCGGCATATGGAATCTTCCATGCCGCGCTTCCGTGTTGCCGCTTAGGGCGTAGGAAGCGTTTTATATTTATACGTCCCTTTCTGCTTTTGCGTGTGGGCCCGAAAACAAATACTGAAAAATATTTGATCCTATCCGTTTGCGAACAACAAATATTATGCCATTTTAGAATACTTCGTTTTAAACATTCCAACACGTCGGAGCCACAGCTCACATTTCACGGCGTTCTCTATCAGTTTGGATATAGTAGTTTCCTGGACGTCTTCTCTCTTTGCAACGAGACATCAGGTCGCCCCTAAAATCACCCAATTTATCACATTTTTTGGGGGGGACACTTAAACACGCAAGTGCAAACATTACCCCATAACCCCTCTAGTACTTACGAAGTCAATCTCCCAGACAGCGGCTGCCATTCAACAGAAAATGACCCAAAGAACTATGGACAACTTTTCGGAAAGGTTTTGTTTCAACTACATCTGCGCATATACTTAGTATTTCGCCATTACGGATAAAACACTTTCAGTTTCCTTCAAAAGTGGATTGTAAATTTATTTTTGTGGGTTGTGAAAGGAATCACTGAAAGAAGGAGTCCATGTCACGCACACTTGTTTGATAATGGGAGTGGCAAAAGTATTACAGGTAAGATTAATGTTCTTTTTTATTTCTAAATAGTATCTTTTAAAACTGACAAATGTAGTTTTCTTAATTAAAATAGTGATGAGTGTAGTTGTTTATTATCTTTAACTATTAATTATCATTAGTCATGTATTAATAGTGATAAATATAATTTTCTTTTTTCAAGTGGTGTTTGTTGAAACAATTATCAACTAATACAAATTACAAGAAGCCTTGGCCACACCCAAACAGAACTGCAAGAGACAGTTTCCTCTGAATGGAGATGACAGTGAAATACATTTTGTTCATTAGGGGCAAGTTTAATTTTTGCACGGATTTAATCATAATTGACAATGCTTCATTTGTAGGAGATGGAAGAAAATATTTCATCAAGATGGAAAAAATGATTTGGTGGTAAGCAACTATTAAAGATTAATGGTCGAATTTGAAACATAAATTATTTTAACAATATTTTTTTTTAATAGACGTGGTTACAACAAGGAATGGTGCCACCAAATAATGCCACTGTGTATTCTTGAGACAACTATGCATGTTTAAGTAGTCAATTACAAACATTTGCTCTCATATATAATTTGCATTTTCAAAATGTTGAATGAAGAAAATGTGTTTGAGGTGGATTGTTTTCTTTTTCCTAGATATATTGTTGACGAGCCTTTAGAAGATGAGGTACATCAAGTATTATGCCTTCCTCCATACTACTACGCCTAACTTTTTTAAAAGAATATTTAACTTATGAAAAGCAACATTTGCATCTTCTTGATATTTAATATAAGGGCTTAATTATAGTTACAAACACTTGAAACAAATAATAGTTTTAAAAATTAATTGATATAAATTAAATTATTATTATTATTATTAATTTATTATTTTCAATATTTCAGTAATTTTAATTGTAATATGGAATCTAATATCATCTAATTTTCGTTTTTGACACATATCCTCTTAGGTGATTCCTTAAAAGTGGAACAATTATATGTAGCACTCAGAAAGAATAAAAAAAGAATATTGGAGGAAAAAAATCCATGATGTTCCATAAGTTGAAACTGTAATAAATTTGGAGGACAGTTCTAGAGAAGAGGATGACAATGACATAAAGAGAAAATAGGTATGATATTAATTACACCAATATTTCTTATATTTCAAAAAGTTTTATCATGCCAGTAATTCATCATTTATTAACAAAAAAGTGGAATTAACGATTTATTTATGTCATGCATTTACAGAAGAATGCACTATGCATTGCATCTGAACTGTCAGATCAGTCTATTTGCAAAAACGTTTAATGTGATGCATAACCTAGTATGGTTTCAGGTAAGGCATTAACCTTACGATGAGTGGCTAATGTATTGCTAGAAGTAGATGCATGATTAATGTAATAATAACTATTCGTTCTCCAGCATTTGAAATGTGTCTGAACTAGCACCTCTTAATCTTTTATTGCAACAAGTTTTGTTGACACAATTGGTGACACACACATGATAATATTTTTCTTTAATCGTCAATAGAAATGATTGATTTTGTAATATCCTAAACATAGTTTCTTTATCTCCGGACATTTGTTTTAACCCTTCAGAAGAAAATTTGACATTATTTCTAAACTGTTTTTGAGCAAGTGACACTGTTTCTCTCTTTAAATCCCACATCCATTTTGAATTTCTGTAATACAATACACTAATTTTTGAATGCTGAAAATAACCGCTTTCTTACCTTGTATTTTTTCACAGTTCCTATAAGCACAGCAAGAGTGTGTTTTTAACTGGTGTAATAAGTATATTAATCTTGCACTGCTTGGCTGCCTATTGGGAATTATTTGGCATGCATTTGTAATGGAAACTGGTGTATGAAATAAGTTTCATTTGAATTATTTAACAAGTGAATTAGAGGGTTAACTGGTATAATTACTGCATTTGGAATTTATAGTAATGTAGTTACAATAACGAAGTAGAAAATTCAATATTATTGTACAACTATATATTTACTGTGCCATTTATGTTGATTATTATATTCCTGATTCAATAAATAACTTAAAAAATCAAAAGGTTTATGTATTACCGTAAATATTTTTCATTTGTGCTTGACATTTCTTAATGACTCTTTTGTTCGCACTTATTCATAATGGTAACTCTTAATTAACTTAATTGTTCACTTAGTTAATATAAGTTTATAGATGATTTGTTTTTAAATTCTAACGAAAAACGAGGCTTATATTAGTGCACAGTGAACAGTCTCTCAACCGCGTGAAGAGTGTGGGTAACAAAACAAAAGCGAGAGAGTTGATCGGAGTAATAGTTTCATAAGTTGGCTATTCCGACAGGTAATTGTTTATGCTGCCGTATTGCCAATCTAGTACGGCCTAATACGTGGCCTGGACTTAAAGACGAATTATACTCTGGGTTCAGCATAGAAACCTTGTGTAGTTATTATGATTTGTAAGTACCACGGATCGTAGCTGGAGGAAAGAAGCAAATGTGTACTTCTGTTCTGAGAATTTAATTTTTCCCGGCTATTGAAACAAAACTAAAAATAAAGCAAGTGCTCATAGCAGCAACATGCACTATTCCGCCTACATCGTTCCAAGATGACAAATGGAAATTACGTTTTTGGTAAATCACGCGAAAGTTTGAGTTACGAATTCAATTTACCTCCAAGTATATATCTCTAAAGCAGGGTTATCCAACTTGCACCCCAGCCGACAAACTCTACACCGACGGTCTCCCGGAATATGTGGTAGTGTAGCATGTTAGTGCAAGTGTGTGTGTGTAAGGAGAGGATAGGACAAGGAAGAGGAAGGATGATCGCGCGCGGTCCGTGGCCCGTTTTGTAGGTACTGCCCGGCATTCGCCTGGTGCTGATCGGAGAAACCACGGAAACTACCGATCAGAACAGCCGGTTAAATTTCCTCCAGACAGCGACTGAATTCGATCTGTGAAAAGCTGTGTCGAAAATCCAGCCGCCGTCAGGACTCGAACCTAGACCTCCGGTCAGAGCGCTGCAGTGACATCAGTTGATGCACTGAGCTACCGCTACCAGTGGGAGAGGGGAATGAACCATACCTGATATCAGACCGTACCATGCATAATGCAGTGAAACACTTTGGGATTTATTTAGTGAAAAAAGTAAAAAACTGTGTGCGACGTATGAGGGAGAAAAATCATCTGCGCACCCTTTCTTGAGTTTCAGAATCCCTTCCCATCAATTTAACTATTAATAGTTGAAAGATGAAAAATAATAGTAATATAATAATAATAATAATAATAATAATAATAATAATAATAATAATAATAATACATTTAAGAAAGCGAGAGATTGACATTTCAAAAAACTAGATATTTTCGTTTCCGAGGTATAGAAAACTTATTTTCAACGGTAAACGAACTGCAGATTTGATTTTTTTGTACTGCTAACTAAATAGAAACTCACCCTAAGCTCTACTACCACTACAAGCAACAGGAAAGCTCAACAAAACGTGCGCGTAGTGAAGCTACATTTACGGGATGATTTTGAATTTCTGAATTTATTGGAAAACAACCCTTAAATCTAAACTTAACCTATTTTTATAATAAAAGGTCTTTCAACTATTAATAGTTAAATTGTTGGGAAGGGATTCTGAAACTCAAGAAAACCTGCGCAGATGATTTCTCCCCCATACGTCACATACAGGTTTAACTGTTTTTTGACTAAATAAATATCTAAAAAGATGTTTACACCGGCAGGATGCATGCGCTAGGCGCACAATGTTCTCGCCCGACAAGAATGAAAGAGACTTTCACTTTTGACTTACAATCTTTTGCGTGCCAAAATAAATGCCACCACGGGCCGCCAATTGGACAACCCTGCTTTTAAGATATTATGATAACCCTGCTCTAAGATAAATTGAATGGTAAGTGAAGCGAATGCACGCGTTCTTTATTCGAATGGGCGTAGGAACAATACGAGTTCATCAGATTTGAACAATGTGTTCAGTGTTCCTATACATTAAGAAATGTTTTGTGAGCATTTTTAAACACTTTTTAAAAAAATTGTTAATTTATCTTCAGGAATAAAAAAGACCAAACAAATTTAAATAGCTACGATAATTTCAACTTTACCCTTCGTACAAGGTGTTTACGACACATTGAATTACATTTTTTGGCGAAGACTTTCTTAGCTTTGATGTAGCCAGGTATGAAAACAATCGAGTTGCATATCAGATGATCTCCCGTGGTTACATTTTGTGACGATGCGCAGAAAAAGGTCCAAGAGAAATTCGAACCTGTGGCGAAGCACAGTCCAACGCGGCGGTTAGCATCTCCTTCCAGAACGTTACGTGGAAGAAGTTACGTTAACTAAGAGGGGTCATATCTTCTGAACTAGATAAGTATGAATCGTTTGTGAATTGTAAACAAAAATGTATATTGTAGGCAAAAATATGAATAAAATTGTTTGTCAACTAAAAACGTTCCAATTTTTTATTTATCCCCAATTATTATTATTATTATTATTATTATTATTATTATTATTATTAAACTTCTTAATTACTCCTTCTCAAGAAATGTCCTCCTCAAGACACAACTTTTCTCCTCAAGACACAACAAGAAACATTCCTCCTCAAGACACAACTTTTCTGTACAACAATATAGAGTTGCTACAATGAAGAATTTCCTCATACAGGGTTCTACCATCTTTCATGTAGTCCTTCATTAATGATGAGTTTGGCGATGTCTTTACTTCCTTGGTCTTTCATCAACCTCATTCAAAACCCAAGAACTTTCTGGCGATGCTTGCCGTACCCAATAAAGCGCCTTTCTGCATAGTTCTGAGATGTTTTTCTTGTGGCTTCAGACATTTCCCAGCCTTCTGCCAATCCTTCGTAACTACACCTTTTGCTGATAATATGACAGGTACAATCTCCACTCCCTGCAATGTGTACATATTCTTCAACTCAACAGCTAGTGTCTAGTATTTTCGTTTTTTCTCAGCAACAGTTGACACTAGATTGTCGTCTGTAGGAACTGCAACATCAATAATCATAGCTGTTCTCGCTATTTTATCAAATAAAACTATGTCGGATCTGATTGCTTCAACGGTCCTGTCGGTTATAATTGTGCTGTCCCACAGTATTCGTGCTAGATTATTACCGATAACTTGCTCAGGATTAATAATGCATATATATTGGATAGATTCATCGGTAGTTTTATATAATCAGCATTTGCCATCAATCTTTTGGCCCACAACATATTTTTGATAGGCTCTGTTTTTAATAACGTGGTCTTGTATGGAGAATAGGAATCCCTCTGTTTCACCATGCAGACCCGCCAGTCGCCCTTGTACTTTTAGTACTGCAGGTTTAACCTGCATAACGTTTGAGGATGTTAGGAATCGTCTATTTTAGTCTTTTCCGGATACAACCCACTTCTATGACCCTCTGTACAATTAATGTAATGCGAGTGTCTAGATGGTCTTATTATGACTTCCGAAGTGGGGTGACGTTAGCATGGCAAGCGTCATGCTTCAGAAGGGTATTTTCTACGCAATATGGACGAGGCGGGTTGCCTTTGCTTGGAGTGGACTGTATTATTGGTTGTTGAACGTTGGTAGGCAATCCACTCAGTCCCTTTCGACGCTCGTTAGGAATTTTGTAATGATGTGGGTTATCATGGAAACACACTTCTCACTTTGCAGAATGATGTTTAATAACCCTTGAGTTGTCACAATTGTTCTTCACAATAAAAATACACTAAGTTACTGTTCTCAATGTGAGAATACAGGAACCTTCCATCTTGGATCACGAAGTGCGAGAACATATGCTCGCCTGGCAACTTACTTGCAACTTCGTGTGAAATACATTGATTAGTTCAATTCATACACAATGCTGAACTACAACAAATTGAAACAATGTGGCTTTTCACTTGGCCACAACATAAGCACAGAATATTACTTTCTGTATAAGAATTTAAGTGATCTTTTAACACGGAGCCGAGACATACTTCTGCAAGGCTGCATCTCAGCGACTTTGAACGCGGCGAAGAGGGTGTATTTGTACAGAGAACAGTCCAATTGGCAACTGCTGGAATTTAAAAATGTTCTGGAAGGCTTTAGAAGGTTCGGGTGGCCGAGGCGAATTATCACGCGGCGCGGTGGTGCCGCTCGGCTTATGGAACTTTCCATGCCGCGCTTCCGGTGTTGCCGCCTAGGGCGTAGGAAGTGCTTTATCCCAATATTTACTGTTAATAAAGTCAGTAAATAATGGTTCTTATTTGGAAATCAGGCTGAGTGGAACTAGTTTCGCCCTGAATAGTTCATGACCTCAGGACCAATCCTGAGGCACACTGAGATGTGAACCCGGGTCCCTCAGTTTAGCAAACGTATGTTCTAAATATTTAAAAAATACGTTTGAAAATTGCCAAAGACTTGAGGGAATCGTTTTGCAAGGGGCGTTGTATCTGGCGGCAGGTGGTGGTGCGTCTGTCGGAGCACGCGAGCATCCGGCGGCTGGTGATCTCCACGGCGCACCTGGTGGGCGGCAGCATGGCGGCGCCGGCGTTGGACGCGGACGACGGCGCGGACAGGCAGAGCAGCGCCGCCACCGCCAGCAGCGAAGACACGCAGGTGCGGTGCCGCTCTGGAGTTGTGTTTATAACTTAACGTATAAAGGGATTCGTAGGCTTCCGCGGCCGGAGTCATTGTATTCTTGGCTCTTCGGGATTAGCCGCGTCTTGGTCGATGGAGCTGACGTTTCAGCCATCTTGTTGTGGTCTTGAACAGCAGTATAGCTCTGAAGAAAGTCACAACAAGATGGCTGAAACGTCAGTTCTATCGACCAAGACGCTACTCATCCCGGATAGCCGGGATACAATACCGTATACATGAGAGACATCGATCGGAAATATTACGTTCATTTGGACATTGTCGTCAATCGACATCAGACCCAACAGTTACAAAATTTGTCGTTAATGAAGTTTACAAGTTAGAGTTTTATAAATTGTGTGTTTATCTAAGTACGTATCCATCTATGTACTTTGGCGCAATAACCTCTGACGAAGCCTGGGTCTACCAGCGGCGATCCGCCCTTGCGGCCATGAGTTACGTGGTACGTGTCGTTAGCATGTAGGCATCCTTACGCCGTATTCTGATCTTCTCTAACTGAAAGTGAGTTTTATCATCGCCACACAGCAACATATACTAGTACATTGCAAGAAAAACGCACATAATCTTGCCCGACAGGGATCCACCCCGGGATCGCGTCATGGAAAGCGAGCACGCTCACCAGTGAGCTATCCGCAAAGGCGTTTATTTAAGTACGTGAGTTAAAAAACGACTAGTTTTTTAGTCTATTGAGCTTTCTCAATATAATCTGCACGATCTAATGAAATAATCAGTCTTAGTGAATGCCACTCGTACTTTGGAAAGTCTTATATGTAATACAGGAATCTTGGAAATACATGAATCTGAGAAAAGGGGCCGCCGCCGGGCCAGGAGCCCTGTACCGAATCCTGAGATTGGCCAGCGAGCAGAATAGGAAAAAAGCGATACTTTTTGGAGGATACCAAATGTATAGTTCAACGCTATTGATGTTCATTTCACGGGTGGAATAGTGAGACGAATTCGCTGGTCGCGTTGCGACTCAGGAATTTTTTTCCCTCGAGCCTTTCCACAGTGGCATATCTTATGCGACCGGCGTCGATGCAGCAGGGGCCACCGCCGGGCCAGGAGCTCTGTATGGCACTCTGTGAATTGCCAGCAAGGAGGAGGTGGTAAAAAAGTGATAATTTTTGGAGGATAGAATAACGGGATTGGTGCATCCCAAATGTATAGTTCAACGCTATTGGAATACATTTCACGGGGGGAATAGTCAAAGAAAATCGCTCGTCGCATTACGGCTCATGATTTTTTCTCCATCACTTACTTCCACAATAGCGTGACGTATCCGAAAGGCTGCGGAGCTTCAGAGACCGCCGCGGGAGTAGCCTTGTATTGCACCTCGTGATTGGTCAGCAAAGAGGAGTGGTAAAAAAGCAATAATTTTTGGGGGATATCTAATTGGTGCGTACCAAATGTATAGTTCAACGCTATTGGCGTAAATGTCGTGGATGGAAGAGTGAGAGAAATTTGCTGGTGAACTGTTCGCCCCAGTGGCACGCGTGGGTGCAGCAGGGGCCGCCGCCTGGCCAGGAGCCCGGGCCGGACATCGCGGTGCGCACGTCGTCGCGCGCCATGGAGCTGCGCCTGCCCGTGGGCTGCCGCCACCGGCCGCACGAGGCGTCGCGCTTCTTCCGCCTGCGCCTGGCCGACGCGCACACGCTGGCGCTCGCCCTGGAGGACGACCCGGCGCACGCGCGCGCGCCCGCGACCACGCCCACCGCCCGCGCCGGCGCTCGCGCTCCCCGGCGCGCTCCCGCTCGCGCTCGCACCCGCCGCCCCTCGACACCACGCACTACTGCATGCAGGTGTTCGTGCCGCCGCCCGTGCAGCAGTGGGCGGAGGTAGGAACACGATACAATCGTTCACGGGTGGTAAAGGTTTAGTCGTTCAAAGGTTGGTGTAGTAATGCAATATATATATATATATATATATATATATATATATATATATATATATATATATATATATATATATATATAACAAAGAAAAGAGAGTACATAATGGCAGTGACGCACCATGGGGAGAGGGCGCATAAGGCTTCAGATGCCGAAGATACGTTAAAAAAAAAGATTAAAAATTTTCTGTACTAACGAAAGTTATTCAATATATTAATTGTTTACGTTGTAGATATTAGCTAGAAATCAATAACAAATAATACATTTTATATTCAGCATAAATGAAAAATGCTTAATAAGAAACACTATAGTTATAGTATATACTAATATTAAACTGTACTCAATACGAAACCAACGTAGATTCTAAAGCTGTTTGAAATTTCTTATTGTATATCTAAAATATTGTGGTCCAAATTTAAAATATTTCTATTATGAACTTCATAGATTTTCAAACGGGTTTGAATACAATTTTTTTTTGTCATGAATCAAATGCATATTCAAACATTCATGTTGCATGTAGTACAATGTAACATGTGTGTTTCACAAATTATTTTGACACATTATTTTATTATTCACTTTCACATAACAATTTTCATTAACATTGTAGATTGTTGAGAACATATTATATTCTTTTTGTTTTTTAGCTCTTTATTATTACACAAACTTTGATATAATAGGGTCGGGTGACGATAGTGATAACCATCATTCTACAAAGACAAAATAATGATCATAGAATGTCTCCAAAAACAAATATTATGATTGAAACGCTGTCGAAAACCTTTCATGTTCCTGTGACTTACAAAATTTACAGAAATAAGAGTTGACACTACCTTGCCGCTACTCCTTCATACTTGGAATACAATAAAAATTAACCTAGATAGACTGGTAGTTACTCATTTGCACGTGAACTCTTCAGTGAAACACTAGAGCGAAATGGCATTTTCTATCTAGTATGTCCACAAGGTACAGGGAATTATACCATAACAATTTTGATTATTTTGGTGATTAAATCGTGATCGTTGTGGTTTACCTCTTTTTATGGCACCGACGATGGAAGGGTGGTTGCGCCGGGCATTACGCCACGACGCCCCTCCTTAGTTAATCGGAGCCAAGGTACTAATTAATGACACTGATATTGGTGTCGGAAGATATGACTATCTCCTATTTTCATTCCTTCCAAATCCCTCCCCCACCTATGGTGAGTGACCGGGAGAAGTGGCTCAGGCCATCAACTGATGTCACTACAGTACCTCTGACTGGGAGGACCTAGATTCGAGTTCCAACAGTAGCAGGATTTCCGACACTAGCTAGATAGCGACTAGGTTGAATTCAGCCGCTGTCTGGCCGGCTGCTCTGATCGGTAATTTTCCGTGGTTTCTCCTATCAATACCTGGCAAATGTCGGAACAGAACCCTAAAAAATGGGCCGCGGACCGCGCGCGATCTTTCCTTCCCATTCCTTGTCCTATCCTCACTCCTTACTTATTCCCCTTACACACACACACACACACTCGCATACACTACACTCCCACACATGTCAAAGAGACCGTTCGGGAGCTTAGAGCTTGTTTCACCTGGGGCAATGCCCCGCTGGTGGGAGATAGCTAAATGAGGGAAAGCCTGACTAGGTCGGTGCCGGATCTCCCCATTCAGCGTGGGGAAGATTACCGCCACCTCTCGAGGCAAAACATGTACTACACTTACGGACTAATGACCTTAGCAGTTGACATGCCTAGAATCACTAATGAGTGAATAAAAAACTAGCGAGCGAACCAAACGACCAGCTGCGGCGAGCGCGCCCCCCGACGACGACGACGCCAGCTGGAGCGACCTCACCGAGGACGACCGCTGCAGCCTCGCGTCCCAGCACGAGCCCCAGGCGCAGCCCCAGCCCCAGCCGCAGCCGCAGCCCCAGCCCCAGCCGCTGCACCGGGAGGAGGAAGAGGAGGAGGAGGACCCGCCCACCACCCGTCCTCCACACCGTCCTCCACCTCCACCTCGTCCGTGTCCCGTGAGCCATCCGTGGTGTCGGTGGCGGCGACGCACGTGCCGCTCTCGCTGCCCGGAGCCTTCGCCCGCGAGCGCACGCACGACTGGCTCCTCAATAAAGGTCGGGGCCCGAAACAACACGCAGGGCATTTTCATTTTCTAGTTATTGGAATAACAAGGGGAATAGATGAGTACTTCAGTACTTTTACATATGTAACTTTTGGCGACTTAAATTTACCTTATAAATTAACCTAATTCTAAATCTAACTACTTATTCTATAACTCGAGATGAATGTTCAAAAATACTTGAATCGGATACGGTTTTTAATTCCTGTCCAGGAATGTATGATTTGGGCTAGGTTAAATTAGGAAACATGTTCGATTTGATTGGTTCAGTAGTGGAATGTGCTGGTCGTCTTGGTAATTAATGGAAATATATATGGAATACTTAATTATTTGTGCAACTGTAAATTTGAAATGAACAATGGGCCTTTGTAATTGTTCTGAGGTATTTATTTTGAATGATTTGGATTTTGTTTAGTTAGTTCTCTAAGCATTTGACCAGATAAATCATTATGGGCCGGATAATATGTTTGTAAGGGCTATTGCATTGTTCAGAGAAAGTTTACTTTTGGCATTAATGAGTGGTTTTAGTCGGAGGATCCTTACTTTTACATGGTGAGTTTTTGCATTTATATGGTCTTTCCGTTGTAGCTTTGTATCAATATTTAGTCCAAAGCATTTTATCTTTAGTAGGGTGGAGTCCAACGAATTAATGAGATACAGATTTGGAAAGAGAAAGATAACATTTGTGTGAGAGAAAATATTTTTGCATTTGATTTTGATGCATTGAGCTTAACACGCAGGGCAATGTGCTAATCTCGCCTTTACTTCTCCATCATCTTGTTGGTTCTTCATCAGCATCAATATTGACTTTCTATGTCTGATTAACCTCCCGGTTATCAGCTGACTTTCCCTACCCTCAGCAAAATCTTTTTATCCTCTAGGAATCTTTACTCTAGTCAAACTTTAACTCCGCTGTAGCTCGTAAGCCCATTGCAATTGACAGTCTAATTTTACCTCAGAGGCAGTATTGTCGTTGTCTCTGCAGCGATTCCGACAGGAGATCCTAGGGTTTGAATCCCGACGGTGACAAATTTTCGACTCTAGCTATAAAGCAAGGTCGGATTCAATTGCTATGTGGAGGAGAATTCCATCGTCCGACTGCTCTGATCGGTAGTTCCTTGATTTCTCTGATCAAGACAGATGAATGCTTTAATGGTACCTTGACAAACGGACCGCAGACCGCCCACGTTCTTTCCTTCCTTCCGTTCTTTGTCCTCGCCTCTTCCCTTACTTACAGGCATGTTTACATCCATTACACCACCATCCATGACAGGAGACAAGTCGGGAACTTCGAGCGTGCCACAGCTGGGGCGGTGCCCCGCTGGGAGAGATATCTCGTTGGGGGAACCTCCGCAAGACGATATGGATGTGGGCGCCAAATCTCACTATCCAATGGAGAAAAACACCTCTACCGGCCTTTACGCTAATTTCCTCTTCTGTTCTCCTCTGTAGCTCTTAAACCCATTGTGAACGAGAAATGTCTTGTGCTGCTAGTAGCTGGAATGTTCATGGAGCTGCTTGAACCTTGCAACAGGTAGCGAGTTTAGTGACAGCCAGTTTTGTGACCACGCCCATGAATCCATTACTGGCTGCGCTTACCCCACCTCATCACACATGTAACTCACACGCAATTTTTTGAGCATGGAGAGGATTGGGAAGGAAAATTTGTTTTTGAAAGTGCTGCATAATGGTTGATTTCGGCTCCACCATGCCACAATTCCAAGCATAACAACCGTCCAGAAGGGGAGATTTGAACGCGAACACCCAGCAAATCGCGTGTCATTCGCGACGTGTGACATAAAACAGACGCTTACATGTTGAAAGTTTTGAGAGCACTTAATCTATGCAACTGCAAAATTGTTGTATTTCGTTAATTTTCTCAGAGTACCCTCAAAAGTAAACACTTTTGTACCGTGTAACTGTGAACTTTTTATAACTGAGTTGCAGTCATTTTTGGCGGAAAGATCTTCTTAGAAGTTTTTCTTTCTCTTGTTCCAGTGTTGTCATGGCATGCAAGTTTTCTTTAAATACAATTGTTGTAAAGAGTAATTTCTAGATAGGACCATGTTTCTGTTGCTTTAGAATAGGACGTTAAACCATAGGTTACAGTACCATTTAAGTAATCCAAATATATATATATATAAATATATATATATATATATATATATCAAATAGTACATTCAATTTACATAAGTTGTAGTACACAGTAGCAATAAAATGTGATCATTTATATACGAGAACAAAAGATAATGACGCAATATGCACACAATTGCGTTTTATAACTTTCATTTATCAGTTATTTTTTGTACGACTTGTACTTTTTAATTTAATATTAACTAAATTATAGTGAAAAGATGACAGAATTCTGGCCATTTAACAAGTTGTTTTCAGACCTTTCGTGATATTCAGTATCGTCGAGTTTCTTGATTCTGATACAGTCATTTGGGGTGGCACTAAATAAATGATTGCGTTTATATTCTCAGTTGCAATAACCAGTAGTCAATTCTCTCGTTTAGGTAGCTTACAAGCATTATTGGGCTTCCATTATTGGTTAAGGTAACTGAAAACGCCCACATTTAATTTAACAAACATTTATTAAAGAGGTACATGGTGCAAAGACACCCTCCTTGGTGCAAAGTCACCGCAAATGACTGTATATCTGTTATTTCTGAATGGCCATGTGCTCGCGGCGTGCGCAGGCATGTCGGAGGGCGTGGCAGGCGCGGCGTGCGAGGCCGGGGCGCGCGCGGGGGGCGAGCCGCAGGCGTCGCTGGGCGGCGAGGGCGACGACGCGCTGTCGCTGCGCACGCGGCTGCGGCCGATGCCCGACGCGCAGCTGTCGGCGCGCACGTCGTCGCTGGCGGTGATGGTGAGCGCGTCGGTGGCCGACACGACGACGCTGCGCAGCGACGACTCGCTGGCCGACGTGCCGTCCCTGCGCGACGAGGACGCGGCGTCGCGGGCGTCGCTGCCCGGCGTCGTGCTCACGCCCATCGGCCCCGCCCACACGCCGCCGCCCGCCCCCGCGCCCGCGCCCGCTCCACCCGCGCTTCCCGCGCGACGGGTCGGGGTCGGAGCTGTGCCTGGAGATCGTGACGTACGGTGAATACCCGTACTCGGAGACGTCGGACGAAGACGACGGGCGGCGCTCGCCGTTCGCGGCGTCCGCGGGCTCGCAGTCGCGCGCCGCCCGCTGCCCGTCGCGCGCCGAGTGCGAGCGCTGGGGGCCTTCCCCCCCCCCCCCCCCGGCCCCCGTCTCGCCCGACTTCGCTTTCGAGGTGAGAGGCTGCCGTACGTGCCTTTCACCCTGGGCTGTAAGCAGGAGAATTCTACCGGCTGGCTGCTTTGATCGTGCTTTTTTAGACGAACACACGGCAAATGTCGCAGTAAAACCCTAACAAAAGAGCCACGGACTGCGCGCGATCCTTCCTTACTCTTCCGTGGCTTATCCTCAACACTTAATTACACACAGTAAGATACATACAGGGAGACCAGGCGAAAGCTTAGAGTTTGTCCGAGCTGGGGAGGTCCTCCGCTGATGGGAGATAAACTGGTTGGCGAAAATCCACGTAAGCCGACGGGTAGGTCGGCGCTGAATCTCGCCAGCCCGCGGGAGAAGATAACCGCCATCTTCCAAGATAAAACACTAAAATTACGGGACGATTGACTTCAGTAGTTGTCTCGCCCGAAATCACGAATCAATAAATCAAATGCACCCTGGGACCAGGTACAAAAAAGGGGTGTGGGTCCTTATAAGAAAACTACCGAAATTTTCAAGTGTACATGATTATTTCTTATTATTATATTGAAGGCTTACGTGTATTTAGATTAGTTTATCCTTCGGCGTTCGAGTGTTCACAACGATCGGTATCGCTTTCCTCAATTTTCGGTTTGATGTGCTTTGTGTCACCTCTGAAACAGTCGGTGGATGTTACGCCACATTTTGTGTCAGAACGCGACATTATACACTGTGAATACATTATACTCTGAAAATACATTAATATGTAAAGTTGAAAAATGAAAGGTAAGATATGAAAATTAAATTAACATACTTAAGATCATAAAAGAAATATGGGTTGATCTTCACCGGCTTTCTTGAGATTCATGGGCCCCGGAGAGAAGAACTGACTGCACTCCCCTTTCCTGGGGCTGCTTGCACCAACACCAGAAAATGATCGCGTGAACAAAACTCAAATAAAGTTTTCCACACTCATGGTACCGAAACGAGGCGAACGTCAAAAATGTGTAAAAGAGGAACACTCGTATTCAAATACTAAAAAATAATGGTAAGTGCCGTCCCAGGCAGTCGAAGCTACTAAAGCGCCTCAGCCATAGTGCTCCGCACGAAGCGTTACGATTTTAAGTAGCAACGTTATGCACTAACAGTCACGTGACGGACCTTGAAGTCATAACGTCTTATCGACGACCTTATACCCTCATAAATAGTGCACACCTGTAGGAATCTTTACTGTCACCTAACAAACGGCAAAATGGCCACCCAAACACAGGAAATGTATTTCACCAACTCTAATAAACCGATTCCCGTATGTAAGGCAGTTACAGTTATTCCTTACCAACTCCACAACGCTCGCAAGAATTAATGAAAAATGTTCGAGAGGTGACGGGTAAGAAGTTGGCGAAAAAGAAGTTGAAATCATACCTTCGGGTTAGGTTATGTCTTATGCTCGTAAACGAACTCTGTCTAAATATATTCCTTACCTTTTCAAGAAAAGTCGATTCAAATTTCGAGATTGCGTGCTCATGGCGGTGGGCCATAAAATTTAAAACTCCGTGCACAATGTAGATTTGTTATACTATAGTCTCGTATCGTGGTTTAAATGTCTCACCACCTAGTATACACTCTTTGATATATTATGCAACTTCTTTGTTCAACGCTTGAAATGCTTCTTTTGTTATAACATAACGCTATGTCTTATCAATTGCTAAAACTCTTCTGAACGTTGCGCATTACGACCGTATAAAGTCGTTAATCACGTGATCAATAGAGTTTAAGGATGTCTCCTAACGCCTGGTGCTAAATCTCCCTAATGTGAACATGTTTCTACTGTGGTTTTCACAATTTTCCCTTAAGAAACAGCAAATTGCTATACTGATGGAGGACTTTACTTTGCATAGGTTTGTAAAGATAATTCATTCACTCTCAAATTATTTTTTTTACGATATGAATATTCTTTTAAGTGCATATCGCTCATGGGCTGCAATAATGACACAACTAAAAGAATCAAATCTTGTGATAAATGAGTTTGAAGTTTTCAATTTGTATTGAAATGCATAATTTACTCTTCTGCCACTTGTTGGTGAAATATTGTACTGTATGGTAGGCTGCCGATTTTGCTGGAAGGTAGATCAATCTCCGATTCTGGAGAATGCGTAAAATCAAATTAAGTGTTTTTTGAGTTGTGCCACTATTGCAGCCCTCGAGTGATATGTCAGTGAATTAGTACATATTCGTTTTTCTTACAACGTAGTCCTAGTATTGAAAAAAATGTTTATATTTATTGCTTTGTACAAAAAATTATTTCAAGTAACTTTTTCACGGTCATAAGAAAATAAAATTTTAATACATTTGATAAAAAAGAACAAAGGGAACCCCCGGATAAGATAGTAAAAATTACCCCGCAACCAAATGCCATATGAGAGGTTACATTATAATGTTAACAAAAAAATAATATTTTTGAAAGGTTCCTTAGCTCCCGTCCCACCACCCACACACTTTACACCAAAAACAGTATTTTAATTTTTTAACTTAACACTATTTTAGAAAAAATATGGTAAATAAGAAGACAATTTATACTATTAAAAATATTTTTTGATATTTTCTCAGATTCAAAATCAAACACAAAAACATACTTTTGAAAAAATAACACAAAATAATTTTTATTGTGTCTTTTTATTGTCTTTAACAAAAAAATTGATTTTTGGAAATATTCTTTTCCTGTGCATTAATTATTCAGAAATATTTTGGTGAAAAAATTTCGATATCTGCAATAGTTTTGTTGTTTGTTGAATGATGTTTGTTCATATGTTTTTTGTGTTAAGACCATACATTGCTGTAATTACACCTTCATCCTGCAAGGTCTCCCGTCTCACACTCTTCTCTCCATAAAACAGTATCGACTCCTCGAAGGCCACCTTCCTCCAACGGCGACTGTCGCAAAGGCTGCCCATTTACTTGAAAATCTCATGCCACAAAATCTAATTTTATACTCAAATTACTATAAAATACTAACATATTATACATAATTTATTCATATTTTCATCATCTATTCATTGCTGGTGAAAAAATATATAGTTCCATTTAAAAATCAAAAATGATTAAATTTCCGGAAAACTAAATATATTATAGACAATTTCTCTACGGCATGTTACTTGCCCCATGATTCTGCATTGTTAAGCGAAAACAGCATTTCGATATCCAGAACCGTTTAGAAGTTATAGGGGTGGTTCCTAGTTGGTGGGACACCCGGTATAATTGAAAATTCATAAAATCAAAATTTGAAGAGCCTTTGACAATTGAAAAAAAGCGCTGATAACATATGTAGCTTGTTCATGAAGGTTACTAACAGCTTGTAAGGTTATGCAGTCATCAGGCCGATGTGACAAAGCACTAATTCAAGAGGCAATGCTCAGTAATGTTTGGAAGCGATTAGTTACAATCGTTGGCGCCCGGCCACCCTTTTTATCTCTCATTGCTGTGCAACTCATGGCGGTACGCTGCGTTGGTCGAGCTGTCATTAATGGCCGTTTAGCCGTTTGATTTCGGTTGGGCGGAAGATATTCTCTACGTTGGAAACTTCGTAAATCCGAGGCGTCCTTCCTTCCGAAAAGTCCGCTTAACGGCTGACGGTGACATTAAGAAACTTATTCGATTCGTTTTCAAAATTACCCTGTCTTGGGTGATGGCACATAAAATTCCGAGCGTTCGAAATACTAATACATGTTATAAATTTAGATCATAGAATTTGTTTTGACCCTAAAGACCAGGAGGTTCTAGGTTCGAGTCCCGACGGCGGCAGGTTTTTCGACTAACTTTTCAGTTAAGCCGAATTCAGTCGCTGTCGGGAGGAGAATTCTAGTGGCCGGCTGCTCTAATTGGTAGTTTTCCGTGGTTTCTCCGATCCACACCAGGCGAATGCCGGAGCAGTACCCTAACAAACGGGCCACGGACCGCGCGTTATCTTACCCTCACCCCCTTATACACCCACTCACACACTTACACTAATATGCACTACACTACCAGACATGCCGGGAGGCTGGTCAGGGACTTCTAACATGTCCCGGCTGGGGCGTTGCCCCCGCTGGTGGGAGATACCTGGTTGAGGAAAAACACGCCAAACTGCACCAATATGAGAGTGGGAATATCTGGCACTTACCTGCATAATGCGAAATTAAGAACAGCAGATATAGGTTTATAGCTGGTTGTTACGAAACATGAAATCCCTGATGTGACTGATGGCGTTGTCTTGTTTCATTAATTATAAGGCTATTTTTAAAGATTTTGCGTGCAATTAGTGTATGGTCCAATGCAATTGATGGCGTCCGTATATCATTTTTTAATGGTGAGCCGGTTGATGCATAATATTGTCCAACTACGAAGCGTAAAGATAGCGAAACCGAGCATCTAACCGGTTGAAGTCACTTTGATAACGTGTGACATACACATGTTTGTTATTCGTTTTGAAATAACAGACTTTCAAAATAAACATTGTTATCACTTTTAAGAAGTTAATTATTATAACACTTAGTGTTCTCTGGTATAACAGTTGAATACACTATCTAATTCTGTACACATTCAGAATTTGTGAGTATATTTGAAGACCATTATTTGTGATCTGATCAATATTCTCCTGCAAGCGGAAGCTGTAAGCTAATCTTTGATGCCTTCAATATCTGGAATTACATCTTCGAAATTTGGGACATGATAACATAGGAATTAGGAAAAAATATTCAGTGGCGCAACCACATCGACCGTCCAGTGGGGTCGAACGCCCTGATCTCACCAACTAATGGGCGACAAACACTGCCACCTTAGGTCTAATATAGTCTCTTCATTTATGGGACGAATTACTGTAGCAGTTGATGTGCCAGAAAAGGTAAATCAAATCGGATTAGGTGGCTCAAAGCATCCATTGGTGTCACTGCAGTGCTTGTGAACAGCAGGTCCTAGGGTTCCAGTCCCGACGGTGGCAGGATTTTCTACACTAGTTAGACAGCTTGGTGGAATTCAGCCACAGTCTTGAGGAATTCTAGCGGTCGGCCGATCTGAACAGTAATTTTGCATGGTTTCTCCGATCAACACCAGGTGAATGCCTGAGCAGTACCGTAATAAATAGGTCACGGACCGCGCGCAATCTTTCCGTCCTCTTCCTTGACCTATTCTCTCCCCTAACGTACACGGATACTTGCATGCACTACAATACCGCACATGTCGTGAGACAAGTCAGGAGCTTGGAGCTTGTCCCGGCTGGGGAGGTGCTCCCTGGTGGGAGATAACCTAGTTGGAGAAAACCCCCACAAGTCGAGGTGTAGGTGGGTGTCGGATATCACATTCAGGGAGGAATGAACACCGCCACCTCCCGTGATAAAAACATACACTACACTTGCAACACTAAGGACCATAATAGTTGTCGCGCCCGGAATCACAAAATAATCAATTAGTCAATGTGCAGGGGAAAAACATAAGAAGTTTATGTAAATTTCGTTTCCTATTAAAGCTAATGTTGACCATTATGTATATTGCAAATATACACAGCCACATCGAGCTATCCCATTCCGAGGATAGTTCGCGCGCGGAAACACTAATCCACGCCCGAAGTGCTGGGGGTCGCGTGGCGTGCGCAGTTCGACGCCGTGGACGGCGTGGTGGAGGCGGCGGGGCTGGTGGCGCGCGCGGGCCTCGCGGAGGGCGGGGACAGCGCGATGGGCGTGGCGCTGGGCCAGGCGTCTGCGCCGGGGAGCGACCCGGGCGAGCGCAACGGCGTGGTGGGCGCCGTCACTTCCGCTGCCTCCGCCGTCGCCCACTGGGTCACCTGGGCCCTCACCAAGCCCTGATCTCCCCCTCGCCTCTCCCTCCTCCGCCTCTTCGGCAGACGCGACCCTCCTCCAAAAAAATCAATAAAAGGAGTTCTGACATGAGTAGTGTTCGGTGTTGTTTTATTGATGGATTCAACGTCAACATTTCAGTTGTCAAAACGCATATATACATATTGCTAATGTTCCTAAAATCTCTTGGAAAAGTAATAAAGCACTGTCGATAACATTGTGTCTTTATTCTGTTCGTGAATGAAAATGTAGAAGTTCCATTTTATAGTTTAGGCAAGATCATAGTGACTTTTTGTACTTGAGTTGGCGACCTTACCATCGGTTCAATAGGTGTCCTTTGGATTTGACCTTTCGAAAATATGCACGAGGTAATATATATGTGAATGTCAGTCATTTTTCATGTATTTGTATTAGAATTATCTTACTGATGATTATCAGTTTAAAAAATAGTAATATCATGAATGTAGTTTGAGAATTCAATAAAAGTTCTTTTTTGCGTCTATTTGCTATATTAGAAAATGAGATTACAAGATAGTTTTTTACAAGACGGATTAGAAATACTTTTACTGTTTCCACTGCCTATATGGACAAAGCAAATAAAAGGATACGTAAATGTCCATCTTTTAAGTAGCATACAATAGTATACAATTGGATGTGTCGAGGTGGTTTCCTCCACGCAATTCTATTATAAACTAATTTGTGTTAATGCTTACTCCAACATTTTCACTTAGGGATAGCGACACAAGTACTGGCCACTTCAAGCACAAAAACAAAAAAAATAGAATTGGAAGTTTCTCACTTGTTTCAACCTTGTCAACGTGCAGTTTACGTACACTTCTAGTGATGTGAATTAAAACGAAGATTATATATTTATCATTGGAATAAAGTAACATGAAGAGGCATTATTTTGGACTTTTTTGGTCACAAAAACGTTCAGATGGCGGACTTAGTTTGGGCATTGCTCAGTTCAGTATCTGACCATCCATATTCTTGTATTTATGAAATGAACACAACTGGAATAAAACCGGTATTTGGAAATAAATTTATAATAAAACAAATTAAAAATTGGTAGGTGTTCGATGAGAGGCATGCTAATTGCCCTTTGAGTTTCACATAACGAATTTAGAGTTGTAGACTAAGACTTTTGAGAAAACTACGTAAATGTTCTTAACTGTGGGCACTGTAACTGTTTTTACCCTAATCTATCAAATGTATTCGCATCTTTTTTTACACGAATAAATCTCGTTGAAACATCCTGATACATACCAGTGAATATAAATATTTTTCGATGAAATTTGAAACGTCAAATGATTTAAGAAATATATCCATTTCATTTTGATTTTTTCAGTTGTGATTGTTTGAAAAAATATTTGCATGTTTAACTTCAATGATTTCAGATTTCTGAAGAGGTTATTTATCACGTATTGAAATGACCATTAACTCCGTTAAATTGACGTTTATTGAGCAAATTGAAGAAACAGTTCCAATTTTTTTATTTTTATAAATAAAATTTGTATTGTTTAATTTTCCTGCATTAAAAATACTTGTGAATAAACAAAGAATACAAAGAATTTGAATGGAGTAAAATTATATTTCCAGATCGTATGTGAGGCTAGTTTTTCTTTATGAGGAAACATGATTTCTCATTTAATAAAATAAATTATGGAAATTCAACACTAATTTAAAGTTTAATCAAGATAAGGATTCAAGGTTTTTAGAAAATAAATAAACGATCTTGAAGTATATTATTTATGTTGACAATGAGCATACATTTCAATGAAATATACACGAGTAATTCTGTAATAACCACGCCAACGGATCTCAAAAAGCATCTTGTGTCTGAGCTTTGAGTCTTCTGGCAGCATTTTGTAGCGCACTGACACCTGGAACGCGCGATTGCAAACCTATACAGAGAGCAACTTATCATTAGAGGAATTACGCAAGAGACAGTAGTAATTTATGGTATAAGAGAGTAAAATGTTTTTACTCTCGAGTGCCATACACATTTTTATCCGTCACAACTGTCTAAACCGGCATTTATTTCGTTGCCCCTGAAAACATAAACAACACTTGTATTTTCTTACGAATTAAAACGAGGGGTTCTACAGAATGGCACAGACTTTCTCGTAGTACGATTTTCTAATTTCCTTGGTGTGGACTGCCTTCAAAGGTCTTGCCCCATCCTATGCCATCTATTGTCGCCCAAAGTACATTTTTTGACATTTTCTCAACTTTTCAGTTTCTGATCGTAGAACTGAAATATTACTTCAAGAACATTAAAGAACAGCAAAACATAGTCATAAATAAAATTTTCATTGTAAAATTTGAAGCCGTTTTGAAAAAATGGCTATTAAGCATTATCGTAAATGAGAAATTTGAAGATTTTCACAATTTAATTTTAAAAACTTCATTTAAAGTCATTTGAAGCACTTCCACTCATAAATAAAAAAAGGAAATGCATATTAAAAAAATTAATTTAAAAAAAAAAAATAACCAAAATGAACTTTACGTCATATTAAACAGTGCAATTAGCACTATCCATTGGAAAATTTTGAAAAAAAATGTGGAAAAAGCCATTTTTGGGAAAATGGCGTTTGAGTGTTTTTGAAAATGCGGAATTTCGAACTCATTTTCACAGAAAAGTGTTGAGTTTTAGAGAAACTTTATATGACATTATTTAATGAACAAGTACTCATTAATATACGTATAATAATGTGAAGAAATCGCCTCTAACGAAAAAATATTCCCGACGTGAGAGACAAGTAAAAAAAAATTCATTTTTGTTTTGAAAAAACAAAAGAATATAGCAATATGGCGTTTATATCATCGTAGAGGGTACACTTGTTACTACCCCTACCAAAAGTTTAAAGAAAAAAATTTTGAGCTGTTTTTGAGAAAATCTTGTTTTTGAAATTTTTTGCAATTTGCAAATATTGCACGCACCATTGCACGAAAACTATAAAATTGTTCAAAAAATGTGCATGATCTTAATGAATGAACTTTTTATAGAAAAATTTTATTTCAGGTACACAGATGAACGGACGGACGGACATTTTGAAAAAAAAAACACTTTTTCAGGGGACCCCAAAACATGTATTTCCGTTGAAATCTCGAAATCGATTTTCCGCAGCATTACATAACTTTCTCTATACTACTATATTACTCCGTATATACATATGTATACGAGAAAGTAAACATTCATTTCTCTGTTTGAGGTTTTCATTCACTTACTACTTACGAACAAGACATTTTATTATTTACATTTGACAAGAAAATAACTAACAATGAAATGGCGACTACAGGTAAAGTTATGATGATTCATGAATATATGAAAAAAGTTTGAAAAATGTATAATGAATAAAATTGTTTACTCTTCTGAAATGAAAGAAATAAGAATGACTTTGGACAAAGACACATTTTTTAATACAACACAGTACTATTGAAAGAAAATCATTAATAATGTCAAACGGATGAATGTATTGTAGTGACAATTTAAAATTAAGTTGTATCTTATTTTTATATTACAGTTGTATTTCAACTAATCGCATTTTTATTTAATTTTATAAATTAATTAAATTTATATCTCATTCAATCGCAATGAAGGTGTAACAAACTTGAGAAAACACAGTCGAAGTTACAATGAGTTTAGGCGTTTTGTAAAAAGTACTCAGGATATTATTGATATTATATACTAATATCGATTTATAACGCTACCCAAACTGAAAATAACGAAAAGATTCCACATATTTAAGTTTTAAAATGTAAATAATATTCCAACACACATGTGTTAAAAATGTTCCTTCTAATACAGTTCAAGATATAAAAAATGCATCCGATACGTCAAAATTTGTCATTGTAAATTGTCAAAAATATTGAAAAGTTTAAAATTGTAGTGTCGTGAATTTAGAAATACATATTTTCCATCGAAATATTATGAAAATAAGTTTCTAAAGTGAGTTTATTGTTATGTAATATTTAATAACTATTTGTAAGTTGCAAGGCAATTTGAATTTCTTAATCTAAAAATTGAAAAACAGTTATTTAACATATCCAATTAATTAAAAGCATTCTAGAGAAACTCCCATGCCTAAATACGTAAATTAACAAAATGTTCGGACGTCACAGAGTTAAATGGTTTCGTAGTTGGTGAGCCTAGCCTTCTCGGTAACGTCTTAAACTCGCTTCCGCTGCGCCTGTCGCTGTCTGCGTAGAAGCAGTTGTGTTCTGGTGCTGCGCAGATGAAGTCGTTTAGTCAGCGCATACGTTGATTTGTAATTCACAGGAAAAAAGTTTCCTTCATTTATAAGTTCAGCTTTTCGGATGACTCAGAAAAGTGTGTTTTATTAGCAGAAATCTCTATCTTTGCTACACAAAAACTTATCAAGGCAGTAGCAGTAATTTAATACGAGTGTTACGTATTGGTTTATGTTGGAGGTCACATGGGGTAAGTATATCGTTATAGTAAATACTAGTTTTTTAAATTATAATTATATAGAACATTTATTTTCGTCCAATGATATAGTCTGAAAAAATCTGGAATAGAAATGGCTCGTCTTCGTTCAGCGTTTGTTCGAAGTAAAAGAAAGAAGTGAAACAAATGCTAAGTTATACAAGTTTTCTTCTACTTGAGAGCGTTTCGAGCGTAGTGAAACACAGTGATTTAGTACTATTTATTTTAATTTTATTAATATGAAGTTATTTACTACAACGATCTCATTTACATGTCACTCCGTAAAGCATTACTTTTGTCAGTATTACAAAATAACCTCAAAAGGCACAGTTGACTTATTGCAGTATTTTTTCTTTTCTTTCTACTTCGACTCAAACGTCTTTCCCTTCTATTGAAATCAGTAGTAGTTTCAAATGGGTGACGGAACAAAGTATCGGAAATAGAAAGTTGATATCGATAGGCAAACCTTGCACTAACAGTGTAATATAATAACGTAATTCTGATTTCTTCTCTGAGGGGTTCTTGTATAATGTGACTTATGAAAATGCCATCTCTCTTTAAAAAACACGTTAAGTTCAAAACATTTTACAGGTGAGGAAAATTAATTAGAACAAACTATTACCAGGAAGTTGGAATAAAAGCTCTAGTCCTAACAATAATTTATAATAATGATAATTAATAATAATAATAATTAATAATAATAATAATAATAATATAATAATAATAATAATAATATAATAATAATAATAATAATAATAATACAAGATTATACAATTATTTTGAGTTTTTACTAACATGCTCCGCAGAGATTGTTGACATTTTCGAAGTCACTACTTTCCGATTTCTGAGATATTTTTACGAATATAATTTAGATGTACACGTAATATAAAAACAGAAAAAGATGTGACTAGCGAATTTTTTACTTCATCACCCTTCGTAAGAAGAGAGTGTTTAAATCGTATGTCGGAAAATGAATTTTTGGCGGCCAACACGTTTTCTGGCCAGAATCCATGTTCTTGATACCGAAAACTCGATTGACATTGAAACGTCCGTCTATCTGTCCGACCGCTTGTCCGTCTGTCGTCGACGCTAAACCGTTCAGCCGATTATCTCCAAAATTGATTTTTATCGATCGATTTAAAGGAACAAGAGGCCCTGTGAGTTCGAAACTATTTTTCTTTTTAGAGATACTTTAAATAAATTCTGCACATCGTTTTCAAACATTTCTCAAAAGTGGTTCTAAATTTTTGGATTAAACGTTGTCCACTGATAGAGGAAAGAACATTTTAAAAAAAGGTGCAAGTCTCATGGTTGTTGAAATCCCTTATGTTTGAAAAAATTGCGAAAGAGAAAATTTTTTTTGGTGTACTACAATGATGTACATAGATATTTTTTCCTTGACGAAATCTGTTCGTGAAAGACAGATCTTAAATAAGTTCATGTATAATTTTTTGAAAATGAGTTATTTTCGCGTGAAATATCTGGAATTTTTAAACAATGTTTTCTCAAAAAAGGCACCAAATTTTTTCTTTGAATTTGGCTTGCGTGTGTGTCAAAGGACGATACAAAATAGTGCTGGTCCCATTTTTGGCGAACTCTTTGTATTTTCCAAAGTTGCAGACAGTTAAAACTGCGAAAGTAAAATATTGAAGAAAGAGGTTTCTGTCTTGAATAAAATCTGTTACGAAAAGTCAGATATTTAACATTTTGGCTGCCAGGCATATCAAACTGATACACAGGACATCTCGTATACCTGCTCACGAGTATAAATCTCACTTTAGGGCCGAGTTAATATATTTGATACATAATTATTTTGGAAAGTGATGGGTGAATACGTTTCCATGGCCTCCTGGATTATAGTCCAGGTTTAGTTTCGGAATTCATTCACAAATAGCACACCATTTTATATGTACTAAATATAATGTATATGTGTATAATATTTAAACCCATGGCCTAGGATAATGAAAGTTTCCGAAAATTAAGCTTGTAGGTCGTGTGTATATTATTACACACATCCACAAAACGGCTCTGACCTGGCACAAGAATTTGTCGAATAGATCTGGCAGTCAAAGTGTTATAAAAGTCATGTATTTGAATAAACGATTAGTTTTCACGTAATTTCTCCTTGAATATAATGAAAATTATAAAAAACAACATTTAAAAAATGCTCTCAATTATTTACACGGATAGAAGTGACGCCGATAATAATGGCGCAGATCTTATATCCGTTGAACTCTCTGACTTTTCGAAAATTGCAGAAGTTAATGTTACGAATCAACTGAACTAGTATTCCCGCAATAGCGCATGCATACGTGAATGCCACGATCGTTTGAGTCAATAAATTCAGCTGCAGCTGTAATACCACCCACCAAACGTCGCTATCCTCTCAAGGCCTCCTCTTGAGGTAATTGAAAGAACAACCCTTTAAATTCAAACGAAGGTAACATTATTCGTGAATTCTTGTAACCAGAATCAGTCGACAAATTTTAACTTCTTCGCTTTCGTGGATATCATATTTGTAAATTTAGAACCACCGATTAATTTGCTAAATACCTTCCCAAGGTTTCGCCAAACTTTCAATATCCGGAAGTCGCTGCTATTTGGATTTCAAAAGCAGAATGTCACATTAATATATCCGGCCTCCATTCTCTCGCGAACACCCGCCAGTATCTCTCGAACAAACTTGCGTCTATGGTAACCGACGCTACATCCATCAATTGTCTCTTTTCCAAAGTTCACAAACTGGAACACATTTATATTTTCATTTCGTAACAGAAATAATGAGGAAAGTATGTTCTGTTGCAGCACAACTCGTTTAATTAAGTTGGGATACCTATAAGTAGGTTTTAGCACTATGAATTCTTCACCTCGAAACGTTCACACATTTCGTGATCTCACCTGCAGTTGTGAAGTGCGATTCACTTTAAGTCAGGTCCCTCAGTAGGATCTTACTCGTCGCGTCGTTGCCGTTTCGGAGCTCGGTCCTGTGTTTGCCCTGCAGCAGAAGAACCCTCCATCACTTGAGGCTGGTCCAGGAATATTGAAAGCATAGTTAAGTAAGAAATGGAGAATGCAGGAAGATGGTTTTGAGGAAAAATACTTTCCCAATGATTGGGCTATAGATTTGAGGTAGGTATGACAAGCTTGGGAGTAGGGCTCATTTTCCAAACTCACGTGATTGCACACTTTCCTGCTGTATGAAAAAAGTAAATTGAGAACTTACAGAAAAATCTGACCAGACCAAACTTCTAGAAAATTCATTATGACATTCAATGCAACTCTTTAGTTTGGTAGAACCTTTTTCGTCGTAGATTTAAACGGGGAACTTGGCTTCTGAGAACTCTACCAACAGGCTGCTCTGATCCATTGTTTTCTGTGGCTTCTCCGATCAATTCGAGGTAAATCACAACGGAGTACCTTAACGATGAACAAGGGACCGCGCGCGATCTTTTCTTGCTCTCCCTTGTTTCCTTTCTCTCTTTCTCTCTCTTTCTATTTCTTTTCTTTCTTTCTTTCTCCTTATCTTTCTTTCTCTTTCTCTCTCATTCTCTTCTTTCTCTCTCCTCTTTTTATCTTCTTTCTCTCTCTCCTTTTTCTTTCTCTCTCTCTCTCTCTCTCTCTCTTTCTCAGCTCTCTCTCTCTCTCTCACACACACACACACACACACACACACACACACACACACTTATACAATCTAATACCAGTTGAGAGCCTAGCGTTTATCCCGGCTGGGTCGATGCATCTCTAGTGTAAGAACCCCACAAGTCGACGTAAAGAACGGCGTTCCAGCGGGAACATAGGGGAATAAGGAACATAGCGAAAGAATCACATGTATTTGCTTGGGTATTCCTGAAGTATAGTTTGTTACAATTTGGAATTTATATTTTTGTTGGGACGTCACTGATCTAAATTTTAAATATTTTATTCACAACTTTAGGAATTGTGGCGAGTTTGACTCGTATCACACGATAACTAGTAGTGCAGTGTAGTAGGAGGAAAAGAGAGGGAATACTTACCTGACATTTCTCACGTCACTTGCGTCGACGCAATCGCATTGAACGTGTTCCAACACCTCCACTGTTCCGCATTTGGTGGTACCACCCACGTGGGTGCGGGTCACCTAGACAAAGCACAACCTTGAGAAGCTATGAACTTAATGTAAAAGCATTATAATTTACAAATCCGAAGATTTGTGTCGTATTCTGCAGATTATAAAGTCGTGCAAGAGAACAAATCCACCCTAACTCGTGACGAGTGTGTTAAACATATAATATACCCATTGTGTGTAACTGTAGAACTACAATTTATTTAGTGTCTTATTTGAGGAAAAAACATTTCCTAATGAACAATAACTTTTCATTTCGGTGAAAAAACTCCTAATGCTTCGATTTATCACAAACAACTTGTTATTTTTTTAGAAGTTTAATTCTGAACCTTCTCTAGAACCGTGTGATCTATGTTAGATGTGCCTCAAACGTTGTATGTACAAAGAGAAAATGGAACTGCACTACAAAGTCAAACTAGGAAGAAAATGACTTATGTTGTTTTTGACTTAGGTTAATTTCATGTCGAGTATCCCCGAAAAATGTATTTAGTTTAATTTTTTCATATACTCAAATGGAGCTACTTCTATCAGAATAAATCTAAAAAGAAATCTAAAATTAATTCACATGAAAAAAATATCTCCTTGTGTACCAATGGTGGAACAGTGCCCTGTGATTTGAAGTCTCCGGCAAAGTGGGAGCGCGGATATGGACTTCGAATTTAATTGTGGTACGTTAAGGAGGAGAAAATGATGACCGCCCGGACGACGACGACGACAAAGTCACCTATATGTGGATCCAGAGTAGAAGGCACAAGTGGATAAAGGTGGTGTTACAAACGCGAAACATTTGAGAAAACAAAGTTTAAAGTTCAATGATGTGTTTTTCAAATTCATAAAGCTATAATTCGTATGACATATTTAGGCAAAAACTCTGTTGAAATAATATTATAACAATTGAATCTGGGATTTGAGAAGTAAAATAAGTCCTCCTTCCAAGTTCTGAGAAAAAATAACATCCACAGTTGACATCAGGGACATTTATGTTTTACCCAAAAGTTACAGAACTAGTCTTTCTTGATTGATAGGGGTACACTTTTGAATTTCTGCGGTATTGAACATGAAACCTGTATGGCATTTTCACAATTTTCAGAAAAATGACGCAAAAACTGTTTCGCTTGAATAACTATAATCAACTAAGAGGAGGAAAATGTCGGTATATCCGCATGCCTTCTAGTTTTTGTAGGGCATACCTGCACGCGTCGTTTCTTGGTTCGGGTGGGCACACACGTAGTCCTCCCGCAGCCACCGGCACAGCGCTCGACCTGAACCACGGATGGATGGTACTGCAACAGAACAACGGGTCATCGCAACATCGGTTAGTTCTTTCCAGCTCTTTAAATGAGTGCAACAAACAGCAGGTCAGTGCCAGCCAGCATTGGTCACTTCATGCCAGGTTTTTAAATGACAGCAACAAATATCAGTAATTTCATTCCAGCTCTTTAAATGAAAGCAACAACGAATCAGCACAAACATAGGTCGGGTCTTTCCAGTCCTTTAAATAAGTGAAACAAACAACGGGTCAGCGCCAGCAGGTCAGTTCATTGCGGTTATTTAAATGAGTGCAACAAGCATCAGTCAGTTCATTCCAGCACTTTAAATGAGTGTTCTGGTAATAAAGGGGAAATTTGAGAGATTTGTGAGTAGTCCTTGGACTTATGAAAATTTTGATTTTACTGTAGGATTTGTACTGCAAGTTCAAGAATATGAAAAAAAAAGTTTTAAAATAATTTGTTTCATCTATAAAGAACAACTATTTACATAAGTGCATTTGTAATACTCATTATTTTACGGACAATTAATATATATTTCCATTTTCCATTTCAATATCATCCTCAACAACGTGTCCTTCGATATTAGCAATTACATTCCTGCCAACACCCGTCTCAAAGGGAAAGTTCGTATTCATAAAAAATAATAAGTGTATTTATTTTATTTATTTATTTACGTCAAAACAGTTAAAACTGTGTGTGACGTGCTATGGGAGAAGTGAATTCTGTGCACATTTTCAAAGTCAAACAGCGTTTGCTGCAATTGCCAAAAGTCAATAAAATATTAAAATGTGTAAAACATTAGTTGAGAAAAAATTGATGAATTAGAGTACCTGAAATCAGTAGTCTTAAGCATTAACCAACATCTACCTCGCTAAAATTGTAATACACAGCGAATCTAGTACAAAGAAAAAATACAAAAGTCAATAAATTAAAATTTCTTATTAATCTGAATTCTAAAATAAATTTCTTTGAATAAAATCAAGATAAATCACCCTGAATCTGTTACTTACAAACACAATTTAAAGGGTTCGTCGATAATCATTTAACATGCTATTGTATTGAAAATAATATGAATAATTGAAACATGAATATTTATTTATCCATTATTCATATACAAAACTCCCGTTTGAGATGACTTCTTTCGTAATATTAAATTATTGAATAAAACCAATCCGACGCTCTAAAAAGTAACCAAATTGCGTGAGTAGTTGATCTTATCTCGTGTATTTCTCTTATGCATCATATGAGTCTCTTTTTGTTACATAAATAATTGTGTCAGAATGAGTTTCTAGATAGTACAGTCTAAGGTGGAACATTTAAACGTAAATCTGCCATCCCGGACAAAATATCTCAGAACGGAACGATTTTATACGTTAATACGAGAAAAAAATAAGTTGGAAATCGAAAGGTTTTCAGAGAACGTAAAGTGATTATTACCTGGCCAATACGGAAATTTTAAAAAATCGGTATTATCTTTCGACTGGCATAGTGCGAAGGGTCACGTCGTTAGACACTAGAGTGACGAGGTTTTCCTCTTGTAACTTGCTGTCGGGAAATGTGTGGCCAACTCTGCAACTGTTTCGCTGCTACTTTCCACACGTTTTGGTGTGATTTTCGCGACTTCCTCGCTGTCTCTCTGAATCCTTATGTTGGTTGTCTGTATCCCGTTCAATTCTTAAAACGGCTGCCACGTTCCCTTCAGTCGACAATGGAATTCCGGGAATTCTACCATGTTATCCTAGCGTTGCATATTATCTATGTGCTACATTTATTTATAAAATGGGGAATAAGTGCTTGTCTTCCCTGTGTTTTTCTGTTCATATTTTTATTTCCTGCGATATTTTCATTGAGAAATTATGCTTTATTTTCATGATTATGTTTCACTAGCAAAATTATATCGGAAAATATTGTATCTAAGTTATATTTTGAAATTTTGTCATCCCTCTATATGACGGAAACCCGCCAAGACGGACATTTATGAAGGCATTTTTTGACAGTTATTACCGTATAATAGGGAAGTTATTAGCCGATGAGCACCGCAGGTAAATACGAAATGGAAACGCCGCGAATGGCTGGCTGGCAAATGTAAGTAAGAATTAAACAAACGTTTGTCACGAATTTATCGAGCACTATCCAATTTGTCATTTAATCACATTTGGTATGAACGAAGTATATGTAGGGTAAGGTGATGTGTATGTGATTTTGAGACAAATGAGGCTGAAAGAAATCAACTTACGTTTATAAAGATGTTTTCAAATGGCAGGTAGAGGTACTCCCGCTAGCCTGCATTTTCATAACTAAAATGCCAAGAAAGCGAATTGCTCTCCGCCAATAGTGCTGTAATCCCTCCTCCATCGCCTGTATGCTCTTATTTTATAAATTTATTGTCAGAATGTATTATTTTTGTATTCATGAATAGATGCATCATTACTTTAAACAGTGCGACAGGAACGTCTCTCCGCAGTGCCATCGTGCTTATGAGAATGCTATCAACAGAAATTATGATGGTAGCACGAGTTGCAGCTTCTAACGAAAGACGACACAAATTGCATACTCACCACAAACAGAGTAGACTCTGGAAGTGTAGCACCCTTCACTTATTTCCCTGTGATGTGGCTGTTACTAACATGAATGCAATTTTTAATAGTAGGCCCCGGTTCAGCTTGGTGTGGAGTGACTTTCATAGCGCACTATATATATTAATGACACGCTGACCTTGCTAACTGCAATATATCAATAAAATGCCAAGCCTTATATTAAAATTTCGTGGAGGAACTCTTTTCTTTCTATGCTCCCACCTCCAATTTTACGTGCCAGAGATGATCATGTGAAACAATATTGGTCTAGAGCAGGGGTGTCCAATTTGCAAGGCCTAAAGGGCCACAACCAAAATCTGATCACAAAAGGAGTGAGGGGGAGAGGAATGGAACCGTGCGTGTTATCAGGCCGTACCAGGCATACGGCAGGAAAACGATTTGGGATGATTTTGAATTCTGAATTTACAAGAGAAAATTCTTAATCTATGCTTAACATATTTTTGCTTGAAGGGGTGTTGTTCCTGACATGGCGCGTTCGCTAGGGTGCAATGTTCTCGCCCGGGACAAGGGACTCTTTTTTGACTACAAACCTTTCGCGGGCCACAGTAAATGATACCGTGGACATCATGTGGCCCGCGGACCGCCAGTTGGACAACCCTGGTCTACACGCTAAGCGTATGCGGGGTGTACTCACCGAGTGGTTAGGGTCTGCGTTAAGGACCACCAGGACGGGGCGCACTTGGCAGTAGGAGCGCCCTATCTCCGCCTCCCACTTGTCGTTCAGCGCCTCCGACAAGCAGTGGCCTTCCTCTGCTCAGAGCGGACACACATCGACTCAGAACTCCAACGTCCAGTTACACTCTACCACATTAGAATTACATCTATCGCTGCTCAGAGCGGACACACACACACTCAGAATTTCAACTTCCAGTTACACTCTACCACATTAGAATTACATTGTTTTATAGATGTAACTTGAAGGTCTTGCAAGGTAGCTGTCTACATGAGAATGAAGAAAAATCGTCACATTTCGTGGTTTTCAATTTTTATTGGGTCGTATGCTGTATTTTATTGTCTTTTAAATTATTCAAAGCATTTCTTTCTGTTTTTTAGTTTTTGAGAAAATAGTTTTTTCGAAGAGAGTATCAACTGTCAAGCCCTTAGTGAGTGAATTTCAGATGCATTTTTCCGGATTGGGAATTTTCAGCACATTCATCATCATACGTCAAACATCATAAATCATAAAATATTAAAGATAATAAAAATTCTTTTTGCAAATTGGTTGTATTTTACCACCTAATAAAAGTAACTTTAATTCAAAATCTGAAAAACATTAATATTCTAGCTCGGAAACTTTACACCATTCTATTTCAAACCTTTAAAAGTGTAACATATCAGGTTCTTGCATGCTCCCATGTAGTTTATTTAATATAAAAAAATTGTGATTAATTTAAAAAAGAATGATCAACATATATTAATGTGTTGTAGAGTTATGATGTTTGAAGTAAAAACCTGCATTTATGCCAATTATTTGTAAACAAATAGAAAAAAATAAAAAATTGATCTCTAAAAGCATAAAGAAATCAAATGTACAAGGCAAAACAAAATAAGCCCAACATTCTAGATTTTTTCTCAGGAAGACAACTACCTTAAAAACAAGCTATTGTGTAGTAAGGAGACTTTTTCCGCTCAAAATCAACGATGTTTCTGTTCTGATTGGAATCCCGAATCAAGTGTTACGAGAATTACGTACACAAATTCTCTAGCACCCTTGTCACAATATATAAAAACAATTTGATAAATCGTTAACACATTCTTGACAGGTTATGTTTAACCCACATGTCAAACAGCATTCTCTTCTCTTCCGTCTCACATTTCTTTATTTTCTTTCTTATCCTCCCTCCTCCTTCCGCCCCTCCCCTTTCCCTTCATTATTTGATTTCTCAATACTTCTCTCTCTCTCTCTCTCTTACACACACACACACACACACACACACACACACACACACACTTCTCTCTATTTTCTTCTCCCACCTCCAGTTTCCAGACACCTCTCCCAACTTCCTCTCGTATTTCTTTTGTTCTCGCGATGTTGCCTTCTACCTTTCCGTACGTTACGATTCATCCCTGCTATTTTTTCTTACTCGTCACCACCTTATTTGTTTAGTACATATTCCTTCTAATATATTGCTAAAATATATTCCTTCTAATAATCGCTAAAAAAATTAATTTTTTTATTTTTGATTTATCAGCTCTGTTTTACTTATTTTATACCTCTTTAATTCCTTCTACTCTTACTCTACTATACTACTCCTTATACTACTTGTACACCTTGTACAGCCTTGCGCGTCTTTATTTCTTCACCATCTTTCCTTCCCCTTCAACTTTCTTTCTGTTAAATTTGTTCAATGTGATTATACGAGTAGTTACTAAATTTAATTTCTACGATTTCGTTATGTGTAATAATTACAATAATTACGTTGGAGTATGATCTGAACCATTTTTATTTTTATAAATATAAAGACATTTTTATTTTCTTACAAATTGAAGTAATCCAGGTTATTCTTTTGTGCTCCGCCCTCTGCTTCTTGCTTGGCTCCTGTCGCCCCACTCCTATCTCATCTCATCCGTTAAAGCTTAGCATCATATATATAAGATGAAAGATGTTTCGAAAATACAAATACGCTTAAGTTATTATTCTTGACCGTTTTGTAGTGTAATTTGAAGCATATTGGTAGGATTTATAAATTCCTCTGATTTGATCGCAAACATTTTTGAATTTATCTTGCACAGTGAAATTTTGTTTTGCTCTGCGAATGAAAGTGTTATATCACATTGAACCAAACTTCAATATACAGTGTTCCCAAAAATTTATTCGTTTTTGATTTTTTAAATGGAACTATTAAACGGTTCCCGATATCGAAATACAGTTTTCAACAATCCGGAATCATGGGACAAGTGATATGTTGTAGATATATTGTTTGAAGTATTTTGTTTTCCAAAAATTTATTCGTTTTTGATTTTTTAAATGGAACTATATATCTTTTCTCACCAGCAAGAGATAGATGATAAAAAGAGGAATGCACTGATGTTACATATGTTAATATATTGATAGTATTTTGTGTATAGTTATACTTCTTGACATGAGATTTTAAATTAAACGTGCAATTGAACATGCACAGGAAATCTTGTACATTTAATTTAAAATCACATTCAGAAAGTATAATACTATACTCAAAATACTAAGAAAACATTAACATATGTTAATCATTACATTAGTATATTTATGATATATCTATTGCTTGTGAGAAAAATACATAGTTACATTTAAAAAACAAAAATGATAAAATTTCTCGAAAACTAAAAATATTTAGAACAATATCTCTACGGCACATTACTTGTCCCATAATTCCACATTGTTGAGTGAAAACTGCATTTCGATATCAGGAACCGTGTAAAAGTTGTGGGAGTGACCCATAGTTGATGAGATTCCCTGTATACTAATTACAAGATATTTATTATAACTACGTCAGCGCATGCGCTTCTCGGTGATACGTAATATTTCTGTTTCCATACTCACCTTGTCCTATAAATGTAGAAGGAGAGATGGCCTCTTCTTGGCATCTTGAAAACCGTGATCCCTTTGCAGGTTCGATCTGCATCATTGAATATACAAGTTAACATACAAAATTGGAATTTAACATCCGAAGTAGGAGTGGCTTTACGGGAAAGTTAGCAATGCTTACTTTGCATTATATTCTATGGTACGGACACTCACCAAACCCTGTAAGAATGTACAACACTGGAGGTTTAACAAGTGAAGACCAATCTTACGACAGCAAACAAGCCTGATATTGTTATTCCGATCTTTACTTCCTCTTCCTTCCATTTCTTACATATTTACTCACATTTACATACACTACCACACTTGCCCGGGGATCAGTCGGGAGTTTAGAACTTGACCAGGTGCCTCGTTCGGGGAGAAATCTAGAGGGGGAATCCCTCGCAAACCGACGTTTAGGTCGGCTCTCACTATCCAGCGGCGGCGGAGCTCCCCAGATTCTCACTGTCGAGCGGGGTGGAGCTCCCGAATTCTCATTGTCCAACGGGGTGGAAGCCACCGGATTCTCACTGTCGAGCGAGGGTGGAGCTCCCGGATTCTCACTGTCGAGCGAGGTGGAGCTCCCGGATTCTCACTGTCGAGCGGGTGGAGCTCCCGGATTCTCATTGTCGAGCGAGGTGGAGCTCCCGATTCTCACTGTCGAGCGAGGTGGAGCTCCCCGGATTCTCACTGTCGAGCGAGGTGGAGCTCCCGGATTCTCACTGTCGAGCGAGGTGGAGCTCCCGGATTCTCACTGTCGAGCGAGGTGGAGCTCCCCGGATTCTCACTGTCGAGCGAGGTGGAGCTCCCGGATTCTCACTGTCGAGCGAGGTGGAGCTCCCGGATTCTCACTGTCGAGCGGGGGTGGAAGCCACCGGATTCTCACTATCCAGTGGGGGTGGATCACAACCATCTTCTGGGATAAAATATTCACTGCACTAATGGGGCTAATGACCATAGCAGTTGACGGACACCGAAACACCAATTCATCAATTCAAATGGGTACTTCTTCGTACTTATTAGATTCTCTGATATATTCGTCGTTCTCACTGTCTAATCTCTTACATCATCGGAGCAAATGTATCTAACCAATATTGCTGAAGTGGTTAGAAAATGTTAAATTGCAAGTATTGCAAGATAATACATTCGATAGAAATAAAAAAAAAATTATCAAAACTCGAATTATTTATTATGAAATTTATAAAGTGAAATGGATTTTGTAACGTGAGAAACTATGATGTTTATTAATTTGTTTGTGAATCATTTTTCTAAATCAAAAGTTATTGCTTTCAATTTCATTTTTTGCTCATAGCACTTTTAAGCCATGTTCATATCTTTTTTAACAGGGCAGATATTCGTTGAATTCAAATATGTGTTGAACGTATTGTCCGAAGGTGTGAGTGACCAAACAGTTCAATTTTTATTCTAAACTTGAACCGATTCATCACCTTTCTCACGGTATGTAAAATATGAACATGCGGAGGATTCCAATATAGTGAGGAGGGGACACTAGTTTGATCACCTGAAGAACCTCGGATCAAATCCCAGTGTAGTTGAGAATTGTTATCCGGTCATGAACTATGCAGAGTGATCGTGAGATCCCCCTGCCTCCTTTTCAAATTAATCAATATTTACTGGCTTGGTTAACAAGAAATATTAAGTAAAATATGCGAATGATGCATGGGGCTTGCCGTTACCCCACTTGCTAAATAATTTCCTAAAAGCTGTTACAAAACCTTGTGCAGAAGTCCCTGGAAATCGTTAATGTCGGAAATGGTATGTATAGAGAAATTGTAAGAATCTTTAACTTTGAACAGAGGTACAGTACTTCTCGAAGCTGTCCATTCTTAGAGTAAATTTCTATATACCTGCAGTAACTTGTGTTATACAAAGGATAAATAAATAAAATAATAATTCACAAATTGCTGTTACTAATGTGAGTTCTCATGGTATCAAATTTCTGTGGTTAACCAGCGTCTGTTTCCGTTATACCAATAAATGAGTTATTTCTTTCTCTCGCGGCTCTCGAAACCACTAAAAGGAAGTGATTTAAAAGTGATCTGATGAGTCTTTCAGAAACAAACATCACAAAATTACTTCTTTTAGATGAGTATCCGGAATTAATCTAAAATCCTATTTTACGTGTTTAAAGTTCAAAGATTAAGAAGACAAAATTAACGTATTACGAAGTTTGCACATGTAGCGAGAAATGTTGCAAGAACGTTATCTGAAAGTAGGTGAACAGTTCGTGAAAGCAATTCCATAATGACGTCGTATTCCAGTAGGTGCGAGAAATATCAACATTCCTCGTAACTTTTTGAACTGAATTGATCACTGATTGATGCCTCTCAATCTTCAAACGTATTGCATAATTGAAAGTAGGTATTTTAAAAAAGGGTTCAATTATTTTACATGAAATCATTATTCTGGTCATTTCTCCCCTAAGTTCCTATAAACCTTCATTCCATTACTGGTGCATTCAATTCCAATCAATATTGATGCATTATCGATTACCAATCCTCGATTACCAAATGACGAGTTGAAAATTAAAAGCAAATTGGAGAAAATTTCTGCAAAAACGTTTGAAAATACCCATGAATTTCTAAAAAATCAAATCTACAAAATCGTTATTTATATACAGTATATATGTTATTAATTTACAACGAGGGGAAAGTTTTGCAACAATGTTTTCTGATAATAGGTAAGTAGTTGCTGAAAGCAATTTCATAATGTCGTCAGTGCAGTATTTACTTCACAATGCAACAATTCTCGCACCTTTTTATGAACCTGGATTGATCACTGGTTTCCCTGATTAATAAAAACTGTAATTTTGCTGAGAGATAATTAAATGATGAAAAAAAAGCAACTTCCAACCACACAAAAGGTGGGTAACATTGATTTCGTTAAATACACTGGAACTCGGCGAAAATCCAAAAACAATATTTTGATATTCTTGGTATGTAAGAACTGTTTTATAGTGTATCGTATACACTATACTATGCTATTTCAATATTTGTAAGAAATGTATTAGTTAAATAATTTAATTTATTGTAGTGTTAACTAGAGTATTTTATTGGTTGTTCCTGAGATGTATGCGTGGTACTTCTAGAATATTGTTTTCTGTGGTTTTGTTAAGCAGCATTTTTGCTGCCGAAGACCGCAAGTTTAGATCTTATTTTATGTAAAACAATCAAAATATATAGGAGTATCTTACATAATTGTTGATGATAACGTGCAAAAAAGTGACAAAAGAGAACTTTTAAAATTAGGCTGGATACAGAATTGTCCTACTACGTTTAAAAGTGCAGAAAAGTGTGGAGAGACCTTTGCAGGTTAATTATTAGTGAATGAATTTATATGTACGAAAATTCGTTCGAGATCATTAATCAATATTCTGACACTGGATTGAAGATAACAAAGAATGAAGTTAAGCTTAAGAACTCACCATTATGCTCGCTGCAAAAACGAGACTTAATGTTGCGAAGATCATGACCGTGCAGCAGGCGTCTCGTTTCGTCTGATGAATGGTGAAGTTCCGCGAGGCGTCTGCAATGGTTACAAGACGACGAATGCGCTCTTGTTCTTCCCAGACACGATCCTTTTCTACATTCATTTCTTCTTTTCCTCCCCCTCCCTTGCAACCGCATGGCCGTCACGGCCGCCACAACCTCCGCCGTCACTGCTTCCGTCGCCGTCTTTACCGTCTTGAACAGCCGTACCCACCTCCATCTCCGTTCCCTCCTAAATCACCATCGCCATTGTCATTGCCATCTCCAACGACTACCGACCAACGCCCTTCTCATCTCCTGCTTGCGGTGCAACCGTATTTGCTACTTCCGTCTTGTGGTTATTGTGTCGTTAATTCCTTGCGTAATGTTGTGGGTTAAACCATTAGTACCCCCTTACCACAGGATTTGACCCAATTAAAATTTTTCAGGAAACCAATCTTGTAGGAAAAGAGTCGTTGCACTCTTGATGCCTTTTTCGAGCACGGAATAATTAGTCAAAAAAGGGCAAGCTTATTTTCTACGTGTTATCTCCATTACCTTTTATGAACATTGTGGGTAAGATTCGCTGAATATTAAACTCGAGTACTTAATTTTGATATTTTCAATAACAAACGTCGGTTTCAATTACACGGACATTAGTGTTTTTTCACCAATACAGCTCAATTAAAATAATATTATAATTCGCATAGTTCCGTCGAAAACATTAATAAGCTACTGACAAATTCCAATAATCCGCAGAAGTCGTTTTACATTAAATTAACCACGTGCTGATTTTTTAAGTGTCGTCGAAAATTGCCGGCAATAATCGGTCAGATTCTTTATTAACTTAACTTAAATAAGTTAAGGTTTTAAGTTAAATAAGTGGTGCAGAAGATAAAATATATTTGATTTTTCCAAAAGCAAAATTTCATATCGGAAATTCACGCAATGATTCAACCTACTATATGACAAATTTATCTACTCATTTATCAGAGGCATGACGAAAACTACTCATCGCGGCTTGAATGGAAACTTCAACTGACGGTGATATACTCGTTACGGAGGAATAGTCCAGTGAAATTTGACCATAAGCTGGTGATCGAAGGAAAAAATCCCGAAGTTTGGAAACTTGGCATGATTGTTTATTGGTACCTACCGCATACTATACCAAAAATCCTGAAGTATGCGGGGGGGGGGCTTTAAATGTAATTTATCTACTTTTTTTTTGCATATATCTCCATAACTGTCAATCGTAACGAAACATATGAACTATACCAAATTAACGTAGTCACAGTTTCCAACAAAAAAGTTTCAATAATATTTTGTTGTAATATTAACCCTTATAAAGTTAGACTTGAAAATATATTGTTTGTATTTAATGGCTCTTTGTTTCGTAGATATTTCCCCAATAAAAATGATGTTATGTATGTTCAATGTAGGAAGTAATTTTATTTTTGTTCAACAATATGTATTTGCATATTTTGCGCAAAAACTTCTTTTTTACATCTAATAAAAACGTATTTTGTACATAAGTGTGTCTGAGGTTATTAGGTCCATGATTACCTAAGGTAAGAAAACTGGTAATCCATAGTTTATTTAAGAATCAAATACAAATATTTGGTAAAGTATTGTGTACACTCTCAATATGTACATTGCATAAACAATATACATAAACAACAACAAATATTGTAAATATAATAATTATGTTTACCGCGTACATAGTGTGAGTGGCAGTGGTCAAAGCCTCATTCAATGTTTGAGGTGAAGATCCAACAATTAAGGGATTTGGGAAAGCCCCAATGTTCTGAAAATCACTTACGGCATCGACTATTTTGTAATGAATTATTCTGTTGGGTTTCGTAATGACTACCTCGGTTAATCGGATTCCGACCATTTCAAGCCTTTTCTAGTATCAAATCTTATCTTACGATGAATAAGTTATTTTTCATAAATTAGTTTTTCTAAAAAAATGTATGTATCAATATTGCTTTTTTCCTCTTTAAAATAGTTTTTCGAGGTATAATACATTTGTGCCAGTGTGTTTCCAGTCCCCGAAGTACTGCTGAAGCGCATTTTAGGTTAATTTTTTAGTTTCTTCAGCGATTCTTCTTTTATGTCTTCAATGTAGGCCAAATCTCTACCTTTTAAGGATTTCTTATGCTTTTGGAAAAGGTCAAAGTCAAAAGGTACCCATGTCCGACGAATACGGAGGCTGGGGAATCACAACGGTGTTGTTTTGGTCAAAAAATTGACGAACAAGCAGTGATGTGTGAGCAGCTGCATTCTCGTGATGCAACTGTCATGATTTGTTTCGCCATATATACGGGTGTTTTCTTCAGTCTGATTCACGCAAACGGCGTGAATTAGTTCTCCTTTTTAAATCTATGACCTGGAGGCAAGAACTCATGATGTTTCTACGCCATCGAAATTCATGATAATAGTGAGCAGAATTCAATTTCTATCGAAATTTTACATGCCCTTTTTGGTCTCGGCTCTTCAGGAAGCTTTCATGTGGACGATTGAGTCATATCCATAGACTGACGTCATATCCATACACGAATATTTCTTCACCAGTTACGACCCATTTAAACAATTCTACTTCGTTGTTGGCATCATTCAGCATCTTTTCATTCAATACTGCTTGTGGCTAAATTTCAACAATTTTGGAATAAGTTTTTGCTGCTACAGGCTTCATGCACAAAACATCTGAAACAAGTTGTGCTACAATGACACATATTCTATCGTACTAATTAGTTTTCTAATATCTTTTGTCTGGTCAAGTTTTTCGGTCTTGCCCCATCCCTTGTCAGCTACCATCTATGGCCTCTATGGCAACATACATTTTTAAGTTTTCTCATTTTTCGGTTTTCTAATAATAGAACCGAAATATAACTTTAAGAATATTAAAGAAGAATACAATATCGTACGTATATGGAAATGTTCGTTAATAACACAAGACTTTTTGAGAAAATCTTGTGTTATTTTTTAGTTTTGCACATATTGCACGCAATATTGGGCGAAAACTACTAATATTTTCAAACAAAGGGTATAGCCAAATAAGGCGGTGAAAAGTGGCCCCCAAACCAAATCGATAATCGCCATGCTCATATGAAATAGAAAACAAAATGACTAGATTCACAAAAAATCAGTCTCCTGTGGCAATCTGTTGCAGAGATACAACGAAAAACGTGGTTTGCATGTATCAGCATTGCATTTTTCGTGAAGACTGTTTTGTGGAAATATTTAATTTATTATTTTATATTAGACTATTTTATTTGTTGTTTTTGAGAAGTGTTCGTGACACTTTTTGATAAAAAAAGTGTGACATTTTGTTCAGAAACATTTTTGCTGATGCTGCATCTCTCACATGACCGATTTAAATTTCGTCCGAAAAAACTTTAAAGAGATAACGCAAATAATGAAATTAAAAAAGAAATTGTTTGACAATATCAAATTATATTTTCAAAAGTAAATCCAAAATAAGTTGAGCAGATTAACTGCTTAAAATAAGTTAACAATGATGACTTTCACAATTTCATCTATAAATAATGTCAACAACAGCGCACTAGGAAATGTATTTTGAGAATGCCAATGTTCTGAATGTGATTTTTCTTAATTACATCTACTTCCTGTGTCTTCATCTTTTCCCTTCTTTATTTTGTTACTTTCTGTTCATCCAATACATGTTTTTCAGACGTGAAAATGATGAGTTCTTTAATTTTAACTTTTAGTTATTAATTTAACGGGGGAATCTCATCGTGTAAATGAAAATTTAATTTTGGGTAATAATATCATAATATTAAAACATAACAATAAATAATTTTGAACATTTTTAATATGGAAAATATAAATTTCCGTATTTATATACATAATTATAGAGGAGGAGATCATTTTTTGAACGTTTGATTTTATTTGAATTCCTACTTCTCTGGTTTATCTTAAGTTGAAATATTGCTAACTAGGTGCAGATGGAACATGAAATGGAAGTATTTCAATTTGAATTGTTATATATTGCGTTAAGGTTGAGACTACTAATTCAACATGTGTTTGAGGGTTTGAAATGCATCAAAGTGCCTATAATATTTTCACGTAAAATTATATTTTGTGTGATTTGTAAAGATTTAGGTTAGATTCCGCAGAAGGGTTTGTCACTGAAATTGAATTCTGAAATCTAAAAATGATGGGTGTCTTTGTATGTGTGTTATATTAATTGTAAAAAGTTGTCTTTATAGGTTATTTTAAAAATATGCGTGACAAATTAACCAAATTTTGTTTTGCTCGGTCAATTGTTAATTGAGAAAATGCATTTGTTGTCGATTTTGGTGAAATTTTAATGTTTTAATAGTATTTATTACTAGTTCAAAAAATTTTACTGGAAAGGGATAAGTATGTTTGGATATTGTAGTGGAATATAGAGGCAAATCGTTGGAAATAATTCACTGTATACTCGGATAAATAGGAATCTCTTATTTACCCGAAAATAAGACGAGCTTTTTCCTCCATAAATGTCGTTTAAAAATAATCGCAGATTATAATCTTATAATTATAATCTGCGTCTTATAATCGCAGATTCAAGCTAGTCGGTTATTTAGGTTGTTATATTGCCTTTCAATGTCACGAAACTTGAAAATGTTGATCTAACAATAATTTGCTAACACGATAAAAATATCACGCGTATCTATAACACGTACCTATTATTCGCAGACATATAACTGTATCCACTGCGAATTTGTCAGACGATTCTGACTGATACTTTGAGAGGGCTGGTAAAGAGAGATTCTCAAACGAATCGCATTCTTTGAAGTGAAACGCAACATGGAAATTAATGAAAATCTTTGCCGAGATCTTGTTGCAAGTAGCGCGTTAGGGGTCGACGAGGTCGCGCGGATTCGACGCACTGCGGCTGCATATTTGCGTTTTCAAGAGATAGAAATGAAAAAAATCATATTAATGCACGTACACATTCTACATTTAATTTCGGAACTAGAGGTGCTACAGAATTGCACAGACTTTCTTGTAGTAAAGTTTTCTAATTTCCTTGGTGTGGACTTGCTTGACAGTCTTCCCCCATCCTTCTGCTGCCATCTGTCGTCGTACAAAAAACTTTTTTTTTTTAAATTTTCTCAAGTTTTCGGTTTCCTAATAGTGGAACCGAAATATTATTTTAAGAACATTAAATAAGAGTAAAACCTCTTTCTAATTGCTAATTTGTACTTTCAGTTGTTTTTTCGGGATTAAGGACCCATCAAACAGTGATTCCGGCTACACCACGTGATAGAGGATTTTGTTCTCTTAATTTAGCAACTGGATTTATCCACATTCTCGTTATCAGGGTCCAGAAATGAATTATTTTCTGCCGGAAATTCGCCGTTTACTCGCGCAGCATTTCATAACTTTCTCTATACCATGTATATTACTCCGTATACACCTACGTACACTAGAAATTAAAAAGGATGATAAAAATACTTTTTTAGCAAAAGCTTCCCAAACTTAGAAACTTGCAGCTGTGTTTCACGTTGCCCGTAAAATGGGAAGACAAATGTAAGCGTTTCCATTTCACTACTCGATCGCATAAATATTAAACGTTTGCTAATTTCAAGTATATTATGTTAAAGAATGTGAAAGAACTGTTAAAGAAGCAGAGGCCATGAACGAGGGTGGAATACGTAGAAAATCTGGAGACCTACTCATAGCAGTGAATCTCATAGGTGGCATCAGATGAAAGACAGAGCGCAAATTCAACGCGAAACTTTCAGAGGATGTCGCAGTATGGCAAGAGGACAAAAAAATTGATACATGGGAAGATAATGGGGGAAGTGCAAGAAACATGGTTATGGTAGTTTTAAGGAATAAGAAAATGATATCTTGGCCATTGCACATAAGAAGAACCTCCACAAACGTGTTGAAAATATTGCTGACAATTCAGTCAATTTAATTAATGTAAAATGAATTTGTTAAGAGTTACATATCATGAGAGGTGATTCCACAAATATGGAAACTAGTTGGCAAGGTGATGTCAAACAATGTTTTGAGCCGAAACCTGGATTAGTAACTGATCTGACTAGTTTGTGCTGAGAAATGAGTTCCCATTGAGACTGTGCTAGAGCTCAAAGACGAATACCTAAATATTTAACAAGTAAAGAATTATCTAAACATGGAATATAGATATTATTTATTGAGAATTATAATTAATTTGTCGTACTGGAAACATTTGTATCTTGAGTTGAATTCTAAAATTTTTGAATCATAATCAGTACAATTAGTAAATAAATTATCTTTCTGAAATTAATCTTTTTGAAAGTTATTAATAGCTTTTTGAAACTTATGAAGAGTTAGTTAGGGTGAAGTGCCATCAGAATATGAAGCTAGTTGAGAGTTTATTAAATATGTGAAATTTGAAGTAAAAATATTACATAGAGTTGGCGTTCGAGCTGTACCTTAAGGAATTCCTGCCGAGATTTGGGGAAGATTTGTATTGGCTAAATTTATTTTCCATAAGAAACTTTTAATTATGTTAAAAAATTTACGGTAGGTATGGGATATTCCTTTTGATGAAAACTGTTAGCGGTGAATTGTGTGAAACTTAATAAGTGATGGCTGGTTGAATAATTCTGAAGAAATCTCAATTGTTTTCAGTTAAACATTATTTGAAGTCGTTTTAGAAATATTTTTTAAAAACTTTTGAAATAGGCCCTAGAAGACTTATTAGTCAATAATTTTCAGGAATATTAGGATATTTTATTTGGATTAGAAAAAAGTAAACGTAAAATACATAGAATTTGATTGATTAGTTACAGTGATTTCTGTAGTATTCACGGATAAGGGCATTATTTTCCCAAGCGTAGTGCATCTTTATCCTTGTGGTGGCGATGCTCTTCCCTCGCTGGATTGCGAGATCCGGCGCCGATCTACCTTTGGCTAGCGGGGATTTCCCCAACCATGTATCTCTCACCAGCGGACCACCGCCCCAGCCGAGAGAAGCTCTAAGCTCCCGACCGGTATGCCGACATGTGTGGTAGTGTAGAGCATGTTAGTGCACGTGTGTGTGAGGGGAGAGGATAGGTCAAGGAAGATCGCGTGCTGTCCGTGGCCCGTTTGTTAGGGTACTGCTGCAGCATTCGCTTCTAGTTAGGGTCGAAAATCCTGCACCGTCATGAATGGAACCCCAGGATCTCCCGGCCAGATACACTGCAGTAACATCAGTTGATAACCTGAGCCACCGAAGTCGGTGAAATACAAAGAAAATTGTTTACGAAAATAAAATACGTTGTTTACATTGTTACGGTCAATGGAAGAAGCGATCCTTGAAGTAGTAGCGAACAAAAGCCATGCACAGAAAGCTATTATGAACAATTCACCCTTACCACAACCGAACAGAAAAGAAAATATGAGGAAGAAAAAAGAAAAACCTTACGGAACGTTTGTGGTCTGTTTTAGGATACATTTTCATATTTGGTGTACGTTGTCCCTATTTGTTCCGGGGTTGTGCGTCCGGAGCGCCGTGCTTCCGGGCCGGGCGGTTGTGCACGTGCAGGGAAGCGGAGCGTGTCCGCCGGATAGCAAGATAGCGCCCGCGGTAGTCTGTTCTTCTTCGCCGTAGCCATTCTTTGCGAGTCCGGTCAAGTTATTCGTGTAGCGTTTACGTTCACTAACAGCTCATGCCAAGATGTTTCGCTGATTTCCAGGCCCGCATGTAATATCTCTGATTTCCAGGCCCGCATAAATAAATGTATTTTATTGGATCTGTTGTCAGTCGGTTCCTCTAAATCAGGGATTCCCTGGGGGTCGGACGTTTTGAAAGAAATTAATGATTATTAAGAGGTTGATTGGGGGTTAACAGCCGAAAAAGAACTGGCACTTTACCTGGACAATCAAGATCCCATCGATTACAAAATTACAAATTAATTATAGTTAATTAAAAATAAAATATTAAAATTTAATTAACTGTTTTCTGAAATAAAGCAACAAATCGTATGATAATAAATTACAAATCGTTCCTCTCGTTCGTATCCTTTGTTCGTCCTTAGGTATGAAGTTGTTCAGAAACCCGAAGAAATTATAACTAAGCATTCACAACGATATTCAATCGCTCCAGAAAGTATTCCCCGCAATATGCCCTGGAGAAATGTAATGTCCAGTTCTTGAAACGCACTCTACAGTTTGTGACCATTGCATTTCAATTGAGGTTAGAAATTAATTTACTGAAAAGCGGAGCATCCCTTATTATTGAAAAATGGAGATATTTACGAGAATGTTGGTATACGAAATTATCTTTAGGACATTTATGTGCTATTCTTAGTTTCATGTACATTGTGGAAAAAGTAAGTGTTGATGGAATAAAAAGGCTGGGAATCATATTCTACATGTTTATGAAAGTGTGTTTTGGTTCACTCACAGAATACTAAAATATATTCGTATTTCATGGTCAAAGGAACACCCAACACGTGACTCTTAGTCTAGACATTTCGGGAAAGTAATTAACTAAAAGTTATGTGTCTTCAGTACACTCGCTTAACACGGTATTGACTTTGAGAAGACTGGAAGATCCTTCATCATCGTTCTTAAAGTAATGAAACAATATTAAACCACGTTAAAAAAATAACATTTTAATATTATTCTTTCTCATTACTTCTTAGTACTGTCTGGGATAACTCGCAGTTTATTGCAAGGAATACCGAAAGCGTAAGAGAAAACACGAAGAAAAGTGTGGCTCTACAGTGTCAATAAAAAGGATGGAAGAAAAGATGATGATGATGATGATGATGATGATATTTTCTAACTAGAGACACCCTGATATAGCAATACGAGAGCAAGAGGAGAGATTGGACAGACATTATGGTTTGATGAAAGTAAAGCAAAGTAACGAATATTTAATGAAATAATGAGATGTACATGAGATAGTAAGGGATGTGAGAGGTTATTAAAAATAATTGGAAGATTAGAGGAGAAATAAGACAAACAAAACGAAAGAAGAGTTAGTTAACAACTGCTGTAAATTTTAGAATAAGAGGAGTCATTTGGAGAAGACATAGGATAAGAAGGCAAATGATTGGCAGAACGCAATGAAACTACAGGATACCAAATTGTCATTTATTATCATAAACATTACAATAACAGCAAGTGTCTTAAAGTAAAGATGGAAGAGCGCGGGCCGTGGCCCGGCGCAGCTTCTTTGTACAAAGGAGGACGTCTGCCGCAGCAGGAGCGAAAGCGAACCAGTCCGAAGCGTAGTATTGCCAGTAACATTTCACTGGCATTATATATTTTTAAATTTGGATTACGAATACTAAATAGGTCATACACTATGCAATTTGGAGCGCCGTAGCCGTATTCTATGTAAATAAGAAATCATAACGCAAAATTGATTTAAATACAACTTTCACTAATTTTTTGCATTTATTATTAGTTTCGTCTCAGATAATATAAAGTGGCCTATACATAGATATCACAACTGAACAGCATTTTTAAAAGTTAGATTTCAATCGTGTAATCATATTACAGAGAATGATTATGAAAATATACAATAGTGCGTAACATCACATTGTCTTCATGATCTGAAAATTGATCAGCAAAAACATAATTTTACATTATTTTTGTTTACCTTTCTGTACTGGAATTTTCAAAAAAATATTTTGTACGAAAGAGTTTAAACGTACGTGGTTATTATTCTCTTTAGTTCTCATAAACTACTAAGTACATTCCACTCTGTTACGCAAGAAAAAATCTTAATGTCTAAATACAAAAGAAATTCATTGGATAAATACAAATTTGTACAAAATATTCACGAATACATAAATATCAAAAACGGCAATTATCTCTCTGATAATTCTCTGTTCCCGCGTAAAACAGAACAAATATGCAATTGCAAGTATATGGCACGATTCATTAAATCTCATGCCACCCCTCGGCACGTGAGATGTGTACACTTGAACAGGTTCCGCCCTTCGTCAGCTCCGAGCCTGCAGCGGTCGCCGGCGGGGGCCAGAGCTGTGGGCGGGCGACGGCAGGAGGGTCTCACAGGGGTGGGCGTGGCAGGGTACGCGCCCCCGTGGGCGACTAGAGGAAGCCCGGCGAATGTCAGCTCCGGAACCGCTGGCTGGCACTGGTGCAAAGCAGGCCTGCAGCACCAATGAAAGAGGGCATTCAAAGTACAACAGGAAAGACGTGCAAATGGATAAATTATATAAATTTACAGGACAATAGAGTTAGATTTAAATTCAAGGCTATATCAAGACTAGCCATACCAGTGATAGGAAGTCAATATCTCTTTGTGCGTACCTTGATGTCACCCCAAATGCTTTATATATTTCAATTTCGAACCAACCCTTCGCATTTATAAACTTATGAACCAAAATCTAAGTATTAGCATTTATGAATAGCGGGAGACTTCCTGTGGCTGGGGTGACTTATTTTGATACTGCCGCAAGCCTTTCAAACTTTCGACGTCCGGACATTATTTTATCCATTATAACTATGCAACCAAAAGACTATATACTAAAGTACTTTTTTTTTTTTTAAAACTTGTCGTACAAAGCGTTTTTTAAATTTTGAACTTTTAAGTAATTGAATCCGTTTTTGAGAAAATCTTTCTTACTTATTCGTGTAAAATTGTCATGAGTTCACTTAACACTACACGAAACTATTGATATTTTGAAAACAGTATGCGTTAAATACTATTTTTTTAAATGTGCGTTATTAATACTATCGTCAGTTATTACACTGCATACGCGCTGCCGTGCTCTTGAATATTAACTTGAATATTATGGTCTCTTTCACCCAATAATAAGGTAAATAATTTAAAAGAGAATAATATTATTGTTTATGAAATCAAGAACAATGATATAAATGATATTTTTCACAGCTTTAATGAATAAAAGTTTTGATTCACAAAAGGAAAATTTAACATCGAAGTCTACATCGGCGCGATTGGAGTCTCTGGAGTGAAGTTTCCCCAAGAAGTAAATGCTGATTACTTACTTGTATTATTCGTTAACAAGAGGTACATGAAAGCGAGGAAGTTTAAATTAAGAATTTTTAGGTTTTAAATTAATTGTTTAAACGGAACATATCATTTTATTGAAACTTTTCAAGGATAATAGACAAATTATCACACTTCGACATTGTAATTGTTTGACCACGACAGTATTTGTATTTAATAAGTGAACAATTAAAATGGAATTCCTTAATCGAAAATGGAATTTATACCGAGAGAGCCCATAATTGTTAGCAAAAATGTGAATATATTGAACGTTAATAAATAATGATTTACCATCCATTAACATCTTGAAAAAGCTTCATTATTAAATAAACATCTTATTCAATGCGACTTACCTAGTTTCATTTGGTCTATAGACAGTCACATTCCTTATGGTCCTCCACCTCCACTTGACCGCACTTGGTTACACCCATGGCGTTTTTGCGTGTTACCTGCACCAGAAAGCGAAATACACTTCTCAATGTGGGAAGGATTTCAGACGAAAACAGAAGAAAGAGGTTGAGGAGAGAAAAGTTTAAAGTATTAAATAGGAAATGCATTAGAAGAGTAAGGAAAACGCAAATATGTTGTTAAAATAAAATACTGTGAGTTAGAAATTGGTAATTTAGAAACATGCAAACCTTAACTTTGTGTCAGACAGCAGAAATTCAGTTAATTCAGTTTCTCTTAAGTAAATTCTAAACTGTCAAAAACTTTTTTTCTATCCACGTCTGTTAAGTTGGTTTAGTGGACAACGTCCTTCGAGCGGGAATGCATTATACTGAGAATGAGTGATGGAGAGAAAACCTACGGGGAGAGACGTGGAAAATAGAAGACCATCACATCATTGGCAGTTGAAATCATTTCATCATTCTGCTGTACGTTTGTCGAGAATATGACGGTCGAGAACTTTCTTCCCTTTTTCTTTACCCTATTCCTTCAACGGGTCATGTAATAGCAAATCATTTCCTAAACAATTCTCAAGTGTAGTGCATTTGCGTTAAAATAAATGTTTATTTTTACTTCTTCCTTTTATTGAAATTTTTAATCTAGTCATTGTTTTCGCAAATTTGTACTTCTGTTGTTATCTTTGCAAAAATATTTATAAACTCGATGGGAAAAATCTCAGGCGTAACACTCCTAGTTTCTCAATTTGCGCCACCAAAAGCTATTGTGGAATTCAATCTACGAACCTCGACTATGCGAAGCTATATTATGCTTCCCTAAATATGGGTCACCGAAGTTAGCGTACGCAAACATAAATTCCTTTAATATTAATGAAACAGCTTAAAAAACAAAAACAAGGAAAAAACCAAAATCGTAGCTAGATTCCAGACTTCTCTTGGGTATGTGCATAACACATTTGAGGAACAATTTCTCTTAGTTGGATTACGCCGGGCCAGTCCCAGGTTTGCGTTCGCGAACGCCAAGGGCAATAACTAGTTGGGGAAATTTGAGATTAAAAAACGTAGGGCGCGTACTTTATGGATACAAAAACACAAATAATTGTGAAATGGATTTACTTTAAACGTTGATAACGTAAACTCAGCTCAATAAATAGATAATTGAATGTGTATATGGAAAATGAATTCCCTTAGCGACTTACATAACTATCTACTTTGTACGCAATCTACTTTTTACTAGGTAAAGTTATTACTGTGTATATTATTGTGCATCATTAATATACTCATTATTATTTTTATATATATTTATAAATAAATAGAAACATTGTTTGTAATTCTTGGCTGTTGCAAGAAAGACTGATTTCATTGAAACATGAGACATTTTCTGTTTGTTTTTTATAAAGGTTTATTTCGGAAAACAATGCACATAGAACAATTCCAGAGGAAAAAGTAATAATGCATCATTCGTCAGGGTCCCCATGCGAGCGTAGTCGACTCCTTCAGTAACTATTTCTGCTGACGTCTGTCTCTGGAACCTACCCCCGAGATCGATGCCCCTGCTCTTTGGTCTCTACTGGCTCGCTAACTCACTCGCGAGTCGCCACAAACGCTTTTTGGCCAGTGTTCAAATACGCCGTTCGCGCTCGCTGCATTCTGAAGGCGCGTGCTTACCTGCACCCTTCGCATCTCCTTGTGAGTGGCCTGGCAGGACACTCCGCTCTGAGCGCAGTGGCCCACGCACCGCTGCGCCTCCACCACCGCCGGGTGGAACTGTCGACACACACACAACAGCACTCGCATGGCGAATCAAGGAGGAGGGAGTGGCAGGGCAGATCCTTGGCTGTCAGGGAGACGCCACGTTCTAGACCCAGTGGTCAACGTTTTTCCCACCATTCTGCGACTTCAGGGCGAAATACTTGAGCAAGGTAGCAACGACGACTGGCAACTACGCTTAGGACGCGGCTCCCTCCGATAGCCAAGAATCTTTTGATTCCGGTCGCGGAAGCCTACACGAGTAGGGCACCTTAACCGCCAACAAACCACATTACCGCCGTGGATCCTGTCTGAGAGGGAATTTTGAAAGTGCTCGTTCGATTATTCTCTAATCCGTGAGCCAATATTTTTGTACTTGGCAGCTAAAGTATGCTACGTGCGATGTTTCTTTCCTCATTGTCTCCCCCTCTCCTCTTACGACCATACTCTACATTTACAGGCACTGCGCTACCACACGTCGGAGACTTAGAGCTTGTCCCAGATGAGGCGGTGCCCCACACGGGGAGATGCCTACTTATTTACGATGTACAAAAAAGCAATTATTTATTGAGATTGTAGTCTTCTTTGTCTTCTTCGTGCAAGGACAGAATATTTATTAGAATTTTGAAGTGTAAGTTTATTTCTAGAATAATTTGTTAAATTTTTACCAAAAGAATTCATCAAGACAAGTCAAGAAGGTAGTCTTTTGTCAGCACATTTAATAACTAAATATATGATATTGACGTCTATTATGGACTGGTTTTTAGAAAAAGTGAAGTGAACTGTGCTCGATTTATAGAAAAATTGCTATTTGTTATTGCATTAGGAGCAAAATAACGGTCATTTTTTCCTTGCAGGGAGAACTGTTTGGGCAATGAAAACCAATGTGTTTAGCATTAGGCGATTGTACAATGAAACTCGTAATTTAGAATTTGTCCAGTTATAGATGTATAATAAACAATATTTTAGGCAATTATTTTGTTCCCAAAGTAGTGCATATGAACGAGAGTTATTTTTAATAGTTGTTAAAACAGTAATTGAATCTTTACAAAACTTCCTTTCTTGGTATTGTTCATCAACGCGTCAGATACGAAACCAATCACAGTCATTACACTCCATTAAATTATTGCTATCTGGAATACCACGTTCATGTTCTAAACTCCCCTAAATATAATGATTTAACGATTGGAATGCCGGTGGAGAAATGATCTAAATGACGAATAGAAAGAAAAAATCTCTATTTCTTTGGATACTGATCGAGAAAATTTTCAGTTTAGCTTTCAACTTATTTTTAATGGCATATGTTAAAATACTATACATTTTGCAATAATACGTTAAGTTCAAATTGTACAAATAGCAAAACATAAAAAATAAAAAATGTTACGTACCACATGATTGTTGTCTGTATTAATTTTCAGCAAAACAGTGCGCACTTTGCAGTAGGAACGTGCTATCTCGTCATCATACTTGTCTTGATACTCATCGCTCTGACAGTGGTCCTCCTCTGAACATACAAAATACCTCCAATCATAAGACTGCTTTCACTGAGGAAGGATCTCAATAATACCATTTCCCCTAATTTGAATAACTTTTCTTACAAGAAGATCGTGATTGCAGGCTTTTATCGACATTGATTTATTTGTTTTATTCATTTTTTTACGGCTGAAGAATAATAAATTTACTTAATTGTTTTACAAAATCAAGTAATAAAATATTTAATGAAATGCAGTATGTATGCGGCAACAAACACTAGATAGCATAAATAAGTTTTCGAGTTTCGGACTTTTGAAACCACGTGTCAGTGAATAACTTGCCCACCTTTCGACCCTTTTTCAATATGATGGAAAACGGTATGATTAAATAATTGATCATGGAATTAAATTTGACACTATATTAAATAATGATGATGATGGCGATGCCTGAAAATGTTTACTCTCAATTTTTTGAAAACTAAGTAACATACCTGGGTATATAACTGCATTTTATCTGACAATTTAAGAATTTTAGTTTTCATTACATAAAGATTTTGAATTACAAATTCGTAATATTTGTCAGATGTTCTTATCAGTCCTTCAAAACAGTACAACATTGAAACTTAGTCTACTTTTATAGTGTAATTATACTCCCAAGAAAGTTACTACTTAATACTTTGACCATGTCAATGACATACAACAAACAAACATTTTAAAAGTATTTGTTTCAGATAGTTGTAGTAATTAATGGGAGATACATGTATATATTTATTTGCCAGCATCAGATGGGCATGGTTTACGGCATGGTGATTCGTGAATCGAGTAAATACCTACCATTTAATCATCTAAAACCCGAATCTTCTAATGTATGTGCATATCTGCTTGCATGAACACCAGTATTTCTCTTATGTCTATGTGAATAGCCGTGCATTCTCCCGTTTATTTACATTAGTATGGGCGTCAATATTTTCCCCGAAAAGTATGATGAGTCAGTGATACTTGCCTTGCACTGTGAACACATGTTGCTCTGACGGATTCGTAATCAAGCCAGAACATGTTTGTAACGAACGGCTCCAACGAGCGCTCTGTCCGTGCACCTGCAACAAATTGAAAATGACAACACGCAGAATTTAATGACAGAAATAGCAGCTCCAAATATGTAAGAAAACTTGGGTTCAAAGTAAGTAAGGCATTATCACGCGTAGTATACGATGAGTTAAATTTCATGTATTATAAAAAAGGGCGAATGTAATATCCATAACATTTCTTGCATCCTCGAGATTCTATCGTAATGTTTGAGAGAATGAAGAGATGGTATAGTTCTTTTGCATGTTAACACTAATGATTTAAGAATATACTACAAAAAACATTTTTTCTACAACTGCATAAAAAAGACAACTTCTTTCCATCGCTAGCAGTACGTGAACTTCGCATTTTTTAATCGTCATTAAAAAAAGATCGTTCCAAGAAAACTATCTTGTTACCGTGAAAAAAACTCATTTTTGCACGGTTTTAGAATACTTTTTTGCACGTTTGGTTCTTTTTCCAATACAAGTTTACGAAACTATTTGTGTTATATCTTTATGCAGTTGTAGAAAAAATGTTGTTCATATTTCGTGTGTAAAGTTTCCGCCCTTTTCATGGTCTCGATTGAGACTTTTTGCCTCGACCTACGGTCTCGGCAAAAAATCTCAATCTCGACCATGAAAAAAACGGAAACTTCACACACTTAATATGAAAATAACTATTATATAGAAGGTTTTCATAAGCAATAAACAATTAAAAACAGACCGGCTTGCTGTAAAGTGTGATGCTTTTGTGGTGATATATGGCGGTATAATTCGGCAGTTTTGCGGTGCACAAATCGTTTTCGCAGTATTGAGTGTTTGGGGTAAAATCGGCCAACAAGCTTGCATGTTTGTGCAGTTAGTTGGCACCGCGCGTATGTCAGGGCAATCGCACGCTTCGGAACTCGAGATCTGCGGAGGCAGAAGGATTTAGTATCCCTGCCCGCGACGCGCGCTATGGATGGCCGTTTGTGATCAGGAGAAAAGGCACAGCAGCTGAATCATAATGCCACCGTCAGATTAAGTAATTCTACTGCATGTCAGTGAAATAAACCAAAAATACAGATTTAATACGAAAACATATAAGTCGTAGTAAAAACTTATTTGTAAAAATCAATAAATGAGGAATGTAATAGAAACGCAACCGAAAAGGGAGGACAACCTTGAAGAGAAGAGACCCTGCTCCCGTGGCAGAGGAATTTGCAGGCTGCGCATAAGTGTAAGGAATTTTCCTCAAACGATAAGGTATTTTCCTATGAACTTGTTGTTCCTATAGACGAGTCGGTTCTTCGGTACCTCCCCATTACAAAGAATATAATGTTTATTAACACAATTTATACAATCTCGGAATTGTGATCCCCAGCAGCAATTTTATCAATACTATTATTTTAGATCGCACATCCTTTAACGATATTTGAATCCTCCTCTTGGTAACAAATCGATAAGGACGAGTCTAGTCAAGACGAGGTTGACGCAAGACATTGCAACGATGCATTATTGTGGAGTAGATAGGACTATCCACTGAAAAAGAAAACTAAAAATTATGTGGCGGAGTAAGAAGGATGGCTAGCAAGAAACTATTTTCTAGTTGGAAGAGCCAGCTGAAAAATGATACTGATAGTGCTATTTGATAGAAACGAAAAGCCACGAACGCCAGCTAGCTCAGAATTTGATGTAGGTGCAACAAATCACACATTTGTCCATAATAAAAACTTAAAACACTTTATAGACACATCCTATAGATGCTGTTAGCACTTAGGATCGACTTTAAAAAGTTCAGCGACTTCGAAGCATGGTGACATTGTAGATGTACTGCAAAGGTAAAAAAACAACAACGAAAAAGCATGAGGGGGAGCATGGCTTGTGAGTCTCTGGAGGAAAGGTTTCTCTTCCTCTCTTCGCCCGACTGCCATTCAAAGAGTTCAAAAAATATTGAGGAAATATATAATGGACAACGGATGCCATGCCATGGGTGTCCCACCTATGTAGAGCAACCATGCTAGAATAACATCCACTGTCACCATTAAAAACGCGTAACCACACAACATTGATGCAAACCTGACGGTAGCCAAAGGTTATGGAGGGGGCAAAGCCATCAATCAAAATTTCAGCGCAGACGCAATGAAATGTTCTTTCTGTATGCAGTTCAGCCCTACCCGCATGTCTTTTAATTCGGTCCTCCCTTCTCTGCTGCGCTACATCAGTGTCAGTGAGTTGGTATTGATTTCAGGCCACTCAACTACGGAGGTTACTAGCCCAGTAAGAGTTGTGCATGTAATAAGGTGACGGTGATCCTCCCACATTGCCACGTGAGGTCTGGCGATGACCTTTGGCTTGTGGGGAAGTTTCCTTTCCTGGTATCGCTCACAGTACGGCACCGTCTCATTTGGAAAAGCTCCCGACTAGTCTCCCCTCATGTGTGTTAGTGTAGTGCATGGTAAGTGTGCGTGAGTAAGGGGAGAAGAGAAAAAAGACAAGGAAGAAAAGGTCGCGGGCGGTATGTGACCTGTTTTTTAGTATTGTTTCTGCTTTCGCCTGGTATTAATCGGAGAACCATGGGAAAACAACTGGTCGAAGCCTCTAGAATTCTCCGCTACGCAATGGTTAAATTCGACAAAATACGCAAAGTTGGTGTCAAAAATACGCCTCCGTCAGTACGCGGAACCTAGAACCTTCCGACCGGGAGAAGTGGTTCAAGACATCAACTTATGTTACTGCAGTGCCTTTGACCAGGAGGTCCTAGGTTCGAGTCCCGACGGTGACAGGATTTTCGTTATTACCTAAAAAGCCATATAGAGTTCTCTCGCTGTCTGGAGGAGACTTCTAGCGGACAGATGCTCTGATCGGTATTTTTCCATGATTTCTCTGATCAACTCAAGAGCAAGGCCGGAGCAGTACCCTAACAAATGGGCCACGGACAGAGCGCGATCTTTCCTCCCCATTACTTGTCCTATCCTACCCCTTACTTACACACACTTACATTTGCATGCATTACACTTCCTCACCGGTGGGAGGCTTAGAGCTTGTGTTGAGGCAGGGCCCCATTGGTGAGAGATACCTGGTTGGGGAAACCAGCTAACAGACGGTAGGTTGGAGGCGAACTTCTCCATCTATCGGGGAACGACTAACGCCATCTTCCAAGCAAAAGCATGTACTACACTTACGGGACTAATGACCTTAGCAGTTCGCGCGCCCGGAATCACTTATCAGCCAATAGGACCGTCTGAGATAAACGATGCTACAAAGGCAGTGCCAGCGATGATGCTGAGCTACACCAGCCGGTACTCCAGCGTGGCGCGCAGTGAGGCTGTGCGTGGCGTCCCGTGGCTTCCCGTGTTGGCAAGAGCGCGATGTGCTGTGGACGCGCGTCGCCTAGTCACTAGCGGAACGCGCGTGTGCCGCTCCTCGGAATCGCTTTCCCAACGCGCACTATCAGCTCCGGGAGCCTCCGCTACGCTCATGGAGGCTTCATGGCAACGCTCACCAATGACGCTTTTCCTGCTCCGAGCGGGCTTGCTAGTTTCGAAATCGGATTCCGACTCAGAGTTTCACAACTTCCGTGTAATCTGTATCGACAACAAATTTTAATACTGCTACTGATTTATTTTATTGCCCCTCGGGTGGGTAATGGTTAACGTGCTAGCGTTATCCATTATCCGTTATCCCGTGGGGCAATCCCGCGTTTAATTCTCGCTCGGGGCTAACAGCTGTAGCTTTCCTGGACAATCCTCTCCTGTGTGACGAAAGAAAGCTCAGGCCAATAATGCTAGATGCAGTGAAGGAAATCCATAATGCTCGCCTCATGAGGCCTTCCCCCCAGGCCCGAAAATACTGCTAGCAGGTAAAACACGAATTAATCAGACCCTAAAAAGGCCCAAAAAGATACTATTTCATTACCAAGAAACGTTAAGGAAATTTGAAATCCATTGTTTGTTTATCCGTTTATAAAAATGGAGTTACTTGTCTCCATCCGACCGTCCGTCCGTCCGTCCGTCCTATCTATTCGTCTGTCCTTTCTTCCGTCCGTCTGTCCTTTCTTCCGTCCGTCTGTCCTTTCTTCCGTCCGTCTGTCCTTTCTTCCGTCCGTCTGTCCTTTCTTCCGTCCGTCTGTCCTTTCTTCCGTCCTACCACCGTTCTCCTTTCCCTCCCCTCTCATCAATCAAGAGGCAATTGAGATATTCGACGCGTCTCGGTCTCCTCGTGGAGAACTGAACATTTGTTGCCGATCCGTCCAGAAAGTTCAAAGATAATTTTTAAACAAGTAATGTGCATTTTGGTTGACATAGGTAGTTCTTAATTCATTTGATACCTCTAGATGAGACAAATTGATTGGCACAATTCATAGCATGATCTATGTGAATTAGAGTTCTTACCCAAGTAATTAAATAATTTAATGTCCAAGCAGATTATGTACTTCCTTGTCAGATATAGCTATTCACATGTTAATTTGTGAATTTAACTGTATATTGTAGAGCCACTGATGTTGTGAAAAATTTCCCGAAACATATGTATGGCTGAATTTTCTGGAAAGTAAATTTATATAGCTTACTATTTTGGTTGATATCTCTTATAACCCGGATAGTTGATCATGGATTACCACGAAATCTCCGCTGCCACTGGATAATTCAGTAACAATCAATCAAAAATTAAACAATTACATTTATAGAAAATTTTTCATGTAAATTTCTATGCTACAAAATGAACAACCGGACAACTATAATCTTTAAAATTTATTTTTATTGTGAATTTGCAAGGCACCGAAATAAATTTTAACGTGAAAATATCTATCGAAGACGGAACGCCAAGCTAGTAGTCAGTACTACCGGAAATGTATTGTAATTGATCATAGTTGAAATTGAACTGTGTGGCTGTACATTGTAATTTGTAATAGGTCAAACCTATAAATAAAATACCTATAAAACTAATAAAATAAAAGATTAATTTTATTATCCAAGAAATTTGTTGTAGAGAGAAAGGCATCGGCAAATTCTCTGAAAAAGTTGAATCAAGTCGCATCGGAACAAGAGGTCTAATACTTGAGGAGGAAGAAGAAAAACTACCTTGTAGTAATTGAGATTATAAACATCTGACAATCTTTTTAATAAAATCATAGAAAAAAGCTATGAAAAGAAAAAAAATCAATCCTATAAGTTTAATCTCATCAGCGATGATAAATTGTTATTAATAATTTAAAAACATTCTTTATGATGGCACTCGAACAAACTAATATTTTATTTCATAATATTGTCCTGTACGAATATCACGCGAGCAATTAAAAATGAGGCATGATACTTAAATAATAGGGAGAAGACGTTACCTTAATGTACTTTTCAAACGCTTTAACTTCTTTATCATTTTATAGCATTTATGATATTGTACATTTAAGAAATCCTGCTCCGGGCAGAGTACTTAATGCTTCATCAAATTACTTCAGTACTTCTGGATAGTCATAACTTACAGCCACAATTATTATGAAACCTCAAGGTTCATCTCATGTTTCCATGAGGAAAACTGAACTCACTAAAAGTAGAAAAAGATTGTTCCTTTCATGAAAAATATATATTTTGTCTACAAAATTATGTTTTTAAAATTTCGCGTTTTTGCAGGGTGCTTTTCATGAAATCCGTTGGTGACAGAGGAGCTTACAACTCATCTTATCCACGAAGACTATCTAAGATCAGAACTCATTATTTATTTTGCTGCACTTCTTAGGGAGTCAATAATTGTAAATCAATAATATTTACTGTTACAACCTTTTCTAAGATGCAGGTAAATTTTTCACGGAAGAACAAAAACTCTCTCTACTGTTCAATAAATGGCCAAATTTATGAAAAAATAATTTGGTGATCAAGGAAAATACTCAAACAATTACGAATGAGCATAGGACTTATTTTTACAATTAATTGTACGAAAAGTTTTAAGATCAAACATTCAAAACTTGACAAATAATCCATGCCATTTTTGTCAAATAAATGTTATAAACTCGTGTGGTTTCAATTCGAGAGTTTAGATGTGTTGCTGCTAATATTTCTTGGGCGAAAAAGAATCCTTTTCTAAATGGGATAATACAGACGATAATGCGTGGAGCAAATATTGCATCGTTTGTGATCTTTTCGAGCATGTTCAGGTTCTGTTGATACAACGTGACCTTGTTTCACACTTGGAGTAATTCCACGAAGGATACCGAGACCGAATACATGACGTATTCTGACAATGCACCGCTTTCGAAAGACCATTGAAAAAACATTTTAGATGTGCGAGTGAAATACGGCTTCATTTGTTTTTACCCAAGAGATTTGTCAACCACCTTCAACTGTATGTATCGTGATGACGTTCTGAGTCGAATTTTCACACGAAGGTGGAGATAAACTGCTGTCAAAGTACATTCCATTTTTATTGGTTTACTTTGAAAAATATTTACAATATTGTGTTTGAATATTGATATTTAGCAATACAACTTTTTAACACTTATTTACATTTTTTAAACAAGTCGTGCCCCTGTATGACTTCGACGACTCAGTCAGTATCCCATATTCCTGGACACAATCTTCCACAACAGAATGCAAAAGAACTCTTTTAGACTCTCTAAAACGCTGCCATGAAGTGAGAACGTAGTTTAGCTGGAGCTTATAAATACAATATTATTTCTCATTTATTACAACGCAAAGCTCACATACGAATAAATGAACATTCATGTACCTGTAAGGCTTATAATGACCATACTAAACGGCATTACTGCGATAAGAGATGTAAATTGCTAAGGTTAGTTTGACGGGGTCTCGGCGATCCGAGTAGGTCGGGGACGCTCTTCTGCCGTGGCTTTCTTGAAGGTCTTAGAATGACGAGAGGTCTTAGAAAGTTATTGGTCACTCCGACCTTCTAGTCGAGGCATAATACAAAGCGCAATGCAGCCGCGCTACTTTTGTAATTAATTTTCGTTATTTTGAATGAACTCAAGCGAACAATGTGAATTTCTTTTAAATACTTGAGCCACTCACGAAGAAAAAAAAACACACACAAAAACTCTCGAATTAAATATATGGGTGTGAGTCTCATGTACTTTATACTCATGAGTTCAGGGATAAAATGAAGAATAATTATACATGGACCATAATAATACCCCAACAGTAGTAGGTATAGGAGTATCTTTGAATATGTAATCGCTGTGGATTATTTACGTGGTTTTTCTGTTCGAGAGAAAAAAGCTGGAAGTAAATTGCCGAAAAAATGTTAGTTGTAAATATTGGATATGTTCATTTATTAAATGACCACTCCACACAAAATAAATATCCTTAAAAGTTACATAATAAAATATAAAATCATTGAGATTTTCAATAGGCTTTAATTAATTTAATTCGTATTTATCTTCATGACATGAGCTTGTATGTACACCATTTCTATTAATATTTTAAATCATAAACATGGTATATCAACTTCGTTTTTTCTTTAATTTACTTACAAAATTACTCATTACAAATGAGGTTCTTGAGTCACAATAATAGTTCAATAAAACTCCATGCCAAAAGTTCGAATTGCAGCGTGTTTTTTATGTCACACAGAAAAAAAATCATTCACTATTAGCACCGGGATTGCATCTCGGGAGGTCATTCACCTCTTAAAGTAGCACTATTCTTTAATACAGGGTCTTTAACATGAAGTGACACATCCTCTAGTGTCTAGACATACATTGCGCATTTTCCTCTTGCCCTGCACAGAGGGAACAGGTATCGTCATGGAAGATGCGTTTAGACGTCAAGGCCTCCCCGAAAAGCAGTGAAAGAAAAAACATTCTTCAATGAAACATTTGAAGTTTATTCGCGAGCGGAAAGGTGTTTGTGAACGTTCATGTGTGTAGATAGGATATTCCAGCTACAGAATCAAAGTACTTCAAAATACATTTTCCACACTACAACACGAGATTTAACTCGCACGTAAACACACCACTCATCCTACGCGTCAATATATGTACAAAATATTTTTGGAGAACGATACAGAAAACAAACATTTATGGTTAAATCCAATCACGTTTTGAATATTTCAATTTTTGAATAATTTGCACAAAAATTAAACATTTTTTTGCAACCGTAACAAACAATTTAAATTTCAGTTCTAGTAGAAAAATGCACTTGCATGGTGTTAGCAGAACAAAAACTAAATGCAATTTGATTTGATAGTTGTTTATCATCAAAAAACAGTAAAATTGTATACAAGAATATGATATTCAATTATTTTGAGATATTTTCGTTCATAATATCTATTTATTCATTTTAATAAAAAATATTTTACATCTCAGAAATATGTCAGTATTCGTAACTTAGGCCTGACTTATTCGTAAACTGACACTTCTCTTTGAACGAAACATGAATCACGGTGCCGGCACTAACATGAGGAAAAAAGGAAAGTTTGGAATACACAATTTTTAAAAAATATTTCACCTACAAACATCAAAATCACTTACGGGATAGAAAACTTAGTTCTTTCTCGTCAACTGCACAGAAGCACTAGAGGCACAGCGCTTTGAGACATAGACAGAAAGCTAGAGACATGTAGATTACTAATGAAAAAACGAAAAAAAAAAAACAACTTAAGAGTTGGTGAGAATAAGGTGCATGTGAGCGCCGTGTACTTACAGAGACGAGCAGGGAGATTACAGAAAACTGATTGGTGGGCCGGGGGGGGGGGGGGGGGCGGGTCCCGGGCCCGGTTACGATGTGGTCGCCGCGAATGGCGCAGTCGGCCGTGTGGTGCAGCCGGCTTGATGTGGCGGGGGCGGGCGGGCGCGCGGCGAGGTCGCAGCGGGCGGTGCGGAGTAGCGAGCGGCACTGTCGGTGGCCGAGACACGACTGCCGCACACGCGCGCCAACGGGCGCCATTTCACCTGGAGACGCCGCCTCCACCGCCGCCTCCACCGCCGCCGGCGCGGCCACATCCGCCGCTGTGGCCAATTGGTTGCGCGGTTTTTTTTCTATTGATGCTTTTGCGCCAATTAACGCGAAATCGGTTGCTATATGACGCACGTACTCGTACATTAACGATGAACCGTCTAGACAGCATGTGCGTATAATTTTGACATATTTTTCCATTTTTATATCTGTCACTGTTGAATATATGTCAGTAACTCTTTACTATTTCCGCCAATTAGAGGACACGCTGCTGACTGTCAATATTCCATTAAGTCGTCAAAGCAATATAAATACTGGCTTATGTCAATGTAGGCATTTAAGTCTTCAAATACGAAATCTCGAAAATAATACTGAAATAGTTTAAAATAATGAGCAAAAGGAAGAGAAAGATGTGTGTGAAAGTGAAGGAAAGAAAAGTGTGTGTGAGAGAGAAATGTGCAGGTGTTGTGTGTGTGTGTATGTGTGTGTGTGTGAGTGTGTGTGTGTGTGTGTGTGTGTGTGTGAGAGAGAGAGAGAGAGAGAGAGAGAGAGAGAGAGAGAGAGGGAGGGGAGAAAGAGAGACGTGGGGATAGAAGGGATTTAAATAGTTGATAGTCCACTAACTAAGCGAGAAATAACACTTTAGAGTTTCAGCATATTAGTCATTGTAACCTTATCGAATGCTAGAAAAGGATTACGTTCATACGGTGTTCTCTTTTAACTTTTCAAAACAAATTCAGGAAAACAGACTTCCTTCAGAGTGCAAGTGCACTGACGTTTCTTGTCTGCAATACTGAGAATTTGTGTTCTTTCTTTCTGGAAGTGGATCTTGAAACATTCCATGATGAGCATAGCTGAAATATCGCTTCTCTAAAGAGTGATTGATCGGCTGAGGTGGCTCAGAGCATCAATTAAAGTCAATTCAGTGCCTCTGACCGGGAAGTCGAAGGGTTTGAGTCCTGACGGAGGTAGAATTTTCGACACTAACTACATAGCTAGTTCGAGTTCAGCCGCTACCTGGAGGAGAATTCTATCGGATGGCTGCTTTGATCGGCAGTTCTCGATGATTTTTCAAATCAACACGAGGCGAATGCCGGAAGAGTATTCTAACAAATGGGCCCCGGACTGCGCTTGATTTTTGCTTCCTCTTCCTTACCCTATCCTCACCCCCTTACTTACACACAGCTGTAATTGCATACACTACACTACCACATATATCGGAATACTAAAGGGGATCTTCGAGCTTCGAAATACATGGATGTTAAATATTAGCCTAGATTCAAGAAGTTGCGGACCATGTAGTCATAAATTTGAAAGAGAAGAGATCATAGATGGATCTGGAAGAAGAAATGGAATATGAAAGTGATATTGTATAAAGAAAAGTGAACAACAAGAATAGGAATATAAATTAGGATGTAAAGGTAAGGAAATATAACACAAAAACTATCAGCCGTTACAAACTACAGGCGTAAAGTGTAATGATGATATAGGGAAGGTGTTAAGATGAAGGGATAAAGAAAGGTCTTTAAGTTCTTATATTCTACAAATAAATAAATTTCTACTACTGTTGTGTATTAAACACTAGGAACAAATGACGCAGTGAGTGCATAATCTGTCCAAAAAATTTGATTGCCAAGATTAAATAATTTCTGTTGATTTCAATTACCATAATTACCTAAAAATGATTTGTCATTTAGGAAATCTTACGGTGAAACAAATGTTATAAGTGATATTTTTTAATATAGAATTTTTTGCATGAGAAAATCCACATCGTTCGAATTACCATATTATTTGAACTTATCCATTTATTCATTTATTTTAAGTCATTAGTTAGAATGAGATGTAACTTCCAATGAGTACTTTCTACTAACACAACTTTATTTCAAACGATTAATGTAGTTTGAGCTGTTTTGAAGAAAAATATTTTGAAACCACTGCCGCATTGCCATGTATCACCACATAAAATTAAGTGAAATGGAAATTACATTTCGCTCATTCATTGAAGTCAGAATTTCACGAAGTCAGAATTCGCTAGCCGCAAATTGAACTGTGTATTTGTGTAATTTCTTGTATCTCTTGGATAATGTTTATAAAACACATTCTTTTTATTAATCTAATGAGATATTTTGAGAACTGTTTCTCTCACTAATAAGTAGTGTAAACTCGTATTACTTTGAGATTTTACTTATTAATATCTGTACTGTACAGACAGTGAGGGTACCAGTAACGTGGGCAAACAAAAAACTAGTGAAATGTAGAAGTGATAACATTAAATTTTTACTTTCTCGCTATGGAGTAGAGAGAAAGTTATGTAATGCTGCGCGAAAAACGACGAATTTTCAGCAGAAAACTTATTGCAGGGCCCTGGTAACCAAAAGTGGATAAATCCAGTTTCCAAATTTAGAAAAAAAGCCTCTAACACGTAGTGTAGTCAGAATCCATGTTTTGTGAGTATTTGATGCTGAAAAATTGAATGACCGCAAATCGTCCGTCTGTGCGCCTGTCTGTAAGGTTGTGCGTCTGTCTGTCCGTTTGTCCGTCCGTCTGTCTGTGAACGCTAGCGGCTAAACCGTTCAGCCGATTTTCTCCAAAATTGATATTCTGCAATCGATCTGACTTATATCGCGGCAGCTTGAATTTGAAATAGATATTTTAATTTGAAAGATACTTAAGCCCCTGGAACATTTTCAAAATTTTAAAAAATAGCTCCACTGTTTTTTATTAAATTTTGTTGTTGAATAGTGTGAAGCACGTTTCAGAAAATGGCGCATGTCCCATGTTCATTGAAAACGCTAATTTTTCTAAAATTGCAAATATTCAAAATTTTTTCAGTCCTTCTAGAAGTAAAATTTTATAGATAGAGATTTTTCCCTTAATATGTTTCCCATCTTTTGCGGTTCTCGCACACAGACAACCTTTAGAAATGAGGTCTGTAAAGAAATAATTTTATGGAGACGTGACGAATTTCACCTTGATTTTAAAAACATGAAGGTTTTTTTTAAACGCATCTAAATATGCATGGCTAATGCAACCCACAAGACTCGGCTGGATTTTTTAATGTTTCGTTAAATAACTCCTAAACTAAACGTTCAGGGCTTAATATGAAAATAGAAGAATAGGGAAGAGGGTGGGGTTTAACATGCGAGAGTTCTCGCACGGATACGCTGGTTTGAGTATATTCGCGCTTCAAGTCCGGTTACCTGACGCCGCTTGGCCGAACGGACTTCCCAGTCGCCGAGAGCGAGTCCGCGCCCACATGCGGATTCCGGGGCATCATTTCCGAGGTGCCACAATGCGATGAGTAGAGCTGATGCACTGGGGACCGAAAAAGGAGCTGTTGTAACATCGCTCGCCGCCGACATCCGCTGTCGACCCAATGTCTTCTGCCCCCTTGCTTTCAGAGTAATTAGATTGTCGCGTATCCTGTTCCTTCCGCTGACTAGTCTCGTTCGCGGGAATGTTTCCCATATACGACATGCAGTGAGCACATTTCATTGACCGGGAGCGGTAGCACAGTGCATCAACTGATGCCACTGCAGCGCCTCTGACCGGGAGGTCCTAGGTCCGAGTCTTGACGGCGGCAGGATTTTCGACACTAGCTTTTCAACTAGGTCGAACTCAGTCGCTGTCTGGAGGAGAATTCTAGAGGCCGGCTGCTCTGATCGATAGTTTTCCGTGATTTCTCCGATCAACACCAGGCGAATGCCGGAGCAGTTCCCTACCAAACGGGTCCCGGACCGCGCGCGATCTGTCCTTCCCCTTCCTTGTCCTATCCTCTCCCCTTACACACTCACTTACACTAACATGCACTACACTACCACATATTCCGGGAGACCGGTCGGGAGTTTAGAGCTTGTCCCGGCTGGGGCGGTCCGCCGCTGGTGGGAGAGTCCTGGTTAGGGAGAAACCCCACTAGCCGACGGTAGGTCGGTGCCGGATCTCGCCATCCAGCGAGGAGAAAATCACCGCTATCTCCCGAGAAAAAAACATGCACTACACTAACTGGACTAATGACCTAAGTAGTTGACGCGCCCGGAAACACGAAAAAATCAATCAATCATTTCATTGAGCACATTTCGAATTTGCGAGAATATCTTGCAGTGATTTATTGTAGCACTTGTTCTGGACTTTGAAAATACTTGATTCACTTTTCCATTTTGTGACATTCCATGACTTCCATTCACATTCCATTACTTTAACTTGTTCGTCAATGAGAAGAAATGTATGGCACTATTTTTATTCTGATATTTCTAGTATATTCTGGAAGAATTCTAGGAAAAGCTTTTGGGGGTCGCAGTGGTTTACTACTCGTCCTTGCAACATGAATTGTTAATTGATTCAACACGAAATTAAATAAAAAGAAAAATATGTATTTTTATCGATACATTTGCTACTTTCTATGCTCGAAGTTGGAAGAGTAAGACAGCTTTATTATGTTTAAATCTTCTTTTTATGATGAACTTGCATATAAAAATGTTGAACACGGACGTACCTTTCGGAGGTGCGAGGCTGAGCTAATATTTTTTGATTAAGGCTAGAGAGAGAAAGTAATATGCACACTATCAACCTTTGTCAACTCAGTTCATCACTCTCCAAAGGTTAGTACAACCAACAAATGTTTCTTAGAAACAATTTCTTTGTAACACAATTTTAAAGTATTAGTTGACAATCTTGATATTGCGTTAATCGTTTCGCCGTTGTCTGTCGCGTTTAAAACAAAAGCGTTTCATGTTCTGATCTGCATGCCTGCCTGAACACTTTTACATACGTCGATGAACATGTACGAAAGTTAAGGAAGAAGAATCCTGATTTCTCTCATATCTCCTTTGCATAATGCCTTATTATGTAGATATTAATGTGTGCCTTATGAAAATTTTTTTGTAGTACGTTATTTAAATATCCAAATCTTCTTATAAGAACTCTACCAAAGTGAAAAACACTAGTTTTACTTTTTTCTTAATCCTGTAGGTCAGATAAAATCAATAAAAGTAACTGATAAAAACTAATATTGAATATAGAATACTGCACAAGCTGTGCTTTAAGTTCAGTCCTTATGTTGAAGTTTTTGAAATTGAGCTGGGCGTATCTTTGGACTCTTTCCTGTTTGAATCATCGCCAGTCACTATGGCAATGTCCTGTTCTCATTCAGTTGCGCGATGTTCGCGGGTTCCGCCTGGCGTAGGCGGGGACCCGTGGTAAAAGTGATTCCCAACTTCCTTCCGCAAATCCTTTTGAATCTGAAAACCTGGAATTTCCAAAATGATGTCACGTTATTTTTCATTGTTTCTATTTGCATCTGTCATATTAAATACAAATTTTGAGTTACATTTTTATTATGTCCCTCACATTCAATTTTTTGTAAATTTATTGATTTAACGAGTACTTCCTTTTATAGAAAGAAGAAAATGGAAATATTCAGCAAGTAAAAAATATTTCATGAGTCATTGATTTAAATATTACTTAGTTTCAATATGAGTTCAATATGTATTCACACTGGTTCCGTACAGGATTGTGAAAGTTACGTTCACTCAGAATGAACGCAAGACGGGTTACGCGTGGTTTAGGGTCAGAGGGAGGATGCAGCTTAGAGTGAAAGACTCAAATGGCAATTGTTTGTACTTTCCAGTGATATTGAAGATTGGATCCACATCCGTTTAAATAACTATGCTACCCAACTATGGAGAGGAAAATGCATGGGAATGGATAACTATAATTTCTCACAAAGAACCGTAACGTTTCCCCAGAACCTAAGTGATAGTAGATCTCACTTCATGACAGAATTAGGAAAATTTGTAGAAAAAGTTTGGGAGTATTAGGGAAATGTAATTAGGAAGTGAGAAAACAGCACTGATTAGTAATATAAGCAGAGCATAGGATAGAGAGGAAATAAATAAGTAAATTATTAACAATGAATCAGTAATTAGTAATTTATAGCTAAATAAACGATTAAGAAATAAGTAAATAAATAATAAACAAATACATAAACCATCAAATGATTAAATGAGCACATTCAGGGAATGGATGTCCGAGCAAGAAGTAAGCGCAGAGGCGAGGGTACGGACGGCCCTTCGGTAGCGCTGTTTCATTAAAGACTTAAAGACCTTCGGCCTAGTCACGATATCACGTTGACTAACTTATATGTGAATACGTGTTTGTTTAGAGTTAAAAAACTTAACACTACGCAAACACACACTCGACAAACACGTTAATTTCTGTATTCTAGAAATTGAAAATAGGAACCGGCACACTAAAGGTAGAATCCTTCAATATACATAAAAACCTGCAAAAGCAGAACATGACATGCCTTAACCAGGAAGTCTCTGCACTGTCACCTCTCCTAAAATTGACCCAATGTATACACCTCTAACTCCACTCCGAGACCCACCTATGCCCGCACGCTCCTTCCTCCTGCCTTCACCAGCAGCCTCGCCTCTCTCGACCCTTCAGCCGCGCCGCCACTATCCCGCCCCCACCCGCTGCCGACCGACTGTCGCTCTGAGCAGCGCTCTGTCTGTCATGTTGAACGAGTGGCACTCGCAGTAAACCGCAGACCTTCGTGTTCCGCCCACACGCTGCAAGGTACGACGATCAGGTTTGCTTACCCATCTGTCATACTATGTTGCATAACATTTTGTAAATAATCTGTACAATTTCAATTTATACTTCATTTGATGTTTCATATTGCGACGGCGGTGTCTTCGACCGCACGTTGGGTGAGCCAGATTTAACGAAATTTGCTCTCCTCTTACCTGAGTCAAGGTGCCGGCTAGCTCAGGAGGCGGCGAGAGCCTGAAATAGGGGTGGTGGATGGACGTAGCTACTTTCGAAATGAGAAGAAAAGATTAAAAACGCACATGAAATTTAATCAAAATAAAAAATAAATTAGAATAGAATTACCCAAATTACTAAAAATGTTTGCTAACAACTGTGCATAGTTCACGGTGCTACTTTTCCTTCCCTACCCTTAATTCTAAGTACCAAAACCAATACAATAAAATTTTATAAATTAAGATTACAGCAAATAAAAAAATTGAAGATGAACATTAATTAGGAAGAGGCCAATGAGCGGCCTCTGAGCGTTCCTGAGAATTATTCCAATTTTAATCACCAAGAGTCTTTTTTATTAATATTGCCTGAGGGTCTGAAGGCCGTGGGTCGGCGCTTCATTGATATGACCATTTAGTTGCAGACGGACGCGCTGCCAGCTGTGAATATTCACTTTGTTCGGGCGTGGTTCCTTTTCGTCCGGAGGGTGGGGTCAGGGCGCTCCCCTGAGTTGGCCGGATCCCTTTGCTGGCGGAGGCTGTGGGTCGCTGTCCGCCCTCCAACTCGACCGCCGTGACGTAACAAAGCCGCGACAGTTCAGCTTCCAGTTGTGAGACGGACCGCGTGATATTTATCGGTTAATAATATTCCCGATTTAATTGAAATTACGCCACGTAAATAAGAAAAACGTGCAATTCTAGTGCGACCGGTAGATAATAATCATATCGGCGCATAGCAGAGTATTCGAAGGTTAACGAAACTAACTACTAAAAATCAAATTAAGAACAAACTCCAAACTTTGTGGACAATAGTCCCAAACAAGATACCCGGGCACTCGGCCATCTCTCTCTGGTCGACTAACTTCGTGGGCAACAGCCCGACCAATTCTCTGTCGAGCACCCGCCCGAACGCATCTGATGCCCGAGAGCGTCTCCTTGACCGGCGCCACACCTGTGTTCTCCCGTCTTCTTACTCAAAAGTTCTAGAAGTGTGTGTTAAAATTTTGAAAAAGGTTGTGTGATTGGCCAGAGCTTCATACACCTTACCAAATTCTCCGCCAATCGGTCAGGACGTCTTATAGTTAATCTGAGTGGAAAAGTGGGAAAACGTCCAAACAGCGAGCTTGCTGTGATTGTTTAATAAATACATTGACTCTATACTCGTACATCACTTGGTGTAAATAAACTTACTGGGTGGGCCACGACTTTCTTCGAAATCCTGAGGGAGAGACTACAGTCGTAGGGGTGAGTTAGCTAAACAAACCCCTCCCTCTTCTGGGCGCCGCTGTGGCAAAGAAAGTCGCAGCTGCGCGAAGTTAATTGACACTTCGCCCAGGAACATGCTCGAACACGTATTTTGCGACGCAGCTTTTAAAAGGAAATTATACCTGTTTAAAGATGAGATAATCGGTTTCGTCATAATATATTCGGTTATATTATCATACAATTCCTGTAATTTTAAGATGAGCTCTCATGATTGAAAAGATCTTCAGATTAAATATACATTGATACCTGCTAACACCTTTTCTTTAATTATTAGAAGGTATCTACCTCACCAGCAATCTTATTAATAATAATTCTAACTGTGAAATTATATTTAATTCACAAGAGAATATATTATATTGTTTATGTTGTCAGGGACGAAATAAATGACAACTGTAATGGATAAAATTAATAATTTTTAACCATTATAGATGTCAAACCATTTTATCTCTTGTACCTGAAAACATAAACGTATATCTAGTTTATGTACAATGTGTTTGACATTATCAAGTTTTAACTATTTTGTGCAACCTGGCGGTGATAAGATATCTTCCTTCCTGGCAAAGGCAAAACTGCAACAGATTCGAAATGACATTAAATGGGTTGTTTAAAGATACAGAGTCCAAGGTACATTGTTATATGTGCTGTGATTTATGAAATTACCCTCCTAACTTCTCGACTTTCCATTATGTTCTATTCCGATCACATGTCTTTCCCCAAATCTTTCTCGTCTTAAGTTTTTAAGGAATACTAGTGAGAACCCGTCAAAATATGACGGTGGGATCTGAGATAAATGTAAAATACTGTGCCCGGACTAATGTTCACAATATGTTGCGTTGTTTGGATCTTCAGGGTATAACGAAGATATTTTGTGATGTGGAGTTTCCAAAATTTTGAACATGTATGGCCCATGACCAGGTGGCAATGCAATATCGGCACCAAATGAAACAAAACAAAGAGCACTATTATACTGACGAATATTATTTTAAAAGTTTTTTGATGTGTCATATATAAACAACTTTGATTTCCTCTGGCATATTGCTCGAAGGTTAACTTATTTTCCCATTTAAGCAACACAGAGTAAACTCGTTTGCAGAATTTCTCTCACATGAGAAATGCAATGCAGAACAAAACTGACATTCATAGACAACGACCCAACAGAGAACGAAATAACCTCACTAACACGACTTCTACGCTGACTTTCTCTTTCCCTGCGTCCACTTTATGTACGTTTTGGGGCGCGTGAGCAACGATTCGGAATTCGACACAACCTGTGAACAACTTAACTACTTCAGTACCACTGAGCAAAACCCACTGTCCGAATGTCTCTACAAAATACACCACAAAACAAACACATGCAAACTGTCAAGCCATGCAATTATTCACTGAAAAAAACCTTGACGAATTGTAAACAAATCTCAACAATCAAAAGAAAACATCAAGAGCGCCACCATGAAGCAGCTTTGGAAGAAAACAATTGACTATTCATAAGCGTACTATTAAAGAATGATTTAATTAATTAATTTACACCGTAAATGTTGGTGAATCAACACTAACAGTATCTGATAACACATCTAGAGATCACGTTCTTTCATTTAAAGGAAAAAATACTACAATTGGTTCAGTAGAAGCTCTAAACGAAGCCATGGCAGAATACCTTATTTTTTTAAGTATATAGATAGTAATATTTAGTAACTATTTGAAAGTTTCACACAATTCGTTAATTTTTTGTTATTCTATTAATTTTCAATGACTTTTTATCGTATTTGAATCTCTTAAGACTATCCATTTTAAAGTCAATACACCGTTCTAAGGAATTGTGTTTCAACGTCCAAGAATTGAGTTTTAGGTTCTAATTAATTGGATAGGTAGAAAGGGATAAAGTTCTTTATATGAAAGCGAAATAATTTTTTGTTCCTTTTTTAGCTTTTGGCAGGAATGCTCTAAGGACAGTCCCATACCAATGTCATTCTGTACTCAAGAACACCAATGAGGGAGTCAATGACGAGTCCCATAACACATTTCAATACAATTTAATGAAAATTGTGTATATTTAAGAACTAACGATGCACATACTTATTATAAAATATAATCATTCCCGCATGTCAGTGTTAACATAGATTGTTTTTGAGGTACTCGAAGGACATATATATTTTGAAAATTTTCTGTACTTGCATTCGTTTCCGCAGGGATGAGATGGCGACATCACATGTTTGATGATCTAATTTAACATTCAGTATGTTGTTCCGATTGTACAACTTCTTTTTACATCGAAAGATACTAAAATAAGCTTTTTATTGAGTTTATGGAAGAGCTGGCTGTAAGAAAACGTCGGAATTTCCACGAAGCGATTACGCACAAAGTATTGGATAGTATTACCTAGATGCACATGTAGCGCTAGTGTAGCGTTACAAATTGAAGGCTGGCATATTGTAGGCAACTAGTTCCCTAGCAATTGCTGAAAGGCGTGTTGTGTCCGTACGCGGCGAGAGTTATGTGTATTTCCCATGTAAAGTAGTACTTTAAAGTGCTTTTATCTTACTATACAACGATTATTATTTACGCATCAATAAAAATATTTATGATAAATTTCTGAAGGGAAAAATTCCTTAAAAACCAAAATTTTATATACCCAAATATTTTATTAATTTGAAAACTTGTTCGATTATTAAAAATTTGACTACATAACGTGTTAAAGGGAGTAATTTACTACAGTTTAGAACAGAATGTATCCACCTTTTCTCGGGCCCCACAGTAGAGTTTTTCTGTCCAAAAATCACCGTTTTGTGCCGCAGCATTACATGACATTCTCTAAACGACATTTATTACCACATATATACGTAAGTATACGAGAAAGTAAAACTTAGTGGACAAATTACAGGAGTTTTGGTCATTTCATAGCATTCTTGAGAATGAAGATTTTTTGTGTGCCACTTAAATCATTTTCACTTTAAAGAATAATTTGAATCTCTTCTTCAGAAAAAGAAGCCAAGTAATAGCTACGGAGGGCAACAAAACGATGCAAGAATGATGAAATTATCTTTGCTGAATTGAAAGTCAAATGATTCGAGCTATTTCCGATTACGTTATTTTTAAAACATTTAAATTTTTCGTAATTTATCTATCATAGTGTATTCCTATACACTGTGATAAATAAATTACGAAAAATACATGCAATAACAATGTGATTTTTGAAGTTTTGAACCCATAATATCCCGTAAAAATAGCGTTAAGACACACAGAGTTTTAAATGACCGCTCCCACATTTGCCTACAATATGGCGGAGAGCGTTCAATTTGTTACGCTAGTGCTCGCCTCACCATAGTAGTGGGCCTTGATTACGCATGGCGACGATTTCGAGTTTTTTTGTAAACATCCGAAAAGCGTTGAAAGACAAGACTATCTCTAAGCGTTCATAAAGTTTCTAATAATAAAAGTCCTAAATAATCAAGCAGTAACTTTTGACGTAAAAAATATAGGGGTAGTCAGTTGACCCCTCTCCTCTCCCAACTAGAGATGACTCAGGGAATCAACTGATCTCATTGCAGTCCCTCTGACCGGGAGGTCCTTGGTTCAAGTCCTGGCCGTGGCAGGATTTTCGTCTCTGGCTTGTCAGTTAGGTCGAATTCTGGAGGAGTATTCTAGCGGCAGGCAGCTCTTACCGATAGTTTTCTCTAGTTTCTTCGAAGAACACCAGGCGAATGCCGGAGCAGTACCCTAACAAACGAGCCACGGAGCGCGCGCAATCTTTCCTAACTTCCTTATCGTATCCTCTCCCCTTACACACACACACACACACACACACACACACACACAGATGCCTGAAGACCGATTAGGAGCTTAGAATTTGTTCCGGCTTGGGCGGTGCCCCTTTGGTGGGGGATACAAGTTGGGAAAAATCCCACTAGCTGACGGTAGGTTAGCGCTGAATATCGCCATCCTGAGAGGGAAGAACACCGCCAACTCCCGAGAAAAATACACTTCACTTACGGGACTAATGACCCTAATAGATGACGCGCCCGTAATCACTAACAATCGATCTCTCCCAACCCTGGGTTCTGTTGTTAAATCCTCTCTCCCTTTGGTATGCAACTGTTAATCCCTTGTTTATAGTTTGTGTGAACTATCAATGACACACTGCAGTACAGAAAAGTCTAAATAGGTGTGTATTGTACGTCCTGTACAAACTAGCTACATGTTTTCCTCGCATAAACGACAAATAGTTTCATTTCTTCCGATCAACTGTTCAACTAACACAGGCCGTCGGCATTTATTTGAGATTTTTTGTAGATCGCGTCCGAGACACGATTCTCTTCCAAAATATTGTTTTTCTTCTTTTTTTTTTCAAAAATATTGATTCTGCAACCTGTGCCTTTCCTGCAGCGACCATTTTAGACCAAAACCAACACATCGCACCAAACCCATATACGGCGCAGCGTATTTTCTCTAGCGGCTCTCACACGACTTTCCTCCGACCTTCCCCTGCGCGTCTAGAGGAAGTGCAGTGCTCTGGAAACTCCGCTTCACTCGGGATTAATTCGCTTGCTTTGTGATTCACCCGCACATTGTTTTCTGCAGCAACGATTACGAAAGAACTGCGTGTGATACACAAAATTCTCTAGAACGTTCGGTGAACATGTGACATGTTAGTTTTTTCCATTATGAAATAATGTACCAGACATGTTACGGTTTTTGAAAGTTGAGCCCAAATAAAGCATGTGATTTCTTAATATTATGTTTAAATAATATTTTTTGTTTATATGCACTATATCATCATAACTTCGCTATAATTGTAATGTTGATGTTAATTATTTTTACATCTCACGTAAATCATATTTATAGTTCCTCTGCTTAGTATCTATTTTGTTCGATTATTTCTGAGCAAGATCCTCATCGAGGCTCAAATTGCACATTTCAAATACTTAATTTTATAGTGGGAGAGGCAAAGTGAACCTGTAAAACAGGTTTCAAAATACACTCCTTATCTTAGCTAGTTTTGTTTGGAAATCCTGATCCCATTCTTTAATGTTAATGTAATGCACAAAATAATTTAATTTATTATCAATATTTTTAAACGACACACGTTCAAAAGTAAAATGTTAAAACTTTTAATTAGTCATTTTATTGAGTTATAAAATGCTTTGTATTCAAGATTTTCTAGTTTATATAAAGCACTGAGTGATAAAATACACTTAGAAATCAATATAATATTATATCATTGAATTCACGTTAATGTTTAGCTTTTTCTTCTCTGAAACTATATACATTGAACCGTAAACTTTATCAAATCTAATCAAAGTACAATTTAAATATTCTGGTTGAACCCGTTTGTACGTTCCGCACTTTGTTATTGTTTTGAGAGGTAAAAGAACTCGACTTTTAACGGCCATTCTCAGGTCTTAAACATTAATTCATTATTGTGAGTTTACATTCTAATAATGACAATTATTTATTAACATTTGGGAAGACTTAGTCCCGTGCCAATAAACAGCACAGAATATGGAATAATTTTTATAATTTTACACAGATTTCGAGTCTATCACCTTATTGACCAGTTGTGTTTTGGAGTGGGAATATCCTGAACGGCTAAATCTCGAAAACTATATTCTAAAGGACTCGCTTTGTAGATGACAGAAAACAAGTAAGGTAATAAGGGCATAGATTGTGCCTTTTTTGTTTAAGAAGATAACATGCAATGCTGCGTAATGAAGAGTACGAATTACATGTGCTTCTGCTAATATCTTCATAGAATCATTACAAAAAATCACAGATAAGCTTTAAGAGTGGGGGTACTTTACAAACCCAAAATTTAAAATTGTCATAAAAATAGTTATAAAATCACTTTTTATTCTGTAAAATATTTGCTAAAATAAAACAAAGTATGATCGTAAAAAATGGTGCTGGTCCAGTTAACATCTCTGAATTTTCTAAAATATCTAACCTTCAAAATAATTTCAACGATAAGATTCAAAAATGCTGGTGTCCGGGTTGCATTTGACATGAATATTTAGATACGTTTTTTAAACAAATTCTTCATATTTTTAAAGTCAAGGTGGAATTCGTCACGCCTCCGTGAAATTCTTTAGAGATCTCATTTATAATGATTAGTTACGTGTGGGAGCCGCGAAAGGTATGTTTACAACTGAAATAGTACAGGAGACGATAATGTATTTCCCCTGTCGCAAACTGTGTATCAAGCTCACCCTCATTACAAACCATTCTATTCCAGAGTCAAACATTTACTAAATAAATTAAATATTCAATAATTAAATTTAAAAAAAACCGACTTAACTTTAACCAAATTTAAAAAAATCAACTAATAAATAGCACAGTAAGTTCTTGAATTGCATTGACATGAACAACTCCTAGTATTCTGTAGTTTCTATACATGGCAATACCAATGAAACCGGAAACGAAACCATAGTATGCGTGAAAAAACAATTAAGTACCAGCTTAAGAAATATGCCAGCCATAAAACTGCACAGTCGTATACCTTTATGTCAGCACTTAAATCCATCCTCTAGCTTCAATCTCCTAGTCACTCCGCTTCCATGCTCGTTATCTTTAATTAACTGGAGCAAGAGTACTAAAACCGAAATAAACACTGTTATTATAAAAGAACATTTTGAGATTATCACAGCAGTAATAAATTTAGTTTTAGTACAGATCTCTTTTCAAATTGGACCTGTCTTCATAACCAGATGCGTCAGTAAAGGAAATACTTTAATTGATCTTCAAATGTCCACAAGTATACACAACGTATCATGTACAATTAAAGACATTTTACAATTTATTGTAGAAAAAATGAAAAAATAATGGTACCATGAATGGACAAGTTATGAAGCCAGCAATCTTCATAAGTTTATAAATATTTTTTGTTCATTAGCCATACATACAAAATTCCGACGAAGGGGGAAAGTAACCCTTTCAAGGATACGAACAGAACATTGCAAATTTAACCATATCCATTTAATGAAAACATCATCTTCCCTATATGTGAAAAATGCAAAACAAAAAAATCATTAAATTTTGTAAAGCAATAAATATACTTCGGGACATTTCAGTCCAATGTGAATTGTCACTGTCGTTCTGAATTGTTGTTACTACTGTAAGATGATTGCAAATTTCACTGTTGTATTTCCCCCAGTTGTATTCTATTTGTTACAGAAAGTAGTTAATAACCATGTTGTTGAAGGCCTAAAATTAAACTAAAAAAATATTTAAAAATTCCTTTTTCTCAATGAAAGCTGTTCTTGAAAGCTATTATTTTTTTAACAATGTCATGCACAGTTTTTCTGGATATGAGTAGTTTTTGCATAAGTTCAATGAATCGGGGCTGGTGAAAAAATACATAAATAAGATGTTATAGAGAACGGTGCCAAACTTTCTCGTGTACATACGTATAAGCGAAGTAATACATGTGGTACAAGAGGAAAAGAAGGCGATGACTTCTTTTATTCCTTCATGGAAAGAGAACAATATCTTTGCCTGACGAAAATGTGTGTTGTTGAGAAACACGATCCCTACACCGAGAACTATGGTGCCGCGATGAGACCAAGGAACACTATGGGCAAGTATGTAGAGGTACTGTGCCGAGATAAGACGCGGGCGATATTCGGGGAGCACGAAGGAGAATTCACTGGGAGGGTCTTCGGAGAAGCGGTAGGGACTGCGAGAAGACTCTGTTGTTCCAGGCACCGCTGCAATCAGCTGGGAAGAGGATGGGGTGAAACCATAAATCTATCCCTGATTCAAGAGTACAGGAAACTAACGTATTCGAGAAAGTCTATGCCATTTTGCAGCACCACTCGCCAACAATATTTACTTTCATACTACTTTCTAAGTGCCTATAGGGAAAGCTATGCAATGCTGTAGTGTTTTTTGTTGATTTTGGGCAGAAAAGGTCGTATTGCAGATTCATTGGAATGACTTATTTTTTTATTTCCTTTGGGCGTTGACACGCGACTTACATACCCAAAGAAAACGCCACGTGATTGAAAGCCAAAGATGTATGAAGCATTGTTTGGTCTTCGTACACGATAAAAGCTGTGAAGGATGGTCATGGATGGGAAAAAAGGATGGTCATAAATACCTCTAAGACGCACGGAAAAAAAAATAAAAAATATATAAATTATCGCGATTCAAAAAGAACATACTTGTTTTTATTATATTGTCTATACTCCGTGTACGAAAAAGTAAAAGTGTACATATTTTTATATTTTGACAGAAAAGAAAAATAATTTGCTCTTTAAAATTGATTTCGTTTTCTATTTTGCAATTTACAGATATTTTACCGTCAACGATTCATCTAGTCTTTAAGAACATCTAAATGTATTAAACATAAATTGCGACTATTTTATCTAGTGTCTGCTTCGTTAGGTATTGAAAGGAGCTGAACAAACATTGGCATAATGTCATATGAGAGCATGTGTCAGCAAGAATCTAATGAAATGTACAGGTAGATGAACATACTCTTCGTCTGATGATCGTTATTAGAATTTAAAAAAAATTAATAGATTTATCTTCACTGCCCTAGCTCGTTCCCCAAATGATGGATTCTCCTGTTTCAGGATATTCCGTCTTCAGATCTAGACCGAGCTTTCCTCCCATTTCACCTTCCGGTTCTGTTCCTTTTTGTTCCGTTCGTCGTTGGCAGTATTGAACGAAATCTAGTGCGGATTCACAAGCTTCGTTTAGCCGATTGCATTCATCAAGAGGAGACGCCAGGGCCGGGGAGGGGGAGCGAAGAGAAGGCGCCGGAAGTCGCTCACCGCAGCTATCGACGGCGGAAGCTCGTGCAGGGCGCCCTTGACGTCTTCGTTGTTGGTGTCGGCACGACGTAGACACCGCCCCCGCAACCCAGATACATCGCTAATAATATTCAGAACGGAAAATTAACACAAATAAATAAAGCCGTTTTTTAATTTGGAGATCTCATACGTTAACCGCTAGTACGAATGAAACACATTTTATACGAAAAATATAATAAGACAAGTAGCATGGTGCAGAAGCGGTTTGCGTTTCATTTGATATTATCGTGTGTTTTCAAAAATTTCCATCGTGTTTTTTCCAAACGACCATAAACAATTATTACAAAGCCATATTATATTAATTTATAATTATTACCATGTTTACTATTAACGATCGTTGCGTGAATTGATTGAAGATATGTGACGTTTCGCAAAAGTGTGATTCTTTCATTCAGTCATTTATTCTTATTGCTAACATGCGCTTGCTGTGAGAAGTGTGGGAAGTTAATTGGACTATAGAATACTAGTGCAGCTGTTCGAGAACTCTCGCACGTTACACTCCACCCTCTTCTCTATCCTTCCATTTTCATGTTATGAGGGGAAAGTTGTTAACAATACGCATTTATTCGTTTAAAAAATGAATAAAGGTAATTTCCAATGTACTTATAGAATATCAAATAAAATAACAATAAAATTGATGTTTGAATTAATTAGCTTTTCGCTTTCCTTGATAGTCACAAAAATAATAGAAACGTTTTTTTTCTCTTAAGAAAGCTACGTGAAGGTATCCATGCAAAAATACAAGATTTGGAAAGTACAATCCTACTCTTTGAAATATTACTTAGCTTTATTACCGAAATGAGAGGTTTCACCCGGGTAATTCAATCGCCTCGAATATCATAAAATTAGTTTAATTTCAAATGCAGTTGCAGATTCTGCAGGTCTCTGAACACGTGGGCCAGCAAAATGTAATACAATATCCAAAAAGCACTCGACGTATAGATTACGGTATGGGAAACGTGTCTTTGAGGCCAGTGGCCTCAAAATTGAGCATTTGAAGGTCCTAGAACACATCGTTTAGGAGAGGTTTACTAAATAGATTTTAACAATTCTGTCCGAATGTTGCGAATAGTTTGACGTGAATATTTAGATTGCTTTTTAACAAATTCTTCATATTTTTAAAATCAAAGTGCAATTCGTCACGTCTCGTGAAATTCTCTTTATTTAGAGACCTCACTTATAAAGAATGATTGCGTGTGAGGGCCGCAAAAGGTATGTATGCTTCTGAAATAATATAGGAGGGGAATCTATATAATATAAACAATAAAACTTGATGTAAAGTAGCAGCATCCGGACTATCGTATTGCAACCTGCTCACACGTTGGGCGCCCAATGCAACCTGCCCTCCTACTTACTCTCCCTATTTACTTGCGCCTCACTTCGGCGTGACAAAGTAAACTTACTTCCTCATTCCTACAATTGAGACTAAACTATCGTGCCTGCCTTCTACTATACCTTTGTTCTATTCTTTCAACTATTTGCCTTGCCCTCGCTCTGCTATTTTCTGGATACAAATAACACTTTCGTTTATCAGTCCCCCGTACCTGGAAGCGCTATAATATTACTAAATCTTACCTCGGCGTGACTGCGTGACTCATTCCATACGGACTTGAGACGAGGATAACTGCACGTTCGTGTCCGGGTCAAAGCAAAGAAACACACACTTAAAATTTGAAAAGGCTAACTAATCATTGATTTCACTAATCCATTGTCAACAATACAGTCCACAAATATATTCTAACAAGTGCCATCCTGGAACAATAATTTTTAATTTAGTGAAAGCAAAGAAACACACTTAAAATTTGAAAATTGTTTTATCTGAAATTGTTTTATTTGAACTCCGTGTTTACGATGACAAGTTTTTCAGGTGTAGGTTTCTACTCGTCAGTGGTGGTCTAATGGTGATACTTGAGATTTCTCTTTGGTCTGGAGGGTGTTCCGTCTTGGTTCTGACAGCGAGGCGGGGGGAGGGACTAGCAGCGTGGGCGGAGGCGCAGGTGGACGGCGTCCCCGGCGCCGATCTCGAGGCGCCGCTGCACCACGCCCGGCCCACGCCGCCTTGCAGCGCGCGCTTCGCCTGCGGGCCAACGGACGAACGGCCAAGTGCAGCGACTCGGGGCGCGTCACCTGCTAAGGTCATTAATCCTGTAATGTAATTCCTCGGGAGGAGGCACCCGGAAAGGTGGCTCAGTGCATCAACTGATATAACTGCAGTGCCTCTGACCGGGAGATCCTAGATTCGAGTCCCGACGGCGGCAGGTTTTTCGGCACTAGCTCCAGGTAGGTCGAGTTCCGGAGCTGTTTGGAAGAGAATTCTAGCAGACGGCTGCTCTGATCGGTAGTTTTCCGTGATTTTGTCCGATCAATACCAGGCAAATGCCAGAGTAGTCCCCTAACAAACGGGCCACGGACCGCGCGCGATCTTTCCTTCCCATTTCTTGTCTTATCTCTACTCCTTCATTACACCTTACCCTTTACCCTTGCATGCACTACACTAACACACGTGCCCGGAGATCGGTCAGGAGTGTAGAGCTTGTCCTGGCTGGGGTGGTACCCCGCTGTTGGGAGTTACCTGCCTACCGTCAGCCGACGGTAGATCGACGACGGATCTCACCATCAAGCGGGGGAAGTTCACCACCCAGCCCCAAGCCAAAATCATGCACTACACTTACGGAACTAATGACCTTAGCAGTTGGCGCGCGCGGAATCCTCAGTCAGTCCGTGTGTAGTTGCTGGAGGGGTACCTGCAGGGTGGCCCGCGGCAGAGGCACGGCGCGCGTGCGGCTGAGGTACTTGGCGAGCTGCGGAGCGAGACGCCCTGCGGCTCAGCCACGCGCGGAACGCCTCCAGCAGGAGGGCGTAGGCGTTGGCGGTGGCCATGGGGAAGCTGCCGGCCCCTGCGCCCGCTCCGGCGCCCACGGCGGCTCGCTCCTGCTGGCGGGGCTGCGTTACAAGGAGCGATGGCGAGTGTAGCAAATACAATCTCAAGGTTCACAGATCACCAACGTTTTTGTTGTCGATGACAAAATCGGTATAATACATCGATGTTTTAAATATGATGAAACATTTCGAGGTAAAATGTCCTGTTCAAAGTGATACAAAAGACGACTATACGAGTTTAAATATATTCTGCTTTAAATTGCTGATTGAGACCAATCCACAAATAAAATAGACACTGGAAATATTATTTTGCACCAATATCAAGAGAAGTTTAAAAAATCGATATTTCTGCACAAATATATCGATTTGAAGAAAACGTCGAAAGCAAAACATTGATGTAATAATATCCATATTTGTATTCGAAAATATCGATGTTTTAAACATGTTTTCACTCATAATTATACGGGATTGATTCATTTACAGTGTACCCAGGCGCGTCAGCTGCTGTAATCATTAGTGTCAAAAGTGTAGTGCACGTAAAACCCGGGAGATGGTGATGGTCCTCCCTCATTAGAATGCGAGATCCGGTGCGAATCTCTGTGTCGGCTTTGGCGACTTCTCCCCTCATAACTCCGCCAGCAAGGCTTCGTCCAGACGGGACAAAATCCAAGCTCATTTGCCATGGCCCATTTGTTAAACTACTGTTCTAGCTTTCATCTGGTATGGATTGGAAAAATCACGAGAAACTACCAATCAGCACAGCCTGCTGCTAGAATTCACCTCCGGAGAGATGATTTCCACCCAGCTATGTAGCTAGTATGGCCGTTGGCTAAATCAGCCAACGCCGGTTTCAAACACTTGAATCTTCTGGTGAGAGGCTCTGTAGTGGCAACAGTTGTTATCATGAGCCACCACAGCAGATACTTTATTAGGATATTTTAGAATATTCGTAACGTCTTGCCTTTCCTGATGACAAATACCATGACATTCGTCTTAAGGGTCTCCTAACACTTGAGCTCAAAAAGGGTTTATCACGCGTGGCGACATACCTTACGCACAAAATATTGTCATTAATCGCAAAAAGACGTCACAAACCATCATGTGTGAAAGCATCACGTTAAAAACATCATATGTGAATCTCCCGTGTGATTTATGTATGGTGTTTTTAACTTCTTCCAAAATGGATGCATGTTTAGAAAATATCGTTCCTTATGACATACACGCGTTTTTCGATTTAGAAGCAACAATTTATTACATCATTAACCAATCTTGGAAGAAATTACTAACACGATCCAAGAAATGTCAGCTGATCTACAATCTTTGAATCATGTATTATTGAGTCATTGGATCAGCATATCCACATTCTTTATAGCAGAATATATTGCACCCCACACTGCGCATTACTACACACGCGATACATTTTGAATAGATTCTCTTCTCTTACAATTTTGCGCTATGAAGTGAAGTGTAAATTTAAACCTTACGCGGAAGTTTCGTTGTTACAGTTCTAAAGTCACTCACATGACTCACACTTCATAAGCTCAAGACGTCACAAATAAGCTAACACCCATAAAGTTTCAAGGCAAGCTGTTCCAACTAAATCCTTTACAGCACCTGTTTGCCCGTACAGAAGCAAACAGACAAAGGTGGAGGGAGGTAATAAGATTATTACAACTGGCTGAACGAATGTCGAAAAGAAAACACGTTTACCCTTTGCGATGTATTCCTCTAGATATCACACCAAAAAAAAAACGTCAAACGAAAACGAAAAATCAAGTTTCATATTCTTAAAAAATATTACATTTCTGATTTGAATTGAACATTTTCTATTAAACTTGAATGATTCTTTCTGAGGCTCCTGTACACTCCATCACTTCACATTTAAGCACTCCCTCCTTCGGCTACCACAGAAATTGAGTTGGCCAACTTACGCCTCGAGAGCTATTTCAGCAAGCGCCCGCAAGAAGCGATAACGCGATTAAAACGGCGCGCCCGCGGCGACAGTAGTTGCAATAAGTCTGTCTTCACAGGACCCTTAGTGCGACCAACTATGGAGTTTCGCAGTAACATTAACATGTTAAACATTAAAAATCAATATGAAAATAAACCGTAAATTTTGTAATTAAAATGACATTACACTTTTAAAATGTTTATAAATATAACTTTTGTATAAAAGCTATTTAGATCCCCTACCATGTGGGGGACCCTAGCATGTTCTTAGTATGCTTATTTATTAATCTTCTCCTGCTTAGAGCAGCGACGGCAAGCATTAAGGGAAGATGAACGTGTCAAGTGTGGATTTAGAAAATATTTAAAGAGAATATTTATATTAACGAAAAATAAATCGAATTCATTTATAGAAACATGTTTTTAATGTACACACGACTTATTATATAATTTGTAACTAAAACATACAATTTTTATTAATATTTATCCTTCTAATTTTTATTTTAGAAATATTTGACGCAGTGGTGACATTTGATATATATTTTAAAACCTACATTAATACAGGAGTGTAAAAACCAATAAACAAAAACATTTTGGAGATATTTTCAAGGTTTTCAAAAATTTCTTTCGATTTATTGCAACCTTTCCCACCTTCTGGGAGCTTCTCTTGAGTGACTTTGAAGGACTTGAAATTCAGTAAATACAAAGAATACTAATTAAAGTGAAAACCGATAAGCTGGGTAAGTGTTCTAAAACACGTTTCTGTCAGAATACTCTGATAGGACTTAGGAGACTGGGAGCATGAAATTATGGATTGTCGCGATAGAAAATTGCGATCCAAAATCTTACGATCTGTAAATTAAACAGCTAAGGTGAAAAGTAACTTATATAATTACTTATTAAGCATGTATTTAGCATTGCTAAATTACTATATCAACATATATTTAGCATTGCACAGTAGTCGTAGATTTATACTTGAAACTCTTGATTATATGATTTACAGACGTACACCAAAGAGATCTAAATGTCCTGTAGACAGTTTTTTAAATTAAATTCATGAAGTTCACTATTTTGTTTTTTCGAGAAAGAAATAACGAAACAAACAATGTTGATAGTGACTAGTATACATACTTTGTTAATCTAACATTTTAGCTGCGTGTAAATGCGAGTAATTTTTGTTGTGAAGTGAAATTATTTCTTACCTTTCTAAGATGTTTCCATTGTGCTTTTAATTGTTCTTACATCACATTCTGAAGATGCTAATTGACCAATACACGGTGCTTGGAAACAGTGGTCTAATTATTGTGAGTTGTATTATTATTTAATGATTTTTTAAAATTTATTTTCTTTCTGTTCAACATACATACATGCTTTTCAGGGTTGTGAATAGAAACGTACATAACGTTTGGTTTATTTCCTAACTGTGGGTGTCCTGAATGGGCGCGTTCAATGTTTTTGGTTTATGTTGAAAACTTTAATTATTTTTGAAAGAAAATTGAAATTACAGAGAATGATCGTTGATACGATTATTCAATGGAGGATATATCATGAGGCCAATTTTCTGCTGATTTATTGTGGTCAGAATCTGTCTTCAGGGAAGCGTGAATTTATACGTAAGTTCGGTTCTGCTGTGCGTCCAAGGTTGAATATGGAGGTGCTGGGAGATGTGGTGAGTGATGAAAAGAAATCTTCGGACAGTTTGGAAATGTGTTCTTTTGTTGTGGGAATTTGCAGTTCATGGTGGATTTTCTTGTTTGAAATAAATCATGGGGCTTTAATGATAATTCTTAGACCTTTATTTTGTATAGTATGCAGTACGTTAATGTTAGATTTTGCTGCATTTCCCCACATCGGGCAAGCGTTTTTGGTCTAATTATTTATTTGTAAATTCCGGTATCTATTTTAAGGGAAGATTTTTTGTTAATTAGAGCGTAAAGTTGGGATATTTTTGCTTGTGTTTTTGTTCCTGTTGTGTGGATGTGTGTTTTCCGGTTTAGTTTTGTGTCAAGTTGCATTCCTAGATACTTGACTGCTGTTTTACTTGGTACCCAGGGAATATTTTCGTTGTGCATAATTAACTGGGGAGGGGTAATGGGGTATCTGAGGGTGAAAATGTTTGCCTGCGTTTTATCTGGATTTATTTTAATTCTCCAACTTTTTGCCCATTCAATGAATATGTCTAGTTCGTCTTGTAAGTTATTCCTTGCTGTTGTAATCTCTCTATGCTTTGAAAATAGTACAGTGTCAAGTGCTATTGGCGAATCTAGTAGGTGTGGATAATCATATGTATATATATTGAATGGGGAACCTTGAGGCAGTCCTGCTGAAATCTGAATATTGAAATTTGAATAATTTGCTTTATTGAAATTGCCGGAAATCGTTTGAATAGCCTCACATTAATTTAATATTGTATTGGTGTGACATGCCTTCCAATGATTACATTCGTAGATCAGCAACGTACCTTCCAGGATGAGTACGCTGATATTGCTAGGTTTGGCAAGATATGAAGGGCTCCTGAAATGTTCTACGAACGATGAGGTGCGCTTTCTTTATTCTTCGTCGAGTTTTCTCTTTCTACTTTGGTTTAAATAGAAATTGGAGATTGTTGTTGTGCTTAAAATATACCGTGTCACTTTCCCTAAGAATCTGACGCAATCTTAGGACCTTTTTGCTCTGCGTAACAAGGCATCAAAAAGGATAAAACACGGAAATTTGCGTACTGTCATTTCGTTGAAATAAGAGATTTAACAGTCTATTAGGAAAAATACTGAAATGAGCTTGACATCCTGAGCAGCGATGTCTCTCCATATTAAGAAATCCTTCCTTTCATTCACGATGTGGGTATTTCCCACTCAGAAAAAAAGAAGAATGCCTTCAAGATAGAGAAATGTGTCAATTAATCACATGTTGCAAAGAAACAGTTTCATCAGAGATATTTCATCGTATTAAAATTAAGAAATGGCGATGCTACGTTGTGTTTACTCCGCCTATAATTAAACTTTCCGCTGGAAGTAAATTATGTTTTACTATTACTATTATGTATCCCTGTACAGTAATTGAGTAACTGCGGGGGTGTGTGTGTGTGTGTGTGTGTGTGTGTGTGTGCGTGAGTGCGTGCGTGCGCGGCCATAAGATTCAAAGGAATTTCCAAAAACGCGATTTTTCATGTTTTGGCGTTAATTGGCGTTAATTGCGTATGTCGGCAATTAAACCAACGCCACCTAAATAGATCTATGTAAGTGGTGTTAATTAATCTCTAATATCGAAAGGCAATTTTCATTCTACACGCCATAATTTTCTTTCACGACGTCGGCAACACTGATGTTGCCATCTTTAAGTAACAATTGAATTACCAAGTCAGCCGCGTTGGAGATTTTATTTTAATTTTCAATTGTATTATCTATTTTTTTTAAATAAATTTGCGAAAATCTACGAAGAGTATTGCCTTGGAACTCACTAAATTTGAAGAATTTCAAGTAAATACGAAGAAAACAAAACTGTGAATAATGCTAGAGCATGAATGAAAGTTCTAATGTTCGACATCTCAATTTTTTTCGTTCTTAAGTGGGAAATAACGATTTTCAAGTGAATGTGACCGACAACTTATTATTCGATTTAACAGACACCTTATTCACATAAACATACAAAACAACCACATTTTAATGTGTATATAGATTCACCCACAAAATGATTAATAGAGCAAGTTCTGAAGTAGAAGTTCTTTTTATTTAAGATAAATTTACAATCTATTTTTTACAAAATAATAAGTAAATGTGATGTCTGTTGTAGAATTATTATGACAGTGATTAGTAGTGAAGGTATCCCATCGGTTCTCTTCATCTTATTCTTCGTACTATAACAAAAAGCAATAATTATTCATTTAGGTTGACAGCAATTTGATTTGATTTGGTGGCGATGATGGTTCAGTTACTTGTTGAGTATCTGTATGGTAGTTGTATGGGTGAGGTTCTGGTTAGACGATAGATATCTGCCCTATTGCCAAGGAGATTGAGGGCTAAGTGTTTGGATGGTTTTCAAGACGCTGCAGATAGTTTGAGCTGATTAATTATATTCTAAGACAGTGGGCATTTTTAAGTCATTGTGTAATGCTACGTTTGTGATGAACTAAGGCGCTGCCGCGATCATACTTAAGGTCTTTGACTGAAATCTCTGGATGATGGAGAGATTACTCTTGCTTGCTGTTCCCCAGATTTGGATACCGTAGTTCTCTATTGGGATTATTATGGATTTATAAAGCAATAGTTTATTTTCCAGTGATAGTTTTGAGTGGTATTCTAGTATCCAATATAGTTTTCTTACTTGAAGTTGTAGGTGCTTTTTCTTGGCTAAAACATGATGCTTTCCATGTTAAACGTTTGTCAGAGGTATTCCTAAGTATTTTACACTTTTCGTTTGTAATATTGGATTATTGTTGATGTGGACAGTAGAACATTTGTTTCTTCTCAAGGGTAAAAGTTATATGGACTGATTTCTTTTCGTTGATTTTTATTTTCCCCTTCTTGGCCTATTTTTCAATCATTGTAAGATGTTCTTGTAAATGTTTTGATGCGGCATTTGGGTCGTCATCCGAAGCTAGTATGTCCGTATCATCTGCAAAAGTGGCTATGATTGTTTTATTTGTTTCTGGTATATCTGTCGTATAGAATTGGTACAGAATAGGGCCAAGTACACTACCTTGTGGTACTCCGGCCTTGATTGTATGGAATTCAGATAATTAATATTGATATTTGATTTGGAAAGTGCGGTGGGATAGGTAAGATCTGAAGATATTGATGAAAGGATGTGGTAGGAAATGTTTGAGTTTAAATAGGAGTAAATCGTGCTAGACTTTGTCAAACGCTTGGGCTAGAAAGGCTAGAAGGGCGGCTGAACAATATTTCTTTTCTTGAAAACAATTCTCAATGTAGCTGGTGATTCTGAACTTGTTCGATGGTAGAATGCAGTTGTCTAAAGCCAAACTGATGGTCAGGAACTCGGTTATTGGTTGCTCTGTGAGGTCGTAGTCTTGATAGAAGAAGTTTCTCAAACACTTTAGATAGAATTGGAAGTATACTGATGGGACGGTAAAAGGAGGGTTCATGTGGAGGTTTTCCAGGCTTGAGAAAATCTTGAATTTGGGCTACTTTCCATTGCTCCGGAATTGGAGGTACTGTGGTTTTGGAGAAGTTTCCTCATTGTTTTCTGTTGCATCTTCTGTATTGAGAGGACTAAATTGATTCTTGGTGGGAACTGTATAAATACTGTTATTACTATCACAAGGCGCTGTGTTTTGCCTTATCCTTCTATTTACATCAGGATCGAGGACGTCCGTCTTTTTGACCGAGCTGGCGAGTATATTTGGCATATATTCTGTGTCAGGTTCATGGGATCAGGTGGATCAAGATCCATGCTGTGTCTACCGCTGCTTGCTGATTCTTCAAATGGCATTTGTTGAAGTACGTAGCTCTCCGGGTATTGGTAGCAATTGCGTTCGCACTACATGCTACCGAGCCTACCCGAATACACTGAAGTAGAAGTGAACCCAAATAAGACTGAGTTTGTGGAGTTATAATCTCTTCAAAAATTTGAGGAGAGAAAGATGGGAAGTGTGAAGAAAATCTGAGGAAGAATCAAATGTAGTTTTAAAAGTTGTTGTGACAGAAGTTTAGGAACTAATTGGGAATGATCTGGATTTTTGCATTTAGCATTTGTGCTAATGCGAGTACTACGTGCATTTTTGTCCATATTAGCAAAACAGCGAAAAAATATAGCTGTACCAAAATCTAATTATTCGCATCATCAGTACCTATAAGTATTTGTTACAGCGTTTATAGTTTTGAAATTGCAATATTATTCGTTCATAACCCGTACGGAGGTAACATACAAAACCATTGGGTGCTGGGAACTTTTGAACGGGAGTATAATATTATCAGATACTACGATTCATTGGTAAGTCTAATGCTAGGTACTGAAAGAACATATTTCAACAATGCTATGCATGAAAGAAATGAAGTATAAAAGAAATTTTCAATACACATGAAACTATTTTTAAAACAGTTTATAGTGTCGGCGAGCCACATTTTACTAATTACAAAATGTTTGATTTACTGGAACTTACGGTTAGAAAAACAAAAAATATAAACGACTAAACGACCCAGCAAATGATTTTAATGATACATATTGGTGTTGTAGAATAAATAAAATTCGTTAATTACACTGACACCTCTTGAGATCATGATTCACGAGAATGATTGCATCAGGTGATGGTGACGTAGGTACTAATATCTATTTCGTGATTTCCTTCTGATTCCTGTAGAGAATGCTGAGGAAGCATCTTTTCACTGACGTTATCACAGCTTAGAGTGCGGTGACTATTCTTTGAAAGGAAGCCAGTCAAACCATATGGGATGTAGCCAGATACCACAGCTCTAGCAATCTCTTACTTCTCTCTATGTAATGCCTCGCAACCACATACTCGTGGGTGCTTCTTTACGTCTGTTTCCAGGAAGAAAGATTATTTTGTATTGAGGAAGGACGATTTTTCGTTTGCGTGTACGGTGAGTACGCACTCTGAATGGCGTAGAGAGCGCTCCGTGGCTGTGAAGGTATTATTACATCTGAACGAAATATGACATTGGCATTGCAATAAAACTATTGAGAATTTTCTTGTGCGTAATGTATTCAGAATACTAGTCAGTATCTTTTTTTAGGATATGTGATACTTTGTGAAATTACTTTCCGACTCTTCTCTCAATGTTGACACTAATTTATTAAATTTCCTACCTATTTAATCATGACTTCGACATACAACATAATACCCCTTACCTGTTGCATGAGGACGTATAATCTACAGATAATCACGATTCCTGGAAGTTCTATTGATTGAAAACTATTATTAGATTGATGGTAATTAATATAACTGATCAGCGTGTTTCAAAAATTAAAATTTAATATTTATTCTTACATATGTTACAAATGCTTTGATCTCATGAGAATCATTTTTAATGTCAAATATTACAACACCGTGCGTATTTGAATATAAATTTGTAAGCTTACCATAAGATCTTGATGAATGACGTCTTGGATGACTAGGATAATGTTGTCCATGGAATCCTTGTTATACCAATTCTCGTGTCCTTGCCTAAACTAAAAATGTTCCAGAATGCCCTCAACGATTCGCTCTTAATGGGACTTAATATTTCCCACAAAATTAATACGCGGTCGCGACTTGCCCTATCTGTGTTTCGTATGAAATACCTACTCGCGACTGACTATATTCAGCTACATATTGAAAAATTATTCCACTTGCGCAGCTACCCTAATAAACATCCCCTCGAACACGGAGTCTATTTTTTCTAAATTCCAACTATTACATTAATAAAATTTCCAATTACAATTTAATACCACAATTTACACAGTACCAAGCTCCCAAACTTCAAACTAATCATAAATTCCCGCCTCACTATCATTTACATAATACCCAGCCTATGCTGAAAAACTATTCGCACCTCACCTACATGTGTTCCTTCAACGTTTTTCCAGAGACTGAGTCCTTGCGTCCTTCCAAAAGATCACGGCCATCCAATTCCCTGTTTACACCTATTTCATATAACGTGTTTGGGGCCGTGTCCATCAGCACAGTGTTATCATACCAATCATGGAATATTACATCTTGTTGATCGGTTGTCCTAACAACGCACATTCTTTGATTTTCGAGTTTGCAAACAATGCTATTATTCCTGACGCTGGATGCCGATTCTATCATTAAAACTAAGCATCGTGTTCATGTATTATCATAATATACGTATGATATATTAACGTGTACGTGTCTGTGCGAAATCGTAAAGACCAAAATTGAAAATTAACTCCATGGGAGGAGGGACAAGAAGAGCCAAGGTTGGAGCACAGGAAGGAATGAGGACTGAGGCGGGGATTAACAGTGGACAGGGTTTTGTGATGCGGGGTTGGTGAGGTGGGGCGATGTGTCATGAGAATGGCGGAGGTGGGAAGTAGGGTAATTTGCGTCAGTTCTTTCGTTCTTTTTATTGCCTTATGGAGATATTAAGGTTTCAACATAGAAAAATTGTAATAAGTTAATACCGTGGCAATGCTAGATTGCTTTGGATAGTATTAACGTCATAAATAAGAAAGTTTAGAACAAAATTTCTTAATAAACTAAAGTTGAACATTTATCGATTATCAAATTGTACTCAAATTAATGCTGAAACATTATACGTTAAATAGAGCCGATAACACATATTTCACATCAGAAAACTCTTTCCATATGAAGTAAAATATTTTTTTTAATATTTACACTAAGTAATAAATGGTTTATAAAGAAATTTGTGAACGAAATTGCGATACAATCTGGAACAAAATGTGTAATACAAAGCTTTATCAAAAAGCTCAGGAAATATGTAGAATTTTTTCAATAAATTGTAGCCCCGAACACCAGTTGGTATTCGAATTACTAATACAGAAGTGAATTTCTAAATTGTATTTATATAAATGTTATGTTGGTTTGTGTATGCTTCAAAACTCAAATTTCCACACCGATTAAGTTCAAATTTTGGCACGATATACAACCCACTTAAAATAATATTTTAATGTATTTTTTGCATTGGTAACATAGCTGTGACCGCGAGAAAATAGCTTTTTTTAACGATCAGCTGTGCACCAGCAACCACGCCATTTGCCGGAAATGAGGGGAACATTCGCCATTCTAGCTAACAACCCCAGTCACATGTGAAACATTACCTGTTCTCAATTACATCGTTTATTAACAAAAAACGTATCCACTTTCATCCTATTCAGATTATTATACAATCTGAATTAAATATTCACCTTAATCGAGATACTTTTGTGTGATCGTGTCGTGATTGAGCTGCGTCCTTCGCCAAATTGTAAGTAGACGTTCTGTTTTGTAGAGGTTTTGTTTTGTATGAAAGATGGTCGTTGGCCATGCAGATTGCTGACTGACGAGACGGTGGAGTTGTCTGAGTGGGTCTTGCGTGTGATGAAGTTCTGTGGGTGATTTGAAAGTATTGAGGAGAAACATATCTTCATATTGTTAGATAGATATTTATTATTTCTGCAGGTATATTTATACAACCTAGTGGCAGAATACTACAATTTACATATTACAATTAGTAATATTAACACAATGTAACTTTAATTATTTTAAGACGTAATAATAATAATAATAATAATAAAATAGTAATATGATAAACATGTTAACAATGAGAGCAATAATAACAATAATAGCATTAATTACATTTTCTGGCTGACCTGCACAGTTATTTTAAACCATTAAATACAAGACTACACTACTTTTTAATCACACTTCACTTCACAATATTTACAATTCACTTCTCTTTCTACTTCTATATTGCACTACACTTCACAACACGTCACCACACTTCAGTACAATACTACTTTGAATATAATTATATATTTAATAAAGCAACGCATTTAATGGTAATTTCACAATAATAATAATAATAATAATAATAATAATAATAATAATAATAATAATAATATTAATAATAATAGCAATAGCAAAGGAAAGAAACCTACTGAAACTAGAAACTAACCTACATAAATTGTTCAGCTCTGAAGACGGTGTGCTAAAGTACTAAAGTTGCTAGACATTGTTAACTTAAGCAAGGTAATATAATATAAAATTGAATGTTATTAATTTTAAGTAACAATCTAATGTAATGCAATAATTAAGAAAATATGGCTATAATGTTGTAAATTGTTATGTAATTTAAACTATAATGTGATGTATACTTAATTTGATTGACATTGATTGTGTATACTTAATGAATTGTGGACGCTTAATGTGTGTATACTAAATTGTGATACTTAACGCATTGATGTATACTTAATTGCGGTCGTTGATGACCTTTGATGTTAAAAGATCTTAAATAAACAAAAGAAAAACAATAATAATAATAATAATAATATTAAAAAAATACGGTATTCTGCCATGGCTTCGTTTAGAGCTTCTACTGGACCGATTGTTGTATTTTTTCTTTTAAATGAAAGAATATGATCCCTAGGTGTGTTATCAGATATTGTTTGTGTTGATTCACCACCATTTACGGTGTAAATTAATTAAATCATTCTTTAATAGTACGTTTATCAATAGTCAATTGTTTTCTTTCAAAGGGTGACAGTTTCAAAATCAATATAAATGAGTCGATAGATGCGTGTTCACGCTGCTTGATGTTTTGTTTTGGTGGTTGAAATTTGTTTACAATTCGTCAAGGTTTTGTTTCAGTGTAATAATTGCATTGTGGTGTTGACAGTTTGCATGTATTTGCTTCTTGGTGTATTTTGTAGAGAACACAGTGGGTTTTGCTCGGTTTTACTTTAGGGAAGTTGTTTACAGGTTATGTCGAATTCCGAATCGTTGTCCACGAGCCCCAAAAGACCCAAACGTTCATTAACTGGACGCAGGGAAAGAGAAAGTCAGCGTAGGTGTGATAGTGAGGTCATTTCGTTTTCTATTGGGTCATTGTCTATGAAATGTCAGTTTTGTTTTGCTTTGTACTTTCCATGTGAGAGAAATTCTGCAAACGATTTATTCGGTGTTGCTTAAATGGAAAAATAAGTATACCTTCGAGCAATATGCCAGAAGAAATCAAACAATTGTTTACAGTAGATGATGACACATCAAAAAACTTTATAAATAATATCCTTCACTATAATAGTGCTATATCTTTTGTGCCGATATTACATTGTCACCTGGTCATGAGCCATACGTGTTCAAAATTTTGGGAACTCCACATCACAGAATATCTTCGTTAAACCCTGAAGATGCAAACAATATATTGTGAACATTAGTCTGGGTACAGTATTTTACATTTATCTCAGATCTCATCGTCAACTTTTGACGGGTTCTCACTAATAATAATAATAATAATAATAATAATAATAATAGCAATAAAAAATTATCAAATAATAACTGTCATAATTAGCCTAACTTACTAAATTAATAAAGTTTACAAATATCATTGGTTAATTTATTTTTAAATCTTTGAACATCTAGAGGAAAGGGTTCCAATGCTGTCGCATGTAACTTATTCTAGTCCGTCCTTGATCTATTTGTACAGGAAAATTTTCCGACATCTGTTCTCTGTGGCCTAAACTGAAGTTTGTGTTTGTGTTCCCCTCTACTAAAGTATGAGGGTCTACCGAGTCATGTCATGTCAATTTTCTTCGTTTATTTTAAGTCGCATCAACAACAGGGGTTTTTAGCGACTCCATTGGATAGAATATTAATATATTCTTGATCAAAAGAACCTTTACATTAATCATGGCCTTATTCATTTATCTTACTTATGAATATTACCCGTATTATACACATGAAGGAAAATCTTGTTTTTAATATGCGTATAATTCACACAATTACGCACAAACTACTCAGATATTTGAAACGTTGAACATGACCTTATTTAAAGATCTTTACAGAACAGATTGTATTAAGAAAAACGTCTTTCTTCACTTCAGTTTTGTAGTTGTAGGAAAATTACAAACAAATGTACTTTTGTAATTTTCGAAATTCAGATAATTAAACTAAAATGGTGCATGTTACATTTATAAATTAAACGTGTTTTTTGTTCAACCGAGAAAAAATGAAACAAAACGTTTGGAGCCAGTTATGCGAATTTTTTTGACAATGTTGAGACTTCATGTAAAGTTTCCTAAAAATAAAAATATCCGTTGAGAATTCAAGGAGCCTCCACGTCAGTCAAAGCGATTGGAGAATAACGATTTTGGTGAAAATACTACCAATAGTAATAGATAGCTTTGTTCCCAGGCGGACAAACAGACGGACAAATGGACAGGCGTTTTGCCGTAAACAAATTTTTCGGTATGAAGAACCCAGAAGTCGTGGATTCTGACTTCACATGTTGGTGAAAGTTATTTTACTCGTACAGGATCAAGAATTCTCCACTTGTTCAGTATCACGGACCCCAAAACCGAGTTTTTCTGACAAAAATCGCAGTTTTGTCCCGTAGATTTTTTGTATGCTACGTATGTAGTATGCGAGAAAGTAAAATACTTTGTGATCTAACCGTTAAAAATGAGAATTTACATGGTACATATTAGTAATCCTACTGCACATATTCTTACTTGTATTCTCCTTTATTTATTTGTCATGCATTTTTATATTGTTTCCAATATCCATGTAATATGTTGGTAACAAATATTTATTGTTTAAAATATTGCGATGTGTAATGTCCCCTCAGGGCCATTATTTTAAATATCGTTTTTTATTTTTGAAACTATTGCAAACAGTTACATAATTCTTATTGAAATAATTTGTGGTTTTCCTTTAATATTGTGGGTTTTAGTTCTCAAAAAGCGTGTCCGCAGCTTTGTGGAAATGATATTAAGGTTTGTTTATACCCCTATCTCCCACAACGCTGGGTAACCTCCAATTACTGTGTTCAGGACAAAAGACCGGAGAATTAATGCACCACATTTAAGTAGCATTTCCTTCGGGAATATTCCTACGTACGCAATATCAGCGTTGTTCTAGAGATGGTGGTGACGGTAACAGAACACACTACGCGTTTGTTGCAGAAGGAAGTGGTGATTATCAACCTGATTACTACAACAGACTGCCTTTAGAAAAGACTCCAATTAATCTCTATTAATGAACGAAACTGAGCGGTTGTGTTGAGGTGAAGATTAGGAAACCACTACTTCCTTATTCAATTTATTGTGGCATGACTAGTTCGACAGCTGCCTAATTATTGCTTGTATATTTATGTCCATTAGCATTTTGCATTTTTTCCCTCGATAGAAATACGCAAAATGTTATTCTCGGCATAAATAAAAAAGAATGTTCTTATCAACAGTAAATTCAGTATTTATAACTAGAGATTTAAAATGCGGAACCAAATAGACAAAAAATGAAACTAGAACAAGGTAGTATCTTCTAATTGTTTGATATAGACTTTGTATCCCTTCTGATTTGCTGTAAATATTACAATATGACACTTCTTACGTTACCGTAGGTCCTGTATACTACGTTAGATATGTGTAATGTGACCTTACTGATCTTCTAAGTGAAGGCAATTTGTTCCCACACCGGGAATCGAAACTCAGACCTTTTTTAAATCATTCTGATCTTACCTTCTGAGCTACAAGATAAATAATATCTTTCTGTTATGATCTTTTCCCTCACTCATTTGAATTTTGAGACTCATGTAACTCTAATAAAAATGTTAAGTACATATTTCCATTGAGAGTCATTTTACATAATTTAAATAAAAATGTACTGTATTTTCATATCGTGTGGACGACAACAGTGATTCGAGTCCCCACAGGGGAAGGAATTTCGACTCTAGATAGCAGGTTCGAGTTCAGCCGTTGACTGGAGGGCAATACTAGCGGTCGGTGCGGCGGTTCTTTTGATATATAGTTTTACAAGTTTTTTCCGATAACCACCAGGCGAATGCCGGAGTAGTACCTAGCAAACAGGCCACGGAAACTTGAATTTAATATTCCTCTACGATGTTTGAGGGGTTAGACATTTCGCCTGAAATGGTTGAAGTTCCTATTTATTTTCTGAAGAATGTTCAATGTTTTCTTCTACTTCTGTAGTAAATGTTCCAGCCGTCATTTCTTTTGACAGCAGGTCCACTCAAGAATTAGCAAGCAGTGATACTGACAATTGTTCGGAATTTGAGAGATTTAACAGTGTTACAATACTTTTTGGAAATTTATCAAATGCTTTGATTTCCACTGGTTGCTTTACATATTTGCCATTTCTGAAAATTTTCAAAATTATTCTGCCACCTGAGGCAAATCGTGGTTATGTACTTCTCATTTATTAATTATTTATATTTATCTACATTTAACAATAGGAAACAAATCTCTGTCAATTTTTCTTTTCTTTTCTGCGTGCTTCGAATGGCGAAGCGAAAATTCGGTGTTTGACAGTTTTCTACAAGTACTTTTATCAACTCATCGCACGATCAATGCCGTATTCGACATCAAATATGAAATATTTTCTCTTAGCTGATTTTGAAATAAAGCTGTCAATACCTTCATTTTTTTAATTTAGACTTTTTGATAGAAAACATTCTAATTTCTTTTCATAAATGCAATACGGCGTGCATTTACTGATGTTCATTCTCATATGAAGCGTAATATTTTATAATATATCTATAATGAAGTATTTTTGTATCCTTCACAAAATAAGCAAAGAAAAAGTTCTCAGGATGTTGTCTCAGTTTCGTCAATATCTGAAGCAATGTCGTCGCTGTTAATCTCTCACTCTCCATCAGAATAACCTAACTAGGATACAATCATTAGAAATTCTACGGGAAAACTTTTTCACTTTTTCTAATTATCATTGCTTAAAACAACCCAAAAATCACTGAAGTAAACTAAAACGTTAATGATGGGACAAACACGTTCAATGTCTAGTTGTTTAAGTGTAATTTGTAATTTTTAACATTAGGTCGTTATTTATGTAATCGGCCGTGTGTAGTTCAATACACTCAAAATACCATCTTTTGATATGAAACAAAGTACAGAAATATATAACTACTCTTTGAATAGGAGTATTCATACGCTATCTTTTGATAGAATTCATTTGTTTCGATCGTTCTCCACGAACAATGGTCAGTTAAAATTCTAACGGACGCCGGTCGTTAAGAGTGGGTTTTTGTTCCTCTCTTTAATTGGGGAATAGAGATATAACAGTAGAGTATTACGAAAATACTTAAAAAATTAAAAATGCCACTTCCACCCAAGAGTATGGTCTGTTCTTTCAACGTTGCATCTTCTGTCTCGCTGATTGTCGGTAAACTTTTAAATGTAAGACAATTTATAGTTCCTGTAGTCGATCTTTTTCAGTTTCCTTTTGTTTACACTGCATGTACTTTTTAGTTAAATGAACTAACATTTGATATAGATGACGCAGTCCTTATATAAATAATGCAAACTACAGGGTAACTTCCTATCTAGCCTAAATACTCTTATGGGGTTTTCTAGCGATGGATTCTTTTAAATTGTACAAAATCGTCATTTTCTTTTAGCTTATTGTATAAAAAGCGAGTCATTATAGGTGGTGAAAGATTCATGATCGTCTGTTCCTGAATTGTGTGAACAGATGTTTGTAATGTCATTTTGCCAAAAAAACGCTTCGTTGCTTCATTGCAGTTTCTTGACGATTTATCTTCTTCAATAACGACCAGAAAGTTGTGCTTACAGTGAGTCCGAGTACAGCTTACAGTGAGTACGAGTACAGCTTACAGTAAATTTTCAGTGATATACACAATGCAACAAAATTGAAAAATTACAACAAAAATAACACTTTCTACGGGAATCAATGCTTCTGGGGGCAAATCAGTAGAGAAATTATTTATTGCTAAAATGAGAAAATGCTGATGTGCTGTTTTTAACACCTGAAGTGACCCACCAGTATAAATTGGATACTGAGCGGCAGGCTCTTCTGCACCTCCGAAGACAAATCGTATGGATGCTCTCTGTCCTGCCGTCCGCAACTCGGGCCCCTGGGGCAAGAGCGCGGCTCAAGGTGCTGAACATTCACAAGGGATCTAGGGTTAGCTGACCCAGGCTTGCGAGCCAAACTTGCTGATGTACTCGCAGGTTCACCTTAAGACCCGATGTACACGCTTCAATTTGACAAATGGTTCCGAGATTTTAACGAACGCGCGCATGCGTAGTGTGCCTTATGAATCCCCAGACACGATACTGCGCATGCGCGCGCACGCTAAAACACCGGAATCGTTCGTCAAAACGAGAGTGAAAAGGGTACTATAATAGTAGCATGGATCCCTGTTTTGCCGCATCCGCGTTAGAGCATAAGAAACGTTCATGATCAAGTATACCAGTATGAAAATGATCTAGAATGATGTCCATTTGAACATGATAATTATATATATATATATATATATATATATATATATATATATATATATATATATATATATATATATATAACATACACAATATGAACATGAACATGACAAGTATGATCTGTCACTAGAGCACCTACACAGTCGCACAACGTCTGAAACGTTTTGGCAAACATGGCCGAACTTACGAGTTGGCAAACAGTATCAGAACGAGAATTATTCGACTGATATGAGCCATTTAATATGGTAAAATAATATTTAATAGGTTATTGCAGAATGGAAAAATATAAGGGGCTAAGTAGAAAAATCAAAACATTGAAATAAACATAAAAGTGCTGAGAGAATCAGTTGCTCAATATATCACCAGTTACGCTTAGTGAGTCGCCATTGAGCTATTGGCAGTGACTGCAGACCATTTATGTAGGTCATTCCCGTTGAAACATAGACTCATGTCATTTTGTTTTCAAAAACTGATTAGTCCCTTATGTTTCTACTCTTCAATTTATTTCATTTGTTAATGAATGAGAACCCCTACAGAAGACCTCCCTATCGAAGCAAACGATAGTTTCTAACAAGTATGAACATAACCTATATAATGCAGTAGGAATATAAAATTTCCTTTACAAACATTATCGTCAAAACAAACCTATCTCGTTTCAAACATAGCTCTCAGAGAGCAGTTTTCATATTTTCGCTTCCATCACTTTTTGCATATCTAATAAATAAACATCAATGTTTGGTTTGTTCATATTTTATGCGCTTGCGACAAAAATTTGTAACCTTATGGCTTGCACTCGCGCGAAGAATATAGGCATAGTACAATGCAAATTTGTCTGTCGTGCATAGATGCAAGATGATCACTGTTAATTATGATTTATGAGTTTATGATCACTCAAGCTGAACAGAAGCTCTACGTAACTCGCCGCACCCTCAAGTAATAAGCGCGTTTTCACTGCATATTATGTACCTCTGCCATTGTGAAATATCGGCCGTAATTATTTTTTGAACTTTAACTCGAACAAGTGAATCAAATTTCTCCGAGATAGTATCATAGTGCATGCTAAAACTTGAGGGAGAACGTTTTAGAAATAGGATACTTGACAACCATATCCAAACGCGGACATAGAACAAATCCCTACTCGCGAGGAAGTCTTTTATCTATTAAAATGTTTGCAAAGCGTAGCCTAAAACCTCACACAGTCACAGTGTGGCAGTGATATCGTTCGCCAGTCGTTCGTGGCCCGACTTTTCTTCGGCCGAACATGGATTCACTCTGAATATCCCCTAAGGGAGGAAATGAATGAAAAGCGTAGCTTTTGGAAAGCGTCCGATATTTTATTGGAGGGCTACGAGATGTCGCAGAGCAGCGCCACGCCGCGCAGCGTCCAATGGTCGGGGTTGGCCCTGCCGCTTGGCAGCCACAGCGGCGTGATAAACGTCAGGTCGGTGCGGTTCGGCTTCTTGTACACGGGCACCTGCAACAAGCACGCCACCGCATACTCGCCTACTTCCTTTCCCTTCAACTTGCGGAGTGAATTCAGTAATCCCTCTTTAGCACGAACTCGCTTAACATGAATTTCGCCATAACACAAACAAAACTTCGGTCCCGGCAAGGGATTAGGACATTTAAATACTCGGATAACATGAATTTTTATAGCACGAACTCCAATAATTTCGGTCCCTTGGAATGTGTTAATGAGATTTTACTGTACATAGGAACGATTACCAGACATCCTCTTTTACCTTGACATGACCTCCCTTTTATGCTTTTGTCAGGGGTCCGGGTGGATTTTTTTAATGTTCTCCTCGAAATGTTCTCCTTTTGTAACTTGCTCGTCAGAGAACACGATCTTTTGAAATTATTTGTTTTGATTGATGTTTACTCTTTTATATATGTAGGAGGAAGCCCTATTATCGGAATATTCTCTCATATCTGTGCAATTCGAGAGGTTCACTCATTCTGTCGATACTTGTTCTTAGTAGTTTTGTGCACAGTTGGTGATTCTGTCAAGAAGGAAACGCACGCGTTTTTTGTTTTGCTATACACATATTTGCTAAAGATTAAATATTTTTAAATAGTTAAAATTTCAAAGCAGCAATTTTAACTACGCAATATCCAGCAAATACCTTGCATTCAAAAGTGTAAAGGAAGGATTCTGAAACTGAATGCAAAGTTTGTGTACCAGGTCCTGCGCGTCTATTTCAAATAAATGTTGGGCAATTTTTACTTATATCAGTACTTCCAATCTGTCAGAATATACATCCGTAAAAATACAATGTAACTTGTACACACTAGGTGTAACATATTATATTGTTATTTAAATTGTTATGGACTCTTATTTAACTAAATGTCCTTTTTTTAAGCCTTTGTCCTCCTTTTCATCGATGATGTGATCACCCATGTTACTGTGGGTGTGACGATTCAAATTTTTACCATGTGACAATTCTAAATTGCACATGAGGCAGGAATTGCATTGTTTGGGATAATGAGTCTGGTTTCGATTATAATACTGTCATGAGTTCAGGCTGCGATTACTCAGCGGGAACATCGTTACCTCTGCAGCGTCTTTGACCGGGCTGACGTAAGGTTCGATTCCTTAACGGATAGATATTCTATCCCAGTCCCTGATGTTGGGATATCCTACACTAGCTATATACCTGGGTCGAATCCTGTAACTGTATCGAGAATTCTAGTGACCGGCTACTCTGATGGGAAGTTTTCAGTAGTTTCCTCTATCCAAACCAGGCGAAAGCCGGAGAAATACCCTCCAAATCGTTCTCAGAAGGTGCGCTATAGTCTGCTCATTTGTGTCCCCTACTCTTCCCCCTCCCCACACACACACACACACACACACACACACACACACACACACACTTACCTTACGCTTACTACCTGCACATCACTCATTACTACCATATATGTCGGGAGTACAGATTCAGAGCTTAGAGATTGTCCTGGCAGAGACGGTAGGGGAGACACCTGATAGGGGAAACCCCAGACTGACGTGAATGTCGCTTCCAGATCTCAGTATCCAGCAGGGGGTAGGAACACCGCCACCCCTGGCTATAACGCTCTACAGTTTCGGGACTAGTGGCATAGAGTACCTCTTTAGTCTATGCTAGTGGCTTAAGTAGTAGTCGCGCCCGAAATCAATAAATGTTCACTCACCTATAATATGTATGATACACGTGAAAAAAAATTGATAAAAGTTAATTAAAAGACGAGAAACATTCGATAGAAAGATTCAAGATAGTTCTTGCTCAAGAAATAGACAAGTAAAAAGAGGAAAATACGTTGATGTGTCAACGGATGATGTGGCAGCGTGAATATGGTATTTGCTACGTGAATCATATAGCTGATGCTAAAAAAACGCGATATCATGCAATAAAGCTTTTCTAAGTAATAGGTACATCACAAAAAATTCACATTTTTTCCACGCGCATTAATCATCCTGTATGCAAAAATGGGTGAACTCAAATAAGAAATATGACGAAATAATTCTTGTAAAATGACCTCCGCTTAAAACAGCCGTTAACTTCATTTTCTGCAATATATCACGCTGCGTTTGGTATGGCTTTTATCCTCGTAAATGCTGGAATTCGCTATGAAGTCATTGCTCCATTTATATCAAATATGTGTGTAAATTATATTTTGAGCTTTCACTGTTCTGAGAATGTGAATAAACTTTTGTACTCCTTTGAATGCGTGCACTCAATTATCAACCTGCCCTATCACATCCGAGAAAACAATTCTTCTCTATGCTAGTATGTAAGGCTTGGTTTTCAGTCATTCACTTTTATACTCAGGAGGTACTTTCATTATTATTTAAAATTGCTTAAACCGATTTTATTGGGTGGTTGAGTATGTTCGAAATATTGAACTTGGCTAGTGAAAAGCTATTCTATAAAATACTTTTGACGTAGGCGAGTCAAAATCACAAATAATTTTTGGAGTACTTTTATTGGATTCTCCTACGTTAAACATTGATTAATATTATTATTATTATTATTATTATTATTTATGTTTGTTTATATTATTTATTATTATTATTATTTTGGTAGTGTTAATTTTGTAAGTCAATGCCACAGAGTTGTACTTAATAGCAATAAAATACCTTCATCTCATCTTAAAAATCATATTTTGAGGTCGCAATTTTTGTAGTATATGTGTCACTTCTGATAGAACTATGGTTAATATGTAATTAGCATGGTGTTCATTTGGTGGTTCTATTCGGGCTTGTCCGTAACGATTAAATATGTTAGATAAAAAACAATGACTTCTATTTTTTGTGATTTTGGATAGTTTCTATTAATATCCTCAATAATAGCAGTAACAGAATACTTTTTGTATAAAGCTCACGTGACTGTAAAGCCATAGAGAGGTCTCCACCATTTATTAACGAATCGTAAGTAAAATGGGGAAAAATGTCTTTTTCTGTTTAATTTGTTGTGTTCTCATTTGTATTAAATATACTGTTTTTGTATTATATATTGATATTTGTAATATCTGACTTTATTGAATGAAAAAAAGATAAAATATGATATAATTAAATGAAACCATCTAAGACATCTTTTACAAAATATGTTATTAAAATTTATCAATCTGTGTATGTAACGTCTCAAACCATAACGAATACTAGATTTTAAATTTATACAATCTAACTAGTCAATTCACAGAAAAATGATTCACTCTATTCGACTGAGAACAGTAAAAATTTAGATTTTCTACAGTATCTGAAAAAACTCTAAGATCGGGAATGGTGTTTCTTGGTCTGACACGTACCTGGTACAGTTTTGGGTCCTTGGGCCCTGTGAAGTTGATGGCGTAGATGTGTATGATGGGCATGTACACATACAGCACTTTACTGATGGACTCCACCAACCGCTGCCGCTTCTTGTCCCAGCCGGCACCCTCCAGGTACAGTCCATACACCAAGACACCCTCCTATTCCGCAACAATATTTTCACTATATTGCAATATGCATTTATAGAAAACTAAACTTAAATATTTTATTGAACTAATAATGGTACAATAATTGCAGATCGTTAATGAGGGAGGCAGACGATTTTCTCCGGGAAAAAATAATACAGAATATACATTACAATATTTGAGAAAAACAAAATAATATAGACCATTATAACTTTCACCATAAAATCAAATTCAAAATGTAAAATTGTGTCATAAACAGTATTATAATTAAGACTGACACAGATCTGGATAGTCGATGATGCTAAGGCTACACGTCTCAGCTGACAATGGTTTTTAGTATTTTGTTTGTAAATTAACATTTCATAATCATCAATCATTAAATCTCCCATAATTCGGATCTGCCCCTAGCATCTGCAGTTGTAAGAACCTAGAAAGCCTGTTGAAGCTCTACCGATCGAATCAGTATTGTAATGGGGCGAAATTAGAGATGACATTTCGACCATATTTCGTATCAACATATGTATATATAAGGCCTACTGGGATGAAAAAACTAGGTTGGCAATGTTTTCCATGTCATTGAGACGGTCGACTTAGAAGGCGAACGGAATCAACCACCAGAGAAAAAATGGACATTCTGCAATGAGGACGTAAATGATTGACATATCTATTCAGTCGGAGTGTCGTGCTTCATTGGAGAATTTGGATGTAAGGAATGCAAAGCGATATTGGCGGTATATTTTGATTGAGAACAAAATTATGGAAGAGTAAATGGACTAGAATATGTGGGGGAATCGATGTAGTGAGGTGTACATATGGAATTGGACATAAAAGAAGAAATTTTACTTGAAAAGTGAAGAAGGTAAACCTAGGTTCTCTTGTTAAAATTTGTTCATTTAGTTGTAAATGAATGTTCTATCCTGTTCAGATTGAAAACAATTTTTGAACGGTTTTTTAATTATTACGTATAAATGTTTTTTTATTTCGCAATTGAAAGAGTTTTAATTTCTCAGTATGTTACCATATTCAAATTATGGTTTATGCCGTAGAAGCTATAGCCTACAGAATTTTAATTAAATTATGTTTTATTTTCTACTAATTAAGATAAATTATAATGGAATGATAAGACGGTATCTCAGGAGTCATTTCTGAATATCCGGAGTGTCAGGTACAGGAGGGGTTATCACGGTTAGGAGATACAAGGACAACCAAAAATAAATAAATAAGAAAACTAGTGGTGCGCAAATGGACCATAATGCACGATTTTTCTAATTTGACGGTAGTGAACTGATTTGACGATCTTGCCAACTCCATGCCAGCTGTCATAGGCGCCCAGAAGTAAATTTTAGTGACATTTCAATTTTCGGTTTCCTAATGGTAGAACTGGGGATACTACTGTGGGGATTACGAGAAGAGTAGAATCGTCGGGAATGGGAATTTCATTGAAAAATCTGAAGTATTTTAAGGGGAAGAGGCGCGAGGAAGGCGACTATTAAAAAAACACTTTTGATATCTTTTCCGAAATATTTGAATTTCTGAAAACTTCATTTCAGACATTTGAACACTTTCACTGCTATTCGATACGTAATACTATTTACAAATTGCTGAAAATGTGCACTTATCGGGCTTGAGACATCTAAAAATGGCATTTCAGTAATTTTGAAATAACAAAGTCACCAGAATAACTTTCGTCATCACTCAGAACGATGCAGCATTGTCAAAACCTGGTAACGTTGAAGAAAAATTGATATCCTTTTGAGAAAATGGCGAAAATTTGGGGACTATGCTAAATATTCGACGTGAGAGAGGAGTCAAACATTTTGTAAATTTAAAAAAAAACACAAAAGAATAGAGAAGTATGGCGTTTATGTCATCACTCTATAAGAGTGCATTTAGCAGTACCACTACTAAAAATGTAAAGAAAATATCTGGAGCTGTTTTTCAGAAAATATTGTTTTTGTATTTTAAAGTACAAATTAAGGCAATATTGTGAAAATAGAAAAACAAATTTTTCTTCTGAAGGAAATATCACAGTTTTCAATTTTATAGTTCAGGAAGACGCTGAAAAATTCAAACCTTTGCAATTTCAAACTCAGAGTTAACCTTAAATTGAACTAGCTACCTTTATAGTGTATTTTCTATATTACAATTTAAAGAGAAAAATGGATCGTTTTTGAGAATTCAAATAATTCCGGACTGTATAAAGTAACACATCTAAATTTTGCAAGAATGATTTCGCCATCTCGAAGTTGACTCAGCCATGGACAGGAATTTCTTCAATTTGAAAGATCGTGCATGGTTTATGACCAGTCGTGTTGCGAGGATTGGAGACGGAGGACAGTATGATAGAGGAAGGATGGACGGGAAGGGAGATGGACGATCCGAGAGGACAGAGGAGGACGACTGACGAATGGGAGCGACGGACGAGACGGACAGCTCGGAAGGACGGGACGGAGAGGAGGATTTGACTGCGACGAACGGACGGAGAGGAGGACGGACGACGGAGGGAGGCGGAGAGGACACGGAAGGGACGACGGAGGAGACTGACGAGGAGACGACGGAGGAGGACGATTGAGGAACAACAATGGATTGGACGGACAGTCGGATGGAGGAAGACTAGGACGGATTTAAAACACCTTTTTGCATCAGGAGTCCGAAAACGTGTATTTCCATTAAATCTCAAATCAGACTTTTCCCACCATTACTCTTTCTATACTAAGTCTATGGTCCGCATATGAATAAGCTATACTATGTATACAGAAAGAAAAATATCTAGGAAACATCGGAGTGCCTCTGATTACAACTCTGGCGCCCACTTGCGACCTCTTGTCGACCTACTGCGTCAGGACCAGCGCCTGGACAGAGTCGACGCATGCCGTAGGAACCCTGCACAGCACATGTCCAACGCATAGTAGAATCGAGTATTTCTTAAAGCTCCGTAGTCACCGATCTTTGCATTTTCCTTTTTCAGAAACTCGGCTTGAGCAAACGTTAGCTGGATCGAGAGCAATTATATTCTTGATGATCGGAAAAGCGCGGTGAAGGAGAGAGTTGCTAGCAACAATCCCTATAAAATGATATCGCTTACAGAACCACGCAGAGCCTCGGAATTGGACCAGATAGGATGACGACACTACAACGACAAAAGAGTATCCGATGGAAGAAAGAGGGAATATTACGACTTGGAACGTGAGCATCAAGACTTGGTAACATAAAGAGCAAGAAATAATAATGGAACTTGAGGAGGAAACGATTTTTGATAGAAGAGAAAAATATATTTGTAGCATCTTCGAAACAAGAAAAAAAGGTAAGGGTATGCCTAGAATAAACAATTATTTATTCCATCATTCCGCCTTCCTAACAAGAGGCGAAAACTGATCTAAGAATGCTCCTCGCATAAATTACAATAGAATTTTCAAGTTGTTTATATTGACAAAGTTCACTTAATCAAACTCAAGATGTAATAAATGTATACCGTATTTAGTGTATCTCCTGATATTACAAAATAGAAGAAGAATGAATTTGTTCTATGAAGAACTTCCAAAATTATTCATTCTACTCGTTAAGTCCAACTACTAATAATGGGACTTAACAAGAAATAAATTCGCCCATGATCAATGAATGAGTAAACTTCATAAACCAGTAACGATGATAATGGGTACTTGTTGACAGACCTATGTGCTCAAATATTCCTAGAATTAACAATACGTTCTTGTCATGATTTTAAATATAAATATACATTTTAGCAGAACCCGGCAGACATGTCTGCTCGTTCTCCCTTTTCGTCTTTCTTTCTCCTTTTCTTTCACTTTAATGTTCCCTCTTTCCTCTAACCCTTTCTCCCAATCTCTCCACTTCTTTTTCACTGCTCTTTTTCCCCTCTTAGTTCATTTTCATATCTCTTTTGTCGTAGGCTTGTATTTTCTTACGATTATTTTCCTCCTCCATTTTTCTCCTCTCCCCTTTGGCCTCTACTAGCCTCTCTCCTTTCTCTTCCTCTTTCCTTCCACTTCATTTCCAATCTTTCATTCCTATTTCTAGAGTGTATTTGTTTTATGGCACTTGCGATATGGTCATTTAGCAAATGATTTGGTTAAATTTGTAGGCTGGAATGATGTAAATATTTTTCTTAAACATTTTTGCCAAAAGGAAAATGATAAGTTATTATCAAAGAAATTACAGAGAAAAATACATACTTTCCAATATATTCAGTGATGTATTGTAATTAAATAGGTGTTGTGTATTGTATTGTAATTAATTAGGTTTAATGTATTGTATTGTAAATAATTATGTTTAATGTATTGTAAATAATTGTGTTTAATGTATTGTATTGTAAAGAAATATGTGTAATAAAAAACATGTTCTCAGAACAAAGTTTTTAATCGATATACTATTGTATTTAGAAAAGGGAATAAAATTTAGTTTCCTGGAATATGCACTGAAGAAAATGTAAGAGTAGAATGGGTGACAGCTCCCAATGACTCTTGTAATAAGGAATTCTTCGAAAATCACCAATGAAAGAAGTGTTTGCTGTCCTACTACCTTAAAATATCTGAGAGAGAATTAGTTCATGATGCTTGTGTTAATTGTCATTCAGTAAATGATTTAGTCAAACATTTACGCTGGCAAGCTGTATTTTTGTTACGTGTTGTCCAAAGAAAATGATAGATTATCAAACAAATTGCAGAAGATAGAATATTTTCCAGTAAATTCATCACTTGTATTCGGAATAAAGGTTATAATGTACTGTATTGAAAACCAATGTTTATTTAAAAAATGTACTATAAAGAACACTGATCATGAATTGATATTTTTTAATACAAAAGGATTGAAAACGGGTTTCCTGGCGTGGAAAATGCTGTGGGAAAAGTGAGCGAGGAGTGACCGACGCTCTCCATGACTACCTACAGTGACATCACGAAACGGCTTTATAACTCTAGGAGGTGGTACTCTGACCCAGTCAAAAAGATTGCATGAGATCCGAAAGCCATTCCATTAGAAGTTGCCTAACAAGCAGGCGCAAATGTCATGTGTTTAATTTTATTACTTAAAATTCTCCCTACATATTCATTGGGAAAAAGCTGTCATCTTCATAATAAAGCCCTAGACGTTTGTAACATTTCTTCTGAGACACCATATAATGTATTTCTTGACAAGTGTATAAGGCAATTTAGGAGTAATAGTAGCTTGTTTTCAGCATATTACATCCCAGTGCAATAGACTAAAATGCCAAAACGTTCTGAGTAAACATTCTTGGAACCTTAATTCTCTGAACCTAAACACAAAAGATTTGCTCTCGCGTGATCCATTGCCACGGCACGGATTGAAGGAGCACCTTGCGGGTTGAAAAAGCCGGTCATCCAAAAGCTGGCGGGCCTTCCGGTGAAGATCCAGTTGGAGAATTGCGAGTTGCGTTCCAGCAGCTCCGTGAACCAGAAGCCCAGCGTCGCCGACGGCCACGAGCTACGGCGCCAGATCTGGGGCACGCGCGCGTCGTAGATGTTGTCCAGCGAGTCGCGCAGGGCCTGCGGACGAACGGAGCACAACCGTCACGTGATTGATTCACTTTGTCTTTCCGGACACGTCAACGGTTATGGCCATTAGTCCCGTGAGTGTAGTGCAGGTTATAACACGGGAAGTGGTGGTGTGACCCACTGCTCCAGCGCCAATCTGCACGTCGGCTTGCAGGATTTCCCCTTGCAGGGTTCAAGAAGGTCTTGACATAACGAATCGACGGAATGAACAAAATATCTGCAGATCAGTTTTCAACTTATAATTTTATACTATAAAATAGGTTAACAATAGCAAGCTATAACATATCTAGAGCCTACTTCCTTTCCTGTAAAACAAAAATCACGAGATTTGATTCACCAAAGTTTAAATTTCTTTCTAACCAAAAACTCTTAGGCGACCGTCAAAGTCGAGCCGATGTCGGCAGAAATTTCGGTCGGCTGACGTCGGTCGCTTTTATTCGATGGGTCGCATTTCTCTAAACACACGATGGCAAACAGAAATGGTCATAGTGAACCCGAACGACCTCTTCCGAAAATTCCGAAAACGCTGACCGAAATTTCGGCCAAAATCGACTCCAATGTAACCGCCACCTTAGTTTTTTAAATCTATAGATAATCCAAATATCTGTGGATAATTATCAGAAAAGATCGTGAATTGTCTATTGTATTGTTTGGGTAACTTTAAATACAAACTCTATGTTTCCATTAATGTTAATTCTCCGCATTCCAAGTTATTCTCTCCCCCATCATTTAGAAAAATAGCGTGAATAAATTTATAATACGTGTATGATTTAATAAATATAAAAACAATTAATTAATATTTAAAATAATGATTTACAACTTCATTCGGCCTTGCTCTATCGTGTCCCTCTTCACAACTTACCGGCACTACACTATTACATACGTCGGAAGATCATTTGGGAGTTCACAGCTCGTCTCAGCTGACGCGTAGTCCCGCTGGGGCGATATCAGGTATCCCAAATGTTATCAGGTATCCCAGTAAGCCCAAATGTTGGGCGGTGCCGGATCTCACAACTAGCAGATGAGGACCATCACCACCCTTAGGCGTAAGAGCATCCACTACTCTGATGGGGCTAATGAACACAGCAGTTGACGTGCCCGGAAAAATCAATCAACCAATAAGTCAGAAAACATTTCTTAGAGAGTTGATTACCTCATTCATAATGATGGTGCCGTCGATGGCTAACAGCAGATCCTTAAGAGTCTCACGCACCAGCTTTATCACTTTCTGCATGCGATCGATTTCCTGTCTCAAGAAGATGTTCATTGACGACAAAGCGCCCATGGCTTGCAGCCTACAACAAAGGCCATACTCTGGATACATTCCGTTTGCATGCGCGGCGTTAGTGAAATAATGTGATAGAGATAATCAAGAGGCCAACACTGAAGAATTATTTAAAAAAAAACTAGCGATGCTACAAAACTCATACTTTCTCGTATTATTTTAATGTATTCTCATGATTTTTCAGAAATGATATAGATATCTTGTATGCATTATTACGTTTACGAGTAAAAGTGATTCAAATGGTGACATATAGTTTCTCGAAAATTCAAAATTTTCTGTTAAAATGAGCCAAACAGCATATTTTCAGGAACACTGGAAACAATACAGATGCGACCCTCACCTCTGTTTGACCTCGAAGGGATCGTAGTCGGGCGGCAGCTTGCCCAACATGTCTTTGGTGAGTCGCGCAACCACTCCTTCTCGCGACTCGCCGCCGCCGCCACCCCGGCCTCCTTGGGCTGGATGGACAATTGTCTCCAGGATATTCTTGTCACAGACGCTTGGAAGCTGCAGGCAGAAGTTAGGTCTCAGTCCCTGTTACACGTGTTCGAGAATAGGTGGTAAATGTTGGATACGCTGCTCTAAACAAAGTGGACAAGCTATATGGGGAGTAAAAATAATACGACTGTCATGAAAATAAACCTTTAGGTCATCAAGCTTACAATTCCATGTTATATATTTTTTAATCTATACCAATATATCAATACACACGGGCGTTGAATTACAGCGCAATAATCTCTTAATGAACTGAACCAATGTTGATGAAACTTTTGAGCTAGCTTCCTTTGAAGGTCACGAGTACTACAGGCTATGATTTACAATCATAAACCTTAATATATTTACAAAATAATTACTTCTGGAGACTTTGTTTCGTCTAGCATTCATAACATATTCAAGAGTGCATTATGCGCATTTGTTTAATTGTGCGATACCACAGTTGTGGACGGTTGAGGTCTATAATTGAGTTCTCAATGCACAGAATTGCGTATCAGTAAGAAAGGAAAGGTCTATTTCTTTATTTTTACGAGCACATTCAATTGTCTAAACAGGAATGTTCACATTTAAGAATGATTATGACACATTTTCTTCATTTTATTTATAAATTTAATTTGAATATTGATTTTTATTACGTTTCGGCGTGAACGTATTAAATGTACAGCATGACCCATGGTGATATGCAATTATAGGGAAAAATCATTTTGTTTACAGTTGTGCTTGATATTGTCCTAAAAGTTACGAATGCACACATTTTCTGCAATAAATAAGTTTCTGGTAATAAATTGAGCATGACAATTATATTTGGCGAGTTACAAGAGCGAAAGTGAAATACAATAAATGATTTGTGTTATACTGTGTGAGATAGATGAATTTTGTAGGGAATAATTTTTTTATAGTGAAGAGAATCCTTGAAAATAGATTTTATTACATGGGAGTTTTGTTGTTTTTTTTTTCCCCTTTCAAAAATTCAAAATTTAAATAGTTTGGGTCACAGAATTTTGAAAATGTGCACAAAATTCACTTTTCCCCATATCACGTCATACGCAGTTTTTAACAGTTTTTTTGACGTAAAATAAATAAAAAATAAATAAAAAGAAATAAAATAAAAAATAGGTAGCGTATCTTTTGGTGCTGAAGGAATAATTATTTAAATTCTTTGAGCGTAAGTTAGGCAAGAAGAAGTTTAATTGTAATAGAAAAGGTATGTGAAATAGGTGTTTGGAGGAACTCAGCGCGTGTCAGCGCTACTTTCAGTGTTATAAAATAACATGCTTTTTTATTCAACAGAAAAACTTTTGACAAGCCGGAATACACGGTGATCTCTGATTTTTGAAGATATATCTAAACGGTTAAAGGCACAAGGACCTAAAACGTGTACTCAAATTCAATTAAAATCACTATAACTACATTTGTCTGGGCATTGCGTTAAAAATAAATTTCAAGCACTTCTTTATAAATATGTGAAAAAGTTTAACATAGTAAGTTTTACAATGCTGTATTTGATTGAAAGTATTGGTACAGTATATACAATTCCACAAAAAGAATATACGTGAGTCCATGTATTTACTTTTTCTTGTTTAAATCTTTGTGAAGTGAAGTTTGGGGGTTGGAACCCCAATAAGAAATATATAAATATTTTCTTAGTGAGAAAGTGATTTAGGAACACTGGGTACTTCCAAATGGGAGCAAGGCAGAGTGGGGCGGGGCGGGGACACAATACAATAGAATAGATAGAAGGGCGCCGCAGGGCGGGAATAGGTGCAATTCCTCTTCCTGGCTAATAAATTATAACAAAAAAACCGGCAACGCGGGGTACTTCACACGGTTGGAAATAAAGTAGAACCTAAGTAAGTTCAATCCCAATATTGACACAATAAACATAATTTTAAAGTGTTGTAAATATATTTATTTGTCGAAATATCGTCTTTTAAACGGATAAATATGGAATCGCGTTTTTACTGAGGGATGATTCCAATAATTTAAATGTTTAGAATTTTTTCTAAAAATATTTTATGAAGGTGCAGTCCAGGTAAATAGAATGTATTTTAGTTAGAGCTTCTGACATCTAACAACCATGCGTTGGAATGTAAATTCAAACTGGTTCACAACCTGAGACATAATAGAATTCACGAAATTACACCATACATTAATGTTCATTGGCTGGAAATCAATCATGATTTCACTGTCAAAGAACGACTAATTTCAAAAAATAGAAAGTAATATGAATAATCACTAAAACTGACATGACTATGCAAACAAAGTATTCAGAACAAAAAAATTCAATTGATTGATTTAAGAAGTTAGAAACTTCACAATTTAATGTAGAGGAAACAATGAACATTACTATTTGGTGTTAATCGATTAATTCACGGCAAAGATAGAAGATTAATGGAGACAATCGATTAACTTACCTAATATCAGCATTTGAATGAAGACCATACACCTGTGGTGGATCCACAACAGACATGGCCGCAATGGCCGCCATATAACTTTGCAAGCTCTTGAAAATTAACATTTTATAACCTTTGTAAAACTGAAATGTCTCAGAGAACAGGTCCTCACAGAACCATACTTTACAGAAGGTATTGAGCAGGCTTTTGTAAAAAATTATCCAATTAAAAAATGAATTTCCTCCGCCATTAAAGCGAAAACTTTAGTAGAAAATCAATTATTCCAATTTTAATAGTTCTTAAAAATTTACAAATTTTATTTTAAATATTGACAGTTTTCTACATTATTTAAAAAAAAAAAAGTTCCTATTTAGTTAATATCGAAAAATAAATTTTCAGTGGTTGATGTGGCAACATATCTTATTTAACTCATGAATATTACAGAATTCTATTTGCTAAAAATAAATTCTAGTAATATTTGTTGAACAAAAGAAGAAAATATTTAATTTTACGCAATAAATTCCTTTAAGGAATGATGAAAAATTCAAGACTTCAACATAGGCACATGATCTAAATTTGGGTGGTAGCACTAAGTTTGTGCTCCTCCAGGTGTAACAATAGAAGCGAATTGCCTGCCGATTTTGCAAAATACACCATGGCGTGATTGCTCTATTTTATTTCGTATTTCTCCGATGTGTGTGTATAACTGTGTATTAGTGGATGAAGGTATACAAATATAGCCATATTTAGAAATGAATAAAAACATTTTTATTTGGACCTAAATTTAATCTCAGATTATTTTATAACCACAACTTAGCAAATATATATTTTTTTGGTTTCAGAAAAGCAGTATATTTTCGTCTAGACGATTTCGATGTACTAGAAAGAAAAACTGAAAACATAGGGAATGAAAGAGTATAAAGATTGATTGGTGTTTGTGTATATTGGCTACATTATGAAGATCCTTAAATTAATTCCTTCTCTATATAATAAGCGGTAAAATTATATTCATGAAGTGCGTGTGGATTCCAATGAGGAGAATACGTATTGTCTTAAAGTGAAATATAATCTTATAACATTGTGTTGTTATTTCGTTTCTGAATTGTTTGCCTAATAATATTCTGATAAACACTGTCATGTTTTATTTAGGCGGTAAGTTCATTACGGTAAGACTGATGTTAAGGAGAAAGAGTAAAATTCGCTCGCTTTTCATTTCTCACTTTAATAAGAAACTCCTTAAAAAGAGAAAGTTGTGTAATGCTGAGGGGAAACGCGGCGAATTTTCATGAAAAAAAATTATTGTCGCATCTTGTTAATGAAAAAGTGGATAAATCCGGTTGCTACAAGCAAAAGATCCTGTAACGTGGTGTAACCCAAATCCATGATTTGTGAGTCCTTGATAACGAAAAATCGATTGACGGCAACATGTCTGTCTTTCCGGTCGTCAGTCTGTCTGTCTGTGAACAACGTTAGAGGCTAAACCGTTCAGTGGAATTTCTCCAAAATTGATATTCCTCAATCGAGTTTACAATTTTCTAAATAACATGAATTTCAACGAAAATCAGACCTGCTCCCTTCTGTTAGGCGTCTATTACGCCATCCGACGAAAACATTTACCCAAAAACTCAGGTGCAATTTTTTTTCTAAAATTTTCAAAATTTCCTAGGGGCTTTATATAAAGTACCTTTAAAATTAAAATATCGGCCACGATATTGAAAAAGTTGAGGGGGCCGTGACATCAGTGAGATCGATTAGGGGAATAACAGTTTTGGAGAAAATCGGGTGAACGGTTTAGCCGCTAGCTTTGTTGACGGAAGGACAAGGGATGTTTTGCGGGCTTTAGATTTTTCGGTATCAAGGACCCACATAACATGGATTCTGGCTGCACTTTTTATTAGAGAATTATCTTCTAAATTTAGTAACTGAATTAATCCCTTTTTCGTTACCAGGGACATGTAATAAGAGTTGTTCTACCGAAAATTCGTAGGTTTCTTTCTCGCAGTATTTCGCTCGTATTATACAGAGAGAGTCACGTAACTGTAGTACCTCCTATAACTTTTGACGGGTTGAAGTTATTGCAATGCAGTTTTCACGAAAGTGCATGAGAGAAGGGGCTAAGTGATACGTGTATTCATTTAAATTTATCACTTACATTTTGCGAGATATTTGGGAATCGTTTTTTTAAATGGAACTATACATATTTTTGAGTCTATTATGACGAGCGTAAAAAGACAACAATGCACATTGATTTAAAAATGAAGTTAAAATAAAAAAACAATCTTATTTCAATACATACTATTAATGACAAATCCGTATTTCCAATCCTTAAGTATTAAAAAATAATCTAACAATGCGGAAGGATGGAAAGAAGAGTGCAGAAAAATAACTGCAACAACAACTGAATATTTGGAATATGTTTCGCATCATCAAATACTAAAATCAACTTCCCTTCCCTGAGCGCGCATTTCCTGGTGGAGCGCTGCGTGACCTTGTGTGGAAAGCTGTTATATTCCAAATATTTGTTAAACACAATTCGCAAAAAATCAAAATTACCCAAAAATGCTTATCTAACATATAACAATAAGTGTATAATTGAATTCGTCTTTTTTATGTTCGTGTTGATACACTGAAAAAAAAATATATAGTTCCATTTGAAGAAACCTCAAATATCTCATAAAATACAAATGATAAAATATAAATGAATACACGTATTAATTAGTCATATTCTCGCATGCGCTTTTGTGAAAACTGAATTACAGTTACTTTTACCGTTCAAAAGTTACTGCAGGTGCTAACGTTACGTGACTCATCCTGCGTAAAACGCATACAATAATGCACAGTATCGCGCTCTTATTACATAACTTTCTCTCTATTCCGTAACGAGAAAGTAAAAATGTATGACATGATGATCGCAGTATGTTACGTTTGAATGAACAAGCGTAATGCGTAGTGTAATCCATTCTGTAATAAATAATATTGATAAGTGCATGAAACTAAACGAAAAAAATGGATGCTCGTGTACCTGATAGTGGTCCAACTCACGCCGTGTTTGGGGTCGATCTCGTCGAGGTGGTTTTGCATGAAGCAACACGAGGCGTACCAGTCTGCAAAGTTGAATTCGTAGGGAATATTCCAGCCCAAGGGCCCGAATTTTCGCCGCTCTTGCACTACACTGTGCAAGAACGACACCCCGTAGATGAGCGGCAGGTACTGTGACGCCGTGGTGTACTCCAGAAAGTCCTGATTCATGCTCCCGTACGTGCGGCTCAAACCCGCTCGCATGCCTATGGTCACGAAGCAAAGTTATGTGTAACATTCGTCTCCAAAAAATATACCAACTCCATTTCAATTTCTCGAAGGCGTCCATGCTTTGTTTACATATTCTTGGTGACAATACTTGTTAATATGCAAGTTTCATGATCAAAGAAATCAACAAGTAGAGATTCGAACAAACAGTCTAAGCAAGATACTTTAAAGGAAATTATTTCTTCTTTGTCATGAACTTTGAGGCACGAAAGTTAGTCAAAAAATGAAAATCTTTGGCTATTTTAGGTACCATGTAATTAGGTGATTAGTAAAGAAGAAAGGAATACGTAAAATACATTTTTCAAATTAATACTTTAACGAGCAATGCATATGTATTAAAAGCTCATCAGCTACCTTGCGGCGGGTCATTGGTGTACTTAATGGAGATCTGCAGCATGGAAATGGGGAAACTGGGGTGACACTCCGTAGTTATCCACAGACGGAAGTCCTCGTGCGTTTTGGGGTTTTCGCTCAACTGCAGGAAGAGCTCGTTCATGTATGCGAGCCCTAAATGGCAGTTTTGCAGCAGCACCCAGTGTCCCTAAACAAGCACATGTCTCGTTTACAGTTGCTCTCTTTTTAACTAAAACTGTTTAAACTTTCAGGACTAAAGTTATTTGAACAACACTATATTTTGAGTACTATCTTCAGCAAGAGATAATATTTAATCCAAAACAATGCCCAAATATCCATCGAAAACCCTTCTTATCTAGTAGGAAAAAGCGGGAGGGGTGGAACGTTTTTCCAAAAAATATATAGATTTCCAAGAAATTTTGAGTTTACAACCGTTCGTTCTACAATCTTATAGCGCAAGAAAATCAAAGAAAAAAATTAGAGACCTTTTTGAAAAAATTTTGAAATATACTCGGGAAAACCCCCAAATTTTAAAGAAAGCTTTTCAAAATTTCAAAGCTTAAACTAGAGCCAAATCGACAGGGGATTCATCAATTTGGAAAAGATCGTACGAATAGTTTAGGCGCTAGTAGCTTCACAATTTTTCTTTAAACAACTTGTAAGAATAGAGTAAAATACACATGTAAACGTGATATAGGTCCAATTTTCACGGTTAACTCTTTACTTACGAAAATTAAAAAGTTTCAATTTTTCTCGTGTCTTTCTACGACTACAAAATTGAGATTTTTCTATTAAATGAAATTTGTTGCCCACAAATAGTTCTTTCATTAAGATAATATACATTTTTTTGAAAATTTTAGTAGTTTTCGTGCAATAGTGCGTGGAATATTTGCAATTTTAAATATTTACAAAAGCAAGATTTTCTCACAGACGACTCCAATTTTTTTAATTTTTGGAAGCGATAGTGCCAAACGAACCCTATACAAACACATAGACGTCATAGTGCTCTATTCTTTTGTTTTTTCAAAAATTACAGAAATGTAAATTTTTTGACTGGTATTCTTACATCGGTAATATTTACGTTAGAGACGATTTTTCACATTATTGTATTTATGAGTACATGTGCTTACAATAATGTCAAATAAAGTGACTCGTAAACTCAACAGTTTTCTGACAAAATTAGCTCAAAATTCCGTAATTTCAAAAACAAACAAACGACATTTTCTGGCGCCAAATTCTTTCCTCAACATATAGTGGTAGTGGCACTGTTTAATATGACGCAAATTTCATTTTGGTGTATTTTTTCTTTTTTTCGCCATTTTCATAAACACGGCTTCACATTTTCAATGAAAATTTCTATTTAGGGCGACGTTTTACTCTTCTTTAATTTTCCTGAAACCTTTAATATTCCTAATATTTCGGTTGTACTCTTAAGAAAACGAAAAGTTCAGAAAACGTCAAAAAAATGTACTTTGAGCTACGATAGATGATATCTCGCTAGTTAATGGAACAAGACCTTAAAGCCCGACCACGCAAAGGAAATTAGAAAAAATTGCTACGAGAAAGTTCTGTATCACCTCTAGTTTTGCTTGTGGTAGAATGTAGACAAACGTCTCTCTTCAGCTGCAAGCCATTTTGTGTTCTTAAAATAGTTAATGAACACACTGCATAATGTATTGCTTTCACAACAATACATACTTTTGCAAATTACAGTACATTAGCAATGACTTCACTGTGTTTGTTGCGGCTCCTTCACAAACAATACAATGTGTTGTTTTTGACGCGTTTTTCGGCCTTATTTACTTTATGTTGAGTTCTTGGTGCATTAAGAAAATGACACAATGATCAATATTCTTCACGAAATATTGCTTAATAATACAATGAAGTTACTACGCGAAATACTTTTTGTAAAAGTCATGGATAGTTCGGTGTAGTTCTTTGCCGGGCCCTTCCAACGCTAGGAACGACTTTGGCATTGAAGTTTCTTTCACGTTTCCTGCCAGCGATGCGAGCGAATATTGAGGGTTGTACCTTTTCCTGCCATTTTCCTACTCCGTGTATCCTATTCGTGTTGTATTCTTTGTCACCTCGGGCATGCAGCGAGAGACGTGCTTCCGCGCGTGCACCTCCTGGCCCTGGCCCATGGAGATGGCCACCACCTGCGTCATGAGCCGCTTGGCCAGCTGCTCGATGTTGGTGGTGGTCGAGCCCATGCTCAGGAAGCACACCAGCGGCGTCATGGGCCGCGACTCCTCCAGCAACACGTCGTACCTACACAATGGCATGTTGTGGGGCAGGGCAGGCTGAATAGGAACAGGCAGTGCTAGGCAATTGCCTAGGGCCACCGACAACATAAACAATATTTTTACTAATTAAATGAGTCAGATACAATTTTTGTTAACTGTTTTCAAGAACTTTCAAAAATATAATAAAATAAAATTTTGCATCAAACATTTCCAAGAGACATTCAGAATGCATACCTAATAGCTCGAAATAGCTCTTCAAATTTTCTTGACAATGATGATAAGGAATTGTACTGCAGAACTTTCTTGTTTGGATTGGAAAGGAATGAAGATCGGTCGAAGAGCTATTACTATACGGCAAGAACAACTAGATAGAACGGCAGTCATCTTTGCATTAAATCTGATGTTTTATGGAAAATTGATATTGATGACATTATCAATAAGTTTAGTGAATTGAAATGCTCGAGAATAAATTTTTGAATTTGATTTTGTATCGTTAATTGCAAACATTAATTTTAATATTAATAAATTTTATTTGAATATTAAATAGTACATTATTATAGGAAATAGGGGACGGTCAACGAAAACGGGAGGGGGAGTACTCTCATTTACAATCGCCTACGGCCCCGTTTGGTTCTAATCCGTCACTGGGCAGGGTAGGTTGTTTTAAATCAGTCTAATTTAAACCATGGTTTTAAGTAATATTTTTAACCATTGGTTTTCGATCCTTAATAACAATGCAAGAAAATGAATATTCGCTGCATAAACCTAAAAACATATTAAATTTTATGCTTATGCATGTGAGCCCTTGCGGTTTAGCTCATTGGTCAGCGTGCTTGTTTTCTAAGAAGTGACCCCGGGTTCGATTTTCAGTCGGGAAAGATCATAATGTGAGTTTTCCTTGCAATGCCTCAGAAAATGTTGCTATGTGACGACGAGAAAGCTCACTTCTCAGGTTAAGAAGACCAAAGTACGGCGTGGGAATGCCTTCGTGCTGACCACACGTTCCCCTTAACCCATGGCCGCGAGACCAGGTCGCGCCAAGTACAGACAGACTGACATGTGAGTTAATCTTACTTGGTGATGACGGCTTCGGAGAAGCGCGCGCCCATGGACTCGGACACGTATTTGCGGGACTGCGCGAGCGTGCGGTCGGGACACCACGAGCGGACGAGCAGCAGCCGCCGAAACACGTCCAGCGTGTGGTAGCCGTCGGGAATCATTTCCTCCTCGGGCGCGTCCTTGTCGAACCACCCCTTCCACCCCTTCTCGTTGCCGGACACCTGACGTCGTTACATGCATAGTATTCATCAGGCATTCTCAAACCACATACATGTCCATAGCAGTCAATTAAGTTGAAAATAAAATGGTTAGCTTTACGCATTAATGTACAGTCGCAGACACAAACTAGAGGTGCGACGGAATGGCACAGACTTTCTCGTAGTAATGTTTTCTCATTTTCTTGGTGTGTACTAGCTTTACGGTGTAGTCCCATCCTCTTGCCAGCTGCCACCTATCGCATCACAAAGTACATTTTTCAAAAGTTTTCTAAACCTTTCGTTTTCCTAATAGTAGACCTAAATATTACTTAAAAATATATTGGAAGAGTAAAACTTCGTCCTAAAAAATTCATTCAAAAATTTTGAACCCATGAGAAATGGCGTTTAAGCGTTACTGTAAATGGGAAATTTGAAGTTCTTTTTCCAGGAATCTATTGAATTTTCTAAAAACTTTATTTAAAGTCATTTAAAGCACTTCCACTCACAAATGTAATAATGTAACAAATAAATGGAAACGAGCATATTAGTGGCGTGAAGAGTAAAACCGCGTCCTAAATACAAATTTTCATTGAACAATTTGAAGCCGTTTTAAGAAAATGGCGATTAAGCATTTCTGCAATGCGAAATTTAGAGATCTTTTTCACAGGAATCGTTTGTGTTTACGAAAATCTTCACTTGAAGCCATTTGAAGCATTTTCACTCACATTGCAATGATATACACGAATCCATTGAAATGTGCACGTTAACGGCGTGAGACATATTTCAAAAAAATTATACATGTGTAATTTGTCAAAAACCAAAAGAATGTATCAAAATTAACTTTACGTCATATTAAACAGTGTACTTTGTACTATCTAGTGAAAAAATCTGAAGATAAAATTTACAGCTATTTTTGAGAAAATGGCGTTTGAGTGTTTTTGAAAATGCAGAATTTTGAGTTCATTTTTTCAGAAAACTGTTAAGTTTTTCAGAAATTTTGACATTATTTAAACCACATGTATTCATAAATACAATAATGTGAAGATATCGCCTCTAATGTAAACATTTGACAATACCACCACCAAAAATTTAAAGAACAAATTTGGAGCAGTTTTTAAGAAAATTGTTTTTGTAATTGTTTAAAATTGCAAATGTTGCACGCACTATTGCACGAAAACTACTAAAACTTCCAAAAAATGTAGATGACCTTCATGGAAGAACTATTTATGAAAAATAACTTCCATTTGAAGGAAAAACATCTATCTTCAATTTTGTAGTTGCACAAAAACGCCGAAAAATATTCAAACTTTCAAAATTTTCGAAAATTTGGAGTGAATTGTATAAGATATATGCCTCTTTTCTAAGTGCATTGTGCTGTATTTTTACAAGAAATTTGAAGAAAAAGTTGGAGCCATTTTTGAGAAATTTTTGAAAATGTCAGGAGGCTTCATGTGAAGTGCCCCCAAATTTTAAATAATGTTTTTAAAATTTTCAAAGCTACAATTTAATCCAGATGGACAGGAGTTTCTTCAATTTGAAAACTATCGTACGTGTGGTTTAGGCGGTAGTAGTGTTCACAGACGGACGGACAGACAGGCAGAGGATGAGGGACGTTTTGGAAGGAACCACTTTTTCGGCATCAGGGGACCCCAAAACGTGTATTTCCGTTGAAATCTCGAAATCAATTTTCCACAGCATTACATAACTTTCTCTGTACTACGTATATCACTCCCGTATATACGTATGTATACGAGAAAGTAAAAATGAGCAACGACCAAATTATAACACCTAGCTTTCTGCACATTCTGAAAGCGTTGTAGAGAGTACAATGACCTCTAGTTCTTTTGTAGTTTACTGTTGCAAAACATTCTCAATCAATCAATTGTAGAACTTGATAAGCTGTATTAACTATGAAATATCCAATGACTTCACCCTCCATGTATCGCTGCCAAATGTTCAGGAAACAGACTGAATTTAGACTTTATCCATTTTTTGTGTCGGCGACTGTACACTTTTCAACGGATCGTTTACACTTTTTGGTATCTCACGGAAACTTTTTCTTGATCCATGGAGCGAATGCTTAGATGATACCTTGTTTTAATTCTGAATATAAAATGTTGATTTTGTCTTCTCAGAGATCCCCCCCCACGTGATTCGTGTAAGCCTCTCTTCATTAATCTAGGAATTTTACCATTACCTTGTCTCTTGATTTACGAATCAGTGGCTTTTGTCAAAAATGACTTGCTTAAGAGCGGGTATATATTTTCAGAAAATGCCGAAGTCTATTACTATAACACTCGACGTAGAAATCATATTCATCAGGTAACAGTATCAACAGCTCATTACAAATATTCACATACAATACATGTACATTATTTTACAACACTTTGGCAGTTGTCATTAAACGATTAAATTCGATAGAAAAGTTTAAATCCCAAGTGAAATCGTTTCTGCTGCATAACTGTTTCTATACAATTAGAGACTATACTGAGCATCACAAGAAAAGTAACATTAATTTTAACAATGATAGATAATGCATTATTTACCATTTGAACTGTATAAATGTGTATAAACAACCTGTAACAAGTATTGTATTGCAACCTCCGGGTCAATGACCCCCATCTCGATCAGGTTTTCATCCAGTTTCCCTGATCCATTGAGCAAATGCTGAGATGACCTCTTGTTTTGCTTCTGGACATAAATGTAACTTCATTATCTGTGCACGTCTGTAGAATTCAGTGGGAAATATAGTTATCCAAATTATCATATCCATGTTGTTGCGGCAGGAAGTATTATTCCTTGACGAAGGACATGGATAAGAACCAAAAATTTATTGCTTATTTATCCTTGAAAACATATTTTATTACATGGGAGCTTTTTTTAAATTCAAAATTCATGTAGTATATGACTTAGTGTAAGGGCCACAGAATTTTGAGAATGTGTACAGAATTCACTTCTCCCTATAGCACGTCATACGCAGTTTTAAATGTTTTTTGACGTAAAATACATAAATAAATAGATCTTCATTATTTGTTACTTTGTTCACCACAAATAAACGAACGTAACGTAACGTGAATGCAACTTAAGTAGTGTGACCTCATGAAGTGTGTCATCGTTTCGCGAAGTGCAAGCACTAAATGTGAACTACAAATCTTGCAAGGTTCAATCCTTCACGTTCTGATAACTGATCATGAACATTTTATCATGTCACAAAAATATTGTAGATAGTCATTCCTGAACATTCATGTGCCTGGAATTGTTGACTTAATCGGTCGCTTACATTTCCAAATGTTCACAAAAAGTAATGAATTGTGTATTTCCGGAAACCCAACAGTCAGAGCCTAATCCTTCGCATTATTCAAAGCTTGTTCTTCGAGAAATATTTGTAAGACACTTTTAAGAAATATTTGTTTGAGATTAAATCGGACCATATCATGTGTGAAATGCTTTTCATAAAAGTGTTAGTCACTCACATGCTCTAAAATATTTTGAAATTGTCGAAGTTTGGACAGCTCTACTAGGTTCAGCCAAGTCATATCAGATATCCACCTGCAAACAATTCACAAAAAGGATTTTTATTTTAATTATTTAAACTATAAATTTAAACTTTATTAAACATTCATTAGCAATAATGAAGCTCTTGGATGGATCGTGACTAATGCTAGTTTTATATTTGCAAGGTGAAGTGGTTATTTGCAGTCGATGTCTTGTGGAATGTAAAAGACCATTCTTTATGAAAAAATAAAAGTGAGCTGCATGAATGAACGCCTCGTGTAGCTTAAATTATTTTAGATGGTGTTATGTAAAAATTAAAGTCCAGTATATCTTGTTTATTAATGATTTTTGAAGATTTTCTAGGCGGTAGTGATATTGAGTCTAGAAAACTACGGCCCGTGTTCTAAAAGCTGACCGTCTTAATTTCCAGCTCTTTCATTAACTATTAAAATCACATTGCATTGCGGTAATTTCATCTTTGTATATTTACCAATCTTATATTTGTTGTTTTTCTTAACGTGGCACTTGAGGGTAGTATCTCGAAGATGGAATTCGGCACGACTTTTTGAGACATTCTTAGTCGTGTCGCTAGAGTCGCTTGATCTGCAGCACTGTTTAACGCGGTCGAGATCATGCGACAACTTGTGGCAGGATTGAGAATGACTCAAAAAATCGTGCGGAACTCCATCTGGGAGATATTACTCTCAGCCGCCACGTTAAAAAAACAAGTATAGTCATGGTCACGTCAGAGTATTTGAAATTGAGAATGTGCCATCATACTAGAAATGTTGGTTCTTTCAATTTTACTGTAAACAAGTGTTGATCAGGATGATTCAGAACAAGGGACTTTTGAAAGATTTTCGTGACAAAAAAATTGGACGCTGAAGTACTTACGGAAAAGGTTTGGGGTCGCAGTCGTTGAGATCGAGCGCGGCGCCACCCTTGATCAAAGTCTGGAACTCCGTAAAGGAAATGGCGTCACGCTGTAAGTCAATTTTCAGAGTGACCAACATGGTGAAGAGGAACTTATGCTCCTCGTAAAAGCCACGACACGTGTAGAACCACACGTCATAAGTTAAATACTCGATAATGAAGCCAATGCGACGTTGGGTAATGGGGCTTTTCTCCGACCGGGCCATGGAGATGTCGAAGCGCTCCAAGAACTGGACCAATGAAGTCTGGTACATGTAGTTTACCTGCAGACGATAACACTTTCTCTCACACTCAATACTCACTGCGCTGTATTCTCGGATTGACATGAAATTTTACCAGCGTGCTTAGCACCGTGCAAAATGCTTGTAAGTGCATGTTTAAGTGCTATAAAGCACTGTAAGTCGTATTTTTGCGACAGTTAGCATTTGGAACTTCCGTGACCTCACTACCTGCCGCTGGGCAGAAATCACCGAGCGCGGATGCCGGTCCTGCGACTGGCCGGCGATCAGATCAGTGTATCTGTCAACAGCAGGGCTCGGATTCTGATGACATGTCATCATTTCATATTTTTTTGTCATTTTTTTCAATTTTTCAATTTTTATTTCATTTTTTTAAACTTTACTTTATTTTTACTCAATTTCCTTTCCTTTCGTGTTTTTTCATAGTGAATGTTTCATTAATTTACAATGATACTAAAACGAAGTTTTCATCAGTTCATGAAGTATCATCAGTTCATGACGAAATTCACTACTGCAGTGGACTCTGTTTTCCTTACTGTCAAAATTACACGGATCTTCGGTAACTTTCTCGACCTTTCAAAACTGACTGAAATAAATTTTATTTAAAATTGTAAAATTCATTGAATAAATAATTACATTAATACAAATTTGCGTATTTAAAAAAAATAGATAATTTTGCCCTTACTTTGCAATCATTTTATAGGTAATTTTCCTCATATCATTAAGTTATTTTATAGGTATTTTTTAAAGAACTTTTAAGTCATCAGAATCCGAGTTCTGATCATCAGGGTCTAAATTGCCTTGGGAAGCATGTAGGGTGCGAAAAAATGGTTGTTTCGAAGCAGGTTCGGAAAGACGGGAAGGTGCAACACATGCGTCAATAATTATTGTACAGACAATATTCCCTGTCAAGATTTTTATATAAGAATAAGATTTCAGATATACAGTATGGTTTTCATGATCATTCTAAAATAAATAAATTAAACAAAACAAATTGAAATCATTAAAAAAAAATTTAATTTAATGAAATTAATCAGTAAATACAATAATTATTCAATAAATAAATCAATTTTACTTTTGCAATGGAAACCATTTTACTTACACTCTAATCTAGTAAAAAATAGTAATTAAATCGTAGTGGAAAGACGCCTGTGCACTTCACTATGCACTCCTAAATAGAAAGGAACTAATAGATACGATCATTGGCTTTGACTTAAAGGAACGAACGCGGCACAAAATCTGACTCCGGTTGCCAGACGATCCGTAACGTTCCTAGCGCTGCCAATGCAACGGTTTGCCTATACGGAAGGCGCGGAGGTCACGTAGGTCCTGTTGGAAAACGTTTTTAAAACCCTACTTCTAGTATTCCATAGCATTTCAAAATGTCGATATACGAGTTTTGAGCGTTGTTGTACCAGCTAGTAAACTGTCATGTTAATCTGAGAATCAATCATGGTGTGTTGGGTGTCAATGCAAACTATATAATTTGTATTAGAAGAAACAAAATTAAAGGATTGTTGCTTAAGGTTAATAGCATTAAAGTTTAAAAAGATTGATAAGCAATTTTTAAAATGAAAGGCTTAATATATCAAGCTTAGCGTACAAAATCCAATTTACAATGTTGAACAGAATGGGGCACTTGAAAGAAAGGAAGAAGTGGGCGTGTACCTTAGCCATGTCGACGATAAGGAAATAGAGCACGGAACCTCTAGTGGCCACCGGCCGGAACTCCTCTCGCGCCGCCGTGATCTTGATGGCTGTGTCAGAGGCAATCTGCAGCTTTGTGCGCACCTCGGCCGCCGTGTTTTTCGTCACGGTCAACACCTGCGCACCAACCCCGCCTCTGTCAGCACCCGCTCCGTATTGTGGCCTGCTGAACGGCTGAGTTCGTCTCATTACCGCTCTCTGCAACGACTCTGATCGGAGAGGTCCAAGAGATCGAATTCCCGATGGTGGAGGATTTTTGACACCGGTAATACAGCTGGGTCGAATTCAGCCGCTATATGGAGGATAATTCTAGCGGGCTCCTCTGATCAATATATTTCCATGGTTTCTCCGAACTACACAAGACGAATGCTGGAGCAGTACTCTAACAAACAAGCCACAGACTGCGCGCGATCTTTCCTTCTTCCTTGTTCTTTCCTTCCCCTTTCACATTCACTCACACACACACACATACACGCGCGTGGGGAGACCAGTCAGGGGCTTAGAACTTGTCCCAGCTGGGGCGGTGTCCCGCTCGGGGGAGATACCTGGAAACGTAAATATCCTGCAAGCCGGCGTTTAGGTCGGCGCCGAATTTACCGCCCAGGTGGGAAGGAATCACCGCCACCTCAATTACACTGACGAGACAAATGTCCATAGCAGATGACGTACCTGGAAACAACAATCGCTTAGCTACCTTCTTTCTACCCCGTCGGCACTCGCGATCTACATATCTTCAATTACGCTTTACATAATATGCAATCGCATCCGCGCCATTCCCAGTAGGAGATAAATGTTTAATACTCAACTTACTTTTGAAAGATAATGAATAATTAAACAGTTAAATAAAAGTCGCACACAATATACACAAAGCCGGTATCAAAGTTTCATTGAAAACAAAATTCTCTCAGAAAAATCTTATCTCCTAAAACACACACATCTTCTAGAAAAAAGCGGTGTCTACGCACTACATTGCCACGATTGCGAAGCAAAATACATTGGTCAAACAGGCAGAACTTTCAATACAAGAATAAAAGAACGTATACACGCTTGGAAACACAACACCTGCAAATCTCACTTTGCCAATCATTTACTTCAGACAGGTCACACATTCAATCCACACACAGGCATTCACATACTGGAAATAGAAAATCAATATCACACCAGATTAACATTGGAAAACCTTCACATTCATCTCAATAGTAACCTGAATGTAAACATAAACTACAACACCTCCCCTCTGCTAAAATTACTTTTTTGACACCACCCTCTTCGGGGGTGACATAACACAGCACACCGCACCCAGGCCATTAACCCTCCTCCTCCACCCCACAGCCGGTACTTAAGCTGCGAGGCACGCCCGACCCGCGTGTCTTTTTGTGGCTCCCAGCAGCAGGAAAAATATTATAAAGATCTAACTCTCCGCCCCCCTTCTTTCTTTCATTCTTTTCTTTTTCATTTCTCTAATTCTTCTCCTTTCATTTCTTAAGATGTTTTTTAAAATTAGGTAACAATGTTAATTCTAATTTTATATTTTTCTTGTATCAGAAAACTGATGATGATGGCTAAGCCATCGAAAGCTGCTATTTTTGAAATAAATACTATTGTTGACAATGACAACGCCTTCAATCATTTGAAGAAAATGTTAGGCCCACAATGCTCCGCGGCCTGTACCAACCTCAGCATTTTAGCATGAAAACTCGGTTAACTTAATGTTTATATATTCACTGGTGAAACAGATCTACAAAGAAACATGATTATATTGCGAGTTTAATTTTAATCATGATTACTTAAACACGATTAGCGAGATACTTAACGAGTTTGATGAAACCGACCTTAAGTTGTATAAAGCGCTTTTGCCTCCTGATCTTCACACTAGCCTCCGCGTTCGCCGGCCTGCTAGCTAAAAGTCATCTACCCAGAATGCATTGTCTTCTCACTTCCGAGGCAGTGTAGCTAGGATACGGAATTTACCCCTAAATTAAGAGATTTTTCGTCTTTAGTGGATGTTTAAAGGGGCCAATTTATTTTTTTGTTGGGGGTTGTCTTGATAAGTCACAAAAAACCAAAAATAGTTCCCTATTATTATTTAGGTATATTTATTCAGATATACCTAAGCGTAGTAAAACTACTTAGAGGCACAGGTGGCTTGCTTGGTGATTGTAAAAATTTTCTACCAACTTTGTCAATGTTAAAAACGTTTAACAACGCAAACATGTACGAGCTAGAAATCATTGACGTGTTGTTGAGTTAATGTCTGAAATAAGAATGGATAGTTGATTGTAATATATTGCGGACTCGATATGATTTGATTAGTTGTTTTCTTTTACAAAATAATATGTTCCTTTAATTTCTGTAATTTTAAGATGTATGTCACATATGTTACACATTTTATAATTGTCATTTGAAAAAAAAATACTATCCCTTATTTTAAGATAATATGTTTAAAAATTTTAAAAACATATTTGTAATTACTGTCGTAAAATGTTTAGTATTTTTAGAATATTTAATAGGTCGGTACTTTATTTCAAATTTTATAGGATTTTACCACGCCATCTAGAAGTAAATGTTTGGAGGCATTTGGCAACACTGTTTCCAGCTGGACGTTGTCTGTTCGCCCAGTTCGTATTCGCAGCCATGCTAAGATGGTCTTTTGGTCTTCGAATAAAATGTCTCGTTTATCCTTAAGAAATACAATCATAACTCTTAATGTGTATTGAACGTTTGATTATTAATGAATACTTGTGTGATAATAAACTATAATCTGAGTTTTTCATGAGTGGATATTAAGTTTTCACTATGGAATCTTGCGATCGAGCTAATCGCTTTCGCTCTCCGTTTTCCCCGCAATAATGGCACGAGCTCCGCTGCTCTTGAAGTGAAATGTGTCATTGATCCTCACGAATGACGCTCATAACTAACGTGTGTTGGATGCTTGTGTCGATGAATATTTGTGTGATATTGAACTGTAATCAGAGCGTGGATGTTTCGTTTTTACAATAGAATTTTATGACATTATGGCTGGCACGGGATCTCATTGGTCATGGATAATTTGAACGTCGCATCCCGATGGAGAATCAGAATAAACAATTGTTTCTGCACCGCAAATGTGCATGTCTCGTAACGCGTGGGCATCAATTCATAATAACATCTCTTTAATACGAGCTCGTAATGATTTTTAATTATTAAATAATATAAAAATGTATTGAATTACTTTAATTACATACCCATTATTTTGTGGGACAAGAACTCCTTAAACTTTAATTATACTACCTTTGAGCAACGTAGGGATGTGAGGGCGGTTGCATTGTAATTCTTCAGTCCAATGCTTAACTCATCCGCTTTTAATTGTCTTTCTTCTTGATAATATTGTCTGGAATTACTCGCACAACAACTGAAGTGAAAATACTTTTATTAAGAGAACCGCGTGAATATAAGTTTTAGCGAACAGTTCCAGAATAGAATACCATCACACACTGAGCAAGTTCTACCTTTTTAGCCAGAGTAACGTAGAGCCGAACTTTTCTGGGAGATGCCGGACCATGTGTAATATTTATACCTTCAATACTTTTAACACTAAAAGATTACCGAGTTACCAAATTGTTGCCTCCAAGCACGTCGCTCCCAGTCTTACCTCCAGGACAGTGTCATCGTCTAGCAGAGAGCCTTGCACGGTGGTCAGCTTTAGCAGCAGGTTCTCCTCTAGCTCCTTCATCTTCCTCTTGTTGAGCGTTACGTCCACCAACAGCGAAACGCGCTCCGTCTCTAACTCTCGCTTCTCCGACAGGATCACACGCCCCAACAGCTGGTCCTCCAGACCCTGCGAGTATATTGCGATACGATGGGTAAAATGTAGAGAATTCAAATAACATAAATATTTAATATATAAATAACATCAATTATTATGGAGAAATTCCATTTAATTTTACATCATCGGTTATAGTGAACCAAACAAGCTCGCTCGTGGCTCATAGCGAGGTCGCTTTCACCACTGAGGTCCGGGTTCGAATCCCGTCGGAACTCATGAGAAAATGTGTTTCAACAAAACGAGTTTTGCTGCTTCACAAAGGCTAGTCCAACCCCTGTGAAGTGTCCTAAACCCTACCCCTTTCCTAATTCCTTTCTATTTCTGGCCGCTGGGTAGTGACGCAACACGTAGCAGGAGGCGCGTACGTGAAGATTCTACCTGACAGTCCTCTTGACTACCGACAAACTAGACGAGACTTACATACATACTCTCTGCTTACATACGAGAGAAATTAATGGAGGATTACTCCACGCTCAACGCTTGACACGGAGCGAAGAGACGCGTTGCGTCGATGATAATAAAATTAAGAACGTAACAATTTTTTTTTTAAAAATGTTAGTTCCCAGAAGTTCACTATAACCGGAGTTGACTGTACTTATGAGTTCAATCGTAATTTCGTACTACGAAAATGAGATGGTTATTAGAGATCCATACCTACTTTTTCTCCTCTATTGGGAATTGTGATTACAATATTCAAGTGAATAAATTAACTCAAATTGTGAGCACAGGATTGTTGAAGGTGTTATGACTCTGCTTGGAGGGATATGGTGCCTCTGGATGATAAAGGAGAAAAATGTTGTGGGCATTGATAGTTCTTACTGCCAATAGAGGTTGAAAAATACTAATGTCAAAAAGACGACACCAACTACGAGCACAAACTGTATTAATTATTCGTGATAATTACAACTATTTCAGCCAGGGTTTTTTTTACTGCTAGACTCCTTAGGCAAACTAACTAGCTTTCATCATGATCACTGGGTTGCCGAGCTGACCTTGACAGTACACTCTTGCCTAATGCTAATATCCCATTCAAGATTTGCATTGTAGAATGCCTGGTGCACTAATTTGGGAATGGATTATGCTCATTAGCGCAAAACCCATTGCTCTTACCCTCTAACAAGCCAGTATATGTACTTTTTGTAGAACATACTCGGTCAGTCCATATCACTGTGCGGCGGATTTTCTGTAAATGTCAGCACAAGAGGAAGAGACATTGGATTATGATCAGAGGTGGATTAACAACTTAGTCGCCTATAGGCACGCGAAAATTTGCAGCCTATATTTTTAAAATCACCAAGGAAAAAACTTACATATAACAACATATAAATTATGTTTAAAAATTGGGCACTTATTTATGACAATTTCCCGCTAACAACTAAAACTATTTTTCCCCAGCTGACTACACTGAAAAATCGCCAAATCTGGCGAGAATGTCGATTAAGGTAACTGGAATCGATGTAGCATGAAGACTCCTTTTCGGTAATTGTAATTAAATCTTAATCGTATGACCTGAAAATGTAAACATCGCTCATTTTGACTTATCACAGTCATATATCAGAAGGAATTATCAGCATGTTAATAAATTAATTCGCGAGTATTGAAACATTTTGTACAAAATCACATGGAATACAATTTTTTTAAAAAATTGCACCCGAAGAAGAAGACGCTCCTCAGACACAAATTTACTCTACAATATTTGCCGCCGTAGGCACGTGCCTCTTGTGCCTAGGCGTAAATTCACTCCTGATTACGATTAACTGTTAGTCATTTCTGGCGCGTCAACGGATAAGGTCGTTAGTCCCGTAAGTGTAGTGCATGTTTTTTCATCGGTATGTGGCGGTGATCTTCCCCGCTGGACACGGTGCCAACCTATTGCCGACTAGCTGGATTTCCCAAATCAGGTATCTCCCACCAGCGCAACGGGGCGCCGCCCCAGCCGGGACGCATATTGCATTCCTTACCTTCATTCGGAACCAGAAAAATATTACGGCCCGTGATTGGTTGATATATGTAAAAGGCCGAGCGCCGCAGATGCAAATAAAATACACGGGCCCTTGGCCGAAAGCTGACTTTGGTTGTGTTTCGATATTATATTTTCTTCGATCAGCAAACCAAAATAGTCCAATGAAAATTATGCCATTTTTTTCATTTTCGCAAAGGCCCTAAAAAACCTTTAATACTAATTGCTGAATTACCATAAGAGTTCTAATATGTCTACCACCGCAGGGCGTATGTTGGTAAACCTTGACGAAGCTCTTTTCTGACGGCGCTGATGTAGTTAGTTAGACATCTCTGGTATCTGGTTACTAGTTTATTTTGAAGAAATTGCGGAGTTTTAATTGTACCAGGCTATATCGTTAAACATCAGCAATGTATTATTAACTTAATTACAGAAAGCATACATCAATTCACAGTTCATTTGACCAGTTGTTCGTTCATGGTGATTAGTTAAGATTATTCAATGTATCTATTAATAATGCAAGTTTACCAGACGATTGGAAGACAGCTACAGTGGTCCCAATTTTCAAAAATGGTGATAAAACGAAAGTTTGTAATTATAGACCAGTATCTCTCACATCAGTAGTATGCAAAATAATGGAGCATTTAATAGCCGGGTACATTCGCCGCGAAAACACGAACTGGATTTTTCATGGACTGCATGGGTTTAGAAGTAAATATTCGTGCGAAAGCCAAATCGTTTATTTTCAAGATTATTTCCTTTTTCAAGATCTAGCTGACGAAGTTGACGCGGGTGGGAGGGTGGATGCAATCGTAATCGACTTTGCGAAAGCATTTGACGTAGTACCGCATAAACTACTTATCAGGAAATTATTAACTTCAGGAATTGACGCTAGAGTTATGAAGTGGGTAAGCGAATTTCTTAGAGACAGGAAACAAAATGTTGGAATTGGCACTCAGTTTTCGACTACGGGTATTGTTACTTCAGGGTTCCACAGGGAAGTGTTTTAGGGCCATTACTTTTCTTAGCGTACGTAAATGATCTCCATGTTAACATACAATCAAAGGTGCGTTTATTTGCAGACGATTGTGTTATATACCGAAAAAGCAAAAGTAGCGCTGACGAACAAATATTACAGCAGGATTTAGAACATTTACGTGATTGGGCTGAAAGAAATGACATGGGAATTAACAAGCAAGCGAAAGCAAAACAATAACGTTCGGGCGGGGACGAAATTATCAGGAACCAGACTATCGTTTAGGTGAGGTCGTCATCTCAAGAGTTTCATCATGCAAGTGCTTAGGCATTCATATAGATAGCAAATTAGGGTGGAAGAAGCATATAAATAAGGTAGTAAGAAAAACGTGGAAGTCCTTGCATTTTGTAATGCGAATTCTAAAGAAAAGTTCTACAAACGCAAAATAATTAGAATATTTTTCGTTGGTTCGCCCTCTCATGGAATACGGAGTGGCATGTTGAGATCCATACAGAAAGTCGCACCGGAAAAATCTAGATAGAATACAGAGGAAAGCGAATAAGTTTACCTATAGAAATAACGCAATAAAAAAAGGCATGGGAACCTCTAGAAACGAGAAGAACAAGGGCGAGGCTTTGCGCTCTTTATAAATCGTACGTAGGTCAACCAGCTTGGAAGGAAATTCAGGTTAGACTAGAAAAAACAAATTATTTCGGCCGAAGCGATCACACTCACAAAATTCGAACAAGGAAACAAAATCCAGATCTTGGGAAAGTTTTCTTTTGTAACAGAACAATTAAAGATGAATCAAGTGTATTGTAGTGAGTGCAGTGCAGTGTAGTGCAGTGCAGTGCAGTGCAGTGCAGTGCAGTGCAGTGCAGTTAAGTTAGTGAACGCGATCAATGAATTAAAAAAAACTTAGCCAAACTTATGTACTTGTATTAAATTTTAATTTTGGATGATAGTGTGATTATTGCATGTTCGGCTTGTACTATACTCCTTTATTATTATTGTTATTATTTTTAATATTATTATTATTATTGTAATTATTGTTATTTAACTGTCACCGGGTCATACCCAATTGCAGTTCAAATAAATGTATGTATAAAATTATTTGTATTTCTGGGTGTACATTCATTTTAGCATCGAATTTGTTTGATCACTTTTTTGGACTTGTGTAGTTATTTAATTTTTACAAGGGAGAAATATTTTGTTTGAAACGTTTGTTCTGTTGCTATTTTTCTCAACTGTTGACTGATTTTTATAAATTCTTTATTGCATATGTATATTTTATTATCACTTAAGAAATACATTATGTGTATACATTATGTGTATACACAATGTGCATTACTGCTCTAAAATATTCCTTTTAAAGGGCCTTTTCCAAATAGTCTTCTATTAGTTCTTATTTCTTAAACTATCTTTGATTAGAAATATTTATGTTTTTTTTTTTTAATTAAAAAAAAAATGTTATGAGCCGTAGAAAGGTCAGTTAAACATTGTTGAAGGATTGAAATATTTACTTTATTTCTGAAGTCTTTATAGCGCTGCCAAAGGCATAGAGGAGTTATAAACTTCTCTACTGTACTATGTAATAACAAGAAAAATAGGATGATCAGAAACAAGTTTTGGTGAAAATATTGTATTTTTGTTTTTTTCGTATTTTCTGTTTCCGTATTCTTTCGTATTTAAAACAAGCCCTAAATAATGGTGCTACGACAGCGATATGTTTATTTTGCGCATTTAATGTCACGTGTGCGGGAATTTTTCACACGCCAGCTGCCACTTTACCTATCAGTTTTCTTTGGAGCTTAGATATGACAGTATATCAAATTGCGCGCTGACAGTCTGTTAGAGTTAGGAGGTGTTGAACATGTAAATGCGTAGTTGATTATGTTGGTAATCGTTTCTGTTTACAATATATCTTTAGGAACCTGGTTACAGATTTACTAAAAAAATGTTTGCATGGAGGAATACAAAAACAAATGAATCCTTGCACAATGTTATTAAAAAATGTTTTTGTTGGTAGACACATTGCGAATGGGCGTTTTTGATGCAGTGGCATCTTTCAATGACGGAAATATTGTAAAATGCCAAGTGTTGAAAAGGCTAGGAATTAAGAATGGACTTCATGGTTCATTGGCAATGAAGGACTTGGAAGGGGGATTATAGGCAATGAAGGACATTCGCATCAATCGAGCTGAGAGAAGAGTTCAAGAAATTTATAAACAACTTATATAATCCAAGCCGCCTATTAGGCCGCACTAGATTCGCAATATGCCTACTAATGGATTTCCTGTCGAAATAACCAACTTACGAAACTATCATTCCGATCAACCTTCGCTTTTGTTTGTTGTCATTCACTTCTCGCGCGATTGAAGACTTAACAGTAATGTATGTCTCACTTTTCGTTCAAATTAAACTATTTTTATCTATAAACGAATATTAACTCTGTGAACTATAAAGCTACGTAAATGAGTTATCACTATCAACAAGTGAGAGAGTTGTCAGTCGAAGAGCGCCAAGAGCAAATGAAAAATAAATTAAAACTTATCTGTAGTCTGACTTCTGTGTAAATAATGATTTTGAGATGGTAATATTATCAATGGTTTCATCTGTTAATAATGATTTATACTGAAAAAATAAATACAGCAATTATTTAAGATTATCCATTTATACATACACGGTATATGGTAGTTTTTATGTGGCCTAAATAATTGTTTCTATCAGTTAAATAATATTAATATTAATGCAAAAGTATCATTTTATTTAGCTGTTTAATTATTCTTTATCTTTCAAAAGAAAGTATTTTTTTTAAATAAAAATTAATTAATATAAATAGTCTTCAATAACTTGCCTGTGACAGACTTTCCTCTTTATACCTATTTCTTCTCCATTAAAACTGGGTGTGTCATATGTTAAAGCCTTTTTGAATTTTTAAAAGTTATTTATTGAAACAGGAATATACACTGTCAATCTAAATGGCACAATAAATATATATTTATATATTTTTATTTATTTTACGTAAAAAAACAGTTAAAACTGCGTATGACGTACTATGGGGAAAAGTGAATTGTGTGCACATTTTCAAAATTCTGTGATCCCTACACTAAGTCATATTCTACTTAAATTTTGAATTTTTGAAAGGGAGAAAAACAAAAAAAAACTCCCATGTAATAAAATCTATTTTCAAGGATAAACAAGCAATAAATTTTGAATTTTGAAAGGGAGAAAAAAAAACTCCCATGTTATAAAATCTATTTTCAAAGATAAATAAGCCATAAATTTTGGCTCTTATTACTTCCTGCCCGACAACATGGAAACGATAATTTGAATAATTGTATTTCCACTGAATTCTAGAAGACGTGCACAGAAAATGAAGTTACATTTATGTCCAGAAGAAAACAAGGGGCCATCTCAGCATTTGCTCAATGGATCAGGGAAACTGGACGAAAAACCTGATCGAGATGGGGGTCATTGACCCGGAGGCTGCAATACAATACTTGTTACAGGTTGTTTACATTTATACTGTCCAAATGGTAAATAATGCATTATGTATCATTGTTAAAATTAATGTTACTTTTCTTGTGATGCTCAGTATAGTCTCTAATTTATAGAAACAGTTTTGCAGCAGAAACGATTTTACTTGGGATGTAAACTTTTCTATTGAATTTAATCGTTTAATGTCATCTGGCAAAGTGTTGTAAAGTAATGTACATGTATTGTATGTGAATTTTTTGTAATCAGCTGTTGATACTGTCACCTGATGAATATGATTTCTACGTCGAGTGTTATAGTAATAGACTTCGGCATTTTCTGCAAATATATTCCCGCCCTTAAGCAAGTCATTTTTACAAAACCACTGATTCGTAAATAAAAGACACGGTAATGGTAGAATTCCTAGGTTAATGAAGAGAGGCTTACATGAATCACGTGGGTGGTATTTGGTTATTATTTTTACAATTCGTTTTTGGAATCTAAAAGTCTGGGAGCTATAAGATGTATTTTCCCAGAATATTATGCCATATCTCAGGTGGGAATGAACATTCGCGAAGTATACACAACGAGCAGTATGAAGGCTGACTGAATTTGCGAGAATTCTGAACGCGTAGCATAATGAACTTAATTTTGTGTTCAATTCATTTAAATGGACGTTCCATTTAAGGTTTGACTGAATTGAGAGACCTAAAATTTTGTTGCCTTAACATCAGTCAATGGTACACTATTCATTTTCAATGGAGCACAGAATTGTTTATTTGAAATGGAAAACTGCATTAAAACCGTTTTCTTTTCGTTTACTATTAATTTGTTATTTCGGAACCAATTTGAAACATCTGATATTGTACTATTTACGGTTTCTTTATTGCAAAGGATGTTCGTATCATCCGCAAAGAGAACCGTTCTTCCGTTTCGAATCGTCGAGGGCATATCGTTTACGTAAAGTAGGAACAGAATAGGGCCTAAAATCGATCCTTGAGGAACTCCACGTGCAATGGGCAACGAGTCAGAAAGGTGCGTACGTAATGTTCCATCATTCCAGTAAGGTATTTCAACTCTCTGAGATCGTTGTTTAAGGTACGAACATAACTAATCTAGAGCAATACCACGAATTCTATACGAAGGTAATTTGAAAAGTAAAATGTCATGATCAATGACGTCAAAAGCTTTTGAGAGATCTAAAAATAATCCAATGGGTGCCTCGTTTTGATCCAATGATGAGGCGACATCTTTAAGAAAGGAAAATATTGCTGTTTCCGTTGATTTTGATTTTCTAAATCCATGTTGGCAATCTGAAAGCGCGTCGTGTTTAGTGAGAAAGGTTTCCATTCGTACGTAAAAAAGTCTGTCTAATATTTTTGAAAAACCTGATAGAAGAGAAATCGCCGATAATTTTGAATTTCATTTTGTTGCCTTTTTGAAAAGCGGCTTAATTTCGCTGTTTTGAAAATATCTGGAAACGTTCCAGTGCATAAAGATGCATTAAATATGTGAGTTAACGGATGTATAATGGCATACGCACAAGTCTTTAACAAAGAATCCGGGAATTCATCTAAACCGGATGAATATTTATTTTTTAGTTTACCGATTATTTTGAGAATTTCATGGAAGAAGTTTCGAAACGAACATTGTGTCTAAAATTTTGGGTGAACTGTCTGTTTTTGAATTTTGTGCCCGAAGACTCTTGGTGAGATCGGCAGCAATTCTCGAAAAGTATTGGTTAAAGAGATTAGCCTCTGTTGCCGGATCGTTCACATTTATATCGTTATATTTTAAAACAACATTCTCTACGGATTTTCTAGTTGATTTGGTAGTATCCTGATCGTTTTTCATGATTTTAGCCTGCCTTATGACTTTTCGTAACGATGTTTTGTATTTTTTAAAGTAGACAAGGAAATCTTGAGATACATGACGTTTAGAAATAAAGTAGAAAGTACGTTTATTTTTACACGATGTTCTAATTCCTTTTGTGATCCTAGCATTACTTTTTCGTGAAATGTTTAATTTTCTTTTTTTAATAGGAAATCATGCGTTAAAGAGAAATGAAAGCTTTGAGAAATATAAATTATATTTTTCATTTGTGTCAATAGCGTTATAAACTGCCTCCCATGATTCTTTCAGCAAGTAGTCCGTAAATAACTTTATGTTAACTGTAGTAAATGCTCTGCACATGCGTGTTTTATTTATTGTGTCAGTATTCATGTTATTAGTAATTGTAAGAATTTGTGCATCATGGTCACTGTAACGTAGATTATTCGTTATTATTTCATATCTAGTTGTGGTTTTGTTAATTATAATTTGATCTATTGCTGTTTGTGATTTAAGAGTATTCCTGTAGGTACGTTCACTGTAATATCTAAATTAAAAGAATGAATTAAATTGAGAAACTGCTGTGTTTCGTAGGATTCCTCAGAAAATCAATATTGAAATCTCCACATACAACAATGGATTTAAAGAGAGATTACTAATTTTGTTCCAGTTATCTCTAGATTTTCTACGAAAGTGAAATAATCTAAAGCTTGCTTTGTTGGAGGTCTGTAGATGCAAAGTAAGATAATTTTGAGCGTAGTAAGAGTACAACTGTTATTTCAAAAACTTTTTCAACTGCATATAAATTGAATTCTGACAAGAAAGTAGAATCAATATTATTTCTGACATAAACACACGAACTTCCGTAAGCAGGACCTTTATTTGATTCCCTTGCTCTACAATAAGATCCTGCAAGGTAAAAACTGGGAATTTGGAGTGTGTTTAGATCATTATGAGATAACCAATGTTCTGTAAAGCAAAGGACATCTATTTGCCTGAGATCACACTCTAATGCTGCCTCGATAAATTCAATTTTATTTGAAAGAGATTGCACATTATGATGCATTATTTGAATCTTTTGCATGTACCTACACGGATGCTTTTCTGCTGCATCTGACTGTAGTTGCTATTTATTTATCTCATTTTTACCTCGAGTGCGTGGTGGAAGGAAGTATCGTGTCCCAGCAGTGTTAGGAGGTGAGGAAGGAGGGGTTACAGATGTAGGGGAATGAATAATGGGAGAGGTAGTACAAGGATTAGGTTCAGGGGATAAGGTAATTGAGTCCAAAGGGGTTCCGGAGGATGGAAGAGAACTAGATGTAGGTGGGGATGAATCTTGGATAGGATACTGCTGAGGTGTAAGGATGTGTTTGGCAAGTTCGCTACCGAGTGCGTTTTCCGACAAGGTTCAAGTGAAGACCATGCCGGGTGAAGTGTTTTCTGGAGAAAGTTAAGCTCAAATAATTTAACATGTTGCCTCTCAGATGCAGTTTTAATTTGTTGTTTGCGTGTCTAATTTCTTTGCACAGTGTTGGTTTGTTGTACCAGAAGGGCAGAGTCGAGATTACAATGTTCGTGTTTTGGGCGGCACGTTGTAGTTTGTCAACATGTTGCTCAGGTGTAAAGTGACCACCCAAATTGATGTCATTCTGCCCTCCTATGATGATGACTGTATCCCGTTTAGTGAGAGTTTTTGTGTGGGTGTCAATTCACTGATCACGTCGCAAACCTCCCGTTAGGTTTAAACACACACATGACAGAGAAATTGGATGGGAGTTTCCACTGAGCAGGAGGAGATTTGTCGCCCATGGCTATCTGCTAAAATTAGTACCTTTTGGTGGGCTCAGTAGGAATGTCCTTGTTTACTTGTGGGCCAGGTTGCGCAACTCTACGTGTCTTTGTTTCTTTGCCGCTAGCCTGTTTGCGTCGTTTGTGGGTGGACTTGTCGATGATAGGAGGGGGAGTGCGGATTGGGAAGGCATGGAAAATCATTGTCATAATCTAACACGCAAATCTGTTTTGAGTCATGATTGGTTGTGATGATTGTGTTTTGCTTTCGCGGATGGACGGTTGAAAGTTTCTGCGGTGTTGCCTATTGTTGCCAACCGTCTGAGTTTTGAAAGACCTCTTCGAGCCTTCGGATATCTTCATCTAAATTATTGTTTACGTGCGTGAAGGCTTTCAGAAGGTCGGCTTTGAGAGTGTACAGAGTAGAAAGTGTATAGCGAATAGTAGCCATGTCACGAATGCGTATCAAATGCGTGGCAAATATGAGAATAAATAAATAGATGATAAATCAGATTATGTGTCGAAAATGTTTCCTAAATTATCTTTTTAATTTACGTGTATTAAATTATTTAATTTAAGTTACGTATTTATTTAAAAAAAAAATTCACCACTTTGATATTCGTGAATTTGAAATCACAAGGTTCAAAATTTTCCGTTACTAATATATACGAAACTTTGAATTTTGATGTTTTTCACAATTATCACAACACTTTCACTAGTTGTTTAAACCTTTACGCAAAACTAAATTTATTTGTACACAAATATATAAATATATAAACTTGCACAATATTATATATAAATATATAAACTTGCACAATGTTATTGCACTCTTACACTATCAGTTATTGTGACTACAATACTATAAACTACTCCCTGATCTAGGAGTAATGTCACAGTAAACCTTGTCATTAACTTGCTAAATAATTCAAATGAGGATGATCATATTATACTCAGGTCAGATTTGTACATTTGTCCAGATTTTATTTTAGACAGTCATATACATGTTGAAAACCTAATTTTATGTTTCCAATAGATTTATCCTAGAATGATTTCAGAAAATGTACATAAAGTTAAATGACACGATGAATACAAAAGTTGAAAGTCGTCAAATTTCCAGTATTTATGACAATGTGCTACATGAAATAAAAGATAAAACATACAAATTTTAGAGGCAAAGTATACAAATTTCCAGCTTAGAAATGTTTTCCTTACTTATTCAAATTAAAAAATCTAACATCTCTTAACATTCTTCCTTTCCAACTAGCCCCCTCCTCCCTTCTTCTGCTCTGTATGATCTCTGACACAATGGAAGTTGTTAAGTATTTGCTTCTTTGTAAGATGCAATAGTCTTACATAAATACAAAATAGATTTCAAAAGAGAATGACAGAATTTATGAAGGTGAGTTCATTTGTGCCTGGTACTTTATTATATCATATTTAAATTTATTTTACTATAATCTTAAACGTTAGAAAATGTTAATTTAGTTTATAATAATTTCTGTTTACATTCAAATTAGACTCCTGAAGAAGAGGGAAAGTGCTCCTAAAAGTGTTGAGAGATGAAAAATGTTACAAAAATTAAAAGAACCTTTCAATAAAATTTCAATCTGAATTATGTTATTTATTATTTTAAGCATTTATTTATTAATTAAAACACTACAAAACAAATTGATCATTGTTAAGATTAATAAAATTGTAAAAAACAAATTAAAAATTATAAATGGTTATCAAAACCAAACTACAATTAATTGTTTTAGGAAATTCCATCCTTTGTAAATGTCAATAACTGGATGGGTCTTTTTGGGTGTGGTGAGAGCTTCTTGTTTTTTGTTTGTTAATAATTGTTTCAACAGACTTCAAATCCAGCTGTAAACCGAAAGTTCAAGAAAAAAAATTGGATTTATTACTATTAATGCTTAACTAATGATAATTAACAGTTATAGATAATAACTACACCAATAACTATTTTAATTATGAAAACTACACCTGTCAGTTTTAAAAGATAAGATTTAGAAATAAAAAACATTAACCTTACCTGTAATAATTTGGCCATTAGTACAGCAAAACCCCTTTATAAGAGACACCTGGGGGAATGGAATTTTGTCTCTTATAAGCGGGAACTCTTATAAGTGGGAAATGGGTTTTTGACACGTTTAATGAAATGTTACCATATTTTTTATGGATTAGTAAGATTTGTATGTTATTTTAAACTTGAGGAAACATTAACTTGAAACCAGAGCCCATTTAGCTAGATCTTTTGAGTTTCAATGTACAACAAAATCTTGTTATCGATAGAAGATAATACCTGATGTTATTATTCTTTCTGTATAAAATAACTCAATTTTCTGTTGCCCACCTCCACAAATTGCGCACGTGGCAGAAAATAGTTCCACTGCACCAAAAATAATAGAAATATACGCACTGCAATGTCTTCCTTGTTGCCAAGAGACACGAAGCTTACAGAATGAACTTTCCTCAAGAGAATTTGCAGCCCCCTTACCTCCCTCCAGGTGACGCTGGTGTGCAATATCCTACTCCAGTCTATTTAAAGCACGTGCCCAAACCCCCAAGCTGACGAAATTCTTGAGTTGCCTAGAGGAAAATTTCACACTTTGTCTCTTACTAGCGGGAAGAAACGCATGGCGGGGCATAAAATCTTGTCTACAATAGGCAGGAATCTCTTATAACAGGGTCTCTTATAAGTGGGAAATAAATACATTGTTTATATACAACTGACCTCAGGACTGTGAATTATGTCTCCTGTGTGCGGGATTCTCTTATAACGGGGTCTCTTATATCGGGGTTTTGCTGTATTATCAAACAAGTTTGAGTGATGTGGACCCCTTCTTCCACGATTCCTTCCACAATCCACAAAATAAATTTACAATTCCCTTTTGATGACAACTTTGAATTTGCTTTAACATTAAAGACGAAATACTGAAACTGATTAATCTTTTAAAAATGACACCACTGTGATTAGTGATGAAAACAATAGGAAAAAAACAACTCATAGTACTAAATTAATAAAGTACACAAAATCACTAAATGCAGATTTATAAAAAAACAGCCAACCACAAAATGTGAATCGCTAGCAACTACTAGCAACAATACCAAACTAGCACAGCACAGTTCACATAAATGGCTTGAATGTGGGTGGAATCTATGGAAGAAGTCATATTTTAATAGCAAACTTAAATTTTAAAAAATGTCCCTTCCACTTAAACGTAATATATACAGGGTAATTGTGTGAAGGTTTGCTACGACTTTTGCTAACACAAATCGAAAAGAATCTACCCTAAATGAGATGAATATATGTTCTCATCCTACCGTGACATTTTTCACAAGTTGTCACATTAGCTGGTCTTTTTAGTTGCCCAGCAGTCTATTAAGACAGTAATCCATTAAAGCTAAAAGAAAGTTAGAGGAATTGTTTCAACAGGAGAATAACTCTGATGACCCTTCATATCGTGCGGTAATGAATTAAGGTATGATGAAATCTCTCTAAAACTTTGAATGCATTTTTCTCAAAATGACATTTTTTTCAACTAAATGACCCATCATCTCAGCTGCCAAGAAAGTTATAAAGTTCAAATTTTTACAACATGTTATGGATGTAGATATCTTGATTTTAATGTAAGGATATTTGTCTAAATTTATTGGGTGAAAAAATAACCTGACAAAAACATTTTTTTCAGCATTCATTAAAAATATTTATAATTTTTACATTTTTCATTCGATCTAAAAATTGAACAGTCTAAATGATAAACATGTATTAGTGAAAACAAGGTAAAAGTTTGACTTCTGTAACATGATAGAAGCTGAGAAAATGTGTTATCAAGACAGTAGAATTTAGCATTGCTGGGATAGGTGATTCAGAACCCCCCTTGAATTAAGTAATAATATTATAAGTAAACAAATATATCAATAAAGTGAAAATATGGTGAACCTATTTCAAATATAAATTAATATTTTTTATTATTGACCAAAATAAATATATTAAGAGTTACTAGTTAAATAATTTTGCACACAAACTATCCACAAATTCAATTTCATTTGAATTCTTCTTTTTTCTCTGACAATAATGCTAGTTTTAGTATTATAATGTTCATAATTCAACATGAAAATATGAACATTAATATTCTTTTTTATTCAGTGTATCTAAATAAAAATTTATTGCTGTAATGAAATTAAAAAATTTTGCTTCAATATAATTGGATTCATAAAGCATATGAGTGAACTACTACAAAAATACTTAGAATGCTAGAAACCTGAAATCTATTGTTGTAATAAGACTTGTGAATTTGCTCATTCCCATTGTATATACACAGGAGTGAACTTAAGTTTCAATTAAAATATTGAGAGCTATGTACTTCAAAACCACTGCCTTCCAATGTATACATACAAAATTTTATATCAAATCTGAGAATTGTGGGAGAGAGACTTGGAATATACTAGAAAATAATACATGTAATTATTATTTTTATTACTTAATTATGATTTTAAGATTCAAAATACTGAAATTCATTATTGGTGGCTTTATTAATTTTAATTTCATTGAACTGCTTTTGCTGATCTGAATATTTGTAATTAATGTTGATATTTTTAATTTCAATTGTGATGATCAATAGTGTAAACTATTGTGAAACTATAGTGAAAACTAAAACAATTGTCTCCCCCCCAAAATTGCAACATTTTAAATGAAATTGAATATGTGTGTTGCTTGTATGAAGAATTCTATAACAAGAAGGTTACTTCAATTCATTTATTTTGGGAATTATAAAAAAATATTGCAGAGATATTTCAAACTTATTTTGATATTTTCATTACTTTGTAGAGAGTTGGCTTTGAAACATTTTGTGTGTTTCATCAGTGTCTATTCCATTGACAATGTTTATCGGTGTCTAATTGATCCTATATCAGGACTCATAACAGACTTCAATTGTTTAGATTGAACACATACAGTCGAGTTAGATGAAACAAGAATGTTTACAAAAATCATACATATTCCTTCAACAGAATAATTACACAATTAATTATACTACATATTTAATGTAGATGAAGGCTCTAAGTTTATTTGGAACAAGGGATGCAGGATTGTATAAAATTGAACATTTTAAAGCAATAATATAAATTAAAATTTTCTTGTCAGTAATTTCTTGTCAATAATATGATTTTATTAATTGTGATGAATGAACAACGTACACTTATGTTGTAGGGAACTTACAAAAATCCTTCAAAATTTGAAATCAGGAGTCAAAAAGCAAAGGACCAAAAAATGTTCCAAACAGAATTTTTCCCCAGGAATAAAGACCAAACGGATTAGCAATTTAAAACTATAGATGCCAAAAAGAATAACCAATGACAACTTGTATTGCAAATAATTTTGTCATCACTAATGAACATTAATCAAATTAACTAATATTTAAAGTATATTGTAAGCCCTGATGAAGTTAATAAACTGGCGATATTGCACAATTTTACCTGACACAAAAACTAGTAACTTGATGTTTAACTTACTATAAAAAAGTCAACACAGCCTTGTCATGGTGTACAAATATACCACCCTTCAGTTGTAGACATTAAGATTATTGTGATAATTCAGTGATCACAATTCAAGTTTATTATTAACTTATTTAACAAATCATTAATTATAATACTAGAATTTATACAATTAAATACTTTATACCGGTGTCTCCCAATTGGGTTGGTATCAAACCCCTGGAGGTTGATGAAATGTTAGAGGGGGTTAATGGTGATCAAGAGATTGACTGGGGGTCAATAGCTGAATATGCTCTGGCTGCTGATTGGTTTAATCAAAATTCTATTAATTAAAAAAACTTATTGCTATTTTTATGTAAAGGCTTAAAACATTATTAGTTTATATTTCCAAAAATTGATAATTCTAATAGTAATCAAAATTACAAAATATAAATCTAATAAGCTATTTTTTCAACGTTTTCGTTCATATTTTTGGTTCAATTGTTATCAAGTCATTTATGTACAATTATTTACGTTATGATTATTTTGTATGTTGCATTTTACAGAAAAAGACAATGAGGTTAATGAAGCAAATCATTGTTTTAAAAGAGTTCAATACAAGAAAAAGGTTGTGAATACCTGATTTACAAAACGCATTATTCAAGAATACCTCTTTTACAAGCAGACCTAGATAAGTGAAAGTGCATGCTTTAATATTAAGTAAAAAAATGTTCAAACCCTTTTTCATTATCTAACTACAATAAATGATAACATTTCAGTAAAAACATTACTTTAAAAAAAATAAAATATTTTGGTAATAGTAAAAAAAAAAAAAAGTTATAATTGTATACAAAGTAAAAACATGATTGGTAGTACATCAGTAAAAATAAGTCCATGCCCAGAAAAAAAAAAACAACGGAAGAAGCAAAATAATGAAATAGAGGACATTAATTACAATGAAAACAATTATTTCACATCCAACAAAAACATTTATAACATACAAGTACTGGTAAATACACAGGAAACAGTTATTAAAATTTTAAAATATGAAATGTAATTAATATTATAATTAATGCTGCAGTATAAAAAATATATAAGTAAAGCAAATGCCCTGCCATTAAAAAAAATACTAATACTATTTGCATTAAACCTAAAACATTATCAAAAATAAAACTCCAATCAATAATTCCTTTTTAAAAAATAAAATAAAATGGTTGTAATAGGTCAAAGCTATCGTCCGGAAGTTGGTTGTGCCATAGCCTGCTAATATGCCTATTGGTGAGTTACGGTTGTACAAATAAAAGGGAAAAAAAAAAAAAAAAGGAGTGAAAAAAATTATTACAATGAATAGACAATCTTGATTGTAAAATTTCTATTATGAAAAGAAGAAAGTATTGGAATGATTTTCATTTGACAGTGGTTCTTCTTTGCTGATCAAAGAAAATACATCAAAACATAACCAAGGTAAGCCTTTAGCTTCAATATGTGAATTTTATTTGAATTTTCTGCGTCGGCCATTTCCATACGTCGCCCAATCAAGGACCGTTATTTTCTTCTGGCTCCGAACGAAGGTAGAAAGGAATGCTAATAAGCAGCCGGGACAAGCTCCAAGTCCCCGACTGATCTGCCGGTTTGGTGGTAGCTGATAACGAGTAGTTAATGAAGTCACATGCACTAGGCAGGCGCAGGTACATCATTTTATTTCATTTGAACCTGAGACCTCGTATGAGCGTGTAGGTTTTGTTATTTTAAATACACAAGACTGTAGATGTAACCTATGTTAATAGAATAGCTGTATTAAAATGCCAAAGAATAAATGTTAGATATTTCTAAGACATGTAAGGGGATGAAGGTTATCACTTTCTCGATGAACATTTTCACAAAGGGAAGTTTCATTAGCAAGTTACACATGCTACATTTTTTCCCTGTATTGTAGGTAACTCCTTATAAATTGGTTCATCAACATAATTAGCGTGTTCTGACGCAGTCGAAGGGATTTGCCGTCTGTATGAAACCCTGTTAATAACATCAAGCATTTTAGTCGTAACTTCTGTTTGTGTAGGAATACTTCATTATCAGGGCTATTACGTATTCTCAAATCCGCATAATTTTTAAGTAGACGAAGTGCATTTAGGAATGGTTATGACTATGTTTCATTTATTGAATAGATTGTTTTTCGGAATTTGATTAAAATAGAAAATGTTCTGAGCATTCGGCATAGTAGTTTGTTTCTGAAGGAAAAGCATTCTCACGGAGTACGGGAGACGTTTTCCATAATAACCCATTAAATTAATGTTTTAATATTATTTCCTATTTCCTCATGGAATGAATATACGTTCCTGTGTAAATTGAAAACATATATTAAAATTACATACCGTGTACAAGAAACAGTCGCTATAATGGCTCCGTGTGAGTAAGGTCATGTCAAGACAAGTAGCAGTTCAATTGCTTTCTGTATATATTTGATTAACCTTTCGTTACTGGCACCAGTCTCATTCTTTTGCTTCCTGACGGCAATACTTGCATCATATTGGATTATCCAAGGAGGTTATAACATCCTTGGGGGTTATAACCTCCTTGAGATTATCTCTCCCTCTAACCTATCTTCTGAGTTTCAGTAACAGTTTCAATTTATCAGTAACAGTTTCAATTTATTATGTTTCAACTACTCGGTTGCAAGTGTTGAGAGTACACTCTCTGAATTCTTTCTAAAAGTTTTGGGCGCACTGAGTGCGCCGCGGGAGTAATAATGTGTTTACACACAAAAACTATTTCTTCTCGATGCATTCCGTGTAGAGTTCACTTATTCCATTATGATGGCATAAAATGTGAATAAAATATCTTGTGTAAAATATAATTATCCTCATTTTATAATCATTTATTCATATTTACTTCGGTTTATTGAAGACATACAATTCATTTCGCGCATGTAAATTTCACAAATACCATATATTTGAACATTAAATATGGGTTTATGTAATTAGTTATCATTTTTATAAATAAATACCTCTAATTCAACGAAGTTATTGGTTTTGTTATGAAGGAAACATCGCTCTTGTGTTGGCTCCGCACGAGTAATTACGTGTCAGAAATGAACGCGAGTAGAGAAAGTTTAAGAAAAGTAATGTATTCTACACTCTGATTGTTGGACAGAAGGTCGAGGAGGATGTGTCACGAGGATGATGGAGTTAGAGAAAGAAATGTTGTGTTTTCTTACCTTCATGGTAACAGTGAAATCAATGATCGAAGTTTTTGCGAAGATCTCGGGCGTGTACGCAGGATTGGGTAGCTTCGTCGTCAGGTAGATGCGCAATTTATCCTCTTCGACGTCCACTTCCTTGTCGCCCAGTTTCACTTTCCACTTCGTACCGACTTTGATGAAATTTTTCTCGAGGACATTATCCAAGACTGGATCCAGCTCTTCGCCCACGTCTTCAATAAGCAGAGGCAATCCCAACGAAATGCTGTCCTCCAACTGATTTCTGAAGTACTTGTGATCCAATGTTGTTATCTAAACGAAATAGTTGAAACATGACATCCAGTTCCTTTAAAGATGATTATTTCCATTATTTAAACACAATCACAGAAAACGTAAATAAAACATTCTACACTTTCATTTCTCAATCTAGTTACACATGACTTCGTGATATCGATTTAATTGTCATTGCTGATCCTCAAATACGTACCATTATGGAGTTCTCAGCCTCCATGTTCTTCACCCACGCTTTTCCTTGACCCTGAGGGTCTATCATTAAGGGGAAACGAGGTGCCTTGGTAGTGATGATGCCATTCTGCACGGACAGTTCGTCGTCAGGCAGCCCTTGTAAATTCCATTCGCCGATCTGCACACGTCAGAGAAGAACAACTATTGAAAACGTTTGGAAATATCCAAGGAAAATATAGAAGATAGAATATAAGTAATAGTTATTAGTGGAAAAATACTTTTCAACTAATACTCTGTTGAGAACTTTCTCAATTTTATTACAGTATATTCTTGCTAGGTACTTATGAATTGAATATTTTTGAAACTGTTATCATATGACCGGTTATCATATGACCACCCTGAGCCACCTCAACCGGTGCCATGATTGTCATACCCACACCTCTCGTCCCGCCTATTCAACCCCTTCCACTCTCTCGGCCGCATTGGGGATTACACTTAACCAAATATTGTAAAAAAGGTCATTTTGGGATAACATTATCAATCGCCCCTACGCTGGTTTTGTTTCGTAGCCGCTCAGAAAGTTTCTGTTCAATTTTCTTTTACTTGGATTATTTTTGGCCACGTGCGAGTTAAAATGTCCGGGTTTCTACTTCATTCATTGATGGTTTGGTTTGGTTTGGTTCTTACGTGTTTCCGGGCGCGTCAACGGCTTTGGTCATTAGTCCCGTTAGTGTAGTGCATGTTTTTTCTCGGGAGATAGCTGTGATCTTCCCCCGCTGGATGGCGAGATCCGGCGCCGACCTACCGTCGGTTAGTGGGGTTTCCCCCTAACCAGGACTCTCCCACCAGCAGGGCACCGCTCCAGTCGGGACAAGCTCTAAGCTCCCGACCGGTCTTCCGTCATATGTGGTAGTGTAGTGCATGTTGTGTGTGTGTAAGGGGGAAAGAATAGAACAAGGAAGAGGAAGGAAAGATCGCGCCGGTCCGTGACCCGTTTTGTAGGGTACTGCTCCGGCATTCGCCTGGTGTTGATCGGAGAAACCACGGAAAACTACCGATCAGAGCAGCCGGCCGCTAGAATTCTCCTCCAGGCAGCGCCTGAATTCGACCTAGCTGAAAAGCTAGTGTCGAGAATCCTGCCGCAGTCAGGACTCGAACCTAGGACCTTCCGGTCAGAAGCGCTGCAGTGGCATCACTTGATGCACTGAGCTACCGCTCCCGGCTTCATTCATTGATAGTGAATACACATACAAGTAGCCTTTTCTTCATAAAGCATTGGTGACAATTGTTTCTACAAATTATATAATATAGAATTAAATAAATAAAACAATTTATACTATCAGAATAATATTTTTTGATATTATCTCAAATCCAAATTCAAACAAAAATATTTTTAAAAAAATAACAAAAAAAATTATTTTTATTGTCTTAGAATAATGGAACAGGCTCGAAAACTTCTCAAACGTTCCTCTTAACACACGAATTGTGATTTTTTTTCAGATTTTTTCGACAGCTGGGCTGCAGTTAAAAAAATAAAAACGATTTTCCCGCCTTTAAATCACCTTGACTTTAAATGTACTTTGAAAACGACTGCAACAATTCTGTGCATTTATTTTAGTGTATATTATACATTTGTATATATTGTTGTAGCACCTAGTAATATTTGTATTTTAGAATTTAGATGCAAATTATCATTTTTTAATTTTTCTAATCCTTAGCATCTTATCCGGGGGTACCCTCTGATGCTACAAGGTGGTATTATCAAAGGAGTTGATAGCTTTAAGTACCTTGAGTAACGTTTACCAAGAATGGTAAAAGTGAATCGGAAATTATTGAAATAATAACAAAAGGGAAACAAGTTACAAAACATTTGCACAATACTTTATGGAGAACTCAAATAAGAGACACGAAGATAAAGATATACTAGTTTATTGTAGAGAGCATTGTTACCTACGGAGCAGAGGTGTGGACAACAACAGAGCAACTAAGCAACCGAAATGTGTTATTGGCGACGTTGTTGTCAGCTCGCGATTCAGGACAGAATAAGGAATAAAGATGTGTTAGCAAGATTGAACATACAGGGAACACAATTTTAGACACTGTAGAGGCAAAATGCCTGCGATAGCGTGAGCACGTGCGTCGAATGGATCCAAGGTGGCCAAAAAAGATGATCGAATGGACCCTTGCTGAAAGAGGAAGTAGACGGAAACCGTGGAAGGATGCAGTAGCTGAAGCAATGGACGGAAGAAACCTGCAAGAAAACGACTGGAAATATTGTAACAAATGGAAGCTAGAATGCGATAAGCGACCTTAAGTTGTAATAAATTCGCAAAAATTAAATAAATGAAAAAGAAGAAGAAGAAGATCGCAAAATGTCTCAACTGAAGAACATTTTAGCCTAAAAATTTCATTAACGTATCAAATATTTAAGTGTCATTTATGTTGTAAATGAAAAGGTCCAAAGCATTTGGACCTTTTTATTTACATAACCATATTTTCAACCATTATATTGTAAATGTCAAAACTACGAAATTTTATAAACAAAGTAGACTCCAGGCCGTGTATCAGGCCGCACTAAATTCGCAATACGGCAGCGTGAAAGATTTCCTGTCGGAATAGCCAACTTATGAAACTATAACTCTGATCAAGTCTCTCGCTTTTGTTTTGTTTGTTTCATTCACAATCCTCGCGCGGTCTCGAGTCTTGTCCACTGTTCAATAATACATGTTTCGTTTTTCGGTAGAATTAAAAAGAGATGTTCATCTATAAACGAATATTAACTCTGTGAATAATTATTAAGTTAATTAAGAATTATCATTATCAACTATTGCGAGCTTAAGAAGTGTTAAAAAGTGTCAAGTGCAAATGAAAAATACAACCTCAAAAGTTATCTGCGGTCATACTTCTATGTTATTAATGCTTTTGAGATGTGTGTCAACAGTTCCTTCACGTTTTGAAGCGGTAGTAATGAGTTTTATTGAACGCAAATAAATACCACAATTATTGAAGTTAATTAACGTGATATACATGGTAGTTTTTAAGTGATCTAATGATAATTTTTCATTGTAATTAAAAAAAACATCTTTGTTAATTTTAATAACTTATCCATTGTTACCAGAGACAGTCTTTGAAAACGTGTTATCTTCAAAGGTTCAGTATTAAGTATAGACCCAGATGTTGTTAGGCTTACCATTATTTTCCAGTTATAATTAAAATGAATTCAGAAAAATAATAATAAATGTAATATAATTAATTTAAAACAAGAAATACTAAAGGGACACTTAACAACAACAAATAATGAACTACTATAACTATTTCAATTAACTTTATTATTATTACTAAAGAAAAAAAATAAATAAAACTCAAAAACGCCTAGTACTACTAAATAAATAAATTGAACGATAAAACGCAAAGAACGAAGAGCACCAAAACGCAAAATGCAAATCTTTAGCAACACTCGTAAAGTAACACAATTTCACTTAAATGGCTTTGAATGTTGGCAGTATCTACGGAAGTAGTCATTGTTTCATTGCAAACTTAAATTTTAAAAAATGTCCCTACCGCTTGAAGGTAATATATTCAGGGTATTTGTGTGACGGTTGGCAACTACTTTAGCCAACATAAAACGAATCGAAACTACCGTAAATCGAATATAAATGTATGTTCTCATCCGACAGTGACATTTTTCAAAAGTTGTTCCGTTAGTTCGGCTTTTTAGCTGGCCAGCAGTCTATATGTAAACTGTGTCAACTTTGCCATAAAAATAATTTAAAACTGTAAACCAGTGAAACTGTAATTTTTTAAACAAAATTGTAAACTGTTTGGTGTCGCTAATAATCTTGCAGTTGATGCGTTAATAAATAAATTCGAAAAGGATAGGAGAGATGAAGGATTGGACGGAATGAACGCACTGTGGGGGCGTCTGTGAGGCAGTCGATGACGCTGAGGTTGGTAGAGGCAGGCACGTGGCGTCTGATCAGGGCGGCCACCCACGAGCGGTACAGCTGGCTGCGGAACTCCTGGTTGAAGGGCCCCGCGTACGACAGGAAGCCCGCCAGCATGAGCACGTCACCGATCAGCCGCTCGATCTCCGACTTCATGGCGGCCGACTGCTCCGTCCAACGGATTCGTTCGCCCGACAGGCCGTCGATCAAAGCTGCCGCCGCGTCCATTTTCGCCTGGCATTTTGCTGCCTCGTCCATCACGGCCTGTCAACAGCAGGCAGCTTAGCCGAAAAAGTTCTTGATGTTTATTAGAGTGGTGCAAAAATGTAATTTTCCATTTCTGACGAAGGCATCTCTTCACAGCACTAAAACTTGAAGACTTAAGTAAGTGTTAGACAAGAAAACACTGAAGGAAAACACACACACACACACACACTACCAAAGTAGCAAGTTACCAGTGCTTGAATTATTGTAGAAAAATTGGGAAATGAAATAGTCCTAAATAAATTGTGTATCTTCCTCAAGTTGCCGCCTTCCCCGTATTTTACTATAATATGCGAGACATACTACTATGTCTCGTAATTTATGTAAGGCATTTGCGTCCCATATTGAAACGCAGTTACGCTGCAGTGTACAACTGTCGAAAAGCATAGGCTGTTATTACGTTTCAAAGATTCGCGCCTGATTATTCTAACCTCGTTAAACCAAGAGCTACATAAGCGCTACAGTATTACAATATTACTGGATTTATACGAATACTAGAAACAGGTGTAAGTGTGATGTAGGTGTAATGAACTTGAACAGTTCAGTAAACATGAGCATGACATGGAATGAATTTCACACAACTATCGTCTATGATTCTGCAGCAGAATTTAATTCCAAATATACCCAGAAAAATAAATTTGTTTCTTATTGACTATTTGTTTTTTATTTTATTTTACGTAAAAAAAACAGTTAAAACTGCGTATGACCTCAGATTAAACATACTTTGTAATGTAAATGCGCACTGCAAGTAAAAACAATTATTATTAATAGTAAAAGAAGTACCCCACACGCATAACATTAGCTAAATATTCTGTTCGAATTAATTCGGATTATGCCCCTTTATTTGTAGGCTTCTTTCTGAAATATCCCTGATTTCACTGTTACGAATATAAAGGTGGCAACCGCCGGCCTGGATAGCCGAGGTCGCTCAGGTTGAAGGGCCGTGGATAGCCCGGTTCGAGGAGTCGCGGGTTCGAATCCCGCCCTGGGCATGGATGTTTCTGTGTTAATATTGTTCTTACGGTAGGTACAGTTACTCCAATGTTAAAAATCACTGTGGTCGCTACCAAACAGGTAAAAAGCGACATTAAATAAATAACAAGAAGGCAACCGTATTATAAAATTTGATAAAAAGTTTCTAAAATAAACTTATTTATAATGAAAAATATGTAAACCTACAATTTTTTTACTGACTTCTTTAATATTTAATAATTTCATTAGAAAAGTTAATTACTTCATACACGGAAATATCGAACATTTCTAATCTATTTTGCTTTCCAAAGTATAAACATTCCGAGGCCACGTATACGAATCAGTGGCATTGTATTCATATTTTTTTACGAAAATAGTTAAAATACTGAGTGTTCAGATAATATTAATTTTGAGAATGACTCGCTGCTCTTAAATAGCTAACATAATAAGGGTCCATGTATTAACTTTACGATACAATATTTCTTTAAGATTTAAAAATTTGCTTTATTATTCAATGGTTCTTATTCAGTGTTCACACAAGATATCTGTGCACTCGAGGGAAGTCAATGCTTTGAGACGGCATTCAGAATAGCCCTCTCTCTTCTGTTACGACACCGAGTGCAGAAAGTCTGCGCACGAACCCTACGCTTCAGTCAAGGTCGGACTCTGTCGTGAAATCTTCTGCACTCATTTACTACACCTTTTTCCTAAAGTACTACAGTATATTCCGGTGTATCGTATATTGAATCCAGAGGACGAGGCAGGTAGTAGAACGAAACATCGTAGATTAAATAAAAAGTAAAATAATTTACAAAAAGTCCAAATGAATAAAATTTCCTCGAAAACGCACCTGCTTCTCCGCCATGGCCTTGTCGAACATGGCCTGCACGCCTTGAAGCTCTCGCTGTTTCTCGTCCAGCAGCGCTTGGGCCTCGTTTAGGTCGTGGGTGGCCCCTTGTAGCTTTGCCTCCTGGATAGCCAAGTTGGCCTTCAGCGGCAACACCTCCTTGTTCACGTGGTAGAACTGTGCCATGGCCTGTGTCCAAGACAGTAGCCCGGCAACGTTGCCGCAAGCCTGCTTGGCGTTCTCGAAAGTGTAGAGTGGGTTCATTAAGTACGGCTGCAGCAAGTCTACTGTCTCGCCGTTGATTTTGTCCTTTGGATAGTTTTGTAGATTACTCAGGAATCTGGTATCGGACATCACCTGCGAATGCAAAGTATGGGTACTTTGTTGTTTCAGGAAGAAGTATTTTTATTAGTAAAATCGAATACTCAGTTTACGTAACATAAAGTACACTTCATGTTTGTAACCTCGACTCCAATTACTCAGCGACTGACATACCAGTTTTATGATAATTAAGATTCAATATTCATAATAAACTTTAATTCTTGGGAAATAAACAGAAGAAATATAATGACAAATCTCGGCCAAGAATTTGTACACCTTATACCAGTTTAAAATGCAGGTGTCCCTTAATTTACCCCACATGGTAAGTACCGTCGTAAGCATCATATGTATAAGTTGATTTTTAATGGCGGCAACAGCTTTGTAATAACGCCGAAAACACGGTTTACATTGCATGGTGTAGCAAATATAAACTGTACATCAGGCTAACTAGGACAGAGCGCTCAACTCGCCGGGTTATTGTTGCTACACCCATAACGAAACACAACCTTTTAAAACGCACCTTGACGGTGTCAGTGTTAATGCTGCGTTGGTAGCCGTTCGAAGCGAGCAGCCGTATGAAGTGGTGGAAATTGAGACATTTACTACAGACGAGTATTATTACAGTATATACCATTTTTGTTAGTACACATGCTATCTTTTTCAATAAATACTAATTTTCGTTTTTTGATATTGATATAGTTTAAAAACAATTTTAGGTACGATTCCTAGATGTATAAGAAAAGTGTTGCATGCCCTAAAATGTTATATTTTTCGCGATATGAGGCATAGAAAATGTAGAAGTAAAGAGTTGTTATTTCTGATTCGTGTACCTTGACTCCAATAAATGGTTCAAAGAAATGTGACATGTTTTTGTTTATTGCAAAATATGTTTCTTTGTTTCTAATTGTCGCGTTTGTATTCGTATTTACACTCGTATAGACACAAAAATATGTTCCTATTGAGAATTATACCAATATTTATTCCAAGTTTTCTGTAGCATTATATTTTCCAAACGTTAATGTACGAACAAAACTGGTTCATACTGTATATGCACTTGGCATTAGGGAATGTCGCGGCAATGCCAGCGATGCTGTGCGTGTGTTCACCACGCCATATCGTACCCGCCGGCATCCGACGTGCTACGTGTTGCGGCGCCTCGAAGCACGACTATGTGCTACGGGAAACGTGCACCCGCGACCAAGTGGACGGAGTTGGAAGGACGCGCCGTCGTATCGTAGCAGCAGGATTGGAAGCAGTGAAGGACGAGCTCACGAGCAGTGCACCGGTTGACGCGCAAGACCTCGTCGCACGGGGTACACGCGGCTTTGACCGTCGTGACTGTCGAAACTTTGGGGCGTGTGCAAAACATTGTGACGCATGGCTTGTTAGGTTGCCATAACTTGCGGGGTAAATTTGGCGCATGATCTTTAAACACTGTTTTTGAGACAACAATAAAGTTGAGGTATACCCTTAGTTGTGTTATTTTATGGTCTTAGAACTTTCTTCTCGTTGCCCTCCACACCACCGCGAAGTTGGAGCTCATCACTCGTCCAGTGCCGCCGTTCTGCGATGCAGCAGTTGTCTTAAGAAAAGTTAGTAGGCTTGTAATTGCTTATTATGCAATTGTTTTAAAATGGTAGACATCGTTCTAGGGAGAGAATATTATTTTTTGCTAACCATACTTGAGTTTGTTCTGTATTTCGTGAGGCATGCAATTGACAATTTTGTATTACTCGGAAACCAGCGTGTTGAAATGTGTAATATTGGGTGCCATCATGTTTATCGGCCTTCCCATCACCATGGTACTCTTCATGTGCGGATATTACGGGACACCCTGAGTACTTGCATACAACCAATAGTACGAAGTAGTAGAAACCAATAGTTCAAAGAGCAAGTCCATCACGTTTAGTAGGGGCCGAAGTTACAATGAAACCGCGTATAAATTGAATAATCATTTTGTACCTTGAGTCACAACTTGAAAAAGTTTGGAATACAGCTAGATTGAGCTGGGAAAATCAAGTAAATTTCGTTTTAGGGACAGCCTGGAAATCTTTGGATTTTGTTATGCGGATTCTGAAAAAAAATACCGTGAGAACTAGCACATATGTCATTAGTGTGAACCATATAAGAATATGGCGCGATATGTTGGGATCCATACAAAATTTCACAAGAAAGAAATCTAGAAAAGGTCCAGAGAAGAGCATCAAAATTTGCTTTCAAGGGTACCAGGAATAAAAAAAAGTATGGGAGTCACTCGAAAGAAGGAGAATGAAGTCGCGTCTCTATTCTATGTATAAAGCGTACACAGGCTTTCGGGCGTGGAAAGAAATTCAAAGTCGACTAGGGAAACCTACATATTTCGACAGAGCGGTCCACATCCACGAAGTTCACACATAAATTCAAAAAACGAAGAGAGAGTGGAACGTTTTGCTTGTGAAATCTTTGATCCCTTTCCTCAAAGTCTGAGCAAATTTAAAAATAAATTAGATTCCTAGATGTTTATATGTGTATTATATCTTTAATATTATTAAATAAGTAGTCTATGTAAAATATGTTGTATTATCACTATTATTATTTTCATTATTATTATTATTATTATTATTATTATTATTATTATTATTATTATTATTATTTTATCAATGTGCAGTGGCGTGTAGTGCAGTGTTGTGAAGTTGAGGAAAACGAGTGTGTAAGAAACAAATTAAAACTCAGTGGTTAGCAGTGGGGTGGCGTGGATAGTGGAGTGGAGTGCTATGAAAGCTTGCACGGTGAAATGGTCATGTTAATTTGTAAAGTTTGTAAATTTTGTAAACCTTTGTATAATTGTTAAGTTCTGTAATGTTTAGTTAGTGTATTCTGCCACCAAGTTCTCAAACTTACTTGCAAAATTAGTAATAAATCTAATCTAATCTATATTAGTTTCTGAAGCATTTATAACAGCCTTTATTGGTTTTGACAGTTTCTTGGCTTAAAGTTTCCGGACACTGGACGAAAACAAATGGCTTCGAAGTTTAAAATCTGTTAGTCATTTTTAATGTTTAAATGGTGTGATAATACTAAGAAATATGAAAAATTAGCACTAGTTTCATGAACCCACGCTCATGTACGTAACTTGCTAGAAAAGCAGCCCTCCTTAGACATAAGATCAACTCTCCCTCCCTAGTGACATCCCTTGTAGACGAAGAGCCACTGACCTTTAGAGACTCAGCCCAGCTGGGCATCAAGAAATTCCTCTCAGTGTCCATCTCGATGGGCGACAGCCTGCGCTGGAAGAGGACGCACACGGCGTCCATAATGACGGTGATGAGGTACGGCGGCTTGCCCAGTTTTCGCACCGTGGCTATATCCGCCGGCTTGATGGTGTTGAGCGCCGCCTCGGCTGCTTGTAGAGCCGGCAGTGCCGCCTCAGCTGACGTCGGCGACCTTCTTGTCTTCAGCAATGGAGTCCACGAGCGTCTGGGCGCGGTCTTTCACCACCTGCACCTCCGCCTTCACCTTCTCGGCCGCCTTGGCCGACTCCGTCACCACCGCCAGCACCTGCCCACAGACTTCAGTTATTAAGTCTACATTGCAAAATGGAACATCACAACACGCAGCTTGTCAGATATCTGAGTCCTTTTCGTTTTCTGTCAATGTTTTATACTTATTTTAAGGAAAAATTATTTTCTAATCAGTTTTGACAATCTGTTGAGCTTTACTTTACTTCACAAGTGTCAGTTTGAAAAATATGTTTTTATCATTTAACAATGACTAAGATGACGATTCTCAGCCAGTTATATTTACTATCGCGAGAGCACACTATGCACCCACCAATTCGCAACGTTGTGTGCAAGTTTAAACTTATTCGCAGCTTACCACGAGAATTGTAGTCACCAGCACAGTTTAATGAAGGGTACGATTCAGTAAATAAGTTATAGACATTGGGCCGTTCTTTCACATACTTCCATTTACCAAAACCTACTGCGGGTGATACATTTCCTGCTGTCCATGGTAGTCCTGCTTTACCATGATTACCTTCATTGTTCAAATGAGTGTCACTGGATTACTCTGAAATAACACTAGAAGAATACAAGTAATCTCAGCTCGCTGTAAGATCGCGACTTTCAGGTATCTGAAAATGTCTAACGCCTGGATCTCACTGAAGGAACATGTTGAAAAGAAAATAACTCTAAGGAAAACTAGTAATCCCTGAGGTGAACTCTCGACCAAAATCATCCAGCATGTTGCTCGAAAACACAGACGGAATCATTATAGTTCATTTGAATTAATATTCCCCGCCTCGCGTTGCTTCAGCTTGCTCGTGTACATCCTTTTGGATATGGAGGGAAAATGAGAGCGGAATCAGGGGAACGTTGCCCGTGTTCGCAGGAGCGCCGGGCTTTCCAGACGGAGAAGTATTTATTTATTTATTTTACGTCAGAAAAACAGTTAAAAACTGCATTATGACGTGCTATGGGAAAAAATGATGTGTGCACATTTTTAAAATTCTATGATCCCTACACTTACTCATATACTACTTAAATTTTGAAATTTTGAAAGGGAGAAAAAACAACAAAAACTCCCATGCAATAAAATCTATGTTCAAGGATAAACAAGCAATAAATTTTGAAATTTGAAATTTTGAAAGGGAGAAAAAAAAACAAAAAACTCCCATGTAATAAAATCTATTTTCAAAGATAAATAAGCAATAAATTTTGAATTTTGAAAGGGAAAAAAAAACAAAAACTCCATGTAATAAAATCTATTGTCAAGATAAATAAGCAATAAATTTTGGCTCTTATTACTTCCTTTCTAACGATAATTTAAATAATTGTATTTCCCACTGAATTCTAGAAGACGTGCACAGAAAATGAAGTTACATTTATGTCCAGAAGCAAAACAAGGGGCCATCTCAGCATTTGCTCAATGGATCAGGAAACTGGACGAAAACCTGATCGAGATGGGGGTCATTGACCCGGAAGCTGTAGTACAATAGTTATTACAGGTTGTTTATACTCATTTATACAGTCCCAAAAGGTAAATAATGCATTATGTATCATTGTTAAAATTAATGTTACTTTTCTTGTTATCTCAGTATAGTCTCTAATTGTATAGAAACAGTTATGCAGCAGAAACGATTTCACTTGGGATTTAAACTTTTCTATTGACTTTAATCGTTTAATGTCATCTGGCAAAGTGTTGTAAAAAAATGTACATGTATTGTATGTGAATTTTTGTAATGAGCTGTTGATACTGCCCCTGATGAATATGATTTCTACGTCGAGTGTTATAGTAATAGACTTCTGCATTTTCTGAAAAATATTCCGCCCTTCAGCAAGTCATTTTTACAAAACCACTGATTCGTAAATAAAAGACACAGTAATGGTAGAATTCTAGATTAATGAAGAGAGCACATAAATCACGTGGGTGGGATTTGGTTATTATTCGTACAAATCGTTTTTGTAATCTAAAAGTCTGGGAGCTATAAGATGTATTTCCCCAGAATATTATGCCATATCTCAGGCGGGAATGAACATTCATGAAGTATACACAACGAGCAGTATGAAGGCTGACTGAATTTGCAAGAATTCTTAACGCGTAGCATAAAGAACTTAATTTTGTGTTCAAATCATTTAAATGGACGTTCCATTTAAGGTTTGACTGAATTGAGAGACCTAAAAATTTTGTTGCCTTAACATCGTCAATGGTACACTGTTCATTTCAATGGAGCACAGAATTGTTTATTTGAAATGGAAAACTGCATTAAAACCGTTTTCTTTTCGTTTACTATTAATTTGTTATTTCGGAACCAATTTGAAACATCTGATATTGTACTATTTACGGTTTCTTTATTGCAAAGGATGTTCGTATCATCTGCAATGTTCTTCCGTTTTGAATCGTCGAGGGCATATCGTTTACGTAAAGTAGGAACAGAATAGGGCCTAAAATCGATCCTTGAGGAACTCCACATGCAACGGGCAAAGAGTCGGAAAGGTGCGTACGTAATGTTCCATCATTCCAGTAAGGTATTTCAACTCTCTGAGATCGTTGTTTAAGGTACGAACATAACCAATCTAGAGCAATACCACGAATTCCATATGAAGGTAATTTGGAAAGTAAAATGTCATGATCAATGACGTCAAAAGCTTTTGAAAGATCTAAAAATAATCCAATAGGTGCCTCGTTTTGATCTAATGATGAGGCGACATCTTTAAGAAAAGAAAATATAGCTGTTTCCGTTGATTTTGATTTTCTAAATCCATGTTGGCAATCTGAAAGCGCGTCGTGTTTAGTGAAAAGGTTTCCATTCGTACGTAAAAAAGTCTCTCTAATACTTTTGAAAAAACTGATAGAAGAGAAATGGGCCGATAATTTTGAATTTCCTTTTTGTTGCCTTTTTTGAAAAGCGTAGTAATGAAAAGTACCTCGTGCGGGCGTGGTTTGACAAGTCTGACCTAGTTTGACAAGTCTGACTCGTTTTTTAAATTGAAAACATTGATCTCACCTTTTCCGCTTTGGCAGTGGCGACTTTGATGTCCTTGTTCATGACTTCGAGTTCTTTTTTCAGAATATCCACGCTTTGTTGCGCCTCGAGCAACTTCGAGAGACCCATACTCATTTTCTTGGCATTGGTATTGATATTATCGAAGCGATCTTGGTAAATCTTCTTGTAGCTGTCTACGAATGACAGGAAGGACTTGGGTGTAACGTAAGTTTGACGTCTAAAGCGATCATAATAGTCTGTGCAGACGTCCGCAACTTCGTCTTGTACCTACAACAAAAATTGAATAGATATGTTTATATGTCTAATCAGTTCAATGATTTGCAATGTAGTTTTTCCCGACTCTATGGTGTTTATTACGAGTTTATGGCATTAGATAAGAAACATTTTCTGTTTCTAAAAGCGTTCATTATTTTTTCGAAAATAAATCGTAAACCAGAACAGGTAAATGTTTTATTTTAAAAACAACGTAGCGCGTAAAAGCAACGTAGCGTGACTGTGTGACAGTGACATTGAAATTTTTATAGAATCCTGTAAACGCATTTAAGGGCTACCTAAGATGTGATGTCCACTTTAACTAGCTTGGAGTAGATGAAATGCAAGGCCATTTGTTACCACTATAAGAGTTAAATGCATTTCTTTTGCATTAAATGGATAGATGATGTTAAAAAAATACCACTTTTTTATAGAAAAATAAAAAAAACATTCTGAAAGTCATTATCTCCATTTTAATAAAAATGAGGCAACGATATTTAACCCTTCAGGGTTTCTAACCCTCTCTGAAATATATAAATACAGAAAACACTGAAATTACCTCGCCCATCAGTTCGATCAGCTGCACTTTGACGTCCGGCTTGCACACGATGCTGAAGGGCATTATGTAGTGGTTCGCTACAGCTACGAGTGCGTCCCGCGGCCAGCGCGCAAACCAGTCAATGGTGCATCCAGAAATCAGCCCCGGGAACTTCAGGGCTCGCGAACGGAATTTCTCACCCACAGGGGAGAAGCACAGCACCTGGGAGGAAGGCGTATTGGCTTGTGGATTATCTTTTAAGCTTTTGGCATTGTATTGACATTCATATGTACTTAGAACATCAATGTGATTGAAGTATGAATGTCAATTTATTATTTCAGCATTATGCTTCGTTTTTATGTATCATTTATGTGAGATACAATACATAATATATAATAGCGCGTGTTTGTGGTTTATAAGCGCCTTATTGAATTGAAACCAGTAATGCGGTACAACCCACAACTTGGCAACTTGCCATGCAACCCGTGGCGCCTTTACGGCCTTTTGATGCAACCACTAGGTTTGCATTGGCAGTTCAGTTACAGTTTTGTTCCCATCCGTTGTGTGAGTAACATCGTGTCTTTGTACCTCGTTCTGTTAAGTTAGCATGTGTATTATGATCTACCACGGTGAAGTACTCCCCAAACATACTTTAAATAAAAGTAAAATCTCTGTTCTTTAATGTGGGAAGAAAAAATTCGCATTTTACAGGCCAATTTTTTTAATATAAGAAGTTTAATTTATTACAGGGCGTAATGGAGAAACATTTCCGTGCATAGGATTTTTAAGTTATACAAGAAGTTATAGGGTGAAAGTACCTTTTTCTTTTATTCAATACGAATTAAATTCTTTGAGGATTCAGTTGATATTGAATGTAACATACCTTACGGGGCGCTCTGAGGAGTAATCATTAAAAACCTGCTGCGCCATTCATCGCAATCGGGAGTACTGTCTCTCGACCTAGGAGTTATGATGTACAAATCATGCTCATCTCTGCCGTTTCTTTGGGTGTACGAGAGAAAACCATCCTAACTGAAAATGTTGTACCACACTAACTACAAACTATTCGACGATAATTCGCTTTCAATGTAAACGATGTGTAACAATATTCAGTGCAGTAACAAAGAAAGAAAAGCGACTGGCACGAACATACCACCTTAAATACATGTTTTGTTTTCGTACTCAGTGGTGCATTTGATTCGGAGGACTCAAATCCCTACTTTCAGTTTATCCAACGCGCCTAATACAAAAAATTCGTAACATCCGATTCTGATTGAGTTTCGTTTAAATTTGGATCCGGACTCCCCGCCGTTATTCCCATCCATAGTAATTTAGTCAAATGCAGTCGGAATTGTTGCCCCGCAGAAATACCAATGTTCTGCAAAAGCTTCATTTCTAACACTAAGAAGATAACTGTTTCAGTATTGCATGTGTAAGGAATAAAAATTACCATAAGTGCAATGTCTACATTTTAAGAAAATTCTATCTTGTTTTTAAATTGAGTTTTAATTTTTTGTAATAAATTCATTTCATTCGTAAGTAAACATATCAAAAATACCTTTTTGTTTATATTTATAAAAAAGAGGAAGATGTGGATTCGCTAATCATCCAATTTGCTTACCACATGCAAATTGTTGCGTGAGCGTGTAATGAAAAACTCGTTCAAGTTATCAGGGGTAATTGGCTTCTTTGTCTTCGATTTCTTCATTATTGGGATCAACTCTGCCATGATCTCATCGGTCTCGTCCTTGGCGAACAGATTCGCCACCTCACCGGCGCTCAGAACATTGTTGAGAAACTCAAGGAAAGCTTCATCCTTTACGTCGTTGTCGGTAAAAATGAAGGATATACCTTTCCCGTCTTTGCCAGCCACCCTAGAAAGCAATAATAATAGTAATAGTAATAATATAAGAATGGTTGAATTATTCCTGTTGATCCTTTTTATATAGTAGAAAGATGTAGGATCAATCAATACAGAAATCAGGAATTATGATGTATAATTCATATAAGACATATACATTTATCTATTGCTTTACGTTTCGCACATTTAGCATGTGCCTTTTCAAAAGCATTTAATAAGTAAAGCATTTGACAATCGGTTGGCAATAAACTAAGTTTCTTTTAAAGTATTTCTATAATATGCCGAAGTTGGCGTCTAATTTGGTGGCTAAAACATTCATATGTATGCAGCACAAATGAAATACATCAAGGAATGGATGTGCAAAATTATGAGTGAACAGCGGCAAAAAGCAATTATGAATATCTGTTTATTATTAATGATTTATAAATTTGATGTAGATTCAATATGTCATTTTTAGTGTTCATAGAATCATTTAACATAATATATATCATTTCTGCAATTTGTCTTTTAAAAGTTAGCTTTTCATGATGTAAAATTTTGATTTTACGTTCCGCTTCCTCGTTCCGTTCTATGTTTAGTTAATGATGTGTACAATGCCGAATCTTTATTAATATCGTATTTGTGTTGGTAAACTCTTTTGTTAAGATATTCTCCAACGTACACCTGTTTACAGTCATCACAAAGAATAGAGTAGACCACATTAGATTTATCGGCATATTATAGAAATACTTTACATGAAAATGTTAAATATTAATATATCTCCAATATGTATGTTTAATGTATTCCTTTGTTTTGTATACTAAAAATTATGTTTATTGCCAACCGATTGTCAAATGCTTTACTTATTAAATGCTTTTGAAAAGGTACCTGCTAAATGTGCAAAACGTAAAGCAATAGATTAATGTATATGTCTTATATGAATTATACATCATAATTCCTGATTTCTGTATTGATTGATCCTATTTGGTCCAATAGTTTAAAAATATTCATCTTTCTACTAAATAATAATAATAATAATAATAATAATAATAATAATAATAATAATAATAATAATAATAATAAATTGCTATTGTGACCGTCCGTTTTCTTAGATTTCGAAAACGTGTCACATCCGACCTAACAGAGCGAGGGAAAAGTGTATTTTGAACGCGCGCCAACGCGGATGAATATTAGGAAGGCTAACTAGAAATTAAAACAAGAGAGACCGCCACCATAGACCGAGGGCGAGACCGGAGGTCAGATGAAAGAAAAAGTTCTTTCTGAAGGTAGCAGCTGAACTGGGCGGACGTATGGAAAACGGTACGCCAGGAATTGACATTGCAGGGACTTCAGATTTGCAACTTTGAGGAAAACTCTTCTAGAAGACCAGAAGAGGTAATTATTCTATTATAAATTGATTTAAACGTAATCTTAGAAGAAAGATAAGAAACGTTATGAATTTATAATGGAAGAATTAGGGAGTGGAGTTTTGAATAGATGGCAGTAATTAATAGATTGCATTCATTTCTCTTTCCAGTTTTTTTCACATGCTTTTCTTATATTTATATACTCTCTTGAAGTTGGTGCTCGTATAAAAAGGGGTGATCTCTGGATTCATTTTAACTCTGAATATCCAGTTGGTCATTAATCGTAATTGAAAATAAAGTAAAATTCATATGAGAGTACGCAAGAATATAAAACTTGAACGAGAAGAAGAACGCGTTTTCTGGTGGGCAACGGCGTTCTCAACCCGAGGCCACGACGCTTCAAGGCCGAAGCAGCTCGGTGGAAAGGGGTAGAAGGAAGCACAGTGGACTGCTCTACGCGGCCGAGAAGAGAACACAGTAAGGTCGTTCCAAATAAACTGTTTTTGTAGGGATAGGAGTGTTTCAGTTTAATCAGAAAGCTTATTATGTATCCGTCACGTAGAAAGAAAGGGAGGGTAACAGATTTACCATGCTTAAAAGATAAGAAAAGTAAAAGTACATTTGTTTCTGACTTCTAATACGTGAGAACAGAATCAATCTTTTCTTTCAAAAAGGATTTGAAGATCTAATATTGTAATTTAGTGATTAAGAGCTTGTGTAAAATTAACATTCTCTGGATTTTAGAGAAAAATTTTTTTTTATGTTAAGTCAAAAGTACTAATTTTTTTTTTTTTTCATTTGTATAAATATTAACGATTCTTTCGAATTTCTGAAAGTGTGTTTGTTAAACAATTGGGTTGTAAAGAAGAGTAGGAAATTGTGTATTGAGTTATTAGTGTGTGTGTGTTTTCTTACAGACAGTCAAGAGTATTCTGTATTTGATTTTTTTTCTGTGTGCCATTGTATGTATCTGTCATAGCAGCAAATATTTTTAGAATATATTCTGAATTTAGTGAAAAGTGATTCTCACCCGAGTTGTTTGTAATTTTTGCATCCAATCCATAAACGATCTTCACGACCCTGCCCTTATTGTGTCCACACTGGGACGTCTATACTGAGCTAGTCGACCATCTGGTGAATTGTGTTCGCCACCCCCGAAGACGTCTCAGGTCGGGTGCTGGCCTTACGGCTTGTACCGGACGGTACTGTGGCTCGCACTATATTTGTATGGCGAAGTTCGAACCATTAGGCCCGCTCTCCCGTTTTAATTCCTTGTGTATGCAAATAAAAGCTAGTAATTTTAAACATATTCGTGGACTAAAATGGTTTTGCTAGAATATATTTAATGCAAGAAAATTTATTCTCTAAAAATTGTAGAAGAAATAAAATTATTCTTTTATTCCGTCTACGGCCAGTTTTCATGCTGTAATGTACTGGGACCTTTCTCCGTTTCTAGTACCATGTGTCGTTCTAAGACAAGCTCTAAGCTCCCAACTGATCTCTCGACATGTATGGTAGTGTAGTGCATGTAAGTATAAATGAGTGAAAGTAAGGAGTGAGGATGAGACAAGTAAGAGGAAGGAAAGCTCGTGCGCGGTCCGCTGCCTGTTTGTTAGGGCACTACTCCTGCATTCGCCTGAAAATCGTGGAAGAAACCAGGGAAAACCACCGATCGGAGCAGCCAGTCGCTAGAATTCTCTACACAGTGGTTGGATTCGACCCAATTATGAAGCTAAGCATGAATAAAAGCATACCAATAACACAGGGCTGCGACGATTTCTCGCTTTTGATTAAAATGGATGATTATGAATCAGTTTTTCATCTTCATTACATATATACTTTTTTTATTACGTACAGTTTTTGCAAAATTTTCGGTTTTTCGTATTTCAAAGTAGCACACGCTATGACCTACGTAAACGCAGGGCTGCTGTTGAAACTTCTACTTTTTATGTGAATGGGTGAGCAGGGTTCGTGAATTGCAGTGGGTCAAAAATCATTGGTCAATCACAAATCCTTTGAATCCCGGAGATAAGCTTGGTTAATCGTGAAAATGTTACTTTGCCATCACTCCACATCAAGCTTTGCATAATTAAAGTTTGTCAAGGCTCTGAATAAGAATGGAGCTTGCTTTATTTGTTAAAAATTTCTTTTTCTTTCAGAAGTCAAGCTTAAAGAAAGCATCTTTGTTGGACTTCAAATTAGAAATCTGATGAAAGATGAACACTTTGAAACTTTAATGAGCGATGAAGAAAGATTGGCCTGGTCAGGTTTCAAAACTGTCTCCGTCAATTTTTAAGGAAATTAAAAAAAATCATTTCTAAGATGTCAAATCTACGGTGGATGAAATGCTAATTTTTATGAAGAATTTAGGATATAACATGAGCATCAAACTTCATTTTCTCTAAAACCCCCTTAATTTGTTCCCTTATGTGGGAGATTTCAGTTATGAACATGGAGAGAAGTTTCATCAAGACGTGAAAGAGATGGAAAAATCAGGGCAGATGGCAAATCAGGGAAGTGATGATGGCAGGCGTCTGTCGATCCTTAAAGAGTGAAAGTGTAGAATTACACGGAAGACGATTGAGGAGGAAAAATTTTAGAAAAAGAAAGTGTTAACAGTGTCTCGGATATTGTTAGTATAAATATAACATTATTGTTAATGTAAGTATGTTGTCAATAATCATCTTTGCCACGGACCGCGCGCGATCTTTCCTTCTTCTTCCTTGTCATATCCTCATCCCTTACGTACACGCTTACTCTAACATGCACTACACTACCACACATGCCGGGGGCTTAGAGCTTGTTTCGGCTGGGACGGTGCCCCTCTGGTGGGAGATCTGGTTGGGGAAAACCCCGCTAGTCGACGGAAGGTCAGCGCCATACCTCGCCATCCAACGGGGGATCACCGCCACCTCTCGATGAAACAACATACACTACACGTACGAGAATAATGGCTTCGGTCGTTGACACGCCCGGAATCACTAACAATTAATCAGCAACGCACCTGTACAAGTACTTGAGGTCCTCGAGGAAGTTGCTGACGTTGTAGGATCGCGTGAGCGAGATCTGGAAGAAGGAGTAGCCGGCGATGTGCGAGGCGAGGCGCGTCAGCGACTGCTTGCCCGAGCCGCCCACGCCCACCAGCAGCGCGTTGCCGCGCGGCGTGCGCACGATGCGCGAGATGATCATGAGGTGCATGAGCGCGTCGTGGAAGAACACCAGGTCCATGGCGGCGCCGCGGATCACCTCGTTGTACGTCTTCACATATTCATCCAGCCTCACCAGCACCTGTGCGTACGAGGACACATTAGTTAGTTAATACCTTATTTTACGTGTCGAGACTCGGGTCATCTGCCCCGCTCTTCCGTCTAACCATGCAAATTTCACTACGTTCCTTTCATCATTTAGGGAAGAAAGGGAGGTGTTACTCAGGCGACGAAACAGGCAATTATGAATTTAGCTCAGAGGCTTCTCTTAGACTTGAGGATCTTTTACATACAGTAAATCTACAACATGGGAAAGACGGCTTTAATTCCCCTCCGAAGGAAGGCGTACGAATGATTTTTCTGTCCTTAAAATTGCACGGCTTCGGTCAGCATTGAACCCGCAAACTTGGATACAACAGCCCGATATGCTAACCATATACCAGAACTCTCATTGGCAAGTCGCTTCATACGACACGGATTCTGTACGATATCAACTGTGTTTTGTCATTTCCCAGTTGTTCTTTATAGACAGATTTTGAAATACTGTCATGTACAATTTTTCGTAAATTTGAGCACTTTTCGCGTAATTTTGCGTGAAATAGAGAAAGTTTTTAATTTTAACTATTTTTTTTCAAAAAGGCTCCAAAATTCTGTGATTAAATTTTGACCTCGGATGGTGTAAAGATTGCTTAAAAGAAGGGTCTCATGTTTGTTGGAAACCCTGATTTATGGAAAATTGCAAATATTCAAAAATATTTCGGCGCCTTCCTAAAGTTATGAAGATAAATATCTTTCTTGTGTTCATGAAAACATATCTTCTAGTTTGGCCATGTTCAATTTTTTGAAATACAATATTCTTTGTGTAATTTTGCGTCAAACATAAGCAGTGTTTAAATTTTAAACAATTTTCTCAGAAACGGCTCAACATTTTTTTCTTTTTTTACAGATGTAGCAAAGAACGGTAACGAAAGTGGTGTTGGTTCCATTTTCGACGCACTCTGTATTTTCGAAAATTGGAAATAAATTCGAAATTGTAAATTCGAATCAGTGGCGTTTCCTTTCAGTTGGTGTCACTCTAATGGCAATGTTATTTGAAAGGTTTTTGGAGACGTTCATTCGAATCTTCAAAAGAAAGATTATCTTTAATATTATTTAAGAATTAAATCAATTTTAAATTGCGTCATTTATTTGAGTTAAATGTGAAAAAGCTTGCATTTTGCGTTGCATAACAAGGTGAGGGAATGTCGAATTATTTGTGTAAAACAAGTAGTTTTGATGAATATAACAATATTATTATTAATTATATTTTTCTATTCATTTGCATGTTGTTGATAGCAGTATCAAGAATGCAGATTTCCAAATTGTGTATCAATATGAAACAGTGGCCATTGTTGCTTTTGCGGCCCATTCTCGCAACGCCGGTCTGATGACAGAAGGCGAGTGACGACCACCGTTGGTTCGTGTTAATATAAACTAATAATTTTATTTATTTATTTACGTCAAAAAATTTAAAAACTGTGTATGACGTGCTATGGGGAGAAGTGCATACTGTGCACGTTTTCAAAACTCTGTGATCTCTATGAAGCCATATGCTTCTTGAATTTTGAATTTAAAAGAACGCTCCGATATTATAAAATCTATTTGCAAGAATAAATCAGCAATAAATTTTGGGCTCTTATCCTTCATCTCCTTCGTCAAGGAAGAATACTTCCTGCCGCAAGAACATGGATACGATAATTTGAATAACTATATTTCCCACTGAATTATAGAAAACGTGCACAGATAATGAAGTTATATTTATGTCTAAAAGCAAAACAAGGGGCCATCTCAGCATTTGCTCAATAGATCAGGGAAACTGGACGAAAAACCTGATCGAGATGAGGTCATTGATCCGGAGGCTGCAGTACAATACTTGTTACAGGTTGTTTACATTTATACTGTCCAAATGGTAAGTAATGCATTAAATATCACTGTTAAAACTAATGTTACTTTCCTTGTGATGCTGAGTATAGTCTCTAATTGTATACTAGAAACAGTTATGCAGCAGAAACGACTTTACTTGGGGTTTAAACTTTTCTATCGAATTTAATCTGGCAAAGTGTTGAAAAATAATGTACATGTATTGTATGTTAATTTTGTGTAATGATACTGTCACCTGATGAATATGATTTCTACGTCGAGGGTTATAGTAATAGAAATCGGCGTTTTCTAAAAATATATTCCCGCCCTTAAGCAAAATCATTTTTGACAAAAACCACTGATTCGTTAATCAATAGACAAGGCAATGGTAAAATTCCCAGTTCAATAAAGAGAGGCTTACAAAAATCACATGGGTGAGATTTGGTTATTATTCGTAAAATTCGTTTTTGTAATCTAAAAGTCTGGGAGCTATAAGATGTATTTCCCTAGAATATTATGCCATATCTCAGGCCGGAATGAACATTCGCGAAGTATACACAACGAGCAGTTTGATGGCTGACTGAATTTGAAAGAATTCTGTACGCGTACCATAATGAACTTAATTTTGTGTTTAATTCATTGAAATGAACGTTGCATTTGAGGTTTGACTGAATTGAGAGATCTAAAAATTTTTTTCCAAACAATGGTACACCGTTCATTTTCAATGGAGTACAGAATTTGTTATTTGAAATGGAAAACTGCATTACAAATTTACTATTATTTTGTTATTACGGAACCATCATGAAACATATGATATTGTACTATTTACGATTCCTTTATTGCAAAGAGGCCGAATGGCACCGAGAACTGTTTTTACGTTTCGAATTGTTGAGGGCATATCGTTTACGTATAGTAAGAAGATAATAGGGCCTAAAATCGATCCTTGAGGAAATCCTCGTGCAATTGGCAAAGAGTTTGAAAGGTGTGTACATAATGTTCCATCATTCCAATATTTCCAATCTATGAGATGGTTGTGTAAGGTACGAACATAACCAAGCTAGGGCAATACCACGGATTACATATGAAGGTAATTTTGAAAGTTTAATGTCATGATCAATGAAGTCAAAAGCTTTTGAGAGTTCTAAACATAATCCAATAAGTGTTTCGTTTTGGTCCAATGATGAGGCGACATCTTTAAGAAAGGAAAATATTGCTGTTTCCGTAGATTTTGATTTTCTAAATCCATGTTGGCAATCTGAAAACGCGTCGTGATTACTGAGAAAGGTTTCCATTCTTCCTTAAAGTCTAATATTTTTGGAAAAGCTGACAGAAGAGAAATGGGCCGATAATTTTGAATTTCATTTTTGTTGCCTTTTTAGAAGAGCGGCTTAATCTTAGCCGTTTTGAAAATAACTGGAAACGTTCCGGTACATAAGGAAGCATTAAATATGAGAGTTAACGGGTATATAATGGCAGACGCACAGGTCTTTAACAAAGAATCCGAGAATTTATCTAATCCGGACGAATATTTATTTTTTAGTTTACCGATTATTTTGAGAATTTTATAGGTGATGAGGCGACATCTTTAAGAAAAGAAAATATAGCTGTTTCCGTTGATTTTTATTTTCTAAATCCATGTTGGCAATCTGAAAGCGCGTCGTGTTTAGTGAGAAAGGTCTCCATTCGTACGTAGAAAAGTCTCTCTAATATTTTTGAAAAAACTGATAGAAGAGAAATGGGCCGATAATTTTGAATTTCATTTTTGTTGCCTTTTTTGAAAAGCCGCTTTATTTTAGCTGTTTTGAAAATATCTGGAAACGTTCCAGTGCATAAAGATGCATTAAATAGGTGAGTTAACGGGTGTATAATGGCATACGCACAAGTCTTTAACAAAGAATCCGGGAATTCATCTAAACCGGACGAATATTAATTTTTAGTTTACCGATTATTTTGAGAATTTCATAGGAAGAAGTTTCGGAAACGAACATCGTGTCTAAAATTTTTGGGGAAATGTCTGATATTGAATTTTGTGGCTGAAGACAATGATTTGAATTTTTTAAAGTAGAGGAGGAATTCTTTAGATACGTTATAACGTTTAGAAATAAAGGAAAGAACTTGCTTGTTTTTACATGATGTCCTAATCCCTTGTGTTATTGAAGAATTGCTTTTCCGTGAAATATTTTTTTTTGAAGTGAAAAGCAAGTGTTAAAATGAAATGAAAGTGTTGAAAAAAAATTATTATATTTTTCTTTTTTATCAACAGTATTATAAACCGCGCCCCATGTCTCCTGCATCAAGTAATCAATTAATATTTTTTTAAATTTTACATTTAGTAAACAATCTAGTCAAACATGTAATATTTATTATGTCAGTGTTCGCATTTCTTATAATGGTAAGAATTTGTGCATCGTGGTCACTGTAGCTCAAATCTTTTGTTTCAACTTAATATAAAGTAGTAGTTTTGCTAATTATAATTTGATCGATTGCCTTCATCGAATTTAGTGTGATCCGTGTAGGTACATTAATTGTAATGTCTAAATTGAAGGAATTAATTAAATTGAGAAACTGTTCTTTTTCGCACGATTCGACCTGAAAATCAATATTAACATCTCCGCATACAATGGATTCAAAAGAGCAATTGCTGACTTTAAGTGTTATCTCCAGTTTTTTTAAGAGCAAAATATAATCTGCAGCTCTCTTTGTTGGCGGCCTGTAGATGCAAAGTAATATCATTTTTAGGGAAGTAAGATGTACAACAGATATTTCGAAAACATCTTCAACGGAATACAAATTTAATTCCATCAAGGAGATAGAATTAATGTTATTTCTAACGTAAATACAAGAACCCCCGTATATAGGACCTTTATGCGATTATCTCTCTTTACGGCCAAAATATACCGTCGTGCATCGTTGGTATATTTATGTAGAACGAGAATCACTGGTTTCAATGGCAAAAAGCTGTTTTCATTTAAACATTTGAATTAAAAAAATATACGTATTTTTTCGCGGTTGTTTTGTTTAAGAATTTTTCAAATGCTATTTGAAGTGCAAGAGATAAATTGTCATATTATAATAGTACATAACCATTAACAATATCGCAAGAAAATATGTGCTGTTGGAGCACCGCTAGTTTTTCTTTCTCGCTTGGTTATAAACATCGGTTAATGCGACGGCTTGTAAATTTCAGACAAGTTTGTGATTTGCTCTTTATCGACCCAACGTCCTTCATAATTACAAAATGCTTATGGATACCCATTGGGTTCCGGTCGTACCGCTTCGTAGCTCGGGATCTCCTCGTAAATCTTGGGAGGCTCCAAGGAGATCTCCTCTTCCTCATCTCCCGTGGGCTCTGGCGGCAGGCGTAGGAAGTCCACGAAGTAGTACTCGCCGAAATCCCACCATTTATGATCGTCATAGGGCATAAACTCACGCACGCAGCGGTCCAGATTGCCCTCGAACCAATTGCGATCGTCCTGGTTGGTGAAGCGGTCCGAGATTACACGTCGCGACTCGTGTGCCCAGAGCTTCAGTATCGTCGTGGGCGTCGGCACCTCCGGGTCCTGCGAGCAGATTGAACATTAAAAAAAATTTTTTTTGACGTCAAAACAGTGAAATACTGTGTGACGTGCTACGGGGAGAGGTGTATTCTGTGCACGTTTTCTTAATTCTGGAATCCCTATGCTAAACCTTATACAAGTTGAATTCTGAATACAGAAAGAAATGAGCGTTTTTGGCATGGATTGTTAACAAAATATTCGCTTCCATGTAATGAAACCGGAAAAGCAGGTCTTACGGCCTAAGCCTCGCCAGAAATAATAATAATAATAATAATAATAATAATAATAATTATATTATTATTATTATTATTATTAAAAAATCTATTATCAAATGCCAATCAGTTATAGATTTGGGTTCTTATCCCTCATCATGTCCCTGATGAAGGAATATACTTCTGCCACGAAAAGGAGAATAGTAATTTGAAAAACTATATACTTCCCAATGAACTCTAGATGACGTGCACAGATAATGAAGTTACATTTACGTTCAGAAGCAAAGCAAGGGGCTCTCTCAGCATTTTCTTAAGGGATCAGGGAAACTGGATGAGAAACCTGATCGAGATCTTCGGAGGATAAAATGGAAGTGAACTCACAGAGAGGATGCAGATCAGTGGTGGCTGGTGGGTTGCGAATTAGGAGGGGGGATTTATGTCCGAAGTATCACATACATTATTTTACGTCTTCAAAAATATATTTTTTATCGAGGAAAACTATAGCGTGTAGAGTACAATCTATTTGCACGTTTTGTGATTTGAACCTTGTCTAACACAACTTTTACGTTGATAACGGACGATACAGTTATGCTCACACGAAAATCGGGATTTTTAAAAAATATATCCAGCAAACAAAAAAGTAATTTATGAAATCAGATGAACTGATACTGTATTCTCTGCTTAGTTAACAGCCGCGGACTCTGCCGAACAAAACCCTAATACAGGGTTCGGCAACCTCTGGCTCGCGCCCCGCTTTCAGTTCCGTAGAATCCTACTTGATAAGGGTTGATATAAAAGAAAGATGGATCAATCTAGTTAAAAAACTACAAAAACACCGAAGCCCGAATAAAAATAGAAGATACGTTAACGGGAAGCTTTCTGATAAACAAGGGTCTAAAACAAGGATGTGGGTTATCTTACTTACCTAGAACAAGCCCTCTATAACTGGTACAGGAAATTTCTGGCATGATAATAAAAATTGGAAGCGACCCCTTTCACTCCCTTCTATTTGCTGACGATCAGGTAATCTTTGCCCAATATGTGGATATGGTGTACATGCTAAGAAAGCTAATAGAAGAATATAATAAATGGGAATTGGAAATAAATTTTAATAAAACCGAAGTATGGGCAAGCAATGACATATAGACCTAAATTGTAACAAAATGGAAAGCAGTCACATCTTCAAATATCTTAGATCTTTAATAAAGAACTCGGGTACATGTGCCACAGAGATAAACTCGAGAATAATTATGGAGAAGAAACAGTGGCGGCTCGTGGGTATTCGCACGTTCGCATGTGCACACCCAAATAATTGCGGTGCAATGTTTCTTAAATATTTGTTACCATGAGGAGAATACAAGTCCTCTCAGAGCGTTTGCGAAAAATGATATTTCAAAACACGCGCCGTTCGGAAGCTGCGATTGCCAGTCCGCCGCCAATGCCCTTCGTGACAGAAAGCTAAAGCACACTCGGGAAATGCGAGCGAGCCTTCTGAGTCGGTGGCTCCCGCGGGGCTGGAGGGGAAAGAGGGGGAACATGGTAGCTTATGGGCGGTTGGAGCACACTCCGGACCGTGCGGATATTACTGCGCAGGCGCGAAATCTGAAAGTGTCTTGAGATGTGAAGATATAACATTAGGATAGCACAAGTTTTTAAGAGAAGTAAGTGTGGCATTGATTGTAGAAAGTGTGAGACATCTCTCCACTTAAATGAGCTCTCACCCCTTCCAAAGCAATTCTTCGGTAGCTCGCGAAAAGCAAACGCATTGCTTTGCAGTGTTGCATTCATAAGTATTATGTTAATCGAATATTATTTGCACATTTTAAAGCGAGTTGCAATTGCAAATCCATTCCTAAGCATGTGAATATCAAAATGTATTGTGTAAACGTATGTAAGAGGCTACTTTTTAATGCTTTTTGAAAAACCAAAGTTAGTGTTCGGTTTTCTGTGAAGTGTGTTTGTACAACTGACAATGAATAGCGTAGAAAATATTAAAATACGAGTAGCATCAATGAAAAAGTCACAGAAAAATTGCTGAAAAGAAACTGCATTTACGGAAACGACTCAGACTTTGTGTCACGTCAGTCAGTGTAGACGGCTAACTATCCAGATTTTTTAAGTATTGGGTATAGAAACTTATACTTTTAACCTTAAATTTTGGTCAGCGAGTTTATGAAAAATACTCCATAGCAAAAGTGCGAGTAAAAAAGTTTTGAATTAATGTGTTTCTTGACACCCTTTGAAAAACGTTCTGGAAGTGCCGAATCATGCGGCAGCACGACGCAAGTAGTACATATTTTGGAGAAGTCCTTGCCGAGCGAAGTCGAAACAAATGTTGTGAGAGGAAATGCAGTCAACCCTCGTTGGTGATAAAAGGAACTATTCAAAATGTTAACAAACTTCATAAGATGCCTTGTTTCTAATTGTCATTATTTATATTAATGAATATATGTGTATGCTTGTAATGTGTGCCTGTATGTATGGGCATGTGTGTGTGAGAGAGGGAGAGAGAGAGAGAGAAAGTGGGAGGAAGGGGGAGAGAACAGAGGCGTTGCACACCCTAATAGTATGACCACGAGCCGCCACTGAGAGGAAAGCAACCAAAGCTTTACACGGCATATTATGGAATAACAATATCCGCCAAGATGTCAAAAGTAGGAGCGGAAATGTGACTATTAAAACAAAAAAATATGAGGTAAGATAAGGACAGTGGAAATGGACTACACGAGACGATGCCTACAACTTACTCGCAGGGACAGAGTGCGAAATAAAGAAATATTGAGAAGAATGAATATAATTTGTTCTATTACGAAGACCTTGGAAAATAGAGAACTGCAGTGATATAAACATGTTCAGAGAATGTCAGGAAACAGATGCTACACAAGATCTTAAAATGGCAAGGCGAAATGGAAAGGCGAAAAAGAGGAAGACCAGTTTTAGAATGGGAAAAATACATCCAGGAGGCTATGAAGGTAGAAGCCTCAAACCACGAGATTGCGAGGATCGAGAGTTGTGAAGGGTGAAAACGGAAAGCCCATAAGGGGAAAATGTCGAAGACGAAGAAGAAGCAAAAGCGCCTTTTAAGTTGAAATTCCTTAATAAAATTCTCTAATTTGTAACAAGTTAATTTCAGTTACCTTGAACTTCTATTAATTTTCTCGTTCAAAGTGGTTCAAATTATCCGATATAAGAAAACAGTCGAATTATTTTTACATTTGTGCGGAAAAATAACTGAAATCAAAGGAAATTAAAAGGAAATAGACGAGAAACAATTCAGGTTATAATACAAACAAGTGCATTTTTTGTCACAGCCGTTATACAAATGCAAGAGTTTTTTAACACTAGTTTTAAAGATTTTAGATCTGAAAAATCTATTATATCATATTTTAACAAAACCACCAGTGGTGAAGGTGTGCGAGTTGACTTTTACACCGTTCCTAACTATTGATAGCGCTCAATTTGAGTTACAATTGTTAGATTTGAAAAACAAATATTTATGGACAGAAAAGTTCATAAATTTGCAGTCAGAACAAGAAAATTGGCTGTCAGACACCAGTAGACTGATCATTCAAAATGTAGGAAGAATGAGGAAGAAATTATATATGAAAAATGGAACTATCTTCCTGACTTTTATGATCAACCAAAAACATATGCATTTGGCATCTTGACAATTTTTAGACCTACTTACTACTGTGAACAATTATTTTCAAAAATGAAGAATATTAAAAACAAGTTAAATATACTTTGTTTAAATTTTTAAAAATAATTTGTTAAATGACGAATGTCTTGAAGGTTGCATGATATTAAAAACGACTGAATATTCACCAAATTTGGAACTGTGTTTTGCCTGAACTCAATCCCATAAATCTCACTAATATTACATATTTGCATTTAAATTATTTTTATTTTCTCCCTACCGCTACCGCGAAAGAGAGAAAGTTCTGTAATTCTGCGCGAAAAAACTGAATTTTCGTCAGAAAATTCTTATTACAGCGCCCTGGCAACGAAAAAGTGGATAATTCCAGTTGCTAAATTTAGAAAAAAAATCCTGTAACACGTAGTAGCCAGAATCCATGTTTTGTGGGTCCTTGACACCAAAAAATCGATTGGTGTCAAAACGTCTGTCGGGGTGTCTGTGCACAACACTACTGGCTTAGGCTGTTCCAACTCAGCTGCACGCGAGCCACCGCGGGCAGTAGCGGAGACCGGCGAGCACAGACTGCTGTCAACACTCGCTGCCGGCGCCTGGTGAAATAGTATAAGCCCTCGGGGCGCGAGTAAGCCTTGACCTTGGCGACAATTCGTCGCTGATAGCAGAAGCAGGGAGCGGTTAGGCTGGCGAGCGGAGGGCGCACCGAGTCTCGGTGCGGACTGTCTCCCGATAGTCCATTATGCTACCCATTCCAAAAACATATATCTTTCGCGTAAAAACTAAATTCGTCCTCAAAAATTGGGCTGGTGGTATGTATAAATTAAACGAATGGATTTTTTGCAAGTTCAATACTTACTGAAACTTTTCCCAATGTTGGTTTTTCTGGGGAGGAAGCCTCCCCAGAGCTCTTAAGCAGCGGCCGCCACTGATGTGGTGATCGAACATATTATTTTGGGGGATTTATAACGGCCACTTAAGCAATCTTATCAACAATAATATAAACAAACTACATTCCCTTCTTGAAGTTTACAAGCAATAACTTCTGAACCCGGTTCTGGCAAACCGGTCACCAACGTAGCGATACACACTATTCTAGTTGTCGTATCTACACAGTATTGATTGAATCAATCCATCCCTTCCATCGTCCATCGTCCATCATGTTGAGGAAAATCAAATATGATGGTTTGTGTATTGTCAATTCCTTTGCGGCATTCCGCATTTACCTACCGTCGTTTTATACAAAATTCTTTGGTAATTACATCCGCTGGTAGGTAATAGAGCTCAGCAATGCCAAAATAACGATGGTATTTCTTTTGAGTGGTCGTGAAAAAATGCTGCATCGCAGCATGTTAATGCTGCATCGTAACAATTAAATGTACGAATATTGACATTGATAAAAGATTTACAACTTATTACGGCATTCCGCAATGTGTCTCATTAAGTTACAAACATTTCCCTTTTTTTCCTTTTGGGTGCTATGTAGCATTCACGAAAGTTCATTAAAAATCAGGACGGTGTAAGATTATTTTGATTTTATCCAGTATAAAAGAAAAAATATAGTTTTTGGATGAGAATTTTTGATAATAGAAGGTACAGACCTTGTCAGGTGTGATTGAGGCTCACCTGAATGTACAGAATGCCTTGCCAGATGCGCGACAAATCTCGCAGGTTGAAGACGTAGTGGAACTTGGCTGGTGTCGGCAACATCTTCGCTTTTGTTAGCTGCCACATTCGACGCGTCAGCAGGATCTGTGCAAAAGTAAAATAAACAAACTAAACTAGCTAAACCCTTCGATTACGTCATACAAAAAGAAGAACTGTAGAAAAGTTACAGCCGAAAAGTACTACAGGTGCGCTGTAGAGAAAGTCGAAAATCCCAAAAATAATGAGCCCTGATCGGTACTTATTATCTAAGGCTAATGGAATGAGGAAGGTTTTAAAACTCTGGAAAAATACGATCACTTTTGTGAATGCAAAGCCAAACACGTTCATCGAAACGCAATTGATGGTCCATTTTTGTACAATATTTTTTATTTTATTCTTACAATGTTTCTGAAAGTGGGCTCTTAAAAGGAGTAAATTAAGAAAATTGCTATTAAGGGTCTTGTCGGTGGTCTTTTAACATTGTGCATAAATTGCACAAAATATTGGTTTCAGTGTTCATTCCAAGAAAGTACGATCGTTGACGGGGTAGTGGTTTAATAGGGATTGTCTTTCGCAGAGGTTTCAGTGTATTGAATTGTAATTTTATTCTACGTAGTTGGTCTTAAAAACAAGTAATGAACAAATGACGGAAGATAGTACTCTATTTTTTAATTTAGCCAAAACCAGCAGTATAAAACCAAACATTGAACCAGCTATGGCAGCGAAAATTGGTTCACTTCGAATTTCACATCATATCGTTTCGCGCACTCGGTCATTACAGCAGTTGGCAATAAATCTAATTATGTTAATATCCAACTAGTGAGAACCCGTCAAAATTTGACAGTGAGATCTGAGATAAATGTAAAATACTGTGCCCAGACTAATGTTCACAATATGTTGCATTGTTTGAATCTTCAGGGTATAACGAAGATATTCTGTGATGTGGAGTTCCCAAAATTTTGAACACGTATGGCCCATGACCAGGTGGCAATGTAATATCGGCACAAATACACAAAAGAAAGAGCACTATTATACTGACGGTTATTATTTCTAAAGTTTTTGATGTGTCATCATCTCCTATACGCAACTGTTTGATTTCTTCTGGCATATTGCTCGAAGGTAAACTTATTTTCCCATTTAAACAACACAGAGTAAAATCGTTTACAGAATTTCTCTCACATGGGAAGTACAAAGTAGAACAAAACTGACATTTCATAGACAACGACCCAACAGAAAACGAAATGACCTCACTATCACAACACCTACGCTGACTTTCTCTTTCCCTGCGTTCAGTTAATGTACGTTTGCGTCTTTTGGGGTGCGTGGCAACGATTCGAATTCGACATAATCAGTGAACAACTTCACTACTTCAGAACAACCGAACAAAACCCACTGTCCGAATGTTCTCCACAATAATACACCACAAAAGGAAATACATGCTAACTGTCAACACAATGCGATTATTACACAAACAAAACCTTGACGAATTGTGAACAAATCTCAACAATCAAAACAAAACATCAAGCAGCGCCACCATGAAGCAACGGGGACTCACATCTATGTATATCAATTTTAAAACAGCCATCCTTTAGAAGAATACAATTGACTATTGATAAGCGTATTATTAAAGAATGATTTAATTAATTAATTTACACCGTAAATGTTGGTGAATCAACACAAACAATATCTGATAACACATCCAGAGATCACATTCTTTCATTTAAAGGAAAAAATACTACAATCGGTTCAGTAGAAGCTCTAAACGAAGCCATGGCAGAATACCTTATTTTTTTAAATATATACATTAATGTTTAAACAGAAAAGCTAGGAAGACCTTATTTTAATGTTACGTTTCCTTGAGTCGTTTTCAGTATGTGTTACGTTTCAGCAGAGCAAATTTAAATTGCAGGTGCACCTGATCTAATATTTGCATTGATTTGCATTGAACTTTGTATACAATAAAGTTAAAATAGCAAAATAGAAGAGGCGTGACCTACACAGCAAATTGATTTCAACGCAGTGAATAGTGTTCATCAGTTGAACAAATATAAAAGCATGTTTAAAGTACAGGAGTGAAAGTAAAATGCGTTTTATCTGATGAAACTACAATGCTGTCCACACTCTTGAATGAGAGAGATAGACTACATCCTTCATACCGCCTACAGGCTATTACCTACAAGTACTGCTTTTACTACTATTTAGTGTATAGAAAAGTAGTTAACATGACTCATCTCAGTTTACTTTTGATTCTAGTGCAAAAATAGTTGCTATTTCATCTATCTTGTGAAACTTGCGTTTCATTTAATCTATTTTCACTCAACGTAGGTTTCAAAACGAAAGTTTTGGCTCTCATTTGAGATAATTTTACAAATATATTCGAAAAATTTGGATTTTGTATTCTGATGCAGGGCTGTGACCAAAAACTGTTTCAGTACAATCATTAAATTAATTGTGTATAGATATTTGTTATAGATTATTGAATTGCATTCAGTAGCTGTACAATTTTTTCATAAAATTTAACTAATAAAAATCGCTTAATGAGAGTACGTTGCTACGGAGATTTATACGTACAGGGGGGCTTTGGAGCAGGGGGGTAGCTATTCTCCCGATCTACCTTTATTTTAAATAATTATATTTATTGCTGTAACATCATGAACTTAACTACATGCGACTACTACGTATAAACAAGGATTCAGTTCATGGAGCCGATTCTCTTCTAATGAACCGTATCAGTGAATCAAAGGAAAAGTGCCACCCTAAACTCAGGATTTACCATAAAATCCAAAGGTTGGAAATAATCCTATTTTAGTTTTGACAGATCTATTTTTATGACTTCTTCAAAGGTTAGACTTTTGAAAATTCGAAGTTTTTAATGGAGATTGAATTTGTTCTGTATATTTTAGTGTATTAGGTTCTATCTTCACAAATAGTTAATAGTAGTTTACGATATAAGTGTCGTAAAGCATCTTATTACAATACGAGATTGGAAGATTGCCAAACGAGGCCGTTAGGCCGAGTTTGGTAACAATCGAGTATTGTAATAAGATGTTACGACACGTATATCGTACAACGTTTATCCACTTTGTAAAAATTAGTTAGATTTAATCTAAAAGATCGTCCTACGCGTTCGTTTAGTACTAACGATTTATTTTCTAGAAGTGGCGACACTGTTTCTAACAATGATAACAATTGAAACACATTTGGTGTCAACCTCAAGCTTTGTGTATTCTTTCCACGGTGTAAGAGTATTTTTTTCCAATATGAGTGACAGCAGCTGTGATTCTGACATCGAAATAACAGCAAATGCTGCTCTAGACACGCTATTACCAGAGAAATCACGAAAAAATATGAGCGTGAATACACTTTATTTAGAGACTGGAGTGCAACCAAATATATTAAAACCATTTCGGAAAAAGTTATGATGGCGTACTTCTCTGGTAAGTCTAAAAGAGAAAACCCTCAAGTCTATGGTCACATTATTCCATGTTAAAAGTACAATATTACTTAATGATAATGTGGACATAAGTAAGTTCACACAATTGATAGCTTTCTTAAAAGAAAGAGCGAAGGATACATGAGCAAGAAATCTAAAATATTTTCGAAAGATGACATACATAAATTTTTAATAGAGGCAGATAATGAAATTTATTTAATGATGAAGGTGACATTAATAGTTGGCGTTTTTGGAGCTTGCCGTAGAGAGGAATTGAAAAATTTAGAATTAAGTGATATAGAGGATAAGAATACGTATATTATAATTAATATACCAAACACCAAGACATTAATTTCAAGACAATTTGTTATTACTCAAGGAAGTGTCAAAGAATTCAACTGTTTGGAGACTTTTCGTCAATATTTTCGCCTTCGGCCGGAAAATGTCAAGCACGATCGTTTCTTTCTCTCCTACAAGAATGGAAAATGTTCTTCGCAACCAGTTGGGATAAATACTTTTGAAACATTCCAAAAAAAATAGCAATGTATCTTGGTTTGAAGAATTCTGAAACTTTTACAGGACATTGCTTTCGTCGATCATCTGCTTCTTTACTCGCCGATGCAGGTGCTGACATGAATGTGTTAAAGAGGCACGGTGGATGGAAGTCAAATTCTGTTGCTGAAGGTTATGTCGAAACATCAGTGCAAAATAAAAAGAGATAGCTATGAAAATTATGGGGAAAATATTTCGAATGTTGAATCTACAAATATTTCAAATGCAAATATAGATTGTACAGCTTCAACATCATCAGGAATTACAGTATCAAATTGCAGCAAATTTGTAATTAATGTTTACAACAAATAAGCATAGCTATTATTATAATTTGAACTCTTATTCTGTTAAAAGTTATGTCAATAAAAATTCTTTGAACAATTGTTGTTATTTTTAATAGTAGGAATCAAGCTAGTGCGGAATAACCCATTACAAAACGAGTGTCGTAATGAAGTACTTTACGCACTGGGTGCGGTAAAGAGCTTCATTACGACACTGAACTAATGTCGTAATGTTTGACTTTACCTAACCAAAGTGGATAAACACAATAATTGTAATTGTTTTTGACAGAATCTTGTATTTTAGAAAAATTGTTAGGATTTCACTCAGAATTACGCGAAGATTTAAAATTTAATTTCTGAAGAATAGAGTGCATAAAGAATGAAGTAGCTGGTTTAAGTAATAAAAGTATCGGAAAAATGAAAGGTTTGCAGACAAAAAAAATTTTTTTAAACAGCAAAGAGTAAAAGTGGTTCTTTCAAGACTATGTGCTCGAAGTTGATTTTTAGCATCACATAAATCTGTGAATGTAACAAAGAAAACAAAATAATTTAGTCTAACCACATCAATTGCTACTGACATTAATGTACCATTACATGATCTGTGTATTTGAATAAAAATAAGATGAACGACAATAAAGCTGTCTAAAAAATAGTGTATGACTCTTTACTATCAGGAATGCGTCACTCATCCTCCTGCTGCAATCTTTGCTACTCGCAAAGTGAAATGTCACTTTTACCACTCGTATCATAAATACTTATTCTGGTATCAGAAATTTCCAAATCTGGTATTTCCGTCAAAATCTCGATTTTTCGAAAATCGATGTTTTGCAGCATTATAAAACTTTTCCGATATGAGAAGGTAAAAACAACCATCGGAGACCTCGTGAAGGGAGTGTGCTTTCTCAATGCTCACCAGCTTTGGGACAATTGCAACGATTTCCGGCTTGAATCGCGTTAAGCAGAAGTAGCCCTCAGCGATGACGGAGAAGATCTTGTCCATGGACGCGTTGGAGGGCAGCGTGCAGTTGAAGATATTGAACTGCCGTTTGAGACGAGGTGGGACATCGTTTCGTCCGCCTCCCGGGTGGTTCATGGCCGCCAGCATCTACGAAAATACCTGTGTAATTCCTAATATATTCAAGGATCGTACACATAGGTTTATTTATACCAAGATATATGAACTGAATTATCCACAATAATTTCATGTGTATCTCATCGGAAAACTGAAAATGTAGTTAGTTAAACTTCGAGTATTATTGTCTTATTACACAACCTTTTATGCCATGAAGGGGTTTGTTGGAATAAACCCTGAATATTTTCCTAATGGCGTTTCCTGTTGCAAATATATTTGTTAACTTTATTATTAACTTAACTTTTATATTAATTAACCTAAAGTAAAACTTTACGAAATTGAGATAAATTTCGTAATAAGAGCTATTAGAACATAAATATTATAACACCAAGACCTCTTCTAACTATATAAGTAGCAACCTGACACATTTAGCAGGATGAACATTTGACACACACATTTAAAGAGAAATTATACTTCATTGAACATTTTACAAAGTGGATGAAATGTACGATATTCGAATCGTTGCATCAATATGAGAATTATCAAACGAAACCAGGTTTAGTAGTATTAATTATCATTTGACAAAGTTTCAAAGCAAACCAATCCGTCGAGTATACCAGACCATTGTCAATTCAAAAATAGTCAATCGGGCGTTCTTAGTTCTCCAATCTCGTATTGTAATTAGATATTAAGATACGAATATCGTACGTCGTTTTATCGCCTTTGAAAAATAATCCAATGAACTATAATTTTCGTTTAAATTTAAAATTTTTTCCGAACTGTAATTCTTTGGTTATTTTATAAATAACTAATATATGTATCAATATATTAATGAATGACAAATACTTATTATTTTATTATTTTTAATTTTTTTAATAGGGAAGCCAATTGCCTTCAATGATTGACAACTAAAAAATTCCCCCAAAGAGTTAAAACTGAAAATTGTGACTAAAACCAAATATAGATTTTTCTGAAATTATTTATCACTAATAATAAATTGAAATACTGAGCCTGTAAAAAATGATAATTTCAAAATTGTGCGTCGGTAAAATAAATATTCATTGTTCTTAAATATCAGAACTATGTTATGCATAATTCCAATTATACATACTCTAATATGTGTATATGCAATTATACATATGTGTGTGTATACGGCATCGGGCGAGTGGATTTACGGACGTGTTTTCCGGGCGGGAGCTCCGGGATACAGGCGGTGATGGATTGTTCTTTGGAATGGTACTGAGGTCCTTTGTCGCGCGTCTTAGGCTGTTTCACAGGGAGCCACTCAGTGGAGCCATCGACAAGCAACAGAACTGTTCACACGCAGTCACCGCCGTGTGCCACGAGAGAGGAAGGACACGTGACACACCGCTGTGGGCTCCGGCGGGCGAAAAGCAGCAAGCAGGTGAAAACCTGCCCGGAGGCGCGTCCGAGTGGGCTAATGAGAATTTTGCTCTTACTGCCAGACTGAGTTCTGCTGGCGACGGTGCTGATGCGCGTCTGCGCTGGTGGTGACAGGAGTTCGCCACAGACCGAAATTAAATTTATCGCCACAGCAGAGCGACTACGCCGCTTGCGTCAATATCACCATTTAAACCAATGCTTTTCCTGCAGACTCGCCACTCAGAGGCGCTGCGGAGTGGCGCCGTGCGAAGGGATTCTGGTGGTGGTTAAAGTAGAAGTGTTGGTGGTGGTTGTAGTAGTGTTGTTGGTGGTGAAAGAGCGGTAGTAGCAGCAGCAGCGAGAGAGAGCAGCAGCAGAGAGAAGCAGAAGTAGTAGTGGTGTGGTAGTGGTAGTGGTGGTAGTAGTAGTGACAGAAACGTAGTGTTTTTATGAAAACGAGGAAGAAGCTTGGCGCTTACCTCGCCAGGTTCTGCCCACTTCCAAACATGTCTACAAGATCTTCACTGACCTGTTACTACATGTAGAGAGCGATCTAATACTTTGGCTGTCAAAAGGAAATTCTTTTCTGACTAACACTTGTAACGTAATTAATATACTATTTAGCAAATTAATTAAATATAAAATGAAAGTCTCAAACGGAAACAATCGTATAATGCGTCCTATTTGAATTACGTTATGTACAACGAAATGTTACTGCTTTTGAGACTATTTGAACTATGTGTGAAAATTAGAACTCGCATTATTCACAATGCTTTCTCTCGTATTTATCACAATTCAACGGAATATGGAGTGCGAACCTGGTCTCCCCATTCGTTGATGACAGGCATATTGATATCGTCGACGAAGACAGTCATCTTCCGGTTGCCCGGAGGGCCGTACGTCGTGCCTACACGCTTGTCCACGTAACTTTCGATAATCCGCTGGAACATGTTAGGCGTGCTCGCAGACGAGAAGTTAAAGCTCTTAAAAATCTGCACCTCGGGGTCGTACTTGGACGTGTACCCCTTCACCATTACAGTCTTCGCCGTGCCCTGCTCACCGATCAGCAGCACCTGGGAATTTAAATTTGCACTGCTGAACTTGCACACATATTGAATAGGACTTAAGGAAGAATTACATGAAAGTAAGATTTTCCTCGCTTTTTCTTTTAAAACGTTAATCCGATGATAAAACATACTCCAGGTATTGAATTTTATGATATATATACTAAACTAAAAGCCATCTCAATGTACCAGATACAATTGATACACACACACACACACACACACACACACACACACACACATCATACACACACATTGTATCTGGTACATTGAGATGACTTTTAATTTTCCGTTACTAAAAACTAATAGTAAATTTACTGAATAGAAGGAAATAAAAATATTCATGTAATTATTAGTTTTGGGCTGATGATTTGATGGCATACGCCATAGATTTGAATAAGGTAACGTACTGAAAACATAAGCCGCTCTTCAAAAAAGGCAACAAAAATGAAATTCAAAATTATCGGCCCATTTCTCTTCTATCAGTTTTTTCAAAAAGATTAGAGAGACTTTTTTACGTACAAATGGAAACCTTTCACAGTAAACACGACGCGCTTTCAGATTGCCAACTTGGATTTAGAAAATCAAAATCAACGGAAATAGCTACATTTTCTTTTCTTAAAGATGTCGCCTCATCATTGGATCAAAACGAGGCACCCATTGGATTATTTTTAGATCTCTCAAAAGCTTTTGACGTCATTGATCATTACATTTTTCTTACCAAATAACCTTCATATGGAATTCGTGATATTGCTCTAGATTGGTTATGTTCGTACCTTAAACAACGATCTCAAGAGTTGAAATACCTTACTGGAATGATGAAACATTACGTATGCACATTTCCGACTCGTTGCCCATTGCCGTGGAGTTCCTCAAGGATCGATTTTAGGCCCTATTCTGTTCCTACTTTATGTAAACGAAATGCCCTCGACGATTCGAAACGGAAGAACGGTTCTCTTTGAAGATGATACGAACATCCTTTGCAATAAAGAAACCGTAAATAATACAATATCAGATGTTTCAAGTTGGTTCCGAAATAAATTAATAGTAAACGAAAAGAAAACGGGTTTAATGCAGTTTTCCATTTCAAATAAACAATTCTGTGCTCCATTGAAAATGAACGGTGTACCATTGACTGATGTTAAGGCAACAAAATTTGTAGGTCTCTCAATTCAGTCAAACCTTAAATGGAACGTCCATTTAAATGAATTGAACACAACGTTAAGTTCATGATGCTACGCGTTCAGAATTCTTGCAAATTCAGTCAGCCTTCATACTGCTCGTTGTGTATATTTCGCGAATGTTCATTCCCGCCTGAGATATGGCATAATATTCTGGGAAATACATCTTATAGCTCCCAGACTTTTAGATTACAAAAACGAATTGTACGAATAATAACCAAATCCCACCCACGTGATTCATGGAAGCCTTTCTTCATTAATATAGGAATTTTACCATTGCCTTGTCTGTTTATTTACGAATCAGTGGCTTTTGTCAAAAATGGCTTGCTTAAGGGCGGGAATATATTTTCAGAAAACGCCGATGTCTATTACTATAACACTCGACGTAGAAATCATATTCATCAGGTGTCAGTATCAACAGGTCATTACAAAAAATTCACATACAATACATGTACATTATTTTACAACACCTTGCCAGATGACATTAAACGATTAAATTCGATAGAAAAGTTTAAATCCCAAGTGAAATCGTTTCTACTGCATAACTGTTTCTATACAATTAGAGACTATACTGAGCACCACAAGAAAAGTAACATTAATTTTAACAATGATACATAATTCCTTATTTACCATTTGAACAGTATAAATGTAAACAACCTGTAACAAGTATTGTATTGCAGCCTCCGGGTCAATGACCACCTCGATCAGGTTTTACGTCCAGTTTCCCTGATCCATTGAGCAAATGCTGAGATGGCTCCTTGTTTTGCTTCTGGACATAAATTTAACTTCATTATCTGTGCACGACTTCTAGAATTCAGTGGAAAATATAGTTATTCAAATTATCGTTTCCATGTTGTCGCGGCAGGAAGTATTATTCCTTGACGAAGGACATCATGGATTACAGCCGAAAATGTATTGCTTATTTATCTTTGAAAATAGATTTTATTACATGGGAGCTTTTTTTTTCAAAAATTTAAGTAGTATATGACTTAGGGTAGGGATCAGAAAATTTTGAAAATGTGCACACAATTCACTTTTCCCTATAGCACGTCATACGCAGTTTTAACTGTTTTTTGACGTAAAATAAATGACAAAAAAATAAAAAAATAAAAAATATATTAAATTAAAACTCTTAATTTCAAATTGATATTCTATTGCATTTAATTTTTCGTAATACTGTCCTCAGTCAAATAGACCGCTAATTTGACGTTGTTTTTCTTTCTTCACATTCTGCTCTGAATTACGCCTGACTCAAGTGTTCTGTTAAATTTATTATTCGGGCTGAAGTGATCTATTAACTTTTCATCCTTACTCGAGAACATATATATTTCTGCTTGTTGGTTTTTCTTCGTTTTCTCAGTTGGCAGTCTCCATGACAACAAAACATTGCCAATTAGTGATTTTCTACTGGAGGGCCGTGGCTATACATACATAAGTCTTGACTCAAATGTGAACGAAATATAACACGCAATTTCGTCTCGTTACAATATAAAATCTTAATAAATTACGAAACTCCTATGTTACAAAATAAAACATTCACATTACGAAACACTACAAGAAATAAACTGCGAATATAATCACTTACCGCTTTGCTCTGCTTGGCAATGTTGTCAATAAGGAAGCCCGTGCGGACATTGTCTACGTTGGGGACTAAGATGGTGGAGTAATCCGGCACTGTGTCACTTGGATAGATATACTCCTCCACCCGGTCGTTCCAATGAATCCATTGGCCGTTGTTCCCCACTAAGTATTCAAAAATCGTTTCACCTGGCTGTAGACATTGCACATGACCACATTAAATTATAGTAGAGTTCAATCGCCAATTTCTAAGTATCTTAGTTTTTTTCTCGATTCTTCATCCCAAACGCTAAGCCATTGCCATTCCAAGAAATCGGAGACATTTCGATGGTTTCAGTGACCTACTTTAGTTACAAAAGTTGCAGGTTTTGAGAAACATGAATCATTATTTGAGAAACTCCGACGAACAACACTTTTGGATAGTCCTATTCTCATCACTCAATTCTCAAACTGCTGTATGTGGCAGTTTGTGTGTACATGTGGCACCTCATTTAGTGAGTCTCAAACAAATGATATCATTGTCTCGATTATTTCATATTATGTCGTATAGAAAAGCTGCTTTTTTTCTGTCTGAACTGTCTCCCCGAAGGGGGGAACCACGATTGCGTAGGAAGTCGTGGTTTCTGGTGGGGGAATGCAAGTGAACACCCGAACCCTGAACTTCACGGCGGACTCACGTCGATAACCTGAGGTCGGTTTTCCGTGAGTAGGTGGCTTACTGCCGACCCTTGGGCTGGAATGGGCGTGGGATATTTATCCGGCATCCCCTGTGCAGCATGGCGGCGCATTCCAAACCCACATATAAAAGTCCAGACGGGATACGAGCCTCCTTATCGGGGTTACCCAGGCTCCGGCTGACTCACGTCGGTAGCATCGAGAGAGAAGTGAGGAAACGGTTTGTGGATCCCGACCCCCAGTTGGGCAGTTTGTTTCTCGTGTCAGTGACCCAATTCTCTAGCTAAAGAGGGGGGACTCGTCCCGGCGCAGTTTTGACTTAGGTACTAGCCTGGACAGCTGGGAGCTCTGATCATGCAAGGCAGCCCGACCCAGGCATTGATTGGGGAGGTGGCCGTGAGGGCAAACTGCGTTCCGGCAGGTTTCGGATACCAGCCTATCAGCGTACTTGTGCGTCGGCGGGGGGTTAGGATAAGAGCTAAAGCTCATGTGCCCACCCCCGAGGGTAACACCCCGTGGTAGAACATGTTTTGTGAGGTGTGGTAGACCACGCAGGGTCCGTACTGTATGAACTGTCTCGTACATTCTCTATTGGTCGAAACTCTACCACGTCCTTCTTGAGGAAGATTTGACCCTGATAAGTGGATATTGGTATCTCTTGAAGTAAATTATTTTGTGCGTACAAAATAAAATAAAATCACGCTCTCTTTTTAATCGGCAAATGTTTTTTTTAATAGACCATATATTGTGTGCATTACGACAATTGTCTTGTCAACACGTATGTTATAAATCTGCATTATGCTATCTATCGGGGGTTGACTGCTCGAGCAACCCTCGAAGTTCAAATGCGTAGAAATGCGAAATTTAAGTTATCGAACATCTGGCGATGACACACTCTTACGTCTCATTTGAACCAGCATCGACATATTGAGTCATTTCTATTGGCGAACGTGAAAGCGAGTGGTCGACAACGATTCGCAATATTATACACAACCAGAGGACCACTTTCCGTATTATCAGCTCACGAAGAGATATACAGATAATGGATATACAAAACAAAAATAGGATAAAACGAATAGTGCAACAACTTGTCACATATTTCACAAACAATTTGTAACGATTGCGTAAAATTATAATGAAGATATTACAAATTAGATATCTCTACTATTTACGCTATCGTAAGCAAATCTCCCTATATTAAACGGCTTGAACCACCGCACATCGTGACTCCTAAACCCCATTTTATATGTGAAATACTTTTTATTACAAACGTGGTCACTGGTGTGGTTAGAACACAATTTATTTGTTTCAATGACATTCAACAGTTTACGTCGTTTACGAAGTTTCTTTAACTTTAAATATTTTATTCTAGCTCAAATTAATGAACACTGTTCTCAAAAGTAACTTACTTTACAGAAAATTAGAATAATATTTAGGAATAAATTAGCTCATTGTTTTCCCTGTACAAAGATATAACCATCTGTGTACTTGTAAATAGATTCTTACAAGGAATAATGCAGTAAAGCTTATTTTCAAAAGTCTCTGTAAGTTGCAATATACTAAAGTTCTCGCTATTTTATTACGTGGGATTTTGTAAGAAAGTTTAACAAACATAATTTCAACACCAACATTGATGATTACTCAACTGGTGCAGTACATCAGAAGCGTAATCATCAGTCACAGATGATCACACATATTCCGCTGCCTGGGACTGAGCGTTCGATTGAATGATTATTTCGTGTTGATGAGAGGGCAATTGCTATGGTCATTAGTCCTGTAAGTGTACTACATGCTTTCTGTCTCGAGAGTGAATGGTATTTTCCCCTCTGAATGGCAAAATCCGTCACTGACCCTCACGTCGGCTTGAAGGGTTCTCCCCATCCATCCCACCAACGGGAGACCGTCCCCAAGCGGGACAGACTCTAATCCCAACTGATTCTCCCGGCATATTTGGTAGTGTGCTGATCGCCAGAATTCCCGTCCTAACAGCGGCTGAATTCTACCTAGTCTAAAATCTCGCCGCTGTCGGCACTCGAACCCAAGCACTTCCCACACACAGGCAATGCAGTGATTTCATTTGATTCCCTGGGCGTTATACATAGGGGGGGGGGAGGCAGTCCCGTCCGGTGGTACTAGACACTTTAAAACTGTGTAACAATGTCTCAAAACGTCTATCACTGACTTCGAGACGCACTACATTGTTGTTTAAAAAGGAGAGAGGTGAAATCCTAACGTACCAATTCATCTAAACCTGACGCCCCAATTTACTCACACTTGTGACTGTCGGGACACATTACAATCTTCGACCACGCATTAGAGATAAAAATGGGCTAAATATAGCAACTACGGTCAGATGGACCAGAAAACCATCCGTGTAGATACTTGTAAAAGATAAACATATTGCATAATAATTTTCATTCCATTTCAAATAAAACTGAGTTTATCAAGGGAGCTCTACAGAGCAATTTAAATCAAATGAATGTTCTTTGCTTTACAGAACATTGGTTAACATAGCATTCTCCAAATTCCAAACTTTAACCTCGCAGGCTATTACTGTAGACGAAGGGAATCTCATAAAGGTCATACATATTGGAGTTCTTGTATTTATGTTAGATATAATATCTTTTTCATCTCCTGGACAGAATTGAATGTGTATTCCGTTGAATTTTTTTTCGTAATTTTTGTTGTACATCTTCCTTCGCTAAAACTGATATTACTTTGTATATTACATTTATTTAGTGTTGCTTCTGGACATAAATGTAACTTCATTAACTGTGGACGTTTTCTAGAATTCAGTGGGAAATATAGTTATTCAAATTATTGTTCTACATGTTGCCGCGGCAAGAAGTATTATTCTTTCGCGAAGGACATGAGGGATAAAAGCCCAAAGCTGATTTACCATTGAAAATAGATTTTATTACGTCGGAGCGAATATTTTTTTGTTAACAATCCTTGCAAAAAACGCTCATTTTCGCTCTGTATTCAAAATTCAAGTAGTATATAGCTTAGGATAGGGACCACTGAATTATGAAAACGTGCACAAAATTCTCCCTGCAGCACGTTACACACAGTTTTTGACGTAAAATAAATAAAGATAAATGAAAGGCAAACGTTTAGGACTTACCCTCGTTTTGGGCCAGTCAAGTTTGGATGAGTGCTCCAATACGAACTCTTCCATTTTATCGCGGTCTTCTAACTCGAGCACTGCGCCCAAACTCCACATGAGCGTGAAGAGGAAAAGACGACCAATATGCTGGTCCGAGTGCTCATCGGTACCGTCCAGCAGCAATCCTTGCATCACGTCTGTCGCCTGAGGGAAACCTAATTCTCAACAATATGTTAATTAATTTCCCCCAAGGATCAAAGATCCACTGCTCAACATAATGTAAAATTTCAAGTTCATGATCTGTTAATCTATTAATTATAGTTAATGAGCAAACAGGCTCATGAATTAAATCTTACAAGTGTGTATTACATTTAATGAGTTATAATGTATTTATTGTGCAGAACATAGTAAATGGAAACTATTTTGATGATGAGTAAAAAAAATTAAATATGAAATTAAAAGAGCTTAGTTCATCTCATAAAATCATGAAATTAAAGAGATTAGTTTTACAATTAAACCCTTGTAAAAGTAATCAGTATAAGTGTTCAGTTTATTATTTTAATAAACATATGTGCCAAACCCAATGAATTCCATAATGATATATTAGTCTGAAAATTACATGATGATCAAAAGATCTTAAATGTCTAACTTTGCATTTTAAGTGTTTTCTTTTCATTTGCCATTAACGAAATACTTGGTTCTCAGAATATTAAGCAACTGAACAATTCGATACTTGTACAATATGTAATCAACCACAACTCAGTAGTTCAAAGGAAAATAAATCCGTTGTCGTTGAAGATATCGCAGTTTCATAGGAAACCTAGGTCCTTAATTCTTATCAGGAAATCAAGAACATACCTGACGGATATAGATGCTCTCAAGGATCGCCATTTTGGCTTTGAGTTTGACCTGAACGAATTCGTGCAGATCGCCGTAGATCTTATGGAAGAGGTTGCGCAGCACCCCACCCTCGGCGTCCGGCCGCGTCAGCAACCAGCCGTCCAAGATGGGTGGCCAGGGCAGCGACGAAGCCGAGATGAACACCATGCCCATACGACTCACCTGCGAAGAGTCACAGCTTCACGCAGCTTTCCACCATGCCGAAGAACAAAAGGTCCTTATCCTAAATGTCTCATGAAGGCAACCCTTGACCTAGTGTAGCCGTTTACACTCAATGTGCAAGATGGGCCTAAAGACGGTGCCTGCAAGTTTCAAGTACTAATTTGGAGCGAGAAGGTTTTTTTTTCTCAAGAGAGTGTAGTTGATCGGTATCAGAGAGCCTAATTTTAATCATTATGCTAACCCAAGGGACACTTTGGCTTCACAACTTGGGTTTACACCTTGCCTTGAACCCGTCGTAAACGAAAGGTTACCCTGTGCTAGTCTCGTCCACCCACAGTTTGATCGTGCATGACTAATTAATCTTTGCGATGGTGGTCTAGTGGATATTTGGTCGTTCTATTATCACGGATTCTATAGTGATAGATTTTATCAAATGATACACCGTCTCTTAGCATAAGTTTTTCGAAAGCGCTGAAACTATTACTCGAATTTCATACGTTTTAGGAATACTAACAAACTTACTACTTCGTCGTGCGTAAATCTGGCAAAGAGTACTTTTTCTCACGGAATTTGAGTTTGGTGGTGAAGATAGTGAACTAGCTCTCATGCTAGTGATATAGATAGTGTTATAGAACTAGCTCTCATGCCACCATGACAACTTCTGAAACACGTCATGACGTAAAAACTTTTGAATTGTCAGTTTTCAGTTTGCTATTGAGTTACTTTAAAAATCTTTTAACACTAGCTTTTTTCAACGTTGAGATGATAAGATACAGGCCAACAAAAACAAGGTTTAAAAAAACTTTTTAAATCTTGATAGTTGATTTTTATAGTTTTTTGAATGATAAATCCGTATCTGAACTCTGTTCGTTTTCATCGCCCACAGTTAAGTCACAAATTGATCTAGAAATATATGAAAAAACATGCTAAATATGCAATAAAAAATGAAAAGTAAACATTTTAAATGCTTTACTTTATTTAAACATACAAGATGGTTTTATATTCTTAACATTACATTCTACAAAGGTTTTATGTGTCTATTGATGGATATTTTCTTTGTCTATTTTCTTTAAAGCTCCTGATATAGCGTTTTCTCCTATGCGTCGTTTGCTGACTCTCTCGGTGAAGTACCCAACAGTCCCATCATGTTGGTGTTCCAGAGACCCTGATAACGTTTTTCCATTACTTTTATATTTTGATGAAAACGCTCACTTTGTTCTTCACTTTCCTAAATTGTCCGCAAAAAATTATAAATGTCTATTTAAAAAGTGAACCTTGAAGCTCATTACATCCCAATTTTTTGAAAGCACCCAGAATATTGACAATTGATCGATGCTTTGGGTCTTTTTTGTTGTCCATGTTATGAAAGAAAATGAAGGGATTCTCAAAACAGGTAGGCGCGGCCTAAAGGAATGTCGTGAAAACACGGGACGTTGCAAAGGCGGAAATACCGCGTCGTTTTCCTCATCAGAGCTAGGCATTTACAAACATGTTTAAATTCAATCCACGCTTATTTTCATTTACTGTCATATATAGTTCCAATTGGGGATCAAACATCATTTTTCTAATATCAGGTCAAACGAAAATTCCTTCTTTTAATTTTGGTACAGACAATTGCGGAAACTTTTCACAAAGGTATTTGAAACACTTCCCTTTCTCACAGGTCTCCTCCTGTACGCATGAATTGAAGTTCCAGGAGCTAACACGTTATTTTCCTTGAGTCTGGAACGAAGCAGTTCAGCTTTCTCGTATGTTAAGCTCAAATCTCTGACCAAAGGCTCACTGTGAGTAAACAACCGAGGTTCCACACTGTTTTCGGGACACTGAAACTCGTCTTCAGCTCCTTCATCTTTATCACAGGAAGATTCAGCACTTGACATATTATTCAGATTAACAGTTGCAATAGGCACTGGTGGTTCAGGAAGAGGCAGATCTGGACGATGGCCTATTGTCCGAATTGCAAATGGTAGGTTAGGATACTGAATTCCTTTTTTTGGTTTTTGAGTTGTAACCAGTAACATCAACGCAAAAAAGTAGCAATCATCTCACTGATTCCTTGGCTTCCTCCATTCCATTGGAATGGCAACTCTAAATAAAGCTTTCTCATTTTTGACCATTTTCTAAGGTCTTTTACACAAATATAACATATCATTATGAGGCGCTCAAGATTTGTCCTGATCACAAAATTTAATTCCGAAATATGAAAAACACACATTTCTAAGCCATGACTGAACACTAACTGATATTCTAAAATCTTCTCTTAATAGCAACAATGCAAATATGTACGCCTCGATTACAAGAAACTCGGTCCTGCTTGTCAAAAGCAACTCTGGCTGTGAAATCTCCATACCTATCGATGCGCAGTAGTAGAAGGGATGACAATGTAGAAATATGATCCAAAAGCGTATTACCCTTTTTGTCGTCCTAATAGTTTCTCATGCTAACTTCATGCATATCATACTTTCTAGCGACTCAGAGCTGCATTTGCCTAGATATACAGAAAAAATGTGAAAATTTGAACAAATGGTAGGTGATCGGCATTTTTAGTGTTAATTAAGTAGTTGAAGTGTTTTGGAATCAGCCCACTTAATACGATAATAATTAGATGAAGACACACAAAATGCTTTCTGGTCGTTGGTCTGTGCTATTAAATAAATGTTAATTATAAAATAAGTACAATGTGACTTTTCAGTAGAACTTGCAGTAATAGAAAGGATTCCATGCGCCCCAAAACTTAAGAACAACCTACCGTAGCCGGAGACGCATTGTCTACGTTGTCCGGCTCAAAGAGCAATTTGCTGTTTGGCGCCATAGTGATGCGATCACCATTGGCCAGCGTCAACGTCTTGTTGTCGTCAAGCACGGAGTTCAAGTTCTCGATCCAGACGGCGTCCACAGGCCCGTCCAGCACTAGCCACACATTCTCCGTGGGCTTAACCTAAACAACACGAATCGATTGTTAATGTGGTACGGGATGTCTGTGACCATAAAACGAGGACTGTATTTCACTAGTGATATAGTCGACAGTTATGTAATGATTTGTGTGACTAGCCCGCAAGAATGCATGGAACACGGAAGTTTTATGTAAGCAAAGAGGAACTAAGAATGAAACAAACAATAGACAACAGCGCCGCGTAATAATAATTATTAGGAAAGTAATAGAAAACATAAAAGGCGGAAATAGGCGTTATGAACAGTAAATAGAACCCAAATTCAGGAACATTTTAAAACAAGAATCACATTATTCGAGCCACGGGTTCCGTAAATATCAGAAATTGTGTAAATTGCATGTATAACCCGGCGAAGGTTGAGAATATGGCACCCATTGTTGTACTTCTGGAAGTATACAACAAGACGAGTTTTATTGAATATCCAGTGAATGCCAGGGTGGATTTTGGCCAAACTTTCAGAAATTTTAGAGAAAAATATTTAGATCAGGGCAAAATTAGTCACGGCGCGGGGGAATTTATGTAAGGCTCGGAATAAATTATTATCCAGTTTCATAGCATAGCGGATTAAGAAAGAATTGAAAGAGCGACCGAAGATGTAAGTGACGTCATCACAAGTTGAGAAGACGTCGAATAACTTATAATCAAACATAGCATAGGAAAAAAAACCAAAAAAAAGGTTTTTGGAAAAAAAATTAAAAAAAAAAAGTATGAAACAGATAGTAAGACGCAAGATGCCCGAAAACAGTGAAAATGTAAAAGTTTTCGAACATTTCTTATGGTGATGGGCAAGTGTTTGATAAAAGACAGTCACTTGGATTGTGTGGACCAACAATGAAAAATGTGTTACAGACAGAATGAGTTCGGGTCTGATGATGATCGCACGCGTTTTGATGCTATGTTAAATTTTTGGAGAAATTTCGCGGAAGTGTTGTTCTTAAGTTATTTTCGGTTATATAAAATCAGTTGTTCAGATTAAGTGGAGCTAAAATTCAATTTAATTTGTTTAGAAATTCACGGAAAAATCCGCATGGACAGTATTCACGCAAGTTAGGCGCAGGAAACAGGAGCGTCGCAAAAGCTAAATACGTCGCGAGAAATAGAAGTAACGTTTAGGGAAGACGCGATTAGTGCAAGGAACAATAATCGAGGATGCATTTGGTAATTTTTAAATGGACGAGTGCATCTGGGATCTGATGGCAGCTGAACGGGAACTGCGTGCATGAAAAATGCACGTTACAACTAGCAACGACGGGCGCTGATAGGATGTGACATCGCTGCGAAAAGGGAAGTGGCACGAATTGTGCAATTACTGTATTTTTTTTGTTTGTTTACGCGCAAGTCCAAAGAAAGAAAAATTCTGTCGAAGACCAAGTCCTGATATTAGGTTAAGGATAGGATTATAAAAAGGTCACGACAGAATGCGCATTCTGATGTATGTATGAGATTTTGTATTATATTTTCAGTGTGCATGTTTGTATTTTCTTCTCCTGGGTGTTTATGTATTTGTGTTGTCATGTTTCGCAAGTCGGAGGGGCAAACAGTGCTTATGGATAGGATATAAGCAAAGAAAATCCGAAATTAAATGTATAAGCATCCCTCATGGCTCATAATTGCCTTGAATCCATGTGTTTTTATTCAGTAGTTGTATAAAATTTGACCCAGGCACGAACGAAACGGACCCTTACCAACCGGCGGCGGCAAACCCGGTAGGAAAAAAATTCGAGCTAGCAGAGGTACGGGCAACGATAAGCGAAGGTATTGTGGCACCCAATTATAAGTTAGAGCTAGGGCAGGGCAAAGATAGTGCACGTGACGAGTAGAGAATACAGCACCCGGTGCATTGGACGCCCAACGTGTGGGCGTGATTAAAAATAGAAAGAGTAACCGGAGAGAGAATACACGAGCAATACGTTGCAGTTAATGCTATGCCTTGAACATTATCCTATTACAGAATTGGTCAAAAGTTATAACTCTCACTTAACTATTTTTTCGTTATTTGGTTTCCAAATTTCTCCAGGTAATGGTTCAATTGTCATATATATGTTAGATTGAATAATTTACCTGTGAAAAGCTTTATTTAATATTGTATTTCAATCATTATTAAGATAGTAATATGATGCAGAACTTTCAGAATGATTTTGTAATGTTTTCTTTGAAGGCGATGTGGTACATTATAGTGATTGAAAACAGATTAATTTTTTTCGCAGACCGTTTGTGTATGTTTTTCGAGATATTCGGTATTTTAGATGGATTTTTTTCCTTCAGTGCTAAACTACTGTTCTTATAATTGCTAGAAGACCTTGTGAAATTCTGTACCTTTAAAGTCTTTCTCCAGAGTGTTGAGAATATCCCGTCCGTCCAGTCGTTGGTTGCCACATCCAGCCTCCCGAACATCTGTGGCGCTGTGATGGCCTTCGGGTTCATGCGCATCTCCCTGATGAATTCGAAAAACTTTTTAAGGTGGCAGGATATAATAGAGCAAAAATTGCCAAACCAAGTCCCATCCCAAAAGTAAAATATTTACTTCGTGAGCATCAAAATGTGTTCAATATTTATTTAATAATAATAATAATAATAATATAATAATAATAATAATAATAATAATAATAATAATAATAATAACAACAACCAATGTGGGGTTGGTCAGCCTCCATCTGGCGCGTCTCCGGGTGGTGGGTAGAGAAATGCTCAGCAGCGACGCAGGGTAGGAATGAATTAAAATATCACTCGTGGACCAAAATGAGACGTAAAATTCACATTGCGTCTGACTTGGAACAAGTGGCAGTGTGGTCAGCGTCTGTTCACCAGGGGCTGCGGTTGTAAACCCGCTCCAGGATCTCACAATCCCTGGTTCTACACTACTATGAAAAGCTATAATTTCAATTACAAGAAAACATGACTTGTACACGTAAAGACAAAATTACCTCAAGTGGCCGATCCATCCACTCCAAAGGGGCAACCAGGCATTCGGATTCTGGGGAGCTTGGAATTCCACGAGAGAGCAAGTCGAAGTGTTTGGGTAAACTTCCTCGGAAAACACACACTTATATTGGCACTTTGACATTTCACTTATTCAACAAAAAAATGCACAATCTCCGAACTGAACTCACAAAGCACAAAATACAAGTTGTTGCTCTTCAAGAAACACGCTTTACAGATACATTCCAATAACTGCAAATCTTCAAAAGTGGAACAAATAAAAAAGTTGACAAAGGAGCAACAATGTTTGGCATGGCCTCTCTTGAAGGCAAAAGAATCTTAGAGTAAGTAAAAAATGTAAAATTTATCAACAATCGACTTGTGACCATGAGGTTCTAACACAAACAAAAACTACAACTTCATCAACGTACACGCACCAACAAATGGTGACAATAAAAAGGAGCCCGACAAAACAGAAAAATTCTGCAAAGAACTTGAATCAAAGATGGCCACAGTTCTGATAGATGATGTGAAAATTCTAGTGGGTGACTTCAATGCACAAATCGGCAAGGAATGCAGGCACAGGAAAACAGTGGGAGACTATCCCGCACACAAGAACACCAACAACTAGTGGTGCTACAGGATGGCACAGACTTTCTTGTAGTATAGTTTTCTAATTTCCTTACTGTGGACTGGCTTTAGGGTCCTGCCCCATCCTCTCTCTTTGATGTATGATAAGGTGATAGGCTCTCTTCTCTTCTGTTCAATATTGTTCTAGACAAGGTTATGGAAGAATGGCAGAGTAAATTCAAAAAGCATGTATTTTGGAAGCAAACCTCACTTGGCTTTCCGAGAAACAACCTCTACATACCATACTTCGCATTCGCAGAGACGATCTGGCGATACTAGCAGAAGACATCAAACAGCACGAAATGCTTAAAGAATGTGCGCAGTAAGTAGGGCTACAAATTGCATTTGAGAAAACTAAATTCATATGTTCAAAAACAGAATTCGCGAGTCTGAAGAGATGTAGAATGAAATAAAAAAGGCACCATACTTTAAATACCTCGGAGAATTCATTCAACCTACGGGGCTTGAAAAAATCTCACAGCAAAATCGCCTCCAAAAAGTAAATTAATGCATATAATCCATTCAATCAAAGAGTAAGATGCAATATCAATTGTTCTTTCTCGCAAACTGCTGACAGAATATACTCTATACTGCTCAATGTCTACATATTCAGAAAGCCCGTATCTTTCTTACATGTGGAGTTTCTCTACAGGCGATAGGATGGCTTCATAACAACAAAGAAAATGCTAGAACATAGGGAATTACTTTATGTATTCATGGGACCACAAGCTTCAAGTTAAAAATTACAGGTAACTCAACAGTTAAAAATTCAAATATTATCAATATCCCCATTCAATTAAAATAGAAGGCATAAGCCAAACTGTACTTTTGCGTCTCTGACCTGTGAGGTTTGCCCATCTCGGTCATGGCGCGCATCAACGTGCGGATGCACGAGGTCTTGCCGGCTCCCGTAGGCCCCAACGCCATCAACCCGTGCCGCACCAATGATGTTTCGTAGAACTGCACTACCTGCACGCCAACATGCAATTGCTTCACCTTCACCAAGACTACATATTTTAATTCGAATTAGAAAAAACTCTACTTTATTGTGCGTCATTGTACGACCCAATCGATGAATTTCATTATACATGCATTTGGCTGATACATATGGGATGTTCAGAGTTTTGCTGGTTAACGCTGAATTGTTCTATGGGATGTACTTAATTCCTCAGTTTTCATTCATCAATGGGCGAGTATATGTCTTTTAAAGAAAATTTTGCGGATATGCGACAAAATTGATTGGTAGCCAGGATGCGTTGCGGAAGGGGATAGTTGTTGACAGTTACAATATCAAAAATACCATAAATACCAAAGACTGTGAAAGAGTAATACATTACTTTGTCAGTTAACCAAATTCAGTGAAACTGAAAATACTTCCTGCAGATGCAGTGGAATAGAAAACGTACTTCACAGTACCGACTATTCTTAATTTTAAACAAACGAATGCCTTGCCATCAACATAGGGCAAGACTGGAGCACCATTTTCAATGATTTTTGAATAGCTTTTAGGATTCTATGTGCGCAATATGCCTGATAAAGTCGTTTATTGAGAATTCCTTTTTAAAATCGCTAATTTGTATTTTTAAAATAGATCCTGAATTTTTCCATAAGATTTTTCTTAAATACGAAACGAGAGGTTTCGAATGTTAAAGGAATTCGAGTCGGAAAAAATTAGATTTCCGCTCCTTCCACACACCTTCAGATTCCAGCCGGGGTGATTGATGTAACCGTATTCGGCACACGCATTGGCGATTCCGCGCTGCAGTTCTTTGTACGTGGAGGTGGTGAGCTTGATGCCAGGGAACAAGTCCTCAATCAGCGAGAGAAACAAGGGTTCGTCCTCGTCCACCAGTTTAGACAAGTTCATGTCTCGCAGTACTCGCATCACTGACGTCTCTTCTGAATCGGTGGGATTCGCTCTTTTCTGCGCACCCAGGGTACGCAGAACGGACAGGATGTTGCGAAGACCGAAGTCGTAGTGGACCTCTCAGAAACGGAAACAAATACACTTGGGATTTCTCATCACTAATACTTTAAATACTATTTTACGTCCTCTAGCATGTAATATTTTCCCTGGCGTCCTTTCAACTAATTTTGAAATAAGTAGTACAAATTATAATTTTGAATTCAAATATTACACGAAAATGAATTAACAGCCATCTAGGTTAAAAAATTGGCATTAAACTCATTAATATTAAAAAAATTGATATAATGTACACCAGGCATATCAAGGTCGCAGGCAAAACATACTTATCTTAGCGGGCACTGCGCCCGTAGAAAGCTGCGCGAGGTTTATAAGTAAGGGTTGTAGAAATGCATCGGGCCGGTTGTACTTCATTGGCGGCCTGGCAAATGACAATCTTTTGGAGAAGTCATTTGACAATTATTGCCCCGAACGTAGCTAAATTAATTCCAATTTATTTTACTAAAGTAAAGAAATGATTAAATAAAATATAATAATACTCTTACATCAGCCAGATTTGAAATTGTCAACGGAGAGTAAAACTAAATATTTTTACTCGAACGTATCTTGATTTTGTAATCGTGCTTACTTAAGTGTGCAACCATTGCGTTAATTTTTAAAGTTAAGAAATTGAACGGGGAAAGATTGTCTGTTAAAAGAGCTGTCCGCCGTAAGCAAGAATGTTAATGTATTCCACATTATTGTTATTTACAACAAATAACTGAACAATTTAATAAAACATAAACCTAAAACAAAGACAAGAAAAGAATTCCCATTTACGATTTCCAGAGTTCAAACTATTTCTACCCCTTGACAAATTTTTTTATAAAACGCAGAATTTGAAAAGTCAATAAAAGTTATAAATAGAAGAGAATTAAATATAATTCAAATCTCGATTGTTTGATAGAACAAATTTCGCAAACGTTTTCGTATGATGCAACTATTCCCCGCCTCACGCCGCTTCCGCTTGCACCTCTTTCTGGATTTGGAGGAAAAATCTGAGCGGAAGCAGGGAAAGTTGCCCGTGCTCACAGGAACACGGAGCTTTCAAGGCGGGCAAGTAGCTCATGCTGCGCGGTTTGACATGCCTGTTGCACATATTCTAAAAATTCAAATTTAGTACTGTAATATTCACTCAAATGTTGAGTTTAGTCAGAAAATCCTAAAACTTTTATGTTAAATGGTGATATTTAATCATAGTGAATATGACCCATTACAAGACTGTCACATTCTTTTTATTAGTACCATACCCATGACGAAAAGTATTCAAGTTTGGAACAACTTGCCGTTGTAACGTACCTGCTTGCTGAGCTGTTCTTCGCACAGCTTGTACAGAGTGAAAAACTTGCGCGAGAGAGGGATATTCTCCAGGAACCCGCAGCTGGCCAGCTTCACTCGCATGATGATCATGCGGTCGGGCACCATCATGGCCACGGTGCGGAAATTTATTTTCAAGTTCTCAGGCAGCTCTTGACGCCCCGCGTACCCCGGATTCTGCGAACACATGCATCAGCTCGCTTAATCCGAATCCAGAAGGGTGGCGACTCATGGGGTAAGATTGGGGTCAAGTGTTATCGAGAAGTGAGCATGTTTCAGCACGTTACTCTTACATATATTGTTATATTCATTTCTTCGTATAGAATTACGTATATAATGTAATCAACGCCGCTTGATCAAACTAATAAAACTTATAAAATAGGATTTGCATGTATTCCAATCAAAATCTATTTAGAGTATTATGCTATATCAAATTAATTGAATGTTGCAAATTATGAGAATGTTACTAGAGACATCTTGTGACAGGAAGAAAATGAACAACAACAGCGATCCTCCTTCACTGCAATAGAAAACGGGCATTGCTTATCTCTGTTGCATTTTTGAATTCAAATAGCGTCATGGCCATGTTCATCCGATAGGATTTTGAAGTACGCTTTGTTTACTCTATGCTAGTTTGTCTAAATATTTTCATGGTTGCTGGTTTTTTTTTTTAAGAAAAACGTTTAGTTTTCGCCCACTTGCAAATTTATTTAGCACTTGCGAAGGAGAAGCTTGCCATAGTTTACATCACTATTATATTATAGTTGTTTAAATGAACGATTTGAAAGTCATTGATTCCCATCTAACTTGGCGGCTTGTTCAGGGATTAACATTAGTAATAATTCAAATTCGGTTTACGAGTATTGACTACTTTGTGTTGAGACTGTGGCACTCCGTTTTATTATTTTTTTCCACCAAATGGTGGCTGTACTCGTGAAACTACCTTTAAAAAAAGTGCCCATCAAAACGTCTATTTAAGAAGTAATATTTACTTAGGTTGGTCTTTCATTAAAAGTTGGAATTTTGCTAGATAAAAGTGCGATGAAACGAAGAACACGAGCTCTTCGATATTCGGCGATAGTGGTTGAGCAAGCATTTGAATTTTTCTTTGCAAACTTTTTTTTAAATATTCTCACACAATTGTGTACATGATTTGTATCAATTGTTATAATTTTCTTTCATGTGACAATATCGGAACAAACTGAATCATTCGGAAAACTGTTTCTAACCTCTAACTTTACTCTCAGAACTTAAACTTACAAGGCATTGCCAACTGATACTAAGCTCATCTGGTTGGCGAAAGAATATGTTTCTCGGAGCAATGTTATTTTCGGTCACGCTCAACACCCGTTGGCTACAACTGGTTGTGCGATTATTCGGTACCAGCAAGTAAATCTCAGCCGCCCTATTGGCTAGCGGGGAGCGATGCCTCACCATTGTGATGAAAAGGCCGAACTCCGGGTTGAGCGAGACGTTGTCGCCGTCGGTGAAGATGAACATGGTCTTGCGCTCCTTCTTGGCCGCGAGCACGATGGCGATCTGCTGCGCGGCCACGGACAGCACGGGCAGCTCGATGCGGTTGAACTCGTCGAAGCAGCCCCAGGACCCCGACTGCGCCAGCCCTGCGACGCCAAACGCTTATCGTCTAGGCCAGGGGTTCCCAACGGGGTCGGTATCGTTCCCCTGGGGGTCAGTGATGATCAAGAGGTCGATTGGAGGTCTATAATAATCAAATATAAACTTGCAAGTAATTTGTGTAATCAAGAACGCAATGATTACAATATTAAAGAAACTTGATAATTAATTATTTTCTGATAGAGAGCAACATACACAATGATAAATTATAAATCCTCACTCTTCTTTCGTATCCGTCATTCATCCTTAGGATCAGGGACATAGTGCTGGTGGAATCAATACAACTTCCGGTCCCCGGAAGTAAGATGCCCTTAATAAGGACCCCCACGGATGAATAACGGCAAGGAATAAAACAAGCTACACTTCAAGCATAATTTCTCAATTGCACCAGCTCTAATATTTCTAGGGCTTACCAATTAAATTTAAAACTCTTAATTTAGCATTCATTGCAGATAGAGACCCCATTTCGACTATCTGCCCCGTGGCACCCGGGAACCGAAGTATAGAATTGCTGTAAAAACCTCAACATATTGTAATTATGTATTCACAATAATATTCTATGGAAGAGGAAAATACTCCCTAAAACTACGCTCTGGGAAAAATGTTATGGCCAGTTAAAACTAGTGATGCTAAAACAGCACGTACTTTCTCGCCAGCTTTCACGCAAAATTACGCGAAAAATACTCAACTTTTCGGCAAATTGTACTTATTTCAAAATCTATCTTTAAGGAACGATTTCATTAAGGTAAAAATATCTTTAATGTTTTAGTTGGAGGAAGACTCCGAAAAAACTTTTAACTTTTGAAATTTTCGAAAACTCAAGAGTTCTCAATGAACCTGAGACCTACAACATTCTCTGAAATACTCTCTTCACAATATCCAACCACAAAATTTAATGAACTATGGAGCCATTATAGCAATTTTGTATATTTGAAAATGCCCTAGGAGCGTCACGTAAACTACTCTCCAAAATTAAAATATCGGTTTCAACATCAAGAGGCCGCGACATTAGCCAAATCAATTCGGGAATATCAATTTTGGAGAAAATCGGCTGAACGGTTTAGCCGCTGGCGTTGTTCACAGATGGACGGACAGACACACAAACAAAGACAGTCGGACTTGCAAGACGTTTTGGCGTCATTCAATTTTTGGGCATCAATTAAACACAAAACATGGATTCTGGCTACATCACGTGTTAGAGGATTTTTTCCTAAATTTAGCAACTGGATGTATCGACTTTTTCGTTTCCAGGGCCCTGTAATAAGCGTTTTTATGCCGAAAATTCGCTATTTCTCCTCCAGCATCACATAACTTTCTCTCTTTCCCGTAGCGAGAAAGTAAAAATTAATTCTTAAAATTTTTGTTTGTAAAATACACAATGTAAAATTGACAAAACTACGGAACGAGTATTCAAGAATCTTGGGCTGTTTTTCACAAAGTGTATTCGATCTTTTTTCTGTCCCAGTTTATGCAGGTAATGACGAAAATTTTGCTAAGTCATTTTTGGAATAGGTTTTTAAGAACGAGTAACTCGACGTCATAAGATGGAGAATTATTTCTACTGTAGATAAATGTAATTGATATTACATACAATTTTTAATAGAATATCATTTTTAAATTATATCTAAATCTACTGAATTCGCATCAGTCAATCGGAGTTGGGGGCTTCCATTTGAACATTCTGCACCGGGGTCTCCGAGAACCTAACTTCCCTACTGGTGAACTCACTATTAGAGAGCTGTTAGTCTCAGAAGGACTATGACTGTTCGCGAAGGAAATGGGTAATGTCACTGCAGGAGATAGTGATGAAGCCATTTACAAATGAGTTAACTGGAAACGAACGCATTGACAAAATGAGAGCATGGACATAACCTGCAGGCATATTGTTAGCAGTGGCTAAATAGAAGTTTTTAGAGCGGTCCCTTCTTACAGTAATCTTTCTCTCTTTGAATGCGTTGGGAATAACAAGGAAGTGCCAGGTGTCCAATATCACTTTGCCTCACCTTTATAAATGCGTCCCAGCCCTCGGAAATCCATCTGGTCGGAGCAGTTGAAGACGACCACGTACTTGCCCAGGCAGCGACCCATGTCCTTTGTGGTCTCAGTCTTGCCCGTCCCCGCGGGACCGGCCGGCGCGCCGCCCATCGACATACCCAGCGCCTGCGCACACGACCTTCTGCTGATTCCTGGACCCAAACATTCGTCTCCTTGTTCGACAGAGGAACATGTAGTTGATACAACATAGTACTTCATATATCATTCCGTATTAATTGCATAGAATAAACAGAAAGATTTCGAGAAAGCTTCCATGAAATATTTTCAAATGTTAACGTAATCCCATCATCACCCAAAGTAGTTGACGCGCCCGGGAACAATAAATAATGACTCATAAACTCTGTACAATACTTGAACCGACTTAGGTGGCACAGTGAATTAATCAGAGGGTCAATTTGAAGTCACTGAAGCGCCTCTGAACTGGAAATTCTGAGGTTCGAGTCCTGACAGTTGCAGGATTTTCGACTCTAGCTAGATAACTAAGTTGAATTCATCTGCCGTCTCTAGAGGAGAATTCTAGCGGCCAGCTGCTCTGATCGGTTGCTTTTTGTGGTTTCTCCGATCAACACCAACCAAATGCCGGAGCAGTACAAACGTGCCTTGGGCCACGCGTGATTTTTCCTTTCTCTTCCATGTCCTATCACCACCCCTTAATTACACACACACTTACACATACATGCACTACACTACTACACATTCTGGGAGACCAGTCGGGAAATTAGGGCTTGTCCCGGCTGGAGCGGTGCCCGCGGGTGGGAGATACTTGGTTGGAGAAAACCCCGCAAGCCGAAGTACGTCAGCGCCGGATCTTGCCATCCAGGGAGGGAAGATCACCGCCACTTCACGTGATATAACGTGCACTACACTTAAAGGAATAATGATCTTAGCAGCTGATGCGTCCGGAATCACTCATCAGTCAATCAATCAATTAACAACATACATGCTGTAAATTAGTCGTGTCTATAAAAGCATGTTCTTGAAATCATCTTTACCTGCGAAAGCGTGATGTAGCATCTGTCAGTAAGCGGCGTCACCACCAGCCTTTCAGTGCAACCCAGGAACTCATTCTGATAGATGAAGTTAACGTCGGTGATGGAAACTGTTACTATTTCAGATTCGTCGTCATAGTAGAATCTGCTCTGCTTCAGCCACTCGAAATCAGTAATGGTTTTCACCTTGAGCTTGCACATTTCGTCGAAAATGTCCCGCTGATGCAAATGAATAGTGACGAGCGTCTCAAACTTCACACGCTCCCACTTGGTGAGTTCCTTAACCGTCTGCCCGATGAACAAGTTCAGCAGATCCAAGAAGCGCTGGTTCGCTTCCTGCATCTTGCTGCGGTCCCACCTCGCCCTAAAGGAACAGATTTTATGGGGTTAAAATACTTCATTGAGGAACTATAGTATCTCAATTAAATCTCACAAACAGCTCCATATGTTTTTAAAAACGTGCCCTTGTGAAGAGGCAGACTCATTTTGATGGAACAAATTTCACATGAGATTGTCGTGCATAGGTTTAATGCTCCCCAAGACACTCTGCTTTACTCACTTGTGGATGGCGTCCTCAGACTCGCGCGTCCACAAAATCTGGATGCCCAGCAGCCCCACCTGCGCCGGGAAATTGAACTCGATCGTAATGATGTCGAACTCCGGCTCGTTCAGCAACGCCATCATATTGGCGATGACGGCAGCTAGCGATGACTGCTGCTCGAGCAACAGCGTGCCGAGCCACGACTGCAAATGGACATATATCTCAGAAAATGTGCCCAAGTCATTGCGACACACCAACCAACGGCCACAGGTTGTGTTCCCGAAGAACGCAGCACGCAGATTGAAGACAATGTTCTACGGAATTGTTATCTAAACATAGCAATGAGTTTATGCCATGAAATAACACCGCCGGTGTATTTCAGTATGTGGGGGACAATATATGTTTTGTCCTGAGGTAAACAAATCATCGCCTCAGCATTTACCTACGGAATTGTTAGAAAACTGGCACAAAATATGGTCGAGATAGCGCGCCTATTGCGATATCAAATGTGTCGTTTTGTATGTGTTTTTTAATATAATTTGGGGAAATCATATTTTTAAATCATGAAATAAAAATGAATGGAAACCATGGAATAAAAATGAAGAGACAATAAAACTTAGCTATAATTCTGAACAAAAGTTCTGTAGGAATCTTTAATTGCGCCAAATGACAAGCGATATTGTCTTCATTAAGGTAATGATCTAAACTTCAATCAAAACGTAGGTAGTTTTTGAACCAACAGAGACGGGCGTATAAGCTTAGTATTCCGAACGTTGTAGAGTCGAGTGTTGAAAATTGAGGATTAATTAAGTTCTTCAATGTTTTGAGGATGTAAGGTGGAAGGTTGTGAGATATAGTATGAGAACAGGAAATAATGCAGGGAAGAGTGACTGAGAGAAATGGATTGGTATATTGCAGTGGCAGCGCTAGTGTCTTGCAGTTGGGTATTCAGAATATATTACATTTTTTTTGGAAATTGGCTCCATTCATGTTTTTTTTCATTCAGCATAAACCTCTATAATTTGTTCTCTAAACCTGTCGGTTCTGAACAGTCAACATAGTAGACACTTCTCGACAGCCAGTGTACTGAAATTACTTCTGATGTATCCCATGGAATTTATCAGGAATGTCTTTACTCTCTTTAATGTAATCATATTCTTGTCACATAATGCTGTAGATAAAGAGAAAGTTAAACTGAGTTGTATCAACTGAACAGTCTCTTGATATTTTTTTCTACCAAATATTTCAGCTACAAATCTGCAGTCATGTACAATAATGCAAAGTAGAGCTCTTGGAGTTATACGGGTCTTCAGCCATGCGGGTACCCAGGACCCGTATATGCAGGTATTCTAACGGGTCAAACCCACCCGCATTCATAGGAGTATCCGTATCGTGCGGGTCGGCCGTATAATACGGGTCGCGGACATAATTGGGGTTTTGATAGACACGAACAGAAGGGATTCCGTCGAAGATTGTAAAGATTTCTATTTATGCTGAAGTTACCACATAATAAACGGAGTAAGAAAGTAGCGGAACGAATCAAAAAATGGAGGAAAGGTCTTAATGGCTCTCTGTATTCTTTCACTACATACTTACTGAATCCCGTCCGTATGTTAGCAAGTTGCTTAATTTATTTAAATCATTATAGTTTATATTTTAAAATATTTTAAAATATTTAATTTGTTATTCTAGCGCAATAATAAAATGTTTCTTAACGTGTTCATAACGTATTAAATTTTTATATTAGTGGGTGCACAGGAAAAGAAAAAAAAAAGAAAAGAAAAAACAACAACAAAAAGCGGCTGAAATGGTTCACAGCAAAAGCTGTTGCCATTGCAGTGTTCTTAAAGAAATATCTATGTTTTAATTATCAATAATTAATGTTTATAAAATAATGATAATAAATAATTTAATAAATTATTAATTATCGGTTTTATTAAATAATTAATTTCATTATAATGTTTTTAACAATGATTTTTGATGTTTTGTTTGTGAATAAAAAGGTCCTACAATTACAATTTGTGTAAGTGAAAATAGGAAACAATAACTGCAATTGTCAGTTCGTCTTCGAACGAAAGGAAATCTGTTAGTAGTATTGCTTTCATCGAGCAGACTATCTCTCTCAGCAGAAATGACCCCGATGCACTGTCTATTTACAACGCCTTGCCTCAGAAATTTACAATTATATATATTTACAAACTATTTTCAGGTAAACTATTGTATCTTCTATCAACAATACATGTTTCAGACAGGAAAAACTTTGTTCAACAATTTCACTTGTCTGTGTCCCGAGCCTCACTCTGACGTGCGTGTGCACACGCAGCTAAACGGACAAAACTGGGTTCATTCTTTCTCATCCCTCGCAAACCAACATCTGTTCGAGAAATTCGATGAATATGAAACGAAGTCCGCTTGCCACTAAGCTTCGCACCCAGACGTAAGGTAAATGTCATTCGCGCAGTCTCGTTCAACGAGGACTGACAAAACGGATATATGATCCGATTGGGAAGATGATCCTGAACTGAGCATTGGCTGAGCGGCCACAACCGAGGGTCGCGGACCTATATATCGTGACCGCAAATCCCCGCTGCAAAAACTCAAAAATTTTAATTAGACAATAGGCATCATGAAAGGTATAGACGCTGAATTCATAAGGTAAGAAAATACAGGATTGGTACATATTAAACGACACAAAGATTTCACAGATCACCCGAATGCACTGCTGGGTTATGTCATAACTTTTTCCTTAAATGAAAGCTTTAGAAAAATTAAAATATGTTGATAGTATACAAAATATATTTTATGCAACAAAACTATGAATCTTGCAAATTCGTACAATAAAAGGGGACAAGGGGTCAAAATTGAACAAGAGGGACAAATGGACACAATTGGATAATGGGACATGAGGCAAGGGCGAGGAATGGGACAAGGGGCAGAACAGAAAAGGGAAAACGAGAAAAAGGGGAAACGGATCAAGTATAAAACCGGGTGAAGGGGGAAAACATGGGGCCAGGGAAAAACCGGGACAACATGGGACCAAATTTGGACAACGGGAAAAGGAAAAAGGGGAAAAAGGGGTAAGGGAGCACACGGAACATGGAGGAGGGAATGAATGAAATGAGACAAAAGGACAATGTGAGCATGAGCATAAATAGGCATTTTAACAATTTTAAACGGAATCCTTACTGATCTCAATGAAAAACCCCAATTACATCCGTGACCCATATTATACGGTCGACCCGTACGATGCGGGTGAGTTAGACCCGCACTTTTCTGAGACGGGCGGGCGGGCGGGTATTCAAAGCTCTAATGCAAAGTACGATGCTGGTATTTTGCATTATCAATGGATACCTATGTCAATTCATTTTGAAGCTGCTCTGTTATAACAGAGATGTAAAGACTATAGATATGTAGTCAGAGATATATAGATATAACCCTGTTATAACATTCTTTATAAATAATGAATGTAGTTTTATTAGGAAAGAAAACTTTTCTGACTGAAAAGACGCTTTGTAGGTGGACAACTGTTTTTCGTCAAGAAATTCAATAAAATGAAAGATTTTCAAAATGTTGAAACTACAGTCCATCTGTGTCACTACTGTATCAGTAATTTTAAAAGAAACAATTTTGTATCATTGAAATAATTCTGACCCTGAAAGAACATTCATAGTCATGTCTGCTTTGATGCAGATTTCAATTGTCTCTTTATGTCTAACACGGTATATTACGACGTATCTATACTATTTCTATATCTACAGCATATTACTTGCCACATTTTTGAGCGAAAATTTGAACTGCATTTTTGCATGCAAATCACTCCATATCGATATCGTGAACCATTCTGAAGTTACGGAACTGGCTCATAGTCAGTGGGACATTCTCTATAACACTAAGACTTTAGCTTCACTAATTGTGTCATAAAGAAAACACGAACAAAAATCAAACACTTTCCCTCAACATCAGGTGAAGTGAATTTGCCTGGCCGAGATGTGGAGTCTCAGTAAAAGTCCGTGTCGTCCAGGAGCCTAGACACTGTCCAGTGAGTGCGCGTGAGAGGGAAATAGGTGCGGCATGCGCGGCAGAGCCAGCAGGTATCTATTCACTGGCAGTCTTCCTACTCGGCTACGGGCTCTGCTAATTCCTTCGCGCGTAAACGGGAGAAAATGAGTCGAAAACATTTAATTTTCTTCGATGATTCCGTAAAATTTATTGAAAAATGGCACACTTAACAGCAGATTTTATTGAAAAATAATTTGGATATTCTAAGGCCCCAGATGACCCTTCAGATTCGACACTGCTTGATTTATTGGTTTATTGATTGTTTCTGATGACGTGAAATGATGAAATGAGAAGGTCATTAATTCTGTTAGCATAGTATGTTTCATCCCGAAAGTTGGCTCATTCTATGGTCTCCACTAAATTCATCTATTCGTTATCTCGGCGTTCGCGTAAACAGAAGATTAAATTGGCACAATCACATCTCGTCCAAGTAACAGAAGCCAATTGACGATTAGCTATGTTACGTCCGATTCTCAACTCTGCAACTCTTCTGTCTCTCAACTATTCTCAATTCCTGCAAGTCTTCTGTAAAAATCCATTCGTCTTAACTATTTACAAATCTATTCTTCGTCCGATATTTACTTACACAGTAAATACCGGACCAGTGTAAAAAATGTACAACAGTAAATTCCCCCTCGTTCGTCAGCAATAAGACACTCCACAACCATCTTGCAATAGAACCGATCACTTCCTTTACTGGCACATAATTTCTACAATAATTTAAATCACGTACAAGGAGCAGTCACTTACGAAATTGGAAATGATCAACCACTCAGATTCCCACTTTATATTTACCTTAAGTATCTCTCCGATATTAGATATGGTTAGACCATTTCTTGCATTAACCTGACTCACCCATCGTATTCCTTTCTATCCATGTCATCGCCTTCTAACACATGTTTCAAGATTTTTACTCGCAATATCCTTGGTTGATGTTATCGCCTAATGAAATCACTAGGGGGATGTGACAAGAAGTTACCCTCTTCACACTTTGCTGATACAAAGTTTCTCGGTGAATTAACTGAAGAGTCTCGCGGCTGAATGTAATGTCTGTCAATGTAAAATAAAATTAATTAAAAAACGAGAGTTGGCGGAGTTCTTCTAACTCTGTGTAGTGAGATCCGGCAGTCGACTTGAGGATTTTGCTATTCAGGTACCTCCCACCAGGCACCGCCATGCCGAGACAAACTCTAAGCTCCCAACTGCTCTCCCGACATGTGTGGTCGTGTAGTGGATATAAACGTACGTGTGTGTAAGGGATGAGGATAGGCCAAGGAAAAAGAAGGAAAGATCGCGCGCGGTCCGAGGTCTGTTTGCGACGGTACTGCTCCGGCATTTGCCTGGTCGTGTTAATTGGAGAAACCACGGAAATCTACCAATCAGAGCAGCCGGCTGCAAGAAGTCTCCTCCAGATAGCGGCTGAATTGAACCTAGCTGTGTAGCTAGTGTCGAAAATCCGGCGTCGGGACTCGGAGTGGCCGCAGGGAACGCGCAATGGAACTCACCTCAACGCCACCCATGCACATGACGGAGTGCTCGAGCGGCACCTCCTCGCCCTCGCGGGACAGCACGGCCTCGATGCGATCGTACTCCTTCTCGCTGAAGCGCACCTCGAACACGTTGTCGAAAATGGACAGCAGGTGGTTCTGAATGGTGTGACTGTCCGACGCCTGGCCCAAGATCTCCAGCAGAGCCGGGTCCGACACGAAGAAGAACCGCGGGAAGATGAGGCGCTTCGACTCCAGGTACCTGGAATTTGTCACACAATGTACATACGCCTTCATCCAAGAGATCTTTGGATTTAGTACTTTAGCTAGGATACGTACGATTAGAAAGAAGTAAGAAAGAAAGAAAATGTCCTCCAATGATGAAGTCGATAACTGACAAAAGTATTAGAAATTCTAATTTTTATATTTCTCTTGATTTTGCGGTGAGTTGCCGTTGGCATTTAAAATGAAATAATTAAAGGAGTTGCCATTGCCAACAATATTATTTATGTCAATACCAGATTTCGATGGCATAGCCATCTCCAGTTTCATAGTACAAGAAATATAAAAAATTGAAACTTAAGTGAAAAACAAAAATATTAGGATTCATAGATTACTAATACTTTAAAAAATAGAATTGACATTTCAAAAAATGAAAGAAAGAAAAAAGGGGGTTAAAACATTTTAATATTACAGTAATTGTGAATTTATGGAAAATAGGGAATAAAATTGAGTTGAATATTCCTGATCTTGTTCTAGGAGACTGATGATGGCTAAGCCATCGAAAGCTGCTATTAACATAAATAATATTGTTGGAAGAGGTCGGTGGGGTAGGAATTTGGAAAGATTTTAAAATGAAACCCATTAAACTTTAGATTAAATTAGCAAGTGAACAGGCTTACACACTTATTTATTTATTTATTTATTTATTTTACGTCAGAAAAACAGTTAAAAACTGCGTATGACGTGCTATGGGGAAAAGTGAATTGTGTGCACATTTTCAAAATTCTGTGATCCTACACTTACTCATATACTACTTAAATCTTGAATTTTTGAAAGGAGAAAAAACAAAACTCCCATGCAATAAAATCTATGTTCAAGGATAAACAAGCAATAAATTTTGAATTTTGAAATTTTGAAAGGAGAAAAAACAAACAAAAAAACTCCCATGTAATAAAATCTATTGTCAAAGATAAATAAGCAATAAATTTTGGCTCTTATTACTTCCTGCCGCGACAACAAGGAAACGATAATTTGAATCATTGTATTTCCCACTGAATACTAGAAGACGTGCACAGAAAATGAAGTTACATTTATGTCCAGAAGCAAAACAAGGGCCATCTCAGCATTTGCTCAATGGATCAGGAAACTGGACGAAAAACCTGATCGAGATGGGGTCATTGACCCGGAAGCTGTAGTACAATAGTTGTTACAGGTTGTTTATACTCATTTATACAGTCCAAATGGTAAATAATGCATTATGTATCATTGTTAAAATTAATGTTACTTTTCTTGTTATGCTCAGTATAGTCTCTAATTGTATAGAAACAGTTATGCAGCAGAAACGATTTCACTTGGATTTAAACTTTTCTATTGAATTTAATCGTTTAATGTCATCTGGCAACGTGTTGTACTTGTAACTTATACATAGATATTTTAGAGTGCAGTTACAGGGAAGCAACCAACGCTACTGGTCGTATATAATTAAACTGCTACTGGAACGTGCAGGTCTGGGTGACGTTTCTCCTGAAATTGTGGGAGATAGGGGAACACGTGACATAGAACGGCTAATTTCCGATAGACTCGCGGATATTAAAAGGCGAGACATCCTGGCAGCAACGGCCGAAAAACGTTCGCTCGTTGCGCAAATAAACGCGTGTCCGTTATGGGGTTGCGAAAGTTACGTACACACACTTCGACAGGACGCAAGAAGGGGATACGCTTGGTTCAGGGCCGGGGGGTGGATGCAAAGTATATTAAAGGACTCTAATGGTAATGGCATCTATGTGCTTTGCGGTGATAGGGAAGACTGGATCCACATCCTTTTAATTTGCTGTGCGACCGAAACTTGAAGAGGAAACTTGATGGGAATGGGAAATTACTACTTCCAGAATAGGAATGTAACGTTCGCCCAAAACATTTTAGGTGATAAAAGAGCTAAATTCATAAAAGAATTAGGAACATTTCTAGGAAAGGTTCGGACCATTATGGAAACTGAAATTAGGGAGTGGGAAAACAGCACTGGTTAGTACGAGCAGAACCTAGACTGGAGAGAAATCAGTCAATAAACTAACAATAATTAAGTTAGTAAGTAAGTTATGTTAAGTTAATAAACAGTAAAAAAAGGTCATAAGTCGTAGTCAGTTGTTAAGTATAAGTACATAAATAAGTAAATAAAAATAAATTAACTTAATATAAATTTAAAAAAATTAAATAAACTAAACTAAAATAAAAGCAAAACGGTAATAAAAGCACATTAGAGAGCGAAGGGAAGTGGGAATCGGAAATGTAAGGGCAGAGGTGTTGGTGCGGACGACGATCTTCTGTGGTGCTGTTTGTTTTCAGGTGCTGAGGAGGCCAAACACTGGAAGAATAATGCCTGACGCCCGCGCCAAATAAATAAATAGTTTAAAAACAAATATCGGATAGATTAGCATGTACTCGGCTTCTGACGGTAGGTTTTTCCTCCTTCAGGTTTTTTTTCCTCAGCCGTACCTTATGGTCTCTTTTCCGCGACATTGATGCGATGAAGAGACCATTTGGGGTAAATACCAGAATACGTAAGGTTAGAAGGCGGAAGAATGTAGGTATTGTAATGGCTTAAAGGCCTTCGGCCTAGCCACATAGCACCAAGTTTTCTAATTTATATGCAATAATTACCTATTAAATAAATAAAATATTGTTGGAAATGACAACACCTATAATTATCTCATTTATATTGCTCATTGGACAGTTACTCAAAAATACGCGCGATAAATTAATATACGAATACTAACACTTCATGATTCTTTTACTTGAATATAGTGCCACTTCGGCATACCTTCAAACTTTTTATTGCAGCTCAGAACTGTAATACTAGAACTACATGTACATGTACGTAATGTCGCCTCTTTTGTGTTAAAGTATAGTACTGTGTTGAAAACAAGGAAGAATGCAAGATCTAAAGAAGTCATTTGACAAGATTGCATTGTATTTACTCAATTCATTATTATTGAATGATGTCGGAATAATTTATTAGGTTTTAGAGTTTACGTGCACTTGCGGCACGCTGTTTGACAAATCTGTTAGAGAAAAGTAGTATGTTATGAGGGAAACACAGCCAGTGCATTTTTGTGATTAGAGAAGATATAAATTAAGAGTCAATAGCAGTACCTACCTTTAGATCGCGGTTTAATGATACAATGTCATTATAATGTGTCATTCAGAAAACGAAAAGAAGTTAAACATTTCCAGAACTTTGATATAAACTTTCCGTACAATTTTTTTGATTCCCCATCAATTGCAGTTATAATTTTATGGATTCTATTAGCACGACACGTAACAATTTTTCTGTGGAAAAATTGCTTTTGATGTAGGCAAATATAATTTTTGAGCCTTTCTATCGTACGCTTGTAATAACAGAAGTGAAGACAGTAGTTTCCAAAGTTTCTTACCCAGTGAGTGATTTCTGGCATGTCTCGAGTTGCTCCAGAAGGTGCGGCAGCAACGAAATCATCGTTTCGTCATTGACGCAACACTCCACTACGTTGGGCACCTCGTGAGCGCGCTGCATGATCTTCATCCAGCTCTTGTCGATGGTCTGGAAGCGTTTCGCCTCTTGAGGCAACTGCTTGGCGATATCACCGCCCACAAACACGGCTTCCAAATACACCCACAGGTTCTGCACCATCATCCAATTCTCCAAAATCTCCGATGTATTGCTCAAATTCTGTACCCACTGCTGGATTTCTTTCTTGTACGGTTCGTTGTATCGGTTCGTCATTAACGAACTCAGAATCTATGACAAATAAGTTCGAGGGAATTTACAATATGTTTCTTAGCCACGTGCTCGGAGAAAAACATTTCGAGACAAACCGTCTATTTCGTTTATAACAAATATATAATAGACTTCCGGATAATTTTTCAACTTCCATCTCCCTTAAAATAATTCTGCTTTACATTCTTGAAATAATTCTACTTTTTTCTCATTTACATTATTATACACTTCATTTTTGGGTTTTAAAATATGTTGTAACACAATTTGTCAATTTGTGACAAAATAATATGTGAATAAATACTAAAGCATTATAAGTTACCTGCTAACACAGCTAATTATATTATTAGTTTTGTGGTACTAAATATGCCTGATAATTAAGTGTTGTACATTGTAGGTTATGAGACCTTAAATTCCATTTTGGAAAATGTGAAAATTCAAACGAAAACACACATCTAGGACAAAGAATTATACTCGTATTCAATATTAAATCTGTATCTCTCTTTAAGCCGATATATGCGTTTGCCTAAAATTCATTTTTTGATATTATAATTAAGCAAGGTAGTTACAATTAAGAATTGTGACTACGCGCGACAGCAGTGGTCGAGGTAACATCGTGTGCCCCGTTCAGTATAGCCCCGCGGTCTGTGACTAGTTTGGTGTTTTCATCGAACTCAATCATCTCTCACATCGGGCTCCTCGGTGGGTGAGGGGTTAGCTTACTGGCCTCTGAACCCCCAGTGCGCGGGTTCGATCCCGGCCGAGGAACCCGGATTTTCGAAGGGCGGAAAATCCACAGAGCCATGTCACTCTTGTGGCATGTAAAAAAACCCTGGCGGATGCCCGGAAAAAATTAAATCCCTCCGACAACACCCCGTCCTAAGATCCCACTTTCTCCCAACCAGATAGTTCGAATATAGTTAACTGAGCCCGACATCTGGCGGAGAAAGTGAGAGTCAAATCCCAGGCAGATAAAAAGTCCCCAGACCCGCGTCGGAGGTAGGCTTCGAAGAAAGCCTGGGTCGTAACACGGGTGCGGAATACTGCCTACGGGCAGTCTCCCCGCAAAATAACCCATACGATAATATAATATATATATCGAACTCAACAAGTTTAAGTGTCAATGTAAAGTGAGCAGTCTTCTTCAGTTCATAGAATTGTTATAATTGTGACCTACCTGTTTTTCATTGTCAATGGGGAACATGAAATAAATGGTTGATACCGAAGCGGCTATCCGAGGGCAGGCCTCTTCTCAGGAGCAAGCCCGTTGAAGGAAACCCGTCTAAGTTACCATAGAGTTGTTCTCAATGCTAGTATGTACCCGTAGAAAGAATAAGGTATTATAATTGAAGGTATAGACCACAGCACATCCCTCGAAAGGTAAATAGAAGTTTTAGCAACGATTGTTTCCCCTAGTCACATCACGTATGCTTTAAAAATTACAAATAATAGGGGGGGGGGTGTATTTTTGAGCAGTAAGCAGTTAGTATACGAATTAACAGAGAAGCAAAAGACTATTAATATTGTGGACTCCTCCCAAATTATTCGGTGTCTTGTAAGGAGACAGAAGCGTATTGTAATTTTAAAGTTTATCCTATGACTCCTAATGCAGTAATTGAAGATGAACTAGAAAAATTAAAGTGATACACAGTTCTCAAGTGTCGTTTCTTAGACCTGGTTTTGGTAACGAGCAGTTCACTCGTATCTTGTTTCCGTAGACAGGTGTTCGAACTGGAAGACTCATTAAGTAAGATACCTGAAGCCAAACTGATTCCGTACAAATAAGAAAGTGGATTTACATGTCTAGCCGAATCACTAAATGCTTTCCTTGCAAGGAAGCACATTGCCAAAAAGTGCAAAAGTATATAAGACATTAATGCCAACCTGTGGGAATGCATAATTGAAAAAATGTAGCCCCTGTCAACGAATAAAGAGACAAGGAACCTAATTATCATGAATTTCTCCCACTCGACCAAGGCAAACCTGTTAAGAAAACCTGATCACAGATCAAAAGCATTCACAGCAACAATTCAAGCAAACTTCAGGAAGGACAATTCAACTGTCCCCAAGGAAGAATTAACGGTGTGGCTCAACAAACTAAGAAAAAGAAAATGTAGGTATTCAGGGAGAACTAAAAGACTTTCTGGAAAACCCTTATGGCTTAAGTAATCCCTTGCTCAAGGTAATGTTGCTCAAGGTGACTTTCTGGAAAACCCTTATGGCTTAAGTAATCCCTTGCTCAAAGTAATGACTTGCTCAAGGGCGGGAATATATTTTCAGAAAATGCCGAAGTCTATTACTATAACACTCGACGTAGAAATCATATTCATCAGGTGACAGTATCAACAGCTCATTACAAAAAATACATACAATACATGTACATTATTTTACAACACTTTGCCAGATGACATTAAACGATTAAATTCAATAGAAAAGTTTAAATCCCAAGTGAAATCGTTTCTGCTGCATAACTGTTTCTATACAATTAGAGACTATACTGAGCATCACAAGAAAAGGAACATTAATTTTAACAATGATACATAATGCATTATTTACCATTTGGACTGTATAAATGAGTATAAACAACCTGTAAATAACTATTGTACTACAGCTTCCGGGTCAATGACCCCATCTCGACAGGTTTTTCGTCCAGTTTCCTGATCCATTGAGCAAATGCTGAGATGGACCCTTGTTTTGCTTCTGGTTTATATTACATGGGAGTTTTTTTTTTTCCCTTAAAATTCAAATTTATTGCTTTTTATCTTGTTTATGGATTTTATTACATGGGAGTTTTTTGTTTTTTTTCTCCCTTTCAAAAATTCAAAATTTATTATTCTGAGTGGGAGTTTTTTGTTTTTTTCTCCCTTTCAAAATTCAAAATTTATTGCTTGTTTATCCTTGAAAATAGGTTTTATTACATGGGAGTTTTTTGTTTTTTTTCTCCCTTTCAAAAATTCAAAATTTAAGTAGTATATGACTTGGTGTAGAGATCGCAGAATTTTGAAAATGTCACACAATCTACTTTTCCATAGCACGTCATACGCAGTTTTTAACTGTTTTTTTTGACGCAAATAAATAAATAAAAAAAATCCCCTTCAAATATCTCTGATACTCCAGAGAGACAAGGAAGTTAATTGAAATGCTCAAAGAAATATACCCATTACTGTCTGACAGAGGAATAAAATCAAGATTTGCCAGAATTATGATGAAACTGAAGGACTCAGACCACTCATATTCTTCAAAAGAAAAGTCCACAACGACGAATTAACAAGCAAAGATCTTCAAACGTGAAGATGAGAATTCTTCAAAGACGACAACTATGACGTCCTGTGCATCCAAGAGCCAGTTTCAAAAAAAAGTTCCATTGATCAACTGCAGTGAATGTGCCGTTGCAAGTGACTTGGAAGTATGTGTGATACAGCTGCATATAGGTGGTAATAGCTTTCATCTGTGTAATGCATACATTCTTAATGCGTTTCAACTAGAATATCGCCATATTTATACTCACAAATATCCGGCCCGTTACTGATAGCCGGTGATTTGAATAGTCACAACTATCAATAGATCAAGCAGAACCGATCGTAGAGGAAAAATTGTTGGTGAATTTGTGAATAATAAAGATTATATTTAAACAATGTCTTGAACGACTCCAGAAAACCTACACACTTCAAAACGGGTAGCGGCAACTCAACTTGCATCGACCTAAGCATCTGCACTCCAACTTTGGCGAGATATCTGAAATGGAACGTGATGGAGGACCTTCACACCAGTGTTCATTACCCCTGAGGACATCTATATGCTCAGATGGATATTTGAAAAGGCCAACTGGAAGTGCTGCCATGACATCACAGACAAAGTTCAGAGCCTTAAGAAATCAAACATCGACGATTCAGAACATATAAACAATATTCTAAGCAACTTTACAGAACTTATACTGTCTACAGCGGAGGTGACTATACCCAAAACAAAAAATACTAAAAGTAAAAAGAAACTACCTTGGTGGATAAAGGAATGTGAAGAAGCTGTAATGAATTACAAACACTGATTTAATGTATTCAAGAAACATAAAGCAAATTTAAATCAATTCCGGTGTAAGTCAGCACGAGCGAGGGCAAGAAGAACCATAAAAGAATATAAGAGGAGCTGCTAGAAGGAATACATAACATCCTTAAACAGTAAACTGAAGTACATGGAGGCTTGAAAGCAAATGAACGCCATCGTTGTTTCAACGATCCAGAACAAATTACCCGAAGTCTATATACACGTCAGACGGTCAACTCATTCAAGACCCGTGCGACATTGCAAATAATTTTGGAAAGTTTTTCGCCTCCAACTCTAGATGCAATCCCTGCAGATAATTCCACGAAACATAAAGAACAAATTGAGAGATCTCTCCTAAACCTGGCAGTAGAAGAAAATGAAATAGATGATTTCATACAACTGAATGCACCCATTACGCTCCAAGAACTTAACGTATGTCAAGTAAAAGACACCGGCGCCGGTCCCCACGGAATACCTAACATATTTATTCGGATGCTCCCAGAAGAAGCTCTCTGTGTTATTTTAGACATATACAATTATATATATTTAAACAATGTCTTCCGACAAAAATGGTCAGAAGCGTTTATTATTCCAATTCATAAACCTGTTAAGGACAAATTTTTAATAGATAGCTACAGGCCTATTGCCCTAACTTGTTCCCTGTGTACTTTACTTGAGAAGGTAGTGAACCTCAGACTTAAATGGCACCTTGAAAAACATAAGCTAATATCACCCCATCAAAGTGGTTTTCGCAAGAACCAATCGACCTTAGACAGCATTGCAATGATCGAGAACAGCATCTACAATGAATTCACCAACAATATGTTCGCAGTGGTACTAAGCCTCGACATCGAAAAGGCATATAAGATGGTCTGACGAGGGCGTATCTTAGATATAAAAACGAAACATGGAATCGAAGGCAACATAGCTAAGTTCGTGAATAACTTCATTAAAGAACGAAACATTAATGTCAGAGTAAGAGGAGCATTATCAGAGATATATGCTGACAAATGGAGTACCGCAGGGCTCTGTACTTAGTGTGACATTGTTTCTGTTTACAATAAAGGAGGAAATACTATCTCTGATTAGAATCGGATTTTGTTCCGTAAATAAATTATGAAAAGTCATTCATCAATCCATCCAGAATGGACACCCAGTTGAATTTACAAGAATTAGGATATGCATTTTTTGATTCTAAAAGTTTGTTGTGGGTATCGACAAGACGCCACAGATTGCAATTTTGTCATGTAAGTCTGTAATCTTGTTATTACTTCTGATTCTATTTTAGTTGAGCCAGTTTCCTTTCTAATCATGACCCAGAAGTTGTTCTGGATAGACCCAAAAGACGTTTATAGAACTTTGTTTGTATCGTATCCAGTCGACTAGCATATCTTAGTAGATCCAGGTACCTGCAGCGTATAGCACAGTAGTAGCTATCATGGAATCGAAGAATTTTTTATCTGTCTGCGAGCTATCATCTTTCCCTGATATTAAGATTTTCCAGACTCAAGCCAATGCCGCGTTTCCTTTGGTCATGTGATGTGTTCCTGAGGTCATGGGATTTGTACAGTGATATATAAGACAAATGTATAAACTGGTTAATAATGTGATATGAATGTTCCCATTGTGTCATAACATTCCATGTACAGAAATATAAATGTTATTGTGTAGATGTCGCCAATAACCTTTTTTAATTATTTGCGGCATAAAATAAAACAAAATTTAAAAAAATAAGAAAGTCTAGATAGCTCACCATTAGACTGTCTTCCAACATTCCAATGATTTCGCTGGTTTCTTGACCTTTCAATAACAACTCTCCTCGATTCTTAAACGGTGCGAAGCTGAATTCCACAATAGACCAATCTGCAATTACCTGCAATATTTAAAACAAGACGTAGAAATGCGAAATATGTAGCCATATTGTTTTCAGAAAAAGTACTAGTTTACGATAGTACGATTGAACCTCCAATCAGGTGAATAAAAGTAATGGAAGTTCTCCACGAATAAAGTAGTCTCCCATTTAAATTCCCAATTAAAAGTCACTTACGTTAAGTAATTTTTTTCGCTTAAAAAGAGATTCTACTGAGAATTTCTTTTCATTCTCAAGCTTCGATAGCAACAGACTTCTGTCAGATGTTGCTATTCTTACCTGCTTAAGTTTTGCCTCAATGTCCTTTTCTTTGACGGCACTTATGCAGATATCTTCAACTTCGTCTTTGAATTTCAGCAACGGTGCGTCCATGACAGATTTGAGTGTAAATCCCTCCGAGTCAACCTTAAACTCATACTTCAGGAGTCTGGAGAGTCTTGCCCAGTGACGATCCTTCATGGCTTTGTTGGTCATAAGCTCCAGTAGAGGCACGGTTTCACAGAAATCTACGATTTTCTTATTTAGATCTATAAAGGCTGGCCAATCCTAAAATTTGTAACACAATATTATTGTATTATCTAATTACTTTTAAATTTAAGTATATTTCGTATATTTAATTTTTAGACTGTACCCAGAACCACAAGGAGTGTAAATGTATTGTAGAGCTATTCTACAACTAGTAATGTTAAAACAGCACGTACTTTCTCGCCCTTAATAACGGTTACACATTATTGCTATACCGCAATTTCTGTCCATATTAACACATTTCAGTTCTCATTTGTAAAACTCATTCATTACAAATTGTAGAACATTAGGTGCAAAAATTGTTTTAAAGCTTATACAACAGCACAAATTTGACAATGAAAACTGCAGCTTTCATACAGCTATAACTATTCCAGCATCGAGAAGGAATTCGTCAAAAATATGCTTCTTCAAACGGGAATAAGTTATTTATCTTCAATTCTTAGTTACAGCGAACATTCAATAATCACAAGGTTTTCGTGTGTATTCTATATATCACCCACGGCAGGTGTATTATATCTAAATGTAGCAATTTATTCAACGTGTTAATTTCGAGACGTTACCTTATTGTGACTTCAAACTTTACCTTTAAAGCCTTAGGTAGCCGTTGACAACGGTTTTTGAAATCGTTAATTTCCGTATTGATGATCTCAAGATCTACATCTGCCCATGTCATATCGAAGTAACCATCTATACTATGCATCACTTGGTTGTACAAGTCATACAGCCTGTTGAGCAAATGAAGTTCCTTCTTGCGGCTCATCAGCTCCGGATAATCTGTTTCCTGAAATTCATACATGACATACATTAGTGAATAGTGAAGTGAAATATTTGTATTGCGTTGTAGGTTTTGCATTAACCGGCTTTTAATATATTTCTACGTTTACCAAAGCTTTGAAGATATTTTTTTTTCAGGACGCAGTGTAAAATAACGCAGCAAGCACTATATTTAAAACGCAATTACAAACATATCTTGTAACTGTTTCAGAATATTACCAATAAACAAACGAAAAATATCGCCGAAACTATGATATTCACATTTTCGGATATAATAACTTTCTGTGAACGATTAATGTGCCGCTATTATTGTGTGAGCAGATTGTTGGCTCCATATCTCCATTTGAAATAACGACTTGAAAGCGATGTTTATTCATCTTTTTCCTTTTTACAGTTGAACTGTACTTTATCGTTTCTCCATAACATATGTGGGCCAATCTATCTATTATGCATTTGGAGGAATATAGAGGATGTTTCTGCCTTTGCCGAACCAAGTCCAAGAATTAGAGAATAAATTCATATTGAACATCCGTAAAAAAGAACTTAAAATGTAAATATACTGTAAATATACGTGAGGTATCTTTTTTAAATTTATTTCTGCCTGTTCATCATAATTGTATTTCGAGGCTTTTAACAATGCAAATCACACTATAGGAATTTTCTTCAAAGAATAATGGACGGCTCAGGAAGCTTAGCGAGCTACTGGATCATGACAACTTTTTTCATAATTTATTAGTTGTTTAATATGTGCTTAACTGGGCTCCGTGTCCAAGGAAGTGATGAAAATTACAAGGTAAAGTGAATTCAGGTTTCAACGTATGTGAAGTATCTCATATTTTGCTTTATATCACTAGCTATTAGTAAAACTAGTGGTGCAACAGAATGGCACAAACTTTCTCGTAATAGTTAGTTTTCTAATTTCTTTGATCTGGGCCAGGTTTACAATCTTGCTCCATCCTCCAGATGCGCCGCCCAAAGAAAATTTGTTTCAACATTTTCTCAATTTTCCGGTTTCTTTTGGAATGGTTTCTTCGGAAATGTAGGCATTCGACACTAGGCGTCATTTCTCGCTAGGACCACAAGAAGGGAAAGCACTCACCGGCAAGCCAAAGAGCATCTCTCCGGAAGTGTAGGTCTCGTAGCGCGACCAGAGATCGTCGAACCACGCCTGGAAGAGCAACACACGGTCGGAGGCCTCGCGCGCGGGGATACCCGGCACCATGGGCCCGTTCATCCCGAACTCTACGTCGAACTTGGCCACGTCGCGCTTCAGCTGCTCCACGCACTCCAGCAACTCGATCTTGAACGGCTCCTGCACTTGGCACAGCTGCTCTCGAACTTGCTTCGACAGCGTCACCTGCGGAAGACAAGTTGTAACTTGGCGGATTATTGTTGTCATTTCTCTCCACTTAAGCAATGGGGTATCATATTAGAGGACCCTGGATAAAAAAGCAGAACGATTCGTGAAGTCGTGGAGATTAGACCGAGAGCTTGTGGGTTCGATGATTTGTTTTATGCAATAGCATGCATGGTTTGCAAAATATATTATTAGTATAACTTTAGATATTACTGATATATTAGATCATGGGAGAGATAACTTTCTAGTATTTTGAGAAGTTAATAAGACTTGAATATTACTTGTGAATCGGTAAGACGAAAGTCTTGTGATTAAATTGTTATTTTTGTTGCTCAGAAAGACTATTATTTCTCTTAAGAAGAAGCAATAGACGGGCAATCGATGACGTATCTGTGGCTGGCGATTGAGACGTTACAAAGTCTGCGTGAGAAATAATAATAATAATAATAATAATAATAATAATAATAATAATAATAATACGGTATTTATGGTAGCTCTTTATCATTTTATGGTAGCTCTTTATCATTTCGATGATACAAACATAATGTTGATGATAATGACTGGAATGATGATGGAACATTACGTACGCACCTTTCCAACTCTACCCATAGCACGTGGAGTTCCTCAAGGATCGTTTTTAGGCCCTATTCTGTTCCTACTTTACGTAAACGATATGCCCCCGACGATGCGAAAAAGAAGAATTTGCGGATGATACGAACATCCTTTGCAATAAAGAAACCGTAAATAGTACAATATCAGATATTCGATAGAAAAGTTTAAATTCAAAGTGAAATCGTTTCTGCTGCATAACTGTTTCTATACAATTAGAGACTATACTGAGCATCACAAGGAAAGTAACATTAATTTTAACAGTGATATTTAATGTATTATTTACCATTGGACTGTATAATTCTAAACAATACGTAACAAGTATTGTATCGCAGCTTCTGGGTCAATGACCCCCATCTCGATCAGGTTTTTCGTCCAGTTTCCCTGATCCATTGAGCAAATGCTGAGATGGCCCCTTGTTGTGCTTCTGGACATGTCTGTAACTTCATTATCTGTGCACGTCTTCTAGAATTCAGTGGGAAATACAGTTATTCAAGTTATCGTTTCCATGTTGTCGCGGCAGGAAGCATTATTCCTAAGGACAACATGGATAAGAGCCCAAAATGTATTGCTTATTTATCCTTGAAAATTGATTTTATTACATGGGAGCTTTTTTTCATTCAAAAGTCAACTTCGTGTAGTGATCACAGAATTTTGAAACTGTGCACACAATTCACGTTTCCCCATAGCACGTCATACGCAGTTTTAACTGTTTTTTGACGTAAAATAAATAAATAAATCAGTTGAATGTGATTCGTTTCGCGAGAAAATAAAATGTCTGAACTCTTGTATTTTTAATTCATACCTTTTTCCTATCAATAGGCTTTATAAAATTTGACTTTTATTACTTGGTTACGTCAAGTTGATATCCCTAGCTACTTACCATATTCTCGAAATTGTACCGGAGCGATTCCACTCGCTCCATGTCTTCGTGGTTGACGTCCACGTTGAAGTGCTGGAGCGTAGCGTACAGGTTCTCCATCTGGTCCAGCATGAAGTCCATTTCGATGAATTTCATGGTGATGGTGTTGAGCGTCTTCATCTGCAGACGCACACCTTCCAGGTCCTTGATAGGCCTCTGCAGCGTCGTCGTCATGTCCTCGATGAAATCGCACATGTCATCCAGGCGCACCTTGTAGAAGGCGAGTGTGTCGCGGCCGTAGAGGCGCTTCCACGCCGCCGCCTCCACGCCCAGCGCCTCCTTGAAGCTGTCTGTGATTGATTGATTAATTAGTTCCGAGCACGACACCTGATGTAATGATTACTAATCTTTTATCCCGGAAGGTGGCTGTGATTTGTTTATTCTGGATGGCATCCTGATCTGCGCCGACACACGTCGGATTGCAGGGGATTTCCCTCTAGGTATCTTTCTAACAGCGGGGCATCATCCCAGAAGGGAGAAAATTAGAGCTCTCGACTGGTCTCCCGACATTGGGATAGTGTAGTGCATTGTTAGTGTATGTGTGTGTATACGTAAAGGGTGAGGATAGATCAAGGAAGAGGAAGTAAAAATCGGAAAACCACGGAAAACTACCGATCAGAGCATCTAGAATTCTCCTCCCGACAGTGACAGAACTCGTCCAGCCAGTGTCGAAAATCTTGCCACTGTCAGAACTCGAACCGAGTACCTCCCAAACAGAAGCACTGCAGTTCTTTTCCACTCTTCGCAGGTCTCCGTCTCTAAACGTTAGTAGATTTCTGATCTAGGATTTTCCATGCTACAAATTGGGAGCACCAAAAATAAATAAATCTCTAAAATTTAATAGAAGGTTAAGAAATATCTAATTTTGTAGAAAACTGGTTAAGAAACATAGTTCGGATCCCACCTGTTAATCATTTCCCCTCCTGTTCCCAATAATCTCATTCCCATAGAACTCGCCTATCCCCACGAAATTTGAGTGAGGGCACAAAAATATGGTTTTAAGAGCCAAATATGAAGAGATTCCGAGCTCTGCGCGATTATATTGCATGTTTTAATAATCCTTCCTGTATGTTTTAATCTGCAAACTTCAATGTTTTTCGTCTTAAGTCTGCAGGATACAGGTCTGGGGGAAGGGGTTTGCTATCCAACAGCAGCAGCACCCTCAGGATTTTGTATTGATGGTTTCTAATAAATTCAAAAACAGTCATCTACTCTTAGGATATTATATATTAAGGGTATTGTAATATAATGTCAAATAACATAAAGTATTGTAATTTAATACAATGTAAATATATGTAGGGGCTATCGATGCACTCAGACTAACTAAACAGTACACTTCTTATCAAATTTTATATATTTTCATTTATAATAACTATCTTAAACAAACACAATGTAAGTCAAAACGCAATACAAAATCTTTATATTGTTATAATTTTACAATTTCTACACGTATATTAGTGTATTTGCTACTGTACATTTACTGTTAATATTTAAAATTACAGAATTTATTTTAGCATAATTACTTGCATTGGTCTTAGAAAAAGGAGCATTTATCCAAAAAATGAAATTTTACCCAAACACGCTTAAAATGTATACAAATGGAAAAAATACTAACAACCAACACATCTAACTAGTCGCCAAAACGCATCAAAATAAATATTAACATGAAAATACAGCACTGACAGTGCATGCAGTCCTTGAAATTTCTGCCAAATTTAAACAAAACAATCACGTTCTCGATTATCTAATTCTAAAGTTATTTCATTAAACTTTTCGCGTCAAACGTGACATCTATTTTGACTGATCCAGTCATATAAATAAATGCATATAAGACGTGATCTAGTATACGTCACACCGTAAATTAAACAACCAAGTTTTGATAAAATTCAATGTTTTAATAAAACTAAAAAGTAAACACTTTTAGATTTTTCTGTGTTAACTCCCTAACTTAAACATAAAGACTTTTCCGATGTGTCACTTTTCTTGTGCTTCGATGATACGCTTTTGGGATGAACAAACTGTTCACCGCATATGACCCGTCACTCTTTTGACACTCTCCATTCATCGCTGTTCGTTGACTGATTGATTAATGATTCCGGGCGCGTCAATTGTTAAGGTCATTAGTTCCGTAAGTGAAGTGTATAATTTCATCGCGGGAGGTGGCAGTGATCGTCCCCCGCTGGATGATGAGATCTATGTCGGCTTGCTGGAATCTTCCCATCTAGGTATCTCCCACCAGCGGGACACCGCTCCAGCCGGAAAAACTCTGAGCTCCCGTCTGGTCTCTCGACAAGTGCGATAGTGTAGTGCACGTGTGTGTAAGTAAGAAAGTAAGGGGTGAAGATTGAACAAGAAAGATTGCGCGCGGTCTGTTACCTGTTTGTTGGGATGCTCCTCCGGCATTCGCCAGGTGTTGATCGGAGAAACTACGGAAAACTACCGATCAAAGCAATCACTAGAATTCTCCGCCAGACAGCGACTGAATTCAATCTAGTTTTCTAGCTAGAGTCAAAAATCCTGCCACGTTCGGGACACGAACCATAGGACCTTCCGCTCAAAGGCGATGAACTGGTTTAACTTACTCATTCGAATGAGGAGCGGCCCCACCACGTGCTCGTCGGGCAGGTTGGCGATCTCGTCGCACATCTCCTGGTACCCAGTGAACGTGGACTCCACGTCCTGCAGGATGGGGTCCGAATTGGCGAGCTTCCGCGTCGTCTCCTCGCGGTCGTCAGCCCACAGGTGCGAGTACTGCGAGTATTTCTACGAAGGAAACGTGCGTTTGAAACTATATGCGGCATATACTTTCTTTGACACACAATTGGAATCTCAATTGTACTCTCGCATTTCCTGTTCAAAAGTCGCTTGTGCTTGCATAACTACGAGGTTTTAAAGAAGTATTATTTCATTAAATTCATGTTATTAGTTTTATGTGATTGTGCTCGTTGGTTCTGTGTATTTTCGAATTTGAATATCTGACTTGGTTCGATAACTCATATGCAGTATTAACAATGTTTATATAATACACGGCAACATTTATTAATTGAACTATAGTGTAATAAACTAGTAATGACAGTGCTTTTAATTATTTAATAGATTTAAGTGATTTGTTCTCGTTGGTAGTACTCTCGAATTTCCTATTCGAATGTTGTACATGGTTGCATAACGACGAAGTTTTAAAAATTATTTATTTCGTATTGGCAAGAGGAATTAAATTGTGTGTAGAGTAGAAAATTAGTATTAAATATCTATAAACTATATTTTTGGTTTAATTTGATTGTACCCGTTGGTTCTCTGTATTTTCGAATTTTGGTTTGATAATTTTGTTTATATAATGCACGGCAAAATTTATTAGTTTATTTTAGTGTAATAAACTAGTATTGAATGTGTATTTAATTATTTAATAGATTTTAGCGATTCGTGCTCGTTGGTAGTCTTGCATTTCGTATTCGAAAATCGTACGTAGTTGCATAACTACGAAGTTTCAAAAAATATTTATTTCATAAAGGGCAAAAGCAATTAATTTGCGTATAAAATAAAAAAATTATTATCAAATGTCTATAAACTATGTTGCAGGTTTTTTTTAATTGCGCTCGTTGGTTTTCTTTATTTTCGAATTTTAATATCTGTCCTCGTTCCATAACTCTAGTTCGATGTTTAACAATATTTATTTATTACATTGCCACGTTTATATTTTTCTTTGGTGTTATATATTAAAATGGAATGATTATTGAAATATATATGAGGTTTTTAGTTTTTAGTGTCATGTTTTTTGTATTTACTTTTTAAAAGTTTTTTTAAAGGGGAATTAACTTCTGTTTTGAGTAATAAATTAGTGTCATGCGTTTTTTAATTATATTTGTTTTATTTGATTATGCTCGTTTGTTCTCTTTCATATTCTATTATTTTTTATGTTCGGTGTTGCGTCATGCCTGCTGACATTGACATTGATTATTTTCGACCGAAAATACGTGATTATTAATTCCAATTTGTGGCAATTAATTAGCATAAATGATTGAGGTTTCCGTTGACTCGTGAATTTAACTGTGTGTGTGCTGGCTTGACGTCAAGTAGCACCCCCCTTTCTCCACGAAAAACGTGGAATTAATTCCAAAATTGTTGGCAATTAATTAGCAATAAATTATTTGACATGGTTTCCGTGTCGGTGTGGGTCGAATTTAACTGATGTGTGTGCTGGCTTGACGTCAAGCTAGCACCCGCCCTTCTCCACGAAAATACGTGGCAATTAATTCAAAATTGTGGCAATTAATTAGCAATAAATTATTTGACATGTTTCGGGTCGGTGTGCTGACTTCGCTGTTCCAGCTTGACGCACCTTATGTAGTAGTTCACGCATATGTTTTAGAAATCCTATTATATTGAAGCAAGATTTATTAATTTCATTACAGCAATATATTTTTACTTAGATACACTGAAAAAAATAATATTAATGAACATATTTTTAAGTTGAATGTGAATCAACTGTGTAATTCTAAAACTAGTATTACTGTATGAGAAAAACGAAGAATTCAATAAAATTGAATTTGTGAGTCGTTTGTGTGCAAAATTATTTAATCACTGTCTCTGAGTTCATTTATTTTAGTAATTTATAATAAATATATTGAATCTATTTCAAACTTAAATTAATTTTTACTATTATTTATATATTTGTTTGCGTATAATATTATTACTTAATTTAATATTTTACTTATTATTACATAGCAGAGCATAAAAGTTTGTAACTCCTCTAGACTTTTGGCGGAGCGATAAAGACTTCAGAAATGAAGTAAATATTTCAATCTTTCAACAATACTTAACAGACCTTAATATGTCTCGTAACAGATTTCCTTTCTTTTATTACACACATAAGTCAAATCAGTTAAAATAGAAATTATTAGAAAAAACATGAATAGTTCTTGAATACAATAATCACACATATATTTAAGAAATAAGCAACTTATAAAAGATTATTTGGAACAAGTGATGACCGAATGTATTGAATTGAATATTTTAGAGCAGTAATGCACATTTATTTTTTTTTTATTTATTTTACGTCAAAAAACAGTTAAAAACTGCGTATGACGTGCTATGGGGAAAAGTGAATTGTGTGCACATTTCGAAAATTCTGTGATCCTTACACTAAGTCATATACTACTTAAATTTTGAATTTTGAAAGGGAGAAAAAACAACAAAACTCCCATGTAATAAAATATATTTTCAAGGATAAACAAGCAATAAAATTTAAATTTTGAAAGGAAGAAAAACAAAAACCAAAACTCCCATGTAAAAAATTATATTTTCAAGGATAAACAAGCAATAAATTTTGAATTTTGAAAGGGAGAAAAAACTCCCATGTAATAAAATCTATTTTCAAAGATAAATAAGCAAAAATTTTGGCTCTTATTACTTCCTGCCGCGACAACATGGAAACGATAATTTATAAAAACATGGTAAAAATAATTGTATTTCCACTGAATTCTAGAAGACATGCACAGAAAATGAAGTTACATTTATGTCCAGAAGCAAAACAAGGGGCCATCTCAGCATTTGCTCAATGGATCAAGGAAACTGGACGAAAAACCTGATCGAGATGGGGGACATTGACCCGGAAGCTGTATTACAATAGTTGTTACGGGTTTTTATACTCATTTATACAATCCAAATGGTAAATAATGCATTACGAATCATTGTTAAAATTAATGTTACTTTTCTTGTGATGCTCAGTATAGTCTCTAATTGTATAGAAACAGTTATGCAGGAGAAACAATTTCACTTAGGATTTAAACTTTTCTATTGAGTTTAATCGTTTAATGTCATCTGGCAAAGTGTTGTAAAATAATGTACAGGTATTGTATGTGAATTTTTGTAATGAGCTGTTGATACTGTCACCTGATGAATATGATTTCTACGTCGAGTGTTATAGTAATAGACTTCGCATTTTCTGAAAAACTATTCCCGCCCTTGAGCAAGTCATTTTTACAAAACCACTGATTCGTAAATAAAGACACGGTAATGGTAGAATTCCTAGATTAATGAAGAGAGCTTACATGAATCACGTGGGTGGGATTTGGTTATTATTCGTACAATTCGTTTTGTAATCTAAAAGTCTGGGAGCTATAAGATGTATTTCCCCAGAATATTATGCCATATCTCAGGCGGGAATGAACATTCATGAAGTATACACAACCGCCAGTATGAAGGCTGACTGAATTTGCAAGAATTCTGAACGCGTAGCATAATGAACTTAATTTTGTTGCCTTAACATCAGTCAATGGTACACTGTTCATTTTTCAATGGAGCACATAATTGTTTATTTGAAATGGAAAACTGCATTAAAACCGTTTTCTTTTCGTTTACTATTAATTTGTTATTTCGGAACCAATTTGAAACATCTGATATTGTACTATTTACGGTTTCTTTATTGCAAAGGATGTTCGTATCATCCGCAAAGAGAACCGTTCTTCCGTTTCAAATCGTCGAGGGCATATCGTTTACGTAAAGTAGGAACAGAATAGGGCCTAAAATCGATCCTTGAGGAACTCCACATGCAACGGGCAAAGAGTCGGAAAGGTGCGTACGTAATGTTCCATCATTCCAGTAAGGTATTTCAACTCTCTGGGATCGTTGTTTAAGGTATGAACACAACCAATCTAGAGCAATACCACGAATTCCATATGAAGGTAATTTGGAAAGAAAATGTCATGATCAATGACGTCAAAAGCTTTTGAGAGATCTAAAAATAATCCAATCGGTGTCTCGTTTTGATCCAATGATGAGGCGACATCTTTAAGAAAAGAAAATATAGCTGTATCCGTTGATTTTGATTTTCTAAATCCATGTTGGCGATCTGAAAGCACGTCGTGTAAACACGAGTGAGAAAGGTTTCCATGCGTACGAAAAAGTCTCTCTAATATTTTTGAAAAAACTGATAGAAGAGAAATGGGCCGATAATATTGAATTTCATTTTTGTTGCCTTTTTTGAAAAGCGGCTTAATTTTAGCTGTTTTGAAAATATCTGGAAACGTTCCAGTGCATAAAGATGTATTAAATATGTGAGTTAACGGATGTATAATGGCATACGCACAAGTCTTTAACAAAGAATCCGGGAATTCATCTAAACCGGACGAATATTTATTTTTTAGTTTACCGATTACTTTGAATCTTGAGAATTTCATAGGAAGAAGTTTCGGAAACGAACGTTGTGTCTAAAATTTTGGGTGAACTGTCTGTTTTGAATTTTGTGCCTGAAGACCTTAGTGAGATCGGCAGCAATTCTCGAAAAGTATTGGTTAAAGAGATAGGCCACTGTTGCCGGATCGTTTACATTTATATCGTTATATTTTAAAACAACATTCTCTACCGGTTTTATAGTTGATTTGGTAGTATTTTTATTATATTCCACATTGCTTTTGTTTTATTATTTGAGTTCAAAATATCCTGATCGTTTTTCATGATTTTGGCCTATCTTATGACTTTTCGTAACAATGTTTTGTATTTTTAAAGTAGATAAGGAAAGTTAAAGAGAAATGAAAGCTTTGAGAAAAATGAATTATATTTTCATTTGTGTCAATAGCGTTATAAACTGCCTCCCATGATTCTGTCAGTAAGTAGTCCGTAAATAACTTTATGTTAACTGTAGTAAAAGCTCTGCACATGCGTATTTTATTTATTGTGTCAGTATTCATGTTATTAGTAATTGTAAGAATTTGGGATTCGCTCAGAAAATCAAATGCTCTTTTGTGGGATTCAAAAAATATTGAAATCTCCACATACAACAATGGATTTAAAAGAGAGATTACTAATTTTGTTCAGAGTTATCTCTAGATTTTCTACGAAATTGAAATAATCTAAAGCTTGCTTTGTTGGAGGTCTGTAGATGCAAAGTAAGATAATTTTGAGCGTAGTAAGATGTACAACTGTTATTTCAAAAACTTTTTTCAACTGCATATAAATTGAATTCTGACAAGAAGGTAGAATCAATATTATTTCTTACATAAATACACAAACCTCCGTAAGCAGGGCCTTTATTTGATTCCCTTGCTCTACAATAAGATCCTGCAAGGTAAAAACTAGGAATTTGGAGTGTGTTTAGATCATTATGAGATAACCAATGTTCTGTAAAACAAAGAACATCTATTTGACTGAGATCACACTCTAATGCTGCCTCGATAAATTCAATTTTATTTGAAAGAGATTGCACATTATGACATTAATGTAGATATTTCTTGAGTGATAATAAAATATACATATGCAATAAAGAATTTATAAATATCAGCTAACATTTGAGAACAGGAGTCAAATAGCAACAGAACAAATGTTCCAAACAAAATATTTCTCCCCTGTAAAAATTAAGTAACTACACAAGTGCAAAAAATGTACTATGTCAACTCTGAAATACAAATAATTTTGTCCCGTGAACGAACAACAGCTCAAATGATCTGTTAATTGAAGTATCTTTCCTGTAAAGAGGTTAATAATATATAGCTGATGTTTAACGATATAGCCTGGTACAAATAAACTCCACAATTTCTTTAAAATAAACTAGTAACCCGATATCAGAAGTGTCTAACCAACTACAACAGTGCAGCCAGAAAACAGCTTCGTCAAGGTTTACCAACATACGCCCCGCGGTGGTAGACATATTAGAACTCTTATGGTAATTCAGTAATTAGTATTGAATGTTATTTAGGGCTTTTGGGAAATGAAAAAAATTGACATAATTTTCAATGGACTATTTTGGTTTGCTGATCGAAGAAAATGCAATATCGAAACATAACCAAAGTCAGCTCTCGGCCAAGGGCCCGTGCATTTTATTAACATCTGCTGCGCTCGGCCAATTACAGATGTCAACCAATCACGGGTCGTAACATTCTTCTGGTTGCGAATGAAGGTAAGGAATGGTAATATGGATCCGGGACTCACCATGATGACGTTGTTGACGTCTGGGCGCACGAGTAAGATGGCGCCCTGGACGGCCATGACGGCGCGCATCACCTCCTTGTGCTCGCTCACTTGGCGCATGTACGTGTCGTAGCGCTGGGAGGTCCCGTCCTGGAAGCGAAGGCCTCCAGGCTGCATAATGGAGCCTTCGCCCAGCGCCCCACCTGCGCAAAGCCAGGGGCGTCTGATCCCTTTCCTCTCCATTCGCCAAGATTTTAACTGCAAGGTCGTCTTCTTCGTGACTTATATTGAAACTTTAATACGAGGTTCTTCATTACTACATTGTTACTATCAAACTGTTTATTGAATTTACACATTTTTGTATATTACGAATATTTTAAAACTTAATACAATGCGTTAGTTTACAATTCATTCTACAATGCGTACTATCAAACTCTTCTTTGAATTAAACTACGATGTGTGCATATTAGTGGACATTATTGGTGGACACATTCAGACACTTTCGCAACATTTCCTTATTTTCTGATTGGTCATTTGGTGTGGATCTTTCATTATATCCTGTCACACAAACGAAAAGCTATGCTACTATATTGAATCACCCAGTTAATATTTAAATAATCTTTATAAATGGACAACAAAATGTACCTCCCGTCAAAAAGTAATACAAGTTTGATATTGTATTGAAATGAAATATATGTCGATAACTACAAAACAAACGTATTCATGAGAAAGGAAAAAATACACGTTTTTATAATTTAAAAAGTGAAGTAAACAAAAACTTGTTTATATTTTTTCAGTCCAGTATACAGTTAAATGCTACTTGAATATTTGCTGTTCGATTTATTTATCATCAAATTAAAAAAAAAATTAAATGTTGATTCTGATTATGTCGTTAGTTGAAGAGAGGGGTAGAGAGCAAAGAAAGGATTCTGAGGTGATAGTTTTTGTACTTCATCTCACTGAGTCTTAAAATTACTATCGTGAGGAGGATTAAATATGCAATAACAAAATGAGGAAAGAAAGTGTTGTGATCAAACTAATTTATTTTATTAATTTCAAATATAAAAATAACTTTATTTTAACTATTCCGGGTGTGAAACGAAAAGCATAATGTTGATAAAATAGCAATCTTTACCACTGCTCCTGGTGTGTTCCTGCCTCTTCTGGAGCTCCTGACCAAATTAAGGACAGCCACTGGAAACGGCTTCAGTACTTCAGAAGAACGAATGCAAGGCCTTCACTCTCAAGGTTCTCATGGAGACACTTTTAGTGAAGAATAAAGGCGAAGTGGAAGATATCTGCATCAGTGCCGTCAAAGAGAAGAATATCGAGGCCCGAACTGAAGCAAGTAAGACAACTTCTGGAAGTGCTATTAGTAAATAGAGTCCAGAACTTGTCTAAGATTAACAATTGACATTTTGTTTGTAATATTGAAAATTTACATTACATTAAACAATTTATACAATACTTTTCTTAGGGCAGTGAATTTACACCTTATAGGATCTTCTGCCAGTTTTTACATAATTTACATAATAATTACATTCACATCATTGTAATTATATCAACCGAGAGTAGCTCACAGATGAAACGTGTTAATGCTTTTAGAATTTTTAATTTGCTGGGTAAAAGGAAAGATACCGTACACCATCATGATAATGAAATAATATGTATGGCATTTATCATCTTTAATTTTATTAATAATACAGCGTTCTCCATTTTTGACATAAATTAAATCATTAAATAATACATTTAAATTAGGTTAATATTTGCCATCTTACAGGCTTGGGGGAAATTTGTTCAAGAACCCTCAACCCGCACACAGAAATGTATTATTTGAACAGCCTTTAATTGAAACAGTGCAATGGGTAGCTGTTACGGTAAGTTGTTAAGCATGGAGTTCAGTACGAGTCTGCAGAATCCACGTCACCATTTAGATGTAGGATGTCCACTACATACACAAATAAACATCAACATTGCGGACAAAAATTAACAGAAAACGTTGGAAAGAGGGCAGGTAAAAAAATCGCGAAAATTACCTTGAAATAATTCGTTTTATTACGTCGTACGTTTATTACGAATGATTCTATTCCTTATATTCTCAACGGCAGCCAAATCAAAATCTCAGGCTGCATCGTCTTCGTACAAGGTCTAAAAATGAAAACTTCTTGCGTGATAAATTTTTGTTTCTTGATTCATACGGAGGTTCGAATGTCTTACAACATAAAATGCAACTTCTTTGTTCAATACTTCAAAGACTTTTCTTGTAATACTATATAACGCATTACTTCAATTACTGGGGATCATCTAAACCGTTGTTCTTTACGATATACACTTCAACGTCGCTATTTACATGAACACAAGAGCTCAACCCTTTGACTAACGATTGGGGTACCTGAATTACCCCAACCCACATTTTATCATTTTTTATTATTTTATAATTTGTTTACAATTTTGATGTCTTGTACATTTGTTTCTTATATAAAGCTAGTTTCTTGACATTTAGTTTCATTACTGCTTTATTTAAACCTGGATTATTTCTTTCCTCTTGGTGTAATTGTTCAGTAACGTGTATTGAGGGTATGTGAACAGTAAGAGTTCGTGATCGTGTTGTTACGGATTTGTCTTCGAATTTATAATATAGAATCTAAATTGTTAAAGTCAGGAGAAATATTCCAATAATTCAAAATAATGTTCCATCTGATTAACCTAAACAATATTGCAATATTTACGATAAATATATTGGTATTATATTGAATTTTTGGGAAGTAACTTTGTTACCCTCTTACTCTTCCAAAGCTGCAAGAAAACCTTTTTAGTCGAAGGTTTACGTATGTCTCCTTACGCCTGTTGCTACAGTCGCCCAGCGTTCCGCAAAGCAAGAGCCTACCGTCTACTGCGTCGTGCAGGTCCTGCGGGTGCACGTAGCTGACGCGCAGCCGCGTCCAGTCGGTGGTGATGTTGTCGCGGCCGCTGAGCACACGCGTCACCTGCCGGGAGATGGCCTTGTCCCGGGCCTCCACCGGCTTGAAGCGCTGGCCCCACTGCGATACTTTGTCGTGCTCCTCCAGCGCCATGTTCACCTACATACTCCACGAATTTTAGGCATTTGCCCGGTTAATTATGTTTGCGACAAAAGCAACAGGAGTTGAAAGACAAGGAAACATTTAAAATTCGTAGGCTTACGAAACACTCACTTTTTTAAATTTCTTCTCATGTCAAGGTTCCACTAGTAGAAGATGACAATAAATTGCGCCCCAGAAAAACGTCGGTTGAACACGTGTGTCACACGAGCGATACTATGACGCACGTTTGATGCACGTTAAGTATCACACGTCGTAGATATCTCTATCATAAGCGGAACGATTAAGTGAGCTCATGTGTCGTTTGGCATAAGATACATTGTTAATCTTAACGTGCGTCAACGCAACGCTCGTGTGACAGGCCTTAAATCGACGTTTTTCTGTGGCGTAATTTATTATCATTCTCTTCTAGTGGCAACCCGCCAAAACTTGACTGTAACAGAGAACAAATTTGCAGAAGTAATCGTTTTGTAACTCCATGAATTTTAAATATTTGCCTTGTCTTCCGACTCCTTTTGCTTTTGACCCAAACACAATTAACTGACTTTTCATGGTAAATGAAAATACTTTTGATTTCAATATATTTGTTTCAATTAAACCAAGAATTGTGTTATTTCCATTTATATGAAGCAATATCAATATCTCAAAATCATTGTCTTCAGTAAACTACACTTGGGTTGATTGGTTGGTAATTACGGGCGCGCCAACAGATTAGGTCATTGGTCCCGTAAGTGTAGTGCATGTTTTTCTCGGGAGATGGCTGTGATCTTCCCCCGCTGGATGGCTAGAACCGGCGCCGACCTACCGTCAGCTAGCAGGGTTTCCTCCTAACCAGGACTCTCCCACCAGTCGGGACACGCTCTACGCTCCCGACCGGTCTCCTGGAATATGTGGTAGTGCAGTGCATGTTAGTGTGAATGTTTGTGTGTGTGTGTGTGTGTAAGGGGAGAGGATACAATTAGGAAGAGGAAGGAAAGATCGCGCGCGGTCTGTTGCCCGTTTGTTAAGGTACTGCTCCGACATTCGCCTGGTGTTGCGGAGAAACCACAGAAAACAATCGATGAGTGCAGCCGACCGATAGAATTCTCCTCCAGACAGCGACTCAATTCGACTCAGCTGAAAAGCTGATGGGCTCGTATATTCAAATGAAGAGACTTCATCGTCAATAAGATATTCGTTTTCTGTTGTAATGTGCACGTTTGCACAGACTTAGCTCTTAAATTGTAATTATAACCTCATCCTCATAGAAGTGCCTATGTCACGTGACAAATCTAGGATTGATTGTCACTCACGAAACAAAATAATGAACATATGACAGATAAGCGTTCATTTTATTAATTTAAGATAAAATTAATATTAAGAATTTATACTACAAAACGGGATAATATTAAGAGATATCATATCTGAGACATTCATTAAAAGCAGAAAAAATACTAATTTGGTTGAGTAGAAAGTTCAAATTTCTTCCTTAACAAAAGTCCTTAGTGATTTAAATATGCAGTTGTAATTAGTTCTCAGCATTATTTGATCTATAATCTCCAAAACTATCGTGTAGAATGTTCCAATATTTGGAAACGTCGTAGTTCGCTATCATCAAACGCGTAATTTCGAATTGTTTGGGGTACACTTGAACATGCGTCTATTTTGCTCATAAAGAAAACCAACAAAATACACGGCAAAGTTTGTTTTGCATGGTACTGCTGAGAAATATCTTAATCCCCCTCAACTCTCACATCTATCGAAAAGAACAGCACAAATTCAGACCCATAGCAAGAGACCGTTTCATAATTTTCTCAGTGGTCCAAGAAAAAACTGGATTGAAAAAATCTGATCGAAATGAGGGTTAGCAAACGGTGTATAGTTTAGAAGTCCGATTTTCTATTTACGGTTTAAAAAGTTCTTAAACGAATCCATTTATAGAATGTTTTTGCAACGATTTTTCCCATGAAGTACAGAGTCCGCAGTATGAAATGAATCTTAAAAAGGTTATAGCAAATCATTTTAAACTTCTGCAACCATGTAAATTACAAGAAAACTTTATTTTCTTGTTTGCGCTCAGCAGCCTCTACCAATAACACATACCAATCGATTGAAATTGCGTTGCAATTCTTCCAGATGTGGCACGAGGACAACGTCGGGGATCTTTAGTTGCAGAGATGTCAGGTAAAGGGGCGACATTTTGGTTGCTTCGTTGCTATAAAAGACAATAATTACCAGCTGTTATTTCGGTATTACAAAAAGCAAATTTTTATCCGAAAGCGGATATATCTGTTTATTTGGTAATCAATGCCTGAAAATCCGAAATTTACAGTGATTGTTAACAGCACACGCTTCTTTATTTACTCTTTAGTAGTATGAAGAAATAAAGAAGTCATCTTCCTCAACATAATATATTTATTTAAGAGAGCCGGCTTTCGATGGCTTTGCCGTCATCATCAGTCTACAAATACAAACAAAATAAAATATAAATAAATTACCAAGTAAATACAAAATAAGACGAAATAGGAGATTAATATAAATAATAGTTACATTTAAAATTGCAATAATAATCAAGTTAAATTACAAAATATGAAATGTAAGGGGGATATTAATATAGAGATCAATAACAAATGAAATTATAACATATAAAATGCAAGGGGTTCCATACCATGATTCACTTACTTGTCAGCCTTCCCTTATTACAAGACAATTTTCAAAAAGAAAAACACACCCTTAAATATATAACTACCACTAATGGATACTGTACCATACTCGTTGAAAACATACTGTAAGGGTGTCGGGAAACAGTGGACTCTAATAGACTACCCTATACATTCCCAAGATACTCAGTTTTTTAACTTCCTAGATCTTATGAATAGGAAGCTGCATGGCATCATGGAAACTGTTCAAACCTTTGAGTTTATGTTGTAACAAATACATAAAAAACCAATTACACAAACCAATTAAGTGTATTAAACGAAACTGCAGTACAGAGTAAGAGAAATACAGTACAGCCGTGTGCCTGCGCACATGGCATAGGAAAAAGCATATATTAGAAACTGTTGATCATTGAATCCCAGCCGCGTAACACGTAACAATCAAGGGCACCACTCACACGTTAGATGTGCCACATGTCACTGAACTATGGTAGCACAAATACACTGTAGCCGCGAAAAAACACTGTAAAAACCAGCGGCTTACAAGGCGTCATGCCTCTCCGTTAACAACTACATTGGAACTGTGTCCGGCGTAGCCGATTCTCAATGCATCTCTTGGCGGCACTGGTTCAAAACACAGCCACCAGGATCGCTATTGATTGACTTACGTATTTGTAACATATAAAAAATAATTTGTACATCGCCACCAAGCTGCCAGGCGTATCAGACATTGAACAACATTATTATTTGCGTGGAAACGTACTACGCCGCAAATTAAATAAAAAAAATTGAAAACGTACACGAGTCTCACTCCACTCACCCAGAATCCATAAAAAAATATTTATATTCCGTTCTTTGGAAAAATATCTCAAAAGGTAGCTCATATTCTTCACAAATACAATTTTCATGTTTCCTTTACCACGCGCGAATCCCTCAAACACCTACTCCCACCTCACACCACCACTCCACTCATGGCGAAGTCAGGAGTTTATGAACTCTACAAAGCTAAATGCATAGACCAGGCAGGCAGAAGCTTCAATGTCAGAGTTAAAGAACATTTACATTCATGGAAATACGATACAAACAGATTGCACTTTGCTACACATCTTATAAACACATGCTACACTTTCCACCCCGACTCATACAATAATATTCTTGAAATAGAAAATAAATTCTGGAAAAGAAGTGCTTTAGAAATGTTTCACATTTTCCAAGCCAAGCAAAAATCTGAAGCTCTCCTCAACGAACAAACTTAATTTCCCTCTCTTCCGTCTGCTCTCTTCTTCCACAAAACAGACCTCCTCCGGCCCCTCGCCGGAGCTCCATAAAGCTATAAAAAACCCGTGTCAAAGTCCCTTTGTGCACTGTCTCCCGACTTTTGCCTCACGCAGCGAAGTAAGCAAAGCAGATCAACTTATTCTTTTGCACTTTTTGTAATATCATTTGCTTTTGGTTTTAATTATTACTACTATTCCCCCCTTTTCTGTATTTTTTGCAATTTCATAATGCTTTTTTTCTTTATTTGTATTTCATATTTTGTAATTTAAATTACTATTGGTCTGTAACATTTATAATATTAAATGTATTTATTAGCTATATAATTTCTGTTCAATCTCGCGATCAAATTTGCCACCAAGGCGCAGCCCTTAAAAGCTTTCTTCCCGCGCGGCCACCCACCATTAAGAACGAACTTTCGCCAACCTTTTCAGAAGTCGCTCCCAGTGCATGCCAGCACGCTGCAGCACATTGAAAATCTAAGAAAAGGGCCATAAAAGTATTTAACCAGTGTCTTCCGCGCAAACCGCCGTTCCCATGGGCCACGCCCGTCGAGAACATTGACCGCCGCCACAGCTGGGGATTAAGCTCTCATTAGCCTAGGGCTGGGCCACCCCGGCGCGCGGCGCCCTTCACACCTCCATCGCTCGCTACCTGACAAGCGACCCAGAAATGTACACAAACATTTCTGGTAATCGCTTCGGGCCTCCCTCGCAAATACAACCCCTTAATGCATCTCACCGACAAAGAGATTTTCGGGTGCACTGGCGGCGCGCCGTCCCGCTTCTTGGCAACCTGCTAGCCAGATGCCTCAATTCCCGTGGGAACGAAATCTCGAAGACAAACGGGCCGCCATCGCGGGCACCTCACGTCCGCCGCCTTCGCTTCCGATTGCCGCCAATGTCACGCGACACTCCTCTCCCCGGGCCCGAAGGCGCATCACGAATAGGGAGCCGATCGCGGGCAAGTCAAACTTTCCCGCCTTACCATAGGTCCAAGTCATAGCCACGTGACTCTCCCCTCCACGGCCTCAATCACACCCTCAAATTAAATAAATACTGCGACTTTGCTTCCACATGACAGAATGAGAGAACAGACAGAAAAATCGACAGAGAACCGACAGAGAGAATCAACAGAACTTCTTAAACTACACTGCTCAGAACTTCTTAAACAGACTGACCAACAAAACTCAACAGAGTCGGCTGTTCTTGCTTCGCCTATCAAGGCGATTAGTACGGCCAAATCAAGCCTGCCTCAAATTCGTGCCACTCGTGGGCCGCAGCCGTCACCTGGCCGAATTAACGGCAAACTCCACCACCAGCTCCGGTCATCTGAGTCCGCGCCCATGCCAATTCGCACCACCGAACTGCCTGGAGCCAACCTCAGTCCGGACATCGACACACTCAGCCGAGTGATTTGGGTTGGTGCCTTCCTTGCTTCAAAAACTGTAAGTAAGCTAAACCTAAGTGTACTTCAAGAAAGAAGAGCAGTCAGTAAAACTTTATAAACTTGTAAAGGTCCTCTGGCTTACCATTAACCAAAACCAGTTGTATTTCTGAAGTTTTTATGCAATTAAATTTATATTCATTCTCATTGCATATCTTATCATTCCCCTAAAGACAAACAATCCCCTGAAACCCGTTCTGATCCCGTATGTAGTCGCACTCGCAGCACGGTACCTCCCACGTGCTGCATCTGCTACAATTTCCCTCGTTGGATTTCATACTTTGTAATTTTATTTGTTATTGGTCTGTAACAATTATATTTCAAATGTATTTATTAATTATATTAAGCTCGCCCTTGCATTTTATATTTTGTAATTTCATTTGCTACCGATATCTGTATTAAAACCCCCTTGCATTTCATATTTTGTAATTTAACTTGATGGTTATTATAATTTTAAATGAAACTATTATTTATATTAACCCCCTTTTTGCCTAATTTTGTATTTACTTGGTATTTTATTTTTATTTTATTTTGTTTGTATGTGTTGACTGATGATGACGGCAAAGCCGTCGGAAGTCTTCTTCGTCGTGCTTCTTTTATTTCTTCATTTAATTACGTCAACAACACCCCACGCATCAGAACTCCAACAATGCGTTAGTAATAGTCGAGTCCACGATTTGCTCTGATCACCAAGTTTAATTCTCAAATATGTAAAATACACATTTCTGAGAAAGTCTGTAATGTTTCGCTGGAGTTTTTAATCACAAATTCCCCACAAATAGAATAAAAACTATCAGGACTGTTGTTATAACCATGACCATCCATGACTGAACACTAACTACAAAAATAGTGTCTTATCTTGATAGCAGCTATGCAAACACAAGCGCCTCCAATGAAACAAATACGGCACTGCTTGTCAAATATTTTATCAGAGTATATTACCCTCTTTGTCGTCCTAATACTTTCACATTCTTACTTTCTGCATCTCGTACATATCTAGATACTCGAAGCTGTATTTGCCTAACTATAAAGAGAAAATGAAAAAATTTAAAAAATGGTGGGTGATTCGGAATTTTTAATATTATTTTCGGAATAAGCACACTTAAAATGATAAGAATTAGGTGAACGCATACAAAACGTTTTTTGGTCGTTGTCCTGTGTACTTTTATGCACTTGTTATAAAGAAAAGTTGTTGAGACTTTTGCATTATTTCATAGGAGGGATTGACCGCTTCCATTTGCACTCACCCGCTGACGAAGGCTCGTGACTTCAGCTCATCGAAGGTTTTCCGCGTGGCCCTCACCAGCGACTCCAAGTTCTTATTGTTGAAGAAGCAGAAGAGCTCCATGCAGTCGAAATGCACTGTTTCTAGCTCAAACGGCGCGAAGGGCTCCATGTCCTTGAAGGCTGTATATAGTATCCTGATATTTGTAACATGATAAGTGGTACATACGGATACTACAGATATGGTGATTTTTTTTATTCAATATTCATTATAGTTTTAATAATATAGGGGATGTGGCACCAACTGTGGCGCACTTCCTATGACCCTTCCAGACATGTGTCAATGGATTGCTGTAGTTACGTCTCTAACCCTCATTGCCATCCCCCTCGGTCTCACCTCTCCTCGTAATAGACTCAACAAAGCCAAGGCCACTCTCCTCAAAAGCAGGGGCTAATAAAAGGAAATATCATTCGTTTAACTTCAAATCACATATCAGAAGTATAGTTTTATTCTCGTCTTACTATCAAAACATTAACAAATGATACCTCATTGTAATCCTCATTTTACCATCTTATCAATTGCTGCTGAAAAATTAATACGTCTAAATAAATCAAAGTTGATTAAATTGATCAAAAATAAAAATATTACAAACCATCTCTGCATATTACTTGCCCCATGATTATGCGTTTTTGGGAGAAACTGTATTTTGATGTCCTGAACTGTTTAGAATTTACGCGATACTTGGTTCATTGTTGGGGGACACCGAATAGAGTTGTGGCCTTGAACACATGAAGGGGTTGGGAGAAGATAGTGCTAACCCTTATTTCATAAATCCAAATGGAAACCAAATGTCACAAACGAAATAGGATTTGGAGTTCAAACACACTTTTAATTTTAATTTTCGTTCTTCTAAGTTAGTAAATGACCGAGAAAAATAAGTTTTTTCACATTTCCCCCAGAAAGACATTTACTCAGAATTTACTTGCTGTTTGCCTAGAAAATCTCTGAGAATATTTTGACGAGTTTAAAAATTGAATGCAAATGTTGTCTTGTCTATAAAATTAACCCAGAAATAAGAAAGAAGTCGAATTGAGTAAATTGGATGATTTTTATTTCTAAGTGAATTTTTCTTTCTGAACAAATATACTAATACCTTTTGTAAATGATAAACAATTTACATGTTTTTGTAGTGTTTATACCCTTGTGCAATGCAAATTTTTGCATAGAAAGTATTTCTTCAAATTAACTTTTGAGTGCTTATTGAAGCTCAGGTATTGGGAATATCCAAGGAGTTTATTAGACACAATGTGCTTAAATTTAAGCATGTATATAAATAAGAGATTGTTTTCGAAGTTTCGACGTTTCCTCCCTGGACATGTTCATGTTCATCTGTTGTTGACATTGTGTGTGTGTGTTATTAATCTCTGTAATGCCTCCAATGTAGTTCTGATAAATCTTTGTTTTGAATATGAGTAAATAATGTAAGATTACAAGAGTATTTTTTGTAATTTAAAAACGTCTTATCCATTATCCGAGCATATTCTGTATTAAAGCTACGCCTTTGCTCAACAAAAAAGCATTTAACACCAGTGGTCGCGTAGATTACTATTATAATCCAGTCGTATTTATACGCTCTTTAAGCGAGAGTTAACAAACTTTAGGCATGAACTTTTCAGTACCTTTCGTAGAAGGCATCTGCTATTGAATTACAGCGAAATATGACCAAAGTGATAACTGATAAACGAGCTATAAACACGGGAAACAGCTTGGATTACAATAGTAATCCATGTGACCAATCGCGTTTCAGTTTCTGACGTACACGATCATCAATATCGCTGCAATCAATGCTGCGAATGTTTATGCAAAGAACAACAGTGAAAAAAGCTTGTCTAGGAGGATTTCCCATTTGAAGATAGGAGTGAAAAGGACTACCGAGAGAAAAACTGTGCCGACGGCAGTAATAACACGCTGGATATTTCTGCTGGCAATCCTCGAAGGGACCGAGGGGTCCGCGGAATCATCAAAGGCCAACGTTGAACGTTTTTATCTCTGTGGACTCAAACGAAACAAGAGTACGCGACAGTACTACGTAGATTGTGTCCGGTGGGTGAGGCCAGAACACATAAAGAAAATGTGTGAGATGTTCATCTTCACACATATTGTTTCTATTGAATCAAATTCAGAATACAGGCTCCAAATGTTTAAACAATTGTGTCAAACTGCTTTATTTAATAATTTGAAGTATATCAAGTTCACAAAACATATAGAGCACAAGACTTTTCAAAAACAAACATCTACTCGAATATATATGAGTATATTTATTTAAAGACGTAATATATGCAATTTTGTGTAGCAGTTCATAGAATTTTGAATTTTTCAACGTTCTAATAAATTTAATAGTATTTTGTAGCGGGTCACTGTTTTAGATATCATTTCTAGTCTATATTTGAAATAAAAGATTAGTCTTTTTTAGCAAAATGTTGATACACTTTTTAATGGATTACAATTATAGTCCATGCGACCACTCACGTTCCAATTTTGAGCGCGACTACTTAAGGGGTTAATCGATAATCGACTCCTGAGAATGAAGATCTCGGCAATTAAAAGCAAATGTACAGAAAAAATCCAGCTTTCTCTTCACTGTGAACTTACCCGCGTTTGGAGAAATTGGGTTCATCTTGGAGTCGTCAGTAGTCTTAAGGAGGACGCTGCGGTCAAGCCACTCAAACTTCACTGGGTCGTCATCGGAGATGTCCATAATCGGGATGCGCTCCAGGAGTTTGGTGATTAGTTCCAAGGTGGCGCGCTCCGCCGAGAAGGAACGGGTCTCTAGTTCATGTGCGGTCTGTGACATGGAAGCACGGATATATTCAATTAGGAATATTGCCTACAGAAATAACAAAATGCTTCAGTAACTAAGTATTCGTTTATTTTACTTTGTATACTACTTATGTAGACCAAAGAAAGTATTGGACAGCTGCAGAAAAAGACAGCGATTTTTCGACAAAAAGCAACAAAAAACAATTCGTTTTGTGGTTGGGTTCATTTCTTCAAACAGGTTGTGTAGTCAGAATCCACGGTTTGTGGATCGTTGCTACCGAAAAATTGGTCTTCGGCGAAGCGTCTGTCTGGCCCAATAGCGAAGCTTGTAGTTTTTTCATAATTGAATATACTCAAGGTTGAGCAAAATACTTTAAATATAGTATTTAAATACTTCGCCAAAGTACTTTATAAATAAGTATTTAAATACATACTGTAAAGAATATTGCGTCACCGGCCGGCACCATCACGAACTACCTGTACGCGCGGGTTGCGTCATCTGCCGGTGGATTATTCCAGAACGTTCGCGGGGTCCAGGAAGTTCTCGAATGCAATCGCCGAGTATAAATACGCGGCGGCCGGCGACCGCGAGTCAGTCTATAAGTCCGCAGTGGAAGCTGGACTGTGTTGTGTGTGCATCGCGATGGATAGCAGTGCAGTGATTGTGCTCAGTGACGTGAACCGGTCAGTGCATCGTACTGTGGTCAGTGCAGTGGACTGTGACCAGTATATCGAACTGTGATCAATGCAGTGAACTGTGGCCAGTGCTTAGGACTGTGCGAGTGTGTAAGAGAAGTGAACAGTATAAATAAATAATCAAGAGAAGTGTAGTGTAAATAAATCAACAAAAAAGTGTAGTGTAAATAAATAATCAAGTGTTTTCAGTGATTGTGTTAAGAAACAAAAATAAACGTTTTTGTTAAAATAATACCGGAATTTTAATTCACCAGGTAAATCGTAACAATACTCAAAATACATTAGGTGTTGAATTGCTAAAAAATAGGTATTTAACATACTTCAAGTACAATAATTTTGAATCACAATACAAAATTATGTAATTCTACTTTCTAGAAGCGGAAGACGCTGGAAGGGCTATTTTTGCAGACAGTGGTGTTCGTCAGAAACAGATAACTTACTAATCATTGCAAAGATCGAAAAGACGAAAGCAATTTACTTTTCTCTGGGACGGCCTTCGGCGAAGAAGTCAAAGTATCCTGCACGGTGTCAAATTCTCTGCGGTATTCCTACTGTAGCGTCATAGACTTGATTCCCTGCTCCTGAGTTGCAAGGTCGGGGATGAGGGAGCCAATTATAGGCTCCCGAACAAAGGCCACCCCTCACAGAAATCCCAGAGGGTAGGGGGCTGGTTCGTAGACGCCGGGCACAAAATGCGGCGTCGGTGGCACTCGCTTCAAGACGAGTGCGTGGGGGCAGATGACGTAGGAGGTCATGTGACTCGGCTTGCAGTCGTGCGTCGCAGAACCCCTCGGGGGGAAACGATTCTGGTTTCCTTGCGGCAAACACCGCAAAACTTGTCCGGCCAAGTCTGGCGCGGAAGTGCTGAAGGCACGAGTAGGTGTTCGAGGTTCGGACACGGTGAAGTATGCCTTATACTTCAGGGCAGATGGTCTGCCGAGGCACATGAGGTGCCCAGTTGCGAATCGGCCGAGTTGGCTACTCGCAGGCCCGGCTACAATGCGCGTGTTGGGAGAGGGGGGCTGTGGCAGGTAGCCCCGACAAACGCCTCAGAGTGAGGTTTTAGTTACTGTAAATCATTTATTGTAAAAATATTAAAAAAATGCCGAAAATGCAAGTGATAAAAATTGGCAAAAGGGGCATTGTTTGAACTCGGAATAAACGCATTTTTGTTGTCTGATAATTGTCCAACATGATTTAGATATATCATTCAAATGAGAATTTATATTCAACAACTGAAGTAGACTTTTACTATCTGTTTCAGTGGGGTTCAGTTATTAGCAGAATCAAATAAAAAGAAACTATCCTCGCTATCTTCGTTTGTATTTAAAGGGTTTCTCTTTTAAATACACATATTTTATGTCTTTAAATAATCTCTAAAATACATGTCCAAAAAACTAAAAAAATACAGTTTTTCAAATACAAAATGTATTTAAAATACGTATTTCAATTACATGTATTTAAGTATCGCCCAACCCTGAATATACTGAATACTTACCTGCCGTACGAACTCTGTGTTCAGATCCAGCAACTGTGCACCAGTGACAGGCTCTTTCGGAAATTGTAGCAGCAGCGTGTTTGCAATTTGATAGAAGGTCTCTTCTATTCGCGCTTCCTTCATATCCTTCACCTGAGGCAAACAGAAACGTCTTTCTGAATGACGATAATAACTAACATATTGAATATGTGTCTGCGATTTTAAATTGTCCCCGTTCACTGTCGAGGTTAGCATCTGATGAACTGTGTAATATAGTTACAACGAAAACACCAAAATTGTTGTTTCATTATCATATAAAATATCATTAAAATAAAAAATACTTGTTTGTTGTGAATAATATGCTCCAAAACAAGTACATATCATTATTCTTCATTTTCATTACTTTTTGATTGTGTCCTTATATTGTATAATGTACGAATCTTCATAAATATGTTTTCATTTGTGTTATTTTACTATTATTTCTTATTCGCTTAACTGCGATAAATGTTGAACACTAATTACTTTCCAAATGATTATTTTTATCTCCAAAAACATATAAGGTTCCTAAAAAATTGATATTCCTACAAGATTTCAGTTCTAAGTCATTTTTATCTTACTTATAGATCAATCTAATAATTCAATACAATGTCTCTACAATATAAGCTAATTCTTATGTCGGTTTACATTTGCTGTCAACTCGTAATTTGTGTGTTTCGTTTATAAATTGAACCTGCGTCACCTACCTCTTGGAGAAAGATTTCCAGTTCGTGCAACATTTTGTCCATGTTTTCGCAAAAGGTTGGCACCTGCACCGAGGTCCACGTGAGGTCGCACAAAGCAGGCAAGAAGGCCTGGTCGAGATGCAATAGTGACGGCCGCATCAAAGGCACAAACAGCAGCGGGATGTTCATCCTGCGCCAGGAGCATAACTTATTAACGAAGTGTCAGCTCCGAGATAGATTTTCACCCAACTCTGGCTTCAATTCCTATTTGCAAGATAAAAGTTCTAGAAACAAGATAATCCAATCTTAATGATTCTGACCTTAGGAAAACTCTACATAAATTTCATGTTCATCATTGAATTAAAGCAATGAAAAGCATAAAACTTGAAGTACATACAAAAAGATAATAAATATGGGATGCAGGATGCAGTATGATGTGAATGCTGTCTCTTTTATATTTGTCGTATGTAATTTAGTGACAGAGCGTTTAAAATGGCTTCCACACTTATTATTATTATTATTATTATTATTATTATTATTATTATTATTATTATTATTAGCAGCAGCAGCAGCGTATTGGCTATTTCTGAACATGCTACACCTGCTCTTCCGAGGCCTAGTCATATTCTACCCCGGAGAGAGATTAACGTGTGTCATTATGGGGATCAGCTTTTCTGCTTGGTTAGACAAGGTTGTTAAGCCTTTGAATACCAATTATGAGGTGATAGGACGATGACGAGAGCGGATCGTTGACTTTTTTTAACCATCCCAGACGTCACCTCTATGATCGAGGGAAAAACCACGATCAGGATGTAGCATGGCTGACACGGAGGTCGAACCCCGGACCTCCCGACTGTGAAGTCAGCGCGCTACCCCCTGAACAACTTCGTTCGGTTTATTATTATTATTATTATTATTATTATTATTATTTACGAAAGTCTCTCGCCTAGCGAGGTGCCATACAGCCGACACCGGGACCTTTGGAGAAACAAGGCGCCCACTTCGCTTGCAAACTCGGGCGGTCGGGATTTGACGGGGAAGTCAGATGCAGTTATATCAATAAAAACTTCCTCACGATGCGTTCAGTACTCAGGAGAGAAGCCTTTTGCATTGTTTGAATGTGCCAGCTGTTAAGGATAAGCTGACGACGAGTTCTTCAGAGACTAGTCTATTTGCAGAGATGACCACAGGAACTAACTCAACAGATGTTCACCGTCATATGTTGCTCAGTTCAATAGCCAAGGCCTGATATTTTCGCTTCTTTTCGGAAATGGAGGCTGCTATATTTCAGTCTAAAGCGTCTATGTTGACTATAATCTCTTTCCGTGAACACTTGTCGACCCATATTAGTTCTGTTGGCTTCGACCCTGCGATCAGCGGTGGCTTCAACATTCCACAAGAGCTTCCACAGTTTCGCCTCCAGAACTAAATCAGGTTTGAACTTGTAGTATGGGACTCCTTCTCTACCATCATTAAATTTTGCAGCCGGGGCGTGTTGGACAACCGCAGGAACGTCGTTGTACCGACTCAGGTATTCTGTTTGTGCCAATGCAGAACACTCGCCCATTATGTGTTGGAGGGATTCGCCGGGTTGATTGCACAGGCGACAGCTGTCCTCTACACTCGTATCCCCAATCACTTACCTTTGGTTATAGCGAATGGAGGTTACTTCGTCCTGAATAGAAATGACGAAGCCCTCTGTTTCAGCAGAGAAGGCCAGATTTTGTTGGCCATAAGACTGACGATCCCATGCTCACAGCGTTCCCTTTGAGCATGGCAGGATACTTTCCGTGCAAACGCTTCGGAGTCTACACACTCAGTCTATGTTCTTTGGTAATAGTCTCTCAGAGCACACTTAAATCAGATTCAATGGGGTAAAATTCTTGTCCGTGGCACAAATTGATTCATGCACAACCGTCGTTTTCTGAAGGAAACATTTGCGAAGCTTATTGATTTGCTTCGCGCACAAGGACTCAAAATCCAGAAGATCTCTTATCTCCTTCATTCTGAGGTAAGTATAGTTTTGCCATTGAACAGATACGTTGGTGCGTTTGCATAATCTACACATGCGAAGTCTTTAATCGTTGCATGATCTACTCATCTAGATTGCTTCACACCAAATACTTGCAGGTCTCATCTGCAAGCATTTCTTTTATAAGCTGTTCATTTTCTAGCTCGAATCTATGATCTTAAATTTTTCCTCTCACTATTTTAATTATCCGACATTTGTCCTTTCCATTCATTGTCAATTCCATACATACATCCCTTGAGAACGTTACAACAAATCGCAGGAGTTGTTCTAGTTGCATATTTGTTGCAGCATACAACTTAAAATTATCCATGTACGAAAGATGGTTCAATCGATATGCTTCTTGTGTCCCATTCTTGATGACATAGCCATATCCAGTAGAATTCAGCATATTGGATAGCGGGCTCATTACCAAGACAAATCATAGCGAGCTTGAGTCACCTTGCAATATTCTGAATAGCAATGTCATCCGTTTCAATAGTTTCCTTTGGAGTATTCAGAGTCATTCTTGTGCACCACGTTGACATAACATGAGACAGAAAGTTGACGATTTTTGTGTGATGTTGCATATTTGCAGTAACCAGATGTGTGGTACCGAATCAAACGCCTTCTTATAATAAATGTAAGCCATACATATATTTCGATGGTTCGCATATGCTTGGCCCCGCACAACTGTGTCAATTATTAAATGTTCTTTACAGCCCTTTGATACTCTGCTGCAGCCTTTTTGCTGAAGGGCAATTATGTTATTTTTTCGCAATGACTGCAAAGTTTCGTAGCAAAACATGATGTTATAATTTTGTATAGCGTAAGCAGACAGTTTATTGGTCGATATTTTTTCGGGTCCTCTGTATTCACCATGTCTTTAGTGTGTGTCATACTGTGAGTGAGAAAACCAGGTATTTTTTTATTATTATTATTATTATTATTATTATTATTATTAATTATCTTCCCTGAATTGAGCTTGGTGTGCGCATGGCCCGAGAGGTAGCGTGAGTGTCCGCGGGTCGCATGGTGTTACTGTTTTGGGACTTGACATGGGTTTGTGCATACGAAAGGATGGAAAACATTTTGTTCTGGCTAGGAAAGTTTGTGGCCATATTTCGATCAATTCAGAATAATTGAGGGCCCTATGCGTAACTGCAGCATAGAGAACAGAATGTCTGCCACAAATTCTTTGAGTGTGGTTTGCTGAGGCAAGAGGGGAGAATCATTAAGAATGAAATAAATATAAGTATATGGAAAGTGGCCATCATCAAAGGAAAACACAGTATATAAAATGTATAAAAGACAATTTATAAATTTTATTACAGACTTATCTTTGAGAGACTGCAAGATTTCAGATCCAAAATATGTAAATGTTTATTTGTATTTTTATTTAATACTTTTTAAAGAATTCCTTTGGTAAAATAGTAAAGTTAAAACACAAGTATGTAATACTGTTTACGTATAACTGTAAGTTATATGGTACACAGTATGTGTATGTGGGAGCATGTACAAATTATATTGATCATTAGTAATAAATATTGGGAAAGTCATATAACGTACTATAATGTTCGTGATATTTTAATTTCTGAAGATATTGAATCACCATCTTTGATTTTTCATTGAAACTACAGAATATAATTTTCATCTGCTGCAATAGATTATAAAAGGGGAATAAAATGGTATACGAAGATATGAAAATGAGAATTACTGAAACCACAAAAAGGCAGGACAGCAAAAATAAATATTACAGGAGTCGATACGCGCGGCACATTACACGTGTACACTAACACAGGCCTGCTCAAGCAGAGCGCGGAGCCGTGTTGATTACCGAGAGACCGGAGCCCGAGCGTTGCGCGGCTTGCGATAACTTCTGTCACGTGTCCCGATAACTCCAGTCGCAGAAACATGGAAGTGGACGCGAGCACTTCGCAAACCAAAGCGTCCTCACCACCAGTTTTCAATGCAGCATGGGAAGAAAACTATCTTTTCGCAGATGGTGGCACCCATGCCCGATTTTTAGTTTGCAAAAACGTGCTTAATCATATGAAGTTAAATTTACATTGTTCGGACAATTATACTGCTGAATATGACAAGTACTCTAAAGAAGAACAAAGGAAGTTTGCAGTACCATGAGAAACAACCCATTTCAAGAAGTACGTTTCGGATATATTTTGATGTTTTTATATTGTTGTAGCAGTAAAATAACACAATATAAAAAGGTTTATTTCATTTATTTGAAAACTGTCTCTTTGGGAAAGAAGAATCTATCATTCTTCTCAAAATTAGCGTCAGTGTGGAACATTGACACTTGGAATTTGGAGAATGTGAATATGTATTCAGAAGATTGCGTTCGGAATTTGAAATCTGATTTAAGGATTCGTTTGATTTACAATTAGAATTTAATATACTAGCGTACCCGTGCGAGAACTCTCGCACGTTAAAGTCCACCCTCCTCTCTATCCTTACATTTACATATTAAGACGGAAAGTGTTAATAAAAGTAGTTATTTGTTTAAAAATGTATAAAGGTAACTTCCAATATATCTATAGAATATCAAATAAAAATAACAAACAATAAAATTGATGTTTGAAACAAATATTGAATAAACGATTATTTAGTTATTGACAGATTTTCTTTGAACAATTCACAGCAATTTCTTAAAAGCATTTGAAGTAATTGGACAAACTTGCTAGACAGTTAGATTTTTGCTTTTCTTGACAGTCGTAAGAATGTTTGAAGAGATTTTACTCTTGAGAAATATACTTAAAGTTGTTCATGCGAAAATATAGGATCGGGCAAGCATTACCCTACTCTTTGGAGTATAATTTAACGTTAATACCGAACTCAAAGGTACACCTGCGCAATTTATTTGCCTAGTATATCAAGTAATTAGTTTAATTCCACATACATTTCTCTGAACACAAGATCTAGTATCGAGAGGCACCGGGGCTGTTCTATACGTTACGATGCGAGGAACATATATTTGAAGCCACTGGCCTCAATATTCCACATTTTGAGGCGCTAGAACTCTTTGTTTATGAGTTATTTAAGTAAATAGATTTTAACAATGCTGTTTGATTATTGCGGATTGCATTTGACGTGAATATTTAGATTGTTTTCAACAATTCCTTCATATTTTAAAGTCAAAGTGCAATTCTTCGCGTCCCCGTGAAGTTCTTTTTCTTTAAAAACTTGATTTATTGCATTGGTTGCATGTAAGTGCCGAAACTCATCAGTACTACTGAAATAATATGAGGGAAAATTATATAATATAAACAATAAAACATAAGGTTAAGTAGCAGCATGTAGATTATCGTATGATGTGCCAAGTATATTTCCATTTTTGTTGTCTAAGAAAGATGTGATATAAATTCCATTTAACATTAATGAAACTATGCAATCTAATTTCAGCAATGTTTTGAATGTTTGCTTAGAACACTTCAAAATATTCTCATCTGCTTGCTCTTACTGTTTGTAGTTGTGGGGAGACAACGTATCTCGATTTCCTCAAAACTTTATGTGCATGAAGTAGAGAAAGTATATCACTGTAACATTGTGTTCAGTATTAATAAATTTAAAAAAATTTTGGTTATTTTAACCAATTTAAAAAAAAAATTTCTTGTAAATGCTCCAACTTATCCAAGATAGGCCTATAAATTAACTTGTTGAAAACTACTAATCAGTCGAGAGAAAGTATTATTTCCCAGCTTTTTCAATGCAATATCATGAGTGAGCACGTTGACTTGAAAATTTGACCGAATCCTGGTGATAGCTGGCGTAGATAAAAACGTAATAAAGCTGGCCGACACACTATAACAGAAAAAACAAAATAAAAAACAACAACAACCTCATAATTTTAGGCTATTATAGGCTAATTAAATGCCGTATTCCCAAATTTTAGGTCTATAAAAATATTGCTTAATTTGACGAGCACCTAATTCAAGGGCTATATTAAATAATAATATTACGTATAATATGTTAAAATATAACTATGTTCTGCTGTCAAGTTTAAAAATTATTAGGCTCTGAATGCCGTGAGGATGTGCATACTTATTCCACTTTGTATTGTGGCAACATCTTTTGATGAAGTTGACAAGCACTTAAAAAGACTATATCAAAAAATAGTATATAATAATACGTATCATATGTTAAAAGGAAACTGTATTCCGCCATCTGTTTAAAGTTATTAAGCTCTGATTGGTGTGAGGAAGTACGTACTTGATTGGATTGGATTGTTGCAAATATTATTGCTAATGTTGTATATAGTTAAAATAAACTGTGTTCTCCGTCTGTTTTAAAATATTAGGTTCAATGCCGGAGGTGTGCGTACTTATCGGTTGGTTGTTTTTAACATTTTTCTAAGTTCTGCCGTCAGTTTAAAAATTGCTCTGAATGTCGCCAGGATGTGCGTACTTAATCGGGTGGATTGTATTTTTGCAACAATGTTTTGCTAAAGTTAACAAGAATTGGGGTTTATTAACAAATAATATATAAAAATGAATATACGTACTTGAACAGTTGGGTTGTATTTTTGCAACATTTTTGCGAAAGTTGATGAGCACTTAATTCAAGGTATGTATATAAAAATAATATATAATCATATGCATAATATGTTGAATGGAAACTTATTCTGCTCGCTAGTTACTACGATTTTAATGGCGTATCGTAGAGCCCCTACTTGCGCGGTTGGGTTGTATATTTGAGACAACTTTAGCTGAAGTTGACGAGCACTTACTTCAAGGATATATAGCGACAAAGTGTGTACCAGAAAAAAGATGAATATTATTTTCAACAGTGAGATATATTTTTAAATAATTGATAACTGTATTTAGTAATTTGTATGCAAATTTACAAAACTAAAAAAAAAAAAAATGAAATAGGCTGAAACATTAATTTAATTTTGTTTGGTATATTTTACAAATCTGACAACTTTCTTTCATTTATGATTTACAACCTGTTAGTGAATGCTCCAAACAAATAACCTTTTTGCATATTTGGCACTAATATTTTGTTAAGTCGCGTAAAGTACTGAACGAAAGCCGTTGCACGAGTGCACGCAGATGGTCTCTTGGAGACTTAACGCACGAGCAGGTGGTGTCTGAGGTGCAACGTTTTGGGATGTGTCTCCGCTAGAAAGAATAACAATATTCACTTTCTCAAAAGCAGTGCGACTCATATCTGTGGAAGGAAAAGGTTCCTGGAAGCAGTGGCCACGGGCGGCCAAACTGCAATCACCATATTAAAGGCTTCCCGGGTCTCTCAGACCACCTGCGTGCGCTGCCGAGTTAAACTCCCCTGATTCAAGTTTTTATCTTTCCAATATTTCACCTGACTTGTGCTCATCTAAACACACGTTATGAACTTCTAACATTACTACTAATTTTTTTCTATAAAACAAATCAAACATAGTTGTACAACACCCGATAGCATACTTTTAATCAACTTAAGAATTTTTGCAAAAAGTTATCTGCATATTCTCACAACTCTGTTGGGCCTGTAGGTCGCGCAGAGAAAATAGTTATTTAGGTTACGAGTGGTAAAAGTGACATTATTTTGCGAGGAGGAAAGTTTGCGACATGAGGCTGATACGCCGAGAGGCGCAACTCTACGAGCAAAATGAAATAACTTTTATCACATGTGTCATACAATATTTTTTACACAGCCTTACTGACTTTCATTTTATTTTAATTCAAGCATAAAAATCAGTGTTACTTTAAGGTCAGTGGTGGCTGATGTGAACAGACGAAAGTATTTTTTCTTTCTTGTAATCTTAAAATAGGAAGTTGTAATATTAAGACAATGAATGGAAAGTTAAAAATGATCAATAAAAGGTTTTCAAATCCCGTAAAAGCAAAGAAAAATAACGTAAAAAGATGTGATCAAAACTAGTTCGGATGAACAACTCAAGCTGTTGGATAAGTTACTGGTATAATCGAGGCTTCTTCTATTTGTCCAATGGAACTCAGCTTTCAAACTTTTGGTTTGGACAGGGATCTGTCATTAAACCGACTGGAGATCCGTTCTTAAACCGAGCTGAAATGCATCACAGAAACCTTATATTTCAAACTCACAAAGACTTACATTAATTTTTAGTAAAGAAATCGAATAGGTCCTCAGGAATTCTGTGGAAAACAATTGTTGCATCTCATTAATATTATTTGAAGCAAGAACATTAAAATGACAAAATAGTTAAATAGCGAAAAATGCATTAAAAATGACCGAAAAGTAAAAAAAATGACTTATTAGTCGAAATCGACGAAAAATTTAAAAAAAGACATAAAAATGGGTCATATCCTGAATAAAAATAATTTTTATACTAAACGATATTTTTAAGCGAAAATAAAAAAAATCATTAAAATCCGCCCCTAACTATAAGTAACCACTTTTAATGCTAAAATTTTTTAAAAAATGTTTCCTATCTATGAGAGTGGAAAGACGTGCTGGCACCTGAACTGGTCGTTTCGGCGCACGAGGTCCGCACGTTTTCCACCAGCTGCAGCAGCTTCTCCTTACAGAAGCACAGCATGAGGGCCTCGTCCGGCGCCCCAGCCCCAGGCGCTGCAGGGCCTCCGTCTCCAGCAGGTCTCCGTCACGTACGGCTTCAGGTTCATCTTCATCCTGCACACAAGGCCAAGCCCAAAGCGTGGTTTCGCCCTTCAACACGAGGAGATTTCCCGAACATTACTCTACGAACTGCGTGCGATCTTTCCTTCCTCTTCGTTGTCCTTTCCTATACCCTTACACTTACATTCATTACACTATTATACTTGTCGGAAAACCAGAGCTTGTCCAGGAAGGGGCGGGGCCCAGCTGATCGGAGGTATCTGATTGTGGAAAACCCCGGTAGCCGACGTGTAGGTCGGCGCCGGATATCACCATTCAGCTGAGGAGGATCACCGCCAGCGCCTGATGAACACATATGCACTACACTTTTCGAATTAATGACCTTAGTTGACGCGCTCGGCATCACTAATCAATTTAAAGCTCCTGCAAGCTGACTTCCACACTTTCTATCGCGTAATGGTTCCTCCATGTCGCCGTGTCACCGCCCAGAACCTATTAAATATTGTTTTGTACACATTCACGTCTTTGGCCGTTGCAAGGATCTCCTGCAATAGCTCAAAGGCAACTACACTGCCGTTCAGAAATCGTCAATCGGGATGTCCTAGAGTTGGAGTTCGACGGTGGCGGATTTTCGACACTGGAGAGAACTCGATTTCAGCCATTAAAGGGGAATTCTAGATGTCGGTTGTTCAATTCAGCAATTTTTTCCGGGGGTTTCTTCGATTAATACCAGTCGAATGTCGGAGCAGTACTCTAACAAAAAGGGGTCATGGACTCATGCCCTTTCTTGTATCCCCCTCACCTCTTATACACATACACTTACATGCAATCTATCAGCAGCCTCACTATCTCACACCGCCAGTCGGGAGCCCAGAACGTGTCCACTTTGGGACAGGTCCTCGCGGGCCTGATACTGGATGAAGAAATCTAACAGGCCGCCATGTACGTTGGCGCCGAATCTTACGTTACCGCGTGAAAGAACACCGACACCCCACGTGCACAACATACAATGGAGAATGACCATAACAGTTGATGTGCCCGAAACAATTGCACACTCACATACAGCGTTGTACACTGCACATCGCCCCACCGACCACCCAAAAATGAAAAGAAATAGGTTATTGACACCATTTGTTATTTAAGAATTTTAACTTCTATTTGCATTGTTGGTTTACCAGTTTTCCTCTATAAAATTAAGAATTATGTCGAATTTTCTCTTCATAACTCCTTCTAAGTACAACTATGAAAATGCAACTTGATTTTTCACCGTTTTAGGCGGGTTTGACTTTGAATTTCTAGAGGTAACCATTGCTTCAGTGCGAATGTATACCCTCACCCTATATATGTATACCCCCCGCATTTCCCCAAGCTATCGTGCAAGAAATTTGCGTGGGTAGCATGCGACTTAAGGGAAGCATCTTGTTTCATGCGAGTCACCGACCTGCGCTGAGCGTTCTGGATGAGCAGTGGCTGCGCGAGCGCCGTCCGCAGTTGCTTCACGCACTTGGTCCACGCGCTATGGTAAACCTTCTCGCAGTGCACGAACACTTGAGCCAGGACGTTGTACAGCTTTTTGGTACGGCGAGCCTTGTCGGCGTGGATCACGGCCTTTTTCTGGGGAAATGACATACAACGAATATTGACATCGTTCGAAACAAATGTCTTACACTTGGTCTGATCAGAACATAGGTAAAATGTATTGGGACATTTAAAAGTTCTACTTTATTATTTCGTGTTATTGGACGTGTCAATCGCTATCGTTCTTTGTCCCGTACGTGTAGTGCATATTTTATTGCGAGAGGTGGCAGTAATCTTTCCGCGCTGGATAGTGAGATCTAGTGCTGGTCTACACGTCAAAATGTGGGGTTTCCCCTCCCAGGTATCTTCCATCAGTGACGCATCGCCCCAGCCGAGGCAAGCTCTAAGTCCCCGACATGCATGTTGGAGTAGTGTGTGTGTGTGTGTGTGAGGGGAGAGGATAGAACAAGGAAGAAGAATGTAAGATTGCGCGCGGTCCGCGGCCCGTTTGTAAGTTACTACTTCACACGTGCCTGGTTTAATCGGAAACACTATACAGAACGGAAGCAGAATGTTATTGATTAGTGCAGCGCTTTGCTCGAATTCTACTCCCGACCGTGAGTGAAAACATAGCTATCCAGCTTGTGTCAAACATCCTGCTAACATCGGGACCCGAACCCTTGGACTATCCGGTCAGAGACACCACAATGAATCTGTTGATGCCCTGAGTCACCTCTGCAGGAATAAGTGGTAATTCTAATACAGAATTCGTTAAAGAAATCAGTTTCTTTCATGCTAAATGTACTGCTATAATCGAATCTTAACTCCCAAAATGTTGTAGTTAATTTATGATAATTCGAATGAATTTTTGTGTTTTTGATTTAACACTTAGGCACTGGACACCAAAAATTGGTTTCCATGCGTCATGTTTGGTGTGAGATGAACGTTTTGTTAACTGTGACAATCACGAATTATTTATCAGTATTCTGGAGTAAGAGGTAGGCCAGAAAATTAAAGAGATGCGAGAAGCAGGGAGACGAGAAGGCCTAGACAAAAAAGAAGAGTACCACGGTGACCAAAAACGAGCTACGGTCCATTGCTTAGTTCCAAGTTACAGAGTGTAGTTATAAACAAACACAATGCGAGATTCTATTAGGTACTATCGGAAAATGCATAACTTATCCTGTTATTCAACGACCTCTAACCTTGAAGACGTCCATGGGCTCCTCGATGCGGCGGTAGAAGTAGCGCACCCACATGACGCGGCCGGCGATGGGCGTCATGAGGCGCGCCAGCGGCGGCTCCTTGCGCTCGTCGTTGTAGCGGTCGCGCAGCTCCTCCAGCTCCGTCTGGTACGTGTCCATCAGCAGCGAGTACTTGTAGTCCAGGCATAGGCACTCAAGGGGTAACTTCTCGAATCTGAAGCGACCACAAACTCACATATTTAGGGTATTCAATGTTACAGAATTAACATTCCTTTTTGACTTTCTCGCTACGGAGTAGAGACAAAGTTATGTAACGCTGCGCTACCGGCAGTTATAGCCTGAAAAACAGTTATAACGGTCAAATTTGTGATCAGTTTCCTTGAAATATTTCGTTTTTGCACCAAATGTTGTAAGATTTGTAATGCGTTTTACATGAAATGATAATGAGGTATGTTGATTCGGAAAGAAATTGTGGTATTATATAAGTATTACTAAAGACGAGAAGATGCAAGGTGTTTTAGCACCGCTAATGTACTTTCTTGCTACCGCTTCAGCGGTAAGAAAACGTTATGTAATACTGCGCGAAAAAACGGCTAATTTTCGGCAGAAACACTCTTATTACATGGACCTGTTAACGAAAAGTGGATAAATCCTCTAACCAGTGGAGTAGTTATGTTTTGTGGGACCATGATACCGAAAAATTGAATGATCGCAAATCCCCCCCCCCCAAAAAAAGACTCGGGCTTATTAAATTTTGTTGTAGGATAGTGTAAAAGACGTTTAAGAGAATGGTGCAGGTCTTATGTTCATTGAAAACCCTGATTTTTCAAAATTCCAATAGTTAAAAAGTTTTCAGTGTCTTCCTACAACTAAACTATTGAAGATAGATTGTTTCCTTTAATGAAATATGTTTCTTAAAGATAGGTTTTGAAACGTGGTCTTGTACGATTTTTTTTTTTTTTTTTGAAAATTTGAGTTCTTTTCGCTAATTTTGCGTGAAAATGCAGGCGAGAAAGTACGTGCTATTTTAGCACTACTAGTTTTATAAGTCATTATTTTTCTATGAGTGGGTTGTTTACTTCACACATTGCATTTGCTCTGCACTGACTGTTGGAAAAGTTCATGTCTTCACTCAGTTTTATCGAGAGTCAATTGTGGAAGAGTATTTCTTGCTCTGATATTGTGAGGGCCTCCTGCCTGTTAGTTGGTCTTAGTCAATTGGAGGAGATGTAGAAATTGCTCAAAGCAAAAGACATGGAAGAAAAATATGTAAGAAAAATGATTTAAACTAGTGGCACAACAGCAGCATATACTTTCTCGCATTATATATTTTTTTATTTCTTTTTGAAAATTCAGAGAGATCAATTAAAACCCGACACGCGCCATTATTTATAAGCGATACTTCTTATGAGCGTAGAAAAAGTATGAAGAAATAATCTGGACCAGATTTTGAGAAAAAAATAGAAATTTCATAAAATACAGAATATCTACAAGTTTATTCAAAAAATTGTACATGACTTTGTTTAAAAAGCTTTTCTTTACAACAGAAGTAAGTAAAAAATCTCTATCTTTAAATTATAGTTTTGAAATGCTAATTATTTGCAATTTTCGAAAAACGGAGAGTTCGCCGGAAATGGGACTAAAACTATATTATTTACCATCCCTTGATACCCATGAGGAGCAAAATTGTTAAAAAATTGAAGCGTTTCTTAGAGAAGATCGTTTTAAAAATTAAAATTGTCTATATTTCTCGCAAAATAACACGAAAACTACTAATGTTTTCGATAAATTAAACATGGCCCTATTTAAAATCTGCGCTTAAGAACAGATTTCATTAAAGAAAACAATTCTATCTTCAAAAGTATAGTGGTAGAAAGACTCCAAAAAAATTGTACTTTTGTAAGTTTCAAATTGGGGATTTCAACGAACATGAGACCTCGTTTATCGTGAATGAATCATCATCATTCACGCTATCCCAAGACAATTTTTAATGAAAAAAATTGGAGACTTTTTTGAGAAAATGTTGACGCTAGTAACACTGTTGCACATTTCAAAGGTTCAGTCGAGGTCGGCGAGGGTGAGTGAACCAGCGCTGAATCAAGCCACGGCGGTCCCGCTTCGTCAATCTGCCAGGCAGGCGTCGCGTTTTCGGACGATGCCACCAGCCAATGAGGCTCAGTCATGACTACCCGTATCACAAATACATCTGAGGAATTGATTAAACATTTAAATTCTAACAAAAACTACGAACATGGTTCGTGAAATTTGAAAGCATCTTACGTGTTCCGAAGGTAATGGGGAACAAAAGTGAAGAAAAGTTTACATAAAGATTGGGAACTTCCTTTGCTACGTTAACTGAATATTATGAATTTGTCAGCGACATAACTAAAGAACATGCATTGAGATTAGGTGTAACATCTATTTCTCATTTTTATGAATGTTTGTAATATTTTCTTATGAGCTCAAATATTCTACTGTTGTATTTACCATGCTCTTGAGAATAACTGGTAGTACAATAAAAATCCATGGGGCCGAGCCATAAACATTTCAGCATAATAGGTCAATTTTGATGCGTACTCATGCATTGACACCTTATAAAATTTAAATGAATTAATAGAATTTTTCAATTAAGGTAAAAAGGTATGCTGATGTACTGGTTTTATTTTCATATGCAAATGAAATTATATACTAGCTTGTTTTTATGAATATACCACTGTTTTTGTTTCAAATGAAAAAAGTTGTTGTAGACGCGTTTATCCGAGACATGTTTACTGGACAAGGCATCCTGTTTAGACTCTAAATCACCAATTTGGCATGCCAAAGGACGGATCGCCGTCGTCGACCCACCGCTGTGACACTCCCGCGGTAGCGGATCCTGAGCCTGATCGAGACAAAGTTGTTAGGTATCACCCATGCCGCGAGGTGGCGTCCAGCATGGGGCCCGATAAAGAGCGCAATTTCCATGCACGTCGGTTGTATTAAATAATGCCCATAACCAAGCTTGATAACCGATGCTTATTTCTCATTCGCATCGGTTTAATTAACTAGTTCTCTACTTCTATCAGACAGTCAAGGAAGTATCTACAGTCGCCATAGTTACAAGCGGGACTCGCGAGACGCACCTCGCCATTAGACGCAGCTTCTCGTAGATGTTGGGGGCGGCGTCCACGGAGTCCAGCATGAACTGGCGGAGGTCTGTCTCGCCTGCGCGATGCCCTTCTTGAAGCGCTGGTAGTCCGCCTCGAAGTCTGGCCGCCGGTGGTCCAGGGGGTCATAATCGCCTTCCGTCAGCTGCATCGTGCGTGTGCAACGAAGATCGTTCAGTAGACATTAATCGTCTGGTTTCAAAATTATAACTTTTTAGATTTTCCGTTATGTAATTTTACAATAGTTATGAAATAGTTTTAATATTCAATATTAAGTATAATTTATTTTACGTCAAAAAACAAGTTAAAAACTGCGTATGCTATGGGGAAAAGTGAATTGTGTGCACATTTTCAAAAGTCATATACTACTTAAAATTGAAAAAAAGCTCCCATGTAATAAAATCTATTTTCAAGGATAAAAAAGCAATCAATTTTGGCTCTTATCCATGTTGTCCTTCGGAATAATACTTCCTGCCGCGACAACACGGAAACGATAATTTGAATAATTCCCACTGAATTCTAGAAGACGTGCACAGAAAATGAAGTTACATTTATGTCCAGAAGCAAAACAAGGGGCCATCTCAGCATTTGCTCAATGGATCAGGGAAACTGGACGAAAAACCTGATCGAGATGGGGGTCATTGACCCGGAGGCAGCAATACAATACTTGTTACAGGTTGTTTATACACATTTATACAGTTCAAATGGTAAATAATGCATTATGTATCATTGTTAAAATTAATGTTACTTTTCTTGTGATGCTCAGTATAGTCTCTAATTGTATAGAAACAGTTATGCAGCAGAAACGATTTCACTTGGGATTTAAACTTTTCTATCGAATTTAATCGTTTAATGTCATCTGGCAAAGTGTTGTAAAATAATGTACATGTATGTGAATTTTTTGTAATGATCTGTTGATACTGTCACCTGATGAATATGATTTCTACGTCGAGTGTTATAGTAATAGACTTCGGCATTTTCTGCAAATATATTCCCGCCCTTGAGCAAGTCATTTTTTACAAAAACCACTGATTCGTAAATAAAAAGACACGGTAATGGTAAAATTCCTCGATTAATGAAGAGAGGCTTACATGAATCACGTGGATGGGATTTGGTTATTATTCGTACAATTCGTTTTTGTAATCTAAAAGTCTGGAGCTATAAGATGTATTTCCCCAGAATATTATGCCATATTTCAGGCGGAAATGAACATTCGCGAAATATACACAACGAGAGTATGAAGGCTGACTGAATTTGCACAATTCTGAACGAAAAACTTAATTTTGTGTTCAATTCATTTAAATGGACGTTCCATTTAAGGTTTGACTGAATTGAGAGACCTAAAATTTTGTTGCCTTAACATCAGTCAATGGTACACTGTTCATTTTCAATGGAGCACAGAATTGTTTATATGAAATGGAAAACTGCATCAAAACCGTTTTCTTTTCGTTTACTATTAATTTGTTATTTCGGAATCAATTTGAAACATCTGATATTGTACTATTTACGGTTTCTTTATTGCAAAGGATGTTCGTATCATCCGCAAAGAGAACCGTTCTTCCGTTTTGAATCGTCGAGGGCATATCGTTTACGTAAAGTAGGAATAGAATATGGCCTAAAATCGATCCCTGAGGAACTCCACGTGCAATGGGCAAAGAGTCGGAAAGGTGCGTACGTAATGTTCCATCATTCCAGTAAGGTATTTCAACTCTCTGAGATCGTTGTTTAAGGTACGAACATAGCCAATCTAGAGCAATACCACGGATTCCATATAAAGGTAATTTTGAAAGTAAAATATGATCAATGAAGTCAAAAGCTTTTGAAAGATCTAAAAAATAATCCAATAGGTGCCTTGTTTTGATCCAATGATGAGGCGACATCTTTAAGAAAAGAAAATATAGCTGTTTCCGTTGATTTTGATTTTCTAAATCCATGTAGGCAATCTATATAAGACCCCAAATTAGGAAAGGGTACAAAATTTGGTAAATACCGAAATCAATTCCACAAAATCAATATGCATATCGCATACCGGAAGCAGTAGCAGAATTGTCAACTAAATATATCACTGGCTTTGTTTTAAAACCAAATACTTCAATTGATTTTGCTAATATATCGGTTGACATAGTTTCTTAGACTATTAGGAACGACTTGTTTCAAATAAATAATTTTATGTAACTAAAACTAAACTAGGCGTATGCCGATTTCGTATCGATTTCTAAAATAAAAGACAATCTTTAATAAATATTGAATTCTATTTGCTTTTTGGGGTGTCGAGAAATGTTTAAAAAGTTATTTATCGTATTTTAAACTTATTACTCCTTTGCGCAGGCACATGAAAACAGGAATAACTTTCGCAGGATTCTTTCTCACCTGGGTGTACCTCCCAGGTGGATTTCTATCAAATTTTGTAACATAAACCTATCGACTGTCTCGAGCATTCTCCTCGTGTCTTGCGAATCCATGTTACAACTAGCCAACCTATCGTTCCCACGGACTCTGCTGTTTGCAGGAATCCTTAGCAAGTTTAAGAGACTCTGCATTGCTCCTGACTCGTATAGCATACGAATTTGAGAGGCAGGTAGCGAGTATATAGCAAAAGTCAAGCATTGTGTAGAATATTTACAGAATATAAAAGGTAATGGAAAGACACTTTATTCTCAAGGGAGAAAAACAAAAATTCAATATTTCATTAAACAAATAAATAATAAAATGATCAAAGAAAGTAGCCTTGAGTCCTGTGTGTGACGCTATAAAAGAGTCATTAGCAATTTCTTTTGTGAAATATTCTAAAAAGTTTGAATAAAATCTGTTAAACGCCTGTATCATTTTAATAAAGTTCATGTGCTAAAGATAACATTTCTGAAATAATTCCGCTTATTTTAATCCAAGATTCTCAGTGAGTCATTGACAATTAGAAATGGTGAATTCCGTGCTAGGTTTTTTCTGCAACTTGTGAATTACCTGAAAGAAAGTGTCTAGTATATGTTGAAAATTACACAATTATACACAGGTTGTCACAGACCCTATTGCCTAGAATAAATAAATGTCTTTCACTTCGTTCGTCATTAACATCACCTGGGTGTAGAGTTCCTTGAAGCGATGGGCGTGGGCTTCAATCCCTTCGATGCAAGAGCTTTCAAGGATGGAGTACTTCAGTGCTATTTTCAGCGCGTGCGCCAGCTGCGAACGACACAAACGTCAATGGCAGACGGACACGAGGTCCGATAAAATTCACCAACATATGTTCCAAAAAACAGTCAAACGGAACACTTCTCGACTAAACAGCTTTTGGTTTCTAGATGTTAGTGGTTTGCATAGATATTCCTCCGCTATATATTCCTCTCTTCCTTTACTTGTGTTAATTAGTAAATACCTTACATATTGGAACACATTCTAATAGGAACATGGAATTTTGATAATTTGCGAGTGGGTATACGCCACAACGGTCTCTATTCATTTACAAAACATATTAGAACGTAGTATTTGAATAGTTTCGTATTTTTGATATGTCGACCTACCTTCATTATCCGAATGCGGAAGGTTTGGAACTTTCCGAAGACGTACATCTCGGAGATCTCGAATGGCTGGTCGGATGCCACGGGCGTGTTCAGCATAGCACGGCGTGCCTTCTCGAAGCACTCGCTGTACGTTTTATGAAGATTCAGGCACACCTATTAAGCACATGGCATACGCAAACTAGGTTATCAATTTCCACCTAAAAAATATATATTTCATGAGAAATACTCAATTCTATCAAAATAAATTATTTAGAAAAACATTTAATTGCAACTTATTCCGCATTTCTGTTATTAATTATGACATATTCAAACTGTCAGAAAAATTATTTGTGAGCTTTAGAGAAATTATAAAATTCAGATAAAATCACAATGACGTAGAAATATTATTTGAGGCAGATTTTACAAAAATAATACTGAGTATATGGATATTATACCCACACGTAATAATATAAAACCTATTATAAATATTTGTTTCTGGTAAAAATGATTTTGTTCATTAATATACACAGAGTAATAAGACGTATGGAAAAACAATGGTGTAATATAGATTTTTAATGCGTAATTTTACTCGTAATTTTACTTCACCGCGTAATGTTCATTACACTTCAATGATGATGGGAACTTTTCGATTTATGCATAATTATATTAGTTTCATAAAATTCAGTTGTGTATATTGTCGGTTGCAGATTTTTATACTATGCTCTACTTCAATTTTTTGTTTTAAAATCTACGTAAGTCGAAAACATTTCTAAAGCACGTACCTGTGCAAAATTTAAATACGACTGTGTACGTTACTCTAATTGTGTTCAGTAAAACGACTTTGCGGAAAATAATTCTTATACCAAACTGCCTCCAATTACCAAAGGATTGTCCCTGAACTGTTACAACAATGCCCCTAAATACTCAATCTGACTATTCATAACATATTAAAGGCCGTAATAAGAACAAATATCTTCTGTCCGCCACTACCCTCTTGGGATTATCGGCTGAAAAGTACTTCAAATAGTAAACAGAGATATGAAACTACAACCATCATCTACGATCGTCGGGAAAATATGTTGTATTTCTAGAATATTAGTCATGGCGGTAAAATAATTTAGTCGGTAAATATATTTCCTTTGTTATATAACGGGATAAAACGGAACTTACGGAAGTGAGATATGCGTGAAGAAACTTAACTGACTGAATTGAAATAATACGTGTTCAGCCCCTTGAATATTCTTCTGTTTCATCGTCAAACTGGAAACCATGATTTCCTAATTTGATGGGACTTTATTCTTGTAGGTAGCTTGTGAGATCGTACTGTTCTCTATTCAAATTGTGAAATTTTTGTATTAGAAAAGTGCAAAATGGCGTGTGCAGTTTTCGTTAACTTACGTCGATCTTGTGCAGCACATCACGCTTGCGCTGCTCCCACACGGAGCGAGTACCGTTCTCGTCCAAGTACGCTCTACATGCAGCCACCATTTGGTTTGTCACCTGAAACACCACACCATCTCATAAGCTCCTGAAGTTCATAAACTCATTGGCATACCTTCTGTTCCATTCATCGCCATTCATCACTGTGAATTTCTACTACTTTTGTTATTCAAGACCGACTAGAAAGTGACACATGCTTACACAGTATTCGGATATGGAAGTTAAACTTATCAACATCAACATGGAAATGTAAAGAAAATATTATTCGTACTAGTATTGAAAATACTTTCGGTACTATGGCCAACAGCAATGTGTTTTAATGTACTATTCAAAACTCAACGTTCAACTGTTTTATCCATGGCCACCACTTAACGACCGAAATCATTTAAATGATTTTTTGTGCTTGTTAAATTTTGGATATAAGAAATATTTTTATTAACACTAAAGCAAGCTTTCAACATTGAGCATTGTGACCACGTAGTCGACAACTTGTATTGTTCATTCATTTCTTAAAAATTCGCTAGGAGCACATTCTCCGTAACGATGCATACTCTCTTGAATTTCTTCAATTCGAAAATAGTTTTCTTTTTCTTCTCTGGATTTTCTAGGTCATTAAGTTCAAAGCTGCTGCCGTAGCTTGTTTCAAAATATTTGTTGGCGTTCAAAATTGTCAAATATGTTTTCGCTCATTGCAAATGCCGCGCAACAATGTTCTTCAACAGTCAAACAACAATTAAAAAAATAAAATAAGTACCAATCCCAAAGGGAAAATACGTGCTGTTCTTGAGATCGTCAATTAAATTTGTATAACACCTGGGCAAACTGTCATAAAATTGAAGTTTCTAATAAAATATTGTTTATCAGACACTAGAAGTAAGTTGCCATTACACAATGGGTTTTCTAGACTCGGCCTATCAGCCTCGTCTGTCTAGTTACGGAAGCATCCATTTTAGTGACTTACAATGTAAATTACGATTGTTTTGGAACGATTTTCAATATTAGACAGGATAGAAGTATTTTTCTCGTATTATCACTATGTATAAATAACCCTTTTTAATTAACTAAATCTTTTCCAATTAAAATAATAATGTAGAATCAATACGCAAAAAATTCCGATTAAAAATCTGACTAACATTTGTCTGAAAATAATTGTGTAGTATAGGTGTTGAACGAAAATACCGTTTACTTAATAATTACTTTTTTGGATATTTTTCTCCTAGCTTTACATTACAGACTCCAGAGTGCATCAATGTTAATAGTTTAGCTGCGCGCCACCAAAGGATGACGTCTGATATCTACTACTGATTTCATAAATGACCAGAATTATTACGAAATTCATTGAGGTTTCAATAAGGATATGCAATATCTGTGTGTGAATGTTGATGATTCATTGGTTCTGAACGTTGCTGAAACTTTGAAGAAAGCCGTAACCAAAGTAGTAAAGAAGTTAATGTAGCACAAGCATTGCCCTTAGTCCGTGTTATATACAAACAGTGTAAGAAAATATTGTGAATTTGAAACTTTAAAAATTGAGATAGGTTGAAGTACAATAATATACAGTACAGAATGTACGGAAATATACCATGCTCAATACATAGATATCGTATACTTTCCAAATAACCTTTACTTTTTCAAAAATTTGTGGATATTGAATTGTTTGAAACAATGCAGAAACGAATGTCACAGTTTTCAAAACAGACAAGCGCTAAAAAATGGGCAGTTCCTGAAAATTCTGAATTGGCGACTCGGAAGCAACAGCTACTTGCCAAAGTTTACTCTCGCACCATTGAAAATAATACAAGGAGGGAAGCAAATTTTAATAATTCTCTAGGTAGAAGGGAAGCTTTTAATGATGACTTTCAATTTGACTATTTACATGCTCTTATGTTCAAAGTGGTAAAATGAAAAATATTTGTATATTTTGAGAAAACCCTGTTGAAAGTTTTTCTTCAATATGTGCCGGAGATCAGTGAAGTGGTATGTAATTAAGCGAGATCCTTTACATATTAAGACTCATCTATGCTGTAGTTTTGCATATCAATTGCTCTCAATGAACTAATTCATCCGTATTTGCTATAAAAATAGCCAAAAATTGGGCCATGTCAAGCTAGCACAACCACCATAGCACAATCACATCAAACCAAATGGAATATTTAGTATTCATTTATTACTAATTTATTACCCAAAAATTAAATGTATTACTCCTCCCGTTTCTGAAATAAAGGTGGTTGTGCTAGCGTGACAGTCAAGCACAACCAAATTCAGTCACAACCAAATTCAAAAAATGAGCACAATCGATCAAAACTAATACGAATGTTTAGAGCACATTTATTACTAATTCATTACTCTAAAATGAAATTTATTACTCATGCGGTTTACGAAAAAAAGTCAAACACAATTAGTTATGCAACCCGCACGACATTCGCGCATATGACTGAAGAGTACCAACGACCTCAGAACACTAAAGCCAATTACAAAAATACATACAAGAGATACATACATACATACATACATACATACAAGAGATTCAGATTCAAAAACAGAGAACCCACAAGCATAATCGCATTAAACCAAACACATTATTTAACAGACGTATCTCACTGTTACTTAAAATTCAACATAAATTTATTACCCCTGTTGTTTACGAAGTTAATAAATTTATAGAACAACATACCTTTCCAACAACGCACGATATACATGATATAATTTATAGAGTATTGTAAGCCACAAGCAAATAGAACCTACTCAGTACAATATTAGCCATTTACATCTAATTATTAACACCTACGAACAATATATTAACTGGAATCGCACTAAATAAAAAAAATCGTAATGATATGTAACAATCTAAGATCCCCACCAACAATTTAGATGCAAAGAACAAACATAACAAGGAATGGCATGAGTAGGAGATGGAAAAACAGAAGAAAGCTGTGTCGCGCACTAATAATTTTTTTATAAATTAAAGAAGACGCGACAAAATCCCGATTTGGACAATACGAATCAATAGCATTCATTTAGAGGAACATTTCAAATGTAGAGTCGTAGGCTTCCGCGGCCGGAGTCGTTGAATTCTTGGCTGTCGGATTAGCGCTCATGAGTCGATGGTGCTGACGTTTCGGCCAACTTGCTGTGGCCTTCTTCAGAGCTGTGCTGCTGAGCTGTGCAGCACAGCTCTGAAGAAGGCCAGCAGTAGGCAACGTCAGCACCATCGACCATGACGCGGCTAATCCCGGACAGCCAAGAATTCAACATTTCAAATGTTATCCGAAGCAAATCGCATCAGGGGTTTAAAAGATATGAGTGATTTTGAAAGTACACTTTTGACGATATAACTAGGAATTTACACCATTGTTATCATAAGAAAGGTAATGTAAAGGAGCGGTTTTTTCCTAAAAATTAAGGAACGCGTAAAGCGATTGAAATGAAACTTTCGGGATTAACAAAGGAAATCACGCGGAAAATATGACATTACTCGCAACTCTGAAAATATCGAGGAGCTGCAGTAGAGATGCAAATTGAAATTGTATATTTGGAATTTTTACGAGAGAACAATGATGCGTCGCGCTGACGTCACAACTACGTCAAGACGCCGAGCGACGGAAATTAAGCAATTTTGGCGTTAATAAACATTAGGAAATCGTAAAAGAAATAGTAATAAGATGTAAATTGATAATTAAAAGTAGTAATAAAGAGAAATAGCCTGGAAAGGAAGAATTAAGTAAAATGGTATGATATTTTTGGTAAAGACACGTAAGCGATCGGTAAATGTTCCAGAAAAAAGTTGAAGACACAACGCAACAATGACCGGGAGGATGTGTGAAGCGAGCTCGAAGTCAGACGTGGGGACACGCTCCGAAAAAAGAAAATTTTAGTATGCAATTGTGCGAGAAACACGGTGAACATGAATGGAAACAGTGAGTTTAGGCAATGATGTTCGTAATAACAATGCGTAACGCGGAAATATTTTGTGTCGCAGTTTATTCAATAATAGGACATTTTGGAGGAAATATAGCACGCGATAGTCGCGTGCTAGTTTTCGCGTTACTAGTTGCGTAATGAAAATAGGATGATAGGGGAATGAAAGGACATGCTTAAAAGATATTAGCGAGTTCAAGAAATTTTTGGTAATGTGTGGGGTGATGGAGAAACGCTGCGTGAGGATGGATTTGGAGGACGCTGCGTAATATACAGCGAGTACGGCGCGCAACAATGGTTTGCTGCGGATTACAGCGTTTTCGGCAAAAGGGAAGTTCATGAAACTTTGTTTTTTTTTGTTATGAAATTCACATTTGAAGGAGAAGAAAGATTAAAATTAGCTTCTGTACAAGATCAAGTTCTGTCTTAACGTAAAAATAGATTCAATAGATATACAGGCAGAATGCGCATTCGGGTGTGAATGAGTTTATTTATAATTGTCAGTAGGAATGGAAATATTTTGTATTTTGTGTCATGTAATTTAAGTGTATTATATCGTTGATGTGTTTGTGTGTTTATTTTGTTTGTCGTTAAGTGTTTTATGTGAGTCATGGGAGAGCGACGACCCCAGTTGGTATATATTTCAACTGAAATAACGAACTAGCACAGGAATTAAAGAAAATAAATAACGGCGAACATCACTTGGTTCGACATTAAATTAAACGAACGTAGTTTAATTGTTGCATGTAGCTAGTTAATGACCTACGCCCACGTGCCCGAATAGTTGTTAGATCCTGTACAGGTCAGCCACAACCCCACACCCAGATTTTATGTGTAAGTAAGAAAATATCGGAGGTTCTGGTGGAGCAGCTTGTCGACGGGCAACCTTGGAGGTGGAAGCTGAGTATAACCAGGGCAATTGATAAGAGCGGGTGTTGATTATTATATTGGCGTTATAACTCCGGGCGATTATAAAGATTAAAGTTGTTTTATAAGAGGAGGACGGTTCGTTACAGATCAAAACATGAGAGAGATTCAAATTTAAAAATAGAGAGAACCAACGAGCACAGTCGCATAAACCTAAACACATCATTTTACAACGTATCCCACTATTTTATAGCACTATACAGAAATGTATTACTCCTGTTGTTTACGAAATAAATAATTTCATAGATGGACATACCTATACAACAGCGCACGTAATACATGAAGTAATATATAGTGTTTAGTAAGCAACAAGCTAATAAAACCTATTCAGTACAAAATTAGATATTCACTTCTAATTTTTTACACCTGGGAACAAAATATAAACGTGGAATCGCATTAAATTAATATTGTATAACTCAATCGTAATGGTCAAAACATGCAAGAGTTTCAAATTCAAAAATGGAGAGAACCAACGAGCGCAATCGGAGAGAACCAAACACTTCTTTAAACAGACGTATCATTGTTATAATTAATACTAAATAGAAATGTATTACTTTTTCTATTTACGAAATAAATAATTTGAAATATGACATTCATATGCAACGATGTAGAATATTCAGGTAGAAATTTAGAAAGTATGTAAAGCTACATGGATTTTAAACCTGTTGATTAGGAAAGTACACATTCCGAAGTAAGTTACTACATTCCAGGAAAAATGATAAACTTTGAAACATTTCAAATAAATATTGTATAAACTGAATCGTAGAGGTGAAAATATGCAATAGTTTCAAATTTGATCATAGAGACAAGCAACCAGCACAATGAATGGTAATCAAGAACATCATTTAACAGACATTTTGTACTAATATTTTATTCTAAACAGAAGTTTATTTGTTCGGCTGTTTACGAAATAATAATTTTAAAAAAATATTCTAATGCAATTACTCACGGTAATTTGGGTGTACTGTCGTGCACGTACAACTTAAACCTATCCAATAATAAAAAACACATTCAGAATTACATTATTAATATAAAGCTAAATGTATAAAAACCTGGAGCGGTATCTTAGTGCATTAACTGATGTCACTGCAGGGCCTGTGTTTGGAAGGTACTTGTTTCGAGTCCTGACGACGCACAATCTTGCCAATTCCTGATTTCGTGTCCAAAAATCCGACCATCGAAGTTTCAATTTAGGGATTTTTATGTACGTGAATGGTTAGGTGGGTATGTTAAGCGTTGAGAATGAGCCAAATGAGCGATTCCCCAACATTTTACGAGAGAGTGGACATAACCATCAAGAGTGTCGATTATGGTTTTTCGCACAGAGCACTTTTTTAAGCAAATTTGAATCATGTGTAATTTTTATGTCTCTGATGATAATCGTCGGCTGCGGCAGCGGGCACGCGGGCGATCTGGCGGCCTCACCCCTGAAGTCACGCGGCCGGGCCAACATTGTGTCTGAGGGGCGCCTGGCAATACACACTTAAGTTTGAATAATAGTAATAAATATCTAATTAGTTTTAAATAACAATGTGATACGTCTGTTAAATGATGTGTTTGGTTAAATGTGATTGTGCTTGTTGGTTCTCTCTATTTTTGAATTTGAATCTCTTGCATGTTTTGACCATTACGATTGAGTTTACACACTATTTCTTAAATGCGGTTCCACGTTCATAATTTGCTCCTTGGTGTTAGATAACAGAATATAATGTCTAATTTTGTTCAGGATAGGTTTCATTTACTTGTGGCTTACTATACTCTAAAATTACTTCATGTATACCATGGGTTTTTGCGCAAGTATGTCGTTTTTTAAAATTATTTATTTCGTAAACAACAGGAGTAATAAACCTGTTTAGTGTTAAGTAATAGTGTGATACGTCTGTTAAATGATGTGTTTGGTTTAATGTGATTATGATTGTAGGTTCTCTCTATTTTTGAATTTGAATCTCTTGCATGTTTTGACCATTACGATTAAGTTTATACAATATTTCTTAAATTCGTTTTCACATTCAAAATTTGTTTCTTGGTGTTAAAAATTAGAACTGAATTGTACTATTGTTTGTATATGTATTTTTGTAATTGACTTTAGTGTTTTGAGGTAGTTGATACTCTTCAGTAATATACGCGAATGTCGCGGGTTGCATAACTAATTGTGTTTGACTTTTTTTCGTAAACCACATGAGTAATAAATTTCATTTTAGAGTAATGAATTAGTAATAAATGTGCTCTAAACATTCGTATTAGTTTTGATCGATTGTGCTAATTTTTTGAATTTGGTTGTGCTAGCTTGACTATCACGCTAGCACAACCACCTTTATTTCAGAAACGGGTGGAGTAATAAATTTAATTTTTGGTAATAAATTAGTAATAAATGAGTACTAAATATTCCATTTGGTTTGATGTGATTGTGCTATGGTGGTTGTGCCAGCTTGACATGGCCCAAAAATTGATTTTTCTAAAATGATTTATGTCTAAATTAATGAAAAATTCTAGGAATTCTTGGTTTCTATTATTCACATTTCAAGACCCATAGTACCTAGCACTACAGATCACATTATTAAGCTAATATTTTTGTTAAGTGGTTCAGTACAAATTCAATTTATAGTGTACGCATAATGTACATGTTGGTAGATCAGTATGCTCTGATGTTACTATGGTATAAAGAATTCATTTATCCTCTTAAATAAGTTTTTATATTACTAGCACTAAATATATATATATATATATATATATATATATATATATATATATATATATATATGAATATCGTCTTATAATTATAAAAAAGGAATTACGTTTCAACATAGTTATTTCCTTTACTTTTATGTTATTGCTATTAATATATCACTATTATTTATGTTACTCCGGATCTATCTACTACCGCGTACCCGCGGGAAAACTCTTGCATGTTATACTCCGATTAAAAATGTAAGTCCCTTCAAGGTCACGAGTTATTAGGAGATAAATTTTAAACCTTTATGAAAACGATGGAAGAAAAATATATAAAAAATAGTTTTACAATGTGAAAATGTATTGAAAGTATTAATATATTATATAAAATTCCACAAAAATAATATACGTGAGTCCTCAAGTATTTTATTTTGTAGTTTAGATTTGTTTATTGTTTTTAGTTTTAAAGTGTGGAATATGCGGGAGCTGGAAATTCCAAGAAGAAAAAATATGAACTTTTTTTGTGAAGAAAATGAGCGAGATAGACCAGAAATTTCCAAATTGGGGTCAAGAGAAGATAAGTCTAGCTGGGCGAGAGAGAGAGAGAGAGAGAGAGAGAGAGAGAGAGAGAGATTAGAATTGGAGACTTAATATTTACTGAATAGATAGCAGGTTTCCTTTAAAAAGCTACGAAATTTGCTTTGAAGTGCGCGGCTAGAATGGAAAACGGAAGATGGCGTCATGCGCAACTTGGCAAGATCGCGGGAAATGGATTAGCAGATGGGCTTGCTTAGAGAACATCGTGTTGTGTGTCTCTAAAACGATTGTTTGACCATCAATTCAATATACTTTGTCATATAGCATTATTGTGATATCTATCGAATACATCAAAGAGGTGAGGGTGTTCTGATTATTATTTGGAAATTGTATTTCATACATTTTGTTACAGACATTAAGGTAAGGTTAATAGCAGTATTTTCTGTTATAGGCCAAAACAATATCCATGTGTTTATATATATATATATATATATATATATATATATATATATATATATATAAAATCAGGGATATTAAGGGTATGCAGTATTATCTGTCTTAACGTTTCTATAGCACTTCCTTCTGTGCAATGTAATCGCACGGGGTTCGGCTAATAAAATAAATTGAAATAAGCGAAGTCTTACCTTGACGAGCAGGGAAGTGATGCGCTCGGTGGAGTTGTAAAATCGCGACGATGCGTACACCATACGCACGGTGTAGAGCAATGCGGGCAGGTGCATGCCCATGACGGTGGGATCGGCGTGGTACAATGGGTGGCAGTAGCGCTCCAGCGCATACAGGTACTTCACATTGTCATCCGCCTCGTTGCACGCGTTCGTCACGCGCTGGTCCAGCTCCTGCCAGTCCTGTGGGCCAGTCATATCGATTCGATGCAGAGAATAAACTTTTACAAGCAGAGGCGATAAATATTTAAGGACGTAGTTACATGACTCTGTATTGATAATACTTTTATTCTCATCCATCTTATCTTTGATATAATAACAGCAACTTTCAAAACGTTCAGTATCATTTTCTCTGAACATTTTGTCTCTGTAGATGAGAATTATAAACAACTTTTCATTAATAAACGGGCGAAGAATATTCGTACTAGGAATTATGTATGACTATTCCACTCATGAAATTTCAGCCAAAAGCGTGCCAGAACTGGGACCCTACCTGTCAATTAGAGACGGCTTTACCATGCATATTTATCCGTAATTGATTATCACCTCCGAGGAGGTGATACATTTTGCGCGTTGTTTTGTCTACTGATAGAGGTTATGTACGTTTGCTATTATTTTTATTCCATGGTCTGGTGTGTATCTTTTGTTTGAAATTGTTTGAGCGCAAAATGTTATTTGTTCAACAATTGAAACCAAAAAATAAAAAAGGAAATATATTTGGAATCAATTTGAGAAATTTTGTAATATCTTAAAAGATTGGAGCATGAATATGAAAAAATGAATGGTTAAAAATATAAAGAATATTCCGTGAAAACGATATGGAACGTGAATGCGAAAATGATACAAGATAAATTTTTTAAAGAATTCAAAGAAATAATAACCCCTGTACAGATATGGAATTTCAAGTTGCTAGAGAGGCTAGAAATGCAAAGAGAAAGTTACTACAAAACATTCCGGAGAAACGAAAGTTTAGTGCAGTAGCTCTTAAATCTCAAGAGTACCAATTCATGATTGATACGTGTGAAGAAAATACATCAGAAGGGTTGCAAATAAAGTTCTTTCTTGCCGTCTCACTAGAATTAGCGTGGCGTGGTGGAGAAGCGGCAAAATTTCAAATGGAATTAGGTCATGATGGTAGAGAAACGTTATAATAGCCTCGTAATCCCGTATTTTCCAAGACTTGTCAAGAAGGCGATGGAAGCTTACAGAGACGAAATGGTTGACACTAAATGAAGAGTCGCCTTCTAAATGTCCGGTAAGATTATACAAACTTTTGGCAGAAAAACGCACAGGTAACATTAAAACTGATCGACTTTTTGTCACACACCCTTCCTACCAAAAGTCTGGTATTTGGTACAAGAACTGCCCTGTTGGGGAAAACTCTTGAACAAAGAGGGTTTAAAAAAACAGAAAATAATAATATTCTTGTCGTTCAACTCAGTTTCTGAAATCTCCAAGTTGGCATACAGAGCAAGAAATAATACAAATTACAGGACACTCCAACACATCGTCACTCAAGACATATCTCCAAATGAATGAGGAACACTATTCTTCAATTATTAATAAATTAAGACATAGTAGTGCTTCAAATTCAACACCTTCATTAAAAATAAGCGAACAAAACACGTTTCCTTCGAAGTTACACTTTAAAAATTGTGTATTCAATAACTGTGTTTTCAAGTAATTTCGCTCTTAGTTTGTCTTATATTTATTTTGTTGTTTATAATTGCCCTTATGTATATATTTCTGTTCAATGTAAAAATATTTAAATAAAACAATGTTCATTATTAATAGTACATTATATTTATGAAATTTCATTCGTCTTAGTAAATTTCACTTGTGGTATGGAAATTGTCGATGGAATTACCCACTCGTGGAATTACCTTTGAAAAACCATGCATAAATAGAACGTAAGAAAATGAATTCATGATTATTGTGCACGATTCCTGCAAATTGACTCTCAAGTTTATGATAATCAATTTTCAATTTCAAGTTTCAATTCTCAAATTTATATAATCAATTTCTGACACTATTTACGCCAATAAAGAAGACTAAATTGATCATTATCATTAAGTGTCAAAAGACAGAGCAATTATTGCCTTGTTCACCCGTTTCATTTAGAATACTTTGAAATGTTAATAACTTTCATCTTCGGGGTACTATGTTAAAAAAACATTGTATTCATACGTGAAACAGCATTAAAATGTTTAGTTTACATACTGTAACGAATATTGCGTCAGCCGCCCCCCCACCTAGATTGTCCCAGAGGGTTCGCGGGTCGTGTCGCAAAGTCGAGAAGATTCTCGACGGTGCCCTTCGAGTATAAATACGCGGCGGCCGGCGACCGCAAGTCAGTCTTAAGTCTGAAGTGGAAGCTGAGCTGTGAAGAGTGTGCATCGCGGTGAATAGCAGTGCAGTGATTGTGGTCAGTGCGGTGGACTGTGGCCAGTGCATCTAACTGTGGTCAGTGCGGTGGACTGTGCGACAGGTTAAGCGAAGTGAACAGTGTAAATAAATAATCAAGAGAAGTGTAGTATAATCAATAATCAAGTGTTTTCAGTGATTGTGTTAAGAAACAAAATACATGTTTTTGTTAAAATAATATCAGAGTTTTAATTCACCACCTAGAATCGTAACAATACTTTTAATCATCGTGAAAAGGAATAGTAAATAAATGCGTTTAGCCGTTATCGCGTTCTGATATACCGATATGTACTTGCGAACGCCTACCTCTCGTATTTGCAGACCCAAACGCGAAAAAATTTATATGACTATTTGTTAAATTATAATTTTTTATTTTAAAATTCTAACCACGAAGAAAAAATACTGATTAAAACCACGATATTTCATAAATTGTTCCAAAATCAAAATATTTCGAAATCTTCGTAAATAACCCACAAACAAAAGTTTCTTTTTTTTACTTTTTGTATGAAATATCCTTGTCTTAATCCCCATTGGTTAGGTGTTCGGAGTTATTAGTATATGGGGGGCCCCAGACGGCCACTCATCCAGGAACCCTAGGCGTGTCGAGCTGCTCAATCTCCGCGTGACTTCACGGAGTTTGGTTAAGCAGTTCGGCCACCCACCGGTCGCCATGGTGCTGTTTAGACTTTCTATTGAGAATGACGGCAAAAGGCGTACCTTGAGCAGCTTGCTGTGGGCCAGGGTGAGCAGTTGCACGTAGAGGCGACACTTGGGCGCTTTGATCTGCTCCACGATGGCCATGTAGCAGGCCAGCACGTGGCGCCAATACACTAGCTCCGCGCGGGGCCCCGCTGTCGCTTGCTCACGCCGCAGTTGGGCCGTTTCGATCAGGACCTGCGGCGGAGCAGGGAACAGGTGTTTGGAATGTTGCCTATGTTGTTTGGAACTACTAGTACTTTTTATCCTGAAAATTGTAAAAACAAAGCATGAAATTTTTCGTCGTGATACAGAGGGAGGGAGAGAGAGAGAGAGAGAGAGAGAGAGAGAGAGAGAGAGAGAGAGAGAGAGAGAGACGAAGACAGGCAGAGAGAGACAATGAGGCACAGAGGGACACTGACAGGAGAGACGGATGAAGGGTGGACAGGGATAGGAGTAGAGAGATGGAGAGAGAAAAGGAGAGGGAAGGAGAAAGAGGGAGATGAAGGGCAGAACAACGTCTGTAAGATTACGCTAGTTCATTATAAAAACTACCCTGACTCTTGCAAAGACTTCCATGTGCTTAATATTTTCTGTAATTTGAAGTAAAAAAAATGACTTAAAACATTCTGGAGTCTTTATTAGGACATAAATCATTATCACAATGGTACATGTACTGCTAGATTCTGCTAATGGTAATACAAAATGGTACATAAACTGCACATTAAACTGCTAGTCTTAGTTGAAAATATGTGCCTTTTTACATTGTACCAGCACTTCTAGAAGATTGATGGATCACATACGCTGAGGGAGTTTGCTTCGTCGAGTACATAAAACGTTATCTATCGAATTAGTTACAAAAGAATATCTCTTGCACAAAGTACATCACCAGAGTAGGTTAATACCAAAACTTTGAGAGACATTTTTTTCTCCAAATTTTGAGAAATTACATAAATACTTCTTGCACACGTAGGTATTTTTTATCATTTTTAAGAGCGAATCTTTCGTGCCACTTACCTGCTCTATCTGTTTGGCCCAGACGCGCATGATATCTTCCACTTCCTCCACCACATGAAGATTGGAAGACATTTCCACTACCTCATCGGGCTCTGGGAACCCCATGGACCATAGCTCTGACGGCTGAAGCATCGTGCGGCCGCCAAGGTCGTGACTAGTATCTGGCATGAAAAATTAGTATTGTCTTTTTTACGAAAGAAAATGGTGCTACAACATCACATACTTTCCGCTATAAGTTGCAATTTTCGAAAATTCAGAGTTAAACGAAAATGAGACCCGTTATTCTTTTATTTTTAAGCATCGCTTCTTCTGTCTACTGAAAAAAAATTGGATTTAACTTTTGAACTTAATATTTTTTTTCAGAATTCTGATATACTTGTGATCTATCCCTAACTCTTCTAATGCGTGAAACACGCTTAAATGCTCTACAGAATTGAAAGCTTTTGTGTAATCTATGAATGCCATGTATATTGGTATACTAAATTCTTTCGCTTTTTCCAGAATCTGTTGAAGAGATTGGAGATGATCAACTGTACTGAATTTTGATCTGAAGCCTGACTGATCTTGTGATTGACTTTCATGGGGCGTTTTCGAAATTGTTTTTGTCAGTATTTTTGTAAAAAGTTCGTATAAGTTTGACAACAAACTGATGGGCATATAATTCCTCAATTCATTACGACTTTCTTTTTTCTGTGTAATACTATTATCGTGCTGATTTTCCATTCCACGGGAGTTTCCTCAGTCTTTAGGTTTGCATTGCGCAGTACAGTTACTCGTTCTTATTAGAACGAATTCTCATTTTAAAAATTCTTTAAATACAAATGAGATCTCCTCATTTTAAATATTCATTTTCATCCCATCTTTTCCTGGTGCTTTCCCTGTCTTTGTTTCTTTTATGGCTTGTTTCACTTCACTGTTTAACATAGCTGGAACATCATTATCTTCAAGTGATATCAGTCTCTTTGCTGTTTGTGCGGACGAGCTCGTATATAATGATTTATAGTAGGCAGTGGCTGTTAAAAGAATGCTTCTTCGTGATGTTGTTCTTGCGCCTAAGCTATCTTTAATTACTGTCATCCAGTATCTATCTGTATTTAATTCTCTTTTCGTTCTCTTCATAGATTTCGAATTTTGTATAATTTGTCTTGTCATGTTACATTTATAGTTCTTACGCCTTTTTTACGAATTTCTCTTTTTGTTAATTTGTTTAACTTGCAATTCAATTCTGGTTTTCTCAGAACCATTCATTATTATTTGTTCTTTTCCCGTATTTCTATTAGTAGCACTGTTTTTGTTGAGCGTTTCGGTCATTTTCTTAATCTTGAGTTATTATTCTTAACCGTTTCTTTTACGGAGTTTACAATTTGATTTTTTTAATTTGAGGTCGCATCTACATCTAGGTCATTAGCGACCACTATGGGAGTTAACGTTATGGTAGCTATGAAGATGAAACGATATGATGATGATAAGGGGTGAAAGGACGAACACAAAATGCACCCTTTACCCGAGGCGGGATTCGAACCCCCAACCTTTGGTCCGAGATCACTACGACACTACTTCTTCTTCTTATTCTGTCGCACTAAGGCCCTTTAAGTTTAGCCTTGGCGTCTCGAACGATCAATGCCCATTCACTTCTCTCTTTTGCCTTTCTTCTCCACCTCCTCACTCCCATCACTCTCAGATCCATCTCCACATCATCCAGCCATCTTAAACGGGTCTTCCTTTCTTTCTTCTTCCTTCGGGTTCTTCACAGAAAATAATTTTTGGGATTCTTTCTTCTTCCATTCGTAATAGATGTCCGAGCCATTGTAGTCTTCTGACCTTAATTTCTGCAACAATATCTGTTGTTTTATACATATTGGTGAGTTCTAAATTACTCTTTATCCTCCAATGCCCATTTTCACATGTGGGGCCGAAAATGCACCTTAAGATTTTCCTCTCCCAGGACATCAGCATACATTCAAGTCTATTTGTTAATGTCCAACACTCGGCACCATACAATATTACTGGTCTTATAACAGTCTTATATGCTTGGATCTTGAGGTATCTATGTATATTTCTTTTCCTTAATACACATCTTAGTGCTCTGAAACACTTATTGGAACGACACTACTGCCTTAGCAAATTCGGCCACCGGATGGCAATTTGATCTTGTAGAACTGGTAAATTTCTTGTACACAAGTACTTTGATTCAGTTAATTTTCGGAGCTTATTTCTAATTTTTAAAAATAATTATATTAATTATTTCTGGCTGTCCTTGTTGAATTCTTATAATTTCTCACTTCATATTAGATTATTGTTGTACGTACCATTCTGTGATCGGTGTCAAACTGAGAGCCGTTTAGTACTTGAATGATTGATATTACATCCAGCCTATTGCTAAGTATGAAATATATTTTATTTCTGTCTTTGCATTTGGAGAGTACCACGTCCATTTTCCTGCTGGGCTTTTCTTAAAAATATATTTAGAATCTTTAGTTTTGTATTTAGCCGTATGTCGTCTAGATCTTTATAGAATTTTTAATTTCCACGTTTGAACTTACAGCGATGTTTGTATTTGGATAACTGTTATTCTCATTTTGTCCATTTACCATACAAGAATGTGTCACAGGCACCAAACAATGCCTGAACCTATTAAACTTGCAAATCACATATTACGTTCTATTTATATTTTACTAGTGAACCCGGCAATATTTCGCTTTTGTAATGTGTTACACTTCACACGCTACTGGTCACGTGATTGTTTAACACGTTTTACGCTAAACTCTACAAAAAATGTTTTAAGATTTCCTCGCAATTATGCGGTTGTTCTATGTTCTGGTTGGGACGTGGTTGTCAAGTATCTATTGTTAAAACGTTCTCCCTCAAGTTTGGGCCACCATTCGATTTGACTTTCTTGGAGAAATGTGACTTAATTGTCTGAGTAAAGTAATAATTCCGACCGGTATTTCACAATTGGAGGGGAAGAATATACAGCGAAGATGCGCTTAGTACTTGAGTGTGCAGTGGGTTGCGTAGAGCTTCTGTTCTGGGGCGTTTGAGTCAGCATAGATGCATAAAATCATAAAATTGTATCAACGAACGTCTATCCGCGACAGACACACACACATTCCCATTGTATTATGCCTAAACTCTTCACGCAAGTGTAAGGAATAAGTTGACAAAGTTTTATCGCAATTGGATGAACGGTACGGGACCGTATAAATTACGAACAAAAAACAAACATTGATTATTATATTTTAGATAACTCCAACCTGCTTCTTGCCATCTTCAAGAGCACAGTTGTATCTATTGAAGGAAAAATCAATACGCATTCTGTAATACTAGTGGGAGAAAAATATCATACGTATAGCACATCTCGGAACGGACCAATTTCCATTAAGTTTCTGTATAGATTCAGCGTGAAATCTAAATGAAGTTCTAAGCCTCGGGATTTCTACGAAAAAACAGGTGGAACTCCAAAACAATAATGCACGCAATGAGATGTGCTCTTTAATGTCACTCATAAAGTTACATAACAAATCGTAATTTCAGATTCTCAATTTGAATCAGTCATCATCAGTCTAGATGAACAACTGATGATCAATCATCAGTCTAAGTCGTTTTTAAAAAAAGAATTAATCACAAAATACCAGCCAGCTATGTTTACAGAAACGTATCGCACTGAAAATCTCCCATTTTTACTAGAAACTACTCACTTTCAAGAAACTGAATGAAGTCGTCAATTCCAGCAAGAAATTCTTTCCGATCGACCTCCGATTGCCAGACCGAAGCCAAGCTCGCTTCCAGTTGCGGCTGTGTAACTCTACTCAACACCCACGCCGCCGCCGCAACAATGTCTGCCGTTGCTGGATTTACATCAAACGACATGAAGTACATATCCTGCAAAAACCAATAAATATATTTAAGCAAAGAGAAAATAGTTCATATTTTCTTTATAAATTAAAGAATTTAAAACAAGAAATTAAGATAAAAGAAGGTTGTATGGGAAGGTAGAAACCTGCTTCAGGAATTGAAAGAGCCGAGCAAACAAGGTGTCGAATTTGAGAAAGAAAGAAGTTTTAAAAAATATCGAAAAATGCTATAGAACAAAAAAGCCAAAGACACAGCATCAAAAGTGTAAAAAATAAGGAAAGATGTAAGAGGAAAATTTGTGGTAGAAAATAGGTGTAGTCGAAAAATTTGAAAATGTAAGCAAGTAAAAAAATAAGCAGAAATGTGACGGTTTAAAAAAATTCGGGATACACAATGTTTCGACCATGTGGGTGCTTATATCGACAACCATGGCAACTTCACGAGGCTGAATAGACGGTAATACGTCTGTTTCGAAATCGGGCAAAAGTTTTTGCAATTTCGTTTAATAAATAAAAAATTACATTTTTTGTTTCAGAAATGCTCTTAATGTAAATTCATGCTCCTAAAACCCATTGTTTTGATAATATGTCGGAAGTTTATAAACAGCCGTTATATGGCAAAATTGTGCAAAAATCAAAATATTCAACTATCGCGCCAACCACCAAAATATTCTAGGGGTAGTACAATGACAAGAATATCTGAGATATTTTACAGGAAAGCATTTTTAAATTTTGGAGGGGTCTAATAAAGACGTAATATATATATATATATATATATATATATATATATATATATATATATATATAGTGAATTTCTGGATAAAAGCTTTCACAAGTGCAATTTGAAAATTGTTTAAATATAGTTTAGTTCTGACAATCGAGAGTTTAAACATAAAGCGTCATTGTTATCAAAGATGTCGGATAGAAGGTTGTTATTCTAAGGCGAGACAATAACGTGGGTATATAAGGAAGTTCCATAACTTGAAAACTGTCATTTTACAGAAGAATCGTTTTAATTTGAAGACAGTAGTTTATTTTGCGGCCGAAGACAGCCTTCTACACTACAACGGCTGCCTTGTGTTATGTCTTTGAGCAATTTGCTAATGCGTGTGTGTGTGTAAGGAGTTTAAAGGAACAAGGAAAAGAAAGCAAAGATCGCTCCGAGGCCCGTTTGTAAGGATACTGCCCCGTTATTCGTCTGGTGTCGATCAGAAATATCATGGAAAACTACTGATAAGAGCTGCCGGTCGCTGGAATCCTTTTCCATACAGCGGCTGAATGTAATATATTTAGCCTGTTTCGAAATTCCGCCATCGTCAGGTCTGAAACACTAGGACATCTCGATCAGAACCTCTGCAGAGGCGATTGTCGTATTCCTGAGCTATCAGAGAGATTTTGCAAGAGGGAAATTGAATCCCGTAGTTCGTATATATTATCGTCAGTAAGAAATAACGTATTTTCAGAAATATGAGTTTTTCCATTTTGAACAATCGAAAACATAATTAAAAACTAGGAACTTATTGAAACTGAACACCTGTAACTGGACCTAAAAGCTTTTCTTAAACATCTGTGTATCTTTTGAGCCTATTTTTGCTTTATAAGTGTTACAAGATGCCTACGTAAATACACGTATACGTATAATACATGAAATCTGATTGTGACGCAGATATATATACATGTCTTTGTCTCCAAAGAAAACTATAGTAGCCAAGATAGTCTTAGAATGTAACCCAGCAATTTAACTATAGCATATTTGTATTGTTTATATTAGGATGCGCGCGCGTACAGCTAGCGGTCCTGGTGAAGGTAAAGTAAAAACTAGGGATAGCTACTACTGAAGTATACTGATTTGTATGTGAAATTGCGTTTTATCAAAAGTTGATTACATTTTTTAAAAACTTCGTCGTGTTTCTTGACGTCATGGTTTTATATTCCTAGAATTCCAAGGGAAATCATTACTTAACATGTACAATTACATAAAACCCTACATTTGACGTGTATCGGAATATATTGCATGTGCACAAAGTGAATGCTTCTTCTCCAGTTAACACATTTATAACAATGCGTACGTCAAATGTAATAACAATGCAAGGGGCGTAATATTCTGCTATTAAATGCACCAGTAATAAAGGAAATAATCGTAAGTTATGTTGTTCTATACTGTCCTACAGACCTAGAAACTAAAGACGGAAGTTTGTTATTACCATCTAACATGTTATTACCACATGGATGCCGTTATTTACTAGTTAGATTACTTACATTTCTACATATTTTCATGAAATGTATAGAAATACTTGACTTCCTCATGATTCCACTAATCACATATTCATTACATTTAAATCATTTCTTTCCTTAAAAATTGTTCAAAACTTCTATTTCGTATGTATTTTTAGTTACATGCATTAAGAAAATATTTATAAAAAAAACTGACATTTTGGCTAGAGTGAGCAGAGCGATGGTGTATTACGAATTGTAAGGCGACGTAGTAGTCTTTGATCGCCGCGCAGATCGCTAGAGTCGCTGACCAACACGTCGCCATAGGGCATTTATGTCGGAGCTGCGTGCAGAGTAGATACGTCTGCTGTGTGCACACCTCGATGAGCGTTTTGACGTCGACGGAGGTGACTCTGGTGCGGAAGGCGACGCAGCAGCGGCCGCGAGCCTGCACGCCCGCACCGCTCGTCACCACGACGCGCCAGTTCTCGCGGGGCCCCTCCGGTTTGGGGCCGCGCGCGGCCGTCGCCGTCACCGCCGACTGCATCGCCGCCGCCGCCGCTTTGGTCGGCGACTCGTCCGTTGCCGCCCCTCCCGTCTTGTCACCACCCTCACCACCGCCGCCCTCGCCGCCGCCGGCGGGTGCCTCGCCGCCACCCTCGGCCGCTTGCTGCGTCACGGCCGCGGTGCCCACGCCGCGCGCCGGCCCGCCCCCGCGCCCCGAGTCTGCGCCACACGCACACAATTACAGTCCAAGCAATTATAGTGTAAGTAATAATAGTAACATTATTATTATATTATTATTATTATTATTATTATTATTATTATTGTTGTTGTTGTTAATAATAAATGAACTGTCAACAGAGTTTGCCGGTTGAAAGTATCAAGTGGCATAATGACCATGTGAGAATTATCCCCATTGTCGTCTCTAGCACCGCAGTGATTCGGAAGACACTGTTTAAAAGATCTGAATATTAATGTGATTATAAGACTATGCAGAAGTCTGTGGTCACCTCAACAACGGGAATAGCTCAAAGTTTATGGGGGTTGGGGAAGATATGAATTCCTAAAAAATTAATTATGCTTTGGTCATGTATAACTTATTTGTCCTAAAAAGAAAATTAAGGATAAATAATAATAATAATAATAATAATAATAATATTATTATTATTATTCAAAAACAGGTAAGCCGAGATTAAGAATGCAATGGACAAAAGAAATAAATGATTTTTAATGCATTCATATTACACAATTAGTCAATTGGAAACAACCAAGACAGCTTATAAGACACCTTTATTTGAGAAATTCCTGGAACAATTCCAGAATACGCATCTCGCGTTAATGAACAAAGAATTTCGGACAAGTGCAATTACATTTTCAGGAGCAATAGAACATCCCAATCAGTCTTGAATAAAATACGTCAGCAAGTCTCAGATGAACTCGAAAGCTACAGAGGCTTACCACGTACAGCCACGTACAGCCACGTACAGCCAGCCAGCCACGTACAGCCACGTTCATACAGAGCAATAACATGCCTTCCCACACTCTATAAAATTATTACATCGTGTCTCGCAAATGAGATATATAGTCATATGGAAATCAATAATATACTAACTGAACAACAAAAAGGCTGTCGTAAACAGCATATGGGATGCAAAGAACAATTGCGTATTGATTCTGTGATAATCAGTCAAAGAAGAACAAACGTAAATTTGACATCGGGTAGGTGGATTACAAGAAAGCATTCGACACTGTACCTCACACGTGGCTGCTACAAATCATGGAGATATATGAGATACACCCAGTCATCATAAATTTCCTCCGAACAGTTACGCAATCTTGGCAACTACTTGCATGTCTCCATTAACAATATAGAAGTTACATCCGATTCATCATATTAAAAGAGATATTTTCAAGGTGATTCTCTCGACCCACTGTGGATCTATCTTGCTATTAACCCTCTATAAATCTGCTAAATAGGTCTATTACGGATATGAAATACTATTCAATAAAACAAACCATTTTATCACACCTGCTATATATGGATGACCTAAAATTGTACGCTGCCAACAGCAACAAATGAACAACTACTTAATCACACAAACTTTTTCATATGAATCCACAAGAATTCGGGCTTGACAAATGCAGATTAACGAAAATAGAAAATGGTGCTATTGTTACTGAAAATTTTAGCTTACGAAGTCAGCTCGGGGAAATAGTCACTGAGAGAAAATGAACTATATAAGTATTTGGGTATGGCCAAGCCAGACAAATAAATTACAAACAAGTCAAAGAAAAAAACCATTGAAATATTCCTCAGAAGAATAAATAGTATTCTAAAGACTAACATTACATCAAGAAATATATTCAAAGCCATCAATACATACGCCGTATCCTTGCTTACGTATACCATTGGAATAATACCCTGGACAGACTCTGAACTGGAAACACTCCATTGACAAATTAAAACAAAACTCACATACCACAGATATCACCATCCAAAATCGGCTATAGAAAGAATCATAATACCCAGGACGGAAGGTGGCCGAGGACTGAATCTGAAGGAGATGGATGACAAACAAATAAAACCAATGCTAAGGTTTTTCTATAGTAAGCAAGAAATTTCGCAGCTACACAATACAAGCAGATAAACACACACCAGTAAATCTTTCAACATGCATTAAGATCCTGATAATGATAGCACACTGGATAAAATGAGAAATGGCTCGAAGAGCTCTTCATGGAAGACATTACCACGGCCTTTCCAAGAATATGTTGACAAGAATGCGTCAAACAGCTGGTTACGGTCGGGAGATCTCTATGGAGAGACAAGGATTCTTGATCTCTATTCAGGACCAGGTGATAGCCACGAAACACTATAAGAAATACATAATTAGAGACCCCCAAAACAACAGATGACTTATGCAGAAGGTGCCACACATAATCGGAAACTATTCAGTACATCACTGCTGGCTCACAGACTATCTCCGACGCCACAACCAGGTGGCCAATATAATACATCAGCAATTGGCCACAAAATACCAGCTAATAAAGAAGAGGTGTCTTATTACAAGTACAACCCATTTCCCATTCTCGAAAACTCTTCATTTAAGATGTACTATGACAGATAAATCTTGACAGACACAACTATACCCCACAACGGACCTGATTTGACAAAATTAATAAAAGTGTAACCTTGATAGATGTTGATGTTCCAAATACAAATAATATAATGAAAACTAAAGAAAATAAACGAAATAAATACAAGGTTTTGCACTGGAAATACAAAAGTTATGGAAGGTTACAAATGTAAAAATACTACCCGTTGTCATATCAGCAACAGGAATACCTAAACAACTCTCCCACGCATTGAGAATCCTATATTTACCAAACACTTAGCACATCAATATTTTAACGTTCCCTCTCTCCTCCTCCTCTCTAACCTCTTCTATGATTGCCCAGAATTACTACCACTTCTTACTACTTACTTTCACCAAGTTACCATCGCATCATTTCCTTGTGCCCAGCTTTCACCCTTAATTATGCCCGTCCGCTAGCTGTTTTCAAAGAACCTCTTATTTTTATTTACTTAAACCTTCTTATATGGGCGTGAGGCTGTGGCTGCCCTATACAGGACCTAAAACAAAGTATGTGGGCACGTGGGCATAGGTCTGCATCTAACTACTCAAAAAAATCAGAATACATTCTGTCAATTCGCTGACGAACCTAATGATGTCCGCCATTATTTATTCTTTCCTGAATCAAATTTTGAATTATTGTTTTCGGCTACTTTATACATGAATGGGGTTGCTGCCCACTGACGACACACATGAAATTACCCCACAAAAATAAAACACATGAACAATACGATAACATACCATAAATCACCATAACAACAAAACAAAAATACTATTCCTTCACACTGACATTATATATATATATACACACACACACACACACACACACACACACACACACACACAAACTCATTCACACTGAATGCGCATTCTGTCGCCTCAATTTTAAAATTACTTATTTTACGACAGAACTTGGTCTTCAACAAAGGCGTGCTTGACTTTCTTTTCTTTCAAAAACCCGTGAAACAGATAAATAAATAAAGTTATCGGCCACTTCCCTTTTTGTTTCGTTGGCTGGATACTGCGACTCGCGATACACCATTGATGTCCTTGACCAATACTGCATACCACGCAGTATTTTCCAAATTATGCCGCAACTGCTCCTTTTACCATGTTGCACTGCCGAAATTCCATCGACACAATAGTATCTTCGTCGTGCGCCTATTCTGCCATTATAACATCTCACTTTCGTTATGATATTAATAAACTATTGTCTGTCCATGGCTACTTATATTTCTTTGAAACCACTCCATTACGCGAAACATAATATTATACGCATAACTGCTAATGTTCTAACACGCATTCTCACTACGAATGTTTACTGTCCGATAACAATATCAAGTAAAACATTAACTGTTCTTCAAGTTTTTCGTGCTAAACAATGTCTTACACGGAGCACTACATGACACGTCTGACCATCAGCATCTTTACACACCATCTCCTTCTCATTGTTGTCAAGATCCTTCATCTATTTTCCAACGAACATTCACTTATTGCTTTCATGTCTCCCCAAATAATATCATAACCTTTTCATTGAATTCTGTCTTTCAACGCCATTTCACTTCATTATTAATTCTTCTTATTCTTTTTAATCTCTGTGGTATTTATTTTATTGCTTCCCGATGTCTAATAACGCTAAATTAGCTTCATTTTGGTCTTGTTGCGTCGTGACGTAACTGTGACGTCATCGCGATGCGTCATTACTCTTATATTAATTCTAATTACATAATTTGGATTTTAATTTCTACGGCGGCTCCTCGATATTTCTCAAAGCTGCGAGTAATACCGTAATTTTCTGCGAAATTTCCTCTATCAATTCTAAAAGTTTGGTCGCGATAGCTTCACGCGTTTTCTTAATATTTGAAAAAAATCGCTCTTTCACATTAAGCGTCCCATAGTTACAATGGCTTTTGATTTCCAATTTCTTGGCCAAGAGTGCAATTCTAAATTTGCTTATATCTTCCGAACTCCTAACGCGATTTACTTGAAACAACTTTTAACTGATTCCTAAAATTGTGTACTACCGATTAATACTGTCTATTTTGGTTTTTCATCGTGCATTCTTTTAATTTATAAAAATTGTTCATGCGCGATGCCGCCCTCTCTTGTCTTCTCACCTCCCACTCTTGTTATTTCCCGCATATGTTTACACATTGAACCAAAACTGTTCTTGGGGGATTCTGGATTATTACAATATGCAGAAAGCTATTGTTCTCAGTACATGCCGAACAGTTCGAGAATTTCTAAATATTACATCCAGTGGAGGCTTTCTGAGTGTAAAAGAAACCCAAGAAAAATAATACAATAGACCACAATAACTTCATTTGTGTTTACCTGTTATTGTAATACCACTAGATTAATAGTGAGGAAGAAAAACTATGAATAATGATCATAATAATAATAATAATAATAATAATAATAATAATAATAATAACAACGATAATAATAATGCCGGTCCCCGAGGACCAGCAATCCCGGAGTATAAAAACTGGATTCAGAATCATGCTGATCTTCGCAAAATGGAGTCACATACACTTGCTACGGGATAAATGTAACTGAGCCTGGGTAAGTGCAGGTGTATGTCTGGTGATCCTCTCCGGCCAATTCGCGATAATAATAATAATAATAATAATAATAATAATAATAATAATAATAATAGAATGTCATAATGATTTAGATATTGTATAAAGAGAAACCAGATGTTTGCATATCACACCAGTTTTATATGGATAACCTTAAGCTATATACATCTAATAAAGATCAGGTACAGAGTGAAATGGTGATTGTCTAAAACTTCAGCAAAGATATCTGCATGGAATTTGGTTTGGATAAATGTCCAATGTTGCATGTAAAACGAGGAAAAATCTAAAATCAGGAAGGAGAATTACAACTCTACAGGGACACCACCATTCAAAACCTTGGAAACGAAAACTCTTACAAATATCTAGGGATGTTGCAACTAACTATTGGAAATATCTGACTCAAATGCCAGAAACAGGATACAAAAGAAAGTGATAGCCAGAGTTAATAAGATCTGTGAGACGAATATCAACTCAAGAAACAAAATTTCTGCATTCAACGCATGGGCCTGTATCTACTTACTCCTTTGGAGTGATAAAATGGACGGATACCTCTCTCCAAGCCTTTGACAGAAAACTGAGAACGACACTCACCAAGCATCGACTTCACCGTCCTCATAGTTTGACACAGAGGTTATATCTATCTCGAAACGACACAGGCAGAGGATTGCTTAGTTTACAAACACTATGTCGTCAACAGGAAGAAAAACTCCGTCAGTATTTTCTTTCAATGGACACCCCAATCCATAATGCAATTTGCACGCAAGATAAAAATATCAGTCCATTAAGTCTAGCCCAAGAGAACAGAGAGTTCCTTCACTTGACAAGGGATGATAGAATTGATATTTGGAAGACGAGGAACTGCATGGCCGTTTAGAGCAACGTAACATCTGATAAATTGATCTGAGGTGGTTCACAGAATGGCTGCGAACAGCGGAACTCTATGGTGAAACTGAAGGTTTCCTCTTCTCCATTCAGGACCAAGTGATGAAGACCAGATCATATGGAAATATATCTTGGGGGAACAGATATATAGCAACGGCATAATAATGTAGCGAAAGTAGTTCACCAAGCGCTTCCAAAGAAATACCATAAGTTGAACAGGAACAGCCATATTATAAATGTAAGCCTGAGAAGTCATCAGTAACCATCAGGCACGAATTTTGTGGGACACGACAATTATAACTGACAGAACGATTGAAGCAAACAGACCTAATATTGTGCTGTTTGATAAAACCGCAAAAACAGCGATGATTATCGATGTAGCAGTTCCTTCAGATGAAAAGCTAATATCAACATTGGCAGAGAAAACACGAAAATATCAACCACTGGCTGTCGAATTAAAGAATATGTACAGACTGCGAAAAGTAGAGATAGTTCCTGTGGTAGTGTCCGTAAATGGTGTAGTCACGAAGAACTGGCAGAAAACTGGAGAAATTCTACAATTACAAGAAAAACATCTGAGAACTATGCAGAAAGCTGTTTTTCTTCGTACAGTGAACATTGTCAGGAAATGTTTGAGTCGTGATTGAGGGATAAATAACCAGAGAAGTTAATGCTTGACTAAAAGATTGTGAAATAGTGTGCAAGATTAAAAATTGAGAATAATTGTGAAGTGTTTGTTCCGTAGACTATTTTCTTTGTATCTCCATAAACATTGTATAGACAGATGTTGTCTTGGGCAGGATAACCCCGACATCTTTTGTATTTAAAAAAGAAAAATTATAAATGTGTAATAATAATAATAATAATACGAGGAATTACAGATAGAAGCTTTTTATACATCTTGACAGATAAATTGACAGATTGGCACAGTGTAGAATGAAAAAAAATTTAAAGATGCTATTTACAAACATATTACAAATGAAAATACTCATATAATAACGTTTAGATAAATAAACATACATACCACATTAATATACATACACGCGTACATACATACAGAGATCGATCGACCCTCGCATACACACAAGCCTGCACTTATACACTTGTTCAAATATGATACGGAGGTGACAGAGTTCCGATGGTGGCACGATTTTCGACTCTAGCTACATAGCTGGGTCGCATTCAGCCGCTCTCCGGAGGACAATCACAGCGGCCGGATACTCTGATAGGTAGTTTTCCGAGGTATCTCCGATCAACAACAGGCGAATGTCGGAGCAGTATCCTAAAAATGGGTCACGGACTGCGCGCGATCTTCCCTTCCTTTTCCTTGTTCTTTCCTCGCCCCTTACTTACACGCACTTACATTTACGTTCGCTACATCAAAAACCTCGGTAAACCAGTTGGGAGCTTAGTGCTTGTCCCGGCTGCGGTGGTGCCTTGCAGTTGGGAGATACGTGGGTAGGGAAAATCCCGCAAGCCGACATTTAGGTCGACGCCAGATCTCGCCAGCGGGGGAAGTTCATCGCCACCTCTTGCGTTATAAAACAGGCACTACACTTACGGAACGAACGGCCTTCGCAGTTGACACGCCCGGAAATATTAATGAACAACTCCGACACACCGAGTAGGAGTACACTTCATGTAATATTTGGACCTCGTCCGTAAATCTAATTTAAAACCGGAAGACAAGCGCTCTCTTTCTAAGACACTGGTAGTCCATATTGCTGAATGCATGCGAACGTTTGTGTTCACGCACAGGGCCAAATCAGCGCGCGCTCAATATTACAGGGACAGAAGTCGACATGACGGCACCTACACGCTCCAATAAGCGAGACTGGGCAGGCAGCGGCGGTGACTATGTAACGAGCTAGCCGATGCGTGAGAACTCAAGACTAGTTTGAGTGTTCATTGCGTCATAGTACCTTTTAGTAGTTCAGTACCTGCTACGCCGACCTTGCTTACGTTCACAGTTGATACTCTTTGGAACTCTGATGATTTGGCTACGTTTATGGACTTATTCTAGTGAACGGTTACTAGCATTTGAACTTGGTAATTGTTTATTTTGATTATGTTGGTATAGTTTATGGAACGAGTGAGATTTTGTAACATTGTAAGAAGTCCCAAATAAACTGCTTGATTTACGACTTGTGTTGCTATTTCACTACATTTCACGTACCCAAGGACGGGCCTTCATCGAACTCCTGGTAGAAGAAGAAGATGGCGCGGCGGCCACCCTCCGACATGAAGCTCTCCAGGTGCTTGATGTGCGACCACGAGTCGAGCACGCCGTCCTCCACCACCTTGAGCTCCACGTTGAGGTGGAAAGCGACCGCCTCCATCACGTGGCGATGGTTGCCCGACAGCGACGCCGCGCGCGTCGACCGCTCCTCTCGTGCCTTGTTCTGCGCACGTCACCACAGCCAATGAGCAACAGCCACGTCGTGACTACCGGCCAGCGGCGGAGCCAGAAAACTTTTCGGAAGGAGGGGACATTTCCGTTTAGACTCAAAAAATATTTTCGTAATAATAATTAAATTTCGTAAAACATAATTCTCACTCTTACGAAGGTGCTTCATAAGAACGAAATTTATGTAATCCTGCACCGGGAAACGGTGAATTCTGCAGAAATACTCTTATTGTTGGGCTCTGATAACTAGAAAGTGAATAAATAGTGTTGCTAAATATAGAAATAAAATCTTCTAACAGTCTGTAGCCAGACTCCATGTTTTGTGGGTCCTTGGTACAGAAAATTGATTGATCCTAAAATTTCTGACTGTCCGTGTGCGGTCAACGCTAGCGCATAAACCGTTCAGCCGATTTTCTTGAAAATTGATATTTCTCCACCAACCTCAATGAACTCAAGGCTTCGGGAGTTTCAAATGGATAGTTTGATTTTCGAGCGTACTTTCCATGAAGCCTCAAAAACAATATTTTTTCAAAAATGACATCAAATTTTCGGATCAAACTTTGTCTTTCGATAGCATAAGGGTCAGTCTACGTGAAATCGCCAAAATTTCCCGATCATCTTCCAATTGAACTGAAACTTTGTAAATTACTTTCAAAAGACGAAACAATTATGAAAATTGTCTTTTAGGGTTACATTTTCCTTTTATTAACTTCATTTTGAGAATTATGAAATTTCATGTTTTGCACGAGTCTCAGAGGGTATTATTAAAAAAAAACTACTAATTCTTCTTCAAATTTGATTTTACTTGAAAATGTAAATTTAAATGCTTATAACTCAAGCAAATTCCAATTTACCATCAAAATTCTTTCACTACTATAAACTGCAATGTCTCCGCTGTAATTTGGCAGCTGAGAAACGAAGTATTCGAGAAAATATATTTTTAAAAAATCATCATTTTTTACTCTACCCTTAATATGGTCTTATTAATGGCCTTGTATTTAGGTTTATTGTTTAAATCTTCAGAATGGGATGTACACATAAGAGACATAAAGCAAGTTTTAAAGTAAAATCAAATTTGAAGAAGTTTTAGTAGTATTTTCCAAAATACCCTCTGAGACTCGTGCAAAACATGAAATTTCATAATTCTCAATATGAAGTTAATAAATTAAAAATTGAAAGCCTTAAAGACAATTTTTATTATTGTTTCGTGTTTTTAAAGTAATTTACAAAGTTTCAGTTCAATCGGAAGATGATCGGGAAATTTTGGCCGATTTGACATGGAATGACCCATGAACAAGTCTTAAGAGAATGAAGCAGGTCTCACGTTCGTTGAAATGCCAAATTTTTTGAAAATTGCAAAAGTGCATTTTTTCAGCCGTCTTCGTACAACTTATTGAAGATAAAGATTTTTACTTAATGAAATCTGTTCCTTATAGACACATCTGTAAATAGATTCATGTTCGATTTTTCCAAAATGTGGGTAGTTTTCTTGTAATTTGGCGCGAAATATAGGCTATTAAAAAGTAACTTTTTTTTATCAAAACAGCTTCAATTTTTTTCACGGATAGAAGAAGGAGTGCATAAAAGAATGGCGCGAGTCTCATTTTCGTTGAACTCTCTACAATTTTGAAAATTGCAAATTTAGAAAAGATGCGAGAAAGTTAATTGAAAAGAGTTGAAGCACAACTAATTTTAATTGTTAGCATGAAATAAATTCGTAAACGAGAACTTAAGATGTGATGAGATCTAAGAATGGTAATGATTGTGAATAAGTAGAGTGAAATTAAAAAAAAAAATGTTTGGTGTCATTCACCCACAGGCCTACGTGCCCCCACCCTAGATACCATACCGCAGCGTCTTATTCAAGAGACCACCTTACAGGTCAGATTCGACGCGGAAAATCGGCCTCCAAAGATTCAAAATTGCTCCCTATGGCTAAGTATATAAGCCCACCTCCAAAGCGCAACAGAGCCCTGGTAACAAAAAAGTGAATAAATCTTATTCTTACATCTAGTAAAATACTTCCTTTAACACTTTCTGTAGCCGAATCCATTTTTTGTGGGTCAATGATTCCGAAAATCAACTGACGGAATAACTTCTGCCTCTTCGTTCGTTTATCCGTCTGTCCGTTCCATTCATCTGTGGTCAACGCGAGTGCCAAAACATCAGACGATTTTCTCCAAAATTGATATTTCCCGATCGATCTGAACGAACCTAAGACCATGAGAGTTTGAAACCACTATTTTGATTTTGGAAGGTACTTTACATAAAATCTCGTGATTTTCAACATTTTCTCAAAACTGAGCCTAAATTTTTTATTAAATTTGTACTCGGCTAGCATAGATAACTCTTTACAAATAGCTCTGCCTTAATTTTAGTTGACATTCTCAATTTTTCGAGAAATGCTAATTTCAAGAATTTTCGGCGTCTTCCTTCCAACTGAAATATTAAATATAAAGAGTTTTTAATAAAATATGGTGACCAAAGAGAGCTCTTGAAATAAGGTTACATACATTTATTCACAAATATGAGTAGTTTTCGCGTAATTTTTCGTGAAATGCAAGTAGTTTTTGAACAATTATATTCTCAAAAAGGGATCGATGTTTCATTAAAAACTTGTTCTCGTATGTTCCAAAAAACCTTAAATAGAGTGGTACTGGACTCATCTTCGGCGAACTCTCTTAGTATTTACGAAAATTGCAAAAATATTGTATTACAAAAGTGCAATATTGGGGATTTTTCTGATACAATATTGAGAATTTTTTGTCCTAAATGAAAACTAATCTAAATAATAATCCTTAAAAAAGGTCTTGTATAATTTTTTTCAAAAATAATTAGTTTTGGGGTTATTTACGCTTGATGTCAATGCCCTTTATTAAATAAAAAAACAGCCCAATGTTTTGCACAGATACTGTAACAGAAGCTTGAAAAATTAAGCAGGTTTCATTTTCGTTGAACTCTCTGAATTTTCAAAAATTTCGTTATCTCTCTGATCCCTTTTCAGTTATTCCAAATTTTTACAACAGAGCATGATTAGAGACAACAATTTTTTGAAATTTGAAATTAGACCTGACATACCTATCAGGTATTAGAACTACTGTGTATACCTATTACACCTTCGATGAATACTTGATTGGCCTTTGCAGTTTCATCTTCTAATTTTAGGCCTCTGGTGTCATTGGACTGGTTGACATTGGTGACATTGTCTGGAAGACCTTCTGTCGTATTAGACCATTTGCGCAATATACCTCTTTTTACATTGGGCATTCAGAGTACTAGATCTTCTGACTGTGGACATAACGTCCTGAAATGCCTTGCACACGTACGAGTAGTAAAGTGCTTCACGTGTATCTTTCTTCGTCTTCTTCACATTTCACATCAATAGATTCGATTTTCTGCTCACGAGAATCGTTTGGAAATTTGGAATATTTTATTATGCATGATAAGGTAAAATATTTATCCGAATTGTGTATGTTAACTCGACGACATGCTATATGTAATATTTAATCACTGACAGCTGATTGTGTCCAATTTGTTTTCATTATTGGCAAACATATGTAAAATAAATGCAAATAAATCGCATTTGCTCATATTAATAAGCCCTGAATCTGATCCTATTTTGGAGCTAGCAATGACAAACTTATTCCAACTGCTTTCACCCGCAAGCCGACGGGTAGGTCGGCGACAGATTTCTCCATCAAGCGAGAGGAAGATCACCGCTACCTCCCGCGCAAAAATCGTTTGGGACTAATGGCCTAAGCGGTTAATGTGCCCTTAATCACTAATCAAAAAATCCAATCGATTTCCGCAAAGTGTAATTATTTTCTACTGCTGCAGCTTTTGCCTATAAGATATAGTATTATTTTGGCAAAAGGTATAGTTATAAGTTATGAAATAACCCTCATATAATTTATCAATTTAATGCTTTTATAATTGGTTACAGTCGTATATAGGAAGGATACTTACAAAAGTAACCTTATATACTACTATCTGCAATCTGAACTTGATGTGCACTTATATCTACTGCATAATGCATTGAATAGCTCACCAGTCTCTCGCGCATCGACTCCTGTTGCATCACAGCGAACGTTGACATACGCCTCGTTTTTCGGGTCATCGACATGGTGTTGGTGATGTTCTTTTCCGCCTCCTCCAGTGGCCCCATGTCCAGGCAGGACAGGGACTTGATGGGCCTCCCCACCACCGGCTCGATCGCACTCATGGTGGTCTGCGGAAGATACACAGCTTCAGAAACATCATTTGAAGAATGTCGACGAAGACGCTCAGAAGACTAATAGATCCTTTTCTACAACTTATTTCTTTTGCAAAATAACGTTCAAGGTGGTATTATAGCTCTCTTAAGATTTTTGACGTTTTTTCCAAGCGCAAGTTTTTCAAAAATCCAGTTCATTGCATTTGTTCAGACAAAGATCAGTAGGTTAAGACAGATATTTGAAAAATATAATTTTTAGTGATTATAAAAAAAGTTCAAAATATTGTCACAGGGCTTTTTTTTTATTGAAAACTACTCTTTGTTCCAAAAAATTTTTTGTATGAAAATTTAAAAAGAAGTGTTTATGAATAGAAAACTATTTCATGTCTTAATTGTAAAGTAAGTAACTGAAAAAGAGAACGTGACTTCATGTATTTGTTATTTTGGGTCGACTGTTCGACTTTGCTGACTGACGAACAGTGTCCCCTTTGCCTTGACATAGTTTAATCCCCACGCTTGTGGGATAAGAAAGAAACAGACACGTGGCGAACATGACGTATTCCCTTCAACGTAATCAACAAACTCCGCCAGCCTGATCTCATCTTCGTCCCAGAACTACAGAGACTAAGTCGATTTTAAAGGAAAGCTGCAACTGTATTTTTGCCTCGACTGGCAATCAAACCCGGAGTCACACAACGCACGAACTCAAATATTGTCGAATTATCGAATTTCACAATTTAGCAAATTAACATTCTTGAATTATTTTAACGAAGTATCTGCTTTCCTCTAAGGTCAATTTCTAAAAATACTAGGTGACACAAATTAAAACAATGTTTATTCACGTGATGTAAGTGTACGTGACTATGTAAACACGAGGTAAGAAAGAATTATTTTTCACTAATATTCAGTTTCCTGTGTCCATTAACTGACAATACTTCTGTTAACCCCTGTTTGGAGATATCTGCTGCTCATACAATCATTTAACGCTGACATCACATTGACCATGCAGTTGCACAGAGATCTAAAGTAAATAAATAAAAATGTATGCAGACAAACTCTTACCGCTTGGTTAGCTGCCTTTTCTCGACAAAATGTAGGCCCCCTTAATTACTTCCCTTCCCCCAGATGTTTTCTTTTTGGACGTCCAATCCTATTCTTTATCGCCTAAATCTTCTCAAGAAAAGTTGTATGGACTTATTCTTGATCAGAAATGGACACGAAGTTAATCTTGTTTATCGGTTGCTTTGTTGCTTTCCTTGGTTACGGAAGACATCCAAACTTTCTTAAAACACAAATGTATACTACTTGTCTGCAATATTTACTTTATCACCGAAATCATTTTCAACATCTATGTTCTAATGTTAATGCAATCCCTCATTATATTTTTGTTTTCCTAAATTCACTAACCTACTAGCAAACGCCTTGAGAGCTTTAATAGATTAATTTAAAGCCATGGAGCAGAAAACTAAGAATTCTTTAGAGTGTGAATCTAATCGCTTTATTGTTTTACTTACGAAGGTCACTCTAAAAGTAATACACATGCATTTTCTTTTAAAAAATAATTTTCTTTTCTACGTCTTTACTCAACAGGTCTCGTAAATCATTCTGGCTTGAATTCAAATTTAGTTCATCCGGTTTCCACAAGTGCCGCTCCCATAGCAGTTTTTAAGATTTCTGCTGCATTAGTCGTTCGTCAGAAGCAACGTTCTGTGAGAGGGAGAGAGTGATAAACGTTCAGAAGATGTTGAAAATGTGTTCGGAGATGCGTTTGATCGCAGTACAATCAGTTGGTGGACTTCCAAATTATCTGGTGAATGAAGACAAGCGCATACTCAGCATTTCCCTGCAGCAGCAGACCACGTTCTTCACATTCTCCGACAATGTGCTGCGCATTCACAATCTCATTTTGGGTGGCAAACGTGGCTGTAGCTGAAGCAAGTCCCTGAAGAGTATTTAAGGTTGCAGAGTATTGCTCTTGAAAAATATTTGTGTGAGGAGTCTTGTTGTTGCATGATAACGCTCAACCAAATGTCAGTAGGAAAATAGCTACCAAAATCAGAAAACTTGGATGGTCGACACTGAAACACCCACCTTACAGCCCTGATTTGTCATAGTGTAATTATCTTTTCGGTAAATTGAAGGAAGACCTCCGCAGCATGAGATTTAGAGATGATTAACTTCCTTGTGAAGCTGCTGGACAGTCGTTCAGTTATACTGGTCCAAACTTATACCGCGCAGGTGTGCATGCCCTTGCTTCAAGGTGGCATAAGCCGTATAAATAGCCGGAGATTGTGTGGAGAAGTAACTTTTTGTTTCTCAAAGAAGATCAATATATTGTGATAACAAAGGTATCAGAAATAGACTGAATGTTTAAAAACCTGTTATGGATTCCTTTTGGAGTGGACCTAGTATTTAAGAAATCTTTTCTTGTAGTACAGGGTTTTTAATTAAAATAAGGTAACAAATTACTAATTTCATGTCATAATTTACGATGATTGTGTAATAAATTTACCATTAGCGAAATATTGAAGTAAAGAGGGACTCAGAATTTTATCGAAAAAGGAAACCAGCACAAATTAAATTCATCTTAAATCTTAAAAGGAAATCATCATACATATACTAATCCCCATGTAATATCAAAAACTGTACGTTTAATCCACTTAAAAATATGGAGTAACTGCAGCCTATGAAAAATGATAGTCACATGGTCCTACATACCATACTTACATATACTCATATTTCCACTTAGATCCTGTATGTACTCAAAACGACTCAAAGTGAGTTCTCATTTTTTAAACTGACAACTTCATTAAAACATTGTTTTATGTGAGTGATATTTAAGGAAGTTCTGAATATTTTTTGCTGTCATAATTCATTTTCCCAAATTTGATGTAATCGATTTCACAATAGAATAACAAAGTGTCGCAAAATTAAATTAGGACTCTCCATGGAAATATTACTAATTTCTGTAGTTTTAAAGCTTGATGAATTCACCAGAATAATGTAATTTAAAAAAGGAGAGAAAATGTGAAGCTAGACGGGTCCAGCCGAGGGGGAGCAACGTGAGGTATGGAGGTAGTATTACTTCAACTTCCATTTTAGTCTACTTCAGACAACTAATTTTGCCTAAGAGGTTATTGCAATGAATACCCGCAGAAACCGAATTTTGTCCTGTTTATAATAAAAACGTATTTCCTTGTTGAATAATCTACATGATGTCAGGAAATCTATTAGTATAATTCATCATAATTCGGAAATAATGTACGTCGAAGTTACATTACGTTGTATTACTAATGCCTTCCCAATAAGTTATAATCTCTTACAAAATTAAATTATTTCATTTTTTCTTAACTTATTGAAATCCAACTATTATTGCAGTGTTTAGTATCGTGTGATGCAACGATATACTTTACATTGTCCTTCTATTGATAGCCTTTAGGGAAGATGACTGTCTATTGTCATCTAGAACAGCACTTTCCATAGATTTGTTGGCAATTTTACATAATACGATATTACAAATTTTTAAGTTGCATAAAATTGAATATATAATAAAAGGAGTTTCACACACAGTAGTACTATTTTATATTATTAAATGACAATGAATTTGTACCGAGAATTTTATTTTATTTTGATTTCGAGAGAGAAGCATAAGATAACTTCTCTCCAAGAAGATCTTTCGTGTTGCGTATGTTTCATCAAATTCTTGCTGCTTTGCGGGCAGTTGTCAGCCACATAGTTCTCTAGGGGCGGATATCCGGGGAAGTTGTCTGAAGAAATGTCATCGCCAGGGAAGTGCAGGGATCTGGAAAAAAGATTAGTGAAACATTATAAAAGTCACAAATTCCCTTTAATCACATTTAACACAAAATATAATGAGGGATTGCATTAACATTAGAACATGTTGAAAATGATTTCGGTGATAAGAAACAATTATTTCATAAGAACCCGACGATCGAGCTAGCGGGATTAACAGTTATTTGTAATATATCCGAAGACAGAAATAGATAATTAGGAATTCAAGTGTAACCTTTTCCTGGCGCCCAAATCATTTATAAATTCGTAAATTTAATTGAAATTACAATTGACCTTTATTATTAATAATTGAAATAAGAAACTTTCAATATTTTAAATTCAATGTGCAATGCGTCATGTCCCCGTGAAATTCTCATTCTTTAAAGACCTCATTTAAAAAAATTGGTTGCGTTTGAGAGCCGCAAAACTCATGTATACTACTGAAATAATATAGAAGGGAAATTTACATAACATAAACTGTGCCAACCACATTTCCGCCTTTGTTGTCTAAGAAAGATTCGATATAAATTCCATCTAACATTCATAAAACTATGCAATTTCTTTCCTGCAGTGTTTTGAATTTCTCCTCAGCCCCTTTCAAAATATTCTGTATCTGCTTGCTCTTACTGTTCGTAGTTGCGGAGAGACAATATATCCCCATTTCCTCAAACATTTGTATGCATGGGGTTAATAGAAAATAAAATACTGTAGTAAGTGGACAAATCAGCGCAATATTGTAACACTGTTGTTCAATGATTAATAAATAAATAAACTTTAATAATATTTAACTTGCTTGCACATATCATCTAGATCTTTCACTAACCTGCTCAGATTAGCACCCACAGCAATGAATGTACTACGAGAATAGTCCTCCTAGTTTTCTTGCAAATACTTCAAATTTTCAAAAAAATGTATATCTTGGACAAGTTGATCCATGTTCGTTGCAAACTTGGTGAAATTACTAATAATTCCGGGGAAAATATTATTTCCCCGCGTTTTCTATGCAATATCATGACTGAGCAGTAGTTTAGCACTTAGTTCCTAAGCTCTTTGCTATTGCCCCTCGCAATTTTTATTGATCCTTCTGCCTTCCCTCTTCAGGATTTACACGCAGCACACCTTAGCAATTTCGTGAGAATGGCTCCTTTCTTCAGCCTTGATCGTCCCAAGTATCATAGCTTCTTTCGTGACTTTCATATCATAACGAATTGCAGCGAATTTCACGTTTATCAAAATGAAGTCCACATACCTTCTAAGAAATAAGAGAAGTAGGATATACAAAATAAGACAATTATTTCTCTTAAATAACTTAAGTTACGTCTTAAAAATCAACCACACCAGAAGAAATAAACTATATTGTGGAAGAAAAATAGGCCCATAGTTTCATCAAATTTTATTTTTAATTCATGTTTTCAAAAATATTAACTTTCCCTCTTGAACTGTGTTAGTAGCGTGTGAGAGCAGCAAAATATATCTACCAATATTGAAACATGCTCGACGCTGACTGGTGCCAATTTGAAACAAGCCCCGTCTCTCTATTTAAAAACAAGCCCCACTTGGACATTTTAAAACATAATTATTACTGATAAATGTAATTTTGGCGCCAGAAAAAGGTTACACTTGAAACCTAATTATTCCTACGTAATTTAAATATCTCTCCTTCCAAAATTATGTTGTGCTAGCTCAGTTAATTCGGGTTCGAAATTCATAATTGTTACTACTTACTCTGCAACCAATTATTCAATCTGCCATCCATACGGAGTGGCGAGGAATCTGAAAATATTATTAAAATGCTGGATTGCACGTAACGAACAATGATAATCAGCTTTCTTTCAACTTAACAAATTGGAATTTATTATATTGATAAAATGAATTCATCTTTGGTTATGGCCAGTTTTATCTATATTACAAGAGTTATAAAACCTTTTCATTCATGGGTCTTCGCGCGCTCTTCACTTCTTCGTTCGATGGCGCCTCTTATAACCTTCTCCGTTAACATAGCAGAATCTTGCTTCCGGATAAAGTCCGTGATCTGGTTCCAAATTCTTCCGGCGATATTATTATAATCCGTGACTTCCCTCTCTTGAGTCTCGGGTGGACGCCTAGACACGAATTTTACTTCCTACAAGAACGCTCTATCCTAATATAAAAAACGATAGTTAATTTAAACAACTGTCAATTACAGTCTTTCCTCGATCTATTAAAATATATCAAGAGCCGACCCGCTCATCACCGAGTTGCTCTAGCGAATGAATGTTCTTTTAAAAACTCGGAAGCATCCGTATTTTTATCTTTTTTTTTGTCTCTCAAAACAATGCTTATTCCGCCTCTGCTCTGTCATTTCAACCTAACGAAAATGATCCTTAACGCCGGTTGTTTATTTGTCACATAGCGACCCCCTCGCGATCGTCTATTGACATCCCTATATTCTATGTCAAAAATGACATTTCCATAATAAAAAAATGGTTCGTCATTTTAGTATATCAAAAATATTAGTAAAATTGTATAGGAGACGATAGACCAGTTTTTAATACTTTCTTAGTAATCTTATAGATTTAATCAGTGTACTATTGACGAAAGACGTTTTCTGTAACTGTTCTGGCTGAAACTGTTCTGACGAAGAAAGTTTCTTTTTTCTGTAACAACTTATATATCATAACGTTTTTATTTATTTATATTTAAAAAAGAATGTGTTACTATATTTAAATATTTAATATAAGAATGAATAAATTAAATTATTTCAGACAATACTGAAATATATGAACATTTCAGAATTACGTAACACTAAATAAACCACTATGTAACGCATAGAAACGCTGCCTCAAACTCCCTCTCATCTTTTTATCGCGTTTTCCATTCGTTGCACTGAATGTGTGAGTTGCTTTTCTCCACCCTAGTGCAGGGAAAAAACGTCATCGCTCCTCAACAGTGCCGCCCCACACGCGTAAAGGGCAGCTACGAATGAAACGGATTCCGGAACTGAGTCAGGGCGCGTGCGTTAGGCAGTGAGATTATACACAGCTGTTCTTGGTCTCTCATACAGATGGAACTCGAAGAATAATAATTTTGAATTATATCGTTATAATTTTTATGTCTTTTTGTAATTCTTACTTGTTAATTCGTAAATTATTAACGTGTGATTTCTTTATTTAAAGTCTACGAAAACTTCAAATGCATATGAGTCGAAATTTCATTTTTCCAGATTTGCCAGTGATCGATATGATACACAAGATGTTGAACCGAAAGACTATATATATATATATATATATATATATATATATATATATATATATATATATATATTGAGATATACAAAATTTTCTCTACATTAATATCTGCCAAAGATCTTAGCGTCCGGCTTGCTGGGTCAATGGGTCACGATATATTATAATCCTTATTACCTTTATAATGGATTATAGGATCCGCTGACTATACAGCGCAGCTGGGAATCTGAAATAGAATGATTCTATTCCTAGTTCATTTCTGTTTGGATTGACTAAATGAAAGATCACTTTCTTTCTAAAGAACAAAATTTAACAAAGTTTATTTTACCTTTTTAGCAAACAATTTAGTGAATTTATGTTATGCCTTTGATCAAGATATCTTTGTTTTAGAATTTTATACCGCGGTTAACTTATCTATTCTTCGTTGATGTCCTCGTAGACTTCTCAGTCGAAATATCTTGCGAGCTTGCCGTAGTCCAAAGTCCCAAGAAATCCTCTTCTGCCCCTATCCAAGCTGGTCTCAAACTATCAAAATTATCAGTCTCGATTACGTCCTATGACATAGTCCCGAACTCGATTACCACTCCCGACAAAGTTCCAATTTATACATCAATATTACTTCCACATGAAAATATCGGCAATATCATTCACTGTCCTTAAAATTTCACTGATAACCCATTTCTATCTAGATTGTACTCGTTCCCTCTCACGAACCTAGATCAGTTCAGAAGCGCGATGCCGGTCAGAATGAAATCCTCCTGCATGATTCACCCCTCGAAGACTTCGTATTAAACTACCTTCCTTTCTTTCATAACATTTGACCGTCCTTCTCTCACCCAGCCAATCCATACGTTCGTTATATTTTGGTGTAGCTGACCTTTTTTTGATCGTCTAAACTTCTTCGCCCAATCCCAAATTTTCTACTTTCGGCATCCAGACAACTCTTAATGCATTTAGAAAAAACAAAAACTACATTGTTTATTCACGGTCGTTGCTAAGCTCTAGCTCTCGTGATATTTCGTAATGCATGTTCCACCATATTGTCTACAAATAAATGTTAATTTATTTTAACGTGACATATCGGTATGTCACTATATATATATATATATATATATATATATATATATATATATATATGGATATTTAATTGACTAATTTTATTTTCACTTTATTAGTGTTTCGAAATTGAGACGTACCTAAAACACTTTGGTTTCTAAATAGCACTGCATTTGTGAACATGAGGTTATTCAAGACTAAAGTTTCGGAAAAGAGAATCTGATTTTCCGAATTTCGCGTGTCACAAAAATTATTTTCAGACATTTATTGCAAAACATAATATACTCCATTATTCGAAGTATCCCTGCGTGACAGAAGATCCAAATCAGCATGGATAACTTCCGTACCTAACCTCACAATGGCCCGGTGCACTGGACTGCACTGACGCGATCGTCAGTGCAGTTTAGAGCGCCCCGAGTCGCCCTGGTTCCGTGTCATGTGCGAATGGAACATGCGCTTTTTGCACTGGTGCGCCCTAGCGGTCGAATGGAACACGATAGCTGCCCTGAGTGCGCACCAGTGCGGTGAATGGAAAACGCTATTAGCGTTTCGAAATTTAAGTAAGTATTATGTGATGCGATCAGACAACAGTATTTTGTTTTCATGTTGTATAATTTCACTTTTATCACCAATGCCAAAAATTGAACTTTTGGTAAGCTGCGCATGCCCTAAAATTAACCGCTTGTACTAATGACTATATAAAGTAATGTTTTACGGTGTGAAAGAATAAGGACTTTATTGCAACTCTGATTGTATTATTTACCGAATCAATGTAATTTATATTATCAACTTGGATAAAGAATAAAGCAACATAATCATTTGGCGAAATGCCTAGTTGCAAGGGAAAGAACATTCTTCACATCAGTTGTATCTCTTAGGTTATGTTCATAATGTAATAATAAATTTTAAAAGAAACGATAACCTCCATCATGTAAACTGTACCTCGTAAATAACATTCATAATGTAATAATAGCATACACAACTTTCGCGGCATTCGTGAGTTGTGGCAAATTTCTTGGCTGGAGTTCAACCTTGTTTATTTGCTCTTTCACCTACACTTAACTTTCACTTCCACTGAATTTTCTCTTCCAAATATTTCGCTTGAAACGAAAAAAAATGTTTAAAATTTTTTATATTTTACAGATTTCATTCAAAAAGTACAATTGGCAAGAGAAAAAGAATAAGTCGTTGACATTGTTTTGCTGAATAATCAGTGGTGAGTCATATTTTGTAATCAATATCTGTTCATTAATTTAAAGAAACGATTGCACTATCCATATGTTTCTGTGTATTTTTGTTTCCCGTGCTTATTACATCACTTTATGTTGCATTCTGTGATCAAGACATGTTTTTGGGTGTTGGTTTCTACTCGTGAGCGTAAACAAAAGAATTTTAAGTAGCTTATTATTGAATTTCATGCATTTCTGAGGAATATAGAATGTATGACGAAATGAACATTCCCTTCCAATTTTACTATACAATCATCCGCAAGCACACATAAATAGTTAGTAATTTGAACATTTTTTGCCATTACACGTTTACCTTTCTGTAAAACGTTTGAAGGAATATTGTCTCATACACTAGGTATCTTGTCAGATTCAAATATTTTTCTATAACAGATGTGGTGTTACTTCTACATTCGGTTTTATTACTTTTATATTTAGTCGCTCACAGGAAACGAAGTATTACTTTACTTATCGTACACTGTATACATATGTATTTCTTGCGTGGGCCCATTAGCACAAATTTCGTGCTTATATGCAAGTTTTATTACATCCCAATGGAAAAGCCCCTAATATTTCGGTGCTGGAAGCAAGCATATCACTGCCTCCAATAGGGTCGCAAGATACGGAGATCATCCGATCTGCCTTTTGCGAGGCCCCCCTCCTCCCAGCACCTCGCTCCAGAACGCACACATGCGTGTGGGCGGACTGACTTCCAAAAACCTCGACGCCCACTCAGAGTAGTACCGTCTGCAAATGCCTTTTATACTTGTTCTGGAAACTTACAGACTAACCATTTCTATTGGTCCAAATGCATCCCCTACTTCTTCACGTACAAAGCTTTCGTGCATGCAACGAAGCGAAGTAAGTTCAGATTGCCAAAGATTTCCGTCCACTACGCATGCGTGTTCGACGTCAAATTTGCGCCTTCTGGGAATCCTATTGTAAGGCAACGGTATATTAGCACTAACGTGCAAATTGTATCTCGAAGTGTGTTGAAACAAATTAAACTGTGATGAATATCACTATTGTTAGTTCAAGTGAATATTTTACTGGTTCACCTGGCATTAAACACATTCTGCGAACTGTTCGCATTCCAATCGAGTCATTCTTCGTTAGACTCCCCTAATGCGTTCAAGGACGTGCATTAACGGCTCCTACAAGAACATCTAGCCTACCTAGAGTGGGCGTCATCTTCAACCCTGTTGCCTGTCCGCACTCAGTAGCGCAGAGACCTTCAAACCGTATTTAAACAAAGTTCGTCTATATTTCACAGGAACCGGTGCATTCTAAAGTGAATAAATGGTACTTGCTAATCCAATATGTGTGTATGTGTATGATGTGAAAGGATACCAAAGACCTGATCCCAACCATTTACCTATTGAGTTATTATAGGGGTCAAGCTTAGCACTAATCCGATCTCAATGATACAGTCCACTCATATATTCCAACAAGGGGCCACACTTGAACAATAGTTTCTAATATAGTGAAATCAAAAAAACTCACATTTATTATCTGAAAATTGTATTATCACTGGTTTGGTCACATTACACTACCAGGGAGACTTCGTCTTTGGTCTGGAGGGTGTTCCGTCTTGGTTCTGACAGCGAGGCGGGGGGAGGGACTAGCGGCGTGGGCGGAGGCGCAGGTGGACGGCGTCCCCGGCGCCGATCTCGAGCGGGGGCGGGCCGCGCGGGCGCGGGGGCGTGGCCCGGGGGCGCGGGCGGGGCGGGGCGAGCAGGAGGAAGCGCCCGCGGCGCCGCTGCACCACGCCCGCGCCCACGCCGCCCTGCAGCGCGCGCTTCGCCTGCGGGCCAACGGACGAACGGCCAAGTGCAGCGACTCGGGGCGCGTCACCTGCTAAGGTCATTAATCCTGTAATGTAATTCCTCGGGAGGAGGCACCCGGAAAGGTGGCTCAGTGCATCAACTGATATAACTGCAGTGCCTCTGACCGGGAGATCCTAGGTTCGAGTCCCGACGGCGGCAGGTTTTTCGGTACTAGCTTCTCCACTAGCTACCCCGCTGGTGGGAGTTACCTGCTTGGGGAAATCACCGTCAGCCGACGGTAGATCGACGACGGATCTCACCATCAAGCGGGGGAAGTTCACCACCCAGCCCCAAGCCAAAATCATGCACTACACTTACGGAACTAATGACCTTAGCAGTTGGCGCGCGCGGAATCCTCAGTCAGTCCGTGTGTAGTTGCTGGAGGGGTACCTGCAGGGTGGCCCGCGGCAGAGGCACGGCGCGCGTGCGGCTGAGGTACTTGGCGAGCTGCGGGAGCGAGACGCCCTGCGGCTCAGCCACGCGCGGAACGCCTCCGCAGGAGGGCGTAGGCGTTGGCGGTGGCCATGGGGAAGCTGCCGGCCCCTGCGCCCGCACCGGCGCCCACGGCGGCTCGCTCCTGCTGGCGGGGCTGCCTTACAAGTAGCGATGGCGAAGTGTAGCAAATCAGCAATACATCAAGGATTCCACAGATCACCAACACGTTTTTGTTGTCGATGACAAAATCGGTATAATACATCGATGTTTTAAATATGATGAAACATTTCGAGGTAAAATGTCCTGGTTTTGAAGTGATACAAAAGACGACTAAACGCGTTTAAATGTATTTTGCTGTAAATTTTTCATTCATCTAAATTTTCCAAGGTTGTATTTAGTGAAGGTTCAAATTGTAGTTTAACAATATTACCACGTTCAAAATAATCAAAAGAAAGGTAAAAAAACTGGAGAAAAGTTGAGAATAGCAAGCGACTTCGTACTGCCTGAGGATCGACAATTGCAACAGTTGTCGATGTCTGTTCATTGCGAGCAATCCACAAATAAAATAGATATTTGAAATTTTATTTAGTATGTCAAGAGAATTATTTTTTTTTAAACATTGATATTTCTGCCCAAATATATAGATCTGAAGAAAGCATCAATGTAATAATATTCATATTTGTGTTCGAAAATATTGATGTTTTAAAAATATATTTTTCATTTATAGTTACACGAGATAGATTCATTGACTATTTGTATACCCGGACGGGTCAGCTGCTGTAGCCATTAGTCTTAAAAGTGTAGTGGATATAATACCCGGGAGATAGTGGTGGTCCTCCTTCATTAGAATGTTATATTTGTAACGTGCTACTGATTGCAAACCTTACTGATTGCAAATCACGTGACCTTCGTCTTTAGGATCTCATAACGCTTGAGTTCAAAAGGAGTTTTAGCACGCGTGGTGACATACCTTACGCACAAAATAATATCATTAATCGAAAAAAGGCACAAAGAATCTCCAATTCATATTCTCTTTGTTGAAGTGTGATTCACATATGATGTTCTTTAACTTCTTCCAAAATGGATGCATATTTAGAAAATACCATTGCTTATAACATATTTTCGCATAACGCGTTTTCCGATTTAGAAGCAACAATTTATAATATCATTGATGAATCTAGGAAGAAACTATTTATACAATCCAAGAAATGTCAGTTGATCTACAATCTTTGAATCATTTAGTACTGAATCATAGGATCCACATATCCATATTCTTTATAGCAGAAAACACCACACTGCGCTTTACTACACACGCGATGCATTTTGAATAGATTCTCTTCTCTTACAATTTTGCGCTATGAAGTGAAGTGTAAATTTAAACCTTACGCGGAAGTTTCGTTGTTACAGTTCTAAAGTCACTCACATGACTCACACTTCATAAGCTCAAGACGTCACAAATTAGCAAACGCCCATAAAGTTTTAAAGCAAGCTGTTCTAACTAAATCCTTTACAGCACCCGTTTGCCCGCAAGATGCAAACAGACGAAGGGGATGTGGGTATCTTATTGCATCTGACTGGACGAATGACGAAGAGAAAACACGTTTACTCTTTGCGATGTATACCTCTAGATCTGATACCAAAATAACGTCAAATGAAAACGAAAAATCAAGCTTCATATTCTTAAAAATATTGCGCTTCTGATTTGAATTGAACATTTTCTATTAAATATGAATGATTCTTTCTGAGGCTCCTGTACATTCCATCACTTCACATTTAACCACTCCCTCCTTCGGCTATCACAGAAATTGAGTTGGCCAACTTACGCCTCGAGAGCTATTTCAGCAAGCGCCCGCAAGAAGCGATAACGCGATTAAAACGGCGCGCCCGCGGTGACAGTAGTTGCAATAAGTCTGTCTTCACAGGACCCTTACTGCGACCAACTATGGAGTTCCGCAAATCAATATGAAAATAAACCGTAAATTTTGTAATTAAAATGATATTACACTTTTAAGATGTTTATAAATATAAGTTTTGTATAAAAGCTATTTAGATCCCCTACGATGTGGGGGACCCTAGCATGTTGTTAGTATGCTTATTTATTAATCTACTCCTGCTTACGAGCAGAGACAGCAAGCATTCAAGGGAAGATGAACGTGTCAAGTGTGGATTTAAAAATATAAAAAATATTTTTTAAAAATTTTTTAAATTTTTTTAAAAAAAAATTTTAAACACACGACTTATTATATAATTTGTAACTAAAACATACAATTTTGTATTTATATTTGTCCTTCTAGTTTTTATTTTAGAAATATTTGACACAGTGGTAACATTTGATATATATTTTAAAAGTACCTACGTTAATATATTAGTGTTAAAACCAATAAACAAAAACATGTTTGTAACATTTTCAAGTTTTTCAAAAATTTGCTTCGATTCTGTGTAACCATTTCCACCTTCTGGAAGCTTCCCTTGAGTGCATTTGAATGACTTGAGATTCAGTAAATACAAAGAATACTCATTAAAATGAAAACCAACTCGCAGGGTAAAGTATTCTACAATTAGGAAACAGTCGTATGTTAGACAGTAGTACGTTTCTGTCGTAATATTTTGATATGATTTAGCAGACTGGGAGCGATGTGACTAGGGATTGTCGCGATAGAAAATTGCTGTTCTAAAATCTTACAATCTGTAAATGAAATGCCAAGCTGAAAATTAACTCATATAATTGATTATTAAATATAAATAGTACGCATCCAGGATTGAACTGTAGGCATATATTTATAGTTGAAACTCTTTATTGAATGATTGCGGATTCACAACAAAAGGATCTACTTAACTCTGTTGATTGTTTTTTAAACTAAATCCATGAAGTTAGGTATTTTGTTTTGTCGAGTAAGGAATATCTAATACGAATCAAAGCAATGTTGTTAGTGACTAGTATACATACTGTTGTTAAACCTACATTTTAGGTACGTGTAAATGCGAGTAATTTTTGTGTGAAAAAGTGAAATTATTTATATCTAACCTTTCTACGATGTTTCCATTATGCTTCTAATATTTCTACATCACATTAAAAAGATGGCAGTTGATCAATACACGGTTGCTTTGAAACAGCTGTCTAATTATTGTGAGTTATATTATTATTGAAATTTGAATACTTTATTTTATTGAAATTGACAGAAATCGTTTGAATGGCCTGTCATTAATTTAACATTGTATAGATGTGCCTTATGACTGCCATTGATTACATTCATTGGTCAGCAATGTTCTTTACAGGATGAGAATGCTGATAAAACTATGTTTGGTCAGATATGAGGGGCTCCTGAAATCTTCTATGAACGCTGAGGTGAGCGTTCTATATTCTTCGTCGAGATTCCTCTCTTTACTTTGGTTTAAATGGAAATTGGAGATTGTTTTTTGGTTAAAATATACCGTGTCTCTTTCCTTTAGAATATGACGTAATCTAAGAACATTTTTTCTCAGTGTAAAAATGCATCAGAAGGGGGGTAAAATTAGAAAATTTATGTACTCTCGTCATTTAGTTGAAATAAAAGATTTAAGAATATCTTAGGAAAAATAATGTAATAAACTTGACATCCTGAGCAGCAATATCTCTCCATATAAAGTTACCCGTATACCACCGAACCAGTAATATAGAAACCCTCCCTTCCAATCTTATCCGGCGTGGGTAGCACAGAGACCTTGGGCACTTGCACCCAAGTTTGCGTTATATCTGGTTGTAGGTTGGAATCCCTTGTTAGGCTGTATGTTCTGTTCATATTCTCCACGTAACACGGATTCAAATCCAAAATTCGTTCCCCTTACCTGGTAAGTTGCGAGGGCGGAGATAAGATGAGATGTGCATCTCACTTCATCTAATACACTGCTAAGACCGGTGGACTTAAAAGCTACTCCAATTTGGCCAACGGTGAGGACGGTATGCGATAGGCCAAATCGGCTTGAGCGATGGAACTAATGGAGATGGAAGAGGAGGCATGGAAACGTACATCTTTATATACTCATAGTAGTCGAAGTAACGTCCGTCTTTCGAAGTAACCTATGACCGTCCGTCCCTCACTGTTAGACCACTTCCAATCCATCAATTACAAATTACATATTACAAATAACAAAAAATTTGGTGTCATATGACACGCATCATTATCCTGATCATTTTTGGCGGATCCGTTTAAAAATTATGCGACATTAAAAAATGTTAAGCAGCAGAATCTGTTTATTATTTGTTTTACATCAAAACACAGTTAAAACTGCGTAGGACGTGCTATGAGGAGAAGTGAATTCTGTGCACATTTTCAAAATTCTGTGATCCCTACACTAAGTCATAAACTACATGAATTTTGAATTAAAAAAAACTCCCATGTAATAAAATCTATTTTCAAGGATAAATAAGCAAAAAATGTTGGGCTCTTATCCATGATGTCCTTCGTCAAGGAATAATACTTCCTCCGAACAACATGGAAACGATAATTTGAATAACTATATTTCCCAATGAATTCTAGAAGACGTGCATTTAGTATTGAATCATAGGATCCACTTATCCATATTCTTTATAGAAGAGTTACATTTATGTCCAGAAGTAAAACAAGGGGCCATCTCAGCATTTGCTCAATGGATCAGGGAAACTGGGCGAAAAACCTCATCGAGATAAGGGCCATTGACCCGGAGGTTACAGTACAATACTTGTTACAGGTTGTTAAGTTCTGTAGTATCTGTTAAAATTAATGTTACTTTCCTTGTGATGCTCAGAACAGTCTCTAATTGTATAGAAACAGTTATTCAGCAGCAACGATTTCACTTTGGATTTAAACTTTTCTAGCGAATTTAATCGTTTAATGTCATCTGGCAAAGTGTTGTAAAATAATGTACATGTATTGTATGTGAATTTTTTGTAATAAGCTGTTGATACTGTCACCTAATGAATATAATTTCTACGTCGACTGTTATAGTAAATGACTTCGGCATTTTCTGAAAATATATTCCCGTCCTTAAGCAAGTCATTTTTGACAAAAACCACTAATTCGTAAATCAACACACAAGGTAATGGTAAAATTCCTAGATTAATGAAGAGAGGCTTACATGAATCACGTGGGTGGGATTTGGTTATTATTCGTACAATTCGTTTTAGTAATCGAAAAGTCTGGGAGCTATAAGATGTATTTCCCCAGAATATTATGCCATATCTCAGGCGTGAATCAACATTCGTGAAATATACACAACGAGCAGTATGAAGGCTGACTGAATTTGAAAGAATTCTGAACGCGTAGCATAATGAACTTAACGTTGTGTTCAATTCATTTAAATGGACGTTCCATTTAAGGTTTGACTGAATTGAGAGACCTAAAAAATGTGTTGCCTTAACATCAGTCAATGGTACACCGTTCATTTTCAATGGAGCACAGAATTGTTTATTTGAAATAATGTAAAAACTACATTAAAATTGTTATCTTTTCGTTTACTATTAATTTGTTATTTCGGAACCAATTTGAAACATATGATAATGTACTATTTACGGTTTCTTTATTGCAAAGGATATTCGTATCATCCGCAAAGAGAACCGTTCTTCCGTTTCAAATCGTCGAGAGCATAGCGTTTACGTAAATAAAGAACAGAATAGGGCCTAAAATCGATCATTGAGGAACTCCACGTGCAATGAGCAACGAGTCGGAAAGGTGCATACGTAATGTTCCATCAATCCAGTAAGGTATTTCCACTCTCTGAGATCGTTCTTGAAGGTATAAACATAACCAATTTAGAGCAAAACCACGGATTCTATATGAAGGTAATTTGGCAAGTAAAATGTCATGATCAATGACGTCAAAAGCTTTTGAGAGAAATAAAAATAATCCAATCGGTGCCTCGTTTTGATCCAATGATGAGGCGACATCTTTAAGAAAAGAAAATATAGCTGTTTCCGTTGATTTTGATTTTCTAAATCCATGTTGGCAATCTGAAAGCGCGTCGTGTTTAGTGAGAAAGGTTTCCATTCGTACGTAAAAAAGTCTCTAATATTTTTGAAAAGACTGATAGAAGAGAAATGGGCCGATAATTCTGAATTTCATTTTTGTTGCCTTTTTTGAAGAGTGGCTTAATTTTAGCTGTTTTGAAAATATCTGGAAACGTTCCTGTGCATAAAGATGCATTAAATATGTGAGTTAACGGATGTATAATGGCATACCAACAAGTCTTTAACAAAGAATCTGGGAATTCATCTAAACCGGATGAATATTTATTTTTTAGTTTACCGATTATTTTGAGAATTTCATAGGAAGAAGTTTCTAGCCACTGTTGCCGGATCGTTCACATTTATTCGTTATATTTTAAAACATTTTCTACAAGATTTCTAGTTGATTTGGTCGTATTTTGTATTATATTCCACATTGCTTTTGTTTTGTTATTTGAGTTCAAAAACTCCTGATCGTGTTTCATGATTTTAGCCTACCTTTTGATTTTTCTTAACAATGATTTGTATTTTTTAAAGAAGATGAGGAAATCTTGAGATACGTTATGATGTTTAGAAATGAAAGCAAGAATTCGCTTGTTTTTACAAGATGTCCTAATCCCTTGTGTTATCCAAGAATTGTTTTCCGTGAAATATTTAATTTTCTTTTTTGAATCAAGTGTTAAATGAAATGAAAGAGTTGAAAAAAAAAAAGAATTATATTTGTCGTTTGTATCAACAGTATTATAAACCGCTTCGCATGACTCCTGCATCAAGTAATCAATGAATATTTTTTTAAATTTAACTTTTAGTAAACAATCTTCTCATACGTGTATTATTTATTGTGTGTGTGTTCGCATTTCTTATAATGGTAAGAATTTGTGCATCATGGTCACTGTATCCTTAATCTTTTGTTTCAACTTCATATCGAGTAATAGTTTTGTTAATTATATTTTGATCAATTACCTTCATCGAATTTAACGTGATCCGTGCAGGTACATTAATTGTAATGTCTAAATTGAGGAAATTAATTATATCGAGAAACTTTCTTTCTCGCAAGATTCGACCGGAAAATCAATGTTAAAATATCCGCATACAACAATAGATTCAAAAGAGCAATTGCTGACTTTGTTGAGTGTTATTTCCAGTTTTTCTAAAAGCAAATATAATCTATAGCTCTTTATGTTAGAGGTCTGTAGATGTAAAGTAATACCACTTTTAGCGAAGTAAGATGTATAACAGAAATGTCGAAAACATTTTCAACGGAATACACATTTAATACCGCCAAGAAGATAGAATCAATATTATTTCTAACGTAAATACAACAACCTCCATATGTATGGCCTTTATGCAATTCTCTTCCCTCCCTCTCTCTCTCCCCTCTCCACTCTCTCCCGTCCCCCTCTCTCTCCTCCCTCTCCTCCCCCTCTCTTCTCCCTCTTCCCTCCCTCTCTGTCTCCTCTCTCCCTTTTCTCTCCTCTCCTTCCTCTCTCTCTCTCTATCTCTCTCTCTCTCTATCTCTCTCTCTGTCTCTCTCTCTCTCTCTCTCTCTGCAATAAAAGCCTGCGAGGTAAAAGTTTGGAATTGGAAAAATGCTATGTTCATTAGGTGATAACCAATGTTCTGTAAAGCAAAGAATATCCATTTGATTTAAATCGCTCTGTAGAGCTGCCTCGCTAAACTGTTTTATTTGAAAGGGATTGAACATTATGATGCAGAATGTTTATCTTTTGCAAGTACCTACACGAATGTTTTTCTGCTGCATCTGATGTGTCATCAAATAAGGTTTTGTACAATTGTTTAAAAATCTGGGTAGTTTTCGCGCAGTGCTTTTGAATTATACGCAATATTGAAAAAATATATTTTATTTAATGTGTATAATAATATAAGAGAAATGTATATCTAAATCTGAGGTCATGATTGATGTAAATGTTCTTGCAATCAGCAAATTGTATCTAGCGGAGTCATTAATAACCTCTATTGTTTATGCAACTTAAAATAAACGAAGAAAAAGAAAAAAGATTTTATCCAAAACGATCCCGATTTGTTTGCCCCTTTTGAGCAGATAATGCTCAAAGCACTGAAAAAAAATATAAATGCTATTTTGACGCTTTCTTTACATTTTAAGCAATTACACAAATGTAATTGAAATATTTAGAAAAATATTTCAATTACATTAATAATAAAAATAACATTTTTTTAATTCATTCAAAATTCCTGATAATGTTTATACTACGTACGCAAGGAAAGTAAAAATACTTTGTGATCTATTCCTTAAAAATGTTCATGAAATTTAACTTATATAGTGCATATGTTCCTAATTTTATTTAAGTTAATTTATTAGTCTCAAGAACTTCATTTATTGTTTGCAATATCCCTGTAATATGTTGGTAACAAATGTTAATTTTTCAAATGATTGTGATAGCCATTGTCCCCATTATTTTAAAATCGATCTTTATTATGAAATTGTATTGCGAGCATTTGCATAATTCTTATTAAAAATGTGTGGTTTTCCTTTATAGTTGTGGGTTTTAATTCGCAAAAAGCATGCGTGTTCGCAGCTTTGTGGAAATGATATAAAGTTTGTTTACACCCCTATCTCCTAACGCCGGGTAACCTCCAATTACTGTGTTCAGAACAAAAGACCGGAGAATTAACCACATTTAAGTGGTATTTCCTTCAGAATTATTCCTATGAACGCAATATCAGCGTCGTTCTAGAGATGGTGGTGATGTAAATAGAAACGCACTATGCATTTGTTGTGAAAGGAAGTGGTGATTATCAACCTGATTACTACAAGAACAGACTGCCTTTAGAAACGACTCCAATTAATCTCTATTAATGAACGAAACTGAGCGATTATTTTGAGGTGAAGATTTGGAAACCACTACTTCCTCATTCAATTCCTCATTCAATTCATTATGGTAAGACTAGTTCGATTGCTGCATAATTATTGCTTATGTAATATATGTAATACTTTTAGTTTTTCCTGTAGAAAAGAAAATATATACCGGATGAACGACGTTAGGAGAGTTAGTAACATTATAAACGAATAAGTAACATTATAAACGAGTTGCATACGGTATTTTTTTTGCATAACACTATTATAAGGATTTAAGGAAGCAAAAACAATTTGAATGTTACGTTGTAACCTCGTATTCATGTTATGAAGTCATGAGTTCTACCTAAGCAACTAATTGGTTTACAAATGGTAATAAGGTTGAAAGTGACGTCTCAAACATTATAGATTCTTTGCCAAAAGAAATGTTGAAAGAAGCTGCAAAAGCAGAAAATGAATGCTGGATGGATGAATAATGTGCAAATTTTGTATGCGATTCTTTCCTATCTGTCGGAGAAGTTGGTTAAGTTACTAAAATGCATATGCTAGAATAAAGACGGTAGTTATGATGCATGTTTCTTTAAACATTAAGTCCACAGCGTGTAAAGTGTCTACCTTATGGTGAACATATTCATCAACATCACATATATGGTGAACATATGAAATAATAACGAATAATCTAGGTTACAGTGACCACGATGCACAAATTCTTACAATTACTAATAACATGAATACTGACACAATAAATAAAACACGCATGTGCCGAGCATTTACTACAGTTAACATAAAGTTATTTACGGACTACTTGCTGAAAGAATCATGGGAGGCAGTTTATAACGCTAATGACACAAATGAAAAATATATTTTATTTTTCTCAAAGCTTTCATTTCTCTTTAACGCATGCTTTCCTATTAAAAAGAGAAAATTAAACATTTCACGAAAAAGTAATACTTGGATCACAAAAGGAATTAGAACATCGTGTAAAAATAAACGTACTCTCTACTTTATTTCTAAACGTCATGACGTATCTCAAGATTTCCTTATCTACTTTAAAAAATACAAAACATTGTTACAAAAGTATAAGGAAGGCTAAAGTGGAATATAATAAAAAATACTACCAAATCAACTAGAAAACCCGTAGAGAATGTTGTTTTAAAATATAACGATATAAATGTGAATGTTGTTTTAAAATTAACGATATAAATGTGAACGATCCGGCAACAGTGGCTAATCTCTTTAACCAATACTTTTCGAGAATTGCTGCCGATCTCACTAAGGGTCTTCAGGCACAAAATTCAAAAACAGACAGTTCACCCAAAATTTTTGACACAATGTTCGTTTCCGAAACTTCTTCCTATGAAATTCTCAAAATAATCGGTAAACTAAAAAATAAATATTCATCCGGTTTAGATGAATTCCCAGATTCTTTGTTAAAGACTTGTTGGTATGCCATTATACACCCGTTAACTCACATATTTAATGCATCTTTATGCACAGGAACGTTTCCAGATATTTTCAAAACAGCTAAAATTAAGCCACTCTTCAAAAAAGGCAACAAAAATGAAATTCAGAATTATCGGCCCATTTCTCTTCTATCAGTCTTTTCAAAAATATTAGAGACTTTTTACGTACGAATGGAAACCTTTCTCACTAAACACGACGCGCTTTCAGATTGCCAACATGGATTTAGAAAATCAAAATCAACGGAAACAGCTATATTTTCTTTTCTTAAAGATGTCGCCTCATCATTGGATCAAAACGAGGCACCTATTGGATTATGAATTCGTGGTATTGCTCTAGATTGGTTATGTTCGTACCTTAAACAACGATCTCAGAGAGTTGAAATACCTTACTGGAATGATGGAACATTACGTACGCACCTTTCCGACTCTTTGCCCGTTGCATGTGGAGTTCCTCAAGGATCGATTTTAGGCCCTACTCTGTTCCTACTTTACGTAAACGATATGCCCTCGACGATTCGAAACGGAAGAACGGTTCTCTTTGCGGATGATACGAACATCCTTTGCAATAAAGAAACCGTAAATAGTACAATATCAGATGTTTCAAATTGGTTCCGAAATAACAAATTAATAGTAAACGAAAAGAAAACGGTTTTAATGAAGTTTTCCATTTCAAATAAACAATTCTGTGCTCCATTGAAAATGAACAGTGTACCATTGAATGATGTTAAGGCAACAAAATTTTAGGTCTCTCAATTCAGTCAAACCTTAAATGGAACGTCCATTTAAATGAATTGAACACAAAATTAAGTTCATTATGCTACGCGTTCAGAATTCTTGCAAATTCAGTCAGCCTTCATACTGCTCGTTGTGTATACTTCGCGAATGTTCATTCCCGCCTGAGATATGGCATAATATTCTGGGGGAATACATCTTATAGCTCCCAGACTTTTAGATTACAAAAACGAATTGTACGAATAATAACCAAATCCCACCCACGTGATTCATGTAAGCCTCTCTTCATTAATCTAGGAATTCTACCATTACCGTGTCTTTTATTTACGAATCAGTGGTTTTTGTAAAAAATGACTTGCTCAAGGGCGGAATATATTTTCAGAAAATGCCAAAGTCTATTACTATAACACTCGACGTAGAAATCATATTCATCAGGTAACAGTATCAACAGCTCATTACAAAAAATTCACATACAATACATGTACATTATTTTACAACACTTTGCCAGATGACACTAAACGATTAAATTCAATAGAAAAGTTTAAAGCCCAGGTGAAATCGTTTCTGCTGCAAAACTGTTTCTATACAATTAGAGACTATACTGAGCATCACAAGAAAAGGAACATTAATTTTAACAATGATACATAATGCATTATTTACCATTTGGACTGTATAAATAAGTATAATCAACTTGTAACAACTATTGTACTACAGCTTCCGGGTCAATGACCCCCATCTCGATCAGGTTTTTCGTCCAGTTTCCCTGATCCATTGAGCAAATGCTGAGATGGCCCCTTTTTTTGCTTCTGGACATAAATGTAACTTCATTTTCTGTGCACGTCTTCTAGAATTCAGTGGGAAATACAATTATTTAAATTATCGTTCCATGTTGTCGCGGCAGGAAGTAATAAGAGCCAAAATTTATTGCTTATTTATCTTTGAAAATAGATTTTATTAAATGGGAGTTTTTTTCTCCTTTCAAAATTCAAAATTTATTGCTTGTTTATCCTTGAAAATAGATTTATTACATGGGAGTTTTTGTTTTTTTTCTCCCTTTCAAAATTCAAAATTTATTGCTTGTTTATCCTTGAAAATAGATTTTATTACATGGGAGTTTTTGTTTTTTTCTCCCCTTTCAAAATTCAATATTTAAGTAGTATTAGACTTAGTGTAGGGATCACAGAATTTTGAAAATGTGCACACAATTCACTTTTCCCCATAGCACGTCATACGCAGTTTTTAACTGTTTTTTGACGTAAAATAAATAAATAAATAAATATTCAAAATTAAAGGCAATATGTATATGTTTCGTTTAAGAGGAGATCCCTGACGTTTCTCGCCGATAATGGTCGGATATTACTACACGTACATGTCATTGAGTATGAAGATCTTCAAATGTAGCTGAATCTTACATAGATGAATCAGTGAATAGAGAAGATTTTCATTGCAACAAGATATTGGTTAGTACAGAAACTAAAGAAAAAACAAGTACTTTGGAATTAAATACATCTTCTGGAGTGTCTTTGACAAATTTATCCAAATTTACTATTAATATTCATATTCATAAAAATTAACTAGATTTTCTTTGTTATTATTGTTAAATATTACCGAATAACAGCAACATGTAATAAGTTAATAAATTAGATTTTAAAAAGTGCAAGTTTTTTCACAATATATTTGATTTTACTGTGAACACCGAATCCATTCTTACATGGTACCACTGCCTTCTTTATTACTCCTAACTGATGATGAATGGGGGTTGTGACTATTATGTCAGTGATGACTCATATTTAGTGTAGAAATATCGATGACGTAATGATTTGTGCCATAATATTCCATATTATGAACGATTTTGCTAATGGAAAAGGATTATAATGCTGGTATTCAAAAAAACAATTTTCTTGTCAACAGTGTATTCAGAATTTATAACTAGAGATATAAAATTCGTAACCTAATTGATAAAAAATAAAATAATGACTAAGTATAATGGCTATATTAACCCTTTGAGTCTCAATAATTTGAAAACCTTAAAATTCTATTGTTTTAAAATTGTAGGGGAGAGTTAGGTTAACTGGACCGGTTAGGTTAAGTGGTGCATGCTTTTAAATGTTGATGGGAAGTGATTCCTGGTATTTCCACTGAATAGTATTCATAGACTGACAGGGCTGATAATCTAGGCCACTTTCATAAGTTGCAGGTCTTCATTGATACTTGATACAGGCATTTTGTTTCTGAAAGGTCAGAAGTATTTTCTACCACTCATCTGCTTTGCAATTTTATTACCATTGAATAAAAACTACAAGAAAAATATTCACACTAGATCAATTGCTAGTATTTCTGCTTTATTATAGTGTATATCGCGTCTATATATATATATATATATATATATATATATATATATATATATATAGAACATCGGCTTGCATGTTTTCGGACATATAAAGAACATGTGTTGTGAGGTTAACTGGACCACTGGGACGTTAGGTTAAATGGACCGGTCCAGTTACCCTTTACTTTTTTTCGAAAGAAGTATTTGCAGATTTGAGATTAAGTCTCATCAATTGATGATCTGAGCTATCTGTCCCGGACTAACCAAAATGCTTTTGTTTCAACAGTATATATTGTTACAAATTTTTCGTGCCAGCTGAAGAACAGCAGAGTAATATTTAAAGACATGATTTATTTTAACGTGAATTTGGAAGAGTACAATCTTCGCTAAGCATTTTCTACATTTATGTGTAGAAAAATGTTACGGAAATGTGCAGAAAATTTTTTTATTAAAACGTCAATGTTATTTTCACATTTCGGTCCACTTAACCTAACAATGAATAAAACATTCCATATTTGACAATAACTATAGGCACAATGATGATATTTTTTTCCACAATGTAAGGAGAGAGACTCACTGAAATATCATGCAAAATTTCACGTGTATAGGTCAAGTAAATAACATTTCAAATCAATTTTAAAAAAGTGTACCAATTAACCTAACTTTCACCTACTTTTATTTGTCTAATAACTTCCTAATACAACTTAAATTTTCAAAACAAACAGTCGCATAAGAAAGATACATATACTTGTATAAGGAAGGTAGTTTCACTGAGAAACCACTGGGACCATTGTCTTTTACCATCCATCATTTACTGTGGAATTTTTCGAAGCAATTTCTCATTTTGCCCAGACACAATTCCTCATTAAACACTATGTATTGTTATTTGGGGCTCAGCCTTTGTGCTATAATGTGTACAACGACGTGATTATCTTTGAACTGGCATGTCTTCTCCCGTAGATACTTCTGAACCTATATCGCGCGGAATTTATTCTAAAACACATTAGATCATGCAAAGTACCTTCCATTTATTATTTATATTTTTTTATATTTACAATAGGAAAAAATCTCTCTCTATTTTGATTTTCGCACCTTTGTACTTACAATGGCGAAGCACAAATTTTGTATGTGTGTGACAAGTTTGAGTACGTTTATCAACTCATCCTGCAAACCTCATGATCAATGGCATTTTCGTCATTAAATATGAAATATCAGCTCTTAATATATTTACTTTCAATGTAAATTGTGTCTTAACTGTACCTTTTTTAAATTTCGACTTTTTAGGTCGAAAACATTCTGATTTTATTTTAAATTATTACTGCTTCAAACAAATAAAAAATTATTGAAGTAAACTAAAATGTTAATGTCGAAACTAACGCGTTCAATGTCTAGAAGTTATATAAGTGTATTTATTAACGTTAGGATGCTATTTGTATTATCCACCGTGTGTCTTTCAATACTTTTCGAAATATCACCCTTTGATAAGAAAGAAAAACAACAGAGAAATAAATAACTATTCTTTGAATAGGAGTAGTCATACGCGATCTTTTGATACAATTCATTTCTTTTGATTATTATCAACAAACGATGGCCAGTTAAAATTCTAACGGACGCCGGCCGTTAAGAGTGTATTTTTCTTCCTCTTTGGTTGAGTTAGAGTGATATAACAATACAGTATTCCTAAAATTAAAAATGCAATGTCCACCCCAGAGAATGATCTGTTCTTTTAGCGTTGAATCTTCTGTCTCGCTGATTGGCAAAATTTTACCTATAATTACAGACAATCCTTTGGTACTGTAGTCGAATTTTGCATTTGTTTACACTGTATGTACTCTTTAGTTACCTGAACTTATCATGTGATTTAGATGTTGGAGATGTATCCTTACATAATGCAAACAACAGGTGGTATTCTTCGCTCACACATCCTGGGGTAGGCCCACCACGCTCGGCACTTGTCCTCTTCCTGTGTTCAGATGTAGGTCGGTCAATCTAGTTTGTGCTTACTTGTCTTTCTCACGCATCTTTGATTCGGGCTCGTCATTTTGCGCTAGACTTGTTTGTCGTAGCATGTAGCTTCACATATCTTAATGGCTCGTAATGAGCACTCTTTAAACGCACTTGCCGGTAACCCTTGAGAATGTGTTATCACTGGGGAAGGCCACTAAGCAACGATGCAACCTTTCGAAGCACGCAGACAAAGGCAGAAATTTGTCATATGCGAGTTTAGCTTCAACTCTGAGGCATCTAGTCTCAATTTACTTGTACCTGCGCAGTCTTGTCCTGTCCGCTTCGGGTTTCGTGTTCTTTCACCTCTCCTACTGTCTGCTCTTCATTCTAGGCTCTGACTCGTCATACTCGGCACTTGTCCTCTTACCTGTGTTCAGCTCATGACTTGTCATCCTCGTTTGAACTTTCTTCGTCTCTACAATCGCGTTTCAGTCCTGACTTGTCATCCTCGGCATTTGTCCTCTTACCTATGTTCAGGCTTGGCCAGTCAGTCTGTTTTGCGTGCCTGTCACCCATTATCATTGCCACCTGCATTCTTCTCCCCTTTACAATCATTTAGTTATTAGGATACTTAGTATTAAGATTTCGTTAAAAAAAACGCCTTGCACAATTCAGCCACTCCTAGCCTTATCCCCAAGGAACTTATGTTGCACATAGTCTAACAAGACATATCAGCCTATGCAGTGTGCCTCTCATTTCTTGGTGGAAAACCCGCGGTTTTCCAAGGGTGTATGTTCAGGCCCACACGCAAAAGCAGAAAGGGACGTATAAATATAAAACGCTTCACGCCCTAAGCGGCAACACCGGAAGCGCGCCACGGAAAGTTCCATGCCGAGCGGTACCAGCGCGCCGCGTGACCCAAAGCTTCTAAACCGCTCTAGAACATATTCGAATTCTAGCAGTTGCCTATTGACTGTTAAATCACCCCACCTCGCCATACTGCAACCGCTGGAAAAGCAGTCGCTAATTGGCCAGTTAAAAATCAGTTCAAATCCCTCTTCGCTGCCCGATAGAACTCGCAAACCGAATACAAATCAGTCGCTGAGTAGCACCCTTGCGAGCAGCATGTCTCGGGCTCCGTGTTATAATATCACGTAAATTCTCATACAGAAAGTAATATTCTGTACTTAAGTTGTGGTCAAGTAAAGGCCACATTATTTCAATTTGTTATAGTTCAGCATTGTGTATAAATCACTCGCTGAGAAGAAGCCAGTGCGAGAAGTATATCTCGGGCTCTTTGTTTAAATCATCACGTGAATTCTTAGCATTGTGTATGTATTGAACTAATTAATGTATTGTGATTCAAGATGGAAAATTCCTGTGTTCTCACATTGAGAACAATAACTTACGTGTATTTTTATTGTAAAGAACAATTGTGATAAATCAAAGGTAATTAAACATCATTCTGCAAGGTGAGAAGTGTTTCTATGATAATCCACATTATTACAAATTACTAAAGAGCGTCGAAAGGGACTGAGTGGATTGCCTACCTATTTTCAACAACCAATAATACAGTCCACTACAAGCAAGGTAACCGCCACGTCCATAGTCCTTCGATCTTCCGATATCGATCTAGTGACCCGTGGAAAGCAACCTGCTCCGTCCAACAGGTAACATCCTACCTAATCGAAACATACTTATGGGGTTTCCTGGCGATGGGTTCTTATAAATTGTACATAATCGTCATCTTTCTTTAGCGTACTGTATAAAGACCGAGTCATTTCAGGTTGCAAAAAATTCATGACCGTCTGATTCTGATGATTATGTAAACAGATTTTTGCAGTATAATTTTGCTAAGAAACGATTCGTTGCTTTGAATTACTTGACGATTTGTCGTTTTCAATAACGTTCAGGTTTACTGTATAAGGTGTCAAAGCTTTGTGAATAATGCCGAAGTAAAATTGGTGTGAAAATTACGATACCACTATATTTCGCGTGTCTCTGTCCAATTTTAGCCAGCCAGCTGGCCGTCAGGATTGCAGTGCACTCAATGTCAACGACGTTAATGATCTTCTGTATCTACAACAGCGATTGGAGAAACGCACATAAAGCTGCAGTGATATACAGGATGCGACGAAGTCGAAAAATTACTACAACTACACGTACGCTAAAACTCCGGAATCGTTCATGAAAACGATGAGTGAAGAGGGTACGAGTAAAGTGGATCCCTGTTTGTCCGTATCTGAGGTAGGGCAATCAGGACCGTTCATGATCAAGTATTATAAACCGTGTAAACCGTCACACATAGACCTATAATGTCGATGTATTAATGTTATTTTTTTCATAAAGTGATACTTAGTTTGTAAGGGTGTCGGAAAACAGTGGACTATGATAATAGACAACCCTATACACTCCTAAGATACTCAGTTTTTAATTTCTAAGCTCTTATGAATGTAAAGGTGCATGGTATTTTAGAAACTGTTTAAACACTTTGGTGTTCAAACCTTTGAGTTTATGTTGTAACACAAATGCATCAAGTAAACAATTACACAATTCACACAAAACATTAAAGCGAATTAAATGAAACTCCATTATAGAGTAAAATATATGCAGTACAGCCATGTGCCTGCGCACCTGGTATAGGAGAGAGCATGTGATAGAAATTGGTATTCACAACATGTCAGCCGCACAATGCACAATCACAAAATTTAACACCTTAACAATACACGAGTGCATGCTGGAAAAAAACCAATGCCATCAGTAGGGCGATGGATCCAGATACAAAGGTCGTGCGCCCGTGCACGTGGCATCGCAGCGGAGAGCATGTGGTGAAAACTGTTGTTCACGGAATCCCAGCTGCGTAACACATAACCAACAACACTCACACGTTAGATGTGCCACATGACAGTAAACTCAGTGGTAGCACAAATACACTGTGGCCGCGAAAAAACACTGCAAAAACCAGCGGCTTACAAGGCGCCATGCCTCTCCCTTAACAACTACATTGGAACTGTGTGGTCGGCGTAGCCGATACCCAATGCATCTCTTGGCGGCACTGGTTCAAAACACAGCCACCAGGATCGCATTGATTGACTTACGTATTTGTAACATATAATAAAATAATCTGTACAGTCGCCACCAAGCTGCCAGGCGTATCAGACATTGAACAATGCAGTAGTTGCGTGAACATAGTTCCTCGTGATTTTTCACTTTTAATGTTGTTTTGTTTATTTAGGAACGAGAACCTTTTTAGAAGACCTTGAAGATACCACAACGTGAAGAGCCGCAGAAAATTTCATAAGAATGGTAGAAACACTTCACGATAGTTTCTGTCAAACAAGAAACATTATATCTCTAACAAAGCAATATGAAATTTCCAATACAAATACTATCGTATCAAAAACAACAACAACAACAAGACGAAAAATAACCTACCTCATCTCAAACACAAATCAGAGAATAGTTCAGTATTTTTGCTTCCATCGCAAGACAACCAGATTGTGGCTTCCGTCCGATGCACATTTAGGCTAGCGCATTGTTCCGATACACAATTTCGCGAATACCAACCTGATCAAAGTCGTGCAGTTTCGAAGGCAAAAAACTCCTTCGTACGCCTGCCCTCAGACCGGCTGTCCCATGTTGTAGATTTGCTACAGGTAAAAGAATCTCAAGTTCAAAATAAGTTTCTGAACTTCATTCAAATCGTCTGTTTCGCCGACCGAGAGTTTGTTTCTCTCCTAGAGAGCGAAAGGAGCGTGGCGAAATTGTCTTTGTCAGGTAGAAAAGCAGGTCTGTTGGCCTGAGAACCGCCACATAAAGTAAGGTATCATTGATTGATCACACATATCGCATATACGTAATAAATTGAAGGCGGATGCTTGGAACGGTCACGAAGTGTTATAGTGAATGAAAGGCGTAGCTTTAGAAAAGTGTTTGGCGATGTTTTATTGGAATAAATAAAAAACGTAGCTTTTGAAAAGCGTCCGGCAATATTTTGTTGGAGGACTACGAGATGTCGCAGAGCAGCGCCACGCCGCGCAGCGTCCAATGGTCGGGGTTGGCCCTGCCGCTTGGCAGCCACAGCGGCGTGACAAACGTCAGGTCGGTGCGGTTCGGCTTCTTGTACACGGGCACCTGCAACAAGCACGCCACCGCATACTCGCCTACTTCCCTTTCCCTTCAACTTGCGGAGTGAATACATGGGTGACGATTCAAAATTGTACATGAGGCAGGGATTATATTGTTTGGGATAATGGGTTTGGACTCGACTCTAATACCGTTATGTGTTCAGGCTGCGATAGTTCTGTTGTAATAGCTGCGTTTTAATAGTTCTGTTGTAATAGCTGCGTTGCCTCCGCAGCATCTTCGTCCAGGACGACGTAGAGATCGATATCCTAACGCGATCCCAGATGGGAGATAACGTACGGTTCGATAGTCCCGATCTCGATTCCCGACGGTGGCTGAAATCCTACACTAGCTACATTCCTGGATCGAATGCGATAACTGTATCGAGAATTGCAGTGGCCGGCAACTCTGATGGAAAGGGTTCCGTAGTTTCCTCTATAAAAACCAGGCGAATGCCGGACCAATAGCCTCACGAAGCGTTTTCGGAGCGCGCGCTATCTTCTCTTCCTCATTTGTGTCCCCTACTCTTCCTTTACACAAACGTAACTTACATTTACAACATGCACACCACTCATTACTATCACAGCCCATATCCGGACCTTAAAGCTTGCCCTGGGTGGGGTGATGAGAGAGACACCTGATGGGAAAACCCCAGACTGTTGTGAATACCGGCTCCGGATCTCAGTATTCAGCGGGGGAAACACCGCCATCTCCCGGCTATAACACCCAACACTTTCGGGTCTAGGAAACTGAGAAGCAACCACACCCGAAATCAATAACTGCTCTCTCACCTATAACACGTAAGGTGCACGTGAAAAAAATATTAAAAAGTAAATGATAAGACGAGAAGTATTCAATTAAAGATTCAAGATAATTCGTAGTCGAGAAATAGACATGTAAGAAAAGAGGAAATTACGTTGATGTATCAACGGATGATGTGACAGTGTGAATATGGTATTTGCTACGTGAATCATATAGCTGTTGCTAAAAAACGCGATATCATACAATAAATATTTTCTAAGTAATAGTACATCACCAAAAAAAACTTTTTTTACGCACATTATTCATCCCGTTTACATTAATTGGATGAACTCAAATAAAAAATGTGACGAAAAAATCTTGTAAAATGACCGGTTAAAACGGTATTAACTTGATTTTCTGCAATTTATCACGCTGCGCTTGGTATAGCATTTATCCTCGTAAATGTTGGAATTCGCTTTTAAGTCATTGTTCCATTTACCACAAATATGTGTGAATTATATTTTGAACTTTTACGGTACCGACAACGTGAATATTTTTTTTTACTCCTTTGAATGCATGCACACAATTATTAACGTGACCTATCACATCCGAGAAAACAATTCTTCTTTATACTAGTATGTAAGATTTCGTTTCCTATTATTCTCTTTCTACACTCAGGAGATACTTTCATTATTATTTAAAATTGCATAAAACTATTTTATTCGGTGGTAGACTATGTTTTAAATATTGAAGTTGACTAGCGATAAGCAGTTATATAAAATGCTTTGACATATGAGAGTCAAAATCATAAATATTTTTTGGTGTACTCTTTCTTACTGGATTTTCCTACGTTAAACATTGTTAATTTCTTCTTTGTTATGATTTTCATAATAATAATAACAACAACAATAATAAGTATTATTATTATAAAATTATTAATTTCGATCTTTCGTAAGTCAATGCCACTGAGTAGTACCCAATAGCAGTTAAAAACCTATATTTTATCGTAAAAATCATACTTTGTCGTCGCAACTTTTGTGGTATTCGTGTCATTTCTCATGGAACTATGGTCCAAATGTAATTGGCATGGTGCTCGTTTGGTGGTTCTATTGGTGATCGTCCCTAATGATTAAATGTGTTGGATAAAAACAATGACTTCTATTACAAGTGATTTTGGATAACTCTTTTTAATATCCTCAATAACACCAGTAACGGAATACTGTTTGTATATGAAGCCATTGAGAGGTCACCACCACACTTGGAGACGAATAATAAGGGGAATGGGAAATAAACGTAGTATTTACCTATTTCATTTGTTTTGTTCACATTTGTACAAATATATATATATATATATATATATATATATATATATTGTTTTTGTATTATATATTATATTTGAAATATCTGACGTTATGAAAAGTGGTAAAATGTGAATTAATTAAATGAATCCCATTTAAGACATCTTTTACAAAGTTAATTTTTAAAATTAAATGTATGAATCTGCTGTATAACGTCTCAACCCACATCAGTTTTAGACTTTTAAATAAATATAACTGAACTGATAAATCCACACAATAATAATTAATTCTATTCGACTGAGAACAGAAAAAGTTGGGTATTCCAGCATCAGAAAAATCTCGAAGATCAGGAATTTTGTTTCTTGAGCTACCACGTACCTGGTACAGTTTTGGGTCCTTGGGCCCTGTGTAGTTGATGGCGAAGATGTGTATGATGGGCATGTACACATACAGCACTTTACTGATGGACTCCACCAACCGCTGCCGCTTCTTGTCCCAGCCGGCACCCTCCAGGTACAGTCCATACACCAAGACACCCTCCTATTCCGCAACAATATTTTCACTATATTGCAACATGCATTTATAGAAAACTAAACTTAAATATTTTATTGAACTAAGAATGGTACAATAATTGCAATCGTTAATGAGGGAGGCAGACGATTTTCACACGGGAAAAATAATAGAGAATATAAATTACAATATTTGAGAAAAACAAAATAATAAAGACCATTATACGGACCGAAGGGTCGCGGGTTCCAGTCCCGCCTCGGGTATGGTTGTATTTGTGTTCGTCCTTTCACCCCTTATCACCACCATATCGTTTCATCCACATAGTTACCATACCGTTAAGAGCAATAGTGGTCGCTAATGACCTAAGATGTTGATGCGACCTTAAATAACCAATTAAAAAAAAGACCATTATAACATTCAACACGAAATCAAATTCAAAATGTATAATTACGTCATATACAATATTATAATTAAGAAATAACGCAGATCTGGATAGCCGATGACGCTAAGGCTACACGCCTCACCTGTATCTGCTCGACCGACAATGGCTTTTAGTATTTTGTTTGTAAATTTAATTTTATAATCACCAATCATTTAATATCCCATAACTTGGATCTACGTCTAGCATCTGCAGTTGTAAGAACGGAGAAAGCATGTTGAAGCCCAACCGATCGAATCAGTTTTGTAACGGGTCGAAATTAAAGGAGATATTTCGTCGATATTTGACATCAAGATATGTATAACAATGACTACTGAGATAAAATTCCAGGCTGGCAATATCTTCCATGTCATGGAGACGGTCGACTTAAGAAGACCAGAGAAAATCAATACTCTGTATCAATCATCAGAGTAAAAATGGACGTTCTGGAATGAGGGCGTAAATGATTCATAGAGCTCTTAAGTCGGAGTGTCGTGGTTCATTGGAGAATTTGGATGTAGGGAATGCAATGCGACATGGGCAGTATATTTTGATTGATATAGAATAGTATATTATATAAGAGTATATTAATATTATAGAAGAGTAAATGTCTAGAATAGTGAGAGAATCGATGTAGTGAGGAGTACATATTAAAATGGACATAAAGGAAGAACTTTTGTTATTTGAAAAGTGAAGATGGTAAACCTAGGTATGATCTTGAAAATTGTGAAATTAGTTGAATGTTCTTTTGTTCTGTTTAGTTACCAAAAATTTTTTTGAAATTGAAAGTGTTTTGATTTAATTTTTCAGTAAATTACAATATTCGGATCTATAGAGTATGCCATAGAATCAATTGCTGTAAACAGATAATTAAATGGTTATTTTATTTTCTCTAATTAAGTAAATTTAATTACTAGAAAAGTGAAACCCATCTCAGTATCCTCGTCATCTTTGCCTCCGGAAACATTCACTTATCTGGGTTTCAGTGCAAAGGGAAGGGAATCACTGGTTTTGAGATGCAAGGGACAATCAAATAAATAAATAAATAAATAAAATGGTATGCCAACTTACGTCGGGTGCTCTCTTGATCTCCTCGCGCGCCCACTTGGTGACCTCGTTGTGCAGCACCACTGCGTCCAGGGACCAGCCCTTGTGCGCGCGAGCCACTTCTTGCCGCATGGCCGTCAGGAACCCTGCGCAGCGCATGTCACACGCCTCAGGTGAATCGGTTATTTCTTAAACTCCGTGAGTCACCATCTTTTGCATTTTCGCTTTTGGTGAGAAAATAAAAGCTGCAGTATAGATACATCATTACATGTGTAAATCCCGTAAATCAGGTAAAAAAAATGGCCGTAACGACACTGCTAATATTGGTTTGGTTTTGAAACTCTGTAAGTCATGCAATGTATGAATGAATATAGTCGCGCGACTGGTATGTTTACATACAATATGTATGACTGGGATATCACTGGAAGAGAGATTGGTTAAAAGGGATTTTCAATACGGAAATATATCTACGTACTATCATAGAATCACATATTGCAAGCAACTGCATCTGTTACGTGAAACGTGATCGGTGCACATAAAAAAATGCCTGATTATGTTTTGAAATTCCGTAAGTCATAAACTTTTAAATAAGCCTATTTTACTATTGATACAAGTAAATTACATTTTTATTTATTTATTCGTGTCAAGAGCATCATTAAGTCATTAAGAAAGAAAGAAGCACACAAAAAATTATAAAGTATAAAATGTCGATATATACCGTTTCTACCGCCACGTCTAAATTAGTAGGAGCCGTACTAAGTCAATCATTGTACACGTGTTCTTGCCCAGCACACGGGTCATGAAGTAGTCATTTGACTGTTCCTCACCCCACACACTCCGTAGATCCCAACATGTATCCCCACTTCTTCATATTAGATTTCCATCTCGTGACTCCTGATCGCAGTCTGTTCAGTGACTTCCAGGTTCTCCAGTCTAAATACCCACTTGGAGGAAGTTCTTCCGCACGATTCATCCAGTGTTTAAGATGACAGGTTATTTATTGCCATTTTTTCAGATAGTTTAGTTTAGTTAATCCCTTATTTTACCTGGCGAGACTCGGGCCATCAGGCCCGCTCTTCCGTCTAACCACGCAAATTTCGATACGCTCCTTTCACCACCTAGCGGAGAAAGGAGGCATTATCCTGGGCGACGAAACTGGCGGATCTCAATTTTGCTCAGAGGCTTCTTTTAGGCTTGAGGATCTTTTACATGCAGTAAATCTACTACATGGGACAGCCGGCTTTACTTCCCCTCCGAAGGAAGGCGTACGAGGGATTTTTTCGTCCTTAAAAAACCACGGCTTCGAACGGGTTTGAACCCGCAAACTCGGGTACAACAGTCCGGTTCGCTGACCGTTATACCACCGAATCCACCTTCCAGATACATTCCTTCTTCAGTGTCGTCCATAGTTTCGTGCAGGAAGCTCTTGCAAGATTTGAGTCTTTGATTAGCTGGTTGGTATCCATATAGAGGATGATACGCCGAATTCGTAGCCTTCCTCTTCTCTCTACAGGCTGCAATCTCGCGTCTGATATCTGGTGGGGTGATGCCACAAAGAAGATGTAGTTTCTCGATAGCTGTGGCATCCTGTGACAGTACGACATGTGTCGTATAGAGCTGTATCTACGGGTTTGGCGTGATGAGATTTGTAGGGTAGGCATATTCGGTGGCCGAATAGCACAGTGCTAAGGCAGAAATTCTTAGTCTTTGGTTGCGCTCCCCAGCTGGATCCCATCAGTTTCCGCACGATATTATTTCTGGCCGTCACCAATTGCTTGAAGTTCAAACAATTTTTTTGTAAGTTAGTGTACGGTCTAGAGTTACCTCTAGATATTTTGGATTCGGGCAATGTTCCAGTTGAAAGCTCTCCCATTTCACATTTCAAGGTTCTATGTGCTTGTCTATTCTTGAAATGGAAAGCACAAATTTGGGTTTTTAAATGGTTTGGTTTAAGCTGATTCTGCACATAATAGTTTGAGAGTGACTTTAGAGTCGCTGTCAAGTACTCTTCGACCACCTTGAAGGCATCTACTTGCACCGCGATGGCTCTATCATCCGCATATACGTAACTATCTGTGCCACTTGGTAGATATTAATCATTCGTATAGATGTAAAAGAGTGTTGGGGCCAAAACACTACCTTGTGGTAGGCCGTTTTTTAGGGCCCTCTATCTGCTCTTTCGCCCCAGGGATTCTATGAAAAAATTCCTGTTTTGTAAAAGATTTCTGATTGTGCGGGTGAAATTATAATGACGGGTTATCTCATACATGTTTTGAACAGAAGTTGATGATTAATTATGTCATATGCTGAGGTCGATGGTAACTACACCGGTAATTTTCTTTTTCTACAACCCGTCTTCTATATGTTGGGTAAGATTCAAGACTTGCGAAGTGCAACTTTTTCCTGCCTTAAAACCTGCTTGTTGAGGGATTAGAAGGGGCTGAGCCACTGTTGTGAGTCTATGTAGTAGCATCCTTTCAAAGACTTTGTAAAGGTGACACAAATTATAAGGTTCTGTAACTTTTCGGATCATCTTTATTTTTTCCCGGTTTCAAAATCACTATAATTTGTGCTTTCCTCCAGATAGTTAGGATTTTATTTGTAGCCAAGCAATTGGTTCATGAAGTCCAAAAACCACCGACTTGAGGTGGGTCCGAGTGCTTTAACTCTGTTAAACTCGTATGGCGAGGTCAGATTCTCTACCCTTTTTACACTTACTAATTGCGTTGACCAGTTCAGTCCGAGTGAAAGCCTCAGAGAGGTTTCTACAGTCTCATATTACTCTAATGATTTTATAACTCTTTACTTTACAAGTTGGTTTCCCGCTCTTTTGTAATTGGTGGGCTATCTGTTTTGCAGCGACGTTTGCATGGACTGGTGTCTTCGTGGGATCGTTACTTAGATTTCTCTGAAGCCTCCAGGCTCTATTGCTATCTCTACCCATGTTAGTTTCATTCATAAGTTTTTACAAATGCTCTCTCCTTGCCTCTGAAATGGAAGATAAATCTTCCTTTGATTTTTGGAGAGTCTTATCGCTGAAGAGATCTTTCTTATGCATCAAAAGATACTCTCTTAAAATTACAGCTGTGTCTGGGCTTAATCCTGGGATATAGTTAACTATGCAACCGCGAGGGATAGAGGCGCGAGAGCGGAATTTTATAACGTCAACAAAACTGTCATATTGCAGATCACATGGCTTGAGGTGTTTAACTTTTTCTTTCATCATTTTTGAAAATAGTTGCCAATTTCTATCTTAAAGTTAAACCTTCTGAAGCAAGTTCTTCGAGGCTCAACCGCTACTGAAAGTTGACATATTATTGGGCTGTGTGTTCGGGATATGTCTTACTATCTTCTGGATCTGTTGGGCCATTTTATCACTGGAAATAATGAGATCGTGGTTAAATCCCTGCCGCCATCTTGCACTGTTGAAAGACGGGGGAAGTTTGCTGTCATGGATGAGTGCCATCTGCTGTGATTCTGCCCAGCCTACTACAGCCCTCCTATTATTGTCTTCTTTTGTACATCCCCAGATATGGCTATGACTGTTAAAGTCACCAATAACAATTGATACGTTTCCTTGCACCACAGGATCATCTTCAGTAAATTACATGATTCCATGGCATTCTCAATCAAGATTTATGCTTCAGAAATAAAACAAACAGAGAAAAGTTCTCTATGTAATTAATTTTTCACTTTTGGTTTTCCCACAACTTTACAATTCCGGACTTGCGGGATTTTAAATACAACCGATTCAATTAAGCCTAATGTTTAAACCGGGAGCGGTAGCTCAGTGCAGCAACTGATGTCACTGCAGCGCCTCTGACCGGGAGGTCCTGGTTCGAGTCCTGACGGCGGCAGGTTATCGAACTAGCTTTTCAGCTAGGTCGAATTCAGTAGCTGTCTGGAGGAAAATTCTAGCGGTCGGCTGCTCTGATCGATAGTTTTCCGTGGTTTCTCCGATCAACACCAGGCGAATGTCGGAGCAGTACCCAACCAAACGAGTTACGGACCGCGCGCGATCTGTCCTTCCTCTTCCTTGTCCTATCCTCTTACACACACATTTCCACTAACATGCACTACACTATCACATATTCCGGTAGACCGGTCAGGAGCTTGCAGCTTGTCCCGGCTGGGGAGGTGCCCTGCTAGTTGGAGAGTCCTGGTTAAGGGGAAACCCCACTAGCCGACGGTAGGGCGGCGCCGGATCTCGCCATCCACCGGGGGACGATCACCGCCATCTCCCGAAAAAACACGCACTACACTAACGGGACAAATGACCAAAGCAGTTGATGCGCCCGAAAAAAAAACACGAAAAAATCAATCAATCAACCTAATGTTTAATATTCGCCACTTCCAAAATGGCTGGAATGGTATTTCTGTATAAGGAACTTTCACGGCAAGTTCATCGTCATTCAATTTCGAAAGGTCTTCGCAAACCCAGGAACAATAAGTTTGCATATTTTATTCAACCGCCAAAAAAGAATATGAAGAATAAGTATTAAGACGTTGTAGTAAGTAGTAAGTCTGTTGTCTCTTGAGACCGAAAAATATCTGGAAAAACACCATCTTCTTTACGAAAATAAGGTCGTTAAACATTTCGTGAAATGTTAGTGTATGTGTCAGATATGCACTCAAATCACCTCTAATAGGCTGCCTTCGGCAGACTTTGTCAGCACAACGATATGTCACAGATATTCTGCGTCCGCATGTCCTACCCTTAATGGCACAGCACCGTAGGACAGGGTTCCAACAAGATAGTGCATGACGACATACAGCACGTGTTTCCATGGACTACCTACGGCATGTTAAGATCCCCGGACCTCTCCATCATTGAACACGTGTTAGATGACATTGGAAGAGGACTCCGTCGCAGTATCGACCTGCAGGATCTGGAGGAAAGTTTCAACAACTGTGAACGAACTTGCCTCAAGAGATGCTCCAAAGGCTGTTTGACACCATTCCGAACCGGATAAGGGCATGCGTTGCAACAAGAGGAGGTGCTATACTCTACTGATCTGGCGCACACTTTCAACCTGTAACTGCCAACGGCCTTGTCACTTTCATCCCATTTTAAAATCAGTTCAATAAGGGCACATTGTCTTTCAGCATGTGTCGTTTCATTCACTTTCAAACCACTCCTGGACGCTTCACTTTTTGGTCAGGTAGTGTATTATTTGTAATTAATCGGTGATTCAAGAACAGAGAACAAAGTATTCGGAGATGCGGAGCTGATAACAGTTTATTTATTGATTTGACATTCATAATTTACGAAAAATGTTCTTTTTGTTAGAACTTTGCGTTTTATTTGACATTACCTCAAGTGTGAAGTCAATGGACAGTGACGTGAGGGAAGTGGAAAGCAGCGGCAGCTAACATTATTCGAAAAATCCACGTACGCGGACGCCTACGGGAGTGTGAACTGTTGTGGGTCTGAAATTAATTAGATACGTAATATTGAGCCTCGCTAATTCGAGATTCCCTGCAATCCGAGATGGCCTCATGTGCGAGTAGTCACCAATCAAGTGACGACAATCACGAGCAATAATTCTCTTGACGGGTTGGCAACAGCGTCAAAAGTCACGTGTGTGGCGGTTGGTGCCAATGTCTGTCTGATACATTGTTGTGACTGGTTCACGCTGAAGTATATGTTTATGTACGTTTGTATGTATGTGTGTATTTATTTGTAATTTTAACAGTATCTGCACATTAAATTTGACTTCGTTGTAGACTATATTGTAGAAGAAGATTCCGTTATGCATTTTTCCTTTTTTCACGTTATTTCAGTTTTTTGTAATCCGAGGTACCATCAGTCCCAATTACTTCGAATTATTGCGACTATAACGAAGTTACACACATTACATTTGCCATGGATTGCTTGGGAACTCCTCAAAGAGTAGCGTTCGACTGGTCACGCTCTGAAGGCACGGATTGAAGGATCACCTTGCGGGTTGAAGAAGCCGGTCATCCAGAAGCTCATGGGCCTTCCGGTGAAGATCCAGCTGGAGAATTGCGAGTTGCGTTCCAGCAGCTCCGTGAACCAGAAGCCCAGCGTCGCCGACGGCCACGAGCTCGGCGCCACATTTGGGGCACGCGCGCGTCATAGATGTTGTCCAGCGAGTCGCGCAGGGCCTGCGGACGAACGGAGCAAACCGTCACGTGATTGCCTCATTTTGTATTTCGGGACGCATCAACGGTTATGGGCATTAGCTCCGCGAGTGTAGTGCATGTTATAACCCGCGAGGTGGCGGTGTTCCCCACTGGAATAGAACATCCTGCGCCAACCTGCACGGCTTGCAGGATATCACCCTCCAAGGTTGAAGAAAGAGTTGAGATAATCAGTCGACGGAATGAACAAACAACTGCAGACCAGTTTTCATTTTATAATGTTTAAACTATAAAATAGATTAATAATAGCAAGCTATAACATATCTGGAGCCAACTTCCTTTCATGTAAAACAAAAATCACGAAATTTCTTTCAGTTATGTTCAAATGTCTTTCTAAACAAAAACTCATAGGTGGCCATCAAAGTGAAGCCGATGTTGGCCGAAATTTCGGTCGACCGACGTCGGTTGTTTTTATTCAATATGTTGGATTTGTTCAAATTCACGATGGTAAACGGAAATGGGCATACCCGAACGACCTCTTCAGAAAATTCCGAAAATCGCCAACTGAAATTTCGGTCAAAATCGACTCTATTGTGATTGCCACCTGAGTTTTTTAAAGTATAAATAATTCAGATATCCGTGGGAAATTAGTAAAACAATCGCGATGTCTATTATCTTTTGTCTATTGCATTTTTTTGGATAACTTTAAATACAAACACTATGATTCCATAAATTTTAATTCTCCGCTTTCCAACGTTATTCTTTCCCCCATTCATTTGGAATATACTGCGTATAAATTTATAATACGTGTATGATTTTAATAAATATAAAAACGATCACTTAATATTTAAAATAATGGTTTACAACTTCATTCGCCTTTGCTCTATCCTGTCCCCATACACACACACTTACCGGTACTACACTACTACATATGTCGGAAGATCATTTGGGAGTTCAGAGCTAGTCTCAGCTGACGCGGAGTCTCGCTGGGGGAGATACCTCAAGTCGGCCCAAGAGTTGGGCGGCTACGGATCTCACAACTAGCAGAGGAGGACCATCACCACTATCAGGCGTAAGAGTATCCACTACCCTAACGGGGCTAATGACCATAGCAGTTGACGTGCCCGGAAACTTAATCAACCAATAAATCAGAAAACACTTCTTAGAGAGTAGATTACCTCATTCATAATGATGGTGCCGTCAATGGCCAACAGCAGATCCTTAAGAGTCTCACGCACCATCTTTATCACTTTCTGCATGCGATCAATTTCCTGTCTCAAGAAGATGTTCATGGACGACAAAGCGCCCATGGCTTGCAGCCTACAACAGAAGGCCATACTCTGGATACATTCCGTTTGGCATGCGCGGCGTTAGTGCAAATAATGTGATAGAGATAATCAAGAGGCCAACACTGAAGAATTATTTTAATAAAAAGTAACAATGCTACAAAACTCATACTTTCTCGTATTATTTTCATGTATTTTCTTGACTTTTCAAAATTGATATAGGTATATTTTCAACACATCTGTCATGTTAACATTTATATTACCGGAATCATGTATGCATTATTACGTTTACGAGTAAAAGTGATTCAAATGGTGTTTTATATAGTTTCTCGAAAACTCAAAATTTTCTGTGAAAATGAGCCAAATGAGCATATTTTAAGGAACACTGAAAATCATATTTTTTTCAAAAACGGCTCCAAATTTTGCGAATTTCCATTCTACAATTAGAGGAATAGAAAATTGAACAAACATGAAAAATTCGTGTTTCTGGTAACACAATTTCTTCATTATAAGTAATATATTAAAGTAAATACACCGTTGTGTCAACTGATATGTACTGTAAATATTATGTTATACAAACTTTTCTGTAGAATTTGCTAATTTTGAGAAAATGGTTAATTACTAAGTGCATTGCAGTGAAATTTTAATTCTAAAACAACTTTCTTTACAGTTTACGAATTGTTTTAGATACATAGGTTCAACATGAAAAAGCGCATCGAAGGTGCCACTACCGCATAAAAATCAGTTGTATTTACAGTAAACGCTCATTAACACAAATTCTCAGGGACCGAAGTAATAGAAATTCGTGTTAGAAAAATTCGTATTACCAGAGTATTATAAATGTCCGAATTTACGTAATCCCTTGCCGGTTCCGAAGTTTTCTTCGTGTTATGGCGAAATTCCATTTAAGAGAGTTCGTGCTAACGAGGGTTTACTGTATATTATGGATTTACACGAAAATGTAATATTTCAATGCCGTAATATGTTTACATGTTACAGCCAAGTGATTTGGAGACAGGGTTTTGGTGCGGATGACCCCAAGTGCGTGCACACTAAGGCTGTGGGTTTCAAACCCTCGTAAGGGAAGGATGTTCTATGTCGTGTTGAAGTGCGAGGTCATTCCAAACCTTGTACTATAACAATAGTACAAGCTCCCCGGTGGGCAAGGAATACCATGGGCAAATATGGAAAGACAGACGGCCGAGTCCGGAGGTTTATCAGATATACGGGGTGAGCTCTTTACCACCTGCAAGAGAAGCGGTAGGTACCGCGAGAGACCGTGGTAGTCTTTTAGATGTCGAAGAGAATAGGAAGTTAAATCGTACGATAAAATCCACGTCATTCTGTAGGATCACTAGTTCATTATTGAATTATTAACAATTTTACCAAAAAACGATCATTAAAAAGAAAAACATGACTTCCCAACAATTTCATATTTAATTTTCTGATAAAGACATGTATGTTCACCTTCTTTGCTACGTTTACGTAACCTTGAACCACTAATATTATGGATTTGACAAACGTTCATAATGTTTCCCAGGCATATATGGATATCTAGTTATTTCAGCAGCTGTATTTAGTGTCATTTCTGTGCGTATTCCTTAAATTGCTTTCGTCAGAAGATTTATGACATAAATGTTCAGTTCCCCTTCCTCTTTCTTGATGTATTTTAGTAGCGAAATATTATATTTGTTTGCGTGCAGTAACTAAATTAATTTTTGAAATAGATCAAACCGATTACATATTATTTAAATCTCTATAATCTTTCCGTCGCAGCAAACATTCGTAATTCCAATGAGTCTATTATCGTCCAAAAATGAATTTCCCTTATTTCTCCATACATTTGAAAATGGGTGGAGGTATAAATGAATCAGATATTCTTCAATATTGTTACAAGAAATCAAATTGTCAATAATTAATTGAAAATTACAATTTATGAATGGAATTAATTAGAAATGAGAATCTTTAACAACATACCTACATATATACTCTTTCGTCTTTGTTACTAATGCTGCACCCTACAACGAGAAACGCACACATCTGAGCAACACAATTCACTCAGAATATCTGGTGAGCTCCCTATTCTCAGTACTTCATCGACTACGTTTATGTTAATTGCATCCTGAAGTATAAGTATCAGGTACGGCCATTTTTTTAAGTAGTACTAATTTTTTCCAAATACTCACTTCTACCAGTATCTCACGGCTCTCATTATACAATACATTATCTTTCAAATAAGTATTTTTCAAATTGCCTAATACAAATTACATGTTTAATGACTATAAGCTTACTATTTTAACAATTGGCTTAAATGCACATACTATTGGTGTAAACCTTCTTATTTTTAATAAAAAATATCAAATGTGCACTGACATTAAAATAAAACTTAATTTTACAAAATTTGTGTACTAACGAAAGTCGTCAATTTTCCGGTTCATAAATATTAACGGTAAGTCAAAATGTTTTAACTGTAAGTCAAAAAATTAATTTTTGATTTATGCTAAATATAATGTTTAAGAAAACATCAAATTGTCTGGACATTATACCCTCCTTCCTCACGAAAAATCTTGGGTTCGCTTCTGACTGCATGGACTAAAATTTGAAAAACAATTTCGATAGAGTTGCCACCCTCACCTCTGTTTGACCTCGAAGGGATCGTAGTCGGGCGGCAGCTTGCCCAACATGTCTTTGGTGAGTCGCGCAACCACTCCTTCTCGCGACTCGCCGCCGCCGCCACCCCCGGCCTCCTTGGGCTGGATGGACACAATTGTCTCCAGGATATTCTTTGTCACAGACGCTTGGAAGCTGCAGGCAGAAGTTAGGTCTCAGTCCCTGTTACACGTGTTCGAGAATAGGTGGTAAATGTTAGATACGCTGCTCTAAACAAAATGGACAAGCTATATGGGAAGTAAAAATAATACGACTGTCATGAAAATAAACCTTTAGGTCATCAAGCTTACAATTACATGTTATATATTTTTTAATCTATACCAATATATCAATACACACGAGCGTTGAATTACAGCGCAATAATCTCTTAATGAACTGAACCAATGTTGATGAAACTTTTGAGCTAGCTTCCTTTGAAGGTCACGAGTACTACAGGCTATGATTTACAATCATAAACCTTAATATATTTACAAAATAATTACTTTTGGGACCTTTTTTTGCATAGCATTACATCGCATATTCAAGAGTGCATCAGTGTTTATTTAGCTGCGCTCCACCACAGATTGACAACTGAGATCTATGATTGAGTTCAATCAAGTGTGGCCGTTTTTGCTTGATTTATTCGCTCAAACGTTGCAATAAGTTTGCATAATACTCGCCGTTTATAGTTTTTCCTTTTTCAAGATAGTCAATGAAAATTATCTCATGCGCATCCCAAAAAACCGACGCCATGACCTTGCCTGCAGATGGAACGGTCTTCGCCTTCTTTGGTGCGCGTTCTCCCTTTTCAGTCCATTGTTTTGATTGTTGTTTTCTCTCTGGGGTGAAGTGGTGGACCCATGTTTCATCCATGGCTATGAAACGGCGCAAACATTCTGCTTTGTTGCGGTGAAACTTCGCTAAACACTCAATTGAAATATCTTCACAACACTGTTTTTGCTCGAGTGTGAGCAAACGCGGCACCCATCTTGCACACAGCTTTCTCATGTCTAAATTTTCAGATAATATGCGATTTACCGCACTTTTCGAATTGCCTACTATGTCTGCTAGCTCGCTCACTTTCAGTCGACGATCACCCAGTACCGCTTTGTGGATTTTCTTTACCATTTCTGGAGTAGTCCCCTCATTTGGTCGACCACTGCGATGCTCGTCTTGGCACCTCGTACGACCTGTTTAAACTCTGCTACCCAATATTTTACTGTAGTAAACGAAGGCGCAGACTCACCCAAAGTAGAATCTAGTTCATTTTTTATACTGGTTGGGCTGAGGCCTTTCAAATTAAAGTATTGGATCACATAACGATGACCAATTTTCGCCATTTTTACAAATTCACTCACAACGTTCACTATTGATTGTTGCCAAACAAATACTAAACAACGTAGGTCTTCAAACTTGAAACATATGCTTCATAGATTGTCTACTTTCTAATACGGTGATATTTTTAGAAAAACTACTGCGATCTCTAGGTCAGGCAGGGTACTTCTGGAACCACCCTCGTAATGTGAAGGAAACAATAAACATTATCGATTTGTGTTAATCGATTAATTCATTAAAAAGATAAAAAAAACATGGAGACAATCAATTAACTTACCTAATATCAGCATTTGAATGAAGACCATACACCTGTGGTGGATCCACAACAGACATGCTCGCAATGGCTGCCATATAACTTTGCAAGCTCTTTAAATTTAACATTTTATAACCTTTGTAAAACTGAAATGTCTCAGAGAACAGGTCCTCGCAGAACCATACCTTACAGAAGGTATTCAGCAAGCGTTTGTCGTAATCGTCTGTGACACGTCCTCCATATTGTATCTCGCCGAGCATATATCTACAAAGAATATAATCATTTTAAAGTTAAAAAATGGAATTTCCTTTGGCTTAAGAGGCGAAAACTTTTGGTAGAAAGTCGATTATTCCAATCGATAGTTGTTATTAAGTATTCTACAAGTTTTATTCTACTTATTGACTGTTTTCTGCATTATTTAAAAAGTAATAAATAGTTCATATGTAATTAATATGGAAAAGTAAATTATCAGTGGTTGGTGCAGCAACATATTGCTGACAGACCTTATTTAAACTCATGAAGGTTACAGTATACAATTTGATAAAAATAAATTCTAGTATTATTTGTTGAACGAAAGAGGAAAATATAAAGGAATTTACTGAATAAAATGTAAAGGAATAATGAAAAATTGATGTCAACATAGACGCATGATCTATGTTTGGGTGGTTGCCCTAAGTTTGTGCTTTTTCAGGAGCGACAATTGAATCTAATTGCCTACCCATTTTGCAAAATACATTTTCGCGAGATTGCGGTATTTTATTTTGTCTCTTTTTACGGTATGTGAATACAACCGTGTGTTAGTGAATGAAGTTACCCTAATACAATAATATTTAGTGGTGAGCAAAAACATTTTTAATTGGGCCTGGATTTCATCTAAGATTTGTATTATATCACACAACTTAACAAATAGACTATATGTTTTCATAGTTTCAGGAAAGCAGTGCATTTCCCTGTAAAAATCGCATATTGACGATTTTGATGTACTAGAAGAAACCTGTAAACATAGGAAATGAAAAAGAATAGACATTCAAATTTTTGTTTTTTGTATATATTGACCACATGAAAATCCATATTAATTCCTCCTCTCTTAAAAAACAGTAAAATCTTATTAGTCAAGTGAACTCACCCAGAAAAAAATTGCGGAAGTTTTATCTCAATATTTCTGTATGTTTTTAGAAGTTCAGAATTCTATTTTAATGTTTTCCGCTTCAAAAAAGGTCGGCTTCACAGATAAAATTGCAAAAAAAACCCTAACAATTTCACTGTTTTTTGTTTTTCGCTTATATCGTCAAAATAATGCGTTTTATCGACAAAATTGTTATTTTAAGAATGAAAGTAGATAACATTACCTACAAAATGAATGGATTAACTTTAAATTTCTGAAAAAGAGGCATAAGCCCTTGAGCGCACTGAAAAACAGTTACTTTCAGGGCCTCTGACCAAAGTGGGAGAATAGCTTTTTCTAGCCAACCTATCATTTATCAACCTAGCCATTTAACATTCCTGAAAACAACTATTGTGAATTGGCACGGTTAAATGATCAACATTCCGATACTGACGGAATTAATGGAATCGGTTTGCTCGTGCGGAGTACCAGTAATCCGAGCTCTAGGTAATCAAAATAACCGGGATATAAGAAAATTATTACAATACATTCTGTACAATACAACATATTCATCGAAAATTGGCACCAACTATATATTTTGAGAATATGTGTCAAATTATGAGTAAAAGTAACAATAAAACTAATGAGGAAATTTAGGAATGAAACAAAATTATTGAGCCAGATAATTTCATAGGTATATGGAAAAGAAACATATTTTCTTCCTTCTTCTTCAATGAATGTCAATAACACAAACAGTTCCACTTTTTACTTTTGACATTCAAGAGTAATTTATTATAGTGTATATTGATTACAATAGTATTTTTGATTACATACGTTTTGGCTACACCTTATAGCCATCTTCAGACCTTTTTAAAACAGAGTTGGAATTATTATACTAGAATATTTACATTATATACATTAATAACATAGTAAGCGTGCATACTTCCACTCACTGTTCCTTCATTTCTTCACTCAATGAAGTGCGACAATTTTTTTTTTTAATTCTGGTGTATTTTTCTGATGGTATGGTGCTATTCTGGTGGTATTTTTATTTTTCTCTATAATTTCTTTGTTTTCTTGCGTTTGCGATGTTAACTTGATATCAAGTTGGCATCCCGTTTCGCAAAAAATTGCATTTCTGATATTATTTGAAGAGCGACGAAATTTCTTTTTTGGAAACTCTGGAGCAACAAAAAAGTGACTATTTCCTATGCGGTCATTTTTTATTTATCTCTGTAATTTGTTGGTTTTCTTGTGTTTGCGATGCTAACTTAATATCAAGTTAGCCGAATCTATAATAGGGAGTCAAATGAAATCGACATATTTTTTGCACAAGAAATTAGGCACAAATTTTGAACCTGATATCAAAAATTTTTGAAAACTCTGCGATTCTAACTTTACGGAGGTCTTGTATTGTATGTTTCAAGGATTGATAGATATTCCTGGCGTGGAAACGCCCCAATTGATTCCGTGCGTGTCAGAGTGTTCATCATTTAATCAATTATTTCTTTACAATAGCTTGTTGTGATGTGTGTTTCACTTTATGATGTTTTCAAGCATCATAAAGTAAAAGTAGAGTGCCACCGCGGGATAGATCGGCTAGAAAGATCTATTCTCCCGCTTTGGCCAGAGGCCCTAAATGTAACAGTTTTTCAGCACGCTCTAGCGCATAAGCTGTTTTCAGAAAATTAATCTATGCATTTAGTGGGAATTTTCATATAACTCAATTCTTAAAATAACAATTATTTCAATAAAAAACTTAGTTTTGAAGAAATAAGTGAAAAACTAAAAACAAGGTGACATTTTTAGTTATTTTAGCAATTTTCTCTGCAAAGCCGACCTTTTTTGAGATGGCAAACATTAAATTCGAATTCAGCACCCTGAGAAACATATAGAACTGTTGAGAAAAAAACTTAAGTGATTTTTTCCGAGATGAGACTCTTTTGAGAACCAATTGACAGGATTATATCCATAAAGTAGGTGTGGACTCTAATGAGGAGAATACGTTTTGTCTTAAAGTGAAATATAATCTTATAACCTTCTGATGTTATTACTTTTATGATTAACTTGCCTAATAATATTTGAAATAATATTCTGATAAACAGTATTACATTTTATTTAGAGGTTAGGCTGGTGTTAAGGTAATATGAGTCAATAAGAGTAAAATTCATTCGATTTTAATTTTGTCGCCTTAAGAAGGTACTTCTTAAGCTGAGAAAGTTATGTAATTCTGAGGGAAGAAGGGGGGGGGGAATTTTCGGCAGAAACACTCTTATTGCCGCGCCTTGGTAATGAAAGAGTGGATACCACGATACCGAAAAATCGATTGACGGCAACGCATCTGTCTGTCCGTCCGTGTACGACACTAGCGGCTAAAACGTTCATCTGATTTTCTCCAAAATTGATTTTCTCCAATCGATTTTGCAATTTTCGAAAAATCGTGGATTTCGAAGGAAGGGAGACCTGCCCCCTTCTGTTAAGTGTCTATTACGCTATCTGACAACAAAATTTACTCAAAAAATTACGTGCCATTTTTTCTAAAATTTTGAAAATTTCCTAGAGGCTTTTTGTAAAGTACCTCCAAAATCAAAATATCAGCCACGACATTGAAAAAATTGAAGAAGCCGTGACATCAGCCAGATCGATTGGGAAAAAAATTTTTTTTGAGAAAATTGGCTGAACGGCTTAGCCGATAGTATTGTTCACACACATACGGACAGATGGACGTTTTGCGGTCGATCGATTTTTCGGTATCAAGTGCCCACGTAACATGGATTCTGGCTACATCAAGTGTTAGAGTATTATTTTCTAAATTTAGCAACTTAATTAATCTCTTTTTCGTTGCCAGGGATCTGTAATAAGAGTTTTTCTGCCAAAAATTTGCAGTTTTTTCACGCAGTATTACGCTCTTATTATATAATATGTATATAATAACGCGCAATAGCGCGCTCTTATTGCATAACTTTCTCTCTACTCCGTAGTGAGAAAGTAAAAATGTACGTCAATATGATCTCAGTATGATACGTTTGTATGAACAAGCGAAATGCGTTATGAAAACTATATTATCGTTTAATTAATAATATTGATAACAAATGCATAAAACTAAACGAAACAAAAATGGATGCTCGTTAATCACGTGTACCTGATAGTGGTCCAGCTCACGCCGTGTTTGGGGTCGATGTCGTCGAGGTGGTTTTGCATGAAGCAACATGAGGCGTACCAGTCTGCAAAGTTGAATTCGTAGGGGATATTCCAGCCCAAGGGCCCGAATTTTCGCCGCTCTTGCACTACACTGTGCAAGAACGACACCCCGTAGATGAGCGGCAGGTACTGTGGCGCCGTGGTGTACTCGAGGAAGTCCTGATTCATGCTCCCGTACGTGCGGCTCAAACCCGCTCGCATACCTATGTTCACCAAGCAACGTTATGTGTAACATTCATTTCCAAGAAATATACTCGTACCGACTCCATTTCAATTTCTCGAAGTCGTCCATGCTTTGAATAGATATTCTTGGTGATAATATGTGAGTTTCATGATCAAAGTAATCAACTTGTAGAGATTCAAAGAAACAATAAACAGTCTAAGAAAGATATTTCAATGCAAATTATTTCTTGTCATGAACTTTGAGACACGAAAGTTAGAGACAACAGATAAAACTCGTTTTGCTACTTTGAGCTCTTATAATGCCGTTGCACTATTTTTGCAAAATGTATGTACGCTTTAAGCAGGTGATTAGTAAAGAAGAAAGTAATACGTAAAATAATTTTTTCAAGATAATACTTTAACGAACACTGCACATTAGTATTAAAAGCTCATTAGCTACCTTGCGGCGGGTCATTGGTGTACTTAATGGAGATCTGCAGCATGGAAATGGGGAAACTGGGGTGGCACTCCGTAGTTATCCACAGACGGAAGTCATCGTGCGTTTTGGGGTTTTCGCTTAACAGCAGGAAGAGCTCGTTCATGTATGCGAGCCCTAAATGGCAGTTTTGCAGCAGCACCCAGTGTCCCTAAACAAGCACAGGACTCGTTCACAGTTGCTCTATTTTTAACTAAAATTTGTTTAAAGTTTTAGGACTAAAGTTATTTGATCAGCATTATCTTTTGAGTACTACCTGCAGCAAAAGATACTATTTCATCTAAAACAATGCAAAACAATCCAATGAAAACACTTCTCATCAAGTAGGCGAATGCGGAAGTTGTGAGACACTTTTCCAAAAAGTTTAAATTTCGAAGAAATTTTCAGTACACAACTGTTCCTTCTGGAATCATCGTGCCTTGCATCCTTCTCGTTCTATCTAAAATAATGCAGGATCTCTAATTACTATTAGTAAATTGAAACTTCGTCATTTTCCACAGTATGCAAATTGTCCAACTCCTCTTATCATCTTGGAGGAGTCGGACAGTTAAGGGAGGAATAGCACAATAAGCTGATATCAAGAGTTTCAATAATAAGAATTTTCGGTGTACTAATTATTTTTATACAATTATTTTCCTCTAAATGCATTACTAAACATATTGTATTCATACAATATACAGCACGAAACAAGTAAAATTATTTCCGATCCCATGTTTAATGGTTGTCATCATGGAAATGGTGTGAAAAGGAAACTATCTATCAAGTGCCAAGCCATTTGAAGCGCTGGTTAATGAATAAAAGTGCGACGATAGGATAGTGACGTGTTGATTTCCTCGTAACTTACTGTTGTCATTTTTTTGCTTGTGGTAGAATGGAGATAAATGTGTCTCGTGGTTCGTCATTTTGTGTTGTTAAGATAGTTAACGAACTCACAGTATTATCTATTGCTGTCGCAACATCGCTCTTCCAAATTACAGTACATTAGCAATGACTTCACTGTGTTTGTTGCGTCTCCTTGACAAACAATAAAATGTGATGTTTTTGTCGCGTTTTTCGGCCTTATTAGATAACTTTCTTATTTACCTTATGTTGAGTTCTTGGTGCATTAAGAAAATGACACAATGATCAATATTCTTCACGAAATATTGCTTAATACAACGAAGTTACTACGCGAAATACTTTTTGTAAAAGTCATGGGTAGTTCGGTGTAGTTCTTTGCCGGGCCCTTCCAACGCTAGGAACGACTTTGGCATTGAAGTTTCTTTCACGTTTCCTGCCAGCGATGCGAGCGAATATTGAGGGTTGTACCTTTTCCTGCCATTTTCCTACTCCTTGTATCCTATTCGTGTTGTATTCTTTGTCACCTCGGGCATGCAGCGAGAGACGTGCTTCCGCGCGTGCACCTCCTGGCCCTGGCCCATGGAGATGGCCACCACCTGCGTCATGAGCGCTTGGCCAGCTGCTCGATGTTGGTGGTGGGGTCGGAGCCCATGCTCAGGAAGCACACCAGCGGCGTCATGGGCCGCGACTCCTCCAGCAACACGTCGTACCTACACAATGGCATGTTGTGGGGCAGGGGCAGGGCTGGAATAGCGAACAGGCAGTCTAGCAATTGCCTAGGGCCACCGACAACATAAACAATATTTTTACTAATTAAATGAGTCAGATACAATTTTTGTAACTCTGTATTAATTTTTAAGACATTTTGAGCTAGTCAAAGACACTATCAAATTTAGTGACAACATATAACGAAAGCAAACAGGGAGTACATTTTAAGTCGTGAAATCTATATTTTTTTTATTTTTCAGTAACAAAGTTAATATTTTCGTTAACTTTTTTCCGGAACTTCAAATATAATAAAATAATATATTGCATCAAACATTTCTAAGATATGTTAATGTATGAATTCAGTATGCATACCCTAATAGTTCGAAATAGCTTTTCGAATTTTCTTGACAATGATGATAACGAATTGTACTGCAGAACTTTGTTTGGATTGGAAACGAATGAAGACCGGTCGAAGAGCTATTACTATACGGCAAGAACAACTAGATAGAACGGCAGTCATCTTTGCATTGAATCTGATATTTTATGGAAAATTGATATTGATGACATTATTAATACGTTTAGTGAATTGAAATGCTCGAGAATAAATTTTTGAATTTGATTTTGTATCGTTAATTGCAAACGTTATTTTTAATATTAATAAATTTTATTTGAATATTAAATACTGTACATTATTATAGGAAATAGGGGGACGGTCAACGAAAACGGGAGGGGGAGTACTCTCATTTACAATCGCCTACGGCCCCGTTTGGTTCTAATCCGTCACTGGGCAAGGTAGGTTGTTTTAAATCAGTGTGATGTTTGAAAATGTGCACAGAATTCACTTCTCCCCATAGCACGTCATATGCAGTTTCAACTGTTTTTTTGACGTAAAATAAATGAATGAATAAACATGGTTTGAAATAATATTTTTAACCGTTGGTTTTCGCTCGTTAATAACAATGCACAAAATGAATATTCTTTCCATAAACCTAACAACATATTAAATTTTATGCTTGTGTGAGTTTTATGCTCATGTGAGTTAAGCCCTTGCGGTTTAGCTCATTGGCCAGCGTGCTCGCTTTCATGTGACCCCGGGTTCGATTCTCGGTCGGGAAAGATCATAATGTGCGTTTTCCTTGCAATGCTCCAGAATATGTTTCTGTGTAACGATGAGAACGCTCACTTCCTAAGAAGTTAAGAAGACCAAAATATGGCGTGGAGATGTCTTCGTGCTGACCACACGTATCCCCTTAACCCATAGTCGCGAGACCAGGACGCTGCTAGTAGGCCATGGCCCGTACGCGGGATGTCGCGCCATGTACAGACAGACTGACATGCGAGTTAATCTTACTTGGTGATGACGGCTTCGGAGAAGCGCGTGCCCATAGACTCGGCCACGTATTTGCGGGACTGCGCGAGCGTGCGGTCGGGGCACCACGAGCGGACGAGCAGCAACCGCCGAAAAACGTCCAGCGCCTGGTAGCCGTCGGGAATTGTCTCCTCCTCGGGCGCGTCCTTGTCGAACCACCCCTTCCACCCCTTCTCGTTGCCGGACACCTGACATCATTACATGCATAGTATTCATCAGGCATTCTCAAACCACATACATATCCATAGCAGTCAATTAAGTTGAAAATAAAATGGTTAGTATTACGCATTATGTGTATAGTTGCCGTCCCCAAAAATGAGCAACGACCAAATTATAACACTTAGCTTCCTGCGCATTCTGTTAGCGTTGTAGAGAGTACCACTCCCTCTGATTATTATGTAGTTTACTGTTACAAAACATTCTCAAACAACCGGCAACTGTGAACCTGATACGCTGTATTAACTATGAAATAGCCAATGACTTCATCCTTCATATATCGCAGCCAAATGTTCAGGAAGCTGGGACTTAGGTTTTCGATGTTATCCATTTTTTGTGTCAGCGACTGTATACTTTTCGACGGGTCGTTTACACTTTTCGGTATCTCACGGAAACTTTTTCTTGACCCATGTAGCGAATGCTAAGACGATACCTCTTTTTAAATGTGAATATTAAATGTTGATATTCTCTTGTCAGAGAACCTCATTATATCTCACTTTTTTCACCGCAGATGAACGTGGACGCAGTTTACTGCCGCGGCCAGCAAATCATGAATTGTGCCATCCTTTCTCGAAGTGCAAGCACTAAATGTGAACTACAAACCTTGCAAGGTTCAAGCTTTCACGTTCTGATAACTGATCATGAAAATTTTATCTTCAGTCACAAAAATACTGTAGATCACCATTCCTAAACTTTAACTCGTGTGTCATTTTTTGACTTAATCGGTCGCTTACATTGATTAATTCCGGAAGCGAACAACCAGAGCTTCCTTCGCATTATTCAAAGCTTGTTCTTCGACAGGCTCACTTTTAAGAAATGTTTGAGATGTTTATCATGTGTGAAATGTTTTTGATAAAAGTGTCACTCACATGCTCTAAGATATTTTGGAATTGGCGAAGTTTGGACAGCTCTACTAGGTTCAGCCAAGTCATATCAGATATCCACCTGCAAGAAATTCACACAAATACATCATTTTATTTTGATTATTTAATGAACTTTAAATATAAACTTTAACAAGCATTTATTAATCATAATGTTTTCTATTAGCAAGGATCGAGTTTGATTCCCGGCATAAGCAATAGAAACATGTAACTTCCTAAAAACGTCGTAGTTGCTGAAGCTGGTGCAATAGTAATGTCCAAATATTTTTCAAAAGAGTTTAGAATCCATGATTCTCTAAGGCGTGTTCAACCTTGAAATTCACGAAATCAGTCAGTAATAATAATGTTAATCGAAAAAGGTGAAGTGGTTATGAATTGCAATCTATGTCTAGTGGAATGTTAATTACCATTTTTATGCGAAAATGAACTAATAAACGCCTCATTAGCTGAAATTATTTTAGATAGTGTTACGTATAATTTAAAATCCAGTATATCTTGTTTATCAAGATTTTCTAAGAGGTAGTGATATTGAGTCTAGAAAACTACGGTCAGTGTTTTAAAATCTGGTTAAGACACAATCTTAATTTCCAGCTCTTTCATTTTAACCATTAAAATCACATTGCATGGCGGTAATTTCATCTATGAATATTTACCAATGTTAGTTATGGTCACATCAGAGTATTTGAAATTGTAAATGTGCCACCCTACTAGAAATGTTGGTTCTTTCAATTTTACTGTAGATAAGTGTTCATCAGGAGGATTCGGAGACAAGGGACATTTGAAAGATATTCATGGACGCTAAGGTACTTACGCAAAGGGTTTGGGATCGCAGTCGTTGAGATCGAGCGCGGCGCCTCCCTTGATAAAGGTCTGGAACTCCGTGAAGGAAATGGCGTCACGCTGTAAGTCAATTTTCAGAGTGACCAACAGAGTGAAGAGAAACTTATGGTCCTCGTAAAAACCGCGGCACGTGAAGAACCACACATCATACGTTAAGTACTCGATAATGAAGCCGATGCGACGTTGGGTAATAGGGCTTTTCTCCGACCGGGCCATGGAGATGTCGAAGCGTTCCAAGAACTGGCCCAACGAAGTCTGGTACATGAAGTTTACCTACAGACGATAACACTTTCTCTCACTCAATATTCACTGTGCTGGGTTCTCAGATCGACATGAAAATTTACCAGCGTGTTTAGCACCGTGCAGAATGCTATAAGCACTATAAGTCGTATTTTGTGACAGCATTTGGAACTTCCGTGACCTCACTACTTGCCGCTGGGCAGAAATCGACGGGCGCCGATGCCGGCCCTGCGGCCGTTACTTCACCTCGCCGGCGCTATCAGTGTATCTGTCATCAGCAGGGCCTGAATTCTGATGACATGACATCTTTTAATAAATACATTCGAGACTTCGCTAACTTCAAAATGAATATTTATCACGACATACAAGTGATAAAAATGTATAGTTTGCCTCATTTTGTTGTCATTTTTTGCCATTTTTCAATTTTTGCAACTTTTTCGGCACTTTGCGTCATTTTACGCACTTTGTTTCCCTTTTCGTGGTTTTTGGTAGTAAATGCTTCATTAATTTACAATGGGATTAAAACAAAGTTTTTATTGTATCATCAGTTCGTGACATAATTCACTGCTGCAGTGGACTCTTGTTTTCCTAACTCTCAAAATCGTCTTCGGTAACTTCCTCGACCTTTCAAAACTGACGGTTGGAAGATTACATACTAAATATTACATATTCTCCTAAAATAAAGATGTAATATTAAATATAATTTCAAATGAATACATTTTATTTAAAATTGTAAAATTCATTAAATAAATAAATGTATAGAAACAAAATTTGGATATTTTAAAAACAGGTCATTTTGCCCTTTTAAGTAATTTTATGGGTAATTTTCCTCATATTTTTAAGTCATTTTAAAAAACGTTTAGACCGACAGAATCCGAGCACTGGTCGTGAGGGTCTGAATTGCATTTAAAGGACATGTAGGGTAGCAGTCAGGGATGTTTCGGGGCAGGTTCGGAAATACAGGAATGTCCAATATATGCTTCAATAATTATTGTACAGAGAAAGTTTCCTCATAAGATTTGTAACCTTACAATATAGTTCATAAGCAGTATGCGAGATAGTAAAATAATTAAAAGTTAATAAATAATGTTACTGTTAGGGTTGACAAACAAATGCAAATAGATCGAAAAATATATAATAGTAATTATTAAACACTATGACAAAGTAATATTCTAAAAATATATAAAAGTATTAGTTTATTATTACCATGAACGAAAGGCAGCTGTCATTATCTCGTTCTGTTATCAGTGCGGTGTTACAACAATGGGTTACAACAACCAACAAAAAACACTCAAATATTCGATTAATAATAGGATTTCAGATTTACAGTAAGTTTTTCACATTCGTAATAAAATAAATAAATTAACAAATAAAAAAAATTAATCTAACAATAATAATTAATAATAATAATAATAATAATGAAATTAATCAATACATAAAATAATTATTTAATAAATAAATTAATACTACTTTTGCACAGAAAACAATTTGACTTACAATCTCATATAGCAAAAAATAGTAGGAAGACGGCAAGTGTAGCTGCAGTCTATTATATAGACTGCAAACTATTATATGCAAGTAGTAGATCCTCAAAACTGACTTCAGTAGAAATTTTAACAAAGTTTATCACTGTGCACTTTTAAATAGAAAGGAACTAATAGATACGATCATTGGCTTTGACTTAAGGAACGAACGCGGCACAAAATCTGACTCCGGTTGCCAGACGATCCGTAACGTTCCTAGCGCTGCCAATGCAACGGTTTGCCGGAGGGCGCGGAGGTCACGTAAGGTCCTGTTGGAAAACGTTTTTAAAACCCTACTTCTAGTATTCCATAGCATTTCAAAATGTCGATATACGAGTTTTGGGCGTTGTTGTATCAGCTAGTAAACTTTCATGTTAATCTGAGAATCAATCATGGTGTGTTGGGTGTCAACGCAAACTATATAATTGGTATTAGAAGAAACAATATTGAAGGATTGTTGCTTAAGGTTTAATAGCATTAAAGTTTAAAAAGATTGATAAGCAATTTTTAAAATGAAAGGCTTAATATATCAAGCTTAGCGTACAAAATCCAATTTACAATGTTGAACAGAATGGGGCACTTGAAAGAAAGGAAGAAGTGGGCGTGTACCTTAGCCATGTCGACGATAAGGAAATAGAGCACGGAACCTCTAGTGGCCACCGGCCGGAACTCCTCTCGCGCCGCCGTGATCTTGATGGCTGTGTCAGAGGCAATCTGCAGCTTTGTGCGCACCTCGGCCGCCGTGTTTTTCGTCACGGTCAACACCTGCGCACCAACCCCGCCTCTGTCAGCACCCGCTCCGTATTGTGGCCTGCTGAACGGCTGAGTTCGTCTCATTACCGCTCTCTGCAACGACTCTGATCGGGGAGGTCTAAGAGATCGAATTCCCGTGGTGGAAAATTTTTGACACTGATAATACAGCTGGCTCGAATTCAGCCGCCATATGGAGGAGAATTCTAGCGGCCGGCTGCTCTTATCGGTAGTTTCCCGTGATTTCTGCGATCAACACCAGGCGAATGGCGGAGCAGTACTCTAACAAACGGGCCACGGACTGCGCGCGATCTTTCCTTTTTCCTCGTTCTATCCTTCTCCTTACACACACATACACACTTCACACATGTAAAAAAACCAGTCAGGAGCTTAGAGCTAGTCCCAGCTGAGACTGTGTCCCGCTTGGGGAGGGGGGAGTTGTGTTAGTTTGGTAACTATTCGTAATACGCGAGACTTTGATCAAGTGTACAGCACTGCGAATGTAAACTAAAAGTGTGTTTCATAAATACCTTTCATGCATAATACTACTTAACTAACTCATCATGAGTACTGGTCTTAATGCACACAAAATTTTATTTGAGGATTTGAACTAATGTTTGAAAGATTTTTTTAAGCAAAAGCAAGGCTCAACTTCACACTTGGCAGTGTTTTAAATTATAAAGAAAATGCATCATTATTACTTAAAACCCCCCATCCCCATTCATTATTTTCTGAAAATATTTCTGGCAATCTTACTCACGAAATACCTCATAACTAGCAGCGAGGAATGAAAGTTTAGATATTTAGGTATTTATTTAGTTAAAAAACAGTAAAAAACTATGTAACGTATGGGGGGGGACTCATTTGCGCACGCTTTCTTGAGTTTCAGAATCCCTTTCGCACAATTTAACTATTAATATTTGAAATATAAAAAAGTTTTGAAAAAATCAATAATAATAATAATAATAATAATAATAATAATAATAATAATGAAATTTAAAAAAGCGCGAGATTGACGTTTCAAAAACTACACATTTTCGTTCCTGAGTTATAGAAAACTTATTTATAACGGTAAACGAACTGCAAATTTGATTTTTCTGCATTGCTAGAAAAAAGTAACTCACCTTAAGCTCCACTATCACTAGAAGCAAAAAGAGAACTCAACAAAACGTGCGAATAGTGAAGCTATATTTGCGTCCAGAAGAAAATCAAGGCGCCATCTCAGCATTTGCTTAATGGATGAGGGAAACTGGACAAAAACCAGATCGAGAGGGAGGGTAATTGTCTCGAAAACTTAAGTAAATTACTTGTTACAGGTGTATTAAGTGTTTTTTTTAATTATACAATACAAATGAAAGTAATTCTTTATACTATATTTGATTATTAATGGTTTTGATTATTAATAAATTCTTGTGTGATAATTAAAGTCCGGATTCCCGTTTTACTGCATCTTTTGTTTGCTAACTTAAAATTGGATGAATCCTTGACAGAAATTTGAATCGTGAAACGAACGTACTTTTAGTACTTGTTTAATTTTGTATGAAATTGCACATTTGGGGCGTTATTGCACGTTGTGGGTACTGATGCCTGAAAATTGCACGTTTTGGGATTTTACTGGACGAATTTGTAATATTAACAGTTATATTGCTTAAAATATAATTTGTTTATCATGAACTTGTTTTAATTTTTTTGAAGTTTCATTTAATTTTGGGAGGTCTGTGAAACCCTAGTGCCGTTGAATATGTTTCAATTCTGCATTTTGTTTCCCTAAGAATTGAGCGTCTATATCTTTCATGGTGCCTTTTGCGTATTACAATTTGGGAGTTATTTCAACAGGGTTAGGTTCGCGACTCTTGGCTGCTGCTGCTCAGCAAACGCATGTTCAGGGTCTATCTTACCAATCGGGTTATATATCCGTCTTGTTAGTCTTCGCCAAACTTGCCCACTCGAGAGCTAGTCACATTTGATCTTTTAGCAGCGTGCACACGTACGTAATGTGAGGCTCAGCACACAGGCAAGAATATTTCAAATTCATCGAATTTCTTGGAACAGACGTTGCCCTACGAGGTACAAAGAGAATGAACGCAGATTCTGATCGTTTTAGCAGCGTGCACACGTACGTAATGTGAGGCTCAGCACACAGGCAAAATAAATGCAGAGCGAAGTTTTTCCTGTCTGAAACTGAACTAGTTGATAGAAATATCTTCAAGAAAATAATTTGAAAAAATATATAATTGCAAATTATGTAATGCAAATATTAATTATAAATTATATATAATGAAAACAATTAAGAAAGTTTCTTACGTAACTTAATTATTTTTGATATCGGAAGGCACGTTTGTATTTTTCTATTTTTGTACTCACTCTTTTTTTGTTTTTATGTTAATTTACTTTTGTGTGCGAATACTCTTTAAAATGTTAAATTAGGTTTGTATAAACAATAGGTACAAAATTAATTCTAGTCATTCACCTGAAATATCTCATTCAAAATACAAAAAAAATTATTGATAATTGGATTAACTAGAGTTTCTAGGCTACATAATACGGTTTTGCAAATTCTTGATAATTTTCTTGCATGTTATTACACGTTTTGGTGCTTTTATTGCACTTTTAGAGAGTTTTACTGCACGACAATCCGGTCTTTAGTGATAATGAAGTGAGTGATTTGTGGATCTTACGTTTTCACGATGGAATCTTGTAATCGAGCTAATCACTCTCGCGTTCTCTCGCCGTAATGGCACGAGCTCCGCTGGACTTGAAGTAAAATGTATCATTTATACTATCTCTGAGCAACGTAGAAATGTTAGGTGGATTGCATTGTAGTTCTTCAGTCCATTGCTTAACTCACATCCGCTTTTAAGGGCCGGTTTCACCAATGCTTGTTAACGCGCTAACTAGACGTTAGGAGATTTTAACGGTCCGTTAGAGAAAATACGTGTTTCAAAACTTTAACGCTTGTTAACTTTCTGTTAAAGTTAACGCACGATCTCAGCTCCGTTAGCAGCACTTAACGCCTGGTTAAGCTGATTGCAGCGCAGTGCAGCGTAGTTCAGTTCAGTTCGAATACACAGCAGAGAAAAATGGAGAAAGCTCTGCAATTGGACGATATTTTAGAAAGCCTGGAAATGTCTGTGCGCCCGCGTGTATTCAGGGACTTTTCAACCAGATTCAGTGGTACCAAACAATCGACACTAGAAATCCTAGAATTTAATTGAGCTGAATGTGGAGTTTTCATCAAACAGGTCCGAAAATATTACATGTAATAGTTACATAACATTTATCACAACCAAACCATATAAGTAACAGTTTTGCATGCACATTAAAAACTATCTTATTATATAACCTTCATGAATGCGAATTAGGTTGTGAATGGTTTCGTTGATTACGTACATTATACATGAAATTGTGTCACTATTCATTCTTATCAAAAGATAGGCTTCAGTTTTCTTCAGACACAAGTCATTTCAAAATTTTAGAAACAATCACAAAATCATAAAGTTTAAAGTGCGATATGAATTAATTACATAATATTATAATTATGTTCATTATTTATTAAAAAAATAGAACTCATTATTAGAAATTTGTTTCAATTTACATTCATTTCCAGGAACGAAACAATCGCACCAATTAACCAGTTACTTATGACTACGTTGTTTTGCAACTGGCAGCTACCAGCAGGTTATGGGTGACTATATTGGGGCCAGCAAATCTACCACTAACCGTATTGTCCATAGAGTTAGCTGCACTTTGGCTAGACTGCTGCTTTATTCTCTGTAAGCAGAGTAAACACACTCACCAGAGAGTTTCCAGTTCACGGCCTTCTAAAAACAAATACTTACGCATTATGTACACCCATTAAAGTAACTGGCGATTAGCTAACTGAGACCGCGGAAGCGTTGGTGAAACGGAACAAATCTTAACGGAGACGTTAATTTTAACGACTCGTTTACTAACGTCATGTTAGGTGTATATTGGTGAAACCGGGCCTAATTCTGCCTTTCTTCTTGCCAATTTTATCTGGAATAACTCGTACCATAAAGGAAGTGAAAACATTTATATTAAGGGAACGCTTGTGTGTAATTTTGTAGCGAACAGTTCCAAAATAGAACAACATCATCCACTGAGCAGGTCCTACCTTTGAAGACAAAGAGTAACGTAGAACCGTACTGGGAGATCCTAGAACATGTGTAATATTTATATCTTCAATATTCTAACACTGAAAGATTACCGAGTTACCAAATTGTTGCCTCCAAGCACGTCGCTCCCATCTTACCTCCAGGACGTGTCATCGTCTAGCAGAGAGCCTTGCACGGTGGTCAGCTTCAGCAGTAGGTTCTCCTCCAGCTCCTGCATCTTTCTCTTGTTGAGCGTTACGTCCATCAACAACGAAACGCGCTCCGTCTCTAACTCTCGCTTCTCCGACAGGATCACACGCCCCAACAGCTGGTCCTCCAGACCCTGCGAGTATATTGAGATACGTTTGGTAAAATGTAGAGACTTAAAATGACAAAATAAATACAGTTATAGTGAACTCGGATATAGTGAACCCTCGCTGTCATTGGTTCAAATTTTGGTTTTTTCGATATGGTCGAGCGACCAGTTTTTAAATTCTGGACCATTTAAAATGGATTGAACCTCCTGTGTTGGCGCCGCGGGAGAAATTACGTGTCCGAAACGAACGCGAGTAGTAAAAGATTAAGAAAAGTAATGTGTTTTATACACTGATTGTTTGACAGAAGGTTGAGGAGAATGTGTCACGAGGATGATGGAGTTTAGAAAGAAATGTTGTGTTTTCTTATGTGGCGTCGCGCATCGCTTCCTTGCGAGCCGGCCGGGAAAACCGTCCTCCCCCATGTTTAAGCCAGATGCGGGGTTGGGGGCGGTTGGCATGCGCTGTGCACGCTGACGCGCGCCAAGCTGAAGACGCGCTGAATAGGCCAGGGGGATGGGGCAGGAAACTCTCCAAAAATAACTAGAGAGAAAGGTTAGTGCGAGTCGTGGACTATGTCGCAAGACTCCTAGAGGAGGCTGGCCGTCGAGCCTTCCTGACGCCCACCGGCATGGGAGCGCCGAGGGGAGGGGGCGAGCCTACGAGTACTTAAGGCTGCATCAACTGCGCCCACGCTGGATATGTAGAGGGTCGAAAGGCCGAGTGATATCTCCAGTGCTATTCTAGCACGCGGTCTTCGAGGCGAAGACCGGTTTGGCATCAGGCCATGTTGTAACGATAGTTAAGGGACTCTGTGTCCGACAGCTTCGCACCACGCGTTGCTAGCCTGCTTTAAAGCAGTGGTACTGGGCTGGGCCTAGGGACGGTCGCGGGGGTTTCGCGGCTAAAGGGATTGGAAAGGTTGCCGGAGGTTTTTATTTTGTAAATTATTGTGTAAATATAGTTATATATTTTTGTTAGAAACAGTCGTCTGTGTTATTTGTTTCCAGTACGTCACACTTACCTTCATGGTAACAGTGAAATCAATGATCGAAGTTTTTGCGAAGATCTCGGGCGTGTACGCAGGATTGGGTAGCTTCGTCGTCAGGTAGATGCGCAATTTATCCTCTTCAACGTCCACTTCCTTGTCGCCCAGTTTCACTTTCCACTTCGTACCGACTTTGATGAAATTTTTCTCGAGGACATTATCCAAGACTGGATCCAGCTCTTCGCCCACGTCTTCAATAAGCAGAGGCAATCCCAACGAAATGCTGTCCTCCAACTGATTTCTGAAGTACTTGTTATCCAAAGTTGTTATCTAAACGAAAGAGTGACATCAAGTTTATTGAAAGGTTTTCATTTCCATTATTTAAACACAATCATTGAAAATGTAAATAATACTTCTAACACTTTCATTTTTCAGTTTAGTTACACATGACTTCGTAATATCGATTTAATTGTCATTGCTGATCCTCAAATACGTACCATTATGGAGTTCTCAGCCTCCATGTTCTTCACCCACGTTTTTCCTTGACCTTGAGGGTCTATCATTAAGGGGAAACGAGGTGCCTTGGTAGTGATGATGCCATTCTGCACGGACAGTTCGTCGTCAGGCAGCCCTTGCAAATTCCATTCGCCGATCTGTAGACGTCAGAGAAGAACAACTATTGAAAACGTCTAGAAATATCCAGGGAATGTGTATAAGATAGAACATAAGTAATAATTATAAGTGGGAAAATACTTTTCAACTTTTCCCATTGTTGGAGTACAAATTATTTTATTATTAATTAATATAATGTTTTTGGAGTCGGTACAACAACGTTGTCGAAAAATTAAAACTTTCTCAAATTTATTACAGTATATTCTTGCTAGGTACTGTAATGATTTACGACTAGTGAACAAATCAACGGTATTCGGTAATTAAAGTGTTTTCATTAGGATAATAAAATTTATACCAAAGAAACAGATGACGGCAGTACCGCGCACGAACAATTCTTTTAAATTAATTAAATGCGCGAAAGAGAAGCAAACCGGACGTAAACCATTACTAAAGTGCAATTTTAGGAATCATTTGAAACAAAAATCGTCAAAATCGAGCCAGTGGTTCAGTTAATTTGTGAAACATTCGTAATTATATAGTTCCGCTCGATGAAGAAGTAAGCATGGACGTCATTATTGGCAAGCAAAAGTCAAAGACAAATACCGTTTTTTGTAAATATAAAATGAACGCCTGAAAGGATCAGGCTGAGACTTGGTAAAAGTACTAAGGGAAAATTGGGGAAAATTTTGGAACTGATTCTGATTTTGGGGACGCCGGGAAGGCGAATTGAATATTTAACATTAAACATTTAATATAAAGATTATGGAAAACAAGTGACACGGAGCGATGACGTCACAAGAAGTATACATTACGATATTTAATGAAATAAGGCGTTAGAAAATATTTAAACGGTGTCACAATGATCAGGAAACTTTAAGATACAATGTGGAACTAGCAACAGGACACAATACAGTAAACACGTAAATAAGGAATACTTTCTCGTCGAATTATTCACGGCAGCGAGATGATGCGCTTTTGTTCGATCCAAGAATATAAAATCACTGGGCAACAATGAGAAAAAAAGGAGTATTGCGCTAGACTGACGCGGAGTTCACGCTAGCCGTCGTGACAATTTTAAATATTTTTTGAACTTAACAAATTTTAAGACATTTTTAATGAGTTGTGTTAATAGTGTGCGGACATTTAAAGCGTAATGAACTAAAATATAATGACGCGCGTTTTATTGAACGGTGGCAGTGCAAAGACGTAATTTGTTCTACATCGCCGCATAAACTGGAATGGCGGACACGTTATATGTAGAACAATGAAAGTCTTTTTTTAACGCGATAGAAAGGAATTTTGGAACAATTGCAGATTAAATTACTTTCATTACTTTTTTGTTTAAATAATGACGCGAAGTATCCGCCCAATAGGATTTTAAATAATGAACAGTAACGAGGTGCCAAGGATAAATGTGCGATGTTTATGTAGTGACGAACCACGCAAGTTTCGCGGATTGTGTGACAGCTGAAGATGGTGCCAAGTGATATGTAGTGGTGATTGCACCGATGGAGTGTGCGATTCTCTGGAGATCGACCACGAACGTGAATTACGCTGTCTGTCGCGGCGACGATCCAGCAAAAGGGAAGTGAATTACATGGATTGTTTTAACAACGGTGACGCATTCTGTAGAAGATCAAGTGCTGTTAATTAGCATATAAGTAAATTCATAAAGAGTATATAGAATGCGCATTCAGTATGAACGAGATTTGCGATTTTAAGTTCAGTGTGAATGATAAGTTGTTGTTTTTTGTTGTTGTTTTATTTGTTGATTTTTGTGTTACGTAAAGGGTATTTGCTTATGTATATGTATTTTCGGAGAGTAACGATGATGGTCATATGTTAGCTATTTAATGTGTTTGGAAAGGAAGAGGGGGAAATAATTTTGGAGATTAAAATAAATGAAGACATAGTTGTGTTGTCAGTAAAAATTCTGAAACAATCCGTTATAATTTAGAAGATAGATACTGACCCGCACGCACACAGGTACCATGCTGTCGCTTCTGTATAGAAGCAACCACAGATTCACCCAGTAGTGTGATCTTGGCTAGCAGACGGCCAAGGTTGAAGTCCAACAGGTGCAAAGATATGTGTTGTTAGCTAGGCGTCCATATTTATTTGGCAGCAAGGATCAGATAGAGGATAGTTAGATAAAAGATAAGATAGATAGAGAGTAGGCAAACGGTTACGTTGACAGCCCAACGTGAGAGATATATCATTTTTCGGCATCCCAACACAGGTTCAATTCGTTTCAGTACTAATGAATTGAATATTTTGGGATTGTTATCATACAGAAAAATTATGATATTCATGATGATGCAGTTGTAAGGTGAATAGTTCATAGGCGAGTTACAATAGAGTGAGATAAATCCTGCCGATTATATTCTCTCTTCAAAGATTTGGTGTAGAATGAGATTGAACTGTTTGTATGTAAAATATGAAAGCCCAACACGTCGGTAGTTATGTTCACTTGTTGTCTTGTGTAAAAATTTGGAAGTGGTAAGCAAATCTGTGGAATGATCAAAAGTAGATGTAGAATATTTTAAGACAGAATTTTGGGAAATAATTGAGAATAATCTTATAATATGACTAGCAAACCCCGAAGAACAGCTTACAGGTGGTCTCTTATGTGCATTTTTATGCATTTTAGCATAAAAGAAGAACAAATGATGCTGTACTAAATTCTCTAACTTGTAAAATTTGAATTCTAATTTATATTATTAAAGAGGAAGGAAAGATCGCGCGCGGCCCTTTTGATAGGGCACTGCTCCAACATTCGCCATGGTGATCGAAGAAACCACGGAAAACTACCGTATAGAGCAGCCGACCGCTAGAATTGTCCTCCAGACAGTGACTCAATTCGACCTAGCTGACAAGCCAGTGTCGAAAATCTTGCTATCGTTAGGACTCGAACTCCAGGACTTCCCGGTCAGAGGCACTGCAGTTAAGTCAGTTTACTCCCTGACCATCTCAGCCAGTGCCATGATTGTCATACCCACACCTCTCTTCCCGCCAATTTAACCCCTTCCACTGTTCCGGCTACATTGGGGATTACATTAAACCAAATACTGTAATGAAGGTCTTTTGAAATAACATTTTGAATCGCCCCTGCGCGGCTTTTGTTTCTTAACCATTTAGAACTATTCGGGACAAATTTGAGAGCGATTACATTAGTGATAGTTAAGTTTCATTGGCCAATGGAAACATTCTACACTGTCACTTTTTTATAACAGATGTATTACAAGAGAAATATAAAAAATATTCTTTTCTGTTCAGTTTTCTTTTGCTTGGATTATTTTAGGTCACGAGCGGGTTACAATATTCGGGTTTCGACTTAATTCATTGATAGACAATACACGTACAAGAAGACAAGTAGCATCAGCTTCATAAAGCATTGGTGACTATTGTTTTTATAAATTACCATGGTAAGCTGTTGACTGTAGTAGTAAAATCTTTTCGCCACATAGCAAGGCAACTTTAAACGTTTCATGGAAGTTCTTATCGAGCTAAAATGATGAAGATATTTTATTTCACATGCTTCTTGATTACACATATTCTTTGCTCCAGTTGACGAAGTCGTAACACTGTGGCAGACGTAGTATTAATTTCTACTTTCTAATATTGCTCGCAGATAGCGCATGCTGTCAATGTGTCTCCTGATTACATTTCGTAAGTGACAATTGGCAAAACGAGTGGCTACAGAGATTTGAAAATTAATTTTAATATTTTTCTCTACATCTGAAGTTCTTTAAAAAACTTTATCCATCAACATTTTGGTAGTTTTATAAAATATATTCTACTTATTAAAGCCTGAATGTTGTAATAATTTTGCGCAATCCAATATTGCAAGGTCTTCACTGTACCGAGTGTCAAAATTCTGAAACAACAATAATTTCAGAATATTATGTAACTACACGAGCTATTTGTCCATTATCTTTGGTAGTGAAAAAAATTGGACCAATATAATTATATTTAAAAATTGTTTTATAAAAGAATGTAAGGGAATTGGCCTCATGGAACAGAACTCAATCATTTGTTGTGGTGCGCTGTTCAAACCTCGAAATCAGAAGGAATTGTTTACAATTTCTTATGAAACTAAACGTTAAACACGAAGACTCGGTGGAAGTCTCACCCTTGGTGGTGTGTGTGTGTGTGTGTGTATGTATATATATATATATATATATATATATATATATATATATATATATAGTGTGTGTGTGTGTGAGGGAGAAAGAGGAATGGCATTTGCTTGAACTGTATTTCGTCTGGTAAAAATAAAGAGTTTAAAGGTTTTTTGATATTGATAGCATTCTGACTTCGTGTACCCCAGTTGGGGAGGATACGACTCGTCCAAACCTGTTTTGAAAGGTCACAATTCAAAATATATTTTCTTTAGTTACGGAAGTCAAGTCTTCAGTAGCGGTTTATGCAAAAGAAACTGCAGAGCGACACCTTAGATAAAAAGCTCGTTCGCCAACGACGTTCTAAATATTTTGTCTCCTTAGTAATATGGTATGCCATGAAATGGCCATGTGGGGAATCACACAATGTTTGAGGCAAACCTAGTCTTGAAAAATAATAGTAATAATAGTAATAGTAATAATAATAATAATAATAATAATAATAATAATAATAATAATAATAATAATTCAAAATATCACAACTGAAGAACATTATACATTAAATTTTTTATTAATGTACCAAATATTCAAAAATCATTTATATTGTAAATAAAAAGGCCAAAAGCTGCATAAACGTATTTTCTGCCACTATATTGTAAATGTCAAAACTACGAAAATTTGTAAACAGTGTCGATTTTTCTTTGTAAATAATTTAAAACTGTAAACCTGCGAAACTGCAATTTTTTAAACAAAATTGTAAACTGTTTGAGGTATTGCTAATAATCTTGCAGTTGATGCGTCAATATATAAATTCGAAAAGAATAGGAGAGATGAAGGATTGGACGGAATGAACGCACCGTGGGGGCGTCTGTGAGGCAGTCGATGACGCTGAGGTTGGTAGAGGCAGGCACGTGGCGTCTGATCAGGGCGGCCACCCACGAGCGGTACAGCTGGCTGCGGAACTCCTGGTTGAAGGGCCCCGCGTACGACAGGAAGCCCGCCAGTATGAGCACGTCACCGATCAGCCGCTCGATCTCCGACTTCATGGCGGCCGACTGCTCCGTCCAACGGATTCGCTCGCCCGCCAAGCCGTCGATCAAAGCTGTCGCCGCGTCCATTTTGAACTGGCATTTTGCTGCCTCGTCCATCACGGCCTGTCAACAGCAAGTAGCTTAGCCGAAAAAGTTCTTGATGTTCATTGGAGTGGTGGAAAAAATGTAACTTTCCAATTCTGACGAAGGCACCTCTTCGTAGCACTAAAACTTGAAGACTTAAGTAAGTGTTAGACAAGAAAACTCTGAATTTAAAAAAATACTAAAGTAGCTGGTTACCAGTGCTTGAATTATTGTAGAAAAATTGGGAAATGAAGTAATTCTATGTAAATTGAATATTTTCCTAAATTTGCTACCTTTCCTGTATAATACCATAATATTATTTTATTTTTATTTTTTTATTTAAAAGTAAATATTCAATACAAATTACAGAACGTGATGCTAAGTGGCTAGGACGAAGGCCTTTAAGCCATTACAATACCTACATTCTACCGCGTTCTAACCTTTCGTATTCTGGAATACCATAATATACGAGACGTACAATGTCTCGTAATTTGTGTAAGGTATTATATTAAAACCGAGTTGCCCTGTAGTGTACAATTGTCAAAAAGTATAGGCTGTTATTACGTTTCAAAGATTCGCGCCTGACTATTCTAACCTCGTTAAGCCAACAGCTACATAATCGCTACAGTATTAAAATATTACTGTATTTAAACAGGTGTAAGTTTCATATCAGTGTAAAGAATTTAAACAGTTTAGTAAACATGAACATGACATGGAATAAATTTCACACAACTATCAAATATGACATTTTAAAATAAGAAAATCTAATTCCAAATATATGCAGCAAAATAAATTTGTTTTTTATTGGCTATTTGTCAGATTGAACACACTTTGTAACGTAAATGCGCACTACAAGTGACAAAAATTACTATTAATATTAAAAACGTACCCCACAAGGGTAATATTAGCTAATTATTCCTTTCGAATTATTTCTGATTATGTCCCTTATTTTTAGACTACTTTCTGAAATATCCCTAATATGACAGTTACGAATACAAAGGTGGTAACCGCCGGCCCGGATGGCTGAGGTCGCTCAGGCTGAAGGACCGTGGATAGCCAGGCTCGAGGGGCCACGGGCTCGAATCGCGTCCTGGATATGGATGTTTGTGTGTTCATGTTGTCCTTAAGGGTTCCCGTTACACTTACTGCAATGATAAAAATCACAGGGTCGCTACATTAAATAAATAAAAAAGGCAACCGTATTATGATATTCGATAAATCGTTTCTAAAATAAACTTATTATAATGAACTGGAGGTGCTACAGAATGGCAGACTGTTTCGTAGTAAAGTTTTCTAATTTCCTTGGTGTGGACTGGCCTTAAGGTTTTCCTTCTTTCTCTGGCCAGCTGTTATCTATCGTCGCCAAAAGTGTATATTTTTGATATTTTCTCAACTTTTCGGTTCCCTAATAATAGAACCGAAATATTAATATAAAAATATTAAAGATTGCTAAAATCTTGTCCTAAATAGCAGTTTTCATTGCAAAATTTCTAGCCGCTATTAAGAAAATGGCGTTAAGCGTTACCGTAAATGTGAAATTTGAATTTCTTTTACACAGGAATCTATTGAGTTTTCGAAAAACTTCATTTAAAGTCATTTGAATCACTTTCACTCAAAAATGCAATTATGTATGCAAATTGATGGAAATATGCATTGGCAATAGCGCGAGAGATTTAAAAAAACATTTTTTGTAATTAAAAAACAACAACAAAATAATACAACTAAATGAATTTTACGACCTATTAAACAGTGCATTTAGCACTATCTGTTGAAAAGGTTTCCAAAATATTTAGAACCATTTTTCAGAAAATAGCGTTTCAGCATTTCTGAAAATGAGGAAATTTGTGCTCATTTCAACAGAAAACTGTTGAGTTTTTGAAAAACTTTACGTGACATTAATTAAAGCACGTTTATTGGTAAATATAATGTGAAGAAATCGTCTCTAATGCAAATATTAGCGACGTGAGAGACACGTTAAAAAATTAAATGTTTGTAATAGTTGTAAGAAAACGCCGAAAAAAATCAAACTTAAGCAATTTTGGAAACTTCAGGTTAAAGCGAAAATGGGACCTATGCCACCATTATAAGTGTATTATACTCTATTCTTATAGAAATTAAAAAAAAAAAAATTGGAGCCGGTATTGAGAAAATTATGAACATGTTCGGGGGGCCTAATGTGAAGTACTCCCAAATTTGAAAGAATGTTTTTGAAAATATCATAGCTTCAACTAGAGCCCGATGGACAGAAGTATCTTCTATTTGGAAATGATCGTACGCATGGTTTAGGCGCTAGTAATGGTCACAGACGGACGGGCGAACGTTTTGAATAATAAACAACACTTTTTGGTGTCAGGGGACGTGTATTTCCGTTGAAATTTCGAAATCGATTTTCCGCGGCATAACGTAACTTTATCCATACTACGTATATTACTATATTATATACGAATGTACACAAGAAATTAAAAATTTCTGTTAACACAAACATTAAATGAAAAGTAAAACAATTTACAAAAAGTCCAAATGAATAAAATTTCCTCGAAAACGCACCTGCTTCTCCGCCATGGCCTTGTCGAACATGGCCTGCACGCCTTGAAGCTCTCGCTGTTTCTCGTCCAGCAGCGCTTGGGCCTCGTTTAGGTCGTGGGTGGCCCCTTGTAGCTTTGCCTCCTGGATAGCCAAGTTGGCCTTCAGCGGCAACACCTCCTTGTTCACGTGGTAGAACTGTGCCATGGCCTGTGTCCAAGACAGTAGCCCGGCAACGTTGCCGCAAGCCTGCTTGGCGTTCTCGAAAGTGTAGATTGGGTTCATTAAGTACGGCTCCAGCAAGTCTACCATCTCGCCGTTGATTTTGTCTTTTGGATAGTTTTGTAGCATACTCAGGAATCTGGTATCGGACATCACCTGCGAATGCAAAGTATGGGTACTTTGTAGTTTCAGGAAGAAGTATTTTTGTCAGTAAAATCGAATACTCAGATTGATTGATTTTTCAGGTAGTTTTTGGCACAGCTGATGGAAATTGGTCATTGAACAGGTCCATTGATGGTCCATTGATGTAGATGATTCTGGATATCGTGAATTCTAAATGCCTATTGCATTCTATGACAAGATCATGAACATGTATTTCAGGGTGATGCCGATACGCATATTGCTAATTTCGAAAGACTGGTCATGACCGAAAGTACGTTCCGTATTGTTACCAATGAACATTGAATAAACTTACAAGTTTCTGTGAATAGAAAAGATGATTTTCATTTAGCAAATTCAAGCAAATGAGTAGGTAGAAATGTATATTTGCTTTTCAGATTCCTCGGCCACTCAGTACAGATGGCAGATCGAATAATCGGCTATTAGTAGTCAATAGCGATTATTTCGTATAAGACCCATCGCCCCAGTTAGCCGGATATTAATTTAATGGAAATAGCAGTTGAAGATTAATTTTAATAACTGAATTAACGTAACCTTTTCCTGGTGCCCATATTCTTATATAAATTTGGAACGGTTTACGTTGAATAACGTTACGTTTAATAATGTTAGAAGGGCAGAGGATATATTTAATTTAAAAATAAAATCAGACAGTTTGTTTCACCACTAGAAAAGTGTCATTCACTCCAAAATGCTGGTTTTTGAGGACATTGATTTACAACTAGATTTTCGAATCAAGTTCATAGAGTATGACAATCTGTAATGTTCTTTTGAAAGAATTAATTTTTACTTTGCTTTCCAAGGAAAAAAACGTTTCCAGTTTTTCATAATTTAGGGTTCTCCACAGTGTGCTGTTTGTGGCATTTAGTAAGGATAACATTGCATTCTCAAACATGCAATGATTTTGGCTATTTTTCATCTTCAAAATTACCAGAGAAAATATCTTAGATTGTATTGATAATTTTCAAAAACATTTCTCTAGCCAAGTGAACAAAATACTTTCCTCTTGACATAATAGAATTCAATACCACTAGACATGATTCTCATGCCCTTTAATATGCTAAAACCTGGATGCATATGCCAAATAAAATTTGACAAAATATGCACAATCAAATTTTAGCTTGGTATTTTCCATTGCCTTTTGTAACAGGAACAATAAACAATATTTCTACATTTTACTCAGTCAAATTCATCCTTTTGTGAGAAATGAATCTTTTTGAACATTCTTCTACATCACTAGATGTATATGGAGCATTTGTAAGATAAAATCTGAGCCAATGTGAGTAAATCTGCATTTTCAAATTCCTTGGCATTCCTATCCAAACACTAATTTCAAAGACATTGTAATATCTTCAACAATATTTAATGAATTCACTAGAGGTAATTCTGCTGTTTACATTTTTTGAAGTACTATAGACAATTTTACAAAATTTAATTAAATGCGAATTTTTATTTTATTTTATTTACATACATGGTTTTATAACATATTTTATTTTTTGGCATGCAAGCAGACGAAGAGTCTGCACCTAATTCTTTTCCCATTCCTTGTATCACTGTCGGTTACCAATGATACTGAGTAGTGATCTGTGTGTGTGTGAAATTAATCAATAGTATTCGAAGAATATAATCCTAAATTTTGAAGCAATCCAGAATAGTATGCATTTAATAAAATATCCTGCAAATTTAAAAGTCACTTCAGAACTTGTTATAAACTTGCGCGTCTTTGACCGTCGAAACATTGGAGGCGTGTGCAAAACATTGTGATTCATGGCTTGTTATATTGCCATAATTTGCGAGGGAAATTTTGCGCATGTTCTTTAAACATTGACCGGGAGCGGTAGCTCAGTGCATCAACTGATGTCACTGCAGCGCCTCTGACCGGGAGGTTCCAGGTTCGAGTCCTGACGGCGGCAGGATTTTCAACACTAGCTTTTCAGCTAGATCGAACTCAGTCGCTGTCTGGAGGAGAATTCTTGCGGCCGGCTGCTCTGATCGGTAGTTTTCTGTGGTTTCTCCGATCAACACCAGGCGAATGCCGGAACAGTCCCCTAACAAACGGACCACGGACCGCGCGCGATATCTCCTTCCTATTCCTTGTCCTATCCTCTCCCCTTACACACACACTTACATGCACTACACTACCACATATTCCGGGAGACCGGTCGGGAGTTTAGAGCTTGTCCCGGCTGGGGCGAAGCCTCGCTGGTGGGAGAGTCCTGGTGAGGGGGAAACCCCACTAGCCGACGGTAGGTCGGCGCCGGATCTCGCCATCCAGCGGGAGACGATCGCCGCCATCTCCCGAGAAAAAACATGCACTATACTAACGGAACTAATGACCAAAGCAGTTGGCGCGCCCGGAAACACGGAAAAATCAATCAATTTAAACATTGTTTTTGAGACAGAAGTAAAGGAATATATTCTGATATTTCCAATTATTCGTAATTTTCTTCTCGTTGCCCTCCACTCTACCGCAAAGTTGGGGCTTAGCACCCGTCCAGTGCCGCCGTTCTGCGAGACAGCAATTGTCTTAAGAAAAGTTATTATGCTTATAATTGCTTATTGTGCAATTGTTTTCAAATGGCAGACATCGTACTAGTGAGAGAATATTGTTTTTTGCTAACCATACTTGACTTGGTGCGGTATATCGTGAAGCGTGCAATTGACAATTTTATATTACTCGGAAACCCACGTGTCGAAATGTGTAATATTAGGTGTCATCAAGTTTCCGATCACTGTTGTACTCTGTGTGTGCGGACATTAAGGGACACCTGAATGCTTGCATACAACTTGTAATCCATTATTTTCTAAAGTATTTATAATAGCCTTTATTTCTTATGACAGTATCGAGGCTTAAAGATTCCGAACAGTGAACGAAAACGAATGGCTTCGAAGTTTAAAATCTGTTAGTCATTCTGAATGTTTAAATGCTGTGATAATACTAAGAAATATGAAAAATTAGCACTACTTTCATGCACCCACGTTCATGTACGTAACTTGCTAGAAAAACAGCCCTCCTTAGACATAAGATTAACTCTCCCTCTCTAGCGACATCCCTTGTAGACGAGGAGCCACTGACCTTTAGAGACTCAGCCCAGCTGGGCATCAAGAAGTTCTTCTCAGTGTCCATCTCGACGGGCGCCAGCCTGCGCTGGAAGAGGACGCACACGGCGTCCATAATGACGGTGATGAGGTACGGCGGCTTGCCCAGTTTTCGCACCGTGGCGATATCCGCCGGCTTGATGGTGTTGAGCGCCGCCTCGGCCGCTTGTAGAGCCGGCAGTGCCGCCTCCAGCTTGACGTCGGCGACCTTCTTGTCTTCAGCAATGGAGTCCACGAGCGTCTGGGCCGGTCTTTCACCACCTGCACCTCCGCCTTCACCTTCTCGGCCGCCTTGGCCGACTCCGTCACCACCGCCAGCACCTGCCCACAGACTTCAGTTATTAAGTCTACATTGCAAAATGGAACATCACAACACGCAGTTTGTCGGATATCTGAGTCCTTTTCGTTTCCTGTCAATGTTTTGTACTCCTTTTAAGGAAAACCCATTTTCTAATCAGTTTTGACATTCTGTTTATAAGTTTTTCCTCACAATTGTCAGTTTGGATAATATATTGCGTATCTTTCAACTACGAGTTAAGGGGATGCTTCTCAGCCAGATATATTTATTGACGCAAAACACTCTACGAATCCACATATTCGCAGTGTTGTGTGCAAGTTTTAGCTTATTCACAGGTTATCATGAGTATTGTAGTCACCAGTACCATTTAATGGAGGGTAACGATTCAGTAAGTAATGTATAGGTTATAGGGAAGTCCCTTCACATACATCCCATTTACCAAAAACTGCTGTGGATGATACGTTTTCCGCCGTCCATAATATTCCTTCCTTATCATGACCACCATCATTGTTCAAATGAGTGACCCTAGATTACTCAGAAATGAACACTAAAAGAATACAAGAAATATCAGCACGCTGCAAGATCGCGACTTTCAAGTATTTGAAAATGTTTAACGTCTGGATCGCACAGAAGTTAAAAAGGAAATAACTCCGAGGAAAATTAGTGACCACTGAGGTGGACTCTCGACCAAAATCGTCCAACGTGTTGCTACAAAGCACAGACGGAACAATTACTGTTCATATGAATTGATATTCCCCGCCCCGTGCCGCTTCAGCTTGTTCGTATACATCCCTTTACATTTGGAGGGGAAATAAGAGCGGAATCAGGGGGAAGTTGCCCGTGTTTGCACCGTGTTTGCCCGTGTACAAACACGGGCTTCCCAGGCGGAGAAGTACCTCGTGTGGGCCCGGTTTGTGAAGCCTGGTCTAGATCTACTCCTTCTTTAAATTGAAAACATCGATCTCACCTTTTCCGCTTTGGCAGTGGCGACTTTGATGTCCTTGTTCATGACTTCAAGTTCCTTTTTCAGAATGTCCACACTCTGTTGCGCTTCGAGCAACTTCGAGAGACCCATGCTCATTTTCTTGGCATTGGTATTGATAGTATCGAAGCGATCTTGGTAAATCTTCTTGTAGCTGTCTACGAATGATAGGAAGGACTTGGGTGTAACGTAAGTTTGACGTCTAAAGCGATCATAATAGTCTGTACAAACGTCCGCCACTTCATCTTGTACCTACAACAAAAATTGAATAAATATGTTTATATGTCTAATCAGTTCAATGATTTGCAATGTAGTTATTCCCGACTCTACGATGTTTATTACGAGTTTGTCACATTAGCAAAGAAACATTTTATGTTTTTAAAAACGTTCCTTACTTTTTAGAAAATATTCGTAAAACAGAATAGGTACATGTTTCATTTTAAAAGCAACGTAGGTAGTGACTGCCCCACGGTGACATTGAAATTTTTATTGAATCCTGTAAACGCATTTAAGTATTAACTAAGATCTCCACTACCTCCACTTTAACTAGCTTGGAGTAGATGAAATACAAGGCCTTTTGTTACCACTAAAAAAATTAAAACGCATTTCTTTTGCATGCAATGCATATAGTTTATGTTAAAAAAATACCACTTTTTGGTATAAAAAACAGAAAAAGAAACTTTAGAAAAGTCTTTATCTCCATTTTAATAAAAATAAGGTAACGACATTTAACTCCTTAGGTGTTCTAATACTCTCGAGAATATATAAATATAGAAAACACTGAAATTACCTCGCCCATCAGTTCGATCAGCTGCACTTTGACGTCCGGCTTGCACACGATGCTGAAAGGCATAATGTAGTGGTCCGCTACAGCTACGAGTGCATCTCGCGGCCAGCGCGCAAACCAGTCAATGGTGCATCCAGAAATCAGCCCCGGGAACTTCAGTGCACGCGAACGGAATTTCTCACCCACAGGGGAGAAGCACAGCACCTGGGACAAAGGCGTATTGGCTTGTGGATTATCTTTTACGCTTTTAGCATTGTATTTATATGTACTTATCGTATAACTTTCTGGAGTGTTGTTATGCTATCGTGGGGTTACATCGATATGATTGAAGCATGAATTTTAATTTTTTGTTGGAGCATTATGCTTTGTTTTTATGTATCATTCATACTTTTAATAAAAGAAGTTTAATTGAGTACAAGCTCTAATTGAAAATCTTTCGCGGGCATATGTTTTTTAAAGTTATAACAGAAGTTATAGGGTGAAAGTACCTTTTTCTTTAGTTCAATACGTAGTAATTGTTTTGAAGAATCAGTCGATATTAAATGTAACATACCTTACGGGGTGCTCATTAAATCATTAAAAAACGACTGCGAAGTTCATCGCAACCGGAAGTAGTGTCTCTCGACCTAGGAGTTATGATATAGAAATCATGCTAATGTCTGCACTGTTTCTTTTAGGGTACAAGAGAAAACTATCCTAACTGAAAATGTTGTACCACACCAACCACACACTATTCGACGATAATTCACTTTCAATGTAAATGATGCGGAATATTATTCAGTGCAGTAAGAGAGAAAAGTGCGGGTGTCCAAGTCAACTTAACCTCTACTAGATATTGCCAACTTATGGTAATGAATATTCATGCCAGAGAATTGATTAATAAACATTGTTTTTCTAGAGCAACTATTCAATACTTCTCTTGGATAACTATTTACAAATAATTATTGGAATGGTCCGTTCACGTTTATGGGCAGAATTCATATATATATGAAACAAATGGTTGATTACCAGCGACTGGCACGAACATACTACCTTAAATACATGTTTTAGTTTTCTACTCAGTGGCGCATCTGATTCTGATTGGGTTTCATTTATGCAGACGGAATTGTTGCCCAACAGAAATACCAATATTTTGCAAAAGCTTCATTTCTAACAGTAAGAAGAGAAACGTTTCGGTATTGCATGTGTAAGGAATAAAAATTACCAAACATTTTACATTTCATTTTTAGAAAATTCCAAGTTGATTTTGAATTGAGTTTTTGTTTCTTTGTTTTTTGTAATAAATTCATTTCATTTGTAAGTAAACACCTTAAAAATACCTTATTTTTTATATTTATAAAAAGATGAAGAAATGGATTTGCTAATCATTTAATTTGCTTACCACATGCAAATTGTTGCGTGAGCGTGTGATGAAGAACTCATATAAGTTATCAGGGGTAATTGGCTTCTTTGTCTTCGATTTCTTCATTACAGGGATCAACTCTGCCATGATCTCATCGGTCTCGTCCTTGGCGAACAGATTCGCCACCTCACCGGCGCTCAAAACATTGTTGAGAAACTCAAGGAAAGCTTCATCCTTTACGTCGTTGTCGGTAAAAATGAAGGATATACCTTTCCCGTCTTTGCCAGCCACCCTAGAAAGCAATAATAATAATAATAATAATAATAATAATAATAATAATAATAATAATAATAATAATAATAATAATAATAATAAATGGCTAAATTTATATGACGAGGCTCGAACCATCAGGCTCGCTCTTCCGTCGTTTTAATTTCTTGTTTAGGCAAATAAATGCTAGGGATTTTAAACATTTTCGTTAACTAAAATACGTTTTGCAAGAATATATTTAATGCAAGATTTATTCTCTAAAAATTATAGAAGAAATAAAATTATTCTTTTATTCCCTCTATGACCAATGAAAATAGTGCAAAACATTAATAAGTGGTGTGGAGAGAAGGGGGAGAAAATGTAGGGTAATTTTGTGAAGTTAAAAATCGTCAACTGGAAAGTCTTCGAATATGTAACACGCAATAAAAGTGTTTGGATTTAGTTTTCATTGTTTTGTATAACACGATGTGGCGAAATTCTAGCTTTACATACTGCTACTACTAGCTGTATTGCTATTATTTAAATATTGCTATGAAGATAATTCTAAACAGGTGTACTTTCACTCCTAGTTCTTGATCTTCCTGTTTCATATTATTCAATGAGCATTTTTATTGTCCATCATTATACCACCTTTACTCACAGTTCAAATTTCATCAAGTCATAATCTTTAGTCAAAATTCAAATCATTTTTAGAAACAAACACCTAAACTTGATGGTTGCATAATAGTGTAAAGGTAGATTGTAAACTTTAGTTTTTTTCTCTAATTTTGACCCGAGGTTGGTAACATTTTTTAAGGGTTTGTCATACGTGGTTGAACAATCGACAAATAGTTGCATTATGCAACAAAGCATTATTGCGTATCTGCATAGTTGCAACAAATATACTGAGAAGACAAAAACGAGAAAAATAAGTTTCACAATGTAACAAGTAATTGAAAGTATTGATAAATTGTGTCAATTTCCCTCCAAAAATATACGAGTACAATTATTTTATTTTTTTGTACATTTATTTTTAGTTATAAACCGAAGGAATTTGGGGGTCGTAAACCCCAATAAGAAAAAATACCCATTTTTTGTGAGAAAGTAAGTGGCGAAGACAGTATTTTTAGATGGTCTAAGAAAATATGATAAATATCCGTGCATTAGTGGGTACTTGGGCTAGTTTCCAATAAAATTTGCATATAAAAGGTATACAATCACACAGGTCAACATGGATTTTTCTTTTTACTTTCTCGTATACGTAGTATAGAAAAAGCTATGTAATGCTGAGGAAAATGGATTTCGAGATTTCTACGGAAATGCACGTTTCGGGGTCCCCTCAAACCGAAAAAGTGTTGTTTTCCCCCAAAAACGTCCGTCCGTCCGTCTGTGAACACTACTAAGCTATGCATTCCAAATTGAAGAATCCTTGTTGATCTGGCTCTATTGAAGCTTTGAAATTTTGAAAAACATTCTTTAAAATTTTGGGGTCTTTACAGAAGCCCCGGACATTTTCAAAATTTTCCCAAAAACGCTCCAAAATTTTTTCTTTAAATTTCTCGTAAGAATAGAGTAAAATACAGTTATAAAGGTGGCATAGGTCCGATTTTCATGGTTAACTCTGAATTTTCGCAAATTCTCAAAGTCTGAATTTTTTTCGGCGTCTTTCTAGAACTAGAAAATTGAAGGCAGATTTCTCCTTCAAATGAAATTTGTTGTCAACAAATAGATCGTTCATTAAGGTCAAGTACAGTTTTTTGAAAAATTATTAGTTTTCGTGCAATATTTGCAATTAAAAAAACAAGAGTTTCTCCAAAACGGGTCTAACTTTTTCTTTACATTTGTGGTAGCGTTAGTTCCCAATGAACCCTATACGATATACACATATACACCAAATCATATACACCAAAAGGCTCAATTCTTTTATTTTTTCAAAACTTACAAAAAATTTTTTTTTACTTGTCTCTTACGTCCAAAATATTTACACTAGAGGCGATTCTTCACTTTATTAGATATTGAGTACATGTGTTTTAAATAATGTCATATAAAGTTTTTCGAAAACTCAACAGTGTTCTGTAAAAATGAGCTCTAAATTCCGCATTTGCAGAAACGCTCAAACGTCATTTTCTCCAAATTGGCTCAAAAAATGTCCAATGGATGGTAATAATTGCACTGTTTAATATGGCGTAAAGCTCATTTAGGTGTATTCTTTTGTTTTTTCAAAAATTACACATATGTGTTTTCTCATGCCATTAATATACACATTTCCATCGATTTGTATACATTATTGCATTTGTTAGTGAGTATACTTTAACTGTCTTTAAATGAAGTTTTTCGAAAACTGTAGATTCCTTTGAAAAAAAATCGCATTTCAAATTTAGCATTTTCAGTAATACTTAATCGACATTTTATGAAAAACGGATTCAAATTTTTTAATGAAAATTGCTATTTAGGTCGTTATAACCTTTTTTAAAATAATTAAAATATAATTTAGGTTTTACTATTTGGAAACTGAAAAGTTGCGAAAATTTCAAAAACATTTCTTTGGGCCGCAATAGATGGAAGCAGGCAAGGAGGGACAAGTCTGTACAGTACTGGTACTACCAGTCCATACCAAGGCAATTAGAAAACGGATATCGATTACATGCCGTTGAATTCACTTTTATAAATATAGATATTAGCGGATATCGATTACATGCCGTTGAATTCACTTTTATAAATATAGATATTAGTCAGTTTATCATATCCATTTAAATGCATAAACGCAGTCAACCCGTCTGAATCTCACCTTGAAACAACGCACCTCACTGCAGTGTCTCTGACCGGAAGGGCCTAGTTTCAACGTCCGACGGCGACAGGATTTTCGACACTAGTTTGTCAGCGAGGTCGAATTCAGTCGCTGTCTGTAGAATTCTAGCGGCCGGTGGCTCTCATCAACACTAGGGGAATTATTACCCTAACAAACGGGCGAATGACCGCGCACGATATTTCCTTCTCTTCCTCGTCATATCCTTATCCCTTACACACACTCTAACACGCACTACACTACCACACATGCCGGGGGCTTAGAGCTTGTTTCGGCTGGGAAGGTGTCTCTCTGGTGGGAGATCTGGTTGGGGAAAACCCCGCTAGTCGACGGAAGGTCGGCGCCGGACCTCGCCATCCAGCGTGGGATCACCGCCATCTTTCGATGAAAAAACATACACTACACGTACGGGAATAATGGCTTCGGTCGTTGACACGCCCGCAATCACTAACAATTAATCAGCAACGCACCTGTACAAGTACTTGAGGTCCTCGAGGAAGTTGCTGACGTTATAGGATCGCGTGAGCGAGATCTGGAAGAAGGAGTAGCCGGCGATGTGCGAGGCGAGGCGCGTCAGCGACTGCTTGCCCGAGCCGCCCACGCCCACCAGCAGCGCGTTGCCGCGCGGCGTGCGCACGATGCGCGAGATGATCATGAGGTGCATGAGCGCGTCGTGGAAGAACACCAGGTCCATGGCGGCGCCGCGGACCTCCTCGTTGTACGTCCTCACGTATTCCTCCAGCCTCGCCAGCACCTGCGCGTACGAGGGCACATTAGTTAATTAGTGAATGCTTTATTTTATGTAGTGAGGCTCGGGCCATCTGGTCCGCTCTTCCGTCAAACCATGCAAATTTCACTACGCTCCTTTCACTATTTAGGGGAGAAATGAGGCATTACTCGGGCGACGAACCAGGCAATTTTGAATTTAGCTCAAAGGCTTCTCTTAGGGTCTTTTACATGCAGTATACAGTAAATCTACAACGTGGGATAGCGAGTTTTAATTCCCATCTGAAGGAAAGCGTACGAAGGATTTTTCCGTTCTTAAAAATTCACGGCTTCGGTCGGGATTGAACCCGCAAACTTGGGTACAACAGCCCGATATGCTAACCGTATACCACTGAACCCGCATTGGCAACTCGCTTCATGTGACACGTAAGTTTCTGTACGACATCCACTATTATTTGTTCTTTGGCTGACGATAGCATAATAAAATTCTTTTGTTTACATCAGGTCATCGCATTCTCGGAATCTCGCGACTCAAAGATGCACAGAATTGGAAGCACCTACGAAAGGAAAACCTTGTTTTTGAGCTAAGATTTAGAAATATTTGATTAATTACACGTGAAAATGTTAAAAACTGCCCGTAACGTATTACATGTAAAATTGTAATCTTAGCTGTGGGATCTCTGCCTTAACTGACATTCATATCAAGCCGAATTATAATTACTTGTAGCAACGAGCATTTTTGTCAAGAAATGATAAAATATTAGCTCTCGTGCAATAAAAACTATTTTTAAGGCAAGTCATCTACAGATTTGGGCTATTATCCTTTAGATGTCACAAGAACAGTGAGAGCGATTATTTGAATAACTATATTCCTCTCCTGAAGAAAACGTTCACAGGCAGTAAAGCTACATTTTTGAAAGTAAATACGAAACCGTCCCGAGTATAATTCCAAACATTGCCGATTATTATTTCAAACGGGGTATGTGCCTGGTACCTTTTTATTGGTTTATTCTGCCTAAATTAGTATTTAATCTTTCACCCAATAACTTCCAGAAGGGTGTACCAAAGCTGCCTAGTCATGATAAAATTTATTTGTGGGTCCGAGAGGCCGTCTCTACAGATATTCGGTGATGACAAATTTACGTAATTTAATTCTTCTCACATGGAATTGGGTACTCTCGTATTTGTATGACCCAGGAACAATAATACTTCAAGTTGGCGTTTCCATCTGTATTCTGCAGCAAAATATACATATTACGTCTAAACTTAACAGTCGATAAATACAAAAATTGTTCAAAAAGAAAAAAAAGTTTCATGAAACCCTCGTTATTTTTGTGTTCTATTGTGTTTCCAAGTCCCTCCCCTTGAATGCATGAACACTTATCATTCTTAAATCCTAAACCAGAAATCCTTAATTTATTACATTACTTGATCTTCCTACAAAAAGTAAATAAACAGAGGTTGTCTGGTATCAAATCTATATTTCTTCTTAAGATCTTTTCGATCGCGTAGCGATCATCGAAGTTCTGCAGAACTTCGTTTTCCGCCCAGCAGCTACAAGCTCTGACGATGATCTCGCTACCCGATCGAAAAGATCTTAAGAAGAAATATAGATTTGATACCAGACAACCTCTGTTTATTTACTTTGAATTAATAAGGTATCTACATCACCAACAGTCTAATTAATTCCTACAAAAGCAATTTAATAAGTCCTTGTTTAGTCACTTTCCTTTCGTGCAGACTCTGCCTTCTTGAGAGTCGTCCAGTAATCCATTCCAAGTTCCATTTTCCTGAATCTCGTCTAGACCAATCTTACGCGCTCATCTGTCTTCTCTGCGCGAGATCGTATCCAAACAAGTTCGACTCCATCTGCCCCTCATCGCGTCAAAAGCTCGTCTGCCCCGTTTCTGTATCTTACGCGCTCATCTGTCTTCTCTGCGCGAGATCGTATCCAAACAAGTTCTCTTTTCGCCCTAGTGTGCGGTCAATTCACTTTCTCGCACCTATTCTAATTTCTGATTGGTCGCTGGCCTCTAGCACTGTGTTTATTCTTTGGTTATTGATTCGTGTTAATTTTCCTAGTTTACTTTCTCATTCACAAAAATTGCTCACGTGTCTTTTCACCGTTTTTATTTACCAATTATTTTCTATTTTCCCTCATCAATTTGTTGCCCTTGTTTGTTATTATTTACTATTCGATCCTAAGCTTCTCTTCTGTCACCCATTGTTACTGTCGTTCTGTTTATATATTTATTCGAATTTATTATTTCTATTAAAATGCCTATGTGATAACTAGGGGACGGATTTTAGTGAAATGTCATTTTTTTCTTTTCACTTTAGAACGATGCCGTTTAGTATAAAAATTCAATTTATGAAATGACAAAGGAAATGACCCATTTCTATAGTCATATTTTTGCATTTTTTATCGATTTCGGATAAGTTGTTTTTTAACCTTTTCCGTCATTTTCAATGCATGTGTGACTGATTTGATTGATTTTAATGTAAATTTGATGGTACTTGCTTCAAATAATATTTACGAGATGCAACAAATGTTCTCCACAGAATTCTTGAGTACTTATACCTGGTAGCTTATTCGATTTCTTCACTCAGAAGTTGTAATATCAGCCATCGTGAGTATGTAATCTAAGATTCCTGTGACGCCTGTCATTGGCAGTTCCGCCGATTTCGTGATAACTAAAGAGAGATTTTCTGGTAAAGAACAGTCCAAATAAAAAGTGTAAAAGCTGAGTTCACTTCAACGAATAGAAGAAGCCTGGATTACATCAATAACATATCTAAGAGTTTAAGTTGATCATCTGAACTGGTTTTGATTAATTTTTTTGTCATTTTTCTTTGCTTTTAGAGCATTTAAAAAAAATTAAGAGCGTTTTAGCCTTCTAGTAATAACTTATTACATATTAAATTTTCCTCTACATATAGTTTGTACCTTTCGAATCATTCCCTTTTAGTGGAAATTAAGTCTGAAGTGAAAGCTGAGCTGTGAAGTGTGTGCATCGCGGTGAATAGCAGTGCAGTGATTGTGCTCAGTGACGTGAACCGTGGTCGGCGCCGTGAACTGTGGTCAGTGCAGTGGACTGTGGCCAGTGCATCGAACAGTGGTCAGTGTTTAGGACTGTGCGACAGTGCATCGAACAGTGGTCAGTGTTTAGAACTGTGCGACAGTGCAAGAGAAGTGAACAGTGAAAATAAATACTCAAGAGAAGTGTAGTGTAAATAAATAATCAAGAGAAATGTGCTATACAAAGAATAATCATGCGAAGACTATCTGTACATAAATCAAATGTTTTCAGTGATTGTGTAACAAAATAAACGTTTTTGTTAAAATAATACCAGTTTTAATTCACCACCTAGAATCATAACTATATGTATTTTCGCCCTTTTTTTACGAATTTTTAAAATGACAGTTGAAGTGTAAGAGGTAAATTGTCATTTTATAATAACACATAACCATTAACAATATCGCAAGAAAATATGTGCTGTTGTAGTATCGTTAGTTTTTCTTTAACTTCTTTCTCGGTTGATTAAAAACATCGGTTAATGCGACGGTAAACTTCAGCCTTAACTACAAGGAGCTTGTGGATACCCACGGAGCGCCGATCATACCGCTTCGTAGTTCGGGATCTCCTCATACATCTTGGGAGCCTCCAGGCAGATCTCCTCTTCCTCATCTCCCGTAGGCTCTGGCGGCACGCGTAGAAAGTCCACGAAGTAGTACTCGCCGAAATCCCACCATTTTTGGTCATCGCGGGGCATAAACTCACGGACGCAGCGGTCCAGATTGGCCTCGAACCAATTGCGATCGTCCTGGTTGGTGAAGCGGTCCGAGATAACACGTCGCGACTCGTGTGCCCAGAGCTTCAGCATCGTCGTAGGCGTCGGTACCTCCGTGTCCTGCCAGCACAGAGCGGGTGTCATATTAACATTTTTAAAAAATTTTGTTTTTTTGACATCAAACACTGTGTGTGAGGTACTGCGAAGGGAAGGTATTCTGTGCAAGTTTTCTTAATTCTGGTATCCATACTCTAAACCGTATACAAGCTGAATTCTGAATACAGACAGAAATAAGCGTTTTTGGCAAGTATTGTTAAAAAAAATATTCGCGCCGATGTAATAAAAGTGGAAAAGGTGTATATGCTGTTTTGCTGCAGCGTCTGCAAGAGCGTCATCCCTCAAGCACGTGCCAGTCAGCAGTTGACGATTACCATCAATATACTTTCAGAAACATTTTCACTTTTAAATAGATATATCCCTTCACATCTTACTACGTGCCTGATATATACAAAGTTCCTTATAGCCGATTGAATTCAAATAAAATAATGTCAAACGGATTCAATTGGTTTTAAACGAACGGGATATTTATATGAATCAAGAGTATAAGATACAGTTAATTCAATTGATACTTATTTCACTTCACGTTACAGTGAATATCGTTTATTGACTGTTTAATAATGAAATGAAACTATGTACTTTCTTTGTGCCTTCATCCGTTAAAAAAAAGGTATATAACCGTTACAATTGTCTTCTTTCTAAGTATTATTTAGCGTTGCTACAAAAATAAAGGTATTGTTCTTCACATTATCATCAGTCTACTTAAATAACTTCCTAAATAAATTAATAGGTTCCTATCAGGATTGAAGGCTAGTTGCTCACCCCACACACTCCGTCGCAAGGTCTCTTACCATAAGATGTTGTGAAATGAAGAAATGCCATTCAGCACTCACATTGAAGATATCTTTGTGGAAGTATAAACTCGCATTGTTTTGTAATACCAGGTACTAACCTCATCCGAAAAATATGTCTATTAGCACTGACATAATCTTACTTGCAAAGTGTTATAAGTTTCCACTGAAAAGGGTGAATTGAATTCGTGTCGTGTTTCAGGCATACAGAAAAAGAAATTATTTTTGATGTTTAAATTCTTTGTTTCCTGTATAGCACACGATGCAGAGTATCTAAGTCATTAATTCACCGAAGTCTCTAATTTTCATCTTCAATTACATCTTTATGTTTGAACGTCACGATGCGTGGTGTACGAGCAGCGAGTCCTGCGGACGGACAGTGGGCTGTCTACGTGCTGTGGTGAACAAACTATTTTTTAAAGTTTTTATGGATGTCACACTTTGAAATTTGGCAGATCTCTACAAAATTAGTGTAGAAATACATGATTAATTTTTACAATTAATTTAAATGTCGACTACTGTGAAAATCTGCATTTTAAAAATTAAAAAAATTTAAACATATTTGTAAGTAAAATTAAAGTGTAATTTTATTTTTCTAAAAAAAGCTGTATTTTGCAAAAAAAAACATTAGCGCGCCCCAGCTTCTTCCGAAAAAATAATTGGTAATATTTCTGAAAGGGGTGCGATTAGAGAAAAAGAAAAAAAAATAAGTACCACGTAATTTAAACCTTATAACTCATAAAAGAGTTTCAAGTTGCTAAAAAATAATGTAATTTTGAATGTGCGATTTGACGCGGAATGACTCACTACGTCTCTCATTTTCGCAAACTTTTCGCTCTTTTTCCATTTGCCTCTTATGTAGCATTTATGAAATCTCATTAAAAAACCACGATGGTACAGGATTAAATAATCGAAATATTTTGATTTCATCCAGCGTAAAAGTAAAAAATATAGCTTTTGGAAGAGAATTTTTAATAATAAAAGGAACAGACCTTGTCAGGTGTGATCGAGGCTCACCTGGATGTACAGAATGCCTTGCCAGATGCGCGACAAATCGCGCAGGTTGAATATGTAGTGGAACTTGGCTGGTGTCGGCAACATCTTCGCTTTTGTTAGCTGCCACATTCGTCGCGTCAGCAGGATCTGTGGAAAAAAAAAACTAGCTAATCCCCTGCGATTACATCATACAAAAAGAAAAGAACTGTGGAACGTTACAGCTGAAAAGTACTACATATGCACTGTACAGAAAATCGAAAACCCCAAAAATATTGAGTCATGTCGTTCAGTACTTGTACATTGTCTAAGGCTAATGGAATGAAGAAGATTTAAAAATTCTGGAAAATTACAATCACGTTTTGTGAATACAAACAATTGATGTGTGCAATTTGATTAGTACAATTTTTTACAATACTTATTATTTCGTTCTTATAATGTTTATGAAAGTGGGTTCTTAAAAGGAGTAAATTAAGAATATTACTATTAAGGGACTGATCGGTGGTTGTGGTGGTCTGTTATCAGGGGGGATAACTTGTACAAAATATTGGTTTCAGTATCCGTTCCAAGAAAATACACTTTTGAGAGGGGCAGTGGTTTAATAGGCATCGTCTTTCAGAGAGGTTTCACTGTATTGCATTGTACTTTTATTCTACGTAATTGATCTTGACAACGATGTAATGAACAAATGACGGAAGATAACGTTCATACTGGTAATTTTATTATATTATTAAGTTGATGTGTTTTAACGATAAAAACAGTCATTAAGAGCAAACGACAACCATGTGAGGTCCGCTATCTTTCATTTAAAGAAACTATCACGAAAATTGGTTGACTTTGAATTTTAAATCACATCGTTTCGCACACTCGCTCATTACACCAGTTGGCAATAAATCTAATTATATCGTCTCCTATATTATTTCACTAATATACTTACCTTTTACGGCTCTCACAGGTAACCAATCTTTATAAATGAGGTCTCTAAAGAAAGAGAATTTCAAATATGAAAGATTTGTTCAAAAAATTAAATATTCCTATCAAATGCAACCCGCAATACTTTACCGCGTTTTTTTATCTATATCGTTAAATAACTTCTAAACGAAGCGTTTTAGGGCCTTAAAAACTTCGATTTTCAGGCCAAAGGCTTCAAAGAAACGTTCCTCACATCATAATGTACGAGATGTGATTTTCTTGAACATTCTATTACATTTTTGCCATTGGAGACCTTGAAAAGAAAGAGTGCTTTCTCAATGCTCACCAGCTTTGGGACAATTGCAACGATTTCCGGCTTGAATCGCGTTGAGCAGAAGTAACCCTCAGCGATGACGGAGAAGATCTTGTCCATGGACGCATTGGAGGGCAGCGTGCAGTTGAAGATATTGAAATGCCGTTTGAGACGAGGTGGGACATCGTTTCGTCCGCCTCCAGGGTGGTTCATGGCCGCCAGCATCTATGAAAATAATTGTATATTCCTAATATGTTCAAGGATCGTACACATAGGTTTTAGACAACCTTTTATGCCATGAAGGTGTTTATTGGAACGAACCCTGAACATTTTCCTAACAGCGTTTCTCTGTTGCAAATAGTTTTATTAACTATATGCTTTAACTTAACTGTTATTAATAATTAACTTTTATTCTTTAAAGTCAAAACTTACGATTGAGATCAATTTCGTAATAAGAGCTATTAGAACACAAATGTTATAATACCAAGTAGCCTTCTAACTATATAATCATCAACTGGTTACATTTAGCAGGATGAACATTTGGCGGGGAAATTTAAAGAGAAATTATACTTCAATGAAAATTTTATAAAGTGGATGAAATGTTGTACGATATTCAAATCGTGGCATCAATATAAGAATTATCAAACGAGGCCTTTTGACACAGTTTTAAACCAACCGAATCGGTCGGGTATACTCGACTGTCAAATCAAAAATACTCGATCGGGAGTTCTCAATTCTCCAATCTCGAATTGTAATTAGATATTAAGATAGGAATATCGCGTACCGTTTTATCACGTTTGTAAAATAATCCAATAGACTATAATTTTCTTGTAAATTAGACAATTCTTCCTGAATTAATTCGAATTATAATGAGTTTCGAGACTTATTTCATAAATAACTAATATATGTATCAATGAATTATTGTTTGAAGAAAATGTATTATTTTTCTTTATTTTAAATAATAAGGAAGCCAAATGCCTTCCACGACTGACAACTAAAAAAATTCTCCCATAGGGTTAAAACTGTGAATTCTGACTAAAACCTGATATTCATTTTTTAAAATTATTTATCACAATTAATAAATATGTAATCTCATTCAAACCTGGATGTCAACAATGGTGGAATAGTCGCCGGGTTTATCCAGAGAATAAAAACCACCATACTCCATCAATTGTCGAACAATCTCGTTTGTCACCTGCAATTTTACAAAAATTTAATATATCCTACAACGAAAGGAAGATTCTGTTTTTTCTAATGGTTAAGTGTTACTTTAGATTATGAGTCTGTTATTCACATTTCAGCTGAAGAAATTTTTCCTGAAGGCTAATGGATGCATTTCACAAAATCATGAATAATAACTTAAATTTCTGAAAAGTGTGCGTCCATAAAATAAATATTTATTGTTTTAAATATCAGGACTGTGTTATGCATAATTGAAATTATACATACTCTAATATGTGTATATGCAATTATACATATGTGTGTATACGGCGTCGGGCGAGTGGATTTACGGACGTGCTTTCCGGGCGGGAGCTCCGGGGTACAGGCGGTGATGGATTGTTCTTTGGAATGGCCCTGTGTGCGAATGATGTCCTTTGTCGCGCGTCTTAGGACGTTTCACAGGGAGCCACTCGGTGGAGCCATCGACAAGCAACAGAACTGTTCACACGCAGTCACCGCCGTGTGCCACGAGAGAGGAAGCACACGTGACACACCGCTGTGGGCTCCGGCGGGCGAAAAGCAGCAAGCAGGTGAAAACCTGCCCAGAGGCGCGTCCGAGTGGGCTAATGAGAATTTTGCTCTTACTGCCAGACTGAGTTCTGTTGGCGGCGGCGCTGATGCGCGTCTGCACTAGTGGTGACAGGAGTTCGCCACCGACCGAAATTGAACTGAATTCACCGCCACAGCAGAGCGACTACGCCGCTCGGGTGAATACCTCCATTTAAATCAATGCTTTTCCAGCAGACGCGCCACTCAGAGGCGCTGCTGAGTGGTGCGATGTGAAGGAATTCTAGTAGTGGTAGTGGGGTGATGGTGGTAGTAGTAGTGGTAGTGTTGTTCTGGTGGTAGTGGTTGTGGTGGTAGTGGTAGGGTGGTAGTAGTGGTAGGGTGTAGTAGATAGTGAGTGTGTAGTGATGGGGTTGTGGTGGTGGTGGTGGTGGTGGCAGTAGTGGTAGTGGTGGTTGTGGTGATGGTAATGGTGGTGGTGGTGGTAGTAGAAGTGGTGGCAGTGGCAGTGGTAGTGGTAGTTATGGTAGTAGTGGTGGTAGTGATAGTGATAGTGATAGTGGTAGTGGTAGCGGTATCTGTAGAAACGAAGCTTTTTTCATTAAAATGAGAAAGAAGCATGGCGCTTACCTCGCAAGGTTCTCCCCACTTCCAAAAATGTCAACAAGATCTACTATGACCCGTTACTTCATGTAGAGAGCGATCCGATACTTTAGCTTTCAAGAGGAAATTATTTTCTTGTTTGATTGATTGATTTTTTCCTGTTTCCTGGCGCGTCAACTGCTTTGGTCATTCGTCCCGTTAATGTAGTGCATGTTTCCCCCCCCCGGGAAATGGCGGTGATCTTCCCCCGCTGGATGGCGAAATACAGCGCCGACCTACCGTCGGCTAGTGGGGTTTCCCCCTAACCAGGACTCTCCCACCAGCGGGGCTCCGCCCCTGCCGGGACAAGCTCTAAGCTCCTGACCGATTTCCCGGAATATGTGAAAGTGTAGTGCATGTTAGTGTAAGTGTGTGCCAAGAGTCTCATCATGCAAGTATTTAGGCATTCATATAGATAGTAAATTAGGGTGGAGAAGCATATAAATCAGGTAGTTAGGAAAACGTGGAAGTCTTTGCATTTTGTAATGCGAATTCTAAAGAAAAGCTCTGCAAACGCAAAAGAATTAGCATATTTTTCGCTGGTTCGCCCTCTCATGGAATACGGAGTGGCATGTTGGGATCCATACAGAAAGTCGCACCGGAAAAATCTAGATAGAATACAGAGAAAAGCGAATAAGTTTACCTACAGAACTAACGCGATAAAAAGGCATGGGAACCTCTAGAAATGAGAAGAACAAGGGCGAGGCTTTGCGCTCTTTATAAATCATACGTAGGTCAAACAGCTTGGAAGGAAATTCAGGTTAGACTAGAAAAACCAAATTATTTCGGCCGAAGCGATCACACTCACAAAATTCGAACAAGGAAACAAAATTCAGATCTTGGGAAATTTTCCTTTTGTAACAGAACAATTAAAGATTGGAACAGTTTACCCGCAGCAATTTTCAAAGCCTTTCCTCTAAGTGTCCGAAGTTTTAGAAATAAGTTAGAACAATATGATAGTAATAGACATTAAATGAGTAAGTGCAGTGAAGTGCGGTGAAGTGCGGTGAAGTGTAGTGTAGTGTAGTGTAGTGTAGTGTAGTGTTGTGCAGTGCAGTGTCGTGCAGTTAATTGTAGTGAACGCGATCAATGAATTAAAAACAATAAATTTAGCCAATATTTATGTAGCTTGTATTAAATTTTAGCATCACCGACATATAATTATAATTATATATATCATACGAGTTGAAAATATCGTTATTATTATTAATATTGTTGTTATTATTAATGTTAAGTGTTATTATTATTGTAATTATTGTTAATTAACTGCCACCGGGTCATACCCAATTGCAGTTCAAATAAATGTAATGTAATGTAAGGATAGGACAAGGAAGAGGAAGGACAGATCGCACGCGGTCCGTGAGCTGTTGGGTACTGCTCCGGCATTCGCCTGGTGTTGATCGGAGAAACCACGGAAAATACCGATCAGAGCAGCCGGCCGCTAGAATTCTCCTCCAGACAGCGACTCAATTCGACTTAGCTGAAAAGCTAGTGTCAAAAATCCTGCCACCGCAGGACTCGAACCTAGGACCTCCCGCTCAGAGGCGCTGCAGTGACATCAGTTGCTGCACTGAGCTACCGCTCCCGGTTCTTTTATTGTTGTAACACTTGTAACATAATTAATATACTATTTAGAAAATTAAATAAATATGAAATAAGAAAAGTCTTACACGGAAACAATCGTACGCGACCAATATAGTGCGTCTTATTGACTGACGTGTTGCGTTACATTATGTACAACGAAATGTTACTGCTTTTGAGACTATTTGAACTATGTGTGAAAATTAGAACTCGCATTATTCACAATGCTTTCTCTCGTATTTATCACAATTCAACGGAATATGGAGTGCGAACCTGGTCTCCCCATTCGTTGATGACAGGCATATTGATATCGTCGACGAAGACAGTCATCTTCCGGTTGCCCGGAGGGCCGTACGTCGTGCCTACACGCTTGTCCACGTAACTTTCGATAATCCGCTGGAACATGTTTGGCGTGCTCGCAGACGAGAAGTTAAAGCTCTTAAAAATCTGCACCTCGGGGTCGTACTTGGACGTGTACCCCTTCACCATTACAGTCTTCGCCGTGCCCTGCTCACCGATCAGCAGCACCTGGGAATTTAAATTTGCTCTGCTGAACCTGCACACATGTTGAATAGGACTTAAGAAAGAATAACATTTAAGTAAGGTTTTCCTCGCTTTTTCTTTTAAAACGTTAATCGGATGATAAAACGTACTCCAGATATAAATTGTATATTTTATATTGAGATGGCTTTTACTTTTCCGTGAATAAAAAATAATAATAATAAATTTACTTAATTGTAGAAAATAAAAATATCCATGTTATTATTTGTTTATGGCAGATTCTATGACATACACCATAGATTTGAATTAGGTAACTGCACTGAATTACGCCTGACTGATGTTTTCTGTTAAACGTTTCATTATATGATATCGTAGGCTTCCGCGGCCAGAGTTATGATCTGGGCTGTCCGGTGACGCCGCGTCGAAGGCTGGGGTGCCGACGTTTCGACCGACATATCGCGGTCCTCTTCAGGGTTGTACTGCCCTGTACGTTTCATTATTTTGACTGAAGTGTTGTATTAAACCTTTCATCCTCCCTCCAAGTCATATGTTTTCTTTCTGGTTGTTGATTTTTGTTTGTTTTTTCAAGTCGACAGATTGTGTGGCATCAAAACATTGCCAACCTGTGATTTTATACCGGTAGGCAATGTCTATCGTCTCTTATATTATTTCAGTAGTATACATTCCTTTTGCGACTCTCACACGCAATCATTCTTTATAAATGAGGTCTCTAAAGAAAGAGAATTTCACGGAAACGTGACAATTTTCACTCTGATTTCAAAAATATGAAGGATTTGGTTTTTTAAAAAACGTATCTAAATATTCATGTTAAATGCAACCCACAAGAAACATTTTTCACACCGTCATCTATAGGATGAGATATTCTTCAACATTCTATTAAAATTTTCGCCGGTTCGGCGCTTATCGATACTAACACCACCTACACATGAATACACAATATATTCCTTTGATGCTGGTGGGCATCTTTGTCACATCACGCTTCGTACACGGTAATTTTTGCAGTTTGACGAGGTTTATTTGCATAATTATTCAAGATTCATTCTCGCAGCAATAATTACTCGTAGAAGTACAACTAATAGCTGTTTGAAACCGATGAAGATAGTGTAGGTAGGGCAGGAAATTCGTGTAGGGCAATTATGGATGGATATTATTTATTATGGATGCTAATCTCAGGATACATAATATCTCCAACCAAATCCGAATGCATGTTGATATCTAGACAAAATATAGCTGGAGATCTTCATTTACAAATAGGAGAGGTAGCAATAACATGAGTCTTTTTTATTAGAATCGTTGGTCTTATTTTTTAATGGACTGTAAGCGTACTACGAAAGAGCATTAAAGATCTCATAAAGATCGACTATATAATATATAACAAAACCAGAAACAATCTTCTAAAAAAATTGGAACCTGTACATAATAGAGCGCTTAGGATATATATTGAATGTTTCCACGCCAACAGATAGCATCTTTATCGTAGACTCCTAACCAAACCTCCAATTTCGAGGGGATTATCTGACCATCAAATATCTAAGCAATGCCTCCTCATTAAATAATAATATCATACTTAATAATATTAACTCACTAATCAAATCTGTTCCCACCCAGTTATAATCATACCCAAAACCTTTTACGAAAGCACCAAAGACATCATCAGGGCCTATAACCTTCCACAGATATCAGTGGGAAGATGTAGAACACCTAAATCCCCCCCCCCGGGTCACCTAAATTTACTGTCGATCCCTTTCCCAAGAATCTCTCCCGCTCTAACTTGAACGACTCCGACGCTGACCTCGTCCTTATCGAGATTCTCAATAAATATCAAGATCACTATGTCATCCACATCAAAGACACATTGGAAAATGACAGTCTGGGCTTATACAACCAATCACCATGGAAGACCTTTCACATCAATTTTAGAATCTTTGTTAGTAAAAATAGCGCTTACAATTATGCTTTTCTAATGCCAATGAACCTTGCAAAATCCAACCCAACTAAGAAATGTATTATTTTATCAACATTTGTACTCAATGGCATTTAAGTTTCACCCAGTAGACACCTACCATTAATCTTCACCAACTTACTTGAAATCCGCAAAGAGACAACTGACATGTTTATTGAACCTGTGGTAATCCATATTAGAAATAATATAGAAGCTAGAACCCCGATTAGATCACTAGCACATATGTTGCTGATTGACTTAGAAGAGAAAGTAAAGAACAAAATGTCTTACACAATTGGGGACTGCGTGAAGTTTACCGGCAAAGTCAGTATCCATAATCATTGTAATGTAACCTCAATATTGTAAAAACTTCATATTGTCACTGTAAAATATAATATATTGTATTTATTTAGTCGCTAATGACCTAGCTGTTGATGCGACTTAATTTTTATTAAATCCTATTACAAGCACGAAAACATTGCCAATTTGTGATCAAGGGCCGTGTGTATACATACACAATAGTCTTGACTCAAATGCGGACGAAATACAACACGTAATTTCGTCTTGTTAGATTATAAAGTCTAATAAATTACGAAATTCTTATGTTACAAAATAAAACATCCACATTATAACAAATAAACTGCGAGTATGATCACTTACCGCTTTGCTCTGCTTGGCAATGTTGTCAATAAGGAAACCCGTGCGGACATTGTCTACGTTGGGGACTAAGATGCTGGAGTAATCAGGCACTGAGTCACTTGGATAGATATACTCCTCCACCTGTTCGTTCCAATGAATCCATTGGCCGTTGTTCCCCACCAAGTATTCAAAAATCGTCTCACCTGGCTGTAGACATTACACATGACCACATTAAATTATATTATAGTTCCATTCCTAAATTCCAAATTCAAAATATTACTATGTGCTACAACAATGTATACAAATATATAATAAACACTAAAAGAAATGTCCAGAACTGTTGCAGTCATTTTCAAAGTATATTTAGTCAAGGTGATTTAAAGGTGGGAAAAAGTTTTTTATTTTTTTAACTGCAGCCCAACAGTCGAAAAAATCTGAAAGAAATTCACAATTTGTGTTTTAAGAGAAACATTTCATGGTTATAAGACACAATAAAAAATATTTTTTGTTATTTTTCTCAAAAATATTTTTTGTGTTTGAATTTGGGTCTGAGAAAATATCAAAACATATTTTTGTGATATAATAAATTGTCTTCTTATTGTTCATATTTTTTCAGTCTGATAAAATAGTGTTAAGTTGCCGAAAGAAATTAAAATTAAAAAATGACGTTATTGGCGGAAGAGGGGTGTGGATAGTGGAACGGGGACTAAGAAACCTTTAAAAAATATTATTTTTATGTTAGACTTATAATGTAACCACTCATACATTTGATTTAGGGGAACGTTTACCATCTTATCCGGGGGTACCCTTGGTACAGTAAAAATATAATACAAGTTCCATCATACTGTTATACCACACAGAAATGTTTTGGCCTTAATTATTTAGGACGGAACATATTGATTATTTAGCTGATAAAACGCCCCATTAATATTTCTTTAACGTTTTTATTAAATATCACTATATTAACAGCGACGTTTCAAGAATATAATTTTATTCATTTCCCACTATCAGGCTGTAAAGATAATAAAAAATCTTTACAATAAACTGCAAAATAAACATGTTAAAATTTACGTGGATGCTGCATAAGAAACCATCAATGACACTCCTTTAAATTTTTCTGTACCAGGAACCAAAACATTTGAAAAAAGGTTGTTGAGTAAAACATAGTACAACATAAGACTTTTTTTCAGTGGTATACAAGTACGATCAAAGAAAGCAATCCGACTACAATATAAATTATACTGTATATACTTAACCTCAATATTCATTAAGTAATAACCACAGATAACAATATAGATCAAACTATACAAAATAAAATAATTTACTTATAACAACAAAAATAATAAATGATGGTATTATACATAACCATTTCCAGTGAAATTTCATGCGTTTCTTTTTTAAACAGCAATAAAAATTCTTATATATTCACTTTATTTTATTCTTAGGGCTGATATTTATTTGTAATATGTACCTATATATGTACATACAAATAATATTTAATACATGAGGTTAAATATGAACAAAAAGTGAAAAAAAAGTTTCAATTAGCGAATATACTGCATTAATCAAATGTGTAAGTCACATGAAATGGTCTGTTCAATCTCGCGATCAAATTTTCGATCTTGCCACCAAGGCGCAGCCCCTAAAAGCTCTTCCCGCGCGGCCACCCACTATTAAGAGCGTACTTTCACCAACCTCTCACAAGTCGCTCTCTGTGCATGCCAGCACGCTGCGGCAATAAAAGCATTTACATTGTCTTCCGCGCAAACCGCCGTTCTCACGGGCCCACCCCGCCGAGAACGCTGACCGCCGCCACAGCTGGGGACTAAGCCCTCATTAGGCTGGGCTGGGCCACCGGCGCGCGGCGCCGGAACTTCACGTGCGCCCCGCTCCTTGGCCATCTGCAAGCCAGATGCCTCAATTTCCGTTGAAACTCTCGAATGCAAACGGGCTGCCGTCGCGGGACTTCACGTGCCACCGCCTTCGCTTCCGATCGCCGTCAGTGTCACGTGACACTCCTCTCCCCGGGCCCGAAGGCGCATCACGAATCGGGAACCGATCGCGGGCACTTCTAACTTTCCCGCCTTACCATAGGCCAAGTTATAGCCACGTGACCCTCCCCTCCACGGCCTCAATCACACCCGCGACACAATAAATACTGAAACTTCGCTCCCAAAGAACAGAATCATAGACAGACAGAATCGAGAACATAACAGACCAAACAGTACCGAGAACTACTCAACTACAATGCTCCGAACTGGTCAAACTGACTGACCGACAAGACTCAACATAGTCGGCTCTTCCTGCTTCGCCTATCAAGGCGATTAGTACGGCCACATCAAGCCATTCGCGCCATTCGCGGGCCACAGCCGCCACCTGGCCGAATTCACGGCAATCTCCACCACCAGCTCCGGTCAGCTGAATCCGCGCCCATGCCAGTTCGCACCACCGAATTGCCTGGAGCCAACCTCAGCCCGGACAGCGACAACTCAGCCGAGTGATTTGGGTTGGTGCCTTCCTTTCCACAAAGTTGTAAGTAAGCTAAACCCGCGCACTACAAGAAAGAAGAGCAGCAGTAAACTTTGTAAACTTTCTATGGTCCTCCGGTAAACAAAATCAACTGTATTTATACTATGCAATTAAATTTATATTCATTCACATTGCATACTGTTTATCATTCCCATAAAGACAAACAATTCCTGAAACCCGTTCTGATCCCGTATGTAGTCGCACTCGCAGCACGGCACCTCACACGGGCTGCATCTGCTAAATGGTCAAAGTATTGGCTGTAGAACAAGATTTAATCATGTACCAAAATAATGATTTTAGTACATGATTAAAATTCATTGAATGTCATTCATGGGAGACTTGGGAGATGATTCACCAAGTTTTTTATTTCTCTTCACTACTTCAGTTTGGCGTGTCGGGGGGGGGATGGTCTTGGGTTGGTCCTCAGTGAGTAGGTGGCTTACTGCCGACCCTTGGGCTGGATTGGGCGTGGGATAGTTAGCCGGCATCTCCTGTGCAGCATGGCGGTGTATTCCAAACCTGCATATAAAAGTCCAGACGGAGGACACGAGCCTCACTGTCGGGGCTGCCCAGGCTGACTCACGTCGGTAGCCTGGAGGGGGAGGCAGTGAGATGGTTTGGGGGCCCCGAGCCCCCAATTGGTTTCGTCGTGGCAGTGGCCCGATACTCTGGCTAAAGAGGAGAAACTCGTCCCGGCGCAGTTTTGACTTCGGTACTAGCCTGGACAACTAGGAGCTCTGAGTTTGCAGGGCGACCCGACCTAGGCATTGAATGGGGAGGTGACCGTGAGGGCAAACTGCGTTCCGGCAGGATTCAGATACCAGCCTGTGGACGTACTTTTGCGTCGGCGGGGTGTGGATAAGAGCTAATGCTCAGGTGCCCACCCCCGGGGATAACACTACCTGGTAGAGCATGTTTAGGTGTGGTGTGGTAGACCACGCATGGTCCATACTGTCTGAACTTTCTCGTACTTTCTCTACTGCTCAAAACTTTACTACATCCTACTTGTGGAAGATTTGACTGTGATACGTGGATATTTGTATTCCTTGAAGTAAATTATTTTGTGTACACAAAAGGAAATAAAATCACGCTCTCTTTTTAATCAGTAAATGTTGTTCTGAAACGACCACATATTATGTGCGTTACAATTGTTTTGTCAACACGTACGTTATAAATCCGCATTATGCTGATATCTATCGGAAGCTGACTGCTCTAACAACCGACACAAGTCTGTTGACACAAGAATTGCGCACTCTTTGAACTCAGAAAGCGATAGGTACTACGCTCGAAGCTCAAATGCGTAGAAATGCGAAATTAAGTTATCTGAATATCTGGCGATGACACTCCGTTTAAGTCTCATCTCGACCTGCATCCACATACCCAAGTGAGTCTATCGGTGAACGTGAAAGCGAGTGGGCGGCAACGATTCGCAGTATTATACACATGCAGACGACCACTTTACCTTTACTAGCTAACGAAGAGATATGCAGATAATGGAGAATAATATACAAAAAAAATATGATAAATCTAATAGTGCAATAACTCGTCACAAACTTCACAAATAATTTGTAACGATTGAGTAAAATTATAATGAATATATTACAAATTCGATATCTCTAATATTTCAACTATTGCTTGCAAATCTCTCTACATTAAACAGCTTGAACCACCGCACATCATGACATCTTAAGTCCTTTTTATAAGTGAAACTGAACTTTTTGTAACAAACGCATCCATTAATCTGTTTAGAACACATAATCTATTTATTTCAATGACATTCAACAGCATACGTTGCAGTAATAAAATGTTCGAAACTTCTGTATCTTCAAACATCCTATCTTTATGTTATCCTCGCTCACATTAATGAACACTGTCCTCAAAAGTAACTAACTTTACAGAAAACCAGAATAATAATATTTAGAAATATTTTCAATTAGATCATTGATTTAAAGTACTCGTACAAAGATATACCCATCTGTGTACTTGTAAATAGGTTCTTGCAAGGTATAATGCAGTAAAGCTTACTTTCAAAAGTCTATAAGTTGCAACCTACTAACTTTTTCAGAATTTTATTACATGGGATTTCATAACAAAGTTTAAAAAGCATTTATCATTTCAACACCAACATTTATGATTACTCATCTGGTGCAATGCATCAGAAGCGTAATCATCAATCATAGATCACACATATGCCGCATCGGGCTGCCTGAGTCCGAGCGTTCCACTGAATGATTGGCTATTTCGTGTTGCCGAGAGCGCAATTGCTATGTTCATTAGTCCCGTAAATGTAGTACATGTTTTTCCGTGGGTGTTGGTAGTGTTTCCCCACAATGGATACCAAATAAACCGGCTCTGACATACACGTCGGTTTGCGAGGTTTCCCCCATCCAGGTATTTCCCACCAGCGACTCACCATCCTCAACCGGGACAAGCTGTAAGCCCGACTAATCTTCCGGCATATGTGGTAGTGTACTGCATGTAAATAAATGTAAGTTATGGGTGCGGATAGGTCACGGGAACGGAAGGAAAGATCACGCGAGGTCTGTGGACCGTTTGTTAGGGTACTGATCCGGCATTCGCCAGGTGTTGATTGGAATATCAACGGAAAAATACCGACCTGAGCAGCAGGTCGCTAGAATTTCTCCTCCAGACAGCGGCTGAATTCTACTTAGTGACAAAAATAGTCGAAAATCCTGCCACTGTCGGGACTCGAACCTAAGGATCCCCCATTCACAGGCAATGCAGTGATCTCATTTAATGCCCTGAGCGTTCGACTGAGTGGGAGGGGCAGTTCCGTCCGGTGGCACTAGAGACATTTGAAAACTTTTTCATAAAGTCTAAAAATTTCTATCGTGGACTTCAAGACGCAGTACGTTGTTGTTCAAAATGAGAGAAGTGGTTAAACTACTCCCGTATGAAAGGCAAAGGCGTAGGACCTACCCTCGTTTTGGGCCAGTCAAGTTTGGATGGGTGCTCCAATACGAACTCTTCCATTTTATCGCGATCTTCTAACTCGAGCACTGCGCCCAGACTCCACATGACCGTGAAGAGGAAAAGGCGTCCAAGATGCTGGTCCGAGTGCTCGTCGGTACCGTCCAGCAGCAATCCTTGCATCACGTCCGTCGCCTGAGAGAAATCTAAGTCTCAACAATATGTTAATTAATTTCCCCAAGGATCAATGATCCACTGCCAAACAACGTAAAATTCCACATTCATGATTATGCATTATAGTTAATAAACAAACAGGCACATAAATTGAATTTTAAAGTGTGTATTACATTTAATGTATAATGTATTTAGCGTGCAGAACATGGTAACTGGGAAGTTAACTATTCGGGGAATAAGCAAAAAAGTCATAAAGTTAGAGTTTAGTTTTATAAGAGTTTATGGGTTAAGTTTAAGTTTTCAGTTTATGATTTTAATAAATATATATGCCAAACCGAATAAATTTTAGAAAGATATATGAGCCTCTAAAAATTATATGATGTTCAAAATATCTTAAATTCTAACTTTACATTTGAAGTTTTTTTCTTTTCGTTTGCCACTAACGAAGTACTTGGCATTCAGAATATAAGGTAACTGAACACTTCCGTTACTTGTACAATATGTAATCAATACTCAACTGAGTAGTTCCGAGGAAAATAAATCAGGAAAAGGACATTGAAGAGAAAGCAAGTTTCATAGGAAACCTATGTCTTTAATTCTTATCAGGACGTCAAGAACTTACCTGGCGGATGTAAATGCTCTCAAGAATTTTCATTTTGGCTTTGAGTTTGGTCTGAACGAATTCGTGCAGATCGCCGTAGATCCTATGGAAGAGGCTGCGCAGCACCCCACCTTCGGCATCCGGCCTCGTCAGCAACCAGCCGTCCAAGATGGGCGGCCATGGCAGCGACGAAGCCGAGATGAACACCATGCCCATACGACTCACCTGCGAAGAGTCACAGCTTCACGCAGCTCTCCACCATGCCGAAGAACAAAAATGTGTCCTTATCCTAAATGCCTCATGAAGGCAATCCTTGACCTGGTGTAGCTGTTTACACTTAAAGAACATAACGGGCCGAAGGAAAACCAGAAAATACCAAGCCCTGAGCACTGAGCTGGGAGAAGGAGTTTTTAAAGAGAGTGTAATTTATCGGTATCAGAAAGCATACACTTATGTTTAAACACGGTGGCTAAGTTTGAATTGCAGTGTAAGTTTAGTCATTATGCTGACCCAAAGGCCTTTTTGGCTTGACTTGGATTTACACTTTGCCTTGAAGATGTTGTAAATGAAATGTTGGCCTGTGCTTGTCTCGTCCACCCACAGTTTCATCGTGGATGACTCACTAAGATGTGCAACGGTGATCTAGTGGATATTTTGTCGTTCTATGTTCACGGATTCTATATGGAACATGGGGATGGATACATGTCATACATGTTTGGATTTTTAACAATCTTGCAACTTCGTCTTACGTAAATTTGGCGATCAATTCTTTTCTTACGGAATTTGAACGTGGTGGACAAGTTAGCGCGAAGTAGCTGTCATGTCACTAGAGTGAGAACTTCTGAAACATGTCACAACTTAAAAACTTTTGAATTGTCAGTTTAGAATTTTGTTATAGTGTTACATAAAAATGTTTTAACATAAGTCTTTTATTACTTTAGGATGATGAGATCAATTATTTAATAAATGTTAACGATAAAATAAGTACTATGTGACTTTTCCGTAGAACTTGCAGTAATAGAAAGGATTCCATGCGCCCCAAAACTTAAGAACAACCTACCGTAGCCGGAGACGCATTGTCTACGTTGTCCGGCTCAAAGAGCAATTTGCTGTTTGGCGCCATAGTGATGCGATCACCATTGGCCAGCGTCAACGTCTTGTTGTCGTCAAGCACGGAGTTCAAGTTCTCGATCCAGACGGCGTCCACAGGCCCGTCCAGCACTAGCCACACATTCTCCGTGGGCTTAATCTAAACAACACAAATCGATTTTTAATCCGCTAGGTGATGTGACCGTAAAACGAGGACTGATCTAAACAACACAAATCGATTTTTAATCCGCTAGGTGATGTGACCGTAAAACGAGGACTGTCATATCTTTGATCCCGGTGAATAAGCAGATAAGTCAAACACTTAATTATTGCAGGAGAGCAAAAAACAACTTTAAACTGAATTCAAACATAGGTGATATTCAAACGAAACTATTTGTGTGTAGGTTTTTTAATATCTTTAATCCCTGATCAAGAGCATTATTTTGGAGTCGTTTCCTGCTTGCCCCCGGTAAAATTAAGTTTTTTGACTTAACAGCTTATTGGCCAGGATCAAAGATATATCGTTAATGATATTCTCGACAGTCAATGTTTTGCTAGATCATTATCCCATTACAGAATTGATGAAAAGTTATAACTCTCAATTAACTATTTTTTGTTATGTGGGTTCCCAAACTGCGACGTAATGTTGCAATTATAGTATAAAAGTTAGATCAAACAGTTTAACAATAAAATCTTTTACTTAATATTGTGTTTTAACCATTGTATATATAGTAATATGATGCGGTATATTAGTGTAATTGAAAACGATAGTTTTTTCGCAGAGTTCGTGTACGGTAATTCAAGGTATTCGGTATTTAAGATAGATATTTTGTTTATCTTTTGCGGTAAATTATTATTCTTAACATCGCCAGAAAATGTTATAAAATTAAGTGATGAAAGTTTGAAAAAATAATGAGAAATGTCATTTAAATTATTTTAAAACGTTTCTATTTCGTGTAATTTCTTGTTTATATACCTTCAATGTCTTTCTCCAGAGTGTTGAGAATATCCCGTCCGTCCAGTCGTTGGTTGCCACATCCAGCCTCCCGAACATCTGTGGCGCTGTGATGGCCTTCGGGTTCATGCGCATCTCCCTGATGAATTCGAAAAACGTTTTAAGGTGACAGGATATAATAGGGCAAGAAATGCCAAGCCAAGTCCCATCCCAAAAGTAAAATATTTACTTCGTGAGCATCAAAATATGTTCAAGATTTTTTTAATAATAATAATAAGAAGTAGAACGTACTTGTTACCAAAGGAGGGTGACACTAAAGAGCCCTCAAAGTACAGGCCTATAACCTGTCTTCAAACTTTTTACAAACTCATAACATCATGTGTTAAAAATTTGATGACACACCGTGAGGAACAGAAAATCTTAGAGGATGTACAGAAAGGCCCTGGATTTCAGGGATGCAATGAGCAACTCGTTATAGACTGTAATTATGGGGCAAGTGCTTGAAAAACAAAGAAACATGTATGCATGCTACATAGATTATGCTAAAGCATTCGACACCGTACCCCATTCGTATCTCCTTCAATGTTTGGATGTACACAAGGTCCACCCGTTTATCCGAACCTCCCTGAAAACGGTGATGAGCTGATGGAATACAAAACTATCTCTTTAATGGAAAACGACCCGTCCAGACAGATACTATACTAATCTGTCGAGGGATCTTCCAGGTTGGCTCTTTAAGCCCTCCAATGCTCTGTTTAGCCTTGCATCCTCTGTTTACTTGGGACCCGATAATGGATTCCTAAAAGGATCTTCAAAATACACCCCAGCATTAGGCGTTTTTGTGTTTACCATTTTCCACCAAGTCAATACCATTCTTAAAAATTCAGCAGTACCATTAATTTGTATTGTGTTTTCTGACCCTCTACCTACCTGACCTCCACCTACCTGACACACTGAAGCTACAGTATTCTTTTCATCAAAACGTTTAACAAAAGGGAGAACATGTTGGCGTTCCAATGAAGATGGGTATAGAACTTTCTTTGAATGTGAAGGAGATACTTTCACAAAATGATTGACTTCCTTTTCATAAATTTGCTTTAGATCTCCCATAGTGCTTTCAAAACCAGCTGATGGGCATCGATATGAGGAAAAACAAAAGTCTGAGAATCATCTTTCTGATTAAACCAATTATATTTTATAGATTTGAACAAATGGATTGAGTCAAAAAAGAAATATTTGGTTACAAGGAGAAAATGGATTAGGTATAGATAAATGAAGAGAATCAGAACCACAGATTATCACAAATAAGATTTACAATATTGTAGCCAATTTCTGTCAAAACGTTTAAAACGACCAGGGTTAATACTTTCAAATCACAGCAGATGAATCTTTTACTAGATACAGTGTAATCACATCTTCATTTTTGGAGAAAAGTGAAGAAAGCATGAATGCCTGCATTTTTGTGGCAACTTTAGTATCTTTAGTCAATCCAGTAAGTCTACCACCTTGATAATGAACTTTTGGATTTACATGTATTTCATCTAATAAAACACTGATTACATGTTGTCGCGAATCAGTGTTGTGGAACTTCTTTTTGAGGTAACTCATTTGCAAGTGATTTATGCCAACATCTGATTTCATATCACATGTTATTCGAGTGAGATAAAAAGGACTGGGCAAAGTTAAAATCTGAAGATCTCTTAAGATGTTTATAACATCTTGAAAATTTGGAAAATATTGAAGCAGATAAAATAAACATGATTGGTGAATATTTGAGTTTTGTCATTGATACGAATTGAAATTGCTCCTTTAAAAATTGCAATTTATTAACGATAGTTGATTTACTCTCTGGTAACAACATCATACTGGAAATAATTTCATCAACATTCGCAGAAATTTGTTTGATTTGATTAAGGTTACTTTCTGATGTTATATTTGGATTTTCTACAGTATATGAATTTAAATGTAATAACAAAGAATCAAACATGCTCCATTTAGTGCATTTCAGATTTTTATCGAGAACCTATTTAAAGTTTGCATTAGAAACAATTTTATTATTGTGAAATATCTGTATTGAAAGATCTTCAAAAATGTTTAATCCCCATGAAATTGTTGGACATATTTCAGCCGGGATTACTTTAAGAAAAAAACTCTATGATTTTCTACACAATGAAACACCTTTCCTTTGGTTTTCAAATTTTCAATAAAAAACTCTAATGTTGGAATGGTATCTTTCTCACACCATGCTCTGTATTTCAGTTCTTGTCGGTGTTCTATCACAGCCTTGCGTTCAGCTGGTGGTTTGCGTTTAGGTGGATGTACTTTTGAGAGGTAGGATGGTTTATTTAGAAAAATTGTTGTATATGCATTATCAGTTAATAAAGATCGTTTCCTGGGTGCAACTAGCCAAGATCCATCATCTCGTTTCAAACGATCTTCGGTAATAACATGCTGAGTTGAAAATGTTCTTTGTATACAGCTGAATTTTGAGTAATTATAAAGTTATTTCTATGAATCGAAGGCACCCACAGTTTCCTTTCCACTGAATCTTTAGGAAACCAAAACGTATTACGGTGCTGCTACCGTAATAATTGTTTTGGAATCCCGGCATACTGCAACTTCGTGGCATCTCTAAAAAGTAAGGTTAATCACAATTTTAAAAAATGATGCACAACCTGTTAAAGATACTAAGCATAGATTAATTAATCACGCACGTTATTCAACATTATCATCCAGAAACATCGAAACACAAACCAATATTCGCACTTTAACACTTTTTTGGGGGAGGGGGGACGCAGAAAATGTAACACATCCCCTGACTGCACAGCGACCCGAAGGTTGACGTCACTGATGCCTCACGTGGTCAGGTGCAGTGCCTGTTATTTTAGACTGCCGTGCTCCAGCATGGGGATTCTTTCCGGAGACAGAAGTCTTCATGATAGCAATCCAGGACCAAGTGGTGCCAACTTTGAACTACAGAAAACACATTCTGAGAGATTCGACCATCCATTCCGACACATGCAGAATATGTGAGGCCGCAAGCGAAACTATCCAACACGTGACAAGTGGATATAATGGCCACGCACAGTTGAAATATAAAAAGAGGCATGATGAAATGGTGGTGTAGGTCCACCAACTATTGGCAATGAAAACGGACTTCCTTACCCTGTTATAAATATGTTCCTCAGAACGTGCTTGAAAGTACTGGGATCGCTCTATTACCACTGACAGACAAGTCGCCGGCAATAGACCCATCAGCATTACCTTATTGGCGTATCAATACCCAACACCCACAACGTATCGGCAAAACATCAAGAGAAGATCCAAAAATATACCGATCTTGCCCGTGAACTGGAGTTCAGTGGAACTTCAGCAAAGTGACAATATCAGCCACAGGAGTGATCCCGAAAATGACATTCCAGCCACTTCTTCACTTGGATGCCAGGAGTATATACAATATGCAGAAGGCAGTTATCTTGAATACATGACGTATTGTTAGAAGCCATCTAAATTTTCAATAAAGCAACCTCTCATCTGGTCAGCATACCTGTGAATGATTGACATACCGACCAGTAAAAACTGAGAAGAATAAATAAAATAATAATTATTATAATTATTATTACAGTGATGACAAGGCTCAAGCCTTAGGCCTTACTCCTCATATCCACCCGAACGAATAAAATTTCATACTAAGGTGAAATATGTAAGAAAGGAGAGTAATCTGTTTATAATTAACATTTACGTTTGTAAATTAAAGCAAGGGACTATTCTGGCATGCACGTTATGGGTACTCAGAAAAACTTCAGTCATAATGGCAGCTTAGAGACGAAAATGTTTGATATCTGCTTTGTGAAGGTGGTGTAGGTATGATTAAAAAAACATGAAATTAAACACTACAACCCACATCATCTCAGTATCGTTCTATTGTACTGAAGGGTAATAGTGACTAAATGATAGTTACTCCAGATAAATAAAGTAATAATAAAGTTTACTTCAAATATTAATTATCTTGATCATTGGTTTAGCTGTGAACTGTCGTTGGCATTTAACTGTACTTTTGCGTCTCTGACCTGTGAGGTTTGCCCATCTCGGTCATGGCGCGCATCAACGTGTGGATGCACGAGTCTTGCTCGGCCACGATCAACGGCCCAAATATGTTCTGCTCATCTGAAACTGCATCGCTATGACAATCACCAATGATGTTTCGATTCAACCAAGTGATACAAGATGTTCAGAGTTTTGCTGGTTATTTTACGCTGAATTGTTCTATGGGATGTACTTAATTCCTCAGTTTTCATTCATCAATGGGCGAGTATAAATCTTTTAAAGAAAATTTTGCGGATATGCGACAAAATTGATTGGTAGCTAGGATGCATTGTAGAAGCGGGTCTTCAGTCAGAATATAAAAAATATCATAAGTACTAAAAACTGTGAAAAAATATTATGTTACTATGTCAGTTAACCAAATTTAGTGAAACTGAAAATACTTTCTGCAGATTCAATACAATAAAACAACATCACTTTACCGACTATCCTTAATTTTAAACAAACAAACGAATGCCTTCCCAATGTTGAATAAAGCAAGACCGGAGATACATTTTCAATTACATTTGAATGGCTTTTAAGTTTCTATGCGTCCAATATGCCTCATAAAGTCGATTATTGAGAATTCTTTCTTAAAACAGCTTATGTGTATTTTTAAAAAAGTCCTAAACTTTTGTCATTATTTTTATAAATACGAGACGAGAGCTTTCGAATGTTAAAGGAATTCGAGTCGGAAAAAATTAAGATTTCCGCTCCTTCCACACACCTTCAGATTCCAGCCGGGGTGATTGATGTAACCGAATTCGGTACACGCATTGGCGATTCCGCGCTGCAGTTCTTTGTACGTGGAGGTGGTGAGCTTGATGCCAGGAAACAAGTCCTCAATCAGCGAGAGAAACAAGGGTTCGTCCTCGTCCACCAGCTTAGACAAGTTCATGTCTCGCAGTACTCGCATCACTGTCGTGTCTTCTGAATCGGTGGGATTCGCTCTTTTCTGCGCACCCAGGGTACGCAGAACGGACAGGATGTTGCGAAGACCGAAGTCGTAGTGGACCTTCGAAACGGAAACAAATACACTTGGGATTTTTCATCATAATATTATTTTGCATCCGCAAGCACATACTTTTCCTAGCGTCCTTTAATGATAGATTTTTTTCGTGTTTTCAGGCGCGTCAACGGCTTTGGTCACTGGTCCCGTAAGTGTAGTGCATGTTTCCCCCCGGGAGATGGCGGTGGTCTTCCCCCGCTGGATGGCGAGATCCGGCGCCGAATTACCCTCGGCTTCCCCCAACCAGGACTCTCCCACCAGCGGGGCACCGCCCCAGCCGGGACAAGATCTAAGCTCCCGACCGGTCTCCCGGAATATGTGGTAGTGTAGTGTATGTTAGTGTAAGTGTGTGTGTGTGTGTGTGTGTGTGTGTGTGTGTGTGTGTGTGTGTGTGTGTGTGTGTAAGGGGAGAGGAAGGAAAGATCACGCGCGGTCCGTGGCCAGTTTGTTAGGACTCTGCTCCGGCATTCGCCTGGTGTTCATCGGAGAAACCACGGAAAACTACCGATCAGAGCAGCCGGCTACTAGAATTCTCCTCCAGCTCGAAACTGAATTCGATCTAGCTGAAAAGCTAGGAATGCTTTCGCCGCCGCCGTCAGGACTCGAACCTAGGACCTCCCGGTCAGAGGCGCTGCAGTGAACTACTGAGCTACCGCTCTTGGTTGCACTGAGCTACCGCTCCCGGTTAGCGTCCTTTAAGATAATATTGAAATAAGTAGTATGAATTTGATTTTCTGAATTCAAATATTAAATGAACATTAATCAACAGCCATCTAGGTTCAAAAATTGGCATTAATGTTCAAAAATTGTCATAATGTACACCAGCGTGTCAAGATCGTAGGCAAAGCATAGTAATCTTAGCGGGCACTGCGCCCGTAGAAATCTGCGGGAGGTTTAAAAGTAAGGGTTGTACAAATGCTCGCGGCCGGTGGTACTTCACTGGCGGCCTGGCCCATGACAGTCTTTTGGAGAAGGCATTTGACAGTTATTGTCTCAACTGTACCTATAGTAATTCCAATTTACTTTACTAAAGTAAAGAAATGATCCAATAAAAAATAATAATAATAATAATAATAATAATAATAATAATAATAATAATAATAATAATACATCAGTCAGATTTTTGTCAATGAAGAGTAAAACTAAACATTTTGACTCGAATGTATCTTCATTTTGTAATCGTGATTACTTAAGTGTGCAATAATTGCGATAATTTCAAATGTTAGGAAATTGAGTGGGGAAAGATTGTCTGTTAAAAGAGCTGTCAGCCCGTAAGCAAGAATATTAATTTATTTCTCATTATTGCTATATACAACAAATAACTGAAAGATTTAATAAAACAAACAGAAAACGAAAACAAGAAAAGAATTCCCCACAATAATTCCCAGAATTCAAACATATTTCTGATCCTTGACCCAAGTTATTGAAAAAGGCAGAATTTGAAAAGAAATTTGTGTTCCCCGCCTCACGCCCGCTTCCGCTTGCACCTCTTTCTGGATTGGGAGGGAAAATCATCGGAAGCAGGGAAAGTTGCCCGTACTCACAGGATCGCTGAGGTTTCAGGGCGGACAAGTAGCTCATTCGGCGCGGTTTGACATGCCTGTTGTACATATTCTAAAAATTCAAATTTAGTACTGTAATATTCACACAAATATTGAGGAGTTAAGGCGGAAAATCGAAAAACTTTTATGTTAAATGGTGATATTTAATCAAAGTAGTGAATATGACCCATTACAAGACTGTCACATTCTTTTTATTAGTACCATACCCATGACGAAAAGTATTCACAAGTTTGGAACAACTTGCCGTTGTAACGTACCTGCTTGCTGAGCTGTTCTTCGCACAGCTTGTACAGAGTGAAAAACTTGCGCGAGAGAGGGATATTCTCCAGGAACCCGCAGCTGGCCAGCTTCACTCGCATGATGATCATGCGGTCGGGCACCATCATGGCCACGGTGCGGAAATTGATCTTCAAGTTCTCTGGCAGCTCCTGGCGTCCCGCGTAGCCCGGATTCTGCGAACAAATGTATCAGCTCGCTCAATCCGAATCTAGAAGGGTGGCGACTCATGGGGTAAGATTGGGGTCAAGTGTTATCGAGAAGTAAGCATTTTACAGTATGTTACTTTTACATATATTGTTATATTCGTTTTTTCGTACATGGGTAGAATTACGTATGAAATGTAATCAACGCTACTTGATCAAACTAATAAAACGATAAAATAGGTTTTTCATGTAATCCAGTCAAAATCTAAATAGAGTATTATGCTATATCGAACAGATTTAAGGCTGCAGATTATGAAAATGTTACTAGAGGCATCTTGTGACAAGAATAATAAAAAATAAGAACAGCGATCCTCTCGCACTGCAATAGAAAAGGGATATAGCTTAGCTCTGTTGAATTCGTTGAATTCAAATAGCGTCATGGCCATGTTCTTTCGATAGGATTTGAGAGTTCGATTTGTTTACTCTGTACTAGATTGTGTAAATATTTTATTGGTGTGTTTTTTTAAAAAAAGCGAAATTAGTTCTCGCTCTTGCAAATATATTTATCAGTTGCGAAGGAGAAGTTTTTATTTTACATTTTACATCAATATTATATTGTAGTTTGTTAAATGAGCGGTTATTGGACAGTCATTGATTCCAATCTAACTTGGGGGCATGGTCGGGGATTAACATGTAGAAATAATTCAAATTCATATAACGAGTACAGGCCACATTGTGTTGAGTCTGTGGTACTCCATTTTATTCTTTCTTTTCCGCCAACTGGAGTTTGCATAACATTTTGTGTTGCTACGTTTAACAAAAAAGTGCCCATCAAAACTTTTATTTAAGAAGTAATATTTACCTGGGTTCGTTTTTCATTAAAACTTGGTATTTTGCTAGATGAAAAAGAGATGAAACGAACAGCGCAGGCTCTTTGATATTCGATGATTGTGTGCTTTAGCGAGCATTGTTGCACTTTCAAGGTTTCTTTGTAAAATTGATTTAAATATTCTCATAAGATTTTGTACATGATTTATATCCATTGTAATAATGTTATTTCATGTGACAATGTCGAAACAAAGTAAATCATTCAGAAAACTATTTTTTAATCTCTAACTTCACTCACAGAACTTAAATTTCCAAGACACTACCAACTGATACTAAGCTCATCTGGTTGGCAAAAGAATACGTTTCGCAGAGCAATGTAATTTTCGGTGATGCTCTACATCCGCTAGCCACAACTGAGTGTACAGTGTTTCGGTACCAGCACGTTCCCCGTAGTGAGGGATCACGATGGCGTAGATTGTTGAGGTCTCTGGTGGAATGTCGTAAACGATCACCCGGTCCCTGAGTCTCGCGGCGCTGCTCACATCGTTAGCTTGAAGGAGCAGGCAGTGAGCAGGCGATGCTAAGATACTGGTGGCTACGCAAACGGCCACTCACTAGTTGGACCTATGGCGCGCCGACCTTGGAGAACGATTGGGTGAAGGACGCTTTTCGGACTAGTCTGGATCCCAATTTAAAGTCCGGCGGAAAACTTCTTTCCCCCGTCATGTTGCTCCGGTAACGGAGTTTATCCACGTCGTGAGCTGACGGTAAGCATTGGGGAGACGAGATGGGGGCTCCAAGCCGCCTGGGCCTTAGTCCAGGTGGCCCCGAGTTGGGCTCTCGGTTTCGTCGTGGCAGTGGCCCGATTCTCTGGGCAAAGAGGAGGGAACGTCTTCCCAGCGCATTGTCAAGACTCCGGTACTAGTCTGGATAGGTAGGATTTCTGAGCTAGCAGGCAGGCCCCTACCGAGGCACTGTATAGAGTGGATTATTATTAAGATATTATTAAGATAAACTGGGTTTCGGCTGGATCCGTCCATCAGCCTGTCGGCGTTAATGCGTAGGGGGGGGCGGATAAAAGCCCAAGAGGTATAGGTGCCCTCCCCGGGGACATGTCTCCCTGATGAGGAGAAGCAGCGTGGAATTGTAGACCACACAGGGTTACTTCTACTACTACTACTACTACTACTACTACTACTACTACTACTACTACTACTACCGGCAAGTTCAATCTCAGTCGCCCTATTGACTAACGGGGAGCGATGCCTCACCATGGTGATGAAAAGGCCGAACTCCGGGTTGAGCGAGACGTTGTCGCCGTCGGTGAAGATGAACATGGTCTTGCGCTCCTTCTTGGCCGCGAGCACGATGGCGATCTGCTGCGCGGCCACGGACAGCACGGGCAGCTCGATGCGGTTGAACTCGTCGAAGCAGCCCCAGGACCCCGACTGCGCCAGCCCTGCGACGCCAAACGCTTATCGTCTAGGCCAGGGGTTCCCAACGGGGTCGGTATCGTTCCCCTGGGGGTCAGTGATGATCAAGAGGTCGATTGGAGGTCTATAATAATCAAATATAAACTTGCAAGTAATTGGTGTTATCAAGAACGCATTGATTACAAAAAGTATTAAAGAAACTTGATAATTAATTATTTTCTGATAGAGAGCAACACACATTATGATAAATTATAAATCGTCACTCTTCTTTCGTGTTCGTCATTCACCTAGGATCAGGGATATAGTTCTGGTGCAATCAGTGTAACGTACCGGTCTCCCGAAGTATAGAGCTCTTAATAAGAACCCCCGCAGCCGGATAACAGCAAAGGATAAAACAAGCTGCACTTCAAGCGTATTTTCTCCATTGCACCACCTCTAATACTTTTAGGGCTAATCAATTAAATTTAAAACTCTTAATTAATCATTTATTGCAGATAGAGGCCCCATTTCGACCATCTGCACAGGGGCATCCGAGAACCTAAGTATGAAATTGATGTAGGTAGCTCAACAAATTCTAACTATGTATTCACAAGGATATTCTATGGCGGAAGGAAATACTCCCTGAAAAAAAGCACGGGAAAAATGTTGAGGGCAATTAAAACTAGTTCTAAAACAGCACTTACTTTCACGCAAAATTATATGAAAAGTACTCACATTTTCGACTAATTACACCTGGGCTTATTCCAAATACTATCTTTAAGGAACGTTTTCCTTCAGACAAAAAATCTCAATTTTTAATGTTTTAGTCGTAGGAAGACTGAAAATATGTTCAACTATGGCAATTTTCCCAAACTCAGAGATTTTAATAAACGTGAGACCTACACCATTCTCTGCAATGTTTTTCTCACTCTCCAACAGCAAAATGTAATATAAATTCAACCTTTTTTGAAAATTTGGGAAAACGCCCCAGGGGCTTCATGTAAAGTACTCTCCAAAATTAAAATATCGGTTTCAAATTCAAGATGTCGTGACATCAGCCAAATCGACTGGAGAATATTAAATTTGGAGAAAATCAACTGAACGGTTTAGCCGATACCTTGTTCACAGACGGACGGACACACACCGTGAGACAGACAGACGTTTTGCCGCCATTCGATTTTTCAGCATCAAGGTCCCACAAATCATGGATTCTGGTTACACCACGTGTTTTCTTCTAAATTTAGCCACTGGATATATCCGCTTTTTTGTTACCAGGGCTCTGTAATAAGAGTTTTTCTGCCAAAAAAATCGCCTTTTCCAGTATTACATAACTTTCTCTCTTCTCCCGGTGTTCAAGAACGCGTAACTCGGCTTCGGAAGATAAGAGAATGATTTCTACGCTATTTAAATGTAACTGATATTACAAAGGGTACTACCTAGCATATTTAAATTATATCTAAATGTGCTGATTTCGCGTCAGTTAATCGGAGTTAGGGCCCCTATTTGAAACTCCTGCAACACGGCCTGTAAGAACCTAGCTTACCTACTGGCGAACTCACTATTAGAGAGCTGTTAGTCTCAGAAGGGGCTACTATGACAGATCGAGAAGGAAATGAACTTCAGGGCAATGCCACTGCAGGAGATAGTGATGAAGCCATTTACAAATGAGTTAACTTGAAACGCAATGACGCAATGACAAAATGACAGCGTGGACATAACCTGCAGGCATCTTGTTAGCAGTGGCTAAATAGAAGTTTTTAGAGCGGTCCCTTCTTACAGTAATCTTATTTCTTTGAATGCGTTGGGAATAACAAGGAAGTGCCACGTGTCCAATATCACTTTGCCTCACCTTTATAAATGCGTCCCAGCCCTCGGAAATCCATCTGGTCGGAGCAGTTGAAGACGACCACGTACTTGCCCAGGCAGCGACCCATGTCCTTTGTGGTCTCAGTCTTGCCCGTCCCCGCGGGACCGGCCGGCGCGCCGCCCATCGACATACCCAGCGCCTGCGCACACGACCTTCTGCTGATTCCTGGACCCAAACATTCGTCTCCTTGTGCCACAGAGGGGACATGTCGTTGATACAAGTAGTACATCATATATTATTCCGTATTAATTGCATAGAATGAAGAGAAAAATATCGAGAAAGCGTCAATGAACAATTTTCAAATGTTAATGTAATCCCAACACCACCCTACGTAGTTGACGCCCCCAGGAAAAAAATAATCACTCATAAACTTCGTACAATATTTGAACGGATTTAGGGGCCACAGTGAATTAATCTGATGATCAATTTGATTTCACTGCAGCGCCTCTGATCTGGAGGGTCTAGGGTTCGTTGCCTGACTGGCAGGATTTTCGACTCTAGATTACTAGGTTGAATCAACCGTCGTCTGGAGGAGAATTCTAGCGGACAGCTGCTCTGATCGGTAGTTTTCTGTGGTTTCTTCGATCAACACCAAGCAAATGCCGGAGCAATACCCTAACAAACGGGCCATGGACCTCGCGCGATCTTTCCTTCCTCTTCCTTGTCCTATCATCACCCCTTATATACACACACTTACACTTATACTTACATGCACTCAACTGCTACAAATTCTGAGAGACTATTCGGGTGCTAAGAGCTTGCCTCGGCTGGGGCGGCGCCCGCTAGTGGGAGATGGTTTGGGAAAAAACACGCAAGCCGAAGTACGTCGGCGCCGGATCTCGCCATCCAGCGGGAGAAGATCACCACTAGTTCTCGCAGTAAAACACGCACTACGCTTAAGATACTAATGATCTTAACAGTTGACGCGTCCGGAATCACTAACCAGTCAATCAATCAATTAACAGCATACATGTAAATTAGTAGTGACTATGAAATCATCTTTACCTGCGAAAGCGTGATGTAGCATCTGTCAGTAAGCGGCGTCACCACCAGCCTCTCAGTGCAACCTAGGAACTCGTTCTGGTAGATGAAGTTAACGTCAGTGATGGAAATGGTGACTACTTCGGTTTCGTCGTCGTAGTAGAATCTGCTCTGCTTTAGCCACTCAAAATCGGTAATGGTTTTCACCTTGAGCTTGCACATTTCGTCGAAAATGTCCCGCTGATGCAAATGGATGGTGACGAGCGTCTCAAACTTCACACGCTCCCACTTGGTGAGTTCCTTAACCGTCTGCCCGATGAACAAGTTCAGCAGATCCAAGAAGCGTTGGTTCGTTTCCAGCATCTTGCTGCGGTCCCACCTCGCCCTAAAGGAACAGATTTTATGGGATTAAAATGCTTCATTGAGGAACTATAATATGTCATTTAAATTGTTTTAATTTCTTCGGACGAATTCCAAAGGGAATAATATAATAATAAAAAAAATAATAATAATTATTATTATTATTATTATTATTATTATTTGTATAAAACCATTAATGAAGTACTTAATAAGTTGTAAGATATATTGTGACATACCGATATGTCACGTTAAAATAAATTAACATTTATTTGTAGACAATATGGTGGAACATGCATTACGAAATATCACGAGAGCTAGAGCTTAGCAACGACCGTGAATAAACAATGTAGTTTTTGTTTTTTCTAAATGCATTAAGAGATGGCTTGGTGCCGAAAGTAGAAAATTTGGGATTGGGCGAAGAAGTTTAGACGGTCAGCTACACCAAAATATAACAAACGTATGGATTGGCTGGGTGAGAGAAGGACGGTCAAATGTTATGAAAAAAGAGTACAATCGAGATAGAATTGGGTTATCAGTGAAATTTTAAGGACAGTGAATGATATTGCAGATATTTTGATGTGGAAGCAATATTGATGTATAAATTGGAACTTTGTCGGGAGTGGTAATCGAGTTCGGGACTATGTCATAGGACGTAATCGGGACTGATAATTTTGATAGTTGGAGACCAGCTTGGATAGGGGCAGAAGAGGATTTCTTGGAACTTTGGACTACGGCAAGATCGCAAGATTTTCGACTGAGAAGTCTACGAGGACATCAACGAAGAAAAGGTAAGTTAACCGCAGTATAAATTGTAAATTGAAAGATATCTTGATCAAAGGCCTAAAAAAATTGTAAATTCACTAAATTGTTTACTAAAACCGTAAAAATAAACTTTGTTGAATTTTGTTCTTTAGAAAGAAAGTGATCTTTCATTTAGTCAATCCAAACAGAAATGAACTAGGAATAGAATATATCGGACCCATTGACCCAGCAAGCCGGACCAAGACTTTGCAGTATAAATGTAAGAGAGGAAAATTTTGGATATCTCAATATGGAAAACGTCCAGTACTATTACACAAAAGTAACATCATTAACATAGTAATTGAGAAGGAAATTAGTTGACGGTTTCGCTTGAAATGCACAGATATGTCATGTAAGCAAATTTAACATTAAAATATAAAATTATGATTCGTCTTGGTTATGAGTTATTGAAAAGTTTATTTTCCCAACCATCTTATTCCCATGGTTTCTTCGTCTGGAATTTTAAATGAACAATGTGCCCTGCCCAAGAAATATCAGAGAGATGGATGAGAAACTGAAAGTCTGGACTGATAAACTCATTCTAAATAAATATTCAAGTTTGCATTTTAAATGAACGTGCCCGGAAACATACTTATCAGTGCAAATTAGTTGGATATTAATATAATTAATTAATATTATATAATTAATGATTTTAATATAATTAATTAGGATAACTCTCATTTCTGTAACCTACACCAAAAAAAAGGAACAGAAAAGAGCAGATAAAATGTGATATGCAAAAGCTTTATCTTGAGTGGCATTTAAATAAAAAGAATTTAATGTTCAACATGATGAATGAAGTACTCTGTAATGATCAAAATATGGTCATTAAAATTAACCCCTTTTTGCCCGAGTTTCTTTTACATAATTATATTTTTAGCAAATAAATGAGAATATAGGTGATAAACAGTTACATTCTAAATGAACATTAACTTTTTTCTTTTATCACTCTCAAAATATGGACTATTCCAATATTGGAACATCAGGCACAAATGGGTTCAGAGTTTTTCAACAAGTAAAACGCATCTATAGTATTTTCTCTTTATTTTTACTTAAAAAAGACAACAATTTGATTATTTTCTATATTAAAATAAAATCTAAACAATGGGGATGGAGTATGAAACAGTTTTCATGCAAGTTAGTATTACATTTTTTTACATCAAGTTAGATTACATTTTACTGTTTGTGTTCTATTTACACATTTCAGATCTTCCTTGCTTTGTGGCTGGCGTAATCCAGTGTCCTGTACTATCAAATCTCACGGAAGTTAATATGCGAGATACCAGTAATTTGCTAGTTTTAGGTCTTTCATCTGATGAAGGTCATCATTTATACTTGAAGAGATGTTCTGAAAGAAAGCTGATCAATTTTTTTACCTTGTTTTGTCTTTCTAAATAGCTGCTAGCCATTGTCAATAGCGGTATCAATGCAGATTATAAATACAGACCATCACCACTTTTTCGATCTGATTTCAATTCTATAGCACTCCAAATTTTCGTCTATTCCATGAACACCTCCCATGAATTTATTAGATTTTCCTTCTGTGTTAGGTTGTACAATGGGAACTTTCTTTTTTTCACTTGAAAGCCATATCTAAGATGTTTACCGCAAATGAATTGCTTGGCTCCATGCCTTCCATAATGCTGTACCGTGCTTTCATCTACAGCCAGTGTTCTTCGTAAATTCATTATTTTGTATATCGTTCATTCAGTAAGGAAATACGAGATGTTAGTTTTGCAGATCTGTCAATTTGTATTAGTTCATGCATATTTTGTGTCAACTATTATCTGTTTCTTCTGACTGCCGAACTGACAGCTTCATTATAAGTCTCGGAGTTTTTTCCCAAAACATTCATCTTGGTACAATACTGTATCCTGATAAAATCAGAATTCCAACGAAACATTTTACTTCCTCATAAGAAAGTGTAAATGTGTTATTACCTTTCTGATGACCGTACAATACGAACATTTTTTGTAAGAAAGTCCCAAACGTCATCATTAAAAACAATCCATTCACTCCAAATCATATAACGTCCTACTTTCTACATATATAACTTTATCGAACATGCTGTTTATACATTTTATGCAATAGACTAAATGATGATGTTATTGAATTTTAAAACGATGATTTCCATTTTCGATTAAATACTCATTTACCAAGTTGAAATACTTATATACTAAGTATTTTGGTGAAGTATTTAAATACTAAATTTAAAGTATTTTGTCTCTATTTCTGTGACATTGTCACGTCTGTGACAACGTTAACAAGCCAAGAAATTGGCGTAGAACGCATGTAATGTATTGAGTAATCCTCCTTTAAACTATACCCGTCTGTAGTCCGTAAGTCGTGTCAGGAGTGGTGAGGAGAACCGACAGCTACGCGTACGCGCCTCTCTCTTACGCACTCCTCCGTCTCTACCAAGCCGCCAGAATTCGGAAGTAATTAGTACAGTGGTAGGGTTTAGGACCCTTCATAGAGATTGAACTAGCCCCTGTTACAAAAAGGGTGACTTATTTTGATGGAATAAATTTCACTGGTGCATGGGTTAAATGCTCGAGGACACACTGCTGTACTCACTTTTGAATGGCGTCCTCGGATTCACGCGTCCACAAAATCTGGATGCCCAGCAGCCCCACCTGCGCCGGGAAATTGAACTCGATTGCGATGATATCGAAGTCCGGCTCATTCAGCATTGCCACCATGTTGGTGATGACGGCACCCAGCGACGATTGCTGCTCGAGCAACAGCGTGCCCATCCACGTCTGCGGATGAATATGTATGTCAGATCTTACGCACAACTCATTACGACACAGTGACGGGTCAGAGGCACCCCGTAAATATAGTGGCACGTTGTTTAAATTAAGTGACCAGTAAAAGCATGAACCTGTATAAACAATTGGTTGATTGCGTGCGGCGAACATTTTATTTATTTCACTCCTCTGGAATCAATAAACTTGAAAAATAAACTGAGGATCGTGTAAGTAAATATAAGAGCAAGTAGAAATGAACAAAGCGAGTGTACGATAAGTTTGTGATACAAAACATAAAACTGCAATTTATGTACTCAGGAAATAAATGAGGACACGCAACTCGGGTAAGTGCCAAAGTAATTTTGTTTAATTTTGAGGAAAACAAGTGTAAAAGAGGTTATTGAACTTTTCATAATGACGCAAATTTCCGTGGTATAATTTACAAACTGTAACCGTTTAAATACGGGAAAGAACTTAAGAAAAAAACGGATTTTGTGGGAAATAGGTTCGCGACAAGTGAAAGCGAAAGATGGCGTTTTCTTTTGCAAAAACTTAGTCAAGGCGAAAACACAGATGGGGGACGAAGTGGAAAGATGGCTGAGGTAAGAGGTAGTGAAGCACGTGGTGTAAAATTATACAACTTGAAGATGTTGACATGTTGCAGGAGATACAAATATGAATATAGAATGAACTGAAAATATGTTTTTTCTAATGGACTCGAATGGAGCTGGTGAATGGGAAGTGGAGTCTCGGAAAGGAAAGTGGCTATTTTAAACTTTTCATTTGCTGATTTTCGGATTCAACACTTGCCTATAAGAAGGCATAGAATTGTAATTATATTCATGGGGGAAACAAATTTCAATTTAGTAAACCATGGCCATTGGGAAAACAATGCGCATCACATGAATGAATATATTGAGGAACGGTTGTAAGTGACATTGCCTAGCGTGGGGGCGAAGTATAGCAAAAGAAAATTGTACGGGGAGATGTAACACCAACGACTACAGGTTCTGTTCCCGAAAAACGCAGCACAGAGATTAAAGAAATTTTATACGGAATTGTTATTTAAACATCAATGAATTTATGCCATGAAATTACACCGCCGGTTTATTTCAGTATGTGCGGACAATAGATCTGTTTTAAAAGTCCAGAGATAAACAATGCAACGCCTCAGCATATGCTCACAGAATTGTTAGAAAACAGGCACAAAATATGATCGAGATGGCGGGTCTATTCTCACACCAAACGTGTCGTTTTGTATGTGTTTTTACGTATAATGTGGAAAATCATATGTTTTAGAAGAAATTAAAATGAAAAGACAATAAAACTTTACTATCATTCTGAGCGAACATTCTGTAGAAATCTGTAATTCCGCCAAATGAAGAGCGATATTGTCTTCATTAGAGTAGTGATCTAAACTTCAATCAAGACGTAGGTAGTTGTGCAACCAAATGTGACGGGCGTACAAGCTTACTATTCCGAACGTTGCAGAGTCTAGTGTTGAACATTGAGGATTAATTAAGCTAATCAACGTTTTGAGCATGTAAGAGGTAAGGTGTAAGGTGTAAGATGTAGTATGAGAAGAGGGAATAATGTAGGGAAGGGCGACGAGGAAGTGGATTGGTTGATTGATTGTTTCCGAAAACATCATTGCTGAAGAACGAAGTGCTAAGGTCATTAATCCCGTTAGTGTAGTATGTTTCATCACGAGAGTTGTCTCATTCCCTGGTCTCCACTAAATTCATCTATTCGTTATATCCGCGTTCTCGTGAACACAAGATTAAGTTGGCACAGTCACATCTCGTCCAAGTAACAGAAGCCAATTGACGATTAGCTATTTTACGTCCGATTATCAACTCCGCAACTCTTCTGCTCCCTCTTGCCTCAATTTCAATTCTTTCCTGCAACTCTTCTGTAAAAACCTTTCCTTTTTTAAATTTTCGATATTAATTTACACATGCCCTGTATCGATTCCTGCTGCCCCAACAACTTTAAATAAATTACAAATATTTCAAAACAAAATATTAAGAATAATAGTAAATTTCCCCTGGTTTGTCGGCAATAACATATTCCACAACAATCTTGCAACAGAACCAATCCGTTCCTTTACTAACACATAATTACTACAATAATATAAATCACGTACAAGGAACAGTCACTTACAAAATTGGAACTGATCAACTAGTCTTCCGCCTAAGAAACATATTCACATTTTCCTTTAGTATTTCTCCGAAATTATATAAGGTTAGAACATCTCTTGCATTAACCTGTCTCACTAATCGTATTCCTTTCTACTCCCTGTCATCGCCATCCAACGAATGTTTCAAGAATTTTCCTCGCAATAACGTTGGTTGAAGATATCACCTAATGAAATCACTACGGAGATGTGACATGAAGTTACCCCCTACACACTTTGCTGATACAAAGTTTCTCGGTGAATCAACTGAAGAGCCTCCCGGTTGAATGTTGTTATGTCTGTCAATGTAAAATCAAATTTAATAAATAAACGAGGTCAGGTATTCAGGTATCTCCCACCAGGCACCGTCCCTGCCGAGACAAGTTCTAAGCTCCCAACTGCTCTCCCGACATGTGTGGTTGTGTAATGGATATAAATGTAAGTGTGTGTAAGGCATGAGGATAGGCGCAGTCCGAGGTCTGTTTGTTACGGTACAACTACGGTCGTGTTGATTGGAGCAACCATAGAAAACTACCAATCAGAGCAGCCGACCGCTAGAATTTTCCTCCAGTTAGCGGCTGAATTGAACCTAGCTGTGCAGCCAGCGTCGATCCGGCGTCGGGACTCGTCGGAGTGGCCGCAGGGAACGCACAATGGAACTCACCTCAACGCCGCCGACACACATGACGGGGTGCTCCAGCGGCACCTCCTCGCCCTCGCGGGACAGCACGGCCTCGATGCGGTCGTACTCCTTCTCGCTGAAGCGCACCTCGAACACGTTGTCGAAAATGGACAGCAGGTGGTTCTGAATGGTGTGGCTGTCCGACGCCTGGCCCAAGATCTCCAGCAGAGCCGGGTCCGACACGAAGAAGAACCGCGGGAAGATGAGGCGCTTCGACTCCAGGTACCTGGAATTGGGAGCGGACCCGAAAACACTCACACAAAGTACATACGTAAGAAAGAAATGAGATTTCTTCCCATGAGAATCTCGATAAATAACGAAAAAACATTGTATAAAATGTCATTTTTATATTGCACATTGGAAAGTTGCTCAAAAATTCGGGCGAGAAATAAATGTACCAATACTAACACACCACGGTTAATTTTTTTTTAAATTGAAAGCAAAGAAATATTCATTACATTCTTTTACTATAAATAAATTCCCACTGCGCCCAACCTTCAAACTTCTTTATTTTAGGCCAAAACTATAGTCCTAGTAGTAAATGTATGGCCTCTTTTCTGCTTCAACTCACTATTAATTTTGCGTCAATAAGTAGTATTCTGTTGAAAACAAGGAAGAATGTAAGATCTAAAGTAATCATTTCATAAGGTTGCTTTAACTTTATTCAATTTATTATTATTGAATGATGTCGAAATAATTTATTAGATTAGAGTTTACAAGAAATTGGATCACACCGTTTGATAAAATCCATAGAGAAAAGTAGTATGTTATGCGGGAAACAGAGCCAGTGCATTTTTGTGACCAGAGAAGATATAAATTAAGAGTCCATAGCAGTACCTAGCTTTAGATCGCGGTTTAATGATACAATGTCACTATGTGTCATCCAGAAAAAGAAAAGAAGTTAAACATTTCCAGAACTTTGATATAAACTTTCCGTACAATTTTTTTGATTCCCCATCAATTGCAGTTATAATTTTATGGATTCTATTAGCACGATACGCAACAACTTTTCTGAAGAAAAATTGTTTTCGATGTAAGCACATATAAATTTTGAGCCTTTCTATCATACGCTTGTAATAACAGAAGAGAAGACAGTAGTTTCCAAAGCTTCTTACCCGGTGAGTGATTTCTGGCATGTCTCGAGTTGCTCCAGAAGGTGCGGCAGCAACGAAATCATCGTTTCGTCATTGACGCAACACTCCACCACGTTGGGCACGTCGTGGGCGCGCTGCATGATCTTCATCCAGCTCTTGTCGATGGTCTGGAAGCGTTTCGCCTCTTGAGGCAACTGCTTGGCGATATCACCGCCCACAAACACGGCTTCCAAATACACCCACAGGTTCTGCACCATTATCCAATTCTCCAGAATCTCCGACGTGTTGCTCAGATTCTGTACCCACTGCTGGATTTCTTTCTTGTACGGTTCGTTGTATCGGTTCGTCATTAACGAACTCAGAATCTATGGCAAATAAGTTCGAGGGAATTTACAACATGTTTCTTAGTCTCGTACTCTGAAGCAAACATCTCGGGACACAACGTCCATTTCGTTTATAACAAATATATAATAGACTTCCAAAAGATTTTGCCAACTTTCACCTTCCTTAAAATAATTCTGCTTTACGCTCTATACCTTTGCGTTTTACACCGCTTTATGTACGTCATATTTTCCCGTTTTTAAAATAACACGATTTCTAAATTTTTGAAAAAATAATACATTAATACTAAAGCATTATGAGTTAATTGCTAACACAGCTAATTATAGAATTATACTCGAATTCAAAATTAAATTTTTTGCTCTGTTTAGGTAAAAATGTTCAGTTGTTTAAAACTCATATTTTGGTAATATAATTTAGTAATATAGTTACGATTAACAAACTCTACATAACTCACCATTAGACTGTCTTCCAACATTCCAATGATTTCGGCGGCTTCTTGACCTTTCAATAATAACTCTCCTCGATTCTTAAACGGTGCGAAGCTGAATTCCACAATAGACCAATCTGCAATTACCTGCAATATTTAAAACAAGACGTAGAAATGCGAAATATGTATCCATATTGTTTTCATTAATGTTTTAAAAAAAAGTACTAGTTTACGATAGTACGATTGAACCTCCAGTCAGATGAATAAAAGTAATGGAAGTTCTCCACGAATAAACTAGTTTCCCATTTAGATTCCCAATTAAAAATAACTTATGTTATATTATACTTCACTTAAAGAGAGATTCTACCGTAATATTTTCATTGTCAAACTTCTATTGCAAAAGACTTCTATCAGATGTTATTCTTACTTGATTAAGTTTTGCCTCAATGTCCTTTTCTTTGACAGCACTTATGCAGATATCTTCAACTTCGTCTTTGAATTTCAGCAACGGTGCGTCCATGACAGATTTGAGTGTAAATCCCTCTTTGTCAATCTTAAACTCATACTTCAGAAGTGTGGAGAGTCGTGCCCAGTGACGATCCTTCATTGCTTTGTTGGTCATAAGCTCCAGTAGGGGTATGGTTTCACAGAAGTCGTTTATTTTATTATTTAGATCAATATAGGCTGGCCAGTCCTAAAAGTTGAAATACATTATTTTATCATTATTATTATATTATTATTTTTATATTGCATTTCCTTTTATATGAAATTAACGGCACCCCGGTTATAATAAATTGCAGTTTAGATAACTGTACTTTTTCTATCTTATCTTTTATCTTTATTCCAATCTGATTACTTCTGAACAATTAGCTAATGGAGCGTGGAAAATCTGAATTTGCAATTTCAAAAAAAATGGCAAAAGTGCGCTAAAATACTGATTTTTTTGGGAAAAAGTACATGGCCGTTTCTAAAGAACTGATTTTTAAGAACAGATTTTACTTTACGAAAATCTGCATAATCAACATTGTACTTTTACAGTATTATTTTTTGTTGTTGTTGTTTGCAGTTTTCGGGAACACAGAGTTTGCTAAAAATGGGACCTGAACCAATGTTCTTAACTACATACGAAGAAAAATATTAATGAAAAAAATTGGAGCCGTTTCCAGAAATATAATTGCTTAAACTGTTAAAAAATTGTTTAGCTTTAATGCAAAATTACGAATGAATGCTTTTGATGAACAGAGTTAAATAAAAAATAAATGAATATTCATGATTGTAGTTGTAGGAAGACGCCAAAACAATCTTGAAATTTTGCAATTTTCGAAAATTTAGAGAGTGCAACGAAATCTACGCATTGCTTTAAGCATCATTTGCTCTATGAAATGGAAAAAATTAAAGAAAAAATTTGGAGCCATTTTTGAGAAAATTTTTAAAATGTTGAGGCATTATGCAAAATACCCCTAAAATCAATGTATCAGTTTCAAATTCATGAGGCCACGTTATCAATAAAATCGTCCGGGTAATATCAATATGGTGAAAATCCTTCCTACGGTTCATCCGCTAGCGTTGTTTGTAGACACACGGACGGACGGACGGACGGAAGAACAGACGTTTTGCCGTCAATTGATTTTTCAGTGTGAAGGGCCCACCAAACGTGTACTCTGACTACACTACGTTTTAGAGAAAGTATTTTACTACCTGTAGAAACAAGATTTATCCACGTTTTCGTTACCAAGGCAATTACAATTTTTCTGCCGGAAAATCTCCGTTTTTTCTCAGCAGCATTACGATACTTTCTTTATACTGCTAAACCGTAGGCGACAAAATAATCTAAATAAGAGTATGCCTCGGTAAAACTTGATTATGTTATTTAATTACAATTCGTACTTTTAGTGAACATTCAGTAACCACTGAATTCAGTAATCTACAATTTGTGTGTAGATTCGTTCAATCACCTTATTTATAAAAAATCACTTACGGCAGTTCCTTAGGTACAAGATATCTAACTGTACCAATCAATTAAACGTGTTAATTGCTAGACATGGCCTTATTGTGACTTCATACTTTACCTTCAAACCCTTAGGTAGCCGCTGACAGCGGTTTTTGAAATCAGTAATTTCTGTGTTGATGATCTCAAGGTCTACGTCTGCCCATGTCGTATCGAAGTAACCATCTATGCTACGCATCACTTGGTTGTACAAATCATACAGCTTGTTGAGCAAATTAAGTTCCTTCTTACGATTCATCAGCTCCGGATATTCTGTTTCCTGAAAATCATACATAACGACATACATTAGTGAATAATGAAGTGGAATATTTGTATTGCTCTATAGGCTTTGCATTAACCGGCATTTAATATATATGTTCAATAGATCTTTGTAGATAATTTTTTCAGAACGCAGTGCTAAATAACGCAGTGAACACCATATTTTTAACGCAATTACATACCGTGAAACTGTTTCAGAATATTACGGATAAACTAACGAAAGTAATCGCAGAATTAATTTTTTTAATATTTTATGAAATAATAACTTTCTGTGAACGATTAATGCGCCCCTATTAATATGTGATCTGATCGTTGGCTCGATAGCTCGATTTGAAATAACGACTTGAAAGCGACGTGTATTATTTTTTTCCTTTTACAGTTGGACTGTTCTCTATCATTTCTCCATAATATATGTAGGACGACCTATCTATTATGTATTTGGAGGAATGTAGAAGATTTTGGCCGTTGTCGAACGAAGTTCAAGAATTAGAGAATAGGTTCATATTGCACATTTGTAGTAAAAGAACGTTAATTGTAAATGTAGCAAATATAAGTAAAGTATCTTTTAAATGTATTTCTGCCCGTTCATCACAATTGTATTTCAAAGCTTTTAGCAATGCAGATTACATTACATGAATTTTCTTCTAAGCATAATGGAGCTCAGGAAGCTCAGCAAGTCACTGGATCAGGACAACTCTTTTCATAATTTATTAATTGTTTAAAATGTACGTAACTGGGCTTCATGTCAAAGGAAGTGATGAAAATCATAAGGTGAAATGAATTCAGGTTTCACGTACCCTTTCCTCAGAAAAATTGTCGGGCAAAATTCTATCTTCCACACCGCGCCGACAAACTTGGACACCCCTCGGCCTGGGGAGGGACGCGTTGACCAATCGCTAGCAGGTAGAACCACAGTTGTCTGTAATTGGTGCAACATCCCAAGGGGTGGAAAGGACGTTGCCTCAGGGGGAGGGGGCTAGTTTGTTTACGTACGAGGCGGAAATAAGTCATATTTCCCTACCGATGGAGAGATTTTGCCTGCACGTTCGCCACGACGAAAAAATATTTCTCAGCGGGGGTTTCCGTCCAGAATTATTGTCAATTGACCCGTAAATATTTAGCATTTTAGCAACAATTGATCTAACGTTTAGCAATCGATTTGTAACTCCAGTCGAAGTGCAATTTTCAGATGCTCATTTCAGGACCCTTTTGCGACATAGTTACACGCAATTAATCAAAATTTATTGAAACTATGATTTTTGTTTAAAATGATTTTTGCGTTGTAGAAGCATTCATTAATATCTAAATTGTTTATTATTAACAAAATAAATGAATACATTTGATCTAAAAGAAAATTAACCTAGAAATAAAAACACCAATATTTTCACAGTTCGACTGCTTTTTTATTTCTCGGTTAATTTTAATTTAATTTATATTGTTAATATTAAACATGTTACATGTTTCTGGTCTGTTTATATGATTCTAGAATGCAAATTTTGCGTAGAAACCATATTTTCAAACCAACATTTGCGTGTTTATTGGAGCTCAGCCATTCAAAATATCTATGTAGTATATTAGACAAAATACGATTAAAATTGCCTAAACAGCTGTTTTTCAAAGTTTCGACGTTTCCTTCCCCAACACTCTGCATATCCATGCTTCTTTAAAACCAAAAAAATAATTTGCGTACTGCAAATTAATTAATTAAACCCATGGCAGTAGAACTGTTAACATAAGTACTGTCACATATCTTTCGCAGGATAAGGAGTCAAATTTAAACAAAAGTTCACATGAATTTTGACTAATTGCGATTTACTTTCTTCGATATTCAAATGGTAACATTATATTACAATATTAAATTGGCTAACAATTTCGGCTAAAGAGTCTTGTTTGATTATTCTCCAATATCGAATTGTAATAAGATATCTTATGATACTCATGTCGTAAATAACTATTTGACAACTATTATGTTTAGTGTATGTGTCTAGTAGGTTTTGTATTATTCTGAGAAACTGGATCATACGTAGCACGTGTACTATGCGATTCACACAGGAGCACATGTAATTACATGTTTATTAATTACAAGATGGCATTATATGAAGTAGAGACATTGTTTTTCATTTGATCATTCAACTTCATCAATTACTCACAATTACTTTAATTTTCTCTGCTTATCAGTTTTTTTAATCTCAGACCTCCGATGAAGACATGAATCAAATAACATATTAGATATTTACAAATTATAACGTGAATAAATGCTTATATTTATTGAATTGGTTTATAATAATCTGAAAACAGATCGGTTTTCTGTAGGTTTTGGGTGTTAAAACATTCAAATAGTAAAGGCAATGTTAAGCTGGTGATCATTAACATTGTTTATTTGATATTTTTCTTAGGGTAGTTTATAATGGTTAAACGTTTTCAACGATTGCACATTAGATACCTTGAACGGCCCGTTTTCGTTTAATAAACAGCTATGTTCTCCCTATACAGATGGTCGTCCAAACTTCAAGGTTTCGGTAGTTTCGTAGAATGGAAAGTAGCGGTCAACAAACCACCTTCGAACTCTGACGATACTGAAATGTAGTCTGGGTTGGGAAGGTAATATTACTTGACCACCAAGTTCGTTCTATGTATTTTCACTGGAAAATGCTACGGCATTGATATTTACTAAACTGTAAACAAACGCTAAATTTTTTGTTTTAAAATATGTATTAACAATGCGTAGATTTATTAAATTCGCCAACTAAAAAGGTTTTAAATGTATATTAAATTATTAATGTTGTTTAAACTATGTATTAACAATGCGTAGATTTAGCACATGAGCTTTTAGCTCTGATTTGAATATTATACAATGAAATCATCAAATTAACAGTTTCAGAAAGATGATCCTGACTTATTGAATGATAAATTGAATTGAAAATATTAACTTAAAGTTTATATACGTTCATTTAGAAATTTCTATACTTGTGTAAATATTGTGATGTGTGATTCTACTCATGTGATTTTTCAAAACACAAAATAAATAATTTTTATTTTCTAGCTATTCGGTTGCTCAACATCCCTTTGATAGACAAGAAGAAACACTCATTTCGACGTAATGCACATTCAAAAATAATTTGTATATAATCACTTCTCTTTATTTGATAAATATATCGACTTGCAAATTGCAGCATTTAAAAGAGAATATAAAAACAAAATAAAAGTTATATTCATACTCGCCATAAAAAGACGGATTTAGCGTAATTAAATTGGCCACAGAGTTTGTTTATAAGCTAAGTGTTTTTAAGCGTAGCAAGCAAAAGCGCAACATTGGAGAACTGTTTTTTTCAGTATGCTTGTGTTAAGTGAAAACAAATGGGGTCATTCTAAGATGTTAATTTCTTATAAACAATTACATATATCTCGAGAACGAAATATGATAACACCGATCGAATTCCGGAATTTTGTATCGTGTTTAAACGCCACTCAGATGAGACAATAAAAATTTGCAACAATTGAAAATTTATAAACAATTTCCAACTTTTGCAAATCTAAAGAGGGGAGGGTCTCCCGATGCCCAAAAGCCGAAAATTGTGAATTAACAATTTTGCAACAATTTATAATTTTATAAACAAATTCGAAATATGCGTTAGAACGACCGGGAAGGGTCCGCAAATTGTGCCTGAAATGAGCATCTGAAAATTGCACTTCGACTGGAGTTACAAATCGATTGCTAAACGTTAGATCAATTGTTGCTAAAATGCTAAATATTTACGGGTCAATTGACAATAATTCTGGCGGAAACCCCCGCTGAGAAATATTTTTTCGTCGTGGCGAACGTGCAGGCAAAATCTCTCCATCGCTAGGGAAATATGACTTATTTCCGCCTCGTACGTAAACAAACTAGCCCTCTCCCCCTGAGACAACTTCCTTTCCACCCTTTGGGATGTTGCACCAATTACAGACAACTGTGGTTCTACCTGCTAGCGATTGGTCAACCCGTCCCCCCCAGGCCGACAGGTGTCCAAGTTTGTCGGCGCGGAATGGAAGATAGAATTTTGCCCGACATTTTTGCTGAGGGAGAGTGTACGTGAAGTATATCGTTTTTTGCTTTATATCCCCATCTATTACTAAAACTGGTGGTGCAACAGAATGACACAGACTTTCTCGTTCTAGTTAGTTTTCTAATTTCTTTTGTCTGGGGCAGCTTTATAATCTTGCCTTATCCTTTTCATGCCCTCTATTGCCCCCCAAAGAAAATTTTTATATCAAAATTTTCTCAATTTTTTTTGTTTCTTTTGGAATGATTTCTTCGGAAATGTAGGCATTCCACGCTCGACATCATTTCTCGCTGGGACCGCAAGAAGGGAAAGCACTCACCGGCAAGCCAAAGAGCATCTCTCCGGAATTGTAGGTCTCGTAGCGCGACCAGAGGTCATCGAACCACGCCTGGAAGAGCAGCACACGGTCGGAGGCCTCGCGCGCGGAGATGCCTGGCACCATGGGCCCGTTCAACTCGAATTCCACGTCGAACTTGGCCACGTCGCGCTTCAGCTGATCCACGCACTCCAGCAACTCGATCTTGAACGGCTCCTGCACTTGGCACAACTGCTCCCGCACTTGCTTCGACAGCGCCACCTGCGGAAGATAAGTTCTAACGTGGCGGATAATTGTCATTTGCTGCCACGTATCAATTGCGTATCATATTAAAGAACGCTTCGTAAAGTCGTGGAGACTAGACCGAGAACTTTTGGGTTCCCTGAGTTATGCAATAGTATACATGATTTTCTAAAGATATTAGCAATGATAATTTTGAATTATTTGGATAAGTTAATAAGACTTGGATGTAACTTCTGAATCAGCAAGACGGAAGCCTTCTACTTAAATTGTTATTTTTGTTGTTGAAAAATACTATTATTTCTAACAGAAGAATATTGTTATGTTCCATAAAGAAAAAAAACTCTATATTATTGCTATATTGATTCCAAACACTTTAATCTTCATTTGAAATATACGGAAAAGAAGACTAATAATGTGGGTTACTCACAGTCTATTAAACAACAATGGAGCGAATATTAAGTGAAGATCATTCCTATTTTAATATCACAGAGACCTTGCATCAAAGACTCAATGAATTTGATTTGCCTGACAACCTATGAAAGCTCTACAGAAGACTATCATCTCAACCGCTAGATTCATCAGAAAATTTGTAGGAAATGACGTCAATTAACATAATTAGGTTCAAAAATACATATCCATATTTTGTACTTTTATTAGATGAATCTATACAATGCACCATGAATATGAGATGTAAATAACTATAATAATAATAATAATAATAATAATAATAATAATAATAATAATAATAATAATAATAATAATAATAATAATAATAATAAAAGTAATAATAATCATTAGTGTTATTCTTCTTCTTCTTCTTCTTCCTTTCAGGGCCTCCCGACATCTCTCCTACCCTTCGGTCGGTATTGCATCACTAAGCGTGGAATTCTTTCTTCACCCATTCTTCCAATGTGATGTCTCCATGATTCTCTGTATTCCTCTATCTTTTCATTTATATTATATATATCCAGTTCTTTACGGATATCTTCGTTTCTTATGTGATCTTGTTTTCTGCAGCCTTTAACTTTCCTGAGAAATCTCATTTCCGCTGCTTGGATTTTACTTTTATCTCTCTCTTTTGTTATCCACGATTCACTTCCATACATAAGAACTGGAGCAGCCATGGTTTTATAAAATTTTATTTGGGTGTCTTTCCTTGTTTTGTTCTGAAGTGTTCGGTTTATTATGCCACATAGTGATTGAAATTTATTGGTCTTATTTTCTATGTCTTTATCTCTGTCATAACTGATCTCGCAACCAAGATAATTGAAATTAGAAATCTGTTCGATTACTGTATCGTCAATTACTATTTTTGAGCGAGCGGGTGTTTACCATAATGGGCCATAACCTTTGTTTTCTTTTTTGATATCCGGAGATTATATTCGAGCCCTCCCAGTAGATGTAGTTTGTATACGGCTTTTTGTAATTCGTCTTCACTTTCTTGCAGTATTGTTATGTCATCTGCATAAAGAATAACATTTAGATGTTTGTTCTTCTTTAACTGGATTCCAGGGCCCACTATACATTTCCATTTTTTAATAAGATCATCTACATATATATTAAATAGCGTTGGAGATAAACTACATCCTTGTTTGAGTCCTCCATTTGTCAAAATTTCTTCGTTTTTTATTATTATTATAAATAAAAGAGAAAATGGAGGAGGAGCAGAAAATGGTGAAGTAGAAATATGTGCAGGAAAATGAAAGAAGTGGAGAAATAGAGAAGGACGAGAGAGGATGGGGAGCGTATGTAGAAAAGTAATGACGATGAAGATAATGCAGTTGTATGTGATTCGTTTCGAGAGGAAATAAAATGTCGAATCTCAAGTATCTTTAATTCATGAATTTTGCTATCAACAGGCTTTACAAAATTTGACTTTTATAACTAGGTTACGTCAAGTTGACATCCCCAGCTACTTACCATATTCTCGAAATTGTACCGGAGCGATTCCACTCGCTCCATGTCTTCGTGGTTGACGTCCACGTTGAAGTGCTGGAGCGTAGCGTACAGGTTCTCCATCTCGTCCAGCATGAAGTCCATTTCGATGAATTTCATGGTGATGGTGTTGAGCGTCTTCATCTGCAGACGCACACCTTCCAGGTCCTTGATAGGCTTTTGGAGCGTCGTCGTCATGTCGTCGATGAAATTGCACATGTCATCCAGGCGCACCTTGTAGAAGGCGACTGTGTCGCGACCGTAGAGGCGTTTCCACGCCGCCGCCTCCACGCCCAGCGCCTCCTTGAAGCTGTCTGTGATTGATTGATTGATTAGTTCTGAGCACGTCAACTGTTGCAATTAGTAATTTTTTTATCCCGGAAGATGGCGGTGATTCATTTATTCTGGATGGCATCCAGGTCGGCGCCGACACACACGTCGTATTGCAGGAGATTCCCCTCAAGGTATCTTTCTCCCAGCCGGACATCGTCCCAGAAGGGATAAAATTAGAACTCTCGACTGGTCTCCCGACATTTGGGATAGTGTAGTGTCTGTTAGTGTAAGTGTGTGAAAGGAAAGGGTGAGGATAGAATTAGGAAGAGGAAGTAAAGATTGCTAGCGGTCCATGGTCCGTTTGTTAGGGAACTGCTCCGGCTTCGTCTGGTGTTGATCAGAGAAACCCCGAAAAACTACGATCACTGCCGATCAGAGGAGCCATCCGATAGCATTCTCCTCCAGACAGCGACAGAACTTGACCTAGCCATCTACCCAGTGACGAAAATCTTGCCGTCGTCGGGCTCGAACCTAGGACCTCCCGGTCAGAGGCACTGCAGTACCTGTCCACTCTTCGCAGGTCTCCGTCTCTAAACGTTAGTAGATTTCTGATCAAAGCTTTTTCCATGATACGAAATGAGAGCCCCAAATTTGATTGAAGGCACAAAAATCTGGTTTTAAGAGCCAAGAATACAGAAATTCCAAGCTCTGCGCGATTATATTTCATGTTTTAGCGATCTTTCCTTTATGTCCTAATCTGAAAACTTCAATGTCTTTCTTCTTAAGTCTGCGTGATGCAGGTTTGGGGAGTCTTCCTATCCAACAGCTGCAGCACCCTTAGGATTTTGTATTGATGGTTTCTTATAAATTGCCAGAAACCGTCATTTACTCATAAGGTATTATACAGATTGAGTCACGTAACTTTAGCACCACCTGTAGTGTTTGTGCAGTTGAAGATATTGTAATGTAGTTTTCATGAAAGTGCATGAGAGAGGGGGCTAGATGTTGTATGATTTTTTTCGATTTTATCATTTGTATTTTAAGAGATAAGGGAACTTTGTGTTTTTCAAATCGAACTATACATATTGTTTAGTTTTGTATTGTTTTCATGACGCGCATAAAAAGACGAATCCAATGATATACATATTGGCATATGTTAGATAAGCAATTTTTGGAGTAATTTTGATTTTTTTGAGACTTGAGTGTATCGTAAATTTTAAATGTAACAGTCCACCAACCAAGGTCGTGCAGCGCTACCCCTGCTCGCACGTGCTCGGAGCGTTACAATATCCGTTAAATACGAGTGGCAAAAATTAAAATTACTCATGAAAATGCTTATCTAATATATGACAATATGTATATCATTGTATTAGTCTTTTTAGATTAAAAATATGTATAGTTCCGTTTAAAAAATGAAATATACCTCAATGTCTCGAAAAATACAAGTGGAAAAAATAGAAATGAATACATATAATAATTCGCCCCATTCCCTCATGGATTTCTGTGAAAACTGCATTGCCATATCTTCAACCGTTCAAATACTGGTGGAGGTGCTAAAGTTACGAGACTCACCTGTATATTGAGAGTATTGTAAAGTAAAGTAACGTAATGTAAAGAATTGCAATTTAATTTAGTGTAAATGTATGTAGGGGCTAATGACGAGAGCTATCGATGCGACTTAGACCAACTAACCAGTAAACTTTGTATCAAATTTTATATACTTGCATTTATAACAACTATCTTATAACAAACACAATGTAAGTCAACATGTAAAACAAAAATTTACCTTTGTATTGATATAAGTATATAATTTGTACACGTAAATTAGTTTATTTGCTCCAGTACATTTACTGTTAATATTAAAAATCACTGAATTTCAGAATACTTGCTTGAATTGGTCTGAGAAAAAGGAGCATTTATCTGTGTGTGAAAACTGTAGTTTTTCGTAAACAAGATTAAAAGTTGTACAAATGGACAAAAACTACCAACCAACACATCGAACTAGTCGTCAAAACGCAGCCAAATAAATACCAAATATTAACAATATAAACAAAATAACTGAGTTCTACATGATTTAATTCTAAGCTTATCTCTTTCAAACTTTGCACATCAAACGCGACATCGATTTTACAGATCTAGGCATATAAATACATACACATAAGACATGTTCTAGTATACGTCACTCCGTAAATTAAACATCCAAGTTTTGAAAACTCATAATTTAATAAAACTAAAAAAAACGAAACATTTTAGATTTTTCATGTTCACTCCCTTAAACATAAAGACTTCCGATGTGTCACTTTTCTTGTGCTTCGACGATACTGAAAAAATTGTTTATCGCATATGACCCATCACCCTTCTGACATTCTCCATTCATCGCTGTTTGTTGACTGATTGATTAATGATTCCGGGCGTGTCAACTGCTAAGGTCATTAGTCCCGTAAGTGTAGTGCACATTTTCACCGCGAGAGGTGGTGGTGATCTTCCCTCGCTGGATGTCGAGATCTACGTCTGCTCGCGGGGATCTTCGTCAACCAGGTATCTCCCTCCGGTGGGACACCACCGCAGACGGGACAAACTCTAAGCTCCCGTCTAGTCTCCCTACAAGTGTGATAGTGTAGTGTATGTGTGTTTGTAAGAAAGAAAGTAAGTAAGTAAGGGGTGACCATAGGGCAAGAAAGATCACGCGCTCTCTGTGACCGTTTGTTAGGGTGCTGCTCCGGCATTCGCCAGGTATTGATCGGAGAAATCACGGAAAACTACCGATCAAAGCAGCCTGTCATTAGAATTCTCCACCAGAGAGCGGCTGAAATCAATCTAGCTGTCTAGCTAGAGGCAAAAATCCTGCCACGTTCGCGACGCGAACCGTAGGACCTTCCGGTCAAAGGCGAGGCACTGGTTTAACTTACTCATTCGGATGAGGAGCGGCCCCACCACGTGCTCGTCGGGCAGGTTGGCGATCTCGTCGCATATCTCCTGGTACTCAGTGAACGTGGTCTCCACATCCTGCAGGATGGGGTCCGAATGGGCGAGCTTCCGCGTCGTCTCCTCGCGGTCGTCAGCCCACAGGTGCGAATACTGCGAGTATTTCTGAGAAGGAAATGTGCGTTTGAAACTGTATGCGGCATGTACTTTCTTTGACACATGATTGCAACAGCATTTTACGTTTATGGTCGATTTACTTATCAATTTGTAGAAAATATGTATCAACTCGTAATCGTCAAAAAGGGTTCAGATTGTGAGAAGAGAAACGAAATTGTTTTCCTTTTGTTTGTAATAAGTAGACAAATGGAGATGAATTATCCTATTTAGTCATACATATGATAGAAAAAAACTTTTTCTTGATAGTACTTTTGTACTCTTTGCTTAAAAAGTTTCTTAAACAGCTCTTCAACCTTCTTTAAAACTCACAATACAGTTTATGACTGTAACTGCATAAACTTCAAAACTTATTACATATTTATGAACTGGACAGTAGGAAATTAATTACATAAAGATAAGTAAAAAATATCCTCAATATTGTGTTGTTTTCCCTATACTTTCTTAATATGTTAATCTGTTCACAATTTCAATAACTATTATTTTCTATTTTTTGTCGAATTATTAGTCTTCTGTTGTGTTTTCATTCAATGTTTCGCACTTCGGTAACGACGACCGAATAATTAATGTTTTACATGTTCTCTAATTGCCCGAGTCGTCTTTTTACGTGTCCGAATCCGACCCTATACTTCATCCGTCATTCGTGGACCAATCTTGTCTAATCCCAGACTCACCGTGATGACATTGCTGACGTCTGGGCGCACGAGTAAGATGGCGCCCTGGACGGCCATGACGGCGCGCATCACCTCCTTGTGCTCGCTCACTTGGCGCATGTACGTGTCGTAGCGACTGGAGGTCCCGTTCTGGAAGCGAATGCCTCCGGACGGCATAATGGAGACTCCACGGAGCATACCACCTGCACACAGCCAGAGGCGTCTGAACCCTTTCCTCTCCATCCGTCAACATTTTAACTGCAAGGACGTCTTGTTTGTGAATTATATTGAAACTACAATTCAACGAGAACCTTGATTTCTACATTGTTACTGTCAAACTGTTCATTGAATGTACGACAATGAGTTAATGCTTTATTAGTGGACACATACTGTGTGATACTGCTGCAACTTTTTTTATTTTCTGACTCCTTATTTGGTGTGAATCATACATTATATCCTATAACAAATATAAAACGATGCTACCTTACTAAAACATTCAATTCTCGTATCTACGGGTTTTTAAATAACCATCTCTGTAAAAGAACTACAGAATGTACACGCCGCCAAAGAGTAATACACGTTTGATTCATGTATTGAAATGAAATATACATCAATAACATCTACAAAACAAATGAATAGATGAGCAAAGGCAAAGTACATGTTTTAATAATTTTTTAAACAGATGAGGTAATGGAAAACTTGTTTTTATTTTGCATTCCAGTATTAAGATATATGTTACTTCAATATTTGCTGTTCGATTTTTCATAAAATTAAAAAAAAAATTTGAAAGAAGACGAAACGAAGAATTATGATCAGATAAAAGAGGCCATCTTCGTCAACATATTATTTTTATTAAGATAGCCGGCTTCCGACGGCTTTGCCGTCATCGTCAGTCTTGCTGCTTTCGGCAAAAGTCGGTAGACTGTGATTCGGTAGACAGTCTACCGACACCACATCACAAATCCCACAAACATATGATCGAACTAATTTATTTTATTAATTTTAAGTATAAAAGAAACTTTATGTAAATGATTCCGGGCCCTGAACGACAAGTATAATATTGATAAAATATTTAATCTTGACCACAGCCCCGGTATGTTCCTGCCTCTTCTGGAGCTCCTGGTGAAATGGACAGCCACAAGAAACGGCTTCAGTATTTCAGAAGAACGAATCATTCTGCTCCGAGCAGCGGTCGGAGAAGGTTGTGTCTTGAGCTCCGCTCGCCGTTATCGCATGCCGCCGTGTTATCAGTGCCACGCCCCAGCGGACGGACGGCAACCGGTCGCCGGGCGCGGCTCACGGCCGTTACTGCCGCATTGCGGCAAATCAACGAGTATTTGTGTAGAGTTTTTAGCAAAAGTGTCGTATTCTCAACTGAACTAAATCGTTATACTAGTGCGAACTCCATAAACTGCGTCATGGCAGAATCTCCAGCTTTTTAGCACAGTCAGTCACAGAAGCAGTTTCAAGTGCGCTCAGAGATCTATATCAGTATCACGAAAATCCTCCCACGCACCTACTGCAAGAGGTCTATCAGCAGCCGGACGTCGAACCTATGGAACATCTTTATTCAAATCGAGATCAAGCCAACAATCCAGAATCGATAAGTACGCAAGGGCAGCAACCTAACAAACGTCCCCGCCTAAATCAATCTTTACCCGCCCAAATCCTACTCATTTCCTCCCAAATGTATAACGTCCCTATACAAAATCGCTTCGGACCCCTAAGCACTGAAGATCCACCAACAAATCCTGCCATTCTAACCCAACCACAATCAAAATTCCTCCCTACACGACGTTCAAGATCATCCAAACCTTCTCAAAACCATCCATCAGATTAAAGACCCCAAAAACCAATAAAATACACGTACCAAGATCCAGGCAAACAAACGATGTCAGTAGTGTTACGAAATGTTCCAATAGACTACAGCGAAAAAGAAATCGAAGACGAACTCATCAGAAGGAACCTTCCCATTCTAAAAGTGATCAGACTCTCTGGCTTTAACAAAAAACCATGGCCATTGTGTGCAGTCACCCTGGAAAAGAATAGCAATGCCCTTAATATTTATAACCTGACTGAACTATTCCAAGCCATCATCTCAGTAGAAGAAAGAAGACGTCGCCCCGGACCAGTTCAGTGTCGAAGATGTCAAGACTTCGGACATACCAAGAAAAACTGCGGACTTCCTGCGAAGTGTGGTCGCTGGTCCAAAAATCACGCCACCAAAGACTGTACTGAAGGTAACCTGCAGTGCGCAAACTGTACAAAACCTCATCCAGCCAGTAGTCGTGAGTGTACCACATACCAGAATCTGCTTCACAGAAAAGGTATCCCATTCAAAATGCACCCACACTCCTCGCAATCCCCCCTTTTCGCACCTTTCCTCCATACCCACACCAAACTCTTTTCAACTTGGAAACGACTTTTCAGCACAATGACCCCTCGCTCCTCCAGAATTCAAACTTTCACCACCACAACCCAAACTTTGAAATTCCAAGGCAACAAACTAGATCCTATGCCAATGTAATCCGTCAGCATCCACCTTTACCCTTCGTTACAGCTCACTATCATCCCACCCAATCATTTCTTCCCAGCTCACCCCAGATGATCCAAATAATTTCCCAAGTAGTCAAAGAATCACCCACATCCATCCTGAAAAATCTTATTCCCACTATCATCAACACCATATTACAATCCATTTCACCTCCCCAAACCCCACCTTAAACATACATCAAAAACCACCTTTCAGTATTCTTTCTTGGAACGCCAATGGAATAAGATCAAATATCCTTCTCCTTAGTCAATTTATCCACTCCAACCAGATTTCTGTAGCCTGCATTCAAGAAACGCATCTAATCCCATCAAACCGAATCTACATCCCAGGATACACCATATACCGTGCAGATAGACCACGCAAACGAGCCAGTGGTGGTGTTGCCATATTTATTAAGCAAAATATATCGCATTACCAAATTCCTTCCATACCAAACTCTCCCTTCGAAAATGTACGAATCACTGTCAAATCATCCTCCGGCGCGCTGCTCAACATCACCTCCATTTACAAACTACCAAATGTGCCTTACTTACCCAACTCAATTAATGCGTTCTTCCAACAAAATCAACCAACGCTCGTAGTTGGCGACTTCAACGCCAAGCATACAGCTTGGGGTAGCAACATCATTACTCTTCGGTTCTCAACGACATTAATAATCTAGGTTTCCAAATCCACCCCCCTACTCTCCAACTCGCTACCCATCCTTGCCCAATCAACTACCCGATATAATAGATCTCGGATTATCGTTATACCTCCCAACAACCATAGCAGTGGAAACCCACATTGCGCTACCCTCCGATCATCGCCCAATCATATTCAGACTAGGACTTTCAGCATCTTCAGTTACAACGCTCTTCCCCTTCAACCTAAACAAAACCAACTGGCACTACTTCCAATCCCTTCTAACTCAATTGCTTCCCCCAACAGAAACCCTACCCACTCAAAATGAAATAGACAAAGCCATATCTGTACTAACCCATACTATTCTCGATACTCTTGAATTAATTACATCCTCACCTAAAAATCTAAATACCCTCCCCCCCATCCCTACAATACTCCTAAAACTCATATACCACAAGAGAACCATTCGAAATCATTATCATCGCCATCGAACTCCTTTTCTAAAATCGTACTTAAACCGCCTAAATAAAATAGTACGGAGACTCCTTTTCTTAGTCCAAGCTCAATATTTCCACAAACAAATCCAAACCGCACATCCAAATGACCACTCACTTTGGAATCTCACACGGCGCCTTTTTAGAAAACACAACCACATCCCCTCTCTCCAAACACCGTTCACCCTCGCCTCATCCCCTACAGATAAAGCCAACACTCTAGCTGACTATTTTGCATCTGTCTTTATTCCACACCCTCCCACGAATGCAGAATTCAATAATCAATAACAACTCATCTCCCATTAGGTAGCTTCTATCCTGGCCAAAAACGCACCCAAAAAATTTTTGGTCCAGATAAAATCAATACTTATATTCTAAAACAACTTCCATTCAAAGCCATTAGACATATTACCCACATCTTCAACTCCTCTTTAAGAATTTAATACTTCCCCGCAGCCTGGAAATATGCACATGTTATACCCATTCTAAAGCCCGGCAAAGCCCCCTCCTCTCCATCCAGCTACAGACCCATAAGCCTTCTCCCATCCATCAGTAAAATATTCGAAAAATGCATTCTCTCTCGTCTAAAAGCTTACCTCGACGAAACGTCAGCTATTCCTAACCATCAATTTGGCTTCTAATCGCTTGTCTCAACAAACCATCCGATCCTTAAACTTACTGAAGACATTCTCGAAGGTTTCCATCAGTTTTCACATACAATAGCCGTCTTTCTCGATATCGAAAAAGCCTTCGACTCAGTATGGCATCCCGGCCTACTATTCAAACTTCAAAAACTTGGAATCCCACAGTACCTTATACTCCTTATTAAAAGCTTCCTCACGAATAGATCCTTCTCCATACGACTAACCGATGCGATTTCTGTCCCTGCTCCTATCCTAGCAGGGGTACCTCAAGGCTCCCTATTACCTCCAACGCTCTTCAATATTTTTACTTATGACGCACCGACCACCCCTCACACCTCCCTCGCTCTCTTCGCCGATGACCAAGTCGTATACTCAACAAACCAAGTACTAGATGACGCAAACATTGATATTCAAAACCACCTGGATCAAATCTCTGATTGGGCCAGCAAATGGCGCATCAAATTCAACCCAACTAAATTTCAAGCCAAACTCTTCTCTCTCCGCCGACTACCCTTACCACCAGCTGTAGAATACAAGTACACACCAATCCCTTGGTTACCATCCAACACGCCAGTCAAATACCTCGGAGTCCTCTTTGGCCGTCGCCTAACCTGGAAAGCCCACATCCACCACAGACTTGCTCTAGCCACACAAAGAACTCACCAGCTTTTCCCAATACTACGTCGATCTTCTCCCCTCCAAATCCAAACCGGTACCCATCTATACAAAGCTATGATCAGACCTATGCTAACATACGCTTGCCCAATTTGGGGTTCAGCAGCCAAATCTCACATCCATAAGCTCCAGACCTTTCAAAATCGTTTCCTCAGGACCATCACCAAAGCACCCTGGTTCATACCCAATGAACTACTGCATCTCGAGCTCGGCATACCCCTCATTACCACCAACATCAAGCAAAGCGCCCTTAAGTTTTATCACAAAATCCCTGCAATCCTACAAGCCCTCCACTTCCAATTAGGGAAACAAACCCCAAATAGGGTACGTATCCGCAGGAAACTCCCCAGACACTTTTTCGACCCACCCCATTCACACACCCACAACTCCTCTAATTAATCCTAACCAAAAATATAACTTGTAAACTAAACTCAATTCTGTAATTCTATATCATATGTAATTCCAACCCATTGTAAAAGAGGCTGTACGCCTAAATGCAAATAAATAAAAAAAGAACGAATACAAGGCTGAGGCCTTCACTCTCAAGGTTTTCATGGAGACACTTTTAGTGAAGAATAAAGACGAAGTGGAAGATATCAGCATCCGTGCCGTCAAAGAGAAGAATATCGAGGCCCGAACTGAAGCAAGTAAGACAACTTCTAGAAAAGCTATTAGTAAATAGAGTTCAGAACCTGTCTAAGAGTAACAACTGACATTTAGTTTCTATCATGGAAAATCTACATTACATGAAACAATTTATACAATGCCCTTCTTCGGGCAATTATTCATCTTCGGGCAACCCATTATTCATCTTCTGTCACTTATTTTTACATAACTTACATAATAATTACATCACATCATCGTAATTATACCTAACCGAGAGTGGCTCAGAGATGAAACAAGTGAACTTTTAAAATTTTTAATTTGCTGGGTAAAGGGAAAGAAAGTGTACACATCTTGATAATGAAATATGTATGGCATTTTTCATCTTAAATTTTATTATAAATATAGAGTTCCCCTTCTTTAGACATAAATTAAAGCTTTAAATAATACATTTAAATTAGGTTAATTTTTGCCGTCTTATAGGTGTGGGGGGAAATTTGTGCAAGAACCCTCAACCCGCACCCAGAAATGTATTATTTGAATAGCCTGGAGAGATAGCGAGATCAGCCTGGAGTTCAGAACGAGTCTCCAGAACCCGCGTCACCATTTGAATATAATTCCTCCTCTATATATACGAATAAACATAAATATCTCGGACAAAAATTAACGGAAAATGTTGGAAATAGGACAGGTAACAAAATCGGGAAAATGACCTCGAAATCATTTGTTTGTTTTGTTACGTCGTAAATTCATTATGAATGGTTCTATTCCTTAGATTCTCAAGAGCAGCCAAATCAAAGGCTCAGGCTGCATATTCGTCGTACAAAGTCAAAAAATAAAACTTCTTGCGTGACGAATTTCTGTTTCTTCTTAATTCGTCCCGAGGTTAATATGTCTTAGCAATTGTCTAGAACACTCTTTGATATAAAATTGTTGAGGCTGCAAACCATCTTCAGCAAATTTTTAGGCAGTCACAGAATTATAGATTGAGTTGGCCGCAAAGCGTGGCCACAAGACAATTATTTAAGAACTAAGTTTATCTCAGCGTGAAAACTGTTGAGAATTGAAGAAGTTATGAATGTTACCTTGTAGTCAATGTTTCCTTAGGCGATCGGAAGATTGTTTTCTGTTGTAATTCGTGCTTAATATAATTTCAGCTTTTAAGCGCCCAAACAACACGCGCTTTCCTCAGAATATGCACAGCTGTAAGGCAGCCAAGAATAAAAATATCTAAATTTTTCAATGGAGCCAAGAAGTGAATTACTACGTCTTTTTGCTGAAGAGGTGATCTTTTGTGCGAGGCGAGTCGCCGCGAAACTGTTTCGGCCACCTTCTTTTTAAACAATGCGATTCTATCGCTCCTTCATTCGGAAAGACGTTTAATTTTCGGAATGTTGACAACTCCACGCCGTCTCCAGTATCTGGCGCGATTTCGAGAGCATCTATGAACGCAGTTCAACTCTTCAACTGTTTCTCCTTCCAAAGATTTTCATACGAAAGATGTCTTTGCCTTTCTCCCTGGAAGCTAGCCCGCGTTTTTTGGAGAAAAAATATAAGTTCAACGCGGGACGTTTAAAATGCATGCTTTTTGCTGTTAATTAGCGCCAAGGAATTGTTACAAATGATAGATTTCAAAGTACAGCGCCCAATTTGAATTTTGGCCGCCTATGTGCCAACAATGCCACTTCTTTGCTCAATGCATCAAAGAATTCTCTTGTAATACTATATACCGCAACACTCCAATTACTGGAGATCATCTAAACCGTTGTTCCTTACGATATACACTTCAACGTCGCTACTTACATCGACACAAGAGCTCAACCCTATCACTAAAGGTGGGGTAACTGAATTACCCCAACGCGCGTTTTATCATATTTTTATTATTTTCTAATTTGTTTACAATTTCAAAGTCTTGTACATTTTTTCTTAGAAAAACCTAGTTTCTTGGCATTTAGTTTAATTACTTGGCTTGATTTATTCCTGGATTATTTCTTTAATCCTCTTGGTGTAATTTTTCTCTAAGAGTTTTGAGGGTATGTGAACAGCAAGCGTTCCCGATCGCATTTTTATGGAATCGTTTTCGAATTTATAATATAGAATCAAAATTATTAAAGTTGTCAGAAATATACCAATAATTCAAAATAATATTCAATCTAATAAACCAAAACAATATTGTAATATTTACGATAAACATAGTATTAAACTTCATTACTTGCGAAGTAATTTTGTTACTCTCTTTCCATTGCAAGGCTGCAAAATACCTTCTTAGTAGTACGATTGCGTATGTCACCTTACGCCTGGCGCTAGACCCGCCCAGCATCCCGCAGTGCAAGAGCCTACCGTCCACTGCCTCGTGCAGGTCGGGCAGGGGTACATAGCTGACGCGCGGCCGCGTCCAGTCGTTGGCGGGGGCCTGGCGGCCGGTGATCGCACGCGTCACCTGCCGGGAGATGGCCTTGTCCCGGGCCTCCACCGGCTTGAAGCGCTGGCCCCACTGCGACACTTTGTCGTGCTCCTCCAGCGCCAGATTCACCTGCATACTCCACGGATTTTAGGCATCTGCCCGGTTAATTATGTTTGGGCGAAAGCAATAGGAGTTGGAAGACAAGGAAAACGTTTAAAATTTGTGGGCTCAAAAAAAGTTACTTCTTTAGATTTATTCTCAGGTCAAGGTTCCACTAGTTGAAGATGAAAATAAATTGCGTTCCAGAAAAACGTTGTTTGAACACTCGTGTCACACTAGCGATACGTTGACGCACTTTCGACGCGCGTTAAATATCACGCGTCGTAGATAAACACTATCTTATTCGGAACGGTAAAGAGAGCTCTTGTGTCGTTTCGCATAAGGAGGATATTTTGCAGTGTGATCTACACAGATTGCATTTTGGGCGAAAGAAAATGACATGACAATAAATAGTTCGAAAAGCAAAACCATCACGTTTGGTAGGGCCAAATATAATGAAACTCAATACTGTTTAGGCAACGAAAACATTCCAAGAGTCATGTCTTGTAAGTACCTGGGGATAATTTTGATAGCAAATTGAGTAGGGAAAATCGGGTTTAAATTTGTGTCGTAGGAAAGCCTGAGGTCCTCGCATTTTACTATGGAATACTAAAAGAGTACTGCGAAAGCGAGAGAATTAGCTTATTTATCTCTAGTTCGTCCATTAATGGAATACGGGGCTGTTTGTTGGGACCGTATAGAAATTCCCAAAGGAATATTTGAATAGAGTAAGAGAAGAGCGTATAAATATATTTTCCCTGAGGAATAGGAAAATGTAGAATGGGAGTGTCTGGAAATTAGGAGAGTTAAGGCAAGACTCTGTGCCCTGTACAAAGCGTATGCCGGTTATCCAGCTTGGAAAGATATCTACATCCGATTGGTAGACTTCTACTTTAGTAGGGGATACAAACACAAAATTCAGTTTAGACACAGAGAACAGATATTGGAAAATTTTCATTTACAAATAGAACAATAACGGACTGGAATAAGTTACCTCGACAGCATTGGAACCCTTTCCTTTAGGTGTTCAAAGATTTAAAAATAAATTAACTAATGGTATTTGTAAACTTCATTAATTTAGTAAGTTGTATTATTATATCAGTTATTATTTGATTATTATTGATAGTTTTATTGCTATTATTATTGTGTTAATTATATTAAATGCGTTCCTGTTCTAAATATATAATTATATTCAAAGTGGTATTGTATTGAAGTGTTGTGACGTGTTGGGCAGTGTAGTGCAATATAGAAGTAGAAAGAGAAGTGAATTTCAAATGTTGTGAAGTGAAGTGAAAGTGAAGTGTAATTAAAAAGTCGTGTATTCTTGCATTTAATAGTTTAAAATAACTGTCAGGTCAACCATAAAATGTAGTTAATGCTATTATTGTTAGCATATTATTATTATTATTATTATTATTATATTATTATTATTATTATTATGTGTTTAAAGAATTTAATGTTACGTTGTTAAGTAATTTAAAGTTAATGTTAGTAATATGTTAATTGTAGAGTTCTGCCACCAGGTTGTATATACCTATCTGCAGAATAATAAATATCTATCTATCTATCTATAAAGCACAGTGTTAATCTAAGACGCGCGTTACTTAACGCGCGTCAACGCAACGCTCGTGTAACATAGTCCTTAAACGGACATTTTTCTGTGTAATTTATTATCGTTTTCTTTTAGTGGAAACTCGTCAAAACTTGAGTGTAACCAGGGGCGGTTCTTTATGAAGTTCACAGGTTCACGCAACACACAAAAAATTGAACAAAATAGAATAAACACTTCGTTATTACAAGCTCATTAACACTACGGCTTTTTTCTGCTCCTCTTTGTATAATTTTCATACCAGCATTACATTGACGAACCGATGTGGCTACATTGATGTTCACGTTTTCGAAACAACACCTTGCTCAGACTTCGCTCCGTAAGAACCACTGATCACGTGGCTTGGCTTTTGTGTTATCATAGGGCGCTTTCATCGGATCATGTTCACACTTTCGCCGTGAAAGTTGTTAATCTTATTGGAAAAAAGGAGAGCTACGATGACATTCTTGAAATCATGAAGCTTGGTCCGGATCGGCCTGATTTGACTGTGAAATCAGCAAAACGAGAGTTCCGTCGACGATTCAATCCTAACATTTATTCGACATACAGGGTGGGGCAGAGGAACTTGCTTATTTGGATACTCAATAAAAACAAATTATGTACCAATGTAATTTATATTCTTTAAAAAACGTACAGAGTAGCATTGGAAATTCATGTTTATTTAGTTTTAAAAATTGTGTCAGGCAATTAGCGTCCATTATTTTCAATGCAATGTCTCAGTCGATTTTGGAAGTTATTTTGAACTCTCTGCAGCATATCCACGGGTATGTTGGCAATAGCGTGACGAATATTGTTCTTCAATTCATTAAGGGTCCTAGGGCGATCGTTGTAGACCAATGACTTCAGATAACCCCACAAGAAGAAGTCGCAGGGGGTTAAATCAGGCGACCGAGCCGGCCAATGCGGATTGCTTCTCGAGGAGATGAGCCGCCCTGGAAAGTGTTCCCCCCAAAACATTCATTGACACTCGTGCGGGTGTGAAGTGGCGCCGTCCTGCTGGAACCACACTTCTCCACACCCATTTCTTCACGTGCTGGCAAGAAAAATTCTGAAGCATATTGACATAGCGGTCTGAAGTCACAGTGACTGTCTGGTTGTTCTCTTCAAGAAACCATGGACCAATTATTTCCAACTCGCGATATCGCACACAAACAATACACGTCCGAGTGTAAGGGACGTTGATGAAGCTGTCTGGGATTGTTTGGGCTTCAATAACGCATGTTCTGCTTATTAACACATCAGAAAGATGGAAGTGGGCCTCATCAGTGAAGAAAGCTATGGCGTCCTGAGGAATGTTGAGTAGCGCCTCACATGCATTTTCTCGAGCAGCAAAAGCACGAGGGCTGAGATCCTGTACCACTGCCAATTTATAGGGGTGGAATTTTAGTTCTTCAGAAGGACTCGTCTGATTGAACGAGCAGACATTCCAAGAGCAGCTGCATATTTACGTGCAGGCGCTTAGAGAGTGCAACACGGAACGCCTTATCATGTCAATGTTTTCAGGTGATCTCACTGTTCGTGGAAGTCCAGGTTTTTTCTTCTTCACATCACCAGTTTCTCTGAAGTTATTTACCCATAAAACAATTGACTGTCGGCCAGGCACACGGCCATGGGGTGCAATATTGAAACGGGCACGAAATACGCGTTGCGTAGCGATAATGGAATGACCGTTACAAAAGTACGCTTCGACAGCGAATGCGCGTTGCACCTTCGTCCACTCCATGATGCTACCTGAAACGAGAAGGATATAAACTTTAAGCTACGCCCGCTCGGATGGCATTACCCCCATCTTCATAACGGCAGCCATCGCTTCAGGACTACCAACTGAAATAAGCAAATTCCTCTGCCCCACTCTGTATAAGTGGCTCTGTGAATGTGAGGGAAAAATACATTGTTTTGTTTTCCTTGCATCTTATTTAGCAAGGACGAAAATGTGTGGACGACGACCGATTACAATTGACATGAACAATTTGAGTGAAAAACTTAAAAAACATTAAGAGACTCATCTCCATAAAAACTGTAGTGTTGAACTTGCTTTATTTGGGACGCTTGAATATTGTGACTCAGCTTGACGACAGTTATCGTCTCTGTAAAGCGACACAACGATGCAGTGCGTAAGAACAGACATACTGACAATGCTGCAGCAAATGAGAAAGAAGTATGTGACTCCACTTTAGTTCATGTTAATGATCGTTTTCCGTTCACCAATCATGTTCCCGCTGCTCAGCTGATGTACAGTGAAAATTTTGATAAATATTCTAAACAATTTCCTGAAGAACAATTCAGACAAGCTGTTCATGCCTATCCTGTGTTACAAGCAGGCCCACTAAAAACGAGTTGCAAGCTACTATGTACAAGAGAAGCGAATTTAGAAATGCAACAAGAGCGGTACGATTATTTCAAGTCGTGCTACACAATGAAATGTCGGAAGAATTTTTTCCAGAAGTCGGCAAACTTCCTTGAGTTCTTCTCACTCACTACTCCAATGACTTTAGAAGCCGAACGCTCATTTTCAACAACGAAGCCGATAAAATCTTTTCTTTGAAATACAATGACATCCGAGCGATTGTGCGCCGTAGCAATGCTGTAAATAGAGAAGCAAATTATCCGAAAAACCAGCAACTACACTGAATTAGTGATGAAGCAATTTGTGCATCTAAAAAATCGGCTATTGGATTTTCAATTCAAGTAAACAAGTTAAGTTTATAATTTCCTCATTTTTTGGGTAGATTGGTAAAATTGATAATAAATACTATTTCGTTCCGATTGTTGCCTAATGAAAATGTTGTACCATGGAGGCTACGTACAGAAGCGTCAAGGTCAACAATATAAAGCAACCAGAAATTAAAGCGATATTTTGAAGATTGGCTATTAATTTTAATGGTTATGTGGTTAATAATAATTTTCTTCACATGCTCTTGGGTCAGGTCACTACGGTAGCATGAGACAGCCTGCTCCTTCACCGCAGAAAAGCAGTCGATCAACATCTACTTATCAGTCGTTGCGCATATTGAAAGGAATACGATACGCCGGACGTGCCGCGTGGGTCGACCTGTCGCCGGCAACGGATATGACGCTGACCTCAGCTCGATTTCGGAGCGCCAGCGCGCCTCGCTCTCACGCGGCGCTTTGTCAGACGTGGGTGGCGCGTCCGAGAAACGTTTATAATGAGTTTCTTGGAATGAGAGAATTTTCAAAATGTTTCGTACCATTCTTTATTTATTTGTGGTTTTAAGATTTTACAGTTATTAAAAATTATTCGTTAATAATCCAAATATTTTAAAATATATTTGAAATTTAAGATGAAATGTTCTTAAACAATTTAAATAATTGTGTCTATAATCATTTTCTGTGTCCATTAATCGCGAAATATTGGGGAGTGAGACCTCCCTCCACTAATGACCATTGCTTTTGCAATACCCTTAAATTTAACTCACCCACCGCCACTGAGTGTAACTGAGAAAAATCTACTGAAGTGATTATTTTGTAATTTTAAATATTCGTCTTGTCTTGTCTTCCGACTCCTATTGCTTTCGGTCCAAACACAATTAATCGACCTTTCATGGAAAATGAAAATACTTTTGATTTCAATGCATTTGTTTGAATTAAACCAAGAATTGAGTTATTTGTATTTAACTGTTCTTGAAGCAATTTAAATGCCTCAGAATCATTGTCTTCAGTAAACTACACTTGGGACAAATGACATGGTTGGCGTATCATACAACGTCATTGTTTAGTCATATTGTAAGGCAAACTTCTTTAGCAAAGCTTCAGATGGGCTGGCATATTAAAATAAAGAGACCTCATCCTCAACAAGATATTCGTTTTCCGTTGTAATATGCATGTCTGCAGAGACTTCGCCCTTAAATTGCAATTATAACCTCATCCTCAGAGACTTGCTTATGCTACGTGACTGATCTAGGATTGACTGTCACTCGTGGAACAAAATATTGACCTTATGACAGATAAGCCTTCATTCTATTAATTTTAAGATATTATTAAAATGGAATATTAATACTACAAAACGGGTTAATAATATTAAGCAATGTCCTATCTGAGTTCTACTAGCTTTCATTAAAAGCAAAAATATTCTAATTTGGTTGAGCTCAAATTTCTCCCTTAACGAATCTTTAATGTTTTAAATATGCAGTTGTTATTAGTTCTCGACATTATTTGCTCTATTACCTCCAAATCTATCGCGTCGAATGTTCCAATATTTGGAGACGTCATAGTTCGCTATCACAAGCGCGTAATTTCAAATTGTTTGGGAATACACATGCGGACATGAGTGTATTTTGCTTATAAAGAAAATCAACAAAATAAAACGTACTCGTACACGTTTGTTTTGCTTGGTACTGCTGAGGAATATCTTAATTTTCCTCTCTCATCTAGCGAAAAGTAACTAAGGAGTGCACCTACAGTACATTTATAGCACAAATACAGATCCAAAGCAAGGCAAGAGAACGTGAATGGAAGAATCTGATCAAAGGGAGGGTTAGCGAACGGTGAATTGTTTAGAGGTCCGATTTTCTATTTACGGTTTAAAATGATCTTAAACGAATCCATATATAGAATGTTTTGCAACGCTTTTTTCCGTGAAGTACAGTCAATACTGCAAAAATAATTTTAAATCAGTTATTGCAAATCATTTTAAACTTCTGCAACCATGCAAATTACAAAAAAACTTTTTTTTCTTGTTCGCGCTCAGCAGACATTACCAATAACACGTACCAATCGATTGAAATTACGTTGTAATTCCTCCAGAGGTGGCACGAGGACAATGTCGGGGATCTTTAGTTGCAGAGATGTCAAGTACAGGGGCGACGTTTTGTTTGCTTCGTTGCTATAAAAGACAACAATTACCACCAGTTATTTGGGTACTACAAAAAACAAAATTTTATCCGAAAGCGGATATATATATATATATATATATATATATATATATATTATATATTATTTATCACGGATATATATATATATATATATATATATATATATATATATATATGATTACATGGTAATCAATGAGTGAAGATCCAAAATTTAGAGTAGTTGTTAACAACACTTGCTTCTTACTCGTACTCATACACGTTAGTACTATGAAGAAATAAAAGAAGTCATATCCGCCAACTTTAAATGTTTAGTTAGAGAGCCTACTGTCGATGGCTTTGCTGTCATTAGTCTACAAATACAAACAAAATAAAATACCAAGAATAAATAAAAGACTGTGGGGGAATCATATAAATAATTGTTACATTTAAAATGATAATAATTATCAAATCAAATTATAAAATATGAAATGCAAGGAGGATATTAATATAGAGACCAGTAGCAAATGAAATTAAGAAATATAAAATGCAAGGGGTACCATGTGTCAGGGTTTCTTTATAAACACACAACCCTATTCTTCCTCTCTTTGCAAATACAAATAAAATTACTTTTTTGTTATGTCTATAGTTTAAAGATTCCCTATCATTTTGGTTGTTGCTATCTAATAATAATAATTCTACGTAATATTAGCGATAAAACCGTATAAGAATACCGGCTTTGTTTATTCCTTGCTTGTTGACAATAATATTAAGCGAATTTTACCTCGCTTATGACATCAAAACACATATGTCTACAAGAAAACACATAATATACCGCTTGACTACAATCTAATATTTAACAATACATCTCTGCTTCCAACATTCACACAATTAAATATTACCAACATTCACTCGAGTGCACTCTACCAGCGTGAATAATTTGTAAAAATGGCCATGTCTTTCCCTATGATCTTAAAACTAATGGTCTTGACCTTGCTATAAATTTGTTGATGGTGGAAAACGAATATATATGTTTTTAACTTCTCTTTTTGCTGCACAACAATTGACTGCCACGGCTGTCCACATTCCACCATTTCAAATTCCCCCCAAAAATTAAAACTTCGTAACAGAAAACGCGAAATTCTATAAAATGTTCATCACGATATCGCAGTCTCATCTCATTAAGTTTTTGATTCTACAATCAAAATAACACGCGATGCGTTTACTACGGCAACGAGATCATCTCACTAAGTAAACATTCCTACGATCAAAATAATGCGCGATGATGCGCTCGTCACGGCATCTCAATCACATTTGATCTAAAAAATGGTTATTGTGATCCGCTATTTCGGGTAGTTTTTGAAACAAAAGAAAAACTCTTCTCTGACAATCTACTGATCCTTAAGGTCCTTTTTTATATTATATTGTCTTTAATAGCTTTTTAGCGTTGCCATAAATTCCTAAATATATTCCAAGACCTTTATGATATTCGCAACCCCTTTTCCAACCACTTGTTTTCTTATTTGAATATATTATTAGTAATCGTTTGTCACGCTTGTGAGAACATTCGACTGTCTCATTCCTAATAAGGAAAATTAATTTACTTACGAAATATTAAATGGTTGCGACGTGTCATTATTTGTAAATGTGTCTTGTTTTTATTTGTTGACATACTCACAGTCTATTTTGGGTACCGTTCTTTAGAATATCTATAAATTTGAGAAATTAGCTTTTACTCATGCACTTTCACATGTTTTTTGTTCTTATTGACGTACGAAAATAATGTGTTTTAGTCCTAATTTCAATGTTTCTGTATTTATTTTGGACATATCTTATAAATATAGCCTCACTTCCACTGACTCAAGACATTAAACTTCTTAAATGAAAATAAATTCTGGAAAAGCTTTAGAAAGTTACATTTTAAAGCATAAAGACTCATCTCAATGAAACAATTTCCCTCTGTCCTTGCAATAAGTTTACACCCCCTGCCTGCTGAGATATTTCCAAGAACACACAAAACAGATCTCGTCCGACCTCTCGATGGAGCTCCAGAAAGCTATAAAACTCCGTGTCAAATTCCCTCTGCAACTCATTGACACGCAGGTACACAGATCAACTTATTCTTTGCACTTTTTGTAATATCACTATAGTTAATTACTTACTATTCTTCTTTCTTATCTTGCAATTTCATAAATTTTCTTTAGTATTTTCTTCTGATTTGATTGAATTGGTCTTTAATCAATTATAATGTTAATATATCTTTATCTATATTAATCTCCCACTTCGTCTTATTTTGTATTTACTTTGTCTTTTATTTATATTTTATTTTGTTTGTATTTGTAGGGTGATGACGACGGCAAATCTATCGAAAGCCGGCTCTCTAAATAAACATATTAAGTTGACGGAGATGATTTCTTTTATTTCTTCATGTAATTACGTCAACAACATCGCATCAGAATTCCACAATTCTTTAGCAGTAGTCGAAAAGCAAATTGACTACGTTGAAGAGCAAGATATAAAAATACGACTTATACAGTTGGTAACAGTGTTGTTTATACAGTACAGAATTTGCTCTAAACACATTAATTTTAAGTGGAAAATTGATACTAACTCAAAATATAAATACCTTCTAAGCGGCTAGTTCCCGGCTGACTGAATGTGCTGGTGAAATTCAAATTCAAAGCCATTACGTGTAGGTGAAGAAAGTAACATATTATTTAACTGGAAGTATTCAGTTATCTCGTAATAAACTTTGTGTTAGTATCAATTTCCCACTTACAATTATTGTTCTTTGAGAAAATTATGGAATGTACAAACAAAAATGTTACCAACTATATATCATACAGTGAAGTGTTTTGGGAATATTAATTTTGTGAGTATGAACATACCAGGACAATGAACGTACGTCAGTGAAATTATTTTTGTTACCGCCAATTTCTAGAGTATGATGTATTGTTTTAGGACAGTGGTCTATGAGGCGTCTTCAATAGTTTTAATAATAGTATCTATTCACTAAACCCCACGACATGCAACAAACATTACGATAGACGCTTTTTGAAATTATAAGTTTTCATTATCACCACTCAAGTAGACATTTTTTTCAACTATAGCGACAAATTATTGAGAAGTATCAAGGAAGCACTGTGGAGTCAACTGCAGTATTTATAGATTTTTGATTTACCTGTACCTATTGACACGTAATATATCGAGAGTAATCCTTCAGCCTGCAAACTTGTAGGTATAGGACATCATTTTCAACATTTTAATTTTATTGTAAAAAAAATATTGGGTATACAATGAATATACCATCAGTGACCATGATGAAGAAAAAATGCAAATTGATTTATTAGATTTAAAGGAGGAAAAAATTGAGGAAGATCACGCTAAAATTAAAATGTTTTAGCAAGCATTCGAAAAGTTGACTGATTTTTTTTATTACAAACAATAATATTTTTTTAATGTGAATATTTTAGGTCGCTTTCTAACATATTTAAGCGATCACTGCTTACATTTTATACCCTTAACTTTTCTTCAACCCCGAATGTCTTACCTCCTTCCTTTACCAACTCTATTTGAATTAATAAAAAAAAGATAGCAACTAGATTTTTTGACAGATCTGATAACTAAATTTGTTTACTCCTGAGTAATCGAAGTCATTTTGTTGTAAAAAACAACTACAGAGTTGATGTAATAGTTCTGCCCTCGAAATAAGCAAACCTTCTATTTCTCTCGCTTCTAGCGAGGGCTCAAGAAAAGAGGGATTACGAAAAGGTTCACGAATAATACTGCTACGTGTACGTATATGTGAATTTAATCTTTTCTTATGATACCTAAAAGAACGTGACGTTATTGTGCAAAATAATTATTTATGATACGAGTAGTAAAAGAGACATTTTATTTTGCGGATAGGAAAGGTTGCGACACGAGATCTATCAAGCTCTTATCACAATCCTTCCTAGATAAAATCACTTTTTAGTGAGATAAATTCATTTTTGTCGGGTGTGTCTTACACTACATTTAGATAGTCCTATTGGCAAGTATACAAAGCGTACAAATAGTACAAAATTATGTACTACGTTGCATTTGGTTCAGTAGTAGGTAATATGGTCAGACGAAAGTATTTGGTTTCTTTGTTGTATTCCCAGTTTTATCTGAACATTTTAGCACTAGTGCTGAAAAACATTTTACATTTAGCACACCGTGCAAGCTCTGAAAGTAACCGCTTGTACTAGTGACTGTCTAACAAAATATTTTTTGCACGGCAACATCACGTCATAGTGCAAAACTTACTTTTTCAGTCTAAGATGGCACTTGGTTTTGATAATCATGAAGAGTAGAGATGAGGAAAATGACTCGCGATAGAAACATTTTTATACGATAGTAGAGAAAAATTTGTTTATATTTCATCGACCCATCGGTCACTAAAAAATACGAACCATAGCCATGTAAAAAGAATAATTTTACGCACTTGTTATAAAGAAAAGCTGCTGACGTTCTTGCTCTAATTTCACAGGAGTGATTGGTCGCTTCCATTTGCACTCACCCGCTGACGAAGGCTCGTGACTTCAGCTCATCGAAGGTTTTCCGCGTGGCCCTCACCAACGACTCCAAGTTCTTATTGTTGAAGTAGCAGAAGAGCTCCATGCAGTCGAAATGAACTGTTTCTAGCTCAAACGGCTCGAAGGGCTCCATGTCCTTGAAGGCTGTACATAGTATCCTGATATTTGTAACATGATAAGTGGTACATACGGATACTACAGATATGGTGCTTTTTTGATTGAATATTCATTATATGTTTAATAATATAGGGGATGTGGCACCAACTGTGGCGCACTTCCTATGGCCCTTCCTGACAAGAGAATGGATTGCTGTAGTTACGTCTCTAACCCTCATTGCCATCCCCCTCGGTCTCACCTCTCCTCGTAACAAACTCAACAAAGCGAAGGCCACTCTCCTCAAAAGCAGCGGCTAATAAAAGGAAATATCATTCGTTTAATTTCAAATCACATATCAGAAGTATAGTTTTATTCTCGTCTTACTATCAAAACATTAATAAATGATACATCATTGTAATCCTCTTTTATTATCAAGTGAAAAATTGCAAGTGAAAAAGTTTATTAAATTGATCAAAAAATAAAAATATTACGAAGAATCTCGGCATATTACTCGTCTCATTATATCGCGTTGTTGCGAGAAACTGCATTTTGATGTCGTGAACCGTTTACAAGTTACGGGATCGTTAGTTCATTGTTGGGGGACACCGAATATAGTTGTAATCTTGAACACATGAAGGGGTTGGGAGAAGCTAGTGCTATCCCTTATTTCATAAATCCAATATCTTGATCATGTAATGTGCACAAAAAACAAATAGTATTTTCGAAATGCTGAACAAACGTGTCCATAACCTACAGTGTGTAGAAAGCAGCGAGATGTTTAAATAGAAAATAAAACACCACTCATTGCACTGCCTTTGTTTTTCTTTGGTAAAATGATGTTTAAGCGTTTTTGAAAATATGGAAATATGAGCTCATTTTGACAGAAAACTGTTGAATTATCGAGAAACTTTACACATTTTTTACATCATTTGAAGAAAAAACCTCTATCTTCAATTTTGTAGTTGTAGGAAGACGCTGAAAAAATTCAAACTGTTGCAACATTCGAGAATTCAGAGTTATCCGTGAAAATGGAACATATGCCACCACTATAAGTGTATTTTACTCTATTCTTACAAGAAATTTAAAGAACAATTTTAGGAGCCAATTATGAGAAATTTTTGAAAATATCCTAGGGGCTTCATGTAAAGTACACCAATAAATTAATGTATGTTTTTGAAAATTTCAGCTGGTTTCCAAAAGCTTCAACTAGAGCCAGGTGGACAAGGTTTTTTCAATTTGCAAAAAATTCTACGTATAGTTTAGGTGCTCGGCACAGTCGGACAAATGGACTAAGACATTTTTAGGGCGTCCATTTAGTTTTCGGTATCAAGGGTCCGCAAAACAGGAATTCTTTCCACACCACGTGATTGACGATTTTCCATAAAAAATGTATATACAAATATACTATACTATACTAATATACTATAATAATGTATACAAATTGATGGAAATGTAGTACATATTAACCTGAGAAGTATTTTTAAAAATGTTTGATATTTGCATTTTTGTAATTAAAAAAAAAAAATACACCAAAATGAACTTTACATCATATTAAACGGTGCAATTAGCACTACCCATTGGAAAAACTTTAAGAAAAAAAATTGGCGCCGTTTTTGAGAAAATGGCGTTTGAGCGTTTCTGGAAATGCGGAATTTTGAGCTCCTTTTTACAGAAAACTGTTGTTTTCAAGAAACTTTATTTGACATTATTTAAAGCACTCATAAATACACCAATGCGAGGAAATTGTCTTTAATGTAAATATTACCGACGTGAGAAACAAGTCAAAAGTAATAATTAAGTAATTTTTGAAAAAACAAAAAAAATAAACCAATGTGACATTTATGTCATCGGATAGGGTTGTTCGGGCACTATCCCTATTACAAAAACAAGATTTTCTCGAAGACGGCTCAAAATTTGTTCTTTAAATTTTTGGTACGGTTAGTGTGAAACGAACCCTATACGATGACATAAACGCCATATTCTTTTGGTTTTTCAAAAATTACAAAAATGTATTTTTTCGCTCACGCCGGTAATACTTTCTTCGGCGATTTCTTCAGTGTATTATATTTATGAGTACATGTGCTTTAAATAATGTCAAATGATTGTTTGTCAAAAACAACAGTTTTGTGTTAAAATGAGCTCAACATTCCGCATTTAAAAAAACGCTCAAATGCCGTTTTCTCAAAAATGGCTCCAAATTTTTCTTCAATTTCTCCAATGGATAGAGCTTATCGTACTGTTTAATATTACGTTAAGTTTATTTTGGTGTGCCATTTTGTTTTTTCAAAAACTACACAAATGTAATTTTTTTAAATTATCTCTCTCGCCGTTAATTTCCACATTTCCATCGATTTGAATACATTATTGAATTTGTGAGAGGAAGTGCTTCAAATGACTTTCAATGAAGGTTTTCGAGAACTCAATAGATTCCAGTGAAAATAGCATCAAATTTCGCATTTACAGTAATGCTTAATCGCCATTTTCTTTAAAATGGCTAAAAAATTTTCAATGAAAATTTCCATTTAGGACGAGGTTTTACACTTCTTTAATTCTTGAAGTACTATTTCGATTCCACTATTAAGAAAACGAAAAGTTGAGATAAGTCAAAAAAATGTTCTTTGGGCGACGACAGATGGTAGATGTTATGAGGATGGGGCAAGTTCATTAAGTCAGTCCACGCCCAAGAAATTAGAAAACTTTACTACGAAAAAGTCTGCGCCATTTTGTAACACCTTTAATTTATTTCCGTGTTAATTTTTTTCTGAAAAAGTATATTCAGTTCTTTTTAAATAATAAACAATTTTCAATTTTCTTGAGTGTAATTATTCTTTTGCAATGCAAATGTTTGGAAAAATACATTTTTGCAAACCAATGTTTGAGTGCTCATTGCGGCCCAGCCATTCGGAATATCCAAGGACTTTATTAGAAGAAAAACGCTTGAATTTGTCTTAAGAGTTTATTTTCGAAGTTTCAACGCTTCATCCCTGAGCATGCTGTGTGCGTGTGTGTGCGTGTGTGTGCGTGTGTGCGTGTGCGCGTGTGCGTGTGTGTGTGTGTACAGGGCGAGTCACGTAACTCTAGCACCTCCGGTAACTTTTGAACGGTTGAAGTTATTGCAATGCAGTTTTCACGAAAGTAGATGAGGGAAAGGGGTTAATTGACACGTATATTTATTTATATTTTACCACTTGTATTTTACGAGATAATATAATTTTCAAATAAAATTACACATATTTTTTCAGTCTACCATGACGAGCGTAAAAGACGTATTCAATGATATACATATTGTTACATAAGTTAGATAAGCATTTTTGAGTAATTTTGATATTTTGCGACTCCTATTCAACGGATATTTTGAATGTTACAGTCCGACAGAAAAGGTCACGCAGCGCTCCACCAGCAATCGCGCGCGCGGAGAAGGAAAAGGATCTTAGTATTTGAAGATACGAAACATATTCTAAATATTCACAAAACTGTTGCAGTTTTTCCTTTCGCATTTTTAGATATTTTGTATTAAGGATTTAAAATATGGATTTGTCAGAAGTAGTGTATATTGTGAATAGGATTGTTATTTCAACTTCGCGACTATTTCAATTTCAACAACGCGAAAAATACTCAAATTTTGGGAAAATAGTACAGATTTCATGAAGGAAAATATCTTCATAATCGTAGTTTTAGGAGGACACCGAAAAACATTGAATTTTTGCAATTGTCGAAAATAAGATTTTTCAGCGAAAATGAGATCTGCATTCTCTTAAACGTCCTTCACGCTATCCAACAACAAAATTTAATCAAAAACGATGGAGCCATTTTCTTTCTAATTTTGAAAATGTCCCCGGCTTCATGTAAAGTACCCACAAAATTAAATTATCAGTTTCAAATTGAAGGGGCCGCGACATCAGCCAGATTGATTGGGAATTTCAATATCAATTTTAGAGAAAATTGGCTGAATGGCTGAAAGCGCCCTTAAGGTGCTTGGAGACGCATTGCACCAATATGTGGACGCAACAAATGGAGAAGAAGAAAAAGACAACCTTCATTTAAAGGGTGTCATTCCAAAGTATATTAATGGGATCTTTGAAACTAAACACTGTAATAATAAATTATAAAGATTGTACAAAGAAAAATGAACATTTTCAGCAAATATTTGTTTTTAATGAGAATATAATAACACATTATTTATTTTTATTTATTTATTTATTTACTCAAAAACAGTCAAAACAGTATGTGACGTATGGGGAGAAAATAATCTGCACGCTTTCTTGAGTTTCAGAATCCCTTCCCAACAATTTAACTATTAATAGTTGAAATATGAAATAATAATAATAATAATAATAATAATAATAATAATAATAATAATAATAATAATAATAATAATAATAATAATAAATTTAAAAAAGCGTAGGATTAACATGTCAAAAATTAGATATTTTCGTTGCAAAATTATAGAAACTAAAAAAACTCACCCTAAGCTCTACTACCACTACAAGCAAAAGGAAAGTTCAACAAAACGTGCGCATAGTGAAGCTACATTTACGTCCAGAAGCAAAGCAAGGAGCCATCTCAGCATTTGCTCAATGGATCAGGGAAACTGGACAAAAACCCGATCGAGATGGGGTCATTGACCCGGAAGTACATTATTTGTTACAGGCATATTGAGTCTTTTTTTAAAAAAATTTTTTTTACGATCAGTATAGTTTAAAACATTTATATATCTTGTTTTTGTTAAAGTAAACATTATTTTTCTTTTTGACGATCAGTATAGTCTCTAATTGTATAGAAACAGTTTTGCAGCAGAAAAGATTTTACTTTTAACTTAAATTTGTGTACCAATTTTAATTGTTTAATTTCATCTGGCAATGCGTTGTAAAGTAACGTACATGTATTGTATGTGGATTTCTTGTAGTGAGCTGTTGATACTGACATTGATGAACATGATTTCTACGTCGAGTGTTGTAACTATAAATATCAGTATTACATGAAAATAAGTTTCCACCGTTAAGTAAGTAGTTTTGACAAATACTACAGACTCATAAATAAATAGGCAAGGCAATGGTAAGATTCCAAGCTCAATGAAAAGAGGCTTGCACGGATCACGTGGATGGATTTTTTCATTATTCGGATAATTTTCTTTTGCAATCTAAATGTCTGGGAACTAAAGGATGAGCTACCCCAGAATATTATGCCATATCTCAGGCGGGAATGTACATTTGCAAAATACACGCAACGAGCTGCATGAAGGCTGACAGAATTAGAAAGAATTTGAAGCATAACATAATGAGCTTAATTTAGTGTTTAATTCTGTTATATGTACATTCCATTTGAGGTTTGATTGAATTGAGAGACCTAGAAATTTTGTTACCTTAACATCAGCTAATTGATATTGTTCATTTTCAATGGATCATACGACTGCCGATTTGAAGCGCAAAATTGCATTGGGACAGTTTTTCCTTCGTTAACTATTAATTTGTTATTACAAAACCAATTTGAAACTACTGAAATTGTACTATTTATTGTTTCCTTTTTGCAAAGAACATTCCTGTCATCGGCAAACAGAACTGTTCGTCCATTTTAATAGATGAGGGCATATCGTTTACGTACAACAGAAAGAGGATAGGACCTAAGATCGAACCTTGTGGGACCCCATGTTCAATTGGCAAAGAATTGGAGAGATATGTAAATAATGTCCTCTCGTGCCAGTACGGTATTTCTAATATTTTAGATCAATGTTTAAGGTACGACGTTATCCAATCTAGGACAATACAACGAATTCCATAAGAAGGTAATTTTGAGAGCAAGATGTTAATAACGTCAAAAGCTTTCGAAATATCTAAAAATATCTCAATGGGTTCTTCATTTTTGTCCATTGATGAAGCAACATCTTTAAAGAAAGAAAATGGCAGTTTCCGTAGATTTTGATTTCCTGAAACCCTGTTGTGAGTCAGAAAACGCTTCGTTTTTCCTGAGAAAGGCTTCCATTCGCGTATAGAAAAGCCTCTCTAATATTTTTGAGAAAACTGACAAAAGAGAAATTGGCCGGTAATTTTGAATTTCATTTTTGTTCCCTTTTTTAAAAAGTGGCTTCATTTTTACTGTTTTGAAAGTATCTGGAAATATTCCTGTGCACAAGGAAGCATTGAAAATGTAATTTAATGGGTGTATAATGGCAGGTGCAAACGTTTTTAATAAAAATCCGGAAATTCATCTAAACCTGATGAATATTTCTTTTTTAATTTACTGACTATTCTGAGGATTTCCTTAGAAGAAGTTTCGTAAATAAACATCGTGCCGAAATTTTTTTGGGAAGCATATGATGTTGAATTTTGTGGTTTAAGTCCCTTCGTGAGATCAACCGCAATTCTAGAAAAGTGTTGGTTGAAGGATTCGCAACTTTTTCTGGATTTCTTGTTTCTCTTTCATTATCCTTTAAATCAACATTTTTTACGAAATGTCGTGATGACGTGGTCGAATTTGTAACGATGTTCCACATTGCTTTAGTTTTGTTTTTAGCGTTCAAACTACCCTCATTATTTTTCATTATGGATGCAGAATCATTATGGATGCATTCATAATGCAGGAAGATATTGATAGTAACTATCCCTATGTTTCTATCGCTAAGTTATTATTATATCCTTATTAACATTAAAATTGTTTGCTCGTAATGTGCAATATTCTTTGTACAGTCTTAATTATTTATCCTTATCGTGTTTTGTTACAAGATCCCATTAATATCCTGCGATGTAAAAACCTTTTAATGGAGTTGAAGTAATGAACAATTTTATTACAATACATATTCATGAAAAACCTTTATTTCCAATTCTTCAATTCCTTGAATCAACGAAATACAAAAAATATGAAAACGCGGAGGGGTGGAAAGCAGAGTCCAGGAGAAAATTGCAACAGTTTTTGTGAATATTTGGAGTATGTTTGGTATTATGAAATACTGCCGATCTGGATGGCCGATGTGGCTAAGAGCGAGTACTGACTCAGCGCTTCAGTCTGAAGGGTCGCGGGTTCGAGTCCCGCTTTGGGCATGGCTGTTTGTACCTTGACTTTGTATGTATGTGTTGTCGCGGAGGGCCTCACGTTCTGCTGACCCCAGATCAGAGGAGCCCGCAAGTGTGTTGGTGTCTAGTGTATGGTCGAGTATGCGTCCCATCGGGGCGTAAAGGTTAACCGGCTGTCGGCTGGATAAAGCCCTAGATAAAAAAATTATGAAATACTAAAATCAGCTTCTCTTTCGCGAGCGCGCGTTTGCTGGTGGAGCGCTGCGTGGCCTTGCGTGGAGGGCTGTTACATTAAAAATATCCGTTAAACATGAGACGCAAAAAAATCAAAATTACTCAAAAAATTCTTTTCTAACATTTGACAATATGTATATCATTGAATTCCTCTTTTTACGCTCGTCATGATAGACTGAAAAATGTGTATTGTTCCATTTGAAAAAACAGTTACCTCAAATATCTCGTGAAATACAAGTTATAAAATATAAATAAATGCCCATATCAATTAGCCCCATTCCCTGATGCACTTTTGTAAAAACTGCATTGCAATAACTTGAACCGTTCAAAAGTTACAAGAGGTTACGTGACTAATCCTGTGCGCTTCAGAGAAGTCATGTAATGTCAGGCACAGTAAAACCAAGACGTATTCATTTTAATGGTTAATAATCCGATAATAGATAAAAATAGAAACAAAACCAATAAGCTATATTTAGATCTTAATATCTGAAATGCCGCGATGCTTTGCAGACGTCTTTCGCACAAGCTGCTTTTAAAGCAGAAACTGATTTATTAATATATATCCAGTGGATGAGTATTGAATATAGGTAAATAATGTAACAGATTTGAATATTGTTTGTAATTTTTAAAAAAGTGGTATTCATTATCCGTGCATGTCTTCTATTACAGAAATTCGTTTGCACAGGAGAAAAAAACATAACCGTTCAGTGGTCGCGTGGATTACTATTGTAATCTAGTCGAATTCATAAGCTGTTTAGATTGAAAGTTGAAAAACTTTGGGCATGGACTTTTCAGTACCTTCATAAGGCCTCAGATATTAAATTATAGGAATATGACTGAAGTGATAACTGCTACACGAGCGATAAGTACCGGAGACAATTTGGATTACCATAAGTAATCAATGCAATCACTTGCGTTTCAGTTTCAGACCTACGCAAACATTATGAATATCGCTGCAATCAATGCTCCAAATGTTTCTGCAAAGAACAACAGTGGAGATCGCTTGTTTAGGAGGGGATTTATAAAGGGCCTCGCTTTGTCCCTTATGAAACTAGAAATGAAAAGGACGAGCCAGAGCAAAACTGTGCCGACGGCAATAATAACACGCTGGAGACCTGCTGGGAATCCGCGAAGGGACCGACGGCCGCGGAATCATGAAAGGGCAACGTGGGACGTTATCTCTGTGAACTTCAACGAAACAAGGGCACACGACAGAACTCCGTAGCGATATGAGTGAGATGTTCATCTGTTGCTGACATTGAATCACGTTCAGAATACAGGCTCCAAGTGTTACAACAATTCTGTCAAACTGCTTTATTTAATAATCGTAAAACAAAGTGTATCAAGTGCACAAAACATATAGAGCACAAAAATTTAAAAAGCAAACAATATATTTAAGTAGATTTATTTAAAGACATAATATATTCAATTTTGTCTAGTATTTCATAGAATTTGCAATTTATCAATGTTTTAATAAATTTAATAGTATTTTGTAACTAATCAGTTTTTTGATATATCTCATCTATATTTGAAATAAAAGATTATTTTTAGCAAAATATTGATAAGGATTTTTCAACCATTCGCGTTCCTATTTTGAGCGCAATCACTGAAGGGTTAATCAACAATCAACTCCTCGAAATGAAGACCTCAGCAATTCAAAGTCAGATCACTTTCTTTAGGGTACCATTCTGCTCCGAGCAGCGGTAGGAGAAGGTAGAGTCTCGCTTTGCTCACTGTTATCACGAGCCGCAGTGTTATAAGTGCCCAGCGGGACTGGACGCCGGGCGCGGCTCATAGCCGCTACTGCCGCTTTGCGGCAAATCAACAAGTGTTTGTGTCAGTGTTTTTAGCAAAAGTGTCACATTCTCAGCCGAACTAAAGCGTTAGACTAAGTGCGAACTCCATCATCGGAGTATAAACTGCGCCATGGCAGAATCCCCAGACTTATGGCAGATCCAGTCACAGAAGCAGTTTAAAGCGCCTCAGAGATCTACATCAGTATCACGACAATCCTCTCACGTATCTACTGCAACAGTTCCCGAAACGATAAGAACGCAAGGACAGCAACCCAATAAACGTCCCCGCCTCAATCACCATTTACACGCTCCAAATCTTACCTCCTTTCCTCCCACAATTTATAACGTCCCTATACAAAATTGCTCCGAACACTTTGGCACCCAAGATCCACCAACAATCCGACTCCTTAAACCCAACAAAAATCAAAATTCCTCCCATATTCATACGCGATATTCAAGATCATCCCAACCTCAAAACCATCTAAAGCACAACCAGTTCCAAACCCGCAACCAATCAAATTACACCCAAGTAATTGTAAATAGCATAGAAGATTATAAAATGTGAAGACAAAATCTACAAGCGAACAACCTGAACTATCACACCTACCAAGATCCAGGCCAACAAACGATGTCTGTAGTGTTACGCAATGTACCAGTAGATTACACTGAAAAGAAATTGAAGAGGAACTGATCAAAAGAAACCTTCCCATTCTAAAAGTGATCAGACTCTCTGGCTTTGACAAAAAACCATGGCTGTTGTGTGCATTCACCCTGGAAAAGAACAGCAATGCCCTTAATATTTATAATCATACTGAACTATATCAAGCCATCATCTCAGTGGAAGAAAGAAGACGCTGCCCTGGACCAGTTCAGTGACGAGTATGTGAAGACATCGGCCATACCTAGAAAAACTGCGGACTTCATGTGAGGTATGATGGCTGCTCGAAAATCATGGCACAGAAGACTGTACCGAATGTAACCTACAAAACCTACTGCACAAATTGTAGTGGGTGGGCCACATACCAGAATCTGATTCACACAAAAGGTATCCCATTTAAAATGCACACACGTTCCTGGCAAACTCCCCTTTTCACACATTTTCCCCATACCCACACAAAATTCCTTTCAACGTGCATAGGTCTCCTCACACAATGACCCGTCGCTCCTCCAGAAATCAAATTCTCACCACCGTAACCAAAACTGTGAACCCCTAGGCAATAAACTAGATCCTATGCCAATGTAATCTGCTAGCATCCACCTTTACCTCTCATTACATCTCACTATCAGCCCAATCATTTTCCCTGCTCCTCCAGATGATCCAAATAGTCAAAGAATCGCTTACATCCATTTGGAAGGAGGGAATGGCTAAAAACTACAGAGGTGGGCCCTATTCTTGACAGACTATAACAACCAGATACATTTTAGACCAACAACGCAGCACACAAACGCGGACGCCCTGTCGAGGCTTCCTGGTGGACCGGATATCAGCTTCGATGAAGGGGAGGAGGCGTGCCAGCAGCTAAACATAGAAGACTGGCAGGTGCTGCAGGAGTTTCCGTGATGGTCGCAAGCATAGCATCGGCGACAGACCAAGATGGGGAGTTGCGGAAGTGAGATTTTGTAAGGAAAGGGTGGCCCAGTAGACTTCTCAGGAGTAATGCGGCATGGTTCAACAAAAGGATAATTTATCAGTTAAAGCTGGGTATTGTTGTTAGCCTGCGAATAAGGCACCAGAGTGCTATTGCCAAAAGTACTTAGGAAGCACATTAGAACTGTTACATCAGGGGCACTGGGGTATCGTAAATACCAAGCAGTTGGCTAGAAGGCATTGTTATTGGAAAGGAATGGATATAGACATAGAAGATATGGTTAGGAGGTGCAAAGCGTGCCAGATAAATCAGGCGGCTCCACGCCAAGACTGGCACTCATGGCCTAAGTCGGAAGCTCCGTGGGAGCGAGCACACATAGACTATGCAGGTCCTTTCTGGGGAAAGATGTGGTTGATTGTGGTTAACGCCCTGTCGAACTTCTCTTACATTGTAGAGATGGGAGCCAGGAGATACGGCAGCGCAACCAGCGATGCGCTGGAGAAAATATTCATGACAGAAGGGCTCCCACAAACCCTGGTTTCTGACAATGGCCCACAATTCCCTTCAGAAGATATTTTTCAGTTTTGCCGTACCAACGGCATCAAACATGTGTGCGCCCAACCCTTCCACCCGCAGTCTAATGGAGAGGTGGAGAGATGCGTGCGCACATTCAAGACAGCTATGAGGAAGGCCAAAGATGCAGGGACATCAAGGAGCCGAGCGCTTCTAAGAGCCACATACAGGCGCTGCCGGGGCCTGGAGGAAAGAGCCCCGCGGAGATACTGCATGAACGACAGCACAGGACATTGCTCTCAATGCTAAAGCCAGGTAACAACTGGAGAGAGAAGGGAGAAGACCACAAGTTTCAGGTAGGAGAAAAAAGTATATTGTACTGCCTTTAAAAAAGAGATGGTGGCCGGGAATTATAGTAGGCTACAGAGGAAACAAAGTATATGAAGTCCAGTTATTAGGTAAAAAGGTGATTAGACACCAGGGACAGTTGCGCCCGAGATTTTCAATACAGCCAGTAGACAAGATGGAAAGCCGTTCGGAAAGGGGCAAAAGGGAAAGAGCTTTAAAAAGCCTAATTGAATGGGGTTGATTCCAGGAACAAGCACCACAAAAACAGGCGCCGGAGGACCAGAGACCGGAGCAGTCCGCATCAGAGGAGTCATCACAGGCTCCACGGCGGAGATCGAAACGTCTGTGCGCTTCGCTCCTTACACGACGCTTTCAAGAGGGGAGGGTGTTGCGGCGGTGTCCGCCACACCAAAGCGCGCGCCGCGGAGTCGCACGCCGTGACGTCAGGAGCGGGAACTGGGCAGCCGAGCAAGGAAGGAGCCGGCCAATGAGGAAGAACGGCCGGCGCACGAAGCCTCTACGAGGAGACGAGTCTTCGACGCGCAGCAAGATATAACGGGCAGCCGCCGGGGTAGCGGCAGAACAGTATACAGAGTGTTTAGAGAGTAACTTGAGCTTGGATTGTGATTAGTATAGTGATTGCGACCCGGCAGTGTACAAAGTGATTTGTTCTGGCTTAACTGTGGTGAACTCGACTTTGGACTTGGACTTCGACGGAACATCTGCTGACTCGGCTATTGTATAAAGGTTTACTCTCTTTTGGAGTTTGGTGCAACTATTGTAAAGACTGAGAGGCTGTAATAAAAGTCTTGTTTATTTTAATTCCTGATTTCCAAAATTTAACATAGGGTCTTCAACATTTATCCTAAAACAACTTCCTTTCAAAGCCATAATACACATTACCCACATCTTCAACTCTCTCTAAGAATATCTTACTTCTCTATAACCTGGAAATATGCATATGATATACCCATCATTAAGCCTGGCAAAGACCCCTCTTCTCCTTCCAGCTACAGACTCATAAGCCATCCATCAGCAAAATTTTTGAAAATTGTATTCTCTCTCGCGTAAGAGCTTTCTTCAACGAAACGTCAGCCATTTCTAACCATCAATTCGGCTTCCAATCGCTTGTCTCAACAACCCATCCGATCCTTAGACTTACCGAAGACATTCTCGAAGGTTTCCATCGCCTTCGACTAGGTTTGACATCCTGACTTATTCAAACTACTAAAACTCGGAGTCCCACAGTACCTTATACTCCTCGCGAATAGGTCCTTCTCCGTACGATTAACCGACGCGCTTTCTGTCCCTGATCCTATCCTAGCAGGCGTACCTCAAGGCTTTAGCTCAAACTTCAATATTTTTACTTATGACGCACCGACAACCCATGACACCTCCTCGCTCTCTTCGTCGATGACCAAGTCGTGTACTCAACAAAGCAAGTACTAAATGACTCAACTCTTGATATTCGAAACCTGGATCAAAATTCTGAATTTGGGACAGCAAATGGCGCATCAAATACAACCCTACTAAATTTCAAGCCAAACTCTGTAGACCCCTTACCTCCTCCAGTAGCTTGTAAGTCCATAACTATCCCTTGGTTACCCTACAACACGCCAGTAAAATATCTTGGAGTCCTCCGTGACCGTCGTCGAACCTGAAACCCCTTCCACCATAGACTTACCCTAGCCACACAATGAACTCACCAGCTTTTTCTAATACTACATCGATCTTCCCCTACAAATCCAAACCGGTACCTATCTTTACAAAGCTATGATCAGACCTATGCTAACATACGCAAACCCTATTTGGCGCTCAGCTGCCAAATCTCATATCCATAAGTTCCAGACGTTTCAAAATTGTTTCCTAAGGATCATAACTAAAGTACCTTTGTCCATACCCAGTGTAGTTAATCTCGAGCTCGGCATACCCCCATTACCATCAACATCAAACAAACCGCCCTTAAGTTTTACCACAAAAACCCTTTTAATCCCACACGCCCTCCACTTCCATTTACGGAAACAAACCCCAAATCGAGCACGCATCCGCAGGAAACTTCCCAGATACGTTTTTGACCCACCCTAACCCCCTCTCACATACAACTCCTCTAAATAATTATATATCAAAAATATAATTTCTAAATTTAAGGGGAGGCACACCTTTGCCTACTGCATTTTCAATGAAATTCAACATTTTTTATCTTGGAATCTATATATTTTTATGAAACAGTATTTTTGTATTTAATGTTGATTAATTGTTCATTGCAATGTGCCATTCTGTATTAAAATATTACTGAAAGAATTATAGAAAAAAAGTTAACATTATATTTAACTGATCTTAGCTATCCGGGTGACGCCGCGTCGAAGGCTGTGTTGTCAAATCTCCCGGACAGCCTGATGCCAGGACAGCTAGGACACGACTCTAGCCGCGGAGCCTACGACTTCACTAACATTATATTGTACACTATGCCGCCGGGTTAGGGTTAATCTGATAACTTTCTTCAAATGTTGAATTAAACTTTAATTTTCATTTATGTGTTGGTAATTCAGATCTCAATTATACTTTTTATTAATTATTTCAATTTACAATTTGTTTTTGCCAGAAAAACCTTGTGTCATATTTTTTAAAACAAATTAATGATGACACTAAAGATTCTAGTATATATTGTTTATGATGCATCTGTGTGCATAATTTCATTTATGTAATTTAATTATTGCTTGAGTTATCAGGGAAACTACGTCAAAAAATCAAACTGATGGGAAATGAAGTTTAAAGTTAAACATGTGTCAAAGTTAAAAACTTGTACATTGAAGCCTAAACTTACCAATTTATTAACACATATATTTACAGTTAATCCACACACACAACTAAGACACTTTTCGAATACTCGAAATAAAATATTTACATTAAGTTTAATATTAACGTTGGTGCCGGAACTGAAATCTGTATCATTCTTAATTTTTTTAATGAAGCACTTCCGGATGTACTGTACATTAGTTTCCTTTGTGTACCTGCTGTCACGAAATACAGACGTCTTAGATCTGTACACAACTTTGTGCTTTGCCATTTCAACTATGTTGTAGTAATCACAACGTATCTACACATAAGAAAACAACAAACAGAAACAATCCACTCAATTCATTCACCAGCTTTTGAAATCATAAACAAAACAAAACCATTGCATATTCCATGGCTTGTCAGAGAATAAATAAATTTGTACATTACAAGTTCTTTGTGCGCAGAATTTCAATTCGGAATAACAACGCGAAACGTAAATACGAGAAAAGTTTATCAAGAAACGTATTTGAATGTGCGTGTCAGATCTGAACTTAATGGGGTAAGGGGAGTGACATGCTTCGATAATTATGAACATCTCAAGAACTGATTGAGATAATTAAAGAAATCTTTCGCCAAAATGCAATTTTTTGACGTTTAAAGGTGTACCTCCCCCTTAACTCATCTCTATAACTCTGTATCCAATGTAGTCAAACCTTTTGTAAAAGCGGCTGTACATTTGAAAGCAAATAAATTAAGAAAATAAGGGTACCAGGTTAATTTATGACGCATTTGTAGCTGCACATGTAGCTGTTACTCGTGGCTCATTGCAAAGTCGCAAGCCTTTCACCACTGAGATCCGGGTTCGATTCCCGTCGAATCTCATGTGAAATTTGTTCCAACAAAACGAGTTCTGCTGCTTCACAAGGGCTAGTCCAACCCTGTGAAGTGTACTAAACCCTATCCTTATTCCTTCCTAATTCTGGCCGCTGGGTAGTGACGCAGGAGCGCGTGGTAGGAGGTGCGTACGCGGAGATGCTACCTGGCGGTCCTCTTGACAACCGACTGCGACGAGACGTGACAATATTAACGGAGGATTACTCCAGCGCTGTTAGTAATGGGAGGATTACTCCCAGAAGCGCAAAGCGCTCAACGCCCCCCAAGGGGCATGGAGTCGCGATGCGTCAAAACAAGACGCAACAAATTTTAAAAAAATTAAGTTATTGAACTATTCAATTACATTTCAAGGTTTCATGTTAATTGAGTGATGGAACTTGGGAAGTTGCAACGTTGTAACAAGAGAGAATGTTAAAATGTAATGTATGTATTGTAACCGCTCAGACGTTTACATCACGAAAATATAAATTTATTTTCGTTTAATACATCTATCGGTACCTATTAGACCAGGAAGTTATCAGGTAATCCGACAGATTACGCCCGATGATGGAAGAAAATTCTTTCCAACACGCCAATTCTCAAGTAGTTCACGAGACAGCTACCAGTAGCGCTCGTAACAAATTCGCAAGCGCAGATGACGAAATATTCAGTCATAGGAACGACCGAAGGACCAATGGGAATTTAGTAGGCAAGATTTACTGAATTTTAACCTACTCAATTTTTTTTCGTGACGGACATTTTCTTTCGTGAATGAAGAGCGACTGAAACGGTACCGCAGAGAAATGGTTAAGCAACGGATCACGCCACTCTGGGAAATACCGACTACTGAAGCTTTTAGAATAAGGTAATCTATTTGATTATTATAATAACTTGCTTAAAGAATAAACGAATATATTATGCATAAGGTATGAGTATAATTGAATGGAGAACAATTAATAAACGAATAATAAGATTTATACTGCGTCAGGAACCAGCAGTCGGAAACGCGTATAAACTTGAATGAGTAATTTCTAGTATGGAAATAGTACTATGAATATATTTTATTTCAGCTTTTAAAACTATCGCTTGGATTTATTGAAACCCGAGTTGACCACGCTTCATTCGGCGTACATAGCAACGTCTACTGAAGAAAGGAAAGGGGAGTGGAAAAGCAGTCGCAAACACCCGATTTTATATTGGACGTAATTGGAGGGCACATAGGAAATTCTTCGCAGCCGCTTCAAACTTCGGACGACCTCGAGAAAACGTCGAGCCGTCGCACGCCGCACGAGTTCCTGTGAGTTTATCTGATTCAATCCAGATTATAAATTGAGGTGCTAGCCAGATTGCAGAACTTTTACTGACTATGCTAGTTCATGAGGTTAGTGCCTGTAATCATATATTTAAAAAAATTTAAAGAGTTATAGATTGTTACTGAATTCAGATACATGAAAAGGACTATTGTAAATTTAAGGTATAATTTTTCTGTTTTGATTAGTAACAGTGTTTCATGTCAAGTGATTGTTCATATAATGTTGCATGTGAAATTACGGAGGAAGATTCTTGTTCTGGGAATAAGATATGCACTTGAGTAACGAGTTACCAGTATGGTAATAACAAAAGTACTTGATTATAAATTTGAATTTTTTTTATACTGAGAGATCTCAGTGAATCAAACAAATCTAACTTTAGGTGATCATCAACTAAACTAAAAAATGTGTAGCTGGAGAAGTTACAAAATATTTTGTTTTGAACAAACCAAACTGTTCTGTTTCGTGTAAAACGTTGGAATATTTAAAAAGAGTTGTTAATATTTCAGTGTAATAGGTTTTCTTTATATAGTGTAATATGATGTGTATGTACTCTTTTATGTGTTTTTCCAGCAAAATTGTGTAGTGGTATTCGTATGTAAAGAGGTTATCACTGCATTTTTTTTCTTTCTCTGTGAATTTGTGCTAGTATTCAACGAAAACGGTCAAAGAGTTTTAAATTATAATTCAGCAAAGGTTTTCGTGACATTTTGTTCACCAGTTTTGTTTCAAATCTGATTATAGCAAAGGTACTCTCAGACAAATTCGAGTGTACAGTGTAATAATTCTTTTAAATAGAATATATTTATCCGGTTATTGTTTTAAAACATACGACTATGATGTTCTTATTGAAATCCCAGTGCATATGTCAGGACCCTATCCTTCAGGAAGGAAGTCAGCTGTGAAATTTCTTCATGTGATTGTTATGACTTATCATCCAATTGAGTCACGACAAAGAGTAATTAGGGATTATTACTCAAGGTCACCTACCTCCTCCCAAAATCGAGGTAATTCTATCAGAGAGGTCGGACAGGCTTAGATTTGACGACGAATCCAATCCAGTGGTTGGTGACTGTTAGTTTGCTCACCAGCCACGCCCTACCGACAGGGAGGAGGGTTCGCTCCTTTTGAAAAAGTAAGGAGGTGACAGTATGTAAAGTGTCTAAATCTGTGCGTTCTCAGTTTGACGAAGCCTTAGATTTTTATGGTAAATATTACATGTCATGTGTCTCTAAGAACATGAAAATGAATGTACAGAAAAAAATCCAGCTTTCTCTTGACAAACTGAACCCGCGTGAACTTACCCGCGTTTGGAGAAATTGGGTTCATCTTGGAGTCGTCAGTGGTCTTAAGGAGGACGCTGCGATCAAGCCACTCAAACTTCACTGGGTCGTCGTCGGAGACGTCCATAACCGGGATGCGCTCCAGCAGTTTGGTGATTAGTTCCAAGGTGGCGCGCTCGGCCGAGAAGGAACGGATCTCTAGTTCATGTGCAGTCTGTGACATGGAAGTACAAATGTATTCAAATAGTAATTTTGCCTACAGAAATAATAAACGTTTGTAACTGAGTATTTGTTTATTTTTACTTCGTGTACTAATGTAGATCAAAGACAGTATTGGAAAGCTACAGCAAAAAACAATGATTTTTTGCCGAAAAACTCGTGTTGTGGTTGGATGAACTTCCTCAAACAGGTTGTGTATTCAGAATTGACGGTTTGTTGATTCTTGCTACCGAATAATTGGTCTTCGGCGAAGTGTCTGTTCTCATGTCTATAGAGCAACTTATAGTTTTTCTATAACCGAATATACTGAATACCCACCTGCCGTACGTACTCTGTGTTCATATCCAACAACTGTGCACCAGTGACAGGCTCTTTCGGAAACTGTAGCAGCAGCGTGTTTGCAATTTGATAGAAAGTCTCCTCTATTCGCGCTTCCTTTATGTCCTTCACCTGATGCAAACGGAAACATTTTTTCTGAATGTCGATAATAACTCACATATTAAATATGCGAACTGAAATTTAAAATTATCCCCTTTTACTGTCGAGGCTAGCATACGATGAACTGTGTAATATAATTACAACAAAAACACAAAAATTGTTTCATTATCGTTTAAAATGCCATAAAACAAAAAATACTAGTTTGTTTTGAATAATGCGGTTCAGAAATAAGTACATATCATTACAATTTCATTTTCATTACTTTTCTGATTATCTCCTAATGTTGTATAATGCATTTCGATAAATGCGTAGTTATCATTTGCATATCGCATTATCATTATTGTACTATTATTTTTTCATTGGCTTAACTGCAAAAGAGATTGAATACAAATTATTTTACAAATGATTTTTTTCTCCTAAAGCATATAAGGTTCCTCAAAAAAATGATTTCTATTCTAAGCCAATTTTTTACCTTACAGACCAAGCTAATAATTCAATACAATGTCTCTACATTATAAGCCAATTCTTAGGTCGGTTTACATTTCTATCAACACGTAATCTGCATGTTTTCTTTATAAATTGACCCTGCGTCGCCTACCTCTTGAAGGAAGATTTCCAGTTCGTGCAACAATTTGTCCATGCTTTCGCAAAAGGTTGGCACCTGCACTGAAGTCCACGTGAGGTCGCACAACGCAGGCAAGAAGGCCTGGTCGAGGCGCAAGAGTGACGGCCGCATCAACGGCACAAACAGCAACGGGATGTTCATCCTGCGCCAGGTGCACAATTAATGTTCGTGGTGCCAGTAGATTTTCACCCAACTCTGGTTTCAATTCCTACTCGCAAGATAAAAGAAGTTCTTGAAATAGTGGATGTAACAAGATAAAAGACAATCTTAATGATTCTGAACATAGGAAAACTCTACGTAAATTTGATGTTCATCATTAAACTAAAACAACGAAAAGTACAAAAGTTACTTCATTATCTGTGCACTTCTTCTAGAATTCAGTGGGAAATATAGTTATTCAAATTATCGTTATGTTGTTGCGGCAGGAAGTATTAATCCTTGACGTAGGACATCATGGATAAGAGCCCAAAATTTATTGCTTATTTATCCTTGAAAATAGATTTTATTACATGGGAGCGTTTTTTTTCTTTTTTTTTTCTCCATTCAAAATTCAAGTAGTATATGACTTAGTGTAGGGATCACAGAATTTTGAAAATGTGCACAGAATTCACTTCTCCCCATAGCATGTCATACGCAGTTTTAACTGTTTTTGACGTAAAATAAATAAAATAAATAAATAAATACAAAATTTGAAGTACATATAACAAAATAATAAATATGATGTAAATGTTGTCTCTTTTGTGTTTGTATTGTGTAATTTAACAACAGAGCGTTTAAACTGGCTTTCACTCATTACTATTTGTCGTGACCGCCCGCGCGCATTTGCAAGAGCCGCCGCCGAGCGACGTCAGCGGGGCGTCGTGAAGAAAGCTAATGGTGCAATTAGATTATGTGGCGACTTCAAGAGTACGGTCAATCAGCAGGTAGAGGTGGAACAGTACCCCATCCCGAAGCCGGAAGACCTGTTTTATAAGCTATCCGGCGGGAAACAGTTTTCAAAGATTGACCTGCGAGACGCCTATGCAGCTGCCGCTGGACCGGGAGGCCAGGGAAGTGTTAGTCATCAACACCCCCCTAGGTACAATAGGCTACCGTTCGGCATAAATTCAGCCGCCGCACTATTTCAACGCTGTTTGGAGCAGTTGACAGCAGAGCTTAAGGGCTGCTGCAATTATCTAGATGACCATCATCACAGGCAGTTCAGAGAGTGAGCACAAAGAGAACCTGAAGAGATTGTTTTAAAGTACTCCATGAGAATGGTCTAAAGGTAAACAGAGACAAATGCGATTTTTTAAGGATCAAGTAGTGTTCCTCGGACAGGTACTGGACCGCACCGGCATTTCGCCCACTAGCCAGCACGTGGAAGCCATCTTCCGGCTGTCACCACCGACGGACGTAAAGCAACTTCAGGCGCTGTTGGGGAAGATAAATTACTATAAATTTATCAGGAATTTCTCCACGATAGCGGTTCCTTTGTACAAATTGAGGCAAAAAGGAGTGAAGTTCGTGTGGTCTAAGGACTGTGAGAGGGCACTGAGCCAGCTGAAGGAAGCTCTAGTGAAGACAGTCAACCTGAACAATTTCGTTCCTGGCAGACTCACCACGGTGGCAGCAGACGCTTCAGATTATGGTTTTGGGGGCTGTGTTGTCGCAAAAAGACAACGGGTAGAGAGACCGATAGCGTTCGCCTCAAAGTCGCTCAACAAACACCATAAGAACTACTCTCAGATTGAGAAGGAGGTTTTAGGGATTATCATTGCAGTAAGGAAATTTAATGACTACTGTAGCGTCTTAGACTTGACTCCCTGCTCTTGAGTTGTAAGGTATGGGGATGAGGATGTCAAATATAGGCTCCCGAACAAAGGCCACCCCTCACAGAAATCCCAGAGAGTAGGGGGTTGGTTCATAGACACCGGGCACACAATGCGGCGTCGGTGGCACTCGCTTCAAGAAGAGTACGTGGGGGGCAGATGACGTAGGAGGTATGTGACTCGGGCCTATATTAAGGTGTGTCGCAGGACCCTTCGGGGGTAACGATTCTGGTTTCCTCGCGGCAAACACCGCAAACCTTGTCCAGACAAGTCTGGCGCGGAAGTGCTGAAGGCACGAGTAGGTGTTCGAGGTTTGGACACGGTGAAGTATGCTTTATACTTTAGGGCAGATGGACATCCGAGGCTCATGAGGTGCCCAGTTGCGAATCGGCCAAGTTGGCTACTCGCAGGCGCGTGTTGGGAGAGGGGGGGCTGCGGCAGGTAGCTCCGACAAATGCCTTAGAGTGAGGTTTTAGTTCTGTAAATAATTTATTCTAAATAAATTGTAAATACCCACTCGTGTCTGTTTCTTTGTGGTGTAGATCCCTACTCACGACGTTACGCTACCTGTACGGTAGCAAATTTCACATCATCACGAACCACAAGCCCCTAGTTTCGCTGTTCCATCCATGGAAGAGGATCCCTGAGAGAACGACAAAGAAGTTGCAGAGATGGGCGTTATTCCTTACGGACTATAACTACCAGATTCATTTTAGGAGGACAACCCAGCACGCGTACGCGGATGCGTTATCCAGGCTACCAGGAAGGCCGGCTCCAGACTTTGACTAGTCAGAAGAGGAGTGTTTCCACATTGATACAGAAGAGTTGCAGGTTTTATTGAGTTTCCCTTGGAGGCTAGAAGGATTGCAGAGGAAACAGACAGGGACCCAATCATTAGGAGTTACGTCAGGGAAGGTTGGCCGCTTAGGTGTCTTAGAAGTAATGCGGCGTGGTACACAAGAAAGACAGACTGACGTGTAAAGCGGGGGTGTTGCTCCTAGTTGGGGATGAATACACGAGAGTAGTCATTCCTAGAAGTCTGAGGAAGACACTGTTAGAGCTCCTCCACGAAGGGCACTGGTGCGTGGTTAAGACTAAGCAGCTGGCACGCCGCCACTGCTTTTGGGAAGGCGTGAACACAGATATTGTCATAAAATGCGAGGCCTGCACAGATGCTCAGAAAATGCGAGGCCTGCCAGGTAAACCAGAGCGCACCAAACAAAGACTTGGTATCCTGGCCCGAGCCCAGTGAACTATGGGAGCGAGTGCGTGTAGACTTTGCTGGGCCATTTTGAGATAAGATGTGGATGGTTGTGGAGGACGCTAAGTCCAACTATCCTTACGTAGTGGAGATGACCAGCACAACGTCGATGCATACGATCGACGCGCTAGATAGAATCTTTGTGACCGAGGGGCTTCCGGTCACATTGGTCTCCGATAACGGGACACAGTTAACATCCCAAGATTTTGCCAGATTTTGAAGCAGCAACGCAATACAGCATGTCTGCGCGCTGCCATTCCACCCGCAGTCCAACGGGGAGGCGGAGAGTTTCGTCCGGACATTCAAGACGGCGATGTGCAAGGCGCGCGCAGCAGGAACGTACAGGTCCCGAGCACTACTTCGGGTCCTGGCCACGTTCCGCACGTTGCCAGGCGCGGACGGCAGGAGACCGGCCGAGGTACTCCACGAAAGACATCCGCGGACATTGTTGTCCCTCCTGAGTCCGGTGGATCCATGCAGGTCTGTAGGAAGACAGCCGAAGTATTAGGTGGGTGACAAAATCTATTGCACCTCTTTCAAGAGATCCCGACAATTGCTTCCGGGGGTCATTACGGAAGTAAGGGGAAGTAGGACATACTTGGTCCGAACAGAAAGAATGGTTTCACGCCATCAGGGACAGGTTAGACCTCGGGTTAACCTCAGCAAGGTAGATTCACTGCCCCAGGTATCGCCCCACGATTACAGGCGTAAAGTAATGAGGGAAATTATTTACGCTCCACAGGAAGCAATTGCCTCGGGCCCCCGAGACCCGGACACAACGGAGTCCCCCGCAGCAAGCGACCACGAGCCAACCAACGGAGACGCAAAGGAACCGCCTAGGATGTAGTTACGTCCCAGGAGGAGCACCAGGAGGGTGCGATTTGCGCCGTACGCGACGCAATTGGGCGCGGAGGGTGTCGCGACCGCCCGCGCGCATTTGAAAGACCGCCGCCGAGCAAAGTCAGCGGGGCGTTACCGCCCCGGCGGGAGAGGAAGGCGACCGTTGCGGGCCGCCCTGGGCTGTCCGCGCGCGGCCGTCACGCCCGAGCAAGCGGGTAGGACTCGCCACCGCCCTTACTCCTCAGCTAGTCGGCGGGCTGCTAGCCCTAACGGGCTGTAAGAGGGCTCCGACCCGACGCCAGGACAGATAGCAAGCGACGGTGTTAGCGACTGGGTTCTGGCAAGTGACTTGAGGAGTGAAGACTGGTGATCGGCTACGACGACGACCTGTGCAACGGAAGAGAAACTCTCTACCGGATTTTCGACGACTCGGCTGCTTTTGGGATTTATTCTGGACAACGGTAACACGGCGTCGCTTTTGGTACACTCTACTGGTGATACGAAACTTCGGCAATTGTACCTGGCCTTTGAATAAAAAATATTTTTATGAATTCTTGCCTTTGATTGGATACTACACTATTAGTATTAGTATTATTAGCGTATTGGCCATTTCTAATGTCGCCACATCTGGTCTTCTGAGGCCCAGTCATAAACTATCCCGGAGAGAGATTAACGTGTGTCAATATGAGGATCAGCTTTTCGCCTGAATCTCTTGGTAAAACAAGGTTGTTAAGCTTTCAATTATGAATTATGACGTGATGGGATGATGAGAAGTGATCGTTGCATTTTTTAACCATACTAGCATTCACCTGTATGCCTGACTGTGAAATCAGAGCGCTACGCCCTGAGCCACTTCGTTCGGTTAATTATTATTATTATTATTATTATTATTATTATTATTATTATTATTATTATCTTTGACGGACTGTAACATTTATGATCCAGTATATGTAAATGTTATATTTTTTTGTCCTTTAATTTTTTTGAATTATTTTGGTAAAATAGTTAAATTAAACACAAGAATGTTGTACTGTTTACTTATTACAGTAAGTTATATACTACACAGTATAACTGTGTGGGAGCATGTAGAAATTATGTTGAACATTGGTAATAAATATAGGGAAAATCATACGACGTAGTATAATGTTCCTAATATTTTTATTTCTGAAGATATTCATCTTTGATTTATTAATTGGAACCACAGAATATACCTTTCATCTGCTGCAATATACTATTAAAGAGGAATAAAATGATATATGAAGAGATAAAAATAAGAATCAACGAAGCCACAAAAACGCAGAAGAGCAAAAGCAAAGATTACAGGAGACGATAAGCGCGCCACGTATCATAACATATATGTTCCAACACGTTAGTATGAGAAAAAGAGAATCACTGTAGAGCTCTCTGGTGCCTAATCATTAGGGGGCGAATTTTGATGATCTAAAACATCGCCAAAAAGATCAATAAAATGCTCTTAAAATGTTTTATAATACCCTAAAGCAAAGAAAAATCACGTAGAACAGTGATCAATACCAGTTCGTTTGAACAACTCAAGTTCGATACGTTACTGATGTAATCGAGGCTTCTATTTGTTCAAGTGTACTTAGCTTTCAAACTTTTGGTTTGGACAGTTCTTTACTTGGAAATCTGTCTTTAATTATCCCGATATCACCCAAACCGACAAAGGGACTGAAAGAAATCAAAATAACCTTAGATTACATTTTCACAATGACTGACATTACAATTTTTGTGTAAAGAAATCGATTAGATTACTAGGAATTCTGTGGAGAACATTTGTTGCATCTCGTATATATTATTTGAAGCATGTACAATTAAAATGTTAAAATTGATAAAATCAACGAAAAATGCATTAAAAATGACCGAAAAAAGTAAAAAATTACTTATTAATGGAAATGGGCGAACATTTAAAAAATATAATAAAAAGGGTCATTTCCTTTTGTCATACCAAAAAAATTATTTTTATACTAAACTACATTCTTAAGCGAAAAGAAAAAAATCATTAAAATCCGCCCCCTACCTATAAGTAACCACTTTTACTAGGGACAGTCTAAAAATCAATTAAATGTTTCCTATCTATGAGAGTGGAAAGACGTGCTGGGCACCTGAACTGGTCGTTTCGGCGCACGAGTCCGCACGTTCTCCACCAGCTGCAGCAGCTTGTCCTTGCAGAAGAAAGCATGAGGGCCTCGTCCGGCGCGCCCAGCCCCAGGCGCTGCAGGGCCTCCGTCTCCAGCAGCGTCTCCATCACGTACGGCTTCAGGTTCATCTTCATCCTGCACACAAGGCCAAGCCCAAGCGTGGTTTCTCCTTTCAACACGAGGTGATTGCCGGAGCATTACTCTAGGAACTGTGTGCGATCTTTCCTTCCTCTTCCTTGTCCTTTCCTTTACCCTTACACTTATATGCATTACACTATTATACTTGTCGGAAAACCAGAGCTTGTCCAGGAAGGGGCGGAGCCCAGCTGATCGGAGGTATCTGGTTGTGGAAAACCCCGGTAGCCGACGTGTAGGTCGTCGCCGGATATCACCATCCAGCTGAGAAGGATGACCGCCAACGCCAGATGAACACATATGCACTACAATTTTCGAATTAATGAACTTAGTTGACGCGTCTAGAATTACTAATCAATCAATCTAAAGCTCCAGCAAGATGACTTCCACACTTTCTATCGCCTGGTTCCTCCATGTCGCCGTGTCACCGTCCAGAACCTATTGAATATTGTTTTGTACTCATTCACGTCTTTTACCTTTGTAAGGAACACCTGCAATAGCTCAAAGGTAACTTCACTGCCGTTCAGAAATAATTGACCGAGATGTTCTAAAGTTGGAGTTCGACGGTAGCGGATATTCGAACCTGGGTCTATTGCAACCACTAGAGGGGATTTCTAGAGGCCGGATACTCAATTCAGCAATTTTTCGGAGGATTCGTCGATTAATACCAGTCGAATGTCGGAGCAGTACTCTTAGAAAAGGGGTCACGAACTGATGCTCTTTCTTGTCCCCCTTCACTTCTTATACACATACACTTACATGCAATCTATCAGCAGCCTCACTATCTCACACCACCAGTCGGGAGCTCAGAGCGTGTCCACTTTAGGACAGGTCCTCGCGGGCCAGATACTGGATGAAGAAATCTAACAGGCCGCCGTGTACGTTGGCGCTGAATCTCACGTTACAGCGTGAAAGAACACCGACACCCCACGTGCACAACATACAATGGATGAATGACCATAACAGTTGATGTGCCCGGAAACAATTGCACACTCCACATACAGCGTTGTACACTGCACATCCCTCCATCTAACCTCCCAAAATGAAAAGAAATGGGTTATTGACACCATTTGTTATCTAAGAATATTAACTTGTATCTCTGTGAATTGTTGGTTTGACCAGTTTTCCTCTATAAAATTAAGAATTATGTCGTAATCTTTCTCTTCATAACGTCTTCTAACTACAACTATGAAACTGTAACTTGATTTTTCTCCGTTTTAGGCGGGTTTGACTTTGAATTTCTAGAGGTAACCATTGCTTCAGTGCGAATGTATACCCTCACCCTAGCTGCATTTCTCCAAGCTATCGTGCAAGAAATTTGCGTGGGTAGCATGCGACTTAAGGGAAGCATCTTGTTTCATGCGAGTCACCGACCTGCGCTGAGCGTTCTGGATGAGCAATGGCTGCGCGAGCGCCGTCCGCAGTTGCTTCACGCACTTGGTCCACGCGTTGTGGTAAACCATCTCGCAGTGCACAAACACTTGAGCCAGGACGTTGTACAGCTTGATGGTACGGCGAGCCTTGTCGGCGTGGATCACGGCCTTTTTCTGCGAAAATGGCATACAACGAATATTAACATCGTTCGGAACAAATCTCTTGCACTTGGTCTGATAAGAAAATATGTAATATTTATTGAGACTAACTGATTGATCATTTTGTGTTTTTGGGCGCGTCAATCGCTATCGTCATTTTCCCGTACGTGTAGTGCATGTTTTATCGCGATATGTTGCCGTATTCTTTCCGCGCTGGATAGTGCTGATCTAGACGTCAGATTACGATGTTCCAGTGCTGATCTACACGTCAAAATGTGGGGTTTCCCCTCCAAATTATCTCCCATCAGTGACGCAAAGCCCCAGCCGAGGCAAGCTCTAAGTTCCTGTCATACATGTTGGAGTAGTGCGTGTGTGTGTGTGTGTGTGTGTGTGGTGTGTGTGTGTGTGTGAGGGGAGAGGATAGATCAAGGAAGAAGAATGAAATATTGCGCGCGGTTCGCGGCCTATTTGTAAGTTTACTACTTCCACACGCGCCTGGTGTTGATCGGAAGCACTATACAGAACGGAAACAGAATACTAGCGATCAGTGAAGTGCGCTGCTCGAATTCTACTCCAGACAGCAAGTGAACTCAACATAGCTATCTAGCTAGTGTCAAAAATCCGGCTAACGTCTGTTGATGCCCCCAGCCACCTCTGTCGGAATAAGTGGTAATACGAATAAAGAATTTATTAAAGGAATCAGTTTCCTTCTTGCCAAATGTAGCTACTATTATCAAATCGTAACCCCTTGAATGTTAGTAATTAATTTAAGATAAATTTCGAATGAATTTTTGTGTTTTTGATTGAACACTAATCTACCAGTCTGAATCACCAGACCCAAAAAAAATCGGTTTCCACACGTCATGTAAGATCTGAGATGAACTTTTGGTTAACAGTGAAAATTACGAATTATTGATCAATATTTTGGAGTCGGACAGAGGCGAAAAAATTACTGAGATGCGAGAGACAGGAAGACGAGATTTAGACAAACAAGGCGAGTAGCAAACGAGCGAGTAGCCGACAAAGAAGGCGAGTTGACCAAAAACGTGCTAAGGTCCATTGCTTAGGTCCAAGTTACAGAGTGTCGGTATACACAAACACAATGCGAGGTTTTATTAGATGCTGGTTGGAAATGCATAACGAATCCTCTTATTCAACGACCTCTAACCTTGAAGATGTTCATGGGCTCCTCCATGCGGCGGTAGAAGTAGCGCACCCACATGACGCGGCCGGCGATGGGCGTCATGAGGCGCGCCAGCGGCGGCTCCTTGCGCTCGTCGTTGTAGCGGTCGCGCAGCTCCTCCAGCTCCGTCTGGTACGTGTCCAGCAGCAGCGAGTACTTGTGGTCCAGGCACAGACCCTCCAGCGGCAGCTTCTCGAATCTGCAGCGCCCACAAACTCACAACTTTAGAGCATTCAATATTACAGAATTCACATCCCTTGTAGACTTACTCGCTGCGGAGTGGAGAGAAACGTATGTAACGCTTCGTTACCAGCAATTTTAGCAGGAAAAGCAGTTATAATTGTGAAATTTTTGTTAATATTTGCTTGAAAATATTTAGTTTTTGCACCAAACGATTTTACGATTTGTAATACGTTCTACAAAAAATAATGACTGAGACGTGTTGAGTCAGAGAAATGGTGAATAAATAGTATTATATAACTTTTATTAAAGGCGAGAAACTGTGTGCTGTTTTAGCAGCACTCGAAAGTGGATAAATCAAGTTGCTAAATTTAGAAAAAAAGTCCTCTAACTCGTGGTGTAGCCAGAATCCATGTTTTGTGAGTCCTTGATACCGAAAAATTGAATGATGGCAAAACGTCTGTCTGCCCGTCCGTGTGCGAATAGTCTCCAATCGATCTGGCTGATGTCGAGGCCCTATAAATTTGAAACCAATATTTCAATTTTTAAGTATTTTACTCGAAGCCCCAAAAAATTTTTCCAAATTTTCAAAAAAATGTTTCCATTTTTGATTAAATTTTGTTGTTGGATAGTATGAACCATAAGAAAAAGAAGCAGGTCTTACGTTCGTTGAAATCACTGATTTTTCGAAAATTGGAATAGTTCAAAATTTTATGCGTCTTCATACAACTAAAATATTAAAGATAGAGATTTTTCTCTTAATGAAATTGGTTTCTAAACCATAGATTTTTAAATAAGATAATGAACAATTTTGCGAATATTTGAGTACCTTTCGCAAATTTTGCATGAAAATACGGGTGAAAGAGTACGTGCTGTTTTAGCAACACTAGTTTTATAAGTCATTATTTTTCTCTGAGTGGTTTGCGTCACATATTGCGTTTGGTCTGCACTCAATGTAGAAAAATTCATGTCTTTCATTCAGTTTTATGTAGACTCTATTGTGGAAGACTATTTCTTGCGCTGATTTTGTGAGTACCTCCTGCCTGTTACTCGGTCTTTGTCAATTAGAGGAGGGGTAGAAATTACTCAAAGGCATGGAAGCAAAATATGTAAGAAAATTTATTTAAACTATAGCGGTGCTACACCAGCATATACTTTCTCGCGTTATTTCTGAATCTGAGATTTACATTTTAAAATTCAGGGAGATCAAAGAAAATGAGACACACGCCATTATTTACAAGCGTGGAAAAAGTTTGAAGAAGAAAATGGGAGTGGTTTTTGAGAGAAAAATGGAAATTGCATAAATTTCAGACTATCTAGTAGTTTATTAAAAAATTCTATATGACATTTCTTAAGGTTTTCTACAACAGATTTTGTCGAATGCAAAAATATTTCTTCAGTTTTGTAGCTTTGAAATGTTAATTTTTTGAAAATTTTGAAAAACATAGAGTTCACTGAAAAGGAGACTAGAACAATAGGTTTTTACCATCCCTTGATACACGAAGAGAAATTTTTTAAAAATTGGAGCGGTTTTCGTGAAAAGAGTTTTTTAAAAAATATAAAATTGCCTACATTTCGCGCAAAATTACACGAAGAGTACTTATATTTTCGATAAATTCAACATGGCCCTATTTCCAGATCTGCTTGTAAAGAACAGAATTTGTTAAAGAAAAATTCTATCTTCAAAATTATAGTTATAGGAAGACGCCCCCAAAAAATGGACTTTTGGAAATTTCGAAAAATCAGTTAATTCAAGGAACATTAGACTTGCTTCATCATTATCATCATTCACGCTACCCGAAAACAGTGTTTAATAAAAAAATTGAGCCCTTTTGAGAACAAGGTGACCCCGGTAACGCTGTTGCATGTCTCTCGGGACGGTTCACCCAGGTCAGCCAGGAATCTTCCACCAGTGGCGGATCGAACCACGGCGGGCTAGCTTTCGTCAATGTGCCAAGCGTCGCATTTTTGGACGATGCCACGTGCCAATGATGCTGTCATGATTACCCGTATTACAAATACATGCGAGGAATTGATTAAATATTTAAATTCTTACAAAAACTATGAACATGGTTCGTCAAATTTGAAAGCAATTAGTGGGTTTCGAAGGTAATAGGGAACGAAAGTCTACATAAGGATTGTGAACTTACTTTACTACACAAACTGAATATTATGAACTTGCCAGCAACATTAACTAAATAACATAGTAATGATTAATAATGTTAACATCAGATTTTTAATTTTTTTTATTTGTAGTATTTTCTTATGAGATTAAATATACGACTGTTGTATTTACCACGTTATTGAGAATAACTGGAAGTACAATCAAAATCCATGGGACCGAGTCATAACCATTTCAGCATAATGGGTAATGTCGATGATGCTAATGCACTGACACCTTATAAATTTTAAATGAATTAAGAGAAATTTTCAATTAAGGAAAAAGGTATGCTGATGTATTGGTTTGATTTCCGTATTCAAAGGAAATCATGTACTAGATTGTTCTTGGCTTTGATGAATGCACTACTGTTTTTGTTTCAAAGGAAAAATGTTGTTGTGAACTTGCGTTTACCAGAGAGATATTTCCTGGACAGGGCATCCTGTTTAGACTTAAGATCACGAATTTGGCATGCCAGAGGACGGATCGCCGTCGCCGTTGTCGACCGACCGCTGAGACACCGCCGTGGTAGCGGATCCTGAGCCTGACCGACGCAGTTGTTTGGTATCACCCACGCCGCGGGAGACAACGTGTTCGTCTGAATTAATTGGCGCCCAACGTGGGGCCCGATAAAAGAGCGCTATTTCCATAATCGTCGGTTGAATTAACTGATGCCCATAACCAAGCGTGATAAAAATAGCAGTTTTCAGGCGCTCCGGTTTAATTAACTGGTTCTCAAATTATACCAGACAGTCAAGTATGTACAGTCGCCATAGTTACAAGCGTGACTCGCGAGATGCACCTCGCCATGAGACGCAGCTTCTCGTAGATGGTGGGGACGGCGTCCACGGAGTCCAGCATGAACTGGCGGAGGTCCGTTTCCGCCTGCGCGATGCCCTTCTTGAAGCGCTGGTAGTCCGTCTCAAAGTCAGGTCGCCGGTGGTCCAGGGGGTCATAATCGCCTTCCGTCAGCTGCATCGTGCGAGTGCAACGGAGATCGTTCAGTAGACATTAATCGTCTGATTTCAAAATTATAACTTTTTAGATTTTCCGTTATGTACTTTTCTGTTAGTCAGAAAATAGTTATAATATTCAATATGAAGTATAATATATTTATTAAAAACACAAAAATAGGGATAGGATGGAGGTAAATACCGAAATCAGTCTCAAATTCTCAAATATCAGTATGCGTGATGTTTACCGCGAAGAAGCAGATCTGTGTCAACGAAATGTATCACATACCTTTTTTTCAAAACCAAATTCTTCACCTGGTATTGCAAATATGTCACGTGATATAGTTGCTTAAATTACGAAGAAAATATGGCTCCTTTCGAATAAATAATTTTATTTCACTTAAATTAGAAAAACTAATGCAGATTTCATATCAATTTTTAAAATTAAGTGACATCTTCCATAAATAATGCAATTTCTTTGCTTTTATGGGAGCCGAGAAATGTGTAAAAAGTTATTTGTCGGATTTTGAACTTAAACAATACCAACGACAACTCTTTTTCAAAGACACATCGGAACAGGACTTACTCCCAGGTTATTCTTTCTCACTTGCGAGTAACTCCGATTTTTGAACATATTGTGAAACATCAACCTATCGACTCTCTCAAGCATTCTCTTCCTGTCTTGCGAATCCATGCTACAGCTAACGAACATGTCAACCCGCCTCACAGGCTCTGCTGTTCACAGAGATCCTCAGCATTTTTAAGAGCCTCCGCGTGCCCTGTGGTTGTCGTATATCACATGAATTTGAAAGGCATGATAGCTGGCAAAAGTAACAAATGATGTACAATATTTACAAACAAAATACATCAGGTAATTGAAATACACTTTCTTAAGGGAGGAAAACGAAAAATGAAAAGTTCAATAAATAAATAATTACTTAATTAATAATAAGTAAAATTAGCGAAGTAGGTCGTATTTAGTCCTATGGAGGACGCTATTAATTGAGTAATTAGCATTTTTTGTGTGAAATATTCTAAAAAAAGACAGAAAAGGTGTTCGATGATTGGAATCATTGTCATAAACTTGATGAGCTAAAGATCATTTCATGATGAGCTAATTTAATTCATCACTCTTCATTAATCTAGGAATTTTACCATTACCTTTTCTGTTTATTTACGAATCAGTGGTTTTTGTCAAAAATGACTTGCTTAAGGGCGGGAATATATTTTCAGAAAAGACCGATGTCGATTACTATAACACTCGACGTAGAAATCATATTCATCAGGTGACAGTATCAACAGCTCGTTACAAAAAATTCACATACAATACATGTACATTATTTTACAACACTTTGCCAGATGACATTAAACGATTAAATTCGAGAGAAAAGTTTAAATCCCAAGTGAAATCGTTTCTGCTGCATAACTGTTTCCATACAATTAGAGATTATACTGAGCATCACAAGAAAAGTAAAATTAATTTTAACAATTATACATAGTGCATTATTTACCATTGAACTGTATAAATGTGTATAAACAACCTGTAACAAATATTGTATTGCAGCCTCCGGGTCAATGACCCCCATCTCGATCAGGTTTTTCGTCCAGTTTCCCTGATCCATTGAGCAAATGCTGAGATGGCCCCTTGTTTTGCTTCTGGACATAAATGTAACTTCATTTTCTGTGCACGTCTTCTAGACTTCAGTGGGAAATACAATTATTCAATTTATCGTTTCCATGTTGTCGCAGCAGGAAGTATTATTCCGATGGACAACATGGATAAGAGCCGAAATTTATTGCCTTTTTTATCCTTGAAAATAGATTTTATTACATGGGACCCTTTTTATTTTTATTTTTTTCAAATTTAAGTAGTATATGACTTAGTGTAGTATCACAGAATTTTGAAAATGTGCACACAATTCACTTTTCCTCATAGCACGTCATACGCAGTTTTTAACTGCTTTTTTGACGTAAAATAAATAAAAAAATATCACATTTCCGAAATTATTCCGCTTCAAAATGCGTATTTAAATTCACAATTCTCAGTGTGTCAACTACAATTAGAAATGGTGATTTCCATGCAAAGTGTTTTATCCAACTGTTTTGCAAATTGTGATATATCTAAAAGGAACTTTCTAGTTTATGTCGAAAATGACACAATTTTACACAGGTTGTCACAGACTCGATTGCCAAGAATAAATAAATGTCTTTCACTTCGTCATTAACATCACCTGGGTGTAGAGTTCCTTGAAGCGATGGCCGTGGGCATCAATCCCTTCGATGCAAGAGCTTTCAAGGATGGAGTACTTCAGTGCTGTTTTCAGCGCGTGCGCCAGCTACGAACGACACAAACGTCAATGGCAGACGGACACGAGGTCCGATAAAATTCACCAACATATGTTACAAAAAATAGTCAAACGGAACACTTCTCGACTAAACGGCTTTTGGGTTCTAGTTGTTAGTGATTTATGTAGATACTCCTCTATTCCTTTACTTGTGTGAATTAGAATATACTTTACATATTAGAGAACATTCTAATAGAAATGCAGTTAGAAGATACGGAATTTTGAGAATGTGCGGGTATACGTCATTGTGGTCTCTGTAGGCGTTTTGCAGAACAAATTAGAAAGTAGTATTCTAAGCCTTTCGTACTTCTGGTATCTCGACTTACCTTCATGATGCGAATACGGAAGGTCTGGAACTTCCCGAAGACGTACATCTCGGAGATCTCAAAGGGCTGGTCGGATGCCACGGGCGTGTTCAGCATAGCACGGCGTGCCTTCTCGAAGCACTCGTGGTACGTTTTATAAAGATTCAGGCACACCTAGTATGCACGTGGCATATGAAAATTATGTTATCTAGTTCCATCTCAGAAAAATATGTATTTCGTGAGAAATAAGTCAAAATACGTAATTTAGAAAAACTAGTAATTGCAACTGATTCGTATTTTTATTTCAATTTTAAAACTGTCATACAAATTCTTCGTTTTGGAGAATGGTAAAATTTAAAAACAATCACGATGACGTGAAAATATTGAGGCAGATTTTACTGAAATAATACTGATTATATCAAAACTATACACACACATAATAATATGAAACATACATTTCGGTTACTTCTTTAGGGTAAAAATGTTTTTGTACGTTAATATAATTACACAGAGTAATAATATAGATAAGTAAAAACAATGGTGTAATGTATATTTTGTAACGCGGAATATTACTTCACCTCCTAATGTTTATTACAATTGAATTTTCATTATACTTATTTATATATATTATATTATTTATATACTTTATTATATTTAATATAATTACATTATAATTTTCAAAATTATGGCCGGAACTTTTTAATTTATGCATAATTATCTTAGTTTCATAAAATTCAGTTTCTTGTGTATTTTGCCAGTTTGCAGATTTTTGATACCATGCACTACTTCCATTTTTAATTTCTCGTATACATACGTATATACGGGAGTAATATACGTAGTGTAGAGAAAGTTATGTAATGCTGCTTAAAATCGATTTCGAGATTTCAACGGACATACACGTGTTGGGGTCCCCTGACACCGAAAAAGTGATTACTTTCTAAACGTCCGTCCGTCTGTCCACCTGTCTGTCCGTCCGTCTGTGAACACTACTAGCGCCTAAACCACACGTACGATCTTTTCCCAATTGAAGAAACCCCTGTCCATCTGGCTCTAGTTGAAACTTTGAAAAATATTTTTATATTACCCCCCCCCCGAACATTTTCAAAATTTTCTCAAAAATGGCTAAAAAAATTCTTTATGTTCCTTGCAAGAATAGAGAAAAATACTCTCATAAAGGTAGCATAGGTCCGATTTACACGGTTAACTCTATATTTTCGAAAATAGCGAAAGTTTGATTTTTTTTGGCGTCTTCCTACAACTATAAAATTGAAGATAGATATTTTTTCTTCAAATGAACTTTGAAGTCCATAAATACTTCTTTCATTAACATCATGTACATTTTTTGAAAATTTAAAAAGTTTCACGCCCCTAATATGCACGCTTTGATCGATTTGTATACATTATTGCATTTTTGAGTGGAAGTGCTTACAATGACTTCAAGTTTTTTGAAAACTCAATAGATTCCTGTGAAAAAGTGCTTCAAATTTCACAATTACAGTAATGCTTAATTGTCTTTTTCTTAAAAACGGCTTCAAAAGTTTCAATGAAAATTTCTATTTAGGACGAGGTTTTACGCTACGTTAATATTATTGAAGTCGTATTTCGTTTCTACTATTAAGAAACCGAAAAGATGAGAAAATGTTATTTGGGCGACGATAGACGGCAGCTGTCGAGTGTTTGGAGCAAGACTTTAAAGCCAGTCTGCACCAAGGGAATTAGAAACCTTTACTACGAGAAAGTCTGTGCCATTCTGTAGCACCTCTAGTTTGTTATAAAATCTAAATAAATCGAAATCATTACTAAAGCACGTAACTGCAAAATCAAATACGAGTGTATACATTACTCTAATTGTATCTAGTAGTTCTTTCAGCTATATAATTCTTATACCAAACTGTCTTTAATTCTTACAGCATTGTTCCTGAACTGGTACAACAAAGTCTTCCAAGTAGTCAATGTGACTATTCCTAGCATAACAAAGGCCGTAATAAGAACAAATAACTTCTGTCCACCAGTACCGGAATTATTGGCTCAAAAGTTCTTCAAATAGTAAGCACAGATACCATACAGATAGCAAAGGTACGACCATCTTCTAGAAACAGGAAAATATGTTATATTTCTAGAATATTAGTCATGGCGGTAAAATACTTTAGTCGGTAAATATATTGTCTTTGTTATATAAAGGGATAAAACGGGCTAAAGAAAGTGCGATGTGCGTGAAGAAAATCTGAACTGACTGAATGGGAATAATACGTGTTCAGCCCCTCTTTGAAGTCCTTCGGTTCATTGTCAAACTATAAACTATGATATCCTAATTTAATGAGACTTTATTTCCGTACGTAGCTTGTGAGGCCGTACTGTTGTCCGTCCAAATTGTGAAATTTTTGTATTAGAAAAGTGCAAAATGGTGTGTGCAGTTTTCGTTAACTTACGTCGATCTTGTGCAGCACATCACGCTTGCGCTGCGCCCACACAGAGCGAGTACCGTTCTCGTCCAAGTACGCTCTACATGCTGCCACCATTTGGTTTGTCACCTGAAACACCACACCATCCCATAAGCTCCTGAAGTTCATAAACTCATTGGCATATTTCTGTTCCATTCATCGCCATTCATCACTGTGAACTATTACTTTTGTTATTCAAGACCGACTAGAAAGTGTCACATGCTTACACAGTATTTGGATATGGAAGTTAATCTTTTTCAACACCAACATGGAAATGTAAAGAAAATATTTTCCGTACTAGTATTGAAAATACTTTCGGTACTCTTGCCAACAGCAAAGTGTTTTAAGATAATATTCAAAACACTACGTTCAACTGGTTTATCCATGGCCACCACTTAACTACCGAAATCACTTAAGTGATTTTTTTGTCGTTGCTAAAATGTGGATATTAAAAGATATTTTTATTAACACTAAAGCATGCTTTCAGTTTGGAATATCGTGACCACAACGTTGACAACTTGTATTGTTCATTCATTTCTTGAAAATACCCTAGGAGCACATTCTCCGTAACGATGCATACTCTCTTGAATCTCTCCAATTAAAAAAATGTATTTTTTCGTCTCGGGATTTTATTTTCCATTAAATCCAAAGTTGCTACCATAGCTTGTTTCAAAATCTGTTGAAGTTCCAAATAAATTGTCAAATATGTTTTCGTTCATTGTAAATGCCGCGCAACAATGTCCTTCGCAATTCACATTCAACTGGCAATCTACTATGAAAAAACAAAATATGTACCAACCCCCAAATGGAAAATACGTGGTGCTCTCGAGATCGTCAATTAAATTTTTATATAACAAGGGCAAATTGTCATAAAATTGAAGATTCAAATAAACTATTGTTCATCAGAGAGTAGAGGTAAGATGCCATTACACGACAGGATTCCTACACTCGGCCTATCGGCCTCGTTCCGAAACGCGGCCGGCTAGTTATGGGAGCATCCATTTTGTTGACTCATAATGTAAATTACGTTTGTTTTGGGACGATTTTCAATATCAGACAGGATAAAAGTTTTTTTGTAATATCACTTTATAAACAGCCTTTTTTAATTAACTAAATCATTTCAAATCAAAATAATAATGTAGAATCAATATGTCAAAAATTTGACTAATATTTGTCTCAAAATAATTGCATAGTACAGGCGGTGAACGTAAATAACGTAACTTTGGGTACAAAATTCATTCAGATCAATGTTTTTCACGATTCTAGGTAACTTTCCGAAATTGCTTTGTATCAATGATGTTAAATTTCATATTTTTGTAATAGACATTACAACGACAGTGGCAACCAACGATTTGCAATTTTTAGCAGAACTTGTCAGGACAATTTACAACTTTCTTTTGGGCATTGAACATTATATACATTGGAGTAATCCTCAGAAAAGTTATTTGTCGTTGCAGCTGAAGTCAGTCGATGCCTTTTATCCCCTCGGCGAGGGTCTTGGCGCCAATAGAAATCGGAGTTACCAGATGGTAACCGATCCAGGAATCCGTGGTGTCTCTAATTCCTTAACGCCCATGACTTCACTCAGCGTATTTAAACAATGCGGCTAACAATTCCGGCATTTAACGTGAAATATCGTAAAAATAAGGCACCTAAAAATTCCCATTTACTTATACCTATACCAATACATAAAGACAAATGAGCTGACTTACAGCGCGATAATCTCTGAATCTACTGAACCAATACCAATGAAACATTTGTGCTAACTTCCTTTAAAGGTCTGGAATACTATAGGCAATGTTTTATAACCATAAACCTTGCAAGTAGAACTACAGTTATCTGTGATTGGTGCAAAATCCCAAGGGGTAGAAAGGACGCTGTCCCAGGGGGCTTGTTCATTTACGTACGATGCGGAAAAATTGTCTTATTTCCCTGCAGAAGGAGAGATTTTGCCTGCGCATACGTCACGACAAACAAATATTTCTGAGCGGAGTTTTCCGTCCAGAATTACTGCCAATAGATTAGTAAATATTTACATTTTAGGAACATTTATTCTAACTTTTAGCATTCGATATGTAACTCCTGTCAAACTATTATTTTGAGTTGTTCATTTCAGGCACAATTTGTTCAGCCTTGTCGGCCGCTCTAACGCGTTTTTCGAATTTGTTTATAAAATTATAAACTGTGGCACAATTGTTAGTTCGCTGTCTTCGGCTCTGGAACATCGGGAGACTCTCCCTTCTTTATACTTGCAAAAGTTGGAAATTGTTTATAAATTTGCAAATGTAAAATGTTTTGTCTTATTTGAATAACGTTTAAACGCGATACAAAATACCGCAATTACCGCAATCGGTGTCATCATATTTGGTTCTGGAGATGTGTGTAATTGTTTATAAGGAATTAACATCTTACAATTACCCCAATTGTTTGCACTTAACACAAGCACATTGAAAAAAAGACAGATCTCCAATATTGGGCTTTTACCTACCACATACGCTTAAAAAGCACTTAGCTTGTAAATAAATTCTATGGCCAATTTAACTACGCTAAATCCGTCTTTTTACGGCGAGTATAAACATAAATTTTATTTTGTTTTGTATTCTCTTTTAAGTTCTGCAATTTGACAGACATATATTTATCAAATAGGGAGGCAATTGATTATGAGCAAATTATATTTCAAGGTGCAGTACGTCGAAACAATAGTTTCTACTTTTCTATCAAAGGGATGTTAAGGAAACGAATATCTGAATTATTAATATTTTAAAGGTCTCCTGTTAAAACCGAGAATAAGAAACTATTTGTTTCTCTTGTTTAACCATTTCCATTAAAAAATAGGGAAACATACTATTAGTAGTTTGCTGTAAACTGTATTGGATTGGATGAATGAAATGTTTTCAAATACAGAAATATTCAATTTGTGTGCTGAAAGATCACATGAGTTAAATCACACATCACAAAACTCTACTTTATTTACACAAGTATAGAAATGTCTAAATGAACGTATAGAAACATTAAGTTTATATTTTAAATTCAATTTATCATTCAATAATTCAGGGTCATGTTTCTAAAACAGTTAATTTAATGTTTTCATTCTATAATATTCGAAAGCGAATAAATGTGCTAAATCTGCGCATTATCGGATTGAAATCAAGTTACATTCTCTTTTCCTCTAGATTAGGAAGTGCATGCAAACATACTTTTTGCTAAAAAATTGAAGATCGGTAGCGAACGTCCTAAGTATCATTGCGCATTTAAAAACAATTTCTTCTTTATAAATTCAGTGAAATTGCTCATTTTCAAAATTCTAACGTTAAGGCACAGAAATTCACTAGGAAACCTCCATTGCAATGTGAAATATCATTACAAATTCTTAACACACACAAAAAGAATGGCCAAGGTTAAACTACCTTATTCCATAAATCAGAGATATTTCATCCGCATGAAATTTCATTGCAAAATTGTATGCATTCGCCTGGTTTTGATCGGATAAATCACGGAAAACTACCGATCAGAGCAGCTGGCCGCTAGAATTCTATCCTCCAGTCAGTGGCTAAATTCGGCCTGGTTGAAAAGTTAGTGTCGAAAATCATCCCGCCGTCAGGACACGAACTTAGGACCTCCCGGTGAGAGGCGCTGCAGTGACGTCAGGTGAGCTACCGCTCCCGGTTTGTGTGATCGTTAAAACGATTGTTTGTGACTATCAATCGCACGGGGTTCGGCTAATAAAATAAATTGAAATAAGCGAAGTCTTACCTTGACGAGCAGGGAAGTGATGCGCTCGGTGGAGTTGTAAAATCGCGACGATGCGTACACCATACGCACGGTGTAGAGCAATGCGGGCAGGTGCATGCCCATGACGGTGGGATCGGCGTGGTACAATGGGTGGCAGTAGCGCTCCAGCGCATACAGGTACTTCACATTGTCATCCGCCTCGTTGCACGCGTTCGTCACGCGCTGGTCCAGCTCCTGCCAGTCCTGTGGGCCAGTCATATCGATTCGATGCAGAGAACAAACTTTTACAAGCAGAGGCAAGAAATATTTAGGGACGTAGTTACATGAATGGCTCTGTATCGATAAGACGTTTATTTTCATCCATCTTATCTTTGATATAATAAAGCAACTTTCAAAACGTTCATATCATTTCTCTGAATATTTCGTCTCTGTAGATGAGAAATATAGAGAATAGAAACAACGTTTCCTTAATAAACGGGCGAAGAATATTCATACTAAGAATTATGTATAAATAGTAAGAATAAGAATGCATGATTTTTGAACACGATTCCCTCAAATTGACTCTCAGTTTATGATAAACAATACTTTTTGGACACTATTTACGTTAACAAAGAAGGCTGAATACATCTTTGTCATGAAGTGTCAAAAGACAGAGTAAATATTGCCTTATTGACCCGTTTCAAATAGAATACTTCGAAATGTAAATAGCTTTCTCCTCTGGTATACAAAGTTCGAAAAAAAATGTATTCGTACATGAAACAAAGCAATAAAATTTTAGTTTACATACTTTTCATCATCATGAAAAGAAAAAGTAATTAATAGTAAATAAATGTTATTTTGCGGTTACCGCGTTCGTTTATACTTGCGTATGCCCGAGTATTTGCAGTCAAAAACGCGAAAAAGACTAGTTGTTAAATTATAATTATTATAATAATTTTCTATTTTAAAATTCTAATCATGAAGAAAAAATACTGATTTAAAACCATATATATCATAAATTGTTACAAAATCCAAATATTACGAAATCTTTGTAAATAACCCGTAATCAAAATTTTCGTATTTTTTTACTTTTTGTATGAAATATCTTGTCTTAATCCCCATCGGATAGGTGCTTGGAACCATTAGTAAGTGTGGTACCCAAACGGCCCCTCATCCAGGAACCCTAGGTGTGTGGAGCTGCTCAATCTCCGCGTGACTTCACGGAGTTTGGTTAAGCAATCCGGCCACCCACCGGTCGCCATGGTGCTGTTTAGACTTTCCATTGAGAATGACGGCAAAAGGCGTACCTTGAGCAGCTTGCTGTGGGCCAGGGTGAGCAGTTGCACGTAGAGGCGACACTTGGGCGCTTTGATCTGCTCCACGATGGCCATGTAGCAGGCCAGCACGTGGCGCCAATACACTAGCTCCGCGTGAGGCCCCGCTGTTCCTTGCTCACGCCGCAGCTGGGCCGTTTCGATCAGCACCTGCGGCGGAATACGGAACAGGTCACTGGCCTATGTTGTTTGGAACTTTTTAAGGTAGTTCTAATTCTGAGAATTGTAAAAATAAATCATGAAATTTTCGTCGAGATACACAGAGCATAGAGCAGAGAGAGGAAGAGATGAGAGACAGGGAAAGACCGAGAAATAGAGACAGATGCAGAGAGACAGAGAAAGGAAAAGGGACAAACAGGGAAAGAGACACTGTCAAACAGACAGGAACACAGAGACGGGGAGAGAGAGAAAGACGGAGAGTGGGAGACGGAGAGAGAGGGAGGGAGACGGGAGAGAGAGAGAGAGAGAGACGGAGAGAGAAAGGGAGAGGGAAGAAGAAAGAGGGACATGAAGTGCAAAACAACGTCTGCCAGGTTCCGTTATTTCATTATAAAGGCTTTTATTCGTATTATAAAAACTGCCATGACTCTTGCAAAACCTTCCATGTGCTAGCAATTTTCAATAATTTGAAGTAAGAAATTGATTTAAAACCATTCTGGAGTGTTTAATAGGACATAAATCATTAACAAAACGGCACATAAAATGCTAGATCAGAACCATCATTTTAGAAAATGTTTCTTTTTACACTGTATATCAGCATTACTAGAAGATACAGTGAGGGAGTTTGCTTTGTCGAGAACATAAAGCGTTGACTATCGATTTAGTTAAAAATGGATATGACTTGCACAAAGTACGTCAGACCAAGTTAATACCAATACTCTGAGAGACAATCTTTTTCTCAAAATTTTGAGAAATTACAGAAATATCACTTACACACGTATGAATTTTTTATCATTTTTAAGAGCGAATATTTCCTGCCACTTGCCTGCTCGATCTGCTTGGCCCAGACGCGCATGGTATCTTCCACTCCTTCCACCACGTTAAGATTGGAAGACATTTCCAATACCTCTTCCGGCTCTGGGAGCCCCATGGACCATAGCTCTGACGGCTGAAGTACCGTACGGCCGCCAAGGTCGTGACTAGTATCTGGCATCAAAAATTAGTATCGTCTTTTTTACGAAAGAAAATGGTGCTAAAACAGCACGTACTTTCTCACGTTATTTCTAAATTTGCAATTTTCGAAAATTCAGAGATTTCAACGAAAATGAGATAATGAGATAATACATGGTATCAGATGTTCTGTTTAATGTCAGTCAAAGTTACATAACAAATTGTCATTTCAGATTTAACTTCTCAATTTGAATCAGTGATAATCAGTCTAGATGAATATATGTGAACAACATATGATCTATCATCAGTATAGGTCATTTTTAAAAAGGAATAATTACAAAATACCAGCCAGAGTATTTTCGGATATGCATTCACAAACTTATGGCACTAAAATATCGCATTTTTACGAAAAACTACTCACTTTCAAGAAAGTGAATGAAGTCGTCAATTCCAGCAAAAAATTCTTTTCGATCGACCTCCGATTGCCAGCCCGAAGCCAGGGTCGCTGCTAGTTGCGGCAGTGTAACCGTACTCAAGACCCAGGCCACCGCCGCAACGATGTCTGCCGTTTCTGGATTTACTTCAAACGACAGGAAGTACATATCCTGCAAAAACCAATAAACATATTTAAGCTAAGAGAAAAGAGTTCATAATTCCTTTAGAAGTTTAATAATTTAAAACGAAAAATTAAGATAAAAGAAGGTTGTAAGATAAAGGAGAAAGCTACTTCAGGAAATGTAAGAGTCGAGAAAACACGTCCTGGCGGAGGTAAAGTAAAAAAAAAAAACAGGGATAGCTGCTACTGAAGTATACGGATTTGTTTATGAAATTGCGTTTATTAAAATTTGATTAAACAAATAAAAAATAATTTATGTTGTTTCTTGACCTCATGGTTTTATATTCCCAGAATTTCAAGGGCCAATCATTACTTAACATGTACAATTACATAAAGTCATACATTTGACATGCATCGGAATATATTTCCTACGCACCAACTGAATGCTTACACTTTTCCAGTTAACATATTAATAACAATGTGTGTGTCAAGGGTAATAACAATACAAGGGGCGTACTGTTCATCAATTAAATGCACCAATAATGAAGAAAAGAACCGTGAGTTTTGTTTTTCTTTACTTGTCCAACAGACCTAGAAAGGCAAGATGGAAGTTTGTTATCACCTTCTAATAGAAAAGTTAATACCTCGTAGATATTATTTCCTACTTAGATTACTTACATTTCTAGATATTTTCATGAAAAAATATAGGAATACTTGAATTTGCTGTCGGGATTGCCGTCATGGTCGATGGTGCTGACGTTTCGCCTGTGGTTCTTCAGAGCTGTTCTGGCAGAACAGCTCTGAAGAACCACACAAGTTCCAAACGTCGCAATCGACCATGAGCCAATCAAGCAAGATCAACGACTCGCCGCGAAGCCTACGACTCTACATAGGAATACTTGTTCGTCGTCATGATTCCAAAAATCATTTCCAAGGGACAATATTCATTAGATTTAAATCATTTCTTTCCTTAAAAATAGTTCAAAACTTCTATTTCACTTGTTTTAGTTATATGAATTAAGAAAATGTTTATAAAAAAAATGACATTTTGGCTAGAGTGAGCAGAGCGATGGTGTATTACGAATTGAAAGTCGTCGTAGTATTCCTTGATCGCCGCACGGATCGCTAGAGTCGCTGACCAACACGTCGCCATAGGGCATTTATGTCGGAGCTGCGTGCAGAGTAGATGCATCTGCTGTGTACACACTAGTGCTCTGCATTCGAGCATTTTACTCGGGTACGCTCGCTGTACCAAAGAGTTCTCCTTTTGGCCGCTGGATGTCACTGAGGTGCGGCGAACAGTGACTCGTTCGAGTGTCCGATACTCGTCGAGTATGCTGTATTCAAAACCTGCCCGAAGTGCTACTTGGCGTACAGTGACGAGAGAGTAAAGTGAAAAATATGATATAAAACAAACTTCCCAGCAATTAATACAAGCTAAAGAAAAAATATGCGAGAAGCGAACTTTGGAAATAGATTTTATTAGCTATTATTTTATTAGTCATTATTCGATTAGTCATTTGCTCTATTAGTCATTATTCGATTAGTTATTTACTCTATTAGTTATTATTTTTATTAGACAATACAAGAGACACAAGAGGAACTTCTTGACACCCTAGCCATTGTGTGATATTTTATTGATCCACATCGCCAAAGTGTGTATGAATACTTAAGTAACAAATATTGAAAAATGTTATTGGCATACATCTACTTCCTATTATTCTTTAGACCACGAGTCTTTGGATTTTTATACATTTTAGTATTTGAGCAAGCAGTGAGAGCGACACGAAAGTGAATTGGTCATTGTCATAATAGTGATAAACGGATAATTTGTACATTCTTTCGTAAGTTCTTGGCCCACGCCTTGTGAAGCGACGCTCATCCTTTGACTAGTGACCTGTAGGTTATCTTGTTTCCGGAGTATCTGCGAACTGCATCCCACGTACGCCTCGCGTCTTGCACGCCAAACGTTTGCAATTCGCTTCTACAGTTGTTTTGAAGAATCGTAAAACATTTACAGAGTAAATTTAACACATACTTATGTTTTTGTTTTTTTTATTAAATTTTCCAAATAACATATCTAGAATAAAAAGTAATTTACACCATATTTTATTTGCGTAGATTAAGAACTATTTAGAAGTGTCATTGTCATGTTTATTGATAATTTTCGAAGGTCTTGCAAACATCAAGATTAAAAAATTAATGAATATTACCACATATTAAAATATTCAAAAAATGTTCAAATTCTATTAAACTTCTTTGTATTACCCCTACGTAAAGATAAATTTTAATAATATCCAAATAAATAAAATAGCCATTTCCATTTAACGATCCGTTTCCCAGACATAACGTTTGCTAATTTTCTTGGAAAATTCAATTATACACCGCGCCACTCTTGTATCTTTCTATTGCCAACATCTATTTGTGACCGCAGTGTTTTTTGATGCGTTCGAAGATACAGGTGTTCAGTTTTTAACTTTAGTATTGGTTTTGAAAAAAATATAGTATGTAAACTACATTTGTATATTATTGTAATATGTCTTCTAGGTGCACTTTGCATAATAACCTCTATTGCTCAAAATGAAACACGTCCGATGGAAGTTTTATCGTCGATGTCTCAAACCGTTACGGGAACGGCTTCCAGTCACGCTCGTCAGGGCCACTCGAGTATGTGGGACTCGAATATTGTGTACTCGGGTACAGGGTGTTCGAACGAGTACGAGCGAGTAATATCGCGAAGATGCAATGCTCTAGTGCACACCTCGATGAGCGTTTTGGAGTCGACGGGGGTGAGTTTAGTGCGGAAGGCGACGCAGCAGCGGCCGTGAGCCTGCACGCCCGCACCGCTCGTCACCACGACGCGCCAGTTCTCGCGGGGCCCTCCGGTTTGGGGCCGCGCGCGTCCGACGCCGTCGACACCGCTGGCTGTATCGCCGGCTGCATCGCCGACGCCCTCACTTTGGTCGGCGGCTCGTCCGTTGGCGCGGCCGCCCCTTCCGCCTTGTCGCCACCCTCATCACCGCCGTCTTCGCCGCCGCCGCCGCCTTCACCTTCTGTCCCCTGCTGTGTCACGGCCGCGGTGCCCACGCCACGCGCTGGCCCGCCCCCGCGTCCCGAGTCTGCGCCACACGCACACAATTACAGTCCAAGCAATAATGATGATGATGATGATGATGATATGATAATAATAATAATAATAATAATAATAATAATAATAATAATAATAAACAAGTTCAAGAAAACAGCCATGATAATCGTATTTAACTTGAAAACTTTTAGAAATATGTACCGCTGGTTCATGAGCTTCATCATCAATGGAGATTTCAGAATATCGACATTCAACCGATAATCATGCCCACCACAGGGTTAATCCAAAAACACACAGTGCATGTAATTCAAGTGTTGGAATTACCATTTTCATGCTTAGAGCAAATGCAGAAAGCAGTAATACTGGACAGCTGCAGATTAGTACGAGAATTCCTGGACTGTTGTAATTGTATTGGGAAACGATCGATTGAAATGTAGGGAGTAACATTCGTTCATGTCTTGTCTCTGCGAGATCGACCGGGTCTAGACCAGCAATGGTCAGGTTCCTGCACATAATGCAGAGAATGAAAAAAATCGGAATAAAAAAAATACAGTTAGAGGGGGTTACTTTGTGACTAGTGGGGTAACATTGTGGAACTCGACCAATTTTCGTAATTTTGAATCGCGCGCCGTTACCGTAATGAGAAAGCAGCTAACGGTATCCAGAGTGTAGACAGCATGAACAGAGCTACTTAGTGATCGGAACTTGAAGCTTTCTTGTCTTTATTTCCCGCGCTGTATTGAGACGGTATTGTGATAAGCCAAGGAATTCTGGCTACACCACGTGTTAAGATATATTTTTTCTTAATTTAGTAACTCGATTTATCCACTTTCTCGTTGTCAGGGCCTAGCAATTAATTTTTTCGTGACGAAAATCCAACATTTTTACATAACTTTCTCTATACTACGTATATTACTCCGTACAGACGTACGGAGTATATTTCTCCGTACATTACCCCGCATATTTCGTATTATTCCGTATATACTACGTACGTATACGAGAAAGTAAAATGTGTAGAGAGGGCGTTGAGAGCTGTGATCTTGTGGAAGGACGCATGGGATCATTCTCTAGAAAAACATTAAAGCGTTCACACGTAAGCGGTTGGAGATGTACGAAAGTATTTTCAGCATAGGCTGGGTATTATGTAAATGATAGTGAGGCGGTAATTTATGATTAATTTGAGGTTTGAGAGCTTGGTATTGTGTAAATTGTAGTATTAAATTGTATTTGAAAATTTAATTAATGTAATTGTTGGAATTTCAAAAAAAATAAGACTCCGTGTTTCGAGGAAATATGCATTAGGGTACCTCCGCAGATGGAACAATTTTTCAGTAAGTAGCTGAATATAGTCAGTCGCGAGTAGGTGTTTCATACGAAACAAAGATAGGGAAAGTCGCGACCACGTATTAATTTTGTGGAAATTTTATGTCCTAGCAATAGAATATCGTTGAGGACATTCTGGAACATTTTTAATTTAGGCAAGAACGCGAGAATTGGTAAAGAAGGATTCCTTTGGCAACATTCTGCTAATCAGCGAAGAAGCCATCTAATAAGATATTATAGTAATTTACGAACGTATATTCAAACCCGTACGGTGTTTTAATGTTCTCTATTGAAAAGTAATTCTCATGAGATCAAAATAAATAGTAATTTACACTTTACACACACACACACACACACAAGCCGGAATCGATCGGACCACAAAAAATCCCATTTAGGGAGGTTTCCGTTTTATGTAAGGTAGTACATTTTATGTACTAACACTTGTAATATTGACTTTCTGTCCTGAAAGTGGTAAATTACATGACTATTATAATTATCAAAATACATTAACATATAATGTATTTATGGAAGAAAATCACCAATAAATGAATATTAAACGCTCATCATTGACAGCTTCTGAGTTGAAAAGTACACACCTTACTGGCTGTATTCGAAATGACTCTTACAACGCACAGTGCTTCACAACCCAGTATTAAGACTTTCTGATACCTTCGTGTAGCCTTGTGCATCGCGTATCTGGTCGAGGAGTTACGATTTGCAACGCTGAGCAGGGACGCGTGAATAGAAGCCATGCCCGTAAACCTACCCACGCTCAGAGAATAGTGTGAGAGAGAGAATTCTCCTACAGCCCACGTCTTGAGAGACAAGAGACCTGATAGCGCAATGCGTGAGAGTAGTGGGCCAATGGTTGAAACAAATATTTATTGCACTGCCCCACCCTTTGACAGCTTTCTCTTTTTTACTCAAAGGACCAGGCAATTTAAGGGCTTGCCAAAAAACTGGATGTTCAGGAAATGCCGCCATTAATGCGAACATTAAAATAAGTTCTTGGCAAGTTGAGTATGACATATATTGTAAGAAAATAAAATTGAACACTACAAAATTAAATATTCTGTGGTGAGAAAAGGCAGTGAATTGCATTACCATAATAGTATCATTTGAAGTTAAATTGAATTAATCAGAGAAAACGCTCATTTAGTTGTACTCCAGTTCATGAGCTCAAATAAAATATACGTATTCAATGTACAATGTTGGCTGCGATGGAAGACAGATAACGCTTCTGGGCTGGCGCTGAGCCGCACTGAGTGCCAGCGATAAGATCGTATGAAGCGCCTGGAGACTGTTGTGCAATACCATTTTCACGGAACTGGAACCACGTTAGCTGATGAAATCAACACGAACACAGGTGGCATTGTACTTAACACTTCGCTCGTGTGAGGCAACACACAAACACACACACACACACATACACATAAATGTTACAGTGGATGAAATAAACCAAGTTGCATGTATTAACAAAACATTATACACGTGATTAATAAATTAACACCAGCCAGTTTAACACAAAATGGCACAAGTTTTAAAAATTGCCTCTGTATCATGTGAATGCATATACAATATATCACAGTGAAATGAACTTATTGTCGTTAGGTTGAAAGTACATTGCAAGAAAATGTAATAATTAGCAAGACGTCAACGTATGCGTTGGATAATGTGAGCATCAGAGAATATTGCTCATCACTTAGGTGTTAGTGACGTGACTGTAACTGTAGTTGTGCGACACATCACAATGAAATAAACTAGTCAATTAGTGCACCATAAAAATCTGAAATGATACGAATTGCGCCATTCCTACGGAACGTAAGATAACAGATCCGCACACGCTCATAGCTTGCCCGCAACCGAAAGGGAAGAGAAGACCAGCGTGCAACAGCCTCAATTGTCATACATGGCGGTAGCAGCGTTGCCACGTTTAAAAGGTAGGGTATCAGAGAGAATATATAATTTTAAATGAAATAAGGCGTACCATGACCGTAAGCTTAAATCATGGCACCACGCAGTGTTAAGTAATGCGATGGATAATATAAATTAGATGGAATTGTAGCGAGTTCTAACACGACCCCAAGGTGGAATTCTACGCTGACAGCTGAAGCCCGTCTCCTTCAATGTCCGGCCGCCTCGACAATATCGCATTTCACATGGATAGAGAATTTTCAAGCTTACAGATGCATTCATTTCATGAAGAACATCTCGCGCCTCTCTGCCAATTGCATTAAACTCACACGAATTCCGTCTTATAGAGACTTTTTTTCCTGGGGGACAAATCCGTTCCGATTCCGCGTTGGAGAGGTTGTGTTTTAAGCTGTGTAAAAAGATATTTAACTTCACCGTCTGGAGAAATTTTCCGGCTAATGCAGGTTTCCGGCTTGTACAGGTTACGGTTTGGACAGATTTTGCTGCATATATAAATGTTAAAGAATAAACATGTAAGAATAATGTTAAATTGTTTTGTTGAAAGAGGCAGATCATTTATATTAGTACCATAATCTAACAAGTATTAGGAGTAATATGTTGTGTGTCGAATTAAATTGCAAGTAAATTTAATAAATTAGTGTTAACATTGAGAGACTTTGTGAGTATAGCAGGGCTCTGTAGTTAAAACAGTATTAACAAAAGCAGCGGAAGTAATTCCCTTCATAGTATTAAATGTTTGTTGAAATAGGATCCGGATTTGGCAATAGTAAAAAATCAGAAGTCAGAAGGAATGTAATTTCACAGTACGTGTAAACATCATTTTGCGTGCAGTTACCAACGGACTAATACAGATAAATATATTTGTATATACGTATGTTAGCTAGCGTGCAGTTACCAACGGACTAATACAGATAAATATATTTGTATATACGTATGTTAGCTACAGCATATTGTAAATATAAGTCTTTTTGACGACTTCTGTTCATCTTATGCGAAACAATATGAAAAGTCTGGTTTGCAGGTTCGTTTGTGAGGTTCATTTTAACACATTTTCTTTTCTGTAGCACGCAAAAAAGACATTAGACATGCCGAAGACATACAAGAGGAAGATGGGTGCTCGTTCTTATCAAAATTATTCAGAGGAACGACATAATGAAGCTGTTAAATTAATTTTAAATAACTCTTTATCACTACGAGACTGGGATACTGCCTCTGAACAAGCAAGAGGTCCTGCATTGGGTTCCATCTGCGATCATGCAAGTTAGCCTCCATTCTTCCATCAGCTCCCACATTGGAGATGATTTTATGGAAGAGCTGCATGAGCAGAGAACAGACGTGGTCAAATCTCGAGGGAAGAAGAGTTGAAAGAAGATGGATGTCCCACCAGGAAAGAGTACCAGCGCATCTGATATTCAAGTTTCAGAACGCAAGCGTCAGCGCATCCTTTTCGAACGCTTTTAGTTAGATATGCAACATTAAGTATCAAACAAAAAAAGCAAAAATATTCTCACAAAAGACCTGCAGATAGCGAAGGGGAGGATGACGAGAGTGAATGCAGGGAATTTTTTTCTCTCCACGAGGAAAGTCTGAACTTTAATAATGAAGACTCATCAATCAGATGTAACTAGTCTTCCATGATTCATAGACCCAAGCAAACATCACCATCGCCACTAAGAAATATAGTTTCAAAGTCGGAGAATTTGTAGCTGTTAACTTTCAGGGGCAGCTCTACCCTGGAAAACTCATCGGTATGCAATGCGATGGATGCATGGTTAATAATAACGTTTAGATAAATAAACTTACATACCACATTAATATACATACATAATATATACATAAATGCGTGTATACATACACACACCGATCAAACTTCGCATACACACAAACCTGCATCTATCCACTCGTAATCATATTCAGTCAAATATGATCCGGAGGTGACAGAGTTCCGATGGTGCCAGGATTTTCGACTCTAGCTAGGTTGCATTCAGCCGCTCTCCGGAGGAGAATTATAGCGGCCGGATACTCTGATCGGTAGTTTTCCGAGATTTCTCCGATCAACAACAGGTGAATGTCGGAGCAGTATCCTAAAAAATGGGTCACGAACGGCGCGCGATCCTCCCATCCTTTTCCTTGTTCTTTCCTCACCCCTTATTTACACGCACTTACACTTACGTTCCCTACATCACACATCTCGGGAAACCAGTTGGAAGCTTAGTGCTTGTCCCGGCAGAAGCCTTGCAGTTGGGAGAGATCTGGGTGGTGAAAAACCCGCAAGCCGACATTTAGGTCGGCGCCGGATTTCGGCAGCCAGTGGGGGGGGGTTCGTCGCCACCTCTTGCGTTATAAACCAGGCACTACACTACGGAACGAACGACCTTAGCAGTTGTCGCGCCCGGAAACACTAATCAACAACTCCGACGTATCGAGTTGGAGTACAAGTGATAAGCTTCATGTGATATTTGGACCTCCTCCGTAAAACGAATTTAAAAACCGGAAGGCAAGCGCTCTCTTTCTAAGAGAAGTCCGTATTGCTATATGCATGGCGAATGTTTGAGTTCGCGCGCAGATCGGGACGCGCTCTATATTGTAGGGACGGAAGTCGACGTGGCGGTACCTACACATTTTAAAACGCGCCTAGCTGTGGAGCGAGACTGGGCAGGCAGCGGCGGTGACTATGTAACGACCTAGCCGATGCGTGAGAACTCGAGTCTAGTTTGAGTGTTCATTGCGTCATAGTGCCTTTTAGGAATTCAGTACCTGTTACGCTCACCTTGCTTACGTCTACAGTTGATGCTCTTTTGGAGCTCTGGTGATTTGGCTACGTTTATGGACTTGCATTTGAACTTGGTTATTCTTTATTTTGATTACTTTGATACTGTTTATGGAACGAGTGAGAGTTTGCAACATTGTAACAAGTCCCAAATAAACTGTTTGTTTTACGACTTGTGTTGCTATTTCATTACATTTCACGTACCCAAGGAGGGGCCTTCATCGAACTCCTGGTAGAAGAAGAAGATGGCGCGGCGGCCACCCTCCGACATGAAGCTCTCCAGGTGCTTGATGTGCGACCACGAGTCGAGCACGCCGTCCTCCACCACCTTGAGCTCCACATTGAGGTGGAAGGCGGCCGCCGCCATCACGTGGCGGTGGTTGCCCGTCAGCGACACCGCGCGGTTCGATCGCTCCTCCGCGCCTTGTTCTGCGCACGCCACCACAGCCAATGAGAAACAGCCACGTCGTGACTGCCGACCAGTGGCGGAGGCAGAAAACGTTTCAGAAGGAGGGGACATTTCCTTTTAGTCTGAACAATGTTTTTGTAATTCTAATATTTTACTTTCTGGCCTTACGAAGGTGCTTTGTAAGAAAAGAAAGTTTTGTAATCGAGCACCTGGAAAAGGCGAATTCGGCCGAAAAACTTATTCTCGGGCCCTGGTAACGAGAAAGTGAATAAATATCGTTGCTAAATATATCAAGAAAATTCTCTAACACGTCGTGTAGCCATATTCCATGTTTTGTGGGTCCTTGGTACAGAAAAATCGATTGATAGCAAAAGTCTGTCCGGCTGTCCACAACATCGGTCGGTCGGTCGGTCTGCTTGTCCATCCGTCCGTGGTCAACGCAGGCGCCTAAACTGTTCAGCCGATTTTCTAGAAAATTGATATTCCACAATCATCATGAATGAACTAAAGGCTTTCGGGAGTTTCAAAACTTCGGGAGTTTGATTTTGGAGGGAACTTTACATGAAGCTTCAAAAACAATATTTTTTCAATAATGAGACCAAATTTTTGGATCAAACTTTGTCTTTGGATAGCATAAACAAGTCTTAAGAGAATGATGCAAGTCTCTAGTCCGTTGAAATCCCAATCTGTTTTTTAAATCGCAAAAGTGCAATTTTTTCGGCATCTTTCTACAACTACTATCTATACTGCGTATATTACTCTCGTATATACGTATGTATACGAGAAAGTATATATTTGTATCTTCAATATAGTTGTAGGAAGAGAAAGATATGTAATATAGAAATATATAGATATATCTACAGAGAAAGTTATGTAATGCCACGGAAAATCGACTTCAAGATTTCAACGGAAATACACATTTTGGGATCCCCTGATACGGAAAAAGTGTTTGTTTTTTTTTTGTTTTTTTTTTTTCAAAACCTCCGTCCGTCTGCCCATCCGCGCGTCTGTGAACACCACAAGCGCCTAAACACACCACGCACGATCTTTTCCAAATTGAAGAAACCTTTTCCATGGCTCTAGTTGAAGCTTTGAAAAACATTCTTTAAAATTTGTACTTTACTGAACCCCGGACATTTTCAAAATTTTCTCAAAAACGGCTCCAAATTTTTTCTTTAAATTTCTTGTAAGAATAGAGTAAAATACTTTATGGTCCGATTTTCACAAATAAGTGAATTTTCGCAAAAATTGGAATTTTTTTCGGCGTCTTCCTACAAGTGTACAATTGAAAAAAATCCTTCAAATGAAATATGGTGCCCATAAATAGTTCTTTTATTATGGTCATGTAGATTTTTTGAAAATTTTAGTAGTTTTCGTGCTTTGGTGCGTTCAATATTTGCAATTTAAAAATGTTACAAAACCCAGATTTCCTCAAGAACATCCCCAAATTTTTCGTGGGGGCGCTGTGAAACGGACCCTATACAATGACACATACGTCATATTGCTCTATTCTTTTTTTTTTCGAAAATTACAAAAATATAATTTTTTCTCTTGTCTCCCACAACGGTAATATTTATATTGAAGGCAATTTCTTTACGTTACATTTTACGTTTCTTTACGTGTCATTTTAGTGAAAATTGTAAGAAATTGTATGTAAAGTATGTGCTGGTAATCATGACAGTAGAGGATGCGAATTAAATAAAAAATGTGTTAACCCTGAAGACAAGGTTAGAAGACTAAAATTGACGGACATTTCGGCAGATCACGAAGCAACTGACAAAGATTGCCTTTCTTATTTAAGAATGATAAATGAAAAGAGGAAAATAATTGATTGTATTTCTGAATAGCCATCCTTGAAAATACAAGCTACATTCATAACATTAAATGTACAAAGTCTTTTAGCAAATTTCTATCAAATCAGCAAATACATAAATGAATGCAAAAATAAACCTAGAAAATATAGAGAATTGGGAAATTAGATAAAGGCTATAGGTGTATTAGATGTAACTCACATAATCGAAGAGATTAGATGTAACTCACATAATCGAAGAACGGGGGGGAGCAATAATATTCATGAGAACGGATATTAAAATAGAGAATGTTAAAATAGACTATATAGAAAATAACTGCTGGATATTAAGAGGTTATATATATTTTGTAAAGAATACAGAGGATCTGTAGTTGCTGTCTATCACTCTCCAAATGCATCTGACAGCGAGTTTATAGATTATATTACAAACGAAGAGGAAGAAATAAGGACAATTAATGCTTGCATAATAATTTTATGTTACGCCACGAACGAAGTTAGTAAATAATTTTAAAGCATTGGGACCAAACCGTGAACTGTAAAAGACTCAACTAGAGAGGATAGCAATAGTCAATCATTGATCTAGTATTCACAAATGTATACATAAATGCAGAAGTACAAGACTCACCAAAAGTAACCGATCATGCCTGGGGAGTGGTGAAATCAGATTTAAATGAAAAAGGTACAAATCGAAGAGAAAGGATTAAAATACATAGAAGGAACTATAGAAATTTTAAAGACGATCAGTTTAGAGAAATATTAGAATTTAATCTTAGACAAGTAAAAACTGAAAATAATGAGTTAATCGAAGAATTTGTAAGAACCCTGGATGAGGTGGCACCATTTAAAACGTTGAAGGTGCACACAGAATGGAATGAAAGAAAATTGAAGAAATAAAAATGCTGTGCAAAAAGAGAGATGAAATTTACAAAAGAGCTAAAATAACGAGAGAACCAGACGAGTGGGAAGAGTTCAAGAAGATAAGAAATAATGTAGTTAAACTAGTTAAGAAAAAGGAAGTATAATATAACAATACTATTGAAGAACACAATAATAATAGAAAAGAATTATGGTAGATAATTAAGAAATTAACAGGAGGCAAAACAGTGATATAATGACAAAATATTATATTTGTTTCGTAAGTATCATTAAAAGATTAGTGCAAAATGCTGACACAGGGAATCAAAATATTTATAAGTTGAAAGATAGTGTGACGGAGAATTTATAAATTTAACTAAAACTAACCTAACCTAACTAAAACTAACCTAAACTAAAACTAAACAACCGTAAACCTACAGATATAAAAATGTATGTAATGAGATATTCCAAAATTTTCTCTCTCTCTCCATTTATATCTGCTAAAGATCTTAGAGTCCGGCTTGCTGGGTCAATGGGTCACGATATATTATAATCCTTATTACCTCTATAATGGATTATAGGATCCGCCGACTATACAGCGTAGCTGGGAATCTGAAATAGAATGATTCTATTCCTAGTTCATTTCTGTTTGGATACACTAAATGAAAATCACTTTCTTTTCTAAAGAACAAAATTCAACAAAGTTTATTTTTCCTTTTAGCAAACAATTTAGAGAATTTACAATTTTTTAGGCCTTTGATCAAGATCTCTTTCAATTTACAATTTATACCGCGGTTAACTTATTTTTCTTCGTTGATGTCCCTCGTAGACTTCTCAGTCGAAATATCTTGCGATCTTGCCGTAGTCCAAAGTTCCAAGAAATCCTCTCCTGCCCCTATCCAAGCTGGTCTCCAACTATCAAAATTATCAGTCCCGATTACGTCCTATGACATAGTCCCGAACTCGATTACCACTCCCGACAAAGTTCCAATTTATACACCAATATTGCTTCCACATCAAAATATCTGCAATATCATTCACTGTCCTTAAAATTTCACTGATAACCCAATTCTATCTCGATTGTACTCGTTCCCCCTCACGAACATACGATCAGTTCAGAAGCGCGTTTCAGAGCAGAATGAAATCTTTCTGCATGATTCATCCCTCGAAGACTTCGTATTAAAACTACCTTCATTTTTTTCATAACATTTGACCGTCCTTCTCTCACCCAGCCAATCCATACGTTCGTTATATTTTGGTGTAGCTGACCTTTTGATCGTCTTTTGAACTTCTTCGCCCAATCCCAAATTTTCTACTTTCGGCCTCCAGAAAACTCTTAATGCATTTAGAAAAACAAAAACTACATTGTTTATTCACGGTCGTTGCTAAGCTCTAGCTCTCGTGATATTTCGTAATGCATGTTCCACCATATTGTCTACAAATAAATGTTAGTTTATTTTAACGTGACATATCGGTATGTCACAGTAAATATGTATTTTGCATAACAAATAGCCGAGAAGGCTAAATAAAGCAAATCAATCAATCTATCAATTTGTTGTTTTTTCAAAATTACACAAATGTTACTTTTAATATCTCTCCCGCTGTTAATATGCACTTTTCCAGCAATTTGTATACATTATTTCACTTGTGAGTGAATGTTCTCCAAATTACTTGAAGTTTTTTGAAAATCCAATACATTCCTGTGAAAAAGCTTCAAATTTTGCGTTTACTATAATGCTTAAACGTAATTTTCTTAAAAACGGCTCTACGTTTTTCAATGAAAATTGCCATTGAGGACGAGATTTAACTTTTCTTTAATTTTATTACAGTAATATTTCGGTTCGTCAATTAGGAAACCGAAAAATTGAGAAAATGTCAAAAAATGTACTTAGGGATGCAATAGAATGCAGCAGGCAAGAGGAAGGGGCAAGACCGTAAAGCCAGTCCACAGCAGAAATTAGAAAACTTGACTACTAGAAAGTCTATGCCATTTTTTAGCACCACTAGTTTCTTTAAAGTCTTCTTCTATATTCCAAAAAACGGTAAAGTGTACATTTTATCTTTGTATTTTCAAAAATTGTAAAAAATAATACAAACGTGCAATATTGAGGATTTTTCTGATACAATGTTGAGAATTTTTGTCCTAAGTGAAGTGTTTTAAAAAATCAATTTTTAAAAAGGTCTTGTATAATTAAAAAAATTAGTTTGGGGGTTATTTCTGCTTCAGGTTAATGCCATTTATTTTTAAAAAATTCTCAAAAACAGCTCAATTTTTTCTTTCAATTTTTCACGGTTCTGCGTATTTTAACAGAAGCTTGCAAAATGATCAAGTCTCATTTTCGTTGAAGTCTCTTAATTTTAAAAGATTGCGGGAGTTATAAATAATGCGAGGAAGTATGTGCTATTGTGACACATCTGGTTTTGTCTATTATTTAAGGGTGCAATGAAGGTAGGCGGAAATCTCGACGCAGATTCTCGCAGGATGTGCTCCAGCAGAGCTAAAAATTCACCTCATCAATGTGATGAGAAAAAACAGCCCAAATTTCGTTTAATGCGAGCCGAATTTCTCAAAATACTTTTTCTTCCCGTAAGCTTAGGCATTGTTTATGCGCAATAGACGGAATTCGAATTATAGTCGTTCGGGTTCTCTCAGTTGTGAGTATATTCCTTCGCATGGGGCGATAAGGGATCAAAGTCAAAATTTGCCGTTCTTTGCGGTTGAAAGTAGTTTCCGTTACATTAGTTCGAACACTTTGTTGCTATCAAAGTTTACGAAAGTAGTTGATAGCTGCCTTTGTTCAGAACTCAACATATTGTAGTAAAAGAGCAGGGTTAGGAATTCGAAATATAAAATCACTTTCATAGATTTTTCTAACACTAATACCTCGCATACAGTGTTTCTTTGACGTTTAAAAATATAATAATAATGATTATTATGTTGATGAAAATTTACCGTAAATAAAACGTCAACACAAAAGTTTGCACTGGATAAATGACAATGATTTTTATTATCTATTCCATAAACATTGGCGTTAGACTAACACGAATGCCTGCAATCTTCAAACTGACTTCAAACTAATGTTTATTTTGGTGGCAGTTGAGATGAGAAAAGAAACATTACATGGAAATCAATAGGAAAAATAAGATAAAATGAACCATTTAACGAAAATTTCATTATTTTATTTCTGATTTATTACAGTTCTTTGAGAAAAAGTTTGTTTTGCAAAGACGCATAAGTATTTTTTTGAAAGGAATATTTGGCAAAATATTGAGAATTAATTGAATTGTGAAGGTATTTATGTTACTACAATGTATTACTGACAATAGTTACAGTAGTTCTGTACATGGTGTAGGATTGCTTTTGTCATTCAAATGGCAACTCGAATCTTGTCTTCGAATCATATTGTTTATGTAATAGCTGTAATATATTATGTAAATGTTTCTAAATGATATATGCTCTTGAGGAATAATGTTTTTTGGTGAATTCATGATTCTTTCGTTCGGTTAAAGGTCGTTTGGTCTTAACTCTAAGGTTCTATTATTTTAGGCGAATGAAATTTGGTCCAGTTTTTTATTTATTTATTTTACGTCAAAAACAATTAAAACTGTGTATGACGTGCTATGTAGAAAAGTGAATTGTGTGCACATTTTCAAAATTCTGTGATCCCTACACTTAGTCATATACTACTTAAATTTTGAATTTTTGAAAGGAGAAAAACTCCCTTGCAATAAAATCTATTTTCAAGGATAAACAAGCTATAAATTTTGAATTTTGAAAGGGAGGAAAAAACAAAAACTCCCATGTAATAAAATCTATTTTCAAAGATAAACAAGCAATAAATTTTGGCTCTTATTACTTCCTGCCAGACAACATGGAAACGATAATTTGAATAATTGTATTTCCCACTGAATTCTAGAAGACTGCACAGAAAATGAATTTATGTCCAGAAGCAAAACAAGGGCCATCTCAGCATTTGCTCAATGGATCAGGAAACTGGACGAAAACCTGATCGAGATGGGGTCATTGACCCGGAAGCTGTAGTACAGTAGTTTTACAGGTTGTTTATACTCATTTATACAGTCCAAATGGTAAATAATGCATTATGTATCATTGTTAAAACAATGTTACTTTTCTTGTATGCTCAGTATAGTCTCTAATTGTATAGAAACAGTTATGCAGCAGAAACGATTTCACTTGGGATTTAAACTTTCTATTGAATTTAATCGTTTAATGTCATCTGGCAAAGTGTTGTAAAATAATGTACATGTATTGTATGTGAATTTTTTGTAATGAGCTGTTGATACTGTCACCTGATGAATATGATTTCTACGTCGAGTGTTATAGTAATAGACTTCGGCATTTTCTGAAAAAATATTCCTGCCCTTGAGCAAGTCATTTTTTACAAAAACCACTGATTCGTAAATAAAAAGACACGGTAATGGTAGAATTCCTAGATTAATGAAGAGAGGCTTACATGAATCACGTGGGTGGGATTTGGTTATTATTCGTACAATTCGTTTTGTAATCTAAAAGTCTGGGAGCTATAAGATGTATTTCCCAGAATATTATGCCATATCTCAGGCGGAATGAACATAAGCGGAAAGGCATATCTCAGGCGGAATGAACACAACGAGCACTATGAAGGTTTCTAGTAGAGCTATTTTAACAAAATGAGCATAAAGAACTTAATTGTGTGTTCAATTCATTTAAATGGACGTTCCATTTAAGGTTTGACTGAATTGAGAGACCTAAAAATTTTGTTGCCTTAACATCAGTCAATGGTACACTGTTCATTTTCAATGGAGCACAGAATTGTTTATTTGAAATGGAAAACTGCATTAAAACCGTTTTCTTTTCGTTTACTATTAATTTGTTATCTCGGAACCAATTTGAAACATCTGATATTGTACTATTTACGGTTTCTCTATTGCAAAGGTTGTTCGTCCGCAAAGAGAACCGTTCTTCCGTTCGAATCGTCGAGGCATATCGTTTACGTAAAGTAGGAACAGAATAGGGCCTAAAATCGATCCTTGAGGAACTCCATGCAACGGGCAAAGAGTCGGAAAGGTGCGTACGTAATGTTCCATCATTCCAGTAAGGTATTTCAACTCTCTGAGATCGTTGTTTAAGGTACGAACATAACCAATCTAGAGCAATACCACGAATTCCATATGAAGGTAATTTGGAAAGTAAAATGTCATGATCAATGACGTCAAAAGCTTTGAAAGATCTAAAATAATCCAATAGGTGCCTCGTTTTGATCTAATGATGACGCGACATCTTTAAGAAAGAAAATATAGCTGTTTCCGTTGATTTTGATTTTCTAAATCCATGTTGGCAATCTGAAAGCGCGTCGTTGTAGTGAGAAAGGTTTCCATTCGTACGTAAAAAGTCTAATAATTTTGAAAAAACTGATAGAAGAGAAATGGGCCGATAATTTTGAATTTCATTTTTGTTGCCTTTTTGAAAAGCGGCTTAATTTTAGCTGTTTTGAAAATACCTGGAAACGTTCAGTGCATAAAGATGCATTAAATATGTGAGTTAACGGATGTATAATGGCATACGCACAAGTCTTTAACAAAGAATCCGGAAATTCATCTAAACCGGACGAATATTTATTATTTAGTTTACGGATTATTTTGAGAATTTCATAGGAAGAAGTTTCGAAACGAACATTGTGTCTAAAATTTTGGGTGAACTGTCTGTTTTTAATTTTGTGCCTGAAGACCCTTAGTGAGATCGGCAGCAATTCTCGAAAAGTATTGGTTAAAGAGATTAGCCACTGTTGGCGGATCGTTCACATTTATATCGTTATATTTTAAAACAACATTCTCTACAGGGTTTCTAGTTGATTTGGTAGTATTTTTATTATATTCCACATTGCTTTTGTTTTATTATTTGAGTTCAAAATATCCTGATCGTTTTCATGATTTTAGCCTGCCTTATGACTTTTCGTAACAATGTTTTGTATTTTTAAAGTAGATAAGAAAATCTTGAGATACGTCATGACGTTTAGAAATAAAATAGAGAGTACGTTTATTTTACAGGATGTTCTAATTCCTTTTGTGATCCAAGTATTACTTTTTCGTGAAATGTTTAATTTTCTCTTTTAATAGGAAAGCAGCGTTAAAGAGAAATGAGAGAAAAATAAATTATATTTTTCATTCGTGTCAATAGCGTTATAAACTGCCTCCATGATTCTTTCAGCAAGTAGTCCTTAAATAACTTTATGTTAACTGTAGTAAATGCTCTGCACATGCGTGTTTTATTTATTGTGTCAGTATTCATGTTATTAGTAATTGTAGAATTTGTGCATCATGGTCACTGTAACCTAGATTATTCGTTATTATTTCATATCTAGTTGTGGTTTTGTTAATTATAATTTGATCTATTGCTGTTTGTGATTTAAGAGTATTCCGTGTAGGTACGTTCACTGTAATATCTAAATTAAAAGAATGAATTAAATTGAGAAACTGCTCTTTTCGTGGATTCGCTCAGAAAATCAATATTGAAATCTCCACATACAACAATGGATTTAAAGAGAGATTACTAATTTTGTTCAGAGTTATCTCTAGATTTTCTATGAAATTGAAATAATCTAAAGCTTGCTTTGTTGGAGGTCTGTAGATGCAAAATAAGATAATTTTGAGCGTAGTAAGATGTACAACTGTTATTTCAAAACTTTTCAACTGCATATAAATTGAATTCTGACAAGAAGGTAGAATCAATATTATTTTTACATAAATACACGAACCTCCGTAAGCAGGGCCTTATTTGATTCCCTTGCTCTACAATAAGATCCTGCAAGGTAAAAACTAGGAATTGGAGTGTGTTTAGATCATTATGAGATAACCAATGTTCTGTAAAGCAAAAAAACATCTATTTGACTGAGATCACACTCTAATGCTGCCTCGATAAATTCAACTTTATTTGAAAGAGATTGTACATTATGATGCATGATTTGAATCTTTTGCATGTACCTACACGGATGCTTTTCTGCTGCATCTGACTGTAGTTGCTATTTATTTATCTCATTTTACCTCGAGTGCGTGGTCGAAGGAAGTATCGTGTCCCAGCAGTGTTAGGAGGTGAGGAAGGAGGGGTTACAGATGTAGGGGAATGAATAATGGGAGAGGTAGTACAAGGATTAGGTTCAGGGATAAGTAATTGGGTCCACAGGGTTCCGGAGGATGGAAGAGGACTAGGAGATGTAGGTGGGGATGAATCTTGGATAGGATACTGCTGAGGTGTAAGGATGTGTTTGGCAAGTTCGCTACGAGTGCATGTTTTCCGACAAGGTTCAAGTGAAGACCATGCCGGTGAAGTGTTTTTCTGAGAGAAAGTTAGCTCAAATAATTTAACATGTGTGCCTCTCAGATGCAGTTTTATTTTGTTGTTTCGTGTCTAATTTCTTTGCACAGTGTTGGTTTGTTGTACCAGAAGGGCAGAGTCGAGATTACAATGTTCGTGTTTTGGGCGGACGTTGTAGTTTGTCAACATGTTGCTCAGGTGTAAAGTGACCCCCAAATTGATGTCATTCTGCCCTCCTATGATGATGACTGTATCCCGTTTGGTGAGAGTTTTTGTGTAGGTGTCAATTCACTGATCACGTCGGCAAACTTCCGTTAGGTTTAAACACACACATGACAGAGAATTGGATGGGAGTTTCCCACTGAGCAGGAGGAGATTTGTCGCCCATGGCTATCTGCTAAAATTAGTACCTTTTGGTGGGCTCAGTAGGAATGTCCTTGTTTACTTGTGAGGCCAGGTTGCGCAACTCTACGTGTCTTTGTTTCTTTGCGCTTGCTAGCCTGTTTGCGTCGGTTTGTGGGTGGACGTGTCGATAATGGGAGGGTAGTGAGGATTGGGAAGGCATGGAAAATCATTGTCATAATCTAACACAGCTAATCTGTTTTGATTCATGATTGGTTGTGATGATTGTGTTTTTGTTTTCGCGGATGGACGGTTGAAAGTTTCTGCGGTGTTGCCTATTGTTGTCCAACCGTCTGAGTTTTGAACGACCTCTTCGAGCCTTCGGATATGTTCATCTAAATTATTGTTTACGTGTGTGAAGGCTTTCAGAAGGTCGGCTTTGAGAGTGTACAGAGTAGAAAGTGTATAGCGAATAGTAGCCATGTCACGAATGCGTATCAAATGCGTGGCAAATATGAGAATAAATAAATAGATGAGAAATCAGATTATGTGTAAAGTTATTGGTTAATTGCGAGTAGAGTTGAGTGTGTTTCCGTTAATAGATCTAAGCTAATGTTTCCTAAATTATCTTTTTAATTTACGTGTATTAAATTATTTAAGTTACGTATTTATTTAAAAAATAAAAGAAATGTGATTCTAATTAGTATTTAAATGTTATTGGTTAATTGCGAGTAGAGTTGAGTGTGTTTCCGTTAATAGATCTAAGCTGCAAACTAATAAATACAATTAGATTACTATACTTTACCTCTTTAAAGGCCACAAAAATTCACCACTTTGATATTCGTGAATTTGAAATCACAAGGTTCAAATTTTCCGTTACTTTGTTAAAAATTTCTAAGAAAATCTGATCTAATACAGACGAATGTTTCATTGAGTTTGGTATTACATAAATACATAGCACAATGTCGTCCATATCACACAATGTTGTCATTAAGACCGTGTATTATTATTGTCTAAAATGAAACCAAATACGAACTGATAACCTAAAGTTACCTACGTGTAAGTACATACGTGTGTAATAAGAAACACGTAATGAAATAAATCTTCACTTTTACTTACTGCGGAGCCAAGACTTTCAATCTGCAGCTCAAACACCGAAGGTTTACGTGAATACACATACAATATTTATAAATTTGGCATTTTGATACCAAACGCTCTACTTGTCCTTGATTACTTTGATAGTCCTTAGTAATTGGACGTTGTACTCGTACAAGCCCTACCAATAACTTAGTGTGATGAAAACTCCGTTATCTCTCTGATCTCTTTTCAGATATTCCGAAGTAAGAAGGCATGATTAGAGCCAATTTTTTGAAACTTAAAATTTGATCTCGCATACCTATCCGACTGTGTATATCTATTAGCCATTCGGAGAACACCTGATTGACCTGTGTAGTTGCACTTTCTAATTTTAGAGCTCTTGTGTTATTTGAACTGTTAGGTGAATTTCTAACATGTAGCCTGAGCCGTGATTTTGAAACCACGACTTGGAAGCCATGGCTTGGGCCGTGGCGCGAATCTTATTGATAAACGATATTTCAACGAAGTCTGGTTGATTGATTGATTGATTTTTTCGTGTTTCCGGGCGCGTCAACTGCTTTGGTCATTAGTCCCGTTAGTGTAGTGCATGTTTTTTTCGCGGGAGATGGTGATCTTCCCTCGCTGGATGGCCAGATCCGGCGCCGACCTACCGTCGGCTAGTGGGGTTTCCCCTAACCAGGACTCTCCCACCAGCAGGGCACCGCCCCAGCCGGGACAAGCTCTAAGCTCCCAACCGATCTCCGAGAATATGGGGTAGTGTAGTGCATGTTAGTGTGATGTGTAAGGGAGAGGATAGGACATATCGCAAGCCGCGAGCTGAAAAGCTAGTGTCGAAAATCCTGCCGCCGTCAGGACTCGAACCTAGGACCTGCCGGCGCGCGGTCCGTGGCCCATTTGTTAGGGTACTGCTCCGGCATTCGCCTGGTGTTGATCGGAGAAACCACGGAAAACTACCGATGAGAGCAGCCGGCCGCTAGAATTCTCCTCCAGACAGCGACTCAATTCGACCGAGCTGAAAAGCTAGTGTCGAAAATCCTGCCGCCGTCAGGACTCGAACCTAGGACCTGCCGGTCAGAGGCGCTGCAATGGCATCAGTTGATGCACTGAGATACCGCTCCTGGTACGAAGTCTGGTAAGACCGCGGTCTCAAACCGCGGCTCTGAAAACTCGGTTTGATAACATTGCCTTGGCGAGTGCAAACGGTGTTCGTCCAGTTTTAAGGAAGAGAGGGTACTATATTCAATTAATTAGTGAGAAGAGGTAAGATTGGACGAAAGTATGCGAAGAATTCAACGCATCGTATTCAACACACTGGGCAAATCTGCGCGATTATTGTGGACAAGATAAGTTTTGGAGGTCAAAAAGCATGTTTTGTAGTTGCTCCAAATTTTCATAACAAAATACTTGCCTACAATTATCAAGATTAGCTAAAAACATGATTCTATGAGTAAGCAATGTAAATATAAATATTGCGTATTTATTGGTTATCTTTATTGTGTGATGTGATTGATATGGCGGAATGGGTTGATTCTGAATAATATTTTCAAAACTGTATTAGAAATACAAGAAAATGAATAAGATATGACTGCAAATTTTTGTATATTTGTTGAAATCAGTGCGATTTTTTATTTCTTTCCTTACCTTATCTATCACAATGTAATTCCTCTTAAGAGGGTTCCCTTCTGAGTTGATAACATTGAAACTAGTTCACATTGTGAGAGTTACCTTTTCTTGTTAGTGTTGAAAAATCGTAAGAGATATTATTGTTAGAAATAGATGGTGACAAAGGTTAATATATACATATATTTTTCTAATAAAAATGCAGTAAGAGATTTCCTAATTCAAATATTGTAAACATAAGAATTTATGTTATGTTAATACCTGTAATTTGCACTTGTTTATTGCTAATAATTACTTGCAATTTTACATATTTTTCTTTTGATTTTTGTATTTTTTAAATATTTTTATGAAGGACTCTGGAACCATTTGAAAAATAGAGCAAAAGAGCACTAGACTTAAGAAATAATGAAAATTGTATTTGTAATATGCAAGTTTCTACTTTCTGAAGTTTATTTAAGTACAGTGATATTCATTTTACTAATCTTGGAAACTCCAAAAGTCGAATTTCAACGAGTAAACCGAACCTCTTTCGTCCATGTGTTTGAGGTTAGGATGCAACATTTCGGCCCAATAAATTCACGTTTCTTTTGAATAGCAAATTCTACGAAATTTCCCATTGTTGTATTCGTCTAAGGGATTGTTGCTGTGATCCCTCAACACTCTTCTTATTCATCCACACGTCTAAAGTAATCCATTTTTGTACTATTTGAGTGAATGAGTCACGGCTTCAAACCTCCCTTCCCCGAGGTCTGGAATTTTCAAGTCACGGTTCGAGCCGCGGCCTCAAAACTTTGCCAAAGCCGAGGCTTATCAAGTGAAACTAGGGTTTCAAGCCTCGACTCAGACAGCGTCTTAGAAATCTATCCATTGTCTGGAAGACATTCTGTCGTATTAGTCCATCATCGCAAAATACTTCTTTTTACAGTGGGAATTCTGAGTACTAGATCTTCTGTCCGTAGACGCAACGCCCTGAAATGCCTTGCACACGTACGAGTACTTGGGTTTTTCTAACGTGGCGGCTGAGGGTAGTATCTTCAAGATGGAATTCGGCACCACTTTTTGGTCTCTTCCTTGGTCCTGTCACAAGATGTCGCATGATCGCGACCGCATCAAGCAGTGCTGCAGATCAATTGACTCTAGCAGCAGGACTGAGAATTACTAAAAAAGTCGTGCAGAATTCCTTCTTGGAGATACTACCCTCAGCTGCCACATTATAAAAACCCAAGTTTAAAGGCTTTACGTTTATCTTTCCCCTAGAGAACATTCCAACTGCAAAATCACAGAATCCAAATCACAGCCGATCTTTTTCACATTTCACATCAACAGTATCGACTTTCTGCTCACAAAAATGTTTGGAAATTGGGAATTTCTGTTTATTATGCATGATAAGTGTAAAATATTTATCCCACTTGTGTATGTTATGCCGACGACATACTATATGTAATAATTAATCACTCAAAAACGATAGTGTCCACATTGTGTTCATTATTGGAAAAGATATATAAAATAATTCAGGGAAATAAACCACATTTGCCTGTATTAATAGGACCAGAATTTGATCCTATTTTGGAGCTAGCCATCACAAGCTTATTCCAACTGCTTTCACACGCAAGTCGACAGGTAGGTCGGCGCCGGATCTCCCCATCAAGCGAAGGTTATCGTCATCTCTCGCGAAAAAAACATATGCGGGATTAATGATCTCAGCTGTTGACGCACCCGGAATCACTAACCAATCAAAAAAATTAATTGCTTTACCGAAAGTGTAATTAATTTCTGCTGCTGCAGTTTTGCCTAAAAGGTATAGCATTATTTTGGCAAAAGGTATAGTTATACGTTATGAAATGACTCTCATATAGTGTATCAATTTAATGCTTTTATAACGGGTTACAATCATATATAAAGAGGGTGCTTACAAAACTAACCTTATATACTATATCTGCAATCTGAACTTCGATGTGCACTGATATCTACTGCATAATGAACTGAATAGCTCACCAGTCTCTCGCGCATCGACTCCTGTTGCATCACAGCGAACGTTGACATACGCCGCGTTTTTCGGGTCATCGACATGGTGTTGGTGATGTGCTTTTCCGCCTCCTCCAGTGGCCCCAGGTCCAAGCAGGACAGGGACTTGATGGGCCTCCCCACCACCGGCTCGATCGTACTCATGATGGTCTGCGGAAGATACACAGCTTCATAAACATATGAAGAATGTCAACGCAGACGCTCAGAAGACTAATAGTTCTTTTTCTACAACATTTCTTCTGCAAAATAACGTTCTCGGTGGTACAATTGTCAACTTAACGTTTGACAATTTTTCCAAGCCCCAGTTTTTCAAAACGCAATTGTATTCGTTGAGACATAAAAATCCGTAGGTTCAGATAGATATTTAAAAACAATTTTCAGTGATATTAAAAAATGTTCAAAAGATTGTCAACGGGAGATATTATAACCTTTTTGTTGAAAATATAGACTACCCTTCTGTTCCAAAACTGAAAATTAGTTTTATTCGCATAACAAATTAGGGTAAAAATGATTAAAGAGTGTATTAATGAATAGAAAATATTATTTTATGACCTAATTGTAAATTAAGTGACTGAAAAAGAGAGAGAATGTAACTTCATATATTTGTTATTTTGGGTCGACTGTCTGACTTTGCCAACTGGCGAACAGTGTCCCTCTTGCCTGGGCCTAGTTTAATCCTCACGCTTGTAGGGTAAATGAGACAGACATGTGGCCAACATGACGTATTCACTTCACCGTAATCATCAAATTGCGCCTGCCTGATCTTCCCTTCGTTATACTACAGAAACTAAGTCGATTTTAAAGGAAAGCTATAACTGTATTTTTGCCTCGGTAATGAAACCCGGAGCCACAAACACGCACTCAAAAATGGTCGAATTATCGAATTTCACAATAAAGTAAATTAACATTCCTGAATTATTTCAACAAAGTATCTGCTTTCCTTTCACATCAATTTCTAAAAAGCTAGGTAAAACTAATTAAAACAAAATGTTTATTCACGTGATATATACTGTAGGGGCTGTACGTAAACTAAAAAAAAATTATTTGATTAATATTCAGTTTCCTGTGACTATCAACTGACAATACTTCTGTTATCTCATGTTCGCAGATATATTCTGCTTCTACAATAATTTAACGCTTACATTACATTGACCATGCAGTTGCACAGCGATTTAAAATAAATAAAAATGTACGCAGACAAACTCTTACCGCTTTTTTAACTGCCTTTTCTCGACAAAATGTAGACCCCCTTCATTATTCCCCTTCCCCCAAATTGTTTTTGGACTTCCAATCGCCTAAATCTTCTAAAAGAAAAAAGTGTGCCCTACTTCTTGATCAGAAATGATCAAGATCACATTATCTTGTTTATTGATTGCATTGTTACATTCCTTAGTTACGGAAGACATGCAAACATCCTTGAAACACACACATATATACTACCTGCCAGCAATATTTACTGTATTACCGAAATCATTTTCAACAATAATATTCTAATGTTAATGCAATCCCTCATTAGATTTTCGTTTTCCGAACTTCAATAACCTACTCAATTTACCAGCAAACACATTGAAAGCTTTAATAGATTAATTTAATGGCATGAAGCAGAAAACGAAGATTTCTTCAGAGTATGAATAAAATCATTTTATTGTTTCACTTATGAAGGTCACTCTAAAAGTATTGCACACGCATTTTCTTAAAAAGAAATTTCTTTTCTACGACTTCACTCCACAGATTTCGTAAATCATTCTCGCTTGAATTCAAATTTAGTTCATCTGGTTTCCGCAAGTGTCGCTCCCATAGCAGTGTTTTAAGATGTCTGTTGCATTAGTCATTCGTCGGAAGCACGTGCCGTGATATAATTCCTGTGTTGTGAGAACGAGGCAGTGATAATCATTCTGAAGGGGTTAAAAATGTGTACGGAGATGCGTTTGATGGCAGTACAATCAGTTGGTGGACTTCCAGATTATCTGGTGAATGAAGACAAGCGAATACTCAGCATTTCCCTGCAGCAGCACACCGCGTTCTTCACATTCTCCGACAATATGCTGCGCATTCACAATCTCATTTTGGCTTACAAACGTGTAACAGTGAAAGAATTGTCCACGAAAATGTGAAGCAAGTGCGTGCAGAGTATTGAAGGAATTAGAGTTGAACAAGGTTTGTGCCAGAAGTCTTGTTGCATGATAACGCCCCACCAAATATCAGTTGGGAAACCACCAAAATCAGTATACGTAAATGGACGACATTGAAACAACCACTTTACAATCCTGATTTGTTACCGTTTAATTATATTTTCGGTAAATTGAAAGAAGCTCTCCTCAGCATGAGATTTGGAGATGATTACTCCCTTATGAAGTCTGCTGAACAGTCGCTCAGTCATGCTGGTCCAAACTTATACCGTGCAGGTGTGCATGCCCCTGTTCCAAGGTGGTGGAAGCCAGTATAAAGAGACGGAGATTGTGTGGAAAAGTGACCTTTTATTCATCAAGGAAGATCAATACATTGTAAAAACAACGGTATGGGAAATAGATTGAATGTTTGAATACTTGTTGTGAATTACTTTTGGAATGGCCCTCATACTTAAGGAATATTTTCTTGAGTTTTTAATTAAAATAAGGTAAAAAAATTACTAATTTCATGTCGTAAATTTACGAGTAGTAAATAATATTGTAATAAATTTAAAATTAGCAAAATATCAAATACAGTGGTCAAATTTTTATCGAAAATGAGAAATATTACAAATTAAATCCATCTTAATTCTTAAATGAAAATCATAATACATATATACTTTTCCTCTTGTACTATCAAAAACTGTACGTTTTCACCCGCCTTAAAAAAATGGACTAATTGCAACTAAAAAAATGGTACTGTCACATGGTCCTATGTACCCCACTTACACATACTCATATTTCCACTTAAACCCTGTATGTACTCAAAACGACTCAAAGTGAGTTTTCATTTCTTTAACTGACAACTTGATTTAAACAATGTTTCATGTAGGTGATATTTAAAGAACTTCTGAATATTTTTAGCTGTCATAATTAATTTTCCCAAATATGATGTAATCGGTTTCACAATAGAATAACAAAATGTTGCAAAATTAAATTAGGATCCTCCTTGGAAACATTTACTAATTTCTGTAATTTTAAAGCTTGACGAATTGACCACGAAAATTTTATTTAAAAAAAAGGTGCATGTATTTACACGGAAGAAGGGTCGGAGAGAGAGAATGTGAAGCTGGACGGGTCCAGCCGAGGGGGAGCAACGTGAGGCGTGGAGGTAATATTACTTCTATTTCTATTTTACTCTACTTCAGACATAACTCATTTTGCCAAAGAGTTTATTGCGACGAATACCTGCAGAAACCGAATTTTGCCTGTTTAAAATAAAAACGTATTTCCTTGTTGAATAATCTACATTATATATCAGGAAATATATTAGTATTATTCATCATAATTCGGAATGTACGTTGATGTTACATTACGTTACTTTTCATTTACTTACAATAACAAAATTAAATTATTTAGATTTTTTCTTAACTTATTGAAATCCAACTATTGTTGCAGTGTTTAGAATTGTGTGATGCAACGACATACTTTGTATTGTCCTTCTATTGATAGCCTTTAGGGAAGACGACAGTCTACTGTCATCTAGAACAGTATTTTCAATAGATTTGTTCGCAATTTTACAAAATATATACCAAATTTTTAAGTTGGATAAAATTGAATAGATAACAATACGAGTTTCACAAACTGTAGTAGTATTTTATATTATTAAATGACAATGACCGTGTGGGTACCGAGAATTTTATTTTCTTTTGATTTCGTTACAAAGAGAGAAGCACAAGATAGCTTCTCACTAGGAAGATCTTTCGTGTTGCATATGTTTCGTCAAATTCTTGCAGCTTTACGGGCAGTTGTCAGCCACATAGTTCTCTAGGGTGGGTATCCGGGGAAGTTGTCCAAAAAAATATCACCGGGGAAGTGCAGGGATCTGGAAATAAGATTCGTTAAGCATTATAAAATTCACAAATTCCCCTTCAATCACATTTATCACAATCAGTGGATTGCCTCGCTTGAATAAATAAATAACATCGCTCTACTATTCTATGCAAGGATTGCTACGATCAACGCCTCTGAGATCTTTATTGACGTTGCATTATTTTGGTATAAATATATTTCCGACACCAACTGGCGTTTCTGGCCAAACCAAAGCTTTTCTCAACACCACTGAAATAAGCGAAAGTGTCAAGGCTTATCCGAATTTTGAATTATCCTATATTTGAAAATTATACTGCATATTCAAATCAATAGCTAGATTAAGAACAGTTTGATGTTTGTGTTTAAACTTTTATAGTTCATATCGAAGTGTTTAATCGCCTTACAAGTTTCAGGTCATACATACAACACCATTCTGCTCACGGATTCATTGTACGTGGGTATAAAACGAACACTAGTTCTGTTATATAGGCTAAATCAATCCACACTTCACTTTAACAATTCGTGAGATCGGTACTGTGACTCAGGACGGGTAAACTTGACGTCCAGACACAATAAGTAAACAACCGATCGAATTACTGATAACAATTTCCATTCAACAACTGGAGAGTATTGCTAGTTTTGTCTATAATAGACTACAGTTTTAGAAGATAGCTTGTGAGAAACACAACATGCAAAACGTACGAATTTCCAACATGCCATTCGCAACACATTATCGGCGCGACTTGATCGCTGATTTCTTTTCCCTCCCGGGTACAATAAAGAGTTGACGGTAACAGATCGCAGCAAGTGCTGATGACAACATTCCCGTTACAATACCATCTTCGGTGTGACAGAGACGTCATTTTCAGTTGCAGGCGACATCTTGTGCACTCTGCTTGCAAGATGGTGACATAGCTGCGCACAAATAAGTGCAGAAGATGGCGCCAGCTAGAATTCAACTTTAAAAGCCATCCTTTGTACTACGTTGCTTGGGGAGCACTGAGGATGACGTAAATACCCCGAAACATCTATGCGTGATCTGTATTTAGTGTAAATACATTTATATTTTCTCGTATACGTACGTATATACAGTGTAATTATATGTACTATAGAGAAATTTATGTAATGCTGTGGAAACTCGATTTCGGGATTTCAACGGAAATACACGTTTTGGGGTTCCTTGACACAGAAAAAGTGTCTGTTTTTTTTAACGTCCGTCCGCCAGTCAGTCTGTGAACACCACTAGCGCCTAAATCATATGAAGAATTTGTTTTCCAAATTGATGAAATCCTCTTACCATTTGGCTCTAGTTGAAGCTTTGAAATTTTGAAAAACATTCTTCAAATTTTTGGGGGTACTTTAGATGAAGACCCCAGAATATTTTAAAATTTTCTCGAAAACAGCTACAAATTTTTTCTATAAATTTCTTGTAAGAATAAAAACTTATAAAGATGGCTTAGGTCTGATTTTCACGGTTAACACTGAATTTTAGAAAATTCCAAAAGTTTTAATTTTTTTCGGCGTTTTCCTCAAACTATAAAATTGAATATAGAGATTTTTTCTTCAAATAAATTTTTTTCTCCATATTTAAGTTCTTTCTTAAAATAAAGTACATTTTTTGAAAATTTTTATTTTCCTCTGTTCTTTTGTTTTTGCCAAGATTACAAAAACTTGTTTTTACTTGTCTCTCACGTCCTTAATATTTACATTAACGGCGATTTGTTCTAATAATTTTAAGAGTACATGTGCTTAGAATGATATTGAATAATTCTTAAAACTCAATAGCTTTCTGTGAAAACGAGTTCAAAATTCCGCATTTTCAGACACGCTCAAACGCCATTTTCTTGGAAACGGCTGCAAATTTTTTCTTCAAATTATTCCAACTGATAGTGTTATTTTCCCAGCTTAATCTGACGTAGAGTTCATTGTCATGGTTTCTTTGTTTTTTTTTTCAAAAATTACTCAAATATAATTTTTTTAATATTTCACACGCCATTACTACGGATTGATTCATTGATTTTTTCGTGTTTCCGGGCGCGTCAACTTCTTTGGTCATTAGTCCCGTTAGTGAAGTGCATGTTGTTTCTCGGGAGATTGCGGTGATCATCCCCCCGCCGCTGGATGACGAGATCTAGTAATATTTTGGATCTAGGATCGTTAGGAAAACGAAAAATTGAGAATATTTCAAAAAATATATATTTAGTGCGGCGATGGATGGAAGCCTACAAGAGGAAGGGCTCAAGCTATCTCACACCAAGGGAATTAGAAAATGTTACTATGAGAAAGTCTGTGCCATTTTGGAGCACCACTAGTTTTAATTGTGGAATACTAACTTCTTGTTACCTTTCCATATGAATTTCGCAATAATTTGTGAGCCACCGAGCTTATGAATAAACAAATTAAAATTAAAAATGTAAAAACAAATCAAACAAATATGGTATAGAATTATCACAAGAGCTTAAGCAAACTGGAGCATAACTACTTAGCTGCTACTAGGGCGGAACTTAATTGCTGCTGTTTCTCAGAGGCGGGAGCTGTGAAAGTGCACCGGTCGACGTTGAGGCCCGGATTGCCACTCCACCCTTATTTTCCGGAATTCTCCGTTTGCCCGATTCACCACCCATCCTTCTCCTCCACATTCCAGAAACCCATCAGCCTGTCAGGCACTGCCACAATCCCCTTCTCACTGACGCGCAATGCACTTACACTCCGCAATTGCGTTATTGGATAGTGTGTCGCCCCGTAGCAGCGGTTAGCGGAAAAGTTCTATATTGGTTTACAGTATGAAGCTACTTTATTTTTTAAAAAAATATTTAACTAGTGGTGCTACAGAACAGAACAGTCACAGACTTTCTCCAATAAAGTTTCCTAATTTCCTCGGTGTGGATTGGCTTTACGGTCTTGCCCCATCCTCTTGCCAGCTGACGTCAATCGACGTTTTTGAGAAAATGTTATGTCCCTTTTTCTAAAAAAATAACTTATAACGGTTAATGAGAATTAGAAGTAAACACTTGTTATACGTTTGAAAATTAAAACCAGAAAAAGGCCCAATGAAGACAATCAATGATGGCCTATTTTACTTGGCGAGGCTCAGACATTTGGTCTGCTCTTCCACCTGACAATGCAAATTTTTCTACACTCCTTTCGCAATCTTGCAGAGAAAGGTGTATCTCTCGCGACGAGGCAGATGCTTTCAATTTAGCTGAGAGGCTTCCTTTGGGTTTTAAATACTTTTACATGCAGTAAATCTACATGTGACAGCCGGCTTTACTTCCTCTTAAAAGGAAAGCGAATGAAGAATCCCCCTACACACACAAAAATTCCGAGAAGTCGGAGGGTGGAGAAAGTTTCTCCTTTCCTCTCCGGCCGCTAAACCCCCAACCCGCTCCCATCTCTCTCACCATCAGCCATGTCGGGTGGTCACTCCTCGTCGCCCATGACGTGCCGGCGCCGGGGCGTCCAGGGCCTTCGGCGCACGCTGACTCCGCGACGTCCTCCTTTGCGCGAGCGGCGGCGGGAGCGGCGGCGTTTTTGGCCACGTCCTTGTGGCGGCGGGGGGGGGGCGCCCCACGTCGAACCCTCGTGGTAGGCCGGTAGCGCTTGCGCCGCCGCTCCACGAAGCCCGAGGAGACGCCCTGACGCAGCGCGCGCTGCGCCACCAGCGCCGCCCGCTGCAGCGTCACTTGGCGCGTGCGGCTCACGTACTTGGCCAGCTGTGACTGGGCACGCCGGACGAAGGTGGAATTAGGTGTTTGGGCGCAAGAGTGATGGCTTTCTTTAACTACCAAGATCGGACATGCTTTATTGATTGATTGTTAATGATTCCAGGCGCGTCGATTGCTAAGGTCATTAATCCCGTAAATATAGTACCAGTTTTCTCCCCTCAAGAGGTGGCGGTGGTCGTCCCTCGCTGGATGGTGAAATCCGACGCCTACCGTCGACTAGCAGGAGTTTTCCCCAACCAGACATCTCCCACCAGCGGAGCACCGCCCCGGCCTGGACAAGGTCTCAGCTCCCCACAGGTCCCCCGGCATGTGTGATAGTGTAGTGCATGTGAGTGTAAGTGTATGTAAGTAAGGAGGAGAGGACAAATAGAGAAAGGGACGATTGCGCGCAATCCGTGTCTCGTTTGTTAGGGTACTGCTCCGGCATTCGCCTGTTCATCGGAGAATCCTCGGAAAACTACCAATTAGAGTAGACGACTTCTCCAGACAGCGGCTGATTTCAGACTCACTATCTCGAACCCTAAGACCTCCCGGTTAGAGGCACTACAGCGACATCAGTTGATGCCCTGAGATAGTTCTCACAGTGAAGAGATAGTGTTTCGGGAGCAATAAGATGGCTTTCCTACACTACCAAGGTCGTGCATATTTGAACTTATTCTATTGCTTCCTCAGTTGGTTCAGAACTCAATACTAATTTCATGTAAATGGACCTTTTAAAATCAAACAAATACGCCTGATAACCCTTCTGATTACATTAAGAAATGGACTTTCTTTCAGCTAGATAGCCCAAAATTACATACTCCGGTGTCTGGAAGACAATTCTAGCGGCGATTGCTACGATCGGTAGATTTCCGTGGTTTCTCCGATCAACACCAGGCAAATGCCGGAGCAATACCGTCTCAAACGGGCGACGGGACGCGCTCTATATTTCCTTCATCTTCCTTATCCTGTCCTCACTCCTTCCACACACACTTACATGCATTACATGCCTCACATGCCGGAAGACTATCCAGTAGCTTGGAGATTGTTCCGGCTGGGACGGTGCCCCACTGTTGGTTGGGGAATACCCCGTTAGCCGATGCGTAGGTCGGCGACCGATCTCGGCATCCAGCTGGGAAGAATCTCCGCCACCGCCCGCGGTAAGAAATGCACCTCATCTACGGGACTTACGGTCTTAGAATTTAACGCGCCCGGAATTACTAATCAATTAATTGATGGGCACAAACATTGCATGTCCACTCATGGTCATTTGGCACAGGCATGGCTTAATGCGCAATGCTGCTTGAATGCCTACTCATAGTCATGTTTGAGTTAATATAATTTTTGGAGATCTCTAGTTTGTATCTACCTAGTGTAGAGATTGTAAGTTCATATGGGAGGGATCATTCGTTTTACTAGAAAACAAACATTATCGTTCCATAAGTAACTTCACCTTTACAAACTTTGAAGCTGGGTTTTCTCGAAACTACGAATTCTGGAAAACAGTTAGTGTGCTATATAGATTCCGAGAGATTATAATTTTTCGTGTACTACTATTGTTAGGTAGTATAGGAAATGTGTTGTTTTGCAAAAGGGGGACAAATGCTGATTTTTTGATCGAGTCTCGACTGGTTGTAGGATTTTTGACGCTAGCTGGATTTTTCGCTGGAATGTAGCAGTTGTCTGGAGGAGGATTCTAGCGGTCGTCTGCTCTGATCGGTAGTTGTCCGTGACTTTTCGATCAATATCAGACGAATGCCGGAGCAGTACCATAACAAACGGGGCAATGGACCGCGCGCGATGTACCGTTCCTCTTCTTTGTCCTATTCCCTCCCCGTACACATACACATACGCACATTCTATACTACTATACTACACATACATTAAACGATTAAATTCGATAGAAAAGTTTACATCCCAAGTGAAATCGTTTCTGCTGCATAACTGTTTCTATACCATTAGAGACTATACTGAGCATCACAAGAAAAGTAACATTGGTTTTAACAATGATGCATTATGTATTATTTACCAGTTGATCTGTATAAATGTGTATAAACGACCTGTAACAGGTATTGTAATGCAGCCTCCGGGTCAATGACCCCCATCTCGATCAGGTTTTTCGTCCAGTTTCCCTGATCCATTGAGCAAATGCTGAGATGGCCCCTTGTTTTGCTTCTGAACATAAATGTAACTTCATTTTCTGTGCACGTCTTCTAGAATTCAGTGGGAAATACAATTATTCAAATTATCGTTTCCATGTTGTATTATTCCAAAGGACAACAAGGATAAGAAACAAAATTGATTGCCTTTTTATCCTTGAAAATAGATTTTATTACATGGGAGCTTTTTTTCCTAAATTTAAGTAGTATATGACTTAGTGTAGGGATCACAGAATTTTGAAAATGTACACACAATTCACTTTTCCCCATAGCACGTCATACGCAGTTTTAACTGGTTTTTTTCCGACGTAAATTAAATTTTAAAAAATACCCCACACGGCGGACGACACTGAGGAGCTTAGTGTGTTTCGGCTGGGGCAGTGATTCCCTGAGGGAGGTTTCTTTGTGGCGAAAATTTCCTGCAAGCCGTCATGTAGGTCGGCGATGGTTCTCACCATCCTAAGGGGGAAGAACACCGCCCATAATAAGAAACATACCCTACACTTACGGGAATAATTACGATAGCCGTTGATGGGACAGGAAACACGAAATAGTGAATCATCAATTAACCGAATTTTCGTCAGTAATTCTTGTGTTAGTGCCTGATACCGAGCAAATGAGTCCATGAGTGAATGAATATTTCGTGTTTAGTGCGCGTCAACTATTTAGTCCTGCGAGTGCAGTGCATATTTGATGAGGGAGGTGGCGATGTCCCAAACAGAAACGTGAGATATGGCGAGGACCTATATACATCGATTTCCGATAGTATCTTCCACCTCTAAGTATCCTCCACACAGTTGAAGAGACCAATAGGGAGCTTAGAGTTTGTCCCAGTTGGGAAAGTCTCGGATACGGGAGTGTAGCGCATGTAAGTGAGTGTGTGCGTGCGTTAGTGTGTGTAAGGGTAGAGGAAGGTATAAAGAAAATAAAAAGAGAGGTCGCGCACGGTCCGTGGCCCTTTTGTTTGGACATGATTCGACATTCGCCTGGTATTGATAAGAGAAACCAAGGAACACTGCTGATCATAGCAGCCGGTCACTATAAATTTCCTCCACTGTGGATGAATTCGTCCTAGGTGTAAAGCTAGTATCGAAAATCCGCCACCGTCAGATCTCGAACCCTATTGCCCGAATAATATTTGTCTTCTTGACAGCTAGCGACTGACAGGGGAGAGAGGGCTCAGCTATCCAATCAGAGGCTTCAAATTCTGATAATGTCCCTGCAACGTTGCTGATGTTTAGTAAGATAAAATACATCTTACAGCACGAAGTAACTGAAAACATTACGAGCGCCATTATTTGCTTGAGTGGTATGTGTGGTTATGTGTCGTCTACTGTAGTTTGCTTTCACTGCAATTTGTTTCTGGCTACTGCTGCTGTTGTGGTGGTCTGATGGAAGAACGACCACGTGTCTGCCGCCCGAATATGTGGCAGCATCTCTCTACCCCACCCCTAGCTCTCAAGTTGCCAGAAATATTATTCGGACAATAGGACGTCCCGGTTACAGACACTGCAACGAAAATGGGTGTAATTACTGAGCCTTGTGAGCCGGTACCTGTGTCACCCCACGTGGCTCCGCCAGCGACCGGATCGCCTCTAGCAGAAGCGGCACGGCCTTCTCGGGTGCCATGTTGCTGTCCACTCGGTCTCGGTCTGGCTCCCGCCTTGCCCCCGCAAGGTTCTCCCCGGCTGCGCGCCCGCTCTCACTTGCCACCTGGCAGCACAATGTCTAAGGAAGCTGCCAGTAAACACCTGGGTCCTTCCGAACGCGCGGATGGACCAGGGAACGTACAATGAAGCCTCTAAAAGCTGCCTATATCATTAATACCTTGAAATTAGTCTTTTAGAAGGGTGGTCTTAAAGGGTACATCGCACTATTTAAACTGTACTCACTGCTGCTGCTGCTAGAACTACAATACGCATCATACCATTATTCTGGTTTTAAATGAAATCTTTATTGTATTGCATCATTATATTACTTTAATCTGTTACTATTATCCGACTTAAACATAGATGAACTTCAAGATCACGATTTGGAAGTAGAGGGGCAAGCTTTCATCCAATCGAGAGCTTTGTTAGGACTTAAAATGTTTGGCATTGAAGTTCCCGATTGGAAAACAATGTCCCCCTCTTCTTCCAGCTCCTGACCCTGAAGTATAGCTATGTTTAAATCGGAGTATATTAGTTAATATAATTACAAAAAAGATTAGTACAGTGTATTTTAGAATTGTGCTTCTTCAGATAAAGCGTTATTGACATAAGGTGGTATCCTGATAATCTTAATCCAGGGGTATTATTTTGCTTCTGTAAAATTACCTTTCAACTTTATAATGTGATAGTTTCTCTATATTTTCTGTAAGATCTCCCTTCGGAGTTATCGTGAAATCTCATGAGCCTGTTAGCTGTTGCTTATCTGAAACCCACCGACAATAGCTTGGGTCACAGTAGTATGCGAACTCTCGTGTTTATTATTTCGCTTCGAGCTTTTCTGGAAGTCTTAAGAGAAAACGATGTTACATTCCAACAAAAATTCGTGGATGTTGGTCGGGAAGAGAGGTGGTCGTCTTTACGGGGGTTAAATGCATTGGTCATATGGAATAATTATTCTGTTCCATAGAAAACTGGTCTCGAAAAGGGGTGGACTTGTCGAGAGGTTTCGCTGTATAATTTTCAATACATTAATCGAAAATATTCCAGATACGTACTGCAAAATTACGGTAAGAAAGCATAATTTTTTCTTCAGCCATAACAGCTAATACGAAATGTCGATTTCCGAGAAAAGTGACATCTCAGTAATTGTTTAGATACGCGAAAGAAAATGTTTCGGAAATAGTCCTTATTTTAACTAGTAAAAATTCGATAGGGATAATTTACAAAAACGCTGACTTAGAGAGCTTGAACACTTCGACATCATTGTTCCAAAAGACAATTCAAAACCCTGTTTTGACGTATTGTTGTTTTAAATATTAACTAATCAGAACCCGTCAAAATTTGACGGTGAGATCTGAGATAAATGTAAAATACTGTACCCAGACTAATGTTCACAATATATTGCATTGTTTGGATCTTGAGGGTATAATGAAGATATTCTGTGATGAGTTCCCAAATTTTTGAACATGTATGGACCATGTTCAGGTGGCAATGCAATATCGGCACAAAAGATATAGCACTAGATATAGCACTGAAGGATATTATTTCTAAAGTTTTTTGATGTGTCATCATCTTGTATAAACAACTGTTTGATTTCTTCAGGCATATTGCTCGAAGGCATAGTTATTTTCACATTTAAGCAACACACAGTAAATCGTTTGCAAAATTTTCCTCACAGTACAAAGCAGAACAAAACTGACATTTTATAGACAATGACCCAATAGAAAACGAAATGACCTCACTATCACGGGGGAACGATTCGGAATTCGACATAACCTATAAACAACTTCACTACTTCAGTACAACTGAGCAAGACCCACTGTGCGAATGTTCTCTACAAAATACACCACAGAAGCAAATACATGCAAACTGTCAACACCACAATGCAATTATTACATTGAAACAAAACCTAGACGAATTGTAAACAAATCTCAACAATCAAATCAAAATATCAAGCAACATGGACTCACATCTATGGACTCATGTATATCCATTTTGAAACTGCCACTCTTTGAAAGAAAACAATTGACTATTGATAAGCGTACTATTAAAGAATGATTTAATTTATTAATTTACACCGTAAATGTTGGTGAATTAACACAAACAATATCTGATAACACATCTACGGATCATATACAACAATCGGTTCAGTAGAAGCTCTAAACGAAGCCATGGCAGAATACCTTATTTTTTTAAATATATAGATATCTCCAATTACATTATTTCACTTGAAATGTATTATTAATTTATACTGTTCTGCGATCCTTTTTCAAATTCAAGTGATGTAACTGCATTTACAAGGCAATATTCATCTATAAAATGGCATTATATCAAAAAAATTAGATTTTTGAGTTGTTGCTTTTTAGAACTTGATTTGGGCGTAACAAATTATTCCGCTCGCTTCTCAATCGTTCTCCTGAAAAATGGCACGAGATGGATCATTTTTCTTGTTTGCAAATGTCGGTTTCTATCCGAGCACGTTTTCTCTATAAAGCATTCGAAGAAAGGTAGTCTTGACCTTCATCACAGCCAATGTGTCTTCCGACTGGCGCTGTACATTCTTATTTATTACGTTACTAGGTAGGCAATGTCGAATCTTACTACCGGTTGAGTTACGAGTCACGTCCTTTTGAATATTATGATTCTGAGCTGTAAAGTCATAACATCGGATTTTTTAAAATCATATATTTGTCGGGTACAAGAAATTGAAATCAATTATTGTAATTAACGTAAAGGGGCTCCTCCAAAAGAGGCTGCCGTTCCAAGTACAAACTGTTCTACGAGAGACAGGTTGTAAACAAGAGAGAATAAACGATAAATACAATTATGCCAGAATAATTTAGGTCGATAAAGGCCCAGTGGCATAAATATGGCTTATTCCACAACACTTCAAAGGCACGACTTTCACGGTCGTGACATTTCTTGAAAGTCGAGACTACGCGTTTACACGTTGACATCTAGTTCCACGATTTTGAGTCAAGTAACACCGAAGCAGGCGCGCCAGTTTCGGTTTGAATGCTAGCATCATAAATCTTCTATTAACAACTAAAATAAAATTCTATTCAACCAAAAAAAACTATCTGCCAAAAATGCAAATTTGAGATATATGAGAATACTTCAGTGGACAAACTTTCAAATAAGCTTTTAAAAATAACACCATTGTCTTGTTATCATGGAACACTTTCCTCACAATGACCAGGACTAAAATGAAATTAAGTGAAAATCAAAAGCAAAACCCAATGTTAAGATACCCAGTTGTCCCAGACTGGGACAACTTAGTCAGAACCAACCACAGCCTGATGAACATTAAAACTTTTCATGGAATTTATAAAATTTTCATGGAATGAAATGACAATAATTTATTTCTTCATGGTCCTTTATTGTGAGAGTATAATTTTAAGCAGTATTATAATGACATACACTCAGTAGATGCTAGTAAGACTCAGTGAGTGTGTTTAGTTACCTTATAATTTATTTATTTGGTTTCTGTATCTGAAATTTAGTTGTTTAAATTTCACGAGGGAAGGCATAAATTATCTAAATATTGTCCACAGAATAAAGTACTTTCTAGTTCAGATATTTTTGTAGTTCCAATTTGAATTTAATGCCTTCTACTGGTTGTACAGTTTCAATAGTACATGTTCCTTCGTTTGTGAAAACTAGAAATTAAATCCACCAATTGTAAAAGAGCTTTTATATTTTAACTACAGAGGAATTCTTTTTCTTATTTTACTCTATTACTTCTAACGATCCATTTTCTGAGCCACGATAAACACCGAAAATATGCACTTACTTCAAAATCCAGATTCTACTTGTCATTCAATAAGCATATAGAATGCTTAAGCACCATGTTAAATTTTGAAAATTTCACACCAAAAGTGATACTGAGGAATTATATATATTTACACAGCCTACTAGATTGTTATATTTAAATAAATAGAAGTGGAAGAATACAATATGAGTAGGTAGGAAGAGAGGTGCCCCTATACGACAGATTGCCCTTAGTGTCTGTATGATATAAGATTCCTGTAAGATATGCCTTTATCAACTCTATTACACATAAAATAAGAGCATAGAAGATTTATTTTATTATTTCAACTATTAAATTTGTACACAAAACTGGATATTTTGTTTCAAATTTGGGTAGAAACGCCCATTGTTGCTTAAAAACAAGAATTGTTAACATTCATTTTCAATCTTCATTCCTGAGTCTTGTAATCAGTCATTGATACAAATTCAATTCAATTCATTGACACATTCAGGTCTCGAAATGCCCTAGAGTTCTCAACCTTATTTCCAAGAAATACAAGAATCTTACATAAAATGTTGACATTTCCAAACATTCCCTTACAGTCAACACACAACATGAGATATATTTTAACTCAACTGCACTCTGCAGTAAATTACCACCACACTTCAGATAAGAAATTCAATTATTTGAATGTTGTGAAAATATCAAATAAATAATGAGAATGAGTTCAAGTGAATTTTGTAAATTTTTGACAGTAAATCAAAAATTATAGTTTGAGGTATGAAGCAGCAAATAATATTGAATGGGGAATTATTGAGCAAGTATTATGCTTACATGCAAAATATTATCTGGGAAAACAGTCTAATAAAATATTTTCATTTCGAAGATAAGTGACATTGCGCACAATTTGAAGATGAAAATTCACACAGATTTTCATAGACGCTAGAAACAAATCACAATTAAGTAATGCACTGTTTCAGGCCAACCTAACCTAAAAACAAACATTTCTCTATTCGCATTCGTATGCTAATGCTCCGAGGACTATGGCGTTACTATTAAATTGTGAAATACATTTCCTCCGAGGCAAGTAGTTATTAACTTTTCTCGCAACTTCTATTCGAGACGAGGCATATCTACAGGCCACGCCAGTCACATGAAGTAAATAGTATGTCCCATTTTCCTTCCGCCCAGCCCGCTCAACGTGGACCCCGAACACGTGTGCCCCGTGCCCTTCTTCGAGCTGGCGAAGTTGCTCGTACCGTGAACGCTAGCTGACTGATATGCGTACAAATTCTACCGCAAAACCCACGCGAGGAATCAAGCAGAGCATGATAAAAAGTCGCGATCATGCGACACCTAGCAGCACGCCTGAGAAACACGCGAAAAGCCGTGACTTATGCTACCATGAACACGGGCCGTAATTTAAATGCATTTGTGTTAAACTACTTGTTTTACTAGTCACGTTCAGAAATATAAAATACTCTTCCCATTAACGGTTATGAATTTTGAAATTTAAAATATGAAGTATATAATGTTCTCAATTGGAGTATTGTGGATGTTTATTTTATGTAACAATTGCTTTGGGCCTTTTTCTGATGTTCTCAATGTCATTAGGAGCTCGATTTTGGAAATTTATTAACAAAAAGCTGGTATATTTTTGTATTTCACTTGAAACATTTAATTCCAAAATCCTTTGAAAATACATAAATATACTGGTGAAGTAATCATTAGTATGAATAAATTTTAAAAAAACTTTGGTTACCAGTTTGAAATGCATATTGAGGAGAGTCATAAACTTAAGACTTATTTATAAAGTCGTCCCGTTTCGTCATTAAGTTGGGAATGAAAGGCTCCACAGTGGTATTACAAGTAAGAAGTAGGGCCTAGTAAAAAATTGACAGTTGTATTACTTTATATTTTGCCGAACATCACCAACTTAATTAAATTACATCTTTTTATATTTAGAAATTCAGAATGAACCATATTGCTATAACCCTACACTGCAAACCGTACGTATACTTCTTTGGCGAAAGAAGAACACACGTTGTATTAACACAATCGACATCAATTCACTATTCTAATATCTATTAATATTCATATTGAAATGTTTACTCACCCATTTACTAAAATATGGTGCTTATTTGTCCAAACCGGGTGTTCTAAAATATTTGCTAGATCTTCACATGGAAACGATTCTCGATTATTTCAATAACATTGTTGAATGTAGTGTTACCAACAAAACGCCTGGGTGTTTTTGTTGCTAAATATACTCTTGGGGCAGCCTAAATCTCAGACCGCACTAAATCTCCAATATGATGGCGCTGTCTGCCAATTCCGCCAACTTCTGAGCCCACGGGTTTCAACCTGACCCGTGTTGTTAAAGGGACGGATATTCGGAATGAATTGCACTGCGAATTTGATATATAATTGATTTTTCTCCACTCTCTTTTGTTAGGTTTGGAGAGCAGAGAATAATATATTATTCTTCGTAAGTGATCAATTCGCAACAAATTATTTGTTTTTGACAAATAAGTAGATACATAATCATTACTTTGTAAAAAAATAAATTCCTGAAAATCCTGGATATATTATGAATAGTTGGAAGAGGTTTTTTACATTTATTAGTTCAATGTTTCTTAAAATTGAGTATTTTCCCTCTTCAGGTATCTTTATTCCAACAATCCAAAATTATTTTTTACAGTTTGAGTAACATACTGATTCCACTTGTCGGGTGTCTACTAAGAAATTAATATTTTTGTAACTGTTACAAAACAGTAACAACGTAACAAAAAGAGAAAAACAAGAAATATTTTAGTCAATATAGTGCACTTTCGCAGCGAGCACTGATGACAACATTCCAAGCATTAAAACTTCATTGGCGCGAAATAGAAGTCAAAGCTAGTTGCTTTCATAGTCGATAACTTTTGTTCACCCTTATTACCATTATCCAAATAAATGGCTGAGGCAGGTCCAGGTCCTTCAAGGGAGGCACCTAAAATTCCTATCTAGAGTTCCTGCTGTTGCCTACCCAGGGCGATGACCTGGCCGCACACGTAGCAAGCTTGACTTTGATTTTCCAGAGGTTGGCATTACTGTAAATACCCTAGCGGCCGACTTTGTACCTAATACCCCCAATCCGCCCGCATTTCTTCAATCTATTGTTCAAGAAAAGTTGCGCGAGTAGTACATGCAGGCATTACCCACGCAACTTTTCTTGAACGATGGCTATAGAAATTCGGGTAGTGGAGGTATTAGTTACGACATCGGCTACTAGATTTTGTGAAGCAATATCAATCTCTGATATATAAGTCACTAGCAAAATACCCGGCGTTGCCCAGGCTTTGCTTATGTCAAATCCTTTGAAAGAGGAAAATGGACAATTTTATATAAACCACGGTGTTCAACATTATTTTTAATGTAATAGATTCAACTTTTAATAAAATACTATAATTTTCTTTCTTTTTTTTACAATACATTGCTATTAGAATTTGATCTGCTCTATTTCCTCAGTCTCGAAGTGCTTTATTAATCATAGGTTTACTGAGTGGTTACATATTGTACAGTCTTCATACTTTTTCATATAAAAAAATTTAATATATTTCATTAACTTATTATTAAACATTATTTCAATTACCAAATAAAATTTGCATTTAAAAATTATAAATGAAATATTGAATATATATTTTACTAAAAATAAAAAAAAAACTTCCATTACTTGCAAATAGGAACAACTATATCCTCAATTCATACCATAATAATCTTATATTAATAAAAATGTTAAAAAGTAAGTATTGATTTTGAAAAAAATTGGGGGTCCAAAACATATCCAGTCTGTGAAACGTGAAAAATATTTGGCTTAGGTAACAAAAGATTAAAATCTATATTTAAATATCCATACTTTTTTATATATTTGAAAACTAAAGAGAACATGACAAACGAAAAAGTATAAAAATACATTTTCAGTTTTATTCAAAATACATGTATCAATGCAAATTTGTATGTATGTAAAATGTATGCAATCAATGCAAATTTCATGGAAGAGAAAAGGAAAAACAATGTTCATGCTAGCAATTTTCATTTTTAATCAAATGAAAACTTTTAATAAAATGAAAGACCTTAAGAAGGAAGGAAGGACATTTTGAATGACTTCTTTGTAAACTACATTAAATATTTTCCCTTCTTGGCACAGTACAAACAAATTTTCAATGCTTCCCTCACGTGAAGCCCCAACATACAATTGCCCCTGGGAAAAGCACGGATTTCTAAGATCCAAACCTACAAATTTCAGAGTTTTCCCCTGAGACTTGTTTATAGTCATAGCAAAACTCAATTTAACTGGAAACTGTATACGTTTATATTTAATAGGAAAATCCGAGGGAATTATTGGTATGTATGGTATAAATACATTTTGTTCAGTTCCTTGACCAGTAACAATTTGAGCCTCCAATAAAAATTTATGAAGACTTTTAACTACTAAGCGTGTGCCATTGCATAGCATTGGTGGATTGAGATTTCTGAGGCAAATAATTGGTGCTCCAGTTTTGAGAGAGAGTGCATGATGAGGTAGCCCTGATACTTCTAAAGAATTTAAGAATTCTGTTGGGTAATTGACAATGTCCTCTGCATCAATTACAAACATGTCTAGCGTGTGGCTGTAGAAGGTCCTCATAACGGAAAAGTTCGTTCATCTGTGCACTTCTCAGCATGAACCGATAATAAAAACTATTTGCAGACACTTTTTTGCAAGTGGGCTGCTGAGTATTCGGATCTATTTCACTTAAACCAAAATGATAACCATCATCTCCTTGCCAAAATATTAAAGGGTACTGGAGTGGATAATGAGATCTAGGAGTTTCAGATATTCTCTGCAAAGAATTATCTCTAAGTTTTAAAATAATATCTCTGCTCCCATGTTCTTCCCCAACCAAAACAATCGCTACCTCAGAAACTGCAGGTGTATTGTACCTTCCCGAATGTTATTCAAATTTTCCTATCAGTCTTGATAACAATCTTGGGTTCAGAAGAAATGGTTTCTAAAGAACGTTTGAAATCTTTAACATATTTATTTTCTGGGCAAAGCATTAATTGAATATCTTTAACTATTGAGGGTCTGACTCGGTTTGTTACTTTACATCTTCTTTCAACTTGATTTGGGTGAAATTCATGATTTTTCATGATCAGAAATTTGTGATTTTCATTTAAATAGGGAAGCAAACTTCCTAACCCATGATAAATTTGTCTCTGGATCTTAAAAGCGGGCATAATTCTACACAAAATCAACAATTCTAGTAACCCAAATTATGTCATTTGGAAGCATGAATTTCTAATGAATTTCTGGAAATGCAGTGCATCAGAATTTTTACCATATAGCAAGCTCAGCAAAGGCTCAGGTAGACCATTTATTTCTTTTAGGTACACTTTTCCATTTTTACAACACAAACCTGGAGTTTCATTTTCCCTCTTTAAAGCCTTACAGAATGGCTTATTGAATTCATACTCCCAATATTTACAGATATATCAGAGTTGTGGATTGTATGAAAATACACATTCAGTTTTTCCAACCAGGGCAAAAATTGAGATGTAGTTTCTGCAATCCCCAAGCTTATTCCACTTCAGAGTGACCCCTGTGAAGCATAGCAAGTCTCAATGAAGGTCAGTAATTCATGAAAATACATTAAATTCATCCTTTTCTGTACAGAAAATTTGTATTATTTGATAATATACATACATTAACACCAATAAACTATAAAAACAATATTTTTATATGGTATGCAATATGGCATGTTTGCAAGAATAGATAAGAAATTGAAATATATTGATGGTATGCTTTGGAAAAATAGATGGGAAATAGAAATAGATTGCAAGAATTGATAGTAAATATAGAATGTATTTAAAAACCATATGTATGTAAAAGTAATGTAATATACACAAAAATGAGAAAAACATTTAAACTTTGCAAACGCTGATAGGAAATAGAAATAGATTGCAAGAATAGATATAAAATATAGAATACATTTACACCGAACACTAATAACTGTATGTACGCTAAAGAAATGTAATTTTTAAAAGAAATGAGAAATAACACCGACAACTACAACATTCTCTCTTGTTCTTTCCCTTCTTAACCTTTGGCCAATCTGGATCTTTCCCTCCTTGCTTGAGCTACTTCCAAGCATTCTCCTGCTCTATTTGCAGCGTAGGTTTGCGTTCTGCGCTTCAACTGATTGCGTGTAGGTGTCATATTTGCACAAATTCATGCACTTTTAAGCCTTCGACCAACAACGTGTAAACAAATGTACACCGATTTAAACATAGCTGCACTTCAAGGTCACAAACTGGAAGGAGAGGGTGACAATCGCAAGCTCTAATACCAAAACTTTAAGTCTGAATGAAGCTCGCGATTGGATGATAGTGTTCCCCTCTCCTTCCAGCTCGTGTCCTTGAAGTGCAGCTATATTTAAATCGAAGTTACATTTACAGCTCATGGACTACAGAAAACATGCACTGCACTTTGTGACGACTGCAAGCACTCCACCTACAGTGTATTACAATTTTAATTTGTTTTGCTTATTAACGTCTTCAAAAAAATTATTAAATTTTAAAATTTTAGAATATTATTACGTTATCTTGCGCACCGCTACTGGCCTCTAGCGGAATGTATTATAAACAAAGACATCTTAGCAACATGCGATAAAAGTGATCGTGGTAGATCTACCAAGGCATTATTTAAATTATTTATTATCTGTATTTGTGTAGCATTAATCTTTACCAAACTGTGCCAGGACGCTGCGTCAAACCCTGCAGAAGAGCCTGTAAAAAGCCGTATCTATTCATACACTCCTTTTTGTGATATCGATTATATGTCGTTGAATTCACTTTAATTAGTACAGATGCCTTCGCAACTTTCTCAATAAATTGAGTTCTGATTGTCCCAGAAGTTCGAGGTACCTCCTGCGATGGATCTGGATCTGATTTGGCCATTTCTTTAGATATTGTTTAGAAAAATACGACCGGGAGTTCTCGGTTTCAACAGTAAATATATTTTCTTTCGCGCCAATGAAGATGTGTTTGGAACGTCATCAGTGAGCTCTAGAGTAGTTATATGTAAACTGTTATATTGTTACTTGTATTATATGTTATTAGTTAATATGCCCGCACAATAAATTTATATCATAGTAAACGTCATGGACGAATATTTTATATTCCTCTATGGTATAAGTACCATACAGTAGCCCTACGTCAGTGAGCTCTAGTATAGACAGGAGACTGATCAGAAATCGTGACGATCCGCGATGATGATAAACCTGTAAGCAGTCTACAGACGTTTTCATATAAAGTAAAGAAATAGTTGTTATTCCCCATGACAGTATTCAGTTTAAATGGACAACATTCAATAGATTTAAATTATTCTTTTCTTAAAAAATGTTCAAAAATTCTACTTAACCTCCTCTTGTATTCGCTGTATATCGTATGTAATCAGCGTCGTATTTCTGTGTCGCGGCACTTAACGCTAAAGTCGCAATGATATCGCTACTGTATATATGTGCTTATACATTGCTTTCTCAAAAAGTTTCTCTACTGAATTAGTACATTATGAAACGATGATGTAATGATGGGTATTAATATACGAGTGTGATATTACGATACGAGCGAGTTTTGTAAACTTCACACGAGTGTATTAATACCCATTAAATAGAGTTTCATACGGTACTTTTTCTACGACTGTTATAAGTTAAACTTTTACATTTAATCGTTTCGTGGCAGTTGTCGGGCACGATTCAGCCAAGGCCACCTAGCGGACAGCTACCCTACCTTGCGCAGGTGGCTTGTGCGAGAGAATACGAAAGTTGCTGTTACAATAATTCCTTGGTCACCATTTTCGCTTCTTCTCTTACCTCTGAAAGTGCCAACTCCTCCTCTGATTCACTAGACATTTCAAACTAAAGAATTGACCAGTTTTAAAGGACAAACACACAACAGCAACATATAACACACAATAACTTACTTACGTTCTGTTCGTCAGATGTTCCCTCTACCACTACCACTGCTCTAGTCAAATAGGATCAAAGTGAAATTACGATTCAATTTATTTTTTATAATATTCTACGTACAAAGTACTGATAATAAAAGAAATTAAAACTAATAAACATAATATATCGTCAAATGTAATTTTAATGTACACAAACGAACAAAACATTTACCAGAACGATTCTCAATGATTAATGAAGTTTCAATACTTGGTTTGTAAGCTTCTCTGTGATTGGCCAAGAACCTGCATCATCATGAAATCTGTATCATATTGAGTATCATTATGCAACGGGTCGATACTGTATGATACGAAATGAAATAATGGAAAACTCTGCTTTTCTACCCCCATTGTATAATTCTGTCATTTGATGGCTCCAACCCGTTTAGGTGAAAAATCAACAAATTTACAAATGTTATTAAGACATTTTAATTTGTTAATATTAAACTGAAGTGCTTCGCGTAATTTCGGTATTCCTTTTGTCGCAATCTATTTGACAGGAATTCTATTTATTCTCGCTTTGCCTGCACACTTCTATCTATTCTACAGTATTCCTGCCCCACTCGACTTTTCCTGGCCTTGCCCAACCCAGCCCTGTCCCCATCCCGACTGGGGAGTCTACTTCACTCATTTTCTCGCTAAAATCGTTCAGAAATCATTGAGGGTGATCCTATGGTTCACCCAGCCTCCTTTCAAAATGAGTATCAATATTTAAAGGCTTTATTAACAGTAAATATTGGGGGAAATATGCGCGTGAAACACACTGCACGCTTGCCATGTCATCTTCTCCCACTTCCAAAAAACTTAAAAGATCTTCAATGGCACGAGAGGGTCCTGGAAGAGGAAAAAATGCCAAAAATCTAATATAGAAACGAGTCCTAACTTTCTGTAAACCCTATGCAGGTGGTTCCTGCACTACGTAATTGAACAAAGGTTATTAAAGAAAGTTAAAAATACGTACTAAAAATATCTATACTGGCATTATACTTTTTGCGAAGTTTTGTATATCACAATAATACAATAAAGCACACTCTTCTAAAAACCATCCAATGTGATTATTTTTAGCATCAGGTTCATGACTTTCTTTCTCTTGATTTTATTTCTGTTTTTGTTCATATTTTGTAAACGCCTAAATGCAATTAAGATAAATTTACCACTTACCTTTATAAATATCGTATATGTGAAGAAAAACTGGCAAAGGCTATTACTTTCGAATATGAACAGTTAACATTACGAAATGAATGTCAAATAAACAACCACTCACCAGGAGGTAATACATTTTCTCTACGACTATAGCAGAATGTATTCATTTCTCCATGTTATCGGATGCAGTAATCATGCCAATTCCACAAGCCGTGCGAGAATATTATTCTAACACACCTGTCGACCAATCACATTCGTCCTAGTTCATTACACAACGACTTAGGGTTCTCGCAGTCGCCTACAGAGGCGCTGCGTGCTCTTCCGAAACTATCGTAAGACAGGTGAACCACGAAACAGTATGTGAGTTCACATAATTGTGGCCACTTTGTAAGGTTAAAACGCTCACATTGATTTATAATTATGGATTCTTCCAGCAGTAATAGTGATGAATCAATATCAATATCAAAGTCGTAGAGAATGTATAGTCTTCTACTTGCGTAGAATGGCTATTATTCACTCGTGGAAATTCCGACACTCGCTCCTACGTCGCTCGCGTCGGAAACATCCACTCGTGAATAATAGCCATCATTCTACGCTCGTTGCAGAATATACTATTCAATACTTGTTTCATTGTCACGAATAGTAATATTATTCTACATAACTTAAATCGTCTATTGCATGTTATACTTCTACTACATGCTAGAGGAGAAACTAAGAGCGTACAGTTCTCTTTCTCTTGATTCAATTGATTAGTATTTTGACAAGGTTAGCTACTGCAGTCAGGCTGCCTATACTCCAAGAAACTTTGAAATATTTGTAAAAAAGTAAATGATTTGATGACGTTTTTAATTGAAACTACTCTTTTTGTTATTTGCCTCCCAACAGTATAAACGGTTATCAATTAGAGGATTATGGTTTAAAATGAAGTATAATCTAAATGAGATTGAAATGGTTATTTCATCGAATGATTATTGTAGATGCTAATTAATATTGAATAAATTATGCTATATTTTCAATCAGTGCTATATTGTCATAAAAATATTTTGTTTTACATTTAGGTTTAATTTTCTGTCGCCTGTTGAGAATCATAGTCCGTATTAACAAAAGGGTGTCTTTCATAACAATATTTCCAAATCCAAGGTGGAGGGATTTTCGGGTTTCTATGCAATGTTTTTGGCGCACACAAATGGCCCATTTATTAAACAAGGAAACTGACATGGCAATCACAAACAAACAGTGGTGAATTCGATGGGTTACAATAAATTCATTTTAAACAATTTTAGAAAGTTTTTTAGAATTGAATGGAATTAACCCAAGAAATCATACATAACATTAAATATTTGCACTCGCTGAACCTGGAAAAGAACCAACATGACTTTCAACTATATACTGTTTACATGAGACTAACACTGAAAGCGTAGACTCGTTTAGTGATGTACATTGCTTAGGCTACTTCGACTCGTCGATGATAGAATGCGAGCTGCTATAGAAGAAACACAGAAATACGCTGATGCGACGTAAATCATTTGACGTGACACAACAACAACAGAGAAAATCCTGATCGGTCTCTCGACCTCGAGCTCGTAGGCTGCCTGCAAGTCGGCTGGCAGTGATCTTCTTCCTGTCCCTGGAATGACCTGGGATAATCACGGCACCATAATCGATCCCAAACGGATGAGCAATATCACAGTCCTGTGCTTGCTTATAGCAGTCGCCATCTCTTCGACGGAGCCCGACGGTGCCCGACGGTCCCCGACACCTAACGGCATCCTACAGCACTCGACGGCACCAGACGACACCTGACGGCACCGACGACACTTGACGGCAACCGACGGCAATTGACGGCCATCGATAGCCACCATCAGCCACCGACGGCACCCGATGGTTAATTGCCGCTCGCTGGGAGGCTTCAGCGGCGCTCGCGTCATGCGCCCTCCCGACCTTGCTCCCAGCACTTCCCCGGTAACACCCCCACCGTCGCTTTCTGGGGTCTTCTTTTCATTTAGCTGCGTGTTCCCTGTGAGGACTCTTCAGCCGGATCTGAGTGTTGTAGATGCTTCCGAATAGTTACTTATGCCTCCCCTCCCCCGTTCGGAGACAGGGATTGGGAAGCTGGGTGAGAAAGAAGGGTTATTTTGTTATAGGTTGGGTGGGTTATTTTGTTAAGAGTTTTAGGGCAATGGAAAGATAGGTGGGAGGGAGGATGGGGAAGGAGTGGTTAGGAGGGATTGGGGAAATACAGTAGTTTTTAATAATAATAATAATAATAATAATAATAATAATAATAATAATAATAAATATATTTTATTTTTTATTATTTTTTAATTTTATTTAATTCCCTATTTATTATTTTTTTCAAAATACATTGCGGAGGGGAGAAGGATAGCAGTGGGTTGGCTGTTCCGGAAGGGGCGGGGCGGCGGAGAGCCCTGCTCCGGCGGCTCCAGCTCCCCGCGCGCCGTCGCCAGCCACTCGTCCTCGCGCACCCAGTGCTCCGCCAGCCCGGCCGACGCCGTCCGACCTGCCGCGCGCGGACCGCCTCAAGGGAAGCCGGAATGGGGCCGTCCATAAATTACGTGAGGCGATTCTGGTGATTTTTCTACTCCCCCTCCCTCATTGTCGTGAGATATTGCTCGACCCCCTCCCCCTTCTAATCTCACTTGAGAGTTTTCAAAATGCGCATTTTTAATGTAAATACGTTCAATTTTGATTGATTGCACTGAGATTTACTTTAAAAAAACTGCTTAATTATATTTAAGACCAGATGTGTCTAGAAAGTGTTTAGAAAATAGAGTGGCTGAATTACAATGAATATAATTGCACTTCTAAAAACGTCGGTAATTTTTCTTTAAAATCTGTAAAAATTCGCAATGGATTTATCACATTAATGATAAAATGTTTCTAATTTTTGTTAGATTCATTTTCTCAGTATAATATGCTCTATTAAAGCATTCACATAAAATAAAAATTATTATGCAAGATTTAGGCATATTTTAGTATAGACACGTAATTTACATAAATTGTCACAGTTTTCGGGCAATTTAGCACTATTTTTAGCGAAATAAGTTACGTGATATTTCTCAAGATCCCTCTCTCCCCCACGTAAGATTAGGTAAGATTCGCTTGATCCTCACGTAATTTGTGGATGGCTTATCTCGCAATGTTAATGTAAGAACATTTTCCCAGAAACTATTTAATTTAAAGACTTGAAATTTTATGTGAGGTAGATTCTTATTTAAAGTATTTCAACAAAGCCGTTTCCAAAAAATATTTATAGTTTTTTAAATATAAATGTTTCTACATTGTAATCGGTTTTGACGTTAAAAATACTAACATTTATAAGAATATTGTCTAAAGTAATAACATTTTATAAATTCACTAAATTAATGTATATAAACGGAGTGCTACATGCTTTTAGAATTTGAGCATCCTTCTCTAATAGTTTTTGAGAAAATGTTCCCTAACGATGAACATTTTAAACCTACAGAAATGGCTCCTATAGTTTTCACTGCATTTCTAGTCTATATTCTGAGCACACATACACACGCTAATATTTTGATTCTCTTCCACCCTCAATTGTTACCATAAAAAGCGTGACCAACATTAGAAAGCCAAGTATTTATTTCTCACAACGATAGCAAAAAGAAATGTTTGTTCAACATCCATGATGTATCAAAACTGTCACACCCACTTTCATGCCACATAAAGTTCAAAATTAAAAAAACAACAACCTAGAGATAGCCTATTGAGATGAAATCTGGCGTATTTAACTCAGAAAACTATAAATTAATTAATTATTTAAAAAAAAGAATGATATTTTTATCATTTTTGTTCCTTCTGGCTCCCCTTAACACTCGCATACCAAGGTCGTTCCGGTACAAGGAGAACACCAACGAACTATTCAAGAATCAATCCTTTCCTTGTATTACGGTGAATATTCCGATATCATAATGGATACATAATGGAGAATTATATATCCTTGATATCGGTGAATAAGCTGATTAGTCATGAAAGTTTAACGTTACATGAGAGCAAAAACAAAAAACTTTCAACCGAAGTAAATCAGATTAGTGACATTCAATCGAAGGTATATTTAAACTAAACTATTTGTGTTTGGTTTCGTTTGAATATCATTAATCTCTGATTTATAGCATCAGTTGAAAGTTGTTTTCTGCTGTCCAAAATTAAGTTTTCATCACTTATCAGCTTATTCACTGGGGTCAACGATATTATGTGTGCCGACCTGGATGGCCGAGGTGCCGAAGAGTCTGCAACCACTCAGCGCTTTGGTCCGACGGCTCGCAGGTTGGACGCCCGACTTCGATATGCTTGTTTTTTCCTTTGTCTCGCCCTTGTCTCGTGTAGTATGTGTTGCCGCGGAGGGCCTGGCGTTTTACCGACGCCAGATCAGAGGAGCTCGCTAGTTTAGTATGAGATCGAATACGAAAGGAAAGTGCAACCGGTTGGATAAAAGTTCTTGGAAAAAACCAATGAATGAAATGTATATATTTATATTACTAATATAATAGTTATATTTATATCATATATATTTAATATGTATATTTTATTAATAAGTAAAATGTAGGATATACTCTATAAAATGTGATTTGATGAGCTAGGAAATGGGAGTGCAAAAATTATAATAATTTTATTGCAATTCTTATCTGTCAACGTATATATTACGCATTTCTGTATTCTTCCACCGAGCAACACTCGCCAAGGGTAGAAGCGCGCGTTGAACGAGTTCATGAGCGACACGAAGCCGCGCTCGTCCGCCATCCACTCGCTGCCGCTCTTCGCCTGCATGCGCGCCAGCAGTTGCGACGCCGCGTCTGCCGCACGCCGTAGCACGCCACGAGTAGCTCATTATACTTGGATTATTTCTAACGTGGCATCTGAGGGTAGTATCTCCAAGATGGAATACGGCACGACTTTTCGCGGCTTTCTCGCTCCTGCCGTAAGATGTCGCATGATTGCGACCGCATCAAGCAGTGCTGCAGATCAAGCGACTCTAGCGGCAGGACTGAGAATGACTCAAACAGTCGTGCCGTATTCCATCTTGGAGATACCACCCTCAGATGCCACGTTAGAAAAACCCAAGTATATACTTCAGTTTTTATAACATGGCGCGTGAGGGTCTATTCGTATAATGGGAATTTGGCACGGCGTTTTGCGTCTTTCTCGGTCCTGTCGCTGGATGTCTTATGTTTGCGACCGTACCAAGCAGTGATGCATTCAATGCCTCATCTAGCGGCACGATCGAGAAAGACGGGAAGAGCCGTGACATATTCCATCGTGAAGACAAGGCTTTGACGCGCCAGCTATAAAAACCGAGGTATAGGGAAGTCGGAAAACGAGACGGAGGTCGGTGACGTGACTCTTCCCGAATTCCTCACGACACAGTGAGACACAGATATAAAATAGAACTCGCTTGGCATTGCTGCCCTTAGAAGTGAAGCCACGCGGGAGAAGGTAAGATGGCGACGCGCGCAACTCTTGATTTCTCTGATACCAGTGTATTAGCATTGCCAACATAGTCGTATAGTACTCACGATATATTTTTTGTTTGAACTTAGTTTGCGAACCGCAGTCCTTATTTTCCAAAATAAAAATGTCAATAAATAGTTATTTAATAGTGTATTAATTACTGTAAATTATGTTTTATTATCCAGTAATTTACGATCTAATGTAATAGTCTGACAAACATGAATGAGCTACATTTTTTCATTCTGGGTAAAGAGATGGAAATGGGAAATTTTAAATGCCACTTACTTGTTAAATTTGCTTGTCAGGAATTCGTCTTACACCTTATGATGCTTCGTAGCAGCATTTATTACAATAGCTAGTACATCTAATTTTCATCATTCAACTATTTAACGCTTGAACTATTTAATTTAGTTTTGATGAAGACTTAAGTTGTTTTTCGCGCTGTTCAGAAATGTATCAGTATTATAAAGAACGCAATTGAGACTATTGAAATGCACTGTTTACTAATGAAAAAAAATTTTTTGGGTTTCATCTGCTAAAGGACATTTAAAATGTTTAATATTACACCTATATATTAGACAGTGGTTTACTTTCTGACGAATATTACTGGTAACTATGAAAGAAATACGACAATACAACGCAACTGCCTTGCAAATGTGTACAACGCTCCACAACAGGTTGATAGGAAAATGTCACTCGCAATTTCTTGGCTTCACTGCTGCTCCGGCGGCCAGCGTAAGGATTACCAATCTGTGTACGATATATCTGTGGTCGCAGCGATGATCAGAGGAAGATGCTGACGAAGATTTCGAGTATTTCCTAGATTTTGTGGATTTGAGTTCTGAATCTTTTTTCCGAATGTGAGTTCGAGTTAGAAACGTTATGTTACGCCCTTATGTTGGAGCAGAAACGAGAAAGAAGCGATTACATGAAGAAAAGAGAAATACATGAAGAAGTTGCTCTAACACGAATTTGATGATGAGATATTTCAGAACTATTTTTATTAAACCGTGTCGTTCAAAATAGTGCATGATCTGATCAAAAATGAAATATGCATGAGGGCTGTAACGCCACCTAAATAGATCTATGTAGGTGGCATTTTTTTAACTTCCAGTACCTCGAAATACCAACGTAGATGAAGACGAAGAGAAAAACGTAGAGAAAGACGAAATGAAAGACAGAGGGTAAGACGAAGAACAAAACGAAGGGCAAGTCAATCTTGCTAATAAGCAAGTCGAAGGGCAAGGCGAAAGTTAAGACGAAGGGAAGACGAAGAGCAAGACGAGGGGAAAGACGCAGAGAAATACGTAGACGTAGAGGAAGACGTAGACGTAGAAAATGTCGTTGAATACGAGAATACAAAAGCGAAGAATTTATTTTCACGAAAATGAACTAAATAAGTGGAGGGCCTATTGAGACATCCGGATCAGACGGTCGTAGGTGCACGTCTCCGCGAAGAGCATGGCAATGTCATCGAGTTGGTTACTGCGGAAATCAGCATTAGGTCTTCAAAGAATATCGAGAAGACGATAATTTTCTATGAGAAATCTGGATAAGCCAAGTGACCCGGATGTGCAAAGATAAATGCGTGTTGGCCGTCAACGTCGTGTACAAATTGATTTTAAAAATACTATGACAAATTGAAAGAAAAAACTTTTCGAAATAACTCTTGACTAAGTCAATTTTATGCAACATTTACATTACCTTTATTCAGGAAAGTCAATGGTAAAAATCGTGCTCAATACCACAAAATAATTGAAAAATGTAAGTGGTTATTTCACAAGACTGAGAAGACACCTAAACTGGACAAAGAGTCAAACAACCGAAGAAAGTTTAAATCACCGGCGACGCCACATTCAGGTGGTTTTATAGAATTTTAGTTAGCAATAAACCTGGGTTTTGTTTGCAAATACATATATTTTTTGCCAATGGTTTCTTAGAAAATTATCACATTTCTTTACGAATTAGTCCATTTCGAGATTTCCTGCCAAAATTTATTTTGCATATTTCTGCATATATAAAGCTTACTGCGTATTTCTGCACTTTCAGCAATTTAAAAAAAATAAGGGATACTTAGCCATTCATTTAAATATTAATGAATAATTAGCTATTTAAAAATGATAAATCAAATTTCTTGAAACTAATGAATTATAGCTACCACAGCTCATACTACACCTCATTATCTTCATGGTTTGTGTCATAAACAACTTTACGAAAACGCACGACTTCAATCAGTTTTAGTTTGCCTCATCTTCTGCAAAGTCACGGTGAATCTTCGCAGGAAACTGCGTGCAAGACACTGCGTTCCTAGGGCCATCGTGCGCAGAAACTACGACACGTCACCTTGCGCTCTAACGCGCGCAGGTCCAACAGGTATAGTGGTTTGCACAAACTCACCATGAGTCACCCTGCGTCACGAACCTGCATCTCATTTTGCGACTAGTCTTAGAGGCAACGCTCATTGCGTCGCGGCGCACGCACGGGTTTGTTGAATGTTGGGATCGGCGGATGGGTTGAATTTCGCACCGATAGGTAGCAGATGGGAAGAGGGTGGGTCACTACCGAAAAGCTAGCTTCATCACACATTTAACCAATCGCAGTGAGAGAATTATGTATGTGTCTAAGAGGGGAGGGAGGTAAAAGGATCAACCGACTTCCGTTTTCTCGCGCAGACGTCATATACTGGTCGTCACAAAAAGTTGTTTGGCAAAATTAAGTTTGATTCTCATATACATTTATAATGCTGTTATACAAAAAATAGCGAATGCAACTCGTTTGTAATGTTGCATTATTGCGTACGTACAAATTTGAAAATAGCTCATAGCGTTGCTCGTTTCAGAACATGTACTCAGGCAATAAAGCTTAACATTATAAATTGCATAAAATTCTATTATCTACCGATTTTCCAAAGTATAAAAATATTGAAAGTATATGAAAACTTATCTGTTCCATGACTCAGAACATATTACTATCCGAAAAATGGCTTCATATAAACTGATCCGTGTTGAAGCCTGCGTTTTTACTTACTAATATATAAAAAGATTCTAATTCTTACACATTAATTTCTTTCCATAATTGTAAGAACTATTTCTTGGTCTCATACTTCTAAAATGCTGGTGAAAATATGCAAATAGAGTATCTACGAATCAAGAGCTGGAAGTATAAGAGTGAAGGAGGCAAATAAGTTCAATTTGTAATGATCACGTGAATGTTAGAGTTCTCAATAGAGAGAACTTCGATACTTCGGAAAGTTTCTCTGGCGAACAAAAGAATGCGCTACAATGTTTCTATTAATCAAAGCCCACTACTCCTAAGGTGAGAGGCGAGCACTAGTGAAACAAATCGAACACTGCGCTCTCCGCCATATTGTAGGCAAATGTGGGCGCGGTCATTTAAAACTGCGTGTCTTAACGCTCTTTTCACGGTATATTATGGATTCAAAACTTCGAAAATCACATTGTTATTGTTTCTATACACTATGATAAATAAATTACGAAAAATTTAAATGTGTTCTAAAAATAACTTAATTGAAAATAGCTCGAATCGTTTGACTTTCAATTCAGGGAAGATAATTTAATCATTCTTGCATTGTTTTGTTGCCCTCCGTAGCTAATGCGTAATTTCTTTTTCTGAAGGAGGGGTTCAAATTATTCTTTAAAATGAAAATGATTTAAGTAAAGTTTGGCATACAAAAATCTTCATTCTCAAGAATGATATGAAATGACCAAAACTCATGTAATCTGTCTTCTAATTTTTACTTTCTCGTGTACGTATGTATATACGGAGTAATATACGTAGTATATAGAAAGTTATGTAATACAAAAAACGTTGATTTTGGGACAGAAAAACTCGTACTGTGGAGCCCGCAGTAAAGGTGGATACATTCTGTTCTAAACTGTAGTAAATTACTCCCTTTAACACGTTATGTAGTCAGATTTTTAATATTACGAACAAGTTTTCAAATTAATAAAATACTTTGTATATATAACGAATTTCTTGCTCCGTGTGCAGGTGTGCTAGAACCAAATGAAAGTATACGTTTCAATTAGATGAAAAACGCGCATGTTACTAAATGAAACATGTTTTGGTTGTATCACTTGAGTTATTGAAAGTTGCTTCTTGTAACCCTAATGCTTCTTTATATTGACCTTGAGGTCACAGAACCATGAAGCTCTCTTATATTTTATTGATGCGTAAATAATAATCGTTGTATAGTAAGATAAAAGCACTTCAAAGTACTAATTTACTTGGGAAATACCCACAACTCTCGTCGCGTACGGACACAACACGCCTGTCAGCACCTGCCAGGGAACTAGTTGCCTACAATATGGCAACCTTCAAGTTGTTACGCTACACTAGCACTACATGTGCATCTAGGTAATACTATCCAATATCTTTGCTATTAATGCGGTTAAAGAGTTTACCCCTGCGCCACAGCGGCCGAGTCGCAACGAATAGTGGAGCACAGCCACACATTTCAGGGAAATAATATCTTTTCTCATAATCTAAATTAAAATAAAATATTTAGACAGAGAAGAAACATTTAGATATTATGTAAGGAATCACACTTCGCTCTTTGAATGCTCAGGCGTAATGTTTTGACTTTAAACGAGTTAGTCCTTATTCAAGTATTCAAATATATTTGCTGTTTACCTGTTACGTTGCTTTTGGGTATGCTTTCCTGCTGTCACCATTATAGGCGATTTAAGGAAAAATATGGTATGAAATTATAATAATTCATAGTACAAAAATTTTACAAAATATACAATTAGACATCTGCTTCACAGATTTGCAAAAACATGAGGAGAAAGATATTCTTAACACTCCTAGGGATGGGGGTGAGATAGAAATGACACAAAAATAAATCATCAATGTGCAACCCACAACGCATCTTCCTGCTGTTCCTAGCAATTATTATTGTAGCAATCCCGAAACAAACGGGTGTGTGAACGTGGTGTGTAAGGACTTCCAAATAAATGACGGCGATAAATACCCGGCCAACGCCAGATAATCAATTAGTAATAATATTACTTGCGTACGATTGAGCCTGCTTACCATTGCCCTCGCTTTTGAAGTATTTGTGGACACCCGTGCTCCCGTAAACGGGAAGACCCGACGCCAACAGTTGCTCCAACGTGTCCAGCTCATTGCGCCGAGGCGGTGCTGCCAACTGGCCCGTGAACGCTCCCTTGAAAGGATGAAGAAACACACCGATGGGACCGCTTAACGAAATTTTCGTTTCTAGAAGATAATATTTCTTAATGATTTTGAGGTTAAACAAAATAACACCTTGCTGAATAAGTAGGATATTAAGCTGTAATGTCTTATTGTCTAATACCAAATGTGTTTAAATTTTATTATTTTATATTTATTAATTGTACTGATATTGTATCAACATTTTCTTTGAATTACTATGAAATTATATTTCTCCAGAAAGCAGGCGGTTTTTTCTTCGAAACGTTGATTACTTTGCGTTCTCAAATTTCTTATTTGATCATCACCACTGGTAGACATCAAAGGATTTACTGTCTTCCTTTTTAAAGCCGACGATTGTTTTATGAATCGATGTTTTGATAAATTGTATTTTATACAATTTCATTGTAATGAGTTGTAATTAAACTTGCTCCCTTATAAAGAGGAGGGATTGAAGATATCTATTGTTTGATTTTTTCGAATAGAAGCGAGATTAAACCAGTCTTTGTGGGTTACCTCTCAACATTTATAATTTGTGGTACTAGAAATTCCGTTAATTATTGAATTGCCAGATGTCAACGTACAAATTGTAAAATCAAGCTCCGGTTCGATAAAATATAAAAAAAAACTTCAAATTGATTGAAAATTGAATTATAATCTCCATCATATTTCTATTTTCAAATAACTACGATGGAATATGGTTTAAAACAAATATTAAAAACTCCAAAGGCGAGTAGGTGTGTCAAAGATTTACCGTTTTGCTACTGAACATGCGTCGGGAAATCTGGCATTAAGAAGCTACACTTGGCTGATTTTTCACTTCGCATCTCTGATTGCTAGATAAATCACCTTGCATTGATATTCATGAACTTTCAGGGGACGACTTTGAATGGCAATAACAGGAACTATTGTTTATTATTCTGATTTGATTTCTTCGGAAGGTGCATCGTTATTACATACATGCATGGCCGTCAATCGAGAAACTGTAGTGGGAAGGTTGCCCACTAAAAGTTCGTGTACAGGCAAAACACCTGCGCAGGTTGAGTTGTATACCAGGCAGACGCACTATGTCACAAATTAGTCCTGTGTAGCTTCGTTATTTGAGATTTACCTGCAGTTCTTTATTAGCCCTCGCATAGCCGTGCGGAGGACCTAACGTCTCCCTGTTCTCCTCTTCCCCTTATGATTAGCGGAAAAAAGATAGAAGAATTTTTCTCTCACATATGTGAATATTCATTTATTTAGAAGATGCACGCTTTTCATATTAATATGTATTTTGGATTAAACTATCTGGGGTCAATGAGGTATCTACCACAATAGTATTAAATGTAATTTTAATATGATTACATATATCCAGACACGTGTTTCGGGAACACTCTTCCCATCCTCAGTGGTTCCAAGTAACACAGATTAAACGCACACAGACATAACGCAGTGGAACCACTGAGGATGGGAAGTTTTCCCGAAACCCGTGTCTGGATGTATGTAATCATATTAAACCATATTCCATCGTAGTTATTTGAAAATAGAAATATGATGGAGATTATAATTCAATTTTCAATCAATTTGAAGTTTTTTTTTATATTTTATCGAACCGGAGCTTGATTTTACAATTTGTACGTTGACATCTGGCAATTCAATAATTAACGGAATTTCTAGTACCACAAATTATAAATGTTGAGAGGTAACCCACAAAGACTGGTTTAATCTCGCTTCTATTCGAAAAAATCAAACAATAGATATCTTCAATCCCTCCTCTTTATAAGGGAGCAAGTTTAATTACAACTCATTACAATGAAATTGTATAAAATACAATTTATCAAAACATCGATTCATAAAACAATCGTCGGCTTTAAAAAGGAAGACAGTAAATCCTTTGATGTCTACCAGTGGTGATGATCAAATAAGAAATTTGAGAACGCAAAGTAATCAACGTTTCGAAGAAAAAACCGCCTGCTTTCTGGAGAAATATATATCCAGACACGTGTTTCGGGAACACTCTTCCCATCCTCAGTGGTTCCAAGTAACACAGATTAAACGCACACAGACATAACGCAGTGGAACCACTGAGGATGGGAAGTTTTCCCGAAACCCGTGTCTGGATGTATGTAATCGTATTAAAATTACATTTAATACTATTGTGGTAGATACCTCATAGACCCCAGATAGTTTATCATGGAGTACCACAAAATCTCCGCACCACAAAAATTATTTTGGATTACATAAAAATGACTGGGTGACACAAAATACCCCTCATTTGCCATTCTTATTGTTGAGTACGTGTCCAAGAGGTTTGTAACATTTATTCTGCGCACCGCCTTTATAGTTTATTGAGGCAATGCTGAGTTGTGTTTCGTTGCTGTACCTGGAATGCGCTCAACAGGACAATGCTGAGCAGCGCCCACAGCAGCATGAAGGCGCGCTGAGCGGGCCGGCGCGGCCGCGGGGACAGGTCTCCGCTCATGAAGCAGCGCAGCACCTGATTCATTGTGGAAATGTTAAATTTCTATTTCTTTACCCCGGTGATAAGCTGATAAGTCAATAGAACTTAATTTTACAGGTGAGCAAAAAACACTTCAAACAAATTCTGTGAATTAGGGATTAATGATATTCAAACAAAACCGAAACAAAAACAGTTTCGTTTGAATATTACCTCCGTTTGAGTACCATTAATCCCTGATTTACTTCAGTTGGAAGTTGTTTTTGCTCTCCTGTAAAATAATTTTTTTACTTATCAGCTTATTCACCGGGATCAAAGATTTATTGTCTTTAAATGACTCTTCCACCGTGAAATTAAAACAATAGTGTTTAACTATATTTACAAAATGCCACAATCAGGGCAGTATCTCGAAAAGTGTATCGCTTTTTCTATCCATTTTTTCTTACCGTTTCTCCCTTCTGATCAATCACAAACTGTGATTCATCAATGTGTGGAGGCGGTACACATTGATCGCTATGTCAATGTTCAATAAACCGCGTGAGTACTATCACATCTTTGATTTTAACATAGCTTTCAGTTATTTTCAATATTTGGCGATTTTGGAACTCGTTGACATAATTACATTCGTAGAATAGTCCTATTAAACAGCACTCGTGCTTCGGAAATTCTCAGATAAATCCTCACTTGCGTGTCGGAGATTTTCCGACAATTTCCAAAGCACTCTTGCTATTACATATGATAAAGTCCCAATTCGAAAATAAATTTCATGAAAAATGTCTGCTCTGTTTATTACAGGAACATGAATAATTCAGGAATTCATTATGTGATTAATCTTCTTTACCATCTCAAAAAAAACTAAATGTTTTTGTTCGTCTTCAGTGACAAAAGATGGGGACAAATTTAAAAAAATAATCTCGATTAAAAAAATTTTAAAAACAGTTTTTCGATTTGAAATATTGATAATTTATTAACGTCAGAATTTGAGGTACATTTGTGGTAAAATTCTGGTTTACCTAACTTGCATAGGAGATGCATAAGTTGCACGTTGAAAATCAACATAACGAATTTGAACAAAATTATACAAATACCATATGTTCAGTAATTCACACACTTTCACATTCTTTAGGTAAATTGTGAAGTCAATTGTTACCTCAGTGATTAACCCTTTGTTCAACATTCATGTTATCCCACTATATTCACTGATTCCTTAATCTGTTCACACATTTATCCACTCAGTTGTCACTCACGCACTCACTAACGATCTTTCGAGACAGTTCACACCTTTACTCACCTACAGAGCCTCCCATTGAAGAATTAATTCTACCAATCACTCATACATTTACTCACTTCAGTGGTTCTCAAAGCTTGTGTTACGGAACGTTGTGTAAGTCGCGAAATTACGTGAGTGTGCCGCGGAAGTCATACTAATCTATGCGCAGTAGATTCAATGTAGAAAACTAAAGCATATCAATACAGACAGTTGCTTCGGAGAGATTGAATTTCTAACGCGACAGGCTTGTATTGCTTCTATCATCGACATATTCCTACCAGGGAATAGTATTCCACCAGTCTAAAATGAGAACCACTGACTTACTTATCCTTTCCCCTTGTTTAAGGCCTGATAGCTCGCCTAAAACACCGTTGTCTCTGCAGTATTGATAACCGGAAGGTTTTAGGGTTCGAATGCCGAGGATTCTTGATAGATATATACAATTATTCAACAACTTTCTGGAGGAAAATTCTATCGGTTGGCTGCCCTGATTGACAGTTTTCCGTGGTTTCTTCAATTATGCCAGGCGAATGCCAGTGTAGTAGCTTCATAATGAGCCACAAATTGCGCGCTATCTTTCCTTTCGTATATCTGTCCCTGTTTTCCCTCTCTCCCACAAGCACTTCTCCATACACTAAGTACACTACCACACATGTGGGAAGACTAGTCGGAACCTTAGGACTTAGAACTTGTCCCGGCCGGGGCAGGGCCACTCGTAGGAAGGAGGTGGGGAGCCCGGGAATTCGACGTGTAGTTCGGCGCTGGCTCTCATATTTTAGCGGCGGAGGGAGATCGCCACTTCCCGGGATACAGCATGCAAAATATTCTCGAAATGATCCAAGTAGTTGGCGCGCCCCCAAATTCAAATCCCTCCTACTGCATTCATTTTTTGAAACAGGGAAGCATTGGAGATGTGGATTCCATCGCAGCCTCACAAGTAACATTCCTAGAGGACAATTGAATTCCCTCTCTCCGTGACACTGATTGCCAGTGATACGTCGTTCGTGCCAACATGAGCACAATGAGGTGACGGGTTGAAGGTTCCGAGCTACCCGGTTCTCGAACCGCTTTTCTCCGAGACCACTCCTGGCTTCTTCTGCGTAGGACCCGATACTCATGTGAAATTGAGGAAGAGTTTCTCTTGGCTTACAACTCTTCAGTGGCGTACAACTCCTTTCGGAGTGGTAATTCCGAGCTAGCGGGGTGGCTCTACACATTCTTATATTCCAGGTACTATGTCAAAAATGTTAGTCGTAACGAAACTCCAATTGAATGACAGTGCCCACCTTGTAGTTGGTGATATGGAAGTGCAACTCTATTTAAATCAGAGTGTAATTGGGGTAGCGCTCTGGGAGTGATGCGTTTTGGCATTTCCTGTTGCAGAGCACTAATTTATCTACTCAGCCCTCCGCTCCCACACACTCCTCTTCCTCCCTCTCCGTCTCCTTCCTCCCTCATCCTCCTCCTTCCTTTTTTCCTTTCCCCTCTCATTCCTCTCACCCTCTCCCTCTTTCTCTCTCCCTCCCTGTTTTATTTTCTCTCTTTCTCTCTCTCTTTCTCTCTCACCCTCTTCCTCCATCACTCCCTCTCTGTCTCTCCGTCCTTCCTTTTCCCACTCCTCTGTTTTTCTCTATCTCTCCCTCCTCTCTGCCCTCTCTCTCTCTCTCTCTCTCTCTCTCTCTGTCTCTGTCTCTGTTGACCTGGAAGGTGGCCTCGTTGGCGGGCGCGCGTGCCAGCAGCGCCCAGGCGCCGGCGCCGAGCGGCCACGCCGCCAGCAGCGCGCCCCACACGGCGTGGCTGGCCGGGTTGCGCAGCGGCGGCGCCGGCGGCGCGCGCCGCACCACGGCGCACAGGTCGTCCTTGATGACGCGGGTAGGTGAAGCGCGCCCAGCGCAGCACGCGCACCTTCATGAAGCGCGAGTTGCCGGCCAGGTCGGCCGCGCCGCTCAGCACGTCCCCCAGCGACCCCGTCGCGTTGCCGAACCGCTCGTCCAGCAGTCCGTACCTAAAGACGCATTCACAGAGTGTACACGAGGCGCGTGTACAGTCTGAGCGTGACATAAGTCTCTTCGGACCGAGCCGAGTCTGGGCCTGTCATTGCCGCCGCGCGGGGCGCTGGTGTCGCATGCGTCACCTTGCCTCCCTCCCCGGATGTTTCTGTGCAATCCACCTGATGGTCGAGCGGTTCCTATTATCCGTTCACCGTAAGAAAAATCCAGATTTAAACAAATGCATGAGTGTTAGGGTGATTCTCATTGGTTTACAGTGTGAGATCTGCTGTTGTCGGGATACTGACACTAAAGTAGTTCTCTGTATTAGAATTAATATATCTGCCATTGTCCGTTCATTGAACCTTGAAAACTATTGCAACAGAAAGGAGACCAATGTGAACTGAATGCGTGTTGCAGGGCACAAAGGTGTTTTGGGCCTCTGAAACATTCAGCCCACGAATGGGCTGACGGACATGGGTCATGCGCGTGGGACGCGACTCGTGAGACTGCGGCGCCGAACCACTGATCAGCTTGCGAAGCCCTTCTTAGTTCGTATTAGAATGTCTGAAAGTGTGAATGGCCCTTCAGTAATCAGAGAAGAAATAGGAAGGAACCTGTGTGAAGCATACGATGATTTTGAAGTCAATGTGTTCTTAAGTTTTGGCCAAAGGGAAAAAAAAATTCGAAATTGTTGCAGCTTGTGAATTGTGATTATGAACTTCAAATTTTAGGCCAATCAATTTAAGCAAATAATAGCAACATCCGATTACTGACAACCACTTCCTGAAGAAGAGTGGTCGTAAGTAAAGTAGTTGCATGAATATTTGCATGACAGCTCTTATTCCATTTGAATTAGCGGGGTATGCTACTCGCATCATCGAAAGTAATGCGCTAGAAATTGTCCAATCAGATGCGTTGTGCGACGCAAAGATTTCTTCAGTTCCTTTACATCACTTTTTTCTTAGGGTGAACGAATAATAGTGTTCGTGATATCAATTTTTGATGATATCAATTTCATCAGCATGGTGCAACCGTGGAGAAACTTTCCCAGCGCACTATAGAATGAAAATTGCCATTGGTCATCGACAGAAAGAACACACAAGTTTGTGGAAAACTTTACTGTAGCTGATATAGCACAGGTTGAACGGTTTTTGTACATAATCACCACTAGCATTCTGTTGGTGTAATCCATATATAAGTTAGGTTTGTGAAATTAGCTATGAATAGTGAGATTTATATGCATAATTATGTTTGTGTTGTCTTATTTTTATATGTTAACAGAGATGTGTACTTGTTAAGTTATTAGCTTTACATATGGAATTGAAATACATCAAAACATCAGCAAATTGAAATGAATAATTATTTTTGTTCTCCACTTGAAGGATAGGTCCTTGACCTGTTCCAGCTTCAAAGAATTCCATTTCTTGAACTGTCTGCTTGGGTATCTTCTACCTTGCGGTCTGTACGTAAACGCGATTTAGGAGCGGGTGTCTGTTCCATTCTTTCAAAATGTTGTAGCCATTCCTGTCTGTCAGATACTATTTGTCATTAAATTCCCTAGGTTTTTGCCTAATTTGGTGATTTTTGTAAATATTATCTGTGTAGGATAGGGCAAGTTATTCATCAAAGATTACGAGAATAACTGCAATTAAAAAACATTAAGGAGAAAGGTTACCCGTCCTTTTCTAAAACCATTTTGTTCTTCTATTGATAAAATATCGGAGAAACTAACAACCATTTTATTTAAAATTTTGCGTAGCTTATAGCTTTTCAGTAACCAGCTAATACCCCCCGTATTTTAACAAGCATTGAAATGAGTTAACGCTTTAATTTGTAGTGTGATCAAACCCCATGATCCAGAATATCCACAATTTATTATAACGATCATTTGTTTTGATTGTATTCCACAAAAAGGGTGACGTGACTCACCCGCCCGGCGCGGCGATGACGTAGCGCAGGGTGGCGCCCATGTAGCGCGCCAGCAGGCGCGTGAGGCGCGCGTCGAAGCCCTCGAAGCGGCCGCCAGGCAGCGCGCGGACCGCGGGGGCGGGAACATGACAGCGCAGCACGGCCCCGCGGGCGGGCCCTCGCCCCCGGCGCCAGACGCGCTCTCGCGCCAGCGCACGGGCGGCGGCGCAGCCTGCAGCACGCGACTGCACAGAAATCGGCCCGCGTAGCCGAGCAGCGACTTTTTATTCGACCTCAAAAGCCGGGAGTCTGATTGATTGTTAGTGATTCCGGGCGCGTCAACTATGGTCATTAGTCCCGTAAGTGTAGTGCGTGTTTTTGCTCGGGAGGTGGCCGTGGTCTTCTCTGCTGGATCGCCAGATCCGGTGCCGACCCACCGTCGGCTAACGGGGCTTTCCCTAACCAGGTATCTCCCACCAGCTGGGCACCGCCCAGCTGGGACAAGTTTTAAGTCCCCGACCACTCTCCCGGCATATGAGGTAGTGTAGTGCATGTTAGTGTGTGTAAGGAGTGAGGATAAAACAAGGAAGGGGAAGGAAAGATTGCGCGCAGTTCGCGGCCCGTTTGTTAAGGTACTGCTCCGGCATTCAGCTACTTCACATTTATCATCAGCATAAATGGCCAAACCGAAGTGTCTCAGGGAGTAGCGCCCTGATTACGCATTTGGGAGGCTCGGATTCAATTCCCTTGCCGGGCGAGGTTTACGTGGTTTCCCTCGGTCATCCAAGTGAATGCTGGGCTGGTGCTCCGAAAGGCCACGACCACAAATCCGGATTCGCTATTCGAATTCGTTAACTACGTGAAGTCAGGAAGGTTAAGCGAATTCGAGATATCGCGGGTTCCTGGATGGGTGACCAACTAGGAATCTCGGGATCTAACGGCACCGATTAATTGTCCTTTACGGGACTTATAATGATTAAATACAAAAATATAAATACAAATCAATGGCCAAAGCCCAGTTGCGCAGGGGCTTGGTGTATGTTCGATTGATTGATTAGTGTTTCCCGGCGCGTCAACTGCTAATGACATTCATCTCGTAAGTTAAGTGCGTGTATTCATCGCGGGGGTGATGACCCCCGCTGAGTGGTGAGATCCAACACCGACGTACACATCGGCTTGGGGAGTTTTCTCCAACAGGGTATTTCCCCTCAGCGGGGCATGTGTGTGTGTGTGTTTTGTGTTATCGTGGGAAAAACCCAATTACGGAATTGAACCTTATTAACGACTTTCTGACATGTACAGACCTTGGACATCCTTTCTCAAATAGGTTATTTATTAACCCCTAGATCATGGACCTATGGTTTTTCCCGCCGGGACAAATATCTAGCTTTGTAGACCGAATACACCTCTTAAAGCGAGGCGATGAAGAATTTCGTTTCGAAGGAAAAATCTGTAACACTGAACTGAGAGGAGGGTGTCGGCAAGAGTTAGTAGCGGAGAAGGTCATTAACAGTTGAAAGAGCGTCTTAATAAAGAAAATCAAATATGCCGTTGGTAGTTGCATCAAGATGGGCCCAGGACTTCCTCGAACAGCATTTGTTATTCAGGACCGAAATGGGTTCAGGGATTACCTGCAGGTTTGAGGATAAATATATACTCTCTACCGGGAAGGGCACACAGATGCAATAGAGCTGGAAAAGTGTGTCATTTAATTAACCGGTTGGATATATTCTGCAATTATTAATGTCAGATTTCTTAGCTTTTCGAAATGTACACTTATGCGATCTTAACAGAACATTCTAAAAATCACATAAGTATGAAGAATGATTGTCCACACACACACACACACACACACACACACACACACACACATACACACTCACGCTCATATACACGCTCACGCATGCGCGCGCACACACACGCGCGCACGCGCACACACATACACACAAAACAAAAACACATTACATGCGAATACATGCATTACATGCGAATACACAAGAAAAAGGGGAATAATTTATTTTACTCTGTAGCCACAATTTCGAGATTATCAAATTTTTTCAACAATGCTTCTTTTTAAATTTAACCCTTGCGTCAACCAGTGTTGGAAAAGGAGCCAGGGCACTGATGGGCTTAAGAAAAACTTTCCCGTGAAATACCTTTGGGCGCCGTGGGCGTGGCGGCAGAGGAGCAGCGTGCGGGGCGCCTCCAGGGCCCAGGCGTCGGGGGCGGCGCTGGGTGGGCAGGGCTCCACCTCCGCCTCCACCCGCGACCGCACCAGCAGCACCCACATCCGCGGCGACCACGCAGGCTCCCGCACCAGCGACGACAGCAGCGACGTCCAGCTACTCAACAGAATAGCCCACCTCTTACCCGATGGAATTCGAAATGGCGTTAACATATAAATTGATCGAAATAGATTGATTTAGTGATTCCGGGTGCGTCGTGTGTAGCGATATTGCCCCGCTTGGATGGCGAAATCCGGCGGCTATCTTCACGTCGAAGTCAGTGGAGTGTTTCCTAACCAGGTATCTCCTATCAGGGGGCACTACCACTGCTGGGACAAGCTCTAAGGTGTCGACGGGACTCCTGCCATGTGTGGTAGTAGGGTATTGCATGTGAGTGTAAGTGTGTGTAGGAAGGGATGTTAAGACCAGGAAGGAGAAGGAAAGATCGCGTGCGGCTGGCGCATTTGTTATGGTACTGCTTCGACATCCACAAATATTGATCGGAAGAACCACAGAAAAATACCGAAAGTACTCGGTCACTGTGATTCTCCTCCAGACAACGGTTGAATTCAACCCAGCTATCCAGCTAGTGTCGAAAATCCGCTCCCGTTGAGACTCAAACCCCAGGACCTCCCGGTCAGAGTCGCAGCAGAGAAAACGGTAAATTGTCTTGAGCTAACTCAGCCAATGAAAATTGAGGAGACCACGAGGGATTTTGCAGAATCAAGTGGATCCAACAGTGCGCGTTGGGACGGGCGCAACAATGCAAGTATTTCCGGGGCTACCTGCGGTGCGAGGGGGCCCCGGGCTGCGGCAGCAGCAGCGCCGCGTGTGGCGCCGTCATCTCCCTGGCGGCCGACAACAGCAACGGCGCCGCCTCCACTCCCACCCGCGGGCTCGCCGACGAGCCCACCGCCCCAGCGCCATGTAGCCGCCGTAGCAGAGGCGCCTCCGCACCACCGCCCTGCAACATGGCGTCGGTGGGGCCCCGTTCCTTCTACCGGTCTATCAGAATCAATGTTACAAACGTTTACGTCATGTGGAAGGGTTGAAAATGTTTGCTTTTTGCCAATTAACATTTAATGGTGAAATTTCAAATAACGGAATCTCAGAATAAATGTTACAAACGTTTACGTCATGTGGAAGTGTTGAAAATGTTTCCTTTTTGCCAATTAACATTTAATGGTGAAATTTCATAAACGGGTTATATGCATTTACCATATTTCCCTCTGTTTTTTTAGGCTACGTCGTATTCTCAGATGTTTGGCCGGGTATAAAATCTCCTTGGATGCGTCAGGTCTCCTGCCAGAATTTGTGCATACGAGGTTGCCAAACACTCAGGGGCAAATACCACATATAATATAAATGCACATATCTCCCTTATATGAAATTTCTCATTACACGTTCTGGTTAAACGTGAATATTTCGACCCATATGCATTCCTTAGAAGTTTGTCACATTTATTCTGAGACATGGTCTAAAAGAGCACGCTAGGAAATCGGCGCGTAGTAGGATTTAATATTCGACACATATTTCTATGTATTCAAATAAATATTGGCCAAAATTAGCAAGGTTTAACTTACAATTGATTGACTTTTAAATAGTAATCATTCATAAAATGTGGATACATGCGTTTGTGATTATGATCGACACACAATTCCTAAACCTAGGCGGGCGTTGACTGAAAGAGTTTGTAATTTTGTGAATTCGGAGGACAGTCATTACCTGCACCAAAAGTGCCCTTCCGGGTCCCAAGAGATTCCATATATATTCCGCCATCTCCGCCGCCTCCTTGTCCAGCAGCCGCAACTCCTCCGCTCCTTTAGAGAGCTGATTTGCTCCCACACCCACAGCCAGCGCCACAAGCAGCCACATGGCGATTCCTGCACTGCAAAATAATGCACATGGAAAAGAGCACTTGCCCTGGCAAATGCTTTCAAACGGAGCTCAAACTTACAACACAGAACGAGAAATTGAACACTCCGCAACATTTTAGATTTACAAAGCAGCTGAAATTAGCTAGGAACAATATCCCTTGACTTAAGCGTTTCTATGGAAGAGGCACTAGGTTTAGAGTCCCGGCGGCGGAGGATTTTCAACATTAGCTGCTTAACTAGATCGATTTCATTCTAAAGATGAATTCTAGCGGTCGGGGAGAGAGATATTTTCCAGGTGAATGTCTGACAGTATCCAAACAATCTGGTCACGAACCGCGCGGGATCTTTTCAACATCGTTATCGCCTAATCTCTTACACAGACACCTATACATGTATTGGACAATCACACCCAGAATCACACATCCCAGAATGACAATCGGGAGCTTAGAGTTTGTTCCGGCTGGAGCGGCGTCCTTCTGAGGGAATACCTATGATGGGAAACACCGCAAACCGACGTGTAGAATGGCGCCGGATCTCATGGTCTAGCTGGAAGAAAAACCGCCACTATCACCACGATTATTACGTGCTCCCTACTCGCGGAACAATGAATATTGTAGTTGACGCGCCCCGGAAACACTAAACACACTAACTCCGTGGATTAAACTGAATTAATTATAAAAGTCCGGTAGTCCATATTTGGATCTCAAATACAGAAAACCTTTCTGTTCATAATAAGATTGTAAGTTGTGGTGAAATGTGTGTAGATAAACAGATCAATAAGAAAACTTCAAAACTCTTGACCATTAAGAAAAAAATCAGAAACCAACCGTCCCTTTCTAAGAAAGTATATCTGCGAAATGAAAAATTCGAATTGCTTCCATGAATTGTTCAAAACTTATTAAAGGTAAAAAAATGTTAAACTTATGTTCAAATCATATTAGATAATAGTATAACAAATGTTTTTATTTCTAATGTCGACGATGTCAGGGCATTACATCCACTTTCTAATGGAGGCAGCTTATTCTTAGGCAGCTAAAATATCCTTTTTGCAGCATACCTCTTGGTGGTTACTGAGGCATAAAGTGGTTGACATTTACTGCTTTAGAAAGATTATGCCAACGTGGGTACTACCCAACCACGTTGACAAGGCGGTGAAAATTATTGTACAAGCATGAGTTCCAACAGACATTATATAGATCAATTTTAACTCGCATCAAAGCAAAACAGTTCATCTTACCGTATGTATGGATAGTTCGGAGTTTCCTGCAGTTCATATTCACTTAATTTAATTTTGCTTATGTGACAGGTTCCCCCTCATCAAATAAAATAACAAAAAAAATAGCAAACAATGGAACCGCAAAACGACAACGGAATTGAGATGGTCTACCTCAAACTATGCCTATGAGTCGTAAATATATCTGCGGACGTCGCCTACGACACGTTTATCTGATGTCGCCTCTACCATCACTGCTACCTTATGTCTGACGTCGCCAGTCCCTCCATCATCACTGCCCTCCCAGCCGAGACTTCCTGAAAGTTCTAAGTCGCCAGCACTTGCGGCCGACGCATCTTCAACGATCGACGGGTAAGTGCCTGTGCAAAAACCTAAGGGCTCCCTAATGAACCTGAAAGATGTTCCTTGCTTCTGACCTCCGCTGCCACTTAACGATCTTAGTGGTTCCTTAACAAGTGCTTCGGACTCATTTTCAGTCCATGAAAGTAGAAAAGCAATCGGTTATGTCACTCAGAAATACGGTATTGATTCGCAGACCAGGATTGCCGAGGTGGCTGTATCGTGTGCCGATTCAGCGCCTCGGTCTGAAAGGTCGCGGGTTCGAGTCTCGCCGTGATTGTTTGTCCCTTGTCTTTCATGTATGAGTGTTGTCACAGATGGTCTTGTGAGTCACCTGGCCACAGACGGAGGAGCCTGCAAGTGTGGCAGTGACTAGTATAAAGTTTATTTGTGTTCCCGTCGGGGACGTAGTGGCACTCGGCTCAACTAATCAAAATCTGCATTCCCTCAAGCTGGAAAAAGCCCCATGCAATTCCCGGCATATTGCAGGAAAATTTCCATTTTTAGTATATGTTTTCGTGTAGACAACAACATTATGGGAGCGACAAATGCAAATAACGCAACTTTTCTATTCAGGAAACACAAACATTTTGAGTTAGTGATACTTTTTGCTGGAATATCACTTCGCTAAGAATTAAATATCGAACTGTTTCCAACTTCGATTTAAGGAATTGTTTCTAGCCGAAAATTTTAAAATGTGCTTTTAAATTGTACAATCTTCTTTTTCTTTCAAATAATAAGATCCAATTTTAAAAAAATGAAAAATCTTATTAAACATAATATCAAAATTTAGAAGTTTTCATTAAACTGTTCCATGCTCAGAAGTACCCAACTTGTGAAAATCTAGGTCTGCTGAAACCTCTGCAACGTAATATAAATAATAAAGCATTGCTATGATAATAATTTTTATCGTAAAATTTGTGTATTTGGACACAAATCACTTTTTGTCTGTGCATTTTACATAAATTCTGAGTATAGGTAGTTTAGGTACCCGGCGCAGATAGCCGAAATCGGCAACTCCTGAAGCTGGAAAAGACCCAGGAAAAGTGATGCATTTTCCGGTATATTATAGGCAAATTTCCATTTTTAGAGTATGTTTTTTTAGTGTAGACATAATGGGCGCGAGAAAATCGTACAGAGTAATTGACTGGATTTGACTTATTGCCAAGTTATTCAGTTTTCTCATAACGTTTAAACATTTAGTACCAAATATTAATAGAAATTTGACACTAAAAAATCAGACAAAATTCAATAAATATGATTTTGCGAAAAGAAAATAAAGGAAGTATTCTTCATATTTTTAAGGAATTTCTTGTTTCAAAATTGTTTACTATTGTCACCAGTCAGACAAAAAAATGTTTCCTTATGAGTAACATGCTACAGAGTGTCCCCACTAAAGCTGATGACACGACCGCAATCCATTGCTCTGTAATGGACCTCTCCTCTTATTTCGAATATCGCAATGACAATAGGAAAAAGAGATAAAACAGAGAATGAAGATAATGCAGAGAAAGTCAATCGGAAGCACTTAGATCGGTTCAATTTGCTGTAGTGAGATGTGATCAGATTAATACATTGGTTAAAAGACTTTGCAATAAGTTAATTGTACATATTTCCATTAAAGCCAGTGTTTTGAAATTATTTAGCTTATCAATGTTCTGAATGAAAAACACAAAATAAAACCACTATTGAAACTGAAAATTTACCAATATCTGAATTTTAAGTCTGTTTTGCTTATTCGGGAAAACAAAATTAATGGACATAAACGATTTTAAAGTTTCGTTTTAATACTTCTCCTAATTGAGCTTAATGAGAGACTTCATTCACAGTGGTAGAAAACTAATACAATTGGTAATTTTACCAATTAACTGAGAAATCTAACTGAGAAATCGTTAAAATTGAAGTTAAAAGATCATTCCCTGGAATACTTCGTAAATATTTCTTAGATACCACATCACTCTTCTATTTTCTGAAATGTCTTAATGCATACAGTTCCATCCGATCTTGTTCTACTAAAATGAAATACTTGTAATTAACTCATCCCCACACACCTTCGTTTAAACTATAAATTTTACAGTACTTTCGTGTGTTCAATCCATATGTGCATTGAGATATTCTTTAAGAACGTGTAGTTTAATTCATTTGTAATATGTAATGTGATTTTTATTGAAAGAAGTTTTTAAATATTTTTTCAATAATTTAATATAAAGAGAATGTGATAAAAATTAAATTTATATTTGCTTCAACGATATATCAATTACAATTTACAAATACTAGACATTTTAAGTGTAGGAAAACGATACATGTAAATATGTCCTGCAAATCGATAACGAATAAAGTTAGTGCGACACAAGCTTAACAACATTTTAAATGATTGGAATTCAATGTTTATCAATGAAAAATAATTGCCTTTTTCTTGTGTGTTGTAGTAATCAAGTTCCTTATGATGCCCCCAGATGTTAAGAAATGGTGAACAGATGTTGAGCGGTTTTATCCGAATTCATAGAAGAAATGTAAAAGAAATGTAATTTAAACTTTGCTTTCAATAGAATAATATCAAGGAATGATAATGGAAAAACGCCTCCGCCAATGAGTGAGGCGCGACGTAAATGTAAGTATAATAGCGTTTTCTCTTCGGAAGTTGAGATTAATATGTTGCTGTCTAGTCAACGTCAGTATTAGCGCTCGAAAGTATTTCATTTCACACGAAAGAAACGCTTTCAATTTAATACACTCTGGAAAGTAGTACTAAAAACGAAAACAATTTTCAAGAAGGAAAATAATTTTTTGTTAAATTTCCAAAATTTCCCATGTTTTTTAATATTATGTGCAAAAATTCATTTTCTAACATATTAAGAGTTGACTAGAATTAATTTAACCTTTTTTTTTTTTTTAATTATAATTGATCGTTAGACTATTTTTTTAATTTTTGCTTTGGAGTTTAAAATCCTAACTTGCAGATTTATATTTTTCAATTCCTAACTTTTAAATGCAATTTCATGATTTGTTTATTGCGTGCAGAACAGCCAGAATATTTATTTACATTGCTAAGTCAAAAAATATAAATCATACTCAATATTTATTATATCTATTTTTATCTTTCCATAGCCATTTTAAGGCCACTGCACGCCACCACACGTGAGAAAAGGGTTTCGTTCGACATCGATTTAGAATAGCTATCATCATATGTTAGTGAGGCCGAAAGAGTTCGGTCACGATACTTCTTCAAAGTGTTTCCCTCGTGCCCGTTTAAAAAGCGTATGTTCGCCTGTTTTCGCGCCGCAAGGCCGGGGTGTGCGACTTCTCCCTTGCGCTTCACGGAAGCTTTGCAATTGTTCTGCATGTGCTGCGCTCTATTTATGGATGCATCGCGTGCCGTGGGGCGAATGGTACTTGGTGGATCGTTTTACCACAGTGAGGAGGCGGCCTTCTCAGTTATCCATCAAAGGGTATAACATAAAAGTATTAACTTCCGTTGTTGCTCATCTGCAGGTAAATTTGATACCCCTTGCACTAGGTGTCCTTTTTTGCGTCCTCCCTCTTTTAACTGCCTCCATTTCATGGCAAAGGTGTTATAAAAATAACATCACTGACAACTGAGAAAAGAGGGAATTAAAAAAGGCTATTTCTAACTTTTCTGTGGTATGTATCTATGAGTGTACTCCAAGGGTAAAGAAGATAATTAATAATTTCAGTAAAATAATTATAATTTATTTTATTTTCACTTCTCGAAGTTTTGCTTCTGAGTTCATTTACTGTATATTTTTTCTGTATAGATGAAGCTAGGTTTTGGAAATTTTCTCAATTTTATTGTCTTCTAGTACAGATATTATTTTTTTGTTCGTTTGAAGTAAAATAATACAAATGAACGTTTGACAGTACCAAAGTTAGGTGTAATATTAGTGTGTCTGTATTAGAATTGATCTCGAGATATTGAGGATACCATAGTCTGGGAGAAAATAAAGTCATCAAAGCTTCATTAAAAATAATATGACATGTATGGAAGGATTATATTACAAGAAAAACATCGACACATTATTATTACTAAATGAATTTTCCATTTCTTGTATAATGATAGTCTCTTCAGAAATCAATATTGGGCATTAGTGAGAAACACATTGCGAATGGTTTTTACGTCGAATAATGTGTCAGCTTGTTACATTTCTGTGCTTTTAGAATCACATAAAAACGGATGATCATAGAAGCACTTCGTACGAAAAACCCACTTGCAGTATCTTTCCAAGCCTCGTGAATATGATATAATTAACTCCTTATTACATTTATATTTAATACTTTAACAATAAGAGCTTTTTCAATATCGTAAAACAAAATATTTTAAATATTCCAAGAGAACTAACTGAGAAACTACTTAAGATATTTTACTCAAACGAAACGAAAAAAAAAAAGACTTCCCAATGACCAGCAAAACAAATTACAGCAATAGCTCACCAATAAACAGGATTGAGATATTACTTTTTAAAAGTAGGGCATACAGGTTTTCCCTGTCTGGCTCAAAATCATTACAGCAGTTTCTTCTTTCCAATTCCTCTGCACTTGCACCATTTGCCCCAATGGCCGGAGAGGGATTGTATTTTGGGTTTATTGGAGGACGACTAGCTCCGTGAAGGTAGCGTTGCGTGGCCGCGAGACGTTTGGAGCTGCCTCTAATCTATCGGCTTTCGGCACGTCGGCTTCACCTGTCAGCTAGCCCTTCCTCGCTCCCTCCCACACTTCCTGGCGCCATTGCGACTTCCGCTTGCACCATCTTCTTCGCTCGGTCTGGTGTCACCCCTTCCGCAACCACCTTTACCCCCAAATCAACTGCAGTGTTCATCGCATATTTCTTGATTTTCCCTGGTACATTATCGCCCTTTACAGTTATGCATATTGCAAAATGTTCTTCAAATTAAACTGTTTTAGAGCATTTTTTTTATCTTTAGGCATTTAAAATTTGAAATTGGTATGAAGACATGTATCACAATTAAAAGTACTAGCCCATGCGAAGGCTTGAAAAGCATTCTAACGTAATATATAGAAATATTTGAAATAAAATATGCCGCGAATAACTCTACCTTAAACAGGCATTATGAGGAAATTTAGTTTCATTTGTAATTAGTGATTAATAATTGTGTTTATCTTATCACTTGCTTGAACATAAAAAATCAAAATAAAATGCCACAAGCCAGATGAACAAGCGCGTTCTTAGACTTCATAACCGGCAGTGAAGAGCGAACCAGTAAGTCTCGAGTTCGATATCGGCAAGGGGGCCTATTTTTTTAAAATCAAGTGTACGATTTCGGAGAGATTGCACGGTCTATACTTTTCTCGCTGGTGACTACCGGAAAAAATCGTAGCCGTCTGCGCTGTTCAGCGATTTCCATGGTTTTCTTATTACGTCCAGACATGCAGGAGCAGTACACTACACAATGGACCCAATTCCAATTGTCGTCATTATCATCTCACCGAATCCGGAGTAGGACGTCCGAGTAGTATTTTCGTTCTAGCCCATTCCATCATAACCGGCATAGGCTGCCGGAAAGACCTTATAGACACTGCAATGCGCGAGATTAAAGCTAGAAAACGAAAGAAAAGACGTTGTTTGACGTTATCTCCCCTCAAAAAATGAGGTAGAGTCTTCGTCATAGCGTCCTTACATATAGTTCCTCTACTTTTAATACTTTTCTGATCGAATCCTTAATTTTTTTTAACTTCACACTCCTTCATCTCGTAATATTCGTTTTTACTTAAGTCGCTTTCCAACCATTGAGGTTAACCATTAAGGTAATGTACCGTAAGTAACATTGTCAGTTACGGTAACTGTATACGGACGCCCCGGGCAGGATTCGAGACAGCCACGGTTCTTCAGTCTTAGCGACCTCGACTATTCAAGCCAACCTCGTCATTTTTCTTCGCGTCCCTCATCTGTAGCACGCCGCCTTGACACAACTACTTCTGCTACGAGATCTCCCTTAGCCTCTACCATCTCCACAATCACCCTTCCGGCTTTTCCAATTACAACTACAGTTCCACTGTCGTGTCATAACTTTCTTGTTTTGTTCTCTTCACAATCATTTTCAGTTGGCCACCTGTCATCTCCACATTAATTCAAGTCGCAACCGATCCCTTCATTTCCGCATCTCTCTCAACACTTTCTATCACTCCGCTTTGAGTTGCTCATGTTCCCAACAACCATAGTGTCGTTTCCTCCAGCGATAATTTTTTTTCGTTTTTGTAATAACCGTCACATTTACTCCGCCTGTCATGACCGTTTCCGTTGCCTCTTTGCTGGCCTCGTTGCTAGAAACCTGATCGTGTCGGGTTGCTGTGCCTTGCGTGCCGTAAGTTGAAGCAGGTGCCGCGCGCCGCAGCGAAGTCGACTGCCCGAGAGGGAAGTCAAGGAGCAAGACAAGCCATGTAATAATGCGGTCGGAGTGATACTAGCTTTCACGGGGATACGATTTCTTGAAAAGCGAAGAATTTTTGCTGAAATAGAGACAGATTTATTTTGCCGGGAAAATAAAATATCGGAATAGAAATGTTTATTTATTTGTGAATATAAATGTTGTTTTAAAAATTATAATAAGGCCTGTACATATATCGTTTCCTTCACATAGAATAGAAGGCCCTTGTAATGTATTATTCTGTTTTCTTATAAACTGAAAATTCTTATTACTTTTTTATTAATACAAACATGAAAAATAATTTTAAATAGGAAAGAATAATTAGTACATAATATTTTGTAACTGTAATATTTTGAAACCTAAGTAATATGCGTCAATTCTTAAAAATGTGCCCAATTTACAGAGGTATCCAATTCTAAAGCTAGAGTTGTCATGAACTGTCTTTCACTCTGCATGAGTAAGAAATTTTCCCTTTTACATTAATAATTTTAGTGGTAGGTCGAGATTGAGAAATTCCTCTTAAGGATTCAACCAGAATTGTCTTGATGATAGAAGTGAAAGCGAAAACAAGATTGTTGCGTTTTCCTGGTGTTGGAAGTAGTATATCAATAAAACATTGACAGTTCTATTTTTAGTTCTTACTCGTAATAATTTTGGATCTGAAGAGTTATAGTAATTATTAATAATAATCTTAATTCTTCTGCAACAATTTTCTGTTGCAAACAGGCACATAGTTCTTGCTTGGGATTGGTATGTTTATATTTACTAGTATTTCACATACGAGATACTATTTTCCTCATCAAGAGTCATTCTTGGCGTACGAATACACAGTCAACAAGATATCCTTTATGTTTTACTGATACTTTGTTGCTTGTTATTGTCTTCTATATGGAGCTCGACAGTACACTGCATATCTTTTCTGGATCGAGAGGATTGTGGTTACAAGGGAACGCTACAGTTTTCTTACGAAAAAATTACGAGAGGGATTTAGGAAAGTGAAATATGAAAAGACCAATTGAGTCAAGTTAACATGTAGTAAATAAGTAAATCCGAATAAATAAAATTAGGTAAAAAATAAAATATTGCATATACCACGGGCGTTAACTGATTGTAATGATCTCGGGCCACAAAAAGCTCTCGGGTCAAATGTCCAAGGGCTTTTTGTCGCCACTTGATCATGACAATCCTTGAAACGCCCTTGGTGCGCAAATAACTAGCCGCTTCCCCGTGGCCTCTCTTCAGGGTCAGGAGCGTGGGGTTAATTTGCGAATCGCAAGCGAAAGGTGGTAACTTCGAGCGGCGAGTCCGTAGCGAGCTCGCCGCAGGGCCTCGAGTCTGCAGGCGAGGTGTGACGCGGCAGATCGGCTACCAATCAGGAGGGGAGAACAGGGGCGAATCGCTCGCTCTCCTCTCCTCTCCGCCGGCTGGCAGTCGCTCGGCGCTGTGGCCTCGCGTGGGTCTCAGCCGGGCGCCCTCTGTTCACGTGGCACGTGCAACTGTCCCACCGCGGTTGTCGTTTCGTACTCGCTCACGTGTACACGAATTGCAACGTTGCATTGCAAAGTTAGGAATGTGTTTCTGATGTCTGCGTTCGTGCAAATTAGTTAACAGTTTTATTTAAATTGGTTCTTTCTTTCATCCTCGACGTTTAGTATTGAATGTTCGATTGCAGAAGAGGAACTGTACTAAATTAAGTTAGGAAATGCTAACTAAATATTAAGCTGGTGAAGTGAGAAATTTGTGATTAAAATCTTGGTGTACTTCGTGTACGACAACTGTGAATCAAGTTTCCGGTGTTATATTTTAATGTGAGTTTTTTTATTGTCAACTAACAACGGATTTGCCTGCAGATGCAAGTTACTACAAGGATCAAGTCGTCTATGAATTTTGAAGGAGTTACATCATAAAAGGAAGAACTTCGTAGGTAAGACGGTTAATTTAATTTTTTTATTCTGGAAATTTGAATGGGCTAACGTATTTGTATTGTTTGGATCAACAGGTTACTTTTACAATGTGTTATTTATTAATTCATCTTTTATGATACACGCACTATAATATAAATTGCTAATTGTTATTATTTATCCGTTTACATTTTGAATACATGCAAAAACTAGTGAAGATAATTTTTTAATGTAGAAAAACTAACAAAACACTGCAGGATATAAGTTCATCTTCTCAAACTTCTTGATCCAGTTTTCAAAACCGGTCGAAAATTAGAATTTACTCTTTATGCCCTTAAAAATTCCTGTTGTTAAAATCTGAACAATTGACTAGCTTTTTTTTAAATGAGACGAGAAGAAAATGTCTCTAAACGCGTACCATTGTAAAAAGTTAAGAGTTTAGTCAACGTTTTTTTTTGCGAGAATATCTAAAAGTTTCCGTTCGATGAACAGAATACGTCTATGTGAGTGTTATTGGAATGTCCTACACATAGAACTTTTAAACATTGTGGCTGTTATCGATATGTTAATGTACGTAATTTTAATATTACTTAGGCGATACTTCTTACATCATTTGTTTATAACTATATTTTTTCGTAATTTCTACGATTTTTAATTTGTATGACGTCTCAGCTTCTAATTTTTATGACTTTTTCAGAAATCATCACGTTAATTTTAGAATACAAACACGTCTTTCGATATTTTTTGTCAACAATCAACTAACAAATTAACAATTCTGTGTTGGATTAATAATTAGTATTTTGACTGAAATTGAAAAAAATGGTAAAAGATATTTGAGTTTTCTATATAACAAATTTCAAAATATACTCAGCTTCAAAATGCGCAACAAAGTGTCAATTTGGCCCTAAATGAACATTTCAAAATGCACAGCGAAGCGTTAGTTTGGCCCAAAAAGAACATTTCAAAATGCGCAGCGAAGCGTCAATTTGACCCTAACAGAACATAATTTGCATAAAAGTGAGAGTGAAATTGGGTTTGCGAATGATTGCAATATACGGGGTCTTTAGATATTCCACTTCTGCTGTGTGGAACTGCAACCGACATAATTTGAGGCGTTTCAAAGACTCAACCTCAGGATTTATCAATTTTATTACTTTCTGTGCGAATATTTTATGACAGCAGACGTGCACTCTTTTCCATTCCCCCCTCTGAACATCCCATTCTGTCCTCTTCCGTTCCCCTCCTTTTCCAATCACTATTCACGGTTGTTCCAGATTATCTGCTTGAACAAATATTTTTTAGTAAATTCGCAATAAATTACCATCAAAGCCTTAACACCTTAGCTATCTTAAGCCATAACACTTAATATGTGTGGTTGGTTAAATTTCACAAATTTTGCTCACTGTTGTATGGAAATAATTGTCAGAAGACGTCTTGAGGCATATTCAGTAGATAGCTTTTTTAAATTTTACTTGAACACAAAACAAAGCAGCTGTTTACTTTTAAGTTGGTAAAGTTATATGAATAACGCGCTTGCGAGCTAAGAAATTAAGAATGGTGGGCAGTTTGTGTCTTTGCATTAATATTATTCCAGCGCTAATAAGCAGAGCAGTATTAGAACAAAACTAGACTTGTAATGTATTCTCTCTTGCTCTGCATCTCTTATAGTGCGATTTTTATAAAGCTACCTCAAGGCCACTCTTTACGGAGGCATTATATCGCTGCATTTTGCGTCTTCCTCGGTCGTGCCGCTAGATGTCACATGATCAAGCAGTGTTTAATATTCTCGAAATCATGTGACATCTAGCGGTCCGACCGAGAAAGACGTGAAATGCAGTGACATAATGCCACTGTGAAGACAGGCCTTCAGAGAAAGCTATATAAAAGTCGCACTGTAAATGATATTATTCCCAAACGCGGTAACTGTACGGTAACACAACTTATAGTTTCATTTAACTTTCGTGTAATCAAAGACGAGCATTCAATAAAAATATCTAACGATTGAAAATGTAATAAGTTTACCAGAAAGAGAATTGTATTAGAAAAAGACGCTAAAAGCATGTTTCCATAAAACACTTGCTAATAGCATAAATGTCCAAGCAAGTATTTGGGTAGAACATAAAAACTATTTGAAAAAAAGCTAATTTTGTGAAATGTATAATTTTTTAATAGCAGATAAGTGCGAGCAATGAATAATTATTTATGGAATTTATGTAGCTTGGTAATAAAAAGGCGTATTCCTTATTGGTGAAAATTATTAACACAATTGTTCTGTTAATTTTGAATATTCTCGCTCACTTTGTGTTGTGGATGGTAGATGTATACCAAAAACTATAGTCTGTCATTGCAAGCTCATTTTGTCATTTCGTATTGTTTTGTGGAGTAAATTTATATGCAACGTCCACTCGTAGTTTTTTCATTGGCACATCTACGCTTTACTTAAAAATAATCCGTGTCTTCCAATTATTGCCAATAGTAAGCCATTGTAGACGATCTTTAGGTGGCCCAATATGTATGAACGCAGTAAAATTATTTTCTAATTATAACAAAATTGTTCTGGGATTTTTCTGAGGCAGTAAATATCTTAGGCTGTAAATCTCTTTCCCATAGGATTTTAAACCTAAATTAACTCAACTTTTGCGTTGATAACAGAAAATACAGTAGTGCTCACGAGATTTTTTTAAAAAACTTCCGGCAAATAAAATAGTAGTTTATGATATCGAAGAAAGGTCAATATGAATATTGACACATAGCGTTGACGTATAGCGTTGTTCACAGGGGAGACTCTGTCGAACGAAACCCTGTATTTATTTTTATTTAGCAGATAATTATTAGACAGGCAAATTAGATAACTTGATACTATGTGGCCTGGCAGAAGGCCTTTAAGCCATTAAATACCTACATCCTACCACCTTCTAACCTTTCGAATTCTGGTTTTCACCCCAAATGGTCTTTCCATCGCATCAAAGCCGCGTAAAAAAATCATAAGGTACGGCTGAGGAAAAATTCCTGAAGGGGGAAAAACCTGCCCTCAGAAGCAGAGTATATGCTTATCTATCAGACTTTTTTGAACTATTTATTTCCTGGCGCGGTCATCACGCATTCTCCTTCCAGTGTTTGACCTCCGCAGCACCTGAAATCAAACAGCGCCACAGAAAATCGTCCGTACCATCGCCTCTCATTTTTCCCCCCCTTATTTTATTGAATTATTTATGTACTTAATATTTAACAGTTGACTATGACTTATGTCTTATTTACTTAACAGTTTATTAACTTAATGCTACTGATTAACTTAATCATTGTTTGCTTATTGACTTATTTATTTCCTCTCCAGTCTAGGCTCTGCTCATACTAACCAGTGCTGTTTTCCCACTCCCTAAGTTCCATTTCCTACTTCCTAGTTCCCACTTTCCTAATGGTCTGAACCATTCCTAGAAATGTTCCTAATTGTTTCGTGAAGTTAGACCTTTTATCACCTAAAATGTTTTGGGCGAGCGTTACGCTCCTATGTTGGAAGTAGTAGTTTCCCATTCCCATCCATTTTCCCCTCCATGTTTCGGTCGCAGAGCAAATTAAAACTAAACCCTAATAGTAACACGCTGCCCTCAACCAACTCCCAGTAACCTTATTGTTCCTCATGCTCATATTTCCTTGCATTCACCAGCAATGGACGGCTATGCGGTATTCCGCGATGAGGCCCATTGTAAAACCGTTGATAATTCACTTTAGCGGGCATTTGAAATATAATTATTCATCAAAGCTTGCGCTGTAGGTAGGTACAGAATAAACGAGTAGATTTAGTGTAAGTTTAATTCGTTCTGCAATCTTTAAGGACCAGCCACCACTCGCTGCAGGTTCTCCAAGTAACATTATTTCTTTGGGGTGTTTTATAAGCTAAAGAAGTTGTCGAACTGTTTGAGTATCGGTTCATTGCGAATTGGATAAACTTATGAGGATATTCAGAATAGATACCTCCCCATCTATTTTCCCTGACTTAATTTTTCGTTTACAAAATAGAAAATTTTAACCTCGGAGGAAATTATCTTCCTCCAGGACAAAAATCATCCAGGATATCAATAGTTGGGGGAAGACATGTCTTTCAGCGTTTCAGGACATTGTGATTCGTGACTTTCAGATGAATGCCGATTGTGTTCTGAGAGAAGCTGTGTAATATTGTAACTTTTTAAAATAAAATAAGGGGTCATATCTATTATCTTAACTTAAGTTTGACGTCGCTAAATAGGTAATCGACAGCGCAAAACAAGTGGAAGGAACGATTTATATTTCAAATATGATTAGTACATTATGTAATTGATTAAAGGTACTTTGGCATTCAATGCATTGAAAATTACCGTCGGATAGATCAGTGAGGTTTCATGATAATCGCTTAGGCCGAATGCTGGAGACTCTCATAAAATGAACAGGCATAGCAACGCATGCCTTAAAAGTCTGAATAAATACGACGCCATTTCGCTTGCGGGTGCGTGTTGTCTTTCGCACTAGTAAATCTTCGCCTTGCTGCTTCTGCCGATTAACTTTATTTTCTCACGCCACGCCACTGACCAATCATTAATTTTGAGGAGGGCACCGAGGCTCACGATACAATGTAATTACATTATTTAATGTCCTTTCAAAGACGTCTGAACTCTGAGGGATTAAGAAACGTTGAAATATTATGAAAATATATTGCAATCTAGAAACTTTTTTAATAGGTTAGGTCCAGTACCACCCATTGTAAGAATCACCCTCTATTACATGTTGTGATCAATCACCTAATTATAGATTAAATTTGTTATTTTTTCTCACCCTCGAATGGCCCACGGAGAGCGTGCTAGCTTTCCGTTGTACGATTGTGAATTCGATTCCCGGTCGGGGCAAAAATTGAGCTGTGGTTTTCCATTACAATCATCTCAGTTTCTAAAACCGAGTTACGAAAAGAAAAAGCTCAGGCAGGTCCAACATGCTACTTACGGTGAATGCAGTATGTCATGTTCACCTCATATTCGTCACGTTCCCTTCACCCACAGGTGTGTGTAACACACAAAAACAAGGCCTAGACCTGGGAACACCGCTAGCTTGTAAAAGTCCGATTAATTCGACCCTAAAATGCCAAATATATATGTTCCTGTAGAAAAATACTTAAAACAAAGTTTGTTTGATAGAAGTGTTATGATTCCTTGATCGCGCCTTACTATTGAGTCTATAAGTCATTACTCATGACATGTAGCTTTTATAAGGAAGAATTAATATCGATGATGTATTTCTCCCTTCCAAGTCACCGTAAATGGTGAAGTAAAAACCAAACTGTAAACTGTCATGTCAAAAATTGAACAAAAATAACGCAGCTGCTGTCTTTCTGACGACAGAACTTCAGCCGCTGGAACACCTGTTAGAACATCACTTCCATAATGCCTTACACCGAGGAGGAGACCCACCGGTTCCAGTTATTGAACCACCAACGCCAAAAGGCAGAGCTCGACCAGGAGGAGTGGCTGGTCGAGCGGCAGGAGGAAGCCCTCGAGCACCTGAACCGCGCGAAACGCTACCGCGAGCAAGAGAGGCTTCGCGTCCAGGCGCAGCGCGAGAGAGAGCGCCAGCTGCAGGCGGAGATCTACCGGCGCAACCAAGGACGCACGGCCGCAGAAGGGCCAAGGCCGCGAGCCGGCACGCGAAACAGGAGGAGCTCGCCGCCGACAGAAGCGGAAGATATCATCCGACAGCGCTATCACCCGGAACGCGAGGAAGAAGAGCGATTGCAGGAGGAGCGCCTCCACAGGGTTCGGGAACTCAAGGACCTCATTTTGCAGAGCCAGGAGGAACACCAACGCAAACTACTGGAACGTCTCGACGAGCACCAGAAAGAGTTCCTTGCGCAGTGGATTCGACAGGGAGGGCAGCAACAGCGCGAGGAAGAAGAGCGACAGAAGCTGGAGCGAGTGGAAAGATCCGACAAGAGCGAGAACTCGTCGAGCAGAAAGCCTGGAGCATCAACAAAAGGTGCAGGAACAACTGCAGAAAAAGCAGAACGACTTCCAGGAGAGGTGGCCGTACAAACAGCAGGAAATGGAGGAGGAGGAGCGACGGAAACAGGAGCGAATCGAGAAGGTTCGAGAAAATCGGAAGTTGGTCGAGTTGAAACGGCAGGAGCATCAGCGCCGACTCAGAGAACGCTTAGACGAACACACGAATGCGTTCCATAAAGTTTTCCCCCTGATCAAACAGGAACGCGAGGAAGAAGAACGCCGAAAATTGGAATTGGTGGAGAGGATTAGAGAAGAACGGCAGCTCGCGAAACTAAGGCGAGAAGAAAGGCAGCGGGTTTTGGAAGGTCGTGCTGTCCAGTGAGCTCATCATCACTGACATTTTCAGGTAAATAGTCATATTCTTCAATAAGCCAAAAATATAGAATAGTTCATAATAGCTGTTATAAACTTCTAGACCATGTCGACCAGTCGATTACGGTTACTTTTTACCAAAGAACCTGTAACGAGAAATAGTATACAAGTTACACAGGACCCCATACTGACATCTCATCTATAATTGACAGTGAACTTATCTGGTGTTTATCAGGAAATGGAACTCTTAAGGAACTATCCGCTGACTGGCAATAACAGTTTTTAATTGTTGTCGCTTCAGCTTTGGCTGCGTTTGATTGAGCACCAAACATAAGCATGAAAAACTTATTGCCATCAAATAGCGAAATTTCTTCAGTAAAAAGCGAAGATAAAGAGATACAGAGATAAAAAAGACTCGATATTTTCATTGACAGGAAGCGAGTCAATTCTAAATTTTCATTGACAGGAACGAGTCAATTCTCGAGACTTGAGAAAGTGTATCTTATCAGCCGAGGGCGTGATATCAACATTGTCATAAGTAACCTTATTACATGACTTTTTTCCATTGTACAAGGAGTGCCGTGTGTTTACCTGCTTAGGATTTAAAGCATGTTTGGAATCCTTTTGATTTAGCCTTCTCCGGTTACTACCCACTTCCATGGCCCTCTATACAGTTAATGTAAAGGGTATTATGAGATCTGATTATGTCTTTGGAAGTAGGGTGAAGATGGCGTGGCAAGCGTCATGCTTAAACCGGATACTTTTTACGCAATATTTACTGTTAACACTTTCCAACCCATTGGGGACAATTGGACCCGTTACTAATTTTTTTTACATTTACTCGGCATTCGCTATCGCCCACTGTTTCAACTTGGCACTAAGGCTTTGTAGTGTGTGTATAGATTCAGTAAATAGCAACAGACTTGATTGTTGAAACACGTGACATTCTACAGCGTTGTAAACAACTGAGTACCAGCCGCCATTGCATCAACTGTGCATCATATGAAAATAATAACAACTTCGAGGGAAGATATTGTTCATTGCAGTATTACCAAAATATATTATAGATGTACGTGTAGTAAGGAAAATAATATAAATGTATTAGTTAAGTAATGTTGAAATGTATTATGTTGGGACGTTATTACTTTTGCTTACTTTATTCCATATGCACCCAGTGGGAAGTAAGAGTAATGAAAAGGTAATTAGGTGTTACAAAATGAAGTTATGGAATTCAATGTTATAATATATATATATATATATATATATATATATATATATAATTATAATATTGTAATTCCTATATAAACATGATCTTCCCCATCTTCCCTCTGGGTCCATATGGACGCACTAAAAAAATTCACCTATATGACACAATAACTAAAGAAACTCGTTTTTATGTGTTGAAAATTTTGGAAGTGATAAATGTGGAAATTAATGTTTTTGTTAATTACTCAGAATTTGGGCCGGAAAAGGTTGACAAGCCAGTAAATACTGGTACTCATCTGGAAAGGAAACTGCGAGGACCTTAGGACCGCCCTGAATATGTCATGTACAGTTATGCAGAGATTTGAACCAGAGAAACGTCATTATCTTTGCACGTCTTCTAGAATTCAGTGGGAAATACTCGTATAGTTATTCAAATAATCGTTTTCATGTTGTCGCGGCAGGAAGTATTATTCCTTGACGAAGGGTACGATAGATAGCCCAAAATGTATTGCTGATTTATCCTTGGAAATATATTTTATTTCATCGGAGCGTTTTTTTCTGTATTCATAATTCAAGTAGAATATGTGGCGTGTTGAAACACGCTTTTTACACTCGTATTAAAAATAATTCATAATGGGAATCAATAAATTTTGTTTATCTTTGTTTTCTGAACTTTTTAATGCTACGTGAGTTCAGTTATTAGGCAAAGTCATGTAAATGCATATGAATGCCTAAGTACCCATAGGCAGCATTTTTTCATTAGTTTCGATTTTTGTACTCTGCAAATCCATTCTTCACAAACGATCTGTGAAATACCTTGTACTTATGCCAAAAACATAATATTGAATGCCTAGAAAAATGCAACTCATTGAGTCATTTCACTTTAGCCATCTCTTCAAGATAGAGGAAACCAATGGAGAATTCAGTGGAGGTTACATATATTGCTTACAAAACCAATCACATCTGCCTTTACAGAAACAACGAAACAGTGCGCAGACTGATTGCTGACATCTCTGAAACTGTCAGAAAATCAGCGTCAGTTGTGGAACAGAGTAAACGGCGCATGTTGGAATCGCCGCTGCTGCTGGCTGCACCCAGGCCGCGGGGGCGGTGGCGGCGGCGTTAATGAGGTGGCGGTGGCTGGCACGTGCTGGCCCCGTCGCGTGCGCCGCCGCCGCCGCCACCGCAGCCGCGAGAGTGCGCTGTGCTCCCCACCCCTCTTCATCATCAGTCGACGCCCATAATTTTTCGCAACTCGTGCTCCTCGATGCGCCAGCGGAGAGCGGGATAGTAATACAGCACCGCTCGCAAATACCTCAAGGAGGGAAAGTGATAAACGACGACATTCAGCCGCTTTTCAGGTGCCACTAAAACGCAGCAGCGCTTAACAACTGGTTTTGTGGGGGCGGGTGTGCGCAATCGTTTACTGCCGCTAACCTTTTGAAGGAGTGCGGTGTGCACGGAATTTACTGGGGAAGGGGGTTAAGAAGAAACGAGCTGACGATGAATGGCGGATGGAGGGATGTGGTAGACGAGAACTGTAAAGGAATATTTACGTTCCTGCGCAAGACATCTACGTGCAGAGAAGACGCGTCTGCAAAAATATTTTTGTAACACCCAAAAAAAGATATTAAACGACTCTCCCAATGTTTAAATTATTTTGTATTATGAATGTAGTAAGTAATTGTCTCTCTCGTGTTAAGTAATTGACTTACCGATATACTTTTATTGTATTTTTATTTAATAACAAATTTCTTTAGTCACTGGTCAATTATTCGCTTCTTAAAGATTTTTCTTTTGAAAAAATAATTGTAATCTTTAGGAAATATTAAGTCGAATACATATTATCAAATTATTATCGTGGGACAAAATATGAGGAAAAGAGTCAGAAACTGTTTTTATTTGTCCTTTTTTATTGTGAAATCGCTATTTCAAGTAATTTATCATTTCTTTCTTCAACTAAAAAAATACATTCCCTCTCATCAAATATATTAGTAGCTTTGTGGAATTAAAGACGAAGAAATTACCTAATGTGACCCGCACTTCTTTCAGAATTCACACATGTGGAACTCATATGCCTAAAGTATTTTTCATAAACCCTTTCAAGAAACGAATAACGTATTTGCATTTATGAAGGTAGGACCAATTAAATATTAACGATCCAAGTTTTCAATACATTATTACTTCCATTAGCAATTAATAATTTTTCAAGAAAAAACAAATACCATCAACATGTGGACTTTACATCTAGATTATGAGTTCTGATATGTTTCTTTATTTTTTTAAATATTAGAATCATTAAAATTGACCAACCTCAGATCGTAAAAATGTACTTTGCGACTGCAATTCCAAAGGCGTCACGCTAATTGTGGGTATTAAATGAACTCGTAGACCTGCGCGGAAAATGAATGTCGATAAAAGCTTCTTGCTTCTACCGCTAGGGAAGCCAGTAGCGCGCATACAGTGGAACCGGTACGATAATTGTGAAGTTTCCACGTCGCTTCTGTTGATGAACATTCACAAAAATTGGAATATTTTACTCTTAAATTTATGCAGTTATTAAAAATGGAGTAAAATTTGAGCATTAAGCACATTTAATGTATGCATGCGAATGCATTAATAGGCTTTCAATTCCTAATGCTAGTAGTAAATAATATCTTCTTATTAACTATGTCGATGGCTTAGTGTACGAACATTGTATGTCCACCCACGCGTCAGTTTTCACCGATTGTATGTGTCCTTGTCGCGAGATCATACAAGACCATCTTCAATGGAAGACGGTCTTGGATCATACTTCTTTCCAAAGAGTAAACATTGTCGCCACATTAATAACTGCACCTTTACAAACTTTCAAGCTTGCTTTTAACGAATATATTTTCCCAGTGTCACTAGTGCGAAATATATTTTCCCAGTGCATACACATGGCACTACTGCTACAATGAAGAACCACCTCAAATTTTATTCTGTGTATTAATACTTCAAACAATATTTCAAAAAATAATCTCAAACAATAACAATAGTTTCAAACATGCACTTATTAATATACAAATGAGTGATTGCAGTAATTTCTAGTTTGATCATAAACCTAGGCATTACATTCTAACTATCTGGACTAATAACTAACAAGATCCTTACAAACATGCTTGCTGTTTGTGCACATAATTGGTATTTTGTTAACAATTTTTCAGAGAAAAATTTGCATCGGCTCAGTGAGTTTTATACACCAAAGAAAATATTTTACCTGCACGTTGCGGCGGAGCGAGCAGACAGTCGTTAGTGAAAAATAAAGACAGATAAGGGGGATACGAGTATGCTACTCACAAGTGGTCAGTGAAATTTCCAATTCTGGTGTTGAAAAATAAATATATATGAAAAAAGTAACTTTATATTAAAATTCAATTTTCTCTTTTTTGATGTGGAGTATCGTATATTCTTCAATGGATGCATATTGATGGCTATTATTCACAAGTTGATGTTTACGAGGAGAGCGGCAGAGGAGCGAGTGTAAGAGTGGATAATATCCATTATGCGCGAATAGGAAATATTCAGAATAGATTTCGAATAGGTTTTGTTTTATGTGAAATTCAAGTATAAGGATTACCTACATCTGCACCTACAGTGTGTGTACAATGTGCTTCTTAACATTGAGTAAATCTTCCATAAACTAGAGGGTTTATACTGAAATATACCCATCCATATACCCGTCTTGCTGCTCTCAAATTCCTGTAACCTGTTTCCGAATTTCTAATAATATGGGCGCCAGGAAATGGTTACGATAATGAGCTCCCAAATTATATTTACTTATAACTCCGTTGCTGTCTCAGTCAGCGGGATCTTTACCGAAATAATCGTGATTACTTACGATTACTTAATTCGCCCCCCATACGGAGAAGCGTGGAATCTGAAATGCAAAATTTAAATATCCTACTGGATTGCACGTGACTGCAAATGATAATCTTCTACTATAGTATAACCTGTTGTCCATGAGAATCTTGGGCGCTGTCCTGGTAAAGGATGTCGCCCCGTACACTTCAGCAATGGGCCTCGTCCAATCTTTCTTTCTAAAATGGACCTCTTCCAATCAATCTTTCTAAAATTTTTAAGTCCCACTTTTGGCATTCACTGTTCACTAACAACGACAAATCACTACGTCCAAACTGCGCGTAGATTTTGTGTGTTCAAGTAAACTGCTATATATCTAGCATCCTGATCCGATCGCTATCGTGTCGAGAGCTCAAATGAATATTCTTACATCTTTCTTCAACATGTCAACTTCCTTCATCTTTTACTCTCTTGTTTAAAACAAAATTATGCGATCTACCTCGCGATGTCATCTACGTAATTATTATTTACCAATAACTCACTTTTTCACATTCCCATGACACTTCCGGTATATTAGAATGGAATTTTCTCATTCGTAGGCGATACCACGGATGCTTCTTATCGTCCACTTTTGAACTAATGAGCATTATTTATATGCTGTGCTCCGGTACCATTGCAACCAGCGTCTGTTTGCTAATAAGGTGTTATTTTAATAAATTCGCTGAATTTCATATGGTACAATCTGGTATGTCACAATACTTTTAGAAAGTTTTGTAAAATAAACCCATAATATTTCTCAATAAAAATTCACCTATTACCTTTCTTATTCCATTGCCCATGCTTCTGGATTTTCTGGTAATTATAGATTGTCGAATTTCGATTTCAGGTGATACATTTCAATGTCACTGTTGTAGGCTCCAAGATTAATTTTCTGTCGAATCATCAATGCAAAACGTAACGAGAAATAGAAGAGTACAACAATGTCTAGGTTACGTACATGAAACTTCGAAATCATTCACTTGTGTAACCCGGTTCAACCCCCGCCCCCGGATTCCCAACTGGAATCCACGGGGTTTGTTTGTAATCAACATCAATCGTCAAATTTACAGCATGGAATACGTATATTATTAAATGGTCATAGAGAAAATATTCTCTCAAAGGCAGATAACAAATTCTGATGGAACTTGTATTTTACGAATTTTTTGTAGAACCGTGACAATTTTTCAGAAACAAATAATTTGAGTTGTAATAATTAAATCACATCTTATCTGTTCTTTACTTAAGAGTGCGCGACCATCAAATATAAACGTCAGATACATTTTCCGATATCTCTTTGACACAATATTCTATTTTCCTTGTTGAAATTAAAGTGGAATTTAGAGATGAATATTTAAATAAAAACTTTTCCTTTTAGAAATATCTCTATATTATGTAAACAATAAACATATACAACATTTAGAAACAATTACGGCCGTGTTGTACTAGGGATGGAAAATAGTTGCCCTGTGTGAGCTTTTTCAATATTTCACATACATAATGGCCCTTTGATGGTCAAAGAGTACTCTAAAAATTAGTTCTGGATTGACATATTCATATTAAAGGTATTTAAATACTCTGAAAATTCTTTATTAAATTAATTATTCTTCATTTTATAAATTTCAAGAATTTGGGACGTACGTCGAAAACACATTTCAGGAAAGAAGTAGGATATTGGAAATTTTGTCTGAAATTTTTGAAATTTTTTGGAAATTTTGTCTGGAAATTTTGTCTGGAATTTTGTTTAATCTGGAAATTTTGTAGACTTCCAATAATGTTTCAAACATCCCGTATTATGTAGAGAGATATTTTTATTTTATTTATATTGAGTTATATTGCTAAATTTGTGGGGATGGGTACAAAACTAATTTTCTAGTTTAGGTATATACAACCTGCTGTGCAGAACTCTACAAGTTTACATTAACTATCAGTAACGTCTGGGAACTAAAGGAGATAAAACAAACAAACCAACTCTATATACAGATATACTATTTACACGGCTCTACTTTCACATACACTAACACGGACACCAGTTGCATTGGAAGATCACACGCGCTATTCAATAGTGCGCCAGAGTATTAAAGGCACTGTGGGTGGCGTCTGAGTGGGCGGCGGTGCTCCTCGCACAAGCGTCTATAATACGTATACATTGTTGCCTGAATAAATCGAATACAAGTTGTGAATTGTCTTCCTTATTCATTTCTTCATATCTCAGGCGTGAATAAAATTAAATTCTGTAGTGGCAGCAGAAATATTGTAGTAGTCCATGATTATTACGAGTTATTCAGGATAGCGTAGGTATCAACCAGAAAGTAGTTTATTATGATATGAATTTTAATAATCAGAAAACTCAGCTATATACGTGCTTCGGGAAAACTTCATTCGATCATCAGTGGCTGTACAGTAATGAAAATGAACGAACAAATTTGCATATGAATAAACTAAGATAAACAGAAGAAATACAAGGTACAAATGAACCCTTTAAAACTTTTTTATGGAGTACATTCCCAAGTAGTATGGATTAAACACGTGGTAGGTTCTAAGTTGGCGCCATCTTGTATGTTTTACAAAGTACAGAGACAAACTGAGGGAAGTTGAGGGAGGAAATAGAAGTGTGGGAAAAGCTAGTCAGGAAATTTATAATGGGGCAGGATTTTAATTGAGACTGTTCATTGAGACATATTCATTTAGGATTTTTGAATAATTTTAAAATTTCTCACTTTTCCAAAATGTTGATTTTGTAGCCTTTACTTACGAAGTTAAGTATTTTCAAATGTTATATCCGGGTCGAAGTAGTAATTATTTTGAATTAGGTTGTTGGCAAATGGAATTTTCTAGTTTGTCTTCACGATCTGAAGTGTTCATTGAGTTTACAAGAAAACGTCCTACCCGGTTCTTCTACATAAGTTGAATTACAACTATTGCATTTTAATAAATAAACACCACTTCCATCCGTTAAAGGTATAGGGAATTTATTTCTGGGAAATACTGTTTAGAGAGTATTATGAGTTTGATAAGCTACAATGATGTTATTTTTTCTATCTTTTTGTATATTGATCCAATGTAAGGGATACTTTTTTTGTAAGGGATTTTTTTTCCAAAGAGAGATTTCGGGGGAAGGCCTTACTTGTTAGTGAATTAATTGTTATCAATTATTAAAACACATTTAATTACAAATCCTCTTATAATGTGAAAATAGATTTATTCAAATTATTAGATTGATGTATTGGACATTATTGTTTCAAATTCAACGACAAGGACTGGTTATGGTTAGGACCTAGGACCTACCACGTGTTTTATCCATATACTTGGTTATGTACTCTATATAAAATGTTTAAAGTGTTCATTTGTACTTTGAATCACTTCTGTATTTCTTGGTTTATGCACATTCTAATTTGTTGTTCATTTTCGTTGCTGTAGAGCCACTGATGATGGGATGAAGTTTTCTCAAAACACGTGTATGACTGAGTTTTCTATTTATTAAAACGTTGTTTATACTGTAAATTACTGTTTAATTTCTTTATTAAAATATTTATTCATATTGTAATGAACTATTATGTGGTTGATACTTCCGCTATCCTAAATTAATAATTGAAAGGAATTATTTTACTTTTGAAAGGTTTTTTAATCTTTTCATATGCTTATAAATAAGTTTTATTAGCAATAAATGTGTTTTATCTATAATAAAGTGCTACATAACTAATTATTAGGGAACGGACTTTATTGTAATAAAAAAAGCAAAATATGTACATATCTATGTACTTATTTTTTCAAAAATATGTAAGAAAAAATAGGAAATATGTGAAATAAATATTCGTTATAATGTTTCCAATTCCATTCTTCAAGCGTTTTCCGAGCCGAGTACGTTGCTTATCAGATCTTTACATGGATCCAGAGAGGCTGAATAAAAGTTTTACATGTACAGAAGCAAATATTCGCTAGATTCATCCGAAACATGTAATACTTTCGTATTATATACAATGTTGTTTACGAGGAGCCGGAACTCAAGTGTAGCCTGTAGCCTGTGTAGAAGTGTACCGTGTAGCCTGTGATAGAAGGGGGAGGTAAAGGGAGCATACTTCTTCCCTCAACTCCAGAAAAGGGATAAGACCGATCTGGAATTTTTTTATCGAGTTACGCATGGGGTCTATGAAACGAGTAATCACGTGGTTGAAGTTCCTTCTGCTTCACATACTACATGCGCTCATCGTTGATCCCGACTACGCTGTTTCCAAGAAGCAGGTGGGGGCGGAGGTAGATAAGTTTGACAATTAATAGCGATTGTCCGGCGTTAACACAAGCGTATTGCGTATTTTTTTAAGTATTTAGTAACTAAGTTAGTTTTCAAGTAACATATATTTCGAACATCACAAGTGAAATATTCATTTTCGACCTTTAAATATATTAAAATGTAACGAAATATGTAGCTATAGATAAAATATGTAAAAATATGTAATTTTACCAAAATATGTAAAAATATGTAAAATAAACATGATTCCAATTAGTTCAGAATATCGTGTTCAGTGTAAAAAATATTAGTGAATGCAGGTATCTTGTCCCTGTAAAAATATGTATTTACATGAAAATCCGTTCCCTACTAATTATTATATTAACAGTAATTATTATAAATAATTGGAAGACCTATTGATTAGGCCCTATTGGAAGAATTCACTGGAGAAAACAGATTTGATACAGTTGACTCTTACAGGTAACAGTTGTTTTGTAACATTTGACTGTTATTCAAGTTTATAATGGTGCGTGGTACTGGTGCGTCGTAGCCGAGGAGCGGGGGCCATTCCCTGCGCACCATATCCACCTGAGGCAATGACCCGTGTGCTCGTAGGTTACGGTCAGAGTGACGCCGAAGTATCGGTCGTTCGCTTACCGGAAGACTGCGATCGAAATCGTCCGGCTTATTTCATTCGTAAATCATCCGAACGTTGCACCCGAAATCGTCCGAATACTCCCATTATTCCGAAGGTCACCGTTTGAAAGTTTTGCGAGAAGCACACTTATGATAGTCTATTTCATCCGCACATTTTCTTGAGCCCCGGGCTACCTTCCCCCAATCCTTTATAGGCTGTAGTTGAATTGCGCATAAACATTAACGAGGGTTATTTATAAAACCTGAGAACCATAAATGTTGACTCGTTTAACAGAAACTATTTTGCTTTGACAAACGACCCACACAGATTTAATATAAAAGTCCTGTCATTGAAATAACCAACCTTTTCACTCTCCTCGAATCTAGCGAAAAAAGGGCCCAAGAAAACGTGCGCGGAAAATTCGTGTATTGCAGGTAGTCGTGATATTACTGATAGGCTCTCTAGCTATTTTTGGGCAAATAGAAACGGCAAAATGAGGTGAAACAGATCTTCGTCCGACAGCCGGACCAGTTTTCAGACGCCGTCGGAAGAGGTCATTCGGGATCAATATGCCACTTTCCCTTTATTATTAAAAATGTAAACATTCATGTTTGAGCGAATCGGTTATATCGAACGCTAACGTCCGTCGTCAGAAAACCGAAATTTGGCCAAAATGGACTCCATTAGGATTCCCGTACAAGGTCCTCTCGGCCGATATGGCGGAAGTAGAAGACAACGCAAACGAAGCCCCTACAATTCCGTAGACGGACAGTTCAGGACATAGATAAATTGAAAGTGTCGTGACCGCCATTATACTGATGATTGCGCGCGTGTTTCAAATCTGACTTTGCCATTGCGCTCGTTTTCGTCTTTATTTGTTTTGGAGTGAGTGTAACAGATATAAAAATATAAAATGAAAAACCCAAATATTAGGTGTTTGTGGATTTTTTAGATACGTGTTTTCTATGCCAGCTGCCATACAGATATGCAAAATTTCACCCAAAAGATCGTAAACATTCACAATTAATTACTGATTAAGGAAAAACGTAGATGTTTCCCTCATAATATTTCGTTCTGAAGAGTCAAATTGTTCGAAATTTACATTGAATTTGAACTTGGAACAATGTTCGTGCACTTAATATATGCCGGCCAACTCTTAACAAAATATCACTTATATTTTCGTACAGATAAATAATACTCGCACCAAAAACATATCGTTATTCTAAACAACTTATTCCTAACACAATCTCAACGATGTTTATATACAACTTTAAGAGGAATTAATTCGGTAAAAAGTTTTAAAATATCCGTTAGCTACTACTGATATATTACAGATTAATCTTAAAATGGATTTATATTATGTTAATATCTTAATAATTTTTAACGTAAAACATTATCGTAATCAGGGGGCTACAGCTAAACCAAAATTTGAACCATTCGATAATCAATCATAAAGGGTTTATAATATTTATTACTACTTCTATTATTGTATTAAACCTTTTCCACGCACCCATTGTACGAAAAAACGTATAGAATGAAAAATAATACGTCTATGTTTTACGTGTCCTTAGCCGTACCTCCTGTGCATGTGACTGTGGTCATCATTTGCTTCTTCCAGCATATCTTGCTCAGATTTCAATCCAATCCTAGTCTCAGCAACAGCCGGCAATATCTTTCGAGGATGTAAACACACGAGTTTACATTGCGTGCGGAATATCTAGCAAGAAATATTGCCAACGTGAGAAATATTTATTGTTGCAATGTTTTCATTGGCAACTTTTCTTGAGATATATTGCTCCCCTTTTTCTTGCAAGTGTAAAGCCAGCATTTCAGCTTCACGTGATGATACGGGACGGAACAGAGTTTGCGAGACTTTCCGAGATTTTTATTACCGGGTAGCGAGACGGCCTCTGAAAATTTCGAGATCAGAAAACCACTGCGGCATAAAATTAGATTCAGGTTATGAATTCCGTAATTAGATTGAACAATGAGACAATATGAAAACTTTGAAAAGCTGCTACATGTGTCAGTAAGCTCCAAACAGAAATAATAATTACAACTTCAAAAAGGAATTAATTAAAACAACTAGCGGTGAATTTATTGGGAATCAATGACGATACATACCAACTGAAGACACAAGATATATTTTATATTTAAGTCATAATAGAAATCTTCGTTTCAAATCCAATGAACTGAGCCCTTTTTTACTGAAAAACCGGAAGCACCGTTTACTGAATGATATATTAACGAACACGTACTACATATGTTCAGCAAAATCAAACGTTAGGTATTATACGTCTCTATTCCCACGTTCGGAATAAACAAAACTAAAAAAAGTACCCAATTTAAGAAGGCATTTCCACACAAACTATCTAGGCGGCCTTGGCCCAGGGCGCAACAATGCCGTCGCTACCCGGGAAACGCGGCGTGCTAGGAGGCACCGGATAGCGGCAGCAGACGCGCCGCGTGCGGCGCCCAAACCACCTCGGGCGGCGGATAACATCCACGGCGCCCACTCCACCCCGGCCCCCGGCCTCCCGGCCGCGGCCTCGCCGCCGCCCGACCCCCATGCAGACGCCGGCCACACGGCGCCTCTGCGCGACCGCCTGAAACATGGCACCGACGAGGTACGACCCGCGTCACGATCTCTCAACACGCGATTGTTTGAAGAATTACTCTTTTTGAGGAGGAAAACACAAGTTGTCTTACACTAAAATATTGTGTATTTACGAATTCACATTAGTTTAATGTGAATTTGTAAATCTACAATCATTATCGGGGAAGATAACATTTGTTCCCCTTGTCCATTGAGGATTTTCACATGATTTCTGCGGTAGCCACCGATTCATAGACTATATTAGGGTTATATCTTTCACTTCTGTGAATAAGATGGTAACGTGATTTTTTTCCCCGAAAATGGGATAAATAAATTATTGTTTTCTCCACTTAATTCATTTTTGTGTAAAACCAGATAAGTTAAATCACTTTTGAATTGTGGGAATTCTGATTTGGTGTTGTTGACGTTCTTATAAGAAGAAATAAAAGAGGTCATCTTCGTCAACATAATATGTTGACAAAGATGACCTCTTTTATTTCTTCTTAAATCACATTTGGTTGACGGACCATCGGCGAATATAAATTTCATATAATTATACAACCTAGCAAGATAAGTTGAGTTTCGTCTGTTTATACACAGAGCAGGGGAGTTCAAATAATCGTAGGATACGTTGCTCTCGTGTAAAATTTAGTTTAACGACTTATCACCTTGTTTATGGTGTATTATAGTTATGGTGTGTTATGGTGTATATGGTGGTCGATTGTATTCTACAAAAAATTATTCTTTCATTTGAATTTTGTGTTTTCAAAAATTAGTAAGATTATTTACAGTATAATAAGCAACCCGCTTTCAAGCAGATACAAAGTTATTTATAAATTTGTTTTTAAAAATAATAAATATATTTTTTTAGAAAATTAGGATTTGGAGAAGGAATGGAATAAAGCAACAACAAAGTTATATTTTACGTCGTGTTTGTGCAAAAAATTAAGTACATTAAAGTCTTGTCGAGTTTAGGAAACGAAAATGCAAGTATTGGTATGGTTTAAAGGTAAGTGGTTGGAAACTTTCTTCTGAATGTGTATTTACTTCATTTTGTGATGTTTCGAAGTAGATCTTATGATAATGTTATACTGGTTTTTATAGCTGTAAAATGTTACAAGGAAACTTATTTGGCCGTCTGGCGGACAAGTGACGACATTTTGAAATCTGTATTTGAAATTTACTTTCTTTCAACCCAATTATGAAAATCTAATTTCCCTTCTGAATTCAATGATGTACATTGGTTATGAGCAGTTTAACATTTTTTCTGACATCTTGAGTGAAACAAAAGTTTCATAGTCGCAAAATCGTTGTATATTATTTAACCATTGGTAGGAGAAATCTGACCAGATGAGAATTCTTTGTTTTAAGAGAAATGTAAAATATATATACCCAATAAATGCGTATAAAGTTTTAATTTTGATTAATGTGTATAGAAGTACAAGGTTTGATAATTAAAACTTTTTCTCGGTGATCTAAATACAATTAAACCACACCTTTCTGGCCACATATTTAAAATCAATGCTTGGTGACGAATATTATGTTTATGATGGGAAGCTTACATTGTAAATTTAGGTTTTACGATAAAAAGATTAACCCTCGCATTTTCAATTATACTTGAAAACCTCTTTATTTACCTCTGATATTCTTATCGAAATAAACATCTGACATTAGAACCCACTCCAAATAAATGTGTAAGACACCCTGTCATATTTGAATTGTTTGTTTGCTATTTCTGCAAAAAAAGGTTTGGAACATCAATTACTGATTAATGGCTCACAAATCTTCGAAAAAGTAAAAATAGTTTGTTCTTTGAGCGGTCCGGAAGGAAAGATTTCACATGTCAGTACAATGAAAATGGATGAATCCATTATAAGCCATTCGACTTTGCTGTAATCACTTCTTCATCCGCTGAGGGCTCCTAATGTACCCAGGGATTATTTATCTAAAGCCCTGATCTAGAGGACTTTGGTTTCTCAAATTGGCAACACTACTAAAATGACTACTGCTCAAAATTACTTATTCATATTGATTCTCAAAAAGAATCTGGCGTAAACTCGCCCATTTTGGACCAAAACTGACTTCAAATAAAGATTGAGAAAAACAAACATTCAAAAAATCTTAAGTTCGTATGTGAATATAGTCAATAACGATTTCTTACGTTGAAGTTGTCTACAAAGCTGTTTAAGCACCCTAAGTGGACCCAAGATCTTCCATACGTTTTTTGCCGCCTCCTCCGCCCACTCCTTTGCGAAAGACTTTCTCTTGGTGCAGGATGTTTGTTCCCACTATCACGCTTCCTCGGCGCAAAGAGTAAGTCGAGAAAATGGACCGCTTGACCTATCATCCGCGTTTTAATATTTTGGATATTTGAGTCATTGTCTATAGTCTTCTTTTCAAAAACAATTCTTGAATGTTGGTAAATTGAAAGGAAATTATGTAAATAATTATTGAACTACACCGAGAACCTTTCGAAGCAAACTAAACAATAAGAAATAATGCCTTTCATAGTCATCTTTTCGACTAGATATTTTTTGTGGGGCTAATCGTGAGAGTACATCTACACGGGCACCAAACTTTCAAGGCCGCAGTATTATACGCGCACATTTTCTTGAGTTCCGGAATACCCACCCCCACTCCTCTGCCAGCATTAGTCGATTTAAGAATAAATTGTGCAACGAGCATTGTGGGCAAAAGCTCATAACCAGAAATGTTCGCTCCCATATAATAGAAACCATTTTTCATCGAAAAACGAACTACAAATTTGATATAAAATCCCCTTATCAAAATAACCAAACTCTCCCCTCCTCGCGCAACCAACGAAACAAAGGCTCAAGATAACGTGCGCGGATAATACTTGTAATATTGCAAACAGCGCTCCCAGTAACTAGCTGGAGAAACAATTTGTTCTCCAGGTTCCTACTTCTCGCCGCTAGATGTCACCCGGAACGTTGTTTCTTTCCCGACACTAGTAGGTAAAACGGCCGACAATGCAATGAGAAGGCGATTTGGTAAAGGAATAAGGAGTAAAAGAGTTTTCTCTGTGGAATCAAAACGATTTATTTATTTACAAATAATGTTTATTCAGATTTGACTAAAAAGGTTAAAAAGTCTTCGACATGAGAGTGCATCACGAAGATGTGGATATGAATTTCTTTCCCTAAATGTCTTTTGCTTCGAAATGAATATTTACTATCAAACTGCGTTTACATGAAATCAACTTGAAAATATCTTTAGGTACAAGATTATATTTTTCTTTGTGGCGCTTTTTTCAAATCGATAACTAAATACCACAATACATGGTGTATAACAGAGTAAATTTTATTTTAAAAAGTATTACTGACAAAGCATGATGCACAGATTTGAACTACTTATGGACAACATAATGGAAAATAACTGTAAGTTAGATATAATTGTTTTTTAGCTTGTCTTTTCTATTAAATACGTAGCACATTCGCCATCAATAAAACTTTATTCTATTTTCTTAAAATATATACAAGGATAATAATAAATAGACCTTATTTGATCTCATAACTTTAAAAAATGGAAATAGATGGAGAATGTTTCTTGCATCTTACATTGTCTTTTTCAATATAATTTTCTATTGCACTTGTGACAGGTACATCGTTACTTAGAAAAACCGAAAAAAATAGAAAAACTTACAGCAAAATGAATACAAAATGAAATGTTTCCCAAGATATTGATTCAAGAGGCACAATGAATGTATCCACCGCAAATATGACGATGTCTCCGTGACTTCTATACGATATGAACATCACCGACATCTGATGCCTGACATTAGTCCCTCCATCACCTCTGCCACCTTGCGACCGTATGGTAAGTGCCTGTACGAAAACACCCCAAAGGCTGTCCAACAATCTACAATTTTACAATACTATTTTCCTGTTATTTAGGAAGTCCATGAAAGTATTTAATTTTCCCGGCAAAGATAAAAAATTTTGAAATACATGCTGAACTATGCTCAGTTTCCGATGATTTGTTCACATTGAAGTCAAAGACATACTTCATTAATCTTGTTTTGTTTCATAGTTATATAGTTGCTCAGTGTTGTATACTTGCTCGATGTCGTGACAATACGAACTCTTTTTTTCTCTATTCTGAATTTTTGCAGTAGTTTTGAACCGCGCTCTATTTAGTCCCCGCGGATCTTACGCGAATAAAACAGAATGATTTACCCTTCGAAAAGTGATCCAGCAACCCACGGTTAAACATCAGATAAACTACCAGTCTTCGTTGCGGAGATGAATCCAGCAGTTGCTGCTCTAAGAATCCATAGCTGCGATTTCCATTGGTTTATATCCGTTAATACATAATGCGTGACTTTCTTGTAAGGCCATAAATTGACTAAATCTGTCGCATCTTATATTTTTGAAAAATTAACTTATGTCTATGTTTAATTTTGCCACAAAATTCATTGATTAAGAAAAATTTTGTGCATGTGTAAATTGCGACAACTACTTCAAGCAGAAGTTATTTATGCTTCTTCAGAAGCACAATTTTTCGCAAATACCTGTCACTCTTCTGTGAGCTGTGTGGAAGTGGTGTTTTTCATCCAAATGTCAATCGCATCAATATATCTTTTCCATTCAGAACATTTTTCTATTATCTAATTCAAATATCAATTTTATTAAAATAGTCTTTTCTGTAATTTGAACGGCTTGAATAAACTTGCAAATAAGTGCAAGTGAATGAAATGCTAATGATAAAAAACATCATATTGTGTCTTATGTTCTTATTTGATAGTATCATTGTCAGTATCAGGACAACTTCCTTGTGTTATATTTCAATGTGCGTTTTTACAGTTTTGACTTAAACTGCAAGTTCCTTCCCGGCCCCGACTTGCACGAACTTTTGAGAGAGGTCCACCAAGGACATTATTTTAGGTAAGGAGATACTGCTGACCTTGGGTGTTGTGAAATATTGGAAACTCTATAAGAAATTATTCTAAAAGAGTTTAACATTTGAAATGGTGTTTTTATTTCTATTTACATAATTTTATTTTATCGTTTAAAAGTTGTTGAATTTAAAAACAGTTCATTCACTTTTTTTTGGAAATGAGACAACATATATTTTATTTTTATTTAAACCAAAAGAAAATTTAGAAAACATGTGGACGCTTTTATTAAAATCTCTCTATGTATCTCTGAAAACTGTTCTCATTTTGTAAAACGAACTTAATAACAATCAAGAATGTAACAACAAACATCTAAAACAAATTAAAAATGTCTAGTAAAAATTCCAACAAAATACGACGGTATATCAGAGGTATTGTGCTCTTTTGATGGTAGGCCTCAAAGTCGCAGCTAGCGCCACACCAGCAAGATGGCGCCGCTCGACGGCTCGCCGGCGGAGGAGTGCCGCTGGCTGGAGTTGATGAAAAGCCAGCGCGAAAAGGCTGAGAACGACAAGAAAGAGTGGATGCGATCCGCCAGGAGGAGCGGACCTCGTGGCGGAGCAGGAGGAGCGCGACCCCAGATCCAGGAGACGATCGCCAAGCGCAACGAGGCGGCCAAGGGCGAGCGCGAGGAGCGCCGCCGGCTCAACCAGGAGGAAGAGGAGCGCCACGCCCAGCGGCGGGTGGCGCGCGAGAGCAGGACGGGCCTCCGCCCGAGGCGCGCGACCGGGAGGACGGCGAAGGGGAACGCGTGCAGAAAGTGAAGGCCAAGGCTCGCGCAGCTGGACGAGGAGGACGGCACCAAGTCCGGCTCCGCGCAGAAGGACACCGAGGAGGAGGATGAGTACCGGAAGCAGCGCTACGAGAAGATCCGGCAGGAGCGAGAGCTGCCCGAGAAGAGTCGCGAGGAACATCAGAAGCAGCTGCACGAGCGCGTGCAGATGGAGCAAGAGGAGTTCGATAAGAAGAAGGAGAAGAGGCAGAAGGAGAAGGAGGCGGAAGACCAACAACAGCAGCAGCGCATCGCTAAGATTCGAGATGATCGAAAGCTTGGAGACGAGAGTTGGGAAAACCACAAGAAGAAGAGGCAGGAACGCATGGACAAGCACTTCGCCACTTTGGAGGGCAAGGTCTGGCCTGTGATCAGGCAACAACGCGAAGAAGAACAACGCTACAGAGAGGATGTTGTGAAGAGGATTAAAGAAGAGCGAGAGCGCGCCAAACAAAAGAGAGAAGAGCGCATGAAGAAGATTGCTGAACGCGCTTCCCAGAACTGTTGCCATGGGAAAAAACAACAGCAACAGCAGTAGTGCAATGAAAAGTTGCTGAAGATAAAATTATTTGCCATAGCCATGTACCACAGCACACAAAACATCTGCTAAAGAAGAAACAAAAACGAGATCCCATGATCTTCTCAGTGTTCTTGGTCATTAAAAACAATGTGTGCATCATATTCCAAAGCATGAGAGCTGTAGAAGGGAGGCTGTGAAAACGTGAAAGTGATGATTCTGTCGAATTTAACGCAGGTCATCAGGTGAACAAAACTCGGTTATCGGACTTATTAACCCACTCACATACGAAATGCACAAGCTGTACACCCTGGAGTAGACCACTAACATCGCATAATCTGCCAGTAAGATCTATCACCAAGCTCAACATTTAAAACACCAGAATGTTCATGGAAATGGCAATAATAAGGTGAGTTAATGAAAACCAACCTTATACCCTTCTTCCTTATCCCTGTGGCGTCTCTCCCCTTGAATATACTCTCCTTCACTTATACACACTTCACTACCAAATATCGGTCCAGTCAGGAGCGTGGACATTGTCCCACTTAGAGCGATGGCCTTCTGAGGGGAGATACTTAGATTGGGCATATCAGAACCTTTCAAGAGTACCCTTTCATTTTATTTTACCGTACACAATTGAATTATGAATAACTAATATCAATTATCGCGGGTGGCAATATTTGAAAGGTAGGCATTTTTGCACCCGTGTGATACAAACAACTTGCAACACCAAAGTGGCTATGTTTTTGTTTGGTTATATAGCCTGCAAACACAATAAATAAACCTTTTTTACTCTCACATTTAAATAGCGAGATCGAATTCACCCCTATATGGAAGGGAGCTACAACTGATTGAGGTTGGCTCTGAGGGGGGCTCTGATCGGTATTTTCCCTGGTTTCTCCAACCAATACGAGTCGAATTTCGGAGCAGAACACTCAGGACACGAATCGTAAGCGGCATTTCCTTCCTTCCTTTCTCATCCGTATCTCCACCTCTACCCCTTTACACTCACGCACACACACATGCATTACTCAGCCACATAAGTCAGGAGGGCAGCCGAACTACAACACACACCACTCAACCCAGCCAGGGAGAACGTTTGTGGGAGATAACGAGAGTAGGAAACTTGCGAGTGAGAGAAATTGACGTTTAGGTCTGCGACTGATCTCATTTTTCAGCAGGGGAAAGAAGACCGTCATATCCGGTAAAAACACGCACAGAACATACGGTTCTAATGACCATAGCATTTCTCGCTCTCAGAATTTCAGTCAAATTCTCTTACATCTAGCAATAAGAGATATCACAAGTACAGTTCGGTTTCTCTGTTATTTTCTAATGAATGTTTCAATATCAATTTTACCACTTATTCGTAGATTTTAGATACGTTTCCCGATACATTTTATGAACATATTACGTAAAAAAGCGTAGTAATGGCAATAGTGAACAGTAGAAAAATATAAATTATAAGCAGTTAAAAACAGGCTTGTGATGACTTTTTCTGATCATCACTCTTTGCAACAAATGCAACATCTACCGTGTTGCAGCAACTTTAGGCTGAAGAAGATCTGGAGAAAGATGAGCTGATGGAGGGATGTGACTGTCGACGACTGAAAAGGAAGTTCACGTTCTGCATAGAACATCTACATGCAGAAGATTGTAAATCATCGTGTAATGCCTCCAAAAAATATTAAATGACATATGTCTACATTGTGAAATTTTTACTTTCTCGCATACTGCTTACGCAGAATGGAGAAAATGTTGTAATTTTATAACCTATTTTACAATTTAGTTGAGGCTTAATTAATAGGCATGTTGTTTGAAGATTATTGTTTGGTGGACATGGTTAACTTCCAAAAATGTGCCCCCGTCACCTTATGATCACTGTCATTTGCCATTTGCCCGAGAACGTTAGGGAATAAGTACTGATGGCATAGTTGTGTTTGGTACTGTAGCAGAATGAGTCATACCATTTCATTAATATTTATTGCAAGATTTATCAGTGTTTCAGTAGTGCGTACAATGAAGTATTCAGGTCATTGTTATTTATTCCATTTTTGACGTCAAAAATCAATACTCAGTACATGCTCAAACGTGAGCGACAGCAAGTTTGGCCTCCATGTTTCCGGTAATTTCTTGTGGAGAAATAGCAGTATGTCAAATGTAAATATACAAGAGTATACGTTTTATCTTAGGTTTTTAGGCCTCATATAAAAACATTTCCTTCTAACGACAACGAGTACACATGGAAGACGCGTTGCAAAACACTGATATCAAGCGCTTGTGTTCGATAGACTGCTTTAGTTTATACCGTGGTTGTCATAAATATTTAATCAGTCCCTCTGAGCACCGAGATATGCATGTAAAAATGCATTTGAAATTTTCATTTCAGAAATTCAAAATTTCAGAATATTTTAAAATGATTCAACATTTCAAAGTTAAATTTGGTTTTACATTGGTACTAAGAATATGGTTCTGCAAACGAAAGGAAATTAGTAAAACACGAACCAAATGTATTTTGCTTGTCCTTTAATTCCAATAACAATGCAAGTGTTTGGCGAGGAATGTCCAAATTTTGATATTTCTCTTGGTTCAATTTTTTTCATTCACTAGCTAACTCTTAAATCATCTTTACATTTTACTTCAAATTCTCGTAATCGATCTTTCAGTTTTTGCTACAGATGTTCAAATACAATTAGGTCTGGGATTTTTTCTGGATCGCTTTACGACAATTGAAGAGAAGTCATAATCTGTTCTGGAAGGCGGAGTTTTATGGTCATGGACGTTTTGGAACTAAAGGAGTGAAGATAGCTCATATTAGAATTAGAATTAAAATCATATTTTTGGCACAGAGATTTGGCGAAAAACATTGATTTACCTTCAATACATTTAATCATTACAAAACTGGAGAATATCATATACACAACACTCCATAAATGTCTGAGAAAAGTCTTTATGGAATGCAATACAGCGATGAATTTCTGCTTATTGCTGCTTGATATTGCCAAAAATTTTACTTTGTTTTATTGTAGCGTAATTCAACACTTCTTCTACCTGAAACTGATGTATAAAACTGAAAATTATTTTTTAATCACAAATGGAAGCAATAACCCAGTTTTAGGAGCTTTTCAAAGGTTTTCGTTTTATAAGAGCACAGAATGCAAAATATTTTAAAAAACAACCGTTGACAGTAATACTAACTATAGGTGGCAAAGTTGACTACCATCGTCTTAGATATCAATATTTGGTTGAAACAGCTGCCGCGAGGATCGCTACTAGCATGTGGAAAGTGTTTTGTCGGTTTATGGTTACTACTACTAAAATATTAAAATCTTGATTTTGACATTGATTAAAACAATCTGTTGCATTTGCTTATCTGCGCACTGTTGCAAAGTTATTAAATGTACTAATTTTGAAAGATACTTTAAGTTCTGATAGATTTTGTTTGAAAAAATTGAAAGCGAACATGATCTGATGTGATACTAAACAATAATGCAAATTTTCTGGAAACAAATATAAACTTTTTCTTCAGAATGGGCTTTGATTTAAAAAAGTTACAGAACATTAAATATTCTAATTGATATTAATAATTTCTAAATAAGATTTATGGGCACAAAAATGTCAATGGTTCAATAAACGAGCTTCTGCATGTTCAAAAAAGTAATTGAGCATAATAATTGCATCTGTAAATGTACAAAACATTTTAATCAACTGATACAGAAAAAAATAACTTTTTACTCTTCGTATTTGTAAATGGAATGTAAACACATTCTGTGACTTGGAGCAAGAAGGGCCAATATCAATACTCAAAGTTTTACGGAATGGGTGGATATCTTCCACCATCGAAAGATAAAACAATCGTAGCCCAAAGAAAATGTGAAATTAGGAGATATGATCGACTTTTGTTTTTGGCCTTTCTTGCACTGAAAGAAATGGTTTTAAAGCACACATTGGCCATACAAACCGAAAATCACTAGAAACTGATATTGGTCCTTCTTACGTCAACTCACAAATAAAAATTGAACATTTTTTAAAAGAATTAATGCTGTCGGAAGTTTCAAATTATTACAATCTTAAATGGCCGTCCCACCATGCTTAACTCACTATCCCCTTGATAAGTATTGTAGTTGAATGTTCAACACATTATTCTATGGGAAATATTAGAAAGGAGAGTTTACCCAAGACACCTTATCGAAGCTGTAAAGAGAGTTTACAGAAAAATTTAGATCATCTTAGGAAAATGTAAACCTAATATAATTGTCCCTACAAATAAAGGAAGCAAAGGCTGTTTAATATCATAAACCGTTTTTTAACAAATACTAGGACATTATATATATAATATGGAAAAATAAAGTCGATAGAAGAATATATATATATTATGGAAAAATAAAGTCGATAGAAGAGTACAATTAAAAGGTTCTTTTACATCAATTCAATTTTATACTCTGATGACAAAGTGATGATACAAGGGCCTGAAAACAAGCTCCAAATGCCCATTTTTATCTTAAAACCCTTGAAAAATATGGACTTCAAATGTCCGCTCAAAAATCAAAAGTCATGGCATTTCGAGGCAAATATCCAGGAAGGTTTGAAATAGCAATAGGAAACTACAATCTAGAGCAACTTCAAGTACTTAGGCAGCGATATATTCTTTAATGTAGATCATGGCGTGAAAGATAAGTAAAATTCCGAAATGTTTGAGGAACGATACATATGTATCTGAGAAACCAAACACGAAAGGAAACACGGCTTAAGTTTTAAAAGACAATTGCAGTCCCCACACTCATGTATGCCAGCGAAACATGGGTGAACGCGAAAAAGATAAAAAATAAAATACAAAGGGCGGAAATGAAATTTCTCCGAAATACACTAGGGTTCTGAAATAAGATATGTTTTAAAAGTCAATGAATTATATGAAAACATTCTTGAAAATAAATTAAAATGGTTCAATCATGTATCAAGAATGCCAATGAACCGACTTCCATTCATAACTATAAACTATAGGAAAGAAGGAAGAAGGGACATTGGCAGACGGATAAGGAAAATGGGTGCCGGAACAGGTCACATGTCCGGAAGTCAGGAAGAAGAAGAAGAAGAAGAAGAAGAAGAAGAATGTAGTTGAAGTACCTATTAACAAGACCAAGACAAGTTAGAAAAATATGGAGTTTTAATCCAAACTGGAAGAAATCATGACACATTATTAGAAAATTTTACTTTTATACTTGTTTAGGTAATGAATTATCTCCAGAATAAATCGCATAGAATAACGTGCTAAGAATATTTTTAGCTTAGTGTGACCTGCACAAAGCTGTCAAACATGTGGTTCAATGCGTCATGGATTTTCTATCCTGGTAGGAAATTGGAGGAATGTTTAATTTTATTATTTTTTCACAATCATGGGTGTAAAACGTGCTCGTAATGACAAAATATTAAACTTCACAAATTAATTAATGAATGTTGCATATGTAGAAATGAATTTAATGTAAGGGACTTCAAATGTAAAACATCAAAAATCAACCGACGGATTACTCACCAATATCATGTTCGAGAATCCTCAGCAATCCAGAAACGTCGCATATGAATGAGAGTGAATGGTTGAGAAATAATCGCATCAAGTAATAGAAATACTCGTTCTTTGATATTTCCTTTTGCTTTCAAATTAATTTCAGTTGGAAGTAGCAAAAGCTGTTTTCAACTGCCATGTAGATCTTTTCTTTGTAATGCATTATTAAAGTGATTACTCAATCCTAGTGATGTAAAGGTATTTATTATACATAATAACAAAACAATACAAATTATTTGTACAATTATCAATGATCAGTCTTCTTGTAATAAATAAGTTTAATGAAGAATGATAAAAACTAGAGACAGTCTAGAAAGTTACAAAAAAAAGTTTAAAAAAAAATTTTTTTTTAAACCAAAAAAAAAATTTCCAAAATTATCACTGTAATATTCTACCAAATGATGTTTACCAATTCTAAAGAATGGATTACCCACGAAATTGAAAAAAAAATATTTAAAATTTTAAATGATACAAATATATGACATTGAATTAAATGTTGCTCATTTAAACTTCATTACTGGAATGTTTTATTAGTTCCTAGAAAAATCACAGCAGAAAGATAGAATTACGAATTAACGTACTAACAGAAAAAATAATTATTAGAATATCATTAAGTGAATAATTTTGTCAAATTCACATCTAGAGAGAAAATTATTGTTGTTTGATATTAGTGTCTTGATACGTTTTGACGTAGTGATGGTTTCAAATTCGAATAATTATTTTCTCTTTATTTATAAATAATAGGACTTAAACGAGCATTGTGTAAGACCAAAAATTATAATGTACGTCCTAAATCTTTGTGTTTGAACTAAAACAGTAAAAAGGCTAAATGTTTTTCTGTACTTCAAAACAATTTTCAAGGTATAATATTCAAATGTCGGATCGACCAGACCTATGTGGTAGACCAGTAGCATATATCCAATATATGTCAAGAATCTCATTTGCAAACAAATGCACATACGTAAAGTACTGCATTGGTTCAAAATTCTTCATTTTGATTCATTAGGTTAATAATTTAATCAAGATCTAATGAGAATATCTGAATTTTTCAGCCAGTTCCTCTGCCATAGATGATTGCACTCTTACTCAAAGCAGATCTGATGCTTTTTATTGAAGACATAGAGAAAATTAAATCACTTCCATTGTGAAAATACGGGAAATTACCATAATATGAAGACGAAAACCAAAACAACTCCATCACTTGAATACAGAGAAACAAGAATTTAATATTGTTTTTTTATTATGAAAAGTGTTTATACTTATATTTTTAGAACAAACAAAATACTTCATACAGTTTTTAAAATACATAAAATATTCGGAAAGGATAATTGGCTATAAATTTAAATAAAGATGGTTGAATTTGATAATGATGGAGAAATGATTGGAATGTATTTTTTGCTCTGAGTAATAAGTTTGTCAGTGGAATACGTAGTTACGAAGAGAATTAGTCATTGGATTTACATTGAAGTTCGACATTACCGGCAATACTCCCCGGGAGTTCCTGTGACGCTTGGAAGTCTTGCGAAAAGGAAATATTATTGTCGGGTAGGGAAAATATCCTGTAATAGGATGTCACTGTGGTTAAAAAACTTCAATTGCACTGTTTTATTCAGTTCATTGCACCGCCTAATGCACCTAAGAGAGAATATCTAAGGAATCACCTCTTTGGACCATCGTTATCTAGCCGCCAATTCATTCGTAGATCAAAAATATACTTCACTATGATTCTCTAATAGTTTCTTAGAGCGTTTATCAATAAAAGTGTGACACGGAAGATACCGCTTGAATCTTTCAAATTGGCTACATCCCGCACACAAATTTTAATAGCCATGGAATTATTTCATTCACATTATTCACTAGCACTAAATCCTCTAAGGAACCAGCGCTTCCATTATCTTCTCAGCTGAGGCAGACGTTGTGTTTGGAACCTCATTCCCATTATGCGAACAGGAGTGCGGATAAAAGTATTAATACCTGTATATAATACAGGTATGTAAGTATAGAATTACCTGTCATTTCGAGAGTTAGAAGTAGAGAGGGCACTGTTATCCAAACGGAGCTTAATTTTGTGATGTCCCTTCAGCGTTCGAAAATTGAAGCTCCCGATTGGATAAAAGTGCCCTCTCCCCTTCTAACTCTCTAAATGACAAGTATTATCCGCGCACGTTTCCTTGATCCCCGAAACACCTACCCCTACTCCTTTATTAACATTAATTACATTAAGAATAAATGATAGGAACGAGCGCTGTTGACAAAATCTGATACCAAAAATTGCTCTCGAACAACAAATTATTTTGCATCGCAAAACGAGCCACAGATTTGATCTAATAGTTCCGATATCGCAATAACAAACCTTCCCGCTTCTGTCGCATTTAGCAAAACGAGGGCTCAAGACAACGTGCGCGGATGGTGCCCGATTGCGTCGTCTTGGGTGCGCGTGCAGTGGCTGAGGGCGAGGGCGAGGGCGCCGATGTTCAGCTGCGCACGTGCAGCGGCTGCGTGCTGCTGGTGGAGGCGCCTCTGCGCACGGGGCGGAGCAGCCTGCACACGTCCTCCTCGCGCGCCAGTTGCCAGGGCGTGCGGCCGCGGCAGTCCTTGGCGCCCGAGCGCGCCCCGGCCGCCAGCAGCTCCCGCACCACCTGCGCACCACGCATTTCATTCATTGGTTATTCATTAGGGTTTCCGGGCGCGTCAACTGTTTTGGTCATTAGTCCAGAAAGTGTAGTGGTCATTAGTCCAGAAAGTGTAGAAATTTTATCAATGGAGATCGCTGTGTTCTTGCCCCGCCGGATGGTGAGATCTGATGCCGACCTGATATCGTAGGCTTCCGCGGCCAGAGTCATGCATGATTTGAGCTGTCCGGGTGACGTCGCGTCGTAGGCTGAGGTGCCGACGTTTCGACCGACATATCGCAGTCCTCGTCCGGCTTGATGCAGACCTACACGTCGAGTTGCGGAGTTTTCCCTAAACGTATCCCCACCAACGGGGCACCGGTCCAGGCGGAACAAGCTGAAGTCCCGAAGTGTGATAGTGTAGTGCACGTACGTGTGTGTGAGTAAGGGTTGAAGAGTGTGCCTGTTTTTACCGAGAGAGGAGGCGAGACCCGGCGCCGACCCACGTCGGCTTGCGGGAATTTTCCCCAAGCAGATATCTCCCACCAGCGGGACACCGTCCCAGCTGGGACAAGCTCTAAGCTCCCAACTAGTCTCCTGACATTTGTGGCAATGTAGTACATGTGTGTATGTGTAAGTAAGGGATGAGGACAGGACAAGGAAGAGGAAGGAAAGATCGCACGCGGTCCATGGCCCGTTTGGTAGGGTAGTGCTCCGGCATTCGCCTGATGTTGATTGAATAAACCACGGAAAACTGCCGATCGCAGCCGGCCGCGAGAAATCTCCTCTAGGCACCAACTGAACACGCCCTAGCTATGTAGCTAGTATCGAAAATCCTGCCACCGTCGGGTCTCGAACTTTAGGACCTCCCGCCCGGTCAGAGGTTCTGGAGTGGCGTTAATTGAGCTTAAGCTGCCTCAGCCATTGCACCGCACAAACACTTCCTGATACATATCCTCCCACACGGTCATTAGGGATAGGCGATTTGATCGGAATTACAAAACGATCGGCCGCAATCTCGAGTTCAATGACGGGTGAAGGCGAGAAAGAGTTTGCACAACGTTTTGGTTGAAATCGAACAAGTTCCGTACTGTTGCACCACAGTGCGCGCTAAATTCCTATAATGCCACATCCTTTTGATTCACACTTCTTCGACTACAGCTGCCTATCGTCCACTGCACACTATAATATAGACATATTACTAAATAAATATACCTACAATCGTATATAGAGATAAACAGATGAATGCCACAACAGAATGTTGGATCATGGGAATATACATTTAGCCGCATCCTCTGCCGCCACAAGTGGGAACAAATTCGATATATGCCACCAAATGATCGATTAACAAGCGACCCGCGATGCGATTAGAAGTCGCCCGTTAAATTCGGCACATTAGCAAGCTCCGCTGTCACTTCGAGTTACAGATTGAGTTGGCGCATGCAAAGAGGCTCAAAGTGCTATATGATAGGTGCTATGCTTCATGCGATGCAAAAAGTCTCTATTGGGGATAGGCGATTTGTTCGTGATTGGTACAAAAATTCATTATTTTCGATGATTAATCACTGCATTGAAATCCATTGTTGCACTGATTAATCTGCATATCGATTAATTCTTCCCATTATTTAGGTCGCTTTTTCATTCAAATTTTTAAGACATAAGTATTGCCTTCAACTACAAAGTTCATAAACGGAATTCTTCTGAATATCTCTCTCCGTTTACAGAAAAATGATAGAGACAAAAGTTAGAAAATTCATTTCATGCCCACAAAATTTATAAAACGAAAAGTCACTATGTGTGCTCGACTATTTTAGTTGTGGCATCTTTAATAACTCTTCTTTTATTTTGGCTACTTTTGATATCATAGGTAAAAAAATAAGGAATTATTTTTAACATTATATCAGTCATCATCATTATCAAACATACAAAGAAATTAATCGATTAAATATTATTATTCTTTCTTGTCATCACCCATATATCTGACGGATCACATCTTGATAATACTAGTAATTAAGCCGCGAGTGCATTAGAAATTTTTGATAAGTTCAATCTTCGCGAATCTCCTCCCTAATCCATGTCCGGAAACAAAGTACAAAACTTCATCATCACTGTCATCTCCGCCATCATAATTATCGTTGTAGTTGTCGTCTTGGTTATCGTTTTGGTTGTCGTCTTGGTTGTCGTCTTGGTTGTCGTCTTGGTTGTCGTCTTGGTTGTCGTCTTGGTTGTCGTCTTGGTTGGCGTCTTGGTTGGCGTCTTGGTTGGCGTCTTGGTTGGCGTCTTGGTTGTCGTCTTGGTTGTCGTCTTGGTTGGCGTCCTAGAGAATGTCTTGGTTGGCGTCCTAGATGACGTCTTGGTTGGCGGCTTCCTGTGGTCGCCACTGTTGTCATTGTCGTTCATCATCGTCAATTGTATCATGGTCATCGAGCCTCCTGACTCTTCCACAACCTTCCCACAAGCGCTGACCCACGTGCACTCACCTTCTCCTTGGCGGCGTGCGCGGCGGCGTGCAGCGGCGTCCAGCCCTCGCGGTCGCGCGCCGCCACGTCGGCGCCCTGGCGCAGCAGCGCCGTCACGCAGGCCGTCGACGGCGCGCCGTCGCCACAGCGGCGCGCAGCACCCGCGCCCCGCGCGCGACTCCCCGTCCTGCGCACACGAAGCATTCGCGTGAGAAGATATGATGTTTTTCTTCAACTCATGGTTTGCTCATTCGGTTTATCAATAAGTGATTCCGGGCCCGACAACTGCTAAGGTCGTTAGTCGCGTAAGATTAGTGCATGTAATATCACAAGAGGTGACTGTGGTCTTTCTTCACTGGTTTTCCAACATGTGTGGTAGAATAGTGGATGGAAATGTGTGTGTAAGTAAGGGTCGAGAGTAGGACAAGGAAGGGGAAGGCGTTATCGCGTGCGGTCTGTCGTTTGTCATGGTACTACTCCGGCATTCGCCTGGTTTGTTTGGGTAACCCACGGGAAAGTACCGATCAGAACAACGGGTCGCTTCTCCAGACAGCGGCTGCGACGCTGGAGGCTGAATTCAGTTGATGGGAGGAAGAGTCGAAAGAGCATGAAAGAATGATTAAATTAAACGGAACAACCACATAACCATACGATCGTGGAAGCCTGCTCAGATGCACGAGATTTAGAAGTACTAATGAGTAAATTCTTCCTGATGAAGTGCCAGCGCATATGACGTGAAAACCGGCTGCGATGTGACAATGGCAGCTTTGCAGTTGCCTCTGCAGCATTTTTGACGGCACGCAATATTTCTTTCTCATTGTCACCCCACCACCACCACCCCTTTAACCTCATACACATACACTACATGTTGGGTGGCCAGCCGGGAGATTAGAACTTGTCCCGCCTGGGGCATGCCTTGCTGGTGGCGGTAGATCGGCGCCGGATCATATCAGCAAGTGGAAGAGAACCACAGCCACCTCCAGGGATGTAACATGCTCTACACTTCCGGTATCAATGACTACAATATTTGACACGCCCCCACCCCAAAATAACCAAACTGCCACGTGAGGAAGATCTTCCTTACCTGGCGCAATAGATACTAGTCTGCACACACTTGCCCATAACCAGAGGGATTCTACTCGACAGGGAGAGCACCTGAGTGATGGCTCTAATTCTCATCCCTTGCGGGTGTACAGGTATACCGTTGGGTCGGTAACCTGTTACGCCGGAACCCAAGAATCGCGGTATGCACAGCCAGCTCCCCTGAGTGATAGGGGTCGGGAAAGGGGCGTAGTTTCGTAATTTTTAGGCAGACTTTTATATTTTATCAATTTTATTATAATTTTATAATAATATAATTATATATATATATATATATATATATATATATATATATATATATATATATATATATAATGATATTCAATATTCCAACTTTTTTTTTAAATTTATGTAAACATTTAATTTCATTAGCCCTGAAGATGAAGGTCAATGACCTTCGAAACGTTGGTCTCTAAATTAATGTAAAAAATTTATAATAAAATTGGTATAATGTAAAAGGACCTTCCAAGAATTACAAAAATATCAAAAAGGCAGTCGTATAAACAGTATCAAGAAATTTAACCTTCGTAAATAAAAAAAGGGGCACGGTTACCTGGAGCAGAGCGTCGACGGTGTCCGCGTGTCCGCGCTCCGCCGCCAGGTGCAGCGCCGTGCGGCCCTGCGCGTCGCGCGCCGGGCCCGCGCCCCTGCGCACGTGCCCCTTCAGTCACACGATGGCTCAGGGGAAATGTTCCAAACTTGTGGGGCATATGAGTTGGTAAAAAATGATCGTTTTGCCGCGCAATCGCGCACGTGCCACTTCTGTCGGGGTTATACACAGTGTCTCAGGATAAATGTTGCAAACTGCTAAGGCATGTAAGGTGATAAAATATGATCTCTTTTGCCTCTTTAGCTGTACCTGGATATATGAACTCACTTGTCACGCAAACACATACACACACTCATTCATACAACTCATTCATACACTCTTTTATACATGTACGTTCTCACTCTTGCATATATTCACAGTCTCTCTTTCTCTCACTCTTTTTCTCTTTCTTTCTCTCTCTCGCTTTCTCTCTCTCTCATTCTCGCGCGCGCACGCACATACGCACACACAGGGACGGCCGCAAGCAGTCAGCTAAATAACTGGTGGTACTGACCAGTGCAGCAGCGAGCGAACGCCCGCCTCGTGGCCGGCGCGGGCCGCGTGGTGCAGCGGCGCCCAGCCGCCCAGGTCCAGGGCGTCGACGCGCGCGCCGCGCTCCAGCAGCGCCTGCCGCACTCGGTTCCGCCGTCCGCCGCGAAGTGCAGCGCCGTCCACCCGCCCTTGTCCTGCGCACCAGATGCTCCGTTCACTGGGAGGGAGTGATTTCGGACGCGTCAGCAACTTATGTCATTACTCCCAAAAATGTAGTGATATTCCGGGTATCCGCGTCATGTTGGAACCTGAGATTCGGAGCTGATTAACACATCTGCTTCCGGGGGTTTCCCCTCCTGGTATTTCGCCTTGAGTGGAAAAAGTCCTAGCCAGGATAAGCTCTAGGCAGCCCACTGATCTCTCGACATATGTAATCGTGTAGTTCATCGTGTGTGTAAATGGAGAAAAGGAAACAAGGATGATTAAAGAATGGTTGCACGCGGTCCCTCGTCCGTTTGGTAGGGTTCTCCAGCAACATTTCTCCTGGCATTGATCGCGAAACTAAACGAAACTACAATAAGATCATCTGATCGCTAGAACTATCGCCCATACATAGTAGAATTCGACGAAGCTAGTGTCGAAAATTCTCCATAGTCCGTATTCGATTTTGATGTTTCCGGCCGCTACGGCCATTACACCCGTAAATGTGTTTTTTCTCGGGAGGTGGCGGTGTTCTTCCCCCGCTGGATGGTGAGGTCTGGCGCCGATCTACCGTCGGCTAGCGGAATTTGCCCCAACCATGTATCTCTCACCAGCGGGACACCGCCCCAGCCGGGATAAGCATCCAACTCCGGAAATGTCTCACATGTCCGAAAATAAACCTAACCAATTTATTTTCCTTTTTTCGTGAACCGTCACCTCCTACTCTCGCTCTCGTTTATATTTTAATTATATCGTCCACTGGACCTCTTTTGTTGCTTTTAATGTGTTTTCTTTTGAACTTTTGGGATGGATTTCTCACAACCCAAGATAATCCACAAGATTATAATCTTAGACTCAAAATACTGTCAAACTGCTACCATTAATACTTTTTTTATAATATATCTATTACTATGAGAAAAATACACGGTTCGATTTAAAAAAGCAAAGATAATTAAATTTCTCAAAAACTAATAATATTTCAAACAGTATCTCTACGGCATATTACTTGCTCAAAATGCTGCATTATTGAGCGAAAACTGCATTTCGATATCGCGAACCATTTAGGAGGTAGGCCCGCCATACACGTTACGATATATCTAGCAGGTAAACCGAAAAGGTACACGTGTGTAGGCTAGAGCACACACTTGCTACGGTAAACCGGAAGATCTGAACTCAGTCGAGTGATTGTGAGAAAACAAGAAGACGAGCGATCGCTCTTGTCGGTTTTTTAGTGGCCACGAATGTAAAAAGAAGCAAACGTAACGTAAAGCCTGGATAGGCTTACAAAGGGAAATATACACCGATACACATGATAACCACAGAAGTCACTACCAAATTTGTAGGCGTAGTGACTAGTTAACACTATTGCACACGTAAATACACAGACGACCGACGCTCTGTACTCAAGAAACTAGCTACAACTAACTTAAAAACTGTACAGGCGTGCCGGATTGACTCAAACGCTCAGTTTTACATGCCTGCACAGGTAAAAAAAAATGAATTTCGATTCTTCTCCACTCGCCTGCGCAGGTCTCGACGCCTGTGCAGTTTGGCAGTCAACTGCTGGCGCACACGCTCCAGTTCCGAGGTAAACCTCACCGGTATACCGGGACGTGTGTGAAGGGGCCCTGAGGGGGTCGAAATGGGCCAATGGCGGCGCGAGCGGTACCTTGGCGTGGACGTCGGCGCCGTGGCGCAGCAGCGCGCGCACGCAGTCGAGGGGCCGTGCCCGCGGCCTTGTGCAGGGGCTTCCAGCCGCGCGGCCTTGGCCCGCGCGCCAGCAGCCCCCGGCGTGGCCGCGGTCCGCAGCCAGGCACAGCGCCGACCGGCCCTCCTTGTCCAGCGCGCCGGCGTCCGCGCCGCTCTCCAGCAGAACCTGCGCACGCACGTCTCACCCTCAGCGATTTTCGTGTTATTAAACCATCGATGAATTCGAGCCGATGGTTTTAACACCGACGTCCGACTGTCTCAAGGCACGACTGCTAAGGTCATTCGTCCTGTAAGTGTAGTGAAAGTTTTTTCCTCGTGAGGTATCGGGAGAGGTGGATTAGGGCATCAATTGATATCACTGCAGCGTCTCTGACCGAAAAGTCCTAGGTTCGAGTTCCGACGATGGCAGGATTTTCGATATTTCGATTAAGTCGAATTCAGCTGCTGTCTGGAGGATAATTCCAGCAGCCGGCTGCTCTGATCGGTAGTTTTCTGCGATTTTACTTTTATCAACACCAGGCGAATGCCAGAGCAGTACCCTTTCTAACGGACCACAAACCACGCACGATCTTCATCGAAGAAACCACGAATTACTACCGATCAGAGCTGCCGGCCGCTAGAAATCTCCTGCAGGCTGTGACTGAACTCGACTTAGCCCTCTGGCTAGTGCCAAAAATGCTGCCACTGTGGGCCTCGAACCTATAATCTCCCTGATGGAGGCACTGCAGGGACATCATTTGATTCCCTGAACCACCTCTACCGGTTTTGTATTCGATGCTTGTACGTTTTATATGTTTTATTTGTGGATGAAAAATTTCCCTACACACAATTTTATAAAAGTTAAAATATGAAATAATGACTGATAATAACACTGTTAGTGTTCTAACGAACTCATAGTGTTCGTGCGACCTTCATCGAGCAACTAGTTCTCGGTCGAGATGACCCCAATGCGCTGGTATATCCTATTTCTGTCTTGGCATTTCGCACGTGGAGTGGCGATCAGCACATGTGCCGTGGGCGTAGGGCTCCCCTCCTTCTTCCCGTCCCTTCGGTGAAATGAATTTAATGTTCGAGGTTATTAAATCAGCTTTCAAAAAGCGATGTTAGGAAAAGGTCGTTGGTTTTTGGTTGATGTATTGTTAACTTCGATGTTTTAAGTTTGAACATTGATGTTTTGTTATCGACTTGTCCTTCCTCGGCCGTATTATGTCCGGTTGCCTTCCCTGCTCTGTTGCGTCTGGATGTTTGATGGATAGACTATGGTTTGAGTTCCGGTGATGGCTGATATTTTGCGTTACTTACATCGCTGGGTCGAATTCAATCACTGTGTGGAGAAGAATTCTAGTGACCGGATTCTCAGATCGGTAGTTTTTTGTAGATCCTTCAATCGATATTAGTCGATTGCCGTGGAAGTGCCCTAATAAATGGGCCATGGATCGCGTTCCTTCCTAATTATTCCTGTCCTCTTCCCGCACCATACACACGCATGCACACGCCTGACACGCACACGTACGCGAACGTACATACCACACACACACACTTTCTCTTCCATATACACAACACTACCGCAAATGTCGTGAGATCAGTCGGAAACATAAAGCTTCACCCAGTTGGGGGAGATTCCTAGAGAAGGGAATTCTCACAATTTGGTTGGCAGTACTGCGCCGGACTAATTATATTTAATGTTAGGTTTTCGACTTTGTCAATGTCCTCAGCCTTCAGTCGCTATCCTGATTCAGGTTGTTTTTTTTTTGCATTTCCAAAAGTAAAAGCGAAGGTCTGCTCTCCTTAAATATTCAATATAATGTACATAGTTAACATAGTGAAGAAAAACATTAGGTTTAATAGCCTTAGACTGGCCTGTAATAAAGGCATTTTACTGTTATTACTAATAATTACGCAGCTTACTATCCCGGATACGCAGTGAGTTTAGTCATACCTACTACACATCGTTTTGGAAAAGACGAGACTCTGAACAATGAAGATTATTCATTTATATGCTACATAGTGGCAGGAATACTTCATATTATGCACAATACTAAAGCAACATCCATCTCCAAGGTGGGATTCAATCCCGCAAGACCCGCACTACGGGGATGCTGTCGTAATCACTGCGTTCCAGGCCTCTGCAACACCTCAGACACGGTTATTGCGGTTTCTCATCGCGTGTTAGATCTCACATTTGACACTTGTTCTAGGAAATTTCTTGGAGTTTTCTTTCCTGCGTTTATACCTATGCGTCTCTGGTTGCCGAGTTAACTTCCTGCACGTTTTCACGTTCAAACATCTATATTACGAATTTCGTATAAAAGCACAAATATTTGCAGCCTCCGGATAGTGTTGTTAGATAGTGAGGAACTCTGGGAAAAATCAAAAAACAAAGAAACATTTTCGATGTTGACTGAAAAGTGCAATTATTCGATTGTGTTATTCTGCATTCTGCACGTTCATACTGAAGTACAGTAAGTGCCACACTGCTTACTCCTCACCTGGTGTCATACAAAAGCAAGGCTCCAAGGAAGGCTCCACTCACAATTAAATATTTGCTATTCACGCGTTACGAAAAAAAAATTTTTTTTCTATTTTCTTGGTATGTAAGGAACAGTTGTACTCTTGATCCTATGATAAGTTATCACAAGGGTGTTTTATTAGGAACGATAAATGCGAAGAAATATATAAACAGGACGTCAGCAACAATGTGTGACAGAAGAGAACCAAAGGATCGAATAGTAAATAATAAGAATACTGACAACATAATTGATAGGGGAAAATAAAAATAATTGGTAAATAACATGAAAGACACTGAAATTTTCCGGAATTAGAAAGTAAATTAAAAATATTACAAGCAGTAACCAAAGAATAAACAAATCCGTGCTAGAGTGCCAGTGACCATCAGAAATTAGAATATGTGCTAGAAAGGGAATGGCCTGCGCACTCGGACGAAAGAGACACGTTCTTTCGATACGATTTCGTGCAGGGAAGACTTAAAAGCGCGTAATATAAAGAAACGGGGCAGACGAGCTTTTGACACGATGAGGGACGAATGCTGATGATGTTATTAGTGATGTACGAAAATGTTATAAATGGACATAGAAATATTAATCGCGTGTGTGGAGGAAGCAGATGCCATTGGTCAAGACGAGATTCAATAAAATGAAACTTGGAAAAGATTGCTGGACGCCGTTTAAGCAGGCAGAGAATACACGAAAGGAAAGTGACTAAACAGGGGACACATTCAATTATTTTTTGTAGGAATATCAAGTTTTGTAATAAATTAATAATTTCTGTATCGGATTTAAGAATGATAATGGCCATGCATGCAAGTGGAGAGGGGGTTAGAAATAAAACAGTTCACAATATTGACGAGGGTTTTATGATTTTCTTTTTCTGAAATTGTTGTACTTATCGACTTATGTTTAAATGTGTATTATTTGCAGCAGCATATGCTGGACATGTTAACTTGAAGTATTATTATTCCTGGATAATAGCAAAAAGAGTTCCTAATCCCACGTGAGGAGAATTAACTTACGTAAATTTGTCATCACCAAATATCTGCATAGACGGTCTGTCAGATCCACTAATAAATTTTATCATGACGGGGCAGCTTTAGTACACCCTTCTGGATATTATTGAGTGAAAGATCAAATGGAATTTTAGGCAGAATAAACAAATAAAAAGGTATCAGACACATATCCCGTTTGATTCCGTATATACTGTACCGTGTTTTGTAGTATTCATGAAAACTGTTTTTGTTAAAATATATAATTTGTTGCGATGTCATACGAAAGTACTTTATTTGTTGTACCTGATCAGTGTGGATGCTATTTTTTAAATTATTTTTGGAAAACTATTGGTTTTGTTCAGCAGCATTTTCGCTGCTGCATGCCATATGCTACGCTGCATCACACCATGCTATTGTGTGTCGCAGCGTAATGTTAGTAATAAACCTGCGTACTCACTGCATGTGCTCGGGCTGATACATTTTTAGTATTACCTATAAAATTGAAAATATGTCATCTCAGATCTGTTTCACACATCCCTGGAAGTATTTCCTAATTGACAGGAGTTCAGATATGAAGTTTTGTGCTGACGAAATATTTTAGAGTACAAAAATATCATCTTTCGTGGGAGTGTTATAAAAGACTCTGGGATGATTGCTAAAGATTTAATGGAAATATGTTTATATACTTGATACTGGTGCATTTTATTAATAAACACTTAATATCTATTATAATGTCTCTTTATCTTGTGTGTCAATAATTTAGGAGTTTATATTATGAGTGAAATCTTCTATAGTAAATATTGCGCACTAGTTTGATCGAAATGTTAATGTAAGAACGTCAACGTACATAAACATTACAGCTCCTTGAAGAATTTTTTCATAGAATTAAGGGCCCGGGAAAAGTGTATAACCATTATCTACAAACCACGTGGCTTTCCCTTGCAACTCTCTTGCATAGCTGCATTCAGATTGAATCCTCGCCGCATGAGTTGATGAATTTCTTATCGGAGTACGTTGTATATTGACTACGTTGCTAGGGGATAGAACGTGCGGTAATGTTAACCGCAGTAAAACTGTAGCCAAACCACTCAGTTGCGTACATGGCGGTTAGGGAGGGGTATTGTCCGAACTACTTGTTCCGCAGGAAGAAGGGGAAGGAAGCGTAAACTGCGATAATCGTCCTGCCGTGGCGCAGAGACCGGAAGAAACTGTTGAATGAAGGTCAATGTTTAATCAATTTTGTTTGAAAAAGCATATTTTACGTGCGTGTTAATTACTTTCTTCAAGTCCATGATTAAATATTCATAAACTGAAATTTCTTTGAAGAGAACCAATTCATCCAAACACACAAAATTCTCTCTCACAGTACAGATAGGATCTCAATCACTAAATAGAATTTAATAATGTAAACATTTGGAATAATCAATTAAGGGTTCTTCCAAGGTTGGTAAGGGGAAGAATCTGTATGTACATAATATAAACATATGTATAAATAAAACGTATAAATACACTTGTATATGCAAAATAAATAAATAAGAGAGAGGGTGCAGTAAACCGTACCTCCTAAATACTAAGTGTCATTAAACATTCATGGACGGGTGAATGAACAGATCCTACCATAGATATAAATTACGCTGTCTTGGTTTGAAAACTTATTTGTTTTCGAGGAAAACATGTTTGTTTTATAAAGATTTCATAAACAACACTATAGAAAATTAGTTCAAGAGAGCATTAATTAGCAAAAAGGGTGATCGCTCAATCACAAAATTGAGAAGTCGCTTAAGACATTGGGAAACAGAAGAAGTGACATAGAAGAATATGGAACATAATATAAAGGTGTAGGTGTTAGTGCCATTCAAACGATCTTATTAGTAGTGAGAGATGAGATACGAAGGAGGATGCACGTAGTTAATGATAAGTTGAGTGATAGTAAAGACGCGTTGGGAGCAAGAATTTATTCGATGTAGAATGAACGCATAGCATGTTAGAATCGACATGCGGAAAATTATGAAAGCGAATGCTTAGTGTGGTGACAACCACGACGTTCTAGGAACATTGAAGTGTGGTCGTGTAGCATGCAAAGCGTCGTTCTTGTGTTGTGGCAGTGTCTTCGAAAGGAAAGTGGATTAAGAAATCTTTGTAAATATATCAAGTTTTGTGATCTATCGAAACAATTATCATGAATAAAAATAATTTAAAGTAGGCCATACACTTATGGATCAATATACATTTGATTAAATGGTTTTGTAGATTGCAAATGTACGTAAACATTACATGACTCTTAGGTGTTAAAAAGGGATTTTGGTTATTTTCTTTGTATATTTACATAGATCAAATCTCGTATTGTCATTTTCTGTTTCAATCTAACAGGAATATTGAAAATATTAAAATACATTAGTTTGAAATAGAAACAAGTGGTTGTGTATTTTGCTTTAGTAAATATTACCTGATATAACTGTTATTTATTAATAGACAAGATCGTGTAAATACGTGATCGCGAACCCACGATCTAACAAATTTTCTACGACCCACATAGCTAGTTGGAATATATATTAAACAGTAAATAAGTAAGTGCTTTACAGAAAGAGAGAAGAGGGGGAAGAGAAAAGAAATAGGGAGTAAGAAGATATGAGAAGATAGAGAGCGAGGAGAGGAAATAGGAGAAGAGAGCAATGGGGAGAAGAAAGCCAGAAAAGATTGTGAAAATTTAGTGCTCCCAGGCACCTCAATTACTTCGGTCATTAGTCCCGAGGAAGTGGTGTAGAATTCTGCAGGAGGCGGCGACAGTTCACACTTCTTTTCCATTCTTCGAGGTGGCGACAGTGAACACAAAATCCGCTAAATATAAGGCCAGTAGGACAGGCTTTTGCTCGCCACAACACACCGAGTGAAATTCGCTCGACATTGAAACCCAAACATCTAATGACGGTACAAGCAACTCAGCCTATTGATTGGCCAGGATCAGTGTCGATGTTTTCAAAATATTGCTGTTTTTATAGAAAAATCATTGTTTTAAACTGATTAATGCATATATGTTTAATATCGATGTTTTCAAATCATTTTTTGTTTCTGCATGCAAGACTTCCATAACCATATTATTGTAAAAGTTTTTACGATGTTCAGAGAAAGCTCTAACCCGCTGGAGATGACCTTGTACGCTCAGGCTTTCAGATTCGATTTCAGATTTTGTTAATAGTTCTTATAATTTTTACGTTTCTTCTGTCAGTTGAACCTTAATTAAATTTTAGTAAAAACGACCCCTGTCAAGTTAAATTATCGCTCGCGAGAACGTAAATGTTAGAGGTTTCTAGATCACTTTTAAAAACATAACATCGCAGTAAATCAAAACGACGTGTTAATACATCGATTTTTTAGTTTTGAATATCCATGTTTTGAAACACCAATGTTTTGTTCTCGATGTCGCATTCCAAAAGCGAAATTCGCCATGGTCTTTGCCGGGGCCCGTTAATCAACCCACCACGAGCGATCACAGGATGTCCGAGCATACGATGCTCGAGGCCGAAATGTTCGAGCGAGTACGAAAGAGAAAACGGTACGTCTTACAGATCTCCAGGAGGATAAGATGACGAGGCGAGGAGGATAAGATGACGAGGGTAAAAGGATGGCGAGACGAGAAGTATGAGACGTTGACAAGATGATGAGAAGAGAGAAGATGGTGAGACGTGAGGAGAAGAAAATAGAGGAGACGAAAAAAATAAGATAACGAGATGAGGAGGACGGGATGATGAGGCGAGGAGGAGACGATGACGGCGAGACGAGAAGGAAATAAGATGACGAGACGAGGAGGAGAAGAAATGATGACTAACGAAGAGGAGGACGACGAGACGAGGAGGAGGACGATGGCGCATGGCGGCTGTGCGGCTGGTGCGTGATGACCCACCTGGACGCAGGCGCGGTGGCCGGCGCGCGCGCCGCGTGCAGCGCCGTCAGGCCGAACTTGTCGCGCGCCGAGACGTCGGCCCCGGCGGCCAGCAGTCGCCGCAGCTCCGCCACGTCGCCTCGCTCCGCCGCCTCCAACGCCGTCGACGACGAGCGCCGCAGCGCCATGGCGCCCGCCCGCCGCGCCGGCCCGCAGCACCTGCACGCACGAATGCTTGTGCTGGACTGTTTGATCCACTAACAGGCGAACAAACACCCAATTCTTAGCGGCCGGGCCCCTACCCACGGCGCCACTCAGTGGCGCTTCCCTGAAGCGGCAGCTTCCCACACAGCCACCGTCGGTCGCCGCTGCCCGCCACCGAACGAGAAAGGGGGAGGCTTTACATATTTAGATATTTATTTAGTCAAAAAACAGTAAAAAATTGTACATGACATATGAAGGAAAAAATCATTTGCGCACGCTTTCTTGAGTTCCAGAATCCTTTCTCAACTATTTAACTATTAATAGTTGAAAGATGAAAAGGTTTTTAAAAATTAATAATAATAATAATGATAATAATAATGATAATGATAATGATAATAATAATAATAATAATAATAATAATAATAATAATGATAATAATAATAATAATAATAATAATAATTTTAAAAGTGCGAGATTAACGTATCAAAAACCAAATATTTTCGTTCCAGAGTTATAGGACACTTATTTGTAACGGAAAACGAACTGCAGATTTGATTTTTCTGTATTGCTAACAAAATAGTAACGCATACTAAGCTCTACAACAAGCAAAAAGAGAGTTCAACGGAACGTGCACATAGTGAAGCTACAGGTTCCGTGAGTCACCCTGCTTTCGGCTCAGGCGGCCGGGCAGCGAATGGGAGGCAGCAGGTAAACGACAGCTCTGGCATATTTCTAAATCTTAACCTAGTATATCCTGCAACCTCAAATCAAGCCTTCTCATTTGTCACAATCTGAGAGCTGTTCCAAGTAGTTGGCATGGTGAACCCAAGGTGTCGCGAGTAAAACGATACGTTTAGGATTGGCGTGAGTTGCGAGATCACGTGAGGTTCGACTCGACTCGGTTGAATGCCTCTGCAGCACACGTTGCATTATTCTAACTGCAATTCCGAGTTCTAATTGTAATCTGCTTGAAACTTAAACAGAACATCGTATCGTGAAATATTACTAATGTATTCGTAGAATTAATTAATTTCCTTACTGCAGAGTTAATCAGAAATAAATACGAGTATAACTGCCTAAGCTATGAATTAATAAAATGTACTATTAGTAAATATTTTATCGTTGAACACTTAGAGGAACGGAATCAAAGACTATCATTTATTCCAGTCTGTAAAACCAGTCTGTAAATGAAGGAAAATTTTCCAACATCTATTCTCTGAGCTTTCAAATGTATCACAGCCCGTCCATGCTGGATACTCGGTAAATGCTTCATGTAAGTCTTGCTTGAACCCTCATAATTTCTAGTGACTTCCATTTTGCTTTCTTCCTATTTCCCTGGAACATAAGAAAACATGCTCTTTCCCGCATTCTATTGAGATTTTCCTGTTGTTTCTTTTAGAGCCCCAACAAACCGTTCTGTATTCCATTAAGTCAGTCATTTAATAATTCTGGCATAAATGAACATTATTTGTAAATTATTTACACAAATAACTGAATTAAGCTGAGAAAAGAGGGAATCGTGACATAACTTGAATATTTCATTAGTGTTTCATGCAGCCCATTCGGTCCTCGCAACGACTCCTAGTGAGCACATTTCTATCTAATTGAAACACCTCCAGAATTCTGACCAATGAGAAGGCCTCATTTGGGGCTGCGGGATGTACATGGTTACTATTTAGAAATATGAGCCAGCTCTGCGCCGCGACCGCGTGACCCAATGGGAAGACCATCATTTACAGGTATGTTCTGGTAGCGGTGGTACGCGCTGCTGGTGGCGGGAGACCGCCAATAAACGCACAGCAGCGCGAACCAGCCACTCGTGGAAAGACCTCCGTTTAAAACAAGGCGTCGCTGTCAGCTGCGCCATTCGTGTGTGTTTGTAAGTAAGGGGCGAGGAAGAGGAACGAAAGATCGCGCGCGGTCCGTGGTCCATTTGTCAGGGTACTGCTCCGGCATTTGTCTGGTGTTGATCGAAGAAATCACGGAAAATAACTGATCAGAACTGCCGGTCGCTAGTATTCTGTTCGAGACTGCGGTTAAATTCGACTTAGCTTTTTAGTTTGTGTCAAACATTTTGGCACCGTTAGATCTCGGATCCTAGAATCTTCCGGTCAGAGGCACTGCAGAGACATCAATTGATGCTCTGATCCACCGTCGGTGTAAGGGTTTAAGCCGCCATCCATTAAGTACAATAGAAACAAATCAGTTGGTGGTAATGATGGTCTACAAGCACATTTATTCTAACAAAAATTGTATCTTCTTTACATGACTTTTATATTATTCTGACAAGTTTTCTGTAGGAAGAAAGAAAGAACTTTCTATATTTCGTTCTATTGGAGCATTCTATTTTTGATGGCTCAGGTAACAATAAATTAAGGGCTAGAAATTTGTGTTCGAGTCCCAAAGGGCATGGCGCTTTCTGTGTCCATACGAATCTTTTAGCCTACGAGTACGTTGTCTATCCATGGACTCTAAACGTTAAGCGTCTACATTCCTTCCATCTAGACTGAAGTCATAAAAATATTGAAAGGAGTTCCGTGGGCTTCACGCTGTTGGATAATAAAAAATGATTATTTTCGGACGTAAGTTCACTATTGACGTATTCGTCCAACCCCTTGGAGATATGTATTTCATCATTTTGTGATAAACATATGGTATAAAACTGAATGACCCACAAAAAGACCAACAGAAATGTGGGTCAATATTTAGGGGGAACACTGTTTTATGCACAAGTTTTTCACTGGGGTTTGAACATAAAATGTAGGAGGCATGGTAAATTATTAGGTCTTAACTTTAACGAGAACACTTACTATAAGTCAAACAATGTTTTTAAACACGTTTATAACATTGACTATTATCTCAATTATTAACTTCATATACACCAATAAATAAACGGGAAACTTAGGTGCCTCTACCATGTGAGAGATATTTGTGGTATCATAAGATATACTGGAACTCTAGAAAAATACAAAACCAACGAACCAGTTTCGATTTTGAAAGAAAAATGCAAATATTTGATTCTATTATTTGGATTTATGTTATCTTGCGTTGCGTCAACATTCTCATATTGAGCGCGTCACTCCTTACGTCACAGCTGACGTGAGACGAGAAAGAAGCTTCAGAATTCATGTGAGCCGCTTCATATCTGTCGGTTTTTGCTGCTCCTGAACTCCATTTTCCTCACACAAAACAGCATCATTTTTGTTGCTCCAGACCACGATATTGGCATTGTATTTGTTTGCTTATGTGTGTATTATTAATATTAGAAAAGACACAAAGTAATATTTCTTCTGTATAGTAATATTTCTTCTGTATAGACTTGCATAAAAAGTCTTAGAAATATTAGCTACGTAGGATAACATTTATTACACAGGGCTTCACGTTTCCAGAAAAGTTTTATCAACTGGCCTCACTCCAAAAAGTATAGTCCTCATTCCGTAAGTACGGTACTCTGAATTTTCTAGTGCTAAAATTTCTAGTTTCTAATGGTTATAAAATTGGGATAAAATAACACACTAGTGAGAAATGCTAAGTAAAACATTTAAGAGTCAGATTATCTGAGAAATTTAACTGCCGAGAAGAAATAATTTATGTTAAATTGAGAATCCGACTACTTAAAAATACACTATGAAGTAAGAACACGAAGAATACTTTAGAATTCATAATGTGGAAACAAGGTGTGTCTGCCAATCTGGATGGCCGAGGTGGGTAAGAGCGTGTACCAACACTTCGATTCGAAAGGTGCGGGTTCGAGTCCCACCTCGGACTTGGTTCTTTGTCCCTTGTCTCTCGTGTATGTGTCGGGCCTCACGTTCTGCTGACTCCCGGATCAGAGGAGACCGCAAGTATGTTGGGATTTAATGTATGGTCGAATATGCTTCCCATCGGGACGTAAATGGTAACCTGCAGTTAGTTGGATAAAAACCCTAGGAAACAAAGTTTCTTACGGTATGTAAAAATAATTAATTAAAGGTATTACTTTACTTTCTTAAATACTTAATTTTACTTTACACATTCATATACGAACTTGTTTAAAACATAAATAACATACATATTACACTGCATATACACACATTTAATAATAATTTTTTAAATCTCAATATGAATATGTGAAGTAAAATTTAAACGGTCTTTAAATAATTATAGAATAATAATGAAAACGTATAGACACTTTTAAAATAATTTTGACAGAATGTAAAAAAAAATTAAAAAATAAATCTAATAGCTTGGAGAAGAAATTCTCATGACTTTTGTGCAAAAGCAAAGGAGGCGCCTACGTTAAGCACTCCTTTTCGACTCCCAGGATCGCCTATATTGTTGTTAATTCTGTGGCGAGCGTGGTCAGCGGGATTTTCCTTTTATATCTGATGATTTTAATCATATTTTTGAAAACATCCGGCCACAGGACTATTATTACACGAATTGTAATAATTCTCACCTAGTTTCTCCCTAAGTTTGCCATTTTTTTGACATAATTATGGTATTGATGGGATGCTTTTATTACAATGACAATTATATTATGACGCACTAATGCCCAACTCTTCATTTATTAAAGATTTCTTGTTAGTCGAAAATTAGTTTTTATGTATTTCTTTAGGTATTTAATTTAGATTTTGGCTAGAATTTGTATTTAAAAATCTTAGCTTTTTGATTGAAACATATTTGATTATCCATCACTGTATTTTTAGTTTTTTGCAAGGGGCGGTTGTAGGAGGAATCACTCCAAATTAGGATGCATTTTTTCGGAGTGGTTTCGTACATTGCTCGACATTTACAGCAGTTTTCGGCAATTTTTTTGTCTAGTATTTTTACGGAGTTTTTATGGAGTCGACTTTAAATTATCCCTCTTTCAAGGGTAGATTTAGAAGTTAATTTTTGCTCCGAATTCGTTCGTACACCCTAGGAATGCTGTGAACATCCTTCCAGATTTTTCAGTTTTTGTAAAATATAAGAATTTTTCATATGTTTCAGTCCACAGTTTTTGTAACACATTTAATACGATTTCATACGGTTTATAAAATGACATTACAAAACGTGCTCAATATAATAAGATAATTTTAGCCGCCCCCCAAAAATGAAGTATATATTATTTTTCTACTTATTTCAAACGCCTTCGACTAAATCATTTGTCTTGCAATTCGAAAAAGTTTGTTATTGTGCATAATAAAGAGGCCATTATTCCCCTAAGTATAGTGGATGTACTATTACGAGTCATGGTAGTGTTCCTCTCAGGCTAGATCCTGAAATACGGCGTCAACCTAGACGTCTTCCCCTCCAAGTCACTCTCTCAGCGAGGCTCGATCAGTCGGCACAAGCTCTATGTTCACAACTTGTCTCCCGACATGTGTGGTCGTATCTCGCATGTAGTGTCAGTGCATGTGTGTGGAAGAGGATAGGTATAACAAAACAAAAATTGCGCGCGGCCTGTTCTTTTGGGTTCTGCTCCGCCATTCACATGGTATTTTAAAAAAAAAAAACAAAAAAAAACCACACAGAACCGGCCGATAGAATTCAACTCCTGGCGATAGTTGAAATTCACCTCAGCTGTGATGTTAGTTGAACATTAGCCAGGTTGTACTTGTAACCTGCTGAGCTACTGCAGCTAGTGCGTTAATTGCTATTGAAAATATTATTGAATGATTCTTATCTCAAGTAAATTTGATTGAATTGTCCTAATCGACAAGTTAAAAGAGGTCGAGATGCCACCCCTCTGTCTCCTCCCCAAAGGCCTCAATTGTAAGGGCTACAAAATTAAATATTGTCCATTTAAATTAAAATTACATGTCGGAAAGTATAATTTTATACACAAATTACTATCAAAACATTAACAAATGATATATGCTTGTATTCCTTTTTATTATCTATCCATTGATAATGAGAAAAATATATAGTCACTTGTAAAAAGCAAGTATAAATTTCTCCAAAACTAAAATATTACAAACAATACCTCTACGGTCATTACTTCCCCTACGAATGTGCATAGTCCTATCGTGAACCATTCAGAAGTTCCGGGCCTGGCCCCTAGTTGTGTGGGATATCCGATAGTCTCGCTTAGGTTTCAGACTCAGAATTGTCCTCTTTTTCTTATTATTTTTAAATACGTTTCCGATGTAATATTAATTATAAATTAATAAACGCGGGAATGAGAAATTCAATTTCGTTGCTCACGAATTTAATTACGATGTTAGCTCAACCAACTTGAAAATATCAATCTTCAGAAACATCCATGGTTTTTGGTCGATGTATTATTAACATCGATGTTTAATTTTTAACATGGATGCTTGGTTGATTGATTCGCGATTTCTGGCATGTCAAGTGCTAAGGTCAATAGTCCCTCAAGTGTGGAGCATGTGTTTTCCTCCGGAGGGGGGTCGCGGTGATCTTCCCCCCTCCCCTTGATGGCGAGGTCGGCGCGGACCTTCAAGTCGGTTAGCGGGGTTTCCCCCAACGAGGAACCTCCCACCAGACACCGCCCCAGCCAGGACAAGCTTCAGCTTCCGACTCCCTCGATGTGCAGTGTATTTAGATGTAGGTGTGTGTAAGTAAGATGTGAGGATAGGACAAGGAAGGAGAAATGATGGCGTGTGGTCTGAGGCCCGTTTGTTAAGGTACTACTCCGGTATTCACCTGGTGTTGATCGGACAACCCCCCGCGGAAAAGTACAGATCAGAGCAGCCGGCCGCTAGAGTTCTCCTCCAGACAGCGGTTGAATTCGACCTAGCTATTTAACTTGTGTTGAAAATCCTGCCACCGTCGGGATTCGAACTCCAGGGCCTCCCGGTCAAAAACACGTCAGTGACATCAATTTATGCCCTGAGTCACCTAAGCCGGCCGATGTTTCTGCAGTGCCTCTGACGGGAAGTTACTACAGCGCCTTTGACGGCAGAATTTTCGACAGTAGCTTTTCAGCTAGGTCGAATTTACTCGCTATCTGGAGGAGAATTGTAGCGGCCGACTGCTCTGATCGGTAGTTTTCTGTAGTTTATCTGATCAACACCAGGCGAATGCCGGAGCAGTACCCTACCAAACGGGCCACGGACCGCGCGCGATCTGTCCTTCCTCTTCCTTGTCCTATCCTCTCCCCTTACACACACACACTTACACTAACATGCACTACACTACCACATATTCCGAGAGATCGGTTGGGTGCTTAGAGCTTGTCCCGGCTAGGGTGGTGCCCCGTTGGTGGGAGTCCTGGTTAGGGGGAAACCCCAGTAGCCGACGGTAGGTCGGCGCCATATCGCGCATCCATCAGGGGAAGATCACCGCCATGTCATGCACTACAAAAACATGCACTACACTTATGGGACTAATCACCTAAGCTGTTTACGTGCCCGGAATCACTAACCAACTAACCGATGTATGATAACATCGATGTTTTGTTAACGATATCATCACTAATAGTAGGTCTTGACTGCATCAGAGGCGAGTAGCAGGACTACAGCAGAGGATGTTCCTCTCCGCAAACTGTGAATGGAGCAGGGGGGTCCGGTCACTATTGCGCCGGCGCGATGCCACGCGATGCGGCGCGGGGCGGTGCGGCGTGGCGTGGCGCGGCGTGGCGCGGCGCGTGCCCTCTCGTAACTTGAAACCCCAAGGCCACGGCACCGCCACGCCGCTGCAATGCACGCACTTCCCGCCATATCGATGCGGTTTCCGCAAACACGAATTGCGCGGTAATCTCTCCGCCACGCCCCGCTAAGCCTTCCTTCTATGCGGTGCAGGCCCGCGTGTGTGGAAGGAGGCAGACGACGAAGGCAAATCGATATCCGGGATCTTCCTTGTTTGCGATGATGTGTTTATTTCCGGTCAATGATTATTAGTTGTGAGTCGACCGGTGATTAATTCAGAGAGATACGGCAGACTATGGTTTAAAGCAGTAACGTCATATATTGTTATGAGCTCATGCACGTATTCGTCTGTCGATGAGCTTATTGTTGGCATTTAAATAGCCTGAACAAAATGTTATTTATTTAAAAGCATTTATTATTATTTCAAAGAATTAAGTGAATGAATAAATAACAAAAATGAAATATGTTAATAAAATATTGATAAAGACAGTTTACTTCTATTCTGTGTCCACGTCGATTGAACGCAATAGAATAGAGTTTATATTACACAAATTACGGTTTTATTAAAAATAGTTCTTTACCTTCTATTAAATACAAATATTTACTTGCAATAAATATACTTTTGTGTTTAAAAATTAAGGCTTAAATAAGTGAAATTTTTAAGAGGGATGGAGCCACAGTCTACAGTCAAGTCTGCTGTTCAAAAAATGTATTTTAACGAACGCTAAATCTATTAGATATTGGTTGATTCTGGTTCAAGATAAATTTGTCTTTGAAAGATTAGAATGTTACACTTAAATAACACAAATTGCATTATGTAACAAGCAAGAGCGTCTCTGTAGGGGGAGAGGGCGTCCATCTCAATATGTTTGCTCTAATTTACTCTTTATCATTGTAACATTACAAACAATATAATTATTCCTTATATAGCATACACACTGTGAAACGATAACATGATAAATACAATGTTTTGCCTTCATTCATTAGAAAAAAAGTCAAAACTGCCTGGGAAAATATTATTGTGAAGGAGCTACCAAACTAACAGAAATATACGAGAGTACCTGTGCGAGCCCACATCTTAATATCCAACAAAAATTAAACAACACCCATTGTATCCAACTACTAGGGGTATAAACGCCACCACGGATGACATCGTATCATGGTTGCCATAATTTTATTGTTTCTTGTAGGATATCATTCAATTCGTGAATAGAGGCGATATAACTTGACCGTTTTAAAATGACAGCTTGCGCCTTATCTTCAATAAACAAATAAAAAGTGACTTATCATACAACTTGTGACTTATAATAAAATTTCTCAAAGGCTAGCATTAATAATTATTTAAGCATAAAGGCCTTTATTAGAATTCTACTGAACGAGCGGCGACAAAAAGCTCGAAATCTTTAGAACCAAATAGATTTTTTACCTAATTGTAATGCTTCAGATTTACTTATTGCCTAATTAACTAGATGTTAACTTGACTCGCTTTGTCTCTATATTTTCCCCATAATTCCCAGTCATAATTCCCTCCGATCACCTTCAATTCCGTGGACGGACAGTTCAGGGCACAGACTGAATAGAAAGGGGCCATGGCTGCCATTGTTGTGGGTGATTTGCGTGCGGGTTTCAAATCTGACTGCGCTTGCGTTCGTTTTCATCATTACATTTGTTTTGAGGTGAGTGCAACAGAAATAAAAATTTAAAATGAAAATCCGAAACATTGAATGTATATGGATAATGATGAGATACATGTTTTCTACGCCAGCTGCCATTTTTTTAAACAATCAAGTTATGCAAGTTTTCACGCGAAAAGTATTCAACGTTTAGAATTAATTACAATACGGATGTTGCCCTCGTAAGGTTTCGTTCTAAAGAATCAAACTGTACGAACTTGTAACTAATTAAACTTGAAACAATGAGTTTGTTCGTGATTTTAATATATGCCGGACAACTCTTAATCATATTATATCACGTGTATTTTCATACGTGATATAATATTAATAAGCACACCGAGAAAAACATATCGTTATTCTAAACAACTAATTTGTTCCTAACCTGATAGGAGCAAAGATGTCTATGAGGTAAGCACGTTTCCACAATTGTGGCCTTCCGCAACAGCAGCGCTGTCAGTGAGTAGTTTATTTCTATTCGGATGTCTTTGATTCCCTCTGACAATACCCTCTACTGAGCATCATTCAACTGTTTTTATTTTTTCCTCGTTACAATGATCCTCTCGATCGAGTTAAGTTATGCAGGTATATCGCGCTCCGCATCGAAAGCAATAACAAGTAATGACCTATCAGTAAAACAAAAACAATTTTTTTTGCCGCTTCCCTTCAAAAAGTGTGAGTTGTCTATGGCCACATTCCATGGCATTCTGCTAATATGGAAAGCGACCTCTATAATTTATTACGAATGCTAAATCTCAAATAAGATTATTGGTTTTTAACATAAAGGGTACCCCCGGATAAGACGGTGAAAAGGTCCCGTGAACCACATGATGTATGAGTAGTTACACTATAACTCTTAAAATAAAATAATATTTTTGAACGGTTTCTTAGCCCCTGACCCACCACTCAAACCCTACTAGAACCAAAGACGGGATTTTTTCATTTAATTTTTTTCATCAACTTAAACACTATTTTATCTGATTGAAAAAATGTGAAAACTAAGAAAATAATTTATACTATCAGAAAAAATCCCAGCGCAAAATCCCAAATTATCCCAGCGCTAAATTCAAACCCAAAATGTTTGAAAAAAGAAATAAAGAAAAATAAGTTTTACTGCATGTTCAGGTATTAGAACGCTGGAATAGGCTCAAAAATATTTCACAAGTTCCTCCTAAGATGTAAACCATTGTGGATTTTATATCGTCGTTGGGCTGTAGTTGAAAAAATAAAAACAATTGTTACAATTTTCTCGCCTTTAAATAACCTTACTTTGAAAATGACTGCAACAGTTCTGTGCATTTATTTGAGCGTTTATTACACATTTTTATACATTGTTGTAGCACGAAGAAACATATTTTGACTTTCGAATGTAGTTACAAATTTTGAATGTAGTTACATTATTAAAAAGTAAAACACGTAGTTTTGTAAAACCTTATGTTCCATATGTACTACATCTTTAGATTCTCTATTAAAGTCAAGATGTAATGCTTTTTAACTTTTTATGAACTCTTAACAGATGCCATCTTGGTGTGTTTTAATAATATAATATTTCCAACAAAAAACTTTAGCAAAACTATTACGTTAATCATGCATTTTATTGCACAACATACTGGAGCCACAAGAAAACGACTGAATGAATGTGAGGATAGTATAGAGTAGAAATATAAAATAATATATTTTTATCACATAAATTTCATGCAAGAATTGAAAATACAATGCGGAAAAAATATATAGTTCAATCGGAAGTCCCCGTTCCTAAAGTTATTTTTATCCCCTATGATGATATTTGAAAGTAATAAAATGAAACAAAAGCACTATATTATAACTCTTTGCCCGGAAATATAGTGAAAAATGAGAACAGAATTTCTAAAATAGATTTGAAAGGAAAAGTTAGAACTCTTAGGGAAACATTTTTTTTCCGCGTTGAAGCTCTTTCAGCGTTGAAAAACGACCTTTAAAAACACTATCCTACAAAATGTACTATTTTTACACTGGTTCTCCTAAAATTTCGCTGCTCCAGACAATTAATAGGGCACGTTTTATGAATAATGATTAGTATTGATTTAAAGAAATTTCAATTTTCTTTAGATATTGAAAATACTTGTAATAACTATTATTTACAGAAATGAAAAGGCTTCTTAATTTGGCTTTCATTAAACATGAATACTTCAATAAATTGTTTCAACCTCTACTTGTCTTTACAGATCTTTATTTGTATTGTTAAATGGAATATGCTGTGGAATATTCAATGTTTTGAATATTCAAGCATTTTGCATCCTCTAGGGGCGAAAAATATTCTAGGTATTTTTCTTATTTTTCTCTGAAATGGCTATTTGGGTTGAGAAAATATATCACTAGCACTCCCCATTACGCCTACTTGATTTACAGTATTTTTTAAAACTCTTACGAAACAATGCTTAGAATGAAGCTATAAGATATTTGTTTTGCATCTTCTACTTAACTGATTTAATTTCGCTGAGATATTATTGACACATTATTTAAATCAAATTCGAAGTAATTTTAACCTTGGGTAACAAAGCGATGTGTTCAAGGGATATCACCGTATGTCGAATGATTAATTTAATGAATAATTTTGAGTTACTGCGATTTACCTTCAGTAGAAAATTTGAAGACTTTTAATTAAACTGGGACCATATTAAATGACAAAAAGCTAGGTGACCTTTCCAAATAAAGTTTGTAGAAGTTAAGAAAGGTTTGAGCTCAAGAAAATGAATTTTAACAATTTGTACTCAAAACCACCTTATATTTTTTTTTAAAAATGAGCCTATCAGTACGCATTGATTAATACATTGACAGTCGTGAATGCCAGTTATGCTTGCTATTAAGGGAGTAGGTACAGCCATTTTAGGTCAAATTTTCGATTTTCCCTTTTTTACGTAATTTCATTCCCTGTGTATTTAGGAGTTTGGTGCTACTTTTTATTTTGCTAAAATCCGACCAGAAATGTGTTTTTTATACATTTCTCTGAATGTCAACACTTGATGGCCACGCCCCCTTTTCACAAAAGCATTTGTCCTGCATCTATTTACGTGTTTGTGTGTGTTGAATTTGTGAAAGCACTCAGATATAGAAAGAAATTTATCTTTTCAAGTGTTGGCTACACTTATTTCCACCATGGAACTCACTTTCCGTAGTTTCTCTCTGGTATTTTGTTTGTTTTCTGTATTGCGAATTTGTGAGTTTGACTTGTGAGTAGATCTGCATTGCAAAGTGAAGTATTTATTTGTGAAGTGACGTAAAGTATTTATATAGTGCCGAATATGCCGCGAATTAAGAAGTTCGGGTAAGAAAAGTGCATAAGAATCAGCACAATATCAAAAGAATGAAAATGTGAAAGACAATATTACCACGCCAACTCCAGTGGTGCAAGTGGAACCAAAGCAAGTCAGCTCTGCTGAGGAAACTGTCCATTCGAAAATGCTTGAACAACGATTTCTCTGAGGAAATGCAAATGAACGACGGCGTTTTGAAAAGTGGATATCAGCTAATTGATTTACATATGCTGTCAATTGCAAACACAATCTGTGCTTTGATACATCAAAGAAAACTGGCAATGGCTTTGAGGTTAATTTAAGGTTTGTGTATGGTTTACGGTGCATTGGCAAGGGACGAGAAGGAGGCAAAGTGCTGTGCGGGGCAATGAATCTACCTAACCCTGCTACAAAATTTAAGTCAGCTATGACAGCAATATCAACTAGTGTTGAAAAATGTGCTGAAATATCAATGAACAAGCAGCATTAGAAGCTGTAGAAGAACAATGGCTGTACAGAAATTGCTGTTGCTGTTGATGGAAGCTGGCAAGAAGAGGTCACAAAAGTTTGAATGGTGTTGTGACAGCAACCTGTGTGGATACTGGAAAAGTGCTTGATGTTGACATTCTGACAAAATATTGCCATGGTTGCAATAAATCTAAAGACACTGAAAAACATGAAAGTAATTGTGTCATTAACTACAGTGGTTCTTCAGGTGGGATGGAGGTGGAAGGTGCTGTAAACATTTTTAATAGGTCTACGGAAAAGAGAGGTGTTCAGTGCACTGAATATTTGGGTGATGGAGACAGTAAAGGGTACAATGCTGTTGTAGAATCAAAACCCTATGGTGACATTAAAATAAATAAACTTGAATGTGTTGGGCATGTGCACAAAAGAATGGGTGCTAGACTAAGACGTGTGGTGCAAGATATGAAGGGGAAGAAGCTGGCTGATGGGAAACCAATAGGTGGAAAGAATAGATTAACAGGAGGTGAAATAAACAAACTGCAGGACTATTATGGTAATGCAATTAGAAATAATACTGACAGTTTAGAAGCAATGAGGAAAGCCGTATGGTGTACTTGGTTCCATAAAGCTTCAACGGATGAGAATCCACTGCATTCCTTGTGTCCGAAAGATTCCTGGTGTAAATATAATAAAGACCCACAAAACTATAAACATCATGGCCTTCCTAGTGATGTAATGGAAGCAATAAAACCAAGTTATAGAGATCTTTCCAAACCAGAATTATTAAAAGGTGTTTGCATGGAAAGACACAAAATGTCAATGAATCCTTTAATAATTTAATTTGGAACAGAATTCCAAAGGTGTGTTTGTAGGGTTTATGACATTAAAATTGGGAGTGTTGGATGCTGTTATTAATTTTAATGAGGATGCATGGGAAGGCTAAATGTTTTAGAAGATTTAGGTATCAGTGCAGGCTACAACACAGTTACTTCATTTGAAGCGATAGACAAATTAAGAATATATAAGGCTAATAAATCTATTGAAATTAAAGTTAGAGAACTGAGGAAGAAGAAAAGAATATCTAATGATGATGAGGAAGATTCAAAATCATTATATGAACCTGGTGGATACTAAGGTCAGTTAAATTACTACTTCAAACTTTGAGTGTCATTTCCCGATATTTGTAATTTTTATTTTTTAGGTACGCTTACCTCTGAAATGAATACAGATATTCAAATGAAATTTATACCAGTTATAGAAGTGAATTAAGTCTACTGATTGAAGGTGTATTCATTTAAAATAAATCATTGTTTTGGATCTAGATGCAGATATAGTTGAAAAATTTCTGTATTTTTTCCACTATGAAAATATTTTTTCTTGTAATAAATATGAAAGTAATGGAAATGGCAAATATTTTAATCATACAAAGAGACCCTAATAAGTATGTATTTAAAATTTGAATTGGCTAGGAAAGAGAATGTTGAAGCTAAGCGAACCTGAAATAAGGTAATTTAACATGGGGCTGTATAGGCAGTACCTACTCCCCTTAAAAACGACTCAACATTCTAAACAACCACCCCACTATGCAAAACAATGCTATGTAGACTGATCTATGAAGTTAACAACACTGGTTCTCTGGGAACTCGTAGATGAAAAGGTCATCCAAATTGTTCCGAGAAAATGCCGCCCGCTGACATACATTAACTCACGCATGACATAACCGAGTTGAGCTAAATAAATGCCTGGCGCAGCCTAACATGAAGCAGTGCTCTAGAAACGGGCCTTCGGAGGGCGCGCCACTGCGTCTTCCGGGCAGTATCGGTTAGCCAACTTCCGACGGCGGACGCGTGACGCAAATGGGCATCCGCGCGTGCGGCGTTGCCGCGTGTCGCGACGACTCCCACCGGGAGAGGTGGCTCAATTGATGGCCTCTCACCGGGAGATCTTGAGTTCGAGTCCTGACGGCAGCAGGAGTTTCGACACTAGCTAAATACCTACGTCGAATTCAACCCCTGTCTGGAGGAGAATTCAAGCGGCCCCTTGCTCTGATCGGTAGTTTTCAGTTTTTCTGCAATATCCTAACAAACGGGCCACGCATTGCGCGCGATCTTTCCTTCCTCTTCTTTGTCCCATGTTCAGCCCTTACTTACACACACAGTTAAATGCACCACACTACCACACAAGCTAATAGAGCGATCAGAAATTTACAGCTTGTCCCGGCTAGGGTGGTGGACAGCTTGTGGGAGATACCTAGTGTGGGAAAACCCCATTAGCCGACTGGTCGGCTCCGGATCTCACCATCCAGCGGGGGGACCACCGACACATATAGAGGAAAACGCATGCACTACACTTACGGGGCTAATGATCTTAGCAGTTGACGCACCCGGAATCACTAATCAGTCAGTGAGTGAGTCAAGGCTAGGGATGGCAAAAAAAATCGATGTTTTTAAAACATCGATGTTTTCCACCAGAATCACCGATATATTAACATCGATAATTTGCTTTCGATGTATTCTTCACATCGATATTTTGTTGCAAAAGCATCGATGTTTTTTCAATTTTTAGTTTTTTAATTTTTTTAATAAAGGGGTTTAAGCACGTTGTAGAGTAGCCGCAATTCACAGCAATATCGTTGTTTTGTGTCATCCTCTTTATCACGCTCCACATTTCGCCTGCGCAATCTGAGGAAGTTTGGGAGCTGCTCGTGTTGTGAATGTATGTTGTCGCCTGGCGTGTCATTGCCTGAATCGACAGTAAAACACGAATTCGATAGCAAAACACGATGTTCTTTGTTAATTTTATCCTTAACATTCGATGATAATTTTCACATACTACTAACATGCTGGTAACCAAGTAATAAAATATATTCCTATTACGTACTGTAATTAAAAACGGATAGGAAAATAGCATGTTTATTAGTCCATAAGTGAAACCGATGTTTTCATCGACATCGAAAACACTTTAACAATGTATCGAAACATCGATGTATCGATGGTTTGGAAAAATTTGCCATCACTAGTGAAGGCGCTGCCTCCCCGCGTGGACGCCTTTTCGCCCCTCGCGCGAAAGCCGCTTCCCATCGGCCGCCAGCCCCCGACGCGCGCCTGCGCAGCTCACCTGTGACCTCGCGGCGGCTCCTCGCGCGGGGTGCCCCAAGGTTCGGATCGCGGCCCACCCTTCTGCGCGTGCTGTGGCTGGGTGGTTGAGCGGTCGCGTCGCGTTGCGCTGCGTCGCCTGAGCGCCCGACAGCGCGGAGCGTCGCAGCGGTTGGGGTTTTTAGCGCGGCGGCGGTGGTGACGCACGCGGCCTAGGCGCCCGCGTCAGGCCGGTGGCGGAGGGTCGGGGGAGGAGAATCGTCCCGCTCGGCGAGAGGGGGAAATGGTTTCGAGCGGTTGCCAATCGCCGAGGGAGAGGGCGGGCCCTGTTGTCATCGTGCATTTGTGAAGCGCCAACTGCAAATTGAGAACCTGCAATGCCATAAGCCAGGGCTCTTCAACCTGGCTTCCGTGGAACCTTGACAATGGTTACTCAAATGATCACTACTTTTTTATCCAAAACACACGTAAAATAGAAATCATCTATGCAAGGAATTTTCCATGTAGGAAATGTCTTATTAAAATGCAGATTAATATTATATTTAAGTAAAAATACAATAGTAACATAAGTTGAATATAAAAAGGCAGTTGATTGTACAAACATGTAAGATGGATCAAACAATTAAAAAATTACAAGGATGAAACGAAAATACACAAAAATTAGTTGTTGTTTTTTCATTTCCAGATTTTGTTTGCGAATTTGTTTAGAAAATAAGAGTAATTAAGTTTTCGAATTTGAGTAGGAAAAAACTATAAGATATTTTATCTCCTACTTAAACAGCAGGTTCCTTCAAGAAAACCATGGACTTGAAGGGTTCATAAAGGTGTAAAAGGTTGAAGATCCCTGCCTTATGTGAAACGACAGTTTTACCTTGGACTCATTGGAGAGAAGTCTATAAAAGTTGAGTTCATTTGGCGTACATTTTTCACACGAGCATCATTTACGGGTAAATATATTTGTCCCACATTTAAAATTTCAATGTTGATTTGCTGTGGAACCCAACTCAGTCATAAAGTTGGTTTGGATCTTTCGTAACCCTGTAGCTGTAACTCCCGTCCTTCCTATTTTACTAAAGTTTGAAGACATTCACTTATTTACCTGTTGTTACATTCCGCCATCTACTCATCTCGATCACTGGATTCTCTTTCAGTTTTATCTTCAATATGTCCTATCGTAAGCTTTTTCCACTGCATTGGACGTCATTTCTTCATTAGACACAAATTACATCACATAGTGAATTAGTGTTTGAGAAAGAAAATCTAAATAATCTCCATTTAAAATTTTAGTAGTTGTAATAATAAACTGTACTTACAAAAGCAACCAATTTGACACATTGTGCAGCAGTATTAAGGCAACGTCAAACATGGAAATGGAAGCTATGTTAAAAGCAGGAGAAGTGTTTTGAAGTATTGCCAATGGGTACAACTATTAAAATAATTTCTTGAAGACAATATTCCGTGATATTTATTTAATTAAGATGCTATTTTTCGTTATATTTATTTATTTAAGATACTATTCTTATGAATATAACTTGATCTTAAAAGAACATCAAGTGTTTTGCAATGTGATTGACTGTAACTTCTTAACCCCACATTTACGTTACAATATACCAAATGTTCTCATCTTCTTTCTTTCATAATAAACAACACTTAAAGAACTAAAAGCTACTTATAAAATATTTTATTGATGTTATTCTTTAATAAGCAAAACAGTAGTTATTATCAAAATGTTCTTGTCCATTTGTGAAACATACCACGTTTTTTTTCTATTTTAATATTTACATTCAATAAATGTGTTCATAGTTTCGTGGTATTAATATTACAAATTTAATTTCAATCAATTTCAATTAGACAATTCTTCAGCACTGAAAAAATAACAGGATTACATTTTTAAAAGGTTGCAGTGGTCACTAATGTTGAATGACTAACACGTTTCTCAAAAATATGTCTCTTTGCTGTCTGGAGATTCCAACCAGCTTGTGGTCTCCCGGGAGCGCCATCGGTGCCACATATATACACACACGTGCGCGCGCACCCACAGACACACACACACACACACATACACGAAACACACACACACACACATCTCTTTAACTTAACTGCGACCAACGCTGTTAGAAAGGCGCATCTCGAAAATATTTCGAGGGAGGGGACAATTAATTTCTTATCCTCGCCCATAAATATTTTTGAATCATGGAAATGTATGGCAATTTGAAATAATAAAGCCCATCAGGAGGGCGGCTTCAGACGAACATTGAAAACAAGATGCCGGAGTTGAAAGTAAAAACAAAAGGGAAAGAAAAAAAAATAACGGAAGTGGACAGGAGAAGGAAGCAGAAAATTGATAATGTAGAAGAATATGAGGAAATAAGGAGGGAAACAGTACATATTATAGTTTTGCTATTACATAACTGATAGTAATTTAGGACATGCAGAGTACATTATCTAACCAAAAACATGGGACATTGTGAATATTTCCTGTGACCGGTGTGCGTCGGCCGCTCGCCAAGTTCCCTCCCCTTCCTCCGTACGCTGACAGATCCCATGGCCTGCAATGAATTCCCCTCGGTTTCGCGCATCCCGTGATGTCATATCCAAGCGACTCATTCCGAATTAGCGTGCATCTGCTTGTTTACATTTTTGTGGTAGGTTCTCACGAACATTAAACCACTGACACTGAATTAATCTCTATTTCGCTCACACAAGTTTGTGCGGCGAGAAAAGTTTTGATATCTCTACGAAGAGAGATAATGTTTCTATCATATAAGGGCATACCCTTTCATCAATAATTTACTATCATTTTTTGTGATTAGTGAACGCTACATCTATTTAGTACAGAGGTTCCCAACGGAGTCGCTTCCGGGGGTCAGTGCAATTTTGAGTGAGGCAATGATGATCAAAGGATCAATTGGAATCAAAAGCTGAATGTGAACAAAGACTGATCAGTATAACAAAAATTCCGTTGATTACGAACTTAGTATTTATGAAAATGATAATTAATTGCTTTCTGACAATTATAAAGCAACAAAATATTTAGAGTAATAATAAGTTACAAATTCGCTCTTCCTTGGTATACATTATTCGTCTTTAGGAGTTATGATGTTTATAAAACTCAAGAAATTATCACTATACATTTACAACAATATTCTATTGCAGAAGAAAATAACCTCAGCAATATCCATTGGAGAAATTTTATGAACAGTTCTTTCAAAAACACTCAGCATTTTGTAATTATTGCACTACGATGAAAATGAGATTCTCATTTATTCAAAAGTGGAAGCGTCTTCGATTATTGAAACTAAGGATATTTATGAGAAAATTGGTGGAGGAAATTGTTATCTTCAAGGCATTTACTTCATATTCTTTGGGTTTTATTTATGGATGCTGTATACTGTATAGAAAATATAAGGGGTTCTATGGAGCAAACAATTCTCTAAAAAGAAAAAAGCTTGGAATCTCTGATTTGGTGTATGATGAATTTTGTTGTTGATTAATAATTCTGAAGTTTCTTCCTTCTCTATAATATTTTAATAAACAATAGTTCTTTAAATGGTGATTCCTTTCCCGCAGTAACAACTTTCTTCATGAAAGTGAATTATTTGTAGTATCATTTGGACAAGTTAGAGAAAAAATAAATGAAATAAGAGTCTTTAAGGTTTGAATATGTATATTTGATTAAATTTTGTTATGTATATGAAATGTAAAGTGTGCTGAATGAGCATACTAGTATAGCGCATTTTCAAGTAATCGTTATGAAAGATAATTTCTTTGAGAGTTGAAGTAAATAATTCAAGAACGAGCAGCTTTAAGGCTCTCCGTCGGGACTTAAGTTTCTACAAGACACTAAACGAATAATCTATATATTAAGAGAACTCAGGCTTAAATTCAATCTAATTAGGGCGTTTTATGCTGCTCTTTCTAATAGGATCCATAAATGAAACTAACGCAAATGGTTCGTTCATCTTAAACTACTTTTAAATAGTGAATTTATTTACGTGCTCTCTCCCAGTACATAATTACGCATACACACACACACACACACACACACTCGCAATGGTTGGATGTAGTCTAAAACAAACATATACAAATAAAAATGATCGAGATAAGAATAAATACAAATAGATCTCTTTTTACTTTTCAAACTTTATCTAAGAGATATTTCCACTTATACCGGAGATAACTATTAGTATAACGTAATGTAAGACTAATATTTTCTTAAATATACTAATAGAATAATTGCATGTACTATTAAATTGCACTAATTCTGTGTAATACTGAAATTATTGTAAAAATACGAGTAAAATGTTATATATTATTAGTTGAATTTACAATAACTTAATTTCATAGTTTTTGGCAGTTTCATTTTCTTCACAGTTGTAAAGTAAGTCTTAGCAATTATACCAAACCTCACGTAATCCTTCTCCTTTTGTTGCTGCTCCAAATCTCAATCCTCTGGTTTTCATTAATGTGAACCTAAGATGTGCATTTGTGAGTAGGTGTCATCCCCTTTAGTGCGGGCGGGGGTTGGCTGAGTAGGCCGCGGTGCGTGCAGCCAAGCGCAAAGCAGCCCGTGCCAGGCACCGGCTCGTCCGCCCTCGCTCCCCCCGCCCCTCCCCCTTCGCCTTCGCCTTCGATTTCCTCCCACACCCCGCCCGCACCCGTGTTTGTATTGATGTAAAAAGCAATAGAGCCTTCGCTCTTCTGTTTTCTCTTGGCGAGTCCTGGTTTAAATATTTCTGAAGACTCACATGTGTATTTTTCATCACACATTATATATCAGTATTTTTCTCGTGGTCTTTTTTTTTTCTTCTTCTTTTTCTTCTTTCTTCTTCTTCTTCATCCTTCTTTTTTTTCTTCTTCTTTACCTTCTTGTTTGCCTTCTTTGTTCTTCTTTCTTCATCTTTATTGCTCTTCTTTTGTTATGTTCATTGTTTTTTTCTTTCTTCATCATTTTTCATTCTTCTTCTTTTTTCATTTTCTTCTAGTGCCTTATCCTTGAGTGGATGTTGACAAAAATTGAGAGTTGGAACTTGGTTTTTACTTGGCTTTTAAATGATTATTTCGATGATATGAAAATCAGATGAGAATCATTGAGAATTGTCTGTGCCTTCCACAATATTATTATAAGAACAATCTTAACACAAAGTTGCCTTCGCAGAGTTTTGCCCAATTTGATTAACAAAGAATCTTTACAAATAAATAAATAAATTGTTCTTTCCTATGTTGTTTTTGTGGTGTATTTGAAAACCTTCAACATTCGTTTCTTCGACTTCCTTGCAATCAGGTTGAATTAAAAATATTTGTTAAGTTGTGATTCAAAGATAATACGTATATGTATTTTAATGGAAAACGTTGTAGTAATCTCCATGCCACTTGCTACTATTAAAGTAAATATAAATATATTATTTATTACTTCCTTCCTGAGGAATTGTTTTGAGGCAGATTTCTTAAATCAAACTTTAATCATTATGATAACCATTTCAGTAGTTTTTATTTCAATATCTTCCTCTTGAATTGAAAGGTAGTAGGTGAGTTTCTAAAAACAGATGTATTAATTGAGTTACCAATTCGAAACTACTGAACCGATACTTAGAATAAAAAGCATGTGAGGTGTTTTTTTCAGAAAGAGATTTATTTATAGAAGAGTGAACTAATCAAGGCTGGTGTTATTATATCTTTGATACTAATGTATGACTTATGGAGAACTATATCTCTTCCGACATTAAGAATAATTTCTTAATTATTCATACATACTAATTATATTTCTTATTTAACTCATTTCCTTCTAATAAATTAATTTTTATACGCAACTTTTCACACTTCCGAGGATATAAAGTAACTTTCAAAGCCTTTTATAGTTAGAGAATCGCTTTAGAACTGTCAAACAAGTAGAAAACAGTGCTCTTGAACTGAAACAAAACATCAAAAATATTAGTATCAATTCCGTGTTGGACGCAGATATATTGTGATAATCCGTGATATTAATACAGGATTGAGGAGGTATCAACCACAAACTATATTACAATATAAATTTTAATAACACAGTAATACACGGTAGGACATAATAAATGGTGCGGAGTTAAGATCTACGTGGTTTAATCTATGATACTTGGAGCCACTGAAGATGGGATAAAGTGGTCCTGAAACACGTGTGTGGATATGTTTTGTTATTGAAATTTATGTTGTACTATACTTTGTGGTTGATACCTTCTCAATCCTGTATCAATGTTGGAAATTCGCCTTGAGTCGTCTAGAAGCTCGCGCTGTGCCGAGCGGCCTTTACAACGGGTCGTTGTGCCGGACGCGGTCTTCCTTCCTGAGTATCGCTCTTCTGGCAACTGCCGCCCGTTTGTATCTGGGAGGAAAAGGCCTATCTCCGTGCCAGGCACGCATCTTTGCTCTCAACTGTGGTTAAAATGTAACGTCTGGTGAGTAGTGGCAAGATATTCTGAGCGAACACTGTTTCGCCTTGCTATAAAATGTACAAAATAAGAAATTTTGCCAATTTTGAAACGGTGATCCACAAACGACCATTAGCCAACTAGTAAAAGTCAAAGACGTGCTTCCAATTAAGATAAAAAAAACATTTGTTTTGCAGAAGAAATTATTTTCAAGATCTTCTGAGATTCAGAGTTTTTATGAATGAACGTTCACTTTGAACAGCTGTCTATGTCTATGAACGTACACTACCAAATTTGCCTTCCTTATTGTCAACTGTGGATCGTCACGCTGATCGAATGAAACACAATCAAATCAAGTGTCATTTAGTCCAGTCCAAATGAAAATAATTTGAATCAGAAAATAAAATATCACTTAATAACCTAAACATTACAAAACAATTCTAGATGAAAAATCTTGTCAATATCTTTTCACTCTCTGTTTATTATAGTATTTTCAAATATTATATACGTTATTTCAAGAAATCATTTTCAGCATATATATTTTACACATGTTCGTCTAAGGCAATTGTAGGACACTTTTTTCTAGATTAAATGGAATATATTAAAGTTCAGTCTCTTGTGCAACTTTCTTTTATACTTTTTGCCGATGCTGTAATTCGAAATAAAAAAAACTGATTGTCATGTCATTAATATTTCGAAAAGCTATAACGAAATCAATCAACAAACAATGTTTATGTTGTTATCATGTGCAAAGAAAATATTCATATGGCAAAACAGTAAATTCAAAAATAATACTTTTTTCTTTCATGACACCGCGAATTATTTTAAACAACTTTGACAATCATTACATATGAAAAGAAGATAGTTTCTCAAAATCAGAGAGGAGAGAATCATATCATTATTTCAAAGAAGAATTTAATGAGATCAAGATTTTTTGTAACTATTTTTTTCTTATTTCGTTTAAGCGTCTCATGGCCAAATACCATTTCTCTTATTTCATCTTAATTGCTAATACAAACAACATTTTGTTTCGATGGTTAACACAACACATGAACCATTTTCAGTTCAGGAAAATGGGTTAGAAAATCCCGAAGGAAGTGAAAGGACCTTCATGGCAATTACATTTTTAGGACAACTTTCCCTGTGTGACATCTAACAGAGAAGTTGTGAATGGTTAGCAACAACATATAGAACAGGCAGGTGTCGAGAGTATTAATGTTGAGAAATCTGGAGCTTCTTTAAATAAAACGCATGGAAACCGGCGCCCGCAGCCTGTGGTTGCGACAGTTCGTCGGGCTGTGGCCATCACAGTGTGCACCTACCCTTAATTTTCAGGGGTAAAAAAGTAACTTATACAAGGCGATAAAGGTGAACGTTATTAATGAGTGGAAGTTAGTCGCTCCTATCGTCAATCATTAGGAATCTTTCTCGTGTACAATCTTTATCGACGTGTGTAATATTTGATTTTAATTTATTGCAATGCAAAATAAGAGTAATACATAATAATACAAATAATAATAAATAAAATATAAAAGTAAAATACAAAATAAAAATCACGTTAGGTTCCGCTAGTTTACTGCGCCGCTGCCAGGAGCGCCCACAAGTGTAGACATTTTTATCACTATTAGGCGATAAATATATACTACACTGGTACATTATTAGCCATTAAGAAGCGCTTTTAATTGTGTGAATAAAAAAATATTATAAAATTGGAACTAATGTCTTACTAATACCGTTTTGATAAATTCACAAGACGAAGTGCGAGAGATTCGGGAAAAAACCATACCCTTTGCATTACAGAATTCTATCTATAGTACGTGTATGAGAGAAAACAAAAACAAAATCGAATGTAACAAATTTTAACTTTTGGAGACAATATGCATGTAGTTTTAGATGAATACGTTTATTGCTTACAGACCTCACAAACTGTACCATAAAAGCCAAGAAGTAGAGAAAAATATTTTTTGTAGCACTTCCCCTCAAACTGTGGTCTGCAATTATTTTAAAATCAATGTACGCCAAAGTCTCGTTTCTAAAGTATTTTTAACAACTATGATGTTCGGAACATCACTTAATCAATGTGTGGCGGGAGGTCCTAGAGTTCGAGTCCGAACGGTGTCAGGAATTTCGACACTATGCTAGAAAGCGAATTCAGACGCTGTCTGAAGGAGAATTTTATCGCCGGCTGCTCTGATCGGTCGTTTTCCGTGGTTTCTTGAACCAATTCCAGACAAATTTCGAACCAGTACCCTAACAAACGGGCCACTGACCGCGCGCGATCATTCCTTCCTCTTCTTTGTTTCACACCTCGTCTTACCCTACTTACACACTCCCATACACCACATCACACTTTCAGGAGACCAGTCGGGAGCTTACAGTTTGTCCCGGCTGGAGCGGTGCCACTCTAGTGGGAGATTCCTGGGGTGGAAAATCGACGCAAGCCGACGTAAGTCGGTGCCGGATCTCGCCATTTAGCGATGAAATCACCTCCCCCTCCCGCAATAAAAACAAGCATTAACGTACGGAACTAATGACATTAGCAGCTGACCGTCCCGGAATCACTAATCAATCAATCAATATGTGGATTAAATGAGAGCCCCGCGCACTCGGCGAGCGCTGCCGCCACCTCCGGTCGCAAGCTGAGGAAGAGGCCGGGCGCCGCCACTTGTGGCTCGGCCCGCGTGCACACTGAGCGCCAGTCGCCGGCGTCTCCGGACACGTGTGATAGGGAGGCATTCGATGTTCCTGTTTCTGTCCTTTGGCTTGACAGTCCGCTTCGGTCTTTGGCCAACCAGCAGTGACCCACGAAGACATCCCTTCAGCGTATACACTGGTCTTCATAACCTTAGGATGGGCTTGGGAGACCTTTGAGAGCCATTCTATACGTAAGCTTTTATTGCCAAAATCGAAGCACATCCTAATATTTAGTATTTTGCGTTGAGATGAATATACTGACAAGAGGAAGAAGACTGAAACATGAATTATCCCACAAATTCATCCCAAACTTTTCAGAAAAAAAAAAAGAAAATAGAACAAAAATCTGCATAAAGAAAATATGTACTTGTATTCGCATTTTTCTTTTTATTTTGAGTACTACACTTTCGGGACTGAAGACCTCCGTAGTTGACGCGTCCAGAATCACCAAAACTCAATCACCAATTAAAATTTTTATGCAGTAGTGCATAATAAAAAAGAGGTCGTTCAAAGAAAATACGTTCGCAGTTAGGGGAAAGAGCTTCTCTCATATGTGACAAGAGGAAAACGAGGTAGGAGGGAGTTGTAGAAAATAAACGCATTTGTGTAATTAAATTTAATAACTTCAAATTAGAAATGTATTTAAAATTAATCAGAATATATCAAGTATGTGCTTACTATTACTTTTTATCCCCTGTCCTTTCTTTTCCCATTTTTTAGTATGTTATATTATGTGACGTGGACTCAGTGCCGACGCTAGGCATGGGCAGACAGGGAGATCGCCCGGAGTCCCTAAGTCAAGGCGCCCGATCATGGAACTGCTGCTAAAACATTGTAAAAAAATTGAAAACGACCATTAAATTATGATAAAGATTTTCTGGAATTCTGAGTTAGATAATTCGTAAAATTTTCAGTTAATTTTTTAAACATAACATAGAAATTACTTATAATTAGATTAATAAGATTGACGCTAACATTAAAAGAGGTTCTACTGAAATTCATATTTATTATTTCATTATTTAAAATAATTTTATTAAACACTAACTAAACACAACAAATATTTTACCGTTTATAATAAGTAAAAATTTCATTTACTTAAAACCATTATTTAAATAATATTTCCAAATAATTTTACTAACTTAAAGTAATTTTTGTTATTTGTTGAAATAAAATAAATAACAAGTATAGTTTCTTAGTACAACTTTCACATTTTTAATTTTTTCCGGGTGTGGCTGCCTTTCAGCATTACCCGGGGCCCAAAATTGTCTGGCTCCGGCACTGCATGGACTCTTTAAAGAAAGGTGTTCCTTCGATTCGGCTCACCGCGTGGCGAGTGTAGAGCGTCTGCGCCGGGGCCGAAACGAGGAAGGGGAAGAGGAAGGAGAGGGGTGTGCGCGGGGCCACCTGTTGGCGGTGACGCTATTTTCAGCCTCTCTCTCGCCCCGCTCGCCTCTTTCCCCCTGTCGCCGGTCTCTGTTTTCCGTGACAGTTGCGCCATTCAGAGTCTAACGTCGCGATGGCAGGCGCACAATGGGTCAAGACACAGAGAAAGGGGCAAGGTGGAGGAAGTTCAAAAGAAAATCAACTGATTTCCGGAACATGGCGGTGTTACTCCCCAACTGAATGAGAGATCCGGCGCCGACCTGCACGTCGGCTGGAGGGGTTTTTCCCTTTCCAGGTACCTGGCCCTAAAAGAGACCATCGCTAAGCCCCTCACTGGTCTCCGAGTGTAGTACGTACGTTTATGTGTAAAGGGGGAGGATACGTTTGTGTTTACGTTTGTGTGTGAAGGGAGAGGATAGGATAAGAAAGAGGCAGGAAAGATCGCGTGCGGTTCGTGGTCCGTTTTTTAGACTTTAGCCTTCTACATACCTAGCAACAAAGTCACCGGACATTGTATGTGGACAACTGCGAGATATTGTTTCTACACATTTGTGATACAATGTATGGCGTCCACACCAAGAGGGTCATTTCACTTTCTCTCGATTCTATGCCTTGCAGTAAAACATTACAAGTTGGTAATCAAACCATTTGACTTTTGGAGGAAGAGATGGGGGACTTTTTGGATTCCATAATTTTTTGTGCTCTTGTCTAAATTGTGATTTAATGTTGTGAATTTTTTCTCCATCTCGTGAATGTACATAATGCATTTCTTATAGTCAGAGACTCCATTGCTTCCATCCTTTTGTCTCTGTTTTTATACTGGATAGACTGAACATGACAAATATAAGGGAGAATGTGTAAATCCACAATACGTTTTGGAGTAGTTTACATCGAAAAAAAAAAAAAAAAAAAAAAAACTCAAAACACATGACATAGCGGCTATCTGCAAACTGGAATCGACGAATATATTCAATCTGACAGTTCCTTCGGTAATATTTGATATATAGAAACTTCGATATGTAAATAATTATGATATATTTGCGTACGCTTTAAAATAATTTTGGAAACATTGTGTAAAATGAAAAAAATAAACAATAAATAATTAACAAATGTTTTAATCATTCGTACCACATATTTATGAATATTATCTCCGTTTCTTCTTCTTCTTCTTCTTCACCACCATTTTTATTACCATTCCTCTTTATCAAACTAACAATGTTATCTGTTCGGTATACTGCCACGAAAACATTCTTGTCCATAAGTAAAAGTTCGTTGAGGAAGATTCCCCTCATTAATTTGGCTAGAAGAATGGAGTTAAATATGTACTGTATATTTTTATTTCGTAGAAAAAAAGAGTCAAATCAGAAAATCAGTTTGATGACTAGAAACGTTTTAAAATGATAGGAAAATTCAATTTAAAGAGAATTTCGATATATCAAGGTTCGATGTACGAGATCTGACTTTAAGGGTAATTTTACTGTTTGGATCGGCAAACGAGGTACAGATCTGAAATGATAGCCCTACCAATGAAATTATTGGCCCCCTCCATTCTCTTCACGTCCACTAAAAGCTATGCAAATTAAGAAATCGGCATTTCATGAACATTTGAATTTTTAATAAAAAAATGTAAAATAACACGGACGGACCAGTAATCAAAAACGAGGCAAAGGAAATTTTCAAATAATTTGGATTTTCCATTTATTTACATCGAGGGAAATGGACTCAGAGGCGTAGCGCGCTTACTTCGCATTCGAGAGGCCCGGGTTCAATCCCCGTGTTGGCCATCATGACCAGGGTTTTTGTGGTTTTCCTCGGTCATCCAGATGAATGCTGGGATTGTTTTACTGAAAAGGAACGACCGTAAAATCGACGGCGCTAGTCGAATTCGTTGGACCGGGAGCGGTAGCTCAGTGCATCAACTGATGTAACTTCAGCGCCTCTGACCGGGAGGTCTTAGGTTTGAGTCCTGACGGCGGCAGGATTTTCGACACTAGCTTTTCAGCTAGGTCGAATTCAGTCACTGTCTGGAGGAGAATTCTAGCGGCCGGCGGTTCTGATCGGTAGTTTTCTCTGGTTTCTCCGATCAACACCAGGCGAATGCCGGAGCAGTACCCTACCAAACGGGCCACGGACCGCGCGCTATCTGTCCTTCCTCTTCCTTGTCCTATCCTCTCCCCTTACACACACACTTTCACTAACACGCACTACACTACCACATATTCTGGGAGACCGGTCGGGAGCTTAGAGCTGTCCGGCTGGGGCGATGCCCCGCTGGTGGGAGAGTCCTGGTTAGGGGGAAACCTCACTAGCCGACGGTACGTCGGCGCCGGATCTCGCTATCCAACAGGGGAAGATCACCGCCATCTCCAGAGAACAACATGGACTACACTAATGGGACTAATGACCAAAGCAGTTGGCGTGTCCGGAAACACGAAAAAATCAATCAATCGAATTCGTTGACTACGTGAAGCCACGAAGGTTAAGACATCGGAAGGTCCAGGTTGGGTGACCGACTAGGAACCCCGCGATCTTATGGCGCCGAGGCCAATTGCATTTTACGGGACATTTACTGGCTCCTTACGGGACCAGTAGCGTCCCGGCCTTGCGGTCATGGGTACGTGTTATTAGTACGTACATAGACATCCCTACGCCGCGCCGTATTCTGGTCTTCTCAACCTGAAAAGTGAGCTTTCTCATTGTCTGACAGCAAACATATACTGGGACATTGCAAGGAAAGCGAACACTGCAATCTTCCCCGACCGGGAATCTAACCCGAGATCGCGTCATGGAAAGTGACTAATTAAGTACGCTGAAGGGCCTTAACGGTACATACAAATACATATAACAAACGAATACATGTAAGTAGAAATACAAATTCATTTTATAAGTTATATTAAAAACTATGCTCAATCGTCTAAACCTGGACGCTGCTAACGGCTGAAGATATGCGCATTGCGACCCCACGGCCACGCGCTGCACGGATGGATGGAGGAGGGTGCCCACGTGCGAAGGGTCACGTGATTGATGGTCGTCAGCGATTACGCGTGCCGACTCACTTGGATGTGGTTGAGCTGAAGTGTCGAGGAAAACGCCTCTCTTTTGTTTACATCACCCAGAGATTAGAAGATGGAAGCAGCAAGTATGCTGTGTATTTGCGCTTCCTGAGGAAATGTCATTATGTGAAGGTCCCATTATGTGTAAAATGTTCCGTATTACAGTACGGAAAGTTGTGGTCAAGGAATTACAAGAATCGAAGGGCATTGTTTCCTTTCTTCTTTTTTTTGTTCTTTGAGTGGAAAAATTTAATACATTTACCCTAGAACCATATTACACACGTGTGGATATTACCATGAGTAAAATTTACTCTCCCTTTTTATTTACATTTAAAACCTCAAAGAAAAATTTGGTAATTACCTTTTTTATTATATGTTTTATTTTTGTTTATGAGGGATATTTGCGTGTAAAATAAAATTCGAAGATTATTTTATGGACTGTTTATATTTCCGAAACTCGTATTTATGCAGATTACTTAATAACGGTGTAAAAGAAGGAATTTAGATTAAATAAAACAAAGCAATCCAAGATAAATCACAGTAAGAAAGGGTAAAAAGTTTCTTTTGTCTTTGAACTCAAATAGACTTATAGTAAGAACAATAAAATGGGATAGAATATCTCATTTATGTGTTCGACATACACTGACTACTTTCCTTATGCTCTTTGTTAGTGGATCGTTTGGGATTTCTTTAATTACAAGAAAATATTTAATAATGATTTCAGATATTCACAATTTTACGTATGAGGTGAATGGGATTTCCACCACAGATCTTCATTCTGAGAAACTTTTGAAACATCGATTGTAGAGGCGGACGTCTTAAGTCGTTGACGGCAGATTCCGGCGCCTGTTAGAATCCTAGATATTTGTAGATTTCCTTCGGAATTTGTTTTCTTGTTTTCGGCTTTATCTACCTGTTCACTACTCGAGGTGTTCGTAATTCTACTTTTGTGGATACCGAGAAGTCGTGTTTGTTTACGCCAAACTCCATTACGAGTGTCTTACTAAGCACTCACTGTGTTTAGTAACTCACTGTGTTTAGACTTAAAATCCATTTTGAACAAAACAGACTTTCCGTGTAGTAAGAGTAAAATACTTTCCATACAATATGGATTTGATATTAAGATTCATCTTTGATGTTTGATACCCGAGTCGGATCTCTGGCAGGGCTGATGTGAAGGATATTGTTCCCGCAGCCATGTTCGAGTACTTACAAGTTGTCTGACACACCTGACAGTTCACAGTCTAATTAGTTAGTAACTGTACAGATTAAATCTTTTCTTGTATTATGCTGTGTTGCGCACTAATAATACATGAATTTGTTAAAAGCGCTACTGTAGCTCTACACTAACCTGCGCGTTTTCTGTTGAACGCAAGTTGAACGTCGCCTGCCCATATTTAAATTCCTGCTATCACAACGCTTCTGATTAGCTGCAACTTCCCACCTGAAGACTTTTATTTTAATATTTATTCCCTGAGAATTGGATGTCATATTGAAACCCATGTATGTGAAATGATGGATGGAACGTATACTTTCATAATCTGTGCAACAGTTGAAAATCTCTGTATAAAAAACTTTTATATTTTACCATTCTACCCAGAATGCATTGATTTATTCTCTCTCCTGAGGAAGAACCTACCAGCTCTCTCTCTCTCTCTCTCTCTCTCTCTCTCTCTCTCTCTCTCTCTCTCTCTCTCTCTCTCTCTCTCTCTCTCTCTTCGCCTCAAGCCTGGATGGAGAGAGGACGCTAAGTTGTGCCGGTGCTAAAAATGTACAAACAGTACCACTAAATGTTGTATTGCATGATGTATTGCGGAATTGAGTCATTCGCTGCATGAGTGGATCATTGACTGGTTACAGGTGAATAATAGTAGATATTTAAATATTCACTATATATGAAATAGAAAACCTCCAAAACATTGTTTTATGACATTTAACAGTAAGTCTCGAAGACAAAATGAGGGGTGTTTACAAATCATAAAACAAATAATCACTATTTACTACGAACACCGAGTTGAACATGTTTCTGAAAATCTATTTATTTAAATGTATTTTCCTAGATGTGTACATGAATGTTGTAGGGAACTATGATTAATAAATCCTACTCTTCGCCTTAACTCAAAACCGTAATTCACTTCACATAATTATAATCACTGATTTATTTATGAAAGTGCACATGTCAGACTATTGCTGGGCATAGCGTTGCGACTTTACCAATATTTGCAATTGAAAACACTCAAACTTCAAACGTAAAATACTCACTATCTTCCAGCTCGCTCACTCTAATCTCATACATACGATTGCTCGCTGTAGATGCTTTCTTGTAGCAGTTGTTAACGATGCATTGGTTGTGTGATGGCAGATAAGCGATCATTCTATTAATTTTACGACTTAATTAAATTTTGTGATTATACCAGCTAATAATAGCAAGCGATGAGATATCTAGGGACCACTACCTTTCATTTACAGCTACATTCACGAAACTGGGTTGAGTAGAATCCTCAAACTTCTTTCTGAACGAAAGCCCTTAATGTTTTAGATTTGAAGATATTTGGAACTTCCTCAATGTCAGTTTTGAACATCGGAACTCTATCATAAACTTATAAATCATTTTATTCTATTTGAGTACACATTTTTTTAAAATTCAGCCATTTTCCAGAAAATTTTGAAAATGTCTAAGGAACTTCAAGTAGTAACGTACCCCCAAAATTAAAATATTTTAACGATTTTCTTGTAATAAAACAATCGACTTGTAAATAATCGTAGAAAATTTTTAAAAAATTTTTTTTCAGAAAAACATCATTTATAAACATTTATTTCATATGTCGAATATGAATTCATAAAAAAGTACAATTTTTTTTTAATTTTAAAATTACAAACAAAAGTCCTCATTCAATAGTAAATCGTTGATACCACCCTTGAGATGTCAATATAAACTTCATTACATTCGTACAGGAAAATAGTTTTTACGCAGCGAAGTATTGTGTTGGAAAATCATGTGTATCAATCTCCCTTCTAATCAACAAAAATCACTGACTTATTTGCGTAATTAATAACATAATAATTAATATCAGCCTCTCACTGATACATGGATAACATGGACAACATGGACAACATGGATAAGAGCCAAAATTTATTGCCTTTTTATCCTTAAAAATAAATTTTATTACATGGGAGTTTTTTTTTTCTCCCTTTCAAAATTCAAAATTTAAGTAGTATATGACTTAGGGATCACAGAATTTTGAAAATGTGCACACAATTCACTTTTCCCCATAGCACGTCATACGCAGTTTTTAACTGTTTTTTATGTAAATAAATAAATAAATAAATACACAATATTGTCAACTTTGAGTTTTCGATTAAGTAGCTGGAGGCTGGGCAGAAAGGAGCGTGGTAAGTTACCTACGAACGCAGTCACAATTCTACAAGTGTAAGCAAATACGCTAAGTAGTTCTCATGAAGATCCTGGTATCAAATGACGTACGTTACTAAGTACATGTAGTCATATATTTCTTTGTTCTTTTGTGATGCATGTAGATGCAGATGCCAGGTGCATGCCTGAAAAACTGGTGACGTCATCTACGCTGCTGGAATAAGTAATGAATTATTAATGTACAGGACGAGTCTCAAGTGACTGAAGAATCGAATAGGTTGTGAAGTGCAGTTATGGTTCACAATGTGACAAATTGGCAAATGACAAGTAGTAAGTATTTGGATATTGCAGGATATATTTAAAATGTAATCTAATACAAAATGTAAATGTAATACAAACTCAACACTGTGTTACTACATCTCTGTGTAACAAAACCTCTTTAAAAATTCCTCTTTCTTTTCGTCAATAACGAATTAAGAAGGAATCGTTATCCTTGTATTATGCTCCTGCGTATGGGAGCTGAAGGAAATGCAACATTGAACGTTTCCTTCAGCATAAGAGATATGTTCTAAATTAAGATTGATTAATCTCGAAATAGATGAAAAGGACTAGTGAATCGAGTTTATTGAACACTCAACAATCGTAACTAATAGTCTATATTTTATCTCTTATTTTCTGAAATTAGGTAAAAATAAATTTGAAAGTTTTATTAATTTCCAAAAGTTTATATTTGTGGGCGTCAAATTGGAAAATTTACATTTTCTGAACATGAATTTGGAGTTGAATTCAACTGTTTTCAATATGTTACAAAATTAAGTATTACCGTGTTGATATAAGTCTACAGATTTTCCAAAATCATGTCCATAATATGTATTTTTTCATATTGATGTTCAAATATATAAGTTTTTCTAAAGTAATAACATAGGTTATTTGAAGACGCGAAATTTATTTTTTGTCGATATGCCAGAAAAGAAATATAATTGTATATAATTATTATTTATGAATGCGGAGTGTTTAATGGAGTCGATCCTTTATATCCCTCTGTATTTTTTTATAAATCACCATACACATCAACTTACATTAAGCTAAAGAAAACTGGAGACACGTATAGATAGATGCAGCACTATTTATCTGGCATTGCATATAAATACCATACTGCATGTATTAAATACAGTGAGAAAAACGAATGATTTCTCTCATCAAACCATCTGGTCATCATAGTGTGTTTCAAGTGAAGCTAAAGGCACAAAAGGCGACATCAGAAATATCTGATCTCACGAAAAGGGTAAAATCTATGTTCATTTTGATGTCTCTTGTGGATAGACAGCATTATACAGCAATCATCCACTTATAACATCTTTTGAGGAGCAACTTTTATGTAGGATAAGAGTTTAGGAGATGCTATTAATGTAATATAGATGTCTAATGATTGTGTGTACGAAACATAATTTAATTTCTGTAATTGAAAGGATTAGTGGAAAGAAGAAACAATCTTTCATTCCAGGAAAAAGTGAATTCGAAGCATATTATGAAAGACAGAACTTCATTTAAAGTACTTCCTTTACTGTAATCCGTTAATGATGTGTGAAATAGTTTCAATTTTTAATAGAAAGTTATTAATGTTCTTTATTGACTTCAAAGTTATAGAAACGTTTTTTTGTAATTAGTAACAGTGGAAACTGAAGTACAATGACGTGGAGAAACATCTATCTGCATTTACAACCTTAAATATCTGAAAATAGTAAAATAAAATAGTTTTAAAAAATAGTATCACAAACTTCTATCATCACTTACAACTTTCTCTCACGCTGAAAATCCATAATGGAATGACCGGGAGTGATGGCTCAGGGGATCAACTGATGTCACTAATATAAATAACATATGTGCTTTCGTTCAGAATAAAAATATTTTATGTGCTTTCGTCCAGCAGCATTATTGTTGATGCAGGCCACTAGTATTTACAAATGTTTTCGGCACGGGGCACTCCTCCTTGTCCCCTGTCCTCGGCAGCCCTTTGTCACCCCTCCGCATTTTTTTAATCGCTTACATACGTAAGAGCAGTCTGCCCCATTTCGGCTCTAATAGCCGCTTGTGGGGAAGGTTTACTACTTATATAATGGAAGGAAGAGGGCTGAAAGGTTGTAGATGATAGTTCAGAGAGCCTCACATGCAACAGAACATGCAACAAAACAATCACATCCATTCCCCATTCCAGGCACGTCAAACGGCAGCCCCACGAGATTCGTGCCCGCCTGGGAAGGCCAGTGCTCCCTCAAGCACGGGCAACTTCCCCTGACTCGCTCTGATTTCCCCTTCAAATCCACAAAAGGGTGTTCACGAGCAAACTAAAGCGATGTGTCGCGGAGAATAGGGGCCTCATACGAAAATATCGTATGTTTGCCAGATTTGTTTTATCAAACAATCTTATATTTGAATTATGTGTATATTTTGTACTATTTATTAGTATTTCATATTTATTTTCGGTTTAAATTCTGCATTTTATAAACACGTTTGCCGAAGGGGGAAATGTGTTTGAATAGAGAATTCTCTCGTTGTTGTCGTTTTGTTTCGTGTTTATAAATCATTCAGTTATTTATTCTATTTAGCAATAATGTGAAATAAATTAATAAGTCTGTGTAACTTATCAATTCACGTTTACGAACAGACATCGCTTTAACCAGAAAAAATGTTGGTCTGTTAAACCTTTTAATCTGAACGTAGAACGTCAGTGCTATTATATCAGTCTTAAGTAAACACGATTACAAAATAAGGTATTTTCATTCAAAATGTTTAATAATACTCTCAGTTGAGAATTTATGATCTCACAACTATTTATTTCATTTTAATGGATCATTTCTTTGCTTTAAAGAGATAATAGAAATTAATATAGCCAAATTTGTGAAAATAACTACCAACTAACTTCTCCCAAAGTCTGTCATGGCTAGAGGGCGGATTTTAATGAAATGTCATTTTTTTCTTTTCACATTAGAACAATTCCATGTGGTATAGAAATTCATTTTATGTTATGACAAAACGTAATGACCCATTTTTATACCTCTTTTGCATTTTTGTATCGATTTCGACTAATAAATAATTTTTAACCCTTTCCGCCATTTTCAATGCATAGGCTATTTGGTTTCTTCGCTAAGACGTTGTAATGCCAGCCACTGTGAGTATGTAACCTAAGGTTGCTATGACACCTGTCAACGTTATTGACGGTTCAGCCGATTTTGGGACTGAGATTTTCTGGTAAAGAACAGTCCAAACCAAAAGTTTGAAAACTGAGTTCACTTGAATAGACGAAGCCTCGATTACATCATTAACTCATCCAGCAGCTTATGTTGTTCATCTGAACTGGTTTTGATCACTTTTTACGTAATTTTTCTTTGCTTTTACGACATTTTTGAAACATTTTACGAGCATTCTATTGATATTTTTTTGAGATATTTTAGATCATCAAAATCCGCCCCCTAGTCTTGACCCAGCTATACTGTGGGCTACCGCCATTCCAGAACAATATGTACAACCCTTACTTTTAAATTCCTGTCAATTTCTCTTGCAAGCTTGTTACCTTGTCCGCGACCTTGACTTACCTGGCCTAGGCGGAATTCGCACTCACGACCCTTCGAGCCGCAATTGTTCAAAATTTTTGCGTGCGGTGAAGTTGACGACCTCGGCTACAAGGTCGGCTAACGAGCGATAATCTATATATTTAGAAACTTCCAACTTTGATTTTATGTAATAATTATATAAAAAATGAGACAAAAGGTGTACTTTTATTTAAGAAAAAATATTAGAAATTACCTTAGTATTGAAATATTTTACGTATGATTGAATTCATTTGTCAGTACTGCTTAGTATCAAGTAGATTGTAAAGTTCATTTAATTGATCCGATGTCAAAAATATTTCAAACTAAATGCAGCACCAAGTACCGTCGTCGTAGGATCTGATAGTACAAAAATAGTTTGTGTTATTTATTACTTTTAATCTCGGCCCCAGAAGCTACAAACCAGACAAGGAATTTCCTTTTTCTTTCTTTCTTTCTTAAAAAATAGTCGCTTATCCACGTCACCTGTTATACTTTCCCGTGGTAATAAGGATTTATTACGTCCTCCCAGACGTGTAGTTTATTATTTCAGTCTTAATGCAACTGTCAAGAAAATATTCAAACTACAATGCAAATTTGTAAGTCTTTGATATTCCTAAGTAATACTGTTGTATGAAAAGAAATTATGTATGTATACTTGCAACAATTTGAAAGGTAGATTGATAAGACCAAGAAATAAAGATTGATAAGACCAACAATACTTTTTATATTTTTAAAATTTTTATTGCAAAAAAATAAGACAATAAAGGAAACAAATCAATGTTTTGAAATTGAGATTGCTTAGACCACTGTCAAATGTAGTAGATGCATATTGCGCCATTGCACATACTTACATGTCCATTAACATCCACTTTAAGTACAAAGATGAACATATATTAGGTAGTGAAAGCACTAAGAAGAACTGAAAGAAGAAACTTTCTTACGAGTAGTTACTTCTATGCGCGAAAAGAGAAGTTTACATAAACTTCGCTGAAGTACTTCCCATCGTCGCAAACCAAACTAAAGTCGTTCTCAACAGCTATGGTTTCCTTTCAGAACGCGATATTTCCGTCTTTAACGGTGTCCCGCGAGGCACTGGGACGGAACGCGGGGCGAGGGCGGGAAGGCGGCGACTAGCACGGTGGTACGTCGCGGGTTCGACCCTGGCGCGGCTGTCGATCAGAGGGCGGTGTCGCGGGTCGCGAGGTGGGGGAAGGTGTCCCCCGGCCGGGTTGGGGGGCGGGAGAGGGGGTATCGACCCCCCCGTCATTAGGGCGTGCCCGAGGCGGCCCGCGCTGTCGCGGCGACGGCGCCCACGACCGCTGGGACGCCCGTGCAGCGGCGACCCGCGGCCGCCGGGGCCTAGTCGCTCGCGACCTCCACGGCGCTCGGGATCTACTCCCTCGCGACCTCCAGGGCGCTCGGGGTCTAGTCCCTCGCGACCTCCAGGGCACTCTGGGCCTAGTCGCTCGCGACCACCACAGCGCTCGTCACCGCCCCGACCAGCCCGGCCACAACCACCCCGGCGGCAGGCATGGGCTTCGAGGAGGATGACGCCAAGGTGAGTCCCAAGTAGAAGGGATAATATTGATTAATTCGTGATTTCGAGCGCGTCAACTACTATGGTCATTTGTCCCATAAGTGTAGCGCATGTTTTACCGAGAGCGGTGGCGAGATCCGGCGCCGACCCACTTCGGCTTGCGGGAATTTTCCCCAAGCAGATATCTCCCATCAGCGGTACACCGTCCCAGCTGGGACGAGCTCTGAGCTCCCAACTGGTCTCCTGACATGTGTCGCAATGTAGTACATGTGAGTGTGTGTATTTGTAAGTAAGGGGTGAGGACAGGACAAGGAAGAGGAAAGAAATATGGCATGCGGTCCGTGGTCCGTTTGTTAGGGTACTGCGCACTACAGGGAAAACTACCGATCAGAGCAGCCGGCTTCACGAATTCTTCTCCTGAATTCGACCTAGCTATCTAGGTAGTGTCTAAAATCCTGCCACCGTCGGGACTAGTGTCTTAAATCCCCTCCAAGTACAGAAACGCTCAAGCTGTTGCAGGGAAGACGAGCACAAAGTGCGCACAAAATATGAGGATCAATGGTTTCTTCATATGGAAAATATATTAGCTGTATGTTTTCTAGCAAAAACCGATATTTAGATTTATCATATATTTTCTTCTTTTATTTTTGGTTTATTTCTTTTTACTTTCTCGTCCTTATGAGGGTACTTTGTAAGAAGAGAAAGTTATGTAATCGTGTCCGGTAAAACGGCGATTTTGCCTGGCCCTGGTAACGAAAAAGTGGAAAAATACTCCTGATAAATATAGAAAATTCCTGTAAAATGTGGTGTAACCAGAATTCATTATTTTTTTGGTCCTTGATATCGAAGAATCGATTGACGGGAACACGTCTGACTGCCTTTTTGTCCATCTCTCCGCCTGAGCTCAACACTAGCGCCTAAACCGTTCAACCGATTTCCTTCAAAATTGATATTCCCCAATCGATCTGAATGAATGCGAGGCTTTGGGAGTTTACAATGTTTATTTATATTTTTGAGGAGACTTTACTTGAAGCCTCAAAAACATTTTCAAAATTTTCTCAAAAATGTCACAAAATTTGATCAAACTTTGTCTTCGGATAACGTAAAGAACACTTAAGAGAATGATGCTGGTCTTATGTTCGTTGAAATTCCAGATCTTTTGAAAATTGCAAAAATGCAATATTTTGAGTGTCTTTCTACAACAATAATATTGAAAAAAGACATTGGCAAATTCAAAAATAGCGTGCCAGGAATATCTCTCCGCTCTGGCACGTTGTTGCTGGCGAGAGTGCTTGTAACACAAATGAGGTTGGCTGCACGAGCTGCGGATTGAAAGCGTAAATTGTGTTATCACCATAATCATAATAGATGCTGGAAATGTTGTTCATTTCACTTGTTTTCCATGTAATCTGGTTGCTAACAACGTAAATGCAGTTTTTAATAGGAAGCTCTGATTCAACTCGGTTCGGAGAGACTTTCCTGGCACACTGTATTAGATACTTGAAAAATTCTGCATATTTTTCATTTCTTTTCTTTAGTAGAGGAAATGGAAATTAATACAGCTAAATGTGGGGCAATAACTGTCAACAGGCTTCTCCAAAATACAGTCACGGGCTAGGTATCCAGTGACATACCGTCACCCCCGGCAATGTATAACCGATACTTTTAATTTCGCGCTAGATGCTCTGGACACAGTGACCGCGAACTCAAGCAAGATAGTAGTTAACTTGTCCCGATTTTGACATGCCTGCTCTAGGCAGAGAATTATTAATGTCAGTGTGTGTGTGGGGGGGGGATGGACCGTACAAAGGTAACCGATTCACCCATCACTTCGCCCTAAGGCAGGGAAGGAAGTAGGAGAGGGAACGAAAGATCGCGCGCAGTCTGTCAGAATGTGCCAGGCTGATCCCAATGAATTGTGACGAAATTTATTTTATGAATTTATGTTCACATTGATATATTACTGCTGTTCTTTGCACTGAGATAATCGATAGTATTACCGGGTACTTCCACTACTAACACTAAAGAATGTAATATTGCATAGGACTGTTATCGGAAGTTGCGTGTTTTTGCACCGCCGAGAGTTATCTGCTACCGCATTACCGACATCTAAGAACTCACAGTGAAAGCTAATTACGCCTCAGACTGCTACATCAACTTGATTTCTGTAGAAAATAGGCTTATTTTAGAATTTTCACGTGGAACAGCAACCACAGTTTTATCGGGAAGGAAAGTTGTTATCCAACAGGCTGAAGAATTGTAGATAGTTCTTGAGTTTTAATTAACATTGACACATTTTCTGATGAAACAAATATTTGTTATTATTATCATCAAATTTTATTTCACTTGTAAAACATATTTTCGATTTACCTGCAGCGCCCTAAAGCACAGCTCCCTGTATTTCATATTTTCAGAATCATAGTGTGTTTAGTAAAAACGTCTTAAGTACTATTTTTATAAAAAAAGCTGGATACTTTTACAGGGGTAATAGGACATTCAAATCATTCCATTGTATTTGGACCATAATAATTTGTGCGGAAATTAATTACATACAATTAATTAATACAACTATGATGATCCACGATACGATGATTCTTTTCCGCCAGGAATAAAGTAAGTTAATTTCTTTTGTGATCTTATTTGAATAATTCAGAGAGGGGGGATCGATAAATATTTTTTCCAAACTGAGCAAACGTTCTAATTTTAAGTTTGAAACGCGGTGTCATCATTTCTTTGAATTTTGAAAATTATGTTTATGATAAAAATTCGAGTATTATATGCAAATGAGTACAGACACAGATGATGGCACAGAGTTTCTCTTACTAGTTAGTTTCCTTATTTCCTTACTCTAGGCTATTTTTGCGGTTTTGCCTCACAGTCTTCTGGCTACCCTCTATTGGATTCTAAAAGTAATTTTTTCAAACAAAAGAATTCACCAAAAAAGCAATTATGTCATCTTATACAGTGGATTTACCACTATTTATAGAAAAATTGGAGCCGCTTTCGAGAAAATTGCTTGTGAGCGTTTCTGAAAATGCACAATTTGCAACTCTTTTTCAGCCAAAACTTTTGAGTTATCGAGAAACTTCATACATCATTTAAAGCCTCTCCTCTTACGAAAGTAATAAGATATACAAATAGCCGGCAATGCCAATATTAACGTTGAGAGAGAGAGAGAGAGAGAGAGAGAGAGAGAGAGAGAGAGAGAGATTTAAAAAAAATATATTTGTTTATTTTTTTAATAAAATAATACAGCAAAATGACGTTAATATTGTCTGTTACAGTGCATTTAACACCAACTTTACAACACATTTAAAGAAAAAATTGCAGCCGTTTTTAAGAAAATCTTAATTTTAATATTTTTGATATTAATTTAATCTTAATTGTAATATTTCCCATAATTATATCAAAATTTTTCTAAAACGACGTTAACAATGACGTTAACAAAAGAACTAATAGTGACGAACAAATTTTGTTTGAAGAAAAAATCGCTCTCTTCAATACTGTAGTTGCAGGAAGACGCCGAAAAATTAAAACTATAATTTTCGAAAATTTAGGAGTAATTGTAATAATTTGATCTCTGCCATCTTTATGAATTATTTCACTATTTTTACATGGAATTTCAAGAAACAATTTGGAGCCATTTTTTGAGAAATGTTTCAAAATGCCCCAAGGGCTTCACGTAAAGTACCCACAAAATTTAAAGACCGTCTTTCATAATCGCAGAACTTTGAGTCGGGCCCGAACAACCGGGGAATATTCATTTTGGAATGAATCCTATGAATAGTTTACGCGCTAGTGTTGTTTACAGACAGACGAGTACAGACGGACGGGCAGGCGGACGGACGTTTTGAAAAAGAACACATTTTGCTTGTAGGAGACTCAAAAACGTGTATTTTCGTTGAAATCTCGAAATTGATTTTTCGCAGCATTACATAACTTTCTCTATACTATGTTTATTATTCCGTGTTTACGTATGTATAAAAGAAGTACGAGAACATGTGGTGCTACAACAGCACATATTGCAGATAATTCCACAATTTTAATATTTCAATACTACAAAATTGAAGATAGAAATTTTTGCTTTAAACAAAATATGTTCTAAAAAATCAGTTATTTAAAACAGGTAATGCACAATTTTATTATAGATCGAGTAGTTTTTGGAAACTTTATGCTTGAAATATTTGGAATTTAAATCCCTTCACATTTTCTTCATATATTGAACAAGGGACGCTTAAAACAATGGCGCAGGTGTCATTTCCGTTGAATTCTATAAATTTTCGAAAACTTGCAAATTTAGAAATAATGTGAGAAAGTACTGTGTACTGTTGGCACCATTGCTTGGAACATACCATGATGAAAGATGGAGCATAACTTCACCATTTTCTTGAAATTATTTTGTTTTTATTGGAGGTTTCAGCATCCATTATCCTAGGGTTTGGTTGCGTTCCCGATAGAACTATTCTCGCAACAAGAACACAATTTTATACTTCTAGAGTTCCAGAATGTAAATGGAAGTGACATAATGTATGACCGGAATATCGTGTGACTTTTTGTTCCCCCTCTCCCGAATCATAAAGACATCCAACTCTTCATATCATGTATCGAAAATATATTGAAGTGGAATAGGTCACTTCATTCCACACATTCTTTGCAATAGATTTATCGTTCACTTTAACTAGTAGTCTAGACGGATGGACATTCAAACAGATCGGGAATAAAACACTTTTTCAGTATCGAAGACCCACAAAACGTTAATTCTGATTACACTATGCATTTGAACAAGGAAGCATACAAGCAAAAAAATTAACTTTTTTTTAGTATAAGGGCTTTTTTGGGTAACATAATGTAATTTTCTCTTTCTACAAACTGTATAAGAGAAGTTAAAAATCAATTTGCCTGTTGCAAGATCGTGAATAGGAAATGAGTATATTGAAAGTTAACGTTTATGAAAACGTCATTTAAAAGGGAATTTAGTGATTTCAACAACTCCATTTCGGAAAGAAATTTTTTACCCACTTTTCTCTCACTCTTGATTTTTAAATTAATTAACAATGCAACTTTTATAATTTTCTTTCTAATTTTAACGCAAATTTATAAAAGCATAGGAAAATACACTGTAGTAATATGAAATGTTATAATGTTACAGTTTACTGTAATGTCCCCAGCCAGTTATATCAACTTCTTTGGATGGGATAAAGTACTAACTCTATTTTACCTTCCAGAATTAAAAGCAGACATCATGATTTACAGTGACAGAACACGCACACAAACTCAAACACACTGCCGGAAATCGTATGTGGAAACAAGAGGTTGAGAATATCTTCTTACATAAATAAGACTCAAAGGTTTCTTCCAAATGTCTTCGCAGCTTGTCGAGAGTATATCTTTAAAATCTGTCGTGTGTTATCATAATCTGGACTCTGTATTCATTGCTCGTTTCAATTTTATAACAATATTTCAAACTTGTCAATAATTATATTAACATGGCAATCAGCTGTGCTTCTGTGTGTATCGTAGTAATTTTTTTTTCTTATGCCCATTTTCGATCCTCCCTGCAAATATTCGGAAATATTTTTCTGAATGATCTGACACATAAGATAAAAATCCTAAATTCCTCCTAAATTCTCTTGTGGCGTTTTGGAGAGTTTAGAAGAACCAACTGAATTATGTCAGTAGTTATTCGTGTACTGTAAGTGTTTCTGTATATCCCCTTTTATGTAGTAACGATTACATATGCACTAAGTTCATACTAAAAGTGTACAATATTTTATTCAAATAGACAATGAAGTGTAAAAGTAGAGAAGCAGATAATATAATCTGAAAGCTCACTGAAAATACTATATATGGACGGAATGATAAGATAGAGCCTGGCGTTAAGTTAGAACATATTTGAGGAAGGGTAGTACAAGAATGCGCCACTAGGTAGGGCAAGTATTCACTTCAGCAAACGAATCACATCTTCATCGATTCACCCGTAGCGTGCGTGCAGGAGAAGGTGAATCAGTGCTGACAGAGGCCGTCTTCGCCACCAACAAAACGCAATGGAATGCCTACATCGATCTCTTTTGACGGTCTTGGCTCTTGAATAGTAGCTTACATTCAACATTTGTGTTTTTGTTCTTTAAAATAAGGCCTCTGTAAATAAAGCCTCAAAAGCATAATATCGCTAAACCCAACAGATTTGAGAATAAGAATGATCTGAAATTTTATTTCATGTTTAATTCTTGCACTAAAATTCTTCTCACCTCTGTTGTGTTCTTAAACTGTCCTTTTTTTCAATTTTTAATTCTTGTTTTCACAAAAGTCTCTTTTTAATGCATGAAACTATTGCCAAAAGACAATATTTGAGCCTATGTTTCATTTGGTTACTACCGCCTATTTATCCAGGGTCTTTCTTGAAGTTAACATAGTAGGGGATTCATTTTTATGAAATGTAAATTCCTATCATTGATCTAAAAATAATTATTTATAGGGGAAATGTTGATTTAATCGGTGTTGTGTGATGGAAAACAAAGCATAAAAGTTGGCGCTTGTTGACAGAGTATGTTGTGTCAACATATGTCTTCAACGAACTACGACATGTCGACAACGGACTTTTCTATTCCAAGCTCCAAACTGAATGTACTCGTATTGTCGTGTAGTGTCAATTATATCATCTGCTTTTTATTAGAATACTAGTGAGAACCCGTCAAAATTTGACGGTGAGATCTGAGATAAATGTAAAATACTGTGCCCAGAGTAATGTCCACAATATGTTGCATTGTTTGGATCTTCAGGTTATAACGAAGATATTCTGTGATGTGTAGTTCCCAAAATTTTGAACACGTATGGTCCATGACCAGCTGGCAATGCAAAATATCCCACATATTCCAATAATACACCAAATGACACAAAAGAAAGACCACTATTATACTGACAGATATTATTTCTCAAGTTTTTTGATGTGTCATCATCTATAAACAAATTTGATTAGTTCTGGCATATTGCTCGAAGGTAAACTTATTTTTCCATTTAAGCAACACAGAGTAAACACGTTTGCAGAATTTCTTTCGCATGGGAAGTACAAAGCAGAACAAAACTGACATTTTCTGCGCTGACTTTCTCATTCTCTGCATCCAGATAATGTACGTACGTTTGCGTTTTTTGAGGCGCGTGGGCAACGATTCGGAATTCGATATAACCTGTGAACAACTTCACTACTGCAGTACAACCGAGCAAAACCCACTGTCCGAATGTTCTCTATAAAATACATCACAAAAGCAAATACATGCAAACTGTCAACGCCACAATGCAATTATTACACTGAAACAAAACCGTGACGAATTGTAAACAAATTCAACAATCAAAACAAAAAACACCATGAAACAACGTGCATTCTACTCACATCTTGCGTTTCATATAATCGATTTTGAAACAGCCACCCATTGAAGAAAACAATTGACTACTGATAAGCGTACTATTAAAGAATATTTAATTAATTTACACCGTAAATGTTGGTGAATCAACACAAACAATATCTGATAACACATCTAGGGATCACATTCTTTCATTTAAAGGAAAAAAAATACTACAATCGATTCAGTAGAAGCTCTAAACGAAGCCATGGCAGAATATCTTTTTTTAAATATATAGATAATGTAAATTTTTTGAAAATATTTGTAGATTTCGCGTAATTTGGAGTAAAATATAGGAAAATTTGAAAACAAGAACGTCTCAAAAACGGTTCCAATTTTTTTCTTTAAACATTTCGTGGTATAGAGTTACGCTCAATAAAAAATATGGCACACATGCTGTTTAAATGTAAGCTTTTGATTTTAAAAACTTACTCAAATGTAATTTTTTTTATTTACCTCTCGGGTCATTAATATTTACATTACTGAGGTTGTTTATAATTTATACAATTTGAGAGCACAAGTGCTTAAAATGACTTCTTATTCAGTTTTTCTAAGACTCAAATTCTTCTGTGAAAATGACCTCAAAAGCGCGCAGTGTCAGAAAAACTCAAACGATGGGGACTTGGAGCATGTGAGTCCGAGTACTATGACTAAGGCTGTGGGTTTGAAACATGCAAAAAGCATGATTTTTTTTTACTTTCTCGTATACGTACGTATACACGACGGAGTTTGTTATGGAGCATGTTATGGAGCATGTTAGAAAGTTACTAAGCGCGTGTTACGGAGTATGGAGAAAGTTATGTAAAGCTGTGTAACATCGATTTTGAGATTTTAAATGGAATACACGTTTTGGAGCCCCTGATACCCAAAACGTGATGTTTTTTTTTCAAAACGTCGTCCGTCCGTACGTCCGTCCGTCTGTCTGTCTGTCCGCCCATGAACACCACTAGCACCTAAACCATACGTAGGGTTTTTCCAAAATGGATATTTCCCCCGGTCGATCTGGCTCGACTTGAGGCTTTGTGGTTTTGAAAAGCACTTACGTGCCGATAGTTAGCAGCTGAGAAGAGGTTCACGTTAAAACCAATAAGATAGTCTGTACTCAAAAGAATACGAAAATATCTTGAACGAGGAAGTCCATGCTATTCTGTAGCACCTTTTTAGTAGACCTAGTTCCTCGGACGCGGCTCAAACTACATATCAAACTGCCGAATGAACAATGTTATCATATTGAAGAACGCATTCCGTTATAATTGGAATCAGCCATCTGATCTAATTACATTTTATCTTGGTGAATTTTTGTAATTATTGTAATTAATTTGTAATATTGTAATGAATTTTTGGAATTCTCTATCTACATTCAAACGGTTGGCAACACAGTAGGATGTAAAATAAAGTACATCACGCGGCGAGGTATTGTTATTACAATATAGATTTTGAAATAAAAATGCTAATTTATAATGCAATTACTCACATCAACGCCTCTAACTTAAAAAGCTAATAACTATGAATTGCCGCCCTTTATTCGGAAGTTCATATACATTTAATTAATATTCAGGTTTGCTAATTAGAATATTTATTTATTGTATTTACGAATAACTCTAAGGAGCATTGGTACTTCGTAGCACTACCGCACACCTCGTGAGAGATTTCTTCTTAAGCAGATATACTGTTTCATTCTTTAAATGATTTCGGTAGTTTTATTAAGCGACAAAATTACTATTGTTCATATTGAATTATAGTGCTTAACATCATTAAGCCGATGTAGAGCTGTCGCTATTAGTTTATAAACCGGGACGAAAGTCGATAAATCCGCTTTTTGTGATATCGGTCGTGTGTCGTCCAATATCACCTTTTGTTAAGAAACTAGTAATGTTACATCACCATGTACTTTCCCGCATAATTTTTAACTTTGCATTTTTCGAAAATTCAGATAATTCAACCCATTGATTGGATCAGTTTTTAAATATGCAATGCTCCATCCGAGTAAAAAATTTAAAGAAAAATTGGAGCCGTTTTTGAGGAACTTTTTTATAAATTACTTTATTTAAGAACATACGAAAATTCATTTTCATGAAGAATTTATAACATAAAGAAGAAAATGTGTGCCTCTTTCTTTAAAACATTATTGTTAGAAAATTCCTTATATTTCACGACGAATTTCGTGAAAACTACTTATATTTTCGGGAAATTGTACATAATTTCAGTTAAAGATCTACCTTGAAAAACAGATTTCATTATGAAAAGAATCTAAAAGAGTTATTACAAATTTCTGAAAACATTTTTAACTTTTTCAATGCTTTAAAATTCAGAGGATTAAATGAAAACGAGGCCAGCGCCATTTTTTAACCGTTCTTTGCCCTACACGAAGAAAATATTTAATCCAAAAATTAGGACCAATTCGTGAGAGAATTTTGGAAAAATTAAATCTTCAGGTAAAGTATCTCCAAAATTCAAAATACCCGCTTCAAATTTCCAGGGTTCTGAGTTCCGCCAGATTGATAAGGGAATATCGATTTTGGATAAAGTTATCTAAACGTTTTTGACACAAGTGTTGGCATTAAAAGAGATAGACGTTTTGCTGGAAGTCAAACTTTTTCGTTATCAAAGACTCACAGAACGGGAATTCTGATAACACAGAAGTTTAGAGGAAGTAATTTTCTGCTTATAGGATCAAGATTTATCCACTTCTTCGACATTCTGACCTCACAATAGAAGATTTTCTAAAACAAATTGCCACTTTCCATTGCAGCATTACAATGCTTTATTTTTGCTAGTTTAGAACATAATATGGCGAGTAAAAATAATATAAATAGTAAATATGTTTCCTTTGATTAGGATCACTTATAAGCTGTCATGATACAAGACATTTATTACGATTGTTCAATTAAACAATAGTTCGATTGAACAATTTCGAAAATATTTTATTACATTTGTTTACATTTTTTAAATAAATTAGTGGCTGTTTTCATGTTTTGAATTATTAAAAAAAACATTAATCATAAATCATGTCAGTAGTTTTTTTCTTATAAGTGTATGTATAATCCAATAGTAACTTACTTCTTAAGGAGGGAAAATGTTACATTACGATTGAGATGTTTCTAGCCGAGACGACTTTAGAAGTCGAGGCTAGAATTTCTAACAGTAATGTAACATTTCCGTCCGTGTGTCGTAACACGTTTTATTTCATATTAGGTCACATTCCTTTACTTTTATTTTTATTTATTATTGCAATATTTCACGAAGTGTGAGTGCCTGTAAACAATTGCTCACGTCTCCAGAACCACCTAGAATCTTGTCTGTGAAAGAACTGTAGTGCTCTGAACTTTAAATTGGAATTTAAAGATTTTTTCAAAATTCAAAATTTATTGCTTATTTATCCTTGAAAATAGATTTTACTACATGGGAGTTTTGTTTTCTTTTCTCCCTTTCAAAATTTAAGTAGTATATGACTTAGTGTAGGGATCACAGAATTTTGAAAATGTGCACACAATTCACTTTTCCCCATAGCACGTCATACGCAGTTTTTAACTGTTTTTTTACGTAAAATAAATAAAATAAATAAAGATAAAGCGATGCTTCGAAAACCAATAATAGAACATCTATTACCCCAGAAATGGGAAGAAATACCTTTAAAAGAATATGGAAAATGTTGTTCCTGGGAAAATACAAATAATATTAACATGGTTAATGAGAATGCAATGTTGGCTTACTTATCAGACTTGGTAAACGGTTCCTATTACAGCTACACGTAATGTGTTTTGTAACTAATAATAGTAATTTTGCTACAGTCAAAGAAGATGAATTTCGCTATCGCATGGTCTAAATACTCCAGGATTAAATCCGTTATTGGTTCAATGTAATATACACCATTCCTAGTTTTATTAATTGATTCAGTTTCTTAAGAAAAGTCGGATGTTAAGCGACACAATAGTAAGCACAAGAGACGAAATCAAACATGAGTGTACCATTAATATGACTATAAATACTTAGGTGTATTTTGTAAATATTGTTTATTTGTATTTAAGAATTAAAAATTAATAAGTTCTCTAACTTCATCATATGGTACTTTTACCTACGAGTACATTTTTCGTGAATGATTGTAGGTTTCCTTCTCATTATTGTAATCAACTGCATCGTTGCATTGTTGTTACTGGCCATGTATTTATAAAATAATCAGAAACATTGGTACCAAATGTTCAAGTTCATAAGTTGGTATGAGATTTCATTTCGGTACATTGTCTCAATTTCCGACCTGTTTTGAAACACGTAAACATTCCAAATGTGACATTGTATGAAATAAGGATTACATTAACAATATAGCTTTGCGCCATTGTGGGAGATACGGACGGGAGTGTGTGTTGAGAGGAGTCAGATCCTGTCAGGCCATTGACGGCCACCGAACGCCAGCGAGCATATTCCCGAGGGATTACTCGCGTTCCGAATCGTTAAGAAGCGAGGGAGGCGTGGCCGGCGGCAGTGGTTAGTTTGGGCTGCTTAGCAACTGCGCCCGCGGCGGCCGGGGGCGGCTCGGGCGGCAGTGCGGCGTGGTCATGGAGGACGCACGGAAGGGCGGCGGCGCCGGCGGAGGCGCCCCGGCCGGGGGCGCCGAGTCGCCCGACTCGCAGGTACGCACATGCACGCGCTCCATACGCCCTCCTCTCGAGCTACCTGCGCCGCTCGTGTTGTGCGTATGTCTTTTGTCCGCTTAGACACGTGGCTGACAGTGTCTGATCTTGTGTGTTTTTTTAATAATTTCATTCTGAATATAAATTATTGATATATCTAACGCAGTAAGTATTCGTGGGCTTCCACTCGCTGACAAATTCAGAACAGTAAAGTAATCGCTTATGAGAATAGATTGAGATTATTCCATGGTAAATATATTAATCTATTATCATCTAAAAATAAATGACATGTCATAAACATATGTGAATAGTATAACAGAGTTATATCGATATCGTATTGACAGCAATATATTCAGTGTCAGGATGATTCCCATAGCATGAAGTATAGGCTGAAAAACATTTGCTATACTGGAAAATGACGGACTCCTTAGTGACAAAAAAGTTTTACATAAAACATATTTCATTGAATATCATTGTGTTTCCTACTCGCACATCATTTCAAAGACGTAGTTATTCTTTGTCGTCGTAATAAATTACATACATTCATTTATCAAAAATATACCCCGGATCTTAAGCGTAATAAATTGCATTGTAATAAGCTTTTATTAGAAATATCATTTAATTAGTAATAATGAAAATAAGCATAAATGTATTTTTTGCCCACTCAGTGTATTAATTTCCGCCCCTTGAAGAATGCAATATAAATGTCCCTAAGCAGTTTCCTTTCAACTGCTATCTCAATACAGTGGTTCACATCATATATGTTTCCGTGGCATGGCGAGATGATCGATTGAGATAGCGCAGTCACTTGTTTATATGCGTCCTACAGAGTCGTCCTTCCGATGTCGCAAAGTGGGGGAGTGGATTTAAAAGTCAAATCGCTTTCTCCATCTCACTCACTCGGGGATACGGCCCCTAATGAAATCTGATAGGTCATAAGCGTTTCGATTATGTCTGCTTCAAATTGTGTCAGAAGCGTCTTGTTTCAGGATCGAGGAAAAGATTGCCTTGAATTATCGTCACTTGTATTCTTACTTATAGCTTAATTTATTGCACTATGCTCAGTACACTTACATAAATTTATTAACATTTTACAAATTAACATTCAAGAAACCGAATGATGATCCAAAGAAACTCATTCAACAAAGGGCATTATTTCGTATCACCAAAACTTATTTATTCTTCTATATATTTTTAACTGGCCATAAAAACAATGTTACTTCGATTTTACAAACCCGTGTAGTTTAAAGAGTGTGCGAGAAAGAAGAGAGTAGTTTTTGCTGGTAAAACATTTCTTCAATATTGAGCCTAACCTTTATTAGTCGTAGCAGGTATTATTAGTAAGAAATAATACTGGGATAAAATTAATATGAGTGGTTAACCTTAACTTGTGTATTGTAGTTTAATTATAAAATACATGTAAAACCTCATAGTATTTATTAAAATTTTAATCCAGATGTTCTGAGAAAAAAACACAGTAAGTTTAAAAGTAAGAAAAAATACTGGTCAAAACTAGAACCAATCAAAATTGTTCTCTCGAAGAAGAAGTATTGTTCAATTATGATGAAAGAGACAAAGAAAAATGGAAATAATTTCAGATATTTCAAAATTGTAAGTTTTCAATTCACTAGAAAATAGAAAACAAATTATGGTTCACATTTGATTCGTTTATTTCAGTTGATAAATATTCTAGGTAAACCATGTTAGTCAAATATCATTTCGCATTTTTAAAATATATAAAACGCTTTACAATTGGCGAACGATAGAGGAAATACAGGTAATACAGATTCAAAAAATTTCGTCCTGACCTTTTCTATTACAAAGATAAAGAGTAAAGAGTCAATTTTAACTTTCTAAATAGGCATAGAGCCATATACCGATTAGGGGCCATTAGGAAGAGAAAACTACTTCAGATATGTGATTATCTTCATTTTATAAATAAATATATTTTTCAAGTAGTTTTCTATTGAAATATAATGACACTATTTCTCGTGGAATGGTTTTAATCCATCCTGTGCACTCTGTTTTCATTCTGGGTTCACATAAATATTAAATAATCATTAATAGATTTCATTCATCCGAGTACAAAGTAAATTTTATGAAAAAAGGGGTGTAGTTGGGTAAAGGCCCTCAAAAGTGACTCCATTTTGCTACCAATGCTGAGGATTGAGAGGGTAGAATATCGAGTGGCCATTACTGAATCACAAATCTGTGACAATTAGCAACATCTTACAACTAGATTACAGAAACTAGAACTTACATTTAGATCAATATCGGTGTGTGAAAATAAATTAATAAAAAATGAAACAAATTGAAAATTGGGTAGGCAGGAAACAGATATGTTACTTGGGGATTGAATTTTACTTTACGAATATAGGACATTATCCAAATATTTTTTTGAAAACTAAAAATGTTCTTAAACAAAACCACAACCAGTGATTTTACCCCAGTAGCTAATCAAAGATGCCAACAACTTTTCCGCGTACTGGGAGACATTGCCACGTTAATGAATGTCATTTTAAATTATATTGGCACTGTATCACAACTAACCGAATACTCTCCCTGCGAAAACAACTATTTTCAAATTTGTTGGAATCATTTTAAATTAATACTCAGTAATACTTAAATATAAATTTTAGAAAAAAATACGTACTAATAAATTCCGTATGCTCATAGAGACGAGTATGTTAAAGTAAGGCAATTAAAAAAATATATTTCCCTTCCAAGTTTTTTCATCAACAATAGGCATTAAATGTTAACTTGAATAAAAAACATTCACTAATTTGTCATTTATGAAAAAATGCATACACATGTGAAGGGTAACATTATAACGAATGAAATTTTCGAATCTCTTTGACATTTTAATAATTTCAGTATTAAATTAAATTATATTCCTACGTTGTTTTACGTACTTGCCAGGGTAATTTATATTTATGAAAGAGATCTACTTAAACGCAGCAAAAACAGCCCACATTACTGCATCTGTTCCATCAGACTTTCTGTTTTCTGCTTCACAATTGAGTTCAAAAAGTTCTTTGGCCCTCGCCATAGCCATCTTAAAATGGTTGTCCTCCAGGGAAACAAAGGCGCTATCCAATGTACAGGATGCTTGAGCCATAATGATGAGAGATAACACTCTCTTATCCATTCGATGTGGGTCCTTTACCCAGTTCGAAAGAAGCGCATCTTGAATCTTCTTTATTAACTGTGATTTTACTTCTTGGTCCACAAGAGGGCGTATTACCATGTCGAACAAAACGAAATCTTTTTTTCCATCAGCGAGAATGCCCTTTTCCACCAAATTCTTTGCCACTCTTTCTCTCACCTTTCTTAATTGATATCCGAACTTCGATGGACTCCATGTGTTTCCGGTGAGATAGTCTATCCAGTTAATAACTGTGTCAGGGGGATTCATAGATTTTACATGCTTCAAAGTTTCATCCAATAATGCGTTACCTGTTGGTTCATCGTTCTTTATAGTCAAATGGCGTCTCAACAAGCCTTTCCTTAAAATCCCGTTGTTTTCCAATTGCACTCTTCCTCGAAGGCCTAACTCAATTAAGATGCAGCCTCTCAGCCCAGGTGGCATTGAAGAGTTCCAAAATGATACATAACCATTTTCATTCTTCAAAGCCAAAAGGAAAATTTCTTCCATGAGCGTGAGTGTTTTTTCTGAATCTTCAAAAACCGAAATATCGTCGGCGCGTTGATCTCCATTTGAACCTGAAGTATCTTCCGACATTTTTGATTTGTTTCCTCGAAATACATTTCTTCTATGCACTGAACAACTAGAGTTCATCATGACTATTATAGTGCGTTTGGCTGCTGTTGCAGAATTCACAGGCACACAGAATTAATCACATTAATTAATAAGATACTTTACAATCACATTTTTATTGTCCTCATGCAATTAATATTCTCATTATTTCCAACTTCTACACAAACGTATGTGTAAATATTTTAATTCAGTCTTTTTTTCACTTTGTACTAATCACTGTAGAATAACTGTAAAGGACTGCAAAATAACACACAGTTATAAGTATTCACTTTTTATCTGATTCTCGGATACATGGAAACTGATACTGTTCACTTAATGGGGCCTTATATTTTTAAAAAAATTCAAGGTCCAACGCCTCCTGTATATTAGTTACCAAAGAAGCAAAACATGGAACTGTGAAATATGAAGCCGTGTATGCCAAGCTCCATGAAGCAAATCCGCTTTCCTATCTCTTTAGCAAGCAACTTTAGGTTGTTTAGGTAAACTTTAGGTAAACTTTGAGTTTATACTCAGTTTCTTCTCATGAGTATGAGCATTAAAAGGCAGTACATCTCATTTTGGTAAGAATAAAACGCCTCGAACAAATAACGAGTACATACTCATAAAAACCCGAGTTTGTTCTCAAAATTTTCTAAGAGTTTTTCCACGGAATAACTTGATATATAGCCGTTTGGAACGATCACGACCTCCTTTCATAGTGGAGGAAGCCATCATGCAATGGCTGTTTTTCTAGACACTGCCTAATGTAGGTTCATGATTTTTTAATTAATAAGAGGGCTTTCAAAATAAATTTCTGTAGATTCACTGCTTTTACGCAAAAAAATATTTTATTATAGTGTAAAGCGATACCTTTACAAACTGTAGCCATATTATGCATCAGAAGAAGGGGGTTGATAAGCCGGCGTTTTTCTTCCAAACGGGATGTATATACACAGTTCAAGGAATGAGAGTCGGACGAAAGCAGCAAATAATTGTAACTTTTCGGGGATGATCACTAAAATAGTGTGTCGCAATGTTTTTCCATACGTTGGAAATACTGGTGAAGTATTGTGGAATACGAGAGAAAACGCCTGAAAAATGAAGCCGTGAACTACGCATAAGGATACGAAGCAGGTGTTGATCGAATATCTGTAGTATTCTACAAAATGCGCTTCAAATCTATGGTCTGTACAAGTCATCAGAGTTTGGAACCACGTATGAACATTTATAGTGTATATACGTAAAAGGCAAAAATGAAGAAAGAAAATGCAACGAAAACCCGAACAGGAACGACTGACATTTGAAATTTAACTTTTAGAACTCTGTCATATAACACACATTAAGTTCTTGTTGGTGTGAAACAAATAAATGTAAAATATGCGAAATACATTGCAAAGGAAATATACTTTTATGCCACATGTGAAACTGGCATTATTTAAAACTAAATGTTTATAACATTTATTATTATTATTATTATTATTATTATTATTGTTACAACTATATTATTCATAGATTAAAGTTTACGTTTCAACATACATTTCTGTCTGTTTATTTGCGTATTCCGTTCAAGATATTTATTAACTTCCATTCCGCGGGTCAGTAATGACAATAATGTTTAAAATAGATTTAAATTGTGCCATAATACTTATATTTTATTATAAATTATTACTTTTCATACTGTTATAAGACGTAGATAAATATTTTTGCAATTTTTCCTTTTAAGAAGTATCGTTGAATGCTCGGAGTCGAAACGACTCCGCTGGGCGTTCTAGAGGGAATTGATAGGCCGGTCGTTCTAGTGTTAACATTCCGCCCAGGAATACTCTTCGTGGTTTGGGCTCCTCCTGCCTTCCACGCATAAATATAAATCTTGCGAAGTGGTACTACTTGTTGTAGAACTACAAATACGTCAGTTTGGCCATCCTTAGTCAATTCTCAGCAACGTCAACAGCTGTCTCAAAAATGATGAGAATATGCTCTAAAAATGAGAATATACTATGCTCGCTTTTATTTATATACATCACGAGTATATACTCGCGCAAAACTAGAAAAATGAGCAAATACTCCAACTTGTCTCTTTTATTCGTACGATCTTTTACCTTCATTCAAAAACTTATAGGCAGAAAAGGAAAAGTCTTTGCCGTTTAATACTGCAACATCCATAACTACCAGCAAAATAAGTTAACAAATGCATCGAAGGAGAAAGGTCGGGAAAGAAAGAGTCAAGCGAACGCCTAGCGTGGTATCAAAAAATTGAATCCATGTTCTGGCTACGTACTTTAAACCGGGAAAGTAAAATACTACTTACGAAGATAGTATGCATGAGCATAAGATACTTTCGTTTCGTGTTGGTAATTGTTGCCAATAATTTCCGTAATTACACGATATATACAATAATGATGCGAATTTGTTGATTTATGTACAAGTTAAATATATGTTACTAACCAAACATTACGACTTTTGCTTCTGGATTGTGATCGTTTACTTTTGCTTCTAGTGTCTTGCACTAAGCTGTCCTACTTTCAAGTTTATTTCTTTCATTTTAGTTTTTTCAGGTCATAAGCACTTTTTGATTTTTGTATTGATTAGCTTAACAGATATGTTTGTAATTCAAACATTAATAGTTCTTGATTAGTAAGATATTTGAACTTTCTGCTCATCCAAATTTTGTGATATTTTAATGAAAATTAAAGGGTTCTATTTATATTCTCACTTGCTCTCGTTAATGGCTTTTATAATAAAAACACTTAAATTTCAAAAACATATTAAAATAAGTGGAATTAATGCTTCTTTCCAGTTATTTGTTTATTCCATTTCCAACATCAACTACAATACAATTATTGTACTTGATCTTGGTCTTTTTTTTTTTTTTTTGTGAGTTGCAATCTATCCATCACAAGCAATCGATGTTTCGATAGCAGCGCAAACATCCATAAATCATGACGGTAGAGTTCGTGTCGGCGTGATTTTTCGATTTAAGTATTCACTGTTTTTAAATGTAAAAATTAGCTAGTGTATTCTAATGGTTCCCAATCCTCACTGTTTATTATTTATCTATTTATTGCAAAAGGCTAAATAAATTAAAATAAATAAATAAAAAGACTAGGAATGAGAAACTATATAAAACTACGTTGAAGGTTGCGTGTAACGTACCTTGGATGAGTAATGACTATGTTTCAGGAACAAACAATTTTGAAAGATACTCAAAGCCCAAATATTTTTATTGATATACATTTTATTGACTAATGTTTGTTTTGCAAAAATTTCTATTAACTATTTATTCTGACAAAATAACAAACTGGTGGCATGAAAAATAACTTCACGGTCTTTCTTTCATTGTTTTCTCTCTTTAGGAGACTTTATAATTCAAATGGCCCCAATGCCTCGACATATATTGTACGATACTTTTAAAATAATTAGCACTCTTTCCAGTTAACAGATGAATTGTACAAAATAAACATGATTCCAAAAGTAATTTCAGCGAAGATAATTTCATCATTCTTGCATCGTTTTGTTGCCCTCCGTAGCTAATGCATAGTTTCTTTTTCTGAAGGAGAGATTCAAATTATTATTTACAGTGAAAATGATTTAAGTAAAGATTGGCCCACAAAAATCTTCATTCTCAAGAATGCTATGAAATGAGAAAAACTCATGTATTCTGTCTTCTAATTTTTAATTTCTTGTATACGTACGTATATACGGAGTAGTATACGTACGTATATACGGAGTAATATACGTAGTATAAAGAAAGTTATGTAATGCTGCGACAAAAACCGCTGATTTTTTGCAAGAAAAACGGTGATTTTTGGCAAGAAAAACTCGTATTGTGAGGCCCGCAGAAAAGGTGGAAAAATTCTGTTCTAAGCTGTAGTAAATTACTCCCTTTAACACGTTATGTAGTCAGATTTTTAATAATACGAACAAGTTTTCAAATAATAAAACTTTGGGTATATAACGAATATATTTTCTTTCTCCGTGTGCAGGTATACTAGGACCAAATTAAAGTATACGTTTCAATTAGATGAAAAATACTCATGTTACTAAATGAAACATTTTTTGATTGTATCATTTGGGTTATTGAAAGTTGCTTCTTGTAATCCTAATGCTTCTTTATATTGGCCTTGTGGTCACAGAACCATGAAGCTTTCATTATATTTGTATTGATGCGTAATTAATAATTTTTGTATAATAAGGTAAAAGCCCTTCAAAGTACTAATTTACACGGGCAATACCCACAACTCTCGTCGCGTACGAACGCAACACGCCTGTCAACACCTGCCAGGGAACTAGTAACCTACAATATGGCAGCCTTCAATTTGTAACGCTACATGTGCATCTAGGTAATACTATCCAATATCTTTGGATATAACCGCGTGGTTTCAGCGCTCAAGGTGGACTCTTTCAGAACTAGAGGCCGCCATGTTTTCTAGCAGCATATTCACTGTTATACTGAATCGATATGTTGTTTGTACCAGACCTTATTTGTATGTTGTTTTCTTTTGCGTTTAACTTGTTTAACCTGTTAACTTTTGCGTTGATGGTGTTTTCTTTTGCGCCATAATTATATTAGTGACTAGTGTGAACCAGTCAAAATTTGTCCGAGAGATCTGAGATAAATGTAAAATACTCCAGTCTAATATTCGCGAGAGCAAATTCTTCAATAGAAAGAAGAAATAGCAAACTTCTCTTATCTAATGCTTATTTTGCATCTCTACAGATTGGCTCGGAGGCAAACTTATTTTTCCATTTAAGAAACACAGAGTAAACTGGTTTGCGGAATTTCTCTCTCATGAGAAGTAGTACAAACGCAGAACCAAACAGGCATTTCATAGATAAAGACTTAACAAAAAATGATATTACTTCACTGTCAAGTCATCTGTGGTAACTTTCTCTTTCCCTACGTCCAGTTAATGTCCGTTTGTCTCTATTGGGCTACGTGGGCAACGATTCGGAAAGTGACCTAACCTCTGCACATTTTTTTCACTACTTCAGTAAAACCGAACCAAATCCATTGTCCGAATGTTCTCTACAAAATTACCACGCAAACACATACATGGAAACACAGTCAGATCCAAAATGCAGTTATTACACCTGAAACACAACCATGACGAATTGTCAACAATATACGCAGCACCAAGCGGCGAAGTCTTGGTCTTAACATGTTTCAATGGGGTAGACAAGCAACACTTCAAGAGACATCTTGTGACATAAGTTTTCGGTGATCGCTGTATTCCCCATATATATTGGAGTGTATTTGAATGAATCTGTGCTTAGAAAGGAAAACGACAATGAATGAATCCACGCATGGAAACTTGGGCGTGGACTGGCATTACTCTTTCCGCATCCTCTTGCCAGCTGCCGTCTATCGCCGCCCAAAGTACATATTTTTGACATTTTCTCAATTTTTCGGTTTCCTAGTAGCAGAAACGAAATATTAATTTAAGAATGTGAAAGAAGAGTAAAACGTCGTCCTAAATAGCAATTTTCATTGAAAAAGTTTTAACCATTTTCATGGAAATGGCGTTTAAGCGTTACTGTAAATGCGAAATTTATAGCTATTTTTCACTGAAACTTTTTAATTTGTCAAAAAACTTAATTTAAAGTAATTTGAGGCACTTAAAAATGCGATAGTGTTTACAAATCGCTGAAAATGTGCATATTAACGACAGATATAAAAAACATTCATTTCTATAATTCTTGAAGAAAACAAAACAGTATTATATTTGTGAGTAAGAGTATTATAGCAAAATTATATTTATGTCATATTAAACTGTGAAATTACCACTATCCGGTGGAAAAAAAATTGGAGCCATTTTTGAAAAAATGGCGTTTCAGCGTTTCTGAAAATGCGGAATTTTGAGTTAATTTTAACAGAAATCTGTTGAGTTTTCGAGAAACTTTACATGGCATTTTTTCAAGCACATTCACTCACAAATAATGTGAACAAATTGCTGATAATGTAAATATTAACGACGCGAGAGACAAGTAAAAAAAATCATTTTTGTCGTTTTTGAAAAAACAAGGGATAGAGCAATATGGCGTTTATGTCCTTTCATAGAATGCATCTAGCACTATCCCTACCGAAAGTTTGAAGAAAAAATTGGAGTTTTTTTTTTGTTGAGAAAATCGTGTTTTTTAATTCACGCTCCAAATTTTATCACCGTTTTATTGTTGATCTCTGCCGCTAGAGCGCACAGTCATCGGAAAAGAAATAATTTTGCCTACCCCATATACTCAGAACTATCGATAATTGAAACAGCTTTGGAAGAAAACGATTGACTTCTGAAAAGCGTAAAAGAATGATATTTTTAATTAATTTACATAAAAAATGATTGTGAATCAACACAAACAATATCTGATAACACATCTGGGAATCTCATTCTTTCATTCAAAAGAAAAAGAAATACAAACCGTTCAGAAGAAGCTAAAAACAAAGCCGTGGCAGAATACTTTTTTAAATAAAAGGATTAGAATAAAAGGATTTAAAATAGACACGGGAGTGCGGCAAGGGGACGGTCTTTTGCCTTTATTTTTCAACTGCACCTTGGAAAAAGTTGTTAGGGAGTGGAGAAAAGCAGGGGCTCCAAAACATCAAAATTCTAAGGTGCAAATTTCGATTGTTTAGCATTTGCCGATGACATGGCACTAATTGCAAGAGATATTCCAGATGCACAGAAACAGCTTGAAATATTACGTGAACAAGCAGCAAAAATCGGACTGTATATTTCATTTCAAAAAACAAAATTTATGATAGATATTAAAACAGCCCCACGAGAACTTAAAATTGGAAATAAGAGTGTGTTCCGCATTAAAGAATTCAAATACCTAGGAGAATGGATTACTGAAAATTGTAATGAAACGAAATTCATAAAAACAAGAAATCAAAGAATAGGAACAGTATTTAAATTAACAAAAAATATATACATAACAAAAAGAGCTTGTCATGGAACTGCAAACCTCATCACTACCAGACAGCAATCAAACCGGAAGCACTCTATGTATCAGAAACTCTTAACCTTTAACATACAACTTTAAAACATCAGTTAGAAGCTTAAGAACGCAAAATTATGAGAAGAATCGTTGACCTCAAAATCAAGAATGATATAAATTACCCGAAACCAAATGAGGAAATCTACCAACAAATTCCTACAATCACATATTCAATGCGAATGCAAAGAATCCAATTTATGAAACATTTAGAAAGAATAAATGCTAGCAGGTTAACAAACCAGATCCATGACTTGTTGAGAAGTACAGTTACCAGACCGAAGTGGTACAGAAAAAACAGAAAAGGTCCTTAGAGAATTAGGATTTCCATATTTAGAAGATCGTAATATGATTAGGAAAATTACAAAATCGTGGAGTTTCGGGGTGGAAAAGTAAGACGAACGAAACATATGGTCTCTACAACCAAAGCAGACCCATTCGTTCCGTATGAAAGATTACCGGGCTAACAAGAAGGCCAAAAAGTTTTGATTCCGCGTGCTCCTAAGTGACCCATTGGCGAAGAAGAAGATAAGAATATAATATTTACAAAGTAGTACATGTGTATAGTGTAGCTTACTTTGCTACACAATCTTGTTCTACCAGAGGTATTACTCCCCGGGGTGGGCACTTAGCATCTATCCGCATCTCCTCCGGAGCACACGTACACCTTTGGGCTGGCATCCGGATCTCCCCGAAACGCATTACCCATCAAGGGCACTTCCCCAATTAAGCCTGGGTGGGGCCACTCTGCCAGTTCAGAGTTTCTAGCTAGCCGGGCTAGTACCGGACTCGCCACTCGCAATTCGCCGAGATGAATCTCTGCTCAGTTTCCATGGGTGTCGGGCACTGCCACGATGGAACCATGAACCCATCTGATGGCCACCCGAACCAAGGTCCGGATGGCTCGAGACTTTCAACCCGTCTCCTCACTGCCTCCACCTTGAAGCTTTCGTCGTAAGTATTGCCTGAATCTACACAACCTGACAGGGGGATTCACATTCCCCGACGGACTTTTATATGTTGGTCTGGGAACGAGTCCCTCGCCCGATCCTACCCAAAGGTCGTCGGATAGGGACCCAACTGGTGGAACACCGGACGAACCCAGCGACCCGGAGCTTAGCACACTCTTTCCACTGCGTCCAATTTGGCTCTGTCGACGAGCTTGCGGCCTCAGATTTTGCCACCGACTGCTGCCTCAAATCTTGCGAACCGTCTGCGCTACCCCTTGCAGGGAAAATCCTCAATGCCTTCACTTGTTCGGTATATAACCGCAAAGACACGAGTAAAATAAATTCCTGGTCGTCAACCGGTTGGTCAAGTGCGATCAAGATAGCAAAGAAAAGGTAGTTTCCTTCCACGTTATAGCTAATAAAATTATGAATCATTTAATTATTAATTTTTTAAACTAATTAATTTACAATGGTACTTTTTTTTAAAGTATCATTGTCTTGTGTTTTGCCCCTTATTTAGCCAGAATAAATGCCTTTTGCCTGCCTATTTTCCGTAATAAATGTCTGGACTTCCGGGCTCTAGTGATGAATATCTCCTCCACGACATTGTCACTGAAGCCATCTACTTCCCTCTGTTCCTCTTTAATTGTATGCCTAACTGCATTACACCAGCTTTCTGGCGTCACTTTAGAAATGCCATGGAACGAGGGTTCATGTACTTTGCACAATTAAAATGTTTTATTGTTATGCGCTACATTTCCTTTCACTTGGCTCCATACCAACTCAATAGGGTTTTAGTTGCAAGGTATGGCGGTGAGCGAAGAACTTCAAATCCACTTTGTTTGGCAATTTCATCTATGACATATTTTTCAAAATCTGTTGAGTACTTTTCAGTGAGTTTTAGAAGCTCCGCCTTTACACAAGTTGACTCAAAATGTTCTCCTTTTTCTGACAACCAAAGTACAATATATTCTTGACGTCACGATTTATTCGAACGCCGAAACAGTTTTACAATATAAGGAGCAATATGTAAAACAATAACACTGTTCGGTTCTAATAACGAAAGCACACAAACAAACCTATCACTAAAAGTACCACCAGTCACTTCTTCGTGGTAATCAGAAGTTTTTTTTTTTTCGATTCGAAAACAAACAGTGACCCTTCCACAAACCCGCTTCATTACCTATGTAGGCCACAATTAAACGCCTGTCCTTTCCTGAGGGATTTTTAAACCAGTTGAGAGACCAGCTAAGAATGTCTGTTTTTTCTGTTTCACTGTCGACTCAAATCACACTCTGCCCGTGGTATGTCCTTCTGTCACCCACGTTTCGTCCAAGTAATAAATTATTTTATTCTGTTCCCGATAGAGCTGAATGTTTGTTAAGTAGTTGCGCCTCCATAATACTATATCGTATCTGTCAATAATGAGATTCTTTTTCTCTCTCTTTTGGAATATAAATCATGAGGACACAATTAAACTGTACAAACTGACTGTCTTAAAACTTGGTAATTCAGAATAGCTGTTCACTGCCTGCAGTACTTTGAATAATGTTGGTGGTTCATTTCTAAAAAAGAAAAAATGCACTTTAGAAGCACAGCGCTCACAACAAATTCGTCATATGTTTCGATCACTGGTTTCTTCCGTTTTCTTGTTTTCTTTGGAGTTGGAAGTTTTCAGTTTCCTCTTTGCTTAATTTAAATATACTAGAAACAGATATTCAGGTAAATTTTGCAGTCAGTTCAGCGATTTGCATAAAAGGAAAGTTCAGATTTTTATGCAAAATTGTATTAAAAATGTTAAATAACACACGCTTTACACCACTCCGTAATAATTTACGCTGTGGTGTAACACCACTAGTGTTTCATTACGGAAAGACCTGCACCGCACTCCTGCTCCGCACTCAAACGAACATTTCGAACTGCTTAACAAAAGTCTCTAAACGGATCTGCTTCGCTTCCTATGAGCATACCGCCACCCATCGTGTGTTACCGAACGTGCATCTGTCATAAGATCTTAAGAAATCAACAGCTCTAGTTACTGCTGCACGTGTGTGTGGTTCAGTTCGCCTCTTGACTCTCAGGGATTGATTTTTTCCGCCAGAGCGGATACAAAGCAGTAGCTGGACACATAACTGTCACCGATATCGATATCACCTTTTCCGGAAGGGCAGGTGTGGGAAGAATAGTCTCCTTATTTTGATATCTGGTCTATAGATTGTAAGTTTCGTTTAGAATTTTAACATTGTGAGAGAAATGAACCACTACATAAAGAAGTATTTTCTTCTGCATATGAACACGCCTGAGGCTGTATTGCATCAACTAACCAATGGCAAACATCCCAAAGCACGTTCTGTTGTTTACATCCACTTTTTTCTTAGGGAGAACGGAGAATACGCCACTGATGGCCTTCGACCGGTACGTGCTCGACGAACTATTAGATTATTCTCTCGCTTGGTGATCCGTGAGTTTCATTGCTCAACCTTTTTCATTGGTCTAACTTTTCTGAACAGTTTGTGTCAATGATTTATTGATCAGTGATTTCGGACGCGTCAACTGCTAAGGTCATTACTCCCAAAAATGTAGTGCATATTTATATCACTGGAGGATGGCCAATGGGGCGATTTCCTCCCCCCACTGATAATATCCGGCGCCGACCTACCGTCGGCATGTATTTCCCTTAACTACGTATCTCCCACCAGCGGGCCAACGCCCCAGCCTCGACCACCTCTTAGCTCCCGGCTGGTCTGGCGACATATGTGGTAGAGTAGTGGATGCGAGCGTAAGTGCTCAACGTAGGACGAGGAAGAGAAAGGAAAGATCACGCGTAGTGCGTGGCAGTGAGTACTTCTCCGGCATTCGCCTGGTGGTGATCGGAGAAACCACGGGAAACTACCGATCAGAGCAGCCGGCCGCTAGAAATCTCTTCCACATAGCAGCTGAACTCGACCTAGCTTTGTAGATAGTGTCGAAAATCCCGCCACCGTCAGGACTCGAACCCTAGGTTTTTCCGGTCTTAGGCACTGTAGTGCCATCTGTTGATGCCCTGAGGTACATAATCCCATCAACCTTTGAGAAGTATTCATGCAAAGTGTGATTGAAATTGCTCTACGTTTTCTAGAGTTACTCTGAAGCAAATATAGAAAATTTGCCCCCAAAGTAATGCGTCATTATTTTTTCTGACGTGACTATCCGCATAGACTTCCCGCCATTTGGGTCAGGTAATGTGGGAATTTGGCAATATGGCGTGCTATACATTAGGCGGCTTCCTGCTGATTGAGAAACTAGTTCGACACCTGATCTCGCCATACACCAGGGGGAAATCACCTCTATTTCTCGCGATAAAACCATGCGCAACCTTTATGAGTCTAGAAACCTTCGCAGTTGCCGCGCCCGAAATTAGTAATCAATTAATCAACATTCTCAATTGTTGAGAAAAAACCTTCCCCTATTTTCTTTTATAAAACTTGATTTATTTCTATCTTTACTGCATTTATTAATTAAGGGTTTGCGTTTCAGGGGAGGCGAGCAGTAGAATTGGAATGAATTAGTATCTGATGACTTTCATTTATGGGGACCAACACTTTGGGGACCAATATGATTCGCTTTCTACATTGATTAGATTAAGCCTAATCCCTATTGCCCTTTCAGCAGATGTACCGAAAATGTATCGTCTGATACTAATTCAGCCTGATCACAGGTCTTCGCGTACCGGGAGCGGTAGCTCAGTGCATCAACTGATGCCACTGCAGCGCCCTGACCGGGAGGTCCTAGGTTCGAGTCCTGACGGCGGCAGGATTTTCGACCCTAGCTTTTCAGCTAGGTCGAATTCAGTCGCTGCCTGGAGGAGAATTCTAGCACCGGATGCTCTGATCGTAGTTTTCTGTGGTTTCTCCGATCAACACCAGACGAATGCCGGAGCAGTATCCTAACAAAGGGCCACGGACCGCGCGCGATCTTTCCTTCCTCTTCCTTATCCTATCCTCTCCCCTTACACACACACTTACACTAACATGCACTACACTACCACATATTCCGGGAGACCGGTCGGGAGCTTAGAGCTTGTCCCGGCTGGGGCGGTGCCCGCTGATAGGAGAGTCCTGTTTGGGGAAACCCCACTAGCCGACGGTAGGTCGGCGCCGGATCTCGCCATCCAGCGGGGGAAAGATCACCGCCATCTCCCGGGAAAAAACATGCACTACACTAACGGGTACTAATGACCGAAGCAGCTGACGCGCCCGGAAACACGAAAAATCAAACCAAACCAAACAGGTCTTCGCCACAAATTCTGTGTACTAGAATCTCTTGATCAGAAAATTTAAAAAAAATTTCTACAGTTAAATATGGTTCTTCTGATGCTGCCATTGTAGCTCCGCCAGCATTAAAGCAGTTTGCTGTGAAGTGCTTGCAGGGTGGAGTCGCACCGGGCTTGCGAGATAGAGGGAGGACAGGGAGTCCTTGTGGGATGGAAACAAGGCGCGACACAGAGGTGAGAAGCTGGGAGAGAGGAGGAACAGCGGGAGCGGAGCTAGGCAAGAAAAGCGGATCGAGAAAGCGTGACGGATTGGGACGGGCAGAGAGAGTGGACGACCTCCATGGGGTGGACTTGTTGAAGAGGAGTGGGTTGGGGCAAGGAGTGCGATGTGGGAGAGGACAGGATAAGAAGAGCCGATAGGTATTGGCCGGAGCGATTGTCGTCAAGTAAAGGAGAGCGTGTTGGGAGATAAATAAACTTCAATTTTACACTGTACATCGAATTACATATTTTCCATTCTAAGATATGTCTATAAAGTCTAGTATACACGGTACAGTTTGGACGTGCAGATTGGACATACAGAGATCGTGCAGTCCAGACTGCACGTTTTCTGTACGAACATGTTCATAATTTTTGCAGAAAGCCTACAGTTTGACTCAAGCGCTTCTAGTGGCAGAATGTTCCACTAACGGTGATCGGCCATTGCGATTTCGTGGTTAGGTGTGTCAAAGTGCGATTGTGTGAAGTGATATATCGTGATAAACTTCCTATTTCCCAATTCTTGACTTCCTTTTTTATTCTCTATGCTCCTCATGGTTAACTAATACCAAAGAAATATCATAACCAGAACGCACACACAGAAATACCACCACTGACAGTACTCGGACGGCGCAATTCAGTTGTTTCTCTTTAGACCCCTAGCGACGGCCTGTGGCCATTAATGCTGAAAACGTATAGACCGTGTATGCGCGCCTTTTGGCTTTTGTACTTCTAGTTTGGGACCTTGAAGTTTCTATATAGAAACTGTATGAGAATCTGCACTAAAGCTGTACCGTGTATACCGGGCTTAATAAAGTAATACCAACACAAAAAATGGTTACTTCCGATTTTCAAACATAAAAACACACTCATTAACGTGAAGCCCGTGAGGGATTTAAACTTCGTCTCTAGAATGTCTCTAGAATGTTCTCCAGAACTTCCTTCCTATACTGCATGTGAAAATTGGCTGTGATATTTTTCTCACTTTCCTGAACTATGCTTTACGAAACAGTCGAACGAAAACCAAATTAACTACAAATAATATTCCAAATGATATAAAGCCTAAATTTTAAAAAATCGTCATATTTTTTCGAAAATAATTTTTCAAAAAACATTCTAAGATTTTGATTCTCAGTACGGAGTTTGAAAGACCAAATTAGGAAATAAGTATTCATTTTGATACAAGAAGAATAGTATTTTGTAAACCGGACTATGGAATACGATTGGAGCTGGAATTGAGTATAAAGCTGTGTGAGACACATGGTACGCCGGTGGTGACATCTATGAGCAGTTCTCGAAAGTTTCTGTGTTTCTGATACCAGTCACGCAAGGCGCATCGAGCGGCCAATTGAATAGATGACATTCAGAGGCGCTGGAGATATGTGAAACGGCCCTATTATTATATTTTTCGAGATTTCTAAAAAGTATGCATATGTAACAGTGATCAATACCCCGAACTAGAGTGTAGGTACTTTAAGCAATTTCTAGATAGGAGAATGGATTGAAACAACTGATACTGAGACATTTTTTTTCTCAGAAATGTTGATAATGTGTAATCAAAAGTTTAAGAATTCACCATCATTCAAAATATTAATTATGATAATTGTTTGTCTAATTGAGAAATATGAAACTATTCCACAGCAGCGACTCAAGCACGATTTTTCTATGCGTGGAGTTACAGGTGTATTGTTCATCGAACTTCATGTTCTCTTATAGATTTTCTATCTTATTTGAAAAAAAAGTTCTTTGATTTCTTTGTTATTACCAAGATCTTGAATTAGGTTACTAGAAAAAATAGTAAAAAATACAGAATGTCTCCGAATAATATTACTAATTTCTAGGACCTTTACGAGTCGAAAATGTTATATTTTACCGATGGGCGTGTAGAGACAAATTTACAGAGTTACAAAGTTACAGATATATATTTGTCCTGAATGTTAGTCAACCTCTTTTGCACAGATGCTCGTCAAGCATATGAAATCTTACCTACATAAGAACTTGACCTTCAAAACATATGTAAATAAGGGTTACATTACAGGTGATATTTACGTAGTAAGTAGGAGCTAATGTCACATGCACATTCTTCTATGACATTTCCCACTATTTGTCAATTGACAAAAGGGGTTTCTTTTCGATCCTTCTACATCTTCAAAAATGTATTCTGAGACACCTGCGCATTTATAATTGTTAGTCAACAGCCTCAATGGGAGGGGCTGATGCGTCTCTCCCTCTAGAGTGCAGCACCGAGTAATAATTGGCGTTTACAAACATTTTCGGAATGTAATTAACTCGCATTACTAAAATGCGTTGTTCGGACTGTTAATTACATTTTTTTTATCTTTTAAAATATGTCCAGAAATATCATGATTTGACTTATTTTGTATCACATACATTTTCAATGCAATGTATGCCAGGACAGTCTTTGAGCGGTTCTTCAAACACACGTTCTACATACATATTGATCTATACGCTATGCCACTCTTTCAAGAAACTTTCGTGCCTTTGTAGAATCACGGCTGTGGAACAACACCTGTGCTTAGTTTCGAGCTGTTTTCGGTGAAAGTGAATAATTGTGAATAAATCATTATTTTAAGTAAAAAAATGCACAGTTCATCATTTTTAGATAATTCGAAGTTTAAAAATTATAGTTTTCCAAACTTTCTTCATCAGAAAACGTTTCTCTTGGTGCCAAACGTATTTTAAGGTACTATGAAATAAAACCTAGTGATGGTACTGTATCATATTCTTATTATTTGAAACGGTTACTTAATATTGTACCACCGCATTACATACATTTTGGTAATATTTTAAAAACGAACCCGTTTCATTAAAACGTTTATGTTGTTGTTCAGTGACTGATGATCTGACAAGCGGACGTTGGACGTAATTTTTCGGTATAAAGGACCCACAAAAAAATTCTGACTACACAACGTGATAGAGTAATTTATTTTACTCGTGTGCAAAATAATGGCATTGTGACCTGCATTTAAATCGATAATTAAGGCCTCATATAAAGCAAAAATTGAAGTAAATGGCCACGCGATAGTAACCAGTACCATTCGTATGTTAACGACATGACGGAAACATTTGAAAAGAAACCGGGGGCTAATCAAGTTATCGAATAAAATTATATATACTTTGCGGGATCATGTAAACGAAAAGAATCCGCGCTGAGAAAGAAAATGTAGTGTCGTTGCAGAGAGAGAAAATGTAGAGTAGAAAAGTATCAGAGGACAAAATATAGTCTGTTAAAGATTTAACTTTTTTTAACATAACAGTTGAAATTTCAACTCAGACCTTATCATAACCAATACTATTAATATACTAGGTGGCAAAAAGATATTGGTAGTAAAAATATATTAATTATTTTAAGTAAAAACAAATATTACAAATCGCTTGTAATTAATCGTTTCAATACTTTCCAAAAATTAAAAACAAAAAAGAAATAGAAATGTATTCTTGAACCTTTTTGTAATTTAGAAATTAGTAAGGCACGCTACTTCCAAAATTTTTCTACAATTATCGTTTTTATTAAAAAGTTTTGTTCCTTTTAATTTATTCTTAATTGAAAACAAACCGAGCAAAGTGTCTCAGTGCATAGCGCGCTGGCTTCACAGTCGTGAGGTTCGGGTTCGATTGTTGGACCGGCCATCCTGACCGGGTTTTTTCGTGGGTTTCCTCCGTCATAAGGCGAAAAAGCCACTATCACCTCCCCCCTCTCCTCTTGTCATCACTCTATCATCTCATAATTCATTAATAATAATAATAATAAAATAATAATAATAATAATAATAATAATAATAAAAAATGCCACCTTCATGGAAAGCAACGGAAAACTACGCTGATGAAGTCCTCCCAAGAACACCGAAATTGGGTTACCTAACTTCTGTCTATGGAAGAACAGGACCAAAGAAGAAAATTGAAAACAAATATAAAACTGACTGAAAAAAGTATTATTTTATAACATATTGACTTATCGTGAAAGAATGAATTTGATTGTCATTTTAATTTATTATATTCTATTGCATGAATGCAAATAGGTTTGGTTTACTTTTCTTTCTTCAGGAAGTCAGAACATTCTCATGATGTGAAATTGGCGGATTTGTCGGAACGTAAACGTAAATGTCAGAAAGCTTCCTCTTTTCACGATTTACCGCTAAGGACTTACGTATCTCGACAAGCGCGCTCCGAAATCAATATTTTTTCTTTAGCTTCGATTTTGATTGACTACCCCTCTGGCAACATCCGCCTGTTTTAAGACAACCTTGTACCACCCAGTGCTGTTCTTAAAGAATCTTTCGTTCTGTTGAGTAACCTTCTTTCTCTATGCCCGGAAATGCACATCCAAGAAAAGAATGTATACTTTGAAACTTTTAGAACTACCGGCAGCGGTGATGAGAAATGTCTGGTGCAAATTTCTCTTTGGAGAAACGCGAATATATACGCAAATTTTCATCTGCTCCTTTCTAAAATAAAAATAAGAGAATGAAGTACATACATTTTTGGAATAATTTTAGAAAATATGATTCCACTGTAGGCATTTGGAGTTTGTTATGAATTTGAGTAGTCAAGTCAAGCCAGGGTTCTTTGTGTTTCTCAGAACCTTATATTGTATCACTTGTAATAGTTGTAGATTTGATTTTGCAGACTTTCCTAAACTGAACTGACGTATCTTGTTGATGGTCTTATTATGGATTTGTTTAAGAGTATGCCAGTTTGAATTTTGTACATTCAATTCAATAATTTGTCCTTCAATAAATATTTCATAAATAATTTCCCGGTATAATACGTCATTGCGTTACCTGCCACTGACACATTAAGCGCTTTCAATGATACCGGAAATATACCTTTTCTTGAACGAGTCTTGGCTTTCCCTTTAACAATATCAATAACTTCTAAACAATCAATATTTTTACAATTATTATTGTGCATTACAACTATTTTATTTTTTCGTTTATTTGTTTATATTTCCTTCTCTTTCTCCACCTCTACCTCACTTTCCTACCTTTCTGCTTTTTCATTGCTTCTTATCCTCGCCCTTCCCACAACTAGTTGTTCCTGATTACTTCATTTTTTGATTTCTTACTATCTCTTGTTTTGCCTTCTTCCAATCCTCTTATCCTTCGAATTGTCTTCCCCCCTCCTGTGACTCTCCTCTGGCAGGAGTGAGGGAAGGAGACGCCCTGGAAAGATGCCTCCTCGCTGTTGGAAATCGCGTGTCTCTGGCTGAGTGCGACAGGCGCACGAAGCAGCGGTGGCTGGAGGGGTGGGGTGGGAAGGAGGCGGGGGTGGGGGCGGAGGGGCGGGGGGGCGGAGTGACGCGCCGCGTGTCGCCTTCCGCGCCGCGCTCTTACCATCCCCTCCATTTACTGGTTATTTCCTGTTTCTTGGCGCAACTTCTCGTATGGTCATTAGTCCCGTTAGTGTAGGGTATGTACTATCAGCGCGAGCGGTCGCTCAGTGTATCAACTGATATCACTGCTGTGCCTCTGACCGCGAGGTCCTAGGTTCGAGTCCCGACGGTGGCAGGATTTTCCGTACGACTTTCCAGCTAAGTCGAATTCAGTCGCTATCTAGAGGAGAATTCTAGCGGCCGGCTGCTCTGATCGATCATTTTCCGTAGTTTCTCCGATCAACACTAGGTAAATGCTGAAGCAGTGCCGTAACAAACGGGCTACCGACCGCGCACGATCTTTCCTTCCTCTTCCTTTCCTGTCCTCATGCCTTACACGCACTTACACTATCATGCACTGAATACATTACTACACATACCGAGAGACCGGTCGGGACTTACCGCTTGTCTTGTCTGCCCCGCTGGTGGGAGATACCTGGTTGGGGAAAACCCGCTAGTCGCCGATAGATCGGCACAGGATCTCGCCATCCAGTGGTGAAAGATCACCGCCACCTCCCGATGAAAAACACGTTCTACACTTACGGGACTAATGACCTCGGTAGTTGACGCGCCGCAATCACTAACAATCAATCAATGGACGTTCCATCCCGAGATGGGTTGATTTCCTTCACGCTATAATGTGAGATCCAGTGACGACTTAAATGCAAACTTCAGAATGTTTCCACATCCAGGAATCTTCCCCTAGGGGGTTACCCACCCAGCCGGGGCAAACTCTAAGTTCCCGACTGGCTTCCCGTCATGTATGGTAGTATAGTGCGTATGTAAGTAAGGAGTGAGAATAGGACAAGGAAGAGGAAGGAAAGGTCACGCGCGGTTAGGGTAGTTCTCTAGCAAATGGCGACATTCTCATTATGATAATTGCAGAAACTACGGACTACCGATAAAAAAAACCGGGCTGCTAGACCTGGCACTCTAGCTTGTCTCAAAAAATATTCCTGTCGCCGATGCGAATCAAACACTAGAACCTCCCGGGCAGAAGCACTGCAGTAGTATCAGCTGATGCTCTGAGTCACCTCAGCCAGTACCATCCTCAAGAGATTACCCTAGTTGTGAAAGGAGTTTTTATCCTGGAGGTCATCAAATGGTCCAAATGTTAATACTGGCTACGATAGCTCAACAACATAATTGTTTCTATAGCATCGTTTATTTGGAAACTCTACTTGACACTGACACTAGCAACATACCTGGGTCGATTTCAATCAGTCTGGAGAATATTTCTAACTGTCGGCGGCTCTGGTCAGAAGTTTTCAGTGGTTTCTCTCTTTGATGCCAGTACCTTTAACAAACAGACTACGGATCTCGTACGATCCTTCCTTCATCATCCCTGGCTACTCCCCTTAAACACACACACACACACACACACACACACTACACTTCAAGGGACGGTACACCAGACGGGAGCATAGAGCTTGCCTCTGACGAAGATGGGTTCTGGAGAGAAGAAAAACTCCGCACGTTAACGTGTAGATCGGCGCCAGATATCACGTACCATTGACAGAGGAATACCACCACCTCCCGAGATATAACATGCACTGCAGTTACGGGACTAATGATGGAAACCGGAGACGTCCCCAACATCAAAAACTTATGCTCCCGAATTTTAATTTTTTTACGTAATTTTATGATTGATGTATTCGGTTTTGATAGGTTGTGATTGAATGGAAGAGTTTTTTCCAGTCGTTCTCTCTACAGCTGAGTTGTACCCATCAATGATTATGTAGACGCGGGCAAAGGTACCTCTTGATTGAATGACTCCCTCAGCCGGTATCCGACATTAAGTTAGAAGCCAGATGAAAGCAAAAGCAAAGATTTCTCTGGAGCTTTGTGACAAATGCGAAGAGATACCAAACGAACAAAGGGTGGCAGATTATTGCAAAATGTTAAAATAAAATGTAAAAGACATGATTTTGAGATGAGGAAGAAGAGGTATTGTAAATTATTGCAAACAATCTGTTAAAGATAGTAATAAAATAATTATGACTGTAATATAGAGCAGAACTCTATGGCAGCTCAAGGGTAGCTTTCTAGCTTCCCGTGGTGCGATCGCGGGTTCATTTCCGGGACAGGGCAAAAATAGAGTTGTAGCTTTCCCTGAAAATCGTCTGCGTTTCTGCAACTACAAGAGAAAAATAGAAAGAATGGTATTCGCCATAGGTCGTTGTGGTAAACCTTTGTCATACATTTTTAAAATGTTGCAATAATTTCCTATGACACAAATTGTGTGTATTCGTATGTATTCAGATAAATTGCCGCACTCTTGGAATATTGTAGCTCCTGGTAATTTTCACTTTCTCTAGAACATTGCTCGTAGAAAACATTAGGAAGGAAAAATGTATTTGCCAAAATCAACACTCCCCGAAAAGAGTTAGTCAATATACTTTGTAGTCTTTTATAGTCTAACTTCTGACATTTTAAAATTCTCATTCGTCATGAAAAAGTCAAAGAAATGTATAAAACTTTGGTCCATAAAGATGTTCCAAGCGTGTCGACTTAAGGTTAAAGTTTTTTTTCTTAATGCGAGTTCTATAATTCTAAGAGTCCCGAAGAAATAAAGTAAATACTGCAATGTAAAGTTGTAAATGTAATTTTGTTTGTATATGACCATGTGGTTGCACAGCGATCTAAAATAAATTAAATAAAAAAGTAAATACTTTTTATTCTTAATTAAAACTCGATATGTATTTATAGAATTTGTGCAATTTCTTCATGGAGTCCTCACTAACAATGCGGGAATTTTTTCATGATACTTAGTAACTATGAAATGCGTAAATAAGTGACGAAAGTTGAGGAATTAATATGACAACCAATAATCGCGTGGTACGTGGTAAACTTGCAGTAGACTTAGGTTGAAGTAAACTAAAATTACATTCTGATTATTATTTTTATTTATTTATTTATTTGTGTAAATGCTGGACCATCCGTCTGGTAACTGTTTAGTTTGTTTACCAGCACTATAAACGACCTCTTTTTTCAGGTATAAACGACGTTTTTCGTTCATAAAATGGCATTTTATAATACAGATTATAACGTATTAACCGTTTATGTAGCTAATAATTGGATCATCACACGTTCACCCCATCGCAGGGAACGAATCGTGAAATGGAGGCGATAAACCGCACATATATAATAAAGTTGTTTCCAAAAATTAACTTCGTACCTCTTATATAATGCTTTTACACAAAAATTAATGACAGAAGTTGGTTTACAATGTTGGTTTATAGCCTTCTAACAAATAAATATAATTATGCAATTTACCTCAACATTACAAATTAGTAGGGTAGTAGATAATTATACAATTTGAAGCTATTTTGTCCCCAAAAGAGTATGTTATTATAATAGTGTTTAAAAAGCATACGTTACAATTCGTTCAGTATAATTCGAAAAGAGTAAGTATGTATATATCAATTATTTTACTTCAACTTCTTGGTGAATATTTGTGTCCAGTTTGCTTTGATATATTGAGCAAATACCCAAATGATCCCTAGCTTTTCCTCTCCTAAATGTATTTCCGGAGATTTCATTGAGCTCTCTTTGGCTAGCTGCGGGGAAAGCAGAGTGGAGTGGGAAGTATTTATTAGGAATAATTAGAAAAAAAATAATATAGGCGATAGAGACGACAAAAGCAATCGAGATTGTAGAGGCGATAGGGACTTAGGGGCGATAATGAAGAGAGAGGAGATAGATGTGCTCGAGAAGGGTTTGAGTGATAGAGTTGGGACCGATAGAGACGTAGGGGTGATAGAGATTATAGGAGGGAGGGGGTGTAAGAGGGGATATATATTAGAGGGGCGATAAAGGCATGAGAAGCAATAGAGGAAATAGGGTGATAGAGGTGTTAGGTGTGAAAGGGGGCGATAGGAGTCGTACTAGTGTTAGAAGCGATAGAGATGAGAGAGACTTTAGAGAGTATAGGAACGACAGGTTCCACAGGTTCGACAAGGAAGATAGAAGCGATAAAGGCGCCGGGGGTGACGGAGGTCGTGGGGGTGACGGGGACGGTCGATCTGTAAGCATCCGCGTCTTGAGTTCTGGTGGCCCCGGCGGGGGCAGGGGGCGTGGCGGGGGCGGGGCGGGGCGGGCGGAGCAGCGTATAAGGGCGCGCGGCGCGGCGGCCGCCGCAGACTCCGGCGCGATGTTCGTGGTGGCGGGAGGGCCGGGGGGCCCCCGGAAGAGCCCGAAGATGCCGAGAGCCCCGAGGAGGCGCTCAAGGTGCCACACGCGCGTGCGTCGTGTGTATGTGCGTGTGCTGGTGTGGACGCCAGAAAATAAGGATTTACGAGATGAAATTCCGCGACACACACATGCGTTGTGTTTATGTATGTGTGTGCATGTGTTTGGACATCAGAAAATAAGAAAATACGAAATTCCTCTACACACTCGTGCGTCTTGTGTATGTGTTTATGTGCGTCAGAATATAATAAATTATGAAATGAAATTTCGCGAGACACACGTGCGTCGTGTGTATGCATGATTGTGCAGTGTGTGTTTGGTTTGGACGTAGGAAATAGGGTGGGAAGAATAGACTTTCAGAAAAAAATTATATTCTTTGGCCCGTCGTATGCAGACTTGCTGTGTATCCAAGAAGCAAAATTATTACAATAAAATTGACAAATTTTAAGTTTTATTGATACGCCTTAGGTAATTGTCAGTGTCGATGTTGTTATACTGAAAAAAATTGTTTTAATTTTTTATGCTCCTGACTGTCTCACGGATATTCCTCAGATAAGTTATTGCGTGAATGCATACATTTGAATTCTGTAAGTGGGGAAAATCTGAAGATAAATACGTAATGTCGATGAAAGCGGCAATTACGAGAAATCAAATTTTAACATCACAAGAATTGATACAATAGTTTTCGTTCACGTGAAACTGACTTGTGCAGTGGATGATACCCGAGATTTACAATGTTACACATAGAGGTTCGAATTTACTATGTCAACAAATATCTCTGTTGAATTTTCTTTGCGTCGTACCCTACCCTTTTGGTTAGTCAAATTTGTTTTCTTACCAGTCGCATCGTTTAAAATGAAATTATTCATTTTAAACGGTGCGAATAAATTATTCATTTCATTTAATGTTTCAGTTTAGAAAAAATATTGAAATTATTGTGAGAGTGAATTGAAAGTGTAATACGTCATGAATTTCCTTGCTCGCAAATCTTACATTTGTGACATTACACGAAACCTATCCATCTTGTGTGCTTGTCATAAAGAAAAATTGTGGGCTCCCGGCAGTCATCCTTGGTTTCCCCTAGAAGCGGAAATTAATATCGATCATTTTCGGAAATGAGAAGTGTGCCCCACGCGAACTCCCGTGTATGTCACACGTGAAGTTAAATGTAGGAAAATAAACAAAATATGTTAAATCGCTCTTTTCTACCTCCTCTTACTCCAATACATTGTTCAATGTTTTTATTTTACTTTGAATGTATTAATTTTTTAAAACAATTTGAAATATACATCTATCTTGATCTTTGATTTTATCAAAAGTACCTCAATATTGAAACGCTGAAGTGTTAAATTTCTTATCAATCTTTATTTTCATATTTTTTACTAATTTTAACAAAACAAAATCTACTAAGCTACATTAAAAACTGAAATACAATCCTGCCTGTTAAAATGATTTTATTGTCTTAATAAAATTCATTACAATAACAGAGCAGTCCATATCAGAACTACCAAAAGAAAACCATATCCGAGAGTAACAACCCAGAATTTAAGTTAACTACTTCATCAACAAGAATTTAGAACGCGAGAGCAGAAATCGCGATTTTGCTTTCATTACACAAAATAAATTAAATCAAAGTTATTACTTTAGTACTTCAATTAGTGTACTATTGTATTTATACATTTTTGTAGTTTTTAAATAGCTCTACTGTTAAAGATTTTTATTTTTCAACTTTTTTTTTCTATCAAATACAGTAAGTTCGACGCTTATTCTTATAAATTTGAATTGTTATACCACAATTTGTCAATTTTCCAGACATTAAATAAGCTTGGGTCTAGTGTGCAGCCGAGGGACTGCAATGGTATGAAAGTACACGCGCTGTTTCGCGTGCTGCTATGCAGATGACAGGGGAATGTGTCAGAGCGCGCTCGTTTGTCCCGCAAGCAGACGTGCCCCACTGGCGGGAGCGTCTGAATACAATTTGCTCCCAAGCCAGTAAATCACGGTACCCAAATGTGGCCAGATCATAATTTCCTATACAAGATGCGTGCATACTGTCGGAGTGTACTAAAATCTCGCTTGAGATAACTGCATTGCTATTTCTATCTGAGACATTTTCATCATGTAATGTTCACGGAATATATTTTACATGAAGTTACTTGCGTACTTGAATAAAATTTCTTTCCTTTCCAATGTAATATTTTCTTGTTTTTATTCGATGCCGTGAGAAAATGCAGGTCGTATTTTTAGCCTCACTTTTGTGAAGTAGTTGTATATGTGTCCATAAGAATGAATGCAATATCTGAAACTTTTCTTTGGAAAACATTCTCAAATGTGCAATTTTTAATTTTAAACACTCTAGCTGACTTTTAATAAATTTTTTTCAAAGCACGCCTCACTGGTTTTATTGAAATTTTATTACTTCAATTGCAGGATTTCCAGTTCTGTTATATTAAAACTTAGGGTGCTGTGACAAAAAATTCCTCGCACTAGTTAGTTTCTCAAACTCTTTAGTCTGGAATACGTTTTTGGTTTTGCCTCACCCTCTTCCCATCGTCTTAAATATATATTTTTAAATAGTTAATAATTGTTTCGGTCCCCTTGTGGTAAAGTTAAAATGTTACTTAAAGAATATTACAAAGTTCTATTAAAATTTTCTTCCTTTGGAAATTTAAAAATTTCACAGAAAATTTTTAAATTTTCAAGAATCTTCATAAGAAATCATTTGAAGCACTTGTGCATTCATGTGTAAAAATCTCCGTTATTTAAATATTAAAGACGTGAGAGAGATATCAGAAACAAAACAATTGTTTAATTTTTTGAAAATACAAAAGAATACGACAAAATGGCATGTATATTCTTATTCAGTGCATTTAGAACTATAATTACAAAAACGTTTAAAGAAACCATTTGGAGACTTTTTGAGAGTTTTTTTTCTTTTTAATGTTGCCTATATTTAAAACAAAATTACGCAAAAGCTCATAATTTTGAAAACTTTTACACGACCGTATTTCCAGAAAAAGAACTTTAATAAAAGTATTTTTGTTCTAGCAGAGAAAAATATGAAACAAAACTTTGAAGCAAATTTTTGAGAATTTGGAAAATGTTAAGACTTCATGTAAGATACCCACTATGATTTCGCTGATAGTTTGGTTCACAGACGGACAGACTGTAGGCGGAAAGTCGTTTTGCCGAAAACCAAAATTTCGGTGTGTAGGATCCGCCCTCCAAGACGTGAATTCTGAGTTCACAACATGTTGGAAGAAGTTATGAACATGAATTTCCCACTTTTTCTTCCGCATCAGAAACTTGCAAAAAAAATGTTTGGGCCGAAACATTCGTTTCTTTTTTGCTGTACCATTACATTTGTATTACGTAAGTGGTAAGTGAGAAAGTAGAAACGGGAATTTTTAAAGAGCACATCGCATGGTACTTTTTAATCCCAATTATCTCTCGTGGCACTCTATATTTTTATAGGACAGGGAGATTACGACGGTATTGATGTTGAAGTCATATACAGCTGCATACGAATGAATGAATGAGCCAATCGACATCATTGACGAGCTCTTGGACAGAACCAGTTGTAGGGGCAGCAGAAAAAGTTACGGTAGTTCTATCTGTATCGACCTTTTACACAGATCTCAGAATAAATGTTATAAATTAAGTCATAAATGAGGGTTAAGTTGATCAGTTTGTACTACTGAACACGTGGAGGTTTTCATATAACTAAGTTTCACCTGTGACGTTTGGCCCTGATTGATAAGCAACACATCATGCAATGATGTTTGCGGGGTCGCATTCTTAAGGAGTGATAGAGATTTCGTGTGCTTGTGCACAACCAATGCATCACAGGTGCCTAAAAATCAGGATTAAACGTCACATGAGGAATTTCGTTAAAATAAATTTCCCATCACGGGCTCACTTGCACAAATCGGTAATTATAAACCCACGACATATCCTAGAAGTTTTTAAAATTTATTCTGAGATACCTGTGTAGCAGCGGTTCTTCAGAATATTATTTTGAACACGAAAGGAAGCTTTCTTAAGTGGGTTAAATCATAAGCGTTAAATGTAATTTATGTGGTTTTAAAGAATATAAATTGAACAACTTAATTTTTTCTTGAAACGTAACCTACTGGTCACATAATTGGTCCTGTATGTCTTCCACAAGGTTTTGTATTGTTGGCGTTAATAGTAATAATGCACATTTCAAATCACTTTCGAACCCCGATCGATAGTTTCTTTTGATATAAGTAAGGAAAAAAATAAGTCCAGCAGAAATGTTTAAAACTGCACCAAACACCTTACAGATTCAGTATGAACATAAGCGTTTAGGACACAGAAAAGTAACATTTGGACACAATATCTTCAAGATTCATGTTTAAGAATTTCGCTTTATATTGTGAGTTACATTTTGGAATATCTAGTTTTCAGTATTTTAGCCTAACGAAAACAGATAAACGTATCTTCTTACTGAATTTGGGAGAACAGTGCCCTGGCGCTTGCCTGTCTCGGCTGCTACTAAAGTGTGTTCATGTTTTACTCAAGACGCCTCCTTTAAATTAATTCAAAGCTCCGTAATTATCCCGCCACGTAAAATAACAGTTATCAATCAATTATTCCATAGATAAACGTCCTCTGCAAAAATACCCTAACATCAAAATGTCCATTAGTATAAATGTGCACTTCATTATAGGTCCAATACTGTTTCATCCAAGTTCCTTATGAAAAATGTCCAGTCTAATTAACGGTCAGAGGAATGATAGAGATTACAACGTTTCATTGATAAAACTCCTTTTGGAACACCTATAATATATTTTCATTCCATTTTTACGTCAAAAATGAAAGTGTCGCGTGTATCCATTACTAACAAGACTTTTCATCTTCTTCCGTGAAGAAATATAAGTTGCCATTGCGAATTACTTTAGAAATTGATTTATATTTCTACAGAAACACATTTCTATTATTAACAAAAATTCTACAAAAAGAATGTGAATATTATTATTCAATAAGACAATACTTTTAGACTGAACAAAACTTTACATTACTCATTTTGTACATTCCTGCTTGTTCAACATTTTGATTTGTAGAAATTATTCAGTAGACTAAATACTTTTTTGGACTGTTTGCACTGGACATTTTTGCTCTGGATATTTTTGCTGAGAAGTTTACGTTTATTAGACTTCATGCAGTGGACATTTTTCTGTGGACTTTGTGTTAGCTGAAACTTTCCCTGTGAACCGATTGATCTGGAACCAAAATGAGGCATCGCTGTTGATTGATTGATTGATTGATATGGTGTGATCGCAGCGGCGCCGCGAGGAGTGCGAGCGGAAGGCGCGGCGGGGGGAGATGGACCCGCGCCTCGAGTTCGTCTTCCAGCTGCTCATGGACGCCACGCAGCTGCCGCGCTCCGAGCTCATGGACTACGTCTTCGAGAGCAACATGGTGAGTGGCCTCGCGTTGTCATCTATTTGGCATTTTGCGGAGATTGTCAGACTTGCTAACAGTGACACCCATGCCTGGCCCTGGTTGAATTTCCATGCTTGAGGAGTAAGTAACAGAGGCATGAAGCGAGCATGGCGTATTCCCTTCACCGTGACTAGCAAACTCCGCCTGCATGAGCTTTTCTTTTTCATACAGATACACAAACTGAGACGATTTTAAAGTAAATCAACAACTCTCTTGTAAGCCTCTGGCATTGCTAATGGACAGCTTACTAGCTTCCCAAACAGTGATCCCGGGGTCGATTCCAGGTCGAGAAAAGTTGTAGCTTTCCTTTAAAATCGTCTGTAGCTGTGTGGCGAATAAAATCTCAAGCAGGCGGATCTTGCTAGTTACGGTGAAGAGAATACGTCATGTTCGCGTCATGTCGCTCTTACCCCCCAAGTATGGGAATTTAACTAGGCCCAGGTATGAGGGACACAGGTTGCTGGCCGGCGAAGTCCGACTGCCGAATCAATAACGCCAAATACACACAACTCTATTTGTCAACCATTTGATACATTTTGAAGAAATTTCACACCTTTACCACAATACCACATCAATCTCACAGTTAAAATACGCAGAAAAACGACTTGATAAAGAGACCATACTTCATATTTCAACAGCATTTCAATCCGAGGTTCTGAAGTAACTTAACACACAAAAATGGTACTGATAAATTTACTTTTTTCAAAGCATCTTTGGACATTTTATTTGCAATATTTTCCTTGATAATTTTAACTTTTAGTGCCACTTGAAGGGGTGAATTTTAAAAAGATCTGGATTTAACTTTCCAATATATTCCAGTTAAATTGGATTCCATTAGTATTTATGAGGATGGAAATCCGCGCAAAAGAATATTAACGGCAGTTCCATGATTGAAGATTTAAATCGGTACTTTGTAACCCATTGCATTGTAAATGGCCGAATATCAGAAAATAATTAAGGAATTTACTTTCTGCAAAATAAGGTAATGTGTTTACCAAACATGCGCATCAAAAATTGCGCTCTGTATTACTTCGTCTTAAAAAGGTAAATCAGTGCGAAGATCATCTGAGGGCGGTTACTTTATGACTTGTTTCTTCACGCAAAGAATGTAGCTCCACACAGCAAAAAACCTATTCGTGGCTCATGGGAACGCACGAAAAACGTAAGTATCGGACTAAACATCATAAATAATAAATTTAAAATTAATTTTAAAATAGCACTACTCAGATATGTTTATTGTAAATTGATGAACAAAAATCAAACTACAATATTAACACATCGTTTGATTTTAAAAGGATGATAGATGCAATGAAAAAATCGGTAGGGTAAGATTTCATTTTCCCAACTTGAAATTCATTCAGACTCTGTTCATTCTATATAATTCGCACTCCCATGAGAAGTGCAACGCTTATTTTTAATTTCTAATTATGTCCTTAATTATTCCTCCTTATTAATTAAAGTTTCTTGATGAAATATTAATAAATAATTGGACCCTGCGTATTTAACCGTTTGAAAAGCTGGAACTATTCTAACTAGCTACGAATTTATATTGTGCATCACTATAACTTAATTATTCGATAGTCTAACTTTGAATATCCATTATTTTGATTTTACCTTTTTAAGAAATTTTATTCCGACTAAAACTTCAATGATTTTTCAATTTGTCGTATATTATTTCGAAATTTAACTCAACTTATTTACTAGATTATCGTAGCACGTCCGGTCAGATTTTTTCGTGATAAACAGTTTTATTCGTAGTTTGAAAGTTCATAAAAAATAAAGTTTATATGTAACATAGTTAAGCAGTTTGTCCATAATCAAACATAGAAAGTTTAATGAAAAAGTGTGGATTATTGTACTTGTTTAATTTTTGTTACATTACAAAATGTGGTTTAATTATAACTATCGTCATTAGGATGTATTAAGTCGTAGCAATTCATGTAAAGACCGGAAAGAGAGGAAAGTAATTCACAGCGTTTCTCTAATGTACTCGGATACAGAGTGAATTTTTTTACACATAGCTTACTTTCTATGCTGCTTGCACTTCCTTTTGGTATCGATGAATAGTATTGTTTATCATCATTAGAATATCTTATTCATTATATTTATTGAAATCGTACAATTTCACTCGGTTTTTTTAACACGTATCATTTCCTTCATATATCAGACAACTTTCTCCTTCTTGCTCGCCTCCCCTGATAACATATTTTACAAGATTTTACGATTACATATAGTTTTTATGATTCGCCAACGGCTCACACAATATTTCGTACTACAAAATCATCAAAATCACATATTTTTTTGAAATTCTTCCGAAACATCTGAGAGGGACTTAATTGTGCCAATCGATTTGTCTTATCCAGAAAATCGAGTGAGCTATTGTTCCACCTCTATAATGGGTGTCATAAGTAAAAACATGTTTCAGTTGCTTAAAAAAAGTATTGTATTTTGGAGAAATATTTTACAATTTTCCAGATGAATCCGCAAAATAAATAATGATTTCCTTTTCAAAAGATAGAGCCTATTGCCATCGCATTTGTCTTGATTGCTGTACTCGAAAATGTTCAACTGTGACGAAAGGACGGACGCAGATTAATAGATTATAACACAATGATTTACTGAATATTTTATATCTGCCTTACGAAAATAAAATAATATCTTAAAATGGGATAATACCAATAGCTTTGAATGTAATCACTCTTTGAATAAACAGAAAAAAAATACCTCAAGTCAATTTTAAAAGGTGTTTTATTAAGTTTTCATAAATCTTTAAATCAAATCTATTTCAATTTGTAAACACAAAAGATGCATTATAGAGGTCGATGATAAATACAAACAAATACTAATAATTTTGAATAAAAGTAATATTTATGTGAGCTTACGATAAACCCTTCGATTATTCAACACGAGTAATTTTTCACTTGTCTATTCATGTCAAAATTCTGCACTAAACGGCTTCGCAAGTTGAGTATTTTGTTTGAAGTTCCTCAAAACAATAGAGAGAGTTCGGGGATCTCATTTAATCAACCAGGAGACATTGTGGTAGGTTTATTTTAAGCACTGAACAGGCAAGATTGAGAACAAAGCTTTGTAGATTCACTGCCTCTCTGGCATTGCAAGTTTTCTCCAGAATGCTGCAGAAAAGTAACGATCGCTGAATATGAAAATAAATAATAAGCTGTAATGTATTTTCCATTAAAAGATAATTTATCATGGTAGGTAAACAGACTTTTTATTCAAAGCATTCAATTACGTAACGTAATTTAGTAATTGTGTCCTTGGGGATCGTATTCAATCATCTGAAACTTCTAAAGGGTGAAAAATCCATACGTGATGAATGCACCTATGGAAACTTCAAAGGAGGTTTGAAAAACATTTGGTAGATGAATCTCCTTAATGACAGGACAATATCTATTGCGAATCTGCACTCTTAAAATCAGCTAAAATATCTTCTTTTGGGATTTTAATTTTCTAATTGTATTGTGGATTTAAAATATCACGAAAAATATTCTTGAACAAATGTTTTGTAACAACAGTTACGTTTTTCCTGTATATATTATTAATTTCATTAACCTTATTCCCTAATGTTTTCTGCTCGCTGCTATATGTTGTGAATACTACCATTTCTATAATCCCTCATCACTCGCAAGATTACGTAATTTCGACTTTGCCATTTTGAACGTGTCATCACAACCAAGCTCTGGGTTGGTTGGGTGGATGTGAGGCATCGCATGAGTTGCTGTGTGCTGTTGCAGCTGGACGAGATCAACCAGGTGTTCCTGCCGCACATGCGCAACAAGCTCATGTGGTTCTACCAAGAGGTGCCTGAGCCGGAGCCCGCGCCACAGCCCGAACAGGTGCGTTGCCCCGGCCATCTGCGTCTGCCCCCGCACTCGCCTTCACTCTTGCACACGCACCCAGTTCAGTTGAAATGGTCGCGTCCAGCTGATCTTCATTCTACCTACCAGCGAACACGGCTCAGGGCATCAGCTGATGTCACTGTAGTGCCTCTGACCGAGAGGTTATACAGTCGAATCCCAACGATGGCAGCGTTTTCCACATTAGATAGATGCATAGGTTGAATTCATCCGCTGTCTGAAGGAAAATTCTAGCGACCGCCTGGTCTGATCGGTAGTTGTCTTTGTTTTCTCCGATCAACACCAAGCGAGTGACGGAGCGGAACCCTGACAAACGAGCCACGAACTGCACGCGATCTTTCCTTCCACTTGCCCCACCTTGCCCTATTCGGTCCTCTTACACACACACACACACACACACACTTACAAGCACTACACCATCACACATGCAGGGGGACCGGTTGGGAGCTCAGAGCTTGTCCTGGGGCTAGTAGGAGATTCCTGGTTGGGAAAAACCCGGCTAGCCGACGATAGATCGGCTCCGGATCTCGCCATCCAACGGAGGAAGATCGCCACCTCCCGAGGGAAAACATGCATTATATTTACGGAACTAATGACCTTAACAGTTGACGCAACTGGAAACACTAATCAATCAATAAACACGGCCGTCTGCATCAGCCCTCGTTCTGCCTTCACTCGTACATACACAAAGCACATGCTCCCAGTTCTGTTATAATGTCGTGTCCGGCTGATGATCTTTCTACCTATTGAACATTTGACACTTCGAAGGCAAAACAGACTGAATTTAGCACGTTGACTTTGACTCTGCAATACCTCTAACCAGAAGGTTCTAAGGTTCGAGTCGGGACTGTGACAGATCTTCGACACTAGCTTCGACACTAGGACACATTCAATCACAATCTAGACGAAATTTCTTTCGGTCAACTGCTCTGATATGTAGTTTTCCTTGGTTTCTCCGTTCAATACCAGATGAATGTCAGAGCACTTCTCTAGCTAACTGGTCACGGACCGCTCGCGACCTTTCTTTTGCCTTCCTTGTCCCGTGCTCTCCCTTACACATACACATGTACTACGCTACCTCTCATGATGGAAGATTATACTTGGGTTATTTTAAGCTGACCGATGACACTTCATCAGCTGTAAGGATGTCATTCAATCGAGAGCTAAAACTTCATCACGGTGACGTCACTGTGATGACGTTTAAGCTCCCGATTGGAAGAAACGGTAACAGCTGATCAGCTGTCATTTGCCAGGTTACAGATACCCAAATATAGTTGGGTTCTTACTGCTTATCCCTTCTGGAGCGGTGCTCCGTTCGTGGGAGATATCTGGGTGGTAAAATAACCCACAAGCCAACGTGTAGACCGGCACGAGGTCTTCATCTGAACAAGGGACATTTTCAATGAAGGACAGCTAATCACCCCTTTGTAATCTTATTTCTCCTACATTTTCATAGTGAAGAATATTTTAATAAAGAATATTGATGAAATGAACATAAATATGAACTTACTAAAATCAAAGCTCCATAGCACTGTCAACAATGATACTTCTCAGAAACGTCACAAATTTAGTTTTCTCAACTCTTTTTTAGTATTTTACTTCCTACAAAATAAAATATTTCTTGGCAATTATTTAATTATGAATTTGATGAAGACATTGTAGTGATTAATCACTTTAATTATTATATACTCCTCTGAAATCAACTATACCCACACGGTTTTCCTCCATTTACAAACAAAAATAGAAATGGTTGTTAATGTTTACTTTTAATTTTGCCCTTTTGATATTCTGACGATGAAGAAAAATCACCACATACGTATTCAAAGTACAGTGAAGTGATCATTTTCATCTGAGTTTCATAATTAAATTAATAAAGAAGACATTCCGCATAGGAACCCTGCGCAGAAGTATATTGTTTGACGATTGCGAAGGAAACTAGAATCTATAATTCAATAAACAAATGTATTTGTGAATGTATTAAATTGCAATGTTAGATCACTATTCTGACAGTTCTTATCATTGGCTCAATGTCAAATAAACATTAATCATACAAGTAGGACAAACTTATCCTCATTAATGACGATGATCGAGTCTTTACGTATGTGAAGCGTTCGAGTGTAAATATAGTATCTGATGTGCATTGCATGGACATCAGTTGATGCCCTGAGCCACCTCACCCGGGATATAATTGAACAAAACTCCGCTAATCAGATACCATACTTCTTAAAAATTTATCCTAGGTAAGTATTACGAGAAAATGTAAATAAATCCCCGACTCCTGAAGCGAGGAGTTTTATTTGTGAATTTCCAACGCAGTGTGTGGTATTTAATATGACTATTCCATGAATGAAATTACCTCCAACAGAGTTCCAAAATGTACCAAATATTGAAAATAACTGAAAGCATGTTAAAATCAAAGAGATTATGTTATAGTAATTACACGGATTATTGCACATCAAGGACAGCTATCGATACATATCGTCTCCTAAGATAGATGAGTCCCAACCTATTATTTGCCTGTATGGAGAGGCGGTAATAAAAATTAGATAAAAAAGCAATACCTTTTTAGATACACCGCCCTGATTGGGGAATTTTATATGAATAGTTAAACACTATTGGTTTTAATTTCATGAGTGGAAAAGCCACTTAAATAAAGCACCAGAATGAACGCACATTCCTGCAATCTCGGTGGCTGCCAGAACAAGGGCGCCCGCGGTGCCAACGTGGTGGCGGCGGTGGTGGCGGCGGCGGCCGGAGCGGTGCCCAAGGCGTCCGCGACGGCGGGGGCGGCCGGAGGTGGCGGCGCGGGTCCGTCGGGCAGCGGCGGCGGTGCGGCGGGCGGCGGCGGGGGTGGCGCGGCCGCAGGGGCGGTGGCTGTCCCCGCCGCCTCCAAGAAGCGGCTCTTCCTCACCGACGGCTGGCAGGCGCCGCTTACGGGCCTCTGCGTCTACATCTTCCGGCTGAACCCGAGCAAGGGCATTCCAGATGAGGGGTTCCACAAGGTACGTAATGTATGAAACTCCTTGTGGTCTACAACACCACAATTTCTTGCTTCGTCGGGGAACAAGTCCCCGAGGTGAGCACTTTTTTGGCTTTTATCCTCACTCCCCACCGACGCGCAAAACGCCGACGGGCTGACGTCCGGATTCAGCTGGAACCCAGTTTCCCCTCGCGACAATCTCCCCATACAATGCCTGGATATGGGCCGCCCTGCTAGCTCAGAGCTGACGTCTGATTGTAGGTGGCTCGGGGCCCCCATCCCGTCTTTTCCAGGCTAGTCCGGAGTTAAACAATGCGCCACTCACATGCGCTGGGAACAAAATCCCTCCCAATGCCCAGAGTATCTGGCCACTGCTACGACGAAACCGAGAGCCCAACTGGGGGCCACTGAACTATGATATAGGTGGCTCGGGGCCCCCATCCCCCCGAATGCTTACCACCAGCTATCGAGGTGCGTAACGCCGGAACCTGAGCAACCTAACGGGTGGTCTCTGGATTTCCCGCCGGACTTGAAAGTGGGATTCAGAGTACTCCGAAAAGCATCCTTCGCCCAATCCTGGTCAAAGGTCGGCGCGCCAGGCGCTGGTGGGTAGCCAACTGGTGGGTAGCCGGAAAACCCCTACTAGCAGGAGCTTAGCATCGCCTTCTCACTGCCTGCGCCTTCAAGCTAACGACGCGAGCGGCGCCGCGAGACTCAGGGTCCGGATGGTCGTCTACGACCGTCGACTAGAGACAACGACAACCTACGCCATCGTGATCTCCCTCTGCGGGACAAGGTACGTAATGCGAGAACAATGTAAAAATAAAATTTTAGTATGATTTACGCCAAAAGTACTTCGAGTGCGCATGGACCAAGGTAGGAGGTATTTTCCGCGGGCTCGGAGAACGAAATCTTCAATTCAAAAATTCAATACAGCTTTCCTCTAAACAACTGGCCCTAATATAATGTCATTCCTCGCTCTCCGATTTCCAGCATCCATATCTCAGCTCCGAAATGCGAATCACGGAATATGCGGCAGCCATTTTCGTGATTCTCGTAGCATCTTTTCAAATTCAAAATGTTCTTGAAGCGTTGGCTAAACTTTGCTTCCATGGGAAGGTGCTCTGTTCTTCGCCAGAAAATGTAACTGAATTTTTAAAATGTAATTCTTCACTTAATAACACGTTTCGGACATTGTATTTTCTGAAATTTTTCAAAGCTCCTTGCAGCAGAACAGTAGTAGTGTTTATTTTAACAAACATTCTTATTTATCTCTTTCTCAAAAAGTAAAAGCTATACCATAAGGGACAGAACAAAATAAAAGATGTCGTTCTACAAGCAGAACTTGAAAAATGGCGCGGGGCCCAACTCAGCCAAGAAAGATGGGCAAACGCCGCAACAATGTGGTATCCCAATAACGAGATGGAGGGATCAAGACAGACGAAGACTGAGATGGGCAGACGAATTCAAGAAAGAAGTAGGCAACACTTGGACACGTGCAGCTCGCGACAGACCCACGTCGAAGCACATCGAATCGAGAAAGGCCAATGTCACTACTGCAAAAGACCTAAGTTTGAAGACATCCAGAAAGCAACAACAGAGCCACTACCCACCCTACATGCAGGAGGCCTTTGACAGTTTTGGAATTCAAACCAGGCTGCTAATAATAAAATAATAATAATAATAATAATAATAATAAAATAATAATAATAATAATAATAATAATAATAATAATAGCCAGTCCAGATAGTCGAGATCGCTAAGCCAGTAGAGCCGTTTGCGATCTCGACGAAGGATCGCGGTTCGAGTCCGCCTCGGCATGGTGTGTTTGTGTATGTCGTCCATTCATGCTTCTTTTATCATCATCATTCCATCTTTCATCCCCCCAGGAATAACAACCCTGGGGTATAAAAATCGTATTCAGCGTAATGCTGATCCCTCTGATTAGTTTCATGCAAGATTTGCAAAGCGAACCCCGTGCAAGTGCATGTCCTGCGTGGTCCAATATGTCCAATTCGCGAGCAGTAAAATAATAATAATAATAATAATAATAATAATAATAATAATAATAATATGTAGCGTGCGTTGTGCTGCAGGACCTGCTGTGCGGCGTGCTGGACGCGGAGCGCGTGGGGCTGGTGGCGGCGGTGCAGCGCGTGATGGAGCGCGTGTTCATGCAGGCGCTGGCGCACCCGGCGCCCGACGCCGAGGAGGACGACGCCGCCTCCGCCACCGTGCGCTCGCAGCTGTGCCCGGCCTGCGCTCCTTCTGCAGCGCCCTGCGCGGTAACGCTCCCTACGCGTTCCACCCTCTGCACTACACTACTTCTCTCTCTCTCTCTCTCTCCACGCAGCTCTGTAGTTCGTGTTCTGTATTCTCCCCTTTCTATTCTCCGTCCTGTACTCTCTGTCCTCTACCCTACTCACTCTACTCAACGCCTTCTACTTACCATCCTGTTCTCTTTGCTTTCTTTACTCTCTGCTCCCCGCTTGTCATCACAACTCTGTACCCTTTGCTCTGTACACTCCGCTCTCTACTATTCACTGTCTCTTCGAAAATTATTTATCTCTGTCCGATCTGAGCTCAACGCTTTCTGATCTTATCTTTCCCTTCAATATTGTGGCTATGCAAAATATTTTGTCATTTGTTCTCTAATCTTTAATTAACCCTGATCGACACTTCTGTGCTATTTGTAAGTAGAGATGAGAATGGGACTCGTTGCGTAATGGCACGGATAATGACAATAGCTCTGATTTGGAAAGCTGTCACCAGCAATTGATTTCAATTTTCACAAATATAAAGCAGAGAACTACGTAATCTAAAGAAAATTTGTCAACCTATGTTCTCCAAAACCATTTTGTAGGAGCTTCTTTCGCGAATACAGAGTCAAAGAGACAGTCATCGCATCTACTTGTTTGTGCTTGCCGTATATGGGAGTCAAATATGCCGTATCTTGCGGAATGGTGTTCATTCATTATGAACATAATTGTTATTCAAAATAGTTTAATAGATCCCAATATCTTTGTCGTCAACTTTTATGTCTATTCCTGTCAATGAAACAAAGAGTACTCTTTACAAAAATATCGACAACCTTTAATTATTAGGACAGCATTACTTATTATCAGTATCAGTTTAGTTCACGTCCGGAAGATCTTTATACTTTTGCTTTCTGCGACCAGATGTGACTATCTCCTGATACATAGAATATTTACTTTGAGAAAGATCGAATATTCATCAGTTTCATTTTTTGTAATCTCCCATCAATGCGGTAACGCAGGCGAGCATCAACGTTGTGTGCTGGCTCCCGTCGACTGATTTGCCAACATATTTGGTAGTGTACCGCATGTAAGTGGTGTGTGTGTGTGTGTGTGTGTGTGTGTGTGTGTGTGTAAGGGGTGAGGATAGGACAAGAAAAAGGAAAGAAATACAGCGCGCGGTCTGTGAGCCATTTATTAGAATACTACTCCGGCATTCTTCTGATATTGAAAGGAGTAACCACGGTAAACTCCCGATCAGAGCAGCCGGCCCTTAAAATTCTCCTCCAAATAACGACTGAATCCGACGTGGGCGCTTCTCGGAGGCGTCTTCGCCCGGGCGGCTCCGCGTGAAGGCGCGTGATTGCGTCCGCAGTGTGCGAGGAGGTGTGCGGGCTGCCCAACCTGTTCGACGACGGGCGCAGCCTGGCGGCGGCGGTGCGCGGGCCCGACGACGCGCGCGAGCTGGTGCGCTCGCCCGAGCGCCTGGCGCAGCTGGAGGAGCGCGTCAAGGGGTGGATGCGCCGCGTGCAGGAGGTGCGCCACCGCCACGCTCCCTTCATTGATTATTTTTCATTTATTTATTTATTTTTATTTATTTTTATTTATTTTCATTTATTTTCATTTATTTTCATTTATTTTCATTTATTTTCATTTATTTTATTTATTTTATTTATTTTTATTTTTATTATTTTATTTATTTTTATTTATTTTTTATTTTATTTATTTATAGTCAAAAATATTTCAAATTAATGTAATTTATGGGGAAGAAGTGCAAGCTGTGCATTTTTTAAAGCTCGAGAATCCCTTCTCTTTTACTACACAGTTGGGTCATAAATAAAAGAGCTAACCGGTGTGGTTCTCGACATTTGAAAATTCACGCATGTAAGGGGTCTCGGAATAAATGTTAAAAACTTCTAGGGTATGTAGAAGGTTACCAAGAGAATCAATTTTTGATAACGAATATGTAATGCCAAATCGTATGTAACAAAGTTATACAATTGTCACTTGGAACATCGTGCGCCTAACTGATAACTGCCGGTGTTTGGCAGTTCACGAAATTTCTTCGAGTGCGTCAGAATATGTATCTGCCAAGCACAAAAGCAAAATGAGTTGCTACCCATCGCGGGCGCGATGTTTGAAGTTCTAATTGGGTAGCTTTGTTGAGTGTGAACATCTTCGACTTTCTACATAGAATAATGTTTGTAACATTTATAGTGTAGATAGAAATCTTTACTTTTTCTTTACCACACAATAGATATGAAAAATAAATATGCCGTAAATGTCAACTACTCTTTAATTATTGTTATATAAAGTGCTTATTTCATTTCTTCGCAGAGTATAGCTCGGCAGGTTTTTTCCCTAGATCTTTATAATATAACGAAGTTGAAAAAAAGTGCTCAAAATAGAACGCTATACTTTACGTGGATGGTTTATTTGCTATCAAAACGAGAAAATTGCTTAATAGACATTAATACACCGAAAGTAAATTTTACAATCTTAAACTGCGCATTCCTTAAATTGATATAAAAGTAAGAAACAGGTATAGCGTGTGATAATGTTTTTTAATGGACATGTGCGTGACGCTAATGATTTGTATTCAGTGAAACTAAATGCTTATTTAATAATATAATGGCGGCATACTAAATAGAATTATTCACTTGCATGTAAAACAAAAGAAAGGGTTCGGATTCAATTTAAGATGCATGTTGACAAAGAATATGAACGTAACCAAAATTTTTTGAAACGACGCAACGTAACACGAGACTAACGTAAGATTTTGCACTGTAAAACAATGCCCAACGCCATTACACCCAACGTAACTTAACATATAACCTGACCCGTCATCTGATCGTTACCTGAACCGTAGTTTGGCGCGTAACCTGACACGTAATTGATACGTGACCCGAACGTGACACGACAATAACCCAACGACATGTCACCCGACACTTGAGCCGACCCTACTCGTCGCGAAATCCAACACGCCCCAAAGCGATGCCGGCGGCTGCAGGTGCTGATGGAGAGCGAGCAGCTGCGGCGCGAGTGCGACGCGAGCGGGCCGCAGGACGAGCTGGAGTACTGGAAGCGGCGCGGCGCCAGTTCTCGAGCGGTGGCGCAGCTGCGCGCGCCCGAGGTGCGCTGCACGCTGCTGTGCCTGGCCGTGGCGCGCGCCAAGGTGCTGCGCATCTGGAGGGACACCGACCGCAAGATTACCTACTGCTACAACGAGGCGCGCGACAACGCCAAGTACATCCAGTGCATGGAGAAGTGCTGCCACTCGCTCTACCTGCACGATCCGGTGAGCTGCCTGCTGACACGGGTCTGCTGGGTGGTGTGCTCTCTCCGATGTTCTAAAACATTTTTTGTTCCCTTCAGTTCATTTCGCTTGGCTTTTTTTATGATCGCGGCTTATGCGTACCAGCTGAAATTAGCTTCTTCGAAATTACAAAAACACTTTTGAATTAATAAAATGGTATTTGTTTTAAATGGATTTACGTCAAAAGGGATTTCCCAAGAAACACCACATCTGTTTAAAGTAGTAAATCAAACAAAATTTGGCTAAATATCTATTATGCAACTCAACCTAAAAATACATCAAATTATATATGTAGAATTGCATTATTCATTGGGGTAAATAATTACTTCGTATTGTTCTATTAATAATATTTCTTACCTGAAAATATCAATTAGTTTCTTGAAATTTTCCGAGCCTAAGATAATCGGTAAATATTAGTTTACATTCGGTTCATTTTAAAGTAACAAACTTTGACAAAAATTTGAAACCCTTAATACATACCGAGAAGCTGGATGTCATCTGACAATAAAGCGATTTTGTGTAAACGTGTGCACAGGTGCGCATGAAGGATTGCGTCTTAAGCCTGCTACAGACGGTGCGCCTCATCCACAACGTCTCTCAGTACTACAACACATCCGAACGAACTTCTTCACTCATGGTCAAGGTAAGACTGCTCTTCATACCTTTACAGTTATAATTATTTGTTTGAATGCTTCAAATAAACGTATTCCATCTCTGTGAACGGTGCACTTCAGAAGAGAGTTGATTGTAGTTGTTGCGTGGAATCTGTTTCTAGTCGAAGGATCAAAAATCTTCTCTCTCGCATACACAAATAAAGTATCGATTCACACTTGTGCAATGTTGAATCAATTGCACATTTCTTTCCAATGCTCTACTTTTTTCGTGCTTACTCTGGCATTCTCTAAACACGTTACTCGTTCTTCTGGAAATCACTTGATCACTTTGTTTAGTTGTTTCTCTTAACATAGTATTAGGAACGCACAATATAATCACTACCTATCTGCGTGAACGGACAACGTCGTTTGTGTAAGATAGTTTGCAAGTGAAAGTAATTAAGGTAGTTAAAACTCTCACAATATGCCCAAATTTAAATTATTTTTATTGATCTCCTTCACCCGTGATTCAAACCATCAAATACAGTGCGCCAGGAAACACTCTCCGCACAGGGCCTCCTATTATAAACTGTGTTTAAGTTAGTAGCAACCAGAATACTGAGAAGCAAGTAAAGAGGACAACATTTTCAGCGTCTTTATGATTGTAATGAAGATTTAAGTTTTCAAGCCGCATCTTCTGCTCCACACATAATTTATGTTGCCAGCACCCTCCCTAGCAAGGTGCTACGGTGGAGAGACTTTCCTGGCGCACTATATGTTATCATATATAATATACATGACAAAATAATAATTATATCATATTATGATATAATTGAAGTGAAATCGAAGTGAAATTGAGGTGTTGTTTTGTCGTATTTGTTTATTTCAACAGAAAGCTTTTTCGACCACATCGCAGCCATCTTCAGTGTGATTCTGAGGCGGCTGGGGGCCTCGGTCCAAACAAGAAGAAAAAGCTTTCTGCTGAAATAAACAAATACGACCACACAACGCCTCAATTTCACGTTGATGACCAAAGTGAACTCCCACCATTTCCTACCATTATGATATAATTGCATTAATAATGAATTTTGCATGTCGTTAAGAGCGTTGTTTTGCCCAATATACAAGTATGAATGCCAGTATCTTGTGAGAGGAATTTATTCATTGTCTTGCCAGTGGATTACTTTTCATTCTAATAGCTATGAGTAATAGTTTTGCTGTACATTTCATGGGGTGTATGTTTTTATTCACACATCAGTCATGCCTTTCTGCCATTGCTTCGTAACATATTATGACGTGAAATTGTGTTTTAAAGCCTTAAAACTAAATTACTGTATAGTGATATAACAGGGTAGGCTTTCGTGGCTAGTCAGCTGAGAGACAATCGGATATCCCGGTGAAACTGACAAAGAATTGTAAATAGTTTAGCTTCAAGGTTTATTTTCGCAAATATAAGTCAACATATTCGATAAGAAACTTATTTTGTTCATTAGATTCGACTTTTCAATTTCCTCTGTTTTTTCGTGAACAAATTTGCCTCTGCCGATCCGGTGGCCGACAGCGCTAAGGCAGCAGTGTCGTAGAGATCTCGGACCAAAGGGTCGTGGGTTCGAGTCCCGCCTCGGGCATGGTTGTATTTGTGTTCGTCCTTTCACCCCCTTATCATGATCATCATCATCATCATATCGTTTCATCTTCACAGTTACCTAACGTTCACTCCAATAGTGGTCGCTAAAGACCTTGATGTTAATGCGACCTTAAATTTAAAAAAAAATGCCTTTGTTTCCTCGATAAAACACAATTTTCTGAATTTATGACCTTTGAAAGATTAATAACGAATATTTTAATTGAAACATAACTCGGCAATAGAAATGTAGGAGAGAGATGAGTACTCGCAGGCCTTTCGGCTGGAGCGGCGTGACCGCAAGCGAGTCTAAGGTGCATCCGCATCATTTGAAACTGCGCTCGGCAGAAAGTTTCTGATCGTCCTGGGAAACGCGAGCGCATAAATTGTTTTCCCGTGGGTGGAGAGGGGCGGGCGAGGGGGGCGGAGCTGGAGACATCCGACCCAGATTCAGTTTCTCTTCGTCGACGACGGAGCACAAGGTTTGCGAACAACGCCCTCGCTCCTACGGTCCTGTTTGTTTTTTCAATCATTAGTATGAAAATGTGGCTAAACTGTATATTTCTCTTAACTCCATGCTCCCTTTTTCCTATTGAATAATTCAAGGGGAATATGAATCCACGACTATTGTACACGATTTTCCTTTACTTTCACTCTAGACACACACACACACACACACACACACGTGTGTGTGTGTGTGTGTGTGTTTGAAAAGCACTGTGTTCCATCTTAACATAGAAGGAAATCGGCACCAGAATCCCCAGAATTCCCAGAAAACTGAGAGATAAAATTAAATAAGATGTCACTGAGAGTAATATAATTAATGCAAAGAAGTGAAGAACACAGTCGCTTGAAAAACAAAAGACAGAAAAGGTCGTAACCGTAACATTCTATTGGCTCTCCTGTAAAATTTGCTTTTTGTAGTATAGTGAGCTTTTCTTCCCGCCTGTATTGGGTATGTGTGTGTATGTATATGCTGAATTATTTATCAACCTTTCCTAACAACTTATCAGGATTAAAACTAATATTCGTATACAATTATCTCTTGTTTGGAGGGTTTTGTTTTCCCCAATTTTCTGAAATATTCTCTTACATTTTCCAAATGATTTTGTCACTTGTCTCACTTCTCAAATACAGTGTGTTGAATGGGATATTTTTATGTTTAAACTGTCAGAGGAAAAATATGTCTATATCTACATTTTATTACTCGTATTTATTTTCTCATTTCTTAAGATATTTCATTGATGTCTTCTGTGGGTTTTAGCAAGAAATATGTTCCACTTGATTTATAAAATTTCTTTCATTTCCACCATTTGGTGGTTGTTCTCTCCCAGTCATCTTCGCTGCTCATTTGACGTCTTAACGAACTATGGCTTACAATATCGAATTAAATACACGAGCACACAAAATATGCATTTCTATAAAACACTACTTTTACTGAACCTGTTGAATGAGTTTTGATTGCACCATGGAAATATTTGAGTAGCCAATATCCATGAGAATAGTCTGAATAAATCGACAATGGGTTGAGTCCGGATTTGAAACCTATAACTGAGAAAGATGAGTCAATATTTTCAAACTTGTTTCAAGAGAAAAATATTTCACAAAACTAAACTTCATTCACCAATCACGCATGTAAGAAAATACTTTAGAACACAGTATTTACCTCTGCAGTACACTAGAAAACACCATACCGACAACAAAACAAACCCCATTTCCAAGATTTTAAAACTGAAGGGCGCCTCTCTCCAATACATCTGTCATACAAACTTCCTCAATTCGGCCCAAAATCCCTAACTGTCTGCAAAAACGAAACGACGAAACGAAATAACGATTAATCCTGAGTCGCGGGGAGCGGCGGAGCGACTCCGAGCTGACGGGCGGGGGACGGGCTGCGGACAAGGACGTCGTAAAAGAAACAGACGCTCAGGCAGATGAGCAGATAAATCCGCCGTCGCATAAACGTCAGCGGAGACGGCGGCAGGCGCAGGTGCATCGCATGCACGTGGCTATTCCGAGCGCCTTTTGTTTCCTGGTGCCTGAGACGCTGCTTTGGAGACAAGCCACTTCGGGTGTGTCGCAAGCGCTCCACGTGCGAGTCATAGTTGGGTCGAATCAAACCGCTCTCTGGAGGACAGGACTAACAGTATGCTCTGATCGGTAATTTTACGTTTTTCTTTCATCAATACCCCGCGAACTGAGCACATCTCTAAGAAACGAGTAACAGGCCGCTACCAATCTTTCCTTCTTCGTTCTTGTGACCTTCTCTTCCCTTAAATAAACACATTCACTCTTGTGCTCTACACAACCCCACAAGACGGCGGACCAGTCAAGAGCTTACAACTTTTCTCGACTTAGGCCGTGCGCCGCTGAGGGAGATACCTGAGGGTAATCACCATAAGCCAATAGTAACAACTATTGTACTACAGCTTCCGGGTCAATGACCCCATCGCGATCAGGTTTTTCGTCCAGTTTCCTGATCCATTGAGCAAATGCTGAGATAGCCCCTTGTTTTGCTTCTGGACATAAATGTAACTTCATTTTCTGTGCACGTCTTCTAGAATTCAGTGGGAAATACAATTATTCAAATTATCGTTTCCATGTTGTCGCGGCAGGAAGTAATAAGAGCCAAAATTTATTGCTTATTTATCTTTGAAAATATATTTTATTACATGGGAGTTTTTTGTTGTTTTTCTCCTTTCAAAATTCAAAATTCATTGCTTGTTTATCCTTGAAAATAGATTTTATTACATGGAGTTTTTTCTCCCTTTCAAAAATTCAAAATTTAAGTAGTATATGACTTAGTGTAGGGATCACAGAATTTGAAAATGTGCACACAATTCACTTTTCCTCATAGCACGTCATACGCAGTTTTTAACTGTTTTTACGTAAAATAAATAAAAAGCCGCCTTATAGATTAGGCGCCAAATCTCATATTACAATGGGTAATAAACACTCCAATTCCCAAAACATTATATCCACTACACTTATTGCACATAAGTTAAGTAGTTGCGCATCCGGAAACACGGGCAAGTCAGTTTCTAAAATTCTCGAAAAGGCGAAGTAAACAATTCCAATGTGTTGTACTAATTCGATGCACAAAAAAGCGACAGATCGTAAAAATTCTCATTTTGAAGGAAAACTTGCTAAATCTCAATGAATTCGTTTTATTTTGCGACCTAACCCAATGCATTTTACCCTTTATACTTCTTTTCGTGTGACCTACGGTTCTGAAATTTTTTCTAGCAAATATTTATTGTTTTTAATATACTACTTAACACAAAAATAATAATCATTTTAGACGTGGCGCTTTCTCGTGCGCCGGCAGCATATGTACCATGCGCAGGAACGTACGTAACACAGACAGTGACAGCAACGGTCACCGCTCTGCGTAGAACAAAAGATTATGGATTCAAATCACAACATATCCTATAATATGATCCATATCTTCGTTCAATAACTCGCAGTAGTATCGTACAGTATCCAACCAGCAGAAGGGCTGAGAACTAATGAATGTAACACATATTCCCGAACTAATGAATGTAACAGAACCTAGTTTCCCGTTCTCAATTTTTAGAACCGCTCATTTAAATTCACATTCACGATATGTCATAGAGGATCTTTAACATTTCCTCTGTAATTAACAAAACTGCTGTGTGGCAACACGCGTCGGGTGGTGGGCAATGGTCTGGTCTGGTCAGCCCCCCCCCCCCGTCACTGCCGTCGTCAATACAGTCGCCTGCGGCGTCTGCACTCTCTGGTCTTGCTCTTTCCGTCGTCGCTCGACGATGACGCCCGGTCGCCACACCACGCCCACTCTCTCGCCATGCTCCACGTTGCCTCCGACGTGGAAGTATAATAAATATGTCTAATCTCAGCACTGTCTGTCAAATGATCCTTTCTTTCCTGTCACGAGTTGGTATAGGATTTCCCCATCTCCTAACAACTCCCGACACATGAATCGCAAAGTCAAGGTTTAGAACAAGTAAAATATGAAATTATATGGAGGATTTTTTCTTGGTTTTAATTTTATATAAATATAATTGAAACTGTTATTAAAAGCTTATATTATTTATTAAATATTATTACACTTTCCCTCTAAAACAGTCCAAACAAACTTCTTGTCAACGTAGTTGAAATATGCTCTGTTATGTTAAAAGTTAATTACGGTTATTTTTTCGTATTCCCGCGGTTTTCCGATGTTCTAGTCAGACTTACATGCCTTCTAAACTTTCGAATAAATATTATAAATTTTTACAAGTTTCGCCGTTGTATAAATCGTACTTTCTCGTTTACTGACGTTAATAATAGACGTCTCCGTAATTCTTCCGCAATTTGTCGTCTGTGCGCCTCTGAACTGGATCCATTTCACGCTGTTATTTTCATGAATGTCACAAATTGTACAGTGAGGTTGCTTATAATGATTTCAAAGGCCTAAGAGTAATTATAATTCACAATAAGAATATTGTGAATATATAAAATTGTATTTTTAAACGAGCAACGCCATTTATTCAAAATGCATTTTTTACATCTCCTCAAATTTAAAAAATTTGGCTGTTAACAAATTTCTTTCATTTGGTTCTCTTTCATTTACTGGCATTTGAATACAACTACCCAAATATTTTTAAATTATCCCGACTTTGTGAAACGCATTTCATGTAAATAAATTTTCTGTGGAACACTGGAATGCAATATAATTCCGGACCATATGATAACATTCCAAACAAATGCCACCTTTAGGATTCGATTAATATTACATTTGTCTCTTCGATTACCTCTGACAAAATAAAACATTAGAAGAACTGATATACGAACAAGAACGTACAAATTCTCCCTCCCTCACAGATTAATCGATGCGGCTAGAGGCTTGCTCAAATCCCGGAATTGCAAGAGCAAGTCACGTAAATTTGCTCGAACGCAAATAGACCTTACGGAAAAGACGTATGACCACGTATGAAGCACATGCAAATCATCGGGACAGAGACGTCTTTTCCGAGGGACACTTTATAGCCGGTGTGCTTTTGAACGGCAGCGGTCGCTGCCTGGGAGGTACCGCGCACCACGCTCTTTCCACCCCGCCCCCCTTTCCTCACGGCAACCCCTCTGACCCTCCCGCCTATTTCCATCCGCATTTCCATACGAACCGTCCTCGCTCGGACGGCATCGCTTATGGCGGCCCGGCATGAAACAACGGCCGCGCACCGCCCGCCGTTGGATTAAAAACAAGCGGCCGTCCCCACGCGGAAACTCTTCGAACCGCGCTGCGGAGACTGAGCCCCTCGATGTACAAGCACCGGAGAGGTGTACAAGCACCATCAACTGATGTCACTGCAGTGCCTCTGACCGGGAGGTCCTGGGGTTCGAGACCTGATGGTGCCAGAATTTTCGGAACTTGTCAGATAGCTAGGTCGAGTTCTGTCGCTATCTGGGGAAGAATTCTAGCGGCTGGCTGCTATGATCAGAAGTTTTCCGTAGTTTTTTTCGATCAATACAAAGCACATACTGGAGCAGTATGCTACCAAACAGGCCACGGACGGCGTGCAATCTTGTCTTCCTCTTCGTTGTCGTATCCTCACCTCTTACACAATTTACACTTACATGCACCACTCTACCACACATGTCTGGAGACCGGTCGGAAGCTTAGAGCTTGTCCCGGCTAGGGCGTTGCCCCGTTGGTGGGAGACACCTGCTTAGGGGAAATCTTTACTAGCCGACTGTAGGCCGCCAGATCTTATCATCCAGCAGGGCAAATATCACCGCCACCCCTCGAGCATGCACTATACTTACGGGACTAATGATCGTAGGCGTTCGCGCTCCCAGAATCACTAGTAATCAATCATTCAACCAATCATCAATCGATGTGCCGGCTCTCAGGAAATTAGTCTGCTAGAGGCTTGGGGTCGCCTTTCAAGTCTTGGTACCGGCTGCCACAGTTCAGCGACATCACTTTTGTCTCAGCTACATCGTTGATCGGGTAGTCATAGAGTTCGATTCCCCACGGGTGGCGTATTTTCGACCTGAAACAGGTAGTTCCAATTCAACCTCTGGCTGCAGGATAATTCTAGAGGCCAGCTGCTCTCAGCGGTAATTTTGCAAGATTTCGCCAATCAACGTTAGGGTAAGTCTGGAGCAGTACACTATTGAAAATGATGATCAAACCAGCCAACACTTAAATTTCTTCAGCCACGGGTATAAAATAGGGAGGTTTTGATGCACAAACGTTTTTGTTATTTAAATACTATCGTTTTCAGCATGTTCCATAATTAGTTTCTTTCATATACCTCCTAATCATATTGCCCATTATCTGACAATAATACACTTTATGTTTTTTGTTTGTACAGTATTTAATATATTATAAAACTATATCTTGACTGTTCCGAAGAGCCTGTGTGAAAAAAAAATCTCACCAACCACCAGAGGGCGGGCAACTGTCACAGACCTGTCCAGAGACAAAGCGACACTCGCGAACTTTTGTGTGGAAAGAGTAAAATTCCTAAAACTTCGTGGTATTTTTTGTAGTAAAAATTGCATTATCTCAGGCGAATATTAAAATTGATGTGACAGTTCATGTTCAAAGTTTGTCCCAAAGGAAGTTTTATTTTTGATCAATTGCTTAACTCATCATCAATAACTTTTTGTTTCTCCTAAACACAAATATAACTTACAGCCTTACTTCTCGACAGCAATGGAAATAATTCATCAACTTCATACTATTAGATAAGGAAGTGTATCACAATGATATGGTTTTCATGTTCCTTGTACTTTCTCGCCCTTACTTTGTAATCATGCTCCCAAAAATGGCGAATTTTCGACAGAAAAACTCTTAATTATGATTCCTCGTAACGAAAAAGTGGATGAGTCTTGCTTCTATTTACAGTAAATTACTTTCACCAGCACGTTGTGTGGTCAGAATCAATGTTTTGTGGTCCCTGACACCCAAACATTGATTGACGGCATAGCGTCCGTCCGTCCATGTGAGGTCAAAAATAGCATTTAAACCGCTCAACCGTTTTTCTCCAAAGTTCATATTTCTCTATCGACGGACAGGAACTCAAGGTCCTACGGGTTTCAAACGGATTTTTTTTGGGGGGGGGGTACATTACATACTCAAAATTTTCTCACAGATGGTTTCAAATGTTTTCATTCAACTTTGTCCTCGGATAAGGTAAAGGACGCTTAAAATATTGGGCCAGCCTTGCTTTTTTTTAAATTCCTAAATTTTAAAATTTCCATAAGTTTATCCTTTTGGCGTCTTTCTTAAACTACAATATTGGAGGTAGATATATTTTCCTTAATGAAATCTGTTCTTAAAATAACAGATCTTCAAGTAACATCATGTACAATTCTCGAAAATATAAGTGGTTTTCAAAACATTTTGCATGAAATGTAGGCAATTTTTAAGAATTATTTTCTCAAAATGGCTCAAATTTTATTAAATTTTATCCTTTTACTATGTATCAAAGAATGATAAAAAAGGCGCTAGTCCCATTTTCAGGGAAGTCTGTATTTTTGAAAATTTGAAAAAGTTATCATTCCAAAAGAAAAATTTGATGATAGAGATTTTTGTCTTAAACAATTTTTATTAAAAAACTAATGTCTTTAAAAAAAGATCATGTTAAATTTTTCGAAAGAACGAGTAGTGTCACCGGGAGCGGTAGCTCAATGCATCAACTGATGTCACTGCAGCGCCTCTAAACGGATGGTCCTAGGTTCGAATCCTGACGGCGGCAGGATTTTCGACACTAGCTTTTCAGCTAGGTCGAATTCAGTCGCTGTCTGAAGGAGAATTGTAGGGACCAGCTGCTCTGATCGGTAGTTTTCCGTGGTTTCACCTATCAACACCAGGCGTATGCCGGAGCAGTACCCTACAAACGGGCCACGGACCGCGCGCGATCTTTCCTTCCTCTTCCTTGTCCTATCCTCTCCCCTTACGCACACACTTACACTAACATGCACTACACTACCACATATTCCGGGAGACCGGTCGGGAGCTTAGACCTTGTCCCCGCTGGGGCGGTGCCCCGCTGGTGGGAGAGTCCTGGTTCGGGGGAGACCCCACTAACCGACGGTAGGTCGGTGCCGTATTTCGCCATCCGGCGGGGGAAGATCACCGCCATCTCCGGAAAAAAACATGCCCTACACTAACGGGAATAATGACCGAAGCTGTTGACGCGCCTGGAAACACGAAAAAATCAATTTATCAATCAACGAGCAGTGTTTGCACAATTTCTGCTTGAATTGAATGCAAATTATAAAAAAAGCCCTTCCTCAAAAGCCTCTACAAACTTTTTGTTTTTTCACGAATAGAAGAAGGTACGTTTAAAACAATGGCACAGGTCTAATTTTCGTTGAACTCTCTGAATTTTCGTTAATTGTAGAAGTTAGAAAATGCGAAAAAGTATATGCTGTTACTGCCCCACTGGTCTTGGTTGCTTGTTTTATATCCTGAGAAAACCTTTTTGAATTCATCAACCGCAGGCAGTTGCAGACACTAACAAGCGAACTGAGTTGACTGATAGATGTGATAAGCAAGTCCACCGACCGATGTTTATCAGAAACTATACTGACTCCTAATTCGCTACTTGCGCCGGCGAGCTATTGGGACGCTCTTGCACCGGTAGTGATTAATTTAAGGCTTGATTTAATGGGTCGTTTCGTACTTCGTTTTCGCTATTACCTTCTATCACTTTTTATCAGATATTCATGTACAAAAACAAGAGGCCAGACTACGTCGACCTCGCTTTATTATTCTCATTTCCATCGTAATGCCAGAAAATTAGTTCTTTCTTTCAAAAAATAAGCGTGCTTATATTTTACTGCGATTTTAGTAATTGTTTATTGTATGTGTTGATTAAGTCTAATTCTGTGGAATTTGCTATTCCACATCAGCTCTGTAGTTTTAACAATATGTTTATTTTGGAATTTCAGATCGTATGAATCCAACTTTATCCAATAGCAGCCATTCAGGCTGCTTTATTTATTATCCATGTCTGAAAGTAAGGGAGACATATGGCAATCGTAACATATTTCCCTCATAGTATCTGGTATATTTGATGTCGCTGAGCTTTTCTTTCGTCACATAGTTATAGAAACGAAACAAGTGCTACAGCTCTATTTTCTCCGGATCGAACCGAACACGGGAGACCACCACGTAAAGATAGCACCCCGTCCATGAACCACCCGAGCGGTAGTTGTAAATGTGTATTGTATTAAATAGAACACTGACAGATGTATTACTTCCTACAGATACACTAATAAATGATTGCGCCAAAATCACTTGAAAAAGAAAATATGGGTTAACAGATACACCTTCTCTGTAAATAATAATCATCTTTTATCACCATAAATATCTACGACTTAAATATTCTTCTACTTCTCAAACGACGACGAGGCGGGGGTGGTACCAGTAAAACCTTCCATTTCATGGACTGAAGATCTATATGATTACTTTGTCTCTGCTCACAGAGAAGTGATGACTCTGCTGTCTCGATCGCTTGCATCCATATTTTTAGTCGAGCGTTTTAAAGATGAAATGAATAACTTTCATCTTATCAGATTTTCGTTGATGTAAACGGTTTGATTTCAATATTTTACCCCAGATTTGCATTAGTTCATGACCACGACGAGGAAGCATTTTCAGGGCTTATTTTGAACGTCTCTTTGATCATCATTCTTATTCATTGCACGTCTAGCACAGTGTATATTTATAACCGAGATGATTGTGTATTTTTGTCACGAAATTGCATTACATTGTTAGAACTCCATTATCCATATTACTCATTTCCAATCCGCTCTGAAATTGAAAGAAAACAATGCAGCCTCCAGTCATATGAGACGTCTCCATGGAGCTATGAATACAGGGAGATGGCATGACGTCACAAACTTGAAGCCACCTCCGCAATATTGGTAGACCAGACTGCTTATAGCATAGACAAACTACGTGAGATATTAAGTACATGAAAATTTTTTTTTGGAATTTTAAAAGCCTTGTTCAGAATAGATAGCTTTTGTAACAGTTAGTTATGGTTTCTTGTTTGGCTAACGGCTGTACAAACTGTAGAGAAAACCGGAAATTACTTTCCACAAATAAGTAGCTACTCCATGTAATTTGGAACATTCAGTTACTCGTTAATTTTTCTGAATTTTTTCTAAAAGATTTCCTGCAGATCCAAAGATGAAGTCATTGGGGATTCGAGCAGTACAAAGAGACATTTGGCAGACTACCAATTACTGCATGTTATGTTCGTCTCATTTCCAAGAACACGATTTTAATAGAACTTCTGCATCGTGTGTATTTTTGCGGGAATTCGCAGTTCCATAAACTTTTACAGTTTTTACACCGTATATAAGAGATTTAATGACATATTGTTAGGTCTGTAATGACAGAAGGTATTGGTTTGACAGACCTCTTTTGGACCCACCAATATGGTGGACTGGCTTCACTTGCGGAACACGGAAGAGGTTGGTAAGGGCACCTCCATGTATTCGTAGCTTCATGAAGGTGTCTGTGGTTTCCTTAGATTCTCAGAAAAATTCGAATCAATGAAAGTTTCTATTTTGATTGAAAACCGCAAATACTTGATCGTGTTATTCCGTCTATTTTCATACTGCGCGTAACGACAGAATTCTCATACTCAGTTTGCCAGAGCCTACAAAACGACTGAAGTCTTGCAATTGCAGTATTTGTATCCTCAAAATTCATGACCACACTCAGCTTCTATAGCTAAGTCGAAAATTAAAAGTTCAGTCAAACCAAGAAATCTTTTTTTTGTCACTCACATTTGGAATACACAAAAAAGAAAAATGTGTTTTTGTCATGAAATGAAATTTGTGAGAAAAAATAGAAGAAGGGAATTTTATTTTCTTTAAAAGAACAAATGAATTCAATCGCGAAGATTCAATTAGAACATATCTCACATTTCCCCATTAATCAGGTTTTCAAAGTGATTAAGTTGCATGTTCCAAGTACTTCTAAATGTAGGATAAAACATTATAAGAAAAGGTTTCTTATATAATGACATTCTTTACAATTTCTTGATTTCAGCTTATCGTAATATATTATATATTACAATAAATTAAAGATTCCATTATTTTTGGATTATTAACCTACATTTGGATTAGAAATTAAAAATATGAGTAGTTGTTGAGTAATTTTGCCGGAAATTGTGATATTTTCCCCAAAATGTAAATTAATCACTATAGCGTGTTAGCATTCCCATCAGTTCACGTGGGTTAACGCGGGAAGACAATATATTTAGTCGAATTTCTAACAGAGTAAAAAGTTGTCACCATAGCACGGTTAGCATTCATTGATTATCCATGATATAAATGTACTATAAGCTAATATTTTGTCATTTCTTGTAGTAATGTTTTCAATGATTATATTATTTTTATATTAAGATTGCTTTTTTGATTTCATTTTTTGTAATTATTTTAACTTTTTTAAGACTTTGTCTCGGATTTTATGAGTAAATATTAATTTTAGGTTTAAGTTTAACTGTTTTATATTAATACGAATGTTTTGTGTATGAGTATTTCAGCACGAGCATTGTTCTTTCAAGTGCTAGAATTTAAAAAAATTAAATGTAGTAACTCTTGCTAGTAATAAGTATATTATTACATTACTGTAATATTCAAATTACGCATTTCATAAAGTTAAGAGCACGAAACGTTTCGCTATACTGCAAATTCCCACAGTTGAAATGGCTGTCACTGCAGCGGGTGTTTTTGTGTATTTTTCCGATCAGCATCAGGCGAATGCCGGAGCAATACCCTAATAAACGAACCATGGACCACGCACGATATTTCCTTCCTCTTCCTTGTCCTTTCCTCCCCCTTACTTACAAACATTTACACTGACATGCACCACACTACCACATATGCCTGGAGACCAGTTGCGAGCTTAGAGCTTGACCCGGCCGGGGCGGTGCCCCACTAGTGGGAGATTCCTGGTTGCAGAAAATCCCCACAAGACTACTTAGATCGGCGCCGAATTTCGCCATCTAGCGAGAAAACATCACCATCACCTCCCAAAATATACACTTTCTCATGACCTTAGTTGTTGATGCGCCCGGAATCACTACTCGTAACCAAAAGAAAAGTGGGTTAACGTGTTCATTGCGAAAGAGCGTTGATAGAGGCGTGGCCCCTGCGTGCGTGCGTGTGCAGATCACGAGCCAGATGATCGACGCGTGCCGCCAGTACGTGACGGCGCGCGGGCGCGAGAGCATCTGGTCGCAGCCGCGCGCGGTCGTGCGCCAGCGCCTCGTCGCCTGCCTGCGCCTCAACGCCGCCTACCGCAACACCTACGCGCAGGTGCGCCTCCCACTGCGCACCAGGCACGACGCACATGAGAGTGCTGGTGTTATCACCCCTAGTCACATTTTTATAGAGTTGGGATAGTCGTAAAGGACACGTGAAAATACTGCAAATGATCTTTATTGTCCGGGTAACGCCGCGTCAAAGGCGGTGGTGCCGACGTTTTGACCATCTTGATCTATTTATTTATTTATTTTACGTCAAAAAAGCAGTTAAAAACTGCGTATGACGTGCTATGGGGAAAAGTGAATTGTGTGCACATTTTCAAAATTCTGTGATCCCTACACTAAGTCATATACTACTTAAAATTTTAAAAAAATTCCCATGCAATAAAATCTATTTTGAAGGATAAAAAGGCTATAAATCTTCCTCAGGGCTGCTCACCTACGACTCTTTGGTCGAAACGTCGGTACCACAGCGTTCTTGAAGTAGCGTCCCCCGGACAACCAAGATCATTTGCAGCATTTTCACGTGTTCATTACTTATAATGACTTTAATACATCATTCAGTCTTGGTTTTGCCCAGAATCAAAACCTGCAGAATTTAATTTAACTTAAATTTGGCAAACAAAATTCGAGTAATAAGTTGAACTAGTTTCATGAAACGGTTTCAATGACTGAAGGAACACTATATTTTGAAGATTAAAAAAATCAAAACTTCAGAATTCGTCATCCCAAATTTCGCAGGTGAAAGCGCAGCCTTTTCTTCCGGGTCAAGAGTCGTTCGGCTTCTCGGAGAGCTACGTCTTCGGCAAGTTCGATTCCTTCTGCGGCCGAATCTCTGGCATCGTCTCGCTCTTCGACCAACTCGACGACTTCAGCGACCTCTTCGAGAGCCGCATGGAAGGGCTGCTGCTCGGAGAAGGTGAGTACGCGGCACATCACCTCTTCACCCACGACGCTACCTTCTTCCTGACGAGTTCATACGCTGCACTATTCAGAGGATTTTCTAGTGTTGCAAGTTGTAATTCGTAGGGCGGTAATGTAAATTGCGAAAGTGCAATGTTTGTATTTAAATTAGCAACGTTTAGAATAACAGATCTGGCATTAAAGAAGCAAAACCTTGGTATCCGTTTTGTGTACGTTACGTATTCACTCTTCGTCATATTTGTTTCAAAATTCAACAAAACTAATACTAATTTATTTTGCCCTTTTCGATTTCTGTACAAGGTTCAAGATTTTGTGGACATTGTAATTAAACACCTTAAATAACGCATTTTCAATCGTTCAGTAAAGTCAGACTCATTATTTTGAATACTGATTGAACATAAATTGAAATTAACATAAAGTACAATTGCTCTTAGAATGGCCAATGTAAAAAGTTCGCCTAAGTGAGGGTCTTCATTTTGTTATGAAATGCTTATCATACTGGGGATACATCTGCGTCAATGTCGTTAAAACATTTATGTTTCTATAAAAACATCGATGTTTTGAAGTCGAATTTTTAACACCGATGTTTTGAAGTCCATGTTCTTTTAACATCTATGTTTTGATTTCGATGTTTTATGAACATGGATATTTTGTGCTCAATATTTTTACGTTTTTAATGTTTGTTTCTTGGATGTTCGTAGATGAAAAAATCCCATAATCATAATTTCGTAAAAGTTAAAATGTGAAATAATGACTGATTACCTTTGATTACCTGACTAGGAAAGACGACTTTTTAAAGGCATAATCCTTCTTCTTTACCTACAGTCAAAAACGTATACGTCACTCATCCCCTCTCAGACCTGCACATGCGACCACATATATGGTAGCAATTTTCAGGGATAAAATACTCCGATTTATCATAATATTAACAATGAATATATCTTTCATTATTGTGGCGTTACAAAGCATTTACGGTAAAAGAAGGGATGTTTTGAATATTCCAATTACATTTCAGCCTCTATGTCACTGACCGTTTGTGTTCGTATCCAAGACTTCACGCGATATTATTGACTCAGAAGGTCATTTGCCTCAATTGCAAATACGAGTGCACTGCAATTCTGATGGCCGGCTGTCGTGGTCAGAAGCGATCGCTGTACCCCAGGCGGGAGGGACTGTCGTAATATGCGTCTCATTTCCCGTCAGTTCTAAATACACGTTTTTTTCATTTGTTTCCTAAGAAAGTAGATTTTTTCTTTTCCAATAATTACAACTATTCTTACACTTCGACTCACTTTAAGCACAATCTTTTAGACATTTGAGAAAACAAATCGACCCGAAAAACTTCCGTGCAGTAAAGAAGAATTTCTCAACAAAATGACATAAAAATACGATGTTGATCTTATTAAGGAAAATACGGTGTGTTTTTCCTACGTGAAGGGACTCATCTGTATAAATTGAGGCGCTCACGATAACAACGTTATATCCCATCCGACCTCGCATATCAGAAGTATGACGGTAAACCTTTGCCATATACTTATCATAAGCTGAAATACCAAATGCCAAGAGCACTTGTTTAAAGGACGTCCCGCCAACCATGGACCACCCCCATAACTTCTATATGGTTCACGATATCGAAATTCAGTTTTCACTCGACAATGCGGAATCATGGGCTGAAGATGGTTTGAAATCTTTTTAGTTTTCGAAAAATTATTCATATTTGATTTTTTAATGGAACCATGTATTTTCCTTACTAAAATAGACCAAAAAAGAGGAATGCAATGATTAACATAAATTAATGTTTTGACAGTATTTTGAGTATAAAATTATACTTTTTGATTTGTGATTTTAAATCAAACGTGCACTATTTCCTGTAGCAGCCCTTGGAACTGTCATCTTTGGAAAAGGTCACCTTTGCGACCTCTCCCTGCAATAGTTCCGGCGTCGGAAAAGCCGCCTTGCCAAAGGTGACAGTTGCTGCTACAGGAAATATTATACGTTTAATTTAAAATAACATGTCAGAAAGTCCAATTTAGTACTCAAAATACTATCAAAACATTATCACTTGTTACACCATTGCATTTCTCATTTTATGAGTGGGAGGGAGTAGGAGTGCTAGTAAGAAAAACACATGGTTCCATTAAAAAAATAAAGATGATTAAATTTCTCAAAAGCCAATAACATTTCAAACAATATCTCTACGGCATATTACTTGCTCCATGAATCTGCCTTTTTGAGCGAAAACTGCATTTCGATGTTGTGAACCGTTTAGAAGTTATGAGAGCGGTTGGCGGGACTCTTGTGTATCGACGTCCGAATCACGTGCGTGGTGCGTGGCGTGGCGTGGCTTGCGTTCAGCGCTGGAGGAGGCGGAGCTGCAGTTCGAGGAGGCGCGCGCGGGCGTGACGGGCAAGCCCTACGACTACCTGGACCCGCGCTGCGCCGAGTTCGACGCCGACCTGGCCGCCTTCATGGGCCGCGCCGCCACCCTCAAGGACACGGTGGCGCAGCTCATCGAGCACAACTTCCGCTCCGTGTGGGAGACGCCGCAGGGCATCCGCTTCCTCACGCGCTTCGAGAAGGTGAGCAACAAAATGAAAAATATAAATAAATAAGACTTTAATTTTTGACTTCGGGCCACAGGATACAATTAAAACGAATCATTGAATATTATATAAATAAGTAAATAATTTATAAATAATTAAATAAGTAATAAATAAGTAAATAAAGAAGTAATAAGTAAATAAAATAAATAAGTAAATAAGTAAATAAAATACTCGAATCTTATGCTAACTATCTGTTCTAACTCGGACTTAATTTCTCTAGCTTAAATTCCAGTATTTACACACATCAGAGCAACGAAAAATATAAAATTTTACTTTTTCAAAAAAGTGGGTTTTTGATTTACCGAATTTAGGCATAAAGCAGCCGCTTTCTAATCGCTCAACGCGGAAACACGCCATTTGTGATTGAGAAGAATGCGTACTGTCTATGACGTCCGCAAAGCCACATGCGTGATGCGCAGGTGAGCCGCAAGCTGCCGCGGCGCTCCTGGCGGAGAGGGTACACGCGCGGCCTGGGCTCGGAGCGCGCCATGCGCGTCTTCCGCCGCAGAAGGAGGAGCCGCCGCTGGCGCGCCACTTCCCGCCGCTCGCCGGCCGCCTCTCCTGGGCGCGCTCCCTGCGCACGCACATCACGGAGCTGGTGAGACGCCACGCCTCTCCTTCCTCCTTCTCTTCCTTTCTTCCTTGCTCCCCTCTCAATTCCTCCCTCTCTTCCTCCTCCTCTTCTCCACCCTCCCTACATCCTTCCTCGCCTCCCTCCATATATCCCTCTCTGTCTTGACTTCTCTTCCCCTCTTCTTCTTCTCTTTCCACCCTCCTCCCCATCCTCACTCCCAGAACTCTCTACCTCTCCCCATCCCCTCCTTCTCTCCTAATTTTTCCCTCTTTCTTTTTTTCTCCCCCCCTCCTCCTCTTCAAATCTTTCCCTTTCCTTTCTTTCCTCATCTCTCCCTCTCCCTGCCTCCCTTTCTACCACCCACACTCTATTCTGAGACTAGAGCCAACACCGCCTCTATAGAGCCTAGTCAGACTATAGCCAAGCCTTGGTGAACCAGCTTGACGGCCATAGGCTCGGAAGACCTGTGATAAGCAGGTTGAAACCCTTTAGCCCTTTCTCACTGACATCTTCCCTGTTCCCTCTTTTTTTCAATCTATGCATGTTTTTGTACTGTTTCACTCCTTACTTTTTTTTTCCTGTCTCTTTTACTTATTCTCTTCTTTTCACTCTCTTTTTAGTGGTTCAATCTCAATTCGTCTCTCCTTCTAAATTAATCTTGCTGTGATTCCCGTTAGAATGACTTCCTGTCTCGTTGTTCGAATTCTTTTTTAATGAACTTTCTTTTTTCTTTTTCTCTTTCATAGTTTCATACATCATACATTCCTTACACACGTCCTAATTGAATAGAATTACACATTTACTCTCCTACAATTTTCGCCTACTCTTTACTTCCTCGTTACTTGAACATATGGCACACTCGTACAGCTCCACAATACATTCTATCACTTTAAAATCCACACTTCCATACTCACTTCCATCACATTGTCTCTCGTCAAGGCTCTGGTACTAAACATAGCAGTCGCACACTTCCTCATGCAAACGCTCTTTCGGACCCAAAGGCGCTACAAGCTGATTAGCTCACAGACAACTTACAACATATTAGCACATTGTAGCTCACAGACAACAATTAGTCTGTAGTGACTAACCCAGAGGCCCTAGGATTCGAGTCCTGACGGTCATGGCCCAATTCAGGCGGTCTGGACAAGAATGATCGGCTCTCTATTAGTTTTCCTTGGCCCTGCGACACCATGAGAATTCCGTGAAAGTACCTATCAAATGTGATCAGGACCTTGGGCTATATTTTTTCTCTTCCCAGCCCTCTCTCTTCACTCACATACCCACTTGCATGCACTACCACATAAGTCAAGAGACCAGTCGAGAACTTAGACTCTAATGAACCTAATGACCCTAGTGGGGTGTTTCCCAGCTGGCGGAGACACCTGGGGAGGGAAATCCAAACAGACGTGTAGGACGGTACCGGATCCCACCATCCACCAAAACAAGAACACCGCTATCTCAGGCGACATAACATTCACTACACTAACGGGACTAACGAGCCCAGCAGTTGACAATGCGGGGGCGTGTGTGGCAGGTGGCGGAGGCGGCGGCGCACCCGGCGCTGGGCTCGCTGCCGCAGACGGCCGACCTGCAACGCCGCCACGCGGCCGTCGCCTCGGCGCTGCAGGCCTACGAGGAGGAGACGGCGCACACCTGGCTCACCATGAACGTAAGCAATTTTTAGCGCTCCTTGGACATGAAAGTTGTTTTGTAATCGGTACAGAACAGCATAGAACTTGAACTTTTGTTCTGAACACTGGACGACTGTGAATGCGACAGAAGGGACACGAAGAACGATGTTTTTCTGTAGAATCTGATGAGATTCTTACCAGAAGAGTGAGTATGTACCAATTCCAGTTAAGTGAACCCTAGAGCCTCACAGTCAGAGATGCTGGAGAAGTGTTACAGTTGAAAAAATTCAGCCGAACTCAAGTGTAATTTCGAATTGCGTTAAATTATTAAAGTACAGTCGGACCTCCATGTATCAAAACTGGCATATCTTTTGATATTATTCGATATATAATAACTTTGATATGTATAAATAATTTTAAAAAATTGTAAATACTTTTAAACAAATTTGAAAAAATTGTCAAAAATGGAAAATTGGAACATAGAACATTCAACAATACATAATTAATATAGGTTTGAATCATTCTTACCATATATATTAATAGTAACATGGAATTAGTACTGATCATGTACCTTACCAAATCATAGATTGAAATATGCCCCCCCAAAAAACGAAAAAGATTTGTTGCATATATGATTCACTCCGTTCAATATACTATTCACAGTTAACCCACTGAAACACTTCATCTGGAACATTATCTCTCAACCTGCGCTGAACTGACAAACTGACATCATAGGGCAGGGCAATTATCAGGCGGCGGAGCCACGATTCCAACCGGCCTGCGCGTGCGTGGTGCGTAGGCGTGGTCGGTGGAGGGGTGCCTGGCGGAGCCGCTGCTGGCGCTGCACGGGCCGGGCGGGCGCGCGTGCGTCAACCTGGACCACCGCATCCGCCTGCTGATCCGCGAGGCCGAGTGCATGATGAAGCTGGGCCAGTCGCAGCCCGTGGTGGCCCTGGCGCTGCTGGCGCGCCGCGAGCACTTCCAGCGCGTCAACGACACCCTCTGCCTGCTGCTCGACGACTTCGTCACCGCCGCGCAGCGCGTCCAGCCGGAGGTGAGCGATCTAAGAGATACTCCTCCGCTTAGCGGACTGGATTAGGTGCAGCACAGCGTTAGCATTAGGCTCAGTAGAGCAATTGATGTCGCTGCTGTGCCTTGGACCGGGAGGTCTAGGGCTCGGGGAAGGACGGTGGCGAGAATTTTGACACTAGCTTGTCATCTAAGTCGAATTCAGCCGCTGTCTGGAGGAGAATTTAGCGGCCAGCTGCTCTGATTGGTAGTATACTGTGGTTTCTGTATCAACACCACGTGAATGGGGGAGCAGTATCCTACCAAACAAGTCTACCACGGACGGCATGCGGTTTTTCCATTCACTTCTTCTTCTATCCTCACACATTACTTACACGCACTGGCATTTACATGCTCTACATTACCACAAATATCGAGCGCTTAGAACTTGTCCCGCCTGGGGCGGTATCCCGCAGGTGGGAGATACCTGGTTGGGGAAACCTCGCAAATCCACGAGAAAAGCTGCACTGGATCTCGCCATCCAACAGGAGATCACGACCTCCTCCCGCGATACAACCATGCACTACGCTTATGAGAATAATGATCTTATCAGTTGACGCGCCCGAAATCACTACTCAATCAATCCGCTTAGCGGAAAATCTCGTGACGACTAGTAAAGGATATCCGTAAATCTGCTGTTCTTAAAACTTCAACCCTGAAGGTAGGATAGATGCGCTAGTAGAGTGAATGGAAAAGGCTTTATTCGCCAAGTAATCAGATCACTTCGCCTCCGAAACGATCAACCGTCTTCACACGTCACTTAGAGGAAAATTACGTGGCATGTAAGGTACTGCCACCAGCGAATAGATATGAAAAGAAATTGACACGTTAAGACAATTTTGTCACCGCTGCGCAGATCACCCAGTCAGAGGTGAGCGCCCTGCAAGCTAATCCTCCGCCCAGCAGAAAATTCTTTTACGTTTAGATTCGGTTACTCGCGAATCTACTGATCTCAAACCTTCATCGCGGAGCCTAGATTGAGGTCGCTTGCATTCCCACGCGTTGCTGAGAAACGGCTTTTTGCGTCACAACGGTAGCATGTAACCACCTCACTCCGCCGCGAACAACCAAGTCATGCGACCGTCCCTCCCGCTGCTGCGAAGAGGAAATCCCTTAGAGCCAGTAGAAACGGATTCCAGCGAATAGAGTGAAAGGAAAGTGGCATGGCAATACGGCAATAAGCGTTTATGGCAGTCTCGTAAATAACTGTCTTTTCTCAGCGAAAATCCAAAATTGAGTATGAGCCTGGGCAATTAAGAGAAAGAGGTGCATTACGAACATAACCTCGAATCAACTCAATCCTGTTTCTTTCGTCATTTTAATTTATTTTTTAATTTGTTGTAATGCCGATAACTCACTAGCACCAAACTAATTGTTTTTGATTAGCAAACCATTATCTGTAATGAATATGATGCCCTGTAAAGTAATGTTTCTAATAAGCGTATGCTAATATTTTACACCGTTAGGAAATACTTATTGAAAGAATCATTATAAAAGATACTGCAACGGGAATATTTGCGCCTTGATTCCCTTGAAAATATGCAACAGGATTGTGTTAGTACATCGAAGTAATGCGGGTTGCAACAGAAATATAAGTCGTCTACTCCCGTTATAGTGAATTTCTACACAATGGTTGATTTTATTACTACAGAGATACAGGAAATTGCGTTAACAGCATGAAATGAAATGTCTATATCTTTATTTGACCTTAAAAATAAATTATTTTCAATTGTTTGCTGCGTATATTTTTCATTAGTAATTTCTCTTCATCCTTCTCTAGAGCTCGTACACTCTCCATACTAGATTCAGCAATTTCCACTGTCTCTAAGTATCGTAATGCAGTGTTGACACCCTTAAATCCCTCCTGCAATGATGGAACCCCTTCTTCATTGGTATCGTCTTCACCAGTTATCACTAAGGTCATTCCGTGTCCGCTGCCTCCACCTCCGGAGAGATTTGTTTGATGATGACTTTTGGCCGACGATATTTTTTCCAAGATGCCTAGTGTTGGAATTATGGCACTGGGGCAATATACTTTTTGCTAGGAAGGAATTAATTCCCAGAATGTATTTTCTAGTTGCATAGCCGAAGTTCCGAGTTCACTATACCGAATCTTGTTGTGGCATTTGTAACATATGTGAAACGGGGCACTGACTTAAGTTCATTATAACCGAAAGTTCACTATATCCGAGTTCACTCTAACCGGAGTCGACAGTATTACTTGATTTAAGCCGCAACTCTTGGAGTAGTCAAAATGTCATTATACTTTTGAGACTTTAAAATGATGTCATAAGCAAATTTTATTTTACGAGAAATATTTACTTTACGGGAAAAGAACGGCGTCCCATTTTTGGGAAAATGGTCATGTTATTTCTATTTATTTGTAATGATATATTGTATTGATCAGAAAATATTATTTAAAAAATGAGTCAAATGCATGCTAATAATTGTTTAAACTATTTACTTCAATGTATTCAAAAATAAATTGATGTATCTGCTAATATTTTTAGTTTGTAGAGCTATCAATGCATTTGTCATTCAAAGAGGGCCTCCCTAAGTTCACATACCTCTTGGTTTTCATTTCATTCTCAGAGCAACTTTGTTTGGGAATTGCTAATTGGCATTGAGAAATAGTTTCTTGAATCAAACTTCACATCAAACTTGACTGGACTTTCTATGGTCATGTTTCCCTGAGGTCCCAGATTTCTGGCTGTAGAGCCTGCTTTCTCTAGGTGAAAACTATTCTCCTCCTCACATCTAGTGAACGAACGTCTATTCCTGATTTAAATTCGAAATATACGCCAAGATTTCACAAACGTGTCATTTATAAATTATAAAAGAAAAGTTGTATATATGTACCATGTTCAGTGCCAGATTACCGAAGAGGCTGAGTAGACTGCAACCAAGGGCGCGCAGTTTTTGAGGGCGAACGAATTACAGAGGATTCAACATGTATTACATTATTTACATTATATTATATTATTTACATTATATTTATTATTATTATTTACTTTACATTATATTACATTCTGCAAATCAACTTTGGAAGTGCTATAGGCATATCGTTTCTCTTTTTGACCGAAACTTTTAACGTCGATAAATTTTTCCAAAAAACTAACATTTGTTGCTTACGTCTCCTCTTTCTTCGTGTCATTTCAAGACAAAAATTTTGTTCTTGGTTTTCGTCATGGAATACGTGCCGTTTCGGCAGTAACTCAAAATATTTTGACTGCGTCAGAAGGAATGCCTACCTGTAGATGCATGATTAACTGTCTACCAATAAGGGGGAAATGTCACATGTGTAACATCGTTGTATAAAATTTATTACTCCATGATTAATGGCAAAAAGTGATCGTAACCGACTGCCTTCATGCCCAAAAAGATAGTAATATATTTATTCCGCGACACCCGCTGTATACTGTAGTTTCTTCTCCCCTCCCCACTTTGACATGTTGCTTTGATGGTAAAGATCATGGGTGGTAAATGTCACATAAGAAATTACACATGTGACATTTACCCCTAATTTTAGGCAGCTTATCTGTGAGTCTACTCTTTATAGCGTGAATGTCGAAATGTCACAGCATAACTTTGTTTATGATATTTTTATGCAGATTTCTTGGCAAAAGTCATCATCTTCGATCACCTAGATGTCCTAGATTGACTGATGATTATGGGAGCTTGAACTGCCAAGAGCATTCATTAATCTCGTAAGTGTAGTGCATGTTTTCCCTTTGTGATATGGCTGTAATCTTTCCTCGCTGGATGATAAGATCCGGCGCCGATCTACACTTTGAATAGCAGTGTTTTCCACAACCAGAAAACTCCAATCAGCGGGGCACCGCCCCAGCCTGGAAAAGCTCTAATATCCCGACTGTTCTTCCGGGTATAAGTGTTCGTGTAGTGCATACATGCCCTAGAAGTTAGTTACATTTATTCTGAGCCACGCGTTATGTAGAGGATGAGCTGGACGCGCGAGAGCAAAGGGAACGGCGCGTGCGCAGGTGCGGCCACTGCTGCTGCCGCAGCTGGTGCGGCTGGCGCGCCTGCTGGAGCCCGGCTTCACCTCGCTGTGCTGGACGTCGCCCGGCTGGGAGGCCTTCGCCGCCTCCACGCGCAACGCCGTTCGCGCCTTCGACGAGCTCGTCACCAGGTCACAATACAAACATTTTCGAGTTCGTTTTCAATTACAGGATGTCCTAGCGTACCCGCACCAAAAGACAGCACCGTATGTCCCATCTGATGACGAAAAACGATCGATTACAACTTAGAACTATTGTATTCGACGATGTGATTCACGATAATTGATTGGGCTACGCCGCGCCAGTGCGCGCCTTCCATTAATTAAGATTAGCCACCATGGCTTTCTAACGATCAACTTCATAGAGAACTACATTTACCATCCATCAAGCACCACATTGCTATCTCTCGAACAACTTCTATTTACATATATCCTCCATAAGTCAAATAGCCTACTCAATCTAGCCACACAACGATTTACCGAATTGAAGCCGTAATAGACATCCGGTACATGCCTTCCTGCAAAGTTTTTCCGATGTAAAGTGAGCGTAGGTGCTCAATGGGCATCCTAAACCTGAGTAATAGATTAGATTTAGTTTTAGATTAAGTTAGCTCTAACTCAGTCAAAAAATACGTGAAAGAGAATTAATACTTAACCATATAACCATCAATTGAAAAATAAATATAATTGAAAATAAAAAGACGGAGTGTGCACATTGTGCGCTTATCTCTGAGGTCCCTGAACATTTCTCGTATTGGGGTAATGGGCAGTCGCTTTGACGTGCTCTGTTTTCGCGACCTCGCAGAATCCATGTGTTTAACACGACAGCGGCCAGTGCCAGAGCACAAGACCGGTGGTATAAATGGTATAAAAATAAAAGACTAACAATTTCTTCTCCGAGCAGCCAGCGACAATTATCTTCCTAATTTTCGAACGCGAAGCACAGTAAGGCGTAACGGAAGGTGGATGTCTGCGTCTTGTGAAATGTATTTACTTGGTGTGAAGTTTGTTTCGATGCCTTGTACATTAGATATTTAAAAAATTTCAGAAAAAAACATACGATTTGCACCTTGTGCAGGGTGCATGACGTGTATCACAACCGCATCATCCAAGTGCTGGAGATCATGCAGCAAACAGCGCTACTGACGCTGCCCGATGTGCCGGTGGCCGTGGAGGACTTCTTGGCGGAGGCGGAGAACACGTGTCGCCTCGCCGCTACCGTGAGCCAATCAAGATTTTTTCTTTTACTCATCTCCTCTTCGCTACTCCCCTTCAGATCCTGTACCTTCCTTTTTACTTTCTCGTCGTGTTATGGATTTACGTAGTAAAAAGAAAGTATTGTAATGCTGCATTGGAAGGCGTTTCTTCAGAAGCAACCCGCATTGTGGAGCAATCGAAAAAGACCCTGCTATTAAAAAGTTGAAAAAGGATAAATGTTGCTTACATTGAGGTTTTAAAAGTCATGGGGCACCTCCAAGTATCGTGTCGGACCTCTTTTCGCCCAGCGAAGTGCAACAACTCGACGTGGCGTGGATTTAATACGTCGATGGAAGTCCCCCTGCAGAAATAGTCGCCTCTATAGCCGTCCATAATTGATAAAATGTTGCCGGTTCAGAGTTGTGCATGAACTTACCTCTAGAGTAAATCCCTTAAATGTTTGATGGAATTCATGTCGGACGATCTGGATGGTCAATTGATTCGCTCAAATTGTCCAGAATGTTCATCAAACCAATCACAAACAATTTTGACCCGGTAACATGTCACATTGTTATTCATATAAACTCCATCGTTGTTTGGAACACGAGGACTATGAATGGCTTTATACAATATATATTCAATTACTTTTTCTAATATGTTGTGTGGTCGTAAACTACATTTTGAATCCTTGATACCGAAAAATTGCTGTAGCAAAATATCCGTCTGTGGTCAACGCTAGGGTCTAAAACCGCTTGATGTAATACGATAAATCGCAGCTCACAAATGCTGGTAACATTATCACTAACTGATATCTCAGAATTTACAAATTGAAGTTATGGATAACACTTTGGGAAATATGTGGACCAATACTACATTGTTTTGTATTTGTGGTACGCTAACTTTGCACGATAGCTCTTCAAGATATTTCTGTGCACCTCATTTATAGTCCCAGTGCATTTTTCAATGACAGGGAGGACACGCATTTATTGTTCCACATTCTGGAGATTTCTCAAGTTCCTGTGACTGAAACGTTGCATCATACGGGACGACAAAATCTACAGGCAAGCAAATATATCCTTGTGTCTGCCTCTAACCATTATTCTGTGATCGGTGATCAGATGTAGTCATAGAGCACTTTAAAAACTCCGTATCATATTTCTTTTTGGTTCATATTCCTACCAATTTGTCGAACTGACTTATCATTCTCTTTGGTTCAGTGAGTCACTCTATTAAAAATCTGGATATTTTCTTTGGGGTTTGTGTTGTGTACCCAGGTACAATGAAGCTTATGATGTTTTTTTGGCCCATTCTCCGTTGACCATCAACATTTATTTTAATATTATTATTAATATTATACAGTTTGTTACTTTTAGTACTATATTTGAGTACTCACCCAAAATAATTTCTAAAGAGTCCTTAACGTACAGAACTGATGGGAAACTGTCGTGGCATGCAGAGCATGGGAGCGCTTTGCGCAGGAGCTGAACCGGAGGAGCATGATGGTGGAGGAGGCGGTGGAGGAGGTGCTGGAGTTGGTGCGCTGCGCCTCCGAAGCCTCCGCGTCGCCGACGGAGGCAAAGACGAGTTCGGACTGGGCCCGGAAGGTAACATTTTGAGAATAGTATTCTAACATTAATACGCGGAGAGAAAACTTTGTAACACTTTTTATGCACATTATGCGCGCGGAGGAGTGTGAGATTTGGCCAAGTTAATCTTTATATAGAGAAATTGTGCAGAAAGCTAAAATTTGTATGTATAATATGAAGGGGGCGATTTTAATGAAATGTGATTCTTTTCTTTTCCTTTATAACAATGCCGTTTAGAATAAAATTAATTTTTGTATAAAAAAAGGTATTGTTTGCTTTTTCGTTTATTCGATTAATAATTTTTATTTTTTTTTTGTACTGATTTCATCATTTTATATCATTTTAATGGTTCTTACTTCAAATAATATGTACTAGTTGCAACAGGAAATGTTTTTCTTCATTTTCTTCATGTACATATTTCTTTACTTTTGGGGCATTTTTATAACTTTTTTAGAGCATTTTATTGATCATTTTTGGCAATGTTTGAGGTCATCAAAATCCGCCTCCTAATAATATGGTTACAGAAATGTATTAAATAAAATATCTAGCGTGTGTATGAAACTCCCAACACGTTGCAATATACTACTGTCGTGCATAACTCGTATACGATGCGTTTTAGAGCCTTAAAAATTTACTTTAAAACTTTTAAGACTGTAGAAATACGTATTTCGTTTCTGTATCCACTAATCTACATAATAAAATTTTTGGTCGTTTTATTCCAAGCATAGCGTTTAAAGTAAAGATACTCTACTCTATGTTTTCATGTGTGTTCTTGAAAAATATATTGTTAACAATATATTTCACTTCTGGAATACTTTGCTCAGTTGGCGATTGAGGTCCTGAAACCAGTTTCCGTTGCGTTTCCCACTCCATGTGGGAAATGGAGAATCCAAATGACTCCCCTGATGGTGTGACACAGATGTTAATACAAAATAGTGGCCTATAATGATACAAAAAACAGTTATTGTGTTAAATATGATCCTACTTAAAATACATCATTTGATCAGGCAGAGGAGGGCAGAACCCGTCGAAACTCCTAAAAGTAACCCATCCTTCGAGATTCGAAATTTCATGTATTGTAGAATATCAATTCCTTTGCAATCAACCCTAAATCTGCCGCCTCCTCTGTCAGAAAAAGATTCTAGCTGTCTGCTGCCAGTTCTGCTTCTAGCTTTCCGTGACTTCTCTTATTTACACCAGGCTAAGGTGGAAGCAGTACTCGCAGAAAAAGACTGCGCGCGATTTTCTCTTCCTCTTCATTGACCTAACATATCTTCTCCCCTTACACACTCTTACTTACTCGTGCATGCTCTACACTACCACATCGAGATACCAGTCGGGAGTTGACGACTTGCGGCGGTTGTAGAGGTTCCCCGCTTGGAAAATACCTTGAGGAGATAGCCTCTGAGCCGATGTGTAAGTCGGGACCAGATCTCTCCCCTTGGAGCGAGGGAGTACGAATAAACCCACACCTTCTAGAATAAAAATATTTACACTAACGGGAGTTATGACCGTAGCAGTGGGCGTATTCGTAAACAATCAATCAGTCGCATTACTTCACGTGTACAAGGAAAGTGAATGGGAACGAAAGCAAGTCGAGATACTGAGGAAGTTAGGGTTCAGAATGATTTAGGATCAAATTAGGATGTCGAGCTTGGATGATTGAGATATCTAGTTGTCTCCGTGTGGCGTATTGTTACGAATCTACTAGCCCAATATTCCCACACTCGTGTGCATACACGAAGTGCATAAAACTTCGATCTTACAATTCTATCACACATGATTGTTCATTCTCCCAACAGCGAAATCAGTTCCAGCGACATTGCCACTAACCAAACGTCCCTGTCCGTTGTCCTCTCTATTGAGGTAATTTAAGTAATAAAACTTTAAATTTAAACACAATCAAATATATTGTTCGTGAAATCAAACAACCACAATCAATCGGCAAATGTTACTTTCTCCGCTTCCGTGAAAATCCGCGATATCTTATCATTTTCGAACCACCGATCAACTTGCTGAATTACATTCCCAAGGTTTCGCCAAATCTCCAACATTCTCAAATCGCTACTAATTGGATTTTAATTAAATTTCACATTAATATTTAACCGGCCTACATTCCGGCGTTAATACTCCCGTGAACTCAACCCAGTCTCCCTCAACAACATTTCGTCCATAGTAACCGACGTTCTTTCCCTCAGTTGTTCTTTACCATGAGTTCATACAAGTCGTAGAAAATGTATAGTTTTATATCGTAACACTTATCGATTCCTTAGCAACTTCCTCTGAATCTATCTCCCCCAGACGAAGAGGCGCGCGCGGCGGAGGCGGCGGCGGCGGCTGCGGCGGCCGGCGGCGGCGGCGGGCGGCGGCGGGCGGCGGCGGCGGCGGCGGGGGCGGGGCGGGCGCGCGGCGCGCAGCAGGAGATGCGGCGCGCGTACACGCGCAAGGTGGTGGACGCGCTCACCAAGGTGACGCGCGCCGCGCTCGACGCCCTCCGCAGGCGGTTCGCGCCCGACCCCGACGCGCCGCAAGGTGAGCCCCGATGCGGGCCGACCATAACGCAAATTTCGGGTACTGTTAGGGTTACCCACAATGTTCATATAAAAGGCAGGTTCTCCCAAACGGAGGACGGTTGGAAACCCCAAGTACAGTAGAACCTCTCTAATCTGAAACGTGCAAATCCGAAATTTCGGATAATCCGAACATAATTCGGGATGGAGGAAAAAATAAACAAGAATACCTGATTTGTATTAATTTAATTTATAAACGAATTTATGAACACAGTAAGTTAACCCAATTCTGAATACTGTCTGAACCCAATTCTGAATCCGCAAGAGGTTCACGCCCGACCCCGACGCGCCGCAAGGTGAGTCCCGCGGGAGGGCGGACGCTTCCGCGCCCGGAGTCGGTAGGGGGCCACCCATAAATTACGTAACGCAAACTTGGGGTACAGTTAGGGTTACCAACAATGTTCATGTAAAAGGGAGGACAATCGATAAACAAAAAAAACGCATCAACATATTTCTTATTATAAATATATAACTTAGACTGACATCAGCTCTATTTCTTTCTTCTCTCCATTTGCGATTTAAGTGAAAATATTCGTTTACAAAATATAGATGAAGATGATCTGAGCATCTCTTTTATTTTAGTCGCTAGAGTCATGTTCAGAAAAACGATTTTCATGTTTTTACTCTAAATTAAAGATTAAATGATACAATGTAGCAGATGTTAGTCACGTGATAAAGTAAATGACAACAAATGTTTAAAAAATTCTAAAAGGACATTTAAAATACAAAGAAGAACGAGAGGACAATTGGCAGCAATGAAATCTATCCTCCCTAACGAAGGGTGGTTGGCAACCCTAAGTACTGTAGAACCTCTCTAATCTGAAACGCGCAAGTCCTAAATTTCGGACAGTCCGAACAAAATTCGGGATGGAGGAAAAAATAAATAAAAATACCTGATTTGTATTAATTTAATTTATAAACGAATTTATGAACACGGAAAGTCAACCCAATTCTGAAAACTGTACGTAGAATACGCGCTAACAGCAGCGACACAAACTGTTTCAACTCTTCTAAACAGTGTAGCAACTACTACAGCATGCGATGGGTTGTATACGTACCGAGCTCTGTTGTTGGCTACATTGCCACTTCATGTCGTTATGCTACGTTGCTATTTTCACATCGCACGCTGCGTTACATTGTGTCTAGTAATCCTATAGGTACATTTTTTCGGATAACTCCGACAAGTCCGAATGCGAACAGCCCCCCCCCCCAGTTAGTTCGGAATACCTCTACAATGCTCATCACATGCTCTCAAATCCCCTCTACATAATTACGTAACGTTACCGCCAACACCACCGCCCCTTTTAAATTCAAGAAATGAAAATAAATTATAGCACAGGAAAAGTAATTTGTACTATCTTTATTTGTGTTGAATACTCAAATTTATGATAATGGAAGTCGGAATTAGTTGGTGATGCTGTCTGCACCTAACAATGAAATAGGGGTCAAGGTTTGAATGAAGAAATGACGCATACGCCAGAAAATTTCTTGTCAAATGTCATGACCTTGCTGCCGTGGGTGACTCATGAATGACAGGCTAGAGCATCAAAAAAATAATTTATTTCTTGTATGTAGATCAGTTTTGAATATTTTCATGGTAATCTTACAGATTCAATAAAATAATATTGAAAAATTCACTTATTATAACAATTTACATCTAATAACTTTAATTTATTTATGATTAATTGTGAAGATTTTAAGGTTTAAGTTTAAGACTCAACAAAAGTAATTATTTCAGTAAATGTTAAAAATGTTTAAAGTAAACATCAATGTACGTAACAATAAAAGAACCTCTCTTCCCCTATGTAATGCAGCGTAACGCTGTTTTAAAACCACTCCTCCTCTTTAGCGTTACGTAATTTATGGACAACCCTTAGAGAGTTTCGCACACCGATGCTTAAAGATAAGCTGACCCGGGTATTGTCACGTGACGTATCCAAAACCTATCACGGCCTCTGTAGCAAACAGAAGTGTTAACCGAGCTCGGTTCGCAAAAGGATATTGAAAGGGATACTGAAATTCTTGTGGTTTCGCAAATGACCTTTAAAATAAAATCAATTCAACGTCCCTTATTTTACATACTTTATAATTCCAAGTAATTTAGTTCTAAAATTGCATAATTGCATTTCAGACATCATCTATATCAATATTCCCAATTACACATGCTTTAATTAATTCTTTCATAGCAGGAATTAACACATCTAGAGATTAAAAACCAGTGAACGCGTGGCCACAATTTGCGAACGCTTTTCGGTGTTGTTTTTCCGGAAACAAACATGTCGAAAATTACATGTCGAAGTACTAATCTATTGGTGCCAAGAGAGGAAAAAGGAATATTGATGACACAAATAAGGCAGAAAAAAGTCTCAAATAAAGGGAATTGCCAAAAATAGGCAGCAGAAGCTAAAATAGGCAAAAAAAGGCAAAATGAAAATCTACTCAAAGAACTCCAGAAGTTTAACCAAGTGATACGTATTATTAAAAGTAATAAAATCGAAACAATAATAAAAACGGATAGCAGGCCCGGTGACCGAGATCGCTAAGGCAGTAGTGTCGTAGTGATCTCGGACCGAAGGGTCGCGAGTTCGAGTCTCGCCTCGGGCATGGGTTTATTTGTGTTCGTCCTTTCACCCCTTATCATCACTATTTCGTGTCATCTTCATAGTTACCATAACGTTAACTCCAATAGTGGTCGCTAATGAGCTAGATGTTGCTGCGACCTTAAATAACAAAAAAAAAAAAAATCAGAAGGGATTTTGCCAACTTCCTGTCTGAGTCATACTCGTGAGGGAGGCTCTGGCCGTAGAAACGTGCTCTTCGCCCCCGACGGAGCGTTCCGATGGGCGCTGGTGTATATTGAGTGGCGCCGAAGGGGAGTGTGTGGCACAGCCTATCGCATCGTTTCGCGCCTCTGCACGCGATGTGTCTCCCCGGCCATCATTCGCCGCGCCCGGAATAAACGCCTGGCGCCGCGCCGCGCCGCACCGTTACGGGTGGACACAGACTGATAAAAATAAAGCGACTTATCGCTCGGGCGCGGGAGAGGAAGGCACCAAATTCCGCGTTTTTTTATGGATGTCATAAATTCATGTCCGGACAATATTGAATAAAGATTTTCAAGCTAGTAAAGTTTTGCTTTCAATATGTCCGCATTTTTTAGATTTGCCCTCCGTAACAATGTGTAATGTTTGAAGTGTTAGCGAACTGTTGATAAATAAAAACTATTGTAATAATAATTACTATTTTTCTCGTGTTATTTTGACCAATAACGCCTCTCTTGCCTAAAAAATGAGGCTGCATTTTCCCAAGAGAATAATAGGTTAGCATTTTTTCACCGGGCCCTTGCTAATGAACAGAACTAACAAAACTGTTGTTGCTCTGATATCTATGAATTGATTAGTCGACGACTTTTTATTGATAGAACTCCAATAATTAGGCACGTTAATGGATAAAAACGATAATTCTATGATAGTTCCAGTGTATTTGATACACGGGTCGTTAGTCATGAATCATTGAACATTCTCTTCCCACTGTTGTTGCATGTTCCGCATGCTTCAGAGTATAAGAAATTTACATACCTGTATCGTATTTATTCGGCAAACGACAATGCTGGAGAACGTTTAGAAATTTGCGACGCGGTGTTACTGTATTCGTCAATTAAGGTAAATCGAGCTATAAGTATTGGCGAAAATGGATAATTCGTTTTAAAAATTAATATCGGTGTCAAAAGATCATTGAACAATCTGCAAACCTCGTGAATGTGCCCTTATTCCGAATGAGAACTCTTTGCGGATATCAGTCCAAAAATACCTAAGAATTATAAATATTTTTAGACCAATGAGCGATATCTACTTTAAAATGATAAATGATAAATTGATAAATTGTTTAATCGTTCAAGTGATAAATTGTTAAATAGTAATAAATTAATGAGCTAGACAGGGGCAGACAAAAAATAACACTAATACTAAATATTGCAAATAAAATTAGGAGTGGTGAACGCGTCCGCGATCTCAATACTATGTGTACAAACCGAATATTTGTATGTATACGAGGAAGTAAAAGTGGTATCGAACAAAAATTTTTCTCATGCTGTGTCATCACTGTTGATATGTCCTACATGAACACCGTAGGCGAAGAAGCAATAGTGCATTTTGGGTTGGCAAAGCACATCCTTGAGCAAATTGGCATAGATACGAAGTCTCTGCGTCGTCAGCTCATGCACATTGGGTCCCGGTGTAGCGAGGGCCTCAAAATTATTCTCCGCATGCTATAAAGTAGTTAACTTCATTGCCATATGAATAGTTCATTGTATGAATCGAATATATCCCAAACACTTATTCGCAAATAGATAGGTTTTGCATGAAAGCGTTTTTTAAAACACAACTAGAGAAGATGAGGTAACAAACATTCGGTATCGTTGTTTCCTCATTTCGAAACTTTGCGTGTTCAATTGTGGAACGACCTATTTTGTTGTATTCGAACCCCGACTAGTTTTAATTTTGGGATTGAAGACACAATATAAATAATTATATACACAATATTTTGGTTAATACTGTTTGTAAAATATTTGCCAAAATTCTGACTAGTAACGATACAGAATGACACTAGAGTATGTTTCTCGTACTAGTTAAGTTTCCTAATCTCTTGAGTCTCGACTAGCTTTGCTGTTTTGCCCCACCCTCTTCTCAGTTGGCACTTGAAAGACATTAATTCACATTTTATCAATTTTTCTTTACTCTAAAACTAAATTTGAAGTATGACTTTTAAGAAAATAATAGCGGAGTAAAACTTACTATTTGCACATTTTCATTGAAAACTTTGGAGCTTTTTTTGAAAAATAGCATTTAAACATTTTTTGAAAATTATTATTTTTGAGCTTATTTTCAGAGAAAAAATGAGTTTTTAGGAGAATATGTCCAGATTAACATACATTGTGATAAGCCAGAAACTCCCCGGTTTTATATGAACAGGAAAACGATATCAAGACGTTGTAGAAAGCACGTAAATTAATGTATATAGAATACAGTCAAGGAATACATGTTGGCAGGGCGACTGCTAAACAAGAAATTAAGTTCAATGGTCACAAGCATGATGGGAAGTAGGGCACCTCGAAGTGTATATAAGAAATGTATGAAATTAGGGGAATATTTTTGTTAAGATTGGGTTTAGTGTTCTCAATTACAGGGATGTGGGTGACACGTAATTAGTTTCGACAATGTTAGATATTAATAATTTAAAGATGTATCAATTCTTGTTACGAATGTTAAGTCTAAAATAGACTTAGGATGTGAAACGAAAGTTAGAATAGAAAAATTTGTAGATGGGGTTTGAGTTCAAGAATTCATATTGAATATAGACAGTCTTGAATAGGTTCTCACCTGAGGTACAGTCAGAGAAAGTTCGCAAACGCATAGTAATTTATGTTGCAGTTTGATATTTTATGAAACCATTAATGCAAATAATACTCCGGGGACGTTTGGCATTGCTGACGTTTAAATTAGATGAGAATTCGATATGAGAGACATTATCACGAACAGCATCGGAAAAGAGAAAAGATATGGAGTTCACCCCAGGAACCGATGATACGCGCGGAGATTACCTCGGAATTACGCGAAAACAACTAATATGTTCAAACAACAACAACATTGTATTAATAAAAACTAATTTTGGAAAACAAATTTGATTGGAAGAACAATCTCTCCCTTCACTAATGTACCAGGTTCACGGAACCAGGGAACCAATGCATTTTTGAACTTTTGAAATTTTCTAAAATTCAGAGTTAACAGTAAAAATAGAACTAATGCCATCTTTATACTAGTATGTACAATTTACTATATTCTTACACGGATGAACAGGCGGGCAGCCGGACGGGCAGAGGAGATGGCGGGCAGACGTGGAGACGGGCAGGCAATCGGCCAGATTGCAAACAGAAAGACGGATGGACATTAAAAAAAGTTTTTCGGTGTCAGGGGCCCTCAAGATGTGTATTTCCGTTAAAATCTCAAAATCGATTTTCCGCAGCATTAGATGACTTCTGTTCTGCGCATATAACTCCGTATACGAGACAGTAAAAAGTGAACTGTTCAGCAACTAATTTCATACAAGGAACCAAGGATGACAAAGAGAAAACTCTGAAAATATACAATGAAACAAAAGTAATAAACAAATAAAATGATATATTTACATAGTTTTAAACATGTTTTATGTGTTGGACTATGTCGGATTTTGTATGATTAATCTGCAGTATGCGTGAAAATGTTGGACCTGAAAAAGTAATTTCTTTGCAAAACATTTACATTAAAAAAATTTACATTAAACGCGTTCATTGTTTATTAATTACAAATTAAAAAAAATTAAAAATACAGGCTTTGGTGAAAATGTTTGACACAAATGAAATCATTTTCTTCCTAAGTGCGCCTTGAAACAATTGTCGGCGTCGAACTTTTGCAAAATGAATTTCAAACGTCCTCCATCATCTAGTATACAAAACTCGTCCCGTTGTAGAACCAAACCCAGATTCATATTGCAGTAATACAGTGCGCTAGTAAAGTCTCTCCGCATTGAGTCCAATCAGGGCTTCCGATTAAAAGTTGCGTATATGTTGGTAGCAACCAGATTACTGGGAGAGAAGAGAAAGGGACCCCATTTACAGCATCTAATATGATAGTAGTGACAACGCAATTTACGTTTACTTTTGTTACAAGAGCTCCCCTCTTGCTTCCAACATAATTTCTATTGCAAGCACATTCACCAGCAAGGTGCCACTGCGGAGAGACGTTTTGGGTGCTATAGTTGGTTATTCGTGATTTTCTGGAGCAAACCTAAGTCTGTCCCACACTAATTTCACCAGAAAATCCACTTGGAATGCCTGTTACGTGTTGCTTGAGAGTTGGAAATAACCCGTAAATGACTGTTTCTAGAAATAATTACTCAATTTCTTGTGAACTGTGCTTGTATGTAAATAATACTTTACTGCGAGACCTGGACCTGGATAAGCGAAGTTCAAAAGTACATATATTGCGATTCCTTATTTTTTATTACAGGCATATCATACCGTGTCCGCGCGAGTAACAGTAGTTTCCCGCCTGAGGTTTCTGCGAACATGGGCAACTTCTCCTGACTCTGCTCTCATTATCATCCAAATGCGGTGCAGCGCCTCTGACCGGGAGGTCCTGGGTTCGAGTTCTGACAGCGGCAGGATTTTCGACACTAGCTTTTCAGCAGGTTGAATTCAGTCGCTGTCTGGAGGAGATTCTAGTGGCCGGCTGCTCTGATCGGTAGTTTTCCGTGGTTTCTCCGATCAATACCAGCCGGAGCAGTACCCTAACAAACGGGCCACGGACCGCGCGCGATCTGTCCTTCCTCTTCCTAGTCCTATCCTCTCCCCTTACACACACACACACACACACACACTTACACTAACATGCACTACACTACCACATATCCCGGGAGACCGGTCGGGAGCTTAGAGCTTGTCCCGGCTGGGCGGTGCCCCGCTGGTGGGAGAGTCCTGGTTAGGGGGAAACCCCAGTAGCCGACGGTAGGTCAGCGTCGGAACTCGCCATCCAGCGGGGGAAGATCACCGCCATCTCCCGAGATAAAAACATGCACTTCACCAACGGGACTAATGACCAGAGCAGTTGACGCGCCCGGAAACATTAAAAAATCAATCAAATATTCAAATCCGGATAAGGGTATACTATAAACGGAACCTGAAGTAGCACGAGTCGAGGAATCGAGACTTCGTACGAAAATGTCAGCCAGATTTGTCCTATCGAAGAACCGAGATTTGAGTTATTTTTTTCTATTCTTAATTATTTATTCTATTTCTCTAGTTGAACGTGGCGTTGCCGACGTTGTGAACAGTTTTAAAAGTATTTTTATGAGTTGAAAATTTTCTTCATTTTTTCTTTCAAGCGTAACTTTGTTCAAATATGTTCTTACAGTATATGTCATTGGTCTTACTAATGAATCGTAGTAGTTGATAATGTTATACCCCCGTCAAAAATTCCCATCATCTAATGGCCTTTTATGTTATCGGGATTTGAACTGGTAATATTGCAATTTGAAAATTATAGTCGCCGTAAAAATACTTGTAAAGTATTAATGATGCAAATAGAGTTTAGTTCAACTACATTTTTTTACGATTTTTGCCAATATGCGCAATAATACACAAAGATCACCTGAAATCTGTTCTTCTGGGTTATTCTTTAATCCTAATTGAAGATCATTCTCAATTAGTTCCAAAAATTCTGTCCAAAATCTTCTACAACTACATTTGATTCTTCCCCGGATCTGCTTAACTTCCTTTTTTTTGGAAGAGATATTAAAACTACAAACTCAGTCTAATTTGTGTTCATTTCCACTTCTGCAATTGTATTAATACTTTCGTATGCGAATCTATATAAATATTAAAAGACAACTGTTTTGTATGTTTATCTGAATAAGGAGTTAGTTAATAAGAATAGGTTCGGTGTCATATTCATTGTAAATCGGTATTTATACACTTAGGAACGAGAAGTGAGAAATCGAAAGTAGAACATTCATTCCTTCTCTAAAATTACTCACAGTTTTGATTTCTCAGTATTCAGAGGCAATTCTTCAAATTTAATAAGTTCTAAGGCAATACTGTTCGTAGGTTTTTGCAAATTTATTTTCTTAAATATGGTAATAGTCATAATGGATAAAACAGAAAATGGAATATGCCGTCATTTGTTCAAATTAACTTCATTTGTTCAGTCAAAAAAGTCAACATCAGTGTTGCTAACGTCGTGAAAGAAGATTTTGGAGTATTGAGAGAAAAATGCCTTTGGATACTGGAGTTTAATCAACGCTACCTACATAGATCTATTTAGTTGGTTTAATTCCCGGCTTACTCACTAAGATCGCAGCGCCAAAACACGCAAAAAAGTTTTTAGAAATTTCCTTGAATCTTCCGACTGAATCCGAAAACAAATTATCAGTTCCCCATCAGAAGTTCGAGACGTGTCGAAAGACATCTCTTATGTCTCAATTGGTGCATGGTCTAGCCGTGAGTGACGGAACCACACATCCGGACATCCGAACATACGCACACTGGCAGTTATTCAAATGTTGTATACGAATGTTTATCTCTTTACATTCTATCTTGTTTAAGCATTTTTGCCTAAGGATTGGAATATGTTTGAAGGCAAAGTATCTCCTTGTGCGCGCGCTTCGGCTCAGCCGCAAATTCAATAATATCAAGAACTAATTGTGTACTTTTTTCGTATACCAGCATTATCAACGACGTTTTCTGTTGCAAGAAATAGTTCATAATCGGGCATTTTACGGCACAAATGATGACGTATTATCATTTTACAACACAATGATTGCATCCTCACTCGTTTAGCCAATGGCAATAAGAGAATCGTGAGGTGGCAGCTGTAAACGGAACAGCCGACCAACGTTTTCTCGCACAGATGTCAAATACCCGAGACATCACACGAAAGTGGTTTCGCAAAATTAAGTTTGATTCTCATGTAAATTTATAATGCTGTTATACAAGAATAACATATGCAACTCGTTTATAATGTTACATTATTCCATTGGTAAAATTTGGAAACTCGCTCCCAACGTTGCTCATTTTCGAAACATGTATTCATGCAATAAACTTTAACATTATAAACTAATTGCATAAACTTCTATTTTTAGATAGTAACTATTGCTTCTCTTATGAAATGCTTTACACTTGCGTTTAGCCAGTGTAACTCTCTCTAGCGAATGTGTTAACCCGTAGGCCCGAGAAGCCCGTGTTCCGGCTGGAGGCGGTGCTGCTCATCCCGACGGTGGCGGTGCGTCCGTCCATGGACGAGGTGCAGGAGGCGCTGGTGGCGGCCGGCCGCCTGGTGTCGGGGGCGGCGCGCGGCGTCGCCCAGTGGACGGCCGGCCAGGGACAGGTACACGCCCCCTCCCAGGGCCTCTCAACCCCCCATCTAAACTTTGAGCAAATCTCTAGGGTGCGAGGATGGCGACTTAATGTCGTCCGGTTCGGCATTACAGTTTGCCAATTGAGCACGATGCAGTTTGACGTTTTTGTGGAAAATGCGAGATATCCGGGGATGAATTATTTGCAATAATAACACTACATAACAAAGCTTTTGTCCTTGGCAAGTGAGTGCTATTTCCTGCTGTCTGATGTCCCACACGATACGACAATGACGATATTGTACCTTCCAAAGGTTGTTTTTGTGCTCGGGAGAATGAAACGTATATTTCCATACTTACATGGGTCAAACGTGTATTTAGTGATGCACGGGCAACATCTAGATCAAACGTAATTTTTATTTATTCTTAGAAAATACAATATTTATAATTTTTAGAAAAACCACACGTATCAAAATATCAAGTCTCCCATCATGCTCTCTTTGTGCTGTTGTTGGCATCGACGTTCAAAGGCCATCATTTCCTCCCAAAGAGTGAACCCAGGGGGAGGAAATGTGTATCACGGCATGCAAATGTATAACACCATCACATAACTATAATGCGACAAAATGCCATTTCCACATATCAGTACCCAAGCCACAAATGTTAACTTTTACAGTATGATAGCGATTTTTTGGACATGTGGAAAAAGGAAAACATAATTAATGCCCAAGGACTGAGGAAAAGTGAAAATTTGTTACATAGTGTTATATAGACATGGCTGTACAAAACGCAGACTTTGCCACCCTTTGTGTCCTCTCAATAACTTTTGTAGTAGTCTGTCTTTAAGTTCTTGAAAGAAGGTAAAAGTATAGAGCTCGCCATTCTAAGAGTCCCCTTCAGTTTATATGGGTGTTGAAAGCCCCTCCCCCTTTCCCGTCTCTCTCCCTCTCCCCCAGTCGCGCCCTAACGTTCGCCGCATCAGCCCCTGCGCGACTTCTTCTGTTCTGTCCAGTTCTGTCTCTTCCATTCTCTGTCTCAACTTTTTCACGTTACAGTCTCTTAGTAAATTGCAGAACAGTCGAAAACTGCACAAATGCAGAATCATTTTTTAAATATTTTTTTTCTTATTAATAAGGGATACTTAAAAATAACACATTTTAGTCATGATGCTTGTAACCAACTGTTTATCTGCCCACGTTCTCACATCTGCCAATAGTAGATGGTATTAACTAAATATTTCGTAATATATTTTATGACTTTACAAATAAAGTTAATATGCTAATTGCATGTTATTTGTAAATTATTGAAAACTTAATAAATTATTTATCCTTTATAAAAATTTGAAGTTATCTTCTTTAAATATATTATAGTTTTTGAAAAAATTTTAAAATTGCATAATTATACATAGATTACTAAATATAAAGCATGCAACAGTGTATTGTCCATCAGTCTTTGCGCTCTTGGTTTTAGATACATACCTTTAGAGTATATTCAATTTGAAGTTTTGAAAATACGTACTATTATTAATTTGTTTAGTAGAAACAAGATCTAGACAGAATGTTTAAAAAAATCCAGTCAATTTACTTATTTAATATTTCACGCAATTATATATTTAAACCAATAGAACACAAAACTCCTCGGGATCGATTCCGGTCGGGACAAGAATTAACTGTGCGCTTTCGTTGTAGTATCTCAGTATCCGTTGTTGTGTCATCATGAGAAAGCTCACTTCTCAGGTTGAGAAGACCAGAGATACGGCGTAGAGACCGCTATGTCCTAACCACACTCCCCTTAACCCACGGCGGCAAGGCCCGGACGCCGCTGGTAGGCCCTAGCTCGTAAAGAACTGTTGTGCCAAAGTACATACATAAAGAATACAAAAATATACTTTCTTACATCTTCCTTTTTACCACAAGTTTCCTTTCCAGTTTTAAACATTGGCAATCTAAATGCTATTTTGGAGGAATATTAGAGGTTCAATTTTTGTCTCAAAATTTCCCCCTTTGTGACGAATATTGCCTAAAAAAAATTACTGATTATCAATTTCAATGAAGCCAAGTGAAAGAAAAATAGCAATATTCCTAAAACATGTGCAATTACGTAAGAATTCTGGTATTGTAAATGAAAACATACTGTCATTTGTTAAGGTTATTATAATCACAAACTTAACGTTTCTTTATAACATGAAATACTCTTGCAAAAGTTGGAAAATAAAGAATGTTTGTGTTCCGACTGAAAAAACTGAAAATTTTCTTATGTACCTTAGTTGATACCTTTGCATGTAGTGTCTAGTGTCTTGATACAGTGATACGTGGTGTGGGGCGCTGTGGTGGCAGTCCTGCCCCGCCTGCCCAATCGCAGTGCCCTAATGGAACTTCTTCTTCTTCTGTCTCTTTCTCTCCGCCTGCGTGTCGTGTGCTTGGTGCCTGTGCATGACGCCTGCCCTATGACGCCTGCCTGTTGTTATGCCTGCCTACTCATTCTGTATTTTGTGACTTCCATGGTACACGCGGGCCCTTCTCTCTGTTTTCTCTCTGCTACTTTCTTCTATCTTTCTGTCATGCCATTTTCTTCTTCCTAAAATTTTGCATTTTGGATGTTATGTTGCTGTGTATTTGTATTTTGCACACAATTTTCTTCTTCTTGGTCTGTCATCTGTTTTCTTCATATTCTTCCTTCTCTCTGTGAATGTGATTCTGACTGTTCTCCTTATAATTTCTATTGTTTTTTGTTTTGTTTTCTCCTCCTCATTAATTTCTTTTCACTCTATCTTTCCATCTTTTTGTCAATTCCTTTTCCTTCTTCTTATCTTTCATGCCTCCTAACATCCCGTTTGTTTATAATCCTTTTTTTTCCAATGTTAATTATATTACTCCTTTTTATCTCATTCCCTTCAAATATTCATTTCATATTTCTCTTTCATTTTTAAATAATTTCCATATTTATTACACTTTTTCATTTAATTAATTTAATAATTACTTTTAATTTCTTTGATTTTTTCCTACTGTTAATACATCATCCCCTTTTCAATCTTACATCCTCGACTATCAATTACATGTAAACTGTTGTTCTCTTTTTGTGAAAACTTTCACTTCTTTTCTTCCCTTCTTTTCTTCCCTTAATGTCCCATTATTTGCTTCCTTCCTTTAAGTTCTTTCTTTGTATGTCCTTTACATCCACGTTCTATAATTTATAATCATCTTCTAAACTTTTATTTTCTTCATGTTTACCCATATTTCGATACCGTGTTCTGATAAATATACTCCCATTATGGTTCTTATCATTACCTAATGATTTTCTTCTTTGCTTTTCATCTTTTTACCTCAACTGTTTCTTACATTTTAATTTTCTTACTTTCGCCTTTCCATTCCTCCTTTTCTTTTCTACCTTACATTTTTTTTGTCCTCTCCTTCTTACATTATCTACTCTTTATTTTTTCCCTTTTTTTTTTTTCCTTTCCTTTGCGTCTTGTCTACTCTATTCATTCATCTATTATATTTTCATTTTAATCATTGCGTTCCTATAATCCTTGTCTCTATCATTTTCTCTTCTCCCTTCCTCTATTTCTTCTCATTTGCTTCTTATCTTCTCCATTCCTCCTCCTCTTCTTTCAACTTACTCGGCTCCTCCATCGCATCTCCGTTCATCTTGCTTCGTTCGTCCGATCCTTGTCCTGTGCCCCTCCCGGTGTGCGCGTGTGGGTGTGTGGTGGTGTGGTGGGGGCGTGGCAGCGGGCGGCGGGCGTCGGCTGGAAGCGCCTGGCGGGCGGCCAACCGCACGCGCTGCTGGACGCGATGGCGCGGCTGGGCAGGGCGCGCGCGGGGGCGGGCCGGGGAGGACCGCGCGCGCGGCCCCGCCGCCTCTACCGCCTGCGCTCCGAGGAGCGGCCGGCCTTCCCGCTGCAGGCCAAGAACTTCCACGCGCACGTGCTCGAGAACAAGGACGTGGCCAAGACGCTGGCGCTGCTCTCCGGCTGCGCCAAGGCCCTGCGCCCGGTGAGTCGCCCGTTCCAGGTTTCATTTATTGATAAGTGATTCCGGGTGCGTCAACTGCCATGATCGTTGGTCCCTTAAGTGTGGTGCATGTTTTATCGCGGGGGTGTGGCTATGATCTTTCCCCGATGGGTGGCAAGATCCGGCGCCGACCTACCCGTTGGCTTGCGGGGTTGTTCCCTTCCAGGTACTCCCAACAGTGGAGCACCGCCCCAGTTGGGACATGTTCTAGGCTCTCCACTGGGGTCCTGGCATGTGTGGTTGTGTAGTGCATGTGAGTGTAGGTGTGTGTAAGTAAGAGCTGAGGAAAGAAGAACAAGGAAGAGGAGGGAAACTTTGCATGCAGATCGGCGCCACATCTTACGTTCTAACGAGGAATTGATTTGTGGTTGATTTATGCTTCGGAGCATGTCAACTGATAAGTTTATTAATCCCGTGAGAATAGTGATTGCTTTATCCCTGTTCCTCCCCCGGCGGATGTGAGATCCGGCGCCGACCTACAGGTCAGTCTACGGGGGGGGCCCACTTCGGGTCATTCCACAGCGGGAAACGGCTCCAGCGGGTCCGAGACAAACTCTCAGCTTCCAGTTGCACGTGTGTGCACGAAAGTGTGAGTATGTGTGTAAGGAAAGATGACAGGTCAAGAAAACAGCGCGCAAAGTCCGTGGCTCGTTTGTTCAGGTACTGCTCCCTCATTCGCCTGGTAATAATTGGATAGAAAGCTACCGATCAGAGCAGACGGTCGCAGAAATTCTCCTTTAGTAAGCGCCTACAATCGAATGGAAATCTATTGTATTGATTTATGACTTTTTCTTGACATTATTTATAGAACCGTTTCTTTTTTCTACTTCCACAATCTTTATTTTTATTCACTTATTTCTTTTATAGCATATCAAGTCGAATCAGGAAATATCTGGGGTCGTGGGTGTCCCTAGCAGTTTCATACAAAATGCAGGAGGAAAATCGCTATATTCTTACGGGGATTGTTAATATAACTGATGCACGAGAAAGTATGTTTATGCTCCTTCTACAAACAAAACGTTTTTTTCCAAAAACTCAACATTTTAATGCATCGCCATGATGATTGCTTGTTGGGCTACTTGCTCCGACGATATTGTTCCCCATATCTAAATACATCAACAAAACCTATATATAAAAACGCTCTCTAATATCATTTACCATACAATAATATTTACAAGCAAAAAAACTGAAATGATCTCATTAATTAGAGTCCAATTTCTACTACCTTTGGACACATAAATCTTTCACACTGATAAGTCTAACTGGTGTGTGCTCACCTCTATGTAGAATGTTATTATTTTAAGAATATTATATTTTACTTAATACTAAACTATACCCGACAAAATTTGATCTTGGACAATTAATTTCGACGTAAGTCTATATTTCCGTTTACTTTCCTATTTGATATTATGCGTACTCAAGCGGCGCTCTCGTGATACCACGTTGGTTTCCATGAAAAAATTCATCGAATAATCACGTTTCCACAGTCTATGAGCCGCATTCGATTTCCCTGACAAATTAAATAAATTTTGAAATACTTTTCTAATACGACTTTTCGAAAGAATTCTTTTCAGTATGATACTCTCTAAGTGAATTCTCACAATTTTCAACATTACTGTTATTGATTCCAACTTAACATGCTTCTTGTGCTCTCCTTATGTTCTGTCTCCTTCCACAATAACACTGATCTCCGCATTGATTGTCCTTCTCTCACCACAGGATTCAAATATCTGGCTTAAGCCTTCCGCGTTCGGCGAATAGTTTTAAAACAATGCCCCAAATGCAATTTTCGCATCTCCACGCTATTGTTTGTATGGTCTACTTTAAACTATTTCCTGATTGGGTGATTAAAAGCTAAACAAAGCTGTCTTATAGAAATGAAATGTTTTTATTATGAAAATAAATATCTTCATCTTCCTGATAAATGCAGTCACAGTTCCTTTTGCTCTTTCTTAATTTTCCTAATTTTGCATGAGGAAAGTATGGTTTATGTACCTTTGTAACTAGTGTCAAAAATCACCTACCGCTGGGACTCGAACCCTAAGAATAATCATTGTCACCGCCCTCAATAGGACCTGCCACCATACTTTCGGAACTGAAGACCATAGTCAATTAATCAAAGACGTAATCAATAAATAAAAGAAATAATCAATAAATCAAAGACGAGAAGAGAGTATGTTGACGACTTCGGTGATATAACGATTAGCGTGTAGAAAATTTGCGTGCCGAACGAAGCCCTGGATTTTTTAAGGGTGAAAACAACTTCATATGGATTCCGTCGGAGCGGCAGTAATGGCAGCTGCCCCATTAATTTTCTGTCCCACAAATTTACTGCGAGTAAATGATCCTCAAGGATAAAATAATCGTCTGACCTAAATTTAAATTGCATGTTTCTTCGCCCGAGTGATACCTTCTTTCTCCGCTAGATGGTGAGGGGAGCCTAACGAAATTAACGTGGTCAGACAGAAGAGCAGGCCTGTGTGCCTGAGTCCCGCGGGATATAACAAGGCATCATTGGATTGAATTTAAATTGAAACGAATCGAATTGAATTTACGTGAATTGAATTGACGTGGATTGAATTGTGAATTGAATGGGTGTGGATTGAATTGAATTAATATGAATTGAATTGCGTGTGAGGTGCGCAGGAGGTGCAGGAGTTCCTGGCGAGGTGGGAGCCCTTCGGGGAGCTGTGGTCGGCCGAGCAGAGCCGCGCGGCGCTGCAGGCGGCGGCGCTGCCCGAGTTCGAGGACCGGCTCCGCCGCCACGGGGAGCTGGAGGCGCAGCTGCAGCTGGAGCCTAACGCGCACATCTTCGGCGGCTGCCTGCTCGTCGCCACAGGTCAGCCCACGCCCTTCAGCTGCGCTCGCGTTCACCCCGCAAACACACGTGGTTGCTACACCGGTAGATGGATACGAGGGTTACCCCAAAGTGTAAGAATCAAGTATCAGAATTCAAGGATACTGAATATTTTTTAAAGCCTACAGCAATTTAGATTCACTTATATTGAATTGATATAACATAAAAATCAGGTCTCTAATCCACGTTTTTGAAAGATAGGTTTGATGCATTTTTTAGCGTGATGTTCTGCCTGACTTTTATCCTCTGACATGGCCACATTTCAATCATTCAATCACTTCTAGTTTGTTATTTTGTTGGTTTATACTTTTAACACAGCATATAATTGAGAGTATAAAGACAACCTTCATGGTTTTAAATTTATTATACAACATACACCATACTTTTTATTTAAAAATGAGCGCTTGAAGTTTCCTCCGAGCTTTCTTTAGTGGTTAGTTTCAATCGTAAGTAAACACGATTTATATATTTTGAATGCAAAAGAAAGTCTGGTCCTCAATTCCGTGGAGGCAAGAGTTCCACAGTTGCCTCCGTCTCTGAATACCCGTGCTGACGGAAACGGGGATGCTAACGAGTGTGCTTGGCGGGCGTGGGTGCGCAGAGAAGCTCAAGTTCGGGCTGCTGACGGAGCTGAAGGCGTGCACGCGCCGCATCGGGCAGGCGCTGCGCAAGAAGTACCGGCGCGATACGTGTACGCCGTCATGGGCGAGATGGCGCGCAAGCTGGAGCGGCCCATCCGCGACCTGGACGACGTGCGCCTCGTCATGGAGACACTGCGCCGCATCCGCGAGCAGGAGGTGGACATGGAGCTGCGCATCGACCCCATCGAGGTACTATCTCTTTTAGTGAGTGAGTGAGCAAGTGAGCGAGCGAGAGAGTGAGCGAGCGAGAGAGTGAGGAGCGAGGGAGCGAGCGAGAGAGTGAGGAGCGAGCGAGAGAGTGAGCGAGCGAGCGAGAGAGAGCGAGCGAGGAGAGAGGGAGAGAGTGAGCGAGCGAGAGAGTACTGATTCGAGGCATGACACCGGCTTAGGTTGCCCAGGCAGTTCCTCAGGCATTGATACCACTGAACTGCCTCTGACCGGAAGGTTCTAGGGTTCGAGTCCCGACAATAGCAGGATTTTAGACTCGAGCTAGATAGCTGTGTCGAACTCAGCTGCTGTGTTGAGGGAACTCTAGTAGTCAGCTGATCTGATGGGTAGTTTTCCGTGGTTTCTCCGGTCAATACCAGGAAATGCCGGAGCAATACCCTAACAAATGGGCCACGAACCACGCGCGATGTTTCATTCGTTTTCCTTGTCTTATCCTCACCCCTACTTACACTTACATGCACTATACTACCACACATGTGAGGAGACCAGTCGGGAACTTCGAGCTTTTTCCGGCTGGGGCGGTACTCCATTGGTGGGAGATACTTGGTTGCGGAAACTTCAGAAGCCGACGAGTAGGTCGGATACGGATCTCGCCATCCAGTGGGGAAGATCATCGCCACCTCCACCAATAATAGCATGCACTACACTTACGAGACTAATGACCTTAGAAGTTGACGCACCCGGAATTGTCAGTCAATCTATCACACACGCATTCGAAGCGCGACAACTATTTACGTCTTTAGTCCGGACAATATAGTGACTTTGATATCTCCGGAACATGGCGGCGTCCTTGCCCTGCTGGAATCGTCTGAGACTCCGACAGTCGGTGTGCGGACATCGCCATACGCTGGTCAACCTCTAAGCTCCAGATCGGTCTTTCAACATGCGTTCTAGCTTTAAGAATGTGTGTGCTTGTAAGAATGTGTGTCAGTGTGTCAAGGATGAGGCGACAATCAAATCGAAACGCGGATGAGAATCGATAAGCGTGATTTACCTGATCACATCGATTAAACCATTTATGGTCGAACCATACATTCCGAATTTCAATGAGCCCGCTGTATTTATTTTCATCATGCATTTTATTAAATTAACAATGTATTAAATTTTAATCAAGTAATTATGTAATCGTGAAAATATTATTTCTTCTAACAAACGTTTTAATGAGTAGTTTTATTGCATCCTGAATAAATAAATACCCTGATTTTATGCGAACACTATTCAGTTGGTAGAATGATAAGAATAATAGGGAGTATAACCTCTTCTGCACAGGTTAGCTAATGTTTGTGAAACAAATAGGAATCATTTCTGCACGTTATACACCGATCGTCTTCAAAATTTTGTTTGGTGTCAATGAGCGTCAAAAAATCGCTGACATGACTAAACTAATACTAATAAATACCCTTCATTTCATCAGAGACAGTACGAATTAGCTGTACTGAATATTGACGTAGCAACTCTTGAGAAGTTGATAAATTTGAAAGCGTGTGCACATAGTGCTTGTCTGAGAGCGTGCTGTGTTTGATGCCCCCGCGCAGGAGGCGTTCAACGTGATCGCGCGCTACGAGCTGCCGGCCAGCCGCGAGGACACCGAGCAGGCGGACGCGCTGCGCTACTCCTGGCAGCGGCTGCTGGCGCGCGCCATGCAGGTGAGCTCGCGCCTTGCGCCTCCTCTTAATCCCTTAGATAATAGTGTGTGCGAGAATTCAAGTGCTATTACATACCAAGAGAAGGCAAACTGGCGGAAGCAGTATTCATTTTAGGAATATTCCATGAATTAATGGTGTGGTCGTGAATTGAAGAGCTATTACATACCAAGAGAGTGGCGGACGCAGTATTAATTCTAGGAGTTTTCCTAGAATTAATAGTGAGGTTGTGAATTCAAAGCCTATATCATACAAAGGCGGGCGCAAAGGGGCAAAGGGAGACTACTACACTGCCTTGAGGAGGGAAAAATGAAGTCCCAAATCGTTGTCAAACTAGAAGTTTTTAATTAAATGAACAACAACTACGAGTATTAACTATTCTCAAAATACATTTATCAATAAACATCACTCCACCAAACAGCGCAAGTTTGGGGTGGTTATAATCAATTATGAATTTCCTTACAAGTAATCTCATTCTCTTTTGGACACATGCTCCCTTCTCGCCAGCAAAGCCTGTTGTTTTGCCTCATTCTTTGCTCATTGCTTCCGATCTTTGCGAGTAAGCGTTATGTTTAGATGACGTGCTCCGTTCTCGGAATGAGCATGCCCTTTTGATTACGTTCTTCTTTCTCTGCGCATGAACGTGTTTTCGTCTCATACTTCTGTCCCGGCACGTGATCTCTGTTTTACTGACATTCTCACTTCTCGGCGCGTTCACATATTTTGATCACGTGCTCCTTTCCCGGCAAATAAGCACGGAGGTTTCATCACAAACCCACTTTTCGGCGCGTGCACGTATTTTATCATGTTCTTCCTTGACGACGGGTGAACATGTTTTCATCACATTCCTTTCCTGAGCACGGTGATTTGCTGACATGCTCACTTCTCGGCGTGTGCAGTATTTTCAACACGTTCTCCCATGTCGGCAGGTGAACACGGGGCTGCTGGAGATGCAGCCGCACCTGCTGGCTGACCTGCGCGGCGGCCTGGAGCGCTTCCGCTGCGACGCCGTCGAGTACTGCCACGAGTACCGCACACAGGGCCCCATGATGCCCGGTCTCGCCCCACGCGAGGCCTCCGACCGACTCATCCTCTTCCAGAACCGCTTCGACGGCATGTGGCGTCGCCTCCAGACCTTCCAGTCGGGTGAGCGGACACGCCCTCTTATTCGCTCCGACTTCACCAGCCCCGCCGTCACCAGCCCCGCCGTCACCAGCCCCGCCGTCACCAGCCCCGCCGTCACCAGCCCCGCCGTCACCAGCCCCGCCGTCACCAGCCCCGCCGTCACCAGCCCCGCCGTCACGACCCTTACTATCACACCCCAACATCACACATCCTAGCCTTACGCTCTTAATTTTACTACAAGCTTCCCACACGCACGACATGAAAATGATGCCCGTAGTTTCGTGTTCAACTGTTAAGACACATGACTATATTTTATTGTACTATAGAGTCTGGTTCTTTCATTCGAATTACAAATTGAAAATATCAATGACTATTATTGATCTTTAAATAAACTTTTATTTGACTATTATTGATCTTTAAATAAACTTTTATTATTCATATACTGAGTCACTGTAGAATAAAATTATATTTTCAGGCGAAGAACTATTTGGGTTACCACAGACTGACTACCCTGAATTGGGACAAATACGCAAGGAACTCAATCTGCTTCAGGTACCATATCTCTATATTCATAATGAAAACATTATTTTCTCATATTTTGGAGTTATAATTATCATAACTTGAAATGCTACTGAGTAGTTTACAATTAGTTTAATTCAACTCAGCTCACATCATACACTAATTTCCCCAGAAATTGTACAAGCTGTATAACGACGTAATAGATCGCGTGAGCAGCTACTACGACATTCCTTGGGGTGAAGTGAACATTGAAGAGATCAACAACGAGCTTATGGAATTCCAGGTAGGTAATTTACTATCTGATATTTAACTCATTTTTTTCTTCTTACAGACCTGTCTCAAGACGTCGATAATTTTTCTCATTATTCTTCAGCATTCATGGTTCAGGCATTTCTAGATAGGACTTAATGGAAATACTCAAAAAGTTCATTTTGATCTTTAGTTATTCCAATCAAAATTAGTTACGCAACCATATATTGTAAAAAAGTATAGAACGTTCTTGGTGCATATCGGTATTAGTATTCTATTTGAAATCTTTAAAGAGACGGTTTTAAAGGAAGAAAAAAGGGACGAAAGAGAACATAATTGTAACCGGGGGCCGAGGCTCTTGCGTATCGCATCCGACTTCAGCCAATGAGCTTCAGACACCAGTTTGCGTCACAATATTTGCGGGAATTTTCAATCCAGCCAAATACCAAAATTATCACTTAGTTACAAGACATTAAAACAGATTTAGGAAGAATTTCTTTTAAATATTTCATCTTGTACACCTTTGTGTTAAGTTTTGTGGTTAATGTTGAAAACTTTGTACCACTTTCAAAATGTTTGTCAACACTTCTCGCTCTCCTTGCAACACGCGGCCAGAGTCTCGTCTAGCTTTTCAAACGAAGTGCCCGTGCTGTAGTCATATGATATGTGACGCAAACTGATGATGCGCAGAACCAGTTAAAACCGATCCACTGCAGGAACCCACCCATGTATTTCCACCATAGTTGTAACAATATCTTTATTTTATAAAGCTATCTTTATGATATCGCATTTTTAATCGATTTAACACATTTTCTAACCATTCTACTGTAGCAATTCCAAGAACAAAACCGGTAGCGGTAGCTCAGTGCATCAACTGGTGTCAATGCAGCGCCTCTGACTAGGAGGTTCTAGGTTCGAGTCCTGATCTTCAACACTAGCTTTTCAGCTAGGTCGAATTCAGTCGATGCCTGGAGGAGAATTCTAGCGGTCGGCTGCTCTGATCAGTAGTTTTCGTGGTTTCTCCGATCAACACCAGGCGAATGCCGGAGCAGTACTCCTACCAAACGGGCCACGGACCGCGCGCGATCTGCCCTTCCCTTCCTTGTCCTATCCTCTCCCTTACACACACACACACACACACAACAACTTACACTAACATGCACTACATTACCACATATTCCGGGAGATCGGTCGGGAGCTTAGAGCTTGTCCGGTTGGGCAGTGCCCGCTGGTGGGAGAGTCCTGGTTTGGGGAAACCCCACTAGCCGACGGTAGGTCGGCGCCGGATCTCGCCATCCAGCGGGGAAGATCACCCCGTCTCCCGAGAAAATCATGCACTACACTTAAGAAACTAATGACCAACGCAGTTGACGCGCCCGGAAACACGAAAAATTCAATCAATTAATCAATCAACCAAGAACAAAATTCCTTCTGCCACTTTGTATTTGTGTATCGTTGCGCAGAACCGTTGCCGCAAACTCCCCAAGGGCCTGAAGGAGTGGCCGGCGTTCCACACGCTCAAGAAGACGGTGGACGATTTCAACGACATGTGCCCGCTGCTGGAGCTGATGGCCAACCGCGCCATGAAGCCGCGCCATTGGCAGCGCATTATGGAGGTGACCAAGCACCCCTACGACCTCGAGGCCGAGGGCTTCTGCCTCAAGAACATTCTGGAGGCGCCGCTGCTGCAGAACAAGGAGGACATCGAGGTCAGCACTGCACTCAGTTCCACTCCCAACCATCTTTTGTGTTCTGTTCCTCTTTCTTTTAACTTGTTCTGAAATGCTATTTGTGAAATTGACATTGTTAAATCTCAAACTTGGCTGACCTAAGGAAATAATTATAATTAATAACAATTTATTTTGTAGGTCGCCAGCTGTTGAAAACAGCACATTAATTACATAAATTTTCGCTACGTAATATATAGCGAACTGACCATGCATTTGCCTAAGGAAATAATTATGCAAAGCTAACACAAAAGCTTCTAAGCTATCGAAATTCAAAAGATTGTCGTCACACTTGAACTTTTCAAATGGACGCCCCAGGTTTTAATGAAAAGGTATCACAACTTTATAGGATCTCAAATCAGGAGATATGACAATCAAATAACTTTCAACACAATACATTTATTGCATAAACAATTTTACATATATTGGTTTTTCCTGATGCGCAGGTTGCAAAACAGCTGCGGGAAAAACGAAGCAGAATTACAATTTACAAAACAAGAATGAAGGACGGTCGAGGCCGTCTCACATGAACAAAGGCGCGTTAAAATGCGCCGACATACAGAGTTAATAATTTCAGTCGACCTCTCGAAAAAACCCACTTTAGGGCGAGGAAGCTGAAAATTCAAACATAAACCTTATAACAAAAAGGTGAACACTAACTTAGTAGCGCATCAACAACATCGCGCTAACACATACAGAAATACTGTCTTATAATCTACCTTTGAATGCCCAATTTAGGACGAGGTAGATAGAAACGTACATAAACAAATTTGCTAAAGAAGCCGTATTTAGGCCTTCTTTCTTACATAGCATTCGTGATAAACAGAACTACGTATGAGCCATGGAACAAACTTTCATAGGAGTGCATAATACCAAAATTCTTGGAAATGGATTTCTTACTATACCTTTCGTAACATTACAACATAGGAATGCAGCAAGTTTACGCGTAAGCGAGAGTGAGCGGTCCATAAGCGCCCGCCCGCTGCTCGCTGAACAAAACTGTGCCTAGACACGAGCGCCGATCAACATGCCACATACAAGGTCGGCAAGTGACCCCATCGCTCCGTGCCGGTGACAGCTGTAGCCCAGCCGACTTCTCTGCCGGCTGCGGGCCGTGACGTTGCAACCAAGGGCCGCGGTTCGAGCTACCGCACGGGCCAAGCAAACGCCTTTACGTAGTCTCCCGTGTGCCGAATGCGGCCAAGCGCCGACTTACTCTCAGCGGGAGCACCTTTCCATAAATTGCCAAATGCGGCCAAGTGCCGTCTTACTCATGGCAGGAACTGCAACATTAACAACATTCATAAGTAATGCGCAGTAAACATTAGCTGAACCTCCTCACCAATCAGAGGTCAGCGACATACATACAACATAACATTTGTAGTAAACGAGCTGCAAACAACATAAACATTAGCAAATCATTAACATTTCATTAACATCATATTCATTTCAAAGTAAGAGTTCCATTTCAAGTCCATATCAACAAATTAAATACATTTATGCACTCAATTTCATTAATATATTGTTTGGTTCAAAGGAACCAACAATAAAAAACAACAATGGCTCAGGCATCACTGACGAAATGAGAAACAATATTATTAAGTCTTCATAAACTGATCTATTGTAACTATTGTAAACTAACATACTTCGGTAAGAAACTTAAACTAACATACATCGGAAAATGGTGCTATATCTATTTAAAACGGACTATTTACAAGAAATACTATGTACAAATTGATACATTTGACGACTCTGAAGGAGCCGGGCTCTATGAAAGAAAAGGTCAAAATTACATCACGAAAAGCAAAATGAGAGAGCGAGCGCGAGCCCTGTGCGCGAGACGCGCATGCTTTATATAGGAGTTGGCGAAGGGGTAACAGCCGTGAGGGGGGGTCATAGCAGTGGGGAGCATGGATCGATAATTTGGAACCTCTTTGCCAAAGAATACGTAAGGGTAACGCCTGTAGGGTATGTGACCCTCTCGACACCTGTGCGATGCCAGCGAACCCTGTTAGAGTCCGCAGGCACTGTAACTGCTCCTCAGAATACAGATTGAAAATATTTCAAATTGACCTAAAAACGTCAAATCTGAAGCTACAGAGTTGAATGAGGTGTCCAAATAGTCCTAAATTTAATGTAGATGCCGGATTTTGATAGAAGAATCCGGTAGGACAAGTGGTTCTCTTATAATAAACAAAAACCTGTTTTGAAATGAGAAAAAATTGTTGCATAAAACATGAATTTTTCTCAGATCACACTGAGGCAAAACTTAGCTCTTACTAACAAAATCTCAGGTTTTCAAAACCTTCTCATGGCCATGAGATCACAGTTTAACCGTAAAGTATTACCTTTAAGAGAAATTAAGGTTAAAAAAGTTATTCATATGGTACCATGTTAAACCTAATTACATGAATAAACCTTATAAATAATGGATGTGTTTTCTTCTCAGATGGTCTTCTAAGATGATTGATGGCTTCACTGGAGGGTTCACATCACAAAATACAGTAAACTGTAGGCACTTAAATTTTCCAAATTTAACAGACATTTCGCACCCCTAATCCAAGAGAGACAAATTTCCGTAAAATTTAAAATTGAGACACACCCATTGTTAGATTCCTCGTTTTCCATTACGCGACATGTAACAATGCCCTATTTTTAGTTTAATAAATAGCCAATTAATAGCTATTCAATTGAAATTCAATTTCTGTATTTACATGCCCTCCAGAAAAGTTCCGAAGGCTCTCCTGCGAAATGATTTTGCAGTTGTGGCCCTGTTGCATTGGGGTGCTTTTTTATCTTCCTATTAAAGTTTCAATTACGACGCATGAGTCAGATTAGTTTCCAGTTATCTATTATTCTAGTGTATTTGTGTTTGGAAAAATATGTGAATCTGTTCATTATTTGTGTTCTTTTTTTATTTCAGTTTAGAAAGCTATATTTTCTTGATTTTTCTTGCGCTCTTCTTTAACCTTTGTTAATGTTCACAATTATACTCGGAGCGTTCAGCTGTGGCCCGAAAAACGAGTTAAATAATTACACAAATTCTCTTAAAATTATATATCCTATCTTTTCCTTTTAACATCTTTGGATTTTGATCAAAACACAACATCATTTTCAAACAGGAGATAAAGTAAATGTTTATTTATTATGATTTTATTTTCCTCGTTATTTTCTCAAAAAACGTAGGCGACAAAGATTAAATTTTAATTTATCAGAGAATTATTCGTAAAAGTTTCACGTTGCAAAATGTATTCCATTTTTCATGGATGAGAATAAGTTATTTTCTTTCAATCAAAGAATCTTCTACGAAGCAATTGAATGAATGCGAAATTCCCTTCAGCAGGTGTGATGTGCTACCTTCGGAAGGTGACTGACCACAGCGTATTCCTAGGGAGACGCGTCACTAGGCGCACTGTGGTGAATGGTACGAGTAGATAATGAGGGGAAGGGGCAGCATGCCAAGTGAAAGATCACGTTCAATCTATGAAATCCCTTTATTACCTTAGTAAAAGAGAGAGACAGAGGGGAGAGAGAGGGGCGAAGAGAGAGAGGGGAGAGAGAGGGGAAGAGAGAGAGGGAGAGAAAGAATGTAGTGAGAGTAGATGCGAGGTTGATGGGAGTCAAGCGTCTTCAGAGCTGTCGGTCTCTTACCCCATCCCTCCATGATCCCAGCGTTCATCCAGCGACGGCGGCAGCAGTAGAAGGGAACAGAGCTCTGCCAGCGTGGCATCTTCCTCCACTGATTCTCGGCGTGGACACGACTACTCACTTGCCTCCTCTGCCCCAAGTACTCTGCAGGACACGTATATATGTGATCTTCTTGCATTCGGCAGCGCTTTAGGAGGTCGTTACCGAAATGGTTGCATCGTTGCTCACCACCCGCTTGATGGATTGATTGTTAGTGATACTGGACACGTCAACGGCTAAGGTTCCCGTAAGTGTAGTTTTCTTCCTTCGGGAGATGGCGGTGATTTTCCCCCGCTCGGTGGCGCGATGCAGCGCCAACCAACCATCGGCTAGCGGGCTTTTCCGGAATCAGGTACTTCCCACCAGCGGGCACCACCCCAGTCAAGACAAGCTCTAAGCTCCTGACCAGTCTCTCGGCATGTGTGGTACTGTAGTGCATGATAATGTATCTGTAAGTTAGAGGTGAGGATAGGCAAAGAAAGGGGAAAGAAATATCGCGCGTAGCCCGCGGCCGTTTGTTACTGCTCCAAAATTCGCCTCATGTTGATCGGAGAAACCACGGAAAACTGCCGAATTCTTATCCAAACAGAGACTATATTCGACCTAGTCGACAACGAGTGTCAAAAATCCTGCCGCCGTCGTGACTCGAACCTAGAACCTTCCGGTCAGAGTCATCCTTCCGCAGTGTCATCAGTTGATACCGTGAGCCACGTCCCTTACGCCGCCCGCCTTGATCCTCGGCTCGCTCATGTGCGTACGCCGCACTTCTGTACATGGTGCATGGTCCATGGTGCGTTGTTGTAATGGAGGTTCATCCTTTGTGAGCGGATAAAAACAATTTGAAAAGCAGGTTGCGAGCGAGCGCTGTGCCCGTTGCAGGACATCTGCATCTCGGCGATGAAGGAGAAGGACATCGAGGCGAAGCTGCGGCAGGTGACGAACGAGTGGACGGTGCACGAGCTCACCTTCCAGACCTTCAACAACCGCGGGGAGCTTCTGCTGCGAGGCGACACCACGGCGGAGACAATCGGCCAGCTGGAGGACAGCCTCATGATCCTCGGCTCGCTCATGTCCAACCGGTGGGTCACCCGTCCCAACCCGCCCTCACACCTTATCATCAGGGCCTTTCACCTCCCTTGCTCTATCCTTGCACCTTCTTGAAGGAACGAGAAATACTGCTGCCAGAGTTGAGATAGATATTATTAAATAGGCTGGTGGGAGTCACTTTTTTTCAGCAAATATATAGGTGGTTCTGTAAGTTTCTGGCCTGACCTAGATGCAGCTCATCTATGGGAAACCTTCTGAGCAATATATATGGTCTTACCCTTAATTGTTGAAATTAAGTTTGCAGCCAACATCTCACTCATCTCTTTTGTGGATAGATATACTTGGTTTGGCAACGGTGCGTGAAATCTCATGGTATTTTGCGTCTTCGCAACACCTGTGCTTACTCCTTAGATTGCAAAGAATGTTGTGAAGGACTGTGGCTTTAAGGAGTTGGACCATTCACACTACAGTCCAGATTGGTCAACTTATCAAAACTGAAGAAAAACCTCTGAAGAGTTTCATACGAGAGTGGGGTAAAAAAAGCAGTTGTTGCGCATAAAAATTTGGAGTATTCTTTCAGAGGCCTAGAAAATGCTGTTAATATACAGATGTGAAAAGTGTTTGGAGTAAAGAATGATTTATTTGAAAAGTTACGTAAGGTTTTTCTTTGTATCAAAAATAGAAATTAGTGAGCTAGAAACTTATGGAACCTACCATGTATTATCTTTATAAATACTTCATTCTCGTGTATTTCTTATTTTCCAAAAAAAGTGTCAAATATTTATCGTCCCAATTTTGCAAAAGTTACGCAAAGCCGTACCGAGTAAGATAAGCACCCATATCCTTCCACCTTGAGTTTTGTCGACTATTTTAGTGGGGCATCCCCCTAAAAAGCCATGCTTGTTATTTTAAAGTAGATATGGCCAAACAGCGCACTTCAAGCATGTGCATTTGCCAGCAACTCGCGAGTCCAGGGAGTAGAAGGTAAATAACGCAGAGGTGGGGGAAGTTCTGATAGACGCTCCGTTAGATATACCTTCGGTAGGAATAAATCGGGATCGTCATTTTTCTCGTAAATGCGGCATTTTAATGACTATTTGTCTCTGCAACGGTTATTCGTACAATTATGACCCTTGATTTTCGTGATAAACCTTAATAAAAGCAGTCACGAAACCTATCTAATAATTCATTAAAATCAGCCCATTTTCTTGCAACAGCCAAGAACGTGATTTCTTGTTTCGATTTACTTGTAAACAGAGATAAAATCAAATAATATAGTAACTGTCTATTAATAATAAGAGTAATAACATTTCCTTGTAAAATTAAATGTACGAAGTGCATTATATTGTATATTGTTACGTAAATCGTTGTAGGGAATCGTATTTTTTAAATAGCTATATTCGTTATAAATTAAATATTCTTTCTCGTTTAAAGAAAATTTACTTGGCGAATATTCGTTCTTTCTTTCTCCCATACCAAACTTTCTTGTCCATATCCGAATTCTTCCTTCTAGATATTACCCTGCTAGTTTCGAAAGGGGCACGGCACGGAAGAGCTATTGTGAGCGCTGCTCCAACCCGTGTTGCGCTTGCTCGCTGATAGCCGGCTCGGCGAGCACGAACACTGGACAGACATGTTTTAAGAAAGCCTTGCATTATATTTCTCAACATATAATTGTCTCGTATGCAATAAAATATTATCAGTTCATTCTCAATAGGCTCCCTGTTGTTAATATTTTTCTTCCATTCTACCTCATTTATACACTCGCTTCACTTTAGACTTGCTACATCTCCTTAATCTCTCATAAAACACCTCCTAACAATTAATAAATTCTGAATATACAAAATTCTATTTTAAAAGTTTTTCTTCTCCCATGTAAGAAGTGAAAAATGAAAACATTTGAAAGTAGCACTTATAACATTATTCTCCATGTAACCTTAAAAAATTATTTTAGATACAGCTTGATATTTCAGAAAATATGCTGTTTAGAACACTGGTATGAAAAATGGCGGAAAAGCTTTACAATAAATTATTACAAATTTTTTGTGATATTCTGCAAAATTCTCTTCATTTTTGTTCCAATGAAATATTTGTCATACTTGATATCCAAACTCATACTTGCCCCTATAACTATAACTCCAATTATCTCAAAATAGAAAAATATTTACAATAACGAAATGTAAGTAACCAGACGTTTCATGATTTTTTATGCTCTATCGAGGATCTTTTTGGACTCTTATTCGTATCAGAAAAGAATAAATATTTAAATACAAGTCCTTAGACTTGTAACTTGTGAGTAGCTTATTGCGAGTTTTAATATGTTGTCTTCAATTACACATTAAAATTGTAATAACGAATAGCAGGGAGAAAATTTATATGTACTGATATTTAATCTTCAATCATTTCATTCCATCTCCTCCCAGCTACAACGCGCCGTTCCGCAAGCAGATCGAGCAGTGGGTGCACGACTTGGGCAACACCAACGAGATCCTGGAGCGGTGGCTGCTGGTGCAGAACATGTGGGTGTACCTGGAGGCCGTGTTCGTGGGCGGCGACATTGCCAAGCAGCTGCCCAAGGAGGCGAAGCGCTTCTCCAAGATCGACAAGAGCTGGCAGAAGATCATGCAGCGCGCGCACGAGATCCCGGGCGTGGTGGCGTGCTGCGTAGGCGACGACATGCTGCGCCAGCTGCTGCCGCACCTGCACGAGCAGCTCGAGCTCTGCCAGAGTGCTTCCGGGTGAGAACGAGCACCATTAAGTGAAAAATAGTAGACCTTCCGAGAGCTCAAGCTCTGCCAGATGTTGCTTCTGGGGAAAACGAGCATCCGGATGTAAGAGTAGATAATAATAATAGCACCTTCACGAGCAGCTCGTCTGCCAGATGTTGCTATGTGAGGAATAACGAGCAACTGCATGTAATAGTGATAATAATAGTAGCACCTTCGCGAGCAGCTCAAGGTCTGCCAGACGTCGCTTCCTGGGTGAGAAAGAGCATGCAGATGTGCGAGTAGACAATAATAGTTGCTCCTTCATGAGTAATTCTCAGCTCTGTCAGAAGTCGCTTTGCAGGTAAGAACGAGCATTCTGGTTAAGGGGAAGTGTTAAGCTATGTGAATGAATTTTTTTTATTTTCGGTTTTCGTCGTTTTTCTATTTTTTGTACTTTTATTAATTACGTAAATACTTTTTTTTAGTTACGCCTTTGAAACAGGTTAAAATAACGTTTTCTCATACACCAGCTTTGGTGCTTTGGGGCACTCTAGTAGTATATTTAGCAACATAACAATTGTTTAGCAATAAAAGTTGCAAATATATGCTACCTGAGTGTTGAACAATGACACTTCACGCACGGGGTGAATGACGACGACAATGGTGAGTGGTGAGCTATGGTGTGCAAGTAGATAACAATAGTTGCTTCTTCATGAGTAATTCCAGTTCTGTCAGAAATCGCTTCGCAGGTAAGAACGAGCATTCTGGTCAATAGATAAAACTAGCCACTTTCGCCCGAGTTCTTTTTCGGAACTTCGGAACTCAAATCCTAGCACCTCCCGGTGAGAGGCACTGCCATGCCATCAATCGTTGCCCTGATCTACGTCAGCTGGTGTGAGAGCCCAAAGTATTCGATCGCAAATGAACGTGTTCGTTCGAAGGAGGATTCGACCGAACACAATCTGTTGAACACTGTCTGTACCTTCGATAAAAATTGTTGACGTCTTTAATAACTTTTTAAGAATAATTTCTGTTCCTTTTAATACGTTCTTTGGGTTTCTAGAAAAACATTATCTACTCTATTTGTCCTTTATTGTCGTCAAATATTTCCTAAACCAGGCTGTTCCAACTCGGCCTCTCGCGGGCACGGGCGCGTCCACGAGCCCTCGTGGCCAGCCGAGGAGGTTCTGGAGGCGAAAGCGCTCTATCACTATCGCATTGCTTTTTGTGGAAGCAATATGAGTAGTGCGATGGCTGACAGAGGAAGCCACAACCCCTTTTCCTCTCTCACCTTCGCCAATACAGTTGGAGATAACAGATTTGCAGAATTCCCTACTTCTAAAGGGCAGACATTTTAATCTCTTTATTGAAGCTTCAAAAATGCAGCGAAGATTATATCTTTATTTGGGTCAACATATTGTTGTGATCAACTTTTCTGTGTAATGAAAAGAATAAAAAACAAAGAAAGAACCCAACTTCAGAACAAGACATTGAAGTGCGCTGTATTCATCGCAACAGCCCAAGGTCTGACACCAAATATTACTTCACTTACTTTAAGAAAAATATGTCTTAAATTTAATTTCATAAAATCTGGTTGTTATATTCAATCTAATTGTACGCTTCCTGATGAACTTAAAAGGCTTCTTTCTGAGTATGAACCCTGGGGTGCCCTCCGCTCCCCAAACTAATCGCTCCGTGCGTCGGCTATCAGCGACGAATTGTTACCGAATTGCCAAGGCCTCCTCGCGCTTATATTTCGCTAGGCGGTCCCAGAGCTTATATGTCGCCAGGCGCCGGGAGCGAATGTTGACAGCAGTCTGTTCTCACCGGTCTTCGCCAGTGCCCGCGGTGGCTCGCGGGCAGCTGAGTTGGAACAGCCTGTCCTAAACGTTCCCTCAAGTTCACCTTTAAGGAAAAATGGTGATTCCAAATGTAAAATTATATGGTAGGGGAGGTACGTTACTACATGGCGATGTGTTTCCCCAGGTATTTGGAAAAGAAGAGGACCATGTTCCCACGCTTCTTCTTCGTGTCGGACCCGGCGTTGCTGGAGATCCTCGGTCAAGCATCCGACAGCCACACCATTCAGAACCATCTGCTGTCCATCTTCGACAATACGCGGTAAGATAGTTGCAGTAGTTAATTATTGCTTTCGAAAGAACAACCTGCTCAGTAATTTGATGAATTACTAATACAATAGTAAATTGCTATTTCTTTCAATTTATAATAAATGTTCAATCTAGACACAAAAAGTTCAGAAACAGAAAGGTTCCAAATGTCTCTGTAGCTTTTCAACAGGGAAAACATGATAATGATACCAAATTGTATTCTAAAAACTTGTGTGTTGTTTGGAGATATTTTTTTAACCTTAGCTTTTCAGTCTCTTAACTTTTATGATTCATCATAGATAAAATATTCACTCGCTTATCCCGTGTTAATTTGCAGAATTATGTTTGCTCGTTCTTTAAAGTTGGGTTGTACGTATTTTGAAATTATGATATATCAATATTACAATAACTTGAAATACCAGTAGCTTTTCAGACCCGTTCTGACACCGAAATCTTACCCCCAATTCTATGTTTAGTCACACACACGTATGTAAATTACATTTTACACATGACAGGAGACCATGTGAGCGTTTAGAACAGGGGTTGTGCTGTTTGAAAGAGATACCTGGAGAGGAAACTCCACAAACGGTCATGTATATCGACGCGGAATCTCACGATCCGGGATGTAGCATATTCTAGGAACTAGTGACTTCAGACCCGGACACTATCAATACTCTCACGATTAAAAATAACGTAGGAATCAATTTACCTTAAAAAAATATAAAAAGACATATCAGTTCTCGGAAAAGCACACATTTCACTCAAAAACGATCACAAGATCACTCAAAGACGATCGTTTGTAAAAGCGGCCTCCATGTGTAACAGGTACGTGCGCTTCCACGACGTGGAGTACAACAAGATGACGGACATCGTGTCGTCGGAGGGCGAGGTGATCCCGCTGGAGCGGGCGGTGCGCGCCGAGGGCAGCGTGGAGACGTGGCTGACGTCGCTGCTGCAGACGGCGCAGCAGTCGCTGCACTCCATCATCCGCCAGGCGCACGCCATGATCAACGACCCCAACTTCAACCTGCTCAACTTCCTCGACAAGATGCCCGCGCAGGTACTCTCGCTTCACGCCATAAGACCGCGCCGCTAAAGCTTTCCTTCTGCCGGCTTCTGTGCTGCAGCGCCAGTTAACGGGTGATGGCGCCGGTAGGGCCCACTGCGTCAGAAGTCGCCATTAGAAGCACAAAATTAGAAAAATAAGAACTAAGGACATGGTTATTCGGGAGGAAGGGTCAATAAAACATTTCAGTCAACGATTAGGCCGACGATTATTCTCATAAGATGTTATTGTTGCCACTTACTATTTTGAGAACCTTTCATACAGTTGGCTTTGAACCAAGCCAAATAAATGACCGAAAAGTTGGCTCTGTAGAAAAACATACTTCTATTCATCTACCCTCACGACATATTTGCAATACAAGGACAAAATCAACAATAAAAAATATTATAATTGAATCCCCCCCGTTTAGTGGCAGATGGAGGGCTTTATGCCTTTCAGTCTTGATAATTACAACAAAGAGGACATATTTTTTTCACTTTATATTTAAACAGTAAGCTAAAATCATCTTATTAATATTGACATTGCAATAATAGAACCTGAAATGATACTCTTTGGACTCTTTTGGTTTTATAGATGGTCAGGAGATATATCTATTGGTCATTGCTGGATCCTCAATCTGACCATAACCAAAACTTTGCATCTTTCAAGTGCTCGCAACTGGCACAAAATTGGAGTACGGAATTAAATTAATAAAAAAATAGACCAAATTAAAAAGTTGTTGTTTTTAGATAAGGGATTGATTTGAAAAGAAGTATGCTTATTGCCCATTGTGTTTTATGGATAACGAATTCCTATTAATTATTCCACTAATAATATCAAATGAAGAGTATTCTTATCGCTTTTTAATTTTTTTGCTTACTCGCTTGTGGCCGGCTGCTCTGATCGGTAGTTTTCCGTGGTTTCTCCGATCAATACCAGGTGAATGCCGGAGCAGTACCCTACCAAACGGGCCACGCGTGATCTTTCCTTCCTCTTCCTTGTCCTATCCTCTCCTTGCGCGCAACACACACACACACACACACTAACATGCATTATACTATCACATATTCCGGGAGAGCGGTTTGGAGCTTAGAGCTTGTCCTGGCTGTGGCGGTGCCCGCTGGTGGAGAGTCCTGGTTAGGGTACACCCCACAGCCGACGGTAGGTCGGCGCCGGATTTCGCCATCCAGCGGGGGAAGATCACCGTCATCTCCCGAGAATAAAACATGCCCTACACTAACGGGACTAATGACCAAAGCAGTTGACGCGCCCGGAAACACGAAAAAAACAAACCAAACTTGTTCGCTTACTCGCTTGCATTCTTGCATTATTTATTTCCTTTTTCTCTTGTGAGTGTGCGTGTGGGTGCGCAGGTGGGCATCCTGGGCATCCAGATGATCTGGACGCGCGACGGCGAGCAGGCGCTGATGCAGGCGCGCGCCGACAAGAAGGCCATGGCGGAGACCAACAACAAGTTCCTGGAGCTGCTCAACACGCTCATCGACCAGACGACGCGCGACCTCACCCGCATCGAGCGCACCAAGTTCGAGACGCTCATCACCATCCACGTGCACCAGCGCGACATCTTCGACATCCTCGTGAGTCACGTGTCGCTCTCGCGCCATGCCCTATGGGGAATGTCCCGAATTTCAAGACATTTTATTGTTATATCATGACAGGAGTTTCGTTTCATTATTTCACTGTGTGGTCATTTCGATGATTCCAACGCTAAACATATACACAGGAGAGTTATGTTGACATGTTTACAGTTTGTTTGTTTTTCAAATGTGCCTCAGATTTCGATTGTATGTCTGTGCTCTTTCTGAACTTTTTACTAAGAAAAAGAGTATTATTTTTGAGAGTGCAAGTATCTACCTTGCAAAAATATATCTTTAAGTATGTCTGCGGGGAATTAAATCCGACTGTGACAAATAATGATCCACTGTAACTTTTCACAGATGTATCGGATTTTGTTGTGTTTTCTTCTTTAAATCCATATCCCAAATAAATTTAGAAATAACGACATCTTCCTCTCCAAAAAGTAGTTTTGGCTTTCAAAATTTAACTTGATATCAGTTGTGTAAATGTGTAGAATATAGTATACAAGTAAATATTTTTCAAAGTGTGTTAATTACAAAATTTATTAATATATAAATTTTAAATTATTATCAATGATTTGCATCCGTACGTTTATGTCATGGGACTACTATGCGTGTTTTTCATACTTAATTTTTTATCATATTATCTCAGGTTTTAAACCCATTTATAAATTAAAACTTTACGTAAAACCCGTATTTTTAAACAGATATTCGCATGTTAAGTCTCGAGAAATGTAAAACGTGTGGTGCGCATGCGCAGTGCCGTCTGAACGTGCGCCACGTGACGGACTTCGAGTGGCTGAAGCAGTGCCGCTTCTACTTCAAAGAGGACGTGGACAAGACGCTCATCGCCATCACCGACGTCACCTTCGCGTACCAGAACGAGTTCCTGGGCTGCACCGAGCGCCTCGTCATCACTCCGCTCACCGACAGATGCTACATCACCCTGGCGCAGGTACGATATCACCAAGTTCAATATTATTTAACTGTATTAAAGTAGAACCAATGAATTTGTCAACGTTACCTAATTAAGTAGAATGTTCATTATTCTTTACATATAGGTTGAATTTTTAATTCATATTTGTGTATTTATTATCTAGCTTAAATTGTACGTTTTTATAAATGTGTTGATGTAATGGAGAAATTCTCACCGAAACTTGGTTGACATAGATTTTTAATAATAAATAAAATCCTTATCATATTATGTCAAGATTATTTCAGTTATTCGCCTGTAATATGAACATTACACGATCTCTGCTGAAACTACGAAATAATCGTTTAACTACTTTTCTTCTTAAAAAAATGCCTTCGTTATCATGTAATGTTTATTATATATAAGCATTAATTATTTGATATTTTTGCTGCTATTATTTTTCAGGCTTTGGCCATGTCAATGGGCGGTGCACCTTGCGGGCCAGCTGGTACAGGAAAAACCGAGACGGTGAAAGATATGGGGAAAACTTTGGCCAAGTACGTCGTCGTCTTCAACTGCTCCGACCAAATGGACTTCCGCGGTCTCGGTCGCATTTACAAAGGTGAAACATTACACTTCTACCCAATTACCAAGTAACACTGCAATTGAAATGAAATATTCTATGTTTGTGATGAAATAGTAAACTTTAGAACCGTACGAACATAATGTTGAAGCAATTTCCTTAATAAAAATTACAGAAAACTGACGTTCATAATTTTAAACAAATTTGGTGGGGGTCATCCTAACAATGATCCAAAGAGAACAGAGTGTATTACTCACGTTGAAAACAAAAAAAATAATATGATTAGAAAAAATAATTCCATTTTCTCTTGTCTCAAGTCTTGAAAGACTTGACACGTACGAAATGAATTCTTGCTCAATTATTCGATCGCAGGTCTGGCCCAGTCTGGGACGTGGGGCTGCTTCGACGAGTTCAACCGTATAGAACTCCCTGTGCTGTCCGTGGCCGCCCAACAGGTGGCTGTAGTGCTCGCTTCCAAAAAGGAAAAGAAGAAGCAGTTCGTTTTCACAGACGGGGACACCGTCGACATGTGCCCGGAATTTGGCATCTTTATCACAATGGTGAGTGTTTGAAGTGCCTGTTAAATGTCAGAATTAATTATATTGGTGTGGAAACTGGCCGCTACAGTAATCGGATTCTCCCTTGAATGTTATTGACTATATTGATCATCAATCATTAGTTATTACTAAGAATATGTTTACTTACAAACCAGTCGTACGGATTGGTATTGTTTCTGAATAAACTTGGCGCGTTTTAGTTTTACGAGGATTTTCCTTGGAAAGCTACTTTAAATGTTAATTAAATAAATACTTCTTGAGTTCTTCTTACGCATAGATATTTAAAAAATGAATTGGAATATTTATATTGAGTATAAAATACGCATGCAAAGAAAGGTGGAATTCTATATTCAAATGGGTCTTAATATTTTATATTCAATGCGAAAACTGTTCAGAGGGTACGTAAAATCGCTTTATGAGCATTAAGAAAAATAATAAAACGGAAAAGTAGTTCCCATTTAGAAATAAAAGTATTTTACATATTCATATAATTCTATAACATGCAACCAAGAAAGAGAAATGAATACTGCTATTGAACTGATTTTTTCTTTTACAGAATCCTGGCTATGCTGGAAGGAAAGAGCTCCCTGAGAACTTAAAAATCCAATTCCGTACAGTGGCTATGATGGTCCCTGACAGACAAATCATTATTCGAGTAAAACTCGCCAGCTGCGGTTTCCTGGAAAACATCACCCTCGCGAGAAAATTCTATACCTTGTATAAACTGTGCGAGGAGCAGCTTACAAAACAGGTATCCCCGTGTATTCATATTCATATTACAACAGGTATCCATAAAGTAAATCTCCCTAGATCGTCAACAAAAATAAAACGCAATAGAATCATTCATGAAAAACATTATTGCGAAGTTACAATATGTTTCCCTATTTTCCTTTATAATCACCACCAAAATTGGGACGTTTGTCATATTATGGAATCAACCTTCATATCTGAAATATATCGAAATCAGCAGGCGGAGTTTAAAAAAAACACAGTTTATTTGAAACTTCTTTACAAATTTCCATAATCCAACTAGTACTAGCCAACAGAGTCATCTAACAGATTTTTGCTAGGAGAGCATAACCAAGCTCAGAATGAACCGTCCAACTGGAGATGTAATGCGTAGCTCGGTTACCAAACAGCAATAGGGCACAATCCTGTGACGAATCTTTTGTCCGTTCCCGAAGACTCGGCTCTGCATACTCTGCCCTAGAGCCCCTCTTATGGTCTCGCGCCGCTGCTCGCGGAGACCCGTGTCTCGAGCTCGCTGCTGCTTCAGCGGCCTCCAAAGCGCGCGTGCTGTCTATGACGCGCGGGCGGCGAATTTAAAAGTTCGTCTTGCACAACGATATCGCTGTGTCGTAGAATTCTCTCGCCTAAGATCAGCACCCGCTACACGCATCTTTTCTTCACTGTGGTACCCGAAATTATGATCAGAAAGGAATTTCTTGAGATATATAAATTATGGAAATTGTTTTGGGGCAGTCTGTGAACGGGCAGTCTGTGAACCGTTTGTTAGGGTACTATCCTCCCGGCAATCGCCCGGTGTAGATCATAAATCAGGAAAAATCACGGAAACTGCTGTGACGTCAGTTGATACCTTGAGCGAAACCACGGAAAACTACCGATCAAGCAGCCGGTCGCTAGAATTCTCCTCCAGACACCGACTGAACTCAACCCTGCTATCTAGCTATTGTCGAAACTTTTGCCACCGTCGGGACACGATCCCCACGGCCCCACATGTCGGGAGCGGTCACGGGAACTGCTGTGACGTCAGTTGATACCTTGAGCCACCTCAGTGCTTGGCGTGTTGCGCAGGTGCACTACGACTTCGGGCTGCGTAACATCCTGTCGGTGCTGCGCACGCTGGGCGCGGCGAAGCGCGTGGCCACGCGCGACTCGGAGAGCACCATCGTGATGCGCGTGCTGCGCGACATGAACCTCTCCAAGCTCATAGGTAAGGAAGAAGCAACAGGGTGCCACAACTGCTAAGGTCATTAGTCCCATAAGTGTAGTTATTTTTCTCGGGAGGTGGAGGTAATCTCCTCCCCTAGATAGTGGGTTCCGGCCCCGACCTACCGTTGGCCAGTGGGATTTCTCCAACCATGTCTCTCCTACCAGCTCTGCACCGCCCCAGCTGGGATCTCTAAACCGGTCTCCCGGCATGTGTGGTATGTAAGTGTTCCGCAGAAATGTGTAAGGATAGGAAGAGGAAGGAACGACCGCGCGCGGTCCGTGGCTCGTTTGTTAGGGTACAGTACCGACATTCGCCTGGTATTGATCGGAGAAACCACGGAAAACTAGCAATCAGAGCCGCCGGCTGTTAGAATTCTACTCCAGACAGCGACTGAGCTCTACCTATGTAGCTAGTTTCCTACCTATGTAGCTAGTGTTGAAAATCCAGCCACCGTCGGGACTCGAATCTAGTACCTCCCGGTCAGAGGCACTGCAGTGATCCTCTTGCGGTCCGTGTCTTGGTTCTATAGGGCCCCCAAGTAAAAAAACTAGCAGTCCCATTGCCAGTAAAAAAAATTCTCCAGCTTCACTAAATAGCATCATATATTTTTTTATTTAAACGCAAACTTAGTAAGTAGAGTATTTGATCAAACAATTATTTAACAAATGCAAACACATTTCATAATATTTTTTGAACAATTTTATTAACGTTTTTCCCCTCTCTCCCTCTCCCCTCTCTCCCCTTATCCCTCTCCCCCCTCATTAAGCCTCTCCATCCTCTATCTTTCCCACTCCCCTTTACTCTTCCATGAACCTCTTGAATTCTTTCTTTTTTCTTTTGCTTCATTATTAATTAACAAATGCTGCTACAAATAATTTCTTTGACAATTTAATTGCGTAAAACTTCATTTACATGTGAAACTGAAAAATGCTTCCATACATGGGGACGTGAACAGAGCTGTTATGCCTGAAAGTAATATTTTTATGAGAATGTTTGTATTTTATAAAAATGAATTTTTAATGCAGGGGAGAAACGGAAGAAAACCAATTTCCATTTGACTGCATATGAGCTTAGGAAATTCGAGTAATTTTAAAAAGTGGAAAAGATAAGAGTTTGTAATATTTTTCACTGATTTTTATTTAGTTATTTTATTACTCTGTGAAAAATTATAAATGTGCATGAATTAATTTTCACTCAAAGAAGCCGTGTAAAACAAATTCACTAGCAAAATTTATTTAGAATCTATGATATCAGACTAAATCAATCGGTGAAATATTGCATCACTTCATATGATGTGGTTGTTTGTCCCTTTCTTGCAGACGAGGACGAGCCATTGTTTATCTCTCTAGTGGCCGACCTGTTCCCCAACCAGGCGCTGGAGAAGACTAGCTACCCGCAGCTCGAGCAGGCCATTCAGGAAGTGGTGGAGGAGACGGGTCTCATCTTCCATCCACCCTGGGTGCTTAAGCTCATCCAGGTGAGCCAATTCCACACACATATAAAAGAGAGAGTGTTGTCAGGTTGAGAAAAAACACGTCGTCGTCTACTCCGTAAGATGAACAATTGTTTTTTATGTAATGTTGCTGTGAAATGCTTTGTTCCTGCATAGTAATTTTCTAACGATTTCTTTTCATTTATGGCGTCTAGATAGTTGTGCAAAGTCGAAGCGTCGAGAAATTTAAAAGTATTTTGGAATAAAAATTACGACTACATTTTTCAAACGATTAAAAATGTAAATTTTGTGAATTGAAGGAATTGATATGCATATTGTGACTGCCCTGAATCGTGCGCGGCCTTGCGACCGCGTTCACTCTCGCCAACAGACCGTCTTAATTATAGAGCACTCGCTGATCTCAAATAATACAAATGATCTCGCGATAGTCGGCGTTGAAATAAGGGAAATTATCAAAATATACATTCTATGGGAAACTATGCATCTGGGAACATAAGAGTAAAGAAATTATTGCTTGTTAATTGGAAGAACATCATGGTATATTTTTCACCTAAAATAACTTATCCTAAATTTTATTCATTTCTCTTATTTACTGAACCCAATTTATTGATGTACATAGTTCTCGTATTTTCCAATATAATAATAATAATAATAATAATAATAATAATAATAATATTTATTCCCATCTTCTTTTACAGAGACAATGTACATTGTAGTTTCTTGGAACTACTTACTAACTATCGATAACCAGTTGTGATGGTTCGCAATACTGGATTTATAATTTATTATCTGTATACATCTACGTAGTACTTTTTGTGTAGCGTGTTTTTTTTATTTTCTTATTTGTATTAAAAACCGTCCAGGCTGTAACAGTTGACGTTTGCGTAAATCCTTCAGTTGTACGAGACGCAGCGCGTGCGGCACGGCATCATGACGCTGGGGCCCGCGGGCGCCGGCAAGACCAAGTGCATCCACACGCTCATGCGCGCGCTCACCGTCTGCGGAGACTTTCATAGGTGGGCCCTCTGCACTGCACTCCACTGCACATTGCACTGCCTTGATCTGCACTAAACTGCTTTCAGCTGACCTGCACTCTTGAACAGTAGTGTACTCCGTTTCCCTGGAGTGGAAAATTGTCAGGTGGGTTCTACATTCCCCCAATAGAATTCTTACCCAGTTAACAGATGATTTTCATCAACTGTAGAATTATATGAGATTTTACTCTAAAGAGAAATATTTTTTCACAAAAATAAAAGAAAATAAATCTTATGAAGGGCTTGCTACTAAAATATTTATGATACCTAGATATTTTACATTCACACTGGCGGTAACCAGGATCATTTTTCTAATAACGCAAATTTGAATGTCAATAAATTTAATAATAGTGCAAAAATTGCTAATTCTGGCAGATATGTAGAAACACTACTCCCCTAAGTTATTTAAAATCTTAGGTTAAATTCTAGATTTTTAATCCAAAAAATCATTTTACTAATTTATTATAATAATGTCTACGATTACTCATAATATTGCTGAAAATCCAAAGTGACAAATATATTGCTTTCATATTTGATCCATACGTAGGTTTAGTAGTAAAACCTTCATCTTCTCGACGTTTCATAAGACGACAAAATTTATCAAGTGTAACACAAACAAAATCTTAAATATTTATTTTTCCAAATTCGTGGATTTTATCTAAATTTGTGAGCCGTAAATATTCTTGCAAAAATGTATTTCTCAAGTCCTAAATTCGTCATAATTTGCGCATTCTGCATATTTTCACTCCCACATACTGTAATTACCAGGTTACAAACTAGCCAGACTGTTATTTCTCCTTCAATACTAGAGGAAGATAAACGATTTCTTTCAATATTTTTCTCACGACTAAGAAATAATTATACCAAATAATAAAGAAACACGAATAAAAATTAGTTTCTGAATTTATTTAACAGATATAATTTTTTTTTAATATTTATTCCAATTATTCCTACCGTCTGCTCCATTTAAAACTTTTGTATACATAATTTCGAAAATTTGCTGAATACGTGCACGTTTCTACACTTTCAATTTTCGACCCCTATGACATTAATACTGTGTATTTCTCATGATGGCGATATAAGTTCCTAAGAGAACTTTTGATAAGACTTTGGTTTAACCACGCCCTCTTTCGTCTGCAGAGAGATGCGCATGAACCCGAAAGCAATCACAGCGTCTCAGATGTTCGGGAGGCTGGACGTGGCTACCAACGACTGGACGGATGGAATATTTTCAGCGCTATGGAGGAAAACGCTGAAACTCAAGAAAGGTATGCACAAGTGATTTAATTGAATAAGTAATTTTAAGGGGCAAGCAAATCGTGAAATTTAAAAGAACAAGTTGCATTAGTAAAAATGGATAGTAAAGACGAACAAGATATTATTGTCACTTGAATTTTCCTGTGTGAAATTTTTGAATAAAGTTAGTGCAAAATTCGACTACAAATTGCCAAACATTAAAAGTAAACGCTGAAGATCAAACAACCAATAATTAAAGGAAAACTTCCAAACTTTATTCTGCGTTTTGTTAAAATGAATAATATGCAAATTATTGAATTCCTTATGCAATTTTTACATCATCAAAATGCTACGCAACACTAAAATACTCGTGCAGATTTTAAATAATATCAATATTATTTCCTTCCCATTCTTTGCCCTATCCTCACCCCTTACTCTCACTTACACTTCTATGCTTGTCCCGACTGGGGCGGTGCCCTGCTGGTGCGAGATACCTGGTTCACAAAAAAACCTAGCCAACGATAGGTTGGCGCCGGATCTCCCTATCCAGTGGGGCAAGCTCGCCGCCACCTCACGTGATGAAACATTAACTACACTTACGGGACTAATGACCTTACTACTTGACGCACCCGGAATCACTAGCAATCAATGAAACGTGTGCAACTCGCAGGGGAGCACGTGTGGCTGGTGCTGGACGGCCCCGTGGACAGCATCTGGATCGAGAACCTCAACTCGGTGCTGGACGACAACAAGACGCTGACGCTGGCCAACGGCGACCGCCTGGGCATGGCGGCCACCTGCAAGATCATCTTCGAGCCGCACAACATCGACAACGCCTCCCCCGCCACCGTGTCGCGCAACGGCATGGTCTACATGAGCTCCTCGGGGCTCGACTGGGACCCCGTGGTGAGTGCTCCCTCTGCACTCGCGCGGATTCGCCCTTCTTTTGCACTTTCTAAGGAATTGTCTACCTTCGAACCGGATTCATCTAGCCCGTAGTTGCCCAATTTTAGAAGGGTTCAATAAAAATTAAGGGGAGGACTGGGGGGAATGTAAACTGTCGAGTAATCTTTATAATTAATAAGATATCAAATTATTATAAAACAATATTAATGAAGTTTTATTATCTGATATCAAGCTTGAACCATTTAATTATGAAACATTTCTTCTCTTCTTTCGAATTCATTGTTAGGATGGTTAGAAAATTCTACTAATTATAACTAGTATCTAAAGGTTACACTATCGCGCCTGAAAATGTGTTCCACAAGATATACTTCTATTCAAATGCATTGATGTTTTCTTAAAAAAATGCTAGACATGACTGTATTTTGTATCCGTTTCCGACAACAAATATTAGAAACTAAGCTACTCAAGGGAAGAAAGTTTTTTCTGATTAATGGAAATAAAAATATTTACGAAAATGCTGTTGGATATAACGATAGCCGTATGCGGTTCTTTATAACGGTAGATGAGTTTGGGGGTGGCCTAGTCAAATTAATACTAAATACACGAAATAAGACTGTTTTGTCAAATTCAAAGACAGAAATTCATCTCAATCTATTCTAATACGTTATAGAATGTAAGGTTTGTAATTGTACCACATCCATATTACATTAAGCAATTTTTTTAATAAGAATGCGTAATGAATTCAAAATATATTTTTCGTGTCAGAAAATTTGAAGGGATGTGTAATACTCATATATAAAGGTGCAAAAGATCATAAGACTCCGTGCTTAAACAAGTCACATGCAATAAACCTACGATTCTGATTACATTTTTAAATTAACTAAATTTTGGGTCTTCTATAATAAGAAACTGAGGAACAAGGCGACGATTGCCCGAAAACAGATCATCTCGCTCCACCCTGGGTGTAGTTAATCGACCCACATTGGAAAAGAAGAGGACTCATGGACGTTGAAAGGAACTGAGGTGGCAATTTAATTATTTCATATTACATCATATACTGTTTTCGTATTTTGTGCACCCCCTAGTCCTTTTTCCTCCTTCTCAATCCATTCATCATATCGGTTGTTTCCATTTGAACTAGCAATTCGCCTCTACGATGCATGTTGAAGGGGTCTGTGCGTTGCAGGTGGCGGCCTGGCTGCGCACGCGACCGCCCAAGGAGGCCGAGGTGCTTCAAAAGCAGTTCGAGTACTCCTTCCCCACCACGTACGCCTGGGCCACGCAGAACCTCACGCTCACCATGAAGGTGCTACAGTGCAACATTATCATGCAGATGATCCGCCTTCTCGAAGGGTAAGCGACGCTTTCGCCTTCTCCAAAAATTCGCCCTGATTTCACATCGACACAGCGAATAGCTTAGGCAAGCGCAGAAGAAGACGTCTCCGCCAGGGATATAACATGCATTACACATAAGAGTGTAATGACCATAGCAGTTGTCGCCGATAAACATGAATCAATTTACATAGTTTACAATGTTAATTGTTGACTATAGTTTACAATGGAAGGGTTATAATAGTTTAAAATGTTGTTTTTAAAAAGGGGGCCCAGACCCGTCCCGAAAAAAGAGCGATGGCCCGTGCGCTACTTTCCCCTTTTTCTTGTTCTCACCTCTTACTTACCCCACACTGGTGAGCCCGGTCGAGCTTACAGCTTGTCCCGAGGGGGACGCTACCTCCGCTGGGGGGAACCGGAAGGGGAAAAACCCGCAAGCCGACGTGGCCGGCAGCGGGTTTTGCCATCCACGGAGGAAGATCACCTCCCCCCGAAAAAAGGCTACCGTACCCACCACGAAAAGGAAACCAACCAATCAACCCAAAATTTTTCTCAGTCTTCATGCAGTCTTCATTCTTAGCCTAATGGGACCGTACACTAAAATTTCGTACAGTGATTCGTTGCTTGAAAGGACCGGGGTACATGTATCAATCCGGGTGTCGCTCACGGCACCATCTGATGCAGTCCCTTTTTGACCGGGAGATCCGGTACGAGTCTCGACGGTTGGTGGATTTTAAACAATGGGATTGCTAAGTCAAATTCAGTCGCTGTCTGGAATTCGTTGGGCTCCCCTGAACGTGGGTTCGTTTTCTCCGATTAAAACTGGCGCTTGTCGGAGCAGCCCCTGATAAAGGGGCCACCCGCTGCGCCCTTTCCCCTTCCTCTACCTTGCCCTATCCTCTCACCCACTAACATCCACTTCACTACCACACATGTGGGGACCAGTGGGGACTTACAGTTTGCCCTAACCTCACTATTCGCGGGGAATGGTTCCCCCCCCGCCAAAAAAATTGCACTACTCTTAAAAACTAATGACCCAGCGTGGATGCATTCAAATCAAAATGGCATCCCCGCGTGGGGGGTTGGCGCCGCTCCCGTCGGCGGCGCCGGGGGCCCCGGGGGGTGGAGGCGCGGAGGGGGCGGCGGGGCGGCCACGCCCCCCCACGCCCGGCCTCCGGCAGCGGCTGGGGGGCGGCGGCGGTGGGCGGCGCGGGGCGACCCGGCGGGGGGCCCCAGGTGCCGCGGGGACCCCGACCAGCGGCCGCATGTCTTTCCCCCTGGGGGGGGGCTGGGCCCCTTTCCCTCGACCGGCCGACCGCCGGCGCTTCGACGGCCGCGGGGCGCCCCCCGCTGCGCTGCCGCAGAACCGGACCCAGGAGACTCCATCTGATTTCGCCATCAACAAGGGGGGTAGTTTACCCCGTATCTAAACGTATGCACGAAACAGTTTATGCTCCCCATTTTCATTTTCTTCCTTTGAGGTATTTTTATAAGTACATATAAAACTGTTACTTTTCGGTTTTATCCACCTCTATCTTTTTGGGTATACGAATCTTTCTCAAAACATCTTTTTCGTTTCTCTTTTTTGATCAGTATCGCCATCTTTAAATATTGCAGTAAAAACAAGGGCCCAAATTCAATTCTTTATTTATTTCTCAAAAATTTACTTACGTTCCTAATTTTAAATTTCTTTGTTCCTTTTCAATTTAAATTTAAAGTTTTTTTTACATTGAATCTACTTTATCTCTTAAATTTTTCACTCTTAAACTGCACCTGAAATTACCCCAAAACCTAGATTTTATCTAATATTATAAAATCAATTCTACTTTTTCAAAAACGTTTCTCCATTTACGAAAATTAAAATCAAAATTTAAAATCCACTTCCTGGAAAGGTTTATAATTGGCTTATAAAGAACGATTTCATATTTGGAAAATCCTTTCCCACAAAACTATTAAAATAACTGTACTTTTACATCAACACCGAACAACCAAATGCGAAAACTTTCCCCCCAGCCCTTTTTCTGATCAATGTATATTTTTTCCGCGTCAACGTTTTTTTGAAACTTTTCGCCTGTTTTCTTTTTTGCAGATTTATATAATTTTGAATGAAAACAAATTTTTATTAATATATATATATTTGGACCCCCCCACCTACCTGTGTTTAATTGCCGGCTAGCTCAGGTGAGGTAGACAAATTTTAGGTTGTGGACGGACGTCAGGACAGAGGTAAATTGAAAAAAAATTTTTAAAGAAAAAAAAATGTAAATTTAATGAGAAAAAAAAGGAAATTGCATTATTATCTGAGCTCATTTTTTTTAAACCCTTTTTTTTTTTTCATGCAATTTTAAAATAATACGATAAAATTCAAAACAAATAAAGCAAAAAAAAAATGCGCAAAAAAAATAAAAAAAAAAAAGGGGGCCAATGCGCGGCCTGCCCCTGAATGTTGACAACGCCCAGGTAAGCCAAGGGCGTAATGAATGTTTTTTTTGTCTGTGGGACTCGACAGATTATTAGAATACCGCTGCGGCAGGAGGACGCGGGTGACGGCCCCCAAACAGGCAACACAGCTGGGCCCTTTTTTTGGAGGGCCCGCCCTTTAGGGGAGGGTGTTTCCCCTCGCACCCTGCCCCATTCAAGGGGTAGAGTTAAACCCACGACATCAGCGGGGACGTCGGCGGTAGCGGTGACGACAGATCGGTGACGACAGATCTTTTTGAATCGAACGGATACACGGCGCGGGCGTAAACGACAGAAAACAAAAAAATTACTGATAAAGTTCTTTTTTTCCAACAATGAACGCGGTGCGATAATACCACAACGCACTCTAATCTTATTTCCCGGCTACCCCTGGCGCCTCAAAACTCGGATGACCTCCGCGTCCCACCCGTACAACGGCGTCCCCGCCTCTGTGTCCGCACGACGGGCGTCCCCGCCCCCCTCTTAAAAGCCCTCCCGCTTCTGTCTGCCCCCCCAGCGCGCCCAGCCCCCCAAAACCCCCCCCAACCATGAATGTTCGAAGTTTCTGAAAGGAAGACGTTTTTTACGGGCCGAAAGTTACTACGCCGAAAAAAATTTGTAATGATTACGCTCTTGTCGGTAATTTTGATGGAATTTTCCAGAACGCTCTCTCCGCCACCCTGTAAACAAACACGGAGCGGTCGCCCCCCGCCCCGCGTGGGCCTGGTCGGGGTCCCTGAGGGTTTTCGGGGCGTTTCTAACCACCCCCCTTTGCTCGGCGACGCAAGGGCGGCGTAGATGGCCGTGCGAAGTGATTTGGCCCCCGGTTGGGGCACCCCCGTTTTGAACAGAATAACAAAAATAAATGTATTTTTTTTTTAATCCAAATTCGGTTGTCTTTGCCCCCCCCTTGGGATAGAGATAAAATCGGGTTTTGAAAATTTTAAATTTTTGAAAAATTAAAGTTTTATCTCGTTAAAAAAAAAAAAAACGTTCCCGGGAATATTAGATTCATAACGGGTGAATAAAAAAAAAAATGAATCAAAACAACATTCAATATTCAAGAAAAAATTTGCGAAACCCCTTTACTTAAAAAAAAGCAAAAAGAACTATTAACACTATTTAATCGAATAAAAAATTAAATCAAAATTCTTCCTTTTTTTCTCAGCGACACGAAGACCGAAAACGTCCGGGGGCCCAAGGTAAGGGGGTTATTGAGATTGTCAATCAGTGGTTTAAATAAACCAAATAGTTTAACCTTTAAATGGTCAAAAATTAAAAAATTGTACTTTGCTGGGGCCACCCAAGTTTTTTAAGAGCATACATTTGGGCCGGAATCGTTTCAATAACAAATGGTCCTTAAATGGGAAAAAAAAATTTATGGAATAATCCAGGGCTGATCACAACTCTGGGGTCCTGAAAGTTTTTGTCACCTACTGAAAGTGGTGGGGGTTTTTTGAGCTTCCCTCTTCCTGGCATTCTTAGGATTTATCTAAAAATCCTGCAAGGGGTTTCGTAATTAGGGACCTGCTGTCCTGAATGGGGAAAAAAGGGAAAAAGAATGTTTAGGTTTTCTTCGAAATGCGCCTCATGGCGTCCCAATAGAATCATTTTCTATAATTTTAAATTACATTAATGTTACAAATTAGTGGGGCCATTCTTTATGATTTTGAGGATGAAAGCTCGGAATAAACGTGAATTTCTCTTGACCCTCTCACCGGGTTAGTTGAGGATGTCTGATGGAGGAAAAAAACAGAGACTCCTTTTTTTCTATTTTTTTTCCCAAAACTTTCCCGTAAATTGGGAGATGACCCTTAAATTTTCGGGTAAGACCTCATCAAAAGAAACCCCGGTCAATTTTTTTAAACAATTTTGCAGTGGTCTCGTTATCGGATGAGCTGTTAAATTTAAAAAAGGAATCAATGATTACGAGGATGTGTTTGTAACCGTCCCTGGGGTTGGAAAGGTCGTACAGATCAAGGCGGGCCCAATTCATTTGGGGCTGATGCGATAACGTTTTATCGGGCCTCCAAAATCCTATTAGGATATTTAGTTTTCTGACAGGTGACACATTTCGAGACCGTGGCTCTTTTTGTCTCGCCATCCCTTTCCAGTATGCGAAAGTTAAAATACTTTGGATCTTATTTCCCCGTGCCGGCTTTTGGTGAACATGGGAAATTTTTTCAGTAATTTCTGTAGGTATCCAAATGATACTCATCTGGCTTTTTTTGGGTTCGGAACAAAACAAAATTACTAGAAAGTTTAACTAAGCCAGGTTTTTGATTTAATTTTTTCGAAAAGTGGGTCATTTTGATCTAAAGAATTTGCAAAAATATTTTTGCTTCCCAATAACGCATCTTTTTCCCTTTAACCTTTGAAGTTCTGGTGCTTTTCCCGGAATAGGGTCATTTAAATTAATGGCATTAAAAAAATACACTGTTTCATTCTGAACTTTCTGATTTGATGCGTGGGGTAACCGACTTAAAAAATCTGCAATAGGATTATTAATTCCGGGAAAATGCCATTTAAAAAGTCAATTGTTTAAAGAGACCCCCGAACAATCTGGGTTGGTGCAGTGGCGCTTTTTAAGAAAATTAACGCTTTATGGTCCGTGATAATAAAAAATTTCCACCAGCCATAACTTTTTTCTGAAACCCCATAAATTGATAAAGCCTCTTTCTCTGTAATTGGATTGCAATTTCCGACCTCAATACCTCGGACCCCAAAAAATTTTATGACCTGGATCATCTTACAGGCTGTTGCACATCCAATCCCTACGTTGGGCTGGCTGTAAAAAAAATGGGGAAAAGTCCGGGGGTTTACTGTAATGGCCAAAAAAAACATTAATTTTTGAATGTCTGTTCATGCTCATCTGTCCAGTGCCATTTCCCTTTTTTCTCAATAGGTTTACGAGGGTCCCGAAAAACCCCGAACCTGGAATAAATCTAGATTGATAGACGCACATGCCTAAAAACCTTTTAATTGCTTGGCATTTTTTGGGGGGAAAATTTCATGGATTGACCTTTCTGGGGCAATTTCACCCCCTGTGCTAAGGGGAACCCCCAAAAGAAATTTCTGACGTATAATTGTGATTTATTAAATTAATTTTTGGTGTACCAAAACATTCAATAATTTTTTAAATGAGAGATTTCCTGGGAAATTTTGTGATGAAATTTCAATATCGCGATATAAGGGGGGACAATTGTTTGATTTCGTCCAATTTTCATCAAAACAACGAAAAAGGCTGCCCACTGTTTTCAGACCAAAAGGGATTCTTTTCCAGACGTACGTCAACCCGTTGTACAAAAATTGAATTTTTTGTCGTCTGGGTGTTTAAAATTGCCAATACGAGCTTGAAAAACTAAAGCCGAAAAAAACTTTTTTTTATTAAATTTCCCCTAAAATTTCATCAGTGTTCTGGGGGCCTCGTTTTCTGGGGTAGTAACCCCGTTGATCCCTCAGCATCTAAACAAATCCTTCCCCGTCTTTTTTTTTTTACCACTACAATAGGGTTCAAATAAGCTGTTCGATCTTTCAATTATTGCAACATAGTTTTAAAGTTTGATCTACTTCCCCCCCATCGACTGTGGGAAAGGATAATTTTTTATTTTAAAAGGGGAATCATCGGGACCCGAATTGAAAGCAAAAGTCTTTAATGGACGTACGGACGATCAAAAACATTTTCATATTTGAGAAGCATTCTTTTTGGGTGGGGCCGTTTGGTCAGAAAAGTCATTATCGGCCAAAGGCTTAGACCCCACTGTCATCCCCATACTCCAGGGCGCATGAAATGCCGATTTTTTTGTCATCACCGTCGTCGATTACAACCCCCATTCTCACCGAACTCACAAAATTCCCAGAAAAATCCACTACCCTTTTTTTCCTAAAAAAACAACCCCCAAAAAGTCAATTAGATCCTATGATCAAACATGGCACATCAAATAAAATTTCCCCCCTTTTTAAAAAAGCAAAGCCCCATAGTAATTGGTTTATTTTTTTTTTTCCTCTCCAAAACAAAAAATTTAATAGTGGGCAGAGTTGGTATTGGGGAAAGCGCTTTTCCTTAAAGTTTTTAGAACTTTAGAAATTACTGATTTCCTGCCGTTCTATCAAAGCGAAAACTAAGATTTTTAAAAGAAACCCACAACCGGACATTTTCTCGCCGTTCTCTGAAGGTTCATTCAAGTCGTCGTTTAGGTCAAAAAAAATTTACTGAAAGTAGAAATTGGTATCTCTGAGATAATTCGTTTGGAACCCCATACCCAAAAACCCCAAAAGGTTCTGGTTGGGGTCGGGCTTATGGAACCTGATGTCCCTTCCACTAGTTGTGTTTTTATTACGGTCAGAGTTTGGTGGCGGAGGGGGTTTTTCCCCCATTCCTCTGACCCCGAAACACGGCGCCCCACTGCCTGTTCCGATTTCTTCCCCGGGCGAAAAACCCGTGATTTCGGTCCCAATTCTCTTCATAAGGGTTTGACCGCGTTCATCCTTGCGCCAGCAATTTTAAATGTCAAGATTGCAAATCAACTGTTAAAAGGTTTGCCAATGGAAAATGTGCGGTTAGGGGCCGATAACTTTTTTTTCATCTGTCGCGGACCAAATTTAATAGCCCAAATTTTCCATGGCGTAATCAAATATGATTTGGGTTTTTCCGTATCCATCTACTCTGAGAATTTTTCTGAACTCAAATTCCTTTCCCGGGAACGTGAAAAAAACGGCAAAATTCCCCAAAAATCTGGGAAAAAGGGGTTAACGCAGTGACCAGTGTGCGGCGTTACCCCGAAAAGTTCCTGCAAAATCTTTGGTTTTAAAAGAGGGGTACCGCCTTTGTCAAATTTATATAATTTTCGGCCCTCCAAAAAAAATTTCGGTTTTCGTCCCATTTCCCCGAAAACAAAGTTCAGGCCCCCGAAAATTTTTTTTCAGAACCACAGACGCTTGTAATTGGGTGATTTTCCATTTCTTTTGTACTTCTTCCTTTCCAGATTAATCACATTTTTTTCTATTTCTTTCTTTAGTTTAGTTTCCTTTCCAAACTTTCCTCACTACTATCACCATCTTTTCAATTTTCTCTCCCTTTTTGGGAATTTTACTAACTTCAGAGTGAAATTTTTTTTCCAACCAGTGTTTTCCGTTCATTTCGGGTTTTAAACCCCGGGAATGTTTCCTTTACTGACTCACAACACGCCTCTATTTTTTTTCGCATGCTCTAACTGGTGAATTTAGACTGTAGGTTTTTTAAATTTTTTTTCGTTTGGGCCTTGAATTCCCAATTCTTACCCAACTCAACGGGGTTCTAATTTCTCCCCACCTACCCTCAGTTGATTTTTCAGTGATCCCATTTCATGGTCGAACTTTTTCCAATTTTTCAAGTTTTTTGGCAAACAGTTATCTAATCTATCAAATCTTTCCTGACCTTTTTTCGGGTTTTGAAAATCGCAAATTAATTTTCTCGTCCATTTCCCCCTACTTCGTTGGTTTTTTGTTTTAAATTTTTTTTCCTGTTTTTGGGAAATCCGGCGGGTCATAGGTGATTTCGGCAGACTGGGTCCCCGAGCTGTCATCACCTCCCACGTCTACACCCCCTTGTCCCTTTTGAAAAACTTATGGGTTTCCGTTTTTTTTGAAACGCGCACACGATTTTCCACAACACAAACAAAAAAAAGTAACCTACAAACAGAATACAAAACAATGATATCATTAAAGTCCACAAAAATTAACCTGACAACGTCCTTCCATCCCTTTCTTGCTTTAAAATTTTAAAAAAATTCAAAATTTTAATTTTTCTGCAAATAAAAAATTCAAAAGTAAAATATTTATTTTAAGACAAATTAAATTTGGGGGCGTTTTTTGGGGGATCAAAAATCTAATTGGGCCCCCGGGGAAAACCTTTTTGACGCCCCCACCTACCTGTGCTTTAATTTCCGGCTACCAGGGGACGGGGAAACCTGAAATTTAGGTTGTGGACGGACGTCTACGTGACAAAGGGCAATTGAAAGAAAGTTTAAAGACAAAAAATGGGAAATTTTGGAAATTAAAAAAAGGTAAATTGACATTATTATCGAGTCAGTTTTTTTTAAACCCCTTTTTTTTTTTTTATGCAATCTTTAAAAAAAATACGATCAAATTACTTAAAACAAATAAAGCAAAAAAAAAAGGCCAAAAAAAAAAAAAAGGGGCCCAAAGCGGGCCTGCACCCGAATGGACAAAGTCCCGGTGTGAAGGGCGTAATGAATGTTTTTTTTGTCTGTCGGGCTCGACAGATTTTAGAATCAGCTGCGGCAGGAGGACGCGGGGTGAACGGGTCCAAACAGGCAACACAGCTGGGCTCCCCTTCTGGACGGGACGCCCTTTAGGGGCGGGGTGAAACCCTCGGCCTGCTCCCATTCAAGAAGGGGGTTTAAACCCCGACATCGCTGGGACGTCGGTGGGGAAGATGGTGACGACAGATCGTATTTTTGTAATCGCGTAACGCGTACACGGGGCGGCGTAAACGAGCAGAGAAACAAATAAATTTCTAGATAAAATTCTTTTTTTTTCAATCTAATGAACGCGGTGCGATAATACCCCAAATCGCACTCTAATCATGCTACTTCGCGCTATCCCGCCCTACCAACTCGGATGACCTCCGCGTCCCACACCGCCTGAGCGTCCCGCCTCTGTGTCCGCACGACGGGGGTCCCCGCGCCCCCCTGTCCAAAGACCTCCCCCCTTCTGTCTGCCCTCAGCGCGCCTCGCGCCCCGAACCTCTTTTTTCCCCCCTGAATTTTTAAAATTTCTACAGAAATTTTGAAAATGTTGTTACTGGCCGAAAGTTACTACGCCGAAAATAAAATTTTCTCCAATCAGATTACGCGTCTTGTTAATTTTGATGGAATTTTCAGAACGCCTCTTCGCCACTTCCTGTAAACAAACACGGGCGGTCGCCGCCCCCCGCGTGGAGCCTGGTCGGTGGTCCTGAGGGGGGTTTTTGGGGGCGTTATCCAAACACTACACCCCCCTTTCCGGCGACCCGGGGGCGGCGTGATGGCCGTGCGAAGTGATTTAGGTCGCACCCGGTTGGGGCACCCCGCTTTGAAAAGTAATAACAAAAATAAATGTATTTATTTTTAATCAATATTCTTATCACAATATATATATATTATATATATATATATATATATATATATATATATATATATTTGGGGTAACCAATGGTTAAATTATGTAGTCTAGTCTTGTATATATCGATATCTTAATTGCGTTTGAACGTGGTGTTGCGGCAGGCGCGTGGGGGTGTGGTCGAAATGCTGACGGCTACGCGTACCCGGGGAAATGACGCCCGACTCAACATCCTGGTGCCCATCGGGGGAAAGGGGGGGCGCCGGTGGGTGATCGGGACAGGGCCACGCCGTGCTGCTCATCGGCGAGCAGGGCAGCGCCAAACCGCGATGAGGCCTTCATGCGCCGCCTGACCCCGACAAGTTCCTCAGCCGCTCCTTCAACTTCCCTCCGCCCCCAGCCCCCTTCCCGTTCCCGGTGAGACTTCTTCAGCTCTTCTTTTTATTGATTGATTGGAGTTTCCAGGCGCATCTTACTATGGTCATTGATCTCGTAAAGGGGAGTGATCACCCTATCCAGAGGTGGCGGTGTTTTTTACCGCAAATCGTCAGATCTGCCGCCCCGACCGTCGGTTTGGGAGATTTTCCCCCAATCAGTCTGCCCGAGGACACTTCCCCAAACCCCGTCAAACCAAGCTCCTGATTGGGCCGGACATTTTGGTAGTGAAGTGAATGTAAGTGTAATTTTACGTGTAAGTGATGAGGATATGACAAGGAAGAGGAAGGAAATATTGCGCCTGGTCCGTGGCTTTTTAGGCTCATGATCGTGCATTCGCCTGTTGTTAGTCGGAGACACCATAGAAAACTACTAATCAGAGCCTAGCCGGTAGAATTCTAACCGAGACAGCAGCTGAATTCTATCTATGTAGCTGACCACGAGCTCGAGGATTGATACCGCATATATCTTCCACCACTGGAGCCAGGTTCAATTCTTATCCAATCCTTATGGAATTTGAGGATGTCAGAGTGAGCTTTTGAGAGATTATCTTGGGGTCTTCCCAATTCCCTTGCCACACATTCTACCATCGATCATCTCATAATTATAGTTTCACCTCATGATCACTTATCGGGGTCAATGACCTTGGTAGTTGAAGCGCTCCTAATTCTTAATTAAATAATAGTATGGTGTGCTTTGCTGGAGCAGAAGACGATCGAGAGCTACGTGGAGAAGCGCATGGGCAGCACGTTCGGGCCGCCGGGGGGCAAGCGCATGGTGGTGTTCATCGACGACGTCAACCTGCCCGAGATCAACGAGTGGGGCGACCAGATCACCAACGAGATCGTGCGCCAGACCATGGACATGAAGGGCTTCTACTCGCTCGAGAAGCCCGGCGACTTCACCAACATCGTCGACGTGCTCTTCGTCGGCGCCATGGGCCAGCCGGGTGAGTGACTGTGGCTTTCCCTTCTGGGATCTCTCGATTTTTTTCTCCATTTCAATTTCTCGATGGCGTTTTTTTAATTAATTCAAGTATTATATTACTTACTGTAGGGATCATAGAATTTTAAAACGTATACAGAATCCACTTCTCCCCATAGCCGTCATACACAGTTTTAACTGTTTTACGTAAAAAAAAATTAAAAAATTGTGAGAAGTGATAATTATCTCCAGGGTGACGCACTTGAACTTTTCAATGCGTACTAATCATAAACGAGGAACCTAGATATGGATCAATTGTGTGTTTTGTAGAAACATATAAGTGTTTTATTCTTAATCGACAATTTCGTCCTTAAAACGGTTTCAACACAATACATAAACATATTACATTGATGGTTATCCGATAAGAAATCCCTAATTAATTACAATGTATCATATTACTATTATGTAAGAAGTTGAAATGATTGAAGGCTTGTCATTGTCAACAATATACTATTGCTGACAATGACAACGCCTTTCAATATTCCTTCAATGATTCCTCCAATGATCGCCTTCAATCATTTCAATTATGTAAATGTAACTACAACTCACCTTCTATTTAATTTTATGTAAGAAGTTCCAGAAGTAACAAATTGTCATTTTATTATTATATTTTATGTCTTTTTCCTTAGTTTTGTGGCACTTGCATGTGCATTATTTCACTGAAATGTTTTACATATGTTATTTGTTTAGTATTTAAGTAAACTAAAATTGACCTTCTATTTAATTTTCCGATATTCTTATCCGATTTCTTACACATTCTTATTGTTCTCATGTTCAACGTACATTATTTATCACTGGAAGGACAATATTTTTGTTTACAGAAGAAATTCTAATAGAGAATTTTATTGCCTCTTATAATGTTTCATAACGAAGTATAAAAAGATATTGAAGAATGTTTTGACTTTCCAAAGTGTCAAACACACATTAATTCACGTGAATTAGTAGGTTCAAGAAGTAAATACCTGTATTTATGATCAATTCATACTACAGTTTTCTTCCTTGCCTTCAAATCGGATGCAAACCAACTCGCAACCTTGACCTTGGTTATTTTGGCTTCATGGAGTTTTGTAATTCATGGAATGGCTATTTTGGTGTCACGGAATTTCCCCAATTAGTTGTAAAGGACATTTTCCCACTTCAAAAATTATCCTCAGTTTCGGCCAGCCTCGTCGAGGCAACACCTCTCCGAGCGCTCCGCACGCTTAACCTTTTGCGTTCAGTAGTCACAGTCTGAGTTATAGTATCAGCTTATCAGTTGTAACCTAGGGCGCGCGCAGTGATTAACCGCACCAGTTCTGGGCGGCCCGGCCAAAAATGCTGCATTGCAGCATGAAACGGCAATTTAACTGAAAAAGTGAACGTTTCAGTGTATAGTGAAACCAGTGTCAACTTTTTGAAAGTGATCTCGTGATGGAAAATATAAGTGCTCACGAAGTAAGCTTAGCAGAAACCGGCTCTCTGGTATCTCAGCTATGAATGAAGCAATCCCTCATGATATGGATGTGGAAGAACTCATCCACCACCAGCAACTACAACAACAATTACTACTACAGCAGCAACAACCTCAACAGCCACAAAATGGCTATACGCCATTACCGCCGCATTACCAACCAACGCAGCTCCGCAACATCAACAACCTGCAAGTGCAACTCAAAACGTAAACATTAATGAAATTAACAACTCAACTCCACAAAAGATGTAAGTACTTACCAATCTACTGAATCAGAAGAGCGTAAAAGACTTAAAAGGCACCATGATAGTGAACACGTAGGTTATGCCGTACCAGTGAGTAACAGATATGAACTACTTCAAACAAATGAACCAGTTAATAACAATATTCAACTAAATGAAAATCTAGCAACAAAAATAAAATCCACCAATAATAATCCACGGAGTTGAAAACTATAACCGCCTTATCAATGACATTAAAAGTGTTACCTCAGGAAACTTTCACACAAAAACTGAAAATAACAATATTAAAATATTTTTCCAAGAAATTAAAGACTTTCGTGATTTCAGACATTTCTGTGATCAAAACAATGTACAATTCCACTCCTATAGGGACCCTACAGCCAAAAAATTTGCAGTTGTTCTCAAGGATGTTCCCAGTACTTCAAAGACGAAGATATTATAAACGAACTCAAATCTAAAAACTTTTCCAGTATTAAAGTGCACCAGACTTTACAACAAAGATAAAACACCTATGCAAACAGTGGCAGTAGATCTTATTGACAATGAAGAATCCAGACAAATATTAAATCTTAGTGAGCTATATTATTGTAGAATTAAAGTATATATTAGAACTATACACAGGGTCCAATACAATGTAAAAAATGTCAGCGTTATGGCCACTCTCAAGCTAACTGCGGGCTCAGCCCAAGATGCGTCAGATGCATAGGTAATCATCATTACACAGAATGTAAACTACCCAAAAATGAAGCAACTCCCAAATGTGTTAATTGTTTTCAGAACACACAGCTAATTATAAAGGATGTCCTACATACAAAAAATTATGCAAAACCTGAACAAAACCGTAAATTACAACTCCGAAACACAAATAATAAACTACCTCCTAAATGAATACATTTAATCACTCGGTTCCACCAATGCTGATTTTACACACACAAACTTTAGTCAACATTTTCCTCCACTTCCCACTAGACCAAATATTGCAAATTACACCCCAATTAACGCCTCAACTAATCAATGGAATAACACACAAGTAACCTAGAAAATTTACTAACTAACATTATTACAAAAGTAGTTACCCAAGTTCTGTCAACGCTAATGCCCCAAATTCAAAATCTTTTGTCGTCAATCAATCAACATGGATAATACAACGCAATAAACATACTTTCTAATCACTCCAACACAGTTTCCTCTTTTTCCAACAAGTTCACTTATCTTAAATATAGATCTATGATAACAGTGAAGAATTTATGTTCTATATTTGGAAAATTACAAAACTTCCTAAAATTTTCTGTGTTCTACAATCCTTCATGAAAGCGATAAAATCAATAAATTTAAGAACCTCAATATTTACTTCTAACTTATATCCCTGCCATTAGACAATATCACTCTACCAATCCAACAATCCAAAATGGATAATCCAAAGAGTTTAACTATTCTTAACTTCAATGCTAACGGTATTAAAAACAGGATACTCTCTTTCACCATTTCTTAACCATCATAACATTCACGTTGCTGCATCAGTGAAACCATCTTGTTCCAAAGAAAAGCTAAAGTTATACGGCTACAAATATATAGAAGTGACAGGTCCAGACTAATTGCCTCTGGAGGACAGCAATAGCTATTAATAGTAAACTAAAACACTCACAAATTCATTCACCTACAACTAATAACCTTGAAACTGTAGCAATCCAAATTTATACCAATAACGGACCAATAAATATCATTGCGCCTACAGACCACCAAACCAAAAATTTCCTACTAATGAACTAAATGAAATATTTTCTACAAACACTTCAACTTTAATTTTTGGTGATCTCAACTGCAAAAATCAAGCCTGGGGATGTAACTCAACGAATTACCATGGCAAAGACTACTCAAATACAGGCTTACCAACAATATATATATTCATGCTCCAAGTTCCCCTACGTTCTTTTCTAACAATACAAATGTACCCCCTGATATACTCGATTTAGTTATAACTAAAAATTTCTACCAATCAATTCAACAAATAGTAATAGCAGAATTAGACTCAGATCACCTACCTATTAAAATTACCATTGACATATCAAATGACACTATTCACCATCAAAACACCAAAAATAAAGGTTATACCAATTGGAACTATTTTAAAATGTTAATTAGCTCAAAAATAATCTTTCCAACTCGTATACAAAATAATGATGATCTCAACAACTCAATCATGAATATCATTCAAACAATCACAAAAGCTCACTCCGAATCAACTACTCCTCACATTACAACTAACAAACCAAATGCTGATGCACTTCCATATTATATCATAAATCACATTAAAATCCAAACGGGCCATTAGACGCAAATGGATTTTAAACCGAAACGCACACGACAAAAAGAAACTAAACAAACTTACCAAAGAAATTAAAATCATGATTACCAATCACAAACATGTCAAATTCCAGCAGCATCTTCAACAACTCCACCCAAACTCTCGACAGCAATGGCAAACTATTAAATACTTCACTAAAGAGAAAAGCAATGTTCCTCCTCTTATTTCAAACAATGTATTAATTTATCCAGAACATCAAAAGCCGAAATAATAGCTAAACACCTCTCTGAAACATTCAAACCAGAATTCAATAATTAACCAGCAATTCAATACAGAAATAACAGAATTTATGAAACAATCAACGCCACAGTTCCACACCCTATTCATTTCATCTCCCCAGTAGAAACCCAAAAAATCATCAAACAGCTGAAAAACAAAAAATCACCCGGACACGACAACATTACAAACCAAACACTTAAACAACTTCCCTTCAGCTGCATTGCAGTCCAAACAGCCACCTTCAATGCTGCACTCCGGAATTGGCTGCTCCTCAAACTTGAAACACGCTATTATATTGCCAATCAATAAACCAAAACTAATCCTAATGACCCTTCAAATTACAGGCCTATTAGTCTGCTCCCAACAATAGCTAAAATTTTGAAAATTAATTCTCAGTCGCCTAGTTCATTTCTTAAACTCAAATGACACCATACCAAAACACAATTTGGTTTCAAACCAAATCATTCAACAAATCACCCTCTATTACGTCTAGTCAGAACATATAGCAAATAGTTTCCATTCAAAAGAGCACACAATAGCAGTCTTTTTAGACATAACTAAAGCATTTGACAGCATTTGGCATCAAGGTTTACTTTATAAAATTCACCAACTAGGTACTCCTGATTATCTTCAAAAAATTATTCATAGTTATCTTACAAATAGAACTTTTCAGGTCAAAGTAAACCACATTCTTTCCAACACACACAGCATTCTTGCAGGTGTCCCTCAAGGATCTGTACTTGCTCCCATTCTTTTCAATATCTATACAGCAGATCATCCCACATCATCAGATTCTAACATAACCTTATATGCAGATGATACAGCATTATTCTCATCTCATCAAAACATTCTATTAGCATATGACCATATTCAATCCCACCTTACACTCTACCACCTGGTTCCATAAATGGCGACTCAAGATAAATCCCACAAAAACACAAACAAAGATTTTCACCCTCCAGAAACCCAAAAACCCTCCACCTTTAAAATAAATAATTCACAACTCCCTGGTTAAACAATTCCACACCCACAAAATATCTGGGAGCTAATAGATAGACGTTTAACATGGAAGCAACACATTAAGGCAGTATTACAAACAGCAACAGCAAAAGCAGTCAAACTATATCCACTTATTAATTCCTCATCCACTTTAAAAGTTGAAACTAAATTGCTCCTCTACAAAAGTATTATCAGACCCACCTTGACATATGCCTGTCCAGCCTGGATAAACGTTGCACCCAGTAATATAAACGCTTTACAAACTTTCAAAACAAATTTCTCAGAAGACTCATTAACGCATCATGGTTTATACCCAATAAACAAATTCATTATGAACTCCAAATACCATCAATCACTGATCATCTGATCAACTTATCCTCCAAATTTTTCAATCTCTTACCATCCTGCCCAAGTACGCCCATTTTCAACTAGGACAACAAGCAAACTCCCCAAACTGAATCAAATCTAGATTTCCTAAAAAAAAACTAAAGGAAGTTTCCAAAATAAATTAAATTTCCACAGCTAATAAAAAATAAAATCAAATTACAATATTATATATTACTTGCCGAGTAAGAACACTCGAAAAAAAAAAAAACTTTAGGAAGTTTCCATAATGTTAATTAATAAATAATGTACTCACTTCTGTAAGGCCATATGGTCGATCGGATAAAAATAAATTAAAAAAAAAAAAATATCCTGTCTGTTGATCAACCTGTCACGTGTCTTGGCGTGGACTGGGCTGAATTAACAGCAAATTAAATAAGTGTTTAGCCTCGCCTCCCCGTAAATAACCCTTCGTTTAATAGAGGCCCCCAGTATTTTTAATCTACATTTTATATTATTTTGTAATATTTTTTTAATATTTTAACTTCAATTTTTAAATAGAAAATATTATACTAGTTTATTTTAATATTAATTTTGAATGATTGTGTTCAATATTTAAATAACATTGGAGTTACATAGTTTGATTATTTTGAAGGGAAGATTGAGCCATGCAATGGATCAAGTTATTGAAGTTGTAATTCACGGAGAGAAGAGAGAACACGGAGTAATTCTCCTTGAACGTAGTTGCAATATGGAGTTAATCACCTTGAACGTAATGTTTTTGTCGTGTTATCTCTGTCTTTTATCCGTCAGAGGCTCAGCGCCGTCACTACCCAGACGGTCACCCATCCAGGGAACTTCCGTGTCTCGAAGTGCGTAACCTACGTGACATAACGGAGCGTGGTTAAGCAGTTCGACTAACAGCCGACGGCATTTAATCTCAGTATCTCGAATTGCTTAACCACTATGACCTGATGGAGCGTGGTTAAGCAGTTTGATAACAACCGACGGCATTTTAATCTCAGTATCTCGAATTGCTTAACCTCTATGACCTGATTGAGCGTGGTTAAGCAGTTCGACTACTGACGGCCGGCCCTTTAACCCGGTACATGAGCCCGTGCTGGGCGTGCGCAGGCGGCGGGCGCAACGACATCCCCGAGCGTCTGAAGCGGCAGTTCTGCGTGTTCAACTGCACGCTGCCGTCGGAGGCGAGCATCGACAAGATCTTCTCGGTGGTGGGCGAGGGCCACTACAACGCCACCCGCGCTTCGGCGGAGGTGCGCGCGCTCGTGCGCCGCCTCATCCCCACCACGCGCGTGCTCTGGCAGCGCACCAGGGTGAGCGAGCGACGCCCGCACGCGCGTTTTCCCCACAAGGTTCATTGACTGATTGATTAGTGATAGTACGTCAACTGCTAAAGATGTTAGTCCCGTAAGTGTATAGCATGCTTTAATCGCGGGAGAGGGCGGTGATCTTCCACCACTGGAGGGCAAAACACGGCGCCGGGCAAAACACGGCAGACACCTATCACAGGGTTGCAGTGTTTTCTTCAACCAGTTATCTCTTCTAGCGGGACGCCGCTCCCACTGGAACAAGCTCTACGCTTCCAGCTGGTCTCCTGACATGTGTGAAAGTGTAGTGCATAAAATGTGAGTGTTGGTAAGGACAAAGGGAAAGGACAAGGAAGAGGAAGAAAAGATCGCGCGCGGGTCCTTTCTTAGGGTGCTGCTCCGGTATCCGCGTGGTGTTGATCGGGGAAACTATGGAAAACTACGGATCACAGCAGTCGGCCGTTGGAATTCTCCTCCAGATAGCGGCTGAATATAACCGAGCTATATAGCTAGTATCGAAAATCCCGCCACTGTTCGGATTCGAACTCTAGGACCTCCCAGTCATAGGCACTCCAATGACATCAATTGGTGCTCTGAGCTATCTTAGCTGGTCGCGCAGTTCAGATTTCGTGAAAATTGTGAGACAGATGCCTCCTCTCTAACCACTTTAAGCAGTTTTCTTTATTTCGAATTTAACTGTTGGTTTATTTCTTGCTTTGTAGGGAGGAAAGAATAAAAATTTAAAGTAAACATCTGTGAAATGGCATTGGATTGTAAATGATAAACTATTTGACGTTTTTCAATAGAACTTCTTATATAAAATTTATCAAGTTTCTCCATCTATGCCCACTTGATCTTGTTGAAAATATATTGAATATTAAATTGTTATGGGATGAGTTATTTTTCCCCTGTATGGTCGGCAGAGGCTTTGGCAACAGATCACACAATTTGACACTAGCCTTCTTACCCTAAACGTTAAACAACAAACAAACCAAATCACAAACAGTAACATAATGTAATTAGTCACGGTAGGTACACAGTGTCCCAGAATACATTTTTACTTTTGGCCAGTGAACATGTGGTAGAAAATCGTATTCATGTAACCATTTTATACATACACCATTGGCCAATGATTGATACGCAATGCCTCATCTATTGACAGGTCACGTTCGGACGCAAAGAGATTGCGTGTACCTGTCAAACAATGACGCATGACAAGTTGCCTATCAATAAGGGGCAAATGTCACATGTGTAACTTAAATGTATTCGAAATTTCCCAAAACCCCTACGTGTCCTAAACGTTTGAAATATTTATTCAAACATTTATTGTGACACTATATACTTCCACTATATGGGAACTACTACGAGTACTAAAATTATTTTTATTTGTTACGATACGTTTTTACTGATATTTTACTTTTTTACTGATAGGTTGCCTTGTTATTGGCATTGATACGGTGTTCAATATACATTGCATTACTTTCCTGGATAGCGAGGTTTGTGCTTACGTGGGAAAAGAGTTGAATGGTCCTGCGCGTTCTCGTATGGAGGGAATTATGAGAAGGAATTATGAAAGGAAATTATAGGATGGAAATATGAAATGCAAAACCGAATGAAGATAACAACTAGTTAATTTTGTAAGTTAATCTGAATCCAGAAAATGAGGTAAAAAATAAAGTCATGTAACACAGGGGGCGTTAACTGGTTTTAAAGATCTCGAACTTTTTGTGGCCGCTCAATCTACAGTGCCCTTGGTATACATATAACTATTACATTCGATTGAAAGATTCCTGTGTTGTCTGTATTTCCCGTAGCTGTAAGACAGTGGCACTGCGCGTGTTGGTATGCTCGCAGGCGGCGCTGCTGCCGACGCCCGCCAAGTTCCACTACGTGTTCAGCCTGCGCGACCTGTCGCGCATCTGGCAGGCATGGTGGGCACGCTGTGCACCGTCGTGGACAGCGAGAAGGTGCTCATGGAGCTCTGGAAGCACGAGTGCACGCGCGTCTTCTCCGACCGGTGGGTCCAGCGCCATGCAGCCAAATCTTACCCTTACGCTTCGGTTTATTTGTAATGTCACATAGGTCACCTGTTACTCTCTCGACCAATCGGGAGCTTGAAAGTCACTACAGTGACGTCCTCCGACCGGTGGGTCCAGCGTCAAGCAACCAGTTCTTACCCTTACACTTCGATTTATTTGTAATGTCACATGACGTATGTCAGCTGTTCAGCTGTCAACCAATCAGGAGCTTTTGAAAGTCACTACAATGACGTTCAAGCTTCCTGATTAGATGACGTAAAAGCTGACTAAATGTCTAGTATCATTATAAATAAATCGAAGTTTAGGGAAAATTGAAGATCGACATTAACACTTTGAGCTTTTTTTGTTCCTCTTAAGGAGCACAAGCTAAATTGCGGCATGTAGGATAATTTTGATACATGTGGCCTGAGGGATGTATCACTCTCTCACTCTCCACATGCCATTAACTATATAAATCATACACACAACGATGAACATTGAGCACATGTGTTCTGGAACAAATTTTAAAAACTTCTAGGACATTTATGGGGTAGAACTTGATCACTTATCACTAAAAAATGTAGTAAAAATTTCAAAAATCGAAATTATCCAAGTGGCATTTGCCTCTGATTGGTAGATATCTCAACTTTGCACTGTTGGTAAATCTTTGACTGTGAGAACATGACGTGCCTTACATACACCAATGTAAGGCAATCTCACAATGACTGACAATCTCACCGTGCCTTACATACACCAATGTAAGGCACGGTGAGATTCCTCCCAATCATGTCACATGTAACTTTGAAATTTCCCACCATATATTCGTTGATGAAAAGTGATCACATTAACCCCGGAACATGATAAAGAAGATTTTATCATTTAATCTTAGATATTCCGTATAAGTGATACACAAGACATCAGTTTGTTTTGAAGATACAGTTTTAAACGCTAACAATCGAAATGGCGTAATGTATTTCATTCCGCATCATGCAACATATTTTTTTCACTCATATTCAGTTAACTATCACACACTAAAACTCTAGAGACTTTATGACACATTTGTGACGCTAAGTAAATACAAACTTTTCTTGTAGTAAAGTTTCTGCTATTAATTGACCACATTTGCCTGCTGTTCTCATATACTGTTCTATTATATATTATGATAATGTATTTCTGCAATTTTAAAATTTTGAAATCGTGTCTTTTCACTGCAAATTATTATGAATAGTAAAAATATTCATAATTACTTCCACTGAAATAACATAAATTAAATGTTTACATAATTATCTGGATTTTCAATTGCTATAAATTTGCGTAAAATCAAAAGAGTGTTTTTGTTCCTCCGGTTAATTGCATACTCTAATTTAAAAACCATTGTATGTAAAACATCTTACTTCCGTTACTGTAATATAAGCATACCTTACCTTCGTTCATTATCATTTTCATTGCCTCTCTTTTGTGTACGCAGATTCACATTGGCCGCTGACAAAGCGTGGTTTGACCAGGAGTTGCTGAGTGTAGTTGCTGAGATGCTCGGTTCTAACTACTGCGAAATGGCTGCACCTAACCTAGTATTTGTCGATTTCATGAGGTATGCTGTTCAAGTCAGTTAATATCTTCAAAAATGTTTCATTCTAATTCTATATCTATAATTATATATAATAAAATATTCATTTACAATTCTATGTGCCATAAAAATAAAGCTAGAAATGAAAGTGATATGAGAAAAAAGAAATAAATATATAATCACATAAATATTTCGCAAACGACCCTGAAATGAGCAAAGAACGCAAGCATGATGTGTCCACACTTGACGCATGCGCGTTGCGCTTAGGCCATCAAATCCGCTTGCTGCCTGCTCGCATAGAAGACTCCGATTTCCACTCACATGCGAGCCGCGTAGCGCGTTTGTTTACTGTTTTGTTGACGTGTTAAAATCCGGAGAAAGTGATTATTCTTAGTGATTATTACATTTATTCTTTCATATTAAATTAGTATGCGAGGGATTACTAGTGTTAAATGATTTTTTATATTTTTGTACATCTGAATGTATGTTATTATGACATATACAGCGAATGAACTATTAGATACCCATTTTGTCATCTTCATGATGTAGAAAAGAGATGAATAGAGGTAGAACCTACTTTCAGGCACTCCGACTCCTTGGTGAGACCTGATCGGCGAGGTTCTGCGATCAGAAAATGCATGTAGAAAACAATTTTAAACACATTAATGGATTTTTATTTTAAATATTTTCTATTTTTTCTTACATGTTTTGGAAAAAAATAAGTACATGTATATGTACATATTTTGCATTTGTTATTACAGTATATTCCGTTCCCTAGTTGTTATTAAGTAATGAAGTGGAGCTTGGCAGTGCCGTTTCCAGCGCGCGCGGTCCGTGCCTAGGGACGCGCCCGAGCCCACGGGCGAGGAGGGCGAGGACGCGGACATGGAGCTGCCCAAGGTGTACGAGCCCGTGCCCGACCTGCGGGAGCTGCGCGAGCGGCTCGACATGTTCCTGGCGCAGTTCAACGAGATGGTGCGCGGCGCCGGCATGGACCTCGTCTTCTTCCCAGACGCCATGTTCCACCTCGTCAAGGTAGGATCCTCAGCGAATAAGCGGGCCGACCACAACCTTCTGAAACAACTGGAAATGCGAAGCTTGCCGAAACTTTTGCTCCTTTTGATGGTGTTGTTCAATAAATATTCATGTTTTTAAAATGTGAATGACATCATTTAAAGAGCTAAAATCGAGAAATGAATTACATTGAGAATCTTGAATTTAATATGGGAGGTGTAGAACAGATATTAAACTATTGTAATTATCCAAATTTCACAGTATTTAATGAAAGCCGGTGCTATACAATATTGCTAAATAAACTTATTTTTCAGAAAATTTTGAAAATACCGCAAGGATTTCATGTAAAGTACCCCTAAAATTAAAATATCTTAATGATCCTCGTATCGACACAATCACATCTTACTCCTATTTACCAAGTTATTGCTCAACAACTTCTAATCTAACAGAGTTATGAATGAGACATTAACCTCCATGCGCCATTCATTTGAAAAGCCAAATTTTCGCTCCAGAATTTGGATTATCTGTTTGCCACCTGCCAATCTTAATCATATTTGAAACGGTACATACATCAGGATTAAGATCTATTTATTCTAAATTATAGCTCAGAAGAATTTTAACTTAAACATGTATTTTAGGATCGAAAATTTATGAGCCTATTATTGAAGTGATTACTTTTTCTCCCTGTAGTATAGTACTATGGGCAATATCTTTAACGCAGTAACCTAGAGTTCAATATCACCGTAAAAGGTTCCACGGATAATATACATTTGAAGCTTATTTAAATCGACTTTTAAATATATTGGTTTATTCAATTATAATTGATTCTTCGTGATTTTCATTTCTATTGAATTTCGTATGCGGTTAATGATCTAGAACCTTCCTCCTAGTAAATATGAAAAACCAAATACTCTATAACGTCTTCAATTTCTAGTCTAAATTAGATTTTCGCGGCTTATATTTACAATTGTCATAGAGAAATCTTTACTTCCCCAGATCTCTCGAGTGATACGGCACCCCCGCGGCAATGTCATGTTGGTGGGAGTAGGCGGCTCAGGCAAACAGTCACTCACCAAGTTGTCTTCTTTTATCGCAGGCTACAAGACCTTTCAGATTACGCTTACCAGGTACGTATGGTTCAACCTCCATTTTTATCTCCCAATTTCGAGATGAAATTGATCTGTCACTGGACATGAATGTCAATGCAGAAATGAGTGAGAATGACCTCGCGATACTAGCTGTGCGAGACTGTTTTATGATATTTATTTCTCGTAAATCAATGACTGTACACTTTTTATTCCCCATTACTTTCTTGGTTTTTTTAACAGCACTCAGTTGAATGTTTCATAAAGTAAATACCTTACTGTTTTATGTACGCGATGTTCCAGCAACTCAGAAGGAAGAAACGATGTGAACAAAATTAAATATATGAAACGTAAATATTTATTATTACGTAATGTGACATTACAGTTGTGTTGAATACATGGTTTTCTCTGTGAATGTTCATATTGGAATGTGTGCCGTTAATTAATATGGGAAATTCTCCTAGGTCCTACAATGTTGCAAACTTCCTGGAGGACTTGAAGCTCTTGTACCGAACATGTGGGGCCCAGGGCAAAGGCACCACTTTCATCTTTACAGACCTTGATATCAAAGAAGAGGGCTTCCTTGAATACCTCAATAACATCCTCTCCTCCGGTGAGTAGTTCAATTCTTCTCGTTTGAATTTCATTAAAATGTTATTTCACTTTGCAAGGAATTATTAGGATCATGTATCATTCGATTCATAACCCTTGGTGTATTTTCTGATCCAAAGATTGTAATATGTACACCATTTGATTCTAATAATTTTATTTTTTCATATTTATAATCATGAGTAGTTAAAAGTTGCTAAGAGAGAAATTAGTAAGAATATGCTATATTAAAAAACACATACTAGTTAAATCTCAATTCTTTCGGCTTTCTCAGTTTTCATAATAATTTATATTAATATTCAAAATATATTCTGATCTAGAAAATGAAGATTTCTTGTATTCATTTAATGCTTTATTCGGGCACACTTTTCTCACAGCTAATTGTAATCTGTTTTCTCTTCTTTCACAGGAGTGATCTCCAACCTGTTCACCCGCGATGAGCAGGCTGAAATTATTTCGGAGCTGACACCTGTGATGAAGCGTGAGAATCCAAAACGCACGCTCACCCAAGAGCTTGTCATGGAATTCTTTCTCACCCGCACCTGCCAGAACCTGCACGTCGTCTTCTGTTTCTCGCCCGTGAGTAAACCCGGACGTCATCCAAAGGAGGTCACAAAATGAGATTAAAATTTACTAATGGGATGATCTTGGAAATAATTAATTTAAGACTCGTTTGGTAAATCGATTTCCTAATATAAGTTTCAAATTTTTATATTTGAAATTTTCGTTTTTCACTCGTCAGTCTCATCAATTCGGGATAAATCCGTAGTTCTGCAACTTCCTCTCATTTTCCCAATACCCCGCCTCACTCCCTAACTCAAACGCTCCACTTGAAATGTCCAAGCATTGTTTTCAAGACAAATCTCTGAGAATTTGCATACATTTATAATTTATCTTACAATTATAATTCATATGCATATGTTGAACTTAATATTTGACACATTAAGACTTTATTCCAACATCAGGTCTTTTTGATAGTTTTATAAAAAATCAAAGAATTACTAGTTACAAAATAAGCTGGTGTCACTCTGTATTAAAGACCACAACTAAATGGTCTTTGATCAAATCTTTCCAGTGCGCCGTACGTGATTCCGTGAATATTTTAAATCATTTAGCAAGTGAGCTACAATGGATTCTTTATTCGATTAACATTTATTGACGGATTGATGCGTTTGAACATAGTTGGTGGGGTTAGTTCGGCCCGAGAGTATTTTTAAAATGTGCTCAAGGAGTGATGGGCTGTGAGGAAACCGATTGGTGTCCCAGGTGGGCGAGAAATTCCGCAACCGAGCCATGCGCTTCCCGGCGCTGGTGTCGGGCTGCACCATCGACTGGTTCCAGCCGTGGCCGCGCGACGCGCTGGTACTGGTGGCACGCCACTTCCTGGCCGACTTCGAAATCGCATGCACGGAGCAGGTGAAGGAGGAGCTGGTGAACGCGCTGGGCTCTATCCAGGACGTCGTCTCCACCACCAGCACGGAGTACTTCCAGAGGTACGATTTTCCACGCTTGTTAATACTTCATGTGATACCCGTGAACTATTAACATAATACCCGTGAACTATTTTTTCGTAATAGTGTAGTACAGAATGAGTTGTTGGTTGGTTGTTAGTGATTCCGGACGCGTCAACTACAGAGTTAATAATTCCCGTAAGAACAGTGCATGTTTTTTCATCTTGAAGTGGCGGTGATCCTCCCTGATGAATAGCGAGATCCGGCGCCGATCTACCGTCGGCAAACGGAGTTTTCCACAACCAGGTGTCTCCCACCAGGAGGGAACCGCCCCAGCCGGGATATGCTCTAAGCTCCCAACATATGGCATAAGTGGTATATCCGGCATATGTGGTAGTGAAGTGCATTTTAGTGTAAGTGCGTGTAAGGGGTGAGGATTGGACAGGAAGACGAAGGAAAGAGCGCGCGCGGTATTGGCTCCGGCATTCGCCTGGTGTTGATCGGAGAAACCACGGAAAAATACCGATCAGAGCAGCCGGCCACTAGAATTCTCCTCCAGATAGCGACTGAATTCGACCTAGCTGACAAGCTAATGTCGAAAATCCTGCCGCCGTCAGAGCTCGAACCTAGGATCTCCCGGTCAGAGGCACTGCAGCGAAGCCAGTTGATGCACTGAGCCACATTTCCCGGTAACAGAATGAGTATTGGGCGTATGTATATTGGGCGTCAAGTATTTAGGTCATTAGTTCCGTATGTGTATTGCGTATTACATCCTGAGAGGTGGCGATGTTCTTCACTCGTAGAAGCGTGATATCTTGTGTTGGTTAAACACTGTTGTCAGCTGCGACATAATCCTCCAATGTAAAAGTTGAATTTAAAATAGCTTTTATTAATTGTAGAAAAGGTACTGTATGTAACGGGTATTAATACGCTCGTATGCAGTTTACGATATTCACTCGTTCCTCGCTTGTAACGTAATATCACTTTACAAACGTGTATTAATATCCCCATCGTTACATCATAGTTTCATTATATATTTTTTCTATGAGTAATTTCGATGTACGCATACCGACTTGGTTGGCTCATGGCCTCAATTAAAGTCACTGCAGTGACATCAATTTCTCAAACCGGGAGGTCCAAGGGATCAAGTCCTGACAGTGGCAAGATTTTCGACATTAGCGAGGTAACTAGGTCAATTACAGCCGATGTTCGGATATTTCTTGTGTCCAGCGTCACTGATCGGTAATTTTCCGTGGTTTTCCCGGTCAACACTAGGCGAATGCTGGAGCAGTTTCCTAACAAACGGTCCACGGACCGCACACGATCTTTCCTCCTCTTTCGTGTCCTGTCGTCACACCTTACTTTCACACACTTATTCTGACACGCACTACACGTTCACACATGTCTGGAGCCCAGTCTGGAACTGCGAGTTTATGTAGCAATCCGACGTGTAGGTCGGCCCCAGTTCTCAACATCCGTCTTCCCTTAAGACCACCTCCACTTACCGCGATAAAAAACGTGCACTATACATGATCTTAGCAGTTACGTGCCCGGAGCTAATGAGCTTATCAGTTGAAACGCGTGGAAACCTCAATCAATCAATCAATCGATTACGCACGCGCCTGCGCCAGGTTCCGCCGCGCCACGCACGTGACGCCCAAGAGCTACCTCAACTTCATCGCGGGCTACAAGAGCATCTACCAGCAGAAGCAGCGCGAGCTGGGCGAGGGCGCGCGCCGCATGGACACGGGCCTGGCCAAGCTGGACGAGGCGTCGCACTCGGTGGAGCTGCTCAAGAAGGACCTGGCCGTCATGGAGCAGGAGCTCGCCTACGCCTCCACCAAGGCCGAGCGCGTGAGTCCATCTACACCCCACCGGCACGCTATTCATTTTGTGTAGTTTATTTTTAGCCATTAAATTATCTGCAAATGGCAGTTGGCCACCTAATACAGGTTAAAGTCTCCACGGGTTGCCTTGTAGTTGTGTTTACAATCCTTATTCTTGTGCATGTGTTGAATGATCTGTAAAATGATCCATTAAACGATCCGTAAAGGGCAGTTGACCTCCTAATGCATGTAAAACTCTCCTAGGATTGCCTGGTAGTTGGATGTACAATCCTTATTCTTGTGTATGTGTTTCTGGTATTGTTTGACAATTGCAAATTCACCAATACAAATTAAAAACCTTCTGGTGAACCTGGATAATTCTGGATGTTAATTGACCGGGACGCTATACTCTGATTTAAACAGCGACACTTCAAGGCCACGAGCGAAAGAAAGAAGAGAGAGAACATTGTCATCCAGTCGAAAGCTCCAGAACTAAAAAATGGAAATCGTAACAAAGCTCCCGATTAGGTGACAGTGATCCTCTCTCCGACCAGCTCGAGACTTTGAAGTGCTGCTGTGTTTAAATCGGAGTTACGATGAGGGCAATAGGAGGGAGAGGTGCGGATCACTTTATGTATGTGGAGAGAAAGAGGATGGCGGGGGGGGGGTAATAGATTTCGCAAGGGCAGGTTTCTATATTTAATATTGTAAATAATTATTGACGTTTGGTTTCTTCTTAGTCAAATTTCGTGATTTTTGCTTTAAATGAAAGCTGATGGTCCTTATGTGTTATCACTTGCTCTTATCATCATATTTTAGAGTTTAAATACTGAATTTTAATATTATCTCAAAATTAATACAATCAACGCTAATCTGCTCTCATTTGTAATTAAGCCGAATTTGAAATCAACTTTATTGTGTAGTTAGAATGTGGTTGTCTTTGGCCTGTTTGTTGTGCGAGGTGCAATTCACCTATCAAAAGAACGTTTCGTGAGGTTATAGTTATTGCAGGAAAGATTTTTTCAGATTAAAGATTGAGTGTTTTAAATGTACAAATTAGTGAGTCCAGCAATAGATTCACAAAAAAAACATTGTTTGTATATATGTGATATAATGTTTTTACGTTAACACGGTTAGAAAAAATGCCTGCTATGTTTCACTGCATCATACGTGTACGGATATTGTTAAATACAAAACACATCAATTACATTTTCAGACCCATGTTTATATCTGTGCGCAGTACGTAGTGATTGCATGGCGCCAACGTTTGTAAACCTCTCTGATTTAATTACTCTTGGAGAATAAGTACTTTCCTTAGAGTGCATATTCACCTCTTTTGTAACTTTTCTAGAGTTCTTTCGTGCGTGGAGGAGTTCAGCTAGCTTTCAATCATTAATTAACAAATGAATATCATTAGACCAATATAGAGCAAATAATGGTCGCAGGTGAAGATTGAAAAGCGACGCGTTATCCGAAATTTGTGACAAAGTTCCTTCTGTGTGATATGGGCCGTGTGTCGTTCACTACATTTAGTAACACGCCTTCTGAAAAGAAAAAATCATATAAATAAGAAGTACCTTTTCATGGAGTAGGAGTATTCATCCGCCCTCCCTACAATTCACTTACTTGAAATGTTCTTAAAGGAGGGTGAACTAAAATTCTTAACGCACTCTTGCCGTTAAGAGTAGCTAAGATTGTCTTAAATCGATATAACCTAATCGTATTACAAGAAAGTATTTACGTTTGTATATTTTAGTTATAAGACTTTGCTTGTTATTACCTTCTATACGGAGATCAATATACTCTGCATAATTACCCGGATCGACAGAAGCGTGGGTTACGAGGGAAGTATGAAAATAGTTGAACGATGCAACATCTTTTTTGAAGGAAATAATGGGAGGGAAATATGAAAAGGCACACCGCGTCAAGTTAACAACTAGATAATTAGTAAATAAGTAAAGCTGAACGATTAAAATTATAATGCGAAAGTAAAGCAAATAACTGTGATCTCGAGTGACAAAAAACCCGCTCGATCTTTAGAATCTTCATAACGCCCTTGAAGCACAAATAACTATTTTTCATATCTAGTGCAGTATTTAATACATCGAGTAATGTATAAATTTATAATGCGAAAGTAAAGCAAATAACTGTGTTCATCAATGGCTTTCTCAATTTTAGTAAAAGGGTTTTATGAGCATAAACATTTGTGAAACCCTTCTGTAGTGTGTCGGAGAACCAGAGCCAGAAGGTAGCGTATCAACACGTGCTGAAGGTGAGGGAGAGGGCCGAGGGGCTGGTGAAGTCATCACCGAGGAGAAGAGCCGAAGGTAGCTCCGTGCGAGACCAACGGGGCGGCCCGGGACGGAGGTGACGGCGCGCGCGCAGCAGGCGGAGACGGTGAAGGACCAGGTAAGGAAGTACATCACCGGAAGGCGCGCGCTGAGCAGAAGCTGGAGGCGGCCAAGCCGGCGCTGGAGGAGGCCGAGGCCGCGCTCAACACCATCAAACCCGCGCACATAGGTGCGTCACGCACACGCACACGAATACACCTATGACCATTCAAGTATCTTCTTCTTTGCGATAAATCAGTGATTCCGGTGCGTCAAGTACTAATGTACTTAATCCCGAAAGTGTAGAGCGTGTTTTACCGCTGGAGGTGGCGGTGATCTCCCGCTGGATGGCGAGACCCGGCGTCAATCTAGTCGGCTAGCGGGGTTTTCCTCAACCGGTTATCTCCCACCAGCAGGGCACCGCCCCAGTCAGGACAAGCTCTAAGCTTTAGACTCGTCTCCCGTCATGTGTGGTAGTGTAGTGCACGTAAGGGTGAATGTAATACTAAAGTTTGAGTCAAGGATAAGGAAGAATAATAATAAGAAAAAAATATCGCGCGTTTATTGGGTACTGCCCCGGCATTGGAAAATCTCGGGAAAACTACCGATCAGAGCAATCGGTCGCTAGAATTCGCCCCAACTGTGTCACGTTCTAAGACCCCGACTGGTTTCGACTAGCGACATATGGGAGTGTAGTGCATGTAAGTGTAAGTACGGGAGTGCAAGTAAGTAAGTGACAAGATCGCACGCGGACCGTGGCCCATGTGTTAAGGCCCTGCTCCAGCATTCGCCGGGTATTGATCCCAGAAACCACGAAAAACTTCCAGTCGGAGCTGTCGGTCACTAATGGTTCGAGCTTTCAGTGGCTGATTTTCGGGCAGCGTCAAAGGTTTGAAATGGCCGCTGGGGATTCTCAGCCTTAGGAGACTCTTGCCGCACCCCAGTTCCCTTACTCCAACTTAGCGCTGTGTTCTCATGTTGCAGCGACGGTGCGGAAGTTGGGGCGACCACCGCACCTCATCATGCGCATCATGGACTGCGTGCTCATCCTGTTCCAGCGGAAACTGCATCCGGTGATCGGGGACACCGCAGCGCCATGCCCCAAGCCCTCCTGGGCCGAGTCGCTCAAGGTCACTCTAAAGCACTTGTTGTGGATTTCAGCACTTTTATTCCTTTCGAGATGATTGCACGAGATCGTTGTTTATGATCTCTCGGACGGAGGTCGACCCTCAGAGAGAATGCGTCTTCACCGTCTCCTATAGAAGGGTCACAGGTTTGAGTGACCGGGCATGGATGTTTGTTTGTGTGCTGTGATATGGTGGCGCTCTCCCTACTACTATGTATCCTCTTTCAAACCTCTTCCTTCCCTTCTTTGTCGTCCTGGATGTCGCAGGGGCTTGGAGCACTTGCGCTCAAGTAAACGTTACATCCCGAGTAAGGCATGGACGTAGTGTTGTGACATGGAGAGGGGGCTCCTTGTCTACTATATATCACCCTTCAAATCCCTTTCTTTCCCGAACCAAACTTCCCCAGAATCGGAAAACCGCATTCTAGATGTGTCTACGGAGAGCCTCGTCAATACAAATAGCTTTACCATTTGCTGAGATCTATGGACCTCCTATGGGAGCTGAGGGGGGAAGAAGAGAAGGAGGATGTCCTCATTCTTACTAAGTAAAAACGAAGGGCGAATTGTCTTGGGAACCCGAGGAGAACGGGAGATTTAGAGAAAACCGGACGTGTGGGTCGACGAAAGGATTATTTGGAGATGGTTATAAAGCGATCTAACCAAAAAATGTAACAAACAGCCTTTCCATCGTAATAATGAAGAGAGTATTATAAATGTGTGTCAGCTATGATGATCTCCCTATGTCCATTTTTGACTACCAATTCCAGACTTATGTCTTCAACTTTACTCCTAGGTAGTTGAATTACCATACAAATATTTATGATTTTTGAATAGTCATTGGCGAAATGTCAAGATTTTTGCAAAAATGTAGGTTTTTCATTTGTCATGTAAAACGCATTATCACTATAATTCGTATGATTTGTCGCCTAGCTTTAGAGATCTGTATATATTCTGCTGAAATTTTATGACATTATCGTAGAGCTATTTTATGTTCATTAACACCAGCTATCTATAGCTCTTCCGGAATTGAATTTGGTAGATGACTGATATTTAAACCCTAATTAGAAAAGCGTCTTTTCTCGACCACATCACGGCTAAATTTGTCGTGAACAAACTAGAGCATTAATTCATTTGCATTATACTCTAAGAATTTGGATTCTATTCTGTCTTATTGTGCTGGAATATTCTTCTCCCAGTTTTTCCACACCAAAAATGTACCAGTTCTTACGTAATTAGACACAATCACAACAAAAAGTAATATTAGGTATATTATAATTAAGTACATTATCTTCATATTTTTAAGTTTAGTTCGCGTGTTTATTTATCATTTATTTAACATGTATGCGTGCAGTTCAATTTTCGATTCATTACATTTGTTTCTGTTATAGCAATTAATTTTACATTTATTCTCTTCTTACATGCGCCATCAATTGTAAAAATTATCTTTTATCTTCAGATTTTTAAAAATTTTTTCTTATCTAAACCTCTGACTATGATGTGCCCTCAAGCACAGATGATGGCGAGCACGACGTTCCTACTGCAACTGCAGAACTTTCCCAAGGACACCATCAACAACGAGATGGTGGAGTTGCTGCAGCCGTACTTCGAGATGGAGGACTACAACATGGACACGGCGAAGCGCGTGTGCGGCGACGTGGCCGGGCTGCTGTCCTGGACCAAGGCGATGGCCTTCTTCCACTCCGTCAACAAGGAGGTCCTCCCGCTCAAGGTGCGCGCGGAAATACCCGTTGTTTAAAATGCATGTTCTTAAATACTAAAAACCAGCAAAATACCTGGCGTTTTCTGGGCTTGGCTGGGAACGTTATTAAGCAAAAACAAAAAATGCCCGATTTTTTGTTTGATGGGGAAATAAGAACGTGCATATCCATCTGATCCAATTTTTGTGTGTGTTAGGTAAACTTTCTGCTGCATGAGGCATCCGAAAGATGGTGAAGGAGGACCTAGAACGTGAATATCCAACTAAGAAAATTATTTTGCGTGTTTCGGCGAACTTGACGCTGCAGGAGGCATTCCGATGATGGTGAAGGACCTAGAACGTGAATATCCAACTAAGAAAATTATTTTGTGTGTTTCGGCGAACGTGACGCTGCAGGAGGCATTCCGATGATGGTGAGGAGGACCTAAACGTGAATATCCAATAAGAAATTCCTTTGGAACCAAATTTTCCTGTGTGTTTAGGCGAACCTGACGCTGCAGGAGGCATTCCGAATGATGGTGATGGACGAACTAGAACGTGAATATCCAATAAGAAAATTTTCCTGTGTGTTTAGGCGAACCTGACGCTGCAGGAGGCATTCCGAATGATGGTGATGGACGAACTAGAACGTGAATATCCAACTAAGAAATTTTCCTGTGTGTTTAGGCGAACCTGACGCTGCAGGAGGCATTCCGAATGATGGTGATGGACGACTAGAACGGAATATCCAACTAAGCAAATATTTTGTGTGTTTAGGCGAACCTAACGCTGCAGGAGGCATTCCGAATGATGGTGATGGACGAACTAGAACGTGAATATCCAACTAAGAAATATTTTTGTGTGTTTAGGCGAACCTGACGCTGCAGGAGGCATTCCGAATGATGGTGATGGACGAACCTAGAACGTGAATATCCAACTAAGTAAATATTTTGTGTGTTTAGGCGAACCTAACGCTGCAGGAGGCATTCCGAATGATGGTGATGGAGAACTAGAACGTGAATATCCAACTAAGAAATATTTTGTGTGTTTAGGCGAACCTGACGCTGCAGGAGGCATTCCGAATGATGGTGATGGACGAACTAGAACGTGAATATCCAACTAAGCAAATTTTCCTGTGTGTTTAGGCGAACCTGACGCTGCAGGAGGCATTCCGAATGATGGTGATGGACGAACTAGAACGTGAATATCCAACTAAGAAAATTATTTTGTGTGTTTAGGCGAACTGACGCTGCAGGAGGCATTCCGAATGATGGTGAAGGACGAACTAGAACGTGAATATCCAACTAAGCAAATTATTTTGTGTGTTTGGGCGAACCTGACGCTGCAGGAGGCATTCCGAAGGATGGTGATGGACGAACTAGAACGGAATATCCAACTAAGAAATATTTCTGTGAGTGTAGGCGAACCTGACGCTGCAGGAGGCATTCCGAATGATGGTGATAGAGGACCTAGAACGTGAATATCCAACTAAGCAAATTTTCCTGTGTGTTTAGGCGAACCTGACGCTGCAGGAGGCATTCCGAATGATGGTGATGGACGAACTAGAACGTGAATATCCAACTAAGTAATTTTCCTGTGTGTTTAGGCGAACCTGACGCTGCAGGAGGCATTCCGAATGATGGTGATGGAGGGCCTAGAACGTGAATATCCAACTAAGCAAATTTTCCTGTGTGTTTAGGCGAACCTGACGCTGCAGGAGGCATTCGAATGATGGTGATGAAGGACCTAGAACGTGAGGGCCGCGAGGGCAAGTTTTGGGGCGCGCGGAGGGCAGCTGGGGGAGCGAGAAGCAGCGGCTGACGGACGCGGCCAACGTGTGCCTGCGCAAGATGACGGCGGCCACCGCGCTCATCAACGGCCTGGGCGGCGAGAAGGTGCGCTGGACGGAGCAGTCGCGCGACTTCAAGCAGCAGCTGGGCCGCCTCGTCGGCGACGTGCTGCTCGCCACCGGCTTCCTCTCCTATTGCGGACCCTACAACCAGGCGAGTGCGCAATCAAACTCTGTCGCTGCGGTGCCCCTTTCCGGGAGATTCTAGAGTTCGAGATTGTCCCGGATGGGGCGGTGCTCGCTGGTGGGAGATACCGGGGTGGGAGAACCCCGCTAACCGATGTGCAGGTCGGCGTCGGATCTCACCTCCCAGCAGCTGCCACCTCACGAGGAAGAACAAGCCCTATAGTTACGGGAGTAATGACCTTAGCAGTTGACGCAGCTGAAAACACAAAATAATCAATCAATCCAGCGAGTCACACACACGTTATTCTCAATAGCAGTAAAATGGGATTATTAGAAAGTGTTGCTGCAATTGATATTAAGATATGACTTTTTTCTTTTCACTTGTTTTCTTTCTCTCATTTCACAATTCTTCATTCTATCATCAATAATACTAATTTCCAATCCACCGTTCTAATACCGTTTAAGGCATACCTCGTTTCAGTTGGTTTGAGGAAGCACTTTTAAGGTGATCTTTACACTTATTCCCTCACTCTCACAAAGACAATGTATGCTTATAAAATTATTAATAGGGTGATATTTGGTAACCATTAGTACGATTAACTCACGCGTTCTCTCTGTTTTTATCGTTTTCTCCCTCTTCCATTAATAAAATTACCCATTTACGGGTATTTCGTTATTCTAGTTTTTTTCATTCGAATTTCAGTTGTAAGTAACAAATTTGACAAGTTAACCGATGAGTCCGATCATTGTTTATTTTAATAAACTATTTCCTCTTAATGTCCAAAGGAGTTCCGCGCCGGCCTGGTTAACAGTTGGATGAGTATCTTGGAAGTGCGCGCCATTCCGTTCACTCACGGCCTGAATATCACGCACATGCTCGTCGATTCCGCCACGGTAAGTAAGCAATTACTTGTGATTCGAACACAAACTAATATGTTCACAAAAAAGTGGTACACTGAACGACTTATAGTTCCTCCATAATTATACTTACTATCAATTTTACTATTATTACTTTACACACGACTTGATTACAAAAATGTAATCTTACATGAAATATTCTCTTTATTTTTAAAATAAATAATTATTTAATTAATTATTAATATGAAAACAGAAATATTAAAATACGATTTGTATTTTTCATCATTAACAAGGATTAACAACAGTGACTTGATGCTCATCATAAGCAACAAAATTAAATTTGAATTTTGAACAACAAATTTACTTTATCTTTATTGGAAAATGCAAAGTACTCTTACATGTACTACATTACATTCAATATAAATGATATGTATCTTAAAAATGAGGAATTATACTTAAATGTCCATGCTATTTACATAACCGCAAATGGAAATTCGCGAGCTGACAAGTGCAAGGCGTGGTGCGCATGCGCAGGTGTCGGAGTGGACGCTGCAGGGGCTGCCCAACGACGAGCTGTCAGTGCAGAACCGCTGGTGGACCCGCAGAGCCAGGGCAAGCTCTGGATCAAGCACAAGGAGGCCGGCAACGAGCTGCAGATCACGTCGCTGCACCACAAGTACTTCCGCACGCACCTGGAGGACGCGCTCTCGCTGGGGCGGCCGCTGCTCATCGAGGACGTGGGCGAGGAGCTGGACCCGGTCATCGACAACGTGCTCGAGAAGAACTTCATCAAGTCGGGCTCCATCGAGAAGGTACAAAGAGGAAACGTTAAACAATTTCTTAACTTCGTTTCGGTACTCCCTTTCTGCATGTTTGCACAAAATGTTTTTAATGAAAGAGTTTATAGTTCATATTTTATTTTGAAAAGCATTATGTCTCTGGGATGGCTCATGGGCAGCGTACTAGCATCCCGTCCTGTGGTCCCGGGTTCGATTACCGGTCGTAACAAAAATAATTGTAGCTTTCCTTTAAAATCGTTCCCATTTTCTGTAGCTGTACCGGTAGCTGGCCGGCGAAATCGGACTACCGACCCGATAATGTCAGACATACATACCTGAATGATTGAAGAATTGATGAATGAAGAATGTTATTGGGATTAAATGTGACAAGAATTGAAGAATTTTATGTTTAATATTTCACCGACATTTAAACTTTCGTAACATTATCACACTTACGCATGAAAGTAATTACATACGTCCTAGCAATCGAAGAATATTTTTTGTTGTAGGTGGTTGTCGGAGACAAGGAGTGTGATGTAATGCCTGGATTTCTTCTTTATATCACCACCAAACTGCCTAATCCCGCCTATTCGCCAGAAATCTCTGCGAAGACATCTATTATTGATTTTACTGTCACCATGCAAGGTCTTGAAGACCAACTGCTCGGTGAGTCATTCGATTTTCACATCGTTAAGTACTCAAAGTCTATAAGAGATACACATATTACGGTAATATGTTTTGCCGTCATCGTCAGTCTACAGGATACAGAAAGATACAACAAAATTATAAATAAATACACAATAAGATAGAAAATTAAATTACAATCTTATTGTGTATTTATTTATAATTTTGTTGTATCTTTCTGTATCATGTAGACTGACGATGACGGAAAAGCCGTCGAAAGCCGGCTATCTTAATAAAGCTGATATGTTGACGAAGATGACCTCTTTTATTTCTTCTTATAAGAACGTCAACAACACCAAATCAGAATTCCCACAAATAATATGTTTTGGTAAATTTCCCAGCTTTTTCTCTCCTAACATTTCATTTAATACGTGAAAAATGATAGGTACACATTTTCATTAAACAATATTACCCATGCCACTAATCATTAATTTTTTAGTCCTTTTTTAATATCTATTTTTTCGTAGAAAAAATACAAATTTAATAAAAGAGTTACTTCTGAAACTATAATTGAGAATTGTATATCTACATTTAAAACATGTTTCAATAAAGAAAGTGGCGTCTAAATTAGGGCTGTACGTTGTCGTTTCCGAATTTGTACTTTCGACTCTCATTTTCACACCTCGACTTCGCCACTTATATTACATATAGTTGATATTTTTGTACTTTAATGTTGCCTATAATTATTCTCATTTATTATATTTATGTTAAAAATAATTAAATATTTAGGTAGGAACATAATTATTAGTTATTATAATAGTAATACATTTCCGTAGTTTTGTTCAATGCAAGTACATCGTTATTACGTAATTCAATATGAACCGGTTATCCGGAAGTTTGAAATCTATATAGTGCCTAATTTTGATACGTCGGTATTTTCAAAATATTTATTCATGACATCGTATTTAAGTATTAACTAATTAATTTTCCCGAGTACTCTGAGCAATTTCGGGGAAGGTGTTCGCAATTCCAATGTGCACTGGCTCGCAGGGCGCGTGATCCTGATGGAGAAGTCGGACCTGGAGGCGGAGCGCGTGGCGCTGTTCGAGTCGGTGATGCGCAACCAGCGCTCCATGAAGGAGCTGGAGAGCAACCTGCTGGGCCGCCTCACCTCCTCGCAGGTAAACCATCTCCCTCCACACACATTTGCTAGTCAAGCACTTCTGCGAGTAGCGCATTGGCTTGGGTGGCTCAGGGCATCAATTGATGGCACTGCAGTACCTATGATCTGGAGACCGTAGAGTTCGAGTTCCGACGGTGGCAGGATTTTTCACACTAGCTATATAGCTAGGTCCAATTCAGTTGCTGTCTGGAAGAGAATTCTAACGGCCGACTACTCTGATCAGTAGTTATCCGTGGTTTGTCCGATCAACACCAGATGAATGCCGGAGCAGTATCATAACAAACGTCGCACGGATGGCACGCGATCTTTCCTACCTGTTCCTTGTGCTCACCATTTACACACACTTACACTTATATGTACTATTGTGACGTCGTGGGAATACACAATAACACAGACACGAGCTTCAAGGATAAATATGTACAGGTTTATTCACAATATGTACAATAAATATTTAAGTTACTTTTAGCTCTTGGGAAACGTTTACTCCCCTGATCGCAGGAGCGATCCTTAAACATGTAATCTGATTCGAGGCCCGCGCCACTCCTCAGCGAACCTTATGCACACAGCACGTGGCTCCCGTGATGTAGGTCACTCGTGGAAAATCTCCACCCCGGCGTCCCAACGTACGTTGCCGTACGAGCCTCGCTCGGCTCCGCACCACCCTGGGCGCAAGTTTGTGCATTCGCACGAGGGTTCCACTCAGCTCGACAAACCCCACCCCCGCGCTCTCCGTTCCTTCTTATATAGCCCTCACCCACGTGACCTGAAACGTCACTGGGTTTTTCACACGGCCCGCGCTAGTCCCGTTGCCAGGCATTTTGGGCATCCCTTTCCCTGGATTCTAAGAATTTTGCACGCGGCACGCGGCAAAAATGCGCTGTCCCGTATTTTGGGCATCCCTTTCCCTAGCTCTCGGAATTCTTCCAATACTGCATTGTTCTTACATCCTGCCTGGCCCTTGCGTCTCTAATCCCTTTGGCGCCGCCATTTTGAGTGGAGCGTACAATACGTTACACTATACTACATGTGCCAGAAGACCAGTCAGGAGCTTAGAGCTTGTCCCGGGGAGAAGCTCTAAGCTCTCGACTTCCCCAACTATGGATCTGCTAGAGATACCTAGTTGGGGAAATCCCCGCAAGTCGTCGTACCGGATCTCGCCATCCAGCGGGAGATCACTGCCGCCTCCCGCGCTAAAATATGCATTAAACTTACCTTATTACCTTTAACAGTTGACGTGCCCGGAATCACTAATCAATCAATCGAAGAGTGCAGGCCTTGACAAACGGCGGTCTTCTAGCGTGAACGATCGCTGACAACTAGCGCTCTTGTATTAAACTCTCCCACTCATCTCCGCTTCGCATTGACTCCATCCGTTGCAGGTCCCGCCCTCTCACCACTTCCCTTCTCGATCACTTGTCTCTTGCCGATGCCTCCCACCCTGTCTTCCCACAACGCACTCCCCGCCCCTATCCCATTTAAATTTGCCATTTGAATGAATCAAAATGCAAATTTTGCAGGTTTTTATAAAACTCACAGTCACAGTTTTCTTCTTCGTTTTCACGATTTCATTTGCAAAATAAAAACAATGTTCTCTTAAATTCCACTTTCAGACCGGGAATGTAAATTGGGCGGTTTCTCAGAAATCGCATGTACAAATCCTTGTTTTGAAGGTCAAAATTTCATTTGGAATAAAATGTGTTTTATTAAGAAACAAACATTTCTGTATATAATACAAAATAATTACATGAAAAAGTTGATTAAATTATTCAAAATATCATCTGCCTTTCAGTGAAAACCTTATCAAAAAGTGGATTCGTCGTTCCCGAGATTAGGCGAGGCAAACAAAAATATTTAAAAAATTGGCAGGGTTTTTATACCACATAGGTAACCAAATGACATCTAAAAAAGGCAACTATTTCGAAAAGACAGGAACACTTCAAATTCAATAAAGAACGTACCTAAATATTTATGACAATTTGATATTACGTGAAAGAATGTTTCTCTCTCTCTCGCTACTGAGTTGGCTTGTGTGTGCAGGGGTCGCTGGTGGACGACGAGGCGCTGATCCAAGTGCTGCAGGAGACGAAGACGACGGCGGAGGAGGTGAACCAGAAGCTGAAGGTGGCGGCGCACACGGAGCGCAAGATCACGGTGGCGCGCGAGGAGTTCCGCGCGGTGGCGTCGCGCGGCTCGCTGCTCTACTTCCTCATCGTCGAGATGAGCAACGTCAACGCCATGTACCAGAACTCGCTCAAGCAGTTCCTCAACATCTTCGATAATTCCATCACCAAGTGCGTGGCCTCTCTCCGGCAACCCCACGTTTTTGTACTTTGTGGTCGGGTGGGCTGGTTTAAATCATCCATGATTTTTTGAAGGTTCAACGCCGTGTCACCCGGACAGCCGGCATCCTTCATATATGACTCTTGTTGCGGAAGCCTACGATTGTACCTATGGTTTTGCTCGTGATTTAAAACAGTGGTGCTCAAATGAAACATTTTTGGCCTATGGCTGTGGCCCGCGTGCCACTCTTTCGATAGATCAGACTCCTTTACCCTCCCCTCATTTCCCCCCTATCACAATGCGACCAATGCTTCTTCTTCTTCTCCTCTCCTCTTCCCTCCTCTCCTCTCCCTCTATTCCTTCTCTTCCCTCTCCTCTTCCATCTCCTATTTCTTCTAATCTTCCTGCTCTTCCTTTCTTCTGGTATTTGATTTTATGCATTGCATGTTGAATATAGTTATATTGCATATTTCTGATGTTCTTCCATCATGATGTCATTTGAGAAGGCGCTACATGTAATGTTAGCGATTTTGTCAAGAAATCAAAGATTTGAGATGATCAGAAACATCATGCGGTGAAATATACCTAATAAAAATGCTCATTTAATGTAAAATATCATTGGGAGCAAAGTCATAAATTTCATAATAAAAGTTAATATTTAGAAAGGTTAACTAAATTTATTTTCTGTCCGAGACACGACCAACTGAAAACTACATCTTCAAATCTAGTACTTCTCTTCTCTCCTTATGATTCTAATGGTATCATTAATAGTGTAGTGACGTAGACCTTAAGAACTTATTATACTATTATTTTATTATTCTCTATAAACCAAGAATGCATGAACACTATTCACTTACTACGGTGTCCTGAATATTTTTCTTCTACATAATATCCACCAGCACAAAGAAGTAGTCTGTCCTCGTTTAATTCGGAAAATTTAAAGATTGAAATAAATTAAATGTTTAATGTCTGAACTATCAAGAGAATGTGTTTTAAATATCTTCACATCCGTAAAATGTTTCTCATTATGGTGGTGCACATGCCCTTTACCGAACCACTGGTTATCCGATTTTTTCGCCTCTCGAGATCATTCATCTTGTGATCATTCATCTCTTGCGATCATTCCCTCTCGCGATAATTCCTACATCTATTAAGTAAAAGACAATTGCGAATCACTACTGTAATCGCCTCTCTACAAAATGGACAGGATGTAAAGGACTTATCCCTTCTCTCACACAGGACCCATCAACATTCGCCTTAATAAGTACTATTATCATCATTTTCCCGCGTGCGCATGCGCAGATCCACCAAGAGCAGCGTGACGGAGGAGCGCATCACCAACATCCTGGACTACCTCACGGCCGAGGTGTGGAACTTCACTCTGCGCAGCCTGTACGAGCGCCACAAGCAGCTCTTCACGCTTATGCTCGCCATGAAGATCGACTGCCACAAGGGCATCATCTCGCACGACGAGTTCAATGCCTTCATCAAAGGTCTGTGGGATTTGACTTTCTCGCAAATTATTTGGAAGTGATGAAATGGATCTAGCCGTACTTGGTGTGTCATGCATGCTTATATTGCTATTTTAGATTCAGATGCCTTAGATATCGATATTTTTCGTGAACATCTTTTTCTTTCGTATTGATTAATTTTATTGCACTTCTTTTGCTTCCTTCTTAGTTTGTGCTATACTGAGGTATATTAGAGTATTTTCTTCCACTTTTAATGTAAATTCAAAGTTTATTCTATATATTTCAAAATAGTATACTCGGTAAATAAATTCACAAAATTTGTAATTAAATTATTCATCAAAAATTAAAATATAGCCACATTTCATAATTACTTTCGTTCCTGATTATTGTTGTAAAATTTATTGGCAAGGGTATCTCAATTTATGGGTTCTGTTATTGTATTTTATCTAAAATGAATTATTCGTAGCAATTTTTTAACCCATGTTCCATTCTTTGTGACTAGTGTGATTTGTCATTTATATTTTTCATCATATCATGTTTATAATCATGATTTTGTTTGTTGTTTCGCTGATTCTTGTCTCCACGTCATATGCAGGTGGGGCTTCTCTTGATCTGAATGCGGTGCAGCCAAAGCCTTTCCGTTGGATCCTCGACATCACGTGGCTGAACTTGGTGGAGATCAGTAAACTGAATGTATTCTCAGACATTCTAGTCAAGGTGGGTTCAATTAGCATTTAATTTCTTGTAGAAATGGTTAGCGCTTTGAACGTAACTCGTTTGAGTTCTTTGATCAATTGAACTTTCTATAAATATGATAGAAATAATTAATAAACAAGAAATAACTTTGAAACATCTGCTATTCACGTCACTTTAATAATGTTTTTCTAAGTGTATTGTTCATGTTTTTAGTACAAGTGAATAAATGAAGAAACAAACTTTGTGTGAAAGCTGCTGCTTTCTGTTTGATTGGGATTAGAAAACAGTTCCTCCAACATTTAGTATTCGTTCTATGTGTTTTGCATTTCGAGTCGACACTGAGTTAAATTTCGTAAATCGCCTTAATATTTATTGCGTTGTATTTTCTAGGAAACGTAGTAAGAGACACAAGTAGGCTTCAGTAATGTTGTACTTGAAAAGTGCTGGTCACCCTGATGGCTATACTACTGAGAGACTAAACTTTCTGGAGGCCAGAAGTTAACAGCGAAATTATATCTGTGGCTTGGTGCAAAAAGGGCCAATGTCAGAGTTTAGTTATTTTTGGTTTGTATGGCCAATGTATGCTTGAAAACCCCTTCTTTCACTCAAGAATGTTAAAATCAAAATCAATCCTATTTCCTAATTTCAAATTGATTACGATTGGCCTACGAATGTTATGTCATTTCGATGATGTAAGAAATCCCATTCTTTAAAACTTTCAATATTGAAATTGGCCCTTTCTTTCACCAATCCACAGATATATTATTGCCAACGATTCCTATTGCTTTTATGATTCATGAATGTATTTGAGATTTTTGTCAACATTTGATACGTATTGCTAAATTAATATCTCTCAGAATTTATATTTTCGGGCAAACCTTTAGAGTTTTCCAGAGTCAGTAATGTTTGTTTGTTTTTAAAATTATCTTAAATATATTTTTTTGTTGCTCAATGTTGAAGAGCATGCACACTTCCTTTGTTTTCCCTGGTTTTCCCCGGTCGCTTAAGGCAAATGCTGGGACGTTATATTCTTGTCGCGTTTGTGAGCCCAGGGGCATGACATCTGTAAGTTGTATTATTTACTTATTACTAAGTATTATTATTTACTTGTTTTTATTTACTAAATGTATCTCATAATTCAATTCTTATTTATCCTATCTTTCTACCTTTCTTCCTTTCTCTTTATCTTTTTCTTCTCTTCTGTTTTCTTTTCTTTCTTTCTTTTCTTTCTTTCTTTCATTCATTCATTTTTATTTATTTTTCTTTTAGCAACAAACTGCAAAGTGGCTATCCGTGAGAAGTGAAGTGGCGCTCTTTCGTTGCTTTGGTGGCGCGTGTGCGTAGATCGAGGACCACGAGCGCGAGTGGCGCGTGTGGTACGAGAAGGAGCGGCCCGAGGCGGAGGACATCCCGTGCGGCTACGGGCGCACGCTCGACGTCTTCCGCAAGCTGCTGCTCATCCGCTCCTGGAGCCCCGACCGCACGCTCTCGCAGGCGCGCAAGTACGTCATCGGTGAGTTGGCGCCGCCGGCCGCAGTCCTGGCGCAAGAGGACAGCAGGGGCGGAAGGTCGCGACAAATTACCATGGTCTAGTCGTCAAATTACGAGTACAAAATTGAAGTCCTTCCGGATGCACTGTGTACGGTCGCGCCCCCCGGCGCTTTATCTCAGGGTCTATGGGTGTCACGGACCGTGCAGAATGGACGGAGTTAGTGGCATCGAAGATCCTCCCAACTTCTCCGTGACCCAACACAAAAGTAAGAAGATGCAATACAGAGTAGCTTTAAAAAGGAGTTGTATCCGGTGACTTTTCTTCATATCTTGTCTTCTTCCAGCCCGCCACTACTTTTGTGAATCCCTTTTCGTTGTAAAAAATAAGACTTAAACCAACAGTAGCTAAGCGTTATAAATCGTCATCGCAATCTGCAAATCAGTGTAGATTTTTCTACAGATTCTTCCCACAGTGTCTAAAAACGCTTTTTGTGCCTAGTTCTAAAGTTTTAAATTCACTAACGGAAAATGTATGAAACACATTTTTAAATTTAAATGCAATAACTAGTCAATATTGATGAATTTGTAGTATTAAACGATTATTATTTACTTATTGGCGTGCAATTCACAAGCCAGAGATGTGAAATTCTTTTCCCTCGAAAGTTCTTCTAAATTCCCTATCCACTATCTAGCAAAATTATTTCAGCCACGTTTACTTTGCACTCACTTTTCACAAACTGCTATCAACCACAAAATAATGAGTTCATCCCAGTTTAACTATAAGAGATTTGAATGAATACTCCTTAAATCTTCAAATTATTTTTCATCACTTGTTTTGGATAGGAACAAACGCGCACTTAATGAAATTGCGTTTTCACAGAGCTTTGATGCATCGTGTACAGTTGTGGGCGAGTGAGTGGCAAGCGCAATGTGGCGTGCGCAGAGTCGCTGGGGCCGGGGTACGGCGAGGCGCGCATCCTGGACCTGGAGGCCACGTGGCAGGAGTCGGAGCCGCGCACGCCGCTCATCTGCATCCTGTCCATCGGCTCCGACCCCTCGCCGCAGGTCACCGCGCTCGCCAAGCAGCAGACCATCCGTGAGTGGCCCGCCCCTCCTCCCCTCCTAAAACTAATTAAACAAACCCGTCGAAAACATAATAATAATAATAATAATAATAATAATAATAATAATAATAATAATGAAATATGGCTGTCTGCTACTAAATTTTTTCTTAATAAAAGTTCCAATATTTGTTTTTATAGACAGTCATAATTACATTTATTAAAACACAAATGATTGTTACATTCCAAGTAGTATCTTGTACAAGAATAGCGTGGCAACGTTTCAGAGATCGAGTTGTGCCTCCATCATCAGATCTTTAACAATGTGCCAGCTAAAATAGGAAATTAAATAATTAATATAAATAAAGATTAAAACAACATATATTAAGATAAAATGGGTGTGTCTAACATTATAAAGAATTTACATAACATATAAGATTTTAGATGAATACATACTTTACAAGGAATTGGATGAGAGGACATTATAATATTGACCTTAATTGTTAGTAACATGTTGAAACATATTTCCTATAAACTAACAATTACAATTAGAAATCTCGTTACAACACATCCAACATTTTTAAACTTAAAAATTAACATGTAAGTTTAGAGATTGTAATGTAAATAAATTCAAATTAAATTTCGAATTTAAAACGAAAATATGCATGTGATGAATTTAGAACGAAAGAAACATTACAAAAATGCCAATAGTCTTGGTAACATGGTGAACTAAAATACCCGAGGGGAGTTCAGCGCACCGTTGCCCGGGGACCGAGCACAATTTTCCACGATCGCGGCACAATAATAAAATAGTCACACTGTACAGTGAAATTAGTATAAAACATACGTATACCACGGTACATAAAACGGAACAAAACGACTTTTACTACTCCAGCCAAAGTGAATCTTCGTTCGTGGTGTATGTTGGCAGCGCTGCGCGCCGTGTCGATGGGCCAGGGCCAGGAGCTGGTGGCGCGGCGCATGATCGCCGACAGCATGGCGCAGGGCGGGTGGGGCTGCTGCGAACATCACCTGTCGCTGCCCTTCTGCGGAGAGGCGATGGACGCCCTGGTGGACACGGAGCGCGTGCACGACTCGTTCCGCCTGTGGATGACCACGGAGGTGCACCCGCAGTTCCCCATCGGCCTCCTGCAGATGGCCATCAAGTTCACCAACGAGCCCCCGCAGGGCATCCGCGCCTCGCTCAAGCGCACCTACCAGGCCATCACGCAGGTGACGCCCCCCCCACCGCCCTGTTCATCCTTACTGACCCTTACCGCTAAGTTGTGCGTGATGTCGACATTTCATTTCAATTTTTTTCGTCTTATTAATGTTTGTGTAACATACACAAAAATCATTGCCCCCCCTCCGCCCAACTCCAGTCCTCTGCTGCCCCTTGCCCCCCCCCGCGCCGACCCCCGCCCGACCCCACCACCGCTCTGACCCTCCCCTAGGTAAATTTTAATTGCATGTTGTTTAAATTTTGTTACTTTCAAAATGTTGTAATCTTTCTGTAAATGTAACATAAACATTTAGATAGGGATTTTTCGCTCGAATCACCATCATGGTGGACGTGCGTACATCACAATTTTGCATACGATGTTTTGCCCTCAGTCTTCTCAAGAGCTTAGAATTCGTATTTTTAAATGATTAATTTGATGATCCCGTCTCACGGTTTTCATATCGAAGACACCAATGCCTTAATGTGAAATGAACATATGTGTGCAGAGCCTAAAAAGGAGGGGGAACTACATTTTGGGGCCCCTGTGTTCCCCACTGAGCTCTCTTTTCCTTTAAACATTTTTATTTATAAATTACATTAACTAATAAATAAAACGTAATACAAGGATAATGAAATAACTTTAACGACACAATTAATAAACTAAATTGGTATTCAATTGTATTCCATGATTTGAAATATCACAGTGTTGCCAGATGGTTTGCAGACCCGCTTCTGCAAACGTGTATCAATTCCTCAAATTGCAACTTAAATAAAATTGAAACTAAGGAATTTATCATATTTTCAGACATTAAATGTTTGATGACGGACGACTACGAGCTCCTCTGACCCCAATTGGGTGGGTGCACGCCTGGGAATGACGTGCATACGTGCGCTGGCCTAGCCACATTGCTAGGTTGAATTCAGCCGCTGTCTGGGGAGAATTTTAGCGCACGGCTGCTCTGATCGGTAGTTTTCCGTGGTTTCTCCGTTCTACACCAAGCGAATGCCGAATCAGTACCCTAACAAAAGGGCCAAACGCCCGCGCTATCCTTATCCTATCCTTACCCCTACTTAGACACACACACTTACATGCACTACAAAACCACACATGACAGTAGTCCAGCCGGGAGCTTACAGCTTGTGTCGGCTGGGCGGTTGCTCTCAGGTGGGAGATACGTGGTTAGGGAAAACCCCGCAAGGCGATGAGTAGTTCGGCACCAGATCTCCCCATTCAGCAAGGGAAATCACTGCCAACTCTCGCGATAAAACATGCACTATACCTACGGAACTAATGAAAATAGCTGTTGACGTGCCCAGATACACCAGTCAATCAATAAATGCGCGCTGTCGTGTGTGGCAGGACACGCTGGACTATTCGACGCAGGCGCAGTGGCCGCCGCTGCTGTACGCCGTGGCCTTCCTGCACACCGTGGTGCAAGAGCGGCGCAAGTTCGGGCCCTTGGGCTGGAACGTGCCCTACGAGTTCAACAGCGCCGACTTCGCCGCGTCCGTGCAGTTCATCCAGAACCACCTGGACGACCTGGACCCCAAGAAGGGCATCTCGTGGCCCACCGTGTGCTACATGCTGGGCGAAGTGCAGTACGGCGGGCGCGTCACCGATGATTTCGACAAGCGACTGCTTACCACTTTCACGCACGTACGTTGGGCGGACTTAAAGGGCTTTTGAGAAATACCTTGCCACTCCACAAACACTGCCACCGACGTAATAGTCAATCATGAAAAATAGTATAGTATGAATCGAGTATATAATGCTGGGTATTGAGTAACTCACGAGTGTCAAGTTATATTACAACACGAGTAAGAACGAGCAAATATCGTAAACTTCATACGAGTATATTAATTCCCATTACAAGGATTATTGTACGGTCTTTTTCTACTACTAATTATACTTATTAAGTTAAACGCTTACGTTGAACGGTTACATGGCATGCAGTATTCAGACAATGTTACCTAGCAGATAGCTTCCTGTGTTCCAGGGGCATTGGGTATGTATAAACACAATCCGACTTCAAATGTGCAGTACACAACTTAAGTCAAGATTCAATGTATTAATGAAATATCGTCAAATTCCAGTATCTGCTCTTAGCTTAATAACTCATACAGATCCCAAAGAGAGCTTCTTTATTCTTAGTTTCTTCTGAGTTTTGGAAACAGGGTTCGGCATGTGCGTCACCACCTCAGGAGTTGACTCGACGCAATAATATACACATTCCACCGAAACATATAACAGAACGATGTCCAACGATAGATTACTTTTCAACTGTAAACTTCTGTGTGATCGGTCTAACGATTGTACTATAATGAAACTGTGTCATAATGACTATCTTAATGCTCAATGAACTGCAAACATTTAAGGGGATGTGTGTATATATGTATGTTGTATTAGTATTATATATATATATATATATATATATATATATATGTTAATACTAAAGGTTCAAAAAGAGAGAGAGAGAGAGAGAGAGAGAGAGAGAATAAATGTAGTGGGAGTAGACAAATATATTTAAATTATACTCGCTGGACTCACGCGAACATTCCAGAATTTGTAAACTATTGTTTTGAAATTTAATATAGCTTCTTCATACTATATTGGAATTTTGAAAGGCCGTCTCCAGAACCATATTTTTAAGCATTTTGCGCCCGTCATAATGTCTATTGATACGTGAATTCAATTTTACATTGCTATTTTTTGTTAGTTTCTGACCACCCATGGAAATAGTGACATTTTTAATGGAATTTGTGATATTCTACAAAACTATACACACGGATTTTATGTCATGCGAAAGCAAGCACGAAGGCAATATATTCAATCTACTTTTTGGTATAACGAAGAGTTGACATCAGCATATTTTTATATTCATTACAATATAGAAATTTAGTACGGTAGTACTATAGTATATATTACAAGTACACAGTAGTATGCTGTAACGTTACAGTAGTACCAGAAGTGGTAGTTTAGTATACATTAAAATTATGCAATTTTTAACACTAAGAGGAGGGAAACTTTTCGGTATGCAGATCATTTGCACTCATTTCGCAACATTACTCTCCCTTCAACGAAGTCACTTTCTTTATTATAAGAGAAAAACACAGCTCCATCTCTGGTTGCGGATGTGCACAGGTGTGGTTCTGCGACGTTCTGTTGCGGCCAGGCTTCGAATTCTACAAAGGCTATCGCGTACCCAACACCCGCCAGCTGCAGGGCTACGTAGACTACATCAACCAGCTGCCGCCGTCCGACACGCCGGAGGTCTTCGGCCTGCACGCGAACGCAGACATCACGTGAGTGCACCTGCCTCAGCTGCAGACTCGTATTTCCTTCTCGCGGTAATAAAGTCTTTAGGAGTCCTAGAGTGTTTCCGATTACTATCACGCATGGATCAGTTACCTATTTGTAACACTCTTTTCGATTCTTGAATTTTTTGGATATTCTGGGAGTAATGGAAATGTCATATTTCTTTATCTGCTTTGTATTGTTGATACAAAATAAATTAAATCACATTTTATTTAAAAATCTGTCAAAAACACGTTATTTTATTAGAAAACATTTTGGATTTATGATGAATTTTCTTGGATATTGCTGATTTTCTAAATTTCCTTCTTTTATAAAAATATCTGCAAGGAAGATGTATAGCATTGCAGCTGAATGTTTATTTGTAGACAACACATATTTTTGTTCCTAACACCGGAGATGAAAATCTGTGAAACTTGACACCATTACCACTGATTGATAAAGTACGATTAGAATTTACACAAGAAATGAACTTGACGCCTGCCGAAATATAATTCGTACGCCGACTTCACTGATCAGTGGTTTCGCCGATCGCTACCAAGCAAATGCCGGTGAATACGGCCCACTGACCGCGCGCCATTCTATAGTCGTATGATCCACCTCACTTACCTGGAGAACGTCCGACAAGTGTCGGAGATCGCAATGCGGCGTCCACGCTGAGAATCCTCAGAGGCACTTTTGGGCACGTGATAGGAAAGTTGAAGTAAACTAGTGGTACTATAACAGCACTTACTTTCTCGCGTTATTTGTAAATTTTAAACTTTTGCCATTTTTTAAAATTGAGATAGATTAAAGAAAATGAGAATTGTACCATTTTAAGTTTCTTTAAAAAATAAATTAACCAATTTTAAAATTTTAAAAAGTTGTAGACGCTTGATGTAAAAACCTGCACCCCAAAAAATCAAAAAGTATATTTAAAACTCACAGGACCTCGAGTTCGTTCACATGGATCGGAGAATATCAAATTTGGAGAAGTTATCTGAACATTTTAGGTGCTAGAGTTGACCACATACAGAGGGTCAGGAAGATCTTTAGCCATCAATCGATTTTTCGGTATCTTACAAAATGTGGTTTCGGACTACACTTGTTAAAGGAAGTAATTTATTATACGTAGAAACAATATTTACCCACTTTTTGTAACCAGGGCTCGACAATACGAGTTTCCCTGCAGAAAAATCGTATATTTCTACTACCACATTACAATACTTTCTCTTTACTACGTATGTACGGAGCAAGGCGAGAAAATAAAAGGATAAGGTGTGTGTTGCGAGCGCAGGTATCAGATCAACACGGCGAAGGCGATCCTGGACGCCATCCTGGAGGTGCAGCCGAAGGAGGGCGGCGGCGGCGGAGGAGAAACGCGGGAGGTGGTGGTGTACCGCCTGGCGGAGGACATGCTCGCCAAGCTGCCCCCCTCCTACTCTGTCTTCGAGGTGCGGCCGCCGCTTTTCTGCCAGGAGCACGGTGAACTACAGCGATGTCAAGGTCGCCTACTGGTAGTAGTGGCACATTTTGTGGCATGCTACGACCTTCTCAACGCAGCATCAAGAAAGGAAACTATCTGTAGTTTCCCTTCCCGCCGTATTCCAACTTGATGGAATCGCATGTAAAGAGAATACGCACAGAAAAATAAAATTAAAAATATAAATAAAAATAACAATATACGTTCTTAGATGTATTTATCTAAGTCCTGCATACTCGTATTTTATATGCAAAGCGTAAAAAGGCGACTGTGACTTCCTACTGCTCTCATGTGGCGAGGTGATCAACTGAGTAGAGATGTGATTAAGTGCTACCCGTGCCACGGGCGCCCGCTGATGGCATCGACCTTGACATCACTGGTGTAGCACAAGAGCAACTATTCTCACCACTGTTACTCCACTGCGGTATCTTTACACTTAAATTTTATATTCACACAAGGGAATTTCGCCGATTCGCTGCGCCGTCGCCGGGACAGTGAGTGCTAGAACTTTAGCGACGCTCTTCTGCTTCATTATAATTGTGGTGGGCCAATGGTTTAGTAAAATTTAGTCACACAACTTTTAACCTATACACAAATAGCTGTTAGTTTGACAAGTCTTTTAATCGGTCTCCTTGAGAATGTTTTGTTACATGCCCTTCCTCATACAGACTGACATCGTCCTGTTAGTGTGTAAGTCATTTGTTTTGTTTCTTCAACATTTTATCACAAGCAGTTCACAAAGTTTCAAATGTTTGCAATTCAATCAAATTTATTGCATTTTCGTGTGTTAACTGCGATTGAGCGCCCCTGAATAACAGTGGCTTATCGACCAATTTTCTGTTGATTAAATATAAAAATGCCAATTCGACCACTTTTTTTCGAATAAGTGTCTTTTTTACGTTATGTGTCGTAGATTTGACAGGTGCAGTATGCCATCTATAAATCTCATGTAACTTTGTTAACGGAAAATTCACGTGAAGATTGGTTTATTCGCAAAATTGTAGTTGTTGTAACTCACTGGTTTTCTGTTTAAAAATGAACAATCCATTTTCTTTGTTCTCTTGAAAGCTATAGATCAAGTTTAATGACATCAATAGTTTCTTGATTTAAACACAAATAATTTTAGGCTTGATTATTTCATTATAAAATGGTAAGTTATAAATTGTTTTGGGATGTGGCGATATAAAAAGTTAAAAATTATATTCAACAATAAAATGAAGATACCGTTATTGAACGATATCCACAATAAAATTTAAAAATTATTTTGAAAATTTGCTTAAAATACTTTTTGTTTAGTATATTTCTGCGTTTATATGCCGATTTGACCCACTGCAATTGCTCAGTGAAACATTGTTGCCCCTACAATAATGTTAATTCTGTTTAAATCGCATTTACATCCATGACACCGCCAATTATGCCTGAAAACCAATCGAGAGTTGGAGGCTGTGGTAGTGCCGCCCCGCGGGAGAGAGATACCTCCTGCAAGTCGACGTGTAAGACGCCGCCGACTCTCACGTTCCAGCGGGTAGGGTCACCGCCATCTCTCGGGATATAGCATACACTACACTTACAGGACAAAACTACACATCCATCTTAAAGGGGGAAGATACAGCTTACAACAATTAAATTTTTATTACATTTCCACTTTTTTCTCCACTAAAATCATACTCCACAGCAGTGAGTCACCAGTTTGTTACCAAAATATTCCTGAATAATTAATGCATAGGAAAAAAATATTTTCAAAACTGGATTTTTTTAGGTTTTAAGGTGTATATTCGCCCTTAAGTACTCAACGTACACAATGGTCACATAACGAGCAAACATTTGTGTGATGTCAGTGCATTTTTTCATGAAAATAAATTTTTCTCATAAATTTTATTTCTCAATAACTGTTTTATTAAATAAAAGTACAAACTACGGAAAGGGAATTCAGAAATATAAGTGTTAAAAAAACAATAAAGAAAACGCGCCCTGAAACAATGAAGACTATTGATGCCATCAAACTTGATCTGCAACTTTGAATAGAACAAAGAAAATGGATAGTTCATTTTTTTTAAACAGAATACCAGTGAGTTAAAAACAACTACAATTTTGCGAGTAAATCAATTTTTACGAGTATATTCCGTCAACAAAGTTTCGTAAGATTTATAGATGGCACTTTGCATCTTTCAAATCTTCCAAGACAGGAATGAAGAACAATTAATGTTAGTACGACACTTAGCGTAAAAAAAAAGTTACTTATTCGAAAACAAGTGTGGTTGGATTGGCATTTTTGTATTTAAGTGGAGTGAAGACTTTAGATTTTGCGCTTCGCGACGGAATCCCACAGCGGGGCGGGGCGGTGTGTGTGTGTCTGTGCAGGTGCGTGAGGCGCTGGCGCGGATGGGGGCGTGTCAGCAGGTGCGCAACACGTCAACGACCTCAAGGGCCGGCCGGGGCTGCGCGCCTCGCTCGACGCCATGTACGACGCGCGCATCCCCGACCGATGGCTCAAGGTGCGACGCTCCTCGCTGCTCGTTCAGATGTGGTGGATCCAATTCCTCTCTGTCCTACCCGCGTCAACCCAATTCACGCTTCTTCATTCTTCTTCACATTCCTTCTTCTCCCCATGCCGGACTCTTAGCTAGTCGCTTCAGTTTCCACTCAGCCTCCTTCTGAGTTATCACTCCCAGAGCAGCCCTGACCATCCGTACTGAAATTCCTCCACCGTGCACAGGTTCTCCCTCAAGTTTTCACTCAGTCAGTCTGACATATCCCTCCCAGAGCAGCCTCGATCACCTCTACTAAACCCATACTCACTTGCTTAGATTCACCTTCGAATACTCAGCCACTGTGACATCTCCCCTACCACAGTCCCGACCATCCAACTGAAACTCGTACTCACCTGCTCAGGTTCTCCTTGGAGTTTCCACTCGGCCACCTTCTGACATCACTCTCAGGGCATCTCCAATCATCCCTATTGCAACTCATAGTTACTCAGGTTCTCTCTCGAGTTTTCATTTCACTCAGTCTGCCCTATATCCCCCCAGAGAGCCTCGACCCTCTACTGAAACCCATACTCACTTGCTTAGATTCTCCCTCGAGTACTCAGCCACTGTGACATCTCCCCTAGCACAGTCCCGACCATCCAACTGAAACTCGTACTCACCTGCTCAGGTTCTCCTTGGAGTTTCCACTCGGCCACTTTCTGACATATCACTCCCAGAGCAGCCCTAAACATCCTTACTGAAACCCACACTTCTTCAGATATCACCCATTCCTTCATTCATTTTTTGTTTCTTGTTCCTGCTGGAATATTTCATTTCGCGCACCGAATGAGAGATGCGCTGAACTGCACAGGTGTCGTGGGAGTCGGCGACGCTGGGCTTCTGGTACACGGAGCTGCTGGAGCGGGACGCGCAGTTCCGTCGCTGGTGCGCCAAGGGCCGGCCCAACGTCTTCTGGATGACGGGCTTCTTCAACCCGCAGGGCTTCCTCACCGCCATGCGACAGGTGCGATCTGTCTCTCCTCTAGTGTCATGCTGTTGCCTGTTGGGTGAAGCAATGCTCACCACAAAAACATATTTAATTTTTGACTGGTACGTTCCTGTTATCTTCCTGTTATTTTCTTCGATATGGAGCTTGATATACCTGCGTTTCCTGGATAGAGATGATCGTGGATACGAGCGAAATATGAAAATAGTTGAATGATGCTACATGCTCTCTTATGGTGGGAATTATCAAAGGTAATTACGGGAGGGAAATGTGAAAAGACAAATCGAGTCAAGATATCGTCTAGTTAATTAGTAAGTAAATCTGAATCATTAAAATTAGGCAGAAAATAAAATCTTGTATGTACCATGGGCGTTAACTGGTTCTAATGATCTCGAGCGGCGACAAAAAACCGAAGGTTTTGGCGCTCCAGCTTTTTGTCGTCGCTCGATCATTAGAACACTTATGACGCCCTTGTTGCATAAATAACCATTATTGGCACTTTCAATGGATTGTATTTGCATGAAATATTTACAATGAATAATGTCCCTCGTATATATCTGCCATAACATATTCATACTAACTTATTTTAGCAGACCTGTCGAATAATATATCCACATCATCATTCAAACACTTGTAGGAAAACTGTCAACACACATCTGATTATCTTCCACTCACTCTATTTTTAATAGCTTCGACTTCGTTAACAAATCAAGGTATAAAGGTGTGCCATCCATGGTAAACTTATTTCTATTTATGTCACTAATATTTTCCCAAGAATACCGATTACAGAATTCGCACATTCTTTGCGTGACATTCGTGACATCCCTTGACATCATTAACATCATACAATAACAAAACTCCCTAGGTAATAGTAATTGTGTATTCCTTCTGTGAAAGAAATCCAGAAATTTTGTTTGACACACTGCATCACACACCAGCTGAGTTTAATTCAGAGCCAGCATTGCCGTTCACAAAGCAGCGACTCTGAGCGGAGGCCCTAGAGTTCGAGTCCCGACAGAGGAGAATTTTCGACTTTAACTAGATAGCTAGATCGAATTCAGCTGCTGTCTAGAGGAATTCTAGTGTTCTGTTCTCTGTTGTTATCCGTGGTTTCTCTGATCAATACCAAGCGAATGCTAAAACAGAACCCTAATGAATGGGCCACGAACCGCACGCGATCTCTTTTTCTTCTTCTTTGTTCTTTCCCTTATTTACTTACTTTCATGCACTACACTACCACACATGTCAGGAGACCAGTCGAGAACTTAGAATTGGACTCGGCTGTTGCGGTGCCTCGTTGGGAGAGATATCGGGGGAGCGAAACCTCGACATTTGTCGAGTAGATCGGCGTGGGGTTCATCATCCAGCGAAAGAGGAACACCACCCTAAAGAACAAAATGTTTCACTATTCCAACGAGATTAGTGATCATAGTGGTTGACGAGCCAGGAAACATCAATCAAATCTTCCTACTAAGCTGTTGATGACACAATGATCCCTCGTGATTTTAATATGATTTCCCGTTCGTGGCAAAGCGTTGAAACCGATCGGGTGATTGCGCAGGAGGTGACGCGCGCGCACAAGGGCTGGGCGCTGGACTCGGTGGTGCTGCAGAACATGATCACCCGCCACAGCAAGGAGGAGCTGACGGACTCACCGCCCGAGGGCGTGTACGTGCACGGGCTGTTCCTGGAGGGCGCGGGACTCGACCGCCGCACCGGAAAACTCGTTGAGTCTAAGCCCAAGGTGAGCCTCGCCCTCGCCCTCGCCCTCGCTAATATAGGATTAATTAAGGGTATAGCAATTTTTAAAATAGAAAATAACATGATAAATGAAATAAAGATAAAGGGAGTGAAGTGATTAAATGATAAACATTTAATACTTCAGTAATTTTGTGAATCGATGCAAGAAAATAAATAAATGAAATTGTTAACACGTATAGTTTAGTAATAGAAACATTAAATGCAAGTTCAACCTTTTCTTACCTGCTGTTTGGAGACCAGGTATTTTTTTTAGTCAGTTGATGTTAATCCTGTAGCCTCGTAGTAAGAAAACGTATCATTCGCCAGGTGCTGTACGAGCAGATGCCAGTGATCTACATCTACGCTATCAACACGACGGCCGGCAAGGACCCGCGCCTCTACGAGTGCCCCATCTACCGCAAACCGCAGCGCACGGACGCCAAATACGTGGGTTCCATCGACTTCGAGACGGACAACAACCCTCGGCACTGGACGTTGCGGGGCGTCGCGTTGCTCTGCGACATCAAGTAGCCCCGCCCTCCTGTTCCCTACCTTCTCTTCCTCCCTTTGCGGTATATTCGTCCTTTCCATTTCTCCACGCTTTATTCACTACCACATTTCTTTCTGTTTGCCTCTGATCTATCTCCCAACTCCTTTGTCGCCCTCTCTTTTGTCACCTTCTCCTTTGTCGCTCTGTCAGGACTTCGACTTCTCTCTTGAGGCCGTTTCCCTTGTTACCCTACTTCTTGTCGTCCATCTCTCCTCTTTCCCCTTGTCCTATTTTCCCTTTCTGTTCAATTCTTTTTTTCCTTTCCTTATCCTTTCCTTTGAATCAAATCTCATAGTCATTTCCTGTATATGTATTTCCGGCTGTTCTTCGTTACAGTTGTAAGGAACCTTCCCCTTGATGATGAGTGAACTTTCACCTTGGTGATAAACATCTCTTAGAAGGAAGATTCGAAACACATAAATCACTTTTTTACAGATCACAACAGGAACACATTAGCCAAAGCCACTTCTGGACCAAGTAGCATTCATTGTAATCCTTTGTAATTATAAAATCAATGAAAGAACAAATGGAGAAACACCATTAGGCTATATGTGAACCACTTTATTGTGGATAAGAGTACGTTTTCCAACTAATTGGATAGCAGTCTGTGTCATCATATTTCTTACATCGAATGCATTTATTGCGTTGCATTAAAAGCCCAGAAAATCAGGGCATCATTGATTTTACTATACTCAGTATACTTGTCTTTGGCGCTATTCTTTATACAAACATAGCTTCATAAAAAATGAAATAGTGCTTCAAAAGTATATAATTAATAATTTCTGGAAATCGTTACCTTAGTAATATTTAAATGTTGTTATCTGTAAAAAGTTATTTATATTTTTCGAAAAAGCTATTTGACGAGACCACGTGAAAAAATAATATGTTCCTATACATATTTTTGTATGTTTCGAGCAAAGAAGTAATGATTTCACATTGCCAATTTATGTGGAGATGTAGGATATGAAACGAGTTTAATTAACATCAGCAGTCAAATAACATTGTTCAATTAATGTACCTGTCGCCTTCCATAAATATTGTTTCTTCTCAAAGCAACTTCTTATTCAACGGAATCTGGAAGCCGATTTCGTGATACGTAATTAATTACCACTGAACACGGAATTTCGTCTATCGTAAAGAAAATTGTTCTAAAATTATCTCATTACTGAATTTTGAAAATAGTTAATCAAGTACGCCTTTTATGTATTACAATAAAATTTCAAGTAATATATTGAACATGACCAACCTACAATTATAATTTTGTTCTTGAATTGATCACTCTGTTAAAAATACTTCCTGTTTGGGAACATTTGTACACGTGAAGAAATTTCTTATATTTATGAGACATTTTAATAAGGAATAAATATCTTTTCCAGTAAAAATACCATTACATAGGTATAGGTAATGGAAAATTTCCACTGTGAAAGTAAGTTAATTGTTACTCTCAATATACACTGCAATTAGATCAACGTTTCAATGCATTTTCATTGAACATAACAGAACACTATTTGTGAAGCTTTTAAAACACCAAAACCCGAGAAAGAAAAAAATGAGAAACTCGTTAATTACAAGATTCTGAAGACTGACCGATAAAACAAAAAGGGAAGACAAAATACTTTTAATAAATGTTTATCATTAGCTGCTTTTACTCTCAAACTAGAAGTTGTTGAGAGAGATTTATAGAATCGAAATAACTGTGCATCGCATTCGCTGCAGCTAATTATAGTATTTATTTGCATATCTTTCATTTGCAACACATTCATTTCAGTATCACTTTACTTAGTAAATATAATGAAACATTTCTTAATTACTAATTTTAATAACATATTCAGTGTTGTTCAAAATTAAGCATTTAATTTATTTAAAAACTATTTTTCTCTCAGTCTAAAAATAATTTTTCATCACAAGCGCATTGGAAATGTCCAGATTAATTCCCTCTTCAATTACTCCGTGACTGGGAAGAAACGAGGGAACTTATCTGAAAATGTTCCACGCCGGAAAGGTACTTAATACAAAGGTACTTAATTCCACGAATAGAATAATGTCGAGCAATTTCAGGAAAAAGCAAATATCAATTGCATTAATAAAACTCCTAGTGCCCGTTACCACATAAAACTGATGTATTAAAGCCTTTGAGTGGCCACTAGAAAATCAGGAAAAGCAATACTACTCTTTAAATATCCCACTCTGACTGGGACATACTAGACTTTTGTTAAACGATATTGATATTAAATTCAAATGTGGAATAGTCAATCAAAATGTTTTGTTCACGAAACAACTAGGATCCTCTTCATTTGGAATATAAAAATATTTTGGTCAAAATGAAAGTTTGTATTGTACTGCTGCAGAGAAGACGATGGGACAAATCGGACCATAAGTGAGTCAAACAGTCCAGTTTTTTATTAGGAAAATCGAAAAAAAATGTAATTACAAATACATTTTATGTGATATTTTGCGAGTGCAAATGAAGCATCTTTGCGCCTAGCTTAAAATAAAAAGCGAATAAAAACGGCAAGTGATGAAAGTATAACTTAAAAAAATATGAAAAGTTATTTTTGTGCACTGATATTCCAATGTGAAGTATACAAAAACTTGTTATTTTATTGTTGAGTAATAAAGAACTAAGTCAATGAAGTTCATATACCTAGTTTTTCTTAGTAATTTTTTTATAGTTTTTCCTGATAACTTTTGCCTAGTTTTTCTTAGAGAAGATGTCATCGTTTTAGCATAACTTAATTTTAACAGTTTGTAATTCTTCAACAATTAAATATATCGATTCGTTCAGATTCTGACATTTTATTACATATATGAACAACAATTTATTTTCGTTTACCCGGGTTCGATTTTTCGTTTGGGGTGAAAAATGCATTTAACAATTTTAACGAATTACGAGGTGTGTCCAGAAAGTAAGTTCCGATCGCATCCATAAATCATATGAATAGTGGGATAGGAATGCGCATGCGCAGGAATAGAGAGGCAGTATGCGGGATTGCAGAACAGTTTTAGTATTGTAATGACAGTGGTTACCGGTACGATAAAATTGATTTCTCTGATATAGTCTCCGCCAACTGCAAGGTTCGGGCAGTCATCCGATTTTCACACGCTCAGAAGCAATCAGTGGACATCCATCGCCAATTGTGCCACGTGAATGAACACATTAAGAACGACAGTACGGTTGGACGATGGTACAGGTAATTCGCTGAAGGACAAACCAATATGACAAAGAACCGTGGAGGCCCGACTGTCCTTGGTCACATCAGAACTGACGGAAAATGTGCCGAAGCAATTTTGTAGAACCTGCACCTCACAATTTCTGAACCATCTTGTCAATTCCTCCAGATGTCTGTTCACTGTTACACGAGTTTGTCTCCAGGTGATGTCTCCCTTGATTTTCATAAAGTGTGTGCAAGACGGGTACCAAGATAACTGACAAATGAACACAAAAGCAAACATCTGGTCACCGCATTGAAATTCCTACTGCGATACGCAGAGAAAGGTGACGAGGTTTTGGACGATGTCTCTGGGGATGAAACCTGGGTGTCACATGCCACACCGTAATCCAAACAATACATGCAATTCATGCATTGTCCCGCATAGTGATTCACCTGACAAAATTCAAGCACACAGTCTCTGTGAAAAAATCATGTGCACTGTTATCTGGGATTGACGTGATGTCCTCCTGTGAGAGCTCTTACTGCAAGGGGAGGCCGTGACTGCTGATCAGTATTGGCAGGTATTGAAAAACCTGAGGAGAGCAATTCAAACAAGAGACATAGGATATTGACAATCGCCTTTGTGCATGACAATGCAAGCCCTACACCAACAGCCAACGCCCCACGAAATGTGTTGAATCAGTTTTGATGGGAGGTCTTCGGCCATATTTCTTACAGTTACGACCTCGCACTTTGATCTGTTCTGTCTCCCGAAGCGTTATCTGACCAGAAAACTTTCCTACAACGATGCTGATGAGCAGACTGAAGTGACTTCGTGGTTGCGGATGTTGGCGGCAGACTCCTATGATAATATGCCTACAATTGTTGGTGCATCGTTAAATGAACGCGTCAACAGTGGTGGTGACTATGTTGAGAAGTAGCCAGTGAATCTATGTAAATATTCCAATAAAAATTTCTTACTTGGTGATGTTTTTGTTTTCTTTATCGGTCATCGGAACTTACTTTCTGGATGCCCCTTCTAGTTACCATTCTTCGAAAGAAATGGAAAAAATCATACGACTTTTTTCTAAAATCAATTTGAGTAATATTGTATCTTATTGCAAGATATTTGTACCCAGAACTCAACTAATTTCACACCAAGACATTTATTTATTTGCAAGATATTAAAGCCTATATTTGGAAGCATTTGTGTGCACAAGCAAAGTGTGTAATAAGTTTCATGTTTCTCATCTTCATTACCATTGAAAGGTACCGAGTAAACAGTACATTTTTTCTAGAAAGTTCATGACTTCAATATACACCTGTATCATTCCCGAGTCCATTAGTATAGTTGAAGCAAAATTATTTCTGCTAAGTGTTATTTGCGTTCACAAGCCTAAAATATTTCAAAAATTTATCTTCAAAATAAAAAATGTTTTATCTGATAAAATGAATGTATCAACATTCTTTGGTTCAGTAGTTTTTATACTGAACACGGATCAGGTGCATCAGTAACCAAAAGTTATGGATCATCACGTGTTATGGTCTGAACTTGAAGATAGTTTGCATGAGTGGCGCTGAAAGCAACAGAAAGCGTTGTTCCACTGAAATCTGATCGATACATTTCAGCAGCGGATGTGGGAAATGGTTTCGACCAATCCCCGCAGATTTTAAGAAAGATCAACACCCGACTCAAATGGTAAGGACTAGGTAATGTGTTCCTATGCACATACTGCTGCATTTTGTGTGACTTCACGAAAGGTATCACAGTGCTTTCTTTATTGAGATGTACTGCACTAAAGCATTGAGAAATAATTCAAGAAATAAAACGTTCATAAATTATTCACAATTTATTAATTTATTATTTATATAATTATAATTTATCATTAAAAATGCTCGTAATAGCTCACTAATAATAATAATGAAGAAGAAGAATACATTTACTGCCCTTACCAATGAATGACATTTTACTACAATACCATTCACGCCCTTACCAATGAATGACATTTTTACTTTCTCGAAAGTGTAGTACTAGCATACTCGTGCGAGAACTCTCATTAAACCCCATCCTTTTCCCTATCCTTCCATACTAAGGAGTGATGTGTCCAAATTCAACACACACTAAATTCAATAAACAATTTATTGGTTAAAAACAGGTACAGAGCTATAGTGCCGAATATCCAGGAGAATGTACAGTGAAACGTAGCCGAGTTGTCTAACCAGAAGATGCCACAATATCGCCGAGTCGCCAAGTCTCCGTAGAGGGAAGTCCGTCGTCGTAGCACTGTCGTCGTTACCACAATCTTCACCGTACTATCACGTTCCACCAACTCGTAAGTCTTACTCCGCCGCTCACTCTCTGCTTCTCTCCGGGCCACGGCAGGCTTATATTCGCCCCGGGCCGTAGGCCCGCAGACTGGCAGGCGTGGTAGGGGAAGGTTGGGCCTCGCCCGCTCGCTCAGGCGTGGCGGCCGCACACCACCAAGCCTCGCTGGCCCGCGCTTGTCGCTGGCCGCTGCCGCCAGGGGCGGTAACGCCCTACTGTGGCGGCACATTTAAATCTGTGCGGCCGGTCACGACACCCTCCGCGCCCAATTGCGTCGTATACGGCGCAAAACGCACCCTCCTGGTGCTCCTCCGGGGGCGCAACCGCGTCCTGGGTGTCTCCGCGGCGTCCTCATCTACTGGCTCGCCGACGTCCGTTGCTGGGGGTTCTGCTGCGCTCTGCTCGCTCGTCCCCGCGGCGGCTGTTTCCTGCGGGATGTAAATGGTTTCCCTCATTACCTTTTTGTAAAATTCTTGTTGAGACACATTGGGGAGTGAGTCCACCCTGCTGGGGTTCACCCGGGGTCTCAACTGTCCCTGGTGGCGTGTCACCACCCTACCCTCCGTGCGGACTAAGTATGTCCTGTTCCCTTTTGCCGCCGTTACAATGCCCGGAAGCCACGCTGGGCATTTTTTAAAAGAGGTACAATAGACCATATCACCCACCTGGAATCTTGGTTGCGTTCCTACCGACCTGTAAGGATCCCCTGGGCTCAGCAAAGACAACAACGTTCTCAGTTGCCTCCCGTGTAGCACCTCGGCAGGGCTCCTGCCGTCCGCGCCTGGCAAGCTGGGAAGGTGGCCAAGACCGCAGCAACGCTCTGGACCTGTGCGTACCTGCTGCGCGCGCTTTCGCCATAGCCGTCTTGAAGGTTCTCACAAACCTTTCCGCTTCCCCGTTCGATTGCGGGTGAAACGGCGGTGCGCAGACATGCTGGATCCCGTTGCTCGCGCAGAAGTTGGCAAACTCTTGGGACGTGAACTGGGTTCCGTTATCCGACACCAACGTGACCGGGAGCCCTTCGGTCACAAAAATCCTCTCTAGGGCATTGATGGTCTGCGCCGACGTGGTGTTGGCCATTTCCACCACGTATGGGTAATTGGATTTGGCGTCTACTACTACCAACCACATCTTGTCCCAAAAGGGACCCGCGAAGTCTATGTGCACCCGTTCCCACGGCTCACTAGGTTCCGGCCAGGGAACCAAATCCTTCCTAGGTGCACTCTGATTTAATTGGCAGGCCTCGCACCTCTTAAGTAACTGGTTGATGTCTGTGTTCATTCCCCTCCCAGAAGCAGTGACGACGCGCCAGTTGCTTCGTGCGGACCACCCCCCAGTGTCCCTCATGGAGGAGGTCCAATACTGTCTTCCTCAGAACCCTCGGGATGACGACTCTCGTGAATTCCTCTCCGGCTAAGAGCAACACCCCCGCCTTGCAAGTTAATCTGTCCTTCTTGTTATACCAAGAAGCATTGCTCCTCAAGCACCTAAGTGGCCAGCCTTCCCTTACATAATTCCTCACTGTCCGTAGCTCTGGATCCTTGTCCGTCTCCTGTGCGATCTTCTTGGCTCCCAATGGAAATTCTGACAGTACTAAGCACTCTTCCGAGTCGATCTGTAGGCATTCTTCCTCCAACTTGTCGAACTCCAGGTCCGGGCCTCCTGGCAACCTGGATAAAGCGTCTGCATTGGCATGCTGAGTCGTGCTTCTGAAGTGAATCTGGTAATTATAGTTCGACAAGAATCGCGCCCACCTTTGCAGCTTCTTCGCTGTGCTTTCCGGGATCCGTTTTCCCGGGTGGAATAACTGTACTAGCGGCTTGTGATCCGTAATTATATGGAACTTACTACCATATAAATAATCGTTGAATTTTCTCACCGCGAAGATTATTCCCAATGCCTCCTTTTCAATTTGTGAGTAATTCCTCTGATGTTTGTTGAGGATTTTGACGCAAACGCAATTGGCCTCTCCACACCATTGTCGTCCTTCTGCGATAATACCGCCCGAGACCATACTCCGAGGCGTCAGCTGCTACCGTGGTGAGCCTACCCGGCACAAAATGGTTTAACTTAACTGTTTTCACCAGTACCTCCTTTAACTGGCTCAGTGCTCTTTCGCAGTCTTGTGACCAAACAAATCTCACTCCTTTCTTCCTTAGCTTGTTGAGTGGAGCTGCGATGGTAGAAAAGTTCCTAATGAACTTATTATAATAATTTACTTTTCCCAATAATGCCTGTAGCTGCTTCACGTCTGCCGGTGGTGGCAGTCGCAGGATGGCTTCCACGTGCTGGCTAGTGGGTGAAATGCCGGTGCTGTCCAGCACGTGCCCCAAGAACACTACCTGGTCCTTAAAAAAATCGCACTTGTCCTTATTCACCTTTAACCCATTGTGGTGGAGCACCTTAAATAAACTCTCCAAGTTTTCCTTGTGCTCCTTCTCTGTGCTCCCCGTGACTATAATATCGTCCAGGTAGTTGCAGCAACCCCTCAGCTCTGCTGTCAACTGTTCTAGGCAGCGCTGGAACAGTGCGGCTGCGGAATTCACGCCGAATGGCAGCCTGTTGTACCTGAAGAGTCCTAACGGGGTGTTAATCACCAAAACTTCCTTGGCGTCCTGGTCGAGTGGTAGCTGTAGGTATGCGTCCCGCAGGTCAATTTTCGAAAATTTTCGTCCGCCGGACAATTTGTAGAACAAATCTTCCGGCTTGGGGATTGGATATTGTTCTACTTCCAGCTGTTGGTTCACTGTACTTTTGAAATCCCCGCACAATCTAATCGAACCATTGGCTTTCTTTACTACGACCAAAGGTGTGGCCCACTGGCTTGTTGACACTGGAGTGATAACACCATCAGCCTGCAATCGTTTCAGCTCCGCGCCACTTTTTCCCTAAGGGCCCACGGGACTGGTCTTGCTTTGAAAAGCGTGGTTTGTGCCCTCCTCAACTGGATGCTTGCTTGGAAGTGCCTACACTCCCGAGTCCGGGTGAGAACACTTCTGGAAACTCCTGTTCCAGTTTCCCGATGACCTGTGTCTCTTCTTTCTCGTTGATCTGGTTCACTGAGTCTACCACTCCAAACCCTAGCTTATCAAAGGAGTCGAGGCCTAAGATGTTCGTGACGTCATAACGGTCCACCACGATCACTTCAATATCTGCATGTCTCTTCTTGTAAGCTGCCCTTAGCGACACTTTCCCCAACACCTTAATCGGGGTCCTGCCGAAAGCGTACAAGCCTTTTTGCACCCTCTGCAACCTGGGTGCCCCTAATCGCCGGTAAGTTTCTAAATTGATGAGTGTTACCGCGGCCCCAGTATCCAACAGAAAACTCACCGGCACTTTTTCCAGCTCAACTTTAACCATTAGTTTCTCCTGCTTGTGAGTGTCGAGCACTTGACTGATCATATCGATTTCCATGTCTTGCTCGTGTTTTTGTACCGTTCCGTGTGCCTCTTTCTTCCGCACACTTCCCTAATGTGCCCCACTTTCTTGCACCAAAAACACTGCGCATTACGGAACCTACACTGTTCTCTTGTATGTAACCTCACACAGTTTTACACGATTTCTTGATTTGCACTCTGCCACTGTCACTGTCACTGCTACTGGCTCTCTTGAACACTGGTTTGCCGCTGGGTCGGCGGTTACGCCTCCACTCACTGCGGTTGCCGCCTCTGTTGCGGTAACCACTCTCGGCACTGTCACTACACTCACTGGCGTCACTGTCGGTCTCGTGTTCAGTACGAGCAGTACTGAACTGTCGCTGTGCAGTATGAGCCCCTCTTGTATTTCATCTGTATTCTAATTCCTCAATAATCTCTTGGCATGACAGAAAACTGTGTGTAACATCTGACTGTAGTGCAATTAAGGAACTAGCCCCCTACAACCAGAACAATGGTACAAACACCAAGAAGGTATTAAAGAATATCTATAGTAAAGAGGGAGTATAGTAGTACTGAGGTAGACCTATGCAACAAGCAGGGAGCGCGAAGGTGCTCTTGTGTGGGTGTCCTGAAGCAACAAATAGACATTGCGAAAGGTCCTGGTCTTTTAGGAGCCGATACATAGCAGCTAGGAAGAAGTTGGAGCAAAACAAAAACGTTGATTCCGACTCAAGAGAATAGAAAACTAAGGCGAGAAAAGTCTTGTCCATTCTGCAGCAATACTATATTTTAATTTCCTAATTAGTTTTTCTGACTGACAACCTTTTGAGGAATATCGATTGAAATATTCTCGCTATTTTCGTGAAACTAAGGTAAACTGAAACTTTCATTCCTTCGCCACGATTTTCATTGAAAGCGCAATGAAGCATTAACAATATTTTCACCCACAGTAAACACTCATTATCACATACTGGCTTAACACGCATTATGATGTAAATTGAAAAAACAAAAATGTGGGTCCCAGGAAAGAAAAATTAATATGAAGGACTATATTACTAATATCCAATGCACGCATGAATTGAAAGAAAACTATGCAGCTTACAACCATGTGAGAGGTGTCTATGGTTTTCTTAGATATATAGGAACTCAAAAAATACAAAGTATACAATATTACTAATTTCCCATGCGCCAGAAAGTTTCCAGAGTTAGTTAGAGGTATCTTTGCTTCTGTTGTGTACTAAATGAAGGAAATTGCAAATTTCAATTAGAACAATTTATTCATCCAAACTCCAAAAATCAAAATCGAAATACAAAAGCCAAGTCTCGTCCTCCAGAAGAAGTAATTGATTCAAGTCGGCGTAAGCGGGGAGTTTCCAGTGGTCGTTGTCTTATTCCGGTAGCGTAGCGTGATGATGTCGTTTTGTTTTGTTTTTTGTTTTTTTTTACGTAAAAAACAGTTAAAACTGCGTATGACGTGCTATGGGGAAAAATGATTGTGTGCACATTTTCAAAATTCTGTGATCCCTACACTAAGTCATATACTACTTAAATTTTGAAAAAAAAGAGCTCCCAATGTAACAAAATCTATTTTCAAGGATAAAAAGGCAATAAATGTTGGCTCTTATCCATGTTGTCCTTCGGAATAATACTTCCTGCTGCGACAACATGGAAACGATAATTTGAATAACTGAATTCTAGAAGACGTGCACAGAAAACGAAGTTACATTTGTGTCCAGAAGCAAAACAAGGGATAATCTCAGCATTTGCTCAATGGATCAGGGAAACTGGACGAAAAACCTGATCGAGATGGGGGTCATTGACCCGGAGGCTGCAATACAATACTTGTTACAGGTTGTTTATACACATTTATACAGTTCAAATGGTAAATAATGCATTATGTATTATTGTTAAAATTAATGTTACTTTTCTTGTGATGCTCAGTATAGTCTCTAATTGTATAGAAACAGTTATGCAGCAGAAACGATTTCACCTGGGATTTAAACTTTGCTATCGAATTTAATCGTTTAATGTCATCTGGCAAAGTGTTGTAAAATAATGTACATGTATTGTATGTGCATTTTTTGTAATGAGCTGTTGATACTGTCACCTGATGAATATGATTTCTAGTGTTATAGTAATAGACATCGGCATTTTCTGAAAATATATTCCCGCCCTTGAGCAAGTTATTTTGGACAAAAACCACTGATTCGTAAATAAACAGACAAGGTAATGGTAAAATTCCTAGATTAATGAAGAGAGACTTACATGAATCACGTGGGTGGGATTTGGTTATTATTCGTACAATTGTTTTTGTAATGTCGTTCTCTTCAAATGGAGGCATACTCCAAATAGCTTCGACTGTTCCTAACTCTCCACTGCCTCGCAGTGCGCCGCGCCCCGCTTGTGTAGTGCAGCGGTGGAGGAGCGGGCGCTGCTGTCCCCTCCGAGGTGACGGAGGGGCTGCCGTGCAGTTGACCGCTTTCAGTGAGCCGTGACCAGGGGCTCGCCGACTGGCCCCCTAGAGTGGTAGGCAGTGCAACCGTAGCGCTCGTAGCAGCATTGTAACTACTCTGGGCTTGAGGCGCTGCGGTGTTTCGTGGTACCGCCGTGCGGATGCCACAGTTTCATTAGATGTCAAGGAACTCGACGAAAGGCACAAAACAACGACCCAGTTTCAATGTGGTCTAAAAATTGCAAGATTGTGGTATTCCAATTATTTTCATACTGCGCCTACCGACTGAATTCTCCTTTCAGTGCATCGCTATTTATGACATAGGTGACATCTTGCGACGACAAGCCCGCCATTAAATATTTGTTTTTGACGAGTTGCGTTATGGAACAGCCACCTTTTTATATTATTGGTGTGCAAAAAACTGTTGCCTAATAAATCACTATTCATGTTATTGCAGAATATTTTGTGAAGACTGTTTTTCTTAAAATATTTAATATATTGCAGAGTTATGCGAGAGTATGTTATTTGTTATTCTTGAACAGTGTGCATGCTACTTTACTGTTGGCCACTAGTTTGTATACCGGTCCCATCAACTACAGACCACTTCCATAATTTCTAATTAGTTTACGATATTGAAATGTAGTTTTCGTTTCAGGTGGTATATATGTCCTTGCCGAACTTCATAAACTGATAACATTTTAAACCAAAATTACGTAGGTCACACAGAAAATAAAGCCTCCTTTTTTCTACTTAGATAAAATTAGTTAAATGAAAAATTTAAATTCTGCACCATTCTTCAAACATTCTTCTGCAACCCACTGCAGTAGTAACTTTCTGCGTCAACATGTGACAGCATAGTAGTCGTTTGCAAAATGGCCGACACCGTTTTCGTAAGAGACCCTGCTGTGTGAATGAATTTTGAATGAACGTGAATTGCCTACTCGCATTCAGGAAAGACTGAAATATGTGTACGGTGATGCAATAGTGGATGTCAGCGCTGTTAGACGATGCTTCATTGCTGTAACAAAGCTGAAGGGCAAACACCGTAGGCTGACGAAAACCGCAGCGTCAGGTCGGTGACTGCAGTGACTCCTCGCAACACTCAGCAAGTCGATGACATCATTTGTGGTGACCGCTGTGTGATTGCAGATGAAGTGAGGGAGATAATGCGACGTAATTCATCTGTCACACTTTACCTTGTGCATTTAAAAATTCAATCACACAACGCGGTCTCTTACGAACATGGATGTCGGCCATTTTCTAAACGACAGCTGTGCTGCCGCATGTTGATGCAGAAAGTTACTACTGCAATAGATTGTGGAAGATTTGTGGAACAGTGTCAAATTCAGATTTTCCTCTTAACTAATTTTATTTAAGTAGAAAAAATAAGAGGCAATTCTTTTTGACAGATCCTCGTACATAATATTTGTGAATTTTGTGTGTTAATAATTAATGCTCAATATATGTAGTATTAGTAATTAAATACATAAAATTTTCTTTCACTTATTATTTTCTCACATATTCTGGGGTCCGCCTATGCCCCCCTCCCTCATTGGTGTACCCCGGGTATTGAAAATTACACTTCAACCGAAAAAAACATTTTTTTTATAATTCGATATTCTCGTAAATTAGTGTTAATGTTTCAATTACTGATTGAATCACTTAATAGACAGTGTAACTATTTCCTCTAGCGGCTATAAAACTAAACCTATAATCTTTTGTATCTTTGCCGTTTAATTTGTTCTTGTCAAAACTTTTCCCACGTCATAAATCTTGTCACAGTGGTAACTGAACCCAGTATTACTTTCCACATACTACAAATTGTGTGTGATTAACCATCACCTGGCACTTCCCACTTCCCAAACCACGTAACAAACGTCGCTCCTTCCCGCGACAAATGTCTCCAAGGGTTGTTGCGCGCATGCGCGATGTCGTTTCCACGGGAACAGTGCACAGGGGTGCGCACCACCATGATGCGAGCACGAGAAGAACCAGGCGCGGGGGCGGCGGCGCGGCGCGGGGCGGGCGAGGGCGGTGCAGTGGGCGCGGCCGGCATTTTCAACGAGGCGCTCAACAACGAGCTGACCGCGCGCCTCAACGCCGTGGTGGCCGGGCTCACCCGCTGCGCTCAGGAGCTGCGCGAGGTGACCGGCGCGGCCAACCAGGCGGCGCTCAGCGCGGGCGAGGGCTCTCTCCCGGAGCACAAGGTTCGCGACCCCGGTGGGCGTTAACCCCTTGAGCGACAGAGAGTTTTGGGGTTGTCCCTCTTCCGGGGCCACCACTGTGCCGCGGTGTACATGAGGAGCAAACATTCAAATCCTGATAGGTCCACCTCACTGCTTTCCAATAAAAAAAATTAAAAATATGACACAAATTTTACACTTTTCCGCACCTTCTTTAACTCAACAAATAGAGGACTACTTAATGTACTTAATCACATATAACACATGTCACGTTGTTGTTATTGTTGTTATTTTGAAAATAAAATTCTAGTTAAAAATAACAAAACTCAATTTTTTCCAAATGGACATGTCACCTTTTGAATGTTTGCTCCTCAAATGTGGTGCTGAGGAACGTAGTGGTGTAAGACACACTATTGTCCATTTCTGGCTACTTTCGATCTCTGTGTGAGAAATGTTCTAGTATTTTTCTTGTGTCATAGTGAGGTTAGTCATAACTCTCACTTCAGTGGTAGAGAAAGGAGTTGCGACTAACCTCACTATGACACAAGATAAGTACCAGTACATTTTCACACAGAAAACGAAAGTAACCTGAAATGAACAATATGTCTTACACATCTCTATGTTCCTTAGCACGTTGATACAAGTTTTCCCGGCGATGTTTCTATCTCCAAATGCCTGCATGAAATCAGAACTCGAGTCTCCCAAAAGAGAATAAAGTGTTTGATCTTATTACGAGTCGCAAATTGTACCTTATTTGTATAAAAAATAGTATTTTTGGCATTGTAACTTCTACCTACTGGCATGAGTTAGATATTTTGTCACTTAAAGAAATGCAGAAAAAGAAACTGAATATTACTGTGTTAATTTATCCAACCCTTTTTATTATTGTTAACTATCGGTTCTAATTTCTTTCAACCTTTGCAATAATATTTTCATTATAACACTAAAATTTACTCTGAGCTCTATCATTGTAGACGTCAATTCAACCCTTGTGTTTGATATTGATAATTTCTAATATAGCCGTGGTTCGTAATAAATTTGCAGGGAATGTGAACATCCCTGTTCTAACTGGTAGAACCCTCATTTGCCTTATCAAAGGACGAAGTAGTGTTGGGCGAAGCGAGCACAGAGGCGAGTGGCTTGGTGGGCTGTGATGGAGGTGGCGGCGGCGACGACGATAAATCTAACGATGACAGCGATGACGCTGAAGTAGCGGCGGTGGCGATGTCTGTAGCAGTAGCGGCCGCCCGGCGGAGACCAATTCGTAAGTATTACAAGCGATGTTTTACGAAAATCGAACCCGAAAAACACATTTTTTATATTTTATTTTAATAATCTAACCTTTAGTACCAAAATAAAGGGATACTAAAGAATATAAAATTCACGTTTGTAACAAGTATTTATGAAAGGTATTGACTTAACCAACATTTTTATTTTAAATGAAATTATTGAGATATTAATCAATTATTTTTATCGAATGATTTAGGCGTGGTACTGAAAGGTTAATCGTGTATCCTGTGTAATCTATTTTTTATGAAGTCTATTTTTTAAATTTCTTGTAAGAATACAGTGAAATACACTTATAAAGGTGGCATAGGTCCAATTATCTCTGTTAACTCTGAATTTGAGAATTGCTGAGATTCTGAGTATTGCAGATGATCGAAATTTTTCGCCATCTTCCTACAACTACAAATTGAAGATAGAGATTTTTCCTTAAAATGATTGTTTCTCCTTAATTGGATCTTGCAATAAGGTTATGTGCATTTTTCAAATAAAACTTTTGCACAATATTGTTTGAAATAAGTCAATATTAAAAAATATCTCTACTTCCTTTAGTACCATACACTGATTAGTGTGTAGGATTGTCTCCAGAATCCCTATCGCATTTTTGTGACACTTATCCTGGGCAAGTATACCTAAGGTTGTTTGACATTGTTTTCCCTAGGGCCTTAGTGCTCAATTTTACATTTGATTTGAATACCAGATAGCGCAGACCAAGATGCAATATCCGCAACCTTATCCAGTAATTCAAATTGAAACTCTGATTGGTGATAAATGGCTAGAGAATTTAATTTTGCCAGGATCGGCCAAATGCTTTTCCTGGAATATATTTTACATGCTGACAAGCATCCGCATGCATGTCGTCGACTTTAGCATAGCAATCGAGCTTAGCGACTTTAGCACCTCAAAAATCCCCGACTTTGACCGGGTTTGAACCCGCAATCAGTAGCCCGGCATCATAATCATTATATCATAAAAGCCTGTTAAAAATATCAAAACAATAATTTGTCAAAAACAGTTCCAAATTTTTCATTTAATTTCTAGTGCTGATAGTGCTAAATATATTGTATAAGATGCCATAAGCGCTCATTTTCTCTATTCTTTTGTTTTTATAAATTACAAACATTTATTTTAGTGTCTCTATCTCGTTAATATATACATGAGCGACTATTTATTCAGATTATTGCATTTACCAGTACATGTGCTTTACATATGTGTTATAAAGCTTCTCGAAAGCTCAAAACCTTTCTGTGAAAATGAGGTTAAATTTCTCCGTTTTCAGAAACGCTCAAACGCCATTTTCTCAAAAACGACTCCAATATTTTGTTACCAAACTTTTAGTACGAATAGTGCTAAATGCACTGTATAAGATGACATTGAAGCCATTTTGTGGAAATCTGATGTGGTGTTGTTGGCGTTCTATGAGAAAGAATAAAAGAGGTCATTTTCGTCAACATCGTCACAGTAGTATATGACTTAGTGTAGGGATCACAGAATTTTGAAAATGTGCACACAATTCACATTTCCCCATACGTCATATGCAGTTTTAACTGTTTTGTGACGTAAAATAAATAAATAAATAAACATATTAGTTTTATTAAGATAGCCGGCTTTCGACGTCTTCATCGCCAGTCCACAAGATACAGAAAGATATAACAAAATTATAAATAAATACACAATAAGATAGAAAATTAAATTACAATTAATGGATACATTTCACGTTTTTAGTTACAGATAACAGATAAAATTTCAAAAAATCTCTGAAGCCATTTTGCTGTATTTTTACGCAAATATATTTGTTTTGAAATATTTCTCTCGCTGTAATACATACACACATACACTTATAGATACTACATTACCAAACATGTCTGGAGAAAATTAGGAGCTTAGAGATCCGACATAGGTCTTGCTGAATCTTAGATGGGAAGCTCTCAAGACCATGTAGGTCGGCGCCAGAAGTCACGTTCCTATAGGAGGACCATTGTCATCTTCAGAAATATATCATGCATTATATGGCGCTAGTAGTAGGAGCTAGGGCTAATGGCTAGGAGTAATGGCGCTAGTAGTTTACGCACCCGCAAACATTATATAACCAACCAATCAAAACCCATGTCTCATGAGAGACTCCAACCCGCAATCTTCAGCTCCGTGTACTTGGACGTGAAGGTCCGCTCTCCTGCCCCACCGATTGATTGATTAGTGATTCCAGGCGCGTGAAGTCTAAGGTCACTAGACCCGTAAGGGTAGTGATATTTTATCGCGGAAGGTGTCGGTGATCTTCCCCGCTGGATGGCGCGAACCAGCGCCGACCTACCCGTCGGTTTGCGGGCATTTCCCCCAACCAGATATCTCCCATCAGCCCAGCCGGGACAAGCTCTAAGATCCCAACTGGTCTCCCTATAAGTGCGGTAGTGCAGTGCATGTGAGTGTAAGTGTGTGTAAAAAAGGAACGAGGGTTAGAACAAAAAAGAGGAAGAAAAGATCGCGCGCGCGGTCCGTCACCCATTTGTTAGGGTATTGCTCCGATATTCGCCTGGTATTGATCAGAGAAGCCACCGATCCAAGCAGCCGGTTACAGGACTTCTCCTCCAGGCAGCGGCTGATCGCAACCTAGATCTCTAGCGTCGAAAATCCTGTCGCCATTGAGAGTGAAACCCTACCACTTCTCGGTCAGAGGCATTGCAGAGACAGCACTTGAGGCACCATTGCCGGACTTGGAAAGTCTTCTTTCCCAAACAAATGCAACATATATGAGGATGCAGAAGGATGATTTCTACCGTGGAAAAGTTTCCAAGTTTTCCAGAAGATGTCTTTGCCAATAAAATAATGTTTTGCTATCAAAATTGTACGTCATTGGAATGCAAGCGGAAGACCCAAAAAAGTCTTTCTTAAGAACTACCGAGGCAGGCCCTTTAGGTGTTCGGCTCTAAAGCAGCCGCATGAGTGACTCCTTGGCTGCGCCGGGCTGCGTACGCAGCGCGGTCCGCGGGCCCGCCGAGCTGCGCGGGCGCGGGCGCAGGCGACGAGGGCCGCGGCGGGTTGAGTGGCCTGACGGCGCCGCGGCCGTCGCCGGAGCCGTGGGCGGCGCCGCGCGGGCGGCTCAGTGCAGGCGGCCCGGGAGTACCAGCAGCACCTCGTAAGTTACGGACTACAATATCCAGCTTCAATTTATCTACTTCTGTCTATTTTGGTCTCAAACATTGCACATCCCATGTACCAATGGAGATTGTCCTTTTCCGTAGCCAAAGTCGTCTCCGGTTAACTGCCCGTATCCGAGGTTTTTGTATTGGGGAGAATGCACCTCAGAGAGTTTTTACACAGAATGGGTTGCAGGCCCATTGCTCCAACCCTCCTCCTTCATTCGGGCTTGGGATCCGCGAGGGTGGCTACTGAGCTACTCGATCCTCTTCGCGCCCACCCTTGGCGGGTTTTAATGATTTTTTCTCATAAAATGATTTCATTGTTTCGCGACCCCCTATCACCGCTTACTTTTGGGCGGTCACGACCCCCAAGTTGAGGAACGTTGAATTGATAATTGATGAAAAGGTGAGTTAATGAATTGTGGAATTAATAAATAGATAGGTTAATATTGATTGATGTATTAATGTATTGATGCATTGATGAATTAGTGTTTGCCAACGTTCCCTGTCCCTATTAAACATTAAAATAACACCTCACGTCCAAAACTTCCCGACTATAAGAAACTTTTACTATAATATTCTCAAAAATAAAAATATTTTTCCGCATATCATGGGGCATTTCTAAATTCTATGACGGTCCTAGCAAGTCCACGCCAAAATCTGTGCAGTTACGAGAAGTTCAATGAAAATGTATCCCATAGAAATTGTAAATGTGTGTGACCCACATGTGGTTCACGGACGTAGCAAAACCATCGAGTGTTGTCTTTTGCGAACCACATGTGGATTACAGGACAGTGAACGTGTTGAGTGGACTAACGCGTAGGTACGATGGTGTAACGGTTAGCGTATCGGACTGTTATACCCAAGTTCGCGGGTTCAAACCCGATCGAAGGATATCCTTCGGACGCCTTCCTTCGGAGGGGAAATTAAGCCGGCTGTCTCATGTTAGTTGATGGGACAGCCGGGGGATAATAGGCTTGAGGATCATTTACATGCAGTCAAATGATCCTCAAGCCTAAGTGAGGAGCTAAATCCCCTCTGAGCTAAATTCAAATGGATTGATTCAGTGGTGAGTTGTAGTTGACATTTACACAATTGAAATGATTGAAGGCGTTGTCATTGTCAACAATACTATTTATTTCAATAAGAGCAGCTTTCGATGGCTTAGCCATCATCATCAGTTGTCTGATACAAGAAAAATATAAAATAAATAATTTACATAATTTAAAAACATCTTAAGAAATGAAAGGAGAAGAATTAAAGAAAACAAAGAAAGAAGGGGACGGAGAGTTAGATCTTTTTGTTTTCCCTTCTTTCTTTCTTTTCTTTAAAAACATCTTAAGAAATGAAAGGAGAAGAATTAAAGAAAACAAAGAAAGAAGGGGACGGAGAGTTAGATCTTTTTGTTTTCCCTTCTTTCTTTCTTTTCTTTAATTCTTCTCCTTCCATTTCTTAAGATGTTTTTAAATTAGGTAACTATGTTAATTCTAATTTTATATTTTTCTTGTATCAGAAAACTGATGATGATGGCTAAACCATCGAAAGCTGCTCTTATTGAAATAAATAGTATTGTTGACAATGACAACGCCTTCAATCATTTCAATTAAATTCAAATTGCCTGTTTCGTCGCCCAAGTAATCCCTTCTTTCTCCCGTAGTTGGTGAAAGGAGCGTAGCGGAATTTGCATGGTCAGAGGGAAGAGCAGGTCCCATGGCCTGAGTGTCGCCCCTCAATTCAATTGAATTCAATTGAATAGGTACGTGTTCCGCGCGGGCACGGAGATGGGCGACTGGCGCGAGCGCGTGCCCACCACCCGCCGCCCGGGCGCGCGCGCGCCTACCCGCACAAGCCCGAGCGCTCGCCCTTCGAGCTGCCCACGGCGCTCAACCAGCGCGACGCGCCGCGCTCGCTCGTCGAGTGGTACATGACGCGCGTCTACGACCCCGTGCAGGTGCGCCGCCACGCTTACGAGCCAGAAGGTCGAAATCAGACGTTTCTTGGTTTGTGTACTACTCGCGCAACTTTTCTTGAACGATGGATTGAGGAAATGTGGGTGGAGTGGGGGTATTAGTTACAAAGATGGCCACAAGAGTATTTACAGTAACGCCAACCTCTGAAAAATCAAAGTCATACCTGCTACGTGTGCGGTCAGGTCACGCTCTGGGCAGGGACACTAGATTGGAGTTTTAGGTGCCTCCATTGGAGGACCTGGACCTGCCTCAGCCATTTCTTTAGATATTGATAATACACCTGAACAAAAGTTCTTAACTATGAAAGCATCTAGCTTTGACTAGCTTCTGTTTCGCCCCAATAACGTTTTAATGCTTGGATTGTTGTCATCAGTGATCGCTGCGAGCTTTTGCCTTCAATTGTTTTTTGCTCAAGGGAGAGGGAAGCAAGGTCATCGTTCAAGAAAAGTTGCGCGAGTGGTAACCAACTTTCTTTTTTTGATTTATTTTACTTTTATATTATATGATTATATTATTTGATTTATTTTACTATTATACTTTTTTTCACATTAAGCAGCGACTCTACAATATTTACATATTCGGTATTTGTTTAAACATTGGTTGTTTATACAGTACAGTGATAACAATAGCAGTGAGATTATTTTAAAAATTCATAACTTGGCATTCAATGTTGGTAAGTATGATAAAATTTAGGAATTCTTCCGAGGAATTTATTTAGGAATCTTATAACATCCTGTTGGGTAGGGTTTGAAATTAATGATTGCTTCGAATTGTTGTTCTGGTGTTCCCTTTCATCCCGAAACTTAGGGCAGACGTTCACTACATGCGACACAATTGAATCTTACATTAGTCACAGAGGGTCGCCGGTAATTTGTGGAACAGATGTGAATGTGTTATGTTAGTATGTACTGAGCGACGTCTGCATAGCACTATTTGTTCTCGCCTACTCGTTTGTTTATCTAGATATATTGAGCTGAAATTTGGTTGTGTTTTGTGGAGGTGACTGGCTTTGTACCACTCGCGCAGCTTTTCTTGAACGATGGATTGAAGAAATGCGGGCGGAGTGGGCGTATTATTTACAAAGTCGGCCACTAGAGTATTTACAGTAATGCCAACCTCTAGAAAATCAAAGTCAACCTGTTACGTGTGCGGCCAGATCATCGCTCTGCGTAGGGAACAGCAGAAACAATAAATACCAGTTTTAGGTGCCTCCCTCGAGGAACCTGGAGCTGCCTCAGCCATTTTTTAGATAATAGTAAAAAAACTGAACAGACGTTTTTAACTATGAAAGAAATTAGTTTTGACTTGCTTCTGTTTCGCGCCAACGATGTTTTTAATGCTTGAAATGTTGTCATCAGTGCTCGTTGCGAGCTTTTACCTTCAACTGTTTCTTGCTCAAGGGAGGGGGAAGCAAGGTCATCGTTCAAGAAAAGTTGCGCGAGTAGTATTTGGTTCATTCTTGATTCCAGTTCGTCTACATTCTTTTGTTTGTAAATTCTAGGATATCATTTGTGGTGGTGGTTAAGTTGTGAACTATTTTGTCTTGTTTGAGGTTTATAAGGAAGAAGCCGCCGTGCTCATCTGAGTCATATTGTTTTCCATAGATGTTGGGATCCAGGCAAATGAGATATCTCCCCCTCCCCTGATAACTGATGATAGAGTTCAGTAATTGATTACCAACTTTCTTTGTGCGGCTAATGTCCGGATTTGAATAAATCTTTAATTGTCCTGTTAACGTTCACATTATCCAAAATGGCTGGTTGAAGTCTGAAGTAGAAGTAATCGAAGCGTAGTGTACTTCGGACTTTAGTCGAATGAAGTTCACACAAAAGCGACATTACGAGATAAAAAGGAATCTAAGGTTTCTAAGGGTAGTGAGAGGCAAGATGTTAGTTTCGAGTTTCACTGCGTCAGTCAACTATTCACATGATACTACCCAACCTGCCTAATCGGATTATCTACCTTTATTTGATCATTTGCCGTGCATTCTGGGGTTCACGACTAGACTACGGCATTTGATCACTGCGATTTTCATAAAAAAAACTATGCCAAAATACTTCTTGCGAGCACAGAAAATACTCCTCACTCTCGAAAAATCACATTACTTTAGACAGCGCCCTATGGCTAATGAAAACATTAGCCGGATGAAGTTCATCATCGTTAATGCAGTCTGAAATGTAGGGTAAATGTGATTTCTCTTGTCCATTCAATTGTTTGAAATGCAAGAACATCATTATAGCATATTGATCGACTTAAACCTATATGCGGTTCCTGAAATTAATAAATACAGCGATAAAAAATATACAATATTCTAGTTTTCTTCAAAGATGCACCAAATATTATAAATAAAGAAAAACAAGACGCGATAAATGATCGGCGAACCCTACGTTCACCTCGACTTCATTAAAAATTACAGAGCTAAACACAAGTCTGGAGACGCAAAACTGAGAAAATAGAGAGAACATCTCCCTTGTTAAATATTATAAAGATACTTCGTTCATAACACGATCATGTGATTAGAAGAATTATTTTCCAAAAGAATACAAAAACATTTTAATATCTTTATATTATTATTATTATTATTATTATTATTATTATGGTTGTTGTTATTGTAGTTGCCGTCGCATGTTTCTCATGACCCAAGTAGCTAACTGTGCCCCTCGTAATCGCCTGAGTGGTTATTAACTGGTGAAATTTCGTCACTTTACTGTGGCTTGCAAACGGCCTCGTTGCTCTTCCGATACTATGACTTGGAGTATAATTATTATTTCTAATGCCACGACTTGAAACCTTATGTGCGCATTATGTAAAATACTATGATTCAAGAGAACGTGTTCTACCACTCGTTCACAGGCACATTGCAAAGTGAGGGTCAAAACGAAATAACGTTTAAACCATGTCCGTATGTGGCAGACAAACAGCTACTTAAAGTTTATGGTAAATAAAGTAATAAACACTCTGCTACAGCTCCGAGAGCACGAGCTACTCAGTCCACATCGAAAAATTCAGAAATACGTGTTCATTTGGGGCGTCCAGAAAATCCAACTGGACAACCGAAATTGATATGTGTTCTACTTATTTTCTGTGTTATTGTTGAAGTATATTTTGACATTCAAATCTGCTACGCCTCTACATTTTCTCACCACGCTGCAGTTGAAAATTTCGCGTCAAACGCTGGTGCAGGTGATGGAGCGCGCACAGCTCCTGGCGGAACGGCGGGAGAAAGAGCAAGAACAGAACTTGCCCGCCTCATTGCCCAACTCGCCTTCGTCTTTGGTGCGTATTTCAGAAAGCATTGTTAACACGAATTCAAAGGAACCGTGGTAATTGGTGTTCGTTTTATCAAAATTCGAGTTGTCCGGTTAAAAACTGAAACGTTCTTTAACGTTCCATCTCCGGTGGCACGCCATTTGAAACGTTTTCCATACGTTGTAATTTTATTCGAGTCTCAGGTTGTGCTCACTATTGAGACGCGCCGGCTTCTAAACAATATAATTTTCCCAATAATATTTAATATTTCAATAATTGAATCGGTTACTTTTAAAACTCCATAAGTCATTCTCTTTTGCATTTTCGCTTTTTGTGAGAAAATACAAGCTTCAAGATAGATCCATCGTTCCATGTGTAAATTCCGTAAATCAAAGGAACAGAATCGCCGTAAGGCTACTGCAAAGTTTTAGTTTGGTTTTAAAACTCGGCAAGTCATTGACTTGCGGTATGTATGTAAGTATACAGTGTATATGATTGGGATATCACTGACAGATTGGTTAAAAGGGATGTTGAATACGAAAATGTACTATTATAGAAACACATAATTCAAGCAACTGTTGCTGTCATATGAATCATGTTTGATGCATATGCACATTATGATTTCTTATAATATTGTAATAAATGTGTCAACTTACAAACTGAAACAACACTGTATTTATTTACATATTAGACATTAAGGAAAAATCCTGAAAAGTTTTGAAATCCCGAAAGTCATAAACTTTTAAATAAGTCGAGCGACTATTGTACTATTGATACAAGTAAATTACATGACTCCATGGCATTCTCAATCAAGATTTATGCACAATAAATTCTCTACGTACTTATTATTCAGTTTTTCTTGTTTTCCCACAACTTTTCAATTTCTGACATGCGGGGTTTTAAAAATAACCGATTCAATTCCTGTTAATGCTCAACTTCCTAAAGATCTACGCTCTTTAATAATACTCAAGTAATTCGACGAATTGTCTTATTCAGATCGGATACACTCAGAAATTTTTCATGTCTAAAAATGATTGCTTTGAGAGATTAAATTATCAAATAAATCAGCATTTTTGATAGAATATTGAAATTGCCCACCAATACAATTATTTATGTTTATATCATGAATGATACTATAATGTAACAAAAAATAATGAAAATGAAACATATGCCTAGGGGACATTAGTGCGAACACAAACTTAATTAACACAAAGAATATTAATGCTAAAGAAATTCGCATATGCCTAGGGGATTTTTACTTCGATTCCTTATCTGCATTGTCTAAATGTAGTATTTCCTACATTTCCCAAATTTTCACCAAACGATTCAGGAAATAGTTGCTCATAAGTTTTGCAGAAAGAGCATCGGCGAATCACGGAACCGCTGACGGGTGGAAGGGAATCTAGTTCTATATTAACTCGTGCGCCAGTCCATCTTCGTGCATTTCTCCCTGAGAAAGGTCGCAGAATGGCGGCCGAAACGTTGGCACCTGTGCTTAGGACGCGAGTTCTCCTGGATAGCCAAGGAGTTACTGACTCCGGCCGCGGAAGCGAACACACAGAACATCGATGTTAAAAAAACTCGGCTTCATTAAATCCATCGATGTTTTTATACACATATCTATGTTTTGAAACGTTGATATCGCAATCCTAAAGTTACACGAGACGTAGCTCTAAAAGTCTGCTGCAAAGTGAGAGACGTCTGCAGAAATGCCGTTTGTGATACGATTCGTTCACGCTGCTGTCGATTCCGAGAACGAGTCACTCGTGGTCAACAGTGTGCGCGGCCGACGAACTTTCCCGCATAATAAGTGACACTTCGCTAAGCATTTCCAGTTGAGGACGAGGCACGGGTTTTCGGCTCCTCGCGGTACGCTAAAACATCCTTAAGTCTGCCTCAACTCATAACTGCCAACGCATAGGATGCAAATACATCTTAAAAATACTTTGACTGTATATTTTTTAGTGTTTTTCTAGAGAATGCCTCTATTTTCTTGCCTCCTGTCTGTCCCATACTTTTTTTCTCCGTGTATACTCCGCGTAGGGTTACTAGATGAGAATGGGTGAAGAAGTAGGACAAATGAGTTCACAATGCCAGATATAACAACGGCTGGGAACAGATGCGTACGTTCCGGATTTGCAAACTAAACACTCCGGTTCCTCAGAGTGCCACCCTTTTAGAAGTTTTTCTATTTCGCCTCCGACTCAGCAGTAAACATACACTAATTTTTATCATTAGACCATATAGGGAACACCAAACAGTGGTTAGTTAATACATGAACTATGCTGAAATTCACACACTTTTGTTGAAGCCATGCGTAGAAGTGGATATTTGTTTCATCCTGTTTATTCTGCCAGTCGAACTGTGAAATTTAAAATTCCTGTAGAAGGTACGCTCACGGCTGACTAGGTAAGGAGGGGATGCGAAGCTCAGACAAATAGAAACTGTGGCTATTTAACACGCTAAGAACCACGAGGCAACAGTGAACCATGGTACACTAACTTAATGTCAGAAAGATTTCAGTAAAGAAAATAAGAAAATGTAATTTTAGAAAAACCCTGGTTTATGGTGCTTGAAAAGAAGATCGATATTCATAACACAGAAAATACGGACAATTTGCTGATTTTGGAAAATAAATACCGACGCCAGGACTATCGCTAAATATACAGACATATCCTGCTAAATACGCACATCTGGTAACCCCATCGAATCGTATCACAAACCACATTTCAGCCAAACTATCATATTGGTGGGCCTCTGCCCCCTCCATAGGGCTTCCACACCTCTTGAGTGTACCTTCCTGTTGCAATGACTGCCCGTGCGCAGGGTGTGGCCGACGACTCGGCGAGTGACTGCCAAACGGACGTGTCTGGCGACACGGTGGTGCCCGCGGAGGAGTACGCGTCGTCGAGGTCGGGGGTGGGGGCGGGCACAGGGTCTCGAGCCTCCACGCCCTGGTGCCTCTCCACCACACCAACGCCCTCCGGCGTAGCTGCCGCTCACTGCTACCTCTCTGCGGGGACCGACGTCCCACTCGCCACCGGCCCTTCATGTGGTATGTCACGACCGCTTCTCGATTAGTTGGTTATTCCGGGTGCGTCAACAGCTTAGGTTATTGGCCCGTAAGAGTAGAGCATGTTTTTTTACTTCGGAGATGGCGATGATCTTCCCCCGCTGGATGGCGAGATCCGGCGCCCACCTACCGCCGCGCCGGCTAGCGGGTTTCCCTAACTAGGACTCTCCCACCAGCGGGAAACCACCCCAGCCGAGACAAGTTCTCCGAGCCGACCGGTCTCCCGGAATATGTGGTAGTGTAGTGCATGTTAGTGTAGTGTGTGTGTGTGCTGTGAAAGGAAGAGGATAGGACAAGGGAGCGGTCCGTGGCTCATATGTTAGGGTATTGCTCCGGCATTTGCCTGATGTTGAGCGGAGAAACCACGTAAAACTACCGGTCAGAGCAGCCGGCCTCTAGAATTCTCCTACAGACAGCGACAGAATTCGACCTAGCTGAAAGCTAGGGTCGAAAATCCTTCCAGGACTCGAACCTCGAACCTCCGATCATGCAGTGACATCAGTTGATGCACTGAACTACGCTCCGCTCCGCTTCTCGCTCTGACAAGGGATCTTTCAACAGGGTCAGGTCGAAATCTGGCCTGTTTTTTTTTTTGAAAGATATTTATTATTTACAACAGCTGTAAAAAATTAACTGCCGTTTTGCCGAAAGTTACTGAAAAATGAAGAATTTGGTCGTTTTGGCGCGCTGTTTTCTGATCTCAACTTACCTGTTGTGACTGACAGTTTGCTGGTGGAAAACAGTTCAGTTCGCGAAATACTGCGCGCGGAATACTCAAGCTGTGAATTTATTATTTGTATTCGCAGTTACCTGTTGTAAATACGTGAGTTGAGAAATCAGCTTCTAAAAGTTTTGCAGTAATATGTTGTGCAATTAGAAGTTAATTTCAATTATTTAATTTTTCCATATTTTTGTTCAGAAGCCTCCTTTAATAGATGCATTTGAAAGTGATTATTATCTTTGCTCTGCCCTAAGCCTCCTCATGGGCGGACATTCTCACAGTAGGCAGGGCTGCACAAACCCCACGCAGACGACGATTTGCGTCGTGAAAAGTGTGGAATTTCGTATTTTTCAGTAACTTCCCGTGCGAAACGGCGTCTAATTATATTACAACTCTTATCGTATCTATGAAACGAATTATTTATTGGAAAACAAGTATTATTTATGAATGAGAAGAATAAACCCTAACAGGTACAATCTCAAAGCAGATTCGCAGATTGTGAAAGAATACGCTAGTTACTTAACAAATACAGTATCTACCCACGACACAGTAGACTATTTTGCACATTTACGAGAACATTTACCAAAATCGAAGTTCTTAAAACCTCGAGTTACCGATGAAAGATTGTGAACTAAGTTTTGTTCGAAAAAGCTTGATTAGGCGATATTCGATGAAGCGTGGAGTGATAAGGACTTTTGAAACTAAGAAAATTGTTCGAAGTTCGAAGTTCGAAGATTGTTCAATCGAGCATGGATGCCGATAGGACGTTTGTTTTCTAGGTGTACTACATGTGTGTCATTGTGACCATTTTTATTCCAGAATGACATCCTTTTACGTAGATAATTTTTCACTATCTTTGAAGTGAACATGACGTTTTATAAGTAGTCTAGATAATTTATTTTCTAAAATTTCAAGTCAGAAATGAACGTGTGTAACTTTTATTCGTAAATTGAGTAAAACAAATATTCACGTCTTTGCAACCTGGCAGGTTTTTAATACAAAGATTTTTAATACAAAGAAACCTTTTAATACAAGGAAGGACACAACCTACAAATTGACACTAATATTAATTTGCTGAGACCTGCAAAGGTTATTTTATCCAATTTTATTTGTCAGTAGGTGCGCCATTCGGATTGACGCGACTTCAGTTATTCGACTTTCTTTCTCTGAAAAGTATTATTTCCCAACCAAATGCCAACATATGTAAAAACGCATATGGTTGATTTCTGCAATGTCGAGGTTTCCAAGTATTCCAGAAGATATAATTAACAATTAAAAAATTCTTCTCTCAATATTGTACATAATTTGAATGCATGCGGAAGGCACGAAAAACTTTTTAAGCAAAGGAACAACAAAGAGAAGAAGTATTTATTTTTATCAATTCTGAAGAATATTGAAATTCACGAGACACAAGACAAAGAAAATTTGATTCGTTAAATGCCAGAACAAAGAAACGGCGCAGAGTAACATTGTTAAGAGCCAGAGCTCCGAACAACCTGCTTTTGCTACTTTAATTTTAATGTAAAGAGGTACCTAAGAGAAGCATAATATAATTTCACATCAGTCATCGATATAAAAATTCTACACATTCACTAGAATCTCTACTGGTTTGCCAGGATTCAGATGTCTCATGCCATAATCAGAATAAAGACGATATGGAAAATTCTTCGAGTGATTTTGACACAAGTCGTCTATGTATACTTAATTTTTATCTTCTTACTTAATATAATTGGAACTTAAAACGTGGAACATTTTATTACATTCATTTAATCAGAATAGAGTTTTAAATATCGTCTTTATTCGCAGGCAATAATAATATTAAAACGAATTCAGGATCTTGATAAATCATCCAACAGTAGATATAAGTGTTACAACTTATAAAACTATATAATTTAACAGTAGAAGTATTATTTAGTTAATTCCATTTCAATTTCACCGTAAAATTTTAAATTGGACCATAGTGCGCCGGTAACAGTGTGGGATTGGCGACATCAGGTGGCGTTCCGTACGGTTCTACACGACACAGACGGAGCGCTATCCACGCGCGGCCGTTTGTAGAGAGAGTTTTATAAGAAGAGGACGCTTTGGCAGCTACTGCTTGGCTACTTCTGGTAACATAAATGCGGTTGTGTCCGTTTACAGTTAGATCATTAGTAAATGGTTTCCACACCATCTCTTGCAATGCTATTACCCTATATGACGTTCACTTGTTTCCCGGCTTGTCAAACTGGTCCCTTCCTAGAGTAACTCCTCTATACCTCTTCCAGCTGATTACCAGATGGCACGTAGGAACTCAAGGACTCCGCTAGTTCGGAATTAGAAATAACATAACGAAACTAGTGGTGATAAAAGAGCACTACTTTCTTGCCCGTACTTTCACGCACAATTTCGTGAAAAGTACTAAAATTTTTCGAAAAATTGTACAAGACTTTATTTCAAAACCTATCTTTAGGGAACAGATTTCATTAAGGAAAAAATCTCTATCTTTAATATTTTTGTTGCAGGAAGACGCCGAACAAGTTTGAATTTTTGCAATTTTCGAAAAGTAGTTTTCAACGAACATGAGATCTACACTATTCTCTTAAACGTTGTTCACACTATCTAACGACAAGATTTAATCAAAACAATGGAGCCACTTTTTGAAAATTTTGAAAATGTCCCAAGGGCTTGATGTAAAGTACCCCAAAATTAAAATATCAGTTTCAAATCTGAGGAGCAGCATCACCAACCAGATTAATTGAAGAATATCAATTTTGGAGAAAATCGGCAGAACGATTTACCCACTAGCGTTGATCACAGACGGACAGAGAGAGGGGCGGACGGACAGACAGACCTTTTGCCGTCATTCGATTTTTCGGTATCAAGGACCCACAAAACATGCATTCTGGTTACCCCATGTATTAGACGATATGTTTATAAATTTTGCAACTGGATATATCGACTTTTCGTTTCCAGAGCCCTGCAATAAGAGTTTTTCTGGCGAAAATTCACAGTTTTTCCGCACAGCATTATATAACTTTGTCTTTACTCCGTAGCGAGAAATTAAAAACTGACCGAGGGCCACTTCCGCGGTACAGCAAAAAACCATGATGAGTGCCATTGAGGTCGCGCCTGGAGGTTTGAGAGTCTCAGCCGGAGGGAAGAAGAGAAAGTCACCCCATACGTTATGGTCTTCGAAAGACGCGCGGAGATTAAAAAACTACTAGTTAACAAGATGAACAAGTAATTTTTGATCAACAAATGAATTATTAAAACTCTAACAACTGTTTGAGTATTGGATATTAATTTAATGCAACAGGAGAAAATTTACTTCACATGAATTACATTATGGACTTCCATTATTGGAACTTATAATTTATTTCTGGCAATAGTGCAAGAATGGCCTAAACACATATATTTCTGTAGATAAGTATTTAGATGTGCTTCGTCATTTATTGTGATGTGCGTTTCTACTTATTTAAATGATATTTGACTTAAGAAATTAAAAATAATAATAGGCGGTTGTGATAATGTATCATGTACAATTGTTTAAATTCCATCAAATGCCTCTTTGTATCCACAGTAACAGGATAAAAATCGAGATTTATATTATGCGACTTTTTATTAACGCTATTTTTTTATTAACGCTCCAATTACGATACATCACTCAGTCTTCTTAAAATTAACACAAATATTAGTCCCTGGATTGAAAGTAATTTTAAACATTTAGATTGAAAGTAAAATTTTAAGCATGTTTCGAGCTGGTGAATTTGGTTTCATGTTTCATCCATTCAGAGGTGAGTTTTATTAACACTCTTCCGATAATATTAACAATAGAGCAGCAAGTCGTCCACATCTATATTTACTTACGATTTCATCTTCATGAGTAGTAACTTATTTAGAGCTAAAAATGGAAATGTGAATATATCAACTAGTATTATTATCATGATAATAATTTAGTGCATAAAATCTGTTTCATTTCTGTAACCTATCATTTCGTAATCCAACTCCTTGCCGGGCACCGTGTGAAATTTCCTAAAACATTTTTCTTGCAGATGTGCTCACGAAGTTGTAAAGAGATATTAACTAAAGAAATGTTAATGTTAAAAATGGTAAAATGTTAAATAAAATTGTGAGATAAATTGTAATTCATTATCTGCATTGAATTCCAAGGTTCACCATCAAGGTTCACACTCCAAATTCCTAGTTTTTACCTTGCAGGATCTTATTGTAGAGCAAGGGAATCAAATAAAGGCCCTGCTTACGGAGGTTCGTGTATTTATGTAAGAAATAATATTGATTCTACCTTCTTGTCAGAATTCAATTTATATGCAGTTGAAAAAGTTTTTGAAATAACAGTTGTACATCTTACTACGCTCAAAATTATCTTACTTTGCATCTACAGACTCAACAAAGCACGCTGTAGATTATTTCATTTCGTAGAAAATCTAGAGATAATCTGAACAAAATTAGTAATCTCTCTTTAAATCCATTGTTGTATGTGGAGATTTCAATATTGATTTTCTGAGCGAATCCTACGAAAAAGAGCAGTTTCTGAATTTAATTCATTCTTTTAATTTAGATATTACAGTGAACGTACCTACACGGAATACTCTTAAATCACAAACAGCAATAGATCAAATTATAATTAACAAAACCACAACTAGATATGAAATAATAACGATTAATCTAGGTTACAGTGACCACGATGCACAAATTTACAATTACTAATAACATGAATACTGACACAATAAATAAAACACGCATGTGCCGAGCATTTACTTCAGTTAACATAAAGTTATTTACGGACTACTTGTTGAAAGAATCATGGAGGCAGTTTATAACGCTATTGACACAAATAAAAATATAATTTATTTTTCTCAAAGCTTTCATTTCTCTTTAACGATGCTTTCCTATTAAAAAGAGAAAATTAAACATTTCACGAAAAAGTAATACTTGGATCACAAAAGGAATTAGAACATCGTGTAAAAATAAACGTACTCTCTACTTTATTTCTAAACGTCATGACGTATCTCAAGATTTCCTTATCTATTTTAAAAATACAAAACATTGTTACAAAAAGTCATAAGGCAGGCTAAAATCATAAAAAACGATCAGGATATTTTGAACTCAAATAATAAAACAAAAGCAATGTGGAATATAATAAAAATACTACCAAATCAACTAGAAAACCCATAGAGAATGTTGTTTTAAAATATAACGATATAAATGTGAACGATCCGGCAACAGTGGCTAATCTCTTTAACTAATACTTTCGAGAATTGCTGCCGATCTCACTAAGGGTCTTCAGGCACAAAACTCAAAAACAGACAGTTCACCCAAAATTTTAGACACAATGTTCGTTTCCGAAACTTCTTCCTATGAAATTCTCAAAATAATCGGTAAACTAAAAATAAATATTCGTCCGGTTTAGATGAATTCCCGGATTCTTTGTTAAAGACTTGTGCGTATGCCATTATACACCCGTTAACTCACATATTTAATGCATCTTTATGCACGGGAACGTTTCCAGATATTTTCAAACAGCTAAATTAAGCCGCTTTTCAAAAGGCAACAAACATGAAATTCAAAATTATCGGCCCATTTCTCTTCTATCAGTTTCAAAAATATTGAGAGACTTTTTACGTACGAATGGAAACCTTTCACTAAACACGACGCGCTTTCAGATTGCCAAATGGATTTAGAAAATCAAAATCAACGGAAACAGCTATATTTTCTTTTCTTAAAGATGTCGCCTCATCATTGGATCAAAACGAGGCACCTATTGGATTATTTTAGATCTCTCAAAGCTTTTGACGCATTGATCATGACATTTTACTTTCCAAATTACCTTCATATGGAATTCGTGGTATTGCTCTAGTTTGGGTTTATGTTCGTACTTTAAACAACGATCTCAGAGATTTGGGAAATACCTTACTGGAATGATGGAACATTACGTACGCACCTTTCCGACTCTTTGCCCGTTGCATGTGGAGTTCCTCAAGGATCGATTTTAGGCACTACTCTGTTCCTACTTTACATAAACGATATGCCCTCGACGATTCGAAACGGAAGAACGGTTCTCTTTGCGGATGATACGAACATCCTTTGCAATAAAGAAACCGTAAATAGTACAATATCAGATGTTTCAAATTGGTTCCGAAATAACAAATTAATAGTAAACGAAAAGAAAACGGTTTTAATGCAGTTTTCTATTTCAAATAAACAAGTCTGTGCTCCATTGAAAATGAACAGTGTACCATTGACTGATGTTAAGGTAACAAAATTTTTAGGTCTCTCAATTCAGTCAAACCTTAAATGAACGTCCATTTAAATGAATTGAACACAAAATTAAGTTTATTATGCTACGCGTTCAGAATTCTTGCAAATTCAGTCAGCCTTCATACTGCTCGTTGTGTATACTTGCGAATGTTCATTCCCGCCTGAGATATGGCATAATATTCTGGGAAATACATCTATAGCTCCCAGACTTTTAGATTACAAAACGAATTGTACGAATAATAACCAAATCCCACCCACGTGATTCATGTAAGCCTCTCTTCATTAATCTAGGGAATTTTTCCATTACCGTGTCTTTTATTTACAATCAGTGGTTTTGTAAAATGACTTGCTCAAGGGCGGGAATATATTTTCAGAAAATGCCGAAGTATATTACTATAACACTCGACGTAGAAATCATATTCATCAGGTGACAGTATCAACAGCTCATTACAAAATTCACATACAATACATGTACATTATTTTACAACACTTTTCCAGATGACATTAAACGATTAAATTCAATAGAAAAGTTTAAATCCAAGGGAAATCGTTTCTGCTGCATAACTGTTTCTATACAATTAGAGACTATACTGAGCATCACAAGAAAAGGAACATTAATTTTAACAATGATACATAATGCATTATTTACCATTTGGACTGTATAAATGAGTATAAACAACCTGTAATAACTATTGTACTACAGCTTCGGGTCAATGACTCTATCTCGATCAGGTTTTTCGTCCAGTTTCCTGATCCATTGAGCAAATGCTGAGATGGCCCTTGTTTTGCTTCTGGACATAAATGTAACTTCATTTCTGTGCACGTCTTCTAGAATTCAGTGGGAAATACATTTATTCAAATTATCGTTTCCATGTTGTCGCGGCAGGAAGTAATAAGAGCCAAATTTATTGCTTATTTTCTTTGAAAATAGATTTTATTACATGGGAGTTTTTTGTTGTTTTTCTCCTTTCAAAATTCAAAATTTATTGCTATTTATCCTTTAAAAAGGATTTTATTACATGGGAGTTTTGTTTTTTTCTCCTTTCAAAATTCAAAATTTATTGCTTGTTTATCCTTGAAAATAGGTTTTATTACATGGAGTTTTTGTTTTTTTCTCCCTTTCAAAATTCAAATTTAAGTAGTATATGACTTGGTGTAGAGATCGCAGAATTTTGAAAATGTGCACACAATCTACTTTTTCCCATAGCACGTCATACGCAGTTTTTAACTGTTTTTTGACGCAAATAAATAAATAAATAAATAAATAAATAGACGTTCGAAACACGTTGTAGAATTGATTTCATGAGAGAAGGATATTGAAGAGAACGACGGACTTTTAAACAACTAATTAAAGACAAAACCTTAATTTGACTTCTTTTAATGGGAAATAAACTCTACTCTCTTTTTCATTGTTTCATTTGTATAATATAACCCTTTCTCAACTTGATTGAAAAAGTTTGAAAGTTTTTACCTTAGTTTCATGCAAAAAAGTTAGACCGGAAAGTAGATGGTTGATCTGGATGTTCGAATAGCAAATTCGGTTCAAATGATGTTTTATAGGTTTTCTGCATCACCTTAGTAGCATTGAAACCATTTCGTAGTGTAATAATGCCACAACAGTTCCTTCTAACTTTCGACTTTTCTTTATAACCTCTTTGAACAATCTACTGGCGTGGGTTCGCATTGCATTCCTTGTCCTCGATGTCTCACTGTCTGCCTTTATCCATCCCGTTGGCAGTGGAGGTTCCCGGGCATCATGGAACCCAACCGACGCGCACCCCCAGCCTCACCGCAGGCTTACCAACCGCCGCAACCGCCCGCTCCCTCGCAGCACCAGATCCAATCGGACCTGCAACGCAACCGCGCCCACGTCATGGGCTCTAGTCTGCAGCTGGGCGGCCGGGAAGATCATCCGGCACATGGAAATAGTACGTAATTGATTGATTATTTGTGTTTACTGGCGTGTCAACTGCTAGGTCATTAATCCCATAAGTAGTGATGGTAGAATTTAGCACTTTAAATTTTAAAACAGCATTTTGACAACAAAGCTATAGCATTTTATAGTATTACAAAAATTAAGATTTAGAATTTCGTAGCATTTATTAAAAAAATTATTATTAATGGAGATCTCTTTGAGATAAAAACATTTTGATGCATTATACTTTTTCTCATGAAAATTGAGAAATAAGGAAATTAATTTAATATTTCTGCATTTGTGAACTTCAACAAATATTTAAATAAGCAATTTTAAATCCCTGGGATGATTGCTGTTTTGTATAGAACAACATTATTCAAAGGATACGAAAAGGATTGTCTTGCAATTTGTAAATACTTATTAAAATAACACAACATTCTTTTAAAAGGTTATATATTTTGTTAAATAAAACCAATTTGTATAAATAACTATTAACAATATGAAACACAATCAGTGAAAATTAACTGCCAGCATATTTTAATGTTGGGTTTCTTATTTCTTCGAGTCAATAACAATTAAACTATATTGTCTGAAAATTTGTTCAGCTTCTACAGTGTTGGCCACTGTGAAATGAAATATTTTCAATCATCGATGTGTTATTATCGATGTCACATTCCTAGTTAGATAGCGAACCCGAAGGGAACCATAAAATGAAATTTTGCCATTTTATCGCTGATTCACGACAATTTCATCATTAGAACGTGATTTCGCATTTTATTGCAGATTGAAAACCCTTCAGAAATATACTGCACCGACAGTCAATCATACAATTACTAATTTTTCCCAGCTTCTTTGATAACATTTCATATTTTTAGCAATTGCTAAAATCTACCATCTCTACTCATAAATGTAGTAGAATATTCCAGGAGGCAGTGGTGATCTTTCCATTTAAATTCTGCGCCTTCCTGCGTGTCGGCTTGCGCGGTTTCGTCACTAGATATCTTCCACAGGGGCCTCGCTCCAGCCGGAACAGTCGCCAAGCTACTAATTGGTCTCCCGACGTGTGCTAGTGTAGTTTTATGAGGCGCCCAGGAAGAGGAGAGGACAAGGGAATATCGCGTTGTCCGTGGTGCGTTTGTTTAAGTATTGCTTCAGCAATTGTCTGACGTTGATTGGAGAAATCACGTAAATACCGATCAGAGCAGACGCTCCTCCAAACAGCGTGTGGTTGGTTTCGTCGTAGCTATGCATTTAGTGTCCACAAGCCCCAACGTCCGGACTAACCAGACTTCCCGGTCAGCGACGCTGCCGAAACAACGGCAATTGTGCCATCGAGATATATATGCAGTTAAAAATGTACTTACGTTCATTGTGATATTTCTTAGAACTAAAATACGTAGGGTCGTCATAAAATAATATATTTAATAGAAGGAACGACAGAACTACTGATTGGCAATGTTTAATTAGAAACCTGACTTCATGTAAAGAGAAGCGGAAGAAAACGGGTAGAGTCATTGGCTAGATGTTAGGCAATCTATCATGCACATTCTAAATGATTTTATGAAGTCAGGATAAGTGCCGTGCAGCTGATAACGACAATCAACAGCCTTCTGAAGTATCGATTTCCTTAAAATTAAAATCTAAGAAATTTGCAGCATTTATATTCAAAAGGTGTCGCCTCAATAAGTACCTATACCTGTCAACATCTCCTTCGGATGAAGGACTTTTAGTATAATTGTGTTCTTCACCTCAGACATTTACGTTAGAAGCCACTGGAATCAATATTCTCGTTGGCAATTTCACATCGTATTAAGGAAAATGCATTAAATACATCTGCATAACTGAGGAGAACGCAACACATTTTATACAAATTTCATGTTAGTGTGTGTTGAAAAGAATATAATACAAACTACATATTCAATATGTTTATAAAATTGAATATTATTTAAATTCATTGAAATATTTTACTGAAACAACTGAAGGGCAAACGGAGTCCCTAACGAGTAGGCTGTCTTGCTGATATTTCACTGCCGCGGGTATCTCTACGTATATGTAAACTCAAGGGCAAACATCTCTTACTGTCTCGCATGATTTCAACTTTCTGCAATTTTCTATTATTAAGAATGTTCAAAAATTAGACCTTCGCCATTTTTAAGCATCATTTATAGAATCCGAGGAAACAAAAGATTTCAAGCCGTTGTTTATAAAATGCATTTACTTCAAGCAAATGGTTCAAGAACTATTTGTTTTTCAAAAATTGTATTTGATCAGATTCATGCATTTACTTCAAGCAAATGGTACGCAAGAACTATTTGTTTTTCAAAAAATTGTATTTGATCAGATTCAGAGATCAACTGAGAGATTTTTAGAACCAATTTCACTGAAGAAAAAATCTGTCAACAATATTGTACTTTTATAATATTAACCTTTTGCAGTTTTCTAAAATACTTCTTCCCGCTTATGAGACTGTACCATTTTTAGACGTCCTTTGTTCTACTCTAGAGTGACATTCAAAATTGAACTGTTTTTTGAGGGAATAATGTTTAAAAGTAGTCTATATTTCAAGCAATATTGCGCATAAATGACTCATTTTTTGAAAAAATTTACATGATCTTCTTTAATTATGTCTTTTGTGAATAGACTTTATGAAGCAAAAAATATATCTTCAATATTTCAGATATAGGAAGAGTTCAACGGAAATGAGACCTCCATCATTCTTTATTCTAAGCGAGGAAAAGTTAAATTAAAAAATTGCAGACTTTTTTAGAATATTTTGAAAATGTTTAGAACATTTTGATAATGTTTCATATAAAGTAAATCAAAAATTAAAATTGCGATTAAAAATCACAGGGCCTTAAGTTCGGCCAAATCGATCTGAGAATACCACTTTTGGAGAATATCGTGTAAATGTTTAGGCTCGAATGTTGACCATGGATATACGATTTGCCGTCAGCCAATTTTTCTCTATTAATGATCTGTGAAACGTGAATCCTGACTATACAGGATGTTAAATGAAGTAATTTACTATATTTAGGATCAAGATTTATCCACTTTTTTGGTATCAGTATACCCCAATACGACGTAAAATTGTGGGAAAGTAAAAAAGGTTCAGCTTGATTTAATTGAGCACGCACCCATTTCAATTAGTTATATAATCATATTAAATTATAATGCACCAACATTATTGAATGTCACGTATTGGTAAAATGGATTAAATACGAGTGTGTTTTCAATTCCTGGTTTTATTCCTTGAAGTGTAAACTTGATGAAAGAAGTTCAAAAAAGTATTTAAAGGTAAAATAGTGATCAGCGATATGGTAACCGAATATAGTATTAACAACAGAGCAAACACTTAACTCAGAAGCTTCAATTAAAACTGAATCAGAGAAATACTTGTCTTTTATGCACTAATTAAAATTACTAGTCTCGATGTTATCTGCAAAAAATATACTAATCTTATGAAGAGGATTATTTCCACTACTATTATTAATATTGTTATTTCTACCGTTGCCCTGCTATGCTTATAAATTCTCTCAGTGATAGCACTAATTTATTAATTTTACCTTCAATTTAATCATGGGTTTGGACATACATTTTACTCCTTACCTATTGCATGTGGACGTGTAATTCTATACAGAATCACGATTTCTGGAAGTTGCATTGAATAAAACCAATTATTGAACTGATGGCAACTAATATAAATTATCAGCCTTTCTCAACAATAAAAATTTAACATTTATTCTTCTATATTTACAACTTCTATTGAGCTCATGAATAATTACTTTCCTATGTACAAACATTAAAATATCGTACAGTTTTGAATATAGTTCGTAAACTTACAATGTCTTTGTCAGATGACTTCTCGGTTGAATCAGCAGAATGTCCGTGGAATGTCCTTGATATCTCTATCATTGTGTTCTTTTCTCTTAAAGTAAATTAAAAATGTTCCGGAATGCCCTCAACGATTAGGTATTTAACAGAATTTAATAGTTTCCATAAAATCAATACGCGGTCGCGACCTTCCCTGGCTATCCTTCGTAAGGAACACCTACGCGCGACTGTCTATCTTCAGCTACATATGAAAATCCCTCCCGTCTACGGAGCTATCCTAATATACATCCACTCGAACACGGGGTCTATTTGAATTCAAATTTCCTTACTACATCAATAAAAATTACAATTACAATTCAATACTAATATTTGTACAATACTAAGCATTAAACTAATCATAAGTTCCCGCCTCCCTAACATTTAAATAATACCCCAACCTATAATGAAAAACTATTTGCCTCACCAATTTCTTACGTGCATTCGCTTCAGTATCTTTTAAGAGAGCGATTCTTTGCGTCCTCTTACAAGATCACGACTTTCAATGTCCTCTCAACACCTTTGACACGTATTGTGCTCGGAGCCGTGTCTCCCCATCTGAACAGCGCTATGACACCAAGCACGGAATATTACACTTTGTTTATTGGTTGCCCTACCAACGTGTATTCATTGATTTCCAAGCTTGCGTACAATTCCATTATCACTAACGCTGGATGACGATTTCAGCATTCAAATTAAACTCTGGGTTATCACAAATCGCGTTGCTCCCTAACCCCCATCTCCGTCTCCCGAAGGTGCGAGTCACTTGAACGCGCCGCTGGACGAGCGGCCTTCGAGGGGTCGTCCGGGGACGGCGGCGGAGTCGGCGCCGGCGCCGGGGGCTGCCGCTGTCCCGGAGACGCTGGGGGAGGCGTCGGACGCCATCGCGAGGGAGCGACGCCGCATCCGGCGCAAGGTGCTGGGCGGCGGCGTCCGCCCCGACTGGTTCAACTTCGACGGTGAGCACTTGCAGCCACGGAGCCCACACTATTACGCTGCTGCGATTCGGCCGTTTGGACCACGCATCACGCACCTGCACGGCTCAGTATCACGTTGCAGGTCTTGCATGGAAACAATCAGGAATAGCATTAGGCTGAATCGATTTTTAAACCCCAGGGTTGTTAGTCATGGGGATGGGAATATGGAACGATGATGAATGAACGATGAAATATGGAATGATGATGACAATGAAGGATGAATGGACGACACACAAACAGACGTACACAAACACATCCATGCCCGAGGCAGGACTTGAACCCGTGATCCTTCCGTCCGAGATCGCCACGGCACTATTGCCTTAGGGATCTCGGCTATCCAGACTGGCTACTTTATTTATTTATTTATTTATTTATTTATTTATTTATTTATTTATTTATTTATTTATTTATTTATTTATTTATTTATTTATTTATTTATTTATTTATTTATTTATTTATTTATTTATTTATTTATTTATTTATTTTATGTCGATTCGGATGGTCGAGGTGTCTAAGAGCGTGTACCTACTCAGTGCTTCGGTTCGGAGGGTCGCGGGTTCGTGTGCCGTCTTAGGCATGGTTGTTTGTCTCTCATGTATGCGTTGTCGCGGAGGGCCTCGCGTTCTGCTGACCCCAGATCAGAGGAGCCCGCAAGTGTGTTGGTGTCTAGTGTATGGTCGAATATGCGTCCCATCGGGACGTAAAGGGTAACCGGTAGTCAGCTGGATAAAAGCTCTAGGGAGGAAAAAAATAATTTTATTAGTGTTTCTGAGCGCATCATCTGCTATGTTCTTTAGCCCCGTGTATGTAGTGTGTATTATTCTGCGGGTGGTGGCGCTGGTTCTCGCCAGCTAATACTTGCAGGTCGGCTTGCGAGGGTTTCCCACTTCAGGTATCTACGCGAGTGGGGTATCTCCCCAGCCGGGGCAAGCTCTAAGCTACCGACTCGTCTCTCGTCATTTGCGGTAGTGTAGCGGTAGTGTGAAAGTTTACATGTGTGTAAGTGGGGAGAAGACGTGGATGAGGAAGGCAATATCGTGCTAGATCCGTGGTGCGTTTGTTAGGGTACTGCTCCGGAATTCACCTGTTATTGATCGGAAAAACTATGGAATATACCAATCACAGCAGTCTGCCGATAGTTTTCTCCAGACGGAGGCTGAATTGGACCTAGCTACGATCTAACTAGTGTCAAAAATCTACCACCACCGGGAGTCGAAACCTAGGACCTCTATGGCAGGATTTTTGACTCTAGCTAGATAGCTAGGTCGAATTCAGCCGCTGTCTGGAGGAGAATTCTAGCGGCCGACCGTTCCGATCGGTAGTTTTCCGTGGTTTCTCCGAACAACACCGGGCGAAAGCCGGAGCAGTACCCTAACAAAGGGGCCATTGATTGCGCGCGATATTTTCCTTCTCCTATCCTCATCCTTACTTACACACACTTACACTTACACGGATTACACTACCACTCATGCCAGGAGACCGGTCGGGAGCTTCGAGCTTGTCTCGGCTGGGACGATGCCCCGTTGGCGGGAGATACCTAATGGGGAAAAGCGTGATAGCCGACGGTACGTCGACGCCGGATCCCGCCATCCAGCAGAGGAAGATCACCAGCACATCCAGTTAAAAAAGCATGTACTACACTTACGCGAGTAATGACCTTGGCAGTTGACGCGCCCGGAATCACTACCAATCAATCATCATTTAACGTCGTTGGTTTTCGCGGCGCGCGCGCAGATGTACCGGAAGAGACGCACGCCCCCGCCGCCGCCTCTTCGCCGTCCTCCACGCCGCCCACGCCGCCGCAGGGTGTGGTAATGCCCCCGACGACCCCCATCCCCATGGTCCCGCAGGTACACGACAGGTTGCGAAAAATCAACGCCCCGTGCCTCAGAACACTGGCAAAATTATACAAATACGGGTTTGTGCGCAAAACCCACTCATGCTGTTCCCCCCGACACGAGTTTTACTTCGAATTCGCAAGGTTTCATTAATTTTGTGGATTTTAACAAAATAGATTCATGTATCATTCCTCATATTCACCTCTTAAACAATTTATGGGATATTATGGATTATTTATTTCCTGGATGTAAAACTTCAGTAGCAATTAAAAATGTTCTCTATAAATTGGTAGGCGACCATAAATTATTTTAGTTACAATTCGTAACCTTTGTAAGTCACATGATTTGGGCATTGCGCTACAGGCATCCAACTTCAGGTCCATTTGGTAAACAGTCGTATTGTATTTCAAGATTAATTTGCTTGCTTACATGTACTACTTTCCCTTAAATATATTTAATAATGCTTTACTTTCGATGTTTTACTTTCACGCACTCGCTTCGTAAGAAGAGAATGTATTGTAATCGGGCGGTGGAAAACGCCAAATTTTCGACAGAAACATTATATTGCCGGGTCCTTGTAATGAAAAGGTAGACAAATCTTGTTCCTATAAATATAGTAAATTGTTTGCTCTTACACATTAGTTGTGTCGCGCCGCGTTAGTTAGAATCCATGTTTTGTGCGTTCTTGATATAGAAATATCGATTAACAGCAAAACATTTGTCTGTCAGTCCGTCTGTGTCTGTAGCACTTAAACCGATCAAACGATTTTCTCCAAAATTATATTCCCTGATCAGTTTGAACAAACTCGAGTTTTGGGAGACTCGAAAGGAAATTTTGATTTTTGAGGGTACTTACAAGAAGCTTAAAAAAAATTTTTGAAAATTTTCTCAAAATTGGCTGCAATTTTTTTATTAAACTTACTTCTCGGATAGCGTAAAGAATGCCTAGAAGGATGTAGATCTCGTGTTCGTGGAAATCACAGATTTTTCGAAAATTGCAAAAGTGCATTTTTTTGACGTCTTGCAACAACTATAATACGGCACATAGAGATTTTTTCTTTAATGAAATCTGTTCTTTAAAGACAAATCTTGAAATAAATTTATGAACAGTTTTTTGAAAATATAAGTAGTTATCGTGTAATTTTGCGCGAAATATAGGCATTTAAAGAAATTTTAAACATTTTTTCTCAAAAACGGTACCATTTTTTTCTTTAAATTTTCTCTCTTATATATTATTAAAGGATGGTAAAAAAGATGGTACTATTCTCATTTCCGATAAATTCTGTTATAAAAAATCTGTCAAGTCTTTAAAAAAGGTCATGTACAATTTTTAACATAAGTTTTTTGCATAATTTTGCTTGAAAGTAATGCAATTTATAAAAAACATTTTCTCAACTTTTTCTGCAATTTGTTTTCACAGATACAACAAAGTTTGCTTAAAAGAAAGACGAAATTCATTTCGTGAATCTCTGAATTTTCAATGCAATTTAGAAATATGCAGGAAGTGTAGCTGTTTAAACTATAGTTCAATATAAATTTCCTTGATATCTTAGTGAATACAAATCGCTTAATGAATAAAAGGACAGTAGTGGAGAACTATAATATAATTCTTCACTTTTGAAATTTTAGTGGGTCAACGCAGATGGTCAGCCGATAGCATTCATGCCACCGCAGCCGTTTCTCCAACATCCTGGAATGGCTGTTCCCGGGTTCCCGCCTCAAAACATGTACTACATAGTGCCGAAACAGGACGCCTCAGGGCATAATGCTGGAGCTCCCATGGAGTGCGGAATGTTCTTCAACTACCCAAACAATGCAATGATCCAAATTGTGCCAACACCATCTCAAACACAAATGCTTGGTTGCCAAGGAGACGCAACCTCTCCCGCTTATCTTGTTCAACGACGATCCAAAGAGCAAGTTCTAAGCGATGCGAATACAACTGGAGATGGTCCGTCTAGTAATCCGACCGAAAAGGTTTGTTTCCTGGTAAACGGAAAGTAATATTGCTGTATTTCCTTCCTCGTAGTAAACTTGGTTTCACCTCAAAAAGAACTGAACTCTTTCTTTAAGTTTTTTCTTATAAATATTTTATAGTTGTTTATAAAACTAGTTTGACCAGCAAAAGTTCTAGATTGCAGCTGATTGAAACTTGTTGACAATTGCTTTCATGTTTGTGTTTCTTTGTTTTTTAAATTAATTTCAGAGGAATGCAAAATTTCCAAAAGTTAAGAATTGTAATTGTATTAATTTCTGTGATAGTGTTCATATTATTCATGTACGAGAAGGAAAATTTAAGGGTACTACAATAAATCGACATTTCAGGAGTATCAATGAAGTTGATTTTTGACTTTTTGTCAACAAATATTGGAGGACTTTATGGAATAGGATGTATTATTTATATCAAAATGCACCGAAGTTATGGAACTCAAGTTGTTGCTACAGGTGTCAGAGGCCTTGGAAAAGGATGTGAAGGAGGCACTGCCTATCACGTCGCCGACAGATGCATCAGACACCGACACTACCGACGCCGCGATCGCCAGCGCTGGCGCCGACGCGGACGCCGACACCGATGCCGACGCGGCCGCGCCAAAGCGAAAGCCGGCCAAGAAACGGAGATCCAAGAGCAAGCAGCAGGCAAGAATCACGTTCAAAATCCGATTCGCGTCGTTGATGTCAGTAATCTTCAGGCGTGTCGTGATGTGACAATCTCGTGCACATCTCGATGACGGCAGCAACGTAATGAGCAAATAATAATGATGATGATGATGATGTTCTGGCATGACTGAAATATGTGAATTGTCATACTTTTTCCTTTACACAGTCTTTCAGTTTTACAGCTCCACAGACATACGTGCTATCTGCAGATATTTCTCTTACTTGGTTGTTAAGATCACTCATGCGATACTCGCATTTTCGCCAACGTTTCAATCTATTAAATGATATCTTTCATCATCATCTTCAAGATCTAGGCCTAACGGCGTGTTTCGGTTCAATGATCCACCGTTTTCTTCGCCTCCCGGGATCTCGTTTACCAAGATGTCGATATTTCCATGCCTTTTGAGGAAGTCGTTGCACTTCCATTCTATTTAGGTGTAGGGTCCAATTTCTTTTATACTTTTGGATTTAACTGAGGACTGATACAACTTTTAGCTCTTTTCGGATATCTTCATTTCTTTCGTGATGTTTTCGGACAACCTTTTACTGATCTCAGAAACTTTATCTCTGAAGCCTGTATTCTGCTCATTTCTCTTTGATAAAACTCAGCGCTCGCTACCATAGAGAAGGGTTGGTATTGTCATTGTCTTATAGAATTTTAACTGTGAGTCTTTCCGGGTGTTCTTATCACAGGTTCTTCTTATGGTTCCACACATTACCTGGAACGCGAGAGTTTCTTCTCTATGTCTCTCTCGTAGTTGTACGATATATCGTTTCCCATGATGATTCCTTTATGTATTTTAATGCAATTATTCTCTATAATCTCTCCGTATTCTAAATATATTTTTTCGCATGAATTTGTCTTTTAGGCTAGCGACTACCCTCTTGAGAAATATGTATTCCAGAACTTCGGAGCCGTTTTTGAGAAAAAAATGAAAGTGTCCTTGAGAACTTTAAAAATTCTAAATATCCATTTCAAATTCAAGGGGTCACGACGTCAGCCCGATCGATTGGGGAATATGATAATCCTTCTTGCAGTTCAGTCGCTAGCATTCTTCGGAGAGTGAGGAAAAAAAGACGTCTTGCCGTAAAGTAATTTATCTGTATCAAGGACTCTCAAAATGTAGACTCTAGCTTTACAACGTATTAGAGGTTGTTTTTTCTACAGATAGGAACAAGAATTAACCCCTTTTTCGGTATCAAGGTCCCATTGCAGTTTTTCCTGTTAAAAAACCGTTGTTTTCGTTGTAGCATTACAATACATTATCTTTACTACAAAATAAAACAGAAAGTAAAATGGACGCGATCATGGTAGGATGATAATTCTTTCGTACAATATTAAGAAACACGGCATTTATGCATCGCGGCTAGGGCATTTATTTATCATAATCATCTATTAGATAGCTGACATACATGGCGTTGCTCGGGATTTGTATAAAAAGCTTCATACTAACACCAATAACTACACTTTCTTCGCAAGTTTAACTCAAAAAACATAAAGTATATTAACAATTTCCAAAGACTATATATTTTAATTTCTTAATATCCAACAGATCGGATATAGATTTATCACATTTCTTAGACAGGAAAGGAAATTCTTTATATTTCCATCCTGTTCCGACTAATTCTATTTTAGGGTATCCCCTCTCGCCCCGGCCCAACCCGTTTCTCTCGCTTTGCCCCGCCTTGTCCCGCCTTACCCCCCTAGCCGCGCCTCGCCTCACCCCGTCATGCCTTCCCTAACCCCGCGCCCCGCCTTATCGCATCTTTCCCCGCCTAACTTCGCATTACCCCGCCTTATCTCGGCTCGCTCCGCCTGACCCCGCCTTGACCGTGCATCATGCCCAGTTATAGGCTTGATGACCAACGTTTCGATCCTCTTACCGTGGCGATAGGACTGAAACGACAATCCTGACGATGTGCGAAGCTGTGGAAAGTCAGCCTCCGAAGCATCAGTTGCTTATCGCGTTTGGGCGGGCGCAGGGCGAGCGGCGCGGAGCGGGCGCGGGCGGGGCGGAGGGCGCGCAGAGCCAGGAGGCCCTCGACAGCCCCGCCGCCCCGGCCGCCGGGCAGCGCGACCGGCTGGCCAAAGCGGCGTCGTCCGCCGCGCTCCGCCACGTGTCCATCGCGCCCCTCGCCGCCGCCGCGGCCGCCTCCCGCAGCCGCTTCGTCAACGGTGAGCGCCCCACGCGGCTGTACTCTCTAAATTGATTGATTGTTAGTGATTCCGAGCGCGTCAACTACGGAGGAAATTAGTCCCGTACGTGTAGTGCATGTTTTATCATGTGGAGATGGCGGTGATCTTCCCCAGCTGGATGGCGAGATCCGGCGCCGACCTACCGTCGACTAACGAGGTATCTCCCACCAGCGGGGCACTGCCCCAGCCGGGACAAGCTCTAAGCCCCCGACCGCTCTCCCGGCATGTTTGGTAGTGTAGTGCATGCTAGTGTGTGTAAGGTGTGAGGATAGGACGAGGAAGGAAAGATCGCACGCGGTCCGTGGCCCGTTTGTTAAGTCACTGCTCCGGTATTTGCCTGGTGTTGATCGGAGAAACCACGGAAAACTGCCGATCAGAGCAGCCGGCCGATAGAATTCTCCTCCAGTCAGCGACTGAATTCGACCTAGCTGACAAGCTAGTGTCGAAAATCCTGCCGCCGTCGGGGCACGAACCTAGCACCTCCCGGTCAATGGCACTGCAGTGACATCAGTTGATTCACTTGTTCACCTCTCCCCGTCTGTACTATCTAAATCATTGTTGCCCAACTCGGTCTGTGTCGACCTCCTTGGGGGTCGATCTTTAAAAGGGGTCAATGATGATCAAGAGGTCGATTGGGGGCCGAAAGCCGAATATCCATCGACAAATCATCCTAAAATTATTAATTTTTTCTTATACAAACGTTCATAAAATTATTAATTTTTTCTTATACAAACGTTCAGAACATCTAATAAAACTTTTCATTTCAAAAATATAAAATTTTAATACTACAAAAAATAATAAAACATAAACCCAAGAAACGTATTTTTTTTCAAAAAACTTTTGTTCATATTATTTTCCTATATAATTATTATCAAGTAGTTTACGGACATTTACTTGTGTTACGACTATTTTGAATGCTGTATATTCTTGAAAAATGTCAATGAGATCAACGAAGCATATCTTTCTTTTAAAAGGGGTCGATGCAAGAAAAAGGTTAGGAATCCCTGAACTAAACTAAATCTACCAATCAATATTGCTTTGGATTGATAGGTAGCTCAGGGTATCAATTGATGTCAATGCAGTGACTCTGACCTGGAGGTCCTAGGGTTGAAGTCCCGACGGTAGCAGGGTTTTCGACACTGGCTACATAACTAGGTCGAGTTCAGCTGCCGCCTGTGAAAGAATTCTAGCAGCCGCTGCTCTGGTCGGTAGTTTTCCGTAGTTTCTCCGATCAACACCAAGTGAATGACGGTGTAGTATCCTAAAAAACGGACCGCGCGCGATCTTTCCTTGCTTTTGCTTATCCTATCCTCACCCATTACTTACACACGAACACTTACATGCACTATACTACCACACATGCCAGAAGACCACTTTCGAGCTTAGAGCTTGTCCCGACTGGGGAGGTGCCCCGCTGGTGGGAGGTACCTGGTTAGGAGAAAACTTCGCAAGCCGAAGGGAAAGGTCAGCGTGCTACGAGATCACCGCCATATCCCGCGAAAAAAGTATGCACTACACTTACAAACGAATGGCCTTAGCAGTTGACGCACTCGCAATCACTAATCAATCAATCGATCAATCAACAGACATGATGCCGAATATGATCAAAGTTTTAGTTCGCCTCGAAGACTGAAATCGTAATTAACTTAATTGTTACTTACTTTCGTAATTAACTTAATCGTCAACTTAAATGTAACTTAATCGTAATTAAACAGCGTGACATTGAAATGATTGAATAATATATTTAATCATCCATATTGTCAATATCTGCTAGCCTTTCTGAAAGTAGACGTGTTATTGCTAGATTTACTGCATTCAGTGACCGTCATAGAACAATCAATCCTGAGATTGTCACTGTCACAGGGCTATCAATCCACTACCTTTGCAAAATTGGCAGAAATATGTGATACTGGTAAAAATAACTTAATGTTGTTTATGTCAATTTACATTTAACTTTTTTGTATTGAATACATTTTTAAGTTAATTGCCAGAGAATATTATTTAATTCATGTACATCTGCCACATAACTTGTCATTTTTAATCTTCCGCCTGCACCTTAAAACGTTCACGTTAAATTGAATTATAAATAAAGTTAGAAAAGAGCGTTTTTGTCAAAACTTAAATGCTAAATGTTTGCTCCTTTCTAATAAAAACTATATGCAGTGGGAATTGAGTTATCGTGTTTGATTCTTATCACCTCACGTGAAGGAAGTGACTTACTACCGCGAGACACAGAACAAGTAACATTTGATGTTACTGTTGACGAAATAATTCTGTCCAGTCTCCATATAACACTTAAGTAGGTAAATGCTTAGCATTAACCTATTCTCATAACTGTAACAAATAGGGGAACATTTTAAGACATTCTGTAATTTTCCCGGCGTTTGTAGCAGTATTCGGTTAGTAGCATAGTGGTATTCTGTCTCATATTCCCAATGAAAGTCGTGTAGCTTTTTTCAAGTTCTTTGGCACAAATCTAATATTTAAAAATCAATGTTCCTTTGATTGTTCGAATTTTATGCACTGCCGTACCGTTCATCCGATTGGATAAAACTGACAACTTATTGCTTGCACTTGCGCGAAAAAATATAGCCATAGTACAATGGGAATGTGCGTATGTCTGTCGCACATAGACGCGGGTTGATTATGATTTTATGCGTTTATGCTGACTCAAGCGCTCCTGAACAAGAAGCCCTACGTAACCCACCGCACCCTCAAATATTAACAGCGTCTTCCTTGCATTTTCTGCCCCTGCGATTGGGAAATAACGGCCGGAATTATTACTTGAACTTTATCTCAGACAAGTGATTCAAATTTCCCTAAGACAGAGATTTACAGAAAATGAACCTCTTTAGTACTCCGTGTCATACGTGGCAGTCAATCATTCCACCATTTTTCTGAATGAATCGTTAAGAGAGCGGTTTAAATGTACATGTTGTCACTTGTGGTTGCGTTGCTTTCCAATATATCACATAGGTATTGCTGTTACACTGTTCGGGGCTTATTATCGTGGCTTCACACGAATGTGCTAAATAAATACATTATTATAACATATTGAGTATGTGAAGAAAAGGATGTACGTAAAATCAATAAGAACTTAATTGGAGCCACACAGAATCTATATAAGAACAACACCTCTCAGATTAAGATTTACAGTAGGCTCTCAGATCCCTTCCCGGTCAGTAATGGTCTTCGTCAGGGCTGCTATCTTTCCCCAACACTGTTTACAATATATCTGCATCAAATTTTACAGCAGTGGGAGAAACAATGCAGAATAACGGGCATGACGATCGAGGAGGATAAATTATATACATTATATTTTGCCGATGACCAGGTAGTAATTCCAGAAGATGCGGACGATTTGAGTTTCATGATCCGTAAGCTCAATCAACATTTTTTAAAAGCAGGATTTACTATCAACATGGACAAATCTGAATACCTGGCAATTGGGAACAATGCGATTGAAGATCTTCTAGAAAAGGGGGGGGGAATGAAAGGAGTAAACAAATATAAATATTTGGGTATACTCTTTAACAAAAAGGGAAATAGCCAAGAAGAAATCGAGAGACGATAAGCTTGGCGAGAAACGTGACACGAAGTATAAACTCTGTCTTATGGAAAAAAACATCACTAACACTGCTAAAAGGCGTCTTTCCTCCACACTCGTGAAGAGTGTTACAACGTACGGTTCAGAAGCTTGTGAAGTTGATAAAAGAGCAAGAGGGAAGCTGTTGGCCCTTGAAATGGACAACTGGTGTCGAAGTTGCTGTTACAGCAGACGTGACAGAATCAGGAACGAAGAAATAAGAATGAAAATGGATGTAAAGAAATCAATTCTTGACGAAATAGAGAAAAAACAAATCGTTTGGTATGGTCACGTTATGCGAATGACAGACGAAAGATGGCCAAAACGAGTCCTGTGATGGGTACCGGCAGAAAGAAGAGAGGCAGACCCAGACTTGCATGGCAGCAGGGAGTACGAGAGGCTATGATGGTGAGAGAAATACAGGAAGATCTGTGGCAGAGGTGCACAAGCGCCCCATTTGAGCCCCTTCTTGGGGCGCTGGAACACCCGCGCCCCGCGCTCCACGGCGCCCCACGAGAACCAGGAAAGTTGGCATAATCCCCGACGGCCGGGCTGCCCCTTCACTTTTCTGCTCTTTAGATTTTTCTTTCGGAAATAGTCATTCGAGAGGTTGAACTGATGGTGCAAACTGTGACAGGTCCCAAACGAAATCAAGTAGTTGGGAATCGTCGCAACTGCACGGGTATTATCGATGTTTGGTTCCATATATCTGTGAGCAGTTTTTCTCCCGCATGAACTTACAAAAAGCAAAGTCCAGAGGCCGAATGACACTCTCACATCTGCTGTCGACAATGCGAGTGGCAGTGGCACGAACACTCGCCAAATATTGATTCTATCATTTCTTTAAAAAAAAGTTAAACTTAATGTGGTTTTTGTTTAATAAAAACGATACGATTGTGTTTATGGAAATACTTTGTTTTCTGTATTATTATCTCAAACATTGTTTCTACTTTCTTCCTTATATAAATAAAATTACCAGCATTGAAACATTTAGAAAAGTATGGTCAAGTGTATTACAACCAGAATTAAATTTATGATGTGCGTATAATTATTAACAATGATAGATCATTAAACATTCTGTTCTTTTTATTTAAATTACAAATTGTTTCAAAATCAGTAGCAACACTAAAGGTTGACGATGAAATTTGTAGGAGTTGTTGCGCAATCTGAAATAATAGTTTACAAAACGAAGCCTTCCTTCTCCAGAAACAACAGCTGTTATATCAAGTCTTTAGTTGTCAAATTCAATATGATTCAACAAATTTCCTACTGAAGAGCCACAGGTCTCCATATTTGATTCTGCATTGTGCTCTATCTCTAAGTATCAAAATTCGGTCTAAATACCATTCAATATTCTTGCACTGTTGGAACACCGTCTCACTTCAATTCGTCCTTCAATTCGCCTAATAACATACGAGTTCCATTTAATTTCCAGGTCTTTATTTTCTGCGTTCACTATAGCCGAGGTTCAGGTTCACTATAACCGAATCTTCTTATGCTTATTTGTAATGTAAGTGAAATGGAACCAGTGACTTAAGTTCACTACAACCGAGGGTTCACTATATCCGAGTTCACTCTAACCGGTCATTGCCGGCTCCATTAGTACTCCATAAGTATTCTGCGCGTGCGCAGACGTGGTGGCCGGTGGCACCGTGCGCCGGATGACGCAACGCGCTCGCGACCTCGGACTGGGGACGGCGGCGGCGGCGCGGCTGCAGCGGCGGTGGCGGCGGCGGGAGTGGAGGCCCGCGAAGCGCCGCACACCCCTGTCATGGACGCGCGACAGGTGGGCGTGGCTCGGGGCTTCCCCATTCGCTCCCACCCTCGCTCTCGCTAACACGTGACCTTCTGCGATTGCTCGGCGACGCCTCTGCAGCGTCGTTGAGACGAAAGTCCTGTAGGGTTCGAGTCCTGACAGGGTCGAATTTTCGTCACCAGTTCAGTGCTGGTCGATTTCAGCCCTGTCTGGAGGAGAATTCTAGAGACCGGCGGCTCTGATCGGGTAGTGTTTACCGTGGTTTCTCCAGTCAATAACACACAAACCGGAAAAGATGGACTAGATCATCAAATGATGCCATAGTGCATCTGACCGGGAGGTTCTCGGATTCGAGTCCCGACGGTGGCAGGATTTTCGACACTGGTTTGACAGTTAGATCGAATGTCTTGACGAGCATTCTAACTGCCGACTTCTCTGATTGGTAGTTTTCCGTGGTTTCTCCGATCAACACCAGATGAATGACGGAGCAGTACCCTAACAAAAGGGCCACGAACCGCGTGCAATATTTCCTTCCTCTTCCTTGCCCTTTACTTACATATTCTCCTTACTTATTCACATGCACTACACTATCACACTTGTCAGAAGACCTATCGGGAGCTTAGAGTTTGTTTCGGCTGGGGCGGTGCCACGCTGGTGGGAGATACCTGGTTGAGAAAAATCTCCGCTAGCCAACCTAGGTCGGCGCCGAATTTCGCCATCTAGCGGAGGATGATCATCGCCACCTCCATTGATAAAAACATATACTAAACTCACAGAACTAATACCCTTTGTAGTTGATGCGCCTGAAATCACTAATCAATCAATCAATACCACACAAAAAACCGGAGCAGTGCCCTAACGAACTAGCCTCAGTCCCCGTGTAATTTTTCATTCCTCATGTTTGTTCTCTTCCTATTTTTATTTTTATCTTCCATCCAGAGAAAGATTTCTCTTCGCTTGGATTGAATCTCACTTCCGCATGTGTTTTGCAGACGCCGCGTCGCAGCACAAGTAGCAGCCAGCACGCGTTGTCGTCTGCACAGCGCCTCGTCGCGAGTCCCGCGACTGAAGCGCCCCTGGCGGCTGGCGACACCCCCGATGGCGACCTCAAGACAGCCACCCGAGCTCAGGACCCCGCAGGACGGCCGTCTTTACGCTCCAAATTGGCTTTGACTGACGAGGTGAGGCATAACGTTCATTCAGAATAGGCCTTTCTAAATCATTGCTGAGGTACTTCCTCGTTACAAAACATGTTTGTTCACGTTTATCTTTAACCAATTTTCAACACTGGTAAATATACTACAAATTTTTAATTAGTTGAAAATTCATAATTTCGCCCATTGAGTTTTCGAACTAGTTACTTCCGTTTTGTCTGTGGTTGTATGTTCAATTTTCCTGTAGTACTTCACATGCAAACGAATTTCTCATTCGCCCGGGTACTAAAGCAGTAAAGTAGATTACCCGCAACATCGCATGTTACCTAGAATTAACAACAATTTTAGGATTGCTTTTTTAACAAATTTCATATTACTTTTCTACCATAGTTGCAATGTTAATATCGTTATGATGAACATTTATTATTGATATCATGTTTTAAATAAATGAAGAGTATACTATAAATGATAGATATTCTGACGTTCCATACATATTACAGGTACTATCAAATATGAGCCCCAATCAGCTAATAATTAAGTATTCCCAATGGGTTTTTGGCCCCGTTTGGGAGTTCCGTTAATGTTAATTAGATTTTAAAATATCTTTCTTTTTAATCGAGAAATCTAGGCTTCATTTTCCGTGAAGCCTAGGGCCCCATTCAGAACTGTCTGACTATTACAAACATTTCGTTTCAGATTTTGTTGTCACGACCATCTACGGCTACTAAATTGAAGAAAGCTGCCACATCGATGACTCTAATGAAAGGGGAGCCTGGAACCAAACCACGCCCTCCGAAGCGCGAGAACACGTTCTCTCTATCCTCCGCACACTCAGCAGCGCGTTCTTAATCGTGCACCCCAGTGCAGATTCACGAAAGACGGTGCTTAATCTAGTGATGGGAAAGAAGTCGCGCGTAAACGTAAAGTAAATTGTTTCCCACGCGAAGTGATTCCCACAACTTCCTTTTTCTCCTCTACCTTCAAGAAAAATACATGGAACGCAATAACATCGAATGAAAAATCCCGACTGTAAATTCCACTAAGACTTTAGTAACAATTATCTGTGTCATTGGGGTGCTAATCAAGATTTTCTATGAAAAGTTAGCAGTAGTAATTATATTTTGTTTAATTTATTTATTATGGACTGTGAACTGTATCTATTTCTTTGAATAAATGATTTCAGTGTGTTATGAAAATGAGTGGCGAAATTCTATCATCTGAGTCAGATTAATTTCTTAAGGGTGTCTAAGTACGAGGCCACTCTAATAGTAGAGATTGAATTTATTGAAATATTCCATTCTTCTAATTGAAATATTAACCATAAGTCTTTAAAATTAACGTGCAAACTAAACAGTAATAATTGTAATTTAAAAATTTAATATTTAAATATGCTTATATTTGGCGAATTTAATGCAAGCGTTTATGTAATGATAAAAGGAAATGATCAATGTTTATACTATTTTTTTCATTATTCATCGATTTCGACTAACATGTCATTTTTTGCATTTTCCCATCTTTTTTAAAGCATTTTCGCCGATTTCATACATTTTAATAATAGTTGTTAACACCGGGAGCGGTACTTCAGTGCATCAACTGATGTCACTGCAGCGCCTCTGACAGGGAGGTCCTAGGTTCGAGTCCTGACGGCGGCAGGATTTTCGACCCTAGCTTTTCAGCTAGGTCGAATTCAGTTGCTGTCTGGAGGAGAATTCTAGCGGCCGGCTGCTCTGATTGGTGGTTTTCCATGGTTTCTCCGATCAACATCAGGCGAATGCCGGAACGGTACCCTACCAAACGGGCCACGGACCGCGCGCGATCTTTCCTTCCTCTTTCTTGTCTATCCTCTTCCCTTACACACACCTACATTAACATGCACTACACTACCACATACTCCGGGAGACCGGTCGGGAGATTAGGGCTTGTCCCGATTGGGGCGGTGCCCCGCTGGTGGGAGAGTCCTGGATAGGGGGAAACCCCTCTAGTCGACGGAAGATTGGCGCCGGATCTCGCCTCCAGCGGGGAAGATCACTGCCATCTCCCGAGAAAAACATGCACTACACTTACGGGACTAATGACGCGCCCTGAAACTCGAAAAAAGCAATCAATACTTAAACCCAAGGTTTGATTTCTGTCGGAACGCGACGGAACGGTGTTCCGGTTCCTCGGAAATAATTATAAAATTATATATAAATAACTATTGCTACAAATAATTAATTTGAGGCGCGTTTCGGGACCTAACATTTTTAAAATCAAGCACTGCTTAAACCTATACTGTGGATGAATACCATGGTGTTAATCTATACCATGCTGTTAATCTATGTCTATACTCTCATATGTCTATGGATGAGCACGCCGAGATGTGCCCTGCCGAGAGGTCATAGTTGCGTGTCATGAAATCTGTAGAGTTAGTTGTCTATAGACTTCAGACACTCTACAGCCTTCGAAACCGAATTCTTGTGGTTAAGAAGCCTAGTAATGCCATCTGGCGGTGGAATTCCGAAAGAGCTAGTTAGGGGGGAGTGACCATTCATGTGTGTGTACGTTCGTCCGTGTGTATGAAAAAATAGAGGTTACAGGATGTTATGTTGTATTGAAAGAATGTGACACACAACTAGGAGGAAAATTCCTCCTATAATTGTATGTCGTTACAAAATAGTTTATTATTGTGTAATTTTTTGTCACAAACATTATGAACCTTACGTGACATAGTTGTAAGTAAACCACAACATTTTAAACTTCGTATGAGAAGAAACTGAAATCATGCTCACATTACTTAGTCAAGCCTTTCTGGACTCTCAGGGACGATATTGTAATAAAGGATACTGATTTTGGAGCCTTCAAGTAAGTGTAACACTTGTCACTTAACCCGTCTGAGAGTTACGATGTTCAAAAAAATAAATATGTCACTTAAGTTATATTTAAAATATACAGATTTTACGAAAAGAAAGACTCAACAGACTCTGTATACCGTGAGAGCAAGAAACAATATGCAGAGAAGAGAGGAATGACATGGAATGTCAGTAATAGGCGACCTAATAAACTCAGGGATTCAGTAAAGGAATTAGACGTGAGTATTACTTGTTAATATCTTACAGGATATGGTTGACCAAATACTTAATTTCTTTTTTTCCTTGTGACGTTCTTTGTTAATGTTAGAAATAAATTTTGGAAGTACAGCTCCTCAGTATGAGATGCAATATGACATGTTCAAGATATAATTTTCTTATTCCAAAGAGAAGTCACTTTGAAATCTAATAATAAATAAAGTACTCTGCTTGCTATATTAAATTATTGAATTTAACAGAACCAATTGCCTTTTACTCCACGGTTCATCAACATTGGTTGTCAGTCTCTTACCGCTATTTTTAATGAGATATTACTTGTATTTGAAGTTCAAAATGCACATTTCTTTATCTTGATAAATCTAATTAAAACTTCAATTCAGTGTAAAATTATTTGTGTTATCAGGAATGGAATATTACAATTTTCCTCAGAATTGCTAAATTGGCATTGACAATTAATGAGATTGCCTGTTTTCATTGTTTGTTTTTGATTTCTTTAATATTTGCTTTGTCATAACATTAATTCTTGTAAAAACTTAATTATTTTTTTAATGTTTAATTTTTCATATTTTTCTGTAACTTTATTCCTTTTTTTCTCTTCAGGAACAATTAATTAACCATCGAGTGGTGTTTTGTCAGTGGCGTGATGACTGTCTTTTACAAGTTATGTTCAGTTCAGGCCTCCTAGCCAATATTTGTGTTGATATATCTACTGGTGATATTCTTAAAGTTTCTTTTGATAAATATTTAATTGGAAAATTATTATCAGAATATGTTGTTGATGGTATGTATGAATTGGAAACGTTTTTTTAATGTAACCTTCAGATATAATTTTAAATTCCCTGTTATTGTGACAAAGGTATTTTTATTTTGGTTTTATATTTAATGACTAATTTGCTTGTGACAATTATTGTAGTCCTAAGGCTCTCAGTCAAACATTATATTCCCAAATTAGTTTAGTTATTCAAAGCACAATATATTCAAGATAACTAGTTGAAACAGTAACGAAGGATGAACTAGATGAAAATTATGTTTAATATATATAATAATAATAATAATAATATGTGTAATTGATAATGCCTGTAAAGTCCTATCCAAATGTTGGATTTCTCCAAACTTACATTTAGCTTATTTGTTTCAGTGGTGTTCACAAAGACTCACATTGTGTGTTCATACAATGATAATCAGATTACATTGGTATATTTGAGTAAACCATGTGTACGACCAACGGGGCCTGAGAAACTCAGTAGATTGGATCCACGATTGCATACTGTGGAATTAGCTGGCCCAAGTGGTCGAAGATTGGAACGTCGACTTTCTGCCAACACAAGCGGGGACACTGTAAGACTACAATTCTTCCAGAGTTAGCTAAATTTTACTCATCCACCCATGCATGTAAACTAAAAACTTGAAAATTCCATTAAAAAAAACATTGAAATGTTTAAATGATTTTTTAAATTATTTCAAATAAAATAACAAAATTTTATGTTTCAAACTAATCCTTAAAAACTCAAATTTGATCACAACAAACACCTAGAAACAAGTGTGAGACTAAAGTACAAAGCAAAGTAAACCGACAATAAAATACAAACTTAATTTGCCAGTATTGACAACTCCAATTTTATAACAACAAACAAAAATAACCAAAAAAGTTAAATTAGTTTAGAGACATCATTACTGCTGTCTCTGCAATGACTTTGATTGGGAAGTTATAAGTTCTAGTCCTGACGGGTGAATTTTTGTCTTGTAGCGGCCAACTGTGCTGATAGGTAGTTTTCCATGGTTTCTTCAATCACTTTTAGGTGTTTTCCATGGAAACACCCTACCACATGGGCCATGGACTGCACACAATCTTCCCTCCCTCATCCTTGTCCCTTCTTCTTTCCCTAAACACACTCAGTCAAGCACTACTTTATCACACATGGCGGGAGATCAATCACAAGATTAGTGCTTGTCCCAGCCGGGGTGGAGCCTCACATTAAGATTAATATCTGGAGAGGGAAATCCCCTACAGCCCGACAAATAGGTTGATCAGATCTCGCCATCCAGTGAGAAAGAACACTGCTTCATCCCAGGGTAAATTGTTTGCTACCTAATGACCTTATCAGTTGAAGTGCCTGGAAATATCAATCCATCAATTTCACAAAGAAAGAAAACACTAATACAAAATTACCTTACAGTGAAATGCAAATTTGCTTGGCACCTTTGCTACATTTGTCACATTTGTTACTTTATTACCCTTTATTACTTAATAACTTTCACAAAAAATTGATACCAGTATTGATTGTATGAGTTTGAAAACTACTGATGAGAGGGAGGTTAATCCTTGGATGCACCATAAACAGCAAACCCCTTTATAAGAGACACTTGGGGCAATGGAATTTTGTCTTGTATAAGTGAGAAATGGGTTTTTGGATTAGTAGGATATTTACAATATTTTAAACTGGAGAAAACATAAATTACTTGATGCAAGAGCCCATTTATCCGGATCTTTTGAGTGAACTTTATGACATCATTTAAAGCACATGTGCTCATAAATGCATTTTGTGAACAAATCACCTCTAATGTAAATATTGACAACGTGAGAGAAATATCAAAAAATTACATTGTGTAATTTCTGAAAAAACAAAATAGAGCAAAGTGGCGTTTTAAGTCATCTTATAAAGTACATTTAGTACTATCCCTACCAAAAGTTTAAAGAAAAAATTTGGAACCGTTTTTGAGGAAGTTGTTATTTTTTAATATCGCATGAAAACTAAATTTAAAAAAAAGTGCATAATGTTAATGAAAGAACTAATTATGGAGAAAAAATGTATTTGAAGGAAAAATCTCTATCTTGAATTTTGTAGGAAAATGCTGAAAAAATTGCAGACCTTTGCAATTTTTGATAATTCAGAGTTAACAGTGAAAATACAAAATATGCCACCTCTCTTAAGTGTATTTCACTATATTCTTACTACAAATTTAAAGAAATAATTCGGAGTCGTTTTTGAGAAAATTTTGAAAATGTCCCAGGGACTTCATGTAAAGTACTCCCAAAAAGTAAAGAATGTTTTTCCAAATGGCAGAGATTCGAGTGGAGCCAGATTGATGGGAAAATATTCGTTTGGGAAAAATCATATAAATAGTTTGTGTTGTAGTAGTAGTAGTTTTGTTAATAGACAGATGTTAAAAAAACAACACTTTTTCGGTATCAGGGGTCCCTAAAAGTGTATTTCCGTTGAAACCTCAAAGCCGATTTTCCGCATCATTACATAACATTTTTTATATTTCTCCGTATATACACATGTATACGAGAAAGTAACAATTGGAAACCTTGGACAAAACACTAAAAACAATGGGCTCTGCAGCGACTTCCTTGTTGCCAAAAGACACGAAGCTTACAGAATAAACTTTCCTCAAGAGAACTTGGCACACCTCCCCCCTCTGTCTTTCAATGGGGTTTTGCTGTATATTGAATGAACTTCAGTTTTACTTTTCGAATGACGAAAATCAGTATTTTATATGAAGTGCCCATTGGGTTCTGTCTTTTTTTTAATCACTGGATTTTTTCAGCCTTGATTTTATTGAGTAGTATATTGTGCATGATAAAATATCAAATGATATTTTATGTATATTTTCTGTTTTACTATCAACTTGAATGATTTTTATATGTAAAAATATCAAAGCCTTTGACAAAAATTTTAATAGTTCTTTGGCGTTCATTAACCTGTGTTGATTGTGTGTTATTTTGAAATTGTAATAACAAAAATGTAACAGCACGCATATTGTAGAGATGTAATATGATTTACTTATTCCTGGAATTTTAACATTTATCATATTGCCTTTCGAAAATGTATATGCATTTTTTTTTTTTTAATTGAAGAACAAAAATGTAACTTGTTGAAATAGATTGATTTCTTAAAATCTATTTTGAAATAAGATTCTGCATTTTGTTTAGATTATATTTTAATGATCTACTGTATGAATATTCTTGTCGTGGTATTTTTTTATTCTGAAGAACACTTTTTTTGTGTTCCACAGGTGCTTGTGTGGTGGCGCTGTGGTAGAGATGAAGTTTATCCATGGAGTCCTGTTGTTAGGGACCAGGACAGGGCAAATGTGCATGTATATAGCATTAGTGGGTAAGCAATATAAAATTCAAAATCTGGAGGGAGTTGTTGTTGTTGTTATTATTATCATTATTATTATTATTATTATTATTATTATTATTATTATTATTATTATTATTATTAAGCTACGATTGCCAATGGCTAAATGTTGAGGTCCTCTTCAACATCTCATTCAAAGATTTTTTAAGATCTATCTATTAGCAAGAATGGAACCAGATGAGTTTTCATGTTTAGTGCATTTTCTCAGAGTTCAATTTTTTGCAGGACCCGAGCACAACTCCTGTGCTGGTATCGCACTGACCATGACCCCATTTGGGTTAGTTTCAGTCTCCTCCAGCCTTCCCTTATTCTGTCAGTGGAGCAGAAAGTGTCTCGTAAGGTGAGCAGTAGATAAAGACAAGATAACACTACTGGATAAATATGAAATAGTTATGGATGAAACTAGTGGTAAAAGTGACATTTTATTTTGCAAATTGGAAAGGTTGCAACACAAGGCTGATAGGCTGAGGGCACAATCCTACAAGCTAAATAAAATCACTTTTACCAATGTTGCATACACTAATTTTGCCGGATGTCTTTCATTTTATTTAATTGCAAGTATACAAATGACTAAATTGTTACATATGTTCTTTACGTTACACATAAATCATAGGAGCAGATATGGTCAGATGAAATAATTTTGTTTTCTTTGTTGTAATCACACTGTTTTGTCTGAACATTTGAACATAATCTCACTCTTAGCTTAGAAATCAAATGTTTAGTGCCTTATGCATGCCCTAAAAGTAACCACTTACTAGTAGTTGTCTAAGAAAGAAGTTTGTTAAACATATTTAATTTTAAATTAAATTTTTAATATTTAAAGTTAAATTTTTTATTTAATTTTAATAATTAAATTTTTAATTTAATTTTTTTTTTTAAATAGCACGTTTTTACATTCATTTACTTCCATTTAACCTATCAGATTTTGTGAAGACAAAAGAGTGTAGAAAATAATTGATGTTCATCAGTACAACTTTTTTAAATAAGAATTTTACAAGTTCTTTTTGAATGTTTATTTCATTCATCATTGAGTTCTCATGGTATTTATTGCTCTAAATGACAAATTCTCTTCAATATATGAGGCAATACCTACACAACCAGTGTGACAAACCCTACATTACTTTGAATATTTTGAATTACTTTGAAGATTCACTTAGCATGTTCCTAAACAAATTATTTTGCAGGGAGAGGTGACAGTGGAGAGTGGGCGCTATGAGGTGCGTAGGGCACGCTTGCAGCGCTCAGCTGTGGCCTCAGTGCCCTTGCAGACACAAGTGTGCTGCCTGAGCTTTTCTCCTGCAGAAGACAAGCTGTTACTGGGTTGTATTGATGGTTCCCTTGTGTTATTTGATGAGGCACGAGGAGTTACCCACATGGCGAAGGCTGCATTTGTAAGTATTCTGTTTATCTATATCAGGGATATTCTGAACTTTTTATAAGGAGGATAAATACCCCACCTCCAGAAATTCGGAACCCTGTGTTAAGTTTTGTAATAATTAACATTCCTAAATAGAAATTAGAAGCTAATTTAAACTAATTTATTTTAATCTTTCTTTTATTTATAAAGTGTTATATTATGAATGTGACATATATTTTAAGTTTTAACATCTTAGTATGTATAGGGCTCTCAGTGAAATTTGATTAACATCTACGATGAATTAGTGAAGATCTTCCAATCTAATTAATTTTTTTGTCCTAGTGAATTTCACTCAATCCTTGAGATAAGTAGCATTAATTTCATGATCTTTCACTATTTGCTGAGAAAAAAATATGAATGTTGACAATTTAATTACCATGTAACTTTGAACATGAAGAAAGTTATTGTTAATTATAAGGACAGTTATTTAAAATGTTGTTTATTTCAGTAGATTAAAGATAGCTTACAAAAAATGTATTTGACTGAATAGTAGTAACATTTGCTTCAATCTTCATGCATAGAGCACATTTTTCTTCTTCAGATCTCTTCGTTGGTATCCTGGCATCCTGGAGGAGCTTTGGTCCTTGTTGCCAATGACAGATGTCAGTTCCAGTGTTTTGATGCTGCCTTAGCTGCTGTTCGCCATCAGCTTGCAGGTGGTGGAGAAGATCCTCCACCTGGTGCCTTGCTGGACTTAGCTACATATTGTGGTCGTCGTCCTCCTACCCTGAGAGCTTTAACGTGGGCAAAACCCAGTCGGCGTTTACATGCACCAGCATCGGGAGTCTTTAGCCCAGCAGATGGTTTGCTGCTTCTTTTGTTAGACAGGTCAGAATTTTAATGAGTTCAAAGGAATAGTTCAATTCTCCTGTTTAATAAATTGGAAGAGTTGATTTTAGTTCTTGAAGTTTACTGATTTGTTTACGAAAGATAATTTTATTTTGATTCAGGAATTAACATCGTAATTCAGTAGAGGTTATTTAGAAAGAAGTTGGGCCAGTGTTGTTAGAGACAGGATGACTTCCAAGTTACAGCAAAACCCCTTTATAAGATACACTTGGGGGAATGGAATTAGGTCTCTTATAAGCGGGAACTCTTATAAGTGGGAAATGGATTTTTGACACATTTAATGAAATGTTACCATATTTTTTATGGATTAGTAAGATTTGTATGTTATTTTAAACTTGAGGAAACATTAATAACTTGAAACCAGAGCCCATTTAGCCAGATCTTTTGAGTTTCAATGTACAACAAAACCTTGTTGTACGATAGAAGAGATAATACCTGATGTTACTATTCTTTCTATATAAAATAACTCAATTTTCTGTTGCCCACCTCCACGCGAGATGTTGGGTTGGATTTTGGGAGGCAAAAGTATGTACAATATTTACAACAAATACTAATAGTAATATTTACAATTGTGTACAGCTATTTACAAATGCTTAGTAATCTAAAACTTTTTAAAATAGGAAGTTATATCCATCTGCTTCCTATGAGGTCTCATTGCTAATAACTCCCTTTCAGCAAAATTAATAGCAGTCAATGTTGACTCTGAAGCACCTTTGTTTAATAAATAATTTCTCACTGACTCCATCATCATGACGGCTTCACTATGTGATGGTAGTGGTGGACTCTCGCCTGATAGTCTTCCACATCATCACCATCACTCTGGTTGTCGCAAAGGTCTGAAATGCACGAAATGCCAGCAGTTGCCACTTCTTCATCTGCAGTAACGTACTCTTCAAATGTAACCCCTGCTTCTAAATCTCCCCACTCTTCCATGGCATTTTCTTCCTCTGGAACAATTCCTACATTCAGATTGAATCCAGCCTTTTTAAAACAATTGGAAATGACATCTTGATGCACATCATTCCAAGACGAGGAAATCCAATGAATGGCTTGGAGGACGTTCACTTTGATGTAGGTATTACATGCATCAAGATTGGTGAGAAGTCTTCTAACCACCATCTTCTTAAAATTATTAATAACACCCAAGTCAAGTGGTTGCAGCTCACTCGTACAATTGGGGGGGAAAAATATCACGTTAATATTCTTAAGGAAGGAAGTATCAGGAGGATGAGCTGGACACTTATCAATAAAGAGGAGAATTTTTCTCCCAGCACTTCCCATTCGTGCATCAAATGCCTTCAGAAAATTAACAAAAATTTCTGAGGTCATCCAGGCATTTTTATTGTTTTTATACTCACAGGGGAGGTGCTGAATACCTTTGAAACATTGAGGTTTCGCAAACTTCCCTATCACCAGTGGCTTCAGTTTCTCTGTACCAAGAGCATTGGAACAAAGGAGAACTGATAATCGTTCTTTACTCTTGGTACTCCATGGCATTTTTCTCCTCTAAAAGCAAATGTTTGCAGGGCAACATCGAAAAGAAAAGACCCGCTTCAGTCGCATTAAAAATCTCTCAGTTCATAATCTTTAATGAGGGAAGGTAAATTGTCCTTCCACTGGCTCCACTTTTTCCGCACTCACACTGTTGCTTTCCCACAAATGTTTCTGTACACAATATCATGCCTTTTCTTAAACCTATCAATCCACCCATTCGACCTAAAAATCTTCAATGTTCAAGCGCAGAGCAATTTCATCGCCTTCTCCTGCAAAATGTTCCCATCAACGGGGCACCTACAGCTCTGCACTGTTGGAACCACTCTAACAGAATCCTCTCCAATTCGTGAAGGGAGACAAACGAATTTTTCGCAACCCATCTTCCCGCGGCATTGAGGATTTCCTCTCTCTTTGCATTATCTTTCCAAGGGACAAACTGGAATTTTCAATCTTTCCGCCACAGCTCTCAGAGATTGCCCTTACATTTATCAACTTCATTGATAATGTCCAACTTCTCGCAGCGATAAAACCTTCCGCTTCGATGCCATAACTTGGACAAACTTTTGCCAACTTCGTAAAGGCAAAAACAAAAACAGTATAAATTCACTCCAGTAGCACTAACGCAGCGATGTAATAATGTACACACGTACTAATGCACTATTACACACTAATAACTGCACTAACTACACTCAAATTGTGCACGTGGCAAAAATAACTCCACTGTACCAAAATAATACAAATGCGCACTGCAGCGCCTCCTTGTTGCCAAGAGACACGAAGCTTACAAAATGAGCTTTCCTCGAGAGAAATTTGCAGTCCCCTTACCCCCCTCCAGGTGACGCTGGTGTGCAAAATCCTACTCCAGTCTATTTAAAGCACGTGCCCCAACCCTTACCAAGCTGACGAAATTCCTGAGTCACCTGGAGGAAAATTTCACGCTTTGTCTCTTACAAGCGGGAAGGAACGATGGCGGGGCATACAATCTTGTCTACAATAGGCGAATCTCTTATAACGGGGTCTCTTATATCGGGGTTTTGCTGTACATAAGTAACCAAATTAAGTGAAGTAATTATCAATACAAATAATAGAAAATATGATGGTGTAATCTCTAGTTTTGTCTTACAATAGAATAGGTAAATGAATTATAGAAGCCAGAAGAAAAATACAGTCTTTGGTTATAGTGAACTTAAGTCATTGGCTCTGTTTCACTTACATTACAAATAAGCATAAGAAGATTCGGTTATAGAGAACCTGAACCTCGGCTTTAGTGAACGCTGGAAATACGTCCTGGAAAATTAATTCCATTGCTGGAAGAGAATATATTGTCTCAGTGCGACAAATTCCAACATTAGGTAGCTTGAAAAAAAATATTGTCGGCCAAAGGTCATAATCAAACAAGTGTCCCTGTGGTGAATGTAGCGGACCCGGAATGGAGGACCTTACTGATGACCTTATGCCACTCATTTTCACTGGAAACAAAGGCCATATCCTGTATGGGCTGCAACTGGTGGTGGCAACATGCAATTACTTGCTTCGGTATCAAACTTGGTGTTATTTGATTTTCTGCTGAACAAAATGCATGGACTTTTACGTAGGCGACAGGAAGCACACGACAGTCCCAGCCTGAGAATATACACCATGCCGCTTGCTACTGAAAGCATCTCGTATGTTATTTGGCGAGTAAAAGAGCCTTCAGAGAGTGGGATGGTGTTCCGCCAGTGCAAGAGGCATTGAAGGGTGTCAAGACTGCATTACAATACTTAGATCCAGAGGACAATACAGAATGAAGTATAAAAAGAACATGAACTTTCGAGAAGGATCTCGAGAAATTACTAATGAAAAATGTACAAAGCAAACCATTGAAAATTATTGATTTTTTAAGAACAAATAAAGGTATTGAAAATTTCAGATTGAGCTGTTCATGTATTTTACTCTATCTGTATATTAATAAAATCAATCGTTATGGAGAAATTCTATTTAATTTTGACAACATTAGATATAGTGAATGAAAAATGTTACTCCCAGAAGTGCACAATAACCGGAGTCGACTGTAGATTTTTGTAAATCCAGGCAAGACTGTACATATACTTCTTGCTGCTTTCTGTGTACACACATAGAATAAGTTTTTGGGGGGAGAGGGAGGGATGTGTATCAGTATGTTGGAGTATTGAGCTTGAAAACATTGACAGGAAAGCTGAGCTGGAGGTGTTTGCATTGAATCTTTTGCAGGGGCCCCTTGGCAGCTCTTCGTCTGGTAGGAGGGGCTGCTGCAGGGGGACTGGGGGTGGAGGCCCTGGTGTCCCAGTACCTCTCATTAGAGTTGCCTGACCGAGCTCTTGCCCTGCTGCTCACCCTAAGTTGGGACTCAGCTGGAGAGTCATGCCTCTGCATTCTCCAGCGAATCATTGAACATTTGTTGCGGGTGCCCCTTACACCTGCTACTGCAGGTATGTGTTTCATTCTGCTCAATGCTGCTGATGATGGACAAATTAAGTTTTTTGTAATTGTAATGAGAGTACTTTTTTGATTTCATATTAGAGAGAAATTCTTCTTCCTCTGCTCCTCCTCCCTCATCTCCTCTTGTATCCTTCCCTTTATCCTACTTTTTTGTTTATTCCTTCCTTCCCTTCTTTTTATTATTCTTTCTTTCTTGCCTTCCTTCTGCCTTAAATTTTTTTCATATGAAAAGATGTTATACTTCACAAACTGAACAAAGGTTACTGGAGTGCAGAATACTTACCTAGAGGGAGAGAATACTATGCGGATTCAGTGGTATAATGATTAGTGTACCCAAGTTTGCGGGTTCAAACCTGACTGAAGCCATGGATTTTTATGGGCAAACAAATCCTTTGTACACCTTCTTTCAGAGGGGAAGTAAAGGCAGCTGTCCCGTATAGTAGATTTACTGCATGTAAAAGATCCTCAAACCTAAAAGAAGCTTCTGAGCTAAATTCAAATCGCCTGTTTCGTTGCCCAGGATACCTTCTTTCTCCTCTAGATGATGAAAGGATCGTAGTGAAATTTGCGTGGTCAGACAGAAGGGTGGACCTGATGGCCGAAGTCTTGCCACGTCAAATAAGGCGGTCCATCTGTGGACAACTGTAGCTCCTAAACCATTCAGTTAATTTTCTCCAAAATTGATATTTCCCGATCGAGCTGAATAGACTGGAGGCTTTGGGAGTTTCTAATGGATATTTTGATTGTTGATGGATTTTTTTATATGAATCAGGCATTTACCTTTTCATGCCTCTGTCCAAACATACAGCTCTTGTGTGGAGAAGTGGTATGAGTGCCAATAAGTTAAGTCTGAGAAACTTAGATCAGATCTCATAGCAGAAAAAAATTTGCTGGGTGGAAATCACTTTTGCTGGTTTATGTAGTAGTATAATAAATACCGCAGAGCATTAAAAACCAATGTAAGAAAGTATGTGCTTTGACAGCTCCATTAATTTTAAATAAAATCTTAATGTTAGTAAACCCTGAAACTTGTGGAACAGTCTCCTTAGAAACCAAGTTTTTTGATTGGTTCTGCCTTGACACCCTCTATTGGTCATTATGATAGTACATCATGTGATCATAACAAGATTTGAGAATGTTTCCACAATTGTACATCCCAGACATAACTTCTGATTATTGTTCATCCCTGTCATCACTTCAGACTCTTCTCTTAGTTTTAAAAAACTTAAGTTAACCTTTTTTTGTTTTGTTTTTTATAGGATTACTGCAGTCAGCTCTGGGGTGTTTTCATATGCCATCACGTCCTATGAGTCCTGCCACAGAGGTTCAGTACTCTGACCAAGTTCGGGATCTCACTCGAAGGTTTTTCCACCATTTGCTGAGGTTTGTCTGTGTTTTATCTTGTTCATTTGAGAGATTTTGCAAATTTTGAGAAAATTTCAAATTGCCTTAGCTGGTGCCATAAAAAATTATCATCTGATTATTAATGGTATACTCTTGTGTGCATATGTTAGATATCAGCAGTTTGAGAAGGCATTTCGACTAGCCATTGATCTACAAGACAGAGACCTGTTTGTGGACTTGTATTTCTACGCCCAGGTTGTACATGCAGATGCAATGGCTATTGCCGCACGTGAGAAAGCTCAAGAACTCCTCAATCCAGACGGACAGGAAAGCAGTAGTGGTAGTGAAGGTACGTGATAATTTAGCTGAAATAATTCACATTAATAATACTTTGAGCCTCAGGTGCTTGGGGACCAGTTGGATCCCAGAACCTAGAGTAACCTAGCGGTAATTTAAGTGACATCAGTAATTATTTTGGTGAAACAAATGCATAAACTCTTAGTATTTTTAGAAAGTTTGTTTTTTTGTTAATATATTTCAAAGTTACGGCATAAAAAATTGTGCAACAACAATATATATTATCCAAAACCAGAATTTTCATGTATGTCATCCAAAACTTCAATAATAATTGCCAAATGATTTTCCAAGAAGTCATGATTTTGTAGCATGCTCACCGCTCTAAGCCCAAAACAACACACACACCATTGTACTAAACTCCCATCTGTCACTGCAAATCACTTCAAAAAACATGTGTCATTACCTGCTATCGTTCCCAAAAATAATTCTCAAATTGGCAAAAAAAAAGGGAGCATAATACAGCCACCTCAATGGAAACATCTCAGTGCCCTGAACTGGCATATACTTGGGTATGTGCATGGAAAGATTTCAGTTTTCTTTTAACTTCCATGTGTATCAATTGGTAAGAAATCAGTTCAGTCAGAATTGGAGTTCACATCTCTTCAGAAGACCATTTCTACAACTTATTTTTCCATAATTAATACCTGTATGTGGTAAATATCTAATTTTTTGTTTTATTTTTCAATATTCTGGACAAGGCATTGCACCAATGTATTAAGTTATTAAGAGATATAGGACCAATTGTGATGTCATTGTACAGATATGAAATATGTGTAATGTAAATTAAATATTGGAATAATTGCCTGTTGTTTGCAGACTCATGTTCCTGTTCAGAGAGCGGCAGTGCAGGCAGTGGAGAAGGCCAGCAACCCTCCCAAGAGCCTCCTCCGCTGCCGATTGCCAAACCCAGCAGCCAGCTCTCCACAGCTGAGGGCCGCCCTCCTGGAGAGAAGCAGAAGGTCAAATTCTCAGACACTGTCACCCACATTGCTCTACCTGTAAGTGTCTACATACTGTTTTACAAAAATGTTTCAAATAGGCTTTTATTTTCATCACAGTTGTGTATTGTATTATCTAATCATTTTCATCTTGACAGACTGGACAGAGCAACCATGCACAAACTAGGAGACTGCATGATTCCCAGTTAGGTTGGGTAATCCTTTTAAGAATTTATTCATTCGTTTGTTTCACAGTAACAAGTTCACATCATTGAAGGCATTTTCTAGGCTGAATATATTTGCACATAATTGACTATCCTTCAAAATGGCAGATAAGTGACAATTTAGTTTCATTTGATGGACAATACAGGAGGTCTGTGAAAGTTTAAAGCACTATCATCTGGATAGAGTGGTCAGAGTAATAGGGAAAGTCTGGAGCCTGGGTTTGATTCCCTCTTGGTTTGAATAATGCTTCCAAAAATTTTAATGATCAAAAATAATAGATATTCATGCCTCCTCTGAAGTTTCCCCAGTTTGAAACCTTCAAGTCTAATTGGAAATCGTGTCCATGAATGGTGATGTGAAGAAGAAAAGTGTGGGTATTCTACCGCTAATATTTTTATGCATAGTATGTCGTTCACTTGCATATCAAAAGAGTGTCATTGTGCAGGACGTCCAACTTAACGTGTACTGTCTTGCTGCCTTTGAGTGCAGGCCATGAATTCTACTTTCCTTTTAATGATTTTCGAAGTCTTGTCCCTTATTGTTAAGAATCAATTCCGAAATTGCAAGATCCATGAACGACCATGAAGAACAAGTAGTGTTAAAAAATAAAGACTTTCTGTTTGTGGCTCAAGTGAGAATGGCACTTTGAAATTTATTATTAAGCGTGAAATATGTAGGAAAGTATGCCTAGGACAGACTCAAGTGTCTGTTATCTCATAGGCTAAATTGTGGAGGCTTGATATGAATTTGTACACTCAAAGCAAAGCGACAAACATTTATTAATAATTTTGATTTACACCTTTAAATGAGCTCATCAATTGAAAGTAATAATATTGCCCTTTGTACAATAATTATCCTTCATGACAAAAAAACATTTAAAAAAAACAAAGTTTGTAGCTTACTAAGATCTTCGTGTGCATCAGTGACTTTTTGGTTGTACTCCAATTGGAACATCCATCACATCTACTTTCTTGATGCTGCCTATTTGATGTTAATATTATTGTTCCCATATCCTCTCCAATGTCAAATTCAGGTTAAAAATGTCACCCAAGATATTGTCTGTTCGTTACCAGTTTGACAAATAATTGTAATCAATTATCATGCGACCGTGACTTTCCCTATCCTGTACCATGGTGTGTATCTATTTGCAACTACCTACGTTCAACACGAATTGTTGAGTACAAGAAATGTCTATGGTTCTTCCCTATCGTTCTGAAATTTCATTCTGAATATAAAATCTATTTCAAATTTAATGAGCATTTAAAAATACTTTTAACATCTTTAAATTACTAATATTCAAACTGAAAATATAGGACTCGATTCCATACTACACACTTCCCTCTGATTGAAATATATTCCTGATCCGAACACTCTGCATCCTAACTAATGATGCCAACCATACCACATTAGCCAATGTGACTTCCTCGACTGTTGGCAATAGAAAGAAGGATGAATTCTAAAAATTTTCCCTATTATGCCTCACAATGCCTCCTACACACATATTCTATATATATTGTAAGGAGCTGTGCAACTTCCCGTTCTGTCATATTGCTATGCTCGCATCCATGGAACATAGTTTTTTATTTATTGGTCGGTGTTACAACCTGTATTTTTTGACTTGTTTGCATTCTGTATACATGAATTACATATATTGACAAGCTATTTACAAGTATCTTGATGCTGTTCATGTTAAATAAAATGGGTGCTTTCTGGCTTATGACTGTACATCCACTTTTCATACTCTCATAACTTTCAATAATCATCCATCCATAATCTCTGACATTTTTTTGACAACCAATAGAGTTCAATTAAGGCAGGTTTTACTGTAACTTCAAGGAAAGATATGCCAAAACTGCTATTGAGCTCATTCAAAATCAAGACTTCAAAGATTGAATTCATCAAATAGTTGGTAGAATAGTTAATGTTATGATTTTTTCCCTTTGAACTTTGTGTTTCTACCTCTGCTGAAATTGATTTTGGCAAACATTACATTTTTGGCTGACAGCAAATATAAGTCTGGCAAGTTATAATTAGGGCTGTGATTTATATGCAATAAAAACAGTGAAATATGAACATATATATGTAACTATATGTGGCAATATGTGCAATGAAAAAAGGAAAATATGTGAAATAGGTAATGTAATGTGTAAGTGTCAAAATAAATAAAAAGTGTAATGTGGAAAATGTGGAAAACTCAGGCTTTGAAAACATTGTGTCACTTCCGGTTCGTCTCTTTCACTACTCAGTGAACAAAAGATGCACTCCCACATTGTCTATGTCACAAATTCACGGGCCTGACTATTAACACCATTTATGCCGTGTGAGGGCACGTATAGGCACTCACCGGATGCACATTTCGTTTCGACTGATACTGCCCATGACAGGTCTCAGCGTGCTTCTCAAGCGACTTTGTACGAGTCAGGCGAGTGGCAATGCTGATCTGCGGCTATGGCAACCTAAACATCCTCGAAGTCCATTGTCTCAGAGCAGGTCATATGATGTACCATAGCACATGACGAGAGAAGTCAGAGCCGCTTACATGCTGACAGAACTGTAACTGTTCAGCTTCTTTTCGTGGATGAGGGGTTATATATGCAATAAAAATATGCAGATATGGCCCAAATATGCAAAAATATGCAAAATAAAAATCGCTTAAATTGATTCTAAATGCCTCAAAACATGTATAATTTGTTGAAATGGGATGTTTTAGTTAACAGTAAAAATATGCAAATGCATATAAATCACAGCTCTAGTTATAATGTTTGGAAGTCCAAAATTCCATTCTTCCTTTGCTTTTCAGCAGTAATTAATTAAGGCATTGGTTTTGCAGGATTCGTGCTCAAGTGATGCAGGTGGTAGTCCCCCTCTCATGCTCTCAAGTGCTCCTTTGCGGTATGTCCCAGCCTTACCTAGTGCTGCTAGTCGTCGCAGCATGGAACTGCCAGGAGCATGGCCTCGGTCTCGAATAGAAGAACTACCTCTCCTAGGCTCACACGGAGCACATTTAGTGGCTCCTCAAGTGAAGAGAGCGACTGCACATTCTTTGCCCTACACTTCAAACGGTGCTGTGCTTCAAACCGACTTGCTCATGAAAGGTGTCCCTCGCACTGTACCTCAGTACAAACCTACTCCCACCACTGGAAATAGGACATGCATTTCTCAAACCCCAAATGCATTTCTTCCAGGATCAAACATTCCAGTTCACAGTGCGTGTAGTGTACAATATGCTTCAATTCCACGTCATGGTGTCCCTCACCCGAGTGTGAGACAAACTGCTTCAGTGTGTGTGCCATCCTATAGACAGCAAACTCCACCACTCCCGTATGGTAATCCTTTGTATGCAGGTGTGGTTAAAGATCCACTTCCACGGACAAGCCCACATTATTCTCGTAATCTAGTGGTGAATTCTGTGTATCCGAACAACAAGGAAAATTTTCCACAAGCTTTAAGTCATTCTTTGACATACCAACAATTTATGCAAAGCAGTAGTCAAACTACTGACCGTTCAGATCGTGATGGTTTGGGAAAAGGTACCCATCTGGATATTCCTGTACAGCATGATCAAGAAAATGGACCTTGTAGACGCTTACAGGATTTAGTGTCTGGTAAGTAGAATAGTGAAAATTTGCTGAAGCTGTTACTTTACAATGAAATTTTAACTTGACAAGTATCCTTGGAGTTAGAGACAATAAATTACTCTTCAAGAAGGAAATATTTTTGTATTCCTTTATATTTGAAAATTGTTAGGTGTAGAGATATTGCATTCTTCTTTCCGCGCAATCTGTAGGTGAAAATTGCTTAGCATGAAGTAGCTTATAATCATCTGACCAATGACTAATTTTTGTAAATAAAAATAACCAATTAATATTTCACAATTAAAAGTTCAAAATTTTATTTAAATTTGATTGCAGATACATTATTTGCTTTTGCTCACAATGTATTAATTTAAAAATTTCTCGCTTAACTTCAGACTTGAATGAGTGATCACCTATCACCTGTTGAGAGGAAGGCATTTGCTTCAAGTCACTACACAATATTTCTACAGTTAAACAATGTTTCATGAATTTATTATTTGCATCATTAGGTATAACAGGAGTAACAGTTTGTAAATTAATAAAAAATAATAAAATGTAATTATTAAGAATGTTATGGAAGAAAGCACAGTAAAACCTGGTCCTTTTCATTTAAAAATTTGAAGCTATTTTTGAGCATTTCTGTAAATACACTATTTTGAGCTCTTTTTTGAAAAAAAGTTTTGATTTTCGAGAAACTTCATAAGAAATCATTTGAAGCACTTGTACTAACAAATTCAAAAGTGTATTTACACATTATATCTTTGAAAGAAAGTCTGTATTATAAATATTAATAACATTTATGAAAGATGTTTTAAAACAATTACTTTTGTATAAGTTTTGAATAATCAAAAGAATATATCAAAATGGTGTTTATGTCATGTTATTCATCATTAGTTCAGCACTAACTGTACAAAAAGTTAAAAGAAATATTTTGTTGGCATTTTATTAATTATTATTAAAGAACTAATTGTGGAGAACTAATTTTATTTCAAGAAAAAAATCTCCAACTTCAATAACTAGTTGTACGAGGGGGTCCAAAAAATTTGAGACTTTTGCAATTTTTGAAAATTTGGAGGTACAGTAAAAATCGGACCATATGCTATCTTTAAAAGTTGGATAAAATATATTCTGAGAAAGGGAGGGGGAAGGGGGTGTTCCAAATATAATTTCCTTTTTCTTTTACCTTGATTTAATTTTCCATTTTGTCTGGCCTTTTTAAGTCAAAAACAAACAAACATGTAACACAACATTTTCATTCTCCAAAACTTGGGAAAGAATACTTAACATTTCTAATTAGTTGTTGCTTTATAGTTAGAGAGCTCGTAATTTTGATGTTGATGGGTGAGTGTAGGCATTCTTTTTAAAACTCATTTTGAAACTTTGGGATGAAAGTCATTAAAGTAGTTTTACACTGATCAGAATTATTATTTTCATCAGAACAAGTAGACATTGTTCAAATGGTTGAGAAGTATTAACTTGATTCAACTTTTCAAGATGCCTAGATATTATTTTCTTAATGAAGTGGATAGAATGATTGTTTTTTATCAAAATACCATTTACTACAAATAAATTCTTTGTATGATATGAAGGATCCAAGAGTTTGGTGGCATGATCAACTAAAACATAAATAACTTCTTTCTTATGTTGAATCAGACAAGCAGTTAAATAACTTAGTATGTGACCTGAATATTAACTTTTTGTAAACCAATTAGCCAAAATATTATCAAATTGCAAAGATATAGAAAGACCTTAGAAATTAAGAGACTGTCTAACTGACTTTCCTAAGATAAACTGAATTGCAGAATTATATAAGTTATACGAATCAAGTAGATTAAGAATTTCTTCTTTGTGAATAATGACAAATACATAATCTACACATCTTTTATAAAAGAAGTTTTTTAGTTGGTAAAATCTACCTTTCTAATTTTCACCTTACAATTTCTGAGAAACATTATTTAAGCACCCCCCCCCTAGGAGAGCCAGTGAGTTGGCTATAACCCCCACTCTCTCACATTGGGCCTCATTCCACTTCCATTTTGGGCCATTGGAAATGATTACATTTCCCTCTTCGGAGTTTCTCTTAAAACATGGATACTTTATAGGATATTGTTTATCTAAAAACATATAATTATTATACTAATTCTTAAGTTCAAATTTGCCAAGTCATCTCATTCGGCTTTGTACTTGCATATTTTTAATTTCCCATTTTTTGATTTAAAATCATAATAAATATTGTCAATGTTTATAATTGTTGATTTGTAAATAGAATATCTTTCTTGTAATGTTTGTTATGGTTTGTGTGAATTTTATTGATGTTTATTAGTAATTAACAAAATGTGTTACAGCTGTTATAACTGATAATATGAATAATAAATTCACAAAACATGTAACTATTTCTAGTATAATTTTTTCAAAAACATAACAGAATAACAAAAACATAATTGTCTCTTAACTAAAAGGATACTTCTCATTTTTAATACTTGCCTAAGACATTGTTGGTATTATTTTTTCCAACTTTATTTGAATTCTAAAATTTTTTTTTTTTTTTTTTGCATCTCTTCTTTTGCATGAATCGATGAACTATTTGCTTTATGATGTATTTCATGAATTTCAATTTGGTACAATTTCAATTTTTTCTTTAAATTTATTTGTGAAGTCTGCAAAGGAAAAATATTCACCTTGCTTATCTTTCATACTATTCAGAAAGTATAAATTTAAATGAATCATTATAAAAACTAAAAGGGAACGAGTGTTGTAATCGCAATGATAGAAAACCTAACATTTTTTTAAAGCATTAACTTGCCACTTAACACTATATAATTAATTACATTACCGTTCATCATACCAAAGCAACTGACTTCAATAATCCAGTGTAAAATATACAATAGTGTGTTCAACTACTATTGTTTGTACCACCTTCCTTTTCAATGTAACTTAGTGCAGCAATGTAACTTAGTGTTCTCTGTACAAAAAATTTAGGGGAAAAAAAATTGAGGGCTGTTTTGAGAAAATCTTGTTTTTCATATTGCTTGTATTTCACTCAAAATTATCACTCAAAATTAATTATGTTTTGTAAAAAATAAAATTTTTTTTTTCAAAATTAAGCTAACTGTAGTAATATTTTAAAAAAGTGTACATGATAGTAATTAAAGATCTAATTGTGGAGAACAAATTTCATATGAAGAAAAACTCTTGATGTCCAATAATATAGTATTGCAAGTTGGTCCAAAAATTTCAAACGTTTGCAATTTTGTAAACTCAGAGTTAATGCAATGAAAATCGTACATATATTGTTTTTATGTGTATTCTTACAAGAAATTTAAAGAAGAAAATTGAACCCTTATTTGAGAAAAGTTTTCAAATATCCCAGGGGTTTTATGTAAAACACCACAAAATTCAAAGAGTTCTTATCAAATTTGCAGGGCTTTGAGTTGGGCCAGATCATGAAAATTTGGGAAAAACTCCTACTAATAATTCTGGCTCTAGTGTTGTTCACAGATGGATGAACAGATGAACGTTTTGTTAAAAAAAAACACTTTTCAATATCCAGGGACCCAAAAAAATATTTCCATGAAAATTTTGAATTTCATTTTTTGCAGCATTACGTAACTTTCTTTGTACCGCATATATTATTCCATATATACATATGCATATGAACAAATAAAAATTAATTAAACATTAAACAAGACATATTAGGAGCATACAAAAGGAAGAAATTTGTCATTCCACCAAGTAACCCTTCAAAAGCCTTACAATATTAATTCTTTGGCTTGGAATGGCACTCCTGCAGCAATGAGGACCTAACGTATCCACATACTGGTCAGCTGTCAGCCAACCAGCATGCTGCTGCCTCCTAAAGTCCTTTCACTTCACACTGTAGTCCAAGTATTTAATACTCCTGAGACCACAGGCTACAAACTGCTACAAACTCAAAGAAACATTTTAAATGTGTGTTTTTATTACAAAAGAGTCACTTCATAGTAGCTTTTCATCCAATCTTCCGTACAGCTTAACTATTAAAAAAGCAACAGTGACATCTGTTTCTTGTCAGATTCTAAGAATATGCTATTTATGCATAAATTATAATGTTAGAATAATTTGTGCAAAAATTGTAATAAAAGTTCTTAAAATGCTACATAAAAGTCTAAATGTGCAATGTTTTACTACAAGAGGAATAAATAAGTATTATATATGAATTTCTCCAAACTGCAAACATCCATGGGAAAAGATAATTTTCTATTTATTAAAAACATATCTCAATTAATACACTCAAGTATGCATATTTCAGAATTTTATCTCCAGTTTCATCAGAAATTTTAAGGTCCAAAAAGAAAAAGAATTGAAAGTCTGTTTTTAGACATAAACAAAGTGTGTAAATGTTGACAATAATTTAAAATTTAATTTAGAAATAAAACTACAATTGTATACCTGTAAAAAAAGAAATAAAAAGTTCCTTTATAAATAAAGGCAGCCAAGAAAAATGTGTGAAAAGTGACATGTCATCAATGTCGAAGTTCAACTTACATGAGAAAATTTAAATTGAAGCGATACATAAAATATTAAATCAATTTCATTTGTACCTTAAAGTTTTTCTACAAAACATTTTTATTTTTTATTGATATGTTATTGCTTGTTACTGCCTTCATTACGAAGCATTGCATAAATTATTGTGTAACTTAACATGGATTGAGAGGAACGTGATGCTATCAATTTTTTTGAAAGGTAATTTCATTTGGGTTGACCCAGTGTGGAGAAAGTTGTTGTGAATGGGATTCAATTAACCTGACAATAGTCTTACATAAACTTAATACCAGCTTCAGTAGTTAGGGTCATTGTGACATTGAGTTGAGACAAATCACTGATGATTGAAAAATCACAAGTTCAATCCCGTGTAAGTGACAGACATTTCCTTGATGTGATGAACTTAAGCAAGTTTGTAGCCCCCTCTGAAATTAAGTTTGTAGTTCAATTGCCAACTACTCTGATTTGTGGTTCTGTGAGGACTATGTGTGATCCTTCTTTTCCCATCCTTATGGCTGAGCAATGACCTGAAAGAATATATCTGACTAACATCAGTGATGCAAAGACATGCTGCATGAGCTCCAAAACCACCATACCAAATGGGGGTAATGTCAATTAGAGAAGAGAAAGAAATTATCAATTAACATTTTTCACAAATTATAGAAAAAAATTGCAGTCCAGATACTAATTACAAAGTATGACATTGACATTGAATGCCTTATTGATTTTTAACTTGAAACTTGTCCAGTTTTGGGAGTACCAAAAAATCTTATTATCTAACCTTGTTGGTACTGGCCATGTTATTCAGTTTCAAATTTGGGTCTTTGAATTGTTTCTGCCATATCAATAAATCTTCCATTTCTTCTTCACCTTTATTCCCGTTTCATGCATTCATTTATTGTTCCTCTTTCATGTACTGAGTCTTCATAGTGGGTAAATATGCCCAGAATTTGGCTGCGAGATGACAAAGACAGAGCATGTTGCATGATACTTGGTATGTGTGACAGGAATAATTGGGATAATCCTTTGAAAACCTACTGCTAATCCACCCAGTCCATGATGCGCACCACTAATTCCAAACTAAGAACTAGGATTCAAACCTTTGTGGCAGAGGTGGAATGTGAGCAGTCTGACCTCTAAACTTTTAGTGACCTCCCTCTATTTCTTAAAATTGAATTGGTTATTGGGAAGCATGCCATTTGCCTTTGGGTGATAGACTGATAAACTTCATTCTTCCCCCAAACAATCAGTTTTCATTAAAAATGTATAATAAATGTTAATTTTTAAATTTAATAGATTCTAACTTTTATGTTCTCACCATTAATTTTTCGAATTTTTATAAAAGAGAATCTAGAAAAAGACCAATCGTTTTTAAAACGAAATCTTTAGCTGAAACTGATAGTTCGTCAGTATAATTAAAGAATGTATTTGTCCTTTGTGAAGATGAATCAATATTTACTGAACCTCTTGAAAATTTAGAAAATGTAAGTTGTTATATTCTCAGTCTGTTGGTTATCCATCCTTGATGTTTGAATGAATACCAAATTAATTTTCCAAATTTTGCTTAATTAAGACAATCAAATATTTAATCCCTTTACAAACTCATGCTGTATTTCAGTATAGGTTTGTCAACTCATGACTCCTAAAAATGGTGATAATTCCAAATATAACAAATTATCTTTTCTTAAAATTTGATGTTTAATTAATTCTCAAGAGTAAAAAAACAAAATAATAACCTCAGAATACAGTAACACACAAAAAGATAACAGAAAAGTTGAAAAGCTATATACTTTTTGATTTAATCTTCTTAGAATATTTATACTATTTTCTTTAAATTTATTTTAATGATGAGAACATTGTTAACTTCTTTACATAAAAATTTGATATATTTTTTTACATAAAAAATAATACTTTTATTAACCGAAATTCTTGTCATATTGTTTTTTATTCATGTTTAAGCCTTGCTTATTACAGCGTATTTTATTAGCAAGTGATAAGCATCAATCATTCAGATCCTATTTTTGAAATTGAGTTGGTGATCGTAATTGCATAGTAAGTTAAAAACAAGTAAAAGTAAGTTTTTAAAAAAATGGTGGTTGGAATGTTTATATTGAATGGAATTGAAGTGATTTTGTGATTGATAACATTTCATAAACAAGAGACATTGAAAATTATAACTGAATTACCTCAAAAATATTTTCTTTGGAACCCCTACTAGATATATATTGAAAGAAATATTTTTTTTTAACTTGGAGGTCATCAATTTTCTCAAAAATCTTAGATGTTAAGAAGACAGTTGGACCTGCTCACCCCCAGCCTTGTCATATTCCTTGGGCACGAAGCACGAAAAGCTTCTCATCAGAAGACCTGGCTGCCAGAGTTGGGTCTCCCCACCTCCATTTCTCAACAGCTCACCACAATCCCTGCTAATAAACCCTCCAGCAATGGTGAGGCCTAATTTAATGCAATATTAATCCTCTTCTTGTGTTTCTGTCTTTTCATTTGCAGAAGTATTGGCATGAAAACCAACTCATTTGTCTCCCTTTAAAATTCTAAGTAACAAGCTACAGCAGTCTCTAATAAGATCTTTGTCTTTTGTGTCAAGAACTAACATTAAAATTTATTTCACAGACGGTGTTCAGGAAGAAGAAAGTTTGCGAACAGGCAGCATTAAAGTTGTCCACTTTGGTGTGGTATGACAAATTGTCATTTTTCTCAAGCTCATTCCATACATTATCTTATGTCATGTACAATACTAATGTGATAAAATTGGTGAAGTATGCTTCATACTTCCTTGCCAACAAGAATTTGGAAAAAATTTTTTATTAAATTAAAAGTATAAATGCTTTTGATCTGAAATATCCGTCCTATGTCAATTATTATGCAGAGAAAAGTATTCTAAGAATACTTAACAAGATCATATTTAATCTTGTAATATATGATATTTTTTATTAAAATTATTATTTGTGCCATTTTGTGTTTTAAGTTTAATGACAAATTGCTACCCTAGTTCCAACTTCTAAAACAGTCACTCCTGCCTTTACCCAGTGAAATATAATTCAAATTGCTTCCATTCAATTTACTTTCTCTCGCTGTTAAAATTGCTTCTTTTTCTGCTGTGGAAAATAACTTGTGTCTAAGTTCAAAATAATCTCATTCTTTGTCAAAGCATTAAGTTGTCATCTTTCGAAGATCTTTATTTCATATTCATAATTCAAATACATTCAGAGAAAAGTAACTTATCCTTCACTTCTTTGTGGACACATTCGATCCTAAGGGTTACACTACATGATTAACTCCTGTGACCTGGGCAATTATTCAAAATATTGTAAAATATTCTTGTATTATTCAAAACATTGTAAAGTAAAACTATTGTACATATCTGTTTGAAACTGATAACATCTTGATAAGATCATGTCTTTTAATCAGATTTATTTATATCACGTATTTGATCATATAGGAGTGAGAAGGGAATTAAAAAAAAACACATTTTCAATTTTTTATTTCTACTGAAAGAGTGTTACAATATATGGGGTGAAAATGCAGTGAACTTCATCCAATAACAATACTGTTGGACTATAATTATGATATTTTGTTGATGTAAGTTGTTTTTTAAACTGTTGTGTCTTTTCAAGAGAATTTACCTTTAGTATTCAGTTAAGTTCACATAGAGCTGTTGTACAAAATTGAAGTTGAATATTGTTTCATTTCTTACCACTTTTCCTGTTGTTTGTCCATGTTCCCAACAGACCTTGTATTTCCTGGCTGACTTTGTTTGTTTGTTGTTTTTCTTCTGTTGGTGGCAGTTTTACAGGAGAATATTATGCCAAGGTCTGCTTGTACTTGCAACTATTAATGCCAAGCTTTGTTCTTTGTTCTAATCTATACTCTCTTTAGCAACAAATTGCTTTGCTAAATTGGATGGTTTTTGATACTGTTGATACAGAAAACAATTTTTGCATTGACAACTATGCTCACTAAAATGTGGGAAAAGTCTTTTTCCACCATTTCAGAGTTTCTTGGTTAAGCTCATCATCTGGTCTCCTTTATCAACTGTTTTTTTCGCATTGTAATCCTGTACCACATCAGGTAACATAATCATGCATTGTAATCCAGGATAATTTGAGCAGTTTCAGCCCTATATTTGACGACGACATGAGATGCGGTTATCTTATGCTTGATAACATGTACATGTCATGCTTGACTTTCCGTTTCAAGCAGACAAGATGACCTTTGTACCAAAATGACATTTCACCTTTTTTATTCACAAGGTGTTGAAGACTATGCCTGTTTTTCATCAGTGTATCAACACGTAATGTTTTCTTTTCCCAAAGTTTGTCAAAACTGCAGGATTGATGTAAATCTGGTCAGAGTGTATTACATGACCCTCTCTTGGGTAAGGTGAACAGAGCCTTAGCAGCAGTATTTTACAGAATTGTCAACATTTGCTTGTTTTCCAGTATATATTTCAGCATTGCACACGTAACCTGTGAGGGTATTACTTACAATGTGGAGTTTTATTTCATATGTCTCTGGTTTGTTCTTTGTATAAATAAATTTAACTCTCCCTCAAAAAGGACAGATTCCTTCATCTACCATAACATTTTTTTATTGATAATACACTGTTCTGCACCATTCAGTAAAGAAGTCCCAAACAGGTCTCATTTTATGCAAGGGGTCATGGTTCAGTTCTCCACAAGGTATCCACAGCGAGTTGTTTTTCACTTGAAATATTCTGAATGTTGCAAAAAATTGGTTCCTTGATGTTAGCTGAGAGGCAAATGATGAAGCAAGAACAGGGTTTTTAGACCAATAATCTCTTAGTTTACGTTTGTTCTGGAGAGTTGTATGCAGAACAATGGCAAAAAAAAGTGCATATTTCATGAAGTCTCACTGTATTCCACTTACTCCTGAAAGAATTTTGTTATTTTATTTTGACAGCAAAATTCAGAAATAGTCTCATTTGCATATCTATTCATTTCTGCCTTTAATTTTAGAAATTCACTGTGGTAAAAACAATAATGGAAAATTGTCTATTTCAGTTGAATCATTATTTCAGTGCGAATCATTATTTGCACAAATATCACTCGCCTCGCTATAACTTTCATTGCTCAAACTAGTCAATAGTCCTGGAAGAAAATCATCAACTTTTATCAGAAGAATTCGGTTTTGAGCCTTTATTCAAAAGCTCTTGAATTTCTAATGTTGTGAGTTGCTGTGAATTTGACATCTGTGAATGTCTTTTAAACATCTGTATGTGTTGCTAACATTAAGAACACAACTTACAAAGAAAGACGTTCTGAATGTAATCAACAATGCCCGCAAGTATGAATATTGCAATCGCTTCAAGGAAAAAATTACAATTACTTTTGACAAGTAGAAGCACACATTGGTGATTGTCCTGTGACCTTCTTAGTAACATTAAGAAACCTATTCTATATAAGTACCTATAAACATCCAAGAGAGGTTTATAGCCTGTCAAAGAAGATAAGTGTACAAGAACGCATGACAAACTTCCTTATGAAAGTATGAGATACATCCTTAGAATTGAAAGTGTTAACCTTTGCCCAAAATAAAAAAGAACAAATGAGATCAACATATGTTTCTTTGGAAACGTCATTAAATGAAAGTAAACTTGCTCCTCTTTCTTACTTTGTATTTTATTTCATTTATTACTTTCAATTCAAATAAGAAAATTAATTCCAACAAGAGTGGAGAAATGTTCATATCCAAAAGCTGAGAATAGTGTAAAAAAATTGAGTAGTTCATTGTAGAAGCAAAAGGAATAGAGAAACTGGCTTATTCATTAAACATGTTGAATCTACAATTTCTAAATAATTATAGTTCATCATCATCATGAACATTTAAATTATTGGTCTGCTGGTCTGAATCTTCGGTTTATCCATCTCCCCTCAGTTGCTTCCAAGGTGTTCTTGATCTTCCCAGCACATTCTTGGAAGGGTCTCTTCTTCCTCTTAGTTTGAATTTGAGGACTTTTCTTGGGAAACGTTCCATCTTCATTCTTTTGATATGTTCTTTCCATTTCTTTTGGTAGTTTTCATACTTATAGTTCAAGAAAGATATCTCTCATTATATGGTTTGTCATCCCTCTTTTGAGAGGTTTATTTTATTCTCATACAATTTTTACAAATTTTTCTTAAGAGTTTTTTTGTAATTAGCTACAAAGCATCCCTGTAGGTTCAGAATTTGAGTATCATGCTTGTAGGTGTAGATTGTTTATAAACATACTTTTTTGGAATGAAAAATATAGTTGGTAATTAGTGGCATTTATAAACAGGGGCACCCTGTTTCGTCTTGGGGACAGCTGGGACAACTTGCCCCAGAACCCAATGTATTTGGAATAATAATAATAATAATATAATAATAATAATAATAATAAATAATAATAATAATAATAATAATAATAATAATATTATATTGAGTCACAAATACAATTTCAATCGTGTATGAGAGTCAGATATGGCGGAGAGAAGTTACATTTACTGTCCAGAAATCAAAACAATGGGACCATCTCAGCATTTGCTCAAAGGATCAAGGAAACTGGACAAAAACCCTGATCAAGTTGGTCATTGATCTTACAATAATAATAATAGTAACAGTAATAGTAATAATTATAATAGTAACAATACTAATAATAAAATACTATTCATTTAGAAATGATTTAACGATATTAATTATTAACAAATTTGGGTTTGGCATTCTCCTTCTATATCAGTCCAACTGCAATTAACACAGGCAGGATGGGATATGCGGTTCTTTTTCTGCTTCAACTTGAACAGTCAACATGAAACAGAGAATCAATGGGATTAGAATTTTTATTTTTGTTTTTAAGGAGGTAGTGATGTGATTTGTGTATTCCTTCACACTGTAGAACATGTTGTTAAGCAGGAAAGCTTTCAATTTACTTTTAAATCTATGTATTGTATTAATATCTTTAATATCATGGCTCAATTTGTTGTAAAGTGTAATGCCCTCTATTAGTGTACTTTTTGATAAAGTGTAGTTTCAGATTGGGAACATGTAGGTTATCCTTTTGTCGAGTGTTATAGTTATGTACATCAGAATTTAGAGTGAAAGTGTCTTTGTTTTCCATGAGAATCTTCTTTGTGAAGACAACTATTTCAAATATGCACGTAGTGGAAGAATCCTTAATTTTTGAACAAGGGTTTGCAAGACTCCAGCTTATGAGTGCTGGTCATTGTTGCAGTATTCTTTTGGATAATAAATGTCACGAGTGCTTTCAGGGCATTTCCCAAAATATTAATCCATATTTCAAGTGTGAGTGTACATTTGCATAATACATTGTCCTAAGAGTCTCAATGTTGGAGCTTGACCTGAGGGTGTATAGTGCATAACAAGATTTGGTGAGCTTCTTATTAAGATTTGAAATGTGAGCATTCCATTTTAGGTTTTCTTGGATTGTTAGACCAAGGAAGGTAGTTTCCTGTGATATTTTTACAAGATTATTATTTATGAGCAAATGTTGGGAGGGTTTTCTTTGGATCGGGATTCATGAAATTTAGAGAGACTGTTTTGCTGGTGTTTATGATAAGTTTGTTGTCTTGAAACCATTTTACTAATGCATGCAATGTTTCTTGAGTTTCTTTTCTAATAATTGTTGCGTTTTGCTTTTATGATTATGTTTGTGTCATCTGCAAACAAAATTGTTTTGTTATTTTTAAAGCCAAAGGCATGTCATTTATGTATATAAGGAATAATATTGGCCCTAGGATGGATCCCTGCGGACTCACAATTTATCATCTGAGGTTGGAGTAGTACGAGGAGATTTTGTTATCTTTAGTGTGCTGGAGGGTAACTACTTGCTACGGTTTGATAAATATGATTTAATCCACTGGCCTGCAATGCCTCGGATCCCTAGCATTTCTAGTTTTGTTAAAAGTATGTGATGATCAATAATGTCAAAAGCTTTGACAAATCTAGGAAAAGGCCAATGGAATTTCCTTCTGATTTAGTGCAATAAGTATGTCATTTAAAAAGGAGAAAATGGCTGTCTCTGTGGATCTATTACACCTGAAACCATGTTGTGCGTTTGTAAGGATATTATTTGCATTGAGAAAGTGTTTGAGTCTATCATTGAAAAGCTTTTCCAGAATTTTTGAAAATCCTGATAGCAGGGAGATAGGTCTGTAGTTCATGGGATCATAACTATTGCCCTTTTTAAACAATGGTTTAACTTTTGCCATTTTGAATACATTTGGGAATATGCCTGTTTTTAGAGAGTGATTGCAAATATGAGACAGTGGTTGCACTATATATGGGCACTGTGTTTGATAAGAAAATCTGGAATGTTGTCCAGGCCTGCTGAGAATTTATTCTCCATTTGTCCAATGATTTTAAAAATTTCAGAGGGGGTGGTTTCATATAAATATATGGAATTTGCAATTTGTGAAACATTAGTGTTTGTCTGGTGTGTGTTATTGTTTAGGGAATGTTGAGATACTAATTTTTTACCAATTTGTGAAAAGTGTTCATTGAATATGTTAGCAATTTCTTGTGGGTCTTGTAAAGTTTGGTTTTTGAAGTGGAGCTCTATATTTTTCTGTTATTGTTAGTTGGTGCTGTTGTCTTTTTAATAATGTCCCACATAGCTTTTGTTTTGTTACGTGCATTTGCAATGTACTTGTCATTTGTCATAATTTTCGCTTGTTTGATTACTTTTTTTAGGATTGAATTGTATGTTTTGTAGTATGAAATGAAGCTGGGGTTACATTTGTTTGGAATGTTTTTCATATTTAAAAAATATATTTTCTTTTCATTCAAATCTACCACTCCCTTTGTTTTCTTTGGGTGTCCTTGTGTATAAATGCAGTCTGTCATCACACTCTTTCACTTAAAAATTGGCTAAGCACTGTTAATTCAGCAATATACCGATAAATTGTAAGGATTTGAATGTGATGTAGGATTAAGCCAGGCTGTGGATTCAAAGTACAAACAAAAGAGTGACACTAGGTAGTGTCATGCGAGGATAAAAACTTTGGGGCTTTGGAAAAAAATGTACCAGTTATGTGAAAATTGTAATGATGTAGTACAAATAGTACCTACAAGCTTCAGAGAAAAATTGTATTTAACATGTTATTTTTATTTATAATCAATGTAATACCTTTTAATGATGACTAATTCAATATTCAATTCAGCATAAACTGAATTGAAAAGATGACATTGAATTTAAAACATGGAATCTTGCTTTATTTATTTTGATAAGACACTATGCCATTTGCTTAAGAAATTTCCTTCATCAGGCTTAGCCCATTATAAGATATAAATGAAATGGTTATGAGTAGGTGCCAGCATTATCATTGATCTTGCAAGTAATTGACATCAACGAATCAACAAAAGCACCAATATTGCCACCAGTCTCATTTAAAAAAGTATTTACAACCTTACTCATATTATATTATATCTAGGTGCATTTTGTATCAGTTCATGTGAACAGTAAACAATGGAGTGAACTACATCCTTCATTTATGTTGTGGGTTTCATTTGAGGAGATTCTGTTGGGGATTTTATTCAAATCCTCTTGATATTTACTTATGGTAGCACCTAGAAAGCATGGTGATTCATGATATGAAATAGGTCTCACATTGATGAAACCCAAGACTTTATTGATTGGTTGTAATAAAATATTTTTGGATTTGCTACATCTTGTAAACAAAAACTAAAATACATGTGATAAATATTACAGATAGTCCTGTAATTGCAACAATCTGCTGCTCTTAATAATGTGAATAAATACATAACATCCACACTTTGACATATTGCCACATTTTTGGAACTTATAGACTTAAGGTATTATAACTCCAGACATTTATTTAGATGGGTTATTTCCCCCTCTTTACATTCTCTAATTTGTAGAAATAACTATGTTTTCCTTTCCCAGTAGATAGAAAAGGAAGTTGGAGTGAACGATTTCCACTAGTGTTCAGAAAAGGAGAGAGGATGGTCAGGGGAGTAAGTGGGGAAACCTCAAAAATTATTTTGAACCACTTAAATTTATTGTTTTTAGTACAGTTCGATCAGGTTTTTGTCCAGTTTCCTTGATCCATTGAGCAAGTGCTGAGATGGCCCCTTGTTTTGCTTCTGGATATATAACTGTAGCTTCACTATGCGCACGTTTTGTTGAGCTCTCCTTTTGCATGTGGTAGGAGTAAAGCTGAGAGTGAGTTACTATATTGTTAGCAATGCAGCAAAATCAAATCTGCAGTTTGTTTACCATTCTTTGTCTTAAATCTGACTGTTATTGTAATAATTTTTGTTTATCTTGCATTTAGAGTAACTCTGAAGAAAAGGAAAAGAAAGCCTCAAAACATAGATATGAAAGACTTTCAAAATTAATGGATTTTTTTTTAAAGGTGTAATATTTCTTGTAATTTTTAGAAAAATTCTGGACAACAAAAATTAGAATCTTTATAAAGTTATGTTATGAATTCTTCCTTTTTAATGAAAAATGTCCCTTTAAAAAATAATTTAAAGCAATATCCATTATAAATTTGAAACAAAGTACGACAATTTTGGACGATACTTCTATTGATGTGATAAGATCAAATCTTCTATAATTTGATATTCCCGCCGTACAACAATAATGGATGGCGCAGAATGATATTCATTTCTCAACTATGGCAACATTGACAGTGGTTCTAGTATTGCACTTCTCTGATGTGTATAACCTCCTTGGTCGTGGCTGAAGTACCGCGCAAGACTCGCGTGTGGTCAAATTTTGTTGTTTACTCGTTTGTTTCCCCCATGGAAGTAATGGCGGATCGTGCTTAGAGTGACCGTCTGTTGTGGATTATTTGTTTGGTCTAGAAGTAGTTCTAGTGTGTTGATAAGTGTTCTGTAACGCTATTTTTGCACTCAGTTTCATATAAGGTGTGCGAAAGAACTATTATTGCTTTATTCCAAGTTCACCAGAGAGTCAAAATAAATGGCGGAGAAACGCGCGCATCACAATGCCCTGGAGAGGAAACGTCGTGATCATATAAAGGACAGCTTCAGCAGTCTTCGTGAGTCTGTGCCAGCGTTACAGGGGGAAAAAGTAGCTAGCAGAGCTCTCATCCTTAAAAAGGCTGCGGATTATATACAGTTCATGAGGAGGAAGAACTCTTCTCATCAACAAGATATCGACGACTTAAAAAGACAGAATTCGTTGTTGGAAGCTCAGATCCGCACGCTTGAAAAAGCTAAAGCTACGGGCAACTTTGCAGCCGAATCAAGTGAAGTTTCTCTTGTGAACTGTAAGTCTGAAACTGTAAATAATTACACCCAAGAGTCTGAATCTGATTCTTCGGACTCGGATACAGCCAACACTACCAGGAGGTCAAAGAAACCGAAAGTGACGGGCGCTGGATTGTAATTCACTTTGATGTCTGTTTGAAATGAACACTGAACATTAAGAACCAAATTTTCCAGCTTAATCTAGCACTAGCACTAGATGGCTTTATTTTTGTTAGTGTAATAAACTTATTCAGGATGGCAATGATATTGGGCAACAAAGTATCACTGTTTTTAATTTCAGAGTGATCATTATTTGAGGTTAGTAATATTCAAAAGTGTGTCACTGTACCTGAACTTGAATATATTTTATAATGTATGTTATGTACCTATTATACATGCATGTGTGTATGTACATAAACTACTTATATGAAAAAATAACATCTGCCTTGTATTTTTGATAAGTCCTGAATCACGGTTTTAGATATTCAGTGTAAGGAACCTGACATCTGTCAGTAACATAACAAAAACCAAGAAGTGTCATTTGGTATGCTCTAGTGTACCAAAAACCTTCAAAAGATTCTGAAATATTTGTTTTTCAAAGACTTGATGTAGCACTGATAAGCCAAATATGTATTCATGATGAATCTGGATTACTGCTTCACAAACTTTACCCCGGAAAATCACCTGAGCAGCTTTAACAATCTAGAATGTAATACAGTGCTTTAAAGTGTTCCAAAGTCTTACAATGTCTCTGATAAATCACATTCACAAAAGCAAGCAGATTTTGAATTGAATGGATTGTATGGACAATCTAATGATTAAAGAAACATGCATGTCTATCTCAATGGTACTTGTTTTATTTATTGATCGATGTGTATACTTGTTTTTTGAGTTGGTGTGACACTGATACTTGGAAGTTCTCTCACAATTTTTGTAGTGAAATGTTGACCAATTATATCTGAACTTTGTATCTGTGGTTCATTCAATAAATAGGCCAAATTTTCTTTGTGTCAGTGTTTTCTTTTAGCCAAGTATTTCTTCCTCAGTTCTGCAGTTTGTTAGCTGTAAATGAATGATTGTTGAAGTACTATTATTTATCAGGATATAATTTTAAATTTATTAATTTAAAATGATATAATGAATTATAATATGATATATGAAGGAAAAACTAAACTAGTAGAGTTAATGCTGATGATGATCAAATAACTATAATATTCAATACCTGTAGTGAAATGAAGATATGATTTTTTTTTCTTTCTTTTCTATGGAAAGTGAAGATCCGTTTGTGAAAGTTAAAACATTTTCGTATTTTATAATTTTTCTAATCTGATATGAGATAACATTACATTTGTTTTTGTTATAAGTCACGTGGGGATACTACATAAGGAAGCAATTTTTTTACGATAACTCGCTATCGCATTTTATCGAGTATCTTAAAAATTTCTTGTCTTGGACGTTAATGATAATGCGCATCAAAGACATGCCCCCAATGACTGTAACAGCAGGTCGATGAGAAAGCATGGGACAACGAGAGGTGACAGTTTCGCCATTCCAAGGTCTGACCAACATTTGCAAAGCCTACTTGACATACATACAAGAAAAAACAGGATTTTCTTTAATTTTATAATACGTTTGCTTGTAGCCTTGTATTAAAATATAACAATGTATTTCATCATAGTTATTTCAAAGTGCTTTGCTTGTTGGATGAAATGAAATGTGAAAGCGCATCGGTCTCTTCGGTTATTTCTGCTTCAAGAAATGTTCTTTCGCAAGCGTTGCCTAACTTGTGGACAATGGTGTAAGAATATTCCATTCGATATGGTGTAAGGTTATTCTAAGTTCGAGATGTAAAAATTACAGTGAGCGCTTACGCTACAGTGGTAGGCCAATTTGCGTTTTCTGTGCACCACCATAGAAGAAAAGTAGGAGGAAATCTTTTGTGAAATATTTCTGATGACACGATTGTGCTGATACTCAAGGGTTTCGTTCACATGTTCAACAGTCGGAAGCCCTCCGAAGGAACCCGATTTCGGATGCAGAATCAGCTGTGAGATCTCACTGAGAACCAAGATACGGATGTGATAAAATCCGCATCTCCCACAGTTGAAATGAAACATAACCATACCGCAGCTGCGAAACTTGATATTATTGAAATTCGTAGTTCGGGGATAATCTAGAATTGCGCTTAAAATGGCTCGTGTAATGCGTTATTACGTTTCTAAGTTATTTCAACCTCAAAATATTGTTCCCAAAAATTCAGAAGTGAAATACGATGACATTACGTCGAAGAGTCAAAAGGTATGAGTGCATATATCATTGATGTTAGTAAACCCTAGCGCCCAATTAGATAAAATTTGTTTTGAAAAATATTCGACGTTAAAGAATCTTACGTAGTTCCTGGATGTGCACATTTTTCAGCTAATGATGGACATGGGAATTATCAGAGCAGCCAATAATGGGTTCTTCTACATGTTACCTCTTGGCGAACGTGCATTGAGGAAGCTAGTAAGAGTTGTGAATGAAGAAATGAATAGAATTGATGCCCAGAAATTGGTCCTTCCTTCTTTGGTTTCTTCAACTTTATGGAAAATGTCTGGTATGAATTTGTGACTCATAATCTATTGGATTGTTGAATCCTTTAATGAATGAGAGGTATCCACTTAAAAGGTATTTTATCTATCTACTCAAAACATATTTTTATTTTGTTGTAGGACGTTTTGATGATGCTGCAGTAGCTGATGAATTATTCACATTAAAAGATCGCCACAACAAAAAATTTGTATTGAGTCCTGTAAGTAGCTATCTTAATTATTAAGTTTCTGCCATGCTAATCTATTAATAATAATTAGTAATTAATCAGTAAAAGTTTTTACTATGAGTAATAATTATATTTCAGACCCACGAAGAAGCAGTAACAGATTTGCTGAGTTCCATACCCCAGCTTTCTTATCGCCAATTACCATTACGTCTTTATCAAATCACAAGCAAGTTTCGGGATGAAATGAAACCAAGATTTGGATTAATGAGAGCAAAGGAATTTCTTATGAAAGATCTCTATACTTTTGATACAAGCTTGGAAAATGCTAAGGAGACTTATGAAGCAATAACTGCATCATACAAGACTATTTTCAACAGAATTGGAGTCAAGTATGTCAGAGGTGAAATAAAGGACTCCAGAACTTTTTATTGTTGATGCAGGAAAGAGATAATGCATTGTTGAGAATTTTTTGTATGTGATTTTCATGACACTTAAAAAACATGATGGATGATTATCTGTAGATAATTCTTGATCATTGACAGGAGTTGTGAATATCACCCATCCCTGATCTTAAATTTTTGTATGTTGATACTGAAACAACAGTAATTCTGTAACTTAGAAGTAAATTTATCTTTGGTGGTACGTTAGGCTGAATTTTTACACTCTCATGTGCATACGTAAATATAGTGCGCCAGGAAAGTCTCCGCACTGGGCCGAATCAGAACCTCCAATTACAAAAGGCAATGATGTTAGCAAACAGATAGCTGGGAAACAAGTGAAGAAGACAACACTTCCAGCATCTGTTATGCTTGTGGTGAGTGCGGTATTTCTGTTTTCTTTTGTTATACACTGCTACCAACATAATTTTTGTTACAAGCCGCATGGTGCCACTGCAGAGAGATTTTCCTGGCATTCTGTACCAAGTACTATTCATAGTATAGAGTAAGATAAATAATGCTATGAAAAATAGATTTCAAAATGTATCAGAAATGCACATTTTGGGGTCCCCTGATACTTTTTCTTCTTTAAAACACCCATTTGCAGTGAACAATGCTAGCGCCTAAACTGTTTGTGGGATTTTTGGCAAAATGAACATTGCATGATGTATCTGGCCCAACTTGATGTCCTGTACTTTTGAAAAGAATTCATTGAATTTAGTGGGTACTTTATATAAAGCCCCTTTAACATTTTCAAAATTTTCTCAAAAAGTCTCCAAATTTTTTAAAAAAAAATTTTTTTTTTTTAAAAGGGGAATTAAAGTTTTAAGTCATTTTTGAGAAAATCTTTTTAATATTGCCCAATTCTTTCAAAACAATACAAAAACTACTCAAATTTTAAAAACAAATGTACTTGATGTTAATGAAAGAACTAATTGTGGAGAACAAATTTCATTGGAAAAAAAAATTGGACAGACAGACAGGTGAAATTTTTGAGAAAACACTTTTTCAGTATTGGGGGACCCCAAAACTTGTATTTCCATTGAAATCTTGAAATCGATTTTCCTAAACATTACATTACATTCTCCATACTACGTATATTACTACCTATATATGTTTGTATACGAGAATGCGAAATAACAATTTTTTTGGTATCAAGGAACTCCAAATTGTGTTATTTATTTCTGTCTTCTGCAATTTTCAAAAATTTAGAAATAACAGTGAAAATTGGACCTATGCCACCTTTATAAGTGCATTTCACTCTATTCTTACAAGAAATTTAAAGAAAAAATTTGGAGCTCTTTTTGAGAAAATGTCTTTGGGGCTTGATGTAAAGTACCCCTAAAAATTAATGAATGTTTTTCAGAATCACAGAGCTTCGAATGAGAACAGATCAACAGGGGTTTATTCAGTTTGGAAAAAATTCTACGTATAGTTTAGACACTAGTGTTGTTCACAGACAATAGACAAATAGAGGTTTTTGAAAAAACACTTTTAGGGGTATATACTTGTATTTTCGTTGAAATCTCAAAATTGGTTTTCCACAGCATTACATAACATTATAAAATGAAATATCTTGTTTTATCTTCCTATCAGTAGGCAAGTTTGTAGGTCAATTTACAATTACTCTTAAACTTACAATAATTAGATATATTCTGTGTAGTGTTGAATGAGGTCAGAAACCTTTCTTCATTTAAAGTTTTCTTTTTTTTTCAGTGGCTGGTTTGACTGGTGCTATGGGAGGTTCTATTTCCCATGAGTTCCATTTTCCCTCAGATGTGGGAGAGGATAATATTATTGTGTGTAAAATCTGTGGTCATGGAAATAATGCTGAAGTATTCCCAGATTCTGCTCAAAGCACTGGGAAAGAATGCGTGAACAAATGTGTGTGTTGTGGGAATTCCTCTCTTTCTCATGTGCACGGAATTGAGGTAAATATACATTTTTCATGTTTCTGTGAAAAAGTTTTTGAATTTAGTAGCCAAGCATAAAATAATAATAACGGAAGTTTGACAAAATGCCTTTTTATTATTAATATGATTTTATCACTTTCAATAATAGGAATGTACAAACAGTACTGGCAGCGTCTAAGCAACTCAGGCAGGTCACACGCTGTTGCCACACATTAGTGCACACATGGCACCACCTACGTCACAGATAAATTAAATCTCAAAGCATTAACACGTATTGACAGGCTTTGACACGTTTTGATATCATGATCTTAACTTTCGCCAAAACCGAACCTTATTACCTCTGTGACTTGTGCGAGTCAGATGAACATCAACACTGAAGCCTGGTTGTAAGAAAGTAAACAAATCCTCTCAAGCTGATTGCTTCAGAGCGGGTCACATGATGTATGACAGCACATGGCGAAAGAACTGTCAGAGTCGCTTACACACCAGTTCTGCAATTATACTTCTGGAGTTGTTTTAGTAGATTTTCATTTTGCCTTTTTGAGCTTTTGATGCCTATTTTTGGCATTTTGCCTTATTAATGTCTTTTTCTACCTAATTTGTACCTTTTTTGTTATGAATTTCCCCCTTTTCCCTCCTGGCTACAATTTCTTTCGAGATGGAAGCATACCTGCAAGCCTGGACAAAATGAAGGCACAATAGTGTATTGTCTTTCTGTGGAATCGGAGGCTCCAGTGTCAAGTTGTGTTAAAAATGTAAAAGGGAAAGGTAGATGATACCAATGAAAATTTTTGATATCTTTCATTGTTGCCGACAGACTTGTTCACCCATGAAAATCTTGTCTTACATTTGTGTATGGCCTCGGATCCTTTTTGAGGACAAAGCTGTCTGGATATGATATACCCTTCTCAGTTCCTTCATGCTCTCTTCTTTTAAAAAAACAAAATCTTCAATTTGATTTAATTTAAACGAAATGATACCATTTCGAGTCCACAAAACATTTTGTAAAAAAATTATAAAATAATACCAGATTGTCATGTACAATTACTTAGATTACAAAGAAAAAGTATTTTCCTTCCAAATAAGTGCTAATGTAAATTTTAGAGTTCAGAATAAAAATGTGAATCATTTTAATTATTAATTTTTTTACAATAATTACTCTTAAATGGTAATTTTTCAATGTTTCCGTGTTTTTACCCCTACTTTAGTCAGAATAAATGCCCTTTTTGCCTATTTTAGTCAAAATAAATGGCTTTTTGCATACCTATTTTAGGTCGAATAAATGCCTGAACATCCGGGCTCTAATCATGAGTTTTACCATGTACTTAAATGCAATTATGGAAGTTAAACACTCGAGAACAATCATTTAAGAGAATAATGGTTATCTGCTTCCTTGACTTGTTTCTGTAATTTGTGCTGTGTTTGTGGTAGTTACCTTTCAACTTAAGTTGTTTAAGCATGAACACTCTGATAAACTGTTCTTTAGATTTTTTATTAAATGCAGAATCCAAATACCGTGGAGGATAGAATCTTGCTTTTTAGGAAAATACAAATTTCAAAAATCAATCAATTCATTCGTAAGGTCATTATGATAAACCTTGCAAAACATTCAAATCAAATCGGAAACTTTTCTTTCAATTTCTTCTTACCTGTTTTTTGACCATTTTCACCTCAAAAATACAAAAATTTGTTATTACCTCTAATTCCTCACATATCATGTTGAGACTATTGTAGCACATCATATCATATCATGTCATATTAGGTATCTTTCTATTATCTCCAAAGATTTATAATTGGATGTTTCACCTTAGATTTTGCCATGATGTGAGAGTCAAATGAAACTGACAAATAATTACCAAGGAATTCATGTCATCTGCAGTAGCTGTTTTCTTTGCAGTCTCTTTCTGTAGTCAACGTACTAAAATTTTTGTCCAACTGCTTGCAGTGCTTGACGTGCAGGGGATATACTATTCATTCTTTTGATGATTCTTCATCTCTCTCTTACTGAGATGGTTTGTAACATTATAAAAATTTAAAAGGTATTTTTCAACACAAAATTATTAAAGTAATGTTTAATGTATTTTTCTATTAATTCAACAACAAAAAAATAAAATAAAATAATAGGAGGTCATTGAAGAACAAAACCTAAAATTTTTGTTCAAATAGTCAGCAAAAGCCAATTGGTGAGAGGGGCCTTTGGGGCTATTGCTCAAGAGGCCCAGCTGACTTGCTGACTTGTTAAATTCACTGGAGGAGCCTCTTACATTCCATCTCTATTATTGTCTTTATCTCTGTATACTCATATCTTAAATATTTCTATGCATCTTTTTTCATCTTATTCTATGGAAGAATGTAGTTTTGTTCAGAAAATAATTATTACATTGCAGTTTAATGTTCACATTGTAGGTTGGCCATACTTTTTTGCTAGGAACCAGATATACAAAACCACTTAAAGCCCAGTTCATGCAGAGAGATGGCAAGCCCGGTTTCTTACAGATGGGATGTTATGGTATAGGAATGACTCGAATCTTAGCTGCTGTTGTTGAGTGTCTCAGCACAACGTCAGAAATCCGGTGGCCTCTGATTCTCGCTCCATTCAAAGTCTGTGTAATTCCTCCAAAGGTATGTATTCAGTGTTGTAGAACATGTACAAATGATTCTGTGTACGATATGTGGTGGAGAAAGGTAAGGTTTATGTCAAACAGATTAAAATGAAATGTGTAGAAATTCAATCTACTATCTTTACATTGCAAATATTTTAAGATCTCCCTGATATTTTAAGTCATCAGTTTAGTGTTATTTTCTATTCTTGTTACTTTTATTATACTGAAACAAATGTCTGATTTAATTTTTAAATTTAATATTTCCTTTGCCCTTCTAATATTAATTCAACGTAACCTGTTCCAAATTTATAAAAGAATATGGGCGCCAGGAAAAGTTCTTTAATTTGTTATTAAAATTAATCTTCAACTGTTTTCATTAAATTAATATCCAGCTAACTGGGTCGATGGGTCTTATAAGAAATAATCGCTATTGATGCTAATAGCCGATTATTCGATCTGCCATCTGTACAGAATGGCCGAGGAATCTGAAAAGCAAATATACATTTCTAGCTACTCATTTGCTGGAATTGGCTAAATGAAAATCATCTTTACTATTCACAGAAACTTGTAAGTTTATTCAATTTTCATTGGTAACAATACGAAACTTTCGGTCATGACCAGTCTCAAACCTTATATTGCAGTACCCGTCTTCGCATGCTCTTGACCGATGTCGCCCGTAGAACCATTTTCAATCTTTCCCGGTGTCGATGGCTCCAGGTCCAAATACCATCTTCTTTTCTTCCGTTCTGGCACAAGTGTATTCAGTCACTGATCCTCACTGCCTCATAAGTTGATAAGACTTAATTAATTTTCCTTTTAAAAGTTCCAAGTTCTTTCTACGCGTATACATAAAATATTAAAGTTCAGCAAGCTATTATCTGCATCAAATACTCCCAGTCCTGTTGCTGACAAATTCACCTAAGTTCACAATTCTAGCTGCTGCATCTAAATATTTCCTTCCTCAATATTCTAAGTCCGACAATCATAGCTCCAAAGTAAATGTTCACAATTCCCCAACTCCCAACATCTTCGATCCGCCAGCCCCACGGCATAAGTCGGAATGCCTCCATATTCCCCTCTTTCAGCCCTTCAAAACTCTGTTCATACATTCTATTGTTTCTTGTCAGAAAAAATTCCATGCCTAGCCAATTCCTCAATTACTTACAAATTCAACTAGCCACGCCCCAGACTGTCATTGCTTTCTCAGCCAATCCCCAAACAGTTTACTTTATCAACTAGCCGCGCCCCGTGGTTCAAAGCAATGCCGTTTGTTGACCTTGACGACAACTCGTCTACCGTTGCTATGCCGCCATATTTAGAAATGTCTATCCTTACAATTCACCCTGTTTACAATAAATGTGACACAATACAAGGTCCCACATATTGGTATGTCACAATACTTTATAAGAAAATATTATACTTTCATGCTTGTGATTAACATTAAAATGTTACAAAAAGAATTCACAAATATACCTTAATAATAAAATATAAATAAGAATGCTACAATAAATATTTACATCTCACATTACATTATTGTGTATTGTAGTTCCATATTTCAACGTGTATGTTTATTGATAATTTAAAACAGGAGTCTCCTGTTTTAACTTAGCAGTAACTGTAGTTAGCAGGGCTGAGGTTAGCTCCAGGCAATTCTGCGATGCGAACTGGAATGGGCATGGACTCAGTTAACTGGAGCAGGTGGCGGCTGATGCACGCCAGTGACCCGAATTTAAAGCATTGGTTTTAAGCCTTAAAAGCACGCCAGTGACCCGAATTTAAAGCCTTGGTAGGTGAAGCAGGAACAGCTGACTCATTTGCAGGCTGTCTATCTAATGGAGTGAGTGTTTATACACTCGTCCGTTGTTGTTGACCGATAAGTCCCAAGAGCATCACAAGACATTAATTTTAACAATGATACATAATATAAGTATTGTACTGCAGCCTCCGGGTCAATGACCTCCATCTCAATCGGAGTTTTCGTCCAGTTTCCCTGATCCATTGAGCAAATGCTGAGATGGCCCCTTGGTCTGTTTCTGGACATAAATGTAACTTCATTATCTGTGCACGTCTTCTAGAATTCCTTGGGAAATATAGTTACTCAAATTATCGTTTCCATGTTGTTGTGGCAGGAAGTATTATTCCTTGACGAAGGACATCATGGATAAGAGCCCAAAATGTATTGCTTATTTATCCTTGAAAATAGATCTTGTTACATGAGAGCTTTTAATTTTTTTAATTTTTAAAATTCATGTAGTATATGACTTAGTGTTAGGATCACAGAATTTTGAAAATGTGCACAGAATTCACTTCTCCCCATAGCACGTCATACGCAATTTCAACTGTTTTTTGACGTAAAATAAATAAATAAAAGTCAACAATAGCCATTTATGTCTCAGTGGAGCACAGTTGTAGGCAGGTGCCTAAGTTCGAAATGAGTTGCAGTTTTGCGTCTGTTCGTTTGTTAGTTCTGCGAGAAGTCTGAGTCTGTCCGAGTTCGCGTGGGAGCGAAGTTGCCGTATTAATTATTTTGAGTTCGTATAGGGGAGAGCCACGTGACGTTAACCGTGAACCTATAGTGAGACGGTGAGACGCGATGTGCCCGCGATCGGCTTTCTATTCGCGGGATGCGTCTTCGGGCCCGGGGAGAGGAGCGCATGTGACGTTGGCGACGATCGGATGCTAAGGCGGTGTCACGTGAGGTGCCCGCAATGGTGGCTACCGTTTGTTGAAGATGGAAGGTTTTGTTCTCACGAGAACCGCGGCATCTGGCTTGCAGATGTAGAAAGATTGGGGCGGGCGCGTCGGGGCTGCCGATGTGCATCTCTTTGTCGGCGAGATGCTTTAATAATGGTGTATTGGCGAAGGAGGCACGTAGCGATTCTGAGAAATGTTTGTATACATTTTGCGGTCGCTGGCAGATAAGGAAGCGATGGGGGTGTGAAAGCCCGCAACGCACCGCGGTGGGCCCAGCCTTTGCTAATGACTTCTTAGCCTGCACCCGGGGCTGTGCTGGGGAGCAGCGGTCAGTGCTCGCGGGAGTTTGTCTTGAAAGTACGTGCTTCAGCGGAGATGATGGAGCCATGAAAAAGAGGCCCGGGCGAAGACACTGCGTAAATGACTTTGGTAGGAAATGGTGCGGCGTTAACATTTGCATCATGTAAATGAATTTGAGACATTGTTTCGTCATATGTATTTATTTTAGCATGAAGCGTTTTCGGCCGCATTGCGTCATTAGCACTGAAGATGGCTGCAATGCGGCCGAAAAAGCTTTATGCTAAAATAAATACATACGACGAAACAACGCCTCGAATACATTTATGTAAATGACTTTATTGCCCATTTGTATTTTGTGCTTTCAATATGCGGCTGCGCGCTGGAATGCCTTGAGAGCGGGCTCTGTGAGGATGGGCGAAATCCTGTCAGAACGGCGAGTGACCGCGCGGGTAGATGCAATTAGGGGCTCGCCCTGGTAGCGAATTTGATCGCGAGATTGAACAAAACTTGTCTTTAAATTGGGGGGTCGGTGAAAGTAAGAATAGGGACCCCCTGACGTAAAGTAAGTCCAAGGGCCCCCACAAAGCTGTTACAACGGCCCCAAGAGGAAGTGGGCTCTCAGAGACAAATGGCTTTCGCAAGTTTCGCTGAACAATCGATGCTGTTGCGCTTGTCATTGACACTGCCCAACACACCATTAGAGGAAGCAGATGGGGAAGAGGTCCGAAAAAGTACTGGGCAGTTATTAAGAATGCTTTGAACTCGGCAAGATGGAGTGACATTCATACAGCATTCCATCAAATCAATGTACCTACGTACCTGAGAGAAATAGTGGCTGAATATCTAAATCGACCAATGCTAGTGTACAATACGAACGGACCCAAGGTACACAACATCACTGCCAGCGTCCCACAAGGTTTGGTGCTGGCTCTACTGCTGTGGAATATCATGTATGGTGAGGTTCCTAGGCTCCCACTCACAGAAGGAGCCAAGATCATACGCTTCAAATACAACATTGCCATCGTCATCGCAAAATTTGTAACACACACATGCATACACACAATCACTCCAGCCCATTTGAGTTGTCAGGAGGGCATTTGTTGTCTTGTTGAAAAATTTGAAGAGCCGTGATCTAAAAAAAAAGTGTTAGAATTACATCATTAAATTAGTTAATATATTCTGCATCACAAGCAAAACCTAACTCTCAGTTGTACGCGTAGGCTTCCGCGGCTCGAGTCGATGACTCTTCTTCGCTGTCCGGGTGACGCCGCGTAGTGGGCTGGAGGCCGACGTTCGCTGACATGTCGCAGGCTTCATCAGGGTCATACCTGATGAAGCCTGCGACATGTCAGGCAATCGTCGCCTGTCAGCCACTACGCGGCGTCAGACAGCGAAGAAAAGTCACCTAACTCTCAGTTGTTTAGTGAACCAAATGTCATTTTGACATGAAATAATTATTTGTGAGCAACAATATGCCAATAGTGACTTTGTGTTGTTACAGGTGACAATGCACTCTTTATGTAAAATTCATGGCTTGCAAGCTTTAAGAATTCACATTAGAAAGACCGGGAGTGGTAGCTCAGTGCATTAACTGATGTCATTGCAGCGCCTCTGACCGGGTGGTCCTAGGTTCGAGTCCTGATGGCGGCAGGATTTTCAACAAGCTTTTTAGCTAGGTCGAATTCAGTTGTTTGGAGGAGAATTCTTGTGGCCGGCTGTTCTGATCGATAGTTTTCCGTGGTTTCTGCAACTAACACCAGGCGAATGCCAGAGCAGTATCCTAACAAATGGGCCATGGACCGCGTGCGATGTTTGCTACCTCTTTCTTGCCCTATCGTTTCCCCTTACCCCTCTACCATTTACACTAACATGCCCTACACTACTACATATTCCAGGAGACTTGTCCCTGCAGGGGCAGTGCCCTGCTGGTGAGAGAGTCCTGGTTAGAGGAAACCCCTCTAGTCGACGGTAGGTTGGCGCCAAATCTCGCCATTCAGTAAGGGGAGATCACCACCATCTCTCGAGGAAAAAAGCATACACTACATTTATGGGACTAATGATCTAAGCTGTTGACGTGCCCGGAATCACTAACCAACCAACAAAACCAACAATAGAAAGTTTGTTGGAAAATATAGATACTAGTTTGATATCAATTTGGATATTGTGCATGTTAGTATCATTCAATATAATGTATCAAGAATTTTCGTGCTTTATTTTATGCTCCAGGCTGGCAGCAAAGAATGTGAAGTAGCCTCTGGATTGATCTCAGCACTCTTGCATCTGCTTGATAAAGATCCTGTGCTTGCTGATGATATAATACTTGATGACCGTTTGGATTTAACCATTGGGAGAAGATTGCGAGACACAGCACGTGTGGGATATCCATTAGCAGTAGTGTTGGGCAGGCAGACAATGGACCAAGAACCCCTTCTTGAAGTCCACAATTTTTCCTCCAATCAGCAAGTATTGCTTCCAGTATCAGAAACTGTTCAATACATAGTTCAGCACACCAGGTTGGGAGATGAACCAGTTGAACAGTCCAGCAGAGCACTGCATGCTACTCATTAACTTTAGTTATGCATTTGGAGAGACTGAGGATGTCATGGCTTGTAAAAAAAAGTATTTTATAATAAAAATCCTTGTTGGAAAAATGTGTGTTCTGATGTTCTTATCATTACTATTTAGAATAGCAAATAGAATTAGAATAGAGAATTAAGAAATAGAATTTAGCAAATTGTAAGGAAGAAGTTCCTTTGCCTAATTCTTCAAAAATATATTTTTGAAATTACAAAAAGATGTTAATATTCACAATTTTTGTTATTAATGTTCTTCTATTCTATTTAATTGAAAATTTATGTCACTGTCTATATTCTTATTTTTAATTCACCTGTCACACAATTATCATTCAGGGACACTAATTCTTTAAAGAATTTTAGTTTTTATTTACATTTTCTCAAATTCTTAGTATATACTGAGCTACCACACAGTCATATGCAGGGTTGGCTACATTTTCCCCAACCCCAAAAAAACATTGGGTAAAAAAAATTTAGAAAACATTAAATGTTTGAATATTTTTTTAATTATTTCAAATGAAATAAAAAATTATAATTGTATATATCAAAATGTTCATTGAAAAATTTATTTAATCAAAATATGCCTACAAGTAGGAAAAAAATAACGGCAATTTTTGTCAGTTTACCTTATTCAGTAAAACCTAAAACTCAGTAAGACGCAAACCGCCAAGCCTCAGTAATCTGCCAACCCGAACAAAAATCTCAGAACAGAACAATTTTACATGTGGAAATGACTTCGACAAGCCGGCAATCTGTCGACCGTCTAAACGAGATTGTGTAAAGTGATTATTACCTGGCTAAGAAGGATATTTATTTTTCAAATTCCGCCACAATCTTTGGACTGGCATAGGATCACTTCCTGAGACAGTTACCAAAGACTTTTTATGTTCTCTCGTATACATACGTATATATGGGGGTAATATGCATGGTAGAGAGAAAGTTATGTAATGCTGCAGAAAATCGACTTCCAGATTTCAATGGAAACACGTTTTGGGGTCCCTGATTCTAAAAGAGTGTTTTTTCAAAAGGTCCGTCTGTGAACACCACTAACGGCCAAATCATGCCTAGGGTTTTTTTAAAATTGAAGAAACCCCTGACCATCTGGCTCGATTTGAAACTTTGAGATTTTGAAAAACATCCTTAAAAATTTGGGGTACTTTACCTCAAGACTGTTACATATTCCAAAATGGCTCCAAATTTTTTTTAATTTTTTTTAAGAATAGAGTGGAAATACACATATAAAGGTCAGTTTTTCACTGTTTACTGATTTTTGATATTTGCAAAAGTTTGATTTTTTTCGCGTCTATCTAAAAGTACAAAATTGAAGAAAGAAGTATTTCCTACAAATGAAATTTTATTGTTGATAATTCATTCTTTCATTAAGGTCGTTTTTCTTAACTTTTAGTAGTTTTCGCGCAATATTGCATTTTTAAAAAAAAAAAAAAAGATTTTCTTGAAAATGACTCCAAAGTTTTTCTTTAATCTTTTGGTAGGGATAGTCCGAAATGTACACTATGAGATGACATACATATTATTTGCTCTCTTCTTTTGTTTTTGCAAAATGTAGAAAAATGTAATTTATTTAATAGCGTCTCATGTCGTTAATATTTACATTAGCGGCAATTTGTTCACACTGTTGTATTTATGAATACACAAACTGTAAATAATGTTATATAAAGTTTCTTGAAAACTCAATAATTTTCTATGAAAACAAGCTGAAATTTTCTCATTTTTAGAAACACTCAACGCCATTTTTTCAAAAATTGTCTTCAATTTTTTCCACTAATAGTCATAATTGCTTGCTGTTTGAAATATGACAAAAATCATTTTGCTGTATTTTTGTTTGTTGTTTTTTTGCAAAAATTACACAAATGTAATGATTTTGACATATCTCTAACGCTGTGAATGTACACATTTCCAGCGATTTGTAAGCATTTTTGCATTTGTAAGTTGAAATGTTTCAAGTGACTTCAAAGAATAGTTTTTTGAAAACTGTGAAAAAGGACTTCAAATTTCACATTTACAGTATCACTTAAAGCCATTTTGTTAAAAAACGGCTCGAGATTTTTCAATCAAAATTGCCATTTAGAACGAGATTTTACTCTTATTTTATATTCTTGAATTAATATTTCGGTTCTACTATTAGTAAACCGAAAAATTGAAAAAATTCAGAAAATTGTAATTTGAGTGGCGATAATGGCAACTGGCAAGAGGATGAAGCAAGACCATAAAGCCAGTCCACACCAAGGAAATAAGAAAACTTTACTACGGGAAAGTCTGTGCCATTCTGTAACATCACTAATTACTATCTAGTATAAGTACGTAGTATAAAGAAAATTATGTAATCCTACGCGAAAAAAGGCGGATTTTCGGCAGAAAAAAATTCAGCCGAGCCCTGATAATGAAGTGGATAAATTCAGTTGCTAAATTAAGAAAGAAATCCTCTAACATGTGTAGCGAAAATCTGTTTATGGGTCTTTCATACCGGAAAACCCGTTGACGGCAAAACGCCCGTCTGTGAACAGTACACTACTACTGTACCGGCAACGTATAAGCGACTCTAACAGTTCTCTCGCCATGTGCCATGGTATGTCATGTGACCTGCTCTGAAACAATCAGCTTGTGAGGATTTCCTTACTTTCTTTCAGCCAGGGTTCAGCGTTGCCGCACATCGGACTCGCACGAAGTCGCGGAGACGATAAGTTTCGACTATGGCGAAAGTTATGAACATGATATCAAGACGTGTCTTCGACTGTCCGTGAGTGCAAATGTTTTGAGATTTAATTTATGTCATGTAGGTGATGCCATGAGCGTAGTAATATGTGGCAACAGCCCATCGAACTGTCAGTCGCTTATTCGCTGCCGGTGCTGTAGCGCCTAAACCATGCGTAGAAGTTTTCTCGAATTGAAGAAACCTCTGTCCATCTAGCTGTAGTTGAAGCTTTGAAATTTTGAAAAATATTCTTTAAAATGTGAGGATACTTAACATGAGTCCCCGGGGAATTTTCAATTTTTTATTTTAAAAAGCTCCATTTTTTTTTAAATTTCGTTGAGAATAGGTAAAATACATTAAGGAGCCATTGACTTTTTGGTTAACAATTATTTGCTACAACTACAATATTAAAGATAGAGATTTTTCTTTCAAATGAAATTTGTTGTTCATAATTAGTTCTTTCAATAAGGACATGGACATTTTTTGAACATTTTAGTAATTTTCGAGCAATATTGCGAGCAATATGTGCAATTTAATTATAAAATACAACACATAAACGCCATATTGTTCAATTCTTTTGTTTTTACAAAAATGTAACTTTTTACTTGTATCTCATATCGTTAATATTTACACTAGCGGCGATTTGTTGACATTATTTTATTAATGAATACATTTGCTTTAAATAATATCATATATAATTTCTCTAATATTCAAGTTGTTTGTGAAAATTAGCTCAAAATTCTGCATTTTCAGAACCTCCCAAATTCCATTTTCTCAACAACGGTTCCAAATTGTTTCTTCAGACCCTTCCAACATATAGTACTAATTGCATGTCTTATATTACGAAAATTTCATTATGGTGGATTCTTTTTTATTCTAAAACTTACACAATTGTAATTTTTTTTTTAATATCTCTCACGCCGTTAATATGCACATTTGTATCTATTTGTATATGTTATTACAGTTGTGAGTGGAAGTGCTTCAATTGACGTTTTTCGAAAACTCAATAGGTTCCTGTGAAAAGGAGTTTCAAATTTCGCATTTACAGCAATGAATGGTTTAGGAACCAAATGACTATTTTCATTGAATTCCTCGCCAAAAAATCCGTTAGTAATCGTTTGATAAACTCAATTTTACTTTGTGGTCCACTCCTTTTTCGAACTTAGAAACGCATGTTACAAGTCTAAAATAATTGTTTTGTTTGGGTTGAATTATAATGGCCCTAGATCACTTATATTTTTCATTGACATACTTTGAGTGGAAATAAAATAAAAAGAACATGTATTAATAAACCAAGAAGCAGTTATTTCCCAATGACTGATGTTTTTTTCTATGATCTAAAGTATGTCTGATGCTGCCCGAACGAGCTTTACCACTCTTCGCCAGTAGAATAGCAAAGCGAAGGCTCATGACCGTATGGATGAAAGCCTGCGCCACTGTAAAACCGTGGTTTGGTCACATGAGTCCCAATTTCAGTTGGTAAGAGCTGATGGTACGGTTCGGGTGTGGCGCAGGCCCCATGAAGCCAGGGGGCCAAGCTTTCAACCATAAGTTCAATAAGTTTACATTGAACGCGTGAGCCGAAGGCACGAGCCTCGCCGTGACTTGAATCCGGATGAGCGAAGCGAGAAAACGGTCATTGAAAGTAATTTAGCATTACAAGGCGTGTACTCTGGGCATGAATTTAAGATTCAATTCAAGAATGAATTCATGAATTTAAGATTTAATATTGTGTCGAATATTTATTATCTCCCTATCAATTTGTTTTTTTTTATTTCTTACGCTTAAGTTGGTAGTATGATTACACCTCGTGGTGGGGATGACATCAGTGAACAAATGCATATCGCACTCCGCTCATAACTATGTCTGCGCTGGAGAGAGAGTTTTTTTATTTCTTACGCTTAAGTTGGCAGTATGATTACACCTCGTGGTGGGGATGATATTAGTGAACAAATGCATATCGCACTCCGCTCATAACCACGTCTGCGTTGGAGAGAGAGACAGACGCACACACCCCAAAACCGCAGCATTACATTACTTTCTCTATACTACGTATATTACTCCTATATATACGTATGTATACGACAAAGTAAAAATCTAAGTTCTTATGCCAGCATTAAAAGGTAAAAGAAAACAATTACCTATTGACAAGTCAAATTCTTCTCGCACCGTTACCAAATTACGATGAGTTGTTGAAACTGTCCATGGACAAATCAGTCAGTAGTTCAAATTAGTACTTTGGATTTGATCGACTGACTGATTTGTTGAATTTTGATAATAAGATGCTTCCGATAGTTTCTGTATATTGCAATATTGCAAACTTTTTAAACAATTTTCTTGATAAACATGATGGCATGTGTGATAAGATTGTTAGTAATATGTTATATCCAAACAAAAAAAATACACTTGTTGAACAAGTAGAAAATGAAAGTTGGAATGTTTTTTTAACATATCAGTTTTGTCAAGCCGTGTTATACTTGGCTGAGATGATTAACTATGAAAACGAAATTAATTTGGAGTATGTCAAAACAACAAAATATAGGTATAGTGCTCATAAGATCCCGACATATTAAGAGCAAAACCTATAAGTGCTATGGTCTAAAGAATACAGTTCATTACGTTACATGTCACAAAGATCTCAAATTTCGCCGAGATACGGCGTCAAAAGTGAGAAATGGACGAAAAACACATTTTTTTATATTACGCTACTATGGTAATAATAACAATTATAAAAATTAGTTTTTCTAGGTTATTTTGGGAATAGAATAATATAATACCATCCTCCTCTAGTTTGGTTGTGGGCCAATTTTACCTACCTTATTTCGCTGTATCCTTTAAAGGAAACATTTGAAGGAAAATTTTGAAAATGTCACACAGGCTTCATGTAAAGTACCCCCAAATGTTAATTTTAATGTTTTTCAAAATTCCAAAGAGTCAACTAGAGCCAGATGGACAGGGGTTCTTTAATTTGAAAAAAAAACAAAACAACCTTCGTATTGTTTAGGTGCTAGTAGTTTTCACAGATGGACGGACATTTGGCGTCAATTGCCTTTTTGGTATCAAGGACCCACAAAACGGGTTCTAACTACACCACATGTTAGAGAATTTTTAATTCTTAATTTAGCATCTGAATATATCCACTTTCTCGTTATCAGGGCTCCCCAATGAATTTTTAAGCATTAGAATTTTAATTTTTAAGTATTAGAAAGATTAAAAAATGATAATTTGTAACTAAATTCCAAAATCAAAATATTACTGGGTGCTACAACAATGTGTACAAATGTACAATAAACACTCAAATAAATGCACAGAACTGTTGCAGTCATTTTCAAAGTATATTTAAAGTCAAGGTGATGTAAAGGCGGGAAAATGTTTTTTATATTTTTAACTGCAGCCCAGCGGTCGAAAAGATCTGAAAAAATTACAACAATTTGTCTTTTAAGAGGAACGTTTGAGATTTTTTCGAGGTCCCATGATTCTAAGACAATAAAAATTACTTTTCGTTATTTTTTTCAAAAATATTTTTTGTGTTTGAATTTGGGTCTGTGGGTGGTGGGATGGGGACTAAGAAACCTGTAAAAAATATAATTTTTATGTTAGAATTATAATGTAACCACTAATCCGTCATTTGGTTTAGGGGAACTTTTAACCATCTTATCCGGAGGTACCCTTTAGACATTTGCTTCCCATAAGACATCAATATGTTATGCAGACATTTCTACGATTGCAATTTTACTGTCAAAGTGCAAAGCCAGTGAATGTTCGACGCCTCCCGCCACGTCAGGAACATACGAGTACAGTGACAATCGCCATTCAACCCTCTACTGCTGTCTCGAGCATAGCTTGAATTAAGACCGTCTACTTCCCAACCACCTGGAAAACTGCCAAAGTTAAAATGATCCCCAAAACTGACAGATCTCGCAAAGACCCAGAAAACTACAGGTCAAAAAGCCTCCTCTCCATTTTAGGGAAACTTAAAAACGAATATCACTGGAAAACATCTCCAATAATGAGGCAAAAGACTATGACCTCAATTTGGCTTCCGAGGAGACAAGTGGACGTGACTAAAAACGCTACGCCGTGTAATGGACATCGTGAAAAAAGTACAGCAGAGAGAGAAACTACCAATACCCACTGTCTCCCCGACTTCTCTACAGCATTCCTCATCGTCAACCCCAAAAAAATCTCAATACCCCCTAGGTCATTCACCTAGTAAAAATCTCTTCAACAGAATGTTAAGAATCACACATAAACCAAGTCTCCAGACTCATTTTCTACGTCGTTCCTCAAGAAGCGGTCTTTTTCTCCCTTTACACCAATAATCTACCAATCTCCTCAAAGTCTAAAACTGCATCTATACCGACCACAAAGCCCAAAGCGTAATTAAAATTCGAGTCTCCAACTCGTACAAATACTCCGAGTCATTGACAACGTAAGCACTGGGTTAAAGAAAATAATCTCTGATTAAATCCCAACGACTGCGTCGTTATCTTCCACCGCATCCTACTCGGCTCCTCCACCACGTAATATCGACAACACTCCTATCCACTGAACAGTCTAAGAAATACCTTGGAATAGCCTTACAGCAAACTGCTTTGGACACGACACATCGTCATTAAACAGAAAGCGAACAGACGATGAAACGCTCTCACCCATCTACCATCACACCCCCTTAATGACTGTTAAGATCAAGATTTATATTACAACACTAAAATCAATATTGAAAATACAACTGTGAGACTTGGGCTGCTACCTCCAACTATAACTATAACTACAACAAACTAAAACAAAAATCCAATTTCTCCGTTTGACTTTTCGGCCCCGACCTATGACTAACAAAGACTCGGACACTAAATCGTGACGCCCGTATTGAAAAAGACAAACATGAAACACCTAAACCTAAGTATCAAAAAAAGCCCTCCAGAACCCCACACATCCCAATGTGTCTTCATCCCCTAGATCTTCAGCTCTATCCACCGAGAACGTGAGCACGTTCCCAATCACCTGAAAATAGACATTTCCCTATCAGATAATCAGATTCATCTTCCGTAATTTCAAATAAACACATTCATGTACAATTCCTCAATCTCCCCTCTTCCCAACCTTCTTTAAACAGCTTGTCGGCGTGAAGCGAGATACTCTTTTCCCTCGCCCCTTTCGGCCGTACCGCCACCTTCTACAGCCATTCGTCATCCAAATCGAGAAGAGCTTCACAGCAGGCCCGAGAGACAACCATCCAATGAAAACGCACCCCCCTAGTAGAACTGGTTTTCTTGCTCTGATGTGGTCTTGAGTTTTCTTTCTTTCTTCTTCTTCTTCTTCTTCTTCTTCTTCTTCTTCTTCTTCTTCTTGTGACGATCATGTTGTGTCGTAACTGCATTTCAGTTTATGTCTTCCTTATTTCCACTTACGGCGAAAAAGGGTGTGTTATCACGACAAAGAACTTGATGTTATTAGTAACTAAAACATCTTAAGTACCGGTATTACGTGGCACACATACGCAAAGGTTAGGAACCTTGGAGCCTAGAAATATCTTGTGATGTCAATACGAAGAAGGGAAGTGTGTAGTAAATGTGTTGCCTGCTACTTATCACCCTCATTAAAACAGCGGTTTCCCTTTGTTTCTCTGAGTATTATCTCGACATGCTCTCTCATCATTGACTCCTCTTATCTTGCCTGGTTCTTGTAAACGAACCATCTATAGGTGCACAGCTTCCAAAAACCAAATAGAAATGCAACAAACTATTCTTAACGAGGAAATATTGTGAATGATGCAATTGCATTCACTCCCGTTTTGTCAAATCAGAAGCGCGGGAAAATGATTAACAGTGCTCTAGTAATAAGTCTATGTGAGCTACTATGTTCAGTGAGGCATTTAGTAATGTATTGCTGCAGAGGCGTTGCTACGAATTCGGGGCCCAGTGCAGAAAGTCGACATGGGTTTTCATTGCCATAGCCATATTTATTGGGGGTCGGCGGGAGTCCTCATTCGGAGACTCCTCAGCAGAGCAACCTTTGCTCCAGCCAAGCTACAACCTACATTCATGAGAACCGAGAGCATTGCAGTAGTCAAAACGTTTTCCCCGAGTGTGTAATATGAAGGCTTATTAATTTATTATCACTATTTAATGCCATGCCTTGGCAATAGACGTGACCTCCGCGACGGAAGTTATCACTTATAGAAGGTTTATCAAGAGTGTGCTTGTGTTTGTTTCGACCCATTTCTAAAGCTGCTCCACTCCCATGGCCTCTTTAATCCTTCTAATGAACCATGACGTAATGAAGACAAGAAATCCGTAGGAGAAAGAGATTATTATTATTATTATTATTATTATTATTATTATTATTATTATTATTATTATTATTATTATCCGAATTTTTCACTCTCTGCACTATGTGCAGGAACATTCACCTGACATTGCTGGTGTAGACTCGGTCCATGTCGCAGAGACAAGACACGAACGAATGTTACTCTCTAGACATTTCAGTCAATTGTTTCCCAATCAGTAGTACATTCCAGGAATTCTCTTACTATTCTACAGCTGTCTAGTATTACTGCTTTCTGCATTTGCTCTATGCACGAAAATGGTATTTCCAACACTTGAATTGCATGCACTGTGTTTTTTGGGATTAATCCTGTGGTGGACATGATTATCGGTTGTACGTCGATATTCTGAAGTGCTGCAAATAAATTTCTTTGTCAAGAAATTTAAAATGAGAAATTAACCCCGAATACCAGTAGTGAGCACACACCAACAATCACTCACTTTGTGCTTATATAATGAATACCTACCGTAACGAACCATGTGCGTCCTATTACCATGATAAGTATTTCAGCAATAATACATTTACGCCTGTGCATCGTAAACAGTTAAAACTTGGTTTCTTTCGATATGGAAATTCCTGTTAAGTTACTGAACTTAACAAGATTCTTAACCAAAACACTAGCTAACCTCTTCATTTCAACGTATGTCAAATTCAGTCGTTGTCTGGGAGAGAATTCTAACGCCCGGCTGCTCTGATCGGTAGTTTTTCGTGGTTTCTCCGATTAACACCAGGCGAATGCCGGAGCAGTTCCCTAACAAACGGAGCGCGCGCGATCTTTCATTCCTCTTCCTTGTCCTATCCTCACTCCCTTACACTCACACGCTTACACAAACATGCACTACACTACCACACATGCCAGGAAACCGTTGTGGAGCTTATAGCTTGTCCCAGTTGGGGCGGTGCCCAGCTGGTGGGAGATAGCTGTTTGGAGAAAACCCCGCTAGCTGACGGTAGGTCGGCTAGCGGGGCCTGTAGGTAGGCCTGAGATATGGCATAATATTCTGGGGAAGCTCATCCTTTAGTGCTCTGACGTTTAGATTGCAAAAGAAAATTATCCGAATAATGAAAAAATCCCATCCACGGGATCCGTGCAAGCCTCTTTTCATTGAATCAATATTTCTTCTTGATTGTCAAAATATGTTTACAAATAAAAGTATCCAAAGTTTTTTATGACAATCATTTATTCAGTAATTTCACAACGTTTCGTAACTCGTTTTGTTACATCTTCAGGTGCTAAACTTAATGAGGGAATTACCACATCAGCAGAACATTCAAGGAACCATACCGAAAAACCTCACTCTCGCACAGTTGATACCACATAACTCTCTCATTGAGCCACACCAATTCATACCACATAACCTCTTTTCATTGAGCTTGGAATCTTACCATTGCCTTGCCTATTTATTTACGAATCTGTAGTATTTATCAAAACTGACTTACTTAACGGTGGGAACTTATTTTCATGTAATACTGATAATTATAGTTACAACACTCGACGTAGAAATCATGTTCATCAAGTGTCAGTATCAACAGCTCGCTACAAGAAATCCACATACAATACATGTACGTTACTTTACAACGCAACACAAAAAAAGCTCCCATGTAATAAAATCTATTTTCAATCATAAATAAGCAATACATTTTGGGCTCTTATCCATGTTGTCCTTCGGAATAATTATACTTCCTGCCGCGACAACATGGAAACAAGAATTTGAATAACTGTATTTCCCACTGAATTCTAGAAGACGTGCACAGATAATGAAGTTATATATATGTCCAGAAGCAAAACAAGGGGCCATCTCAGCATTTGCTCAATGGATCAGGGAAACTGGACGAAAAACCTGATCGAGATGGGGGTCATTGATCCAGAAGCTGCGATACAATACTTGTTACATATTGTTTAGAATTACATTCCAATGATAAATAATACATTCAATATCACTGTTAAAATTAATGTTACTTTCCTTGCGATGCTCTAATATCTAATTGTATAGAAACAGTTATACAGCAGAAACAATTTCACTTTGGATTTAAACTTTTCTATCGAATTTAATCATTTAATGTCATCTGGCAAAGTGTTGTAAAATAATGTACATGTATTGTATGTGAATTTTTTGTAATGACCTGTTGATACTGTCACCTGATGAATATGATTTCTACGTCGAGTGTTATAGTAATAGACATCGGCATTTTCTGAAAATATATTCCCGCCCTTAAGCAAGTAATGTTTGACAAAAACCTCTGATTCGTAAATGAACAGACAATGTAATGGTAAAATTCCTAGATTAATGAAGAGAGGCTTACAAGAATCACGTGGGTGGGATTTGGTTACTATTTTTGCAGTACGGATGGCCCAAGAAATCTATTACCTTTAAAAGAAATAATTTCATGTTAATTTTAAAATATGCTTTTAACCTTTAATTTGCTGTATGCGCTTTTTTAATCATGTCTGCCCAGGGTACTGTGTACACTACTTCCCAAAGTTACTTTGATGGGATGTATTGGTCAAAACCACGATAGATATGTTGTTTGTATAATTTTGGATGCTTAAATCAATAAGCATAGAAAAAATGTGTACAATTCTGTTTTATCACTGAATTTATATTGCCTGGCTTTATTCATCTTTCAACAATTTATAGTTAAAATGTTGGGAAGGGATTCTGAAGCTCAAGAGACCGTGCACAGATAGTACTTCTCCCTCATACGCCACGTACAGGTCTCACTAAATATATATATATATATATATATATATATATATATATATATATATATATATATATATTTCCGGATTCCATGAAACTTCGCTTGTCTCTGGTGAATAGGGTAACAAATTTTGTTATTTTTGTAACCCAAGAAAAACATTTTTTTTTTTAGAAAACCTTATAATGAGTAAATCTATTTCGCCTTTTGGCTGGATACTGCTATGTCGTTTTACTTTCTCATGCACATACGTATGTACGGAGTAATATAGATGGTGTCAATCCCTGCCAGTTGTCAAAAGTTTGCGTGATGCGTTTAGCGTGACTTCGTGGCGCCTGCTGGGGTCGAAGTCGTAGGGAGACTGCTCCTGTGTTTTACAGCTCACTTCCAGGCGAATGCCGGAGCATCAGTCTGCAATACGGACATCCCTCCGCCCCTGTCTCTTCCTATTCCCCGTCCTTAGGCACGAACAATGGGACGATCACGACGGGACACATATCGATCAGATATTGTTCCAATTTCCTTGATCCCTTGAACAAGTGCTCAGATGGCCCTTGTTTTGCTTGTGTAAATGTAGCTTCGCTATGCGCACGTTTTGTTATACTCTCCTTTCGATAGTTGCGGTGGAGTATAGAAGCGGGGAGTAAAGGTTACCATTTTGTTTCAAATGTTGCTAACCTCTCTGTGATGGTTCTTTTATTCATCATTCAACTATTTATGGTTCAAGGGTGGGGAAGAGATTCTGGAGCTCAGAAAACCGTGCGAAGATTGTACTTCTCCCAATAAATCTTATACATTTGAATGTTCTTTGACGAAAATTAACACGAAGTTCAGGGTCTCGTCGTTCGGAATTGGGTTCCAGTGTGGGGTTGGTTTCTCTCTTAAAGCAATGTTTGCAAAGTTTAAAATATTCGCTCGTGTCCAACAAGTATTATCTACCTAAACTCCATGTCCCCTTTTAATTTTAAAACGAAAAAAAAATAAACAATTTAATTCAAAGATAAATATTTGAAAACTGAAGTGTAAAATTGAAACATTTAACTCAGTTCTCATTTTCTTTAGTTTTTACAATCGTTCACTAAATCCCATGAGTTTAAGCATTCAGAAAAATGCTACATGCATCCTATGCATGTATTCTGAAAAAAAAATCAGGAGCTCACGGATTTCCATTGTTCCTGTTGGACCTCTAGAAATATTAACTCGAATTCGATCCGTACAATAGAAAAAAGCAAGGCATCAAATTTCTTCAAATCACGTTCCGGGTTCGGTTAAAATAAACTTTTTTATAACACAAAGTTTTCGTTTCGGTTTTGAAATATTTATCAACAGGTTTTGAATGTTTTTATAAAATATGTTGTTGTTTTTAATTCGGACTGAGAATGAACTAATTGTTTACAAAGTGAATCATAAAGAATTGTTCAGTTTCTACAAAAGTTATTAGGCACAATTCTTTAGAGATAAAAAGAAATATTTCCTTTGTGCTGCAAGGTATCCGATAAAAAAAGATATTATCTTATCTTTTCAAGTACTTGGAAAACTCCCGAAAACTTACACATACATTGTCTTCGTGATAACCTATGTTGTTTACTCTACGGCACTTGAGTTCAGAGTAATTAGAAATTACGAGGTTTGAAAACCTTCGTGAAACTTTCAATAGAAAAAACTAGTGATACCACAGTACCGCACAAGTTTTCTCGTTTTGTTTGCAATGGTTATCTAAATTTATAATTACATTGCGTACTTCAAATGTGATGCTCTCGAGGCTCAGAGCAAAGTCGATTGCCTTTCCCCAAGAAGGTCCAGGTTCGATTCCCGGACAATATCATGTGAAATTTGTTCCATCAAAACAACTTTGCATGCTTCACAGGAGCTAGTCCAACTTCTGTGAAGCGCCCTAAACTCAACCCCTATCCTAATTCCCTCCCAATTCTGGTCGCTGGGTAGTGACGCAGGAGCGCGTGATCTAAGAGGCGCGAACGCGGAGACGCTACCTGGCGGTCCTCTTGACTACCGACTTGAATGACATGATTGTTAATGAAGCATTACTCCTGAGTGTAACGATAATTGAGATATATTGAAGTTAATGAAGGATTCCTCCAAAAATAGAATTGCGCTCAATGCTCTTCTAGGAGCGGACATTATTTTTATCATTACATACTTTTTGCGTCGGTACAGTAGCAGTAAACACTTATTTTTGAATTATCAGCTTAATGTTTCCATATATGTGTATATCAGAACTAGGTTCTGGATATCAAATTTATTCATGTAGCATTCTACATTATTTTGGGGCTTTTTCTCGGAAACCGTTTTACAAAATTTACCTTGAAAGTGAGTTCTTTCGATATTCCAGCTAGCAAAATCCAACAGCTGCAAATAAGCGGTTTTGATACATCAGTTTGGATAAATTTCACCCGGTGGCATGGACGCGATTTGCTTATGGCGACCTCCTCCACCACGCGGCACGCTAAAGGCGATAGCACTTCAGCCGTACTCTGATAAAAAAACTATTGATTCGGTTTAAAATACTCAGGGGATTTGAATCAAATTTTCATCAAATTTCCAATCTAGTTCTAGATTTTAAAAATATTTCGTAAATTCAATTATGATCTACTAAGGAATTTGATTATGCATTAAAAACAAAATGTTCAAGTTTTAAATCCAAAGATGAAGAGCGTGGTCAGTGCATCAAGATGTTGAGATTGAAATTTTAGACCTTTTACATTTTTGAAAATCGAGTTAGTTTCTAAGAATTTAGACTTTCTTAGTTTCTGGTTTTCCATCACACGCAGGCGAATGCCGACTCCAGCAAAACGGCCACGGAGCAGTGATTAAATTTCTTATTTCTTTAGTCATTTATCGTATACACTTTACATTAACACTTTACTTCACAATGACATGACTCTCCAGTACTTGAATCGATCACAGATGGGATACTTTCAAGAAATCCTATGAATCGGTTAGGCGCTTGTGTTGTACATAGGCGCTCATACAGATGACCACCTGTGTTTTGAAGAGAACAGATACTTTTTCTGTATCAGGGACCCAGAAAATGCGTTTTCCAACAAAATCTCGACATTAATTTTTTATCATTACATACTTTCTCTGCACGTACTTGGTACACGTAGTACAGTAAACCACGTTAATACGAATTTTAAGGGACCGAAATTATCGGTGTTCTCGTTATAAAAAATTGTGTTATCCGATTATATGTGTATATACACGTACGTATTGCCCTCTCCTTACCGGATCTCAAATTTTATTCATGTTAAGCAAGTTCATGTTAACGAGGGCTTATTGTACTTGGAGTTTCTGTTTTGGTCTCAGTGTTGAAACCGTTTTAAACGGTGTCGGTTCGATTCCTCCATGACCCGAGCATGCTTGCGAGTGTCTATTACGACATGCCATGCTGCCACCTCGCCTAGCTAATGCCCCGTAATGCCCGGAAGCAGCCTCGCAAATGCGGCAAGCGGTCCTTTGGCAACGACCTATGCTCCTGCGATAAGCACGCGTTGTGGCGGCAGCGGCGGCGTGCGCGGATGGACGCGATTTGCTTCATTTGCTGCGCCAACCTCCCTCCAGCCACGCGGCCACGCTCAACCGGCCGATAGGCGCCACTCCAGCCGCTCTCCGACTCTGAGGTAAGACAAACGGTCACTGATCGCAAAACTGTTTAATGACGTATGTAGCTCATAGGGGTGTGCACAGTGAGATCAGCGAGGATGTGCCCCCTCCCCCTCACAATTTCCAAAGGGGTTCCGTAGTTCTAAGGGATTTTTAAAAAATATTTCCGTAAATATCAATTTATGATTCTTCCCCTTTTTAAGCTGACAATTGGTGGAATTGATACACGACATTTTTGGAAGACATTTGGTAACCCTGAAAATGGTTCAACGTAAGAACCAAAATTGAAACCGGGAGCGGTGGCTCAGTGCATCAACTGATGTCACTGCAGTACCTCTGACCAGGAGGTCCTAGGTTCGAGTCCTGACGGCGGCAGGATTTTCGACACTAGCTTGTGAGCTAAATCGAGTTTAGTCGCTGTCTGGGGAAGAATTCTAGCGGCCGGCAGCTCTGATCGTTAGTTTTCCGTGGTTTCTCCGATCGCCACCAGGCGAATGCTGGAGCAGCACCCTAACAAACGGGCCACGGACCGCGCGTAATATTTCCTTCCTCTTCTTTGTCCTATCTCACACTTACACACATGCCGGGATGCGTCTCCAGACTTAGAATCTGTCCCGTTGGTGGGAGGTACCTGGTTGGGGAGAATCCCGCTAGTCGTCGGTAGGTCGACACCGGATCTCGCCATCCAGTGGGGGCTGCCCACCGCCACCTTTCGATGAAAAACATGCACTACACATACGGGACTAATGACCTCCGTTGTTGACACGCCCGGAATCAATCAACCAAAATTGAATTTATTAATGGCATCGTTAAAGATGTCATTCTCCTTGTATTATGTTCTATTTATTTACTAGTAAAATAAGTTACTTGTAAATAAAAAGAGGTTTAATGGTAAAGGAGGCCCAGAAATGTAGTTGCTCCCTCCCCCTTTTATTTTATGTTGGACACGCCTATGGTAACACTTCCTTAACACTTGTAGTGCCACCATTCTTTCGAGGGTTATCCGCGTTCTGCGGCTTCGCTTACAGTGCGGCGTTCATAATATTGATACACGTGACCAATGATGTTTCTCTCTCTCCGAAGGCCATTGTGTTTATGATGTTTATGTTACACATTGATACACATATTTACAATATCCACCCGACTAACAATCGAAACGAACATTCGTTATCCTGAAAGAGATTTTCGTCATCATATCACTATTTAGTAACTTTGCTGACTATTGAATAATTTTGCAACATGAAATAAAATTATCGCTTCGCACAGTTTGCCAATGGTCCATACCTGCCTTGTGTTTTCACAATGAGACGGAAATAAGAAATGACTAATTTCAATTGTTTTAAAGCATTGATATATGTTTGGAAGTGTGTCATTTTTGTACATACAAGTATCCTTACCTGACAAGCACATGATATGTATCAAAGTGATATATGTGGCGCTTAAATTGTTAAATAGTCCTGCAGGTATATTGTTTATTCACCTGTCAAAGATTGTCATTGGACTGCCCCTCAATGTATTACATTATGTTATAATGGTTTCCATGTGGCGTGTTCAAGAACAGTCCTCCAATGCAATAATTGTTTTATAATAGGTAAATGGCAAGTAATAGTTAATTTTGACGTATATTGTGGGTTGATTATAGTAAAAATAAGTTTAAAATTCCATCATCCAGTGTTTTGCCAAATTAATATTTTATAATTTTAAATTTATTTAACGGCCAGTGTGATTATATAATTGTCTGGATAATAATGAAAGTGTGAAATAACTACGAAATATTATGCGTGGTGAAAACTGCTGGACTAAAACTTGCAGGACTAAAAACTATTGGACTAAAACCTGCCAAAAATGCCATTGTGGGAGTTAATTATTTAAAATTTTCATTTATTTTATACTGTTTACCCTAATAGTTTTCTGTACTTATATTTACTACTGTACTGACCTGCATTTTTTCCTCAAGTCTATAAATTTATATCTTCTGCTTTCGATGTTAATTCTATGTTATAAACGGGAAGAGGTAAATTACTCGTTTTTGTATATTATTATTTATTCCTACTTGATTTAATTAAAATATTTACCAGTAGAAATTATTTCAATATTAGTGCTTGGAAAAACCTTTCCCGCCATTCCAAAGTGTATTGATTTTTTCCAGGCCTTTTCTCCGCTACATATTAAAATTCCCCTTTAGATCTAAAATTCACGCCATATGTTTTCAGCTTTAGATTGAATTTTCCTCTACAATTTCTCAACTCTGTTTTTATCTATTTTTTCGTTCTGTGTCTTATTCTTCCAGAACTTCCGTAACTGATGTCCCTCCTGGTCGAATGTTTGACAATCTCACATCATGCATGCATTAGCTATTTAAACGGTCTCCAACTTTTTAGTAATTGAAATGTTTCTCCGCCAGCTTTCCGAACGATCTCATTTTAAATCTTATCACGACTGCATAAGTGAAAGCATCTTCTCACGCAGGGTACTCTGCTGTTCTTATGTGTGTCACAGCTTTATTGACAAAGGCCTTAAAGCAGTCTTTTACTAACACTATTATCATGTATTCTACTGAGTATTCTTTCTTTCATATCGCGAAATACTCATATTGTCTGTTTGAGTCTGTAAATAGATATTTGGAATTTATATACGCACATAAATCCTCTTTGATCCTAGAATAATGTTTAATACTGTATTTCGCTCCTTGCATTAACATTGCTTCTTTGACGTTCTTAATCGCAATATCTATAAATCTAAATTGTAATATACCTGCTATCTCTAGCCACCGCCGAGATTCCAACCATCCGGTCAACGAAATTGCAGATGCAGATACTCAATCATACTCACACAGGTCGTACACAACTGTTCAGTGATATTAGAAAACATAGCAACTTAAGGTTGTGGTAAGTGAACAACGAAAAACGTTTGAGTGGATTTCTTATCTTCAAGTCAAAATGTGCAGGAGATAAAAAAGCATTACTGACTGTCCAATTCACTAACAAACATTTCACAAGTCAGTTTTTCAAAGACGTATACCATGAGTTATATTGTTACCTAAATCTTATCTATTGTGTATTGTTATTAAAATTCGTGTATCATTTACTAACGTCAACTGATTCGTGATACGTGGAACGATTTTGTAAGCACACACATTATTTTGACTTATTTAGTATTTTCTGTACAAAAATCAATATTTTTATAGAAAATGTCTCTAGAGCTTTAAAACCAACGCAAATTTTCTTCTTCTGCTTCGCTCTTAACGGTACCCGTTCTCTTCTAAAACTACCTGAGACAACGGAAAAATACGTATCTGAATACTTCATTGGTATTACATCAATGCCTCAAATCAGACACATTGATGTATGTTTATGGTGAATATTTGTGGCTACGCAATTGAAACCTAAATAATTGCACTCTGGCCTTGCAGCTAGTTGACGGAAATCAAAGAAAAATGTTAGAAGTATCCGTTGATAAAAATCACGCAAAGCACTTTACAGTAATTTGGTTAAAGGAAGTAATTCAAAATGTTTTTTCTAATACTTATGTTATTAGAATGCAAGCAAACTTACATTGAATTCTCTTCACTGTCATTAAACAAAATCAAAATGACTGGGTAGCGTCTAAAAATTTCCTCTAAAAATAAATATTTTTTTATTTTCCAAAATTAAAATATTCTATGTATACGGGATTTATCACTAGTTCTGAAGTTTCTCATATAAAAACAGTCATTTTGGATCATATTATGCATTTTGAATATATTATGCGTTTTGGATCAACTTTGCGTGGATACTATTTGACAAACTTCGTCATATGTTTTATTCGTTAAATCTTTATATTACAAATCTTACTGAATGAAAGGCAAGAACCAGGTTTCTAGTTTCACTTTCGAGATTGGAAAAAGTTCTTAAAATCCGCAACACATGTAATCCGCAACACATGTTTAAAATAAATTGGAACTTTTATCAAGTGTTATTTCATTAAGAGCTCTTTGCGATTCTTATCCCTAACAAAATTTTAAAGAAAAAATATTAAACCATTCTAAAAATGTAGCGCAAGTTTCACATGAAGTGTCCTGAAATGACAATATTCCTTCATCAGTTTTTGAGAGTGAAAGACAAAATAGATCGTCAACAGCATATTCGTCATATATACAGCTTTTAACACAATCAACACACACAACAGCTTTTAACATATTCAAGGCTTTAAGTTTTTCCACAGGACGATATGAATACTGATAGGGCAGACAGACTGACGAACCGAGGAGAGAAGAGAAAATCAGACACAGAAAGAGACAGACATTGAGAGAGACAAGCAGAGACAGAAAGAATGAGGCAGAAAGAATGATAGATTTTATTACATGGGAGTTTTTTTGTTTTTTTTTTCTCCCTTTCAATATTCAAAATTTATTGCTTATTTATGAAAATAGTTTCATCATGAAGTGTCTATGTATTTTCTCCTTTTAGGAAAAAATTCAAAGTTTATTAGCTTTTAACAATCACAAAATAGCTTTTAAATTCAAGGCTTTTTTTTCCTACAAAATGAATAATTTACAGAGATAGACTGAGAGGGATAGAGAAATTCAAAAAAGAGACAACATTGAGAGACGCAACGCAGAACAGAAAAATAAAAAAATGAACAGATCGAAAAGGCAGACGAATGGAGGAAGGGAACCACGCACAGGCAGAAAGCCTTGCCTTTTTATTTTTTTTTTAATGACGTAAATGTTATGTTTAAAATGGCTGAATAGGCGTCTTCCGCAAGTGAATCCTCCTCCCCCCCCCCCACCGCCGCCAACACCATCGTCACCACCCAGAAACCTTTCGCCGAGACCCCTACTTTCTCGACGGCAGTCGGCACCAAGGCCTGCTGGCAGTGGCCGGTTACCGGGCCACCTCGTACACACCACGCGGTAGGAATTCGGAGCAGGTAAGAAAACGATCGGAACACAGCTCTGCCGCAAGGAGACGTATCTTTCGACACAAAATGAATATTGGGAAGCGGAAGCGATTGGAAACAAAGTTCTGTGCATTGTTCGATTCAAATTTTATGGACTTTTAGTAGTAGGTAACGTTTAAGCAATGCAAGATACTCCGTTTATAACGTCACGTTGAGCCTCAACAATGAATGGTAGGTACTAATGAGCTTTTCATGCGCTTGGTAACATCTCACAAAATTATTTATCATTTCTACTTTAAGAAAGGGATTGTGGATTCGGTAGTCGTGGTAGAAGCCTTCCTTCTCCGGGACCTTGAATCAAATCTCTGTTCAGAGACGACTTGTGTGTATATTTCGCTCAATTACCTACCGATAATGGTTTTATGATTTGAAACATCTTAATACTGTAGTTCGGACAGTCAACATAACTTTAAGTTTCTTTGTAAAAGCATATTTTTGACCAGTATTGGTTAGAATTTTAATTTTAGCCATTTGCGATGCATGGAATGTTACCATATCACAAACTTAACACTTCACGAAATGAACTTCGATACTTTATTTCTAAAGTTGTAATTTCAATTATTAGTTAGTTACTAACGTTGTTTAATCGTCAGTAGTAATAATTTCTCAAATATAACGAATTTCGAATAGATATTTAAATGTCTAGAAAATTTAATTGTTTTACATAATTCCACTACTGTTCCTGCTGAAATTAATATGGAAGTTGGGGTGTAATTTGAACTTCATATGTTCGCAACCTGCCAACAATGTTATTCGTGTTTCATGCCGCCGGGCATGGTATTGCTTAGCTCTGAGTAACCCGTGTAAAAGTAACGAGAAACCTTTTCTTTAATGGCTTGGGTAGCTGGGCGAGAGGAAGCTGACACAAAGAATTTTCAGCACTTATGTATGGAATCTAGTACTGACTTTCAGTATTTATTGATTGGAATGTGTCATTTTGCAGTACGAGTACGGTAAAGTATTTTTGTACGCGATAGGTAAAGTATCACGAAAACAACTGGATACTACGAAGTAAACAAAACACTTGGGCGACATGAACAAACATGGCTGCCGCCTGGCCTATTGAGAATAATCCCAATAGTATGAGTTTGTAAACCATGAATTCCATGATTAAAATAATATACGCAACTTGTACGAAAGTGTCTTTGGCGTTTTCATTTCAAAATGCCGGACTCGGCTTCTATTGTCGCATCGTCCGTCAAAATGTCATTCATACGCCTAAGACTCCTGTATCTAGTAGTTACGTAAATATTTCCGTACTAATGGACAGGTGCTCAAAGTGAATATAGCTCCCTACGAGGAAGTGCAACCATGGAGTTGTTGTGGTGAAGGTTAAAGCGGTTCGATCGCTTGCCAACAGAAAAGGAAAACCAGCAGTGGAGGTGCCATAGCGATTTTGACTGAGGGTACGAATGTTGCTACATTGCGGCTATATATAACGAGACACCTGTTTTATCTACTTTTCGTTGTCGTTCTCCGACTACATCTTAAAAAGTGATCATTTGGCATCTGTGCACATTGAGACTAGCACGGTCCGGATAAGGGTTAAGGTGAAAAAAACATTCATTTGTCAATCACAAAGGAAGCGCTTTAGTTGCGACGATAACTCCGTCTGTTAATAGAAAACTTAAAATTTACAATTGATCTCGCTGATCGAACATATACGTTTTACAGGTAGCAATACACCACTCAAACATCGCGTTTGAACAATATAGGAGGGTTCGAATATAAAATAAAGATAACCGTTTTACAGATAGGCAGAACAATTTCCTTTTTTTATTTACTATGTCAGTATACAGAGTGAGTCACGTAATATTAGCATCTCCTGTAGTTTCTGAACGGTTGAAGTTATTGCAATGCGATTTTCACTAAAATGCGCGAGGGAATGGAGCTAATTAATATATGTATTTATTTCTGTTTTATTGTTTGTATTTTTCGAGATATTGAGGTAATTTATTTTTTCAAACGGAGCTATACATTTTTTTTAGTCTCTCATGACAAGCGTGAATAGACGAGTTCAATGATATACATATTGTCATATGATAGATAAGCATTTTATTGAGAAATTTTAAGTTTTACGACTCGTATTTAACGGCTTTTGTAACGCTTCGAGCACGTGCGAGCAGGGAGAGCGCTGCGCGACCTTGGTTGGTGGACTGTTACATTTAAAATGTACGTTAAACACGAGTCGCAAAAATAAAAATTACTCAAAAAATGCTAATCTAACATATAAAAATATGTATATCATTGGATTCGTCTTTTTGTGTTCGCGATAGACTAAAAAATATGTACAGTTCCATTCGAAAAAAAAAAAAATTACTCCAATATCTCGAAAAATACAAATGATAACATAGAAATGAATACACGTATTAATTAGCCCATTCACTCATCATTTTCGTGAAAACTGCATTGAAATAACTTCAACAGTTCAAAAACTGCAGGAGGAGCTTAAAGTTATGTAACTCACCCTGTACATTTGTTGTTGTAACTTATTAAAAATATTACAAGTCTGAATCATACTGCAAAGAAGGAACACGCAATGCCTGCAGAAAACTTGGGCCGACCGTTCAATCCAGGCCGGAAACCCAAGGTACTCAAAAACGTAATTGATGAACATACAATTTAGTTAACTGGACACAAAATTAGAAAATGGCCTGGTCTGCCCAAGTTTGCTGCAGGCATTGCGTATTCCTTCTTTGCAGTATGTTTCAGAATTTTGTAGTTTTTTAATATGTTACTACAACACCAAATATAAAACAAAATTCAAGGATCTCCGGATAAATACAATAAAAAAGACCAGGTGATTGCAATCATAAGTGAAAAGCTTTTTCAAAGACGGACGTTTTGATCTCGAAGAGGATGTCACAAAATAAACCTCTGTCTGAAATAGAATTTTTGACCTATGACTGGAATCATCGCCTTTTTTTTTACAAAATTAGAAGTTGCTAGATGTCTGTAGCAGCAAAAATGCTGCTGTCGAATGTGAGGAAAATGGGGGTTTTGGAGCACAAAAATTGACTTTTTTAAGGTCGCTTTTTAACATCTTGGTCATACAGCGACCACTGTGATTGTTTTAACTGTAGGGGGAACTGTAGGAATAGCACGTAAGGACAACACAAACACATACAAACATCCATGCCCGAGGCGGGATTCGAACCCGCGACCCTTCGAGTCGAGGTAGCTACGGCCCTCCAGCCATAGCGACCACGGCAATCCAAGCCGGCATTCACTGTTTGGGAACTGGGACATGTGCAAGCTGAAGCTCTTCCTTCCTCGTCGCATGACGTCAGCTGAGCCGTAAGCGGGGGCGCACTCGCCATGAGATTGAAGCCGTAACATCAGATAGGAGACAATGCGAATGAACATGATTAAATATTTACATGTCAGGCCAAGTGGAAAATTTGACATGGTTTTTGGTTGTTGCTTTTTTCTGCTTCTCCCATTGTATAATTCTGTCATTTGATGACTGCAACCCGTTGCATGATGATACTCATTACTTGACATCGGATGCTTAGGGAACTGCCTATTTTCTTCTAGAGAACTTATTTAAAGGCTGGTAATATATGTGCACGAATCATGGCAAATGAGAACATACGACGAAGTTTTGTAATGCTTAATTTTGCTTTTTTTTTAGCATAAAAGCCTTTTTTTTGCATAAATGCCCTTTTTTTAGAACGATTGCACCTTCTTTTTCTTTTATGTATTTTTTATATACAATGCTAAGATATGAGAAAATTGGCCATGGTCCAACGTGATGATTCATTACAAAATCTTCAATTCACGTCTTTGTATTTTAAAATATGCCCGAGAATTCCTATAAGTATACCAACAGGTTTTACTCCATTTCCCCATTTCATAAACACCAGCCTTGTTCTGAGAACGTGGACGTTTGACAGTACACCGAGGGCACCGAAATTTTAAGTGGAAATAAATGTAAATTTCCAGGTTTCAGTGTTGCGAATGTAGGACTAAAATATTTGCCAGCCACATCAGTAGATGTTGAGAGATCCTCCTCCACATTCAAACTAATTTTGTCTCCCAATTGTCGCAAATTTGAAATTGTGATCCTTGAAAAGTTACTGATAATATATTGCAATGCAAACTATTAAGAATAAAATGTGGAAGAGCTGTAAATATGTAAATCGAGTTTTAGATTAAAAAGTTCGTACCTACTTGTTTCGTGCATTTAAATTTACAAAATAATATAGACAAAAATTACAAACAATTTTTCATTTTGTTGTGTATGTCACTTATGACTGTCTCTTTCTCCTTATTTTTGACATTTTCAATGCCTTTTAGGCACCTAAAAGAAGAGTTTTTTAGTGCCTAAACATCCGATGTCTACTCATTACTATACAAATTGCATTATGATACAGGTTCTTGACGAATCACAGATAAGTTTACAAACCAAGTATTAACACGTCAGAAACGGGGTTCCTAGAGCTGCTGAAGTCTCTCATGTGAACTTGTGGAGGGTCATGGCTCGATTGACTATGTCGTCGCCCCCGCTGGAAGCGCTATCGCTTCTGATGCTGTTGGCCTTGACTTCGACCGCTGTTGCATCTGCCCCCAGCCGCCCACACATCATTCTCATCATCGCCGATGATCTGGTGAGTATCCAGGGAAGTATTAAGGGTTTAAAATTCTTCGTAATTCTGTTATGTTAAATAGCATTTATGCAACCAAACATGAGAACAAAGAGCCCTTCTAAACAGCCGAGATTCGTTTTGACCTTTAAGTTCGTTAAGGAAGTTCTTAATAACACTTGAAAACTTCGTGAGTTGTAGCTACAGCCGGCGTATGAGTACTCCCATTCCAAGAAGTATATTATTTCTATGATTTTTTTCTTATAAGAAAGTGGTATTATTAAAAGTATTACCGGGAAGGGTAGTTCAGTATATCAACTGATGTCACTGCGGCGCCTCTGACCGGAAGGTCATAGGTTCGAGTGGCGTCAGGATTTTCGACACTAGCTTTTCAGCTCGGTCAAATTCTGTTGCTGTCTGGAGGAGAATTCTAGCGACCGAATGCTCTGATTGGTAGTTTTCCGTGGTTTCTCCGATCAACACCAGGCGAATGCCGGAGCAGTACCCTACCAAACGGGCCACGGACCGCGCGCGATCTGTCCTTCCTCTTCCTTGTCATTTCTCTCCCTTACACACACATACTTATTCTAACATGCACTACACTACCACATATTCCGGGAGACCGGTCTGGAGCTTAGAGCTTGTCCCGGTTGGGGCGGTGTCCCGCTGGTGGGAGAGTCCTGGTTAGGGGGAAACCCCTCTAGTCGACGGTAGGTCGGCGCCGGATCTCGCCATCCAGCGGGGGAAGATCACCTCCATCTCCCGAGGAAAAACATACACTACACTTATGGGACTAATGACCTAAGCTGTTCACGCGCCCGGAATCACTAACCAACCAACCAACTAAAAGTATTGATCGAGATAGGCTGATATCACTTTGGCTGTAAACCTCGTGTGACGCCTCTGTTTACAAACTTTAACCGCGTCCGTTATTTGCTCCGAATCGCCTTAATGAAGATAATAAGCTATAAGAATGTGAAATAATCTGTGACATTTATTGAATGATTAATGTTTGATTATTTCGTGTTTCCCGACTCTAACTGGTCTTGTGTGGTAGTGTAGTGCATGGAAGTGTAAGGGGTGAGGATGGGATAAGGAAGAGGAAGGGAAGATAACACGTGGTTTGTGACTCGTTTGTTAGGGTTCTGCTCTGACATTCGCCTGGTTTTGATCGGAGAAACTGCGGAAAACTACCGATCAGAGCCAGCTGGTCAGACAGCGGCTGAATTCGACCTAACCAACTAGCTGGGGTCGAAAATTCTGCCACCGTCAATACTCGCACCCTAGGACCTTCCCGATCAGAGGCACTGCAATGATATCAGTTGATGCCCTGAGCCACCTAAGCTAATATTGTTAATAAGAAATCCAAATTATAAAATTCTATTTAGTAATTTTTGCAACAGTAAATCCCTTTTAACGATTTGATTTAAAGCGAAGATTTTAAAATTGTAGAACTGTGAGAAATCTAGATTCAGTCAAGTCAACGGTTGTTTATAACTTTGTTAACATTCGTTGTTTAAAAGAAAACTGGCATAGCGGCAGCGATTGTAAATGGTGTTAAAGACAGAATGTGTGGGTATTGAACAGATTGTAAAAGTGATCATTTGCGAAAACAATTGTTTTTATTAGAATTAGTGCGAGTGCGCGAGCCATAAAATCTGGTACATGTTTTTTACAATACCTATAAATGGTGAATACATCTGTTGAATAAAAAATATTTAAACGTGGGCGAAAGGACAAAAAGATTTTTATAAGGGAGTTAATGTGACAATTTTGTATGTGGTTGATGTACATGTAAGCAGCTCTAGAGTCATGTCACCTGCTACAAAACACTTCGATGCTCGGACGCAATTACGAACGTATATTTCGATTTAAACATAGCTGCACTTCAAGGTCACGAGCTGGAAGGAGAGGGGAAAACTGTCATCCAATCGTGAGCTTCGTTACTAAATACTAAAAGTATTGGTATTGGACCTCCCGATTGAATAAGAATGTCCCCCTCTCCTTCCAGCTCTTGATCTTGAAGTGCAAAGTATAAATGCGACGACGTCGCACTAGTACACGGACCCCGTGGCGCGCTCTTATCGCTGAGATCATTAAGAATTTCGTTAAAATAAGTTAACATTTTTGTCGAGAGGTGGAGTTACGTCGCTGCACGGTGCTGGTACAGTGAAAATGGTCGTTTATTATTTATTTATTATTTAACGTAAAAAGTTAACAGTGCAACACAGTAAGAAGAGCAATTTAGAACGGTTCTTGCGTTCTTGTATCTCTGACCTAACTTGTACACATTAAATTGAATTATAAACACGGGTAGCAAAGAGCATTTTTGTGAAGAATTGATAACAATACATTCGCTCGTGTAATAAACACTGCGCTGTGTAGAAAAGACAAATCAGATACAGATTTTGGCTATTATTCCTTAATTTGTGACTGATTCGTCTTACTGCCGGAATTGTCGTTCTGCCGTGACAATTGAGATTGATTATTAGTTAATTCTAGTCTCCACTGAGCTCCAAAAAAATCGCGCCATTGCTACATTTAAGTCCAGAAGCAAAATATGAGGTCATCTCAGCATTTGCTGAAAGGATCAGGGAAACTGAACGCAAAACCTGATCGAGATGGGTGGTCTTTGACCGGAACTCTCAGAAGTATAATTCGAGGGTGCCGCTTTGAAGCAGATGTTGTGGTTCAATGCCTGTTGAGGACATTTAGTCTTTTAGAATTATACTATCCAAATGGTAACTAATACATTAAATATCATTGTTAAAATCAATATAATTTTCCTTTTTGATGCTCAGTATAGCCTCTAATTGTGTAGAAACAGTTGTGTAACAAAAATTAGTATACTTGGCACCTAATTGTGTAGAAACAGTTGTGTAACAAAAATTAGTATACTTGGCACCTAAAGTTTGTATCGATTTTAATCTATTAATGTTATCTGTTTCTGTGTTGTAAAATAAAGTTCATGTATTATATAGACATTTTTTGTAGTGAGCTGTTGTTACTGATGACTGACGAATATGATTCCTTCGGCGTGTGTTAAAATTATCGACATCTCTATTGGAAGAAAATAAGTTCCCACCCTTGAAATAGTCGCTTTTGACTAAAGCCACTAATCTATAATTGAAGAGGCAAAGCAATGGCAGAATTCCTAACTTAATAAAGAGATGCTTATTAGAATCACGTGGGTGGGATTTGCTTAGTATTTGTATCATTCTTTTCTGTAATCTAAAAGTCTGACAGTTTTAAAATGTGGGGAAGCAATTGAGACTTGAGAAGACAGGACAAGGAAAGGGAAGGAAAGATCGTGCACGGTCTGTGGCTCGTTTGATAGGATACTATTCCGGCATTTCCCTGGGTTAAACGTCAGTTGGGTTTAATCCGCGTGATAATTACATCAGGAAATGAGCTCTTTATAATCTACATTACGGCTACAAATTATTAAACACGGTCGCCAATGACCGTAACCGCCGAAGCGCCTTGTACACCTCCATAAATGAAGCGCGTGTGTGTCCGTGCTGCAGGGATGGAACGACGTGAGCGTACACGGGTCGCAGCTGGTGGCGACGCCCAACATCGACGCGCTGGCGGCGACCGGGCGCCTGCTGCACCGCCACTACGCGCTGCCCACCTGCACGCCCTCGCGCGCCGCGCTGCTCACGGGCAGACACGCCGCCGCCACAGGTGCGGCCACGACCCACTTCTTACCCGATAGGTTGATTGTGTCGTGTGTCCGGGCGCGTCAACTATTGTGGTGGTGTGACCCATGAGTACACTGCATTTTTATCACCGGAGGTGGCTGTGTTCTTTGAAACGAATTCTTTTTTATGAAGGGTTTTTTTTATACAAAGTCTTCACATTTTAAAAATTTTCTCAAAATTCTTCTTCTTCTTCTTCTGCTTCATGGATTTAGGCCTTAAGGCCTGTTTCACATCAAGAGAGTGAGTCTCTCCATCTTGTTAAGGGCGCAACATTTCTTCTTCATTTAGGATTATAGTGTACATTATTTTGGGAATTCTGTTTGGAGGCATGCGTTGGATATGATCATGCCAGTTACTCCTAAATGATTGGATTCTGTCCATCAGATTGAATATATTCAGTTCGGTTCTGATGTCATGATTATATTGTCTATCCAAGATATTGTAACCTGCTACTGAACGTAAGATTTCATTTCGGCGCTTTATTTTTCTTCTGTCTGTTCTATTTATTGTCCAGTTTTCGCATGCATAAGTTAGCATGGTACTGCCATTGCTTTGTAGAATTTGAGTTGCGTGGTTTTAAAGTCTTGTTTTTAATGTTCTTCTTATTGTCCCAACATGTTATAGAATCTATTTAATTTCCGACTTATGTCATTTTTCTGGCAGTAAGACACATTGAAGCCTGAATAGGTAAAATTATTGGTCTGTTCTATGGGTTCATTATTAATCACAATTTTACATCTCATATGGTTTGTTCCTTCAAAGCCCATTGATTTTGTTTTCCTAGTGGAGATTTGCATATTGTATTTGGTTGCCTGTTCATTTAGTTTGTGAGCTGCAATTTGTAATTCATCTTCTGAGCTACTAAAAATAACTTGGTCGTCTGCAAACAATATGGTATTTAGAGATTTGTCATTTATATTAAAATGTGTTTTCAATTGCCCTTGCCATTGCCGGACAATCTCGTCTATATATATACTAAATAGAGCTGGAAAGTGGGCACCCTTGTTTGACTCCTTGATTTATTTCTACAAATTTATTACTTCCTTGAGATCCTTTATCAATGCATATTTTAGTGTCGAAGTAGAGGCTTTGTATTGCTCTTATTAGGTGGGCTGGGAATCCTTTTTATGCATTATCTCCCAGAGTTTCTTCGGACACTTTGTCGAAGGCTTTTACATAGTCTATAAATAGTATATATGTCGTAAGTTAAATTCTCGTCTCTTCTGTATTAGCTGTTCCACTACAAATATGCAGTCGGAACATGAGCGACCTTTCCTAAAACTGCACTGTTCCTCTAATAACATATGCTCATTAATTATATTCAATCTCCGAGTTATTATCTTAGCATATATCTTATAGGCTGTGTTGAGAAGACTTATTCCTCTATAGTTTTGACAATCCTGTCTGCAACCTTTCTTGAAGATAGGGCATATAATTCCTTTCCTCCAATCTTCGGAATGGTATATCTCCTCAACACATATTAATTATTTCTGAGGAATCTCCTCCTTATTTCATTCGGTGCATACTTTAGTAGTTCAGCATTCATGCAGTCAGTTCCTGGTGACTTCTTATTATTGAACGTTTTAAGTATGTTGTTCAGTTCGTCGAGTTCAATGGGGTCCGCTTCTATTATTGTTTCCGATAAGGGTTTTCAGGAGTCTCTGTATTTGTCCACAGCAACTGATAGTATGTAAGCCATTCTTTCTCGAGATGGTGTTAATTTTTAGTGTATCTCTTTCTGTCGAATTTAGATACTTCATTATTTCATAGGCAGTGTCTTGTGATCCATGACAGTCGTGTTCAATCTCGCTTATATACCTATCCCAACTTTCCCGCTTCATCTTTCTAATTTCTCTCTTAGCAATCGCACTTTTATTTTTATATGCTATTTTGTCTTCTACAGAATGTGATTGGAGATACCGCAGGTAGCCTTTTCTTTTGATCAATAATTTCCTGTATTTTTCGTTCCAATTTTGAACATCCTTCTTATTCTTTGCTTTTGGTCTTTTACCTAAGACTTCTTCTGCTACTTGTAATATAGCTCTTTAAAATCTTGCCATTCAACATTCACATCTGTACTAATTGCTCTTTGATCTAGATAAGTTAGCAATCGTGGCAGTATAATCTTCTATACTCTCTTGTTGTAGCAGGTATACTTTAAAATTGGTTTTATTTTGCGTAACGCTCGTTTTTTTCCTGTGGATCCATTTCTTACGGATTTTAAGTTTACAAAGAACTAAGAAGTGATCTGTACTAACGTCACAGCTCCTATATACTCGTGTATCATTCACGTACGGAAAGTTTCTTGTTGATAGGATGTAGTCGATTATTGATCTCAGTGCCTCTTGCTGACCATGTGTATTTATGTATATCTTTATGGCGGAAGAGGGTATTAGTTATTTTAAACTCATTAAAACTAACAAAATTTCTCAGGGCTATTCCATTCTCATTTAGAGTTTGTTCTCCATTATCTCCAATTAGATTTCCCATAATTTGTTGTCCAACACGTGCATTAAAATCACTCAATTGCTATGAAATCTGTCTTATTCATAGTGTTTAAATGGGACTGAAGGATTCATAAAGTTTATACTTTCTTCTTTACGCCCCTCTTCAGGTGCATAAATGCAGATAATTGTAAGATAGCCTCTAGCTGTTTTTAGTCGCACATTTATTATTCGATCGCTTACAAAATTATAGCTCTGGATTCTATTTTTTAAGGAAGATTTAATCATTATTCCTACCCCGATGATGCTCTTTATTTTTGAGGACTCCACTATATATAAGTAGGTAATTTAGGTATTCAATGTGCCTTTTAATTTTTCTTTGTTTCGGTAATCAGACATATATCTACTAATGTTTTCTAATTCTTTTGTAGTATTTCTTCTTTTTGCGTCAATCCTCTTACGTTCCAAGTAGCTAGGTTTAAGTTTTCCAAATTCCTTTTCTTTGCATGGGCCGTCATATCATTAGTCCGGCTATTCTCTTGATGGTCATCAGTAATGGGTTTGTCTCCGGCCGTGTTACGAGCACTGCGCGGGACTAGCTTGAGTGATGGGCTGCCATCTTAACTGCCTCAAGCTGGCAGAGTGCGTTCTTCGGAGCACCATCCTAGATGCATTGCTTTCACTGCGTTCGTTGCAATACCGCAGATATTGGGCCGCATCTACCCAAGATTAGAGAAGCTTGAGGTGTCGGCTCTTCCGCCGTTGGCCTTCCTCGTTGGCATCCTCCTATTCTGGGAAGTATGCACTGCTTCCTCTTCTGGAGTACTTCTTCGTCTCATCCTAACCTTGACCAATCCGGCAAGGGAGGCCCTACCAGTAGCTACGCTACCGCCGGCATAGCTCTCAGGATCACTGGGATACTCAAGCTCCACCACCAACTGCAAGGTCATGTACTCCTAGGCGGAGTTTCTCAAAATTGTCTTCAAATATTTGGATTATACCTTGTCCGCGGATAGCATGAAGAACTCCTAAAAATATGACACGGGGCTCGTTTTCGTTAAAATCCCCAAGTTTTCGAAAATTGCAAAAATGTAGTTTTTTCCGGGGTCTTCTTATAGCTTCAAAGTTGAGGATAGAGATTTTTTTCTTAGCGATCTCTGATACTCAAAGACATTTTGAAACAAGATCATGTACAATTTTTCAAAAATGTGAATAATTTTCGCGTAATTTTGCTTGAAATATAGACGATTTTAAAAAATTTATTTTCTCAAAAAGGGTTCCAATTTTTTCTTTCAATTTTCTCTTAAGATGTACCAAAGGATGGTAAAACTGTTGGTGCTTATCTCATTTTTGGCGACCGCTCTGAATTGTTTGAAAAATGCAAAAATTTACATTTTAAAGCTACAGAATCGAAGCTAGAGATTTTTGGCAGACAAAATTTGTTCTAAAACCAACTCTTTAAACAAGATCATACACACATTTTTGAAAAACCTTTATTTTCACGTGTTTCTGCTTTCAGTGAATGCAATTTATAAAACACACTTTTTCTCAAAAACCGCTCCAATTTTTTTCTTTAATTTTTTCCACGTATAAAACAAGGGATGATTGAAAAAATGGCGTAGGTCACATTTTCGTTTCTCTCTGTGACTTTTCGAAAACTGCAAGTTTAGAAACAACGCGGAAAAGTATATTCTGTTGTAGCGACACTAGTTTTTATATTACTCATCTACTACTTACGTAATACAGAGAAAGCATTGTAATGCTGCACAAAAATCTGCGATTTTTGATAGAAAAATCGCTTTGTGAATCCCTAATACAAAAAATGTTTTGCTCCTACACGTAGTAAATTATTTCCTCTGACACACCGCGTAGTCAGAAATATTTTTTTGTGAATATCCAAAATGTTTTCTGCCTGTCCATGTACCTCTGCTCAACACCAGTACCTAAACTGCTCGGACATTTATTCTGCAAAATCGACATCCCCCGATCGATCTGGCCAAACTCGAGACCCAAGAATTTGAAAAGATTTTTTGGAGGTACTTTTCATGAAACTTTTAAAATATTCCCAAAATTTGTTTTAATTTTTTGATTATTTTTTCTCATGCAGCGAAGTACACTTACAGAAATACGCAGGTCTAATTTTCTTTGTACTCCCGGATTTTCGAACAAATTTTCAAGATTTCAAATTTTTTGGCGCCTTCCTATATTTACAGTATTAAATATATAGGTTTTTACTTTCTCACTGCGGAGAAGAAAGAAAGTTACGTAATGTTGCGCGCAAAAACGGCGAATTTTCTACAGAAAAACTCTTATTACAGAGCCCTGGTAACGAAAAAGTGGATAAATCCAGTTGCTAAATTTAGAGAAAAAAATCCTTAATCAGATGGTGTAGCTACAATCCATGTTTTGTGGTCCTTGATACCGAAAATTCGAATGACCGCAAAACGTATGTGTCCGTCCGTCTGTGAACAACGCTAAACCGTTCAGCCGATCTGCGTACTACGCGTTCAGCAGGTCTCAGGAAGTTGAACATTTTGTTGAGTCTTCTTACAACTAAATAGACTTCCCCTTAATGATCGATTTGGAAATAAGGTCATGTATAATTTTTCGGAAATTTGAGTACTTTTCGCGTAATTTTGCGTAAAAATACGGGTGAGAAAGTACGTGTTGTTTTACCACCTTTAGTTTTTCAATGAAATATATTCTTCAAATTTAGATATTTAGACTAAGTTCAATTTTTGAAAATAGTAGTTTTCGCGTAATCTTTGTGAAAATAGGCAATTTTAAAAATGTTTTCAAATATGTCTTAATTATTTAATAAAATTTGCTTTTGATACAGGAAAGTGCGCTTATAAAAATGCACAGATCTCATTTTGGTTTTTGAAAATTTGAAAACTTTAAAATTTCAAAAAACTAAAATATTGAAGATAGAAATATTTGCTTAAAAAATCTGTTCTTCATAATTAATCTTTAAATAAGGTCACGTACAATTTACTTTTATCTAAATTTGCTTGAAATAGAATTGGTGATTTTAAATCAAATTTTTTGAATATGGCTCCAATTTTTTCCATATTTTTTTCGAACAGAAAAAATACGCTTATAAAAATATGCAGGTCCCATTTTCCGACAACAAAAGTTTCAATTAAAAAGCTATAACATTGATGATACAGTTGGTTTTTCTTTTCCTTAATGAAATCTGTTCTTAAAAATTAGATTTTAAATAAGGTTATACGCAATTATTTGAAAATATCAGTAGTTTTTGCGTTTTCAAATTTTCATTTTCAGATCGTTTGTTTTTCGAACATGTACTACACCTTAAATATGAAGGAAGAGATTTCCTTTTTAAAGCAAGTATTTATCAATGTCAGATCTTCAGACAATTTTAAATATATTATTTTCAAAATATTAGTTATTTTGCGTAATTTTTATTTAAATTGTGATAATGCTCAATTTTTTTCGAACCCTTACTACTTATTGAATATTTAATATAGAGACTCTTTTTTTTAATGCAATTTGCAAGTACTTGATCTTTTTAATTATCTATATTGAGTTAAATAAATAATATAAATTGTAATTGTGTGGCAATGAAAATAGCAATAATATGAAGTGGTAAAATGTAGTCGCTAGCGTGCGAATTTATTTTAAACACACATTTTCATTGTTCATCAATTAACCTGAATTTCCGTTGAACTGAAATTCATGTGAAGATTACCCTTACCCCCCTAGATCTTTGTGTTCGCGAAAGGGGCGCGGAGCAGACCAGGGCTTGCGGGCACAGCCACCGCTCACGTCGCGCTCGCGACCGCTCGACGACCGCGAACCTCGGACGGGCCTGCTCTAGAGACTACACTTGTATGATCATCGTCTCTGGGGTTGGATCGCGTGTCTTTCCGCGATACAACACTCGAGAAAGACAAGACAGATTACCATGCCAAATGCGAGATTCTAATCCACGATTATTGGCGGAGGTGGATCAGGGAATCAATTGATGTCACTGCAGTGCCTCTGATGGGGAGGTCCTAGGGTTCGACTCCATACGATACCAGGATTTATGACACTAGCTACGTAGCTACGACGAATTCAGCCGCCGTCTTGAGGAGAATTCTAGCGGCCCGCTGCTCTGTTCGGTAGTTTCCATTGTTTGTCCGATGAATACCTGGCGAATGCGAAATAAGTACCCCTAACCTGCCATGGACCGCTTGCGGTCTTTCCTTCCTCTTCCTCCTCCTTTCCTCACCTCTTGCTTGCCTATACTAACACTTATATTCACTAGTCGGGAGACCCGTCGGGAGCTTGGAGTTTGTTCCGGCTGCGGCGGTGCCCCGCTGGAGGGGGTTGCCGCGTCTGCTTGGGGAAAATCCCGCGAGACGTGAGGTCGGCGGCGGCTCTTCCCATCATGCTGGGAAACGTCATCGCCATCTCCCGCGATGAAACATACACTACTCTTAGGAGACCTTAACCCGGAATTACAAATTAATCAGTCAATCGAAATCAACGGGTGAAATTTTTGCCCCATCATTATGAGCCTGCACTAGCGTCCTGCATCATTCTAGCCTGCATATCTCTTGTATCCTAATTACTTAAATCAAAGCCACTTAACCAACTGGACATGAACATTTCATCCGATTATTTTTAAGTTCCTTGCTTCCATTGACTTTACTCATAATTTCCTCATTCTGCAAATTGTAAACACATAGGCAGCTATTACGAATCATTTAAATATTATTTAATACCCCACACCCCACTTCTCAAGTATAAAGCAAATATTTTTTCTCAATGCAGCTCTACAAGCTATTCCTTTCCGCCACGACGGCCAACCAAGCGTACAATGTCGACATCGCACTTACGTTTGTCTATCGAAATCGCTCTGAAGAGATAATGCCCATGGATGACAAGCATATTTAGGCTAGCAATTAGGTATGACGCAAGTGAACACCGCAGGCCGCATTAGTTGTAGAAAGAAGTGCAAGAAGTAGATAATAGCGATGTAAAACTTTTTCTTGCAATTGTAAGAGCAGTATCGTAATGAAATCTTTTGTAATATTGTACATATTCGTATCTATATTTACATTATTGAGATCTCAATAATTACAATTTAGTTTAGTTTCATGTAACTTATAATATATATTGTGACGTAAAATATAGCGACGTAATATGTAGTGTTAAATCAACTATATATTTTCTCATTTTCTGGTCCGCTAAGAGTTTAATTTATAAGACACTTTTAGGATATAAAGAAGAACAAACCTGTGCATTTCCGTTGAAATATTTATCGTGATTTTTTGCAGCATTACAAATCATCTCTCCGAATACGAAAAAGTAACAAGTAATGTTACAAAGACCTTACTTTCTCGCATTATTTGTACAGATTACGTAATACTTGATCAACCGTACGTACAAATGTATACTTGAACATTTGTGTCATTTTCGAAAAATTAAAAGATCAAATCAAGAATCCGTCGTACTATTCGGTGCATTCATACAAACAATTTTAAGAAGAAATTTGGAGACGTTTTTGAGAAAATCTTATTTTAAAAATTGCCTTCATTTAACACAAAATTACGGAAAACTGCTTTATTCTGAAAAAAATTGTGCATGACGTTCTTTAAAGTTCTTATTTTGAAGAATAGATTAATTTTGAAAATGTCGTTGGGGCTTCACTTAAAGTACCCCCCAAATCCAAAATATTTATTTTAAATTCAAGGGATTGGGGAGTATTAATTTTGGTGAAAATTCTGACAAAGGTTTAGGTGCTGGTATTATTCACAAATAGACGGACGGGCGACCGAAAGAACGACCGAAAGAACGACCGAAAGAACGACCGAAAGAACGACCGAAAGAACGACCGAAAGAACGACCGAAAGAACGACCGAAAGAACGACCGAAAGAACGACCGAAAGAACGACCGAAAGAACGACCGAAAGAACGACCGAAAGAACGACCGAATGAACAATCGAAAGAACGACCGAAGGAACGACCGATGAACGCACGAAAAAGACCGATGAACGCAGAAAAACGACGAAAAACGGCAGAAAAACGAAGAAAGGTGGGAAAGAAAGAACGAACCTACAATATGATATTTGCCGAAAAATCGCAGTTTTTCGCCACAGCAATACGTAACTTTCTCAATACTATGTAAGTAGAATGCTATGAAGTAAAATGAGGAGAAATTGTCCCTTGGGTGTTTTTTTCACGGAAGCTTCTGAGGCGAGTCGTGTGTGCAGGCATGCAGGGGTACCCGCTGCGCGCCGGGGAGCCGCGCGGGCTGCCGCTGCAGGAGCGCACCCTGGCGCAGCGGCTGCGCGCGCGCGGCTACGCCACGCACCTCGTGGGCAAGTGGCACCTGGGCGCGCACCGCTCCGACTTCCTGCCCACGCGCCGCGGCTTCGACTCCCACTTCGGCTACCGCAACGGCTACGTCGGCTACTTCGACCATAGCATCTCCCAGTCCACGCCCGACAAGCTGGTACGTACTGGGCAATTGCCGACTTGCTGCAACCACTGCAACCGACGGTGGCGGGGTTCGACATTAGTATACTGCTAAATAGAATTCAATCGCTGTCTGGAAGAGAAAGCCAGCTGCTCTGATCAGTAGTTTTCGATGTTTTCTCTGATAAATACCAGATGAATGTCGGAGCAATACCCTAACAAACGGGCCACAGATTGCACACAATCGTTCCCTCCTCTTCCTTATATTATCTCCTCCCCTTGAACACATACACTTACACACACATGCCGGGAGATCAGTCGGGAGTCTAGAGTATCTACTGTCTAGCAGGAATTGGGAGGTCGCGCTATCGATCCCAGTAAAGTGCTGGAATTAAAAAGAGATCATTTATACTATTTCCAATATTTACGTAACTTTGGTAGCTGACTACCATTTCAATATTTATCGAATGTATTCTCGTCGTGTCCCGATCTGTTTAGACAGATATAAACAGTTCAGTCAATTTCATGATGACGTGGAATGCGTGTGGTCCCCTTGTACATAGCATGCACTTCCTGGCTTCAATTGGGTATAGTAATCAATTTAGATATTTTTTAATAGTTTTCTTAAGACATTTAACAATATTTTACTTAGTAGAATGACTCAGCTCTACCAGATGATTTCAAAACTTAGAAGACAAAACATTGTTACATGTTGAAACATACCCAACTGCTACAATTATTGGGCGATTCGTCGTAACCCGTTTCCAAATTTCTTATAACATGGGCGTCAGGAAAAAGGTTACGATAATATTTTAACTATTATTACTCTGATAAAAAACTTAATATTGTCCCGCTAGCTGGGTCGATGGGTCACGTCAGAAATAATCGCTATTATCTATTAATAGCCGATTACCCGATTTGCCATCTATACAGAGTGGCGAGGAATCTGAAAACAGAGAGATTATTTGATCTAGCTACTTATTAGCTTGAATTGGCCAATGAAAATCATTTTATATTTCTTTCAAAAGAAACTTAATGTTTATTTCTATCAATGTAGCAAATTAAAATGTGAAAAATTTACATTGAGAACTTTCTTAGTTATGACCTGGTTTGAACCTTATACGGCGATTCTGGTCTTCGCGTGCTCCTGATTGGTGGTTCCTCGAAGAAACGCCTTCCCTTCTTCTATTTGAAGCTCCGAAGTCCCGAAGTCCAAATACCACGAATCTTCTTTTCTTCTTTGAAAACGAACATCGCCGATTCACCGCTTCGCACCACTCAAATATTTGTTCCAGCTCCACTATATTATGTCTGATGCCCGTTCTCACAGTCTAAATATCCAGTACTTTTATGATTACACAGCAAACAAGTCTCTCAGTTCTATCTTCCATTTCTAGCAAGAAAATATGCAAAGTCCCGTAATATTAAACGGCATTAAAAATTTTAAAAACTTCTGTTCTCCTACAAAATATACAGAGTCCGAATATGTCCCTCAAGTCCGATTCTTGCTCTACACACGAAAATATTTCAAAGTCCCAACAGTATTGTAGACCCCCGAAATTTTTATGTCCTAACATGCACAAATTAATCTATTCACGAGCGAACTGCTCACCGTCACGACATGCGACCGAATGAATTTTATCCTCCCTTTTAAAACCCACAATGCCTCGCCTTTCTTTTATTTCGACAAAATGCCCAAACTTCCGTTTTAATAATCAATCGACGTTCCTTCAACCAATCCCCAAATCTCTTATATTTCCTCCTATTCAAGCCGTCACCTCCACGGTCAGATGAATGTTTGTTTATCCTGACAACAACCACGTCGTCGTTACTAAGGCGCCATATTGCCTATTATTTGCCCTAACCATTTCGCCTATTTACGACAAATATTATGTAAATAAACATGTCCCCATATTGGTATGTCACAATGTAAATGATAACGTCAGAAGTATGAATTATATTTGATTGTTACACTTTAAAAAATTGGAAAACGTAGTGTTTTAAATTGTAGGTTTAATTATTATTATTACTGTTGTTATTCATACTACAGTATTATTGACTGGAATGGCAGAATTCCTTCTTTCAGAATTTCGGATTTAGGTACTGTGGGGTCTCCGAAAACAAAATCGTCTTTGAGTGCCTCTCCCGAAACAAATCCTCCAGGTTTACTAAAGAAATGTATTTATCGAGCATGTTGTACTTTACTTTCATCATAAACATTTTTGTACACCAGTCTATTTGATTAATAATTATACATATAAACATAATTTTTGAATTGTTTTTTCGTTTTCTTATGGTTCCATGGATTTTGCTTGAAGGTAAATCAGGTCCTGTGAACTGACTTTGCTGTATTACCTGTTGGCACATAGGCGGCAAAATTAATTCAAATTTGGCGTCGTACTTGGAATTCTATCATTTAAAACAATTCCGTGGCGCAAATGAACAGCAAAGGGCATGCATTTTAAACATCCCGCGTTGACTTCTGTAAAAACCGCCGGCTGGCTTTCAGAGAGAAAGGCAAAGACGTCTTTCGTATGAAACTCTTTGAGAGAACAAACTGCTTGGAAAAGTGTAACTGCTTTCATAGACACTCGCGAGATGGGGCAAGATACTGGGGACCCGCATTGTTGGCACTTCTGGGAATCAAATGCATTTCTTAATATGACACCACCAGAGTCAATTGTTGGAGAATTTTTCAGCCGAGCATTTTCACAAAAGATTGCCTCGTCAGTTAAAAGGCGTAGTAGTAATTCACATCCTGGTTGCATTGAAAAAATTAGACGTCGGACTGTTGGTAGCGGGGGCTACCTTACGGCCGTGTAGATTCCGTGCACCGAGGATTTTGGCGCGCATATACGTCTGAAATTGTATTACGCCAGAATTACGACAGAAAAACAATCTTCTGTTCGCCTAACCCAAGGTAACATTGACAACTTCTTCAGTATTCAATAATTCTTACGCTGAAGATAGCTAATAATTCTTAAATAATTGTCTTTCAGAATTTTCCATTGTGCCAACCAAGGAAACTGTGGTCACGCAAACTTGTAGGCAACCCAATCCATCATTCTGTGTCTCTCCCGAAACTCTGATGAAGCTAGTTGATTAGGAAACTGTGGCCACGCAAACTTGTAGGCAACCCATCCATATTCTTGGCTTCCCAAAACTCTGATAAGCTAGTTGATTGTAGCCTCAACACCAACCATCCTTGTCCGCGTGTGTTGGGGGCAGAGCCTGTCCGGCCTGGACGTGTGGCGCGACGAGGTGCCGGCGGAGGCGGCGATCGAGGGCCAGTACCTGACGCAGGCGCTGACGGCGGGGCGGTGCGCTTGGTCGGCGCACGCCGCCGCCGCCGCCACCCGCCGCTGTTCCTGCACATGTCCGCGCACGGGCTGCGACGCCAACCCGCTCGAGGTGCCCGACGAGGCGGCCGCGCACAGCCGCTTCGCCTACGAGCCGGACCCCGAGCGCCGCCTCTACGCCGGTAATAGGCGCAGGGAGCTCACCGCTAGTTACGCTAAAGATTGAAGAGAAATTAAATTAATTTTGCGCAATTAATTGCAATAAAGTATTCTAAATTGTGGTTTTTTTGGGGGCCGGTTAAATTAATTTTACATTTAATTTTAGCAATTAAATAATTTTAATGGTGCCATCTTTGTTTTTTCGACGTCCGGTTGTGGTTGTGCCAGTTAAATCTTAAACCAGCTTTCCATTAATGTCATGCGAATTGAATTGCACAATCAAATTAATTTTGCCGTACTTACTATACTTATTAGCAATTAAATAATTTTAAGTGTAACATATTTGTTTTCTTGAAGATCGGAAGTGATAGTACTAGTTTAATATTAAATAGCTCACCGTTAATCACATACAAATTGAAAGGCACTATTAAATTAATTTTGGGCGATTTATTAGCAATTTAATAGTTCTAAACGGTTACATGTTTGATTTTATAGAGACTAGTTGTGGTTGTACCAATTTGAGGGAGCTAGAATTGGGCGCTAAGAATGCATTCACAGTGAATCAGTGATACAATTCTCGTTCTCTAAATGACTGCTCGCTTATCAAGCTTGCGATTCACGGATATAAATGATCATGAAGTGATGTACCAAGAAGCAAAACATAGTTATTCACTATAATAATTAGAGTAAGTGCACGTACACCTACGATCAATTCGTTCCTCATCGCACGCGTAACATCAAATCTCATCGAGGCAACGATCTCAATCATCTGATATTTACACTCACGAGTCTGATCTACGCAAACTTTCCAACCTATTTTTGTGCCAATAAGTGCGTAAATAATACGTCGAATTTGCCTTCATTACTTTTTACAAATATGCCTTCTTTATGTCTGAAAGAATCTGGACTTACCTGACTTGCCAAGTCGAACTCATGTGCATCTTGACAACTCAATATTATATTGCTTTGTTTCCTTGTCTCTGGATGCGTACAGCCTCAAGGATTCTATTCAAATGGTTTAGAAAGTAGAAAGTAAGTCTGGGTTTTGAAAGAACCGATTTCATAGATATGAATATATAATAAATCGAAATTGCTAATAAACATAAAAAGTGTGTTGAGACATTTGTGCCTTGAATAACCACTTTTCACTTGAAAGATACGATTTTAACCCTTTAAAAAGGCAGATAATTTTTCAAAACATTAATCGAGTAAAAAGGAAAATAATGCCTAGAAACGTTTGTTCCCAGAGATGGTGTCCCAGTTGGATGAGTCAGTAGGCACCGTACTGAATGCCCTGCGGGACACGGGCATGCTCAATGACTCCATCGTCGTATTCATCTCCGACAATGGAGGCATGACGGCCGGCATGCACCATAACACGGGGTCCAACTGGCCTTTTAGAGGTGTAAGTATTAATGTTGTCCTGTGTAGTCAACTGGTCATTCAGACATTCTAGAGAAGTTCCAAGGAAATCACTCGTATCATTTTTTCACCTTTGGCGTGAGTTTTACCATGAAAATGTATTCACATTATGAACTTTTTATATTACATAACTTTTTAAAAGTACAATATTATCATTTTTACCTTAAATAAAATATTTCCAAAATCGGATTTAAAAAAGATCATGTACATTTTTTAAAATATTGTAAACAAGCAGAAATCACGTAATTTCTACATCTAGTTAATGCTAATTATAAAAAAACATTTTCTAAACAACGTGGCCCAATTTTTTTTCTTTAACGTTTTTCCATAGATAGGACAAGTAACACTTAAAACAATGACGCAGGTCTCATTGGGAGTATAACACTCAAAATTTTATAAATTCATCAATGTTAGAAATGATGCGAGAAAGTGGGTGCTGGTGTAGCTTCACTGCTCGATGCGTGTGTGCGCGCGTGCGCAGACAAAGCACACGCTGTTCGAGGGCGGCGTGCGCACGGTGGGCGCGGTGTGGAGCGGGCGCCTGCGCGCGCCGCGCACGCCCTACGCGCACCCGCTGCACGTGTCGGACTGGGCGGCCACGCTGCTCGCCGCCGCCGACGAGGCCGCCCCCGACACCGACGACGACGCCGCCAGCCCCGGCCCCGACGGAGACGTCTTCGCCGGCGTCAGCCACTGGCACGCGCTCTCCGCGCCAGGTGAGCTTCCCGACAATCCGGGGCGGTCCAGACTAGTTAGTATTACTGAGGACTCCAGTGGGAGCGTCCTCGGGTTAATGAAATTCTTATAAGGTGTAGGTGGCTCACAGCATCAACGAATGTCACTGTACAGCCTGCAACCGGGAGGTCCCAGGGGTCGGATCCCGACGGTGGCAGTATTTTCGACATTTCGTAGATCGAATTCGGCCGCTGTCTGGAGGAGAATTATAGTGGCCGTCTGCACTGATCGGTAGTTTTCCGTGGTTTCTCCGGTCAACATGAGGTGCGTGCCGGAGCAATAATACCCTAACACGACGGATCGCGGACCGCGCGCGATGTTTCTGTCCTTTTCCTTGACTTATTCTCACCCCCTTACGTACACACACACACACACATCACACACACACGACACACACACACACACTTGCGTGCATTAGTCCTTCTCGCCGAAAGATCAGCCGGGAGCATAGATCTTGTACCAGTCGGAACGGTGCCTCTCTGGAGAAGATACTTGGAAAGGAAAATATGTAATCCGACGAGTAGAAGTAGGTCGGTAGATTACGCGAGGAACACCTCCATCTCCCAGGATGTAGCATCCACCACCCTTAGCTTACGTCCTAAGACGTTGACGCGTCTGGAAAAATTCAATATTCGCTCACTCTCTCCTATCCCGAGGTGTTTGGAGAATGTTTGCTTTCTTTGATGTGCCCAAAAAACCGCCGCGCTACTGACAAAGCAAGCTTGTAATGTTTGGTGCTCGGCAAATAGCATTCAACCCATCGCTATAGATCGGGCTGCGGCGAGCAGTCGCTCGCGCCTCGCCGAATGCTTGGAACCGCCTATAAGATACCATGTGAATCACTTGTGATGAGGGCATTCTGACGTTACTGTTTGCTTCGTATTGTATTTTGTGTGTAATGACTTTTGGCGAGCAGTGTATTAATGCCATGTTATTTGAATTCGGGAAGTTCGATTTTAATTACTGAAATAGTCAAGTAAAATAGCAAACGAATAAGATTTTTCTAAAATGGATTGCTGCCTTTTTAATTCAAATGTTAGTAGTTTCAATAACGTATTGTACGTCTACTGATAATTGCTTCCGATCTGATTCCGTAGGGTGAATATCACAGATTTTCGACTGTAAATGTTCTCTGATTCATGGAAAATCATTATAAGGTACCCGGACGATAGTAAATAAATAAAAAGTCATTATAAAATAAATAGTATTTCGTCGTGTTGTAATCAATTATAAACTTTTTTCTATTTAACTTTAAGAAAACATCCTCTTGTAAATAGAAAACATTCCGGAATGGAAACATTTTAACTCAGAATAGGTGTGCTCAAAATATTGTTAAGAAGTTACGATCTCGAAAATACGTAACACCTTGCGGTTGGGCAACCCATCACACACGTGAAAATATTTCCCACATCATCTCATATTCTCCTGGCACTATGGCATATTTTACGTGCATCTAATTGCAGAGTCACCTTAAAGGATTAGTGGAAGACAACCTCTGGCAAGTACGGCTCGCTAGCCTGAGGAGATCAGCTCAGCGGATGGGTCGGATTTTCCGTCAATCGCAGGCGTTACCTGCTCTATTGTTGTCTCTTCCGCTACTTTGTCAAGTAGTTCCATTGCAGACAGAATGCTGCTATGATATCTATGCTGCCTCTTTCCTTATCAAAAATCATAGGCGGTCACGATATTGCCCGCACGGTAGTTGTATTCCTGTACTTGACACGACAGGCTCGCCCACTCGAAGGTCCAACTGCGGCGGGCAATCCAGGTTCTTTGAAAGCAGAATAGTCTCGGGAAGGTTGAAAAGTGAGCGACACAGACGGAAGAATGATTTCATAAGATTTTTATTAGAGAAAATTTACTAACAGTTTTCAGTGTTTATTAAATAGAACATGGATGAATTCATAAAGATATGTATCCCAAATGGAATTACATGCTACATTTTCATATAAAATCTGTTCATAACGAGCTGATGTATATTTGAAACAAAATTTTGAGTGTTGCTCACTAGGAGATAATGTTTCAAATTGTAATCAGTTGTACCATTTCCATAATTGTATTTTACTCTTCACAGAAAAGAAAATTATAATTTTTCGAAAACGTAAGTGGTCAAAAATATAGATTGTGATGAAACAAGCCAAGACAGTGTCAGAGGGAAGTTTCTATAAAAGTTTTTTTGCAAGGTAGAATCGATATTTTAGCTGAACATCAGACCTAAGATCAATTAATTTTAATTGAAAGTCAATAATTACTGTGCCAATATCTACTGAATATGGAGAAGCAAATAAACACGACCCTATCTCCAACATTGTCGAATCTTGAGAACAATGTTCCAAATATAAAAAATTAAAGTATCAATGTAGCGATCGTATTTACTCGCTTCTGATTTTAAAGGCATCAGCTTTAGGAAGTTATTAACATTCATACAAACACAACTTTTCCCATACGGAGTTAAAACACAATGTGTGTGTGTGTGTGTGGTGTGTGTGCGTGCGTGCGTGCGTGCGCGCGCGCGTGCGCGCCTGTGTGTGATAAATTACATTGGAGTCTTCCACATACCCCTCCAGTCACAAAACCCGACCTACCAGGTTCATGAGCCACTTGAAGGGTGCGTTTAGAATGGTTTGACCGAAGAAAAAATCGCGGACGCAACAGGCCGACTGCTTCTGTTCAACACTAGTGCTAATAACACAGCATGCGACTGGTCCAGACATTCGTCTTTAGTTCATTTCTTATAGGCTACCTGTAATGGAATCGAATAAATTAAAACTTCTCAATAAGAGCTATATTTAATGTGAGAAATTTGATATGACGTGAGAGGTATATTTGTAAAAGAAACTTCCCTTCCCTATTGCATTCATGAAATGAGGTTCAGTGCCACTCTCTCTGCAGAGGTTCTAACCAAGAGGTTCTAGATTTTAAGTCTTGAGGGTAGCGGATTTTCGATACGAGCTAGTTAGCTTGGTCGAATTCAGTCGTTAGCTGGAGGATAGTTCTAGTTGCTCCGGTCGTTAAGTTTTCCGTGATTTCTCCGATCAATACCAAGTGAAAGCTAGATCAGAACCCTAACAAAGAGGCCACGAACCGCGTGCGATCTTTCTTTCCTCTTCCTTGTCCTACCCGGTACCTTTACTCGCACACACACTTTCACTTGCACTTGTGATCCACTATCACACACGTCGGCAGACCAGTCCTGGTGGGGATACTCCCCGCAAGCCGTCATGTAGGTCGGTACCAGAACTCACCATTCAACGGGGAGGAACACCACCACATCCCGGGATAAAACTTCATTACACTAACGGCCGACTAATGACCATTGCAGTTGCCGTGCCCTGAAACAATAATACATTAATCTTGCCGTAGTTTCGGGGAATTAATGAGGTCTTCCACGGAGTGTCTCTTTCATTAACGAAGGGGGTAAGATCTGCCACCGGGCATAACATTTTTTGTTAAAAATCATAATTGATGTGTAAAAACACAAGTTTTTTGCCGGCTTTAACTCAATTTACCCTGAGTACGTCGTACAAATGAAAAAAAAATTGTTAGCTTCTCATATATGTTTAAATTTTTTAACATTTAACCACGCCTATGAATATTGATTTAAATTATTCTTGGTTTTTCTGTAGTGATATAGATGTTTCGAGAATTTTTTCAGGCATTTATATCCGATTTGAACCTTACAATCAACAAAAAAGAAGGGAAAATTGAAAAAATTACTCTTTCCTTCGTTTTTTAAGTTTTTCTCATGTTCTGATGCAAATCATAAAAAGGTCTAAATACAAATTGTATTCCTGTAAATTCTCTACGGCTTCCCAGCATTTCAACCTTAAATCTTATAATTTGCACCCACAGCTCAATATAAATAAACAAGTAATTTAATAGTTTCTTATTATTTTCTTAAAATTAGGTTTTGTTTTATTAATTATCGGTTTTTTTCATACCTCAATTATGATTTTCAACATAAAAATTGTTAATTCCCTGGGGGGCAGATTTGCCTATCTTATTCCGCCACCCCTTTAACACGTTCGGAATGTTTTTGCTGGATTGCTATTCAACCGAATAATTCATGTTCACGTGGGGCCGTTTATTCGACCTGGAAGGCCGGTCATTTTGGCCAGAACCACGCAATGCGACCGTGTCTGCGCTCTAGTGAGTGAAACGACCGTGTTCTCCCGAAGGCGATCTGCAGAGCACGCCTCCAGTGTGGAGCGTCCTAAGCGGAGCTGTGTGTGCTTTGTGCAGCGGACGAGGAGGTGGCTGCGCCGCGGGAAAGCCTGCTGCTCAACGTGGACGATGTGATCGGGCTGGCCGGAGTGCTGGCCGGGCGTTGGAAGTACGTCGAGGGAACGCACGACGTGAGTCACTTCGCTGAGAGAGCTCCAATGGAAAAGATGCAACTGAAGTTCTTAAAGAGCGTGAATAATAGTTGTAAACCGTACTTACAAAAATGAAGGCAAATAGTATTTTTGGTAAGCTAAGTAAATAGAGTTTGCACGAGATATCTCTGTACACTGACAGTGTGGCTCCAAGGGAAAGGCCGCCCGCCTTTAAGTATTTACTATTTACGTTTTGCTTTATTGAACAGCAACTTCTTCATATTTTTGTTATGTCAAGAGTTGGTTTGTAAAATATTTTCTCGGTCACATGCGTCTTTAACCCTTGTTAACATGCAACCCTGCATGTTTTTAAGTGCACTTGTACCTACCTGATGTTAAGAAATTCAACATCCTTAGGAACGGGTTTTAACATCCTTACAAGTAAACAACCATCGATTCATCGGAAGTCAAATGTTTGTTAAGGAAAAAATATGGTGATGTACAAAACTTTAGATTCAAACAATTCAGATGTAGTTTACATTGCTTTGTTGAATAATTATTCTTAATTGTAATATTATTAATAGTACAATTAGAAAAATGTATAATAGGTAAATTAACCTCATTTTCCTCACTTTCCATGAAACTACTCTGGTAATCGTATTTACTGACGATCTGAAGGTGTCGCCATTGGAAATTAACGCGCCAATTTCCTAACCGAACGTCATTTCTTTAGTTATCTTTAGGTTCAGAGGATTATTTGTATCCAATTTTCTTGAACCATGATATACAAATATTGTTTATATAGATATATCGCAAGCAACACCCCCAGTGGCGTGTGGTGATTTTTTTCTAAGAAAGCAATTACATTTCAGATGGAAGATTTTTAATTATTCTCATGGATAAGACGACTAATGGATAATTGAAACACTGAATCGATAAGCACAATGCGCAGTGATTCACGCTGTATGCAATGGCCGATTGCTTGCAATGGCGAGCTCGACTGAATGAGCCTGCGCACGCTCACCACACGCGCCGGTGCTGACCACAGCATACCCTCTGAGACGCTGGATGCAGTCGCCCAGTGCTTCCAAATGATTCTAAATTACTAGTCATGGAGTATTAAAATGTACGATATCCTTGCTTACCTTGCAATGCTTCCCTTGTTTCCATGGAATAAACGCCCCTGAACACTTACAATATCATACTAACGTGCCGCAGCAACAGAATTCATATGTTAACTATCGCAGTAATGTAAATTTTCGCATAATTCGTCAGAAATTTATGGTGACCGAAAAAATGCTGAACATACCACGAAAAAGTTAAAAATCTCGCCTCCGCTACGCTCCGCCTCGATTTTTAACTTTTTGGCCTCGGCAGTAATAACACTCATAACATTTCTAGGTATGTTAATAGCTATAATTTATTGTAGAGTTATACATAGTATTTTATTCTTGATCAGTATGTGCTTCTTTTTGGAAAAGCATTTTGAGAGGTTACGTTTAACAGCATTTTTTGCTGCTACATTCACTATATGTAGTTGCCTCGCACTGTAACGGTCGTCGAGTGCACAGACAGTCTCTTGCAAACTCTACACTTGTTCGTGTGCTGAGGCATAGACTCGTTGCGGGATGTAAGTTTTCTTAAAAAAACGCGTACAGGAGTCGTTGATAAAAACAACAAAACACTTATATACTTGCATGCACTACACTTCCTCACATGTAGTAATCCAGACGGAAGCTTAGAGCATGTTCTGACTGCGGCGGTGCCCTGCTGGGGAAATTACATGAAGAGGAAAAATACCGCAAACCGAGTTTAAGTCGTTGCCAAAACTCTATTCCGGCGTGGGATGACACCAGTCACCTCCAGCGAATACAAGCACTACACTCACAAGAGCGGTGACCAAAGTAGTTGATTCGCCCAGAAAGACTAAATTCCCACTCACTTGTTTTGTTGACGTGTGTGCAGAGGCATATCTACGGTATGGCAGACATGGGACGTGCCATGGGCGCCACTGACATAGGTCTGGTCTTAGAATATACCCACTAAAACAAATATCAACCATCCTAATTTGAATTATCCCGACATGGATGCAAATGTTATGCTTGCCATGGGCGCCTGAATCCCTAGTTACGCCTGTGTATCTGTGGCTGCGCAGTCAGGCGCGTACGACGGGCACCTGGGCGCGCCGGCGCGCGGGCGCCCCTACCCGGCGTACGACGCCCAGGCGACGGCGGACGCGGCGCGGGCGCTGGGCCTGGACGACACGCCGTCACCGCCGCCGACGTGCTCAACACGCTGGGCGCCGCCGCCGTCTCCTGCAACGGCCTGCAGGTAGGCACGGCGCTCCAGAGCAGGTGGCGCGAGCCTGGAATAAAACTCTCGTTATTGTCTTTGGCCGATTTTCAAAGGCAATTAAATCATTCACTTCATGTGCTTTCTTTCATAATAATTTTTTTTATTACAAATAGTGCTTCTTTTAGCAATTTTCACGTTTGGGGAAATGTCTTTCCATCATCAAGTTCTATATTTTTTAACATAAAACTATAAAAACCAATCCACATCTAATTAAGTGATTCACTAAAAGTTGTATAAATTATAAAATTATAAATAAATTTGAACACATAAAATTTAAAAGCCCACCTTTTAATACATTTTTAATTTTTAAAACTTTCCGAAATACTAAGATTTAGAAGCGTATTTTGATATATTTGTGAAATTTTTGTGTGACTTTTTATATTTTATAATTTTAAAGTCAATTGAGAATGTTTTGTACAATCTCAATAATGTGAACAAATTTATTCGACATATTTGCCGTACGCAAACAGCATTTGTGCTGCAATGCTACCAAATTCGAACACTTTAGTTTGATAAAATAAATTTTAACACGCCCTGTGAAAACACGAGTTTTCGTGCTCGTTTTCCGCGTGCAAGAAAGTTAATTTTTAATTCTCGCTAATGGTGTTCGAAACATCACCAAGCATGCGCGAAAATTTGCATACACTCGGGCAATAAACTCGACTCCTGACTTCCTGAGTCACCCGATTTGCGCCAATTGTTACGTAGTATATTATTCTCGCCTTCGTACTACTATATTATTTCACGTACAATAATCCAATCTCCGCTCCACTTCCTTTCATAAATTACGCATAAAAATAATACCATATTATATCTGTCCCCGACACATAGAAAAGAGAATTCAGAACCAAGAAAAAGATTTCAGAACATGTGATGCATGAGGTGCGTATTTGAATTTGCAACGTGCAGCTTTGTCCGTCTCCATTTACCGTATTTAATAATAATTGCTTTCGGTTAAGCACTCATTTCATTATTAGGAAGTTCTTGAAAATTGGATTTTTCATCGTCTCAATCCTATAATAAAATACGTGTTTGTTTGTTTTGTTTCGTTTTGTTTGTATTTTCAAATTTTGACTTTTACGTATTCCGTCCTTCTAAACTTCAAAGCGTATGTGTTGTAAAATGATGTTAATGTATAATCATGTCACTGCTTTTATGAGTGGATGAGAGAGTGAATGAAGATGGAATGAATTATGAATTACATAAAATTAGTGTAATGAGAGGTTCGGAACACAAGATTAAGCCTAGAAAAAAATTCTGCAACCCTCTTTGTCAATCACATGTGGGTAAATAGTATTGAAACTGAGATATTCTAAAATCTTAAGGTCTTGATGGGTTAATAGAAAACAGTTTTTAATGGATGCTCTTGTTATATTTTAATTAAAACATATTTTGTATGATTTATATGCACTTGAAAAGGGGTCGCAAGCTGCTCCTGAAACGTGATATTTTTAATTCACTGACAACCTTCAAGACCTTAGAACTTCATAATATTTCGGTAGCAAGACTCTATTTATGGGTTATGGAGTCCATCGCAATTTAAATAATATTGTTATATTTAGCCTCTCGGGTGACTCATGGGCAACCTGGTAGCATTCTGTGAGATGGTCCTAGGTTCGATTCCCAACCGATGCAAAAATGAAGCTTTAGTTTTCTAACAGAAATCGTCTCAGTTTCTAAAGATGTGTGGCTAAAGAAAAAGCTCAGGAACTTAAAGTAAGCTAGGTACGGTGATGGGAATACGTCATGCTCGCCATGCTGATGCAAGATGAAATACGGCCATGCTCCTTATTGCCAAACGTGAATAATAAATAAAAACAAGGCTCAGGCCTTGAATACCGCTAGCTGGCCAAAGACGGATTAATCCGAACCTAAAATTCCAAATATAGACATGCATTGTTACATTCTTCCAAAAAATTTTTGAGTCCGAACGGTGGTAGGATTTTCGACACTAGCATGTAGGATTCTAGCGGCCGTCTGCACTGAACGGTTGTTTTCCGTAATTTCTCCGATCAACACCACGCGAATGTCGAAGCAATACCCTAACAAAACGGCCTCTGACCGCGAGCGATCTTTCCTTCCTCTTCTTTGTCCTTTACTCTCCCCTTCACCTCACACACTTCACTATCATCCATGCCGGGAGACCATTCGGGAGCTTCGAGTTTGTCCCGGCTGGGGCGGTGCCACGCAGGTTGGGGAAATCCCCGCTGGAGACATCCCACTTGGCTGGGGAAATTCCCGCAAGCCGATGTAGGTCGGCCCCGGATCTCACCAGCCAGCTAGAGAAGATCACCGCCACCTCCGGCGATAAATTATGCTCTACACTTATGGGACTAATGACCCTAGCAGTTGGCGCGCCCGGAATCACTCATCAATCGATCGTTCATTCGGAAAAGTTCACCCATGGCGTGCGTTCCTGCCGGCAGAACACCCTGGGCTTCCCGCCGTGCGTTTCGGGCTGCCTCTTCGACCTGGAGGAGGACCCTTGCGAGACGCGCGACGCGTCGGCGCAGCAGCCCGCGCAGCTGCACCGCCGCAGCTGAACGCGCCGGTGGACCCCAAGGCGGACCCCGCGCTGCACGGCGGCGTCTGGGCCCCGTGGCTGGACGGCGAGGACGAGGACGACGGTATCAGCCGACGTGCGCTGCCCACGGCGGCTGACGTCCCCGCCGCCCCCGCCCCTGCGGCCTCGATCGCCGCCTCCACCACCACCCTGGTGGCAAGCACCGTCACCGTCGCCGCGTCGAGGAGAATAGAGCTCTGACACGCGATCGGATTAGCAACTGACAACCAGATGGGACAATGTTATTCTAGCGAGGGTAGATGTAGAGAGATATATCTCTCGGGGGAGGACTTTTATGAGTGGAGACCACCGCCACTCTCCATGCTGTGAATTGCAGAAAACTGTGACGTTGCTCAGGATCATTATGAAATGGATATAAAATTATACAGGTTGACTCGAAATAAATGTTACAAACTTCTAGAGTGGTGTGTCGAAGGTGTTTACTGTTTGCCAATGAACATGTGGTAGGAAATCGCATATAACAAACTTACATGCAGACATTTAGATTTGTCTCTGATTCGTAGCCAACTTGTCGTATTCTGAAGTTTGCCCAGCATACTGTTACGTTTCTAGGTGGTTTGAATTAAAAGTCTGGTATTATAACAAAAACGTTTATTTTTGTTTTTTAACACAATCACTGAAAACACTTGATTATTTATTTACACTACACTTTTCTTGATTATTTATTTACACTACATTTTTCTTGTTATTTATTTATACTTTCACTTCTCTTACACACTCGCACAGTCCTAAGCACTGGCCACAGTTCACTGCACTGATCACAGTTGATGCACTTGTCACTGTCCACTGTACTGACCACGGTTCACGTCACTGACCACAGTACGATGACCTCGGTTCACGTCACTGAGCACAATCACTGCACTGCTATCCACCGCGATGCACACACTTCACAGTTCAGCTTCCACTGCAGACTTAAGACTGACTCGCGGTCGCCGGCCGCCGCGTATTTATACTCGGAGAGTGCCGTCGAGAACTTTCCGGACCCCGCGAACGTTCTGGAATAATCTACTGCAGGAACCGCCGGCAGATGACGCAACCCGCGCTCACAGGCAGCTCGTGGTGGCGCCGGCAGATGACGCAATCCGCGCGTACAGGTAGTTCGTGGTGGTGCCGGCCGGTGACGCAATATTCGTTACAATACGTTCTGATACTGAAAGAGATTTCAGTGCAAGATAGGTTAACTTACTTAGCAATTTTAATCAAGCCAAGTTTATAGATTAGCTTAAAGCAAGAGAAGTTACTTACCAATCAGAGGCAAACGTCACATGTGTAAATTCGTATTGTGGGGTTTATCACCACAAGTTCATTGACAAAAAGTGATCATCTTCAACTCGCTAATTGACATAGAAGTTTAACACTCATTCTGAAACACCTGAAAAATGACAGTTTTAGTAAATGTGGTACCAGTGATGTTTTTGCCAGTAGATCGATTGTTTTTTTCTTCTTTTTTTCATTCATTACTGCAATTGCTCCTGCCAAAGTAGTTCTGCCCTTGTTCAGGCGCATAAAGTGGCAATAGAGAAGAATAGTTCACGAGCATCGCCATAATGAATGTGACAGAGGATCATAACAACCGACTGCATCATCAGGTAAGGATATGGGAGTGGACTGCCCACCAACATCCATTTGAAACTGGATGGATACTTCTAAACAGTACAAAATGTGTGATGAAAACAAAAGCCGTCCACAATGACTGAAAGGAATTTTTAACGGGAAATTTGTATAATGCAAGTGTAGCGCTCACTGTGCTGTGCGTGTAAGCAGGCTGTCATCGCAGGGCGCCACATTTGCAGAGGAGATAGATAGCCTGAGAGCCGCTGCGCTATTGTAAGCGAAGTCTATAAACAGCATTTGTGCAGAGGGAACGCGTTTCCTTCCGAATTAAAATTCCACTTATGAAAAAGGTATTTGTTATTGCAGTGTTAGAAAGATTTATCGTTTTTCTTATGAAACACGATAATGGCGACAGATCAACTGAAGTGGGTATTTTTAAAGTTAAGTTTGCATTTAAGTTCAGCTAACGAAATTTTTGTTGTATCTAGATATTAGTGGAATCATCCTGGAAGCTGCCATCCAAAGAAAGGTTACCTGCTTTAACTTAAAGCTATGGGAGAATTAACATAAATGTTGATAACTCTAATGGAAATACTTGTTGAAAGAGAAGAATAAAATGTAACATCAAATAATTCAGTCTGTGTGTTTCGTTTATTATGACGTCAAGACGTCAGAAGACAAACTCATTCAATCTAAACCCTCTAATGGTCAGATATTTTTAAATATTTATTTAGTTTAAAAAACAGTAAAAAAACTGTATGTGACGAATGGGGGAGAAAAGTGCCAGTGCTTCTTGATCCATCTGGCTATCACTATTCTAGATAAATCCATAACAGCACTCCGCGAGAGCTGAAAGAAACGTTCACAAAAAATGTAGGAAGAGATGGTGCCCACTCGCGGCCTCTTCTCTTTTCTGTATACTCTCATACGCAGCGATTTAACAGCATTATTTCAGACTAGCAGCAGTGACACGGTAAAGTAAAAGAGGCAAAGGAACAGAGCTCCCGGACACCACATTGGGTATATTTTAATCCATAGCTTCGTAGAGTATTGCATTTACCTTTTCACATACCTCCATCTACGGTGCATTACATTGCTTTAAAGAGACGATATTAAGCCCTTTTACTTACTCGTTCACTGTAGCAAAACTAAAGGTGGTAATTGGCATAGCGCCTGCTTTTGAGTTGTTTGTGAACAGCGCTAGCGCCTAAATCGTACGCAGGAATTTCACTAACTTGATATTCCCCGATCGATCTGACTGATATCACAGCCCCTTGAATTTGAAATGGATAGTTTAATTTTGTCGGGCACTTTACATGATGCTCCGACATTTTCAAAATGTTCTAAAAAAGTGAAACGTTTATACCAGTACTTTGACTCTTGTTTCAGAGATGTATGTTATAAGATCCTGCCTGCAGAACATAAGTAGATTCGCGTCACAATCTCACCAACTGTTTTTGTGAGTTTTAAACACTTTTAAATTCATCTAAAATTGTAATATTACATATTATTTACAAATAATGCGGGAAAGTAGGATGTAATAAGTAGTTAACAGTTCCAATTCCTTTCATGAGATGAAGCGCAGAAACTCCCCTTTCTCTGCCATACTATTTAAAATAAGAAATGAGATGTCTTTTACTTCATATTCAATTTGCTTCAGATACAGTATTAGTTGAAATATTACTTACGAAACGTGATAAGATTCTGAACTTTCGGTATTGATACCATGGTATGACTGATTCTCCCAGTTTCATTGCCGCTACTACTAATATCAGAAGGAAAATTATCAATACTTAAAGAGATGGAAGTATTGTTGCGTCTTCTTACGTCTCTTATACATAGAATAGAAAATTTACTAACACAGTGGGCGAATTTTTGTCTGATCCATGTTGTGTCAAATAAGATATCACACCTAAAATAGCGTCATGACAGAATTCAATGGTTTAAGTGAAAATAATTCGGTGAGTGAAAGGTAGGTAAGGCCATTTGTCTTCTCTGTTAGGGAAACGTCTAATTCTGTTCTGAAAGCTAACACTTTTGACCATAATTACGTGGTTTTCTAAAGATTCTACCATTAAGATCCCGACTATTATGATGGAAACCTTATTACAGTCAAGGACGAGGTGATTTCCTGACAGCGAAGGCAATTTCGAAACAATTTAATAATTGAGTATTCATATACGGAACAACGAATTCCCGAAGAAAATAATTTTCCAAAATTTGTTTTTCGATGTTTTAAAGATGTAAAAAAATCACTTTTAAAGACGAAGGCTGCTCCTGAGCGCGACGCTTCCCCAGAAATCATGGGAAAAGATGCAGAACTTGTGAATCATACACGGAATCGACTCTAATTTGTGCACATCACTAGCACTTGTTTTGAAAACGAATAGAATTGCATACGACTGCGTAAGCCAATGATCAATGTTTTTAGAAAGGAGGATTCTGGAATCGCCGTCCATAGGTGGTGCATACTTGGCAATGGATATATGCGGAAGAGGGCCCTGGGAGTTGGATAGGGGCGTTGTGTTTCTACTATTGTAAGATTTCGTATGGCAGAATTCATAACTATTAAGTAAGCTAAGGACATTGGCCCCTTTCATTTTTCACAAATTACTGTTTTGTTTACTCTAGATCTACTGCATATTTTTTAAAAAAAGCCTTTTTTTTATGAAAGTAATTGTATAATCTGTCGTCAATATAAAATTTGTCTTAGGTAAGGATTAAAATCTCGTTTCTTGGAAATCGGACGAATACTACCTGCTACAATTTTCCCTAGCTTAAGAAATACTCTGAAGAGAAATTCCGTGCGATTGTTAGGACACACATGCCCCTCCTAATTCAAAACGCACCACTACTCTCAAGGTCCATTATGCAGGGGGGGGGATTTACATACGGGCTTAACGAGCTATAAGTCCGGGGCTCACATTTTGAGGAGCGGCAACTTTTCACAAAATTATAATATTTTGAATTTTAATGTCATGTTAATTTGATACAAAACTGACATTAACCCATATTATATCTTTTTTCTTTCCTAGACCTATCTCATTTATGAAAACAGTGAGAAATCAGTTTGGTTTAGTTTTTGCTTTAAAAGAAACGGCAATAGTCACGATGTATTTTTTTAAATATTTAAACATATATAGAAAACATTTATTCCCAGTGAGTATAGGGGTGTCAGTATCACACAAATCATAATCTCTTTTTTATAAATGATATAAATTGTCGAGGGGCGGCAAAATTAATGGAGCTCAGGGCGGCGACGTGTATGAATCCTCTCCTGCCATAATGGATCATTAAGGACCAGAGTTGGTTGTCTGCTAGCAAACGTGTAATATACCTTCCCTTTGTAACATGGTAACGCCCCTCGTCGTGCCTGAGGTATAACAATGGCGGTGGAGTGACTTCCCAGGAAACAGTTGTCGGCGGAGAGGGCCGCCGATGGCCGGGAAGTGAGCGGGCCCCATGAGGAGGGCGCCGGGCCATCCGGCCGCCCTCCACAGCAGGTGAGCCCTTCCCCGAATGCTGCGTTATTTGCCTGCAAGCTGCAGTAACCCGGCATTGCCCCGATTTGTTTATCACAATCATCTTTTAGACAGGTCAAGAAATGATTTCTATACACAGTGAGAAATGGAAGTATACTTGTTTTTTTGGGGGCATCTCAGGGTATTATCTTCAAGATGGAATAAGGCACGACTTAACGCGTCTTCCCCGGACTTGTTGCTAAGAGTCGCTTGATCTGCAGCACTGCATGGTTCGGTCGCGATCATGCGACATCGTGCGGCAAGACTGCGAAAGACGCAAAAAGTCGTGCCATATTCCATCTTGAGATAATACCCTCAGATGTCACGTTAAAAAAACCAGTATTATTTTATTTCCATCCCCGTCGCGTCCGCCTCCTTCCACCTCGCCCCAGCTCTCTCGCCAAGTTCCGCCTTCTCATCTTCGTCCCTTCTCCCCACCCACCTTTGCATCGTCCCTCCCCATACTCAGCCCTCCTGTCCCTTCATATACACTTCAGAATTCCACTGTAATAATTTTGTAAAAAACACATTAAAATTGGGTGGTAACATTTTGAATCGCAAACCTCCCATGTTTTTCCCCTGACATTCAAACGAAAGTAATGTTCAAACAACTTAATTTCTTTCGGGTTACATTTGGGTCCGTTCTTACTTTCCTTGTCACCTCTTGTGTTACTTTTCTCTGAACTGTCCCCGATTGATAAATTACAGGCACACTTAAAAATTGTAAGAGAAAATATGACGCACAAGGAACTTCCTGTGCATAAAGATGCGTTAAATATATGAATTAACGGGTGCAAAATTACAGGCGCACAGGTCTTTAACAAACAATCTGAAAATTCATCTAAACCGGCCGAATATTTATTTTTTTAGTTTTCCGATTGTTTTGAGAATTTCCAAGGAAGAAGTTTTGGAAAGGAACATGGTTCTGAAAAAAATTTAGACACGATGTTTGTTTCCGAAACTTCTTCCTATGAACTTCTTAAAATAATAGGTAAACTAAAAAATAAATATTCGGTCGGTTTAGATGAATTTTCGGATAATTTGTTTAAGACCTGTGCGCCTGACATTATACACCCGTTAACTCATATTTAATGCATCTTTATGCATCGGAACTTTTCCAGATATTTTCAAAACAGCAAAGATTAAGCCGCTCTTCAAAAAAGGCAACGAAAATGAAATTCAAAATTATCGGCCTACTTCTCTTCTATAAGTTTTTGTTCTTCAAAAATATTAGAGTTTTACGTACGAATGGAAACCTTTCTCAGTAAACACGACGCGCTTTCAGATTAGATATTTCAAAAGCTTGTGACGTCATTGATCATGATATTTTACTTTCAAAATTACCTTCATATTGAACCTGTGGTATTGCCCTAAATTGGTTATGTTCGTACCTTAAAAACGATCTCGGAAAGTGGAAATACCTTACTGGAATGATGGAACGTTATGTACACACCTTTCCGACTCTTTGCCAATTGCACGTGGAGTCCCTCGGGGATCGATTTCAGACCCTATTCTCTTCCCACTATTTGTAAACGAATATGCCCTCGACGATTCGAAACGGAAGAACAGTTGTCTGCGCAACGTTCTTTGAGATAAAGAAACCGTAAATAGAACAATATCAGATTTTCAAATTGGTTCCGTAATAACAAATTAATAGTAAATGAAAGGAAACTGTTTTAATGCAATTTTCGGTTTTAAACAATTCTGTTTTCCATTGAAAATGAACGGTGTACCATTGACTGATGTTAGGCACAACATTTTTAGTACTCAATTCAGTCAAACCTCAAATTGAACGTCCATTTAAATGAATTGAACACAAAATTAAGTTCATTATGCTAGCGTTCAGAATTCTCTCAATTTCAGTCAGCCTTCATACTGTTCGTTGTGTATATTTCGCAGATGTTCATTCCCGCCTGAGATATGGCGTAATATTCTGGGGAAATATATGTTATAGCCCCCAGACTTATAGATTGCAAAAAAGAATTGTATGAATAATAACCAAATCCCACCCACGTGATTCTTGTAAGCCTCTCTTCATTAATCTAGGAATTTTACCATTACCTTGTGTTTTTATTTACGAATCTATGGTTTTTGTCCAAAATGACTTGCTTAAGGGCGGCAATATATTTTCAGAAAATGCCGAAGTCTATTATTATAACACTCAATGTAGAAATCATATCCATCAGGTGACAGTATCAACAGCTCATTACAAAAAATTCACATACAATACATGCGCATTATTTTACACACTTTGCCAGATGACATTAAACGATTAAATTCGATAAAAAATTTAATTTCCAAGTAAAATCGTTTCTGCTGCATAAGTGTTTCTATACAATTAGAGACTATACTGAGTATAAAAAAGAAAGTAACATTGGCTTTAACAGTGATATTTAATGTATTATTTACCATTTGGATTGTATAATTCTAGACAAACTGTAACAAGTCTTGTACTGCAGCCTCTGGGTCAAATCTCGATCAGGTCTTTCGTCTAGTCATCCCGATCTTTTGAGCTAATGCTGAGGTGGCCCTTTGTTTTGCTTCTGGACACAAATGTAACTTCATTATCTGTGCACGTTTTCTAGAATTCATTGAGAACGATAATTTGAATAACTACGAGTATATTTCACTCTGTTGTCGCGGCAGGAAGTATTATTCCTTGACGAAGGACATGATGAGGGATATGATCCAAATTTATTGCTGCTTTACCCTTGAAAATATATTTTATAACATCGGAACGAATACTTTTGTTAACAATCTTTGCAACAAACGCTCATTTTTTTTGTATTCAAAATTCAATTAGCTTAAGAATGGGATCACAGAATTTTGAAAACGTGCACAGAATTCACTTTTCCCCGTGCACGTCACACACAGTTTTTAACTGTTTTTGACGTAAATAAATAAAAATAAAAGGAATTTTCCTAAATCCAGTAGACTCTCGTTGCGGAATGGTCCAGCAACCTCTCTGCGGAGAACAATGAATTATCAACATGGAAAATGAACTATACAATATTGTTTGTAACTCATTTGACTCGCAGTCTCGTACTGTACGTGTCCCATTATCGCGGCCCCACACGTTCGTTATTTAGCGAGTAGCGAGCAACCGCTCGCCGAATCACAAGTAGTGTGAACGAGTTGCTTACTATTTGCCGAGTGACGAACAGTCGATGCGCACCCAGCTCATCGCGTGTCGGTCTTTCAACACATCAAAGGAAGCGAACATTCGTCGAACACATCAGCTGTTCGGGATAAGGCGAGTAGTAGCTCGCTGTTCGGCGAATGCCGAATGTATGGAGCCGCCTTTATGTGAACTTCAACGATGGGAAATTAATGATTATTGTTAACACGAACTGAATCGAAGTGGAAGTGTGTGTCTTCGTCGTTCAAAAATATTTCTTTGAAAATATGAAACACGTTTGTTGTTTCTTATCAAATGCAAATAAGTACATGTGCTTGAGCAGGGTATGGCTGCTTCGACGCTGTGCATACGGAGCGCGGCCACTAACACCGCAAATGCTGCTGACGGCTGTGCGGTGTCTCTGTCGCCGGCCGCCGCGCCGCGCCACGATCGACCGCGTGCTGCGTTTCGTGCGCACGCGCTTTCATCTCCCACCACCAGGGCGCTCCCCCTCCGCTGGGGCGCGCGACGTAGCCCGCAAACTGCAGACATGCCTTGAGGTGAAAATGACTAAGGACCTCAACACACGTACCATGCGCGCACCTTTTCTTGACCGATGACCTTGCTTCCCCTCCTGGAGCCATAAACAGCTGAAGGCAAAAGATCGCAGCGAGCACTAATGACAACATTCCCAGCATTAAAACTTCGTTAGCACGAAACAGAAGCTAGTCAAAGCTAGTTGCTTTCATAGTCGAGAACTTCTGTTCAGCTTTATTACCATTATCTAAAGAAATATCTGAGGCAGGTCCAGGACCTTCAAGGAAGGCACCTAAAACTCCTATGTACTGTCCCCGCTGTTGCCTACCCAGAGCGATGACCTGCCCGCACACATAGCGGGTTTGAGTTTCATCTACCAAAGGTTGGCATTACTGAAAATACTCTAGTGGCTGTCTTTGTAACTAATAACCCCACTCCACCCGCATTTCGTCAATCTATCGGTCAAGAAAAGTTGCGCGAGTGGTACCAATTTGTCGGGTCGACCGACCAACCAATCCGACAAAATGTATTGTGAGGAGGCACGTTGTTCAGCAGAATATTTTGTCGGGCGTTTGGTTGGTTCGACACGCGACCACCGAGTCCCCCTCCACACAACTAGACAAATTGTAGTGTATAGCGGGGTTGAAAAAGCATGTGTTATTTCCGTTATGGTGTGCAGTAGTGTTGGGCCAACCTACAGTGATTCCAGACCTCCAAACGCTGGCTCAAATCATGAAATGTTGTTTAATTGGAAAGTTCTATGGTACTGAAAGGTTTTGGAGGTCGTTGATTACGAATATGAATTATGAAACAAATAGGACTTTTCCAAGTAGTGACTCCCATACAGTTATCTCAAATTAAGACCTTATATACCATACAATTTATCGACTAAAAAATATATTTTAATAAAACGTTTGTGTAACTCAATCCTCACGTCAGAATATTCCGAGAGATGTATAGCAGCATGCGTACTACTGAAACACTCTCAGGCGAGAAAGTCCGGCTTATTCCAGCTACTGAGAAGTTTCACGATTTTCTCCCTTGAAGAGGTCTATTGCTCGAACTTCTGCTGACAATACGCCCTAGAAAAGTGACGGGGAATATCTCTTCTTAGACTCCTTGTATTTCTCAATCCTATACTGATACGGCATTAACACAGCACGGCATCTGCCTTTTAACTTTAAAACATTCGTGGACCCCCTAAAATTTCGAAAGGGGGCCTTGTAGCCCTACTTCGTAAAACATTTTATTTCTGTGAATTTGATCATTAAATTCCTGATTTCCCCCTTTTTAAGCAGGCAATTTGGGGAATTGATACATGGCATGTAGAGAAGATGCTCTCCGAACCAACTGACTACTCTGTAAATTGTTCTTCTTGTATTCTATTTTATTTATTTACTGGCAAAATAAGTCGTTTGTAAATAAAACGTTTAATATAAAAGGGGGATAGAGGATTCAAAAATGTGACACCCTCACTTGTTTTGGCGGTGCACGCATATGGTATTTAGAATTGAATACGAACATGTCTAAAAGATACAGAACATTAAAATGTCTCTTCCGCAGGACTGCTTTGCCACACCACTTCTTTTTATTCCGGAAATAACAGTGTTGCAAGTCTTCTTTCTTCTCCAAGCTTGTCCATCGAGCTGGGTTCAGGGCATCGTGCCACTGTAAATTTCTGGGAAACTTTCTTTCTTCATCCCTCTTTTTCCAGCCCCTTGTAACTCTGCGTGCTGCCTGCTGCACCGGAGTTACGTCCACGTTTTTATTAAAAGTACTGTTTATATTGAGATATACCAAAATTTTCCTCCCTCTCTACATCTATATCTGCTAAAGATCTTAGCGTCCGGCTTGCTGGGTCAATGGGTCACGATATAATTATAATCCTTATTACCTCTATAAAGGATTATAGGATCCGCTGACTATACAGCGCAGCTGGGAATCTGAAATAGAATGTTTCTATTCCTAGTTCATTACTGTTTGATTGACTAAATGAAAATCACTTTCTTTTCTAAAGAACAAAATTCAACAAAGTTTATTTTTGCCTTTTTGGCAAACAATTTAGATAATTTACAATTTTTAGGCCTTTGATCAAGATATCTTTCAATTTATAATTTATACCGCGGTTAACTTATCTTTTCTTCGTTGATGTCCCTCGTAGACTTCTCAGTCGAAATATCTTGCGATCTTGCCGTAGTCCAAAGTTCCAATTTATACACCAATATTGCTTCCACATCAAAATATCTGCAATATCTTTCACTGTCCTTAAAATTTCACTGTTAATCCAATTCTATCTCGATTGTACTCGTTCCCTCTCACGAACATACGATCAGTTCAGAAGCGCGTTTCAGAACAGAATGAAGTCTTCCTGCATGGTTCATCCCTCGAAGACTTCGTATTAAACTACCTTCATTTTTTTCATAACATTTGACCGTCCTTCTCTCACCCAGCCAATCCATACGTTCGTTATATTTTGGTGTAGCTGACCTCTTAATGCCTTTACAAAAAACAAAAACTACATTGTTTATTCACGGTCGTTGCTAAGCTCTAGCTCTCGTGATATTTCGTAATGCATGTTCCACCATATTGTCTCCAAATAAATGTTAATTTCAGCGTGACCTGCTGACGAGTTCGTCCACGTTTATTAAGTACGTATATCGACACGTCTTCGTTAATGTTTTCATACCGGCAAAAGTGGCTCAGGTCATCAATTGACGCTGCTGCATCTCCTCTGACCGGGAGGTCCTAGCGTTCCAGTACCGACAGTGGCAGGATTTTCGACACTAGATATAGGTAGGTCAAATCAGCCGCTGTCTGGAGGAAAATTCTAGCGGCCGGCTATTCTAATCGGTACTTTTCCGTGATTTCTCCGACCAATACCAGGCAAATGCTGGGGAACTACCCTAACAAAAGAGCTATGGACCGCGCGCAATGTTTCCTTTCCTTCACGTCCTTGGTCTTTCCTCACACATAATAACCTTAACATGCACTACACTATCTCGCATGTTGGGAGACCGGTCGGAAGCTTAGAGTTCGTCCCGGCTAGGCGGTGCTACGCTGGTGGGAAATACCTGGTTGGGGAAGCCGACGTAAGTCGGCGCCGAATATCGCTAGCCATATGGGAAGATCACCGCCATCTCTCGCGATGAAAACATGTACCACACTTACGGGACCCATAACCCTAGCAGTTAACGTGTCTAGAATCGAGCGAATCAATTAATGTTTTGATTGTGAATGGCGATTCAATCCACGCATGGTGGAAAGATATGGGTGAGCTCTTGCACATCGTACTCGACTTGTACCAATGAGCTTCAAACGCCAGTTTGTATCACAATAGTAATGGGAATTTTAAATGCAGCCAGTTACTAAAATTATCATCTTGATACAAGCCATTGGAATAGATATATGAAGCATTCTTTTTTAAAAAAATATTGCATCTTCTATTTCAATTATACTTTCAACTTATTATTTTTCGTTGAAAATTGTCACTTTACAACACTTTCAAAATGTTTGTGAACACTTCACTGTCTCCATTCAACATGGCGACCAGCGTCTGGTCTGGCTACGTATTCAAAGGAAGCGTTCGTGTTGTGGTCAGCGCTTCGTAACGCAAACTGGTGCTACGCAAAACGAGCAAGAATCGGTGCACCAGAGTAGTCCACCCATTTCTTTCTACCATGAATCTGCGCGTGATGCAGTGACGGCCGGTACGGAATTCTATTGGTGGTGGCAGTTAGTGATGCGACATCGATAACAAAACATCGATGTTACCAATTATCGATGTACAAAATGAAAACATCGATATTATTAAAGCATCGATCAAAACCCATCTATGTTTTTAAACATCGATGCGATGTTTTAAAAGTGGTTTAGTAATCTCTAAAATAAAATTCTTGGTAACAAAATTTAATTTTACAGAGACCGTGTTTATTAATTTATAATGAAGATTAAACTGAAAACACAATAATAAGAGCAAATAAAAATTTCTCAGCCGGAAAGCCTGAGCACCCACAGTAATCTCAAGAGGTCACAGCTTCCTGAGTTCGCCTTACGCCCACTGCGTACGCCACCTCTCCATGTGCGAAACACCAGGGCATCGGGGTTATTCTGAGCGAGAGATAGTCTGCTCGATGAAGATAGTGCTATTGGTCCACTCTGTTGAGCAGATCGTGAACTACTATATCACTTCCATCTTGGCACCATGCGATACATAAGAAACGCTTAGAAACGAATTTAGCGTTCTTTATACAGAGTTAAATGGGTAGACGTGGTGCCAATCCGTAGGTGACTCAGAGGTTCAGCAGGAAGTCGTCAAATAGCTTTACGACCTGTGCGTTTGGAGAGAATATAAATAGAGTATCGAATGACTATGCGCTCGTTTAAATGAATTACTATAAAGAAAAATATTTTGAAGAAACGATATTTTATACACACTGAGGAGCAAACATCAAAAGATGACATGTCCATTTGGCAAACATTGAGTTCTTCTGTTGTTTTTACCTAGAATTTTATTTCCAAAAAGAAATGTAAGATTTCTTACAATACATTGGGTAGTACTATATATTTTGAATTAAAGACAGTGCTTAAAGGTGTAATATTCGGGCAACACTTTTCATTTTTATTAGAAAAGTGTGAAGGGGACATGTCACTTTTTGAATCTTTGCTCCCCATTTGTGGTGAAAATTTTCTTTTCCGTCCTTTTTGTTTGCGGTACCATCGCACTGTCCTACAAGGCGCTACTTGCGTGACGTGCGCGCAGGTGGGCGTGCTGGAGCAGCGCGGCGACACCTTCCTGCCCGGGCCGCGCTTCGCCGCCGGCCAGCGCCTGTGCGCGCGCGACGTGCGCCTCTTCTGGGCGCACTGCGCACGCCTGCGCCGCCGCCGCTCGCAAGGTGAGTACACACGATTATACTTTTTTTTTAACGTGACATCTGAGGGTATTGTCTTCAAGATGGAATAAGGCACGGCTTTTTGCGTCTTTCTTGGTCCTGCCGCAAGATGTCGCATGATTGCAACCATAACAAGCAGTGCTGCAGATCAAGCGACTCACGTGGCATGACCGAGAAAGTCTAGAAAAGTCGTGGCATATTCCATCTTGTAAATAATACCCTCAGATGCCTCGTTAAAAAAAAAACAAGTATAGCTCAGATTTAAATGTAGTGTCAGTAAGGTCACGAGCTGGAAGAAGAGGGAGACACTGTCATCCAATCGGGAGCTTCAATACTACAAAAAATTTAAGTCGTAACGAAGCACTCGATTGGATGACAGTGTCTTCCTATCCTTCTGGTTTGTGACCTTTAAGTGACACTTCATTTAAATCACATGACCTATCCCCACCCCTTGCTTACACGCACTTAGATTTACATGTACTACAGTACCATACATGCCGGAAGACCAATAGGAAGCTTAGAGCTTGTCCCGGTTGTGGCGGTGCCCCGCAGATAGGAGATTCCTAGTTAGGGAAAACTCCGCAGATCACTTCCACCTTCCGAGATGAAAACATGAACTATACTTACGGGACATACGACCGTATCCGTTGTCGCTCCCGGAATCACTAATCAATCAACCAATCAACAGTCTTGAAATTTTGGCATATTATTACATATGTAATTAAAGTATTACAATACAAATAAATAGTGCTGATACGTTTAATAAATGAACAAGAAACTTGCATGTGCACACACTTGTCCTCTAAAACCAATCAAGCTCACTAGCATGTTATGCCAAACAATACAGGGCCGTCTTGCCGGTGCCGCCGTAAGGAGCCGCGTCCCCCCGCGGGGCTGCAGGCCTCGTGCGCCTCCGTCCACGCCGCCACGCAGACGGAGAGCGTCCACTCGCAGGTGTCCTCGCAGGCGCGCTCCCGCCCCCACAGCGCCAGCGACTGTGAGTCAAGGCTGTTAGCCATTGCAAGGCCCTAAAGGGCAAGTGGCCTCGGTACCGATAGATCCCGGGCTTCCTAGTCCGTCACCCAACCCGCAATCCACGAAGTCGCTTAACCTGCGTGACTAGACTAAACTGTGTGACGTAGAATCAAGTGAAGTCACGTGACGCCGGTTTTGCGGTCGTAGCCTTTCAGTAAAAACATCCCAGCATACGCCAGCATGACGGAGGGAAACCACGAAGACCAAAAACGGGATGGCCGGTCCCGGGATTGAACCCGCACCTCCCAAATGCGAAGGCAGCGCGTTGTACCTCTGAGCCACTTCGCTCGCTAAGGCTGGTTTACACGTTGTCAATCTCAGAAAGGGGCAGTAGGGGTAGCTTGCCCCAGGTCCTGACTTAATTGGGCCCCGGATTACTCTTCACTCAAAAGAAATAAAAAGTGCTCTTCTCTAATTCAAATTTAACGCAGTAAGTTATTTCTGATGTAGGTAGTATTGTCTGTTTATGAATTGGGGAAGGGAATTTTTTTGTTTCAAAGGAGAGTCCTCGTGGATCAACTGCCCCAGGCCCCTGGTTTTCTCTGGGCGCCCCTGGCCATGCCGGTGGGCCAGTTCGAATTTGCCAGCTACTAATACCTTAGACAGCGCTGACGCTCTATGCGACTGGCAATAGCTATTGACAGTTCTAATACTGGTATGCAATAAGAGATGTTTTCCCGCTGCTCATAGTTTGTGTGTGCTCTTTGCGATGTGCTGCTGTTAGTATTCGTCGCGCAAGCAACAGCGCTAACGTTTTATCTTATTCACGATATCTGCCTTCAAAAAGTTGTCAATCCTCATTTCATTAGCAATTGTCAGAACTGCCACATTCCTGGCCTCGTGGTTCTTATATTGTGTTAAAAATGTCCCACAAATTTTCCGATTCCGGACAAACTTGGCAATTTCTTCTTCCGTCGTTCGAAAAGTCTTCTGCTTCCCTGTCATTTTTATACATAAGTGTATTAATAAGCTCACGTTGACCACGCGGATCACCGTGCACGTATCAACCAATATCAGTGGCGGCCGATACGGAATTCTATTGGTGGTACCATTTAGTGATGCGACATCGATAACAAAACAGCGATGTTTAAAATTAAAACATCGATGTTAATAAAGCATCGATCAAAAACCATATGTGTTTTTAAACATCGACGCGATGTTTAAAAACTGATTTAGTAATCTCTAAAATAAAATTTAATTTCACAGTGGCCGTGTTTATAAAGTTATAATGAAGATTAAACAGAAAACGAACTAAAAATAATAAGAACAAATAAAAATACTCAGCCGGAAAGCCTGAGCGCTCTCAATGATCTCAAGAGGAAACTGCTTCCTGAGTTCGCTAAAGAATATTCTTACCTTAAGGTAATATACCTAAAGGTACGGGAAGAAGAGGGGAAGCCTTACGCCTACGTCGTATGCCGCCTCCCCGCGTGCGAAACACAAGAAAAGACGTACAAAATACGAGGGAATCGGAGTCATCTTGAGCGCAGGATAGTCTGATCGATGAAGATAGTGCCATTGGTGCACTCGAACAGAACAGAACTACTGTACCAGTTCGCTTTTGGCACCATCTCATCTATAAGAGACGCACACAAACGAACACAACGTTAATTGGATAGAAACTGTGCCAATCCGTAGGTAGCTGAGGTAGAGGAGGAGGCCGACAGATATCGTTGTGCCCTGTTTGAAGAGAGTATTGATAGAGCATGGAATGACTAAGCGCTCGGTCAAATGAATTACTATAAAGAACATATTTTGAAGAAACGATATTTTATACACACATTTGTGGTGAAAATTTTCTTTTCTTTCCTTTTTGTTGGTGGTGCCATGGCACTCTGGCACTATCTTACAAGACGCCACTGACCAGTATTAACGCATATTGCACATATTGGGCAGTGTGAGTCGCCAGCTATGGAGTGTAGAAGTCGCCAGTTTCAAACAGTGGTGGAGCAGCACGTGTGCATGCCAGTAAACCAAAATTCTTGTTTAGCTGTCATCGCCGGTGACTGACGCGAAGGGTTGTCAAATGTTCACTATTTGAGTAAACTGTTCACTATTTCTATTTCTGATTTATTAATTAAAAAATCAAAATAGTGATCATGTAAAAATATCTTATCGAATGACGAAAAAAAAACATATTGTATGAGTGAACAAATGTTAATAGAGTTTTTAGGGTTTATTAAAGCAAGTTTTTAATCTTGATTAGAGCTGACCAATCCTGCCTATTGCGAAGGTTCACGCAGTTGTCGTCTTAGTTTGGTAACTATTTGAAATACGTATGTCTTTGTTCAAGTGCACGGCACTGTGAACATAAGCTAAAAGTGTTTCATGAATGCCTTTCATGCATATTCTACTTTAACGAACTCCTGATGAGTGCTGGCCCTGATGCATTCAGAGAAGTTTATTTAAAGTTTAAACTAATGTATAAAAGATTTATTCCATTTTATGCCAAAGCAAAGCTCAACTTCACAATTGGGTGTGTTTTAAACTATACAAAGAATGCATTATTATTACTTAAAATTCCCCACCCCCGATTCTCTATTTTCCCAAAACATTTCTGGCAGCCCTACGCGGTCTTGCCAGTCACTTGCAACAAGCCGTTTACGCGTTGCCAGTCACCACTTGCCAATAACTGACAACCTCAACTGGCACGTTTACTGGCAACATGTAAATCAAGCCATCAATGTGCCATTTAATATACTGCGATTTCATTTCGGTGTCTTCTGACTTCGATCAGGGCGCGGTTATCCAATCGGGAACGTCGTTACGACTTAATGTTTGGTATTGAAGCCCCCGAGTGAATAAATTCATCCCAGCCGATCGAATGTCGGAACTGTAATTAAACCGGAGAATATTAATTGAGATTTTAACCCCGGCACAGTATTAAGCAATCGACTGCATTTTTTAGCCTCTGCGCACGCACCAACTTGAAACCCAACTGGAAGTTATAGCCAAATACTATAGAGATCTCTATAGTATAGTGATAGCGGAACCCGGTAATTCACCGCAGAGGGTGGGGGGTGGGGGCTCTTGCGCAGGGTATCCGACTTCAGACACCAGTTTGCGTCACAATATTACGGGGAATTTTAAATTCAGCCTGATACCAAAATTATCGCATCGTTACAAGACATTGAAACAAGTTTATGAAGCATTTCTTTTAAATATTATTTCTTGTACACTTTCATCGCGTTATTTTTTGTTGGTTACCGTTGAAAATTGTCATTTTGTACCACTTTCAAAATGTTTCTCAACACTACTCGCTCTCCATGCATGGCGGCCAGCGTCTGAACCAGTCCTCTGTCACTAATAGGCTACTTCCGGTGCTTATTTGAATTTTGGGCAGAGAAAATTATATAATAAATAAGTAATGAAATACGCACCAAAGAGCATAAAAAATATAATTAAAGTTCTTTGCTATATTCTGTCACCGTTTTAGTTCTTTTCTTGCATCTTTGAATAGGATATCGTTCACACTGTCCACCACACAGGGAGAATACGCAGTCTTCTTTCACTTCATGATCATGTGAGGTTGCGCAGATTCTGTGATGAAACCCATGAGTCGCCAGTCTTGTGATCCACGTGTCTCAATTCCTGATTTGTTTCCGTTCATTTTCTTTCAATCATGGCATCTGTTGAGTAGAATTCTGGCCATATTTATCTTCTTTATTCTTTCTTCTAGCACTTGTGTACTTTGCATGGTGGATTTGGATTGGTTACTTTGGATGGTAGTAGTTATTGGTATCGTAAGTCCTCAATGCAGAATGGTTCTCTGGTCAGTTCATATACTAATCTTGATTGTGTTCTTTGGAAGACACAAGACAGCAGACACAGACACACGGTGTCTTTTTCCCATATTAATTGTATTCCGTATGTTATGATTGGGCTAATGGACTGCATGAAATATTTTGATTGCTGATTCTAGTGACAGTTTGTGGATATTTTTTATTAAGTACATGGTTCTAATCGCCGTTGCTACTTTTTCTCTGATATGAATTTTGAATGAGCTGCCTGTTGTCTGAAGTGTCATTCCAAAATATCTGTAATATTGAGCTATTTTGAGATGTTTGTTCTTGAATTTTATTTTCTCAATTGCTGCTGTTTATTCTTCCTTTCGGAAGGTCATCTTGGTTTCATTGACTTGGAGGTAGTTTTCTTCTGCCCATTCTTCTAAATTATCTATGGCTTGTTAGAGGCTTGTCAGGCTGGTTGCACCAATTCATTTGCATACATGTGTAATGATGTTTCTTGATTGTGCTATCCTTGTTATTTCTGCGGTTAGTATGTTGAATAGAATGGGGCTTATTGAGTCTCCCTGCATTACTCCATTTGTTTGAACGATGACTTTAGAGAAACACACTCCGTCATATATGTTGACTTCGTTGTAAGTCAAAACATTCTTTAGTATCGTGAAGTCGTAGGCTTCCGCGGCCAGAGTCATGTAGATGATCTTGGCTGTCCAGGTGACGCCGCGTCGAAGGCTGTGTTGCCGACGTTTCGACTCTTGTCGTATCGTAGGTCTTCCTCAGGGCTGTTGTGCCACAACAGCCCTGAGGAAGACCACGATAAGATGGTCGAAACGTCGGCAACACAGCCTTCGACGCGCGTCACCTGACAGCCAAGATCATCTGACTGCGTAGTACTTTCCTTTTGGTTAGTATCGTTGTGATGTGCTTTTCTCCTATCATGTGTGCGAGCTTTTCCAATACCCTTTTTCTGTTCATGAGGTCAAATGCCTTTGTGCAGTCAATGAAGACTGCGTAGTACTTTCCTTTTGGCTTTTTCAGGGCTTCTTCTCTTTCGTCTAATACATTTCCGATCGCCTGGAGGGTATTTCTGTTATCTGCATCCGTATTGTTGTTCCGGAATTAGGTGGTCCGTCTCTTGTACAAGTCTTTCCGTGATTAATTTTTAGAATAGTTTGAAATCATTATTTTCGAGTGCAATTCCAGAGAGAATTATGAGTAGGTCCGCCATCTTGACCCCACTTTTACGCCATAGTGTCGAAGGCGCTGCGCGAAGGTGCAGCTATCTACAGGCCACCCCCAGCAATTCTCCAAAACAAAAAAATACAAAACAACAACAAAAAATATCCTTCCATCTGGCGACAGTTTTCCGAGGTTTTTTGAACTGTATCCAAAAGCTTCGAAGTTTCCGTTCATAAAAATCATTTCTTTACCACTGTATCACTAATTTTTTCTTTTTTGTTCTTTGCAAAAAAGAAACAATAAATAGTACAATTTCAGAAGTTTCAAATTGGTTTTGTAATAACAAATTAATAGTTAACGAAGGAAAAACAGTCTCAATGCAATTTTGCGCTTCAAATCGGCAGTCGTATGCTCCATTGAAAATGAACAATATGCAATTAGCTGATGTTAAGGTAACAAAATTTCTAGGTCTCTCAATTCAATCAAACCTCAAATGGAATGTACATATAACAGAATTAAACACTAAATTAAGCTCATTATGTTATGCATTCAGAATTCTTTCTAATTCTGTCAGCCTTCATGCAGCTCGTTGCGTGTATTTTGCAAATGTACATTCCCGCCTGAGATATGGCATAATATTCTGGGGAAACTCATCCTTTAGTTCCCAGACATTTAGATTGCAAAAGAAAATTATCCGAATAATGAAAAAATCCCATCCACGTGATCCGTGCAAGCCTCTTTTCATTGAGCTTGGAATCTTACCATTGCCTTGCCTATTTATTTATGAGTCTGTAGTATTTGTCAAAACTGACTTACTTAACGGTGGGAACTTATTTTCATGTAATACTGATATTTATACTTACAACACTCGACGTAGAAATCATGTTCATCAAATGTCAGTATCAACAGCTCACTACAAGAAATCCACATACAATACATGTACGTTACTTTACAACTCATTGCCAGATGAAATTAAACAATTAAAATTGGTACACAAATTTAAGTTAAAAGTAAAATCTTTTCTGTTGCAAAACTGTTTCTATACAATTAGAGACTATACTGATCGTCAAAAAGAAAAATAATGTTTACTTTAACAAAAAGAAGATATTGTATAATGAATTAGTCTACATTTGCATTATATAATTTAAAAAAATATTCAATATGCCTGTAACAAATAATGTACTTCCGGGTCAATGACGCCCATCTCGATCGGGTTTTTGTCCAGTTTCCCTGATCCATTGAGCAAATGCTAAGATGCTGAGATTGATTTGCTTCTGGACGTAAATGTAGCTTCACTATGCGCACGTTTTGTTGAACTTTCCTTTCGCTTGTAGTGGTAGTAGAGCTTAGGCTGAGTTTCTATTTTGTTAACAATACAGAAAAATCAAATCTTTTTGTTACTTTACCGTTAAAAATAAGTTTTCTATAATTTTGCAACGAAAATATCTAGTTTTTGAAATGTTAATCCCTCGCTTTTTTTAATTTATTATTATTATTACTATTCTTTTTCATCTTTCAACTTTTAATAGTTAAATTGTTGGGAAGGGATTCTGAAACTCAAGAAAGCGTGCGCAGATAATTTTCTCCCCCATACGTCACATACAGTTTTTAACTGTTTTTGACTAAATAAATAAATAAATAAATAAACCGCATTTTCTCCGTAAGCCTGTTGACGACTAGTTTAGAAAATTATAGTATTTTAATAAAATTTGAACCAAATCCTTTTAAAATAATAATCTTAAACTCTGTGGTTTATATGAAATTAATCTTTTCCCTCTTTCATTCAACGATTGCGTATGAAGATCGGGCCACACTGAGTATTTTGTTAGTAAATCAATAAAAGCACCTCTGTATAATGGTTCAAAAGTTATTAGTAAATAAAATTTAATTTAATTTAAAAGAAAATATCAGATATTGTCGCTGTGGATTAGATTTTTAACCAGTTCAAATTCTTTTTTATTTTTATTATTTTATTTCTTAACACATTCTTTTTAGTACGGCGATTTTTTGATGAATTATATGTAACACAGTCTTTTATTGTGGACAATTTTATGAATTAATAAATAGTACCAATTTATAATGAAATGTAAAATTTATCATCACAAAAGACGTTCGATTTTATTCTAATAAATATCTGACGTCATTTTTACAGTGATTCTGTAGATTAAAATTTTAATTTAGATTTTAGATTTAGTTCACAGCGGCATGCGCAGTGGGACACCTTATTTACACTTCAATTTAAATTTAGTGGCACTTCAAGATCTGTAGCTGGAAGGAGAGGGGGACATTGTCAGCCAATCCGAAGCTCAAATACCAAAAGTAAAGACAAACTCAAAAAAAAGCGTGAGCAACTGGTGAAAACACATGTTCAAGATATACTATGGATATACCGTATAAGATTCTGCCGAAAAGTAGACAAAACTTTGACAGAATTTAGTAACAATAAGTGTGTGAAACGAGGCCTAATAAGTATTACGTAACTTGCATTCAACTAACAAGTGAGCTATTACGTACCCTTTTGACATTATAAAAGTCGTAACGAAGCTCCCGATTTGATGAGTGAAGTGCCCCTCTTTCCAGCGTGAAGTGCCTCTGTATTTAAATTCGAGTGTATATCACGGTCGTGAATGAGAGGGAGACGTGACGTGAGTGAGGTGACTGTGATGCAAGCGAAGATAGGTTATGTGAAGTTGTAGGCTCTAATGACAGCTGTTGTATTTTCATGAGTATTTCCACTTAGTAGAATCAGCTAAAATGCTTGAAAAGAAAGATTGTTGTGAAGATGTGTCGAAGTTTATTCAAGACATAAAACAAAAGTATGCCCCAAGAGGAAATCATGTGCATCTAGTTCTAATATACTAATGACTAATCTGCCAATATTATATTTTGTTTCAGAAAAATCTCTGGATCGTACAATATCGCTGTCAGCACTGTAGAGTTGCTAAAAAAGTTAATTACTCAGACTGAATGGAAAACAGCTGAGTAAGTATTTTGGTTTTGAATGCTGATTTAATTTGCATGGTCCAATTCATTACTTGCATTTCCATTATCCCAATTTCTTTCTCAGAGAATTATTGAAACTAATTCAAGATGAAAGTAAGCATCTTCATCAAAACTTGCCCCTACATCCAACAGTTGAAAGCATGGTACGTCGTATTCTAAAGATAATTCGTGAAGAATACATCAATGGTCGTGAGGTAAGCTATTAAAAATTGAATACACTATTATTTTGTAATAGATGAATTTGTTACGATTGTGTCAGACATTTGGATGGCTTTACATGTCACAACTCCTAGCAAAATCATGAACTTTGAAATAAAAGCCTGTTTAAAGTTTAAGAATTCTGTGCTTCAGAAACAGATGCTGCTCGCAATTTCTTAAAAAATTAATGCTTTTTACAATGCAAAAGTGCTGATGTTTTGTCTACCTAATCCTCAAACACGATTGGCACAATAAGATTGTTGAGTTGCTAAAATTGATACTTATTCTCTTGATGAAGGAAAAAATACTATTTTTTCTAAAAGCAGTAATAACGTATGAAGTTGAAATACACTTGATAAAATTGCTGGAAAAACACAGACAACTTACCAGATTTTGTGAAGAACTTTCTCTTCTTCAATTCTTAAATTCCACTCTCTGTCTTGCTTCAAGTAATTAGAATTCATGAGTCATTACCAGGGCCAGATTAACCACACATTAGGCACAGTGGCTACGGCCTACAAACATGAGCCTAAGATAGGGCCTCATGATAATATTTTTTTAAAAAAGTTTATTCCAGGACTAAAAATAAATAATTACATATATAGTAAATAAAAATAACATCAATAATTTATTCATTACAATTCAATACTTAGGTATGTATATATAAAAAAATTATAATTATTACATATTATTAAAATATTATAATATAATTGTTTAAGGTAATCTAACAAACTAACTACTTTTTCCAATTTTTGGATTTGGTAAAATCTTTTATAATATTATGAAATTCAATGTTTGTTAATATTTCTCTTTCTAGTGATTGATCTAAATCTTGTGATTTACAAATCTTTCTGAAGATATTGCCCGCTTGTTCCCAGGATCGACCGGATGAAGGCGTAATAGAGTCTCTCCAAAGACTTATGCTTGCTGAGAGTCCTGCAGAGGACTATAAGTCACTTGTACCGGATCTCCAGGAGGCTATTCTTGAGCACATTGGAGAACTGGAAACAGAACTAGAAAATAGGTGAGTCATTACTAGTTAAGTCCTAGGTAGCTCATTCAACATAGGCGTCTATTCAGAATGCCTTTTTCCTGTGTCCTAGGAACTGCTGTTTGCAGGTTTTGCTGCTTAATAACAATCAATCTACCCCTTTCAGTTCTCTGCCCATGCCCTCCAGCCAAGCACTCCCATTGCCTTTAGGTCTTTTTACTACATTGCCTGATTAGGAATTTAGATTTTCCCCATTTCTGTCTCCTGATGAATTTTCTTTATCAGTTATAGTACCAGCCAAGCATTCCCAATGCCTTTAAGTCGTTTATTACATTTACATTACCTGGTTGAATAATTTAGGTTTTCCACATGCTGTCTCCTGATAAATTTTCTTTAATCAGTTAATAGTACCAGCCAAGCACTCCCAATGCCTTAAGATCTTTCATTACATTGCCTGGTTAAGGAATTTAGATTTTCCCCATTTCTGTCTCCTGATGAATTTTCTTTAATCAGTTGTTACCAGTGGCGAAGCTGATGGGTAATGTGATAGCCTTAGAATACCCATATTATTTTTCGAAAATCTGTCGTTAAGTATGTCATTTCAGTATTTTTTTTTACTGAATCATTGTAGAAAATTAAATGTTTTCAACTCCTTTTCCCTGCTTCTGCATGATGGAATTAGCAGGGCTGTGGAGAGACTATACTCTTTGGGTCTGGTAGCTAAGGTAGGTGCTTGCCAGTTGACAGACATCGGCTGACTTGTCTCACATGTGCACAAGAGGGCACAAGCTATTTCCCTCTCACTCACACACACTGGGCAGAGAGCCTATGCTCCTGCGAAGCACATACTTGTACCACAATGTATTTCCATGTCTCAGCCAGGCAAATTCACCTCATCACCTGACATTGTGGGAAAGTAGTGTAACTTAACTTAACTTAAAGTTTGTGTAACTTTTGTTCATGTGTTCTTTCTGAAACAATTAATAAAGCTAAAGATTTAGTGTTATAGAGAATGTTCCACTGACTATGTGCCAGTCCCATAACTTCTGAACTGTTCACTATACCGAAATGCAGTTTTTGCTCAACAATGTGGAATCATGAAGCAAGTAATGTGCCATAGAGATAGAAATAGTTACATACATAGTAATATACCGTGTTAGATGTAAAGAGACTATTGAAATCTGCTTCTAACAGACATGACTATGAATGAACTTACAGGGACAGAATTATTTCAAAGATACAATATTGTTTCTTTTAAAATTATTCATGCATTAGTGACTCAGATGGTTTCAAGATTTTGAAAACTTTCATTTTATTGAATTTGATGAAAAGCAATTTTCCACCTACAAAGCGTCCTTTTGTTCAGAAAAGTTTTCTTTCCAAATAAAACAATATCCATTCTTTGACAGCAGCTTCGAAATGAACTGACAAATATATAACATTGATAATGCAAAATTCATGGATACAGATTTGTTGCAGAAGTATTTGTTAGACAAATTGGTCTAAAAAAATTATCAAGAGACGGTTTGGTTGATACAACTCAGTCTAACTTTCCCTTTATATACAACTTAATGTGAAAAGAATATGATTACATTAAAGAAAGTAAAGACATTCCTGAGAAATTTCATAGGAAATATCGGAATCATAATTTAGTGGAAAACTGCTAAATTAACTGTACAAAAATGATAGCTTTAAAGAACAAATTATCAATTTATTTGCTGAATGAAAAAAAACATGACTGGAGCTAATTTGCAAAAAAATGTAAGATAATATTTTCAGAATACCCAATTGCAAGACTCTAGCTTCGCCACTTGTTGTTACCAGTCCCAGCCTAACACTCTCATTGCCGTTAGGTCTTTTATTACATTTGCACTACTTGGTTAAGGAATTTAGATTTTCCCCACTATGTCTCCTGATGAATTTTCTGTTATCAGTTTTCCGTTGCATTGAGTTCTAATTTTTTTTTCTGTTTCCCTAATTGATGAAAGTCTCAAAATGTTATGATACAAGAGGGTGGACAAAATATAATTGCCATAAAACTTTGGTTTGTATTTGCTGAAGTGACATGTTGGTGCAATGGTCATTTTGTTCACCAAACCCATGTAGATTAGATGTGATAATACAACATGTTTAATTTGGGTTTGCATTATTTGTATTGATTTGTTGGAATGGAATTATTGCAAAAGATTTTGGAAAATACAGCAAAAGATTCAAAATATTTGAATTTTTTAAACAATTTAGACATAATTGTGAAATAAATATCTTTGAATACGATCCTCTCCAAAAAAAAAAAAATTGAATGACAGGAGTTTATTGACAAAGGATATTCAGTATATTTTATTACAGTGCTGACAACATTGTTCAGCAAGCATGTGAACATATCCACTCTAATGAAATCATTCTGACAATTGGCAAGTCATCTTTAGTGGAAGCGTTTTTGAAGGCTGCTGCAGCCGAACGCAAGTTTGAGGTGATTGTGGCAGAATGTGCACCATTTTGCTTGGTAAGTATAATGATTCTATTTATAAGGTTTGTTTGTTGTTTTTTTTTAAATAAAAATTGCATCATTATTAGTTTGAATTTTAATGATTTTTTCCTTCAAAAATTGAATGAATACTGTTTTTATATTTTCATTGGCTTAGAAATGTTTCTATTCTTTGTTTCTGTGGAAAAAATAGGAAGATTGGGATTGGAAACTAAACATTTTCACCATTTTTCAGGGGCATGAAATGGCTGTTCGGCTAGCTCGAAGCAAAATTGAGACAACGGTGATAGCGGATTCCTCTGTGTTTGCATTAATGTCTCGTGTGAATAAAGTTATTATTGGAACACACACAATCATGGCAAATGGAGGTCTGCGAGCTGTCTGTGGAAGTCACAGTGTTGCTCTTGCTGCCAAGCATTTTTCAGTGCCAGTAAGTTCTGTAATATTATTATTAATTTTATTTAAGTATGTTTATCATGTATTAACAATTGCCATTGAGAAAGAATTTAGCTTTGGAGGATATGGGTTCAAAAAGAGCTGATTCAAACTAGAAGAGACTTGGTTCATTTGTTTATGATTCGGTGAAAACTGAATGCAGGATTGGGTTGACCTGGGTAATTGAGACCACTAAGGCAGAAGCACATTAACACATTCAGGTCATAGCCTCTGCCCAATTTTTTTCCGCGGCAGTCCGTAAGATTTTGGGGTATATTTAAAGGGTCATATCTTCTAAACCAATAATCATAAAAGCAAGATTCTTTATTATTTTAAAGCAACCATCTTGTAATTTTATATTAAGTTCCAACTTTTATGTGTTCATTAATAATTTAAGAGAGATTTTAATATATATCACAAACAATTAAGCACAAGAAAAAGAAATTTGTTAATGTTAGATCATTATTAGAGATAGGATTTCCACGCACCATCAAATGTTAAAATATGCATGCAAACATGCACGATGCAGAATAAATATTGTCAAAACATGCACAATCAAATTTGAGTTTAGTATATTTCCTGTTTTATTGCCTTTTGAAACAATTTACAATTATTCTGAATTTTACTGTGTCAAATTCATTTTGTCGGAAATGAACATTTGAAACGTAGAAAATGCTTTCTACGACACAAGACGTTATTAGAGCCTACTTTAAAGTTGAAATGTGAGCGAATGTGAGGTAAAATTCTGCATTTTCTGATTTTTCATCTCAAATAATGTTTTTTACATTTTTGGAGAAATTTCAAATCAGGATTTGAATTTCACACTTACATAAATTTTCCTTAGCAGCAACACTCGCAACTCCAGACGCTAATTCCAATGACATTTTAATGTCTTTAAGAAATTTGTTCACACTACTATATTCTACATAATTTTTTTTTTTATTTTGAATTGCTGTGGCAATTTTAAAATTTTTTTTTTTTTTTCATAGTTTTTTAGTTTTTGAACTGAGAGTCTGCTCTTCATTATTTTCTCTCCCATTGTCAGTTATCAAATGATATTGAGTTATGGCTTCCTGTATTTTCATTATCTTTTGTTACTTAATCACTTCACTCAATTCATTTCGCGATTGAGGTTCACAGCACGTGTATCCGATTTGCAAATCATAGCACTGGTTCCGGAGGGTTAACATTTCTCATGTAACGTTAAGCAAAGGCAACTTCGTACTGTAGTATCTAAGAATAATATGCCATTTATACAAAAAAAAATGCATCAATCGAAATTTTCATCAATTATGAGAAAAGAACTTTAAAATATGTCTGATATGCTCCATAGAAGTCAAAATATGCAGTATTAATTGAAAAACTGTTCTAACGTGCATTATACATGAATTTCTTCATGCATACATGAAACAGCATGGAAAAAGTTTGCATTTTTGAATTGAGTATGCCATGAAAAATATATTTACAAAGTTTGAAATCTTTACAAAGTGTAAATAAAAACTTGCATTTGCTTAGAAATCCTGTCTTTAATCATTATATGTTATATTACATTAGTGCCTATTACAATAATGAAGATAACATACTTTTTATTCTCAATAATTGGCTCTGGTGTGATAATTTTGAATAGCACTCCTTAGGCATCCCTGCAGAGCTCAACAGTGTATTCCAAAGCCATTTATTACCAATTAATGGCAGAAAACAAAGTCTAGCGGTGTATTTAGGTACTTTATGGATGAAGAACCTCCATGAATCACGTGCTCATAATCACTTGCCATTAAGGTGACCCGTCGGTGCCAATGGATTTTGCAGACAGCATTATGAATGTGTTAACTCTCAGTTTGGAATCCATGGGCTTAAATGGTTCAGAAATTTCTTTTAATTGATTTTCTCTGTTGAAGAAATTGTACAAATGTAATGTTTCTGACAAAGATTTTGCTACCTTCAATCTTTGTACTCCTTGTTTACAAAGACCCATGTTCCGTTTCCTTACAGGTCTATGTGTTGGCTCCCATGTACAAACTGATCACTACATACCTATGCTCTTATGATCAAGATGCATTCAATTGTTTTGTGTCTCCTGAAGGAGTTTTACATTATTCTGATGGAGCCATTTTGTCTAAGGTTCATGTTTATAATCCTGTCTTTGACTATGTTCCACCCGAATTGGTCACACTGTTTATCTCAAATAAGTAAGTAAATTTTAATTATAAGTACCAGTAATGATGTAATTTTTTTGATCTTTATTCAATACTTTAAATGCAACAATAAATCAGATATCTCAATTAATACATTTTGCACAGAAATTATTCTGAGAAAATAATGCACCTCACATTCATTTGACTGGAACAAAATTTTGTATTGTTTTGTTATTGTATTTATTGGTTAAGAGATTTGTTTCTTTCACAGTGGAGGCCATGCACCATCATATGTGTATCGATTGAATAGTGAATTATATCATCAAGATGATAAATAAGGTGTAGTGTAACGTTCCATATTTGCCAAGTGGTTCTGCAACAGCTTCCATCTTTAAACAATCTTTATTTGTGTGTGTGTTAATATTCATAAAGATTATTAAAAAAAAAAATACATAGTCATAAATGTAAATTCTGTCTTCATTTCTAATAGTTTTCATTTGCCAAACTTGACAAGCATGAGAGTCTAATAGTAAAAAGCTCTATCCAGATTGTACATTATTTTACATATATTTTGACAGATATACTGTCAAAAATCTGACAAACCAGGAGCTAAACTTAGAAGACCTAAGTTTGATTGCAGTGTTAAAAGATTGAGCTTTTTCTTATTTCCCTTACAAAGGATATTGTTTGTTTTTTCTTTCCCCTTTCTTCATCTTTCTTACTTCCTGAGGCAACAAGAATTTGTCCTCTTAAGATAATTGTATTAAAGTGTTAACATGCAAATATTCTTTAACTTCCGTTTGTATGTGATGAAATTTGCTAATGAACATCAATGGGCAATGATGGAGAATAGTAAACAAATGTACAAAATTTGACGACTCCTCTTATTTTCTAGAGAGGAAAGTGAATTTATTTGTAAATCCAGCAATTTGTTGATTAATTACATTTCTTCTGTGTTTTTGTCCTACATATAAAGTTAAAAGCTGTACAGGTCATACACATGAGTACCATGCAATATTATGGTGAAATAGATTGGTACAGGGTTTGGCATGATCTAATGACTGCTGGTTGATCTACGATCATGGTAACTATGCCATAAGAATTTACTGTGAAAATAAAATGAAAGAAGCATTATTTCTAGGATGCTACAATTACAATTCTACAATTAATTACACCCATGCCGAGCCCTCAAAATCTCATGCATCCTATTATTCACATTCATATGAATAACAACAGGATGGGAGCAGCTGATACATGCATATGGCAAGACCTGCTTGTTCCCTTGACCTGACATACCCTAAAATGGCTGCCATGTTGAACATGCTCTCGATGCCTTGTTGACTCTTCTGTGACACTGGTGCTGGATAGCTATTTGCTTTGCTTGTGATGACTTTGTTACTTCACATTAATAGACATAATGCTTCCTACTTATTGAGATAAGGTCATTTGGCTTCAAGCCACTTAGATTAAGTATCCTATGTACTCTTAAGTAAATAAATATAGTTATAAGTCAAAATGTGGTTATCTGACTTCCTTAGTAAAATCATGAAAGTTAAAATAATAATAATTACAACAACAACAACAACAACAAAAAAAATAATAATAATAATAATAATAATAATAATAATAATAAATTTTAAAAAGCATGAGATTAGCAAAATTTGAAAAACTAGACATTTTTGTTCTTGAGTTATAGAAAACTATTTGCAATGGTAAACGAACTGCAGATGTAATTTTTCTGAATTGCTAACAATATTGCAAACTATTGAGGTAATGATAAGATTCCTAGCACAAAGAGACGTGTATAGGAATCATGTGGATAGTATCGACACTCCAATTGATTTATTTAGAAAACACTGGTTTCATACATTTTGTATATCTGTTGTTCTATTCTTACTGACAGCTATAAGGAAAGAATATATTTCAAACATTTCAGCTTTCAACATGTTCTTAGTCAGTGGCAGTTTCCCAAAAAAAGGAGAGTCTCCCTAATGTTATATTCTCTTCTTCTGGTGTAAGCTGGATGTAATTACAAAATAAAAAGTTTGCTTTGATGTGTGATAGAAAATGTTTCAAGGAAATTCCATAATGTTTTTTAAATTACATGTGCTTTTTTGCTACACGAACACAATCGAAATTGCCCTGATGGGGACTTGAAGCTTTTTATTTATAATAATATTTATTGAGTCACAAATACAATTTCAATCGTATGACGAGTCAGATATGGCAGAGTGAAGTTACATTTACTATTTTGCTTACGCAATGAAATATAGTATGTCCATATGCTCAATTTTGTATACCCCAATGCCTCCCTTTTTTTCCTTTCTCGCTTATGCAGTAGAGAGAAAGTTATGTAAAACAGCGAATTTTCGTCAGAAAAACTCCTATTACAGGGCCCTGGTAACAAAAAAAAAAAAAAGGATAAATCCAGTTGCAAAATTTAGAAAAAATCTTAACATATAGTATAGCCAGAATCCATGTTTGTGGAGCATTGATCAGTGGCGGCTTGTGCTCCGGTTGCACAACCCCCAGAAAATGAAAAAGATCTCATATCTTAGGAATATACATTTTCCTTTTAAAACATTCATTAATCAAGATATTGCAGCAATATCGATGTATATGGAATCCTTTAGAAACTAAAGAGCGTCCAACCACGCTCTTGGCTATATTAATAGATTTGATCGATTTTACTCTTTGGCCCTTCGATTTAACACGGGGAACCAGTCAAATAGCGCTGCGCGGCGACGGAGGGAATCTCAGGGGATTACCCATATTCTATAGTTCAACTCACTGCAACGTAGTATTATGATTTTCGCTTGTTTTTGAAAGTACACAAGTTCAGTCCATTATTGGCGATATTCACTGCGTTGTTTATATTTGGAGAATTTGTTTTCATTTGGTATTAGGTTTGTTGATTAAAAACGTACATTTGATGAGTTATTTGTGTAGAGATGGCCGTTCGGGATGGAAGTCCCTGGTGGCTGCAGCTGACCAGCGGTTTGCGAACGGTCTTGTGAATACGAATGTGTGTCGAAGATCTTTCATTATTACCAAGTATACCAGGGTAGTGAAGTTTTCGAAATAAAATAATTTTATTTGTGTGAAAGGTGTCGTAGCAATAGTGCTTATTGCAAGCAAAGCTAGAACCATGTGTGTGGGAGGTTTACCTAACGCATCTCGTGGCGCAGAGCAAAGTCGCTCGCCTTTCACCAAGGAGATCCGGGTTCGATTCCCGTCGAATCTCATGTGAAATTTGTTCCAACAAAACGAGTTTGGCTACTTCAACAAGAGCTAGTTCAATCCTGTGAAGTGTCCTAAACCCTACCCCTATCTTTATTGCTTCCCAATTCTGGCCGCTGACGCAGGACCGCGTGGTGGGAGGCGCGTACGCAGAGATGCTATCGGGCGGTCCTCTTGACAACAGACTGCGACGAGACGTAACGGACAAATTATATATATATATATATATATATATATATATATATATATATATATATACACATAAACACACACACACACGAGTAACGGAGGATTACTCCAATAGCGCTCAACACCCAAGAAGGGGTTAGAAGACGCGTTACGTAGTGAATTGACGCAACAAAATGAAGAGAAAAAAACGCAAAAAATTATGCAATTAGTTTTTCAAAATATACTTTTATTTCTCTTAGTTTTAATTAATTTGAATTGCGTACACTTTTACCTATATGTTCGTATTTTGAATTTTGGAAATAACATTTCCGTCATTCGTTGGGCATGCAACCTCTAGTCTGTTGGGCACCAGCCGGCATTGATATCGAACAATAATCATATGACGGCAAAAGTCTGTTTGTCAGTCTGTGAACAACGTTAGCGGCTAAACCGTTCAGCTAATCTCCAAAATTAATTCCAATTCCCCTTGAATTTGAAACGAAGTTTTAATTTTGGGGGTCTTTAGATGAAGCCTGTGGAATTTTCAAAAAAAAAAAAAAGCATTGTTTTTGCTTAAATTTTGTTGGATTGTGTGAAGGACGTTTAAGAGAATGGCGCAGGTCTCATTTTCATTGAAAACTGATTTTTCGAAAATTACAAAAAATCATATTTTTTCAGCGTTTTCCTACAACTACGATTATGAAGCTAGAGATTTTTTCCTTTAATAACATCTGTTCTTTTTAAAGATATATTTGAAATAAGGTCATACACAAATTTTCGAAAATTTTAGTACTTTTCGCGTAATTTTGCGTACGTCTAATTGAATAGTAAGTTTAACAGTAGAAACGATGTTACTTGGTATTCACATTTTTCTATCGAATTTAACCGTTTCATGTCATCTGGCAAAGTGTTGTAAAATAATGTACATGTATTGTATGCGAATTTTTGTAATGAGCTGTTGATACTGCCACCTGATGGATATGATTTCTACGTCGAGTGTTATAATAATAGACTTCGGCATTTTCTGAAAATATATTCCCGCCCTTAAGACATTTTTGACAAAAACCACTGATTCGTAAATCAACAGACAAGGTAATGGTAAAATTCCTAGATTAATGAAGAGAGGCTTACAAGAATCACGTGGGTGGGATTTGGTTATTATTCGTACAATTCTTTTTTGCAATCTATAAGCCTGGGAGCTATAAGATGTATTTCTCCAGAATATTACGCCACATCTTAGGCGGGAATGAACATTTGCGAAATATACACAACGAGCAGTATGAAGGCGGACTGAAATTGAAAGAATTCTGAACGCGTAGCATAATGAACTTAATTTTGTGTTCAATTCATTTACATGGACGTTCAATTTGAGGTTTAACTAAATTGATTGACCTAAAAATTTTGTTGCCTTAACATCAGTCAATGGTACACCGTGCATTTTCAATGGAGTACAGAATTGTTTATTTGAAGTGGAAAACTGCATTAAAACCGTTTTTTATTTACTATTAATTTGTTATTACGGAACCAATTTGAAAATCTGATATTGTACTATTTACGGTTTCTTTCTTGCAAAGAATGTTCATATCATCCGCAAAGACAATCGCTGTTTTGACATCCGCTGTTTTGAATCGTCGAAGGCATATCGTTTATGAATGGTAGGAAGAGAATATGGCCAAAAATCGATCTATGAGGAATTCCACGTGAAATTGGCAGAGTCGGAAAGGTGTGTACATAATGTTCCATAATTCCAGTTAGGTATTTCCATTCTCTGATATCCTTGTTTAAGGTACGAATTATAACCTATCTACAGTAATACCACGGATTCCATATGAAGGTAATTTTGAAAGTAAAATGTCATGATCAATGACGTCAAGAGCTTTTGAAAGATCTAAAAATAATTAAATAGGTGCTTCGTTTTGACCTAAGGAGGCGACATCTTAAGAAAACAAATTATGGAGGATCGGCTGAACTTCCGCGATGCACGACGGCCTTAAAGCGTGGCCCGACTTCACGGTAGAAGGCGGCGCGGTGGAGGCGGTGGCGGTCTTTACTGTCTGTAGGCCCGTGTCGGTAAAGCATACTTGCTCGTCCGAGGCAATGTTCTAATATGCGTTAACTTACGCGTGGCCGAAGCCCGAAACCAGAGAAAGGTCTGCTCTCTACCGCTGTTCAAACCTGAAGAACAAAACTTCTCGTTACCCGTCGCTCCGTAGCTCCACGGGGTCACATGATCGCGTCTACGCGATGTTCACGCCCATTGGCCAGCGACATCACGCGACACGGGGTGGCCAATCGTGGCTATATCGACGTGGCAGTTGACGCTATGAAGTAGCGTCTTCAATGGAATTTGTTCTACGTCAGAATTTCGCCGAAATCGCCGGCGCTGGTCAGCGGTGGCCGGAAATTCCATTGACATCACGCGCGCCCCCCTTCACAGAGCTGGTTAACAAAGGAGAGCCTGCTCGCCCGCATCGGCGACGCATAGGTAACGGGAAACGTCCCTTTTCCTGCTGCCTTTGCGACAAGCGATTTCACTCCGCATTTTAACATGCGTTTGAAAATATAATTTAAATCCATAATTCGTCGATGCCATACGTGAGCGACTGTGCCATTACAGTACTTAAGAAAGCTTACTCTTAAAAAGTCACCCTATTTCAGGGTGACAAGATGTTTAAGACATAAAACAGGACATGAGCTTAAAAGAAAATGTGCTTCGTAAGTTATCACTGAACTGCTTCACTGACATAAGTACAAAATACTTTTTATACGTAAATTTTTTATGAACACCTGCTGATCATGAACTCGTGGCTTCTCATTCAGGAACCTCACTATGAACTTTCTACTTATCAGAAGATTTGACAACATGCAAGAGTTTGCAATTACTTAATAACAGGTAGAATTCCTTACAGCTCAGGTCTTGAAAATGAGTTTTTAAAATTACAATTGCTTAAATAGTTTTGGTAGTAAAGCTTTTTTTAATCAATCCAAATGGAGTTCACAATTGAAAATACTCTGTCCTATGGTGGAAATGGGGGGGGGGGCATTTTTGCCTGGTACAACCAGAGCAAAACTCACAATCAGCTCTACTTTTTCATGGATCGCCTCTACTTTTAAATGTGTGGACATCATCACATCATTTATATCATTCATAGAAGATAGCAATAGGCTGTTAGTAAGGATTGACTAGAAAAGTTCCAAATATTTATTTATAGACAGTCAAATTATAATTTTTTTATTTATTATTTCATATTAAAAGCATAAATCGTTTACAAGAATTTTGGCAACGTTTCGGTGGTGAGGTGTACTCCATCATCAGGCCGTGGCTTACATTGATTTTACATACGTTGGGAAACGTTGACGTTTCCCAACGTAATCAACGTTTCAACGTATGTAAAATCAATGTAAGGCCACGGCCTGATGATGGAGGTACACCTCACCTCCGAAACGTTGCGAAAATCTTGTAAACGATTTATGTTTTTAATATGTAATAATAAATAAAAAATTTTATAATTTGACTGTCTATAAATAAATAATTGGAACTTTCCTAGTCAATTTATATCAATCTCTACATTATCTTTTTCCCATTCCTCGAATTTTCTGGATAAATGTTTGTTGCAATGTAAGAGCTAGCAAAAACCAGAGTGCGTCCAGGGAGAGCGAGGTTGTAGCCAAGAACGAAAATATCGGGACATTTCTCGTCCCGTTAATATTTTGTTGGGACAACGGGACACACAATGAACGAAAGGACAATCCCGTTAAAACAACGTCTGGTCACCCTACCTTAATTATTATACTAAACCCCCCCCCCCCCAAGGCGCCTTCATGCCTTGAGACAGCCTTGGAATGGGCAGGGGAGGGGTAAGTCCTACGGCGCCTGCGCAGACAGCGTCACCGAGGGTGAGGCATCAGGGTCATTTCGGACGAGAAAGCGCCGCGGTCAGTGGAACACTTGGTAGTATATGTTGACAGTGATATTAACAGTTTTAATTTTTCATATTTTAAGTTTTACAAAATAAGTAGGAAATTTGTGTTACTATGGAATGTGTGTGTTATTGAGGAACTAAGAATAACGCCATTTGTGGGAAGAGAAGACTACTATCAGAATGTCGGAACTTCACTTCGAAGAAACATAAAAACCGTAAGTACCTAAGACAATGCAGTGTTAACAATTGCAACAAAATACCTTGGTTAACCGATTGTTGTAAATTTATATTTTATGTTGTACATTTTTTTGGCCGAGTTTGCAGTTCGGCCTGCGAATTGCTCCAAGGTATCTACAGATTATGAAAAATCAAAAAGTTGTGTTGCGTATTTTTTTCCTGCTCCAAATGTTCGAGGATTCACGCAACAACTGATTTTCATAAGCTTTCTGTTGAAACTGCAAAACACAAGGAACAAGTTAAAAGCGGAAATGATTTAAGTTGCTTAATAAAGGCAGTTTGTTTTCTTGCTAAACAAGAACTACACTTTCGTGGGCACAGTGAAGTGTTGAAACATTAAACAATGAGAATTACTATTTAGAACTTCTAAATCACTGTGTACATTACGATCCACATTTGAATGATCGTTTAAACCATTGTGTGCCGTGCATTGAAAGGCATTTGTTCCACCAGGGGCCAAATCTTAATAGTAAGGGCCAGTATTTTAATATTAATATAAGTTATACGAAGTACACTGACAACATTGGTAGGCATACATGCAGCAAACTGCAGGCGACAATTCAGATATGTATTATGTTTCACCCAGAAGGGATACGAGACGGCAGGGTTCCCAGTATTAATGTGCTTTATCGCCATCTACATTATTATATCGCCAAATGACATCATGATCGGACAAGATGTCGCCAACTGTGGCGCCAACAACCAAATCGTGTATTGAAATAAATTAACACATTTTTGTGTGTATAAATATAGTCCTTTAACTCTAGAAAACTAGTGTTTCTTAACTCGCTCGGATATCAGGGTTGGTAGTAACTAAGTCGGTTTAAGTTAGATTTTTATTACATTTGAAAGTACAAATTTAATTAAGGTTTTTTATAATAGTGTAATAAAGGTAATTTTAAACCTTTATTTTAAAATATGAGTAGCCAAAAATGGCCAAGGGCAAGTTTCCGTCGCTAAAACCTGTAAAAGGTCGCAAATTTGGCGACAAATAGCCAATATGGGCAACACTACAGGCCGCTGTCACGAAGTAGCGTAGCTAGAATTCAGGGAAGATGCGTCCATAGATGCATTGGAAGTGCCGCTTCCCTTTCAATTTTAAAGCCCAATATTTATCTTTGGAAATGGTAAAAATACTAGTATATTATTTTCGTTCCACATTTATCCCAAGTTGATCTATCAATTGTCTCTAATTCAATTCTGATATCTGTATTCACAGGAGTCTTATTGCTGGTTCGTAGTTCATAAATATAAAGAGGTAACACACTAATGCGTTTCGCAGCACATTTAGCGAATGGACCCAGTCCCAGCAACACAAGCCAAGTCGACTACGAAAGCTCTTCCACAATACTCCTGAGTTCGACCCGGATGTGGAATTGGAACTACTGGCGAGCGCCTGATGTAGTTTGAAGGTTATCTCCTATTGCTCTATCATAGCCCGCTAGTGTGTCTGTATGCATACTATAGCGGGTAATTTACTACCGAATGCATACTATAGCGGGCTTTTTATAAGTAATAAATAACCTTCCTCCTACACGTATTGTAGTTAGAATTTATTTTTTGTGGATCATCGATACTGAGAACTTGGAATTGGTCTACTTCAAAACATCTCTTATTGACCGTGTGTTAACAACGCTAACGGCTAAGGCCTCATTCACAGTGCAAACTTAAACGTAACGTAATGCTGTAAAACTTAGCCGTAAAATTTACACGCAAAAACAAGCATTAACAATGACGAACGTAAGCTGGAACGTAAGTTTCCCCCGAACTAATCAGAATTCAACGTACTGAAAACTTGATCTATTCGTTTCTAGCACAGTGGAAAGATCATTCCACCATAGTTTCCGCCCTTTCTTCGACATTTCTATTTGTCTTTATGCGAGTAGCTGTTGTAGGAATTCCCGCATTTCTTTCATCGTATTAACAAGGATTCTCTCGTACCAAATTCACGAGTAATTCGTCGAACATAATTAGTTTATTCGCCATGTCAAGTTAGTCTTAATAAAAATTGCCCAAATTCTTACTTTGAATTCACTACACGCATCAAAAATGTTCGCAAACTAGTTTTCTACATTACAATAACAAAATGACATAACCACAAACTACCTCAACACAATCTGAAATCGACCTTCCAGGCTGCTCTCTGATGGATGTTCCGTAGAATTCTGACGTAAACTGAACATAAAAGCTTGGATCTTGTGAACTCTTTAAGTTCACGGACTTACGTGTACGGTTACGTCAAAGCATTGTGAATGGTCTCGCTTAGCAACTCATTTGTAGGTTTTGCGGCTACGTTACGTTTGCGTTTGCATTGTGAATGAGGCCTAAACCGTATACTTTCGTTTTCGTGGCGCGTGAGGGACCTGTCTTCACGGTGGAATATGGCACGACTTTTTTCGCGTCTTTCTGTCGTGTCGCTAGATGTCGCTTGATCTCCATCACTGCTTGATAAGTCACGATCGTGCGACATCTGGCGACACGAGCGAGAAATACGTAAAAGGCCATGCCTTATTACATCGTGAAGACAAGCGCCTACGCTACACATTATGAAAACTCAAGTACATGCAGACATTTCATCACAATTGATATTCCCTGTTCGTTCTGGTTGATGTTGCGACTCATTAAATTTCAAACGAATATCATGAATCCCTCCATAACATATTCAAAGTATGCTTGTAAAAGTGGCGCAGATTTTATTTTCGTTGAATTCTCCGAATTATCGAAAACTGCAAAAGTTGAAAATTGTTTTGAATGTTCCTACAACTATAACATTTAAGATGAATGAAGATTGAAGTGAATAAATCCAGTTGCGAAAGTTAATAAAAATCGTGTAACACATGGTTTAGCAAAAATTCATGTTTTGTGGGTCATTGATACCGAAAAATCGATTGACGGTTAAACATCCGTCAGTCTGGTATACTATGTAAACAACACGCACCTAAACCATGCCTAGGATTTTTCCAAATTGAAGAACCCCAGCCGATCTGGCCTAAGTTCATGCTCTACAAAAAACATTCATTAATTTTTGGGAGTAATTTATATGAGGCCCTTGCCCCACTTTAAAAAATTTCTCAAATATGTCTCCAATTTTTTCTTTTAATTTCATGTAAGATTAGGGTAAAATACTCTTATAAAAGTGGCATAGGTTCAATTTTCACTGTTAACACTGAATTTTCGATCATTGCAAAGTTTGAATTTTTTCGGCGTCTTTCTACAACTACAAAATTGAAGATAGATATTTTCCTTGAAATAAAATTTATCCTTAATTAGTTCCTTCATTAAGGTTATGTAAATTTTTTTCTTTCTCGCATACGTACGTATATACGGAATTATATATGTAGTATAGAGAAAGTTATCTAACGCTGCGCGAAAAAACGGCGGATTTTCGGCGGAAAAAATTAACTGACGGGCTCTGGTGGTGAAAAAGTTCCAGTTGCTAAATTAAGAGAGAAAAATCCTCTAACAGTGGTGTAGCCAGAATCCCTGTTTGGTGGGTCGTTGATGCCGAGAAACCAATTGGAATCAAAACGCCTGCCTGGCCTCGTCCGTCTGTGAACACTACTAGGGCCTAAACTGTTGAAGAAACCTATGTCAATCTGGCTTTAGTTGAAGCTTTGAAATTTTGAGAAACATTCTTTCTTTCTTTTTTTAAAAAAATGTGAGAAACTCTAAATTTCGTGTAAGAATAGAGTAAAATACGCTTATAAAGGTGGCATGGGTTCGATTTTCACGGTTAACTTCTGAAGTTTCGGAAATTGCAAAAGCTTGGATTTTTTCTGGGGTCTTCCTACAACTATAAAATTGAAGATAGAGATGTCTCCTTAAAACGAAATTTGTTGTCTATTAATAGATGTATCATAAAAGTCATGTACTTTTTTCGACAATTTTATTAGTTTTCGTACAACAGAACGTGAAATATTTGCAATATTAAAAAAACACAACGTAATATTATACAAAAACAAGATATTTCATAAACGGCTCCAAATTTTTTCTTCAATCTTTTTCTAATGGATAGTGCTAATTGCTTTGTTTAATATGACGTTATGTTCATTTTTGTGTATTCTTTTGTTTGTTTGTTTTTCAAAAATACACAAATGTAATCTTTTTGAAATACCTCTCACGCATTTTCATAATTTGTATGCGTTATTACATTTGTGAGTAGAAGTGCTTCAAATGACGTCAAATTAATTTTTTCGAAAACTCAATAATTTCCGAGAAAATGGCTTAAAATTTCGTATGTAAAGCTTAATCGCCATTTTCTCAAAAACGGCTACGAATTTTTCGATGAAAACATGTATGTAGAACGAATTTCTACTGTTCTTGAATATTCTTGAAGTAATAATTCGGTTGTACCACTAGGAAAGCAAAACGTTGACATATTGTTTATAAAAAAAAAAGGACTTTGGGCGACGATACACGGCAGCTGGTCAGAGACTATTGCAAGACTATTGTTGTATGCGGAGATTTTAACATTGATTTTCTGGTCGAATCTTGCGAGAAAGAAAAGTTTCTCAATTTAATTAATTCCTTCAATTTAGACATTACAATTAATGTACCTACACGGATCACACAACATTCGATGAAGGCAATTGATCAAATTATAATTAACAAACTACTACTCGATATGAAGCTGAAACAAAAGATTTAGGATACAGTGACCACGATGCACAAATTCTACCATTATAAGAAATGCGATCACTGACAATAAATAATACACGTATGACTAGATTGTTTACTAAAAGTTTAAATTAAATTATTCATTGATTACTTGATGCAGGAGTCATGGGAAGCGGTTTATAATACTGTTGATAACAACGACAAATATAATTCTTTTTTTTTCAACTATTTCATTTCATTTTAACACTTGCTTTCCTCTTTAAAAACGAAAATTCAATATTTCACGGAAAAGCAATTCTTGGATAACACAAGGGATTAGGACATCTTGTAAAAACAAGCGAATTCTTTCTTTCATTTCTAAACGTCATGACGTATCTCAAGATTTCCTTATCTACTTTAAAAAATACAAATCATTGTTACGAAAAGTCATAAGGCAGGCTAAAATCATGAAAAACGATCAGGATATTTTGAACTCAAATAATAAAACAAAAGCAATGTGGAATATAATAAAAAAATACTACCAAATCAACTAGAAAACCCTGTAGAGAATGTTGTTTTAAAATATAACGATATAAATGTGAACGATCCGGCAACAGTGGCTAATCTCTTTAACCAATACTTTCGAGAATTGCTGCCGATCTCACTAAGGGTCTTCAGGCACAAAATTCAAAAACAGACAGTTCGCCCAAAATTTTACACACAATGTTCGTTTCCGAAACTTCTTCCAATGAAATTCTCAAAATAATCGGTAAACTAAAAAATAAATATTCGTCCGATTTAGATGAATTCCCGGATTATTTGTTTAAGACTTGTATGCCATTATACACTCGTTAACTCACATATATAATGCATCTTTATGCACCGGAACGTTTCAGATATTTTCAAAACAGCTAAAATTAAGCCGTCTTCAAAAAAGCAACAAAAATGAAATTCAAAATTATCGGCCCATTTCTCTTCTATCAGTTTTTTCAAAATATAGGAGACTTTTTTACGTACGAATGGAAACCTTTCTCAGTAAGCAAGACGCGCTTTCAGATTGTCAACATGGATTTAGAAAATCAAAATCAACGAAAACAGCTATATTTTCTTTTCTTAAAGATGTCGCCTCATCATTGGATCAAAACGAGGCACCTATTGGATTATTTTAAACCTGTCAAAGCTTTTGACGTCATTGATCATGACATTTTACTTTCCAAATTACCTTCATATGAAATTCGTGGTATTGCTCTAGATTGGTTATGTTCGTACCTTAAACAACGATCTCAGAGAGTTGAAATACCTTACTGGAATGATGGAACATTACGTACGCACCTTTCCGACTCTTTGCCCGTTGTATGTGGAGTTCCTCAAGAATCGATTTTAGGCCCTATTCTGTTCCTACTTTACGTAAACGATATGCCCTCGACGATTCGAAACGGAAGAACGGTTCTCTTTGCGGATGATACGAACATCCTTTGCAATAAGTGACGTCACTTCCTGGTCAGAATCACATTGTAGACAGTTCAAACCGTAAATAGTACAATATCAGATGTTTCAAATTGGTTCCGAAGTAGGGTAACACGGTGATTCTGGACCATGACGTCACATATCAGCTTATCTTATCAGCGCAGATAAGTGACGTCACTTCCTGGTCCAGAATCACATGTTCTGAGGGTAGTTGTGGCGATGTTGGACCAGGAAGTGACGTATAAGCTTGTCTAATCAGCAGATAAGTGACGTCACGTCCTGGTCCAGAATGACGTGTTTGATGACGTCAGAGGGTGTTGCGTCATGGTGTGCGCGCGCGCCCTGGCGGCGAAATGTGGCGTGGTGTTGCGTCATGGTGTGCCGCGCGCGCCCTGGCGGCGAAATGCAGCGGTGGTGGTGGTGGCGCGCTCTGTGAGCGTCGTGTGGAAGTCGGAGGAGTGTGCTGGTTGCGTGTGTGGGTCTTCAAAACGGGAGTCGGGGCGTGGTGAATTCGAACCGCTGGGAGTAGCGTTTCCTGTGAGGAGGGAGTGTGTGGCGCGCACGCTAGCTCTGAGCTACCACGACACGCCCAAGAAGGGCGTCTCTTTAGTTTTACGATACTCCTCGCGCGGGCGCACGCGCGCACCGGCTGCTGTGTGTGTGTGTGTGTGTGAGAGAGAGAGAGAGAGAGAGAGACACAGAGAGAGAGAGAGAGAGATGTTGACACCTCTGGCGTCCACGACTGAATGAGACGCGTGCGCCTCCACTCCCCCTTTCTACACTATCGTGAAAAAGACCCCCCCCCCGGTGACGTTACATCCTGCAGCGCTTGGGTCTTGTGAGCGTCTCGCTCTGTCTGACTGGTTGATTGATTGCTTGACTGGGAAAAAAGGAAATCCCCGTGGGGTTGATGGTATAAATAACAAAAACATGTGTACCAGATTTAGAAAGTATATTTTGAAAAATTCATTATATAAAACATTTTTTTAAAAAAACTCTTCATAAAAAATTCACATTTTTTTATCTTCTCATTCACATAACCTTTCGTGGCCCCGTCGTCCGTAGTATAGCACCATGGCGGCAAAAAATTAAAAAAAAAACACACAACACACATAGCTCAGAGGGGGACACTGGATGTTCATTGGGCTCGTAAACGGGAAGAGCGTTTTCATCACAGGGGAAAGGTAGTGTCTGAATAGATTGTCGTATGCACTGAATTCGTTGCCGCAGTCGCTCACCTTCGGAATGTGGGAGACGACGACCGAGCATTTCCATGGTGGCTGACACCCAGGTGCATAAGGACGATGGCGCTGTAAAAGTCGTTCCAGGGCGAGTCGATCCGGGCGTGGGTCAGTAATGCAGCGGCCACGGCGGCGCCGATCGCCGATACGGCAATCTCCTTCCACATCTTCACTATTTCCTCGTCCTCTTGAACCTTTTCCATTTAATGGGAAACCGCGATGGCGAATCACCTGCGGCCTCGGTCAGATGAAGACATATCTTCTCTTTCTCCTTTTCCATCTCTGCAGCTCTGTTCTGGGATGTTAACACCTCTCCCGTCCACGACTAAATGAGATGCGCGAGCCTCTACCCCCTCTATATTGCAAACGCTCATCCCCTCCACTACACTCATTGCCCCCACTCACTCAGCTAGTCTAATAACAATAATCTAATCTAACTCACCCCGCCTGCAGGGTCGAGCGTGCACGCTGATGAAGAAAAAGGAAAGGACGGACGCGTACACATGATGCGGAAATGACCCCATGGAAGGCTATCCAATAGCGTTTGTCGTCGGAAACGGACAACGAACCCTTGTTTTGAATAAACGAATATTTGACGTGGGATTTGGACCCAATGACACATTGTTTGTCGATTCTAGTTTCGTTTCGAAATAAACAGTCCAAATAATTTTGAAATTTGTAACGTTTTACCATAGAACGTTGTACTCCCTTCGCCCGAGATCGGGTTTGATGGAGTACATTTTGGACGTAAACCTACGTAGTCGAGCAGGGGATCGCTTCCGCATTCGTCCTTAAACAGTACTAATACTTTGTTATTGCGCGGTGTCACGCCAAATTCGTTATCGGGACCGAAACAGGAAGTATCGAACCAATTTGGATGCCGATTCATCTCAGCGTACACGTTCGTGGAAGTAGAGAGAATGAATGAATCGGTATCCATGTAAAGAAGATGAAGGTCGCGAAGATTTTTCTGACAATAACTATAAAAAATCATACATTCTTGTTTTGAAATTTCCAAAATACAAAATCCCAAATAAATGGCTTCGCGAGCTTCACCTTCGTTTTACGCAACTGATGGTCATGAGATCACGGATGACTACGCACAAACCGGGATAGCGATAAGACGTCTCCCCACGCTTCCCCTCCCACCGATTCACGAGATAAATGCGTCTGTGGCTGCGCACGTCCTCCATCGACTTCCCGTAAACAGAATTGTTCATAAGTTTGTAAAATTTATCTTCAAAGTCGGAGGACGCGCGCTGCCGACGCGCGTTGTTCAGGTCCATGTACGCGGCAACCCAAGGACGTTGTGAAAACGAAATAGCGCGATGAATTTTCGTGAGTCGTACTCCCAACTCGAGGGCCTGAAATAAATTTCGAATGTGAATGACGTAACGACGCTTGGGCAGAAGCGTCGCCAATCACTTGGGTTGTCTGCTTTTCGAGTCGGGGGGGGACGCGATTTTCCGCACAGGGCGGCAAATCGCTCAAGCGATCGTGAATCTCGTCTGAATAGTCGAGATCGACCTCCAGAACGTACCCCCGATCGACTTCAGCGGCCGCCTCTGTGAGGTTCAACCGCTCGATGTCGCTTTCCGTCATCCACCGGAAGCGGATGTGACCTCGACAAATCGTACAAGTTACTCGCGTCGACGTAGGCGAAATAAGATTCCTTATCGCTTGGCCGGAAGCGTTTACCCACAAAGGGGTGATTGGCCTCGGCGTGCCGACCGATCACTTGCACGAGTCCCCCCCGGATGCCTCGCTCGAAAAAGAGAACCATCTCGATGTCCGTAAGAAGCTCTTGTCAAACGCGGTGGTTTTCAACATGGCGTCCCACGAAACCGGGAGCGGTGTAGTAAAACAAGGATCGAGCCCGTACACCTCCAAATACAAATTTTTCCAAAATGTGTTTCTAGCAGGACGTCGATTTTCAAATACAAATCGGCGTACTCGCCCAAATTTTGAACGGAGAACGCGTCCTACACGGCCTGCGCGTGCGCGTACTCCGAGTCCGAAACGGGTGTGTCTGTGAGGCGACTGAAAAACGCTTCGGGCACCGGTAACCTCGTTTCGCCCAATTTGGACACGTCGTTGACATAATCGTAGGGAAACACCACTTCCTTCTGGCCAAAGCGAAAAGACGATCGTCGGGAAAAGCCGCACGGGTGAATTTCAAATCGGTCGAATCGAGCGATGCACCTAAAAATTTCAGAGTCCAAAAATTGTAGTTCCACTTTCCCGATTTTCTGGGAAATCGCCACGAATCTCTCGTGGTTGTGTGGAATGACTTGCAACCCGTCGCTGTTCAGACGAAGAAATTTCTTTTCGCCCCAGGCTTGAAGGAGAAAATGCCAATCGTCACCGCTCCCGTTGTGCATGACGACGGGGGTGTGCTTCGGCGCGGAAAAGTTGACGTTACACGATTGATGAGCCGCGCCGCGAAAGTCACCCGAAAAATGATCATGGTCCCTGACGCGGACGGAATTTGAAAAAAAAAGGTTCTTTACAAATGTGACATACATCGGAATTTTGAAAGCAGAGCTCGTCTGCTTCCTCCATCACGAGAGGAGACGCATACTCTAAAAGCCGTTCGTAATCTTTCGCGAGACCTAAGAAAGTTAATAATTGCATCGCGACGTCGGGTCCGTGAAAGGTGACCAGCTGATTCCGCGACTCGTCAAACGAGCACACCACTTGAAGCGCCGCCGAAAAGGGCTCGTGAGCGCTTCGAAGTCAACGTAAACCGCAATCGGGCATCGTTGCTGTCTTTCGACATGTCTAGTGAGCGCTTCGAAGTCAACGTAAACCGCAATCGGGCATCGTTGCTGTCTTTCGACATGTCTAAATTGCATAAAGCGCTCCTCCTCCGTCTCCGATGGAAGGATCAAACGTGCGGAAGTGCCCATGGATCCGCAATCGATTTCGTGAGACTCGAACGCGTTTCGCGAGTAAAACGCGTTCAAACATCTCTCGCAAACGAAAATCCTACCGCGGTGACCTGAATGTTGAGACATGACCAGTCTGCTTAAATGTTTAATCCAAACGTAATGCGACTGGTCAGCATCCCGTGTATTAACAAGAACCCCGGCGATAGACGCATTATCAAATCAGCGGCGGCGGGTCATCGCGTCTGGTGCTCGACGATAGCGACGTGACCCTCCCACTCCCATGCTCCACCCGGCGATAGCCGCATTATCAATCAGGGAAAAAGGGTGAGGCGCTCACGTATATATACATACGAAGGCTTTGTCATTTTACAGTTGCTTGCCTTTGTTCAAGCAGTATCGTGTTGAAAGTGCACAGTGATTTTAAGTTTGTTTTTATTTAAATTCAAAATGAATAAAAGCACAGGCATTATCATTGGAGATGATGACAGTGTTGAAGCGAACATCGTAACGCAAAACGTGGCAAGACGCCTTGACTTGACACAAGGCATTCAAGAGGAAGGGGAAATATTATATAAAGAAGAGGAATAAATCAACAAAGAAACACCGCAAAGAAAACAAAAACCGTAAGTTATGATTTAATTTTTTTTCAATTAACCATCAAAAATTCAGTGACATAAGCTGCTGGTCAGCTAAAAAGCCGAACTAACTGGACAACTTTTGAAAAATGTCACTGTCGGATGAAAACATACATTTATACTCGATTTAGGGCAGTTTCGCGTTTTATGTTGGCAAAAGTTGTTGCCAACCGTCACACAAATACCCTGTATATATTACCTTCATGGTAGGGACATTTTTAAAATTTAAGTTTGCAATGAAACAATGACTACTTCCTGTAGATTCCGCCAACATTCAAAGCCATCCAAGTGAAGTTGTATTAGTTTACGAGTGTTGCTAAAGATTTGCATTTTGCGGTTTTGGTGCTCTTCGTTCTTTGCGTTCTATCATTCAATTTATTTATTTAGTAGTAGTAGGCGTTTTTAGTTTTATTTATTATTTTCCAATTGTTTTCTTTAGTAATAATAATAAAGTTAATTAAAATAGTTATAGTAGTTCATTATTTGTTGTTGTTATGTCCCTTTAGTATTTCTTGTTTTAAATTAATTATATTATATTTTTGGATAATAATGGATAGCCCAACAACATCTGGGTCTATACTTAATATTGAACCTTTGGAGATAACACGTATTTAAAGACAATGGTAACAATGGATAAGTTATTGAAGACTTACTTACACTAATGATGATTTTCATTATTTTTCTTTTGAGTTTACTTTTAAAAGCTAATGAATAATTCAACTGAGAAATTAAATGGATGCATTTGCATTGATATTGACATAACTGCACTGTTAGGAACAATTCATTAGATCACTTTAAAATTACCATGTATATCACGTTAATTAACTTCAATAATTGTGGTATTTATTTGCGTTCAATAAAACTTATAACTACCACTTCAAAACGTGAAGGAACTGTTGACACACATCTCTAAATCATTAATAACATAGAAGTATGACCGCAGATAACTTTTGAGGTTGTATTTTTCATTTGTACTTGACACTTTTTAACACTTCTTAAGCTCGCAATAGTTGATAATGATAATTCTTAATTAACTTAATAGATATGTTTATAGATGAACATCTCTTTTTAATTCTACCGAAAAACGAAACATGTATTATTTGAACAGTGGACTAGACTTGAGACTGCGGAGGATTGTGAATGAGACAACAAACAAAACAAAAGCGAGGGACTTGACCAGAGTTATAGTTTCATAAGTTGGCTATTCCGACAGGAAATCTTTCAAGCTGCCATATTGCGAATTTAGTGCGGCCTAATACACGGCCTGGATTCTATTTCAGTCTAATCATTTTTTCCTTTTGTTTTTTACCTAAGAACTCTTGAAAATATAAAGGAAAAAAGAAAACTCTTTAAAACGAAAACACAAGATCTAAGAAAACTATTGGATGTGTAAAATTCTGATAACAATGAAATAGTCATAGATTTAAAAAAATAGACAAACAAGTGTTGGTAAGTACGACGCCATCATCATCATCTACAGCACTAGAAATCTTTAATGCTTACGATCAGAAAACAATATCGATTGATTGATTGGGTTTAAAGGGCGCTTCAACTGCTAAGATCATTGGCGCCCATGTCAAAGTATTTCTAAAAAAATCAATTAATGTTTGTTAAAAGGGTTGCTGGTGCAACTTTCCAGCTAATTTAAAAGCTCATATATACCCTAAAAGGAAACCATCCATTACGCATAAAAAATTCAGGTAAACAAGACAAATTTTAAAACAGATCTGGGGCAGAGAAAATATTTATTGCCCTTATATGTCAGATAAAATTATATATTCCGCTTTCTCTCAAAAAACAAAAAGCTTTGAGAGCGCGGAATCGTCATCTCCGAGCACCTCTCGTAGGGAGTTGCCCAGACCATGTCTTCGTCGACTGCCAACAAATTTCAAACACTGCAGGAGGACGTGTTCCACAGAAAGATCCGCCCTGCATCTATCACAGGTACGAGGAGACTCGCCTCGAAGGAGGAAACTGTGAGAAAAGTGGCAGTGTCTGATACGAAGACGAGTTCAAATAACTTCCTCGCGCCTAGAAGGTCTGGACGAGGAACGCCAAGAATTAACAGAGTCCTTTATTGCATTTAGTTTATATGTGCTATTGTGCCACTCTGTTTGCCACGCTCTAAAGATGGATCGTTTTAAGGTAGCTTTAACATCAGACGATGGTATGAAAGGAATGTCAACACGAGTACTCTCCGTCGCCGATTTCGCCGCCCGATCAGCCATCTCGTTTCCACGATTCCACACGGTCTGGGACCCAACTTAGTACCAGGTCATAGTGGTGAGACAAAAGGCGATGGATGTATTGAACTGATTGCACTCAGGTAGTCTGATGAAGAACGGGAGACAGCTTGTAGTGAGCTGAGAGAATCAGAACAGAGAACTACTCGGCGCAAACTCGCTGACCTGATGTATTTTAGGGCTTCAAGAATTGCATACTTTCAGCAGTGAAGATACTGCACTGAGAATGTAGTCGATATGATTTGGTGGCTCTGATACAGTAAAAACTACATGCCACTGCGTTGCACGATGAACCATCTGTGTATACATGTATACATGATCTGGATAGGCTATCCTCATGTCCTGAAAATGCATCTGGTAAACAAGAGGGCTAGTCGTTTGTTTGGAAAGCTTGGATAGTCTGAGATCAATATTCGGACGGAGGAGTTTCCAAGGGGGAATGGGGTGACTTGGGGGTTTCACAGGTGGGAAGATCAACATTAAGGTCACGCAAAAGATTTCGCAATCGAATACCTGGAGGGTGAGGCAAGCGATGTTCGAAGAATATAGGACGTTTCATACTTAGGATGGGTAATTATTTAGGACAAGGATGATTAGGAAGTCCTGATACTTTAGCACCGTAAGATGCTAATAAGATATCCCGCCTTCTTTTTAAGGAGGGCTCACCAGCCTCGGCTAGAAGGCACTCAATTCGGCTGGTGCGATACGCACCAGTTGACAGACGGATACCAGCGTGGTGTATACTATTGATAGGTCGCAGAGTGGAGGGAGCTGCCGAGCCATACACTGCACTCCCGGAAGCCAAAACTGAGCGGATGAGAGATCTATATAACCGCAGTAGGGTAGTGCGGTCGGCACCCCATGATGTACCATTCAGCATTCGAAGAAGATTAAGGGGAGAGACACATCTGGTTTGTAATCCACGGATATGAGCACGCCACGTTAGGGACTTGTCAAATGTAAGCCCCAGGAACTTAGCAGATTCAGCGAATGGAAGCTGATTTCCTCCCAAGTAAAGAACTGGGTTGCTATGCAAATGGAATATCCTACAAAAATGCAAACAGGTACATTTAGTAGCAGAGAAATTGAAGCCCGTTGACGTGCTCCATTCGTGGAGCTTGTTAAGCACCATTTGGAGTTGCCATTGTATCACACTGATGCTGCTGGATGAACAGAAGATGGCAAAGTCGTCCACAAACAACGACGCCTTTACAGGTTCTCGCACGGTCGACGCTATACCATTGATGGCGATGGCAAACAGAGTGACACTCAGGACTGATCCTTGGGGGATACCATTTTCAAGAGGGTGACTACGAGAAAGCCTATCACCCACACGAACACGGAAGGATCTGTTCGAAAGGAAGCTTTGAAGGAATAGAGGAAGCTTCCCAAATCCCCAAGAGTGCAGGGTTTGCAGAATGCCATCCCTCCAGGTGGTGTCGTAGGCCTTTCGAATAATGTCGAATAATATGGCTACAAGATGTTGCCTCAAGACGAACGATGTACAAACAGCTGTTGCCAACGAAGGAGGTGGTCCAAGGTTGAACGGTTTCTTCTAAACCCGCTTTGGATTGGCGTCAACAGATTTTTATACTCCAAGGTCCAGACCAGACGCTGATTCACCATGCGTTCCAGAACTTTGCATACGCAGCTTGTGAGAGAGATAGGTCGATAACTTGATGGCAGTGATCGATCTTTGCCTTCTTTGGGAACTGGGACGATGATGGCTTCTCGCCAAAAGGTAGGAATGGTGTGCTCTTCCCAAATACGGTTAAAGAGTCGGAGAAGAAATTGCATGGCCATTTCGGGAAGATGTTGCAGCATTGTTGTGAATTTGGTCTGACCTGGTGTGGTTATTTTGCAAGCATTAGAGCAGAACTCATTTCAAACATGGAGAAATGGGTATTATAGTCCTCATGTGCTGCTAGAAAAATCCAAAGCGCGGTTTTCCATTCTTTCTTCGAGAAGGATGAAGTTTGGAGCACAGTTTGCCGAACTCGGCATGTTTTCATAATGAGTGGCAAGTACCTCTGCAATGGCGTCTCGAGCTGTGATAACCTGACCATTTTTTGAAGACCTGGCACAGAGTTTTGGGAAGGATATCCTTTGATTTGACGCACCTTCCTCCATACCAGACGTGGTGGCGTTTGGCAATTCAAAGAGGAGACGTATGACCTCCATGATGCATTTTTACTTTTAAAATGGTTCTCTCGCCTTCTGCACCTTTGTACTCGAGTAACTTATCCGCGGTTGGATAGTGTTTTAATCTCGCCAAAGCTTTCTTACGAGCACTAACAGCCCTTGAGCAATCCGAGTTCCACCACGGGACGAAAGGGTGTCGCGATTTACCAGTCGACTTGGGGATTGCAATTTCCGCAGCTCGTAATACAGCTTTGTTAAAATGTGCGCCATTTCCTCCACACTGACAAACCTCCTCCGATACACTGACGTTCGCTTGAATGTCGGCCAGTCAGCACGTCCGACACACCATTGAGGGGGCGGCCAACCCACGGGCTAGCCCATCAATGTGGACGATAATGGGGTAATGGTCGCTTCGTACAGGTCATCTAGGATGGACCATTGCAGAACGGTTGCAAGAGAAGAGCTGCAGAGTGCTAGATCGATGCACATGCTTGAGTTTGTGGCCACGGCAAAGTGAGTTGGTTCACCGGAAATTCAGAATAACCAGGTTCGCTGAGTCTATAACCGACTCTAATACACTACCTCGGCAAGTGCGGAAGAGCCCCAGAGAGGACTGGGTATTTACACCCCAACTATCACAAACGGAGAGGGCAGTTGGTTGATCAGACCCAAAAGTTCATGAGCAGATACACTCAGTCCTGGGGGGATGTAGATATTGCAAACAGTGAGTGTGAGGGATGGAAGGTGCACCTGCACACACACTGCTTGGAAGTCGGTCTGAAGAGGTACTTCTGAAGACAGCAGGAATCGTGAACCAATGAAGTGACTCGCCATGAGCACGGAGGCCATCATCCACATCGAACCTGTAGGGGAAAATCACGAAGAGACAGGGGACGGCTCGGAGTAAGATGAGTCTCTGAGACAGATTACAAGACTATTGTGACGGGACAACAACAGCTTGAGATCGTCCCGCCGCGAGGAGTAACCATTTACGTTCCATGACATAAGAGCCATGGAGAATAATTAAGTTTTTTTCCTCCGGCGTTGGGAGCCGGATGCTCGGGATTCCGCCCCAACGGGAGTTTCATCCGAGACGAAACCTCCTTGACATTGCCAGAGGGGCTGGGTGCTCGCTCAGTGCGAGTTTCGTTAGGTGTGTTGTCTTTTGTTTCCTATTGACCGGGTCTGAAGTAGGTGTTCGTCTATCAACTTCCATTGAAACATTAGAAAGAGGTTTGATCTTCTGCGAAGGCTGAGCTCTTTTTTCAATTGTCTTGTATTTAGTCGGGATAATCACTCTCCCACCCTGCAGGGGTGAGGTATCCACAGGGAGGTCCATTGGAGACACCTGACAAGCGAAACTCACAACTTGGATAGCTCGTTCCGTTTGACAACCCGCTGCTACCCCCGGAGTCCTAACCTTCACAGCGGCGGAGAAGGAGCGAGACAGATCAACGGGGTTCCTTGATAGGTACCGACGTTTGGCCTCGGGAAATGATACCTTCTCAGCAGCTCGGATCTTCTGGATTGCCCTCTCTCTCAAAAGGTTGACATTGCTTGTGATTGGCCGGATGGTCACCTTCGCAGTTAACACAATGCGGTGCAATGGCGCAGGGTTCAGATTCGTGCGTAGATCTCCCGCACTTACCACACACGGGGTGTCCGCCATGCACCGCTGCTGTGTGGCCAAACCTCTGGCACTTGGAAGCAACTCAAAGGGTTAGGATGTACTGTCGGACGCGGAGGTTATAAAAACCGCACGAGATCTTCTAAGCGAGTAGGAAGATTAAAGGTCAAGATAAGAGTGGAAGTGGGGATTTCTCGCCCATGCTCCCTCCTCTTGATTCTATACACATCAGTCACGCCTTGGTCTTTAAAAAACGAAACTAGTTCTTCCTCACTCTCCGTTGAAAAGTCTTCGTGGTTGACCACTCCCTTACAGAGGTTTAGTGTAGGGTGTGTGGTCACATCCACCTGGAGGCCGGCAATCTGCTTAGTGTTCATAATCTTCACCACCTGGTCATCTGTACGTGCTTCAAAGAGAATGGTACCATTCCTATGTCGCACTACAGCTTGCAGCTTTCCAAATGTTTCTCATGGCGCGCGCCAAACGAACAGCACTGACACATTTGAATGTTTTTCCTTCTCGGCGCATGCCATGAGGAGGAATCTAGGCTTCTTCGGTCGGTTTCTTCTTTAAAAAGAAACTATTTAATCAATAGTTCTCTCTGATATCGCCTTTCCTTGCGGAAGAGGGGGGGTGAAGGTTTAGTATCCATGAAGATGGATATTGAGTTCATCTCCGTGGTCCCCACCCACCACGGAGCTCAACAAGGGACACTCCATCGAAGTGCCAGGGTTGCCATGGAGATATAGTGGGGAATAGCACAGCGCTGCATCACCGTGTATCCCCGCTCACCCTGGAGTTCAGTAAAGACCTAGTCTAAGCCTGGTTGATCGGGAGTGGATAGCTCCCGACCGCCCGTCTAGAAGAGTCCGTAGCCAAAGCAAGTGTATTGAGACCTACAGGGAATGTTCCCCAAAACTACGTAAGAGCACGTATCCCTAGATACCAAGAAAGAGGTAGCACGAGGAGAGAAATTGGGAAACTGACAGGCCCTCAACCACCAGGACATACATTCCCTCCAACACGGGTCGCCATGCACGGCAAACACATGAGTGGGCGTTCAGCATACAGAGGGAGCCACTGAAATAGAAGAGGGAGAAGAAAAATGTCTGGTGAAAGAAAAGAATACTTGAGAGCCCTCTCTGCATCCCCGCGTCAGGACGTGGACCAACCCACCTCGACGGGAAAACAATATCGACAAAGGCAGTGTCCAATTGTAATTTACAAACCACCGCCAATGAAGTAAGTGTAAAAAAATTATTTTTTATACTCACTAATTTTTTTCTTTTGAAAAAACTATAATACAATAATGCAATTTTTTCTAAAACCCCTGGGAAAATTTGTTAAATAAATACGCAGGATCCACAACATCTCTACATTTCGATCAAATACCGAAAGGAGTTTTTTTCCGATTACTAATATTAAAAGAGTTGAATCGGAAAAATTTGAGTCTAGTAATTATGTTGCAACGTTCCAAGAGCGTTTTGAAATTTTTTTACCTCAACGGTAAGGAAAAAATAAATAGTATTTTTTATTCTTTTACATTCATGTTCATTTTTTAATTTATTTTTTTTGCTTTCAGATTTACTCTAGATATCGATAACTTGGGAGTGAAAAACTCTCTACGCGAAAAACTTCATTTATGTTACTTGTGTGTAAACCCAAATAACAAAGCGATTAATGTTCTTATTTACCCCCAAAGTCGTCTCCTTGAAGATGTGTGGAAAAAAATCCAATCACTTTTTAAACTTCCCAACGTATACGATCTTATGTGTTTGTTAAAAAAACGTATGAAATGAAGTTCACTCTATTTTTTGATTCACTGTATTTCACTATATTTTTGATTCACAGTATATTTTTAAATAATGTGGAGGGAAAAATCCAATCATTTGTTTTCACAAATCTGACTAAATTTTGCGTATATGAGAAAGTTTGAAAAGAAAACTATTGAAATGGTTTTTGAATCTTGGAAGTTCTCTTAATTATCTTTACTGGTCGTATTCAATAAAACTCCGACGAAGACCGTGAACCAGCCTGCGGACCCGTTCCATTTCAATAGTTTTCATTTCCTACAACTATGAGAAAGTTGTTGAGCGACACGACGAGAGGCGCTCCGTCAAGTGCACTGAGTTCACCCTGTCTCGACTCAGTACGTTCGTCCCCGACCTCACCAACAGATGCGCCACTTCGTAGTGCCCCTGAGTTAGAGCAAAATGAAGTGGCGTTCTGCCCCACCGATTTGTTTTATTGATGTCGCTTCCACTCATAAGGAGCAATCGGACGGTGTTAATGGCACCGCTTCCCGAGGCGGCGTGAAGCGCCGTTTCACCGTTTCTCGTTGCGGCCCAAGCCTTAAAACAAAAGAGAGAGAGAGGAGAGAGAGAGAGTTCAAAAGGTCACAAGTTTTCAAATAAAAAATAAATACAGAGAGTTCAAAAGGTCAAAATTTTCAAATAAAAAAATAAATACATTACCAATACCGGGTCATGATGCAGCATCATGAGCACACCCGCCGTGTCCCCATGCCGTGATAAAGACATTATTCTTTGCACAGAGCCGATCCGGCGCTGCTGCTGTTGCATCTTGCTGACTGAACGACACTGACTACTGCTGACTGACTGCTGACTTGTCGACTGAAGCTGGCTACAGAGCGGGGCTCCTACATGCGCAGGAGGCGGGTGGGGTGGGTCGAATATCATTCTGATAGACGCCAATTTCCCCTCGAGGTCACCATGTCATTCTGATAAAAGACAATCTCCCCTCGCCCTCGCCTCAGCCGCTCGCACAATGCATCATTCCAGCGCTCTTTAATTTTAACATGCGCTTCGAATAAAAACTTTGCGCAAACTCACACGTTCGCTAAGAGAGGGCGCGCGCCTGCACCTCACCACGAGTATTTTTTTCAGTATTCCGTGTTGATGCAAGGCGGCGCGCGGACTCATCCCAGTAGATCGAAACTCGACTTTTCTTCTTCGCTTCGGAACTAGATGGCGCGAGGGTGCACAGTGGGTCGAAACGTCGCTTTGGCGGTCAAAATTTTTTAAAATGCTCCGATCGCGTCGCAACTCGAGGACGCGACTCTCCGCTTTGCGAAACAGTACACAGTGGGTCGAAACGCCGCTTTGGCGGTCAAAATTTAAAAAAATATATATATAAATATCCGGATTTAGAAAACAGCTCCCAGTTGCGATGGATGTCTTCGGACACGCGGTTCGGGCGCGTCACGAAGCGATACGTTGATGAACAAATCGATAGTGTTTTGCATAAGCGCATAAGGAGGAGAGATGATGATGAGTCTGCGGAAACTGTGATAAAAAGAAAAAGCGATATTCTCGAGAGGAAGCTCTCTACGCGTGTCGATCAACAGGAAAAATACCTAAAGGAGTTCGCGATGAGCGAATGCAGCGCGCTCGTGACCGCGCACGAAACAAAAATTCCTCCCTGGCTCTTGGACACGTTACCGCAAGTCGGCTCGTCCGGTCATTACAATTTTCGCAAGAAACTTATTCGCAAAGTAGGCGCCGGCACGAGCAGCTCGGAAGTTGTGATTAAATCGCAATTGGACGACACGCTGACGAAGGCGAAAAAACACGCGGAGGAACTTTTTAATGTGCATAAAGAACTAGTCAAAAACGGTTTATCTAATCTCGAAACAGAGATAGACAAAAAATTGGATTGCTCGACGCGCGTCTGACGAGCTTCTCTGACAACATGATTATGTATTTCAAAAGGTTGAACGATGAAGTCGCTGTCGATATAGAAAATTTGGAAAAGCTCAATAACCGTCTGGTATCGAAGGGGATATTGGAGAAGGATATTTAAAGGAGACTATGTGTGTGTGTGTGTATATATATATATATATATATATATATATATACATTGACGCTTGTTCTCGTCGATTAGTACTGTCAGGGTTCGCACCGTGTGTACAACAACGACGAGAGACTGCACTCGACAATCTGACTGGGAGTTACGGACGGCAAGGAGAGGAGACAGAGGAGAAGGACGAGGAGAGGCGCACGAAGAGGTGAGAGAGCAGTGAGCGTTGACACCGATTCGCCGACGTGTGCTCTGATCACTCCCGCGATGGGTCGCGGAATATTGCGAGGTCGGGGACCCTGCAGGAGGAAACTCGGAAGCGGTGTATGAGGGAGGAGTAGGAAAGCGCGTGGAAGGAAGAGTAAGAGAGGCGGATTTCTACTTGCCCTCATTCCGACCATTCTGAGCGCGCTCGGGACTGCCCAGGCGGCGCTGCCGCTATCGCGAACGCTGTGAAAAACGCCAAAAACAAAAACCAAGAATTAGCGGAAATGGTGCGTCATAACAAGCTCATGGAAGAGACCGTGTTGCTAAGGGCCGCGAAAATGCTTCGAACGAACAGGAAGACGAAGGGGAGGAGGACGTCTCGAAAAAACGAATGAGCGGAGTACCGCGTCGAGCGCTCACGCACGAGGAAATGACACGTTTTGCGAAGAAGATTTTGAACATTCCTTATTTTCGTGGCGTGTTTACTCGTCAACCTCGACGACGCCAGCGGCGACGGTACTCATTTCGTCGCGTACACGAAACGTGGCCGAACGGTGCATTATTTCGATTCGTTCGGACTTCCGCCCCCTCCCGAATTTCTTCGGTACGCGCGCAGGCACCGCGCGTTCAAGTTCAGTTCGAGCGGCGGGAAAGTTTACGCGTCGAGTTCAAAAATACAACGCGAGCAATTGCGGCAAGTTTGGTCTGCAATTTGTTTTTCATGAATGGAAGAAAAAGGAAGATTAAACACCCCACATGTTGTCATTTAGCTTGTGACGATCGTGTCATGCGCACGTGCACTATCATCGGGAAGGGGCCGGAGATCTCGGTGAAGTTTGCGCCGGGTGTCGACCTGTCGAACGACGTGTACGAGCTCGCGTTAGTGCATCTCAGCACCGTTCACACCATTCGCAACGTGAAGGACGGTCACAACCAACTCCACTACGAAGTTGTCGAGGGGGGTGGCGGGGGACCTCCGGCAAGCTATATGCTGACCGTCTCTCCGGGTACGTATACTTTAGAAGACATTTATCATCATATATCGAACATCCTACGCACAGTTTCCCGATGACTTTGCGGAGAAGCACTTTTTCGATTTGGTGGCGGACCCGCAAACGAACAAAGTGCGCGTCAACACGTCATTCACGTTGCGTTTCGAGCACGCCGCGTCCATCGGTCCTCTCCTCGGATTTTCAAAGACTCTGTCACCCACACCTTTCGGGGTGTTCGTGACGGCCAATGCTTCGCCGACGATCGTGAAAGATTTTGAAGTTTTCGTAACGTGTAACGTGATCGAAAGCGGGTATGTAAACAATCGAATAGCGCACGTGCTGTATCAGTTTCACATGAACGATTTACCCGCCGCCATCGTCGAAGAAAGGCCGACCGAAAAAAATCTTTCACCGCGTCACGCGACGTTGGATCGACGAGATAGCGATTCGACTAGAGAACGAGGACGGTCAACCGATTCCGTCTTACCCGGAAACACCGGTGACGTGCACCTTACTCGTACGCCCCAGAAGCAATCACAATGCCGCTTTCTTCTAAAAAGAACACCGAAAAAAGCACTATAAAATACAGGTCGTGTCGCGACCGAGGCACAGAGTGCTTTGTCCGCTCACCACGTTAACACCATCCAGTCGACAAACGTTACGAGCGTTGGGTTACGATATTTTTCTAAAGAAGAAAAACGAAAAATGTCGTGGAAGAAAATGAAGACCAATCATCATGCTTCAACGGAATTTGTGGACGAACACGCGATCGACATTCTCCGCAAGGAGAATATAAAACACCACAGCGTCAACGAAGCTGTTTACGAACATTTTCCGTACATTAAATCGTTTGGCAATAACGATGAAATTCGCATTACTATCATGAATAAGGACGCCGTTCTCTTACCTTGCGAGAGTTCGCTCGTCATCGCGGGATCTGCTGTCAAGACGGGCACCACAGAGCGCACCAACTGCGAATTGATGAACAACGGTTTCGCTTTTCTTTTTAGCGAAATTCGTTACGAAATCAACGATTCGACGTTGTGAAAATCCGGTATAGAGCACGATGAACACGTGTTTCTCGGCAGAAAGGATCGTTCGGCAATCGTGTTGACCGAATATCTCTTTTATACGAGGATGGACTGGACTAAAGCAACACCAACTCATGCTCTTCGAACGGGAAATTTACGGTATAGTGCCGTTCCGACTGTGGATGGGATTTTTCGAAGATCACACGCGTATCATGACTGGTGTGAAACTCGACCTCGTTCTCATTCGAGGTCGTCACGATAATCGATGTCTCACGACGAAAGTCGAAACACCAGACGCAACAACGATTACCGTGACGGATGTGATTTGGAGAATGCTTCATTTGACGCTGAGCGATGCTGCTTCCCTCGCGGTGACGAGAACGCTGGGCAGTCGGCGGCCGCTCCACGTGCAATTCAGACGATGGCAACTTCATGAATATCCCAACGTTCCAAGTGGAGGAAAGGGACCGTTTCAGTGGGCGGTGAAGACTGCCACAAAAGAGGACCATCCCCTGTATCTTTTCTTTGGTATGCAAAAGGGGAAAGACAGTGACCTGAAACAGAATTCGGGTATATTCGAAGGTAACGATATGACAAGAGCAAAACTGTATTTAAACGACGAGTTTTACCCTTATTCCAAGTTGAATGCAAAGTAAAATTTTATACCGGAAACACCGAACACTGGCAGCCGTATCGCTTTGAAATTATGCAAAAGCGGAACGTTCTTACTACAATCGCGAACCCGTATCGACAATGGAATATTGGTATCTGAATGGTTGGTTTCCTATTATCGTATGGGACGTCTCCGGTAGAGCGTCTGCCGTACTCCCCTCGCAAACCGACATCAAGGTCACGTGGGAAACAGATACAGCTACGCCAGCTGACGTTACACCGTATTGTGTCATTATCTACAAAACGGAAGTGCAATACGCACCGATCGACGACTTTGTGGTGAAGAAAACGTGATCGTACAGTCGTGTGTTTCGCTTACTAATTTCATTACGTGTCTTTCCTTCACGAGATGATGAACGAAGAAAAAGAAGAATATCCATCTGCTTCGCCCGGTGAAGTCGAAGTTGGTTCGTCTTCTTCTTCTTGCGATTCGCAACTCGCAGTTTTTGTTGATATCAAAGAAAACATGAAGGAGGAGGAAGACATGGGGGACATGGATATGGAAGAAGAGAAATCGACGTATCCCCCACCTCCAATTTTCCTTCTGCATGCGGTCATCCCAGTCCGATGCATTGCACATCGAAAAAGAAGACGAAGAAAACCAGAAAGGGCACAAAACCAAAAGAGCTAAAGACCATAAAAAACAACAAAAAACAGTACCATCGCGACGCTGCAAGACGACGGAACGGTCGACATCCACCTCACCGGATGCTGCGATCTTATTCTTCCGCTGGACGTCAGCGGATGTGCGCGCAACGCAGCGGAATGGTTAGCGAGAGCTGTGCAGATGGCGATTGCATCGATGACTACCACCGACAACCATAACAGTCATATGTAATGTGTCACCTTTGTATTTTTTTAACGATCAATAAATGACGTATTTCTATTTGTTTTTTATTTATCCTTATTACACCCGAGTAATACAACCTCTTCCCCCTCCCTCTCTCCTTTGGTGTTTTAAAAACAGTTTCCTTCGGTAGCATGCAAACAGTCTCTCTCGTTCTTCGCATGGCGATGAACGTTGTTCAACAATCGGCGACACTGCCCGTCGTGAACGTGACGGCCTTATGGCGCGGAAAAGACGATGAGAACAAGAGCCGACACGGACCGCTTTTCCCCGATAGCGGCGCGCTCTTATCGTGGGACCTTCCGGATGCGGAAAGACAAACGTGGTCGTCTCGTTTCTCACCGGACAGTTCGGACTGGCGTTTTGAAACGTGAATTTATATTCCACAACAGACACACAGCCCATGTACATGTCCTTGAAACAAGTCTGCGACGGACTCCTTCCTTTTCGTTCGTTTTCGCAACACGATAGCATCGAGCCGCCAGCCGAGGAGTCGCTCGACAGTGTTTTCATTTTCAACATCGACACCGAAAAACAAGACTGTATCAAAGCCTACTTCGGGGCCCGGAGACAAAACACACGGACTTGCTTTATCTGTCAAACGTACACCAAAATTCCACAGTTGATTCGCGATAACGCGAATATCGTCATCTTCCGAAAAGACCATAACAACCCGAGTATATCTCAAAGAACACGTCGGAAACGATTTTAGAACATTCAACGATTTTAAGGCGATGTGTTCCAACGTGTGGAACGCCGACCGTTTTGCTTTTGCGGTGATATGTAAACCTAGTGCGCTTCATAATGGTCGATACCGATCGGGCTACGACCGGTTTCTCGTGCCGACGGACGATGGTGGTGGTGATTTTTAAAGGTTATATATAATGTCTTTTCTTTCGCTGTAGACATCACTCTACGCCATGGTGTACGTGCGACAGCATTCCAATGTCGCGGGACCGCGACGGGGGGAGCGACCTTATCGCGGAAGAGGATTTATAGGACGGATGCTGAATCGGGCGATAGACAAACTGCCCTTCGAACTTCACATTCCCGGTGGATATCAATTTTGCGGGCCCGGTTCGAAGCTCGCGAAGAGACTGCAAAGAGGCGACCGCGGTATCAATCCTTTGGACGAAGCGTGTAGAGAACACGACATCGCTTACCAGAACTACAAAGGCGGTGAGGAACGCAAAAGGGCGGACGAAGCGCTCGCCAAGGAAGCGTGGGAGCGAGTCAAGTCCAGAGACGCGAGTCTCGGTGAAAGAGCGGCAGCGCTCGGTGTGGCGGTTGTGATGAAAGTGAAATCCAAAGTAGGAGGACGCGTGAAAAAAATAAAACGCCTTCGCGAAAACGCGAGAAGAAGAGAAAGAGGAAGAAATGTAGACAGTGAAACAACTAAAAACAACAAAAGATCAAACGTAGACTTGAAGAGGCACAGCGCGCTTGAGAAAGCGAAAAAGAGCTTGCGTGGAAAGACACCGCGCCCTCCTCCTACCCCTTCACCACCCGCTCCCGTTCGATTCAAAACGTCGGAAGAGAAATTGAAAACGGAGGTGGAGAAGGCACGAGAAAACATTCGCAACAAAATGAATATCTTGAAAGAAAGCGAAACGATGCGCAATCGATTACTCGATACTTATCTCACGACGCCCGTCTCGAAAGCGCAACCTCAAAGAGAGTGAAAAAATAAAATACCACCATCACCACCTTCTTCTGTTCGATCTTCCACGCGTGTTCCTATCAAATCGGAATCAAGAGTTGAAGAAGAAGAAGAAAAAAGCGATGACTTCCATGACTCGCTCGATACTATCGCTGATACATTCGCCTCCAAAATTACGCTCTGTTGGAAAAATATTTAGGTGATTACAAACTAACAGATGACATTTACGGTCTGTACTATTTAGCAAACCGACCTCACATCGGTAACAGTTTAATCGAACTTCGTCCGGAAGACGGTTCCTTCTTTACCGATGGCATGGAAAACCACAAAAAAGTTCTAGTTCCGCAAAGGCGGTTTTGTAAAAAAAAACTTGAAAAACGAAGAAAACAAAAGAAGAAGGAGGGACCGTTTTGTGACGGCGCCAGACTACAAATATTGGCGCGATCCGAACAAACTCGTGGAGAGGCTCAGTCTTTTACACGCTTCGAAAGCCGCCGGTAACAACGGACTCGATGGAGAAATAGTAGAAATAGAGGTGAATTGCATGACGCCGGTATTATCGGCAAGCTTCTCTGATCATGCAGACGAAAAAGAAGAAAACGTCCGTCGTGTCGTCGACCGTTCGTCAAGGACTCGCTTCGGAATTGCACCCGCCTGCCCGACGCCGTTACGCGAGACGGCGGGTGATTACGAAAGGACTCGATGATCTATGGCAAGCCGACTTGGTCGACATGCAGCCGTACTCGAAAAGCAATCGAGGGATGCGTTACATTCTCACAGTCATCGACGTGTATAGCAAGTACGCCTGGGCGTAAGTGATGAAGAAAAAGACGGGAGCGGATGTGGCGAAGGCTCTCGACCGCATCGTGACGTCAAGCGGTCGAGTGCCCCACAACCTACAAACCAACCGAGGCACCGAGTTTTACAATACCGCGCTCAACAAGTGGCTCCGAGAGCGTGACATTCATCATTATTCCACCTTTTCCAACATGAAGGCCGCCGTTGTCGAACGTTTCAATCGAACGCTCAAGGAGGGGATGTGGAGGCGTTTCACCGCCGAGGGGACGCGACGCTGGACCCTTACGCTCACCACCCTCCTCCAAGATTACAACAATACCAAACACAGGACGATCAGTATGAAACCGAAAGACGTCAAAGATGACAAATTAATGACGACGGTGTACGGGCAAGCGAAAACGCTCGACCTGTGTCTCCTGAGGGAAAATCGATTTCGAGTCGGTGACGTCGTTCGGGTGAGCACGTACAAAAGCTCACCGTTTCGGAAAAGATACGAAGCGCGATGAGGAACCGAACTCTTCAGAATCGTTCGTGTGCATCTCTCGAATCTCGTGACGTACTCGCTAGAAGACCTGCAAGGCGAAACGATCAAGGGCCGCTTCTAAACCGAGGAACTGCATCGCACGCGATATCCTGATCGATATTTAGTGGAGCGCGTCGTACGCAAAAAGGGTCCGCTTCGTCTCGTAAAATGGCTCGGTTTCGATTCTCGTCACAATTCATGGGTACACGAAAGAGACATCGAGGTGTAACATTTTTTAAAAAAAAGAAAAGTGAGCGGTATCAATGCATGTGATAATCCGTTTCCGAGTGGGTATATAAAACGAATTGTTCGTCCTATGACTTCGTCAGTCAGAGGAGAGTGAAGCAGCGTGCGTAATAATCACACATGACTACAGAAGACATATTCTCAGTTCTATGTTTTCTTACGTGGATAGTTTGCGTGGCCGGCTTTGTCATTCTAGCCTTATGACTTCACTCCTTCAGACTTTTTTCCGTCGGCTAACGATGAAACAACGAAAGACGTAGATTTAGAAGTGGTATGGAAAGAAGAAAAAAATGAAGAAACAACATCGTCGGAGAATGTTGTTCCTTCGGTGTGTGTGGATGAAACGCCACCCCCCCAGTGGACAAAAATTACAGTGACTGGAGACGCCCTTCAAGGTTATCACATGAACGGACGTTTCGTCATCGAATTGCTGACAGTGTTGAAAATTCCGAACGAAGATGACAAGAAAGAAAATGTCAGATGTACGTATTTCGAGCGCCTTGTCCTATCTCTAAACTCGATCGGAAAGATAATCGCACGCGGCGATGGATCGAGCGATTCCACGGCCCCAGTCCGTTATGGAATAGCGGTACGTACGTCTCCGACAAACATAACGACGTCGTTCAGCAAGCCTTCGACGGCGTCACAACAATTTTCGTGGAAGGTCTAGAAAAAGCGGTGTGGTTACGGCTGCGCATAAACTGCCCAGTCGTGGACTTGTTTTCGCACGGATGTCCACCTATAAAAGTGTGTGAATCGCACGATCTTCCGCTTCGTTCCGAACGGATCGTCGGCGGGAGAAAACGGATTGGGAGTACAATACGTCATTGCGCTCTACGGGTGGATGCCGTCAGAGCGACCGGAACTCTTATCGGACCGATAAGACTTCCGCTCGGGTGATAAAGACTTCCTGTGGTGGTTGTGAGATCGCGTCAGTCGGTCGGCGACCAGTGGAGCGAACAGATGGTCGAATGGGAGCTACGGTCGAGCGCAGATCGCGCCATACAACGGTTCCTCGACGACCGTTCTCTTCTCGGACTCGACGATATATCGCTGCAATCGCTGCCCATTGAAGTTCAAATACATTGGGCCGCGAAGGACGTTCCTGCCGTCTACAATCGTCTCCGGAGCGTAATAAAAGGGGCGCACATCGACGGACCGCCGCCACCGCAGTGGAAATGCGGAGGCTGTAAACAAGAAGTATTGTCTTGTCTCGAACATCATACGTCACCGCAACCGAAGTGGAAGTGCGTCGAGTGTACCCGTAGAGAGAGAGAGACAACAGTTTTGTTGCTTTTTGAAGAGAGGAATAAAAAGTGTAAATGGATTGGATTGATTGTTTGCTAATTGTTATTATTGTGGAAATCGTAGCCATCACCGCTGTTCTAGTGTGCTTCGCTCTTGCTCTTTAGTGGAGAATTTTTTTTCAAAATCCGTTATGTGTGAAACGACTTCTTCTCTTCCCATCGACGTGCCGCCGCCGCCCTACACCATAGTGAGCAAGGAAGACGATGACGCCGACGACTCCTGTAGCATCTGCCTTGAACAATTGCAGTAGCAACGGGCACCCACGGTGGGTTGCAACCATTTGTTTGATGTAAAATGTATCGATCAATGGTTGGAAAAGTATAATACGTGTCCGATGTGTCTAAACGTCTTGTTGCAAAAAGAAACGAAAGAAGAGGAAGTGCGCCCGCCTTTAACGACGTTTCAACGTCGTGTCGAGATGGATATGCGTCGAGTTGAGCGTGTAAATTTTCTAAATCAGTTAAATCGTTTAAGAAGATTTACCTCCTATTGGCAGCCCATGCGAGAAGCGGGGAACGATTTCGAACTATTTAGGACGCTGTGGAATTTGTATGTAAGGGTACGCCGCGCCGCCTTTAACGCGGGTGTCAGTGAGGATGACGACGACGATGACGAAGAACCACATCTTTCTCGGTTTTATCGAAGTGTTAGAGGATCTTATCTTTCTCGATTATCTTGTATACAAAAATAAAAATATAAATAAAAAACTTGCTGACGTCATCCAATAGTATAAAACGACGCGATCACACTTTGCAGTCGTCAGTCCGCATCATGACTTCCCAGCAAGGAAACGTCTACTACGACTCGACAGAGGAGCAGCGGCAGCAAGAAGAGGATGCGGAGTACGATGACAACGTCGAAGAGGAGGAGGGAATAGAATATTGCAAATACCTGAATACGTTGCCACCAAAGCGTACGTGGACGAACGAATCGAGCTCGCTCGTGAAATCGCAGCGCAAGATGATGAGAAAAGAATGCAGGAAAACATCGATATAAAATCTTCGTTACAATGCGTGATCGACAATCAATTCAAATGTCTCCGCCAATGGAAAGCCCACAGCCCCTTTAACGCGGATCTCTTTCGCATTTCGAATACGGCTTCTCCCATAGAAGAAAAAGATGTCGCCAACAAAGGGTACGTCGACCGCAATATCAGTCATCAAGACGCACCTAGAAAAAATTCCTAGTCTCCGGCGCAGCAAACTGGGAAACGTCAACGTGATGAAGACACGCATCGTCAACATGGCGCCACCACTCAAAACGGACGACGGGGCCACGAAAGGGTATGTGGATGAAAAGATCAAAAAATAAATCGAGAATTTTCAAAAAAACAAACAAAATGTGAATGAATTTAAAAAAAGTTTTGTATAATGATTTTTAAAAATAGACATTCTAAATCTGGTACACATGTTTTTGTTATTTATCCCGTCACCTCCAGGCAGGGATTTCCTTTTTTTCCCAGTCAAGCAATCAATCAGTCAGTCAGACAGAGCGAGACGCTCACAAGACCCAAGCGCTGCAGGATGTAACGTCACCGGGGGGGTCTTTTTCACGATAGTGTAGAAAGGGGGAGTGGAGGCGCACGCGTCTCATTCAGTCGTGGACGCCAGAGGTGTCAACATCTCTCTCTCTCTCACACACACACAGCAGCCGGGCGCGCGCCCGCGAGGAGTATCGTAAAACCCACTAAAGAGACGCCCTTCTCGGGCGTGTCGCGGTAGCTCAGAGCTAGCGTGCGCGCCACACACCCTCCTCACAGGAAACGCTACTCCCGGCGGTTACCTCGCGCCGACTCCGTTTTTGAAGACCCACACACAACCACACACCCTCGACTTCCACACGACGCTCACAGAGCGCGCCACCACCACCACCGCTGCATTTCGCCGCCAGGGCGCGCGCGGCACACCATGACGCAACACCACGCCACATTTCGCCGCCAGGGCGCGCGCGCCCATGACGCAACACCTTCGACGTCATCAAACATGTGGTGATTCTGGACCAGGACGTGACGTCACTTATCTGCTGATAAGACAAGCTCACGTACGTCACTTCCTGGTAAGCCAAACTACCCTCAGAACATGTGATTCTGGACCAGGAAGTGACGTCACTTATCTGCGCTGATAAGTGACGTCATAGTCAGAATCACCGTGTTACTCCTACTTTCCGTAATACCAAATTAATAGTAAACGAAAAGAAAACGGTTTTAATGCAGTTTTCCATTTCAAATAAACAATTCTGTGCTCCATTGAAAATGAACAGTGTACCATTCACTGATGTTAAGGCAACACAATTTTTAGGTCTCTCAATTCAGTCAAACCTTAAATGGAACGTCCATTTAAACGAATTGAACACAAAATTAAGTTCATTATGCTACGCGTTCAGAATTCTTGCAAATTCAGTCAGCCTTCATACTGCTCGTTGTGTATACTTCGCGAACGTTCATTCCCGCCTGAGATATGGTATAATATTCTGGGGAAATACATCTTCTAGCTCCCAGACTTTTAGATTACAAAAACGAATTGTACGAATAATAACCAAATCCCACCCACGTGATTCATGTAAGCTCTCTTCATTAATCTAGGAATTTTACCATTACCGTGTCTTTTATTTACGAATCAGTAGTTTTGTCAAAAATGACTCATTAAAAACACTCGACGTAGAAATCATATTCATCAGGTGACAGTATCAACATTTTCAGAAAAGCCGAAGTCTATTACTATAACACTCGACGTAGAAATCATATTCATCAGGTGACAGTATCAACAGCTCATTACAAAAAATTCACATACAATACATGTACATTATTTTACAACACTTTGCCAGATGACATTAAACGATTAAATTTGATAGAAAAGTTTAAATCCCAGTGAAATCGATTCTGCTGCATAGCTGTTACCATAAAATTAGAGACCATACTGAGCATCACAAGAAAAGTAACATTAATTATAACAATGATTCATAATGCATTATTTACCATTTGGACTGTATAAATGAGTATAAACAACCTGTAACAACTACTGTACTAAAGCTTCCGGGTCAATGACCCCATCTCGATCAGGTTTTTCGTCCAGTTTCCTGATCCATTGAGCAAATGCTGAGATGGCCCTTGTTTTGCTTCTGGGCATAAATGTAACTTCATTTTCTGTGCACGTCTTCTAGAATTCAGTGGGAAATACAATTATTCAAATTATCGTTTCCATGTTATCGCGGCAGGAAGTAACACAATGGACTTTATCTTTAGTTTATTCGAAGCACACATGATAAGAGCCAAAATTTATTGCTTATTTATCCTTGAAAATAGATTTTATTACATGGGAGTGTTTTTTTCCAAAATTTAAGTAGTATATGACTTAGTGTAGGGATCACAGAATTTTGAAAATGTGCACACAATTCACTTTTCCCCATAGCACGTCATACGCAGTTTTAACTGTTTTTTACGTAAAATAAATAAATAGACCTTAAAGCCAAGCCATACCAAGAAAATTTGAAAAATTTGGTACGAGAAAGTCTGTGAATTCTGTAACACCTCTAGTTTTACTTTCTCGTATACATACTACGTATATACAGGAGTAAAGTACGTAGTGTAGAGAAAGTTATGTAATGCTGCGGAAAATGGAATTTGATATTTCAACGGAAATACGCGTTTTGAGGTCCCTTAATACCGAAAAAGTGTTGTTTTTGTTTGTTATTTTCTTCAAAGCGTCCGTCCGTGAAGATTCATAGGGGCTAAACCACCCGTACGATCTTTTCCAAATTGCAGAAACTTCGGTCGATCTGGCTCTAGTTGAATCTTTGAGTTTTTGAAAACCATTCCTTAAAATTTGGGGTACTTTACATGAAGTCCCTGGGACATTTTCGAAATTTTTTCAAAAACAGCACCAACATTTTTCTTTAAATTTCTTGTAAGATTTGAGTAAAATACGCTTGTAAAGATGGCGTAGGTCTTAACTCTGAATTTTCGAAAATTTCAATTTTGTTTTTTCGCGCCTTCCTACAACGAACAGAGGATAGAGGTTTTTCCTTCAAATTGAATTTGTTCTCCAGTGTTTCAGTAAGGTCATGAACAGTTTGTTTTTTTTTTTTTTCAATATTATAAAAATATTAAAACAAGAATTTCTCAAAAACGGCCCCAAATTTGTTCTTTAACTTTTGGTACGGATAGTACTAAATGATGATACAAACGCCATTTTGCTACATTCTTTTGTCTTTTCAAAAATTACCACAAATGTAATGTTTTTGACATTTCTCACGCCGTTAATATTCACATTAATGACGATTTGTTCACATTATTGCGTTTGTGAGTACGTGTGCTTCAAATTATCTCTTATAAAGTTTTTCAAAAACTCAAGTTTTCTCCGAAAATTAGCTTGAAATTCCGCATTTTCAGATACGCTCATATGCCATTTTCTCAAAACGAGTCCAAATGGTTTCTTCAAACGTTTTTTACAGATAGTGCTAAATGCACTGGATAAGATGACAAGAACCTTTTTACTGTATTCTTTTTTTCAAAAATTACGCGAATGTATTTTCTTTGAAATACCTATCACGCCACCCCGCAAATATGCATATTTCCAGCGATTTGTATAATTGAATTTGTGAGTACAAGTTCTTTAAATGATTTCCAATGAAGATTCTCGAAAACTCGAGGTTTCTATGGGGAGGGAAAAAAAAGCTTCAAATTTTGCATTTACACTACCTCTACATTTTCTTGAAATCCGCTCCAAATATTTCAACGAAAATTTCCATTTAGGACAAGGTTTTACTCTTTTATAATATTCTTAAAGTAATATTACCAATAAGAATCCGAAAATTTAATAATTTTTTTTAATGTACTTTGGAGGTCGCTTGATAGTTGGTAGCTGTCATGAGGATGGATGGGGCAAGACCGAAAATCTAGCCTAGACCAAAGAAATTAGAAAACTAACTAGTACCACAAACCACACTAGCACCATGTAGTTCTTTGAACAGACACTAAATCCCTATACGTGCTATAGGAAATTACAGGCTAGGCCTGTTAACAGTCCCTACCATCCACTTAATAGCAATTTTCTTAATTTAATTAATTTCTTTCTTTTTATGAGATCAGTTTCAGGAACACTGTAAGTAGACATAATTTTCAGTAGTTTAAACAAAAATTGGTGACATTGTAAAATACATTTTTGCAATATATCTTTTGCGTCAACTTCATTCTCGAGGAAATCAGGAGTGTGGGTGGATCCAGAAATCAAGTAGGAATAAATCGTGATTGATATGGTATCCCAGCTGTTCGTTCCATTTCTTTCAATTGTAACCTTAATGAACTATACAAATAAAAAAAAAAAGTTTACTGTATTACTCAGCCTTTTGAAACCAAACTTCAATGTCACTGAGAAAAACTAAGTCTAAGGATCTAATAGACAGTAATATCTCAATTTTTTGTTAAAATGTGGCAAAAGACTATGATCCCAAGCCCATCAATTTATTAACTCAAATTTCAGGGCTGGGATTACAAAGATGATTTCAGGGCTGGGATCACTGAGATTAATAAATCTCAAGTTAAAATCTGCCATGCTATTGTTAATTTGTTTTCTTTAAATAGTTAATGTATAAAGTATACCATTTATCATGCAACCCTCAGTCCTAGAAGTTTGGGCCTGAATATCGAGAGGGCTTTAGGTATGATTTCTTTGTTATGCTGTCACCTACCAATAAACATTTTACTTACTGAAGCATGCATTTGAACTAAGGAATGTTTCTCATTAGATTACTAGCCTTAATACCTATTTATTGGGAGGCACAAAATAAAAAACTTCACAATTATGAAATTAAAGCATTTTATGCACAATTAAAGCATTTTATATACATTTTACTTGAATTTCAATGCAGTGTGTAGGCAACAAGGTATCACAAAATTTAATTCAGTTTTCCAAGATTACAAAATTTCATAATGACTAACTTTCCATTGTAATTGTTACCTATGCATGAGAGCATATAAAATACTGCTAATGCTGAAGATCTTGTTACTGTGAATGAGAAAAAGAAAAGAGAAAGAAACTGGAAGACAATTCTTATCTTGACTACATTGGAAGGGATGCTGGAAGTGTGCTCCAATCTTACTCACAAATGGACTCTTCTAACACAGCCCACAGTGAAATTCTGAAGAACACCCTCATTTGGCAAAATTTTCTTCAATAATGTTGAGCAAAGAATCAAGAGCTGTTAGTTATTTGTTTATTCTAGCTTGACACCTCTAGTGGCCTTGTAGCGCTCTTGATTCAAGTAATCATAAAGAACTTGATCATAATTTTTACAAAGAAATGAAGTCTTTCTAAACAGTCTAATGCCTGCACTTACTTTCATATATACTATTATACATGGGGCTTTGCAGATAAGAAAAGTAAACTCAACAAAATGTAGTTTTCAGAAAAACTGGAGTGCAGAGGGAGTGAGGTGTTGAATTTGCCCTTCATATCCACCCTCCTATGGCAGTTTTCAGTCAACTTGGAATCATTCTCTGTGTAATTTGAGAAGGAAAGAAGGGAGATATCAATATTGAAAAGTATACCCATAAACTCTCTGAAAGATCTAATAGATGATGTAGCACCACTATTTACATGTGTGTTAACACATGTTAACAATGTTACATACTTCCCAAGTTTCATAAACATTTCATTGAGATGAACTCTAATTTTATAAATTGTAATTAATAAATAAAAAAATAAATTTTAAAGATTCTTAAAGAGCTACGGCCCTCTACATAGTTGGGTAGTGCTGTATCTATCCGAATATAAGACTACTCACTAATTTTCAAGAGGCTTCTTGAGAACTTTTAAAATTTTTAACTAAATCTTATTATTTAGTCAAAATCAAATTGCAAATTGTCTAATTGACTAGAAAATTGTCTTTCGGAAAAAAATGTTAGAACATGTCTGGACTAACACTCTATTCTCACTCCTTAAAATCATCATTATCAACTTTTGAGGTCCCTTTGAATGTTTTGCACGTTGAACTTGCGTTCTTTGTCTTTCATCTGACGTCACCTAAGAATTTCCTTTGGGTCATCAGATTTTCTATCACAGTCTTGTTGGTGGACTCTTTATTTCTTTTACAGTTCTGTCACATTCTTTACCAGAATATACTTCAAATTAGCATCGCTTAATGTACGTGTGATTTAGGTATGAAGTGCAAACTCATACATCTATAATCCTCTGTTTTGCGGGTAACAGTAGGCAGATAGCTGCAAGTTTCCAAGTTTGGGAAACGTTAGCTTTGAAAATATCTGATTATCATCCTTTTCTGTGCTTAGATGTAGAATATTTGTGCAAGGCCGTTGCTTGGTTATTTTGCCCTGGACTAAATGAGATGTTTGCACTCCCCCCCCCCATATATTATAATTATAATATAATAATAATAATAATAATAATAATAATAATAATAATAATAATAATAATCAGGGAACGGATTTTTATGTACTAAATATTATTTTGTATAATTTTTATTTACTAAATAAGCAAATATTGATACTAATTTGCATGACAAAAAGTTACTTTTATTTTCCATATTTTGGGGTTTGGCACATATTCAAATATGTCCATATATTTTCCACATTTCAAATGAAATATTTAGCATATTAAGCTGAACAGTGAAATTTCATGAAATAATGCTGAAAATTTTTCTGAGAATTTTCCTCTCAAATATTGCTCTTTTGTGCTATTTGTTTTTTTTTAAAGAACCAAGTGTTGCACCTACATGTCACTACTGGTTTTATTATTGTATTATAGTCGCATTTTTGACCTGGACAGGATTTTAGAAGTGAAAATTTTCTTATACTTGTAATATGCTCTGCTGCCAGCTGCAATTCTTTCTTTAATTTCTTCCTCAATCTCAGTGTGTATATTTACTATTGTTCCTAGGTGTTTAAATGCTATAACATTTTCTATTTCGATGTTTTTGTTGCTGCAACTATTTCGAGAACATTTCTTTTTTCCTTTAAAATTAATTGTTTAAGTTGCAGAAACTTTTCCTTTAGACTGAAAATCCTTCTTGTCAATATTGAAATGTCATCAGCATACACACATACCTGCTTTAACCCAATAGTAGCACAGTCAGGGTAAAATTAAGAAGTTAAATTTCAGAATTCAAAGATGAAGGTTTATCAATTGACAATAAAATATTATTTTGTAATTTGGGTCTGTACAGTATCGGATGCAATAAGGTATGTACGGATGCAACAACATATTTAAACCAGTGAACATCAGCCTAACAGACACTGAAATTCCAAATAGAGAAAATTCCACACGATTGATTTTAACAGAACCAACATCAGCTGTAAAGCCTCTGTACTGCTCCTTCATCTCTTGACATTCCTCTCAACAAACTGAAGAGTCAATGCTCCAGGGAATTCCTGGAGACGTATATTCAACACGCAATCCCAGATGAGTCAACATTTAGGAAGACATACGATTCAGCCATCCACCATCAAACTGTTGAGAAGATAGATGAAATTAAAGAAGATCCAGTTTACGTCTCCTTGATGACTCTACCAACAAAGAAGGAAGGCTTATTGACAATGTAGTTTTTGGTTTGTTAAGTAATTATTCTGAAGAGATTCTTTTACATTGTGATGTTCTTAAAACCTGTAATAACAAAACTATAACCAAACTGTTCAATAAACGATGGGTATCGTGTGGCCAATGGGCATGATATTCAATAACATGTTACTCTTCATTAGTGATACTGCACTTTGTATGCTAAAAGCTGGACAAACATTATCTGTTGTTTATCATGTGACTCATTTCACTTATGTGGCACATGCCTTTAGTCGTGTGGCAAAAGTGATACGAAGAATGACTGTGATGGGCCTACCTAAATAATATAATTTATTGCTAAGCATTTTGCCATCACGGTAGAAAAATTAAAAATTATGACAAAATATTCCATCACTATGCGGCCTGAAAGTAACGAGCAGGAAAGTTCCGGAAAAACATCCGCTTGGATGCTTGGATGAAAAACATCTGCCTCTCCAAAACAATGTTCTCGGGAAGATTCTACACTGAGCGGGAGGGTATTTAAAGGCACCTCCCAAAACACCAGGCAGTTCCCGTCTGCAGTGTGACGACGTCCGTGTTGCAGCTGCTCTTTCGAACGAGGACCACGAAGGCAGCCAGCAACAACGAAATGTCCGCCGGAGAGTTGGAGGTGATGGGAGCAAAACGCCAAAATGAGTGCGCTTGGCATCCTCGTCATTGCTCCACTGCGTTGTCCCTTCCTCTCTCATTACTCTTTCCCTTCCTCACTCCTATGCCTTCAGCAGAATATGGTGATCTTGGGATAGTTAAGCTAGATAATTAAAATATATTTCAATCCCCCACTACTATGGTTGTATTTCTTCCCCCAATCTTAACCCCCTTCCAGTCACTCTGATCATTTTCCTGTGACAACCTCTCCTATGTGAATTACACTCAATAACAGAATTCGCATAGGAGGGGACGTCACATACTGTATATCAGATTCAAAGTGAAGTGTGGGTTTAAGGATCATTGTTGTTTTTTTTTGTTTCTTTTTTCATTCAGTTGATTGTTCTTGGAATGCGGGAGATGCAGAGAATGCAAATCATCTTATCTTTTTCCTTGGTTTGTCATCATTTCTCTTGAATCTTGTTGTGTAATATTATCAACTGCTGCTCATTAAATTTCTTTGAGTCATTCTGCGCATGAGCAGGCTGGTAAAAGATCCCATGGGTCACAATACATTATTGCAACTTTATATCTGTTATTTATTATCTGAATTTAATTGTGGTAGCCTGTACAGTAACTGCTTAATGTGACCTCATTCTTCGTTAATCATAGACACACCAAAGGATTTTAGCGAGTGAAATTCATGCAGTTCTTGAAGTTTCAGATAGTGATGAGTAAGTTTCTGAAAATGAAAATCACACAAGTGGAACTGAAAGTGAAAATCAGGTGATGTTCAAACAATAACTTCTGATCATATATCATCTCAAGATGGCAAAATACAATAATGTGTGTTCCTTTCCCACAGCATGGTCAACAATCAGCAGCCAAGTAATCAAGACCATCCCAGAAATTAGCAGGTATTCATGTTCTGGAATAAAAGATCTGAAGAGTGCATTCGAGACAAGTTTTCAATCCAGCAATAGAAAGAGAGATCAAGAACATCACTGATCTCGAAGGTCGGTCTGTTTTTGAACCAAAATTGAAAAATTTAGAAGCAACAAAAATTCTGGAATGCAAAAACTGGACGAAGTATTTTTAGGGCAACCGTGTCACTTGAATCATTTTGTATGATATCTTGTGTCATTCGATTTGATGACATATCCACAAGGGAAGAAAGGAGAAAGCTGACAAACTAGCTTCCCTTGAAAGTGTTTGGGAAAAGTGAGTGAACGTTCTTCCAAAATTGTACTACCTCGAAGAAAATGTAACTGCGGACGAACAATTTGTAGCATTTTGAGGACATTGTCCTTTCAAACAATATATGCCCTCAAACAAACCTGCCAAACATGGCATTAAGATTTGGACTCTGTGACTGTAATATTTCATATGCTTTGAAAACTCAGATTTACACAGGTAAGCTTCCTGGAGAGAAAGCAGAAAAAAATGAGGACATGAGAGATGTATGTGATCTAAGTAGTGACTTAAAAGGACATAATCTTACGTGTCATAATTTCTTCACATTGTATAATTCGGGGCAGTTCCTGCTAAAAAGGAAAACGATAATTCTGGGTACAGTGCATAAAAATAAGCCAGAATTTCCTCAACAAGTGGAGAATAAAAAAGTCTACAGTTCTTCCTTTTATTTTACGCCAAACTACTATTGTAAACTTTGTTCCAAAAAAAAGAACAGGAGCATAGTTGCGCTGAGACAAAGTAATTAGCAATACAGAGGGCAAAAAATAATTGTATTGCAATGCAATCATTTAAATCACGTAAATTTTGTCCATCAAATAAGTATAATAAAACTAATTTTGTGTGGTATGTGCAAAAAACGTTTTCAAGAACATGCAAATTATTTCTCCCAAATTTAGTAACAAATCATAAAAAAATGTAAAACATGGGGTTAGTATAGTTCTTAATGTAGCACGTTCATTACAGATATGGGGATAATCAACCACAACAATAATCCCCATATCTGTAATGGATTACAAGGAAATTTTTGGAAATTATAGTAGTTTTTGTGCAATAGTGCATGTAATATTTGCAATTTTAAAAAATAAGAAGGAGCTAGTACATAGGAAAGCAAGGTTGGAGATTTTGAGATGGCAACCCCATCACCAGCCAAACCTGCAGGGGGTTAGTAACCCTCCCAGGTTTTCATTTTCACTTTCAATTCTAATGTTGATCAAAACCAGACCGATGTTATGACGACCAAGAAATGTTTAAAGGTCAAGCACAAAGGACTTTTGGAATATTTAATAATTGGAGCACGGAATGTGAGAGGCATTTATCTAAAAAAAAAATCACAAATTGAGAACATAATGCATGAGGACAAAATTGATTTTCCATTTTTCTCAGAAACAAAGAAAAAGTTAAAGGGCACAGAAAATTGGGCTAAATGCACAATGACTTGCAGTGATGTTTCGCAAAATTGAAGAGCAAAATGAGGAATAGCAGTACTCCTTATGTCAAAGTGGAAAGAACGACTTACATGCTACAACTGGTATAATGAAAGATTATGTACCATCAGATGTAGAATTAAGAGAGGTTATGTGACTTTTATTGTGTTGTATGCCCCAGAAGAGGGCAAAGATTTTTACAAACACAAAATATGATCTCTGAGACCAACAAAAATGATTATATTATCATGTGTGGAGATTTTAATGCCAGAATTGGAAACATAACCGTACAAGTCGTTGTGGGAAATTGTGGAGAAAAAACATTGACCAAAAATTGTGCAAAACTGACACTCTTCTGCAACTACAATAATTTCCAAGTCACGGACTCCTTTTTCAGATACAAAGAAAAACATAAATTTACATGGACTGCAAGAGGACAGCACTCAATTATAGATTACATCATTGCTAACCAGAAAGCTGCCAAACTATTTGAAGATGTGAGAGTACTCAGAGGACATTGGAAGTGACCATTACCTATTAGAAGGGAAAATGGATTGAAAGAGAGATGAATAAAAGCTAAACCAAAAACTGAAAAGAAAATAGTTTATAAAGTGCATCTTTTAAACAGAAAATTTTATACCAAAAAGGAAAAAAACCTCCGTTTCAGTAAGTGAAGAGCTGGAAACTGAATGGGAAAATATAAAAAGCATACTTCATGAAACAGCCAAAGAAGCCTTAGGACAAAAAATACTCAGTTCCAAGAAGAAAAAACATCTATGGAAATGGACTGAAGAATTTAAAGCAGCAGTTAACAAAAAACAACTGGCCTACTTTAAATATCTGCAACAAAAATGAGAGAAAAAACACATAGAATACAGAGCGAAATCTGCCTGAATTAATAAGGCAAGCTCAAAAAGCACATTGGGATAATTTCATTTCTAAAATCGAAGAAGATGCCCACGGAAGACAAAATATATCCTACAAGGTTCTTTGACATCTTCAGAAAGATGCAAAAGAAACTGTGAACATAAATTGTAAAAGGAATAACAATTTTATGAAAAAACCTGTTGACTACCCCTGAGGAAGAAGGCAGTTTCAAAGAAGTTGAATATGTAGGTACACCAGATCTGTTGGTAATGGATAAGATAAAAATGATTTTAAAAACACTGACAAACAAGAAAGCAATAGGAACAGATGGTTCAAAAAATGAACTCCTGAAGTATGCTTCACAAAATATGACAAACAGATTTTTAAGACTTCTTAACATGTGCTAGACTACCAAGAAAATACTTATGAATAGTCAACTATACAAAACATATAAAAAAAGCAAAGATTGAAATCAATAACAGACTCTGTAATTCTAGAAAAACAACCAGGATTTTGCTATGCACAGACAATGTTTTTGTAATTCAACATATTCTGGAGAAACTCAAAGAATATAATAAAGAAACCAACATACTCTTTATTGATTATAAAAAAGCATTTGACAGGGTTAAAAGGAATCGCTTTGAAAACAATGCACAAAAAGGAATTCCAATACATCTGATTTTTGTAATACAAAGCACGTATAAAAAATCATATATTTGTATCCAAAACCATGAGGAACGTAGAAGAAAAATTAATTTAGGACTAAAACTATCTCCAAACTTATTTAATATTTATATGGACAAAATTACTAGAGAATAGATGTCTAAATTGAAATTTTATACTTATGACTTGCATTCAACGTTTTATTATAACTCTCTTTGCTGATGATAAGCTATTTTAAGTAACAATGAAGACAATCTACAAAAAGCAACTTTTTAGCTCCACAAAATACTCCCAAAATATACAATGGAAATATCTAAATATTTTTGAGCAAATCATCATTGAAAACTACACTATAGAACAAGTGACAAACTAAATATCTTGGATGTAATATTACTGGCCATTAACAGAACTATATACAAAAGAAAATAGAAAGATTAATGGTCTTCTCAAAAGAACTTTTCGAAGAAAATTAAATTCAGATACCCTCCCAAAATTTATAGAACAGTTTTAGTTCCTATTTTGCTGTATGGATGTGAAAACTGGGTACTAGCACAAGTAGATAAAAGACGACTAGACAGTGGCGAAATGAAATTCCTAAGGTGAGTGGCAGGATATTCAAAATTAGACCATAAGACAAACAATAGTGTAAGAGAGCAGAACTTAACATACATACCATCAATGAAAAAATAACAACTTACAGAGAAGAATGGATTGTGCATAAAGAGAATGAATCCCTCAAGAGTTCCAAGAGCAAGGTAAAATTATACCCCACATGGAAGGAGAGATGTTGGTCGACCACCAAAAAGATGGAAAGATCAGTAGGTGCAAAAGGCAATATTGCCTAAGCAAGAAGAAGAGAAGAGAAGAAAAACAAGATTTTGTCAAAAACAGCCAAATTTTTTCTTTAAATTTGTGGTATGGTTATTTGTTGTGGTTTGGTAAATTTGTGGTATAACGAACCACAGTACATCAGTAATATTACAGTACACCACTCTTACATCAGTAATATTTACATTAGAGGTGATTTCTTCATGTTATTGTATTTATCAGTAGATGTACTTTAAATAATGTCAAATAAAGTTCTTTGAAAACTCTACAGTTTTTTGTTAAAATGAGCTCAAAATTCCTCATTTGCAGAAACACTCAAACACCATTAAGTTCATTTTGGTGTATTCTTTTGTTTTTTAAAAAATTACACAAATGTAATTTTTTTTCAATATCTCTCATGCCGTTAGTATGTACATTTCAATAAATTTGTATACATTATTAAATTTCTGAGTGGAAGTTCTCAGGACGGGGAATCACTTGAGTTTTCATTGCTATAATTTATAATGTATTATTACTATTCCATGACAATTCCAGTTGATCTTTCTGTTAGGAGGGGTGTGGAGAAATGGGTGATAAATAAGAGAGCACTAAGGACGGGTCTGTCAGCAGCTATACACATGCGGAACACTTTCTTTTGTTCTCCCGATACCCTCTGAAAGAAACATTGCGCAAACTGCATTGGTTTGACATTCCACAGCCTGTTAACTGAGGGAATACATGAACATGGCTTATTATCGCCCTCAGTGGTGAATTCTGAACATTATTTCAAGTATACCACACTTGACGGAAGCTACCTCTATCGTTATTTTATTTTAAGCTTTTCTGAAATCCCAATACTGTGAACTTCTGTCCTTAATAATTGTTCTATAAGACAATTACACAAACCACTAACTTCTGGATCATTAACACACTCCATTTTCACAAAAACTTGACAGAAGCGTAACTTACGAACAGCCAGAGGAGGACTGTTCACCTCAATATTTTGCGGTGCGTACTGATCGTCCAGACGCATCCTCCCTTCTCCCCACCCTTGAAACATGAGGAGCCCTAGATTATCGCAGCTGGCATGTGGTGCATTCACGTACGCTAGCGAATTCTCTGGACAGCATTAAGAACTGTTAGAAAGATCTCACTACCGCACTTCATAGCACTAAAGTATGCGTAAGACTGACTGGCTCTCGGTAGCAAGAGTCAATTTTTCATGTTTTAAAGCTTTCAAAATCTCAATAACTTTACAGAGGATTACCAAACTTATGAAATATTCCTTACACACTTCAAATTACTAGGTTTACCAGCGGTATAGGCGGTGTAAAGGAGAATTCGCCACTGATCGCCTTTGCAACATATTGTTTTGTCCGCATACGAGTTTTCGACTGAAACAGACATTGAAACCCACCAACTAAGCTTAATCTGCGAATATATAGCGATCCCCCACTCTTTACGAATGAAGAATTTAGGAAAAAACCTCGTCTTATATTCGGGTATATACGGTACTGCCTTATTGTACAGAGATAAAAAATATTAAAAATTAGGCATTTTACTTAGTTGTAAAAGTCAACATATGTAGTACTGTAGTCATTATTTTTCAATAACCAAAATTAATCTTTATATTTATTTACATTTTAACTTTATGAACTCATATTAAATATATTAAACAAAAAGGAGGATAAAGCATAGGAAAATTTAAAATTTTCTCAAAACTATGAAAAAATTTGAAATTTTATATTAAGTTCTGTACCTACTATGAACAAAGCAAACACTCTGTGAAACCTTCAAATCTACTCTGAAAGGAGGCCAACAGACTCTATAACCCCACAGTAACCTCTAAAAATCTAAAAAAAAACAAAAAAAAAGATCCTACAACCACTGAAAAATACTTTTCAAAAATAGGCTGAAAATTCTTGTAAAAGTAGACGGTCATGTGCAAATTAAAAAATGTTCAATGAATAAGGGGGTCCAGAAATGTAGTTTGCCTCCTCTCATTTTAGACTGCACAAGACTTTGAGAATCAAAGTTAGCCCTAAACTTTATCCTACCTTAGAGTGAGAGGTATTTCAACAAGCAGTGTATCAAAAAGCAGAAAACTCGTACTGTTTTCAGCAACACCTGCGAGTGCCTGGTTGCGATATCTCCCATTCCGTATCATCATTTGAGCTCATTACACTTGTTGCCTACACTGGGAGGGCTGAGTAAATGATACACTCCATATCAGATAACTGTACATAGAAAAGTATCCATTATTTACAATGCTCCATTTGACTACAGAAAATATTATTTTATGTATTAATTACACTGACGTTAACATTTATTATAAGAAATATTATATACAATAGTAAGTTCTGTACAATAAAGAAGACTTCTGTACAATCAAATTTAACAGGTACTAAAAAAAAATATTAAAAACCAAAATTCAATACAGTAAATTAATTGTTTTCTGAAATATTCAAGAATATTAGTAACTTGAAAAAGGAGTTTACTCAAGACATACTTAAGTCTATGAAACATTCAAGAATATTTCAAAAGATAACTGATTACATCAACATGGTTCAATGTTTTATTAGGAAGATCTACTATCACTTTTCGTTGCATAGCATCTCCCAAAAGACTCGACCACATTTTGTCTTCCTAGAAACAAAAAAGAAAAATCAATTAAATTACATAAAATACATTGATTATTCACTATCAGCAACTGCTTTCTTTCGACACAGTAATTATCATATTAGAGACTTTTTTAACTGAAGTATTTCAAATAATCAAAGAAATTATTCCAAATAACCCTGCCTGTGGTGTCTGCTAGGTGGATTGAGTAGCTTAGCAGCCCACTGCCGGTCCCAAGCACGGAGAAAAGAGGGGGGTTCCTGAGTGAGGTTAGAAGCCTCCTCAGGGTAAAACAAGGACACCGCTCAGATCTTCAAGAATTTGCCTCAGATTAATCCTAGATGTAAGACAACTTTGGCAAGAAAAAGGACTACGAATTGGAATTAAGAACAGGTTCAATGAACATGATCTCAATGAAAATGGAGAAACACTTATAGATTTCTGCATTGAAAATGAAATAAGAATAAATAATACTTTCTTTGATCATAAAGAACAACACAAAACTGCATGGATGAATACAAGAAGACAAAAATCTACTATCTACTTTATACTTACTAATCGGGAAAATCATTCATCACATATATTAGATGTACGGAGCCTATTAGGAGTGGATATTGACAGTGATCATAACCCGGTGTTAATAAAACTAGGAACGATCATTATGAAGAAAAATACTGTAAAAGAAACATCGGAATACATACAAAAGATAAACATTGAAGCACTACGTGATGAATCTACCAGATATCTATATAAATATAGACTGGATGACAAAATATCTCAAAATTCATTCCTGGATGAAGACAACAAACGAATGTCTTGGCATAAAATAAAATTAAATATTATTCAAGTTGCTAAAGAGGCTGCATAATAATAGAAACAAATGCAAAAAAGAAAGAAAATAAAACACTTTGGTTTACTAAAGAAGTGAAGAATATAGCACAAAAGAAAAGAGCGGCATACATAAAATTCAAACAGAATAAAACACCAGAAACACAAAGAATATAAAAATATCAAGAACAAAGTTAATGCAAAGATTAGATAAATAAAGAAAGATTGCTGGACATCCATTAGAGGCCAGAGAACAGACATAAATGAACTCATTAGCACATATAAAGTATCTGATGAAACATGGATAAAATACTTTAGAGAACTAACCAATTGGTTGAAGATCTTGCATCACAGGAACAGTGCATAGAATGTGAAGAAATTTCAAAGGTAATTGGAACACTAAGAAATTGGAAGTCACCAGGAGAAGATGGAATATATAACGAGTTCATTAAGTATGGTGGAAGAACCTTATGCAAAGAGATAACCAAACTTATTAATAAAACATTAAATAATGCAACAATACCAAAGGAATGGAAATCAAGCATTCTTATCCCTCTATTTAAGAAAGGAGCCAACAGATCCAGATAATCAGATAAACCTCCTAAGCAGCCCATTGAAAATCCTCACAAAGTATATAACAAACGCTCATGAATATGATAGAATGGAAAGATCAACAACAGGGTTTCAGGTTTCAAAAACTAAAACCAAAAAAAGGATATAGTATGGGAAAACACAATATAAATATAATATGTTACATTGTTACACGCAGAAAATGAAGATGACTTACGATTGTTGTATTCAGTAAAATTTGTAAACATTTAAACTTAAAAATATCTACCCAGAAGACAAAGCTATGACAATTGCTTTTGCACTTGCACAATTGCAATATAAGAATCCGATTAGGTGTAAATTGGTTGTGGATAATCAAATAATAGAACAAGTTCTAGAGATGAAATATCTAGAAATAACATTAACAAGCTCAGGGCAAATGGAGAAAAATCAAAGAGTAAATAATAATGGGTAATAGGATCGCTAGCTGGCTCAACTATTCTATGCTCTTAATTCTGTTATGTACAATAAACATCTAAAACAGGACTCTTAAAGTTAGAATATATCAATTAATACTTAGATGAATGTTAATACATGCAGGAGAAACAAGATGTGAAACAACACACCCAACAACAACTTGAGGTCGCTGGAAAAATTACGAATCACACACTACAGGATAAGGAAAGAAACAGAAACATCAGAGAAGAGTGCAAAATGAAGCTGAAGAAAAGAATGGAATAATTATATTGAGAGAATGAAGGAAAAAAGAATCATGAGGATTGCTAGAGATGAAAGGCCGAGGGGAAGAAGAAAAGCTTGCAGACCAAGGAGAAGATGGAAAGACTCGTTATAATTCTTGGATAGGAACAAGTCAGACTTTTTAAGTTGAAGAAGAGGAAATAATCAAAGACGGCCAAACACAAGTGTTTCTGGAGCAAACAAAAGAGAATATCCGACAGTAACTAACACCACAGATTAAATGATAATGATCTTTTCTGTATTCCAGAATTATAAAACGACCTTTTCTGTTGTAAAAAATTGGACATTTTACAGAATGAGTGAATGAATGAATGAATGAATGAATGAATGAATAATGAATGAATGAATGACATACCTTCAGCCAATGGCAGCGAGAGAATCGTAGCGAGGTAAAGGTAAAAAATTAAATTCGCAAAGTCTTATAACTTAATAATGCTGTTACACAAAAAAATATTTAAGCGAATGAAACTCATTTATGTATTATTGCATTCGTACAAATTTGAAAACTCACTCCCAATGTCATTCTTTAAAAAAACGTACTCGTGCAATAAAGCTTAACATTATAAACCAATTGCATAAACTACTATTACACTGAATCTTCAATGTACACAACTTTTTTTTACACTACAACTCTCCTGGAAAAATATATTTATCCTTGTCAATAATCAATGTCATTCAACTCAATAACACTAGTTTATCAGCTGAACCAATGATACAGGATAAAATTTAAAACCTCTTTATTTTTTATGTACTCCATTACTTCTTTCACGATTTTGTGTAAAGTACAAGGAAAATAAAATCAATGAGATGCCAAAAAACAATTAGAGAAGTCAGAATATTCACAGGAGGGAAAATCATATAAATGGCATAATAGATCATAATGGGCATCACATGTACAGATTTGAGGCAAATGTGTACCAACATTCTCTCTTCAGGTCTTCACCATTTCTGACTATAACTCGAATTTAATTATTTTATTTAATTATTATTAAACCACCCCAGCCAGGACAAGCTCCCTCCCAACCGGTCTCCCGGCAGTGAAGTGCATGTTTATGTAAGTGAGTGTAAGGGGAGAGGATAGGACAAGGAAGAGGAAGGAAAGTTAGCATCTGTGGCCCCTTTGTTAGGGTTTTGCTCTGGCAATTGTCTGGTGTTAATCGGAGAAACTACCCATCAAAGCAGCTTGGTGCTAGAATTCTCCTCCTGTCAATAAGTGAACTCAACATAGCTATCTACCCAGTGTCGGAAATCCTGCCACAATTGAGACTCGAACTTAGGACCTCCCGGTCAGAGGTACTGCAGTGACTGCATTTCCCTCAAAGTTTGTACACTAAGAAGACACAGATTTAGACATATACTTTAATTATTTTTCACTAACTTAACAAGCATAACTTTACCATGTAGAATTTCATAAAAATAAATTAAATATTACTAACTTGTAGTGAGACAAAGTTGCCACATATAATAAGAGAATGACGAGCTCTTGTAAGAGCCACATTCAGTCGCTGAGATTCACCCATAAATCCAACTCCTCTTGTTCGGACACAGGAAAAAATTATCACATCACATTCTCTGCCTTGGAAGCCATCGATAGTATTTACAACAACTGTAATATTATTCGTCCGGCTGAAATTGTAGTAAAACAATATTAGTACACTTGTTGGTTTGAAGAGACAGTACATATAGACAAGTATCAAACATAAAACACTTTACAAATACACTGGAAATGGATGCATTAGAGTGCATATACAGTATTTTTTAATATCAATATTTAAAATAAATGAAATATTAATTTTAATTTCAATTACATGTTTTAATGGAAAAATGCTGTGATAACATTCATAATTTATTCTATAAGAAATCACATTTGTTCCACACCTACAGGTTAACCTACCTATAAGTTACAATATGAAAATATTATAGAAGAAACTAAATATAGTTAAAAATAAAGAGTAAAATGTAAAATTGATCCAAGAGAATTAAAAATTCAAAAGTAGTATGTAACCTGATATAGCTCAGCTGTCACCATTAAAACTATTTTTTGTGCACATTCTCACTGCAATCCCAAACTAGTGATGCTACAGAATGGCACAGACTTTATTGCACTAGTCAATTTTCTAATCTCTTCAGTCTAAGCAAGCTTTTTGATATTGTTCCACCCTCTTCCCAGCTGCTATTGGTTCTAAATGTCTTTTTTTCCGTTTTTCCATTTTTCAGCCCCCTAATTGTAGATCTGAAATAGGACTTTAAGCACTCTTTTGCTGAACAACTCTTTGTTATGATTAAAACAATGGAATGTAATGTCAATTTCTGTGGTATACCACCAAACTCTCCTTTTGATGCTTACGTTCAATTTATAGATCGTCTAGAAAATAATTTTTACTAATAAAGAAAGTATTCTTGAGCTAAATTTTTCATATTTGTTGATTTCAATTTACCAAACAAGAAATGGTCAAATGAGGAATATGGTACACGTATATTTGAAGGAGCACCTAATAATGAGATACTCGCAAGTTGATTTTTAGATATCACAAACAGTCAATTTATTCCAAATTTTACTGATCATAAAGTTTTCACTCATAATCAGGATTATAATATTGTGAAATCTGCAAATTCTATTGCATGTTGTGATTCTCATTGCCCTGCCTTAAAATTCTGTATCTCTTTTAATGAAAAATTCCCTGAACTAATTCTGCAGTGAAGTAAAATTAACTTTAAATTAGCAGATTAAGCAATGATTAATGAAGAACTCATCAAAATAGACTGGCTACAAATTTTCTATAATAATTCACTCGAAGATTTTGTAAATTTCTTCTCTATAGACTTAACCTAACTGATAAATATGTTCCTAAACTGCTCAGCTTATTATTGTCATATCCCCTTGGTACTCCCAAGGAACTTCTTTTTTTTTCCTTCTCTCTCCCAAATTTAAGTAGAATATGACTTAGTGTAGGGATCACAGAATTTTCAAAATTTGCACACAATTAACTTTTCCCCATAGCACGTCATACACAGTTTTTAACTGTTTTTTTGACGTAAAATAAATAAATAAAAAAAATAAAATAAAATAACTAATTAAATTACTATAAGAGAAATCTACTGCTCATGCTGTGTAAAACATCTCACTCAGAATCTTTTTCATTTTTTGAAATATTTGAAAGAAATGTGAAATATTAGCTGCACAAAATTAAATAATTACATGATTGATAAGCAATTATCAATTAAAAGAGATTTGATGTTGTTTTAGACATATACAAATAGTAAATGTGGTACAACAGGTATTCCGAGTACTGTATTTTTGGATGATCGTATTGCATGGTCTGGTCCAAAGATTGTGAACTTATTTTCAGATTATTTTCAAGATATCTTTAAGCCAAAGGATGAAAATATAAATTGAAATGTAAATATTAATATGTTACAAAGTACACAAAATGATGTATTTACAGTAGTTATGTTCTTTAGGTAACAATCAAAAACTGGGCCTAGAAGGAATACCCCTTCTGAAAGCTTTTCTTGGAAATATAACACAATTCTCCACGCTTTATTCTGCAAATCTATGAACAAGGTGTTATACTAGAAATATGGAAAACTGGCTTCATTTTCTCAATTTATAAATCAGGAAACAATAACAACCTAAGGAATTGCAGGCCTATATCAATACATGACATTAGCTAGATCAATCAGAGAATATCAATTTTGGTAAAAATCCACACAAGCTACTCGCCCGCTGAGAAGCACGGAGTTTCTGCTAGCCAGGCAACTTCCCAACTTCCCCTCGTTCCTCCAAATTCAGAAAGGGATGTACATGCACAGTAGTGGGGATGGTAAGAGAGAAATGTGCTCAAAATACCTGATTCCAACCTTCTCATATGTCCATACCATTTTAGTTGTTTCATTTCGATCGTCTCCTTCAAGGTTGTTTGCACTTTCATTTTATTTCTTATTTTGTCTAACAGAGAAAGTTTACAACATCTTCGCCAGAACATCATTTCTGTTGCTTGAAGTTTTCTCTCATATTTTTTGTTAGTGTCCACACTTCTGCCCCATAGAGTACGCTGACTCTATGAAGGAGCTATATATGCATTTCTTTGTCTTTTAATTGTCTTTCTAATTATAATGAGTCCATATATATGATTATTTATTATTCTATTTCGTGTTTTTTTAAATTTGCCATAATCAGCATACATCTTAAATATTTGTATAATCGTTTGCCAAGGGCAGGAATATGTTAGAATGGCAAATTTTGTGACTTTTGTTTTGTTGTTTTATTACTGAGAATGTTATTTTTGAATGTAGTGATAAAGTGAAATAAATGAACCAGTCTCTGTGTAGTTTATTTCCTCTAGTAAAACCTCTTAGATTTATTATATCACTCTTATGGGGCTCTTTTAACAGAAAATAATCTTTGCTCCTAACCTGAACGTAGAAGCCACTATTGAACAATGAAGTTAAGAGATTGATGAATAAAATTACGCCTTGGGTTCTATTATACAAGACAAATTGAACTTTCCTCTGGCATGGAATTATGCTTTTGGAATTGCAATAAGAATGTGAAAATAAAATTATTCTAATGGTCTAATGGCTAAACCTGGGCTTCACACTTAGTTTTTGATTCTCTTGTTTCAATTTTATATTTTACTTATGTTTCCGTTTCTTAAAAATTGTTTCATTTTTACAAATAAGTTTTCATATTGTAATTTATAGTTTAATACTTAATTATGTGGAACATAATCCACAAAACATTAAATTTATGGAATAAAATGTTTTTTCACAACATAGTACATGGTTATAATTCATTGTAAACCCCTAATTGTAAAAATAATTTTATTTTTAATTAAAACCAAAAACATTTAACCAATTTACTTCTCTTATTAACAGCTAACTTCCACCTCTAAAATTAAATGTTTTCATATTAGTAAGAAAGAATAAACAGCATGTATTAATTTTTATAGCACTAATAACTATAATAATAAATAAGCAAGTATTGAAATTTTTGCGTTTCAAGAACTGTAACTGTGAGTTCAAACCATACAATATAATTTATATTACCTTCTGTCTAAACAAGTCTTAATTTCTTGTAGCTGCTGCTGATAAGGAGTTATGATTCCAATTGTCTTCACATTTTCGTGAAATGAATTTGCTACAACCATTGCAATCTCCAATACTAATCTTGCTTCATTACTATTTACAAAATTATGACTGAAAGAAAAATATGCACAAAAGAATTAGTTAATTAGAAAATTCACTTATTAATTCAGGATTAGTCAATTCACTAATTAAGTTTTCTATGGTATTTATTAGGGAGAACTACCCTAAAATTTGTAACAAATGCAAAAAACAACATTTTTCTTTTTCGCTATACCTTTCAACTGATTAAAAAATAATTGTCAATTATCACACACTTAGTTGGCGAGTTAAATTATTATTCTTTCTATTCACAATACGCTGCAGAAAGATGTTTTTGTACAATCTAAAAGACACCATAACATAAAACCCTGTGCATAATGTACTATTCGTGGTTAGAAAATTACTCCCCAAGCTGTGTCTAATAGACAAAGATAAAAACGCAGAATGTTACAAATTATGTTTTAAAGTAATTAATCAGTGTAAATGAAATCCTCAACACAAGCTAACATTGTACCTAGAACCTTCTAGTAGATTTTTGAAGGTTAGCTGACTTGTGTGTCCTTCCTCTCGAAAGTGTGGGTGAACAGATGTGCAAGAAATCTTGTAATCTACGAGACATTAAATTGACAATTTGATATTCTGTGCAATTTAATCACTGCCTATATACCTGGTTTGTCCAAAAATACTTGGCAATATTATTATATTAACCCATGCACATAACTTGTCACATATGATCACAGTTTAGGCAGTGGTTATTTGAAGTTGGGTTCCAGTATAAAGCTATTTTTGCTTTAAAAATTATTTATAAAGTGTAGAATGTTAGCATGAGTCCATCCGGAATATAATTCCTTAAAAAAGGGAGTGATGTGTATATTTTGCCTCCCTTTAAAAATCACTTCAAAACATACAAAATGGCAAAGAATTGGTTTATGACACCTTCTTACTTTGCACTTTGATTTAAGAGAGCTCTTACATATTGGTTTTGAAGCGATACAATGAAACAATGAAGTATGTTATTGAACATGTGAAATAAGGGCAAAGAAAATACCTTAACATCAATATTTGTTTGCCTGAGAAGTAAATGTAAAAATCTTGCCAAGCGAGATTTCGGTAGTTTGACATGATTATTCATAAAGCCCACCAAACATTAGGATTTGTGAAGAGAACTTGCTTGGACTTCAACTCAACGAAAGTTTTGAAATCGCTGTATCTGTCACTGGTTAGACCTATCTTGACATTTGCCTCAACTATGTGGTCTCCACACATTAGCATTGAAAGAACAAGGATTGAGACAATACAACACATACTTCAGAATCATAGCATAGAAATTGTGCTTGCCGGATCCATTTGTTAATTTGTTGATGACAGTTTAATTGCGAACCAACTCTCCATCTCTCAGATCCATGAGAAACTTCAGAGATTCAATTTTCCTTATTAAATTGGTTACAAACAATCTGGATTGTCCATTACTCCTGAAAGGTGTTAACTTTAAAGTTACCCCTGTCAATACAAGAAGATCTGTTATGTTTGAGACAAAACAGAATTTTTCCTATTTGGCTAACAGTCCAATCCACGAATGAGCAACTTATGGTAATCATGACTATGGATATATTTAAAGAACCCCACTCTAGAACAGAAAATTCGTTGAGAGATTTATTTCTGAAATACGAACGAGATTGTTATTTGGTTTTTGGGTTTTGTTGGATTGAAATTAGACACTATTACAGTAATGTATATAACCATTATGATTTGATGAGATTGTAAACTATTATTGTACACATTTCCGCACTAGTGAATGTACCTTTATATACTGTATACAAGGACTGCACATCCGTTTATTCAGTAAATAAAAATATTGTAGGTACTCACTGCCAATTAAATAGCAATAACCAGAAAAGATTATGAGACAATTTGTCATTTTATAATGTTATATATAAAAACTGAACAACAAATCAAGAACAAAACAACAACTTAAAACTCACCTGTTCTGCTGAAATCTATGTGCGAATAAACAATATGGTTTCAGAGGAGAGACATATTTACAACTAGGATCAGTCAACACCTGGCCATGATATATATAGGTATTTGGCCAATGGTAAATTTCAGGGTGCATCCATTTATTAAAAAGGGTTCATTCTGAAATTTATTCCAAATTTTGAGATTGCCCAAAATTTTTTTTTAGAACAAGATAATACTTTAACATTTCATTTGCCTGAAATTAAAATTTTCAGATATCGGAAAAACTTCATTTGATATATCCATGAGAAATTCATTCATTTATTTGAGAGAGAAAACAACACATAATCCTTTGAGGTATTAAACTAGTAGAACATTTAGTTTTTTTGTAAATGACTGAAGAATTACTAACAGAATACTGTATTTATCTCCAACATTTGAATTTGTTCAAGTTATTTTTAATTCGGTTAAGCAAACACATGTGATTACCCTTAAATTCTATGCTTTAGTGACCATAAAACTTTCCCATACTTGTAACACTACATTCTTACAGTTGTTAAGATAAACTGTCAGAGTATTTCTCACCATGTAAAATAAGGAATAATGGAATTTATTTCTTCACCTGTATTTTCATTCATGTATTTGAAGCTTAGTTGCCATTTTCATCTTAGCCTACATACAATTCAGAAGATTCAGTAAAGGAATTCCTTTTTACATACCTGTGAAAGAACAGTTGCTGGTAGTTGTTCAGGATCTCCAACTAATACCAATCTTTCAATGCCCAACATAAGAGGAATTAAACTCTCAGGCTCTGTGCACTGTGTTGCTTCATCAATGATACAACATGCAAAACGGATATTATTTCTTCCATTCCTGCAAATAAAAAACAAAAGCAACTAAAATACTTTGCTTATAGATAATGTTGGAGGTTCCTGTAATTGTATCAAAATTGGTTTATTTAATTAGAATGTAGTACTGAAAGCAATCAGGGTATACCCAAATTAGACACGAATTTTGTTATATATAAAAACTCAATTTATACCGTGTAATCAGTTTAAAACACAGCCCTGCTGTTCACAGCACTGAGAGAAAAGTAAAAGTTTTGCAACACTGCTTATGGGACAGCTCCTTTGAGTACATTTCAGTGACACTCCATTCACTCACCTCCTTCCTGTGGTGGGTCATACCTGCTCAAAACAAAATCTTCATTCATAGCTTCCTTCTTTCACAGTTAACTGACGATGCATCTCAGCGTAGAGCAACACAGTTTTGTGGTGAAGGAGTATTTCCAAACTCAATCTTCCAAGGAGTGCTGGGCAGCTTTCAGAGAACAATTTTCATCCGAGTTTATTCCGAACAAGAGTACCATATTTTGGTTAGTGAAGTGCTATCGTGAGACAGGTGGTGTGTTTGATTGGAAACGCAGCCACTGAAAAACAGTGCTCATGCAGCGAAAACTAGAGGAAGTTTGGGATGTTCTTTCAACTTCCCTGAGAACATCATTAAGGAAACTTCAGTAGCAATGTAATCTTTCTTATGGAAGTGCGCACTGTGCCAATACAAAATTGAAAATACGTGTGTTGAAACTGCTGATATCTCAGTAGCTTAAGGTTCCTAATCAGGCTGCTCACATGAATTATTGTAATTGGCAACGTTGATTCATTAGGAAAGGTCTTCAGGCACATGATAATGTATTTTTTAGTGATGAGGCATAGTTTTATCTGGATGGATATGTTAGCGAAGGTCTTGATGCCTTCATAAAGTGTTTTTTAGTGATGAGGCTTGGCTTCTAGATGGATATGCTAACCAGCAAAACAATAGTCTCTGGGGAATCCAGAGATCACAGGAAACAGTACAGACCATTGCATTAAAAAAGATTGGAGTACGGTGTGCCATTTATCGACGCAGGTTAACTAGTCTGTTGTTTTTCAAAGAAACACTAACAGCGGATATCTATCAGAATAAATTGAGAAATTAATTTTTATTATATTTTTAATTAATTAATTATTTTTAAAGTAACCTTATTCAATAATTATAATAATAATAATAATAATAATAATAATAATAATAACAACAACAACAACAATAAACATTTGTTCTGAGAATCTGAATTTATAATTTATCAATATTTATTTAAAACAGAAAAGTATAAAACATGTATATTTCTGGAGCATGTGTATTATGAAACTAAAACACACATTTAACATGGAAAGTTTATTTCACTTTTAAACAATATACGAAGGAATCCTATTTTCATTTTAACGCCAAACAAGCAGGTGCATGCCTTTCTCTTTGAACTTGGTGGTCACCTGCTCTCCTCCTCAGGGTTGCGTTAGTGAGAGAGGGGCTTAAGTGTACTTCTCTTCAGTTTACCTGCTTGAAACCACCAGCCGTTATAACAGAGGTGCACAAGCCCCCATCTGAGCCCCTTCTTGGGGTGCTGGAAAGCCCGCACTCCACAGCGTCCCACGAGAACCATGAAAGTTGGCATAATCCTTGATGGCTGGGCTGTCCCTTCACTTTCCTGCTCTTAAAATTTTTCTTTCAGAAATAGTCAGTCGGGAGGTTGAACTGAGGTTGCAAACCTTGGCAGGTCCCGAAAAAAATCGAGTAGTTGGGAATCGTCGCAACTGCACAAGTATTGTCAATGTTCGGTTCCATCTGTGAGCATGAACTTACAAAAAACCAAGTCCAGCGGCCGAATGCTCTCACATCTGCTGTTGACAATGCGAGAGTCAGTGGCGTGAACACACTCGCCAAATATTGATTGTTTCATTTCTTTAAAAAAATGTGAAACTTAATGTGATTTTTGTTTAATAAAAACGATATGATTGTGTAAACGCAATCATATCGTTTATCAAAATATTTATCGTATTTCAATTTCTCAAAATACTTTGTCCTCTGTATTAACTCCTCTCAAACTTTGTTTATTTTCTTCCTTATATAAAAAAAAAATTTAAAAGTATGGTCAAGTGTATTATAACCAGAATTAAATTTATGATGTGTGTATAATTATTAACAATGATAGATCGTCAAACATTTTGTTCTTTTTATTTAAATTACAAATTGTTTCAAAATCAGTTGCAACACTAAAGATTGACCATGAAATTTGTGGGAGCTGTTGTGCAATTTAATCTGAAATAATAGTATACAAAACTTCCTTCTTCAGAAACAACAGCTGTTATATCGAGTCTTTAGTTGTCAAATTCCACATGATTCAACGTCTTAAGAGCCACAGGGCTTTCCTCCCACCGAGGGCTCGGGCAGCAGTCACTTGCCCCAAAAGTGAAAGTCAGTAGAAGCCGGTGGGGCGTGGGAAGGCTGTCACTGTCATTGTGGGGCGCGTCGCTGGGGCCCTTGTGCAAGCCTGCTTATAATATGGTTGCCAGTGCATTTTGCTCTGCCTACTGTGGGTTGCATTTTAAATTGATCACCCGTACATAAAGCATTATGCAGTGCTCAATTTAGTGGTATATATAAAAAATAAAAGAATTCTACTATAAGTTGAAATTTGGATTCAATTTCCTAAACTTTTTGGAACAATGCTTGTATATAATAATTAATATATGTAAGTTTTCTGTGTAAACACAAAATTTATAGTTAAAAGTTTGCATAATTTAATATGAATTCCCAACTCATATCTTTGCCATTTTCATCATTTGGATCTGTTCTCCCCTTTTATCCCATGAGGACTATTCATTGAATTGTGAAGTACGCCATGCCCACAAAACTGCACTCAAAGTGATTTGTGTGCTTGTTTAAAGTCTTCCAGCCATAATGTTTTCAGATGGCTGCCCAATTTTTATTTATTTATTTATTTATTTTACGTCAAAAACAGTTAAAACTGCATATGATGTGCTATGGGGAAAAGTGAATTGTGTGCACATTTTCAAAATTCTGTGATCCCTACACTAAGTCATATACTACTTGAATTTTGAATTTAAAAAAAAGTTCCCATGTAATAAAATCTATTTTCAATGATAAATAAGCAATAAATTTTGGGGTCTTATCCATGTTGTCTTTCGGAATAATTATACTTCCTGCAACAACATGGAAACGAGAATTTGAATAACTGTATTTCCCATTGAATTCTAGAAGACGTGCACAGAAAATGAAGTTACATTTATGTCCAGAAGCAACACTAGGGGCCATCTCAGCATTTGCTCAATGGATCAGGGAAACTGGATGAAAAACCTGATCGAGATGGGGGTCATTGACCCAGAAGCTGCGATACAATACTTGTTACATATTGTTTAGAATTATACAGTGCAAATGGTAAATAATACATTAAATATCACTGTTAAAATTAATGTTACTTTCCTTGTGATGCTCAGTATAGTCTCTAATTGTATAGAAACAGTTATGCAGAAGAAACAATTTCACTTAATCGTTTAATGTCATCTGGCAAAGTGTTGTAAAATAATGTACATGTATTGTATGTGAATTTTTTGTAATGAGCTGTTGATACTGTCACCTGATGAATATGATTTCTACGTCGAGTGTTATAGTAATAGACTTCGCATTTTCTGAAAATATATTCCGCTCTAGCAAGTCATTTTGACAAAAACCACTGATTCGTAAATAAAAACACAAGGTAATGGTAAAATTCCTAGATTAATGAAGAGTGGCTTACATGAATCATGTGGGTGGGATTTGGTTATTATTCGTACAATTCGCTTTTGTAATCTAAAAGTCTGGGAGCTAGAAGATGTATTTCCCCAGAATATTATGCCATATCTCAGGCAGGAATGAACATTCGCAAAATATACGCAACGAACAGTATGAAGGCTGACTGAATTTGCAAGAATTCTGAAAGCATAGCATAATGAACTTAATTTTGTGTTCAATTCATTTAAATGGACGTTCCGTTTAAGGTTTGACTGAATTGAGAGACTTAAAAATTTTGTTGGCTTAACATCAGTCAATGGTACACTGTTCATTTTCAATGGAAAACTGCATTAAAACAGTTTTCTTTTCGTTACTATTGATTTGTTATTTCGGGAAACCAATTTGAAACATCTGATATTGTACTATTTAGGGTTTCTTTATTGCAAAGGATGTTCGATTATCCGAAAGAGAACCATTCTTCCGCTTCAATCGTCGAGGGCATATCGCTTACGTAAAGTAGGAACAGAATAGGGCCTAAAATCGATCCCTGAGGAACTCCACATGCAATGGGCAAAGAGTCGGAAAGGTGCATACGTAATGTTCCATCGTTCCAGTAAGGTATTTCCATTCTCTGATACCCTTCTTTAAGGTACGAATTATAACCAATCTACAGTAATACCACGGATTCCATATGAAGGTAATTTGGAAAGTAAAACATCATGATCAATGACATCAAAAGCTTTTGACAGATCAAAAAATAATTCAATAAGTGCCTTGTTTTGATCCAATGATGAGGTGACATCTTCAAGAAAAGAAAATATAGCTGTTTCCGTTGATTTTAATTTTCTAAATCATGTTGGCAATCTGAAAGCGTGTTATGTTTACTGAGAAAGGTTTCCATTCGTACGTAAAAAGTCTCTCTAATATTTTTGAAAAACTGATAGAAGAGAAATGGGCGAAAAGGTTAATGGGTGTATAATGGCATATGCACAGGTCTTTAACAAAGAATCCAGGAATTCCGGATTCTTTCCGGAATCCGGGAATGATGTCCAACAAATCCACTGAATGTGAAATGGCAAAGCAGGTAGAGAATAAACTGATCCTATTGTGTAGAATACTAGGAATGCATCAGCAAAATGTCAGCAATTTCTTGGAAGTCCTTCGTCAATTGCCCACCCTCCCTAAGCAATGAAGATGTAGAGGCCAACGAAGGTAATTGCCTCCTGATGTATGTGAAAAACTGACTGCTTTCAGTTTGAGCAATATTTTGTTCATAATTCACGATCATATTTTTTCCAGTTATCTGATTTCTTAAGGGGTGCTTGCTATTTACTTTGATGATATTTTGTTCTTTCTTTTCTTCTCTTCTTAGAATCTCCTCTTTTAGTTGGTGAGCTAAAAAATGTTGCATTTAAAGCTTGGTTTGCATCGAGTTGTAAATTTAGTGTGAACTGGAGAGTGAGAGTTCACAGCATCAACTGCATCAATTATAAATAACATTAAGTGTTGCTGCTTTTAAAGCTTCTTCATACAGATCAACACAATAACAGCTTCCAAGCTGCAGGTCTGTTAGCAAAGCATTGGTTTAAATGGAGATACACGAGCGGCACAGTGGCACACTCCTGCCACCCAGCAAACAGTTCTACATTTCTTCACCACGCTCAGTGGCACCGGTCAGTGGTTCTATGTCAATGGACCAGATGCATCTTGGTGCCGCAACCGAATGGCTCCGAGTGAAGTCGGCCTTAGAACTAGCAGCAAGTCTCAGTTAAAAGAGTTCAGTCTTCATAGCTTCTGAATCAGTGTGCCAGCAATTCTGTCAAAACAGTTATCCTGCAGGCGAAGTTGCAAGTCCACAAGTAAATCAGCTGCTGCCAATGGGACAAGATTTAAGTGGTGCTGGGTGCTGTCATCATTGGTGAAGATCAGGTGTAGTATTGAGTTATCCTCTAAATCTAAACTCGCTTGTTACCAATGTGTTGAGCAAATGTACTTAAAAATCCCAAAAAATCCCACAACATCACCTAGCGGATGTCATTGTGAGATACAGCAAAACCCCGATATAAGAGACCCTGTTATAAGAGAATCACGCACATAGGAGACAAAATTCATGGTCCCGAGGTCAGTTGTATATACACAATGTATTTATTTCCCGCATATACGAGACCCGTTATAAGAGATTCCGCCTATTGTAGACAAGATTTTATGCCCGCCATGCTCCTTCCGCTTGTAAGAGACAAAGCGTGAAATTTTCCTCCAGGTGACTCAGGAATTCTCAGCTTGGTAAGGGTTGGCACGTGCTTTAAATAGACTGGAGTAAGATTTTGCACACCAGCGTCACCTGGAGGGAGGTTAGGGCTGCAAATTTCTCTTGAGGAAAGCTCATTCTGTAATCTTCGTGTCTCTTGCAACAAGGAAGACGCTGCAGTCTACATTTCTATTATTTTGGTGCAGTGGAGCTATTTTCTGCCACGTGCACAATTCAGAGTGTAATTAGTTTTTGTTTTGTTTTTGCCTTCAACGGTTGGCAAAAGTTTGTCCGAGTTATGGCATCGAACGGAAGGTTTTATCGCTAGCTGAGAAGTTGGACATTATCAATGAAATTGATAAATTTAAAGGGCAATCTCTGAGAGCTGTAGCGGAAAGATTGAAAAGTCCAGTTTCATCCCTTGGAAAGATAATGCAAAGAGAGAAGAAATCCTCAATGCCGCGGAAGATGGGTTCGAGAAATAAATTCGTTTGTCTCCCTTCAACGAATTGGAGAGGATTCTGTTGGAGTGGTTCCAACAGTGCCGAGCTGTAGGTGCCCCCTTGATGGGAACATTTTGGGAGAAGGCGCATGAAATTGCTCTGCGCTTGAACATTGAAGAGGTCGCGGCATTTCAGCCGAATGGGTGGATTGATAGGTTTAAGAAGAGGCATGATATTGTGTATAGAAACATTTATGGGGAAAGCAACAGTGTGAGTGCGGAAAAGGTGGACGAATGGAAGGACAATTTACTTTCCTCATTAAAGATTATGAACTGAAAGATAATTTTAATGCGACAACGGTCTTTTTTTCGATGATGCCCAGCAAAACATTTGCTTTTAGAGGAGAAAATGCCATGGAGGTATCAAGAGTAAAGAACGATTATCAGTTCTCCTCGGTTCCAATGCTCTTGGTACAGAGAAACTGAAGCCACTAGTGATAAGGAAGTTTGCACTATTCGAGAAGTAGTGCTTTCATTCTTGAATCAGAGGCTGCTTGGGAGCAGCATAGCCATACAAACATTTGTATCCTCCCTTGTATTGTTCTGTAAGCAATCTCTATACTAGCCATGGTATGAAAGTACTTTAGCATAGATAAGGCTGTTTGGCAATTGGATGGTACAGCACTCTTCAGATTTTGGTGGCCACTATCAGCAAATGTCCTAGGTCTGCCAGAGGCATGAATGGGGCACTGCTTCCCTGACCTTCGACTTCATAACATTACTTAGAGTGGGCAAACTTAACCCTTGAGAAATCACTCAGAATGCCTGAACTTGTGAGCCATTGCAATCCTATCTCGCAAAATGTTGGGACTTAACTGTCGATCTGCATAATCAAAACATCTGTTTTAAATTCGCAGGATCTAGAGTTCAGACAGATCAATCGTGGAATGTCAATTTTGGAGAAAATTATCTGATCGGTTCACGAGCTAGTGTTGACCCCAAAACTGACTTTTACCATAAACCTAATACCTAAGAAGTGGAGAATTCTTGTCTTCCTTTTCATTCTTCCATCCCCATCTCCCCATTTCAAGGGATGCGGTTTTTAATATATCGCCAGGTACTCACACTAGACACTGACACACTTGCGGGCTCCTCAGTCATTAGACTCAAGGTCTTCTCGACAACACACGCATGAATAACACGGGACAAACAACAATGCCCATGGCAGGACTGAACCTATGACACTTCCGACTGAGGTACTGGTGGGCACACACACTAGCCACCTCGGCCATCCAGGTTGGCAATTCTTGTTCATATATAGTATGAGTGGCAAATTTTCCGATACACCATGTATACTGGCGGTACACCTAGTAATTTGAAGTGTTGCGCGTCTGGACAGTCGGTAGGCACCACAAAATATTGCGGTGAACAGTCCTCTGGTCATTCATAAGTTACGCTTCTGTCAAGTATTTGTGAAAATGGAGTATGTTAATGATCCAGAAGTTAGTGGTTCGTGGAATTGCTTTATAGAACAATTATTATGAATGGAATTTCAGAAAAGCTCAAAATAAAAGACAACGTAAAACAAAGAGTTTCTGTAAAGTCGATATACTTGAAATAATGTTCAGAATTCGCCACTGTATAGTATATAATTTTTAATATAATACAATCTTTTCCTGTATATTAATCATGAAATAATGTCCTACTAATTATTTTCAAAATATTAGCCATTTCAATTTTGAATTATATTGCAACAAAGATCAATATATTTATCTATATCTTTATTTCCCATTCAATATTAAAATTTGAGATTGCATTCTTAACACAATATCTTTATCAGTTAAATCTTTTAATCATTTTACATACTTTTTTCAAAATGTGAGTACTTATTGCTATTCTTAAGATAATTCTGAAGAGTGAAAAAGAATCGAGATTTATTTAAGCAATGCATGCTCAATTTTTGGCAAAGAGAGTAAGTTTGATTTTAGAGAAGGAGTATAATGTGCATTACTTGTTAAAGCGGACAGTTTTGAAGAATGTTACAAATATAATATAACAATAATAATAATAATAATAATAATTATTATTATTATTATTATTATATTAATTTTACAATTGGATATCAAAATTACATCATAGTCATATTTATTTATTTATTTATTCAAAAGTCAAAAACTATATGTGACGTATATTAAATTATTAAACATTTTCATCATTATTATACTTTACAATCATTTGCATTTGGCTTTCAGTGTTTTCAGGAGCATGATGTTGTGACATGTATGCCAAATGAATCCAGCGACAGTTGTTGCTTCAGCATTATCGTGCAGGAACAGGCAGCTGTGGCTACTGCCCCAGCTTTTCAAGTAACAATGAACTACTAATTTTATTTATGGATAAAATACGTAGAGTTACATATGCATGGTCAATGCATTCATGTACATGAATTCACTGAATTCAATGGCAGAAAGCTATTTTCATTTAAAATTTTGAATTACAAAAATTAAAGATTGTATTTTTCACACTTCTCTTGTCTATGTGTTTTTCAAATGATAAATGAAGAGAAAGGAAGACAGAAATTGTCACAAAATAATGTTTCAAAACAGTTGCCATTATTATGAGAAAGTACTTGCTACTCTAGTATCAGAAGTTCTGCCTAAAAACCTCTGCTTGGCTCCTATACGTCAACCTGGGGCCATTCAATTAATTGAAGCAATCATTAGTACCATTTAAAATGCAAGTTTCTATAAAAATATAGTACGAACCTCCATTTTCTTGTGAGAGTGAAGATGTCATTTGGGTTTGCATGTCACATTCTTCCTTCTTCTAGTGTTAGTTAATGATCAATGTTTAAATCATTTCCAGTTTTACAAATCACAATATTTCTCTACCAGTAACGAACCTCCATTTTCTTGTGAGAGTGAAGATGTCATTTGGGTTTGCATGTCACATTCTTCATCTTTGGAAGCTCACTTTATGGTTCACATTGCATGTCACTGTAGCATGTCAAGTTAATGTGACACATTGCATGTCAAGTTAAAAGTGATCCAATGGTGAGTCTTGGGTGAGCACTGGGTCAAGATTCACACTGTAACCAAAACGCTCACATCTCAGAGGGCAACTCCGTAACCCCCACTTCTGACATTGATATCATACTGCGCCAGATGTTCTTCTAAGAAGATTAGGTAAGGAAGGCTTTGCTAATACAAGAAATTAAACTTTAGGTCTATTGTTCTTCATCTTCTGTAGGTCTTTTAACAACAAAATATGTGTAGTGAAGGCTTGTGTTACCCAGTCAGCTGGAAAGTGTATATTCATAATTTTGACTTCATATTGAAGGAAACTTTCTATGTAGCTAAATTAATATGCACGCTACTAGCTTCAAAAGCGTCCATAGAAAGTAGCTTTTTTTTTTGCTTTCAAAATTACTCATAATTATGAAAGATAAATACAAGAAGAGTGAATATGCAGCTTGTCCCTTGTACTAATTGAGTTTGCACTCTTGGAATCCTTAGGAGAGAAAACACCTTTTCAACAACAGTCATTCAAAAATTTGCCACTACAACAGGATGGCTCGACTCAATATATTAAGTATAGTAGGATGTTGACGAGTTTTTACTCACATTTATCTTATAAATTCATGAATATTAATACAGAATAACATGACAGTTTTAAAATGTTGTGCATTATTTTAAAAGATAAATTATAAACATTTTTATGAATGTAAATCATTTAGGATATCAATTTATGTGCATCCAGATTGTTCACTAACTACTGTACTGATAAGTAGCTTTGTCTAGCATTCCTTGTTTCTTTTTGCTTCGTCTGTATTTGAAAGTTCAACAATATAATGTTCATATAAGTCTGACAGATCCATTGCGATGGGCTTGATGCTTCTGAGAGGTTCCCAACACTGATTAGCTGATGTGTTACGGCAAGACAGAGAGCATAACTCCAGCTGCAGTAAGTGAGCGTCAGGTACACAACTTCCAATCATGTAACACTCAGCACAACCCTATTTTTACAGTGTCTCAACTCGTGGATGGTGAGTTTGGCTTGTAATTGTTTGGAACATCCTTTTAATGCGTTGAATGCTGAAATGGCAATGACTGTTGGGTCAACTGTAAGCTATTTCAAGTTGTTTGCACAGAACGGGTGCACTTTCTTGTAGAGCAAGCAATAATCGTAATTATTTCTTTCGCATTTATTGGATTAACAATTTCAGTTTTGTTGTCCTATCAAAATTTCTAAAGCATTTCAATATTACGTTACAGGAGTCCGGAAATTTATTTTTAAATAATATCAGAAAAATTAGCATAGTTTTGAGCCTAAAAACAGAACACCATACAATATCGTGACTCCCTCCCATCCCATTGCTTCAGAAATATAGACCTACATACTGGACAAATTTAGTGATGACCACACAAAATGCCACACCTTTCCACTCTCATGTCATGTATGTTCCAATTGATAAAAATATCAGTGTGCAACCCAGCATAGCAATGTCTTTATAAACAGTAACCATTAGGTTGCAAAGCTATGAAAGCAAAAATATCTAGTTAATATTGCCACGAGCAAGCTGAGATTCTCATACATCTGTCATGCACGAGTAGGAAACTTGTTACGCGGTTCCTGTTTGGTAATTTTTGAGGCATGTGTGTCAGTTGAATTGCACACATAAATGCAAGTGGTGTTGTGCCTATTGAAAATTTAGGAAATAATAAGCAAGATGCCTGGAATATGCAAATATGTACATTGCTAATGAAGTACAATGCTTGAGGATACATACGCACAGAAATCAGAACCCACAAAAAGCAGCTTAGTAGCAGTTGAATCCAGGAAACAGAATGATGAGAAGGCAATGTCCAATCTAATCCTGTTGATTGGATCAATTAAACTGAAAATTATGACATTGCACATCACGAGATTGTGGTTCAAACTGCAAGAAACTTTTCAATCAAAGGGTCCATATTGTCAATTGATAGGTGCTTTAATGCATTATCTGTGGGAACTTCTCCATTATTACAACACAAATTAATGTAAGTCAATTTCTGGACTGCTCTTCATCTGTTCAATGGAAAGCTAGAGAAGCGTATCTGAAACTGCATAATCTGAAAGATCCAGTGGCATGGGTCTCAGGTTTTGACATTCCTATGACAAGCCAACAAGGTTTGTTGATGCTGATGGGAACAATTTGAAGTGGATTGCAGATTAAACACTGGCTATGCTTCAGTTATTAGTAGCACAGCACTAAGCAGGGAGTGAAAAACAGCATAGAGTGGCTGAATTGCAATTGCTGTGTATTCAACTGAAGCACAGATACATAGCACTTCAGAAACAACCAAAGAAGCCAAAGACCTAGAGAGATTATTGAAGGGTTTTGGGATTAGTATCCATTCTCTCATCCTGAAGAATGACAACATGCCTGTGCAGAAGTTAGTCAAAAATCAAGTGTGAGAAGAGATTTTTGTTTTTGTGATGCTGTTAACGAGGCTACTGAGTGAAGCTGAAGCTGACATGAGACAGTTGAAGAACTGACATTTATCTGAATGTGTGCAAACCAGAAACAAAGTAATGTCGGTATCAGCAGTTACAATTAGGTTGCAAAGCATTAGAGGAACTTTCGTTCAGCTTCTTTTGCTTTCAGAACCAAAATATTACTTCAAGAATATTAGACAAGAGTAAAACCATATACTTTTCATTTAAATATTTGAAGCGGTTTTAAGAAAATGATGATTAGTATTACTGTAAATGCGAAATTTGAAGCTCTTTTCACAGGAATCCATTGCGATTTGAAAAACTTAATTTAAAGTTGTTTGAAGAACTTCCATTCACAAACACAAAATGTATACAAATCGATGGAAATGTGCATATCAATGATGTGAGACACATTTTAAAAAATTACATTTGTGAAATTTTTGAAAAAACAAAAGAATACACAAAAATCATCTTTCACGTCGTATTAAACAGTGCCATTACAACAGTGCCATCTGTTGGAAAAGTTGGAAGAAAAATGTTGAGCCATTTTTGAGAAAATGGTGTTTGAGTGTTTCTAAAAATGTGGAATTTTGGGCTTATTTTAACAGGAAACTTTTGAATTTTTAAGAAACTTTATATGACATTATTTAAAGCACACATTCTTATAAGTACAATAAAATGAAAAAATCGCCTCTAATGTAAATATTACGGACATGGGGAATTAGTAAAACTTTTTTTTTAAGAAAGGAATAGAGCACTATGGCATTTACGTCATTGTGTAGGGTTCATTTGGCACTAATGCAACCAAAAATTTAGAAAAATTTGGAGTCGTTTCTAAGAAAATTTTGAAAATGTCCGGGGGTCTTCATGTGAAGTACCCCCAAATTTTAAAGAATGTTTTTCAAAATTTCAAAGCTTCAACTAGAGTCAAACAGACAGGGGTTTCTTCAATTTTGATAAAATCCTATGCATGGTTTAGGTGCTAGTAGTGTTCACAGATGGACAGACTCACGGATGTTGAAAAAAAATTATCTTTACTACATATATACATATGTATAGGAGAAAGTAAAAATTGATGAGAAAATGACAAAAAAATCATCAATCCACTATTGCGATTAATTGAAAATCAAAACTTTACAAAATGGTCGCTCAGTAGAGCATTTTCACCTATTTTTTGTACACTATTCGGTTGATTGCTCTACTTTTATTTATTTATTTATTTGTGTTTCCTACATTCAGTAATTTCACCTTTAATTAAATGGTACTAGTTGAATTATTTACAATTTTCACTATTTGTTTTTTATTTATATTGAAAATAACTTTTTCCAGGAAATAGAAAGACGTCTTGGTTTTTCCCCGAGCACTAACAAGGTGAAGGTGCAAGTAATTTAATTTAAACCCATGTTTTGACAACAATATATTCTCACAATAATTATAAAACCTACAATTTTTCCCTTACCTTGATGCAAATATTTCAGTAATTTGTGGACTGTATGAAGAGGTCAAAGTTGTGACAACAATGTCAGCATGGAATAGGACTTTTTTCTTCGCTTCTCTCTGTATTTCAGAGACCTTGGGACCAGCAACATTTTTCTGAACCATAACAATGTAACATTCATTAAGTTGAATGGAAGTGAATATAAAAATAACAGAAAAATCACAAGTTAGAAATAAGTCTTCAAACCTTTGACAATCTTAAATCAGCAATCCTTTTTTCTGTCTCTTGAATCCTTTTTTTATACATGTCAGTGCTTTCATTTTTTGAAGCTGCATACTCACAAGCCAGTACAAAAGATCTCTTCCTTGCTTCAAGAGTGACAATCTGAGAAGTTAAACAATAGATACTTCAATAACTTTGAAAATATTAATAATAATATTTATTGAATTAATTAAACATTTTGTATTGTGTAGAAAACCTGTTATTTTAATTAAATATATATTATATAAACTAAACAATTGTTTTTTTTTGTTATTAGGTAATTTATTAAATAAAAGAAAATGAGTAATAGGCAATATTTCACAAGTGCCAAGCAACTGTGAAAAATTCCCCATGTCTGCAGTACTTGTAAATATAGTGAAACTGTTTATACGTATCACAATTATTTGTTTTTCTCTTTTATGTGTAGTTTTCTGTAAGTCCCGGATAAATTCCTATACTTCCCATGCTAAATTATTTCACATATGCATTTTAAGTTTATAAGTTTTTCTAACTTCTACTTTCATAATAAAAGTACCTTTAAGAACATATAACGTCTGAAACGATGTAGGTGAAAACATGTACGTTATCATAGAGGCACCCACGAAATTTTTGTGTTGAATTCAGAATTCAGGTTGTTTAATTTCGTCACTAACCAGGGCGTTTCAACTAGTTTCAACTCTTCATTTTGGAATTTTGGACAAAACTACAGAATAAACAAATAGGGGCGCTAGCGTCAATCAGTGCGGCATTGCATAACGTTCATCATTATTGCACGATAAAAATTGAGCCCATTTAAAGGAAATATTGAAACTCAAGGGAATCGAAAACTTATAATGACAATTTGGACAGTGTCTCATGAGTGTTGCATTGACACGCATTACCTAACACTGTGACGGCAGCTGTGACAATGCCTCCGAGCATAGGCCATGTAACAAATGTCGCAGATTAAAATTGTGCATCACGAGTTGAAAGCTAGCAAAGATGTGTTATCATGACTTATATTGTAGCTTCAGCTCTGGGCATAACACTCATCGTCAAGACCGTTCATGTGCCATTTTGCATAAGGTACCAAGTTATTCTACGACACACGTTTGATTCGTGTGCACAGGCATCAATACGTGTCAATGCAGCTGACGTCATCAGCGTTAGGAGACGCTCATCAACACAATGTTCCTGACACAGGTCTTAAGGACTGGCTGCATAAAGGGCAAAAATCAAAGCTAGCTTTTCCACCAGGCTTGTCTATACATGTCTTCTAAGTAACAAGTAATGTACTTTAGCTTCCGGTCTCAATCAGGCTTTTGTCCAGTTTATGATCCACTGAGCACATACTGAGACGGCCCCTCGTTTTGCTTCTGCACATAAATGTAGCTTCATCTTTTGCTAGTAGTGGTAGGAGTGGAGCTAGAAGGGGTGTTACTACAGTAAAACCCAGGTTTATGTTCCCGCAATTCACGTTTTCCCATCATTTACAACATTTCTTGACGGTCCCATCAGTTTTCATATATTCATAGTGTTATAAATACCCCGCTTTTATGATCGTATAATTTCGATTTTCTCAGTCGAATTTACAACAGTCTACTTGCCACAGCACCATCTGGAAAGCACTTTGCATTGCGCACAACGGACACTCGTTGCAGTTTCCCACCACCTTGCCATGTTAAAAATGACAATAACAGAAATACTATTGTAATGGTGCGATATAATAAAGAGTTATGAAATGTTTCAGGAAGACTAGAAGACTTAAATACAGTGAAAACCATTATTGAACAACTAGGCCTATACAAATGTACATATATTACAGGTATTTAAAAAGGTAGAAAAAATTACTAAGGTGCATTGGTAGAAAGGTTAGAATGCGCATGTCACGCAGAAATGTGCATTGGTGTGTGCAAGATTGTGTCACACGAGCGTCGTGTTGATGCGCGTTGCCTAATGCTGATGGCGCCAGCTGCGTGACATGTGTTGTTGCTAACGCTCGTCGCCTAGCAGGCATCGTGCGTTGAAAGCTAGAAAACACGCTTTCTCTCGACTTATGTTGTAGTCTCTTGCTTGAGCTGTGGGTCCAACGCACAGCACCAAGAGCACACACACAAGATAAGTGTTAATCTGCAACACGCGTTATCTGAATAGGCATTGACGCACGTGACATCATCAGCTTTAGGTGATGTGCGTTAATGCTCATTTGACACAGGCCTAAGAGAAGTCGCATCACGATCATTTGTTCTTTTTACATCATCCTCCTTCACAATTTCACACTTTCTCATTCTAAAATGTAATTTTCCCTATCCTATAATAGGTCAAACACCAAAGTATGGAATTCTCCATACATTTTACACTCTAAATTTGTTTCGTGAACACTACTATTTCATAAATAAATAAATTTAAAAAGTAGTAGTTGAAACTCATTACGAACTGCCAACAAACAAACATTTTATTGATTTTAGGAAAATGTAAACTTCGCATTTTTTCTAGATACCATAGAACTACCATTTCCCCCTTCATCCAACAATGAGTACATTCTCATTCAACAGTGTGTCAAAGGCTACCAGCGATGGATTGCAGGGACTTGTGGAAGTGACACTGCAACATTTACAATTCACTATTTTGGTGTTAATATGCCCTAGATTTCCCAAGTCATAAATTTCGGTTAGATTTCTATTTGACTTTGTAATATTGTTTATTACGTATCTAATACTGCATATTAAAGCATATTCTAATCCTTACTGATTGTATGTATCTAAATACATTACACTGTACTCATAGTTTCGAAGAAAAAAAAATTTGTTGTTAGCATGGCAAAAATAAAATAAAATCTGCAGTGAAAACATCTAGTTTTAAAAAGTTGCTAATTTTGCTTCTTTTGGAAAATTTACTCATCATTCAACTATTTATAGTTAAGATGTTGAGAAGAGATTTTGGAGCTCAAGAAAAAGTGGGCAAATAGTACTTCACCCCCAATACGTCACTTACAGTTTTTACTATTCTTTGTCTAAGTAAATCAAAACTAACATTGGTCTAAGAGTGGAGTGCATGAATGTAAAAATATTAAGCCTTACTAATAAAGGTCTGGTTTAAGCCAGGAGTAACATATTTACTTCGGAGTAACTACTCTCAGAGTAAGCGTGGAGTAAGCGAAGAGTAATTTTCTACTAATAATCGCGGAGTGCGAGGTGTAACTACGCAGCGTTACTCCACAATCAACGTTTGGAACGCGTCTAAAACCCGTGTCGACTTCTCAATCGAATGTTCAATCGATAGTTATGTTCAATTATCGTTTTTACCGAGTCGTTCGTGTCTGTTCTTGGCAGTGTTTTGTGAATCAGCTGTGTGTGGCGTCAAAAGTTTGTAGTCAGCATGAATGTCTTTAACTGAAATTGAAGCCGTTGAAGCTGTGGAGGAAATTGATATTATTGACATGTTTGATGAAGGCCGTCGAGGAAGAGAAAATTGAATCGCCAAGACGGAATCCTTTTGAGGAATATACGGGAGGAATTCCGGAGGAAATACCGATTTTCCAAGGAAGGAGCGACGGAGCTCATTGATATATTCGGGAGAGTTTATCATCCGAATCATCCACAACAATTTTGATTTTGTGAAATGAAAAATTAACTTTTGACTGCTCCAGAAATGTCTAGCTAAGAGTAAAATCTCACACTGTTGAGAAGTGCAGACTCTTCTCAGTCTCTTGAAGATTTCCACAGTTCTCGTAAAAAAAGTGCTTGGGTTTCATAGGAATAAGTTTTAATGGTTGTAATAATAAAAGTAATAAAGAATTATGTAGAAAATTTTATTTAGTTTTCTTTAAGTTTACTCCTACAAACACAATTCTTTTCAGTATTTCATTCTGCTTATCCATACATTTCTTTCTTTTTGCTTTCCTCATCCATACATTTTTCCTTTTATCACTCTCCTCCTGAATACATTTCATTTTCAATCTCTGTTCTTCAATTCTTAATTTTGTTCTTCTATCTTATATTTCATCTCTATTAGAATGAGCTGATGTTCTTCTTCCTGCCTTTCGTTCTGTCTTTAATTTTTCCATTGACAGAAATGTATTTTTTAAAATTCGAATTCCTGTAATAAATAAAATTGATCTTATGAATTTTGATGGAACACAATGTTTTTGCCTTGTATTATTAAAGACTGAATTAATCCTTTTCATACCTTTGTAGTAGATCTTGAATGTTTTTCAAGATCATCATCAGTTGGACCTTTGTCCTGATTCTAGACCCTGAAAAGATTTAGAAAATTTTGTGTATCAGACATTTATCGATTCTTCCCACAGTTGATTTATCAAATTGTCATGTATCTAGAAGTCATAACATTTATAAAGAATTCTGCATAATTTCTTTTCAAACCTTCGTGGCAGTTTTCCCGCTTCTTGGTGTCACCGCATGCCTACTTAAGGCAGGGGCACCAATTTTAAGCTGGCCCTCTGAATTGAGGTTCTGAAAAATATTTAGAAACAAGGTTATACATCAAACATTTACTGCATTCTCATCTCAGTTGCTTTTATCAAAGTTGTAATGTTTGAAATAGTCATAAGATTGATGATAATGAATTAGCATGATTTCTTTTCAAACCTTTGTTGCAGTTTTCCCACTTCTTGGTGACTCTGCCTCTGTAGTTGAGTCTGTGTCACCAATTCTTGGGCACTCTGAATTGAGGTTCTGGAAAATGTAGGAACAGTGTTATAAATCAAGCATTTATTGCATTCTCAGAATTGCTTGTATCAAATTGTAATGAATTTAATAGTCATAGATGATTATAATAGAATTAGACAGAGTGATTCCTTTCACACTTTCGTGGCAATACCGTCCTCTCTCCACCAACTGCAACTTGGCATTGCTTCATGAATATCTATAAGATTCTGAAAAATATTTAGAAAAAATATGATGTATAAAGCTTTGCAATAACACTTATTACATTCTCATCTCAGAGTTTTCTCTATTATGATGATGTAATGTATTCACTGAGAAAGTATACAGTTCTCTCAAAACACACATGTAATATGAATTGTATATTCACAATCCACAAGCCAATATTGGATGTTAATAGGAACACAAGGAAGAACGTGATATACTTTTAAAGATAACTCCTTAAAACCAGAGAATCAATTTTCAATACCTGCCTCACAAACAAACAAAGATCTGGTAGATGTTTAAGCCAATGTCAAGAAAACCACAATACATCTCATATTTCTCACTAAATAATTAATTTTCATGTTTTCATTACTTTTTCATGACACCTGGCATTCAAATAGATATTTTCTTTGAATTGGTAATTACATCAGATATGTTTGATACATCATTTAATTCTACATTGAATTAATTTATTCATGTATCTTCAAGCAATTTCCACTTAATAAAATACATGCTCATAGAACAGCAAGAATTTTCATGAACATAATTTAATTCTTTAATGTGATATACAATGTCTGGTGCCAATTTCTGTAAAACTGATTTATTACAGAAGCATTGTACTTTTTACTTCACTTAAACTGAAAAAAGTTATCGATTGATCTCTCAAGTCTGTGACACCCTGAACATTATCAATATCTCCATCGATAATGCATTATCACCAACATTAACATTTCTTATGCAACACTTTAAGAACATAACTATTCATTAAAGTAACTATTGTTTTCATTTCCATTCATATTTGAGAGCAAGGTAATTAAACCAACAGCAACTTCATAATCACCAGCCTCAGACAAATGAGTAATTTACTACACAACAGCAAAGCATTTCTCTAGTTGTAAAACTAACATTAATCATAAATAATTGCAAACTCACTTGATTATGAACGACATCTACTTCTTGAATAACTTCATTATGGTCTGAATCCCTGAACAACAGAATGAAAAGTTATATATTGTATACACTGTACTTTAAGAAAAATAATGTAAGTATACTTACATCACAATCAAAATCATTGTTCCACCTTGAAATTCCAGTGGAATCATCTCCAAAATCTCAACCGATTCTTGGGACGGCAACGTCGGCATTGGACCACCGCCGGTTTTTAAGGTCGCTCTTGTAATTCGACACTTCCTTCTTTGATTTAACCTTCATTCCTTCCACTGAATTTTTATTTGCACAAGGTCTCTTTTACGGAATTTAAACTATTAAACCTGATCAAATGTAAAGCATACAAATTTATGAAGAGAACAGAATACATTGCAGCAAATGGATACACACAGCTGTACTTTTTTAATACATACTTCTCGTAATTCTTTTCCACGTCTCGCCTTGGCTTTATTCATGTTCGTGTTATTGCCCTTGGCATTCAAAATGTCTATTTCCTCCGTATTAGGGTCAACAATTCCTAGAGCAATATCAGTCAAGTTCTTAACACATGCATAAAATCGTTCTGGTTATTGAAGAAAAAAATACATTTCCAAAAACACAAAAACCCTTTCATTAATATTAAATAAAGTAAATACCTTCTCTTCCATGTCCCAGTTCTCCCTACCCCTTCTCTTGTCCATTATTCAAGTAAATTAATTGAGAAACCACAAACCACAACCTCGACCACGACGAACAGCAGCAACGACCACGTACTACCTTCACGCTACCAAATCGCACTATTTCACGCTTACTCCCAGCACTCCGAACTTAAACAAGGGTCGACTGGAAGTAGCGGTTGCCATGGTAACTACGCCACACTTACTCCTCGCTACTCTATGTGAGGTTTGCAGAGCCCCAAGAAAACTTTTGTTTTGCTCATAATATTCAATTTCAGTTATGCATTTTTCTAGTGAAGTTTTACTGTATTGGGAATATGTGAGGTTTGCAGAGCCCCAAGAAAACTACATTTGAGCTGATGATTTTGAAGTGCTAGTTTGAAATGCTAGTTAGTTACTAGTTGGTGAATATCACGTTCCAAAGGGGGAAACATTTTCAGATAAAATTTTAATACATTCCTTTGTTAATGAAAACTGTCTCATGCCTTCATCACTCACATGTAGCCTACAAAATATATCATTCCTTTGTAAATGAAAACTATCTTAAGTGTCTACATCACTCACCTCAAGTTCTACGCTTTCAAATTGTGTTTGTTGTGGCAATACTTGTTCAACTTCCTTTTTTGTCAATTCATCCAGGGAAATGCCACGTACACTTTCTCGCATATATTCCAAGGGCCCAGTTCGAACCATTTTGAAACGTTTTTCTTCTGATATTTAAAAAAACATACACCTAGTACATTCTTAAAAATTTAAAAGCAAGTACAGCATATTTTCAGATATTATCAAACATACATACTTGGCATTTGTGTGCGAAGACTTAATAATCTTTCAGCCATTTCATCAGCAGCAGCATTTGATGGTGCACATAAGAGAATTCGAGGCTTTTTATCAAATCGAGCTTTTGAATAATGACCATTTGGGTATAAAACCTGCTTGATTATATTGAGTATCACTTGGGTTTTTCCAGTCCCTAACACAGAAGAAAACCAAATAAATAATAAATTAAAATAATAAAATTAAAATAAAATAAAATAAAAATATGTATACAGAGCAATTATGAACTTGGCAAATTTCTCCAACTTTCAAATAACACATTCGCACGTACATGCATGCATCCGCACCCACACTGTTTTATATAAAATAAATAGGTTAAACACTATTACACTAAGTTTGCTGTCAGTTTTTCAGTAGTGTCGTTGACTCCATTCAATTTTGAAGAAATAATCACGAATTTATATCAATACATCTCAAACAGGGATGGGAACAGTACTTTTCTTGATTGGAAGAACATTTTTTACCCTCCATGATCAAAGTCACACATGATATTATGCATTTTTTGTCAACACTGAAATTGACACCACAAAAATCAATTCCTTAGGACCAGTCTCTTCCTTTTTGTATAGTTTTTCATTTTTTGTTCTACGGAGAAACATGCCAATGAGTGATGTTTGTTGCTGAAGAATGAAAAAGACCATTTTTTTCACCTCTTCATGAACAATATGCCTCCCTCGGTGACTTGTTGGTTAGCATGCTCGCTTTCCAAGGCGCAAACCTGAGTTTGATTACCAACTGGGGCAAAATAATAAACGTGCACTTTCCTTACAAATGCCCCAGTATCTATTGCTATGTGACGATGAGAAGCCCACTCCACGATTATGAAGACCAGTGCACAAGGTGAAGGGATGTCTTCATGCTAACTACACAAATCCTTATATGGCTGAGAGGCTGGGTCACTGCAGTTTGGCCAAGGCCTGTAGCAGGGTGTTGAGCCATAGAACAGGAACAGTGCACAATATTCTCAATTAAAAGAATCGTTGGTTTCTCTATTGGATACCTGTATAACTGTTCATAGAACCAAAAGTATTAGGGCTTGACAGCTATGCCTATCATGACACTATTTCTGTGCATATTGCCTTTGTCAGGTGATTCAGGGTGACCAGTGATCTCCCTTCTTGAAATTCAAGACATTTCCCTGGTTTTCCAGGTCTGAGAATATAAATTTCCCAAGTTCTATTTCGCATATTTCAAGACATTTTTATCTGTTTATTACTTAACCACAATGTGTTCCTCACACACATTCTTTCACAACCGAGTACTTGAGTGTAGAATTTTATTCAAAAAGGAGCTTTAAAGAAAACTAAGATTTTTTTTCTAGAAAGTGCATATGTTGCTAATTAATATTTAGAGTCCTGAAATGCTTAAGAAATTATTTTTCAGTCAAAAAGTCAATTTCTGCAGAGTTTGAAGTACTGTATTCCTTAGATCGATTTCGGAAAATGGTGGTAATAACGTGAATAATAGTTTCCAACACACAAGTAGAAATATTTTTTTCAACATGGATATTCTGCTGTCAATACAGGCCTACAAATCAGTTCTCACAAATTTAGAGGATAACTTTAGATTGCATGGCATACATGACACGTATGCTTAAGATTTTAAGACACTATCAGATTTTAAATTTAAATAATACTTTTGAACTTTTGGAATGAAAAATCATCATATTTGCTTAAAACATCCCAGGTATCTTCACTTTTGGAATTCTGAAGATTACATAATCGATGTTGCAATACAACAATTTAAAAATTTCATAATAGTAATTTTTTTTCCAAAATCTAGTGTATCATTAATATTATTAGAACTGTATCGAATGATTTAATGAATCTACAGATATAGGCTCTAGCTGTAATCTCTAATGAATACTATGAGTAGGAAGACAATGATTGTTTAAGCATTTGTAAATTGTAAGCATTAACTTAGTAACATGTGACAACAATTCACAAGAAAAAATCTTAATTGATTTTTCAGGTGTTTACAAAATGCACATTTAACATATATATTTACGTTTCACCAAAATAGTTTCATTTGAAAATTGTCAAAATATTGCTTAAATTTTGACTGACCTGTACACCCTGCCATTGACGACTTGTTAAACTCTTGTGAAGAGGTGGGGAACAATAAGGCTCCAGGTCCAGACGGCATCCCAAACATCGCTCTCAAAGCAGCAATTAGAACTAGTCCCAGTCATTTTAAAGACGTTTACAAATTGTGTGTACGAGAGGGTGTGATTCCAGATAAATGGAAGATGCAGCGACTGTTTCTACTTCAGAAAGGGAAAGGTTCAATAGAGCAAACATTGTCCTACCGGCCTATATGCATGATCGACACAGCTGGGAAAGTACTGGATAGATTGATATGCACATGCTATATGTCGAACACGCTATGTAGAGTACAGGAGGGCTTGCGGAAAACCAATATGGATTTAGAAAGGGGAGATCGACAACATGTAGTTGACATAGCCCGAAAGGCAATTCAAGGCAAAAGATGGGGAAGGGGTAGGAAAAATTGTTATTGTTACCCTAGATTTTAAGAATGCCTTCAATTCAGCGAAATGGAACTGCATTTTAAGAGTTCTGCAGCATATGAGTGTGCCACAATATCCGATTAAGATCGTCAGTAACTTTACGGGAAGAACGCTGTTGTACCGCATCGAGGATGGTCAATGGACCCGCAGAGTTACTGGAGGTGTTCCACAGGGCTCCATATTGGGTCCCCTACTGTGGAATGTAATATACGACGGTGTTCTCAGAATAAGGATATCGGAAGGTGCCGAGATCATCGGTTTTGCAGATGATGTAGTGTTTACTATAGTGGCCAAACATGTAGAGGAGACGGTTGAAGTCACCAATGAAGCCATATCTTTAGTCCGCTGATGGTTAACCTCTGTCAGCTTACATTTAGCGGACTACAAAACTGAGGCAATTCTCATCACGAGTACGAAGGTGAGAAAATCCATCACCATTTCAGTGAGAGACAAAAACATCCATACGGGTTCGTATCTGAAGTACATCGGAATCATGATTGACGTGAGGTTAAAATTTAGTGATCCCCTACAGTACATCAGTGATAAGGCAGCAAAAGCAATGATGGCCTTGATGAAACTAATGTTGAATGTTGGAGGACCGAGGCAGGAGCGGAGACGACTGCTGTCAAACGTCACCACTTCGATCCAGCTCTATACTGCTCCAGTGTGGGTAGCAGCAATAAACACAATGCTGAGCAGGCAGAAGATAGTCTCCGTGTGCAGGAGAAGTGCACTGAGGGTGGCTTGCGCTTACCGCACAGTCTCATATGATGCAGTGTGTGTAGTGACAGGCTTGCTTCCAATCGAGCTCCTAGTGACAGAATGACACAGGCTCTACCAACACCGTGGACAGAACAAAGGAAAGGAAGTGCAGGCCATGCAAAAGAGAGACGCAAGTTCATTATTCAGTGGCAGAGACTGGGACAGCTTGCAAAATGGGAGATGGACGCATCAACTCATTCCAAATATAGAAGTATGGGAAGGGCAAAGCTATGGCAAGGTGGACTTCCATCTCAAGCAGCTGTTGACTGGACACGGCTGTTTCTTAGAGTATCTCTTCTGCTTACACCAGGCTGAAGACCCAACGTGCCCACATTTTCTTTGTCTGTCCTTGATTCGAAGATGAGAAAACACATCTCTGCTGGGAACTCGGAAAACAACTGCAGCCCAAGAACATTGTACGAGGAAAGCTGGCTTCTAAGGAGAAGTGGGAAGCAGTGGCGGTCTTTGCGACCCAAATCACAAAGAAGCTAAGACTCGAGGAGCAGATGAAAATGGCAGCCTAGGAAAATGCCAAAAGGCTAGGGGGCGCATGCCCTATTCACTCCCGCAAAATAATGCCTAACGGCGGTTCCGTGGGGGTAAAGAAGCCTAGAGAGGTGGTTTTAGTGAGTAAAAATTTAACACTACCATGTGGTATGGGCCACATGGTGTCTTTTGAAGATTTCCACCTACCCTCGTAAAAAAAATAATCTTTTGTTGAGGTGAAAGTGCATCAAACCTGTAAACTGTACTTCATTGACTTTCTTATTTTATTCTTTTGGTGTTTAAATGTTGTATGTGTGATATATGTGCAAGTTTCCTTAAGCCCTGGAATACTTACCCATACTTCTTTACGAAGTAAAGCATACTATTTATTCATAATTCAACTCCACTTACCTGGGGGTCCTTGAATTAAACAGATTCTTGGTGAAGCGTGTGTACAAACATAAGCACCCTTCATTACGGCAGTCCTCTGGGCTGCATTCAGAGTGTCCTGGACAAAGGGATCAAAGATTAAAACAGTAAAATTTATTTGTGCTTAAACAGTCAACAAACAGTACCCCTGATAATGCCTGATTTGTTATTTGTAACTTGGTGTAATCAAATGACAACCAAATATGAAATCTTTAGAAATAAGAAGTGCATTTAAAAAAAAATCAGATTTAGGAGTCTAAAATTCAGGAGTGCCCAGTAATAGAAAGTACATTACATGCTCTAAAGAAAAGACATCTGCAAGGGTTTTCAAACTTTTTTTGTTGGTTGGTTGTTAGCTATTCCAGAGACATCAACTACTAAGGTCATTAGTCCCGTAAGCGTAGTCCTGTTTTTTCATGGTAGGTGATAGTGATCTTCCCCTGCTGGTTGGCGAGATCTGGCACCAACCTATTGTCGGCTAGCAGGGTTTTTTCCAACCAGGTATCTCCCACAAGTAGGACACCGCCCCAGTTGGGACAAGCTGTAAGTCCCCTGTAGGTCTCCCTGCATGTGTTGTAGTGTGGTGTGTGTGCATGTGCATGTGTGTGTGCATGTGCGTGTGTGTGCATGTGCGTGTGTGTGTGCATGTGCGTGTGTGTGCATGTGCGTGTGTGTGTGCATGTGCGGTGTGTGTGCATGTGCGCGTGTGTGCGTGCACGTGTGTGTGTGCCACAGGTGAGAATAGGACAAGGAAGAGGAAGGAAAGATTATGCACGGTCTGTGGCCCGTTTGTTAGGGTACTGCCCCGGCATTCGCCTGGTGTTGATCAGAGAAACCATGGAAAACTAGCAATCAGAGCAGCCAGCCACTAGACTTCTCCTCCAGACAGCGACTGAATTCGACCTAGCTGACACGCTGGTGTCGAAAATCCTGCTGCTATCGAAACATTTTTCGGCCATGGCTCCCTTCACCTAAACGAAACTTTAGCTCCCCTGGTACAATCAGTTTCAAACATAAGGCTTAATATAGACCTACTAAAGATTCAACACAATTGATAAAATATGCTATTTAACACAAGTGATATAATATGCTATTTTATTTTTCAATTCTAATTAGGTATTAAAATAACACCTTTTATTCAACTTTTAATTTTATGATAAAATTCTACTAAAAATTAATGGGAAGAATGAGCTTGCTTCTTCATCAACAATTGTTCAAATCTGAGTTCAATATTTGAAACTTCAATTCGCAATTCTTTTTCAATGTCCAATTTCAATCTGTATTTGGTTTTCATAACTGCCAATGCTGAAAATCCTACCTCGCATAAGTAGGATGTTGCAAAAGGAATCAAAACTCATAGGGCCATGTTATATATTTGTCGGCACTCCATTTGGACCAAGCTCCAGAACTCAATGAATCGAACTTAGACTTTAATCTGGAGTCAAAAGAAATATCAAGGAGTTGCCCTTCTTCTACAGCATTTAATGTACATGCAATTTCAGTACTGAAGGAATCTTTGATCCTATTATTGGGAACTACCTTTTCTGGGAAGTACCTCTACTGGAAAGTATCTAAAGATAATTTTTAATATATCACCGCAACGCTCCGACCATATGGCCGCAACGCACAGTTTGAAAACCACTGACATAGACAATTATTAGATTTTCAATAAATAAAAATACTAAAGCATGAGTTGAACATTATAATTACATCTCAGCAAATGCCTTGGTCCTCCAATCTCTTAATATAAACGTTTAAAACTAATTTTGGGCAAGTTTCATGAATTTGCAATTTTAAAGAATGTTTTGCACAGAAGTTACCCCTCTAAGTATTATGCTTATTCACCCAAATATTGGTGAATCTGCACAGAAGAAACAGCGCCAATTTGAATTTTTACTGTCATGAACTATTAATACACATGCACAAGTATTGATAGTATCTCTTAAAAAAATTAAGAATCCAAAAAGTTCTGTTAAAAACATTAGGAGTTTGGTGGTAACTAAAGACCAGATTCCCGTGTAACTGCATCTTTTCTTTGTTAACTTGAAATTGGATGAAACCTTGACAGAAATTTGAATTATGAAACAGATGTTATTTTAGTACTTGTTTTATTTGGCATGTTTTGGGGGTTACTGCATGATATTGTGTGTTTTAGGTAATGCTGGCTGAAAATTGCACATTTTTTAATTATACTGGACGAATGTGCAAAATTCATAGTTTTATTGCAAAAAATATAATTTTTATATTATCAACTTGTTTTAATTTATCTTTTTTAAAGGGTTCGTTTAAGAAAAAAAATCAAATAACCCAATCAGTTCTGTTGTCTAATTAAAATTTCTGAATTATTGCAGCAGGGATATGAGGTGTTACCATGAACACGGTCCGTGGCCCTTTGTTGCGGCCACTCAGCCAACTCTATATTCAAAGTGTATCTTCTGAATCGGATCATGTATCCATTTTGTCAGGCTTTGCTGAACTCACCAACACAAGACTGCATGTGCGAGTCACATTTCACCTTATGTCCGGGCATGAAGCTTAGTGGCAAGCTGTACTTGGTATCAAATTCATCAAATTTCTCGGAGCAGATGTTGCCCTGCGAAATCGAGAGAGAATGAACGCAGTTTTTGACAGCTTTTAGCTGCATACACACGTATGTGAAAGTGAGGCTCAGCTGCTCAGAAGTGTAAAAAAGTAGAACAAAATTTTTTCTGTCTGAAACATGTATTAGTACATATGAGATGCAATAATTTCTCAGAAAATAATTTTGAAATATTATTTCCATTTCTTCTGTAAATTAATTATTTTTGATTTCTCAAGGTATATTTGTATTTTCCAGTTTTTTATTTCCTTTTTTTGTATTTTTATGCTCATTTAATTTTGTGCGAATAATATTTAAAATGTCAAATATGGTGTATTTAAACAATATGTACAAACTTAACTATAATAAAAACATTAAAATCATATTTCATTCACCTTAAATATCATGCTCAAAATATAAAATGATTTGATAAGTGGATTAACTGGAGTTTTTGACTGCATAACACCTTTTTGATCTTTTTATTGAATGATTTGGTGATTTTACAGCATGTTTTAGAGAGTTTTACTGCACGAAAATCCGGTCTTTAGTGATAACATTACTTTGAAAATTTGTAGCTATATTTTTTCTCCACATATTAAATGTAATGAGTGTGGGAGAACGAAGAATTCCAATTTTGCCAATATAAGATTCCCACAATTATAATTTTTTGGTTTTTTTTCAGTACATGGAATTTTAAAATCTTGAATACGTGGATTTAATATCATGTGACCAAGTTTTGTATGCTCCAAGTATCCTATGGCTTCAAACTGACGCAGTTCAGTACGGATTCCACTTATTATCTGAAAGATCAATTTCTACAATTATTTATAAGATCCAAGCATCTTTTTACACATCATACAAGCAAAAAGATTGTTTTATATTCCACAGCATTGTTAAATGACATTGCATCATTGTGACACAATTCGAATGGTATGTTTCAATTTCATTAAACACATTAACATATTTGGAAGTTAATTTCTAAACCATGATCTTTTTGGCACACTGTCTAAAAGAAATTATTTTACAAACACCATATATACAAAAAATAAATATTTTTAAATTAAGGGGGGGGATTGCATAATATTATAGAGATGAGCTTAACAGCTTTTCTTCAATAGCTGTTATCACAAAAACAGCTGACTCGTAATAGCTGTTATTAATAACAGTTGAAAAATAACAGGTCCATGACCAGCAACCTAACATGGTCGACTGCTAAGAGTTAAAGCAGATGTAGCGACTGCTAGGAGTTAAACCACGCAAAATGAATAACTTTGGTAGCACCGTAAAGCCTGTGCAGCTACCTTACGGCACTCCCTTGCACTTCTTTCCCTAACATGTTTGGACAGAGAAGCAGCTGATATGAATGAGACTGGATGAACTGCCAAGGATGAATAGTAATTCATATAATGTGTAGTGAATGTGTATAGAATATAGAATATTACTGAAATGAAAGTGATTCGGGTTCAGATTGCAAATATTCTTTAAAATATGCAACTTGGGCATAGTGAAGTGACGAGTGCCAAAAATAATGAGGAGAAACATTGTTTTTGGCTACCTTTAGCTAAAGTGTTAATGACTATCGAATATCAAGTATTATAATGTGAGTTATTTGACCATAACTCATATTATTTTATTGGACCTAGGGAAATATTAGTTGATTTCACATAAGCAGCAATGGGACATAAATAAGTTAACATATTGGACGGACTTAATGTAAAGTACAAACATCTTATTGTAGGGTATACAATAAAATATTGTGGCATATGGTGTGTAATAATGAATTATGTATTAAAGAATCTATAATTTGAACACTGGCAAATCATGATTGATTAGATGCAGTGAAGCTGTTATGGTACAAAATGGTTGCCACAAAAACTTGTAGTAGTTCGAATTAGGCCCAGTAGGTTGCAGTTCTATGCATTTCAACCAATAACAGCCAATAACAGGATAAAGAAATAACTTATTTCGTGTAACAGTTACGAAGCGTTAACAGTTAAGAAATAACAAGGGCACATCCCTATAATATTATGTAGTTATCAAAGTAATAATAAGCACTTTACACACATAGTTATCTTCTTTTCAGCCACAGCATTTTGGTTTTTATTGAGGAATACTATTTTTTGAAGTAAATATACGACTGATTCATCCAATATTCATATGAAATACTGAATTTCATCATTCAAAAATTCAAATTAAACTACATTTAGTACTGACAAGTATATTTATGATGCATCCAATGATTAACCCCCTCCTCCATGCTGTTTCCCCAAGATTTTGAATTTGTGTAATCATTTACATTAATATACATTTTTGTTGAAGTTATTATGGTTGGGTAATAAAGTAAGAATGTGAAACACACAGCAAAACTTACAAAACACATTTGGTTTTACTGCTAGTTTATTTTGCACTTCTCTTGTGTGATTCAATTCAATGATGCCTTATTTTATGTGGTGGGACTAAGGTCATTACGCCATTATATCACTTAGGTGTCCGATACATGTATATTTATATGAAAATTTCAGCGGCGACAATAAAAAATTCAGTCGTTGTATTAAGGTAAGATTGGTGGCTGTTAAAGGCCAAAACAATATCAATGTACGTGCAAAGACCTCGGTAAATATAAAACCTGTATTTTTCATGGATATACAGTATTTTCTGTTGTTACTTTTTTACAGTTCTTCCTTCTGTGCAATATAATTGCATGGGCTCAGCTAGTTAAATTATAAATCTATAGGATGAAGAGACTTGGGGAAACCACAAAACAAATGGTTAGATCAAAAAACGAAAGCCCACAGAACTACGGGAAACAGGAACAGACAACATGCCTAGAATCCTGCATATGATAATGGTGATATTTACAGCGGAAAACAATTCAATATCTTAATTTGAATTTAGTATCTATGACGCGAATGAATTGTCAACAAATGACTTTTATCCAGGATATAAATCACAATTAAGTAAATCCTAAATTTACTTAAAAATACTTGGATATAAGGCTTTTATATAAAATAATGAGCAAATACTTTCTAAATTATAAGTTTATCATGAAGAGGAGGTTGTCAGTGACCTTAATAAAATCAACTGATAAAAACATTGCTTTAGAATTTAATTACCCACCCATTCCTTACAATGAAAGCTAACCACTTAAACCAACATGTAGAATATATCAGCTTAGGACAACAGAGCAGTCTCATTCAAAGACCCAGGCTTGTTTCTGCAAAACAATTATTAGTATTTCAGTATATTTTATCTTCAGTTTTACTAAAAACAACAAAACAAAACCTATGTTGTTATTAGATGGTTAAACATTATTTTAATTTCAAAATCACATAAACTGAATTTTAATAGGAACAAGGATTGATACTTTGCATCCAATAATTTACTTGTTCATTCAGTGATCTCTATTTTTGAACTTAGTCTCAACCATTATCTGCTTTGAGGTCAAATCGTTTAGCTTATTCAGCAATTTACCTGCAACTTCAACATTTTGTCACAACTTATAGAAACTTTTGTTAATTTGTCCAAGGAAAAGGTGATTTTGTTATATATGTGCTAAAGAAATCTATTTCGATTTGGTTCATGAAACATTTTTGAAAATTCATTTTAATAATTTTCTTCACATATTTCAATAATATAGAAGTCAAAAATCATTTTTTATCTGACAAAATTATTTTATGTACATACCCTTAACGAGGCATTGATCACCTTCAAGGAGGAATCACCCTTTACTTTAATAACTAGATGCATTACACCACATACAGGGTTGTTCTGCTTTGTATTTCCAGGTGTATTCCCTGAAATAAACAAAATTACTGAGTAAAATATTTTTTATGCAATTTTGTTAAATGTAAACGAAATGTTTCCAGATTTGTTACAGAAATTAAAACAACACCAGCTGGGCCGGTACAAAAACTCTGCACTTAAATTGCATAGAAAATTAAACAGACCCTTTAATTTTATTGTGAAAGAAAATCTCTGACTACATAGCTTCAAGTTTCTGCACTCCTCTGACCACCCATGCTAAGGAGTGAGAGCACTCAAAAGAACTAAATCTACAAAAATGTAATAGAAGTTTTAAAAAGGTCTCATTTAGTAGAATTCTGCTTAAAAACAATTGTGCCACACACACTCGCCTTCATTTCACCTATCTGGCATCATTTCATGCCCTGTGCCCTCGATTTCAAATCCCCACAAAACTTGTGTCCTAGGGGGACACAAAAATCTGATTTTAAGGCCCTCCTTTGTTGTGTTGCAGTAATCTGTTTGTCATGTCATAATCTGCAAACTTCAATTAATTTCATCTTAAATCTGTTGAATGCAGGACTGGGGAATTATTCCCTATCCAGTAGTAGTACACTTACAGGGTTTTGTATCGCTGGTTTCTTATAAATTGTCAAAAACCATCACCTACCCTTAGTCTATTATTTATAGGAAGGATAAAGTAAACTGGTTCAAGAAATATTAAGTTACTTAAATGGCTGACAAAGGGTTCCTAAATGATCCAAATTATGAGACAATTTTCCTCAATAAATCCTGACATATTACAATTGTTTCTACCCTTTAACTTCATTTCTAACAAAATAACAATAATAAATTTATTCATTTTCACACAAGTTAACAAACACAGCAGATGCACCCAAATGAGCAATTGTTTGAGCTCGAGTGCTTTTCTATGTGGAAAATAACTGCACAATTAAGGAGTTAAGAATTCAAAAGAATCAGCCATCATCAATCATTTCAGGTTCAATCAGCTTAAATTGTGAACTGCAACTCCAATGAACTTTGTCTGAGTTGATATCAGTGGATGCTGACGAATGTCAATGTTTCCTGCTCTAATTCCATGGCTGGCACCAGACTGACTCAAAGTGGAGTGGAATGCAAAGTTGATGTCGCTGCATTTTAGGGGAGAGGGGAAGGTGATTAAAAATCTCCTTTAGCCCAGCTAAGTAGCAGGTCTTTTACTATAAGCATAGCAAAATGTAGAATTCCATAACTATCACTTTAAATTATTATTTTTCATGAGAATTGTACATGTATTTCAATTCTGCAACAAGTGCACATACTGTCAATAAAACCCACTTGTTTCTTGAGGCTGGGTTTGCTTTTCTCAGAAACCTTCCACTTTCCCTCAGAACTCAGATGCCTGTTCATTTTAACTTACATCGATTCTGGTTATTTGTTGATCGAAAATCTTTTGTCAAAGAGTGAATATAAGCAAAGCGTTCATAAAAGGACTCCTGTTGAGATGCTACCATATTATGCCCCACATCACCACTGCTGTGATCCCACACAGGGTAACGAAGAATACATAGATCTCCAACATGAAGATTCAATCCTTCCTTTTCTTCTTTGGACTTGAGAGGCACTACAAAAATGAAATTTAAAATATTATATAACACTTTTATACATTGCAAAATTTGTGCATAATTCTAAATTAAAGATCAATAAAAAATTTAAACGCTGTAGGTACTTACTAGAGCAATTCAGCGTAACAATTCCATTTGCATCCTTGCTCTCAAGGACTGTAATATCATATTTTCTTTTCATCCTAAAACAGAAACAACCAAATTAATTTTCTTTTTTTTTTTTTATATCACATTCTTAAAAAATTTGAAATGTAACAACTAAAAAATTAATATTAATTTTGTCATTAGTTACTTTAAGTTAATGCAGGTCATAAAATCAATTTGCTATTCCTAATGTATACAGCAATAACAAGCCCCTTAACACAATTAAAAAAAATACAATAGTCCTAAAGTATATCTACATTCCAAGCAGTCATAGTTCAATGCACTTGGTGGTTGTGGCAGTCACATCTTACACTTCGATTGGTTACGAATTTTTCAGATCAGGCAAAGCATTAGTAGGACAGAAGTTGAATTACAAAAAAAATACAACAAAGTACGTGATATAGTATAGCCAGTTTTTTTGCAGAATTGAAGTGTGTGTGGAGATAAGATATTGCACATTTTGTGATAATCCTTAGGTACTTTGTTACATTTCATGGGATCACAGTAAAACCTTGGTTATCGATCACCTAATTTAGTCATTCTTGCTTGTGAGGCTGCCTGATTGGTCGATTCCCAAGGCCCCTGATTGCCCTGTCAGCCCCCTTTCCATGCATTCTCTCCACTATCCCCAACCTGACTGGTGGTTGTAACCATCAGTAGTCTTACCTGCCATTTTATGCATGAGGATCTAACAACCTTGAGAGACAATATTGAAATTACAATATGGTGTAATGAATGGTTGTGGACTATATTGATGCAGATTTTAATGTAAGGGGCAATGAACTCCTCCAGCAAACGCTGAACCAAAGCGATTGAAGGCAGTGACAGTGGAAGTGACTCAAGTCCGAATAAAATTGGAATGCAGTTGATACTTTGTGGTCAAGTGATGACACCAGCAACATAACATAAAAACAGCGAATCAGAAGCTTCGGTATTTGCACACTGTTGTCACCTAAAATTAGAGAACAAACGAGAGCGTAGGCTTCCATGGCTGGAGACAGTCAGTAGCTACTTAGTTATTTGGGAGATGCCATGTCCTTGGTACAGGTGCCCTTTCGACCGCCATTGTGACCTTCTTCAGGGCAAGAAATATTTTTACAATGTTTGCTCTGCTACCTTCATGGTGCAAAAAAATTTCACCTGAGGAAGGTTGCAAAATGGCAGCTGAAACGATTGCACCTGTGCTTAGGGCGTGGCGTCTTCAGGACAGCCAAGTAGCTAGGGAACAAATGAATCACATGCCTCAAATGTTGTGGTTAAGCAGCTGAGCGAAGTCAAGTATGAGGTTACTGTGTTTTAAAGTGCATAGAATATGCCGAATTTTCCAAGTAGCGGTGGTGTTAGATTTGTTGTTATTGTTATAATTGTTTTAAACCTTCCTTGTAATCGTTTGTTACTGTTTTGTTATCGTTATTTGTAATTGCCTATTTGTATCGTTTTGATAGTGCTGTGTTTTGTGGCACGTCAGAAGCAAGTGGCAAACAGGCTGAGACTGTCGAAGGTTTCATCCAGTAAAGGGAAAAAGAAAATCCGGTCAAGGCGTCCCTCGGAAAGTACAAACTCAGGAAGTTGTGTAAATGTTCGTGAGGCAGATAAAAACAATGGTGGGTTCTTGTTATACCATCCAAAAGTAGTACAGCAGACAGCTGATGCTCTGAATTGATACGTAAGTACAGTTATGGAGATTGGACAAGATTAGCAGGATAAAAAACACTGCATTTTTTTGTTATTGTCAGTGTGCATGACCTAGTGTCCTCTAATACATTTTTACTCTCGTATACATACGTATATACGGAGTAATATACGTAGTGTAACGAATATTGCAACATCCGCCGGCGCCACCCCGAGCCTGTGATCGCGTGTTACATTTGCCGGCGCTACCACGAGCTACCTGTGAGCACGGGTAGCATCACCTGCCGGCGGATTATTCCAGAAAGTGCGCGGTGTCCGGAAGGTTCTGGATTGTCTTGACGAGTATAAATACGCGACGGCCGGCAACCGCGAGTCAGTCTAAAGTCCGCAGTGGAAGCTGAACTGTGAAGTGTGTGCGTCGCGGTGAATAGCAGTGCAGTGAGTGTGCTCAGTGACGTGAACCGTGGTCAGTGCATCGTACTGTGGTCGGTGACGTGAACTGTGACCAAGTGCATCAAACTGTGATCAGTGCAGTGAACTGTGGCCAGTGTTTAGGACTGTGCGAGTGTGTAAGAGAAGTGTAGTGTAAATTAATAATCAAGAGAAGAGTAGTGTAAACAAATAATCAAGAGAAGTGTAGTGTAAATAAATAATAAAGTGTTTTCAGTGATTGTGTTAAGAAACAAAATAAACGTTTTTGTTAAAATAATACGAGACTTTCAATTCACCACCTAGAAACTTAGCAGTAGTATAAAATTAAAGACAGATTTTTCCTTAAAATGAAATGTGTTGTCCATAAATAGTTCATTAAGGTCAAGTGGAACTTTTTGGAAATTTTCGTAGTTTTCGTGCCATAGTGCGTGCAATATTAGCTATTTTAAAAAATAACAAAAACAAGATTTTCTCAATACGGCTCCAAAAGTTTTCTTTAAATTTTGGGTAAGGGTAGTGCCAAAACGATGATGAAAACGCCATATTGCTCTATTCTTTTGTTTTTTCAAGAATTAGATCTCTGTAATTTTTTTTTACTTTGCCCACGTCGTTAATATTTACATTAGAGGCAATTTATTCTCATTATTATATGTATGAGTACATGTGCTTTAAATAACGTCATATAAAGTTTCTGGGAAAATCAAGTTTCTTTTAAAATTAACTCAAAATTCCGCATTTTCAGAAACGCTCAAATGCCATTTTCTAAAAAATGGCTTCAAATTGCTTCTTCGAACTTCTCCAACGGATAGTGGTAATGGCACTGTTTAATATGACTAGCGTTTATTTTGGTGTATTCTTTTGTGTGTTTTTTTTCAAAAATTATACAAATGACATTTAAAGCACATGTACTCATAAGTACAATAATCTGAAGAAATCTCCTCTAATGTAAATATTATCGATGTGGGAGACAAAAAAGTTACATTTTTCTAGTGTTTGAAAAAACAGGAATAGAGCTACATGGCATTTATATCATTGTATAGCACGAACAATTTGTTTGGAACTAACCCTACCAAAAATTTCAAGAAAAAAATTGGAGCAGTTTTGGAGAAAATCTTGTTTATGCTATTTTTTAATACAATTATTGTACGAAAACTACTAAAATTTTCAAAAAAAATGTACATGACAATAAAAAAATTTAAGGACAACAAATTTCATTTGAAGGAAAAATCTGTCTTCAATTTTATAGTTGTTGGATGACGCCGAAAAATTCACTTTTTCAATTTTCGAAAATTCACGGTTAACCGTGAAAATCGGACCCATACCCACTTAATAAATGTATTTTACACTATTCTTACAAGAAAATTAAAAAAGAATTTGGAGTCTTTTTGAGAAAATTTTGAAAATGATCGGGAGGATTCAAGTAAAGTACCCCCAAATTTTTTCAAACTTCAACTAGAGCCAGATCGAGAGGGGGTTCGGCAATTTGGAAAAGATCGTACGCATGGTTTAGGCGCGATAGTAACGCAAGTTTGAAATCTCCCTTTTGGGCGCAGCTTATTTTCGCGGGCTTCCCCCACCGCTTCTTCAGTGGCAGATTTCTTGGCCTTCTGCGCACACGCAATTCGTCGCCCTCCCCAGCAAGGAGAAGCATCACTGTCAATGCATCCTTCGCAACACTATCCCTATCGCCATTGTCGTCCTAAGAGGAACTGTCCCGTTAAGAAAATAATTTCGACCACTTTTTCGTTCATGGTCATGTGTATACATACATTTCGCTTCGATTTTCTTCACGCGTTCACAACACTTCTTCCATCAATATGAGCAATATTGAGACATAACATTCGGCATAAATTTTCTTTAACTCGCATAGTGGTACCCTCGTTTTGTTTAGCAATACGGTTCTATATGTAGTCCCAAGCTCATTCATGGAAATGAGGTCGGGATGGTAAGAAGAAAGCTTGATGTTGAGGGCACTTTACCAGCGAACGGTGGTCTCAGAAACTCATGAGCATAATAATGTAACGAATATTGCGTCATCCCCCGGCGCCACTCCGAGGTCCCTGTTGTCTCTTGTTACGTCATCTGCCGGCGCCACGAGCTGCCCGCGAGCGCGGTTGCATCACCTGCCGGCGGATTACTCCAGAACAGTCGCGGTGTCCGGAAGGTTCTGGATTGCTTGACAGGTATAAATACGCGACGGCCGGCGACCGCGAGTCAGTCTTGAGTCCGCAGTGAAGCTGAACTTTGAAGTGTGTGCATCGCGGTGAATAGCTGTGCAGCGAGTGTGCTCAGTGAAGTGAACCGTGGTCAGTGCATCGTACTGTGGTCGGTGACGCGAACTGTGACCAGTGCATCGAACTGTGATCAGTGCAGTGAACTGTGGCCAGTGCTTAGGACTGTGCGAGTGTGCGAGAGGAGTGTAGTGTAAAATAACTGAAGAGAAGTGTAGTGTAAAATAACTGAAGAGAAGTGTAGTGTAAATAACTAAGAGAAGTGTAGTGTAAATAAAGGAAGAGAAGTGTAGTGTAAATAAAGAAAGAGAAGTGTAGTGTAAATAAATAATCAAGTGTTTTCAGTGATTGTGTTAGAAACAATATAAACGTTTTTGTAAAATAATACGAGACTTTTAATTCACCACCTAAAAACGTAACAATTGGTGTCAGGTGTAGGGTATAACGAGTGGTGAATTAAAACATTAATCAAGATGAGTTTCACAAAAGTTTTACGGGATCTGAAAGTGGCCGAGTTGAAGAGAGTTAGAAGAGAGGGAACAAGACACTTCCGGAACGAAAGCAATATTACAAGAACGTCTTGCAAACGCGAAGGCAGCAGGCGAGGATCAGAGACTTTCTCTTCGAGACAACGGGGAACTTTTCGGACCTGTCCAGAATTTTAAAAGGAGAATTGATGGAAAATTCCAGAAATTTAGAAGCAAGGTTATCGGAAAATTACCTAGTTTTGGAAGAAAAGCTGGAACAGAAGATAACGCAGAATAATAAATCGATGCGAGAAGAAATGGAAGAGAAAATTTCGAAGAATGAGGAAAAATTACTAAATCTGTTAGAAGAGAAGCTGAAGGTTTTCCCAAAAATGAATAAAACATCGTACAGGAACCAAATGAAATGGCACGAGTGGCACCGACGGAGCCACTGGAAAAGCACAAGTAAAACCACCTACCTTTGATGGCACTTCTTCATGGTCGAATTATTTTAAACAATTCAAGGCTGCTGCAACGGTAAATGGCTGGTCCGCAACAGATTGTGCTACGGCCCTGATTTTGGCTTTGCGTGGTAACGCCGTCGATATTCTAGAGACAATACCGACCGATGAACAGTCAAACTTCGAGCAAATTGTCAAGAGACTCGAAACCCGGTACGGGCAAGCGCACCTGGAAGACATGTATTTCACCCAGCTAAGAAATCGTGTTCAGAAGCCTGGAGAGATTCTTCAAGAATTGGAAGCTGATATTCTCGTCTGGTGCGCCTTTCGGACCCTGATGCTTCAGAAAGTTCCTGCAACGCACAGCCGTCCGGTGCTTTATTGAAGCGCTACATGATGCAGAAACACAACAAGCATTGAGACTGCAAGACCGAAACCTTAGCTGACGCATTAAGTCAAGCACTAGACTTCCAGGTTGCAAAGAGCATCGAAACGTGACGGACGAGTACGAGAATTGCAAACCGGCGTCGATACTTATGACGAAAAATATTTTGAGGCAATGGTGGAGAGGTTGGTACGCAATTCTAGTGGCAAAGGCGACAACTTCGATGTTGGAATTGTGGAGAATTAGGGCACGTGAAAGTCGATGTGACCGTCCACTGAAGCAACAAGGAGAGCAGCAGTCTCTTGGTAAACCTAGCAACCAGCAGGAAACTAAAGCAGGTTGATGGAAGGGCATCCATCGACCTGTCAAACAAGAGCCCCACCTTACGAAATTCACGTCAAGTCCATTCGACACCGTTCTGACAGCGTTTACGTAGATGCATTTGTAAATGAAAGGCCATGCGTCTTACTTTTGGATACTGGTGCAACCAAGAGCATTATACGAACCGATTTTGCCAAATCATCTCATCTTATGCCGTCCAAATGGAAGCTTCGAACAGCCACTGGTGACTCGGCAGAATGTTGTAGGAGAGATGGATGCCCTCCTTGCTATTGGAACTGTTGCTTTCAGTCATCGCCTGCTGGTCGCTGATATAGAAGAAGCAATTTTAGGAATGGATATTATGACGACATATGGGTGTCAGCTGGATTTACGACACGGTGTGCTGAGACTCAACGAAGTGGAGGTGGTTCTACATTCACGTAACAACATTGCCGTGAATGTAATTACGGTTGACGACATAATATTGACGGAGCGTAGCGAGATGTTTATAGAAGCGAGCCCTGAGGGCGACGTTCCAGCTGGAGAGATTGCTATTCTGGAACCTAGAAGTCACGACGAAGACATTGGTCGAGGAATTCTAGTGGCCAAAGAACTGGTCAGAGTGAATAGAACAATACCTGTGAGAATAATGAACATTAATCACTATCCTGTTAAGTTGAGAAAAGGAACAGTGATTGGTAATTGTTCTACGGTATCCTCGGTTTTGGAGAATGCGAACCGTACCGAACCACCACCTAAAGGAATTCCTGAACGACTGCAGAATCTGGTTACAGAGGCATGTAAAGGCTTATCTCGGGAAGAGTGTCATAAGGCTGAAGACCTAATACGGCGCTACCAGCATGTCTTTGAATGCAGTGACGGTGTAAAAGGAAAGACTGATATTGTTCGTCACCGAATAGACACCGGAAACGCCACACCGATTCGCCAAGCTGCTGAAGATTACCTCTGTCAAGAAGAAAGAAGCAGATGAGATTATTAAAGAGATGAAGGATGGGTAATCGAACCATCAAGCAGTCCGTGGGCTTCTCCGTCGTATTGGTAAAGAAGAAAGACGGGTCGACTCGATTGTGTCGATTTCCGACATCTCAACAATGTAACGAAGAAGGATAGCTATCCATTGCCCCGTATTGACGACATGTTGGACACGCTCTCTGGGGCCAAGATCTTCTCGACACTTGACCTGAAAAGCGGATACTGGCAGTAGAATTAGATCCCAGAGATCGAGCGAAGACTGCATTTACCATCGGATCAGGTTTGTGGCAGTTTACAGTAATGCCTTTCGGACTGTGTAATGCTCCAGCTACATTCGAAAGATTGATGGAAACCGTGTAGAGGTCTGTCGTGGGAGACATGTCTTGTCTACCTCGACGATATAATTGTTGTTGGAAAATCTTTCGAAGACCACATCAATAACCTAGAACAGGTGTTCCAGAGGTTGGAAGGAGCAACTTGAAACTCAGCCAAAAATGCCATTTATTTCGGAAGCAGATGAATTACCTTGGACATGTAGTATCTGGCACGGGAGTAGAACCTGATCCGGAGAAGGTTAAAGCCGTAAAGGAATGGCCGGTCCCAAAGGATAAACATGAACTGAGAAGTTTCCTGGGTCTATGTAGCTATTATCGCCGCTATGTTTTGGGATTTGCCAACATCGCGAAACCATGACAGAAGAAAAGCGTTTGTTTCAATGGGATCAAGACTGCCAACGCGCTTTCGAAAGCTTAAAAGCGCCATGCTGAGTGCCCTATATTGGGGCTATCCACTACCTCAAGGGAATTATATACTTGATACTGACGCAAGTAACGTTGGTATTGGAGGGGTATTATCGCAGATACAAGATGGACGAGAGAGAGTAATCGGTTACTATAGTAAAGTGCTATCAAAGCCAGAACGCAACTATTGTGTAACCCGAAGAATTACTTGCTGTGGTGAAATCCGTTGAACACTTTTACAAATATCTCTACAGTAAAGAATTTCTTTTGAGAACGGATCATGCTGCTTTGAAATGGCTGCTGAACTTCAAGAATCCCGGAAGGTCAAGTCGCCAGATGGATTGAAAGATTGCAAAAATTCACATTTAGAATAGAACATCGAAGCGAAGTAGTCACGGAATGCTCTCTAGAAGACCGTGCCCTGAAAAATGCAAGCATTGTTGTCATGCGGAAGAGAAGATGTGTCCTACCTTAAGGGTCACTGTCAGTAATGACCAATGGCAACCAGAGAACTTCAGAAAGATCAGAAAGAGGACACGGAATTGAAACATGTTTGAAAATGGAAAATAGCAGGACGGAGACCAAGTTGGCAAGAAATAGCTTCCTGTTCTTCAGCAGTAAAATCATATTGGGCGCAGTGGGATTCGATTACTGAAGAGGAAGGTGTTCTGAAACGAGTGCTGGAAAGGGAAGACAGCGCGCAGAACAGGACGCAGATATTGTTACCACGAGTAAGGGTCCCTGAGAATATTGAGAGACTTGCATGATGGAACTTCGGGAGGACACCTCGGTATAACGAAAACCTTAGAGAATGTGCGCGAACGATTTTACTGGGTTAATTGCAAGCAAGATGTAAAGATGTGGTGCACAAAGTGTCAAGTTTGTGCTACCAGCAATGGGCCACATAAAAAGAGAAGAGCGAAGATGAGCAATACAACGTTGGGAGTCCTTTCGAAAGAATTGCCATTGACTTGCTGGCCCATTTCAATGTCAAATGATGAAATGAATACATACTCGTGGCTATGGACTATTTCAGCAAGTGGGTTGAAGCATATCCCTACCTAGCCAAGAGGCCACTGCTATCTCGCAGTCAGACGGAATGGTGGAACGCATGAACACGCAGTGTTTCAAGGGGTGTGTGAACTTCTTGGAATAAGAAAAACAAGAACGACAGCCCTACATCCGCAGTCAGACGGAATGGTGGAACGCATGAACAGAACAATGGGAAAATATTTAGCGAAGGTCGTGTCAGATCACCAACGCGACTGGGACCAATACATACATCTTTTTCTTCTAGCCTACCGCTCATCTGTTCATGAGACAACTGGGCAAACACCCGCTAATATCCTCTTCGGCCGGGAACTACGTCTACCATGTGATCTACAGTTTGGTTGTAAAACTAATGAAGAAACAGCCGGTGAAGACTTTGTAAATGACCTAAAACGGAAAATGGACGTAATTCATAACCAGGTGCGTGAAAGAATTCAAATTGCAAGTGACAGGATGAAAGACCGGTATGACATCAAAGCTGAAGGAGGAGGTTATCAACCTGGAGATCATGTCTGGCTGTTTAACCCCCAACGACGCCGCGGTTTGTGTCCAAAATTACGACAGTGGGGAAAGGACCGTACGAGGTAGTGAAGAGGATAAATGATGTCTACCGAATTAAAAAATTGCCAAATGGAAAACCACGAGTCGTTCATTCGAATCGGCTGGCCCGTACGCAGGAAGTAATGAAATGATGAAAAGACCGCACGAGTTTGTGAACTGGACATGCAAGAGTGCGCATTTCACGAGTTTATGTCTCAGTATAATGAAAAGCATCAAGCGCGTTATGGGGTAACAATGGAGGTGCAACGGATCTGTTTGCGCAACCCCAGGAATATGCATTGGCGCATTGTGTCGCCCAGAATTTAGATATGACCAGTGTTGCTATTGTATTCAGAGAAAATACGGAAGGATAGAAGAATTAAGAACCAACAACCAGATATTGGGAAGGTTCTGCATCTGCACGACGTCAGTCACTATGTTTATTACCTTGTCACTAAAAGTAAGTCATATCACAAGGCATTCTATGAAAATCTTTGGGAAACTCTGATTGAATTACGCCTACAAGTACTGCAAGACAACGTCAGAAGATTGCCATGTCAAAACTGGGATGTGGTTTTGATGGACTGAACTGGAGAATAGTGAGAAGCATGTTGAAGTACTGTTCCGGTACACTGGGGTTAGCATCTTAGTCTGCAGCTACCACCATGGAATGTTGTCATATCCAAGAAGACAATTGACTGCCACTTCTTCTTAACCTCAACTGCACTAGAGGCTCCAGCTGAAAGTATCGGCATGATTTCACTAAACGCGCTCCGAGACGATCGCACTAAGGAGGGGTAGTGTAACGATATTGCGTCATCCCCGCGCCACTCCGAGGTCCCTGTTGTCTCGGTTACGTCATCTGCCGGCGACCACGAGCTGCCCGCGAGCGCGGTTGCATCACCGCCGGCGGATCTCCAGAACAGTCGCGGTGTCCGGAAGGTTCTGGATTGTCTTGACAGGTATAAATACGCGACGGCCGGCGACCGCGAGTCAGTCTTGAGTCCGCAGTGGAAGCTGAACTTTGAAGTGTGTGCATCGCGGTGAATAGCTGTGCAGCGAGTGTGCTCAGTGAAGTGAACCGTGGTTGTAGTGTAAATAACTGAAGAGAAGTGTAGTGTAAATAAAGGAAGAGAAGTGTAGTGTAAATAAATAATCAAGTGTTTTCAGTGATTGTGTTAAGAAACAAAATAAACGTTTTTGTGAAAATAATACAAGACTTTTAATTCACCACCTAAAACGTAACAATAATACGTCTGTGAACATCACTTGAAATTAGGCCTACGCTACGACACAGCGCACTGCAAAGCACTCAAAGACGAAAGGGATTGGACTGAAGACCAGAGGCGATGCTTCATATACATATGTTTCTTTTACTCAACCTTAATATAATAGCTTTTGTGCATAGGCCGCTGAAATTGTTTTGATTTGGGTAGCTGACACTTGTCCTGCGCGTTAGGTCAGGCACAGCCTGCCAGTACGTTCAGACCCCCTTCCCCTCACCGGCTACGCTGGTTGGCGCGCAGTGCGAGTGAGAGAGCGATATGTTCAGGGGAAGTAGGGGTTAATGGTGGGAGTCACCCCTCCTCGCGCATTCGCATTCGAAGGGAGAATACGAACTTGTAGTATAGTAGTGTGTTCACAAACGGACGGACGTTTTGAAGAAGAAAAAAACCCAACCTTTTTCGGTTTTAGGAAACCCCAAAACGTGTATTTCCGTTGAAATCTCGACATCGATTTCCCGCAGTATTACATAATTTTCTCTATATACGGAGTAATATACGTAGTATACGTATGTATACGAGAAAGTAAAAATTAAGTGACTTTTATAAACAATAACTTACCGTTTAATTGACCACAAAACACGTGTTAAGATTAAAGTGTTAAAAATATGCCAATGTGAGTTTAAAACGAGCAATGAAAGTGATTTTCAGTTCAACATTTCTCCTTCCATAACTATTCACTATCCTTCAATGCTTGGGTCTGAGGTCCTACTATAGAACCCTCAGCATTTGATCAATGGATAAAGGAAGGCTGAGTGGAAAACCGGGTTGAGGTGGGGAGAGGGAGTTTCATTGATTGATGTTTCCAGACATTCGATGAATCTGAAACGCAGTCCGCTTGCCACTAAGCTTTGCGCCCGGACATAACATCAAATGTGATTCGCGCAGTCTCGTTCTACGAAGACTGACAAAACGGATATACGATCCTATTGGGAAGATAAGACCCCGAACTGAGCGTTGTCTGATCGGCCACAACCAACGGCCGCGGTCCTAGCTCATGGTAAGCCCGCATATCCCCGCTGCAAGAACGCAGAAATTTTAATTAGATAATGGGCATCATGAAAGGTGGGGGTTCATCACGCTGGGTTCACAGGGCAAGAAAATGCAGGATTGGTACTATTAAACGACACTATTTCACAGATCACCAGAATGCACTGCTGGGTTGTCATAAACTTTTCCTTCATTGAAACCCATAAAAAGGATAAATTAAAACAAGCTGATAGTAAACAAAATATATTTTATGCAATAAAACTATTGGAATATTGCACATTCGTCCAGTAGAAGGGGACAAGGGAGGGTAAAATGGGACAGACAAATTGGGACAGAAGAAACCGGGCAAATATGAAAAAATGAAGGACCATGGATCAGACCAAGGACCAGAGGACAAAATGGGAAAATATAGACATCAGGACATGGGACAAAATAAGGCAAGGAGGCAAACGGAAAAGGGGGACAAATGGGACAAGGGAGCACATGGAACGTGGGGGAGGAAATAGACATGGGACAAATGGACAACGCGAACGTGAGCATAAATTGGCATTTTGACTATCTTAAACAGAATGCTTACTGACCTTTATCAAAAACAGCAATTATACCCGCGACCCGTATTAAACGGGTATGATGAGGGTACCCGTACGATACGTGTACCCATGCGATGCGGGTACCCGAATGCAGGTGGGATAGACCCGCACTTTTCTGAGACGGGCGGGCGGGTATCGAGACTGTGTACTGCTCACCGCCATTTATATACCTAAACGGTCGGTATGAACTGCAGACGCGCGCTTATCATTCAGTCGGCGAAGACATCATGTAAACAGAACGTGCCGCTCCGTCTGCAAATGTAAAGTCAACGAGTAATGCGCCTGCCTACTCACTTTTTGAAGGTCGATCTGAGTATGTACTTCTGTAGAAACCAGCGAGTCGTCATTATTGCAATTCCGCCATAAGCGCGGAGGCCGTCATCGTCGACCCTACATAGGACAAAACCGCGAAAGGAGTTGAGGCGTGATGGAATGAGGTGACACTCCGGTAACATTATACGAGGCATATAATGAGACAAGTTTTAGTGAATCCCGACAGGAACAAAAATAAACTAATTCCAGAATACGAGATGTGCACGGATGTTTCTTTTCCATATCACGGTTCGGCTGTTGGTTTCCGAAGGGGCGATTGTCCACCCCGGCAGAAGTTTCCTCCGAAGTAGACCTACAAAGCACTGCACGACAGGCTGAGTGATCGCTCACGAGTCTCGGGAGTCCGAGGGAGTACGTGGCCGGGGTTTAAAAGAATGGTAATTCAGAAGCTAGTCCGAGTTAGCCGACCAACATCGAACTTCGTGCTGAGAAGTGGAAGCTCGGTTGAGCTTCGAAGGAAGAGTAACTTTGTTTCTATTTTATGGGAATTTCACGTCTTCTCTGTGCAGTCCACAGAAGACACCAGCACCACAGGGGACCCTGCAGGTGGTGTTTAGCACAACGCTGTTGCATTCACCGTCTTGGTGACGGTACTAGAGAAATACCGAGAGATCTAAAGGGTTTTGTCGCTAGCTACCGTTTGGCCTCTCAAAACGACACCTTGAATACTCGAATCTTCTGAATCTCCCTCGCCGTCAGGAACGTAGAGAAATTGACGTTTGTCGCCCGGTCTCCTTCCCAGTTCAGTGTGGTGTGATGCAGATTTGTTTCCTGCACTGGTTTGGAGCATTTTGCTCATACCGCTTTTTTGCAAAACACTTTGTTGCTTACGGCCGAACCTTTGGCATCTGAATTAGAGCAGTTAAGTAGAAACTGCCGTACGCGAAGATTTTAAGAACTGAAAGATCTTTTCTGGCTGAGATGGGGGTTTGAACGTTACATGGGGTGGGGTGGGTGGTTTGAATGAGAGTAGGAGTGGGGATCTTTCCCATACTCCTTCCTCTTCATCCCATACACCTCCATTACGCTCCGACTTTTGAAGGAGAGAAGTTTCTCCCGAGTTTCCGATGAGACATGGTGGACCCGTCCCTTAGAAAAGTTCAGGGTAGGGTGAATGGCCACTTCCGCCAGGACGTCGGCAATTTACCGTTTTTAGGATTGTTTCGATTAGTTCGTCGGTGCTCGCTTCAATGAACGATACAATTCCTTTGGAGCTTCAAGACTTCTTGGCGCTTCCCACACTAATCCTTTATGGCTCGAGCCAGAGGAACCGCACTCGCAGATTTGATTGTCTTCCCCTTTTGCGAAGCATGTCATAAGGAGAGAACGCTGTTTTTAACATGTCTTCTCTCCATTTTGGTCTTCCCCTTCCCCGCAGGGGGGAGAAACGACGGCTGAAGGTTCTGAAGTTCCTTGGTGGAAGTCGAAAACGCCCAGCAGACCCTAGTTTCTCGGCGGTATTCATGTAAGCGCGAAGGCGAGAGCATTGAGGCGGTACTCTGCTCCTGGTTACTGATCTCTCCTGGTGATCAACCAGTTGGGCCCCTCTTCATCAACTTTTAGGCAGGATTGGACGCGGTTGTTCCCAAACACACATAGGGGTTTTCGACCGGAGAATGAGTCTCCCGTCAGGTTGTTCCAAATTCCGGCGGTACGTCGATAGCATCAAGGCGGGTGAAGTGCGGAGTCGGGGTAGGGGCCCCGAACCTCGGTCTGGGCGGCCCCCAGTTGGGCATTTGACTTCTTCGAGGCATTGCCCGATTTTCATGGGTTGAGTAGGGATTCGTCCCGGCGCGAAGTGAGTGGCGCTTATTTAGACTCCAGTGCTAGCCCGGACAGCTATAGCACACGTCAGCTAAGAACGCAGATACCTTTTGAGACATTCTGCGCATCTGGGGTCACGTGCTTTCCTTCAGCAAATCAGGTTCACTTGCTCTGGCTTCGCTAGTCTTGGACGTCACCTGTTGGCTCCCACGTTTTATCTTCGCTGTCTCTGCACTTTCCGAATTGTCGCGAACTATAGCAGATCCGAGCTAGCGGAGTGACTCTCTCCTGGCTTAGTTGGGGACGCGCCCGGGTGGGGTGATGCGTTCCGGTGAATCCGGATACCAGCCCAAAAGAGTATTTGTACGCCCGCCAGTGGCGAGGAATAAGAGGCAAAGAGTTTAGGTGCCCGCCCCGGGGAGTAAATTCTCCTGTTAAGACAAAATGGTGTAGGTAGTAGCGCACACAGGGTGTATACTGTCCTCTTATCGAAAAAAGCATTCTAATCCACGATCCGAACAAAACATCTCCGGGAAGCGGGCTACGGGAGCGGTTTCGGTTCCATAGAATAGATGTTTTCTCTCCCTGATCCCCATCAACCATTGAGTGCAACAAGGGGTACTCTTGACTACCCTCTGGGGTGTCAGTAGTGACATGGAGATCGTGGGCGGATGACAGCACTGTCCCGTCGGGCTCCCAGGTCACTCTGGAGTTGTTAGAACTAGTCCAAGCTTATTGATCGGGAGTGAGTTCACAGACTGCCCGTCCAGAAGAGGCAGGTGTATGCGCGTACGCAAAGCACAACCTACTCGTAGTGCAGGTCTCGCCGGAGTTCGCGCAACGAATAGTCAACCCCAAGATTCCAGCGCAAGGTAGCATTAGAGTGAGCATGCACATACCCCTCAAACCGCAGGTAATCCATTCCCTTCAGCTCGGGGTGCCATACACGGCGAAAACGTAGGTCGGCATTCAGTACAGAGGCTAGTGAAGAAGAAAAAGTGACAATGCAATGATGGTTGACATGAAATGGACAACAATGGAATGGAAGCTAAAGGAACAAGAGCCTTTTGTGCACCCCCGTAAGGACATGGATCAATCCACCTCGAGGGATTTCATTCGTCTTAGCCATTTGGGCATTGAGTGTGTATATGTGAATTATATCACTCTCACCCTAGACACGCGTTTCCTCGGAGGAAACGTCGAAATTTCGAAAATAAGCTCTTAAGACAATTTTAAGCGTATTTTGTCTAGTAAACTCCTTGGATATTACGAATGGCTAAGCAGCAATAAGAACTTACAAATTGGTTTGAAAAAACACTTTCTATGCAAAATTTGCATTGCCGAGACATATAAACACTTCAGAAACATAACTTGTTTATTCTTTACAAAAAAGAATATACTAGTTCAGAAAGAAAAATAACAAAAAAAGCAGTCGAATTTTGTAAACCACATTTTCTCGATTTTAGTCGCCTTTTAGAGCCGTTTCTGAAAATTGTCATTTGAGCTAGAAAACATTTTCAGAATCTTTATACGAAATTATTTCACACAATTATTATTAGTACAATTATTTCAATTGTACTAAAAAGACAATGCAGAAAAACTCCCGTAACATTTAACGTATTAAGGAAGTGCGATAGTTCAAAAGCTTACATGAATGCAATTTTGTAAGTTTCACAGGACAGAGGCACTGACTTTCAAAAATAACACTTTTTCGGTATTAGGGGGACCCAAAACGTGACCCCAAAATTGGAAATCGATTTTCCGCAGCATCACGACTTTCTCTATACGACGTATATTTTTCCGTACGTATATGAGCAAGTTAAAAAAAGTAAATTTATTCTTTATGGCTCCTTCACACGAAGCCACTGAGCAGCGCTTCAGCGAACAAAGGATCGGTGAAAATACAAGTATTTACACGACCGGCTCTATGGCGGTTAGTGGAGCTCTCCGCCATCAGCGGCGCAGACGGTGTCCGCGACACGGACCAGACAGATCTAAATGGCAATTTTCACACTAGCCCACTCGGACGCACCGAGCTTGGGCCACGCAGTCGCCGGCGCCCACAGCTTTGACTCGCAAATGCATTTTTTTGTCAAGCTCAGATAGTTATTTGGCGCAGATAGTTTGCTGTGTGAAAGAGCTCAGCCTCTCAGTGGCGAGTGAAAGCGGCCTTGGGAAAAACGATCGTGAGTAGCCAGTGAGCGTATGGTAGGAGATAAGTTAACGAGTGATGTATATTAAGCAGGGCGTGACCCGGAGAGCAAGGGGCTGGGTGAGTACGGAGAACGGCAGGTAATTGGCGAGAGAGTTGCGTATGAGTGTATGCTGAGCGTTGGGTAATCGGTAGATCAAAATGATTTTCACGGCTTTGCAGATATTAAGGTCGAAATGCTAACTCGGATATCGAGAGCTGCGTCCGAGTGCGTCAACGTGAGCCTCGTGAATGTGCATGTTATATCTCGAAAGATCGCGGCAATTTCTCTGCTGGAACGTGGGATACAGCGCAGACCTTGTCTTGCAAATTCCCTTCCAGGTATCTTCCTCCGGTGGGGCATAGTCCCAACCGGGACAAAAGCCTCCGACATATGTGGCAGTGTAGGACGTGTGTGTGAGGGGAGGAGGGAGCAAGGAAAAGGAAGACCGAGATAGATCTTTGGTCCATTTGATAGGGTACTGCTCTGGCATTCGCTTTGTATTGATCGGAGAAAACTACAGATCAGAGTATCCTGCCGCTTGAATAGTTCACTCGGCGGCTGAATTCCACCTAGCTATGTAGCTAGTGTAAAAAATCCCCTGTCGGGACTCCAACTCTACAACCACCCAGTCAACGATTCTGATGCCGATCTTTGTTAGGAGTATGTTATGGGGTATTACAAATTAACTACCCAGGAAAACATGTTTTTCTGAGTTTTGCGCCGTCTTCAACTTTGTGGTAGTTCAGGTAGCGAGTTAAACAAATAGCGTTACACTTTTTTTGGCGGAAAGCGTAACGCAGATTTTTCACTGGCCCCCAGCCATTAATTAGACATGTTGATATCAGAAGGATAGTCAAGATTGAAAAAGTACGTTCGAATTTTCGTTCATTATAATGCGTCACAATTACTTGCTCATTTGCTGGTGAAAGGACGCTTTACTCGGCAAAGCTACTGACAATTTGTATCGATGTGACAATTATCTTCACACTATTTACGGCCCGACCACATTCCTTTTGTTGGAACCATTGTCAGGAGGATAAAGAATCCAGCTGGGAGAAACTTAACTTATCTGCCAATCTGTTTGACCCGGCGATTATTTCATAGTTTCCTTCAACGGTTTAGTGGTCTGAGACAGAACGAGTCTGTAGATTAACAGAATGCACAAATGTGCATTAATTATTTTTCGCATATCCCGCTGATGAAGTATCGATCGGATGGGATAGAAACAAGAATTGCGTGATTGTGTCCACAAAGGACAGTTGATTGGGCTTAATTAATTGTTCATCCCGATCCAGGTCTGTGGATCGGGGATAAAGTCATAGTCGACTTCTCCCCGCTTTCTCCATCTCGCTAGTAGTTCACTTCTTGGTTTTAGATCAGGAAAGATTCTTGTGCCATGTGGTTTGCTAGTCTGGATGAAGCTATTTCTTGTTATGCTTGCTAGAGTTGAAGTCATCTGCAATGAGTTTTTCCGGTATTTACTCCATTTCATGTTATTTCTGGAAGGTGAATCGTAATGTTCTTAGGAACAGTCGTGTACGAGATCATACGATCCGACTCATCGTTCTTTCTCTGATGTATGATGAGAAGCAATTCCTGGGTACTTGCCAGTTTTGTCTTCTTCATACTGGATTTTGAACAATATTGCAGCTTTCTCACATTTCTTGAAGTTCACTAGCTTTTCGTGTGGACTTACAGGCCATAGACCCTGCAAAATTCCACGAATTGGCTTTCGAGTCTTTAAGATCTTCGTTGCGGGATCCAATCAGTGAATTCTAAATCTACGAAACGAATGAAATTTCATTTACCAAAATTCGAAAAAAGGCCATTCAGAGGCATAAACTCTTCGTATCCCTGAGTCATCACGAAAGCTGGTAAAACTAGAAAAGTGTCGAATCTGAATTTTAGTTAAGATACTGGCAATCTTTGGATTTTAAACATTTATGTTCATGCTACCTTAATCGGTTACACAACCACATTCCCATTTGATTTCCGCATCTGAACATTAGAATTCAATATGTCAATATTAGCATTATTTCATAACATTACGACCATTGAATAATGTTCCTTGACATTTATTAGGTACTGGATAAAAGTACAAACTTAAAGATTAGTTCCAGGCGCATAAACCGTTTCCGGTCCCGTAAGTTTAGTACATGTTTTTGTGAGGAGACAATGATCTTCCCCTGCTGTATGAGATCCAGCGCCCATCTGCCTGTCGGCTTGCGAGATTTTGCTCAACCAGGTATCTCCCACCGGTGGGGCAGCCCCACAGCTTGGATAAGCTCTAAGCTCCCGACATGTGTGGTAGTGTAGTGCATGCAAGTGTGTGTGTGTGTAAGGTGTGAGGATAGGACAAGAGGAAGGAAAGATCGCACGTGGTCCGTTTGTTAGGGTACTGCTTCGGCATTCGTATGGTATTGATAGGGTAAACTACGGAAAACTGCCGATGGCCGCTAAAATTCTGAAATAATCATTTCAGAGTATTTTGTTATAGTCGAACGAAATTGTCTCGTGCAGGACTTTAGTATGTAAGGTTCCAATTGTAAATTGCGCTTGGGAGCACCTCTGCATATGGGATAACGAAAACTTTTTAAACAATTTGCAGGTGAAGCGCGTAGGTATGAGATGATCTGTGAAAGAACCATCAAATAAATTGCATTTTACCATCTCTAATGCTTGGTGACACTGTGATGCTAGTTCGCAAGCATGAGCGTATTTCATTCCCACGCTGTCATGATCTTGAAATACGAAATACATTTGGTCCCCCAAATCATATCTACGTGCGAATAAAATGTACTTATCTGCCGCTTGAAATTGTTATCCCCTCGTCATTGCAAGTTGGTTTTATAATATGCGATGTTTCTATCTATTGGTTCTTTTACGCGAGATATATTTACTATTTTAACTGGATTATATAAACTAATTTTGTCAGACATTCGCATGGAACAGTCATAATACTCATTTAGTGTTTCTTCCATGTGCTCAAAAGAGACTGCAAATCCTTATCTCGCATTGTTCTCACGTCCAATCATGAATACCAATTCCAAAATATCCAAAGGAATGCTTCGCAAAATTCATTGAGTACGCGTCTCCAACTACCGAAAAATGAAACGATCTTGCTTCAATTAGATGAGCAGGACGACTACTATTGTTCGTATCGTCCCAAGATGAAACGCCAAACTTTTGGTAGGTTACAGTATCGGTCATTCTAAATAAACTCCAGATGCAACAGAATGGCTGTCCGTAGTATTGGTACACGTTTCTCAACCATCGCAGGTGGAAGTTTTCACACTTCCAAACAATTTCGAAAATCCTGTCAACAACCTCAGCAGACTTTTCAACTCTTGTGACCACATGGATTTTGTTGAGTGCCTCCTGACTTTCCCAGGTGAAAGTAGCTTCATCAGTGTTCAGTACGAATGGAAGCAATTTGTGATTAATGCTTAACAAATTACTAGATTTTACAGTATATGACCTTGTTGTCCCCTATGTGTAGATTTTGAACACATTGTGGGTGATATGGATAAAAGCCATTTTCATGCAATGTTCACTGAACATTTGCTTGTAAAACTTTGAGATGTGCAGAAAGTCTTAGAGTGCTATCTGTAAGGCAAAGTTACGTTATTTGAAGGTTTTCCTATTTCTGCACATGTCCTCATTCTGATGAAAGTTGAACACTGGTATCATATATACATGAAACGTCTTTAAATCCATGGAACACTATAATCCAGAATTCCGCACACAGATACTGCCGACTGTAATTTTCAACAGCAACCGTACTATCATCACATCACAAAGACTGTACACTTCCAACATATCAGGATATTCATTTATCAAGATGGGTGGCAACATTCCTCAATGTACCACCAATCTTAACGGCCAACACAATAAGATTCTTCAGAAACTGGTGGAGTACAGCAGGACATCACTGAATGTGAAATCCAAAATCTTGTTCAGTCGATGGCAGGAGGAAAGAACAACACATTCATAAAAACTTTTCTGATTGGAATGACAGACACTGTGATCTCTCAAAATACTCTGGAACATTCTGTATAACATGTCACACTTGAACAGACATGTCATCGTAAACATGCCAGAAAGACAACTCATTTTTCCAATCCATGGACACAAATTAAAAATTCTAACTGAGCAATAAGTACTGCTTGCATGAAATATCTCTTCTCACATTAGTTCCATCTGGATTAATGGAAGTAAATGGAACATACAATACGATCAATTATGTTTATTATGGTCTTTGTTGATGCAGCTATCTATTCCTGGCAATGAGCAGAATTATATCAAAATCTAGTATCTCAAACTTCCATGAAATGAAATACAATAGTCTTGGCATACTTATAAAAGGCAATTGTGTCCTTGGCAGCTATACGCACAACTAATGCAATCACTCAACGCATTGATACAACACTAAACATTGTGTCTCAGTATTCCAAGCAGCAGTTGGTGAAGGGATGATTTGTCAAGTAAAATGGCATATCCCATTTGGACGAAAGACCTTCAAGGACTGCAGCTGATGCACAACTATTTTTTGATGATTCTTAATTATTTGAAAATATTGGAGAACATAGTCGAGTCAACAAGCACAATTGGAGAATACTAGTTGATGTGTTACAAGACACAGGTTACACAATTTTTTGTTGCCTCTCTCTTGATTGAATTTGCACCACTTCGAAATAGCTTTGTGGAGGGCAAACTAAGTTCAAAACTCTTCTTGGTTCTTTCATTTCTCCCATTTCTCAATCCATTGCACCCATTTTCTCCAACATTATTTATCCTTCCTGATATATCAATGGGTGCTTGGAAATTTTACTGATGTTCACTTTTGTTGCAGGAATGACAAGAAAACCAGACCTTCACGAATTAACAACTCAAGTTCCCTCAATACCAAAAAAGGGGGGTTTAGACTGTGATGACTCCAAAATCCTGTGTTTTTCTTGGGCTTTTCTCATCTTGTGAACTTTACACATCCCAATCATCAATAACACAAAGGCTCTTCATATTCAAAATTATCCTCTAATGAATCTACACCATCCGTATTTCCTTACTGGTCTGTAAGGTAATGGCAATACCCATGTTAGTTGCTCCCCTTGAATCATATGGAGAAACTTGGCTAAGATGTTAGATGTGTCAATACTTGTGATTTCACCTGTAGATCTACAACTTATAATAAAAGCAATTTAATTAAATGAAAACCTAGTTCTTAGTAGTTCAAAGCTCAATTGCTTTCCCCTGCATGCCAGATGGAGATTTGATGGTCATTTGGCATTGTGACTGCAACCAATTTCTTTGAATTCAACAGCAATGAAATTTGACTTACAATAATCAAGCTATTTAATTATAAGAAGCTATTATTATTAAAAGTATAGCAGGTGCCATTAATTAATAATGGCACCTGCTATACTGACCATTATCACCTTGCTAGTCGCTGCTAAATTCAGTCTACACATCTGGCACAAGAGACAAACAATATGCATGTTTTCACTTCATAGTTTCAAGATATCCTCTTGGAAGGGCTGATTCAAAACAATTAATATCAAAGGATTCTTAGCAGAATTATTAAAACAGCAACTAGCTTAATACTTTTTTCTTTGGGCACTCTATTACTCCCACCGAAGATTGCAGTTTGAAAGCATCTTTCAGGATGTTCTCAAGTAATCAACTAGTAGAAGATTGTGATCCTCGTACACATATCAGAATAATTAATTTTCAAACACACACACACACACAAACACACACACTCACACAAACACACACTTCTTTAAAGAAAATGTATAAACGTACATTAAAAGGTTTCAAAAGTTTCACCTTGTTACATTACCTTTGATTTGGTTTGTTGCAATCCTCGCTAACTTTAGCCCATAAATCCAGCATCATTAAAGGATCTATTATTTTCAGGTATTCTTCATAATTTGAAAAGGCAGTTAACATTGGGCATAAGGTAGATACTGGGGTGTTCTGGCAATGAGCAGGTGGAGGTTCACCTCCATTGCGTAGTATTACTGCCTGTTCCTGAGATATAGAAACGGTTATTAGCACATTATAAGAAAAAACTAAAACTGTTGTGAGCAATATTTGTGAGGAAGCTTTTAGTCCTTTTAAAATAATAAATATTTGTAAATCAAAACAATTTTCTTGATAACTATGTACTCACTTTTGGATGAAAAGAATGAACTTACCGTCATCCAACGAGGATTCCAGTGTCTTAAAATTGCAGTTGTTACACGAGTCAGGGTTTTTGTTGATGTGTCATATAAAATGCCTGCCTGCTCAGCCATCCGCTTTCTAACAGGAATATCTTTCCCATCAATGCGACGTAATATATTACCAGGCTCTATTGTAAAGGTCCGAACTTCACAAAGAGATTCACCAGGAGCAAAACGAACAGTCTTTTTAGGATATGATACTGCTAAGTTCCTCAGAGCTGAAGGCTTGTTCAGACACTTGTTTGTAATGGCACTGGTGGCGGTATGAAGTTCTTTTGTTGGTTCTGAACTATTAGATTGTTTCAATTTTGGTATTTTATACACATCTTTGAAAGATAATTTCTTTATTTTCATTTCAACTTCAGAAACAGGTGTATCTAAATCTAATTTGTCACCAGAAGATCCAGTTTGTTTTAGTGCAGTGCCTTCACTAGCAGTTTGCTTTGGTGCAGCGACTTCTGATGTAACAGGATTTATTACTGTAGCCTTATTAAAGTAAGAAGAGTTATCTTCAGGTACTGGAGAACTTTTCCCTGAATTGCTCTTCTTAATCACTCTGACTTTTATTTTATGAGATTTTGAAGTATGATTTTTGGTTTGAAGTGAACCTGCCAATGATTCTGCAAGTTTATCAGCTCTACTTAATGTTGTATTTTCACTACATTTTGATGGAGACTTTTGTTGGAAGATTTTGATGATCCTTTTGTTTCAGTATTACTTGTAGTAGCACTTAGTTTTTGTTCTGTTAAGGCTTTAAGTTTTGCCTTTCTATCTTCTTTAACTTTCATTTTCAATTCTTTCTCAGAAACAGGACTATTATCAACATTTTTATGCACACTTGATTTCGATTTGCGTTCGTTAGAGCTCATTTTGCTGCGTGTTAAATCGGTAATTCTCAGCTCGTTAACTAGGCCATGTTTTGCTACTTCTGAATTAAAACCTGAAGCTTTCTTTTGATCTCGGCTCTCTGTTGTCACTTTTGAACGAGATTTTAACTTCATTGGTAGGGCAGAACACAGTAAAGTACGCCGACTAGGGTCACCTATACTGGATTTTGCATTTTCATGCACCTCTTTTGTGATGCTACCCTCGGCAGAGTTACTAGTTTTCCTACCATGTTTCTTCCTAGGAGCTGGGAAAGCACTTTCCAAAAGCTTGTCAGCGTATGCACTCGAAGGTGATAAGTCAGATTCATTTTCACTGGGAAAGTCTTCATTTGTTTTTACAGTCTGTGACATCTTGCTATTTTGATCCACTGCATTATTTCTTATTCTTGACTGTTCTTTGACACTGTTGTTTCCTAACTGTTTTGATTTTAAAGATATTTCATTATTCTGATTCTTTAAAAATCATAAGAGGTTTTACTTTTCCAGAATTAAGATCTAGATTTTGATTGACAATATCCTTTCCCACTGAAACATTTTTATCCAGATTTGATGTGGAATCTTCATCAGAGCTGTCACTATCAAGTATAAACAAACTGCGCTTTTTCAACTTTCCTGATGATGATGGCGGCTTTATTTCATCTTCAATTATTGGACTAGAAGACTGCGAGAGTCGTACGACCCAATCATTTACTAATTCAACTTCATCATCATCCTCCTCCCCATCCTCAATTACTTGTTCATCCTCTTCAAAAACCTCTTGCTTCACACAAATTTCTTCTTTAACATCTTCAGAATCTTCATCTTTTTGTAAGAGGCTTTTGTTACCTTTCCCCTCATCCATAAAATCATCATCATCATCATCATCAATAACAATAACATCATCACTTTGTGAATAATTGATTATTGATGTATTATGATCCTCAGTAGTGTGACATTTTTCATTGTTTTGTTGAAGATCCCCTTGTTTTGGAGTTGACGTATGTAATTGTAGTGATTCCTCAAACAAAGTTTCATCAAAAGAAATCTCTGTTTCTTGTTTTATATCATGCCTGGTTTCTTGTAATTTTTTAAGATCTAACTTCTTAAGAATTATCACAGGATTTAAATATGCGGGCAAGGTTTGCATTTCACTTAAAATAAATGTACCTGCATTTCTTGTCCTCTTAGAGTTAACGTTCGTAAAAGTACCATTTTTTACCAATGCCCTTTTTGAATTTATACCACTCGGTGGATTTTTACTGACAGATTTTGTCACATCTGTCTTTTCTAGTTGATCTAATATAGGAACAGCAAATGTGTTAAACCACATATCTTCATTTTCACTTTCAACATCTAGGTTTAATCGAGACAAAGAATCACACCTTTCACTTGTAGAGTTAGTAGATGAACCACTGCTATCTGTATCAATTGAAGATTTTCTTCTCTTCGATGCAGGTCTTGGGGAATCTTTACTACTACCTGGCAAAGACAGTACATTATCTTCATGAGTCCTTTTACAAGCTAATTTCTGTGAACCTTCTTCCCTAGAACTTGAAACACATGTGTTCCTTTTCTCCGCACAACTGTGGTCTTTATTTTTTATATTTCCACTCACATTTGCACTTAATTCTGAATTTTTGTATTTGTCTACATTTTCTTGTTTCACATTTGCAATAATCACATTTTTTGAACTAGTTCCAATTTCAGTCATAGACTTTGTTCCACTTGTAGTGTCAAAACATGAAATTTGTTGCTCTTTATTACAATAAGTTCTATTTTTAGAAGAATTACTTGCTGAATGTGTGCTTATATCCTCCTCTTTAATTTTTAACTCTGGTATATTTTTTCTCTGCAAATCAGTTAATGATATATCTTGCTGAAAAGACTGGCACTCCTTTCCCACTCTGTTATTTTCAGTGTTCACATTACTAGAGGTAGATTTCTCTACTTTTACCACACACTGGTTAGCACTAATGCTGTTTAGCCCCTTTGGCTCCAAATTGCATGGCTCCACTACATTTGAAGTTTCTACTTCCGATTCTATTTTAATATCTTTTAACCTACACTCATTTTCTCTTAAATTTATTAAATCACAAGAGACTGATCTTGATTCAGTTCTTTTACCACCACTAACACACCGCTCACTGCCTCCAAAATCGGTATCAATTTTTTCTTCTTTGATGCATATTGTTTTTCTGTTTTCAACTGCCAACGAGAAAGAAGCTCCTGAATTAGTGTGAGAAGCAAGGCTTGAAGAAGCTGATTTAATTGTACTGCCTGCAGTAGTTTTATCTTCATCTTCAATCAAATCAATGACATCTATCTCTTGCTCTATTATCAGCGGCTCATCATTTTCATCCTATTAGAAGAAAACAATAAAACACAGAACACATTTTAAATTTATATTTATGAAGTTCTAGTACATGCACGAGTGAAATGCTTAAGTACCAATGATTTGCTACTGATGACTCACAAGTGTGATTTTTTACTATACAATTTAATACTTATGTGTTAAGAGCCCAATATTCATAAAGGTATTTGTAAAGTAGGTACAGTATAAAATGGTTTGACACATTACTGCCCTTGAGTACACATTTCTCCCTAAATTTATAAATTTATACCTCCTCTTCTTCCAATATATGTATAAGTGGTGATATTTCAGTTCTTGATGAATTCCTCTCTGTGGAAGGTTCATTTTTTACAGTGTGACAAACTATGTTATTGCTGTCTTCATATACTAATTTAAATACAAAATGGTCAGCGGCTTTCGGACTACAAACACCAATGCCAATAACATCATTAACTTTTAGAATACAATCTGTATTTGCTGGAATTCTTTGTTCATTAACATACGTTCCGTTTGAACTCTGAAAGAAAGAAAAAAAATTAAAAACTTGCATTAGAAAGAAGAAAACGGAAGCGAATATTCAACCGTAGACAGAAATACGTACGTTCAGATCTTTAATTACAAGACCATTTTCTGTTGCTCGAAAGACACAATGCAATCTGGAAACCAACAAACTTAACACAGTTCCGTAGTTACTTTTCCCTCTTCCAATCGTATACTGAAACAAAACGTGAAGGGTGACAATACTTAAATAGCGTATTATAAGACTCGTGAATGATAAAGCAATTCTAAGTACGTATAATTTGTCTGTTTTAAAAATGATCTACAATTATTGCAAAGTAACGTTTACAAGTTCATAAACAAATGATTGTAACATTAACAAAAGTTTTCAAAGAAAACTTTCAAATGAATATTCCGTATTTTACTTACCTCTTTCTTTCCTGACAAAATAATGTCGCCAGGGTAATCTATACGTTTTAATATCCACTTTGCAGACTGCATTGTATCGATTCATTCTTCTGTCATAACTTTACCGCCAAATTAACCAATTTTTAACAACAAACTCGGAGAACATAGCTCTACTTGACTTGCACCAACCAGTCCCATACTCAGACCATCCATACTGTTGCATTCTCTCTCACACTTGAGACCCGCTCATCGGACCACCAACCAATCCAGCATCAACGTATACAGCGCACAACACATTTCTTTTGTCATTTCAAACGATAGATGTTGTATTGTAAACTAAAGCAACTATTTTTGCTGAAATATTACATATTATTTTAAGTATTAGTTTTATGATGATTATTGAATTATTAATTTTTGATATTTTGCGGCTACAACACATTTTTGGACTTTGGTCTTTAGCTGAACTAGCATCAAAACAAATTCGTGATTGTAACAACTCGAGCATTAATCTTCAGTGATTGAATTTGTTCTATTTTAAATTGTGAACTATTTGAGAATTATTCTCCGAGAAAATATTATCTTACCTAAATAGCTTCCTTCGTTGTTTCTCCACTTAAATCAGAAAACTCGTAAAATCAGAAATACTTATTTCTCATTGGTGGCTAGTCAGAGCTAAGAAACGAGTCATACGCTGGATCTTGTATATATATAAAATGGAGTCTTCCAGGGAACCTGTGGGGGGTGAGTTCTTTGGACGCTATGAAGTGAGGTATTTACGGTATATTACCGTGCTGATTCTATGCTTTGAGATTGCGTGGTTTATATCTAAATATTCCTGTAGATTGCGCATTGAGAATCAAAAGTTCGGTTCAATGTGGAAAATGGAAATATGGTAAGTAAATAGTTAATGTCGAATTTAATTAATTTAATGTGTTGCAGATAAAAAAAATACGAAAACTGCGTGATATATTGAGAAAAGGTATTGTATCCATGCGTCTTCTGAAGTTCTAGAATAACCAATCTCTTCACATGGAAATAAAAAAAGAAGTACCAAAATCGTGAGTGGCAAATTTGAAAACTAGGTTTGGCTGAAGTTTACTTATGGGAATTCTACGTGGCATTTGTAATTGATTTAATGAAACGTGGGTCAACCTAACCTAACAATTGTAAGTATTCGTAATCTTTTCGCCAGCTGTCCGGCGATTGAGGTGCACAACAGCGTAGAATAGCAATGAATTGGGTGAGCTGCGCGAATGCTGTGGAAAGAGGAGGTTTACACCGGTGTCAACAGAGTGAAAACTCGACAATGTGTATTGTCAGTTATGTCTTGGACAGGTTCATGATTGTCTTATGTTAATCTCGAAGTATGGTAGTCACCTCTTCGCGTTTGTCCCGGATTCTCCGGTTTTCAGAAGTAATCTCCGGGTTAATGTGGAAAATCTATGGAATTGTTTAGCAGATGTACGAGATGTAATGCGCACGATTACGGTTTTTTTCCCCCTTCGGCTCTTGAAAATCCACACTATAGTGAGGGGGGGAGGACCCTATTTCACACTAAAATTCTTTCTCCTTCATGAAAATTATTATAAGTAATTTTCAATATACAGAATTCCAAATACAAAAATAACTTGTGCAAAAAATCGGTGAATCTCGAAAGCAGCCATGATACGATATAATGCAATTCGAGCGCATGAGTTTGAGTTGTTTCTGTTAAGATTCTCTTTAGGAAGATTATAATAATTAAATTTATCGCTCGGAATGTGTGTAACGCATACAAATAGAAATTCATATATTGGTTTCCAGTGGCGAAGCTAGTCATACAGTTGGGTATTCTGAAAATCTTATCTTATATTTCTTGTAAATTAGCTTAATTCATCGGTTTTCTTTTTTAAGCGAAAACCTCGATAATTTGTTCTTTAAAGCTGTCGTTACATAGTTAATTTAGCAGACACTTCTCGAAAGCCAGTGTACTGAAATCGCGAGTCTAATATTTCCCAGGGAATTTCTCAGAAGTGTCTTTACTCTCTTTAATGTAATCGTATTCCTTTCCCATAATGCTATAAATAAAGGGAAAGTTAGACTGCATTATATCAACCGAACCGTCTCTTGATAAATTTTTCTAGAGCAATTTGTCTAACAAATACATCATGCAACAAATCTACAGCCATGCATTTTGCTTTATCAACGCATACATTTTTCATTTCATTGCGAAGCTGCTCACTGTCAAAGAATGGATATTGTTTTATTACGAAAGAAAACTTTTCTGAACGAAAAAACGCGTTGTAGGTGCAAAACCGCTTTTTGCCAAGAAATTCAATAAAATGAAGGTTTTCAAAATATTGCCCTTAGTCAATTTGTCACTACTGTATCAATAATTTAAAGAAACAATTTTGTGTCTTTGAAATAATTCTGACCCTGAAAGTTCATTCATAGTCGTGTCTGCTTTGATCCACATTTCAATAGTCTCTTCATATCTAACACTGTATATTACTACTTATCTACACTATCTCTACCTCTACGGCATTGCTTGCCTCATGTTTCACATTGTGAGTGAAACTGCTGATATCGTAGACCTGAAGTTTTGAGACTCAGTCAGTGGAACATTCTCTACAACACTAAATTGTAGCTTCATTAATTGTTTCATAAAGAAAACGCGAACAAAAATCAAACGAACAACTACTTTCCCACAAAGTCATGTGATAAGGTGAATTTGCCTGACAGACGTGGATGTGCAAGTCCGTGCCTCCCGAGAGCCTAGGCTCACTGCGACTCTCTGCCCAGTGAGTCCGAGCGAAAGGGAAATGGCGCGCTCCCTCTTGTGCGCATGCGCGGCAGAGCCAGCTGGTTCACTGCGGCCCTGCCAATTCCCCCGTTAGTAAGCGAGGAAAAAAAGTCGAAAATGTTTAACACGTCCGTGAACCACATATGGGTCACAGACTTTTACAATTTCTAGATTACGGAGGTCGTTCGATAAGTAACTTGGTTCGCATACTAAGAGATGACGAAAGCAACTTCTGTGGATTTTAATTTAAAGCTACGACAATATACGGTGAAATATCATTGTTGCAAGTCATTATCACTCTAGCTCATTGTTGGACAGAGACTTGAACAAAAGCGTTTGCGCGTCAGTGTGAAAGATGGATAGAACTAGAATTCGTGGTGTTATCCAATTCTTTTTTATGGAAGGTAAAAACGCGAAAGAAATCCATGAAAGGATAGCGCCTACATTGGGTGATTCATGCCCTTCGTATGAGACGGTGAGACTTAAGGTCAACGGTACTTAAGCGAGGCAGGACAAGCATCGAAGATGCCTCAAGACCTGGAGCTCCAAAAACAGCTGTGACGCCAAAAAAATCATCAACAAAATCCATGATATTGTTTTAGCAGACAGACGACTGAAAGTGCGCGAGTTAGCAGAGGCCACATGTATCTCAAATGACCGAGTGCATTTTATTTTGCATCATGAATTGAATATGAATAAGATTTGCGCAAGATGGGTGCCGCGATTGCTGACTGCAGAGATGAAACGAAATCGCATGAGAACATCTGTCGAGTGTTTGCAGCTATTCAAGCAAAATCCAGCGGATTTTTTGCGTCGTTTTGTTACCATGGACGAAACTTGAATTCACCATTACACCCCAGAAAAAAAGCAGCAGTCAAACAATAGATTGCAAGAGGAGAACCGGCTCCGAAGAAGGCGAAATGCAATCCATCAGCAGGGAAGGGGATGGCGTCAATCTTTTGGGATGCTAAAGGTATTTTTATAGACTACCTAGAAAAGGGAAAAACCATCACTGGAAAATACTATGCATCACTTCTGGACAAACTCAAGGCAGCTATCGCGGATAAACGTCCTGGAATGGCAAGAAAAAGTGTTGTTCCATCACGATAACGCCCCAGCACATTCAAGCCATATCGCCCAGCAAAAATTGACTGAACTTCCGTTTCCAACTACTTCCACATCCGCCCTATTCACCTGATTTGGCCCCCTCGGACTTTCAGTTGTTCCCAAAATTAAAAACTTTCCTAGCTGGACAAAAAATTGTCAGCAATGAAGAAGCCATCCAGATAGTCAATTACTATTTCGAGGGTCTTGAAGAAAATCACTTTAGAGAAGGGATTCTGAACCTGTAGAAACGTTGGGTCAAGTGTGCTGAACTTCGAGGGGATTATGTCGAAAAATAAGGTAAGTTACAAAACTCAGATCATTGTTTTTCATATCGAAACAAGTTACTTATCGAACGCCCCTCGTAGATATTTCCTCGGGACTCGCTGTAGTTGTAGTTAGTTTGGACTTGCTAGGACGGTCATAGAATTTCGAAATATACCGAGACGTGCGGAAAATTATTTTTATTTTTGAGAATTTTATAACAAAATTATTATCAAGTCGTTTAGCGTGCGGATATATTTTAAGGTTTTTATAGGGATAGAGAACGTGTTTTCTTCAACAATTCAGTAATAAAATATTGAAAAATGGCACACTTAACGACGGATTTTTTTATTGCAAAATAAAGCTCCCTTTATCGGCGAAGCCGATATTTTCTTGATTCTACGGTCTAGAATCGCATTCATTAATTTGTGACCCCTCATCCCCGATTCAAAATCTCCGGGTCATGGACTATCAGAAGGTGGCAACCCTAACTCATAGGCCAGTGCCTCATTATAAATATTGGTATTGGTGCTCATGAAAATCACGCCGACAAGTTAAAATCTGTCGTCAGAGGGAAAGAGTGAAAAGAACAGAGACAGTTACTGTTACATTCTACATTACATTCTGTCTGTTACATTACAGACTGTTACATTCAAACCCGGCAATTTATTTTTTTTGTATGCCAGCAGTATAACGATCTTTTGTTGCTAGAAAGCATTCATAAAAGAGCATTTTACGGCACAAATGTTTACGTCATCATAAATTCAGCCAATGGCGGCAAGAGAATCGTGGGGAGATAGAGATGACCGGGACAGCCGACTGTTATTTTATCACACAGGTTTCAAATACCCAAGACGTGAAACAAAGTTATTCCACAATTGTTTTGATTCTCTTATACATTTCTAATGCTGTTATAAAAAAAAAAAAAAAAAAAGGCGTACGCAATTCGTTTATAAACTCGCTCCTAACGTCGCTCGTTTTCAAAACGTGTACGCCTGCAATAAAGCTAAACATATACCAATTGCATAATCTACAATATATTTGAGAATTAATTAGTATCACTGTAAAATATATTTGACAAACGTATTACATGAAGTGCGAAATTTTATGTTTTGCTCGCGATTCGAAATAAATAACACAAAACGTTGCGTTTGTGCTATACTCCGGTTCTTATGACGTAGCGCGTCAAGGCCTTTCTTCATGATGGAATATCGCTTTCACGTCTTTCTGAGTCGTGCCGCTAGATGTCGCAAGACGGCGACCTATCAAGTAGTGCTACAAATAGAGCGACATCTGGTGGTATGACCGAGATAGACACGAAAAGCCGTGCCATATTCCATCGTGAAGACAGGCCTTGACGCGCCATGTTATAAAAACGAAAGTGTACTTTAAATAAATAAATAAATGCCTTTATTGGTGGCGAGGCTCAGGCCATTTAGCCTGCTCTTCCGCCTGACCACTTTCTTTGAAGATTTTCACATGGATGACAGGAGTGAAAGCGAGGGAGGACGAGTTTGATAGGAAATACGGAAAAGAATAGGGATGAATGGAACGGTAGAGAGAAATGAAAGAAAGAAAAGGAGAAAAAGAATCAGTGAAATGTTAATAAGTTCTGTTAATTGGTTAATTGAGGTTTTGAAGAAGCTAAAATTGCGCACGTATTTTTGAATTACCCCTAGAAAAACTAGAAAGGGAGGGAATCTCGCCAGCATACAAGCGAAGACATATCAAGTCAAGAGTTCAAGCGTCAAGACTTTATGCTCGATAATAATTAATCTGTTTAATGCCGAAGAAGAAAAGGGTGAGGTCATGGGTCGCACACCGTGAAGCGTCAATTATACTTCGAAATGAAGATCCAAGGACGAATATGAATTGTTTCAGGAGGGACACGGAAACACTCAATTTTCTTTGTTGTGCTTCCGAACTCCTTTCGAAATTAGGTCCTCTGATTTAAAACAATAACTTCATGAATTGGTCACTTTCAAGGCCCCATCTTCTCTTCTTCCCATGGGGAACTCGTTCGCATCAATTTGTGTGGTTTTATTTTTGTACTCCGGACGAACAGAATCATACAAACATTCGGGAATTCTAGCGGAGACTTGGTTACAAGCATGGTGGAAATAATTATTTTCACCATGGTTACAAGGATATTGTAATATATGTTATAACTTCCCTGCTTTTATGAGCAGAGTGCGATGTGCATTTGTTGACTGACGTCATCCCTCCCACTAGTTGTAATCATACTGCCAACCTAAACGTAAGAAATGTGAAACGGGAATGGATGCGGAGTTAATAACGATTCGACACAATGTTATTAAATCTTAATTTGAATTATTTATTCATGTCCAGGGTATAACACTCTTATATTTTCTATCATTGCCCCAAAACTATCTCTATTTAGTCTTTTACAGTATCGTCTGTAAAGATATCCGGCAAGATGCATCGCCACATCATCGTGACTGTACTTTCAACGACAAGTTTTCTCGCTTCGCTCGCCCGGATCCAAGTCACAGCAGGGCTCGGACCTTCGGCTTTCGCGTTCACTGTAAACAACCTTGTCTATCCACCGCATAATTACCAATTCACTTTTATAAGAAAGCACTTTAATGGTTAAGATCACTACCTTGCATTACGTCGCTGCGGTGACAAATTAACATTGCACAGCACATAACCCAGTGACAGTTCGAATACCCAACTTTCTAATTGCTCTTACTCTGCAATTAAGTGGGTTGAATAGAGACCTCTCTTGTACTTCTGACGCCGCGTTACCGAATGTGATAAAATGTGGGAGGTTTCAGAGTTCATAAATTTTATAAACGATTGTTTTATAAAACGCTAGCTATTAAACTGTCGTATTTGCTTTCATAAAGATCATTGACAAAAATTTTAGTGAAATTCTTGCCGAATACAAGTTGTCCTGATCACTGTATTATACTGAAATAGTTTTCAGCACTCGTACATGGAAACCAACCTTGCCTTCACTGTGGATTGGAAACTGTTGCTTTCCGCTTCGCGCACGGCAAAGTCTACTTTGCTGTAACTGTGTTCCCTAGAAGTCATGGGCATATACTACAATTTGAGTACTGCAAAGTAAATAAAATCTTCGACCATATGAATCAACATGGCTGCCGCCTCGCATATAGGTATGATCCCAAGATTATATCTTGTAATAAATAGTGTAGACATCTCGCACGGAGTGTCTTTAGCCAATTTATTTCGAAATCCCAGATTCGGCTCCTATCATCGTCTCATCCGTCAACATTTCTTTCGTACGCCCAGAATCTACTTTTTACTAATTATATAAATACGGAAGAGTGCGGGAAAAATTACTAAAATGCGAACGTGGAACTTTACTATTGCTCTACCACTCTCAAAAAAACCTTCCACTGCGCATGCCGAACGTGGCTTCTCCCTCCAAGCTCCTAATATTTCTCCGCCTGCCTGCGCTCTTTGCCACAACATAGCTCGCTCTCGCTCTCTCGCTCTCTCTCTCTCTCTCTCTCTTGTAATAAAAAAAGCAAAATATGTACATATCTATGTACTTTTTTTCAAAAATATGTAAGAATAATAGGAAATATGTGAAATAAATATTCGTTATAATGTCTACAATTCCATTCTTCAAGCATTTTGCGAGCAGAGTACGTTGCCGATCAGAACTTTACATGGATTCAGAGAGGCTGAATGACAGAAGCAATTATTCGCTAGTTTCTTCCGAAACATAATACTTTTGTATTATATATACAATGTTGTTTACGAGGAGTCGGAGCTCTAGTGAATAGTACCGTGTAGCCTGTGATAGAAGGGGGGGTAAAGGGAGCATACTCCCACCCGAACTCCAGAAAAGGTATAAGACAATGATCTGATTTTTTTTATCGAGTTACGCATGGGGTCTATGAAACACGAGTAAGCACGTGGTTGAAGTTCCTTCTGCTTCACATACTACATCCGCTCATCGTTGATCCCGACTACACTGTTTTCAAGAAGCAGTGGGGCGGGGGGAGATAAGTTTGGCAATTAATAGCGATTGCCCGGCGTTAATACAAGCGCATTGCGTATTTTTAAGTATTTCAGTAACTAAGTTTTCAAGTTACATATATTTCGAACATCACAAGTGAAATGTTCATTTTCGACCTATAAATATATTAAAATGTAACGAAATATGTAGCTATATATAAAATATGTAACAATATGTAATTATACCAAAATATGTAAAAATATGTAAAATAAAAATCGTTCCTATTCTTTCAGAATGTCGTGTTAAGTGTAAAATATATTAGTGAATGCAGGTATCTTGCCCATGTAAAAATATGTATTTACATGAAAATCCGTTCCCTAGTGATAACAAACTGATGAGTGAGAAGGATCAGACGGAAGGCAGCTTACGTGTTTTGATTCAGTGGTGAGTTGTAGTTGACATTCGCATAATTGAAATCATAGAAGGCGTTGTCATTGTCAACAATTGTTGACAATGACAACGCCTTCAAGCTTACGTGTTTCTACAGTAGGGTTTGTTCAAACGATCAACAGAAAATAAGCCGTGTCTTGAAAAGTTTCGGTCTCCAGTCCCTGTTTGACCGTGGCTAGTGAGCAGTGACAGTGTGCTTTACACAGTAGCTGCTGTTATTCACAAAACCCAATTATTACAAATAATTCAAAGTATATCCACTGAAAAACGATAGGTCGTTGATCAAATAATCATTGAATATGGCCACATTCCTCTCCGTCATCCACCGTACCATCCAGATCTAAATCCAATAGAACTTGTTTGGGGATTCATAAAAATGCGCGAGACAGCAGAAATTGGTGCATCCTTAATAGCAAAGGAAACTTGCAGAGAAGCGATTGCACAATACAGTGCTGAACAATGGAAGAAATCCTGCGAGCATATGTAGGGAATAGAGGCGACATAATAATTCAGATAATGTGATGGACCAACAAACGATGTATTCATTTCTTTGGACACTCCTGGGTCAGCGCGGTCGCCGCGTCTCGCAGTCGCCTCTCCTTGCCACCTACGCGCTTCCTTATCGCTGAGAGGGGAAATCTCAGATGCCACAGGGTGGGGGCAGCTTCGGAAACTTTACCAAAAGTACGTCCGCCATGATGGTTTTTTGCTAGCGGTTCAGCTATAGGTGAAAGACACTATAAAACTTTCTCACAACGAAAGAAATTATTTTTAACGGCCATTTTTGAAGCCACACACCTCTATAATAAACGGTTTGACAGTTCCCGTTTACCGTGATGGACGAAGCAAAATCGGCTTTCCTGCAAAAACGCGGCGCACCACCGGGCCACGCCAGCCCGAACGGATTTCGTCGTATTTATAACCTCAAACGCATAAGGAGCAGAGACGCTTCGCTTCGCGTGTCCAATGATCTAGTGAGGCGCCTGCCTTCGGCTTACGCGATAAATACATTCCTGAGTCTGTCCATAGCATTTTATGTCAAAGCACATTTTTGCTGAACACGTAGCTTTAACATTTTGACGCTTATGCGTGTTGAAGTTGCGTGAGGAACTAAAGGGGGCTGGCTGAGGAGGCCCCAGCCTTCGGCCCTTGCTGTTAATATAAAGCATCCTTGAGCCAGTGCAATCGTATAAGTTCCAATTGTCATTGGAACCACGTAAACACAATTCTTTGTCCACGAAGTCAATAAGGAGTCAATTAGTTTGTTACCCTGAGTATTTTATGTTTCATCATGATAAATAGAGAATCCTATAAGAGTCATTTACATTGTGTGAAATGTATTAGTGTTTCAAACTTATCAGGATAGGTATTGCCCACTATGTCGCATGGATTTACTTTTCCTTCATTAAATGAGCAATAAACATGTCAATTTTAATGGCGCCTCGTGCTTCGCTTGCAATTCCATTATATAGGAAAAATTCTTATATTAGGAATACCCATTTACCCTTTAATGGTATTCCGTATTAAAGATAGTACATCAATATCGCTGTTTATGAAATCAAGAGCGCCCTTTCCGGCGTCTCGAGCGCTCCCGGGCAAAGATCCGATATCACGTTCTTAAACCATTTAACTGTTTTTTGCTCTTCGGCTGCACGTCATAATGTTTCAGTTTTAACCCCGTTGTTTTCGCATCGCAACGTTTGTAAGACAGCTATTATAATATATTACAAATTATATTATAGCTCACGCCGCAGAGCGGTGACCACACAGGACGGAGGCAGGGTGGTCTCATCGTGAAGCGCGGCGCAGCGTCAGAGGGTCACCTTTCTTCTGTCTTCGTCTGAAACAAGCTGCAATCTAATTTTATGATTTTGCGTGTTATTGAAAGTACAAAAGTTCAGTAGATTCTTGACGGCATTGAATGCATGATTTACGATGTTTGAGGAATTTTATTTACTTTTGATGGTAGAATTGTTGATTCAAAATGTGCATTTGATGTGTCCTTTGTGTAAATTTGACTGTTCTGGAAGAAAGTCCTTATCCAAAACAGATCTTGTCAAAGCTGATTGATTTTTTTTTTTCGTGTTTCCGGGCGCGTGAACTGCTTCGGTCATTAGTCCCCTTAGTGTAGTGAATGCTTTTTTCGGGAAAGGGCGGTGATCTTTCCCCGCTCGATGGCGAGATCCGGCGCCGACTTACCGTCAGCTGGGGGGGGGGTTCCCCCTAACCAGGACTCTCCCACCAGCGGGGCACCGCCGCAGCCGAGACAAGCTCTAAGCTCCCGACCGGTCTCCCGGAATGTGTGGTAGTGTACTGCATGTTAGTGTAAGTGTGTGTGAAAGGGGATAGGATAGGACAGGAAGAGGAAGGACAAATCGCGCGCGGTCCGTGGCCCGTTTGGTAGGGTACTGCTCCGGCATTCGCCTGGTGTTGATGGGCGAAACAACGGAAAACTACTGATCAGAGCAGCCGGCCGCTAGAATTCTCCTCCAGACAGCGACTGAACTCGACCTAGCTGAAAAGCTAGTGTCGAAATTCTGCCGCCGTCAGGACTCGAACCTAGGACCTCCGGCAGAGGCGCTGCAGTGACATCAGTTGATGCACTGAGCTACTGCTCCCGGTAGATCATGAAATGAATGGACTGTAAACGTGCCCAACAATAGTGCTTGTTGTGAAGTTCGATCACCGTATTTTCGAAACAGTTCGACTTTGTTTTGTATGAATTCTATTACCGACCATTTTCTTAATGCCGAACTGACATAAAACTAGTGTTCACTGAAAATCAAAATTAGAATCGTGTTTGGGGAGGTGAATATACCTGACATGGACACTATGCATACAGATTACCCAAGTAATGTTTAAATAGTTATTAAACTTGGTTTTCATTAATTTGCGTGAATTGCTTCAGTTTCATTAAATATTACTGTTCAGTAGGTTGTGTCCTCCTACCCGTCCTCCTTTTCGATATTTTAAAACTGTGTTAATCTAGTCAATAAAGTGAGAAATACGATAGAATGTTGGTACTCTAGCCGCTGCACTTAAAATGCAAAAGTCTACTTTATTATTTCAGTAGTGTACATACCTTTTGCGGCTCTCGCACAAGGGTGAATTGTATTGTTATCAATTACAAGGAGACATGTAGAACTAGTGACGGAGGATAAGAAAGTCTTGAGGGAAAAGATATACTACAGGCTTAATGTAGAAATGGAAAAGAGGGTGGGGTTTAACCTGCGAGAGTTCTCGCACGGGTACGCTTGTTTGAAGGATATTTCTTGCTTCGAAATTTCCAATATATCGTTAGAATATGATATAGTGACAAAAAAATTCCATTCAATGGAAAAAATACTCGTTTAATTAAACAGGATAGAAGCAATATTAATGTATTTTTGTTTGAATTAATAAAATGTTTCATTTTATTTACATTACTTTTTTCTTAATTTTTTTTTTTCGTCCACCTTTTCGTTGTAAAAGAAAAGTTACCTTATACTCGCACTTAAAAGCAATCGCTAAAAATGTGCGAGCGATATAATCTAAAGAATGTATACATTAAATGATTTTAAAGTGCAATATTGGACACTATTGCATTAAGAAAGTCTTTATTACAAATATCAAAAGACTATAAACAAATCTTTTCAAGTCATATATTCTTAATATTGTAGTTAGTTTTCTTTTTTTGTATTGAAGCTTGAAGATGGGGTAAAACATAACCCCCGAATCGTCGCTCAGCAATTGACGTATAATAAACTTTTTGTGAAGATGTCCTAAAAAAATTGTTTTTATAAAGTCTGTCCATGTAAACAAAGTGGCAAAATTCATTTAATATATGTGATTGTGATGCGGCAGACAATTTGTAATGTTAATAGAAAGTTTTCAATGAGTATCATGGCATATCTAAGGCGGGAATGTACATTTGCAACATGTGGTGGTTATGATCATTGTGAGTAGGTTTTGCCCTAATCATATCATTTGAATCTTTCAGTTTTTGACTGTGTCCCGTCAACAGATGCTGGCTAACTTCCAAGCGTGGCTATGGTTTCCATTGTAACACCGAAGTGTCAATGGGCCTTTGTTTTCGGTATGCGGCCTATCTACCAACCCACAGGAGCGTAGCCAGTGGACCTTCAACATGCCAGCCAATGTTCCTCCGAAGGAGACTCCTTGGCTACATCTAGGCAGCGCTCCTCCACATAGTGTCAGCAGCCGTGCACTGTTACAAAAAGGAAATAAAGTACATGGGAATGGATCCCGTCAGTATAACACGGTTGCTTCTAGCGCATGCTCCAACGCCACCCGGAGTGGCCATGAACGAAGGGATAATTATCATGGTCAGCGTGATGCAGATTATTACACAAACAACCATACACGTACATACGCGGGACTCGCACTTGCAACGGAACACAGCTCACTCTTGTTCTCGTACCGTCTCGGCCTCCGGCCGGCACAAAATCACATTAATTCTCGTTTTCAAAGAATATTCGTATCATCAGTAAAAAAAATTATCTTCAGTTTCTAATTTATTAATTTAGCCAAAATCTGTATGTGCGTATGGGGGAGAAAATCATCTGCGCACGCTTTCTTTAGTTTCAGAATCCCTTCCCAACAATTTAACTATTAATAGTTGAAAGATGAAAAATCATAGTAATAATAATAATACATTTAAAAAAGCGAGGGATTAACATTTCAAAAACTAGATATTTTCGTTGCCAAATTACAGAAAACTTATTTTTAACAGTAATGGAACAAACAGATTTGATTTTTCTGTATTGTTAACAAATAGAAACTCACCCTAAGCTCTACTACCACTACAAGCAAAAGGAAAGTTCAACAAAACGTGCGCATAGTGAAGCTACATTTACGTCCAGAAGCAAATCAAGGGGCCATCTCAGCATTTGCTCAATGGACAGGGAAACTGGACAAAAACCCGATCGAGATGGGCGTCATTGACCCGGAAGTACATTATTTGTTACAGGCATATTGAGTCTTTTTTTAAAATTATATAATGCAAATGTAGACTAATTCATTATACTTAATCTTGTTTTTGTTAAACATTATTTTTCTTTTTGACGATCAGTGATCAATTGACGTGGCCACATCTTTTACACGTGGCCACATCAATTCGAAAACTTGACATTTAGATTTCTTACTCATTTAGTAGATCGGATATCTCAATTTCATCGGTTTCTTCAGAAACTTAAAATTGTGAATGAATTGCAAATTGTATTTCGCGGTGAAAACGTCAGAGAATATTATTCTTTGAATGCTTTCTTTGTGACAATTAAGAAAACCAAAATGCCAAGACATTTCTTGCGTTCTTCAAATTTCTTGCATCATAATGAAGATGTAGAAGTAACTTACTACTGTGTGACGTTTGACCTGAAATAAAAGAAAAATACATGAATTTTCGAAGGTGCCATGCTATTTACATAACCAATGTTTCATCCCGTTTCATGTACGGCAACAGTTGAACTGAACAATGTATCGGCAATGCTTTCATAACTTATTAACGTTCGTGTTCTCATTAGCATGTTTTGAAGGAATTAGATTCTTAAGTTTCTGAAGGAAAAAATACTTTCATTAATGTTTAATATTTCACGATCTGATCATGGAACAAGATTCTTCCATGGTCAGATATTTTGTGGTAAATGGCTCGATATTTGCTAGTAGGTTGCTAGCACTGTGTAGCTAATGTATAACAGACAAGCGTTGTTTTCATTTCGGGCGCCGGTTACTTTTTAATGTTTGAAACTAGAAACGTGTAAAAGGAGGTAAGACTTACTGTAAAAATACGAGAAAATAGGTAAAGCTCGTTAATGGATCCTCATTGCGTTGAAGGTAGTAAATTGGATACATTTTATTAAAACTAGTTTTAATGCTTGCTCTGCAAAACTATGTGCTGATTCGTAAGATACCTCGACTCCTAAGATTCAGCAATTTCGTTTGAGTTGCGGTATCTTCCAAGATCGTTAATGACCCCTGGATGAGGAGATATTACTTTCATATACTCTGAACATATACATTAAGTATTTTGCCTACGGTACCGATACTGTTCGTGCTTTGCATTTGATAACTTACTTGTATATTATCAGTAGAATAACTAGTGGTTTTTTTTCTTTGTTTCATTCAGGTCTCCTGCAGATATGGCTGAACACTTTTCACTACGATGGAATAATTTTCATCGAAATATGAGTTCAGGGTTTCGCACGTTGTTGATGGAAGATTCCCTTGTGGATGTAACATTAGCTGCTGATGGACGGTTTGTACAGGCACATCGTCTTGTACTGTCAGTTTGTTCACCATATTTCAAAAACCTCTTTTCAACAACACCATGCAGTCACCCAATTGTGGTAATGAAGGATGTTCATTTTAAACAGTTGACTGATATATTGAGTTTCATGTATCAAGGAGAAGTGAATGTACAGCAAGAAGAATTAGCTGATTTTCTGAAGACTGCTGAACTTTTACAAATTAGAGGTCTTGCTGAACAGAATGTTGAAGATGTCAACGTGACAACTTTTAAGCATGCTTCTTCTCAGGTATAAATGTAATAAACTGTGAAATAGTACCTGATTATATGGCTCAGGATCTAATTACATATACAAAATAGTGTTAATAAGCAAAATAGAGTGAATTGGGAATGTTCTATTGTGGGAATTTGGTGAATATCTAAAATATCTACCACAAGATATTGCTGCTCTTGGTTAGTATGTTGAGCCAATCTGGAAGATTTTGATCTGCTCCAGGGATAGGCGAGGTTGACATTTGAGTAGAAGTCATCATTTACCCTTTAATTACGTGATGTTGAATCTTTACATCTTTCTATAAAATATTTTACAGTTTAGAAATGAAAATTGCAAAAAATGTATTTCATTTTTTGATGCAGGTGTCGTAATAATAGGGTCTTGATAATTATGTGCTACTACGACAAGTTGATTCACAATAATTTTAAAACTTACAATGAAAAATATTTTTGCTTAAAGAATGATTACTAAACACACAAGTTCTGTTTGTTTTTGAATTGAGTGTGAAACTTGGAAACCATGTTCTTGGTATGCAGGTGTTCCTTTAAATTTTAGAAATGCTGGAGTTGATGCTTCAATGTCATTGCAATATGGAAAAAAAATTGCAAGTTTTGAAGGATTTTATGTCAACTAAGCAAGTTATTATAGTAAAATAAAATTATTGCCTCGGTCATTTTGAATCCATCTGTAACAGGTTTTCAATATATATTGAGAACATACGTTGATTCTGAAATGTGTAAAAATAATGTATGAAAATTATTTGGTATATATAAATAATCACACATACAAATGTATCAATGTAAATATTCTCTGATTTTTAATATATTTGTCAGATGATCAGCAGATGAGGGTATAATATAGATTTGACAGATGATCAAATGGGAAGCTGTTAGCTAATCAGGAGCTTCAATTTAAAAAATTGAATTATAACGAGGCTTTCAATTGGATAACTACATCCAGGCTGATTGTTGTCAGATCACTTTGTTTTCATTGGAGTGTGTTTATTATTTTCAATTAATGAACAGTCATGAGTAAGTATAAGGATATTTGGAGAGATTTAAAATATTGTGTATGTATGTGGGAGTGGGTGCATGTGTGTGGGGTTGTGTGTGTTTTGTCAATAAACACATTGAATCTACATTTAAATATTGTTCCTTTGTTAATCTAGTTCAAGAGATTGATTTTAGATATCGGTTTGTTTCAGAGTGCATGCAGAGAGCCCTCTGGAACTCTGCCTTCAAACAGTCAGTCTATGTTAAGCCAGGGAACCCAGCCCCATGTAAGACTTACTCGAACTGCGTTTGAGCAGAAGCTGTCTTCCCAAGAGGGATCCAGTGTTAATAGAGTGCCTACAGCAGCACAGTCAATGTTGCACCGAAGTACATCTGCTTCAACTCAAGCATCACAGATTTCAATGAAACAAGGACCCTCTACTTCAATGTTTATAGGGGTGCAAGTAAAGGAAGAACTACCTGATGTTCCTAGTGAGGTAGATCAGGATATTGATGCACATGAATACTTGACTGGTGAAAGTGGTGTTGGTGGTGTTGATGGGACTAGCCTTGGTGAGTTTTGCATCTTCAACCATATTGCAGAACTTATAACTCTGATGTATACAAGGTGTACATTTAATCTTGGTTTCTCTTGTTATATCCTGTTCAGTTGCAATTATGAAAAGAGTGGGCTGATTGACTGTTAGTTGTTAGAAGTTCATGGAGATGTGATGGCAGCAGAGAAGAGGGCCTCAGGTTGTCTTTCCCCCCCCCCTCCTTTTTGTGTGGTTTTTGTGGAAACTTTTGGTACCAATGTGCAAGGCTTTTGCATATTCTTTTTTAGCCATTTCTTTCAGTTTCTGCTCCTTGAGCTTTATTATACTTGAGTTTTATGCTTGTGTATTTATCGATTGTAAATATTTCTGTTTAATGAATTTTATTTGAAAGTGTAGGTGGACTTTTGTTAAAAGTACCAGATTATAAAATGAAGTTTAAAATTACATTATTTTGAGCTCTAACTCTTTCTTTGAATTGTTATTTCTAATGCTTGTCTATTTCATTTTATCAAATTTTGTCAACCAAGTGAAGTTGAGCTACTGTTCGTTTTGAAATCCTCCAGAAGCAAAGTTGAATTTGATTCAGAAATTCAATGTAACCTCCATCATGAATAAACAAAAGAAAGGTTTGAAAACATGGGTAGAAATGTCTCATATTTTATTTTCAACAGGTACCTGTAAAACACAAGAATGTGAAATGACATGGAAGAACACAAATATCATAAAATTGCAGTTGCAGTAATGTTTTTGGAAAGGATTAGATAATTGTATATCTCTAATATTTTGATTTACTTCATGTAATATAAAAATTATTGTATTTAGATGCTCCTGATGTTCTTGGGATTGGAGAAGCAGAACCTACACATGTTGTGGAGAAAAATTTATGTACTGCTCCATCTGGTCAGGATGGTGAGTCCTCATATGTGTCTATCCAGTAGTCAATTAGTCCTTTTCAAAAATTGTGTGGAAGTAGAAAATTGTATTGATTAATTTGACATTTGTGTGTATTCCTTGAGATTACATGCAAGATTGCATATCGATACTAGTTGGTAAATTTTCTGTATTATTCAAAATATTGGAATGATCTTTCTGAAGTTTATTTTGAATGTTCTAAGGAAAAACTTCTTTCCTCCAAGACTTTATCATCTAGTACTATTTCTTGTATGTCTACTACTGCATTATTCCTTTCACTACCAACCTTTTTAAAATTTTTTTTTTATTACTTCTTATTGCATAGTTATAAAATGTATTTGCTCTGATTTGTTTCATATTTACTAACAGTTATCGCAGTTCTAAACTAGGTTGACAATTATCAGTAATTCTGGCCATTGTACCTTAACATTGTTGTATTCTATTAAAGGTTTTCTGATTGTCGATAAAACTAGCATAGACATGACTGAATACATTGTTGAAGCAGTTGTTGACTGAATGTAAATAAAGCTTCAGGTGTGTCACTGCATTCCTGAACCCAAATTGTGTAGATGGTGCTTGTTATTTACAGATCTTATTTATTATTCCGCAAATAACTTTACAAGAAAGTTTCAACTAATGACTCTGTAGGTTTATTATTCTGTACCTATTACACTGTTACATATTTGAGCATTACACTTCTTAGGCAACGTCTGATTCTGTTTTAGCCATTAGCAAGGAATGGTATCATTCAGTAAACATTTGCTTCAACTCTCTCACTACTCTCTCTCTTTGTTTAAAAATTCTGCATGCATGTTGTCAGTACCTGGTGCTGTTGTCATCTGACAGTGCTTTGAAAGCAAAAGCTGGAGTTCGGACTTCTTTATTCAGGAAGCATACTTTGTTTGCAATTTATATGGGTATAATCTGGTCTATTATTAAAGTATAGATCTTGTATTCGTATGATTCTTCTATGTATTCTTATGATTCTGTTTCCATTTATAATATGTTTGAGTGTCTTGACAGTCATCCATATCTTTTTGGAGAATCTGATCTTGAAATACAGTAGATCCCCTTATTTGCACTTTTCAAGGAACCAAGAAAAAATGGTGCAAACAGAGGGAAAATCCTTTTGCACATGTAATAAAATACCAAGAATTTACAATTCACTTGTATTATTAGTGTTAATAATCAGTAATTATTTTTATATAACTTTTGTTACCCACTTTAAAATACAAGATATCTAGTATTTTTTTGAAAATAGTGGTGACTGTTTTGCCTTCTTCTTGTGAATTCTTTGAACTTGCTTTTCAAGTTCGTATATGTTATCAAAATGATTGAAGTCACCATCTGCTGCATAAATATATTTTTTTTTATTGTGTTTACTACACAAACTACTTCTGCACACGTTGGCATACTACTATTATCATCATTATCATCATAAAAATCACTCGCTTCTTTCACTTCCATTTTCTCCCTGAACTAAATCCATCATGTTTTCTACAGACACTATGCACAGTCACAAGTTCATAAAAATGGAGGAAGTCTTTGATTTCTTAATCCACTTTCAACTTCTCCCATGCAGAAATAAGATCACTATCTTCATCTTTTTCTTCTTCTTCATGTCTTGTTCTTCTTCACTTCATCTTCTTTTTCTTCACTCGTTCACATCTTTACTTCTTTTTCTTCACTTCTCATGAGCTATGGTGGAATCACTTCTTCACTTCACAGCCTCTTGTGATATTACAGGATATATCACAGCCTAAGTACTTGAAATTGCTAACTTGTTCTAAATTGTAGTTTCCTATTGTTATTTTAGATCTTACTGGATATTTGCCTTGGAATGCCATGACATTTGATTTTTAGTGTACATTTGAAGTTATATTCTTCATGTGTTTTCTTTAAAAAAATGGACATTTGGAGCTTGTTTTCAGTCTCTTGTATCACCACTTTGTCATCAGCCTATAACATTTAATTGATGTAAAAAGAGCCTTTTAATTGTACAGCTCTATCGATTTATTTTTCCAGATTCTATAAATGTCGTCCAGATATATGTTAAAAAGTGTTCGTGATATTGAACAGCCTTGCCTCACTCCTTTATTTGTAGGGACAATTATATTAGGTTTACAGTTATCTAAGATGATCAACGTTTCTTTGTACACACTCTGTACAGCTTCGATAGGGTTCTCTCCGCTCTAATATTTCTCATGGAAGAATGCGTCGAATGTTGTCAAAAGCCTTTTCAAGATCTATAAAAGCAAGATGCATTTCTTTGTTGTGTTCTCGCTTTTCTATCAATCAATTTTCTGAATCCCCTTTGCTCTTCTGAGAGAAGTGCTTTGGCTATTGCCTTCTGTCGTTGAGTCAGAATTCTAGCGTATACTTTGTAGGTAGTGCCTAGCAGATTTATTCCTCAATCATTCTGGATGTTAGTTCTATCACCTTTCTTGTACAGGGACACCACTTTCACCTGTAAGCATTCTTGAGGAATCTCGAGCTGCTTCCAGCACACATTAAACAGCTTTAAGAGGTGTTTATGCAATGCCTGACCTCCATATTTCAGTAATTCGCTGTTGATTCCGTTTGGTGCGGGCGCTTTCCTATTTTTTAATCCTTTTAAAGCGATTGTCAGCTCCTTCCATGTGATGTCGTCAACTTCTGGATATTTTGCTCTGTGGTTAACAGCGGCGTTTTCTTTATCATCCTAACACAGAGATCGGTAGTGTTCTGCCCACATGTCTATTTCTATGCTTTTGACGTTTACATCCTCTTTTATAGATCTATTTAGGGACTTCATAACTTTGTATGCTAAAGACTGTCTTCCATGTACATCATATTCAATATTTGCAATAAATCTTTCCCAAGATGCATTGTGGGCATTATTGCAGTTTTTGCTTGATTTCTTGCGATGTGGTATTCTTATTTATTAACGTGTGTTGGATTGCTTATTTATTATAACATTTTTTCTTTAATTTAACTAATTCTTCTATTTCTATCAATCAGATTTTTAAGATACTTCTTTTACTTTTTAATTTCTTTTTCATTCCCAGGGCTTCCTTAGCAGCCTTAGTCAGAGACTTTTTTAAATTAACCCATATTTCTTCCACATTGTTACTTAAAGGATTTAAATGCAAGTGTTCCTTCAGTCTACGTTGGTACAATTCCCTCATGCTTTCATCTACTAGAATGTGCACTTGGTAAACTTTCTCTGCATCATCATTTGGAAAGTTTTTCTTTGCTTTTCGCCATCTTGGATAAATCTTGATGCAAGATACTACTAGATAATGGTCTGAGTAGATGTCATAACCTCTCAACACATTTGTATCCATTACTTGTTTTGATATTCTCTGGTTAGCAACTACATAATCTATTAATGATCTGCAGTTTCCATTGGTCCAAGTAAACTTGTGAACTAGTTTCTTGCGGAAAAAGGTGTTTGTTACTTTTAAATTGTTAAAAACTGCGAATTCTCAAGTATCATTCCATTCTTATTTATTGTTTCTTCTCCAAATGTTCCTATAGATCCGTGGACTGCTTCATTTCCCACTCTGGCATTCATATCACCCGTAATGAGTACTTCGCATGTTTGATTGTATATCTCGATAGTTTGGAGTTTTGAATAAAAACTGACAGTTTCCTCTTCCAGTTCTTTCGATCGTCCCCAGGCATAAGCGCCTATGATGGCCAGGTGACCGCAATCATGTTTTACTCTGATTGTAAGAATTCTATCGTTAACATATTCATGTTCTTTAATCTGAGGTTCCCATTTCTTATCTACAAATATCGCTACTCCTGTTGAAGCTCTCATGTTTTCCTCTACACCACTGTAGAACATTGTATAATTCCCTACATATTTTGAGCCTTTTAATTTCTTCTTTGTTTCAGTCCTTACGGCAATGTTTGTTTTGCTCTTCCAGTATTCTAGTTAGCAAATTTTCTTTGTTTGTGATTCCCTTACATTCCAAGTTGCTACTCTTAAAATATCCGCTCTCCGTTTATTCTTGTCCATTTTCTTTGCTTGGTTTGTCATCGTATCTCGAGTGTTTCCAAGGTTTCTTCTGGTGCTGCAAGTGTTTAGCATATTTAGGTTTTACATTGATGGGATACTAACCCGACGCACAACCCCCAACCTGTAGGACCAGAGCTTTTTATTGAGGGTTGTCTCTCCCTTAGGCTGATTGCTTCCACCATAGCTCAAGGAGTTCAGCCTGCCCCCTTTCCTCTCTTTAGAGGAGTTTTAGTCCTCAAGGTGAGGGAACCAGCCTACCTCTGTCCGCTCATCCTGTAGGAAATGTATGAGAAGGAAATATTTAGGATAGGTGCTGGGAGCTTCCAAGTTACTCGATCCACCTGTTAGCTCTCAGAAATGTGGAAGGATAAATCATTTTGAATCAAATCCAACAATTCTGGACAGCATGAAACTCGGAAGTTCTCTCTGATCTTCCGTCAACACTTTCGGCACAAGTTTTGTGCAGACCTTGTGCATTTGCATATCCTCAGTCTCTCTCATGTAATGCAAATGTGGACATGTGTAGGGAGTGAGCAATTTGTTGGATGTTCAATCGATGGTCAGAATGCAAAACTTTGTGCACATGATCCACGTTTTCATTGGTTCTTGGCTGTTGAGTGTCCAGAACGGGGTTTGTTGGCAACCTTCCCCTGGCCCTCCTAGAACACATTGTGCCACCTTCCAGACTGTGACCTTGAAATATAATTGTCCTTGAAGCATTTGGAATGTTTCAGTTGCAGTCTATCCAAGCTTGATGCAAAACTTGATAGCCTGTCGCTGTTCAAGCGAATGCTCCATCCATGTTATGAAGTTGAAAAAACCCTTACCGCAGAGGCACGATTTTCCGCTCGTATGTCTCGGAGCAAACTGGTGGCTGGCTGCATTGGAAGGGCAGACCACCCTCCATATTTCCCAACTGATTTTACCATGCTGCCATGGATAGTCGCGTCACAATAAAATCATGCACATTACTTTCATAATGGACCCTATAATATGCCTAAATCAATTGGATGAAGCTTGCTTGTGCAGTTTGCCGGCAAGAATTCAATTCTAATATTTCTCAAGTTATTTGCTTTGGATTTGCAGAGTAATGATCAACTGATAAAAGAATTCTTACATTCTGCATTCCCATCTTTTAATCAAGAGTATACATTTGCTTCTAAAAATGGTTGGAAGTGATCCAATCTTTTTTATTGGCCTCTTATTTCGTGGGCAAGGTTTTCACATTCTTGAGGCATTGAGGTTTCTTGGGCTTTCGTATAACAAATGGGCAAAGCTTTTCAGAATTGTTGGTATTCGCTCCTAACATGCGTAAGCTTACTGTTTCTGCCTCCATGATAATTCTTGCCTTTAAAAGTCAAAGTTTGTACGAAAGGACACAGGAAAATCAAGGGGAAAACTGAAGGTACTGGGGAAAATTGGTGTAAACTGCGGAAAAATGTAAATTCAAGGAACATAAAAGCAGGGTTGTACTGTGTTCATTTTTGTTTAATTTTACAACACATTTAGTTTTTCATCTTGATCTTTAGTTGCAAGTCATCAGATGTAATGCCTGTCTTGTCTCCTCAAACTCCTCCTCTCCTCAACAACTCCTCCTGAGGGAGGGATTCTTTGATTTCCCATAAATCATTTTGGGAGACTTTTCTTTCTATTTTTCTTAATTTTTGAAAACACCAACTATGGATCTGTGATACAATTGAATATTTGTGCCAGGGATTGGTTTCAGAGACACAATTGTTTAGAGTGATTATTCATTATGGAATGTAGGGAAGAAAAGATAAATAGTTACTGGAATATGTTCCTAAGTTTAGCATCTGTAACCAGACAAAAGCTGAGGCATTCAAGTTGAAATTTCAATTTACATTTTTGATGATTTTCTCATAAGAATGTAACAATAATGTAATTAATCCGAAATTAGTTTCTGTAAACCTACCAATAACAAAATTGCATAAATAGCACAGTTGTCTTGAACTACTTTTGTATGTTTTTAATTTTATGTTTAAAAAAATGCAGTAAAATTTGTAACAATACTTGAAGTGAAATGTAGTGATATGACTCTGATATTTAATTGTGATTTTTCATCCGCTTTCTTAGTTACCATGAAACAAATGGAGAGATGGTTCCATACTTTTATATCTGAATACAGGATGACTGCTTTCTGGCAAAAGGGGGAAACAGGAAAATCAAAGCCCACAAATTAGTATTCAGGGTGAACATAGACCTTTTTTTGGAGTTCCAGAGTTTGCTAAATTTAAGGCTGAGAAAATAGGGAAAACCCTGAAAGATGTAAGGAAAATGGTTTCAAGCACTGGTGGGCACGTGGTAATAGTAAATATGGCTTTCTTACACCTGTACACAATATATAGTTTTACTGTTTGATACACATAAATTAACACCAACAAATGTTAAATGTAATTAGTAATTTGATCAGTATATCACTGCCTCAAAATGCAAGCTAATGTTAACTAGAATTTGATATTGATCCAAAAAGTCTTAACGTACATTCACAGCCAAGATCAGTTACACGACTCTGGCTGCGGAAGCCTATGACTTCTTTATTTATTCTTTTACTGTTATACATTCTATTTTGTTCTTTTTGTCTTTTTTTTTCTCTTCTCTATTTTTTATGGCAACAAATATATTGAAATTGTGAACAACCTATTACAGAATTTAGTGAACTGTGCTATACTTTTAGGTATACATTTTCATTCAAACCTTATGAATTATTGAAAGACATGTAATTTAATGTATTAAAGTCATGCAATTTGCAAGTAATTCTTAAAATGAATAAAATTACTCTTTAGCGTTTATTCACTTTACTATGCTTTTACTTACATAGTGTTATTCAGTGATGGAGTGGTAATTTGCATGCCTTAAATATTTTATAATTTATTGGATGCTTCTAAGTGGTGTAACAAATGTCGCAGGTGCTAGGAATTCACCTGAAAGAAGTCAAAGCAAATCTGACAGGGAGGGAGAAAGCTGTGTTGCTGAGCTACTAAAGAAGACAAGGCATAGAAGACAAAGGACGATTGCCCTGAATAAGATAAGGCGTTTTCTAGTCACACCAAAGAGGTCAAGGAGAATTGCTTTTGCTCGTAAAATGAAAGGGAAGAAACAAGTTCTTCTAAAGACTGGTTTGTCTTCTGAAAATGTGTCTGATGTTTCCAAACAGTTGTCTATTAGTAGGAACAGTTTGAACACAAAGACTTCCCCAGCAAATCCATCGTTGCAAGATCACATTTATGCTGCTCCAGCAACAAGTATGATTGCAATGTGCAAAGACGAAAATAATGTTGTTCCAGAAGAAATAGATAAAAAAGGGGAGGATAATAAGGATTTTTCTAAGAAAGAATTTAAAGGACAAGATACTAAGAAGTTGATCACACTTGAAGATTCCAAGGAGAAAATAGAAACTGTAGAGAAACGTAAAGTAAAAGCAAATGCCCCAGGTAAAGCAAAAAAATATCGCACTTTGAGCAATGATCAGAAAAAGGATGAAACTACCAATAAAATAAAGAACAAAAAAATTACACCATTGAAGAAAACCAAGAAAGGAAATTTACTTAAAAATGGAAATTCTCCTTTGAGACAGAATAATGGTAATAAAAAGAAAATAATAGTAGTTATAGCAGCAAAAAAGACCAAATCTGCTGTTGCTTTAGCTAGGAAGATTCAGCCTCCAATTCGAAGTAGAACTACTTTGACCAAGAGACCTGGCAGTATTGAAAGATCAGGAAGTGGTGCAACAGTCCATTTGCGATCAAGTGCTCCTCAATCAAATAATGGTGCTAAGGACTCGACAGGAACTGCAACGAATGGACAAGCTTGTCGGCATTCGGGCTGCCTGGGTTGCCGTGGTGGGAATTAAATGAGTTGCTCAATACTGAGGAAGGTTAAAAACCCTGGGGAACAAGAGATTGTACAAACCATTATATAATAATTTTCTTTTATATTAGTGCCATTTAAACAAAGTTCTATTTACAATCCAAATTTTTTTTTTTTTATTCGGAAAAAACTTTTATGCCTAATAATGGTTCCGATAAGTGTGATTTATTCTGAAGAATATGTTTATTGTAATAAAATAGTGTATTGAGGTTATTTCTGTGAAAGTTTCAATGAAAAGGTGCATCTTTAAAATCTTGAAGGAAAAGTATTTTGGGGAGAATGTGTGGAGTGGAGGATTTGTGTTGAACTGTGATTGACTATTTGTGGTTACTGTGTTTATATTTGCTTCTTGTGCTAAATAGTAATAAGTGAAAGATAAGTTATTTGCAATAGTAAAGCATACAAAAAACTTATTGATGTGCTTGTGAAGATTGTTAATAAAATAAATGCCTTGATAATGGATTTATTCAGATTGGTGACTAAAATGCTTTGCTTCTTTTATTCATAAGTGTAAGCTTTCTTCTGTGGTAGTCAAAACTTTTTTATGGCTTCAGCTGCAGTTTATCAAGGACCTCAAAATTGATTACCATTTAATAGATTTATGAAGGATGTAACAATTGTAATTGTAAATAAAAGTACTAATACCCAAATTTTTATTCCTGAAGATTAAACTGTTCTTTCAGCATTATGAAAAATAGTTGTCAAGTCATAAATTTGGTGATTTCACATTTTGTGGATATAGGTATTGAAGGAAAAGGGACAGTAGTTGAATAATATATGTATGTTTATGTGTGTTTCTACTTTATACTGTATTGTTTATTATGTACTGTACTTCGATGTCTGAAGAATGACAATTTTTTCGAATACGGTTTTATGAACCTAACATTATAGAATTTCTTCTTTCAAATGAGAACTGGGTGTAGGTTGCCATAAAGCTGACATGTGTTAACTTACATTTTTATTAATATATCATTCATTCCAAGACAAATTTTGAGTGTGCAAGAAATACAGAGGTAAATTTGTTGTTGTTGGTGACAGTAATGAAAGATAGAAAATATCAAATAACATTCATGTTGGATACACCACACATAAATTAAAATCAATCCCTAAAAGAACTTGTACATTTGAATGAATTTACCCATAAACTAGTGATGCTACAACTACACATAATTTCTTGCATTATTTCTGAGGTTGCTATTTTCGAAAATTCAGAGTGTTAAACGAAATGAAACCACCATTATGTTGAGCGTTCCTTCTATGATTGGAAGAAATTTGGAGCGGTTTTGAGAAGATGTTATGGTGTATAAATTGCATTAACTTCAAGCCCAAATTACATGAAAACTTTTTTTAACAGCATGACCATTTTTGAAGAGCAGATAGTTTGGAATAGACTTTAAAGGCAAAAATCTATCATCAAATTTATAGTTTTGAAATGTTAACTTCTACTTTCATGCTACCGCGTACGCATTGGAAATTTATGAAATGCTGCGGGAAAAAAATGCGAACTTCCACTATTGTCGTGCCGTGGTGACGAAAAAGTGGGTAAACCCGTTGCTAAATTTAGAAAAGAAAAGAAAAACCACCTCTCTAACACGTGGTGTAGCCAGAATTCGCTTAGAGGGTCCTTGAGACCGAAAAACCCATTGACGGCTAAACGTCTGAACAACTCTAGCGACTAACCAAACCATTCAGACGATTTATTCAAAATTGCTATTCCCCAGTCGATCTGGCTGATGTGGCTCTTTGAATTTGAAACGGATATTTTAATTTTATGGAGTACTTTACATGAATTCCTTAAATTACTAGCCTTTTCTATGGAGTAAGTAGCTTTATTTACACGCAGTATGGTGAAGTGAAATGTGTGAGTGCTCTGAAGGCGTACGTGATGAAATAATACATTTCCCAAGGGGATTTTGAGAAAAATGCTCCAATTTTTTTATTTAATCTTGTTGGATAGTGTAGTAGACGCTTAACAGAAATGTGTAGGTCTCATTTTCGTTGAAATCCCTGATGTTTTGAAAATTATCAAAGATTGTTTCCTTAATGAAATCTGTTCCTGAAAGATAGATTTTGAAATAAGGACGAAATAATTTTTCGAAAATATAAGTACTTTTGGTGTAATTGACGACGAACGTAGTCGTCTGTTTCGAATTAATCGCGCTTCGTGAATGTACAGGGTGGCCAGCGAACCTGGAATCCTTGAAAACGGGGGGGAAACCTGGAATTCGAAACAGCCTGGAAAAACCGAAAATTTGATTTGAAAACAGGGATTTTTCGTTATTTTCAGATTCCCCCCCCTAACATTTAGCACAAATTCATATACGGCATCTTGTTCAGTAAAGTGCAGAATTCAACTCAGTACATGGTGCAGTTCGGTTCCGCGTTCTCCGGCCCTGTGAGGGGTCCAAGTTTCTCCGCGGGGTGAAGGGAGCGCGATGATGGGCTGTAGGATTTGTTTGACATGTCCGTGAGTCACACATGGGCTGTAGGGAAGGACCAGCGCGTGCTTGGTCAATGCATTGCTTTCGCAAAGATCGGCTCAGTTTTGATTCAGAGGTTTCAGAGAGAGAGAATGTTAGATGCGAAATGGCGAAGCGGAAATCGAATTCGAGAATTCACAGTGAAGGTAGAGAGATCATAGCGAGTGTAATTGATGCGTGTGATAAAGAGACAAAATAATCTGCTAGTTCCTCTGACACAAGCCACAGAAAGAGCAGCGGCATACACTAGTGTTGGAGTAACTAGTATTAAAACAGTTCGTAAAGAAAATACTACACGAAATGAAACAAGTGCTGACAGACGACTAATTTCACCTGGTAAGAAAAGAACAGTGACTCGTCACAACGCCGTGAAAATCGATGAATTTGACATGTGCTGTCGTAGGGTATCAGTGCCTACGGTATCAAATATGCTGCCAATAATAAAAGAAAAGATTAATTTTCCGTGGGGAGAAAAGTCACTATGGAGATTGATGAAGCAGATGGGATTCAGATGGAAAAACTGTAATTCAAAACGCAGTGTTGGTCGGGAGAGTAGACATTGTTGATTGGAGAGCGAGGTATCTCGTGGAAATGAGAAAGTTAAGAGAAGAAGAACGAGAAATAGTGTATATTGACGAAACATGGATTGACAACAGTTTAGTAGTTAAAAAGTGCTGGCAGCATGATTTAATGGGTGAAACAGCAAATATAAGCGCATCAATTAGACTAATTGTAGTTTATTCTGGTGAAAACATGGTTTCATTAATGGCGCAGAACTAATTTTCAAAGCTGGTTCTGCAACTAAAACCTCAGAACAAGACATACAAAATTGATGAGCTGATTACCAGTAGGGGTCATTCTGTCATCCGCCTTCCTCCTTACATGTGTGAACTGAATCCCATTGAAATGGCATGGGCAAAAATTAAGACTTATAAAGGAAAGAAATGTATCTGGGGACATGTCGACAACAAAATTGTTAGAGCTTTCAAACTGGGCTATCACTCAAGTCACTATTGAAGACAGGAAGGGTTACTGCGCTCATGTCATGAAACTTGAAAATGAATACTGGGAAAGGGACGGTGTAGTGCCAGATATAGACAGTATTGTTATAAATATGGGCTCGGATATCGAGTGTGAAGACACAGAAAATAGCGATAGTTCATCAGTGGACAATGATTAGGTAAGGTCAATGTCTTTAACTCAATAGTAGTGTCCATCTCTCTCCCCCCCACTCCCTACCGTCGCTTCCTTTCTGTATCCCCACTCTCCTTCGCTCTGCGACTGACAGCGAAATGGCACGTCGTCACCGAGCCGGAGACATCAGAACTCAACTGTAACGGCGAGTGTTAAAATCGAAGTATGTAAGAGAAGTGTCATATGTTTGCTTGAGGATCGCGAAGTTCGTGACTCATGCAGAACAACTTCAAACACTGCCCCTTGTGTAGGTGCAACACGGGTAGAGTACCTAGCACCTCTATGGTTGCCAGCGAGTTAACGTGCACGGACCAGATATTTGCGGAACAAACGTCTCACCGGGAACTCAATCGCTGAATTTCGGTTAGTGTCGCGCCTCCTTTTTGATGACATAGGCGGCACCACATTGCTATTTTTTCGATCGAAACGACTATGTTAACACGTCAATGATATTTAAAGAGAATTTTAACTTATTTTGTAGAAGAGCGCAGTCAACGCTATCTTTGCTCTTTTTTTGGCTGAGATTAAGAGTGCCAGTGCCCGAATTGACAGGGAGCACGAAGGAAAATGAACATGTAATCTTGACGGGGTTGCGCGCCGCGCCACGATATACGAGTAGAACCTATTTCCTTCGCTGCATTGTTCTTCAAGGCAGGCTTCAAATATGAAATTAAAATAAATGATACAAATTTATTGTACTCAATTTTTTCAATTTTTCTTTCATGTAAAGTATTAGAAATAATGCTAAAATAATACAAACCCAACCAATTCAAACGAAGCGCCTGTGATCCATGCCAGCGTTTATTTTGATAGCTAGGAACAGTAGTCATTTCAAACTTTTACAAAGGATCAAAATTTCTTGAAGTAAGGTAATTTGTTAGTTCGAAGTTATGACCTTCCATCAATCTACTGTCTTTTATAAGAATAGCAATAGCTTCTAAAATCGTCTCAAATTATGTTTACGAAGCCCAGGAAATTCGAAACACGCGATTATGTTTGATGTCAAATTACACAAAAGGCACTCATATTTTCAAAAAAGTTATGACCTTATTTGAAGATGTTTTTTATGAATACATTTCACCCAGAAAGTATGAGGTGCTAAAACAGCACGTACTTTCTCGCCATTAGATATGGAAATTAAATAGTTTCAATGAACGCTCATCTATTGTTTTCACAAAGGACTCAATTAAAATGGAAAAAATTGTAATAATAATAAATATGGAATAATATACAAATTCTAACTTACAATTGCGCAAATTGGGAACGAGCGACTGAAGGCTAGCAATCCTTATTTCATATTTCAAATAAGTTGTAAATAATTTCTAAAAGATTAAACAGCTCCCTTGTAAAACAGACAAAAGTCCCATTGTAAAACGCAAACGAAAAAATGTATAATAATTTACACATTCTAAGTTACGTAGCGTCCAACTGCTTCGAAACATTTCTTAAATTACTATCATGAGACGCAGAATTTTCAGAGCAGTCGATTAAGTTTGACACCCTTTTACTAAAAAAGAAAAATACTTATATTTTCGAAAAAGTCAACATAGCCTTATTTGAAGATCAGTTTTTGATGAAGACATTTCATTAAGAAAAAAATTGTATCTTCATAACTGTAGTTGTAGGAAGACACTAAAAACATTGTGAAATTTTTCAATTTTCGAAATATCAGAGTTTTCAATCAGCATCAAACCTGTGCCATTCCCTTTATACTCCCACAACAAAATTTAATCAAAATCGATGGCGGTGTTTTTTTTAAATTTTGAAAATGTCTGAGAAGCTTAATGTAATTAAACCCTCCAAAATTAAAATATCGATTTCAAATTCAAAGGGCTACGACATCAGCCAGATCGATTGAGGAATATCTGCAACTTTGGAGAAAATCGGCTGAACGGTTTAGCCGCTAGCGTTGTTCACAGACATGTTTTGCCGTTAATCGATTTTTCGGTATCAAAGGCCCATAAAATATGGATTTCTATATTTTTCTATTTTTAGCAACTGGATTTAACCACATCGTTACCAGGGCCCTATAATAGATTTCTGCCGAAAATTCACCACTTTTCGTGCAGCATTACATAACTTTCTTTTAAGAAGTTCCTTCTTAAGCGGGACAAAGTAAAAATCTTCATAAATGTAAGTGTAGAAACATGGCGAAAAAATTTAGGATTTTTCCTATTTTCAACGAACATGACACCTGCACTCTTGAACGTTCTATACGCTATCCGTTCTATATGCTCAATCAAAATTGTTTATGTTGTTTTTGAGAAAAAATTGTGAAAAAATTAAAAATTGCCTATAATTACACAAAATTACGTGAAAACTACTGAAATTTTCGAAAGATTGTAATCACCTGATTTCAAAATCTTTTTGGGAACAGATTCCAAAGGAAAAATTTCTTATCTAATTGTAATTGTAGGAAGAACCGAAAGTATGATGATTTTTGCAATTTTTATAATTTTCAAAAATCATGGTTTTAAACGAATGAGATTACACCATTCTCATAAATGGCCATCACACTATCCAAAAACAAAATTTAATCAAAAACGTTGGAGCTATTTCCTTGAACATTTTGAAAGTGGTCCACGGGGTGCATGTAAAGTACCCCCCAAAAATAAAATCTTGGTTTCAAATATACGCGTCATTCAATATAATCGCCAGATCGATTAAGGAATATGAATTTTGAATAATATCACGTAAACGGTTTAGCCGCTAGCATTGTTCACTGGACGGACGGACGTTTTGCCGTCAACCGAGTTGTTGGTATCAAGGACCCACAAAACGTGGATTCTACACCCCGTGTTAGAAGACTTTCCCCCCTAAATTTATCAACTGGATTTTTCCACTTTTTCGTTTCTAGGGCCCAGCGATAAGAGTTTTTCGACCGAAAATTCGTTGCTTTTCCCCGCAATATTACATAACTTTCTGTTTAGTGCGTAAGCGGTAGAAGGTAACAATGTGTTGTGTGAAACAACCTTGAAAATTTATATTTTGAGACCTGGAAAACCGGGGAAAAACCTTGAATTCCAAAACCCGAGATCGCTGGCCAACCTGATGTAGTTTGAGAAGTGCGTGGAGGCAGTTGGGTGCTACGTTAGAATTTGGGTATTATTTCAAGACTTCTTTGTTAGTTTCTTAAATTCAACCTTTTGCTACGCGTTTACAAATTAACCTTTTAGAAATGAGTTAAATTATTTGATAATCCATATTTTTCGTCCGTGTTGCGAGGAATTTACTTATTATCAATGTATTGATGTATTTTCTTTCAAGCAATCCGCAAACCTTCATTGAAAGTAGCTCAATTACGTTTTTTCTCTTAAAAATACGATTTAAAGGTAATATGAATGAAAAATTGAAAAAAAAAATTGAGTAGGTACCAATTTGTACGAACTTTTATTTAACTTCAATTTTATATTATCACCATACGACGCCTTGGGCAACAATGCAGCGATGGATATTTGAGAAGTTAATGCTGAACGGCGACAAGATAAAGTTTTACTTGTGTGAATTCCTTCTCATTGTTGGTACACGATTTAGCTTATGAAACGCCGTTTCAGTTGAATTTGTGTTATTTGCTTGGAATTTAGTTTTCGCACCTATTGTTTTACGATTTGTAATGAGTTTACAAAAAAATGATGTCTGAGATGTATTTCTTCAGACAAATTGCGCAAAGATAATACTATTACGTAACCGTTACTAAAGACGTGAAAGTATATGCTGTTTTAGCCCCACTAGTTTCTTTAGTTTTGTTCACACTTTCCACCTTATGTAACTGCTCTACAATAGACATATAACTTTATTTTCGTGCTCCATCTAATTAGTGTACTCCATTACGTATTGTGCAGCTATTTTGCAATTTGTTTCCCTTATCTTATTCTTTCAATAATTTTAGCTTCACTTATCACCCGGCCAATTACAAACAATGCCCTACTTTCTTGAGGGAACGCGCCATACAGAAGATTCGAACAGTTGAAAAAGTGTCCTTTCCTGAGGCCAAACGTCGGTACCAGGCGAGGAACCCTGTTGATCTCTTTCGCTCCTTCTCCGATGCCGTGAAAGTAAAGACACAGAGGGTAGCAGCGGGCTGCCAAACGGAACGAGCCACTCCCCAAGTGGTGAGTTTCGCATGTCAGGTGTTTCCCCAGTGGATGCCTCTCCCAAGGTGGGAGAGTGATAATCCCGAAGAAATATAAGATGGACAGAAAAACTCAGCCGTTGCAGTCGACTAAACAGATATCCAACTCTCCTTCATCAGAAAATGATGTTAGACGCAAACCTGCCTCACACGGCCACGAAAGGCTCATCAAAGCCACATGTTATTCCTTCCGAAACTCGCACTGAGCGAGCATCCAGCCTCCCTGGCAGTGCCCGGGAGGTCTCTGCTACGGAGGAGGCTCCCGTTGGGGAGGAGTCTCGCGCATCCGGATCCCAATCGGAGAAAAAAGAAAGTTGAAAACACCATGGCTCTTATATGGAACATGAATGGTTTCTCATCGAGACGGGACGATCTTAAACTTCTATTATCCCGTCACAACCCTTTAATAATCTGCCTCCAAGAGACTCACCTTATCCCACCTCAACCCTTGTCTTCGTGGTTTCTCCCCAGGTTTGATGTGGATGATGGTCTCCGTGCTCATGGCGAAGTTGCTTCACTTGTACATGATTCGCTGCTGTCTACAGAGGTGCCTGTTCGGACTGACTTTCAAGCAGTGTGTGTGCAGGTGCACCTCCCATCCCTCACACTCACTGTGTGCAATATTTACATACTCCGAGGACTGGCTGTATCTGCTCGTGAACTTCTAGACTTGATAAACCAACTGCCCTCTCCGTTCGTGGTTGTCTGAGATGTAAATGCCCACAGACCTCTCTGGGTCTCTTCCCGCACCTGTCCGAGAGGCAGTGTATGAGAATCAGTAATAGACACGGCGAACCTGGTTATTCTGAATTCCGGTGAGCCAACTCATTTGGCCGTCGCCACAAATTCGAGCACGTGTATCGATCTAGCACTCTGCAGCCCTTCTCTTGCAACCGTCCTGCAATGGTCCATCCTAGACGACCTGTGCGGAAGCGACCATTACCCCGCTATCGTCCACATTGATGGACTTGCTCGTGGGTTGGCGCGCCGCCCTCAATGGTGTGTTCGACATGCTGACTGGCTGACATTCCAAGCGAATATTAGTCCATCGGAGGGCGAGTTTGTCAGTGTGGAAGAAATTGCAGCACATCTTAACAGTGCTGTACTACAAGCTGTGGACATTGCAATTCCCAAAGTCCACCGGCAAATCGCGACACCCTTTCATTCTGTGGTGGAACTTGGATTGCTCAAGGGCTGTTGGTGCTCGTAAGAAAGCGTTGGCGCGTCTAAAACATTATCCAACTGTGGATAACCTCATTGACTATAAGAGGTGCACAGCGAAGGCGAGAAGAATCAGTTTAGAAAGTAAAAATGTATCATGGAGAGCTACATCTCTCTGAATTGCCGTAAGCCACCACGTCTGGTATGGAGGAAGGTGCGTCAAATTAAAGGATACCCTTCACCAAACTTAGTGGCAGGTCTTCTTAAAAATGGTCAAATGATTACAGAACGAGACGCTATTGTAGAGGAACTTGCCTCTCACTATGAAAGTATGTCGAGTTCGGCAAACTATGTTCCCAACTTCCTCTTGCTTAAAGAAAGAATGGAAAACCGCACTTTTGATTTTCGAACCGAGCAAATGAGGATTACAATACTCCTTTCTCAATGTATGAAATGCACTCTGCTCTGATGCTTGCGAAAAGTACCACACCAGGTCCAGACGAAATTCACAATTTAATGCTGCAACATCTTCGCGAAACAGCCCCGCAAGTTCATCTCCGGCTCTATAACTGGATCTGGGAAGAGCACACCATCCCTACCTTTTGGCGAGAAGCCTTCATCGTCCCAGTTCCCAAGGAAGGGAAAGATCGATAACTGCCATCAAGTTATCGACTTATTTCCCTCACAAGTTGTGTATGCAAAGTACTGGAACGCATTGTGAATCAGCGTCTGGTCTGGACCTTGGAGTACAAAAATTTGTTGATGCCAATCCAAAGCGGGTTTAGAAGAAACCGGTCAACCTTGGACCACCTCATTTCACTGGCAACAGCTGTTTCTACATCGTTCGTCTTCAGACATCTTATGGCCATATTATTCGATATAGAAAAGGCCTACGATACCACTTGGAGGCACGGCATTCTGCAAATCCTGCACTCTTGGGGATTTAGGGGGAAGCTTCCTCTATTCCTCCAAAACTTCCTTTCGAACAGATCCTTCCGTATTCGTGTGTGTGACAGGCTTTCCCGTAGTCACCCTCTTGAAACTGGTATTCCCCATGGATCAGTCCTTAGTGTCACTCTGTTTGCCATCGCCATCAGTGGTATAGCATCGACTGTGCGTGGTAAAGGCATCGTTGTTTGTGGATGATTTTCCCATCTTCTGTTCATCCAGCTGCATTAGTGTGATCCAGAGGCAACTCCAAATGGTGCTGAAAAAGCTCCATGAATGAAGCACGTCAACAGGCTTTAATTTTTCTGCCACTAAATGTATCGGTTTTCATTTCTGTAGGATATATCATTTGCACAGCAATTCAGTCCTTTACCTGGGAGGAAATCTGCTTCCATTCGCGGAATCTGCCAGATTCCTGGGGCTCACTTTTGACAAGTCACTCACGTGTCGTGCTCATATCCGTGGACTACAAACCAGATGTGTCTCCCCCCTTAATCTTCTTCGAATGCTGAATGGCACATCATGGGGTGCCGACCGCACTACCCTATTGCGGTTATTTAGATCACTTATCCGCTCAGTTTTGGATTACGGTAATGAAGTGTATGACTCGGCAGCTCCCTCTACTCTGCGACCCATCAATAGTATACACCACGCTGGTATCCGTCTATGAACAGGTGCATACCGCACCAGCAGAATTGAGTGCCTTCTAGTCGAGGCTGGTGAGTTCCTTAAAAAGAAGGCGGGATATTTTATTAGCATGTTATGGTGCTAAAATATCTGGACTCTCTAATCATCCTTGTCGCCAAATAATTATCCATCCTCAATATGAAACATCGAACATCACTGCCTCAGTCTCCAGGTTTTCGATTGCGAAATCTTTTGCGGGACCTTAATGTTGACCTTCTCACCCCTTTGAAACCCCCAAGTCACCCCATTCCCCCTTGGAAACTCCTCCGATCGAATATTGATCTCAGACTATCTAATCTTCCCAAACAAATGACTAGTCCTGTTTCTGTTTTAAATCAGCAGCCTATCTCACTAAAAAGCCGAGCAGTTCTCTGTTCTGATTCTCAGCTCACTACAAGCTATCTCCCGTTCTTCCTCAGACTATCTGACGGAATCAATTCAAAACCTCATTCATCGCCTTGTGCTTCCCACTATGATCTGGTACTGAGTTGGGTCCCAGGCCATGTTGGAATCATGGAGAACGAACTGGCTGACCGGGCGGCGAAATCGGCGACGGGGAATACTCATGTTGACATTCCTTTTGTACCGACGTTAAATTTTTTTTAAAACGATCCATCTCTAGAGAGTAGCACAATACCACCTATAAACTAAGTGCAATAAAAGATTCAATTAATTCCTGGCGTTCCTCATCCCGACCGTCCAGGCGTGAGGAGGTTATCTTAACCCGTCTTCGTATCGGACACTGCCACTTCTCTCACAGTTTCCTCTTTCGAGGTGAATCTCCTCCTACCTGTGATTCATGCAGGGCGGTTCTTTCTGTGGAACACGTCCTCCTGCATTATTTGAAGTTTGTTGGCAGTCGACGAAGACATGGTCTGGGCAACTCTCTACGAGAGGTTCTCGGAGATAACGAACCCGCGCTCTCAAAACTTTTTTGTTTCTTGAGAGAATGCGGAATATATAATTTTATCTGACATATAGGGGCAATGAAGTTTTTTTTATGATTTCCTGGCCTCAGATTTACGTTTTTGAACTTTGTTTTTATCGACTTTTATTTTTTATGCGTAATTGTAGCTCTCCTTTTTAGGGTATGTATGTGCTTTTAAATTAGCTGGTAAATTACATCAGCAACACTTTCTTCAAAAACACACAAGTTTTATATGAAAATGAGCTCAATATTCGCTCAAATGCCATTTTCACAAACAGCTTCAAATTTTTTCTTCAAACTTTTCGTACGGATAGTGATAGTTCGATACCAATTTATTTATCCAATGAAAATTTTTCATAAAATTGTAAGTGATAATTCATTTACCATCACAATTAACATTAAAAAAAAGAACGAGAATATAATATTTTATGAAATACCCTATCAAAATTGTTTCAGTTTACATAGTTGGACAGGCAATGAAATTAATTATAATTATTTTATAGGTAATTTTGGAGGTGAAAACATAAACTAGTGGCGCTACAGAATGGCACAGAATTTCTCGTAGTAAAGTTCTCTAATTTCTTTGGTGTGGACTAGCTTTACGCTCTTGCCCCAACCTCTTGCCAGCTGCCATCTATCGCCACCCATTGTACATTTTTTCTCTCGTTTTTTTCTGTTTCCTAATTGTGGAACCGAAATATTACTTGAAGAATATTAAAGAAGTGTAAAACCTCAACATAAATGACAATTTTATTGCATAATTTGGAGCAGTTTGGACGAAAATGGCGTTTGAGCGTTACTGTAAATGCGAAATTTGAATATCGTTTTCACAGAAAATTTTTGAATTTTCGAAAAACTTAATTTAATGTAATTTGAGGTACTTTAACTCGCAAATTCCATTGTGTTTGCAAATCGCTGGAAATGTGCATATTAACGACTTTGGAGATATTTAAAAAAAATATTTCTGTTATTCTTGAAAAGAAAAACGAAAACAGGAAAACGAACTTGGTAATTTTTAATAGTGCAATCAGTAGGAAAAATTTGAAGCAATTTTTGAAAAAATGGTGTTGGAGCATTTCTGAAAATGCGTAATTTTGAGCTCATTTTAACTGAAAACTGTTGTCGAGAAAAACTGAAGTACAAGTACTCATAAATACTAGTAGAGGTGCTACAGAAGAACTTTTAGAATTAATTTTTTTTTTTTTAATTTTTTTTAAAAAGGCTATGTCGTTAAATAGATTTTCATTAAAATTTAAGCCGTTTTAAGAAAATGGCGTTAAGATTTGAATTTCTTTTTCACAGGAATCTATTAAGGTTTCGAAAACCTTCATTTAAAGTACTTCTACTAACAAATGCAATAATGCATACATATCGATGGAGATGTGAATATTCATGGCGTGAAAGATATTTCAAAAAAAACTTACATTTGTGTAATTAAAAAAAACAAAGGAAAAAAAAATTTACGTCATATTAAACAGTGCAATTAGCACTATCCATTGAACAAACTTTTTAAAAAATTGGAGGCCTTTATAAGAAAATTTTGTTTTTGTAATTTTTTAAAACTGCGAATATTGCACGAAAACTAATAAAATTTCCAAGAAAATCTACATGACCTTATTGAAAAAAATATTAATTCACAACAAATTTCATTTGAAAGAAAAATCTTTCTTTTATTTTGTAAGTGAAAAAGTGTCTTTTTTTTGCACGAAAAAATCCAAACTTTTGTAATTTTCGAAACTTGTGGGTTAACCGTGAAAATCGGACCTATGCCACATTTATAAGTGTATTTTATTCTATTCTTATAAGAAATTCAAAGAAACAATTTGGAGCTGTTTTTGAGAAAATTTTGAAATTGTCCGGGGAGCTTCTAGTAAAGTACCCCCACATTTTAAAGAATGTTTTTCAAAGCTTCAACTAGAGCCAGATCGACAAGGAATTCTTCAATTTGGAAGAGATCATACGTATGGTTTAGGCGCTAGTGGTGTTCACAGACGGAGGAACGGACAGACAGACGGACGGACGTTTTGAAACAACAACACTTTTTCGGTATCAGGGGACCCCCAAAACGCGTATTTCTGGTGAAATCTCGAAATCGATTTTCCGCAGCATTACATAACTTTCTCAATACTACGTATATTACTCCCGTATATAAGTATGTATACGAGAAAGTAATAATACGAACTAAATGCCCCTAATGTAAATAATAACGTGAGAAGCAAGTAAAAATATTAAACTTTTGTAATTTTTGAAAAAACAAAAGAATCCAGCAATATGGTGGTTGTCATCTTACAGAACGTATTTAACACTATCCCTATCAAAAGTTTAAAGAAAAAATTTGGAGCCGTTTTTAAAAAATATTATTTTTGTAATTTTTAAAATTGCAAATATTGCACGCAATTTGACCTTAATGAAAGAACTAATTTTGTACAACAAATTCCGTTGGAAATAAAAATCGCGATCTTCAATTTTGAAGTTGTAGGAAGACCCGAAAAAATCCAACATTTTGCAATGTTTGAAAATTCAGAGTTAATCATGGCAATCGGACCTATGCCAACTTTATAAGTGTATTTTGTACAAGAAATTGAAAGGAGAAATTTGGAGCCGTTTTGGAGAAAAATTTGAAAATGTCGGGGGGTTTCATGTAAAGTACCCCTAAGTTTTGAAGAAAGTTTTTCGCAGTGCCTCGGGTCGAGCCAAATCAACTGGTGAATATCCATTTTGGAAAAAGACCTATGTATGGTTTAGGTGCTAGTGATGTTTTCAGACGGACGGACATTTTGAAAAAAAAAACAAACACGTTTTCGTTTTCAGGGGACGCCAAGAATATATACGTGTATATCCGTTAAAATCTCGAAATCGATATCCGCAGCATTACATAGTTTTCTCTAAACTACGTAAATACTCCTTATAAACGTACGTATATGAGAAAGTAAAAACAATGTAGTTTTATAGTATTGCATTGTGATCAGTGTTGTGCGAGGAAGTTATATTTTGCGAAATAGTTTTGCATCGACGTGCTTTTCCTATGCGCTGGTTATGCGCCGTCTCGGTCCCGCTAAATGGATTTGTTGAGTTCTCAAGAACATGGTAAGAGAAAAAAAAACTGTGTTGGTGTAGGCTATTAGAACAATGGTTGGTTCTTATCGTTGGTAGAGGTTAGCGCAAATTTTTGAATACTTAAGCCTTTCTGGGGATTTATGTACCTCGATATGTGTGGTTATTGATATGCAATGTAATGTATTATAATTTTCTTATGGGCGGTGTCGGAACTGAAAAAAAAAAAATTATGAAATAATTTAATTTTTTTTATTTATGAAAAATGAAATTATGTTAGAGCAAAAAAAAAGGTTGTAATTTAAAAGCACAAAAGTCACACAATATTGTATATATAAAGAAATTATTTTTTGCTGAATTGGCTTTGCCAGCTTAACATCAAGCCAGCAATGCCCCCAACTTTTAAAAAATCGTTGGAGCAAAAAACAATATCTTTTTTTGGATACTTGGAAAGCACAAATTTAGCACAAAATTCTGGTTTTACAATGTGTCTTGTGGAAATGTCTTTATCAGATTGAAGGACGTGAATTTAACTTATAGGTGTGCTGGCGCACCACCTCCTAGAGTTATAAAGCCTGCTCACTGTTTCGTGACGTCACCGTAGGTAGTCATGGAGAGCGTCGGTCATTCCTCGCTTACCTTTTCCACACCAGGAAACCCGTTTTCACTTTTTTATTAAAAATTATCAATTCATGATAAAAGTTTTTTTCAGTACACTTTTTAATAAACATTGATTTTCAATAAGTATATTATAACATATTTATTGAGAATACATCTGATGAATTTACTGGAAAATATTCAATCTTCTGCAATTTCTTTGATAATATATCATTTTCTTTTGACAAAACTTAACAAAAAATACAGCTTTCCGGCGTAAATGTTTGACTAAATCATTTATTGAATGACATTAACACAAGCATCATGAACTAATTCTCTCTCAGATATTTTAAGATGGTGGAACAGCAAACATTTCTTTCATTGGTGACTTTTGAAGCATTCCTTATTACAAGGAGTCATTGGGAGCAGTCACCCATTCTCATCTTACATTTTCTTCAGTGCATATTCCAAGAAACTAAATTTTCTTCCCTTTTTTAATACAATAATTTAATCAATGCATGATTAAAAACTGTTTTCTGAGTACATGGTTTTTATTAAACATATTTCTTTACAATTCAATACATTAAACCTAATTATTTACAATATAACACATCACACCTATTTATTTACAACATAATACACATCTATTTATAATACATCACTGAATTTATTGGAATGTATGTAGTTTTCTCTGTAATTTCCATTTCCAATCTTGCTCGTTTTCATAAGGGCCTTCCCGTCTGGAACACTCCTTGGTAAGGTGAGCTGGACAGATAGGGAACACAGATGGTACAGCATCACTTCTCAACTTCGGTATATTCAGTCTCGATGACAGTTTCTCTCCTTGTTCATTATACACCTTCTCCCAAATAATGTCATTTTGATGGAAATGAAGGTGGCATACCTGAAAGAAGAAAAAATCATATATTATAATATGTATAATATATTATTATTATTATTATTATTATTATTATTATTATTATTATTATTATTAAGGTTGCATGAGAGGTAAACTAAAAAAATTGTACAGTGGTTAGTCTATAATATCAAATATGTACATAGAATTTAATTTCACTTTCAAACCAATTTTACCAGAGAACAAAAAAAATTAATTTGAAATTAATTCATGCACCACTGAGACTTTTGCTATCGTACTTCCCCATGGTAATTCCTTTGACATAAATTATTGTTTTGTTTTAGTAACTTATTCATACAAGTTACAGGAAATCTCTAAGATTGTTTGTGAGGTTATGAATTTTTACGCATTACTTACAATTGAATGCTATAACTTAAGTGCTACTATTCTAAGGTTATTTAACTGATAGTTTAAGTTTTTACAATCACTATTCACTTAACTATACAGAAAATAGTTGCAAGTTCAGCATCATATCACAAGGAAAAATTGTAAGATCTAATTACAAACAACTTGGTTTCGTGATAGAACATTAGGAGTATTACTAAATAATGTCAAAACCCTTAGCAACTTACATACAAGTTATGCTTTGAATAAATCATAAATATAATAAATGTAGGTTCTACATGTGCATATGAACCACAGCCTTGTCTTCGAGGATTTGGTAGGAACAAAATCTGCGAAATCTGCATCGTCCATTTCTTCCCCAAAGCAGGATCTTTTTGAAAACAAAAATCATGTACTTTCAAGGCTTCATCGTAGTTTCCTCGACACCTCGGAACTACACATCTAAACGGCATATCAAACCGGCAGTATAATACAAGTATGAACTGCACCGAACACACGGACAACACCAGACGAATTAAACTGAAAACAACATGCCTGCGCCCAGGCCACCCATGCATCATGACTACCTACGCCGCCATCTTAGTGAAGTCACGTAGTACTAGTCAGCAGGCTTTATAACTCTTGGAGGTGGTGGCTGGCGTCATGTCAAGCCAGATCAAACCCATTTTCGTCACGAAAATGTGTTGCAGTTAATTAGTGGCATGTGATGCGACTAATTAAGCGAATATGTGTGGTAATAACCAATTGAGGGTTTCCATCTAGTTACAATCTGAATTTAACTTGTGTGTGCTGGCTTGTCGCGAGGTCACACCTGCATCCCGCAAAAACGTGATATTTTCCAAAAGGAATTCAATTAAATTTTGCAATAAATGTTTGAGGTGTCCGTCCAGCTACGATCCGAATTTAACTTGCATGTAAGCTGGCGTCGCATCAAGCCTGCTCACACGCGTTTTCGCCTCGAAAATACGTGGCAATTAATTAGCAATAAATCATTTGACATGTTTTATTCGGGTGTGCTGACATAACTGTTCGTGGTTGACAATTCTTGTTTAAACGAAAGTTTAATTTGCGCCATGGTTTTGGCGGCAAGTAAACTAGCATCGTGAGCTTAAGTGTTGTAGACGGATTTTCGTAAGAATGAGCCAAAGTGACAGTTCGCTTAACAAGTTTACATCACATGCAATTCAGAGAAGTATCCTTCCGCTGCGACAGCTGTTCAGCCACATCTCTTCGTAAAGTGTTTGGTTATGACTCGTGTGAAAACATCCTTACGCACAAGTCTAAGAGTTTCGTTGAAGTATATACACGTACGCCAGTCCGGGAAATCTTTAAATTGTTTTGTTTGCAATTACGTTTACAATCAGTAGAAGAAAACTGCCACGAATGTAAATAGAAAGCTCTCATTCACATCTCGCCACACAACAGCACAATAACCGGAAACACGCGCACCAGTACGCGTTTCGCATTCATGTGTCGATTTTAAAATAAACGTAATATTTATCACACAAAAAGTAAATTCAATGTAATGTTAATAGAAAAAAGAATTTTTACAGAAGAGCACCTAACACTGCACTTCGTAAATTCGATTATTTCTCGTGGCGTACTGTATTTTTGTCGGACGAGGACATCACAAAAGGAAGCGTCGAAGCCATTTACAAGTTAGCCAACTGCAAACGAACGAATGCAGGAAGGCAAATACTATGGAGATCTCTATAGTATTTGAGGAAGGGAATCATTTTTAGGAAAATCCTTGTATAACGCGCGCATCGGCGGGGCCGGTGGGCGTGTGCCCGTAGGGTCGGTGTCGGCGGCGGCGGGACGCGCTCGCGCGGCTGCGGCGGCAGCGGGCGCCCCGTGGGGGCCGTCGGCGGCGGCGCGGACGCGTCCGGGCGCCGCGCTGCTCTTCCCGCCGGCGGCGCGGCGCTGCTGGCGCTGGGCGGCCACCTGTTCCGGCTGGCGCGGCGGCGCGGCGCGCGCGAGTACTGGCGGTGCGCGCTGGCGCAGCGCTGCGGCTGCCGCGGCTACGCCCGCACCGAGGCGCGCGTGCTGCCGCCGCGCCTGCTGCCCGCCGCGCTCTCGCACAACCACCCGCCGCTCGCGCGCGTGCCTCCGCGCCTGCGCGCGGCCCTCGACGCCGCTGGCGGCGACGCACCCGTGGCCACCGGGAGCCTGGAGGAATAAGGCGCCGCCTGGACCTGTACTTGGGTTTTTGTAACGGGGCGGATGACATTAGGTCACTTTTACACCTCCCACCTTTATAAAATGAATATTTTTAATTAATTCGCGAACATCCTCAACGGGGCTCATGGCCTCAAACATGTGCTGATCACTGTTGTGAAGATTCATTTTATAAGGTGTAAATATGACCTAATGTCATCCGCCAGCTCACGAAAACCCAAGTATGTACTGCGACTTATTCAGAGCTGTGTCTGGCAGGTCATCAGCTGTTACAGTGCCATCCAATCGTGAGCTTACACGTCACTAGAGTGACGTCACTATGGTGGCGTTCAACCTTCCGATTGAATGACACCGTAGCAGCTGATTTACTTCACAGCCAGCTTTGAATAAATCCAAGTATATCAGGGAGATTTTGCACGCCATAGCGGGCCACAATCGACTACAATCTTGATCTATGCACGCGCAGAATGGAAGAAAGTGAAACGAAACTTGAACTGCGCGTACGCAAAAGATCGATAGTGCTTTCGACTATTTTAACGTTCGAGGGTGCAAAAACTTCCTATTGCCCGAATATTATTTCTGTCTTTTTGACAACTGGGATGGGATAGAGCGATGTTGCCACTGACTCAGGCGGCAGACACGTGTTTTTCCTGCATCACATCAGGATTTAGACATGCACATCTTACTCATTGTATTAATAGTAGAATTACGAATGACACTTGATATGACTGAATAATAATGACCCTTGTTTATTTCATAAAGTACTTTATCGTGGTCCCTTACACCAGTCCCGCTAATGAAAGGAATAACGAACATTTTAGCACAACACGCGCAAAGCACGTGGAAATTAAGACAGTGAGACGAGTTTTGAAAGGAAAATGCGTAATGAAACAAGAAATGGCACTCTTCGATTTTCAGTAGCTTTGCGCTGTAAGATTTAATTTTTTAAAATAAGCATCGAAAACTCTGCAGTGATATCACAATTCGAAGCCGCTAATTGAATAATGGAACACCTTCTCCTCTGTTAACCGCTAGCTGTCAAGTAGATAGAAATATTATTCGGACAATACGTAGATATAGCGTGAATCATTAAAAGCAGGATGGCCACTTTCTGGTAAGCCGGGAAAAATCAAGGGATTTCAATGCTCTGGAAAAGTCAGGGAAAAATCATGGAATTTATGGAAGAATCGGTAGAAGTTAGAGAAAATTTTGAGGTGGTTATAAGAATAATGTTATTCATAAACTAAGCACAAGGATGTTATTATTTGCTCAATTTCTTTTTGTTGAGTTTCTAAAATTTGTTCTTTATTTTGTATTTATTTGTAAATTATTTTCAGACTTAATTTAAGTGAGTATCTCACAATAAATAGTGTGAGATACTGTTCAAATTTTATCAGTGAATAATGTAAAAGTGCTCTGGTAAACCGGGTAAAGTCGGAGAAATTTGCTCCAGGAAATGAATGGCCATCCTGAACAGTGACCACGTGACCATTTAACGTCTCAAGTTTTGCTTGGATTTTGCACCTCGCATGTCCATTAAGACGTTACAGAGTTTGGGGCAGGGTAAGAAAATATCTGGATAACAGAAGGTCCAAGGCTTGTATCCTGGTGAAATCAAATATTTGTGCATCGTGACAATCCATTTTCATGTAGAGTTCTTGCATAGAGTGAAGCACTATATCGCATACGACGTGATCCCACTTTTGAGCATCTGCACGAACTCTTCGTTACATAAGAGTGATAGCGGAAAACGATATTCCACCACAGTTATTCTTTAATCACGTGTGTCGTATCCTGTACAACACGCATGATCTGCGTAAGTGGAGTATGTTCCCGGTGATGATGGTGTATGTTCCTAACTCTATATCCCCATGATGCATCAGTAAGTTTTATGTGAACACCTGAGAATCAGGTAATACATCTTAAGGACATTGATGTGCAACAATAAAATATCTAAAGGCTATCTGCTGTACTATTAAAAGAGCATTGGGAAAGAAAGAACTAAAAGAAACCAAACTCAAGCTTAATAAAACCATACCAACACTCCTGTATGGATGCAAAACATGGGTAACATCTAGGGAAAACAGGAGAATTTATGACGAAGAAATGAGATTGCTGAGGTATGTGAAGGAATGCACATTAATGGACCACATCGGAAATGAGGTTATAAGAGAAGAATTGGGAATTACCAGCTTAAAGAAAAGATAAATACATATAGAAAAAACTGAATTTTTATTTACAAAAAATGAACAATGAGAGATAGCTTAAGCAGGCCTTTTAAAATCTCCCAAAAGGAAAAAGGGAAGTAGGAAGACCAAAGAAGAGATGGTCTTCTCTTGACAACTGCCGAAGTAGGCTAGATTAGCCTAATTCATGGTGCTGCTGATGTTAATGGGAATCAGGGGATGTGGCATTATGGCAATTCTGTTAATGGAAGTATTTCCGAATTAATGGAAACTTTTCGGCAGCACATGTTCTTGATTTTATGTATTTAGTTTCACATTTTTTCGTTTGTGCCAGTGGTCTACACACACTGCTGTTACAAGTTGAAACCTTCCAATATCGTAACTTTTATAACATTAACTACAGAACATGATAAATTAGTCGGATTATCGTATTTTGTTATTTCTCTAACGTAATGTTATTTAACGCGCATACGCTCAAGTTCAGAAGTTGGATGCTTTGTGTATACGATATCTTGTTTCACTCCATAGAGAAAAACTCGCAATTGGAATAGCGGGGTAGATATAGGATGGTTCTGAAATAACCCTCTGGAGTGAAATATGAGAGAGGTGCCTCATGCTATCCCCCAATAATTTAATCTACGAATTTGGCAGATGCTAGATTTAAGAGAGAAAGGGCTTTGATGTATACTTAGAAGTACGATGGTTTGATTTTTAGGCATTTGAGAATTTATGGTAGATTTAGTCACGTGATAAATTATTTTGATTCCCATTCTTGCCAAAGTAATTTGGGGTGCGTGGTCAGGAATAAGCAAATAGAAATAATGTGCTTTGAACGTTGGCTAACTTGTGCTGGGCTGTGGTACTTTTTTTGTCATTCCGCCTACTGGAAAACGTCCTAATAGAAACAATTTATGTTGATGCAACTTAGAAAGAAAAGTGCCTGCTTTTCGACATTTGTATCAATTTTCTCACATTCGTTTTAATGATGAACATCCATTAGAATAGGAACATACCAAACTCTCTTGTGAAAAGTCTCCCCAATCTCTACACTTGCTGAAGTGACACTGCCTAGCCACTGTCATCTGGCGTTAAGATCATTTGAATGGCGAAAGAAGTACAGTAATGAGGTTTTGGCGATGGTCAACTGATTTAGAACCTGTCTACGTAATGTTCCGTGGACATTAACTGGGAAGAAAGAGAAAATGAGACGTGAAGTTGCTCAATCGAACGCATTCATGTACGATTTGCGATATATTCAGAACCCTTTGCGAACTGAAGATTTATTTTATTTATGATACAAAAGCATCAAAATATTTATCACAAGGGAAAATGTATTTAAAAGGTGTCGGGATTAGGGTCAGGTACACCTTTCTGAACTCCGCCACTCAAGGCGTTCCATCGCCTGTATGTGTGCTGTTTTGAACGTTGTACTGTACACCTACTCCAGACGTTCGGGTTCGCTTGTGCAACTCGACGCGTCACCTGCGCGATAACACCCATACGTTCACGAGTGTAGACGCTCAAATTTCTCTTATCCGCCTCCAAGCTCCCGTCGAATCCAGAACTAATTATGATACCCGGAAGGACAAAGAATCTCTGCCTCGTTTGGTATATTATTTCAGCCATATCCTGAAAAGTACAGGAAAGGATTTCACAGTGGGCGTGAAACTAATCTGAGTCCCTTGAATCGGTAAGTTCAGGAACGTTCTGTTTTGTAGAAAAAATAAACTTTCTTTGGCGAATAGAGATTCGCACAAATTTCGTCCAATAATTACAAGCTAGAATATAATCAGAGGAAATATAATGCATTTAATCTTTACTGAAAGTTATACGACTCTTCAGTAGCAGTTCATTACTAGGCTTATTGATATATTTTGTGTTCACTTAATGGATGACAATTTAATTATTCAACATTAAAAAAGAGTAGCTACTGTGTGTGACGTTTAAGGGAGGGAGACATTTCCATTAAATGAAAACATGCTCCACAAATTTTGTGGAGCTCGATGATATAATCATGTAAACTGACAAGCACACATCAATTAGAAATTTTTTCTCGTGTGTTTGGTCGATATTTTGTCTGGGATGTACGGCACTTAAATATCAGCAATGTAGAAGACCCATGAGGTAAACTTACTTTCCATGTCACTTAAACTAGACTATACGGTGATTATTTCTGACCACTTTCATTTTAGCCGGGCACGTACCATATGCCTGCCATCAAGGGATGTTAGTCCTACTCCAGTTCTTCTGAAAAGGTGATAGAAGATTTGTAAAGCCCTTTTCACATATGATTGTTCGGTACCTGGCTTGTCAAATTAATGATAATGTTTGGAATCTCGGTTTTTAAAATCTACAGGAGTCTCAGCATAAATATTAACTAGTAGGGCGATTGATGGACCCTTTTTCTAATGAGCATGTCGTGATAAATTTATCATGTTATTCGTGTGACATTTCCCATGATGGGTTATGTCGCATTGCACGTTAGTATTTGACGGGCACTCGGATATAATTTCGTTAGTACGAAGATATCTTTGACTGCCGGATGTGACCCGCTAAACGTCAATGCATGGATAATTGTTTACAAATGGGAGGAAATATAAGTGAAACGTAGTTTTAAAAAATACTTATCTTAATTTACAAAGGTGATCATCTTCGACCCTCTACATACCCTAGAAGATTGTAACACTTATTGTGAGAACTATTATTCTGTATAGAATGTATCACTACCGCTAGTTAATTAAGATGTAAAAAGTTACCTGATATTTTAATGTACTGCATGCACTGAATACGCAGAACTGAGATCAATTAAATTTTATAGTGCATGGAACTTCAGTGTAGTGTTGAACATGGATAGTACAACACGTCAATTTTGCAGTTTCCGCCCATTTTTCTTTACATAAGGCATCCAGAAAGCAAGTTCCCTATGTCGCCATAAAAAATTAAACACAATTTCTTGGAAAGATTCGAGATAATATTTATTGTTGCAGAAGCAGCACAAGTTGCACATATTTTTAACATAATCATAATAGAATTGAAACATTTGTCATACCTGGTACCAGTGTCTAACAGCTTCTTGATACGCGTAATGCTGACCGGGCAGGCATTTCTTGCGGGGTAATAAAAAATAAAAAAATAAAAAGGAAATCACGGTGAGGGGGCAGATTGAGCTAGGGAAGAATATCAAACGCCTCCCTGCGGAACTGCTGCAGAAAATGTGTGAGCCGAGCCGTGTTTGGCTGATTTTATGGTCATTCACCCTATAGTCCAGATCTCGCTCCCCAGCAATTTCTATCATTTCTTACACCTCGACATTCTCGTCTGATCAACATTGTATCAGGTACTAGCTGACAAATCTCTCCCAGCGACAGACTTCTACAACACAGGAAAACAAGTATTGGTGCCATAGTGTGACAAATGTCTCCGTTATGTTAGTCATTGTGTAGAAAATATTACAACCTTTGCTACATTCGCTACGATAAAGTTTTTCCATTAATTGTGTTGGCGACCGAACTTTATTTTTGGATGCAGTTCGTAGCAAGTCTGAGGCACAAAAGAATCACATTATATGCAGGTTAGGGAGCATTTAGTGGAGCCAAGTACTTTTGGTCAGGCTTGCCATTGGCGTAGATCTAATGTATTTAAGCCAATATTTATACTGGGGATTGGAGTTTTATGACTTTCAGCTTTTAAACAAAAAATAATTTTCGTGATGTCAAACGCCTGACTAGATGCAACCCGTCAGACATGAGTGACGTGCGGGACGGCGTAATGTCTACTCTGATGTGTATAATTCCAATGGCCAGGCATGTTTGCAACGTTTTCATGTTTTTAATATTTCAATATCTCTTGGAAAATATGTTTATATTGATATACACATAAAGTTTGGGATTATTGTATTTACACATTTTCTGTAGGTGTTGATAATGTTTGAATTTGACTTTCCTTCTGGCCATTAATATAATGACACTTGTGCTTAGGAAATCTGAAACTTGTCTTCTCCATTTGCTAACATTAGTGTGTTTTCTGATAATAAGGTGCGTATTACATAGAATTCGCATTTGTCTGATAGTATCTCTTATTCATGTTAGACTTTTAAGCAGCTATTGCACAAATTGCTTAAATGTATAACCGGAAATATTTCAAATGTTTGAAGCGTGTGATTTGAAACTTTTGTTATTTAACAATAAAAGTTTACGCTAAGTATTTATCATATACGTATGCTGTTAACTGACATAAATATAAAATTATTAATGTGTTTTTAATTAAATTGTCTCCAGAGTTTAGAGCAAACTGTCCGAATATGGAAGTGTGCATATTAATCGGCTTCGATATGAGTACTTCATATTACTAAAATGTGATAATATACATCAACGTTAGCATTAATTGGGGAAACATCCTTTTCCCAAATCGCCTCGTCCATTCCTTCATATTCTTATTGAGGTTGTGTATGGAACGTGCGAATTATGTTCGAAGCGAAACGTTATATTTTACATATGCGATTTGTACCTCCTCAGAGCTTCAATATTGTTCGGTGTTTACGAGTTAGAAACGGTCACTTACATTTAATGGAAATTCTGAATTTATGTTCATACCAACTGCATTTTCAACGTAACACGAAAAATAATACCTACAATTTTTTGAAAAATTTTATAACTTAACTGTACCTTTATTTGAATCATATTTCTGTGATGTTTTACTCGTTGCTTCCTGTTGATAATCAATTACCAATTCTTTCTCTAAATACCGAAATGAAGTTTTGTGTAGAGGTATCTAGCGTCTCAGTGTAATAGATCCTTGATAGTTACACTTACTAAGATATTTTTGAATAATATATATTTTATGGATTGTTATGGGTTTGTTGGGAACTATTCGAGTCATTGACTTCATTTGGTTCATTCACATCGAATATTCCGCCTAAGTAATTGAATGATATCGTGTTTCCTCAAAATGATGTGGATGTTGAAGATCCATTTGAAGTTTTTGATTCAGAAAGTGACCGACAGCCTAACTCTTGAATTTTACTTTTCTTGTTCAGGTCAATTACATTTACCTGTTAAATAAGCTGCAGAAAGTCAATAAATGTGTTAACCAGTGCATGTACCTGACGATTGTGCAGTACTTGTATCTAAACACAGCTTAAAATGTTTAGTAATGTTTATGTAATTAAAATGTTTAGTAATGTTTATATTGCTTGAATTATTTTATATTTTGGTTTTGAAGATGCTAGGCGGACCTGGTCAAATGAAGGCTCTTGGTTGTCCGGGTTACGCCGCTTACGATCAGATCGTGGTCTTCTTCAGGGCTGCAGTGCCATTGAAGCAAGCCACTTTCGCACAGGGCTGGAGTGCCCAGGTCTTCCCGGAAGAATATCACGATATGATGATCTAAACGTCGCCATCGCTATCCTCTATGCGGTGTCATGGATAGCCAAGAACCTTCACGTGACTGGCCGCGGAAATCTCCAATTGCAGGCCTGTTCAAGGTTCGTGCTCGCCGAGCCGGCTCGCAGCTCGCGAGCGTAGGCCGCTCCGTGTAGGGGCAGTGCGGGCAAGTAAGACGTAAGGCGCGTACTGTATGTCTGCAGCAGGACGTATGAATATTCCTGGAAAGATTTTCCGTTCTGCATTAACAAAGAAAAAATAATGTTAATTAAAAAATAATAAAAATGTGTATTTTAACAAAAAAAGAATTCTTATAGCTACTTCCATAATTATACAGTGCGCTAAGGAAGTGTCTCCGCACCGAGTCGCATCAGGGCCTCGTATTTAAAATTGCATTTATGTTGGTAGCAACTAGATTACTGGGAAACAAGTGAAGGGACACCACTTCCAGCATCTGTTATGATTGTGGAGAGTACCCAATTTACGTTTTCGTTTGTTACAAACTGCAGCTCTTGCTACCAACATAATTTCTGTTGCAAGCTCTCCCACCAGCAAAGTGAAAGTACTGCAGAGATACTTTCCTGGTGCGCTATATTTCTACTTTTTACATAATCTGCTTTGTGCACTTTGGGTACAATCTACTTTGAACCTAATATTATTTTATTAGGGAAATATTTGCGTCTTGTATATTAATCCACAATTACTATATGCAAATCGGTAGTAGTGTGCATTTTATACGTAAATTTTAGTACATTTTATATTTAAAATTATTATTATTTTTTTTGTCTAAGGATTTTTCAATTCATCAGGCTGTTTTTGGTCCTTTATTTTAAAGACAGAAAACATTTTTTATGGTAACTTTTATATCAATATATTACATGTGATATATAATAGTAACATCTAAGTTTTGGAAAAGAATTATTTACATCTTCCGGCTTCAATGCCAAAATAAATAAATAAATATAATACTTTAAACAATGGTCTGATAGATATAAACAGAAGAAATACATAATATTAATGTACACAAGTCACAACGGAACGCACTTGATAAAAACTTTTGAAGATCTCAGTATAGTATCATATAAAGGAATATCATTTAAAGGAAGATGATAGAGGTTGAGAGGGACGACATTACAAAATCAAGTAAGACAGAAAACACTTAATCTTATTTGAATGCATTGAGATATACCAAAATTTTCCTCTCTCTACATCTATATCTGCTAAAGATCTTAGCGTCCGGCTTGCTGGGTCAATGGGTCACGATATAATTATAATCCTTATTACCTCTATAAAGGATTATAGGATCCGCCGACTATACAGCGCAGCTGGGAATCTGAAATAGAATGATTCTATTCCTAGTTCATTACTGTTTGGATTGACTAAATGAAAGATCACTTTCTTTTCTAAAGAACAAAATTTAACAAAGTTTATTTTTACTTTTTTATCAAACAATTTAATGAATTTAAGTTAGGCCTTTGATCATGATCTCTTTCAATTTACAATTTTACACCGCGGTTAACTTATCTTTTCTTCGTTGATGTCCTCGTAGACTTCTCAGTCGAAATATCTTGCGATCTTGCCGTAGTCCAAAATTCCAACGAAATCCTCTTCTGCCCTATCCAAGCTGGTCTCAAACTATTAAAATTACCAGTCCCGATTACGTCCTATGACATAGTCCCGAACTTGATTACCACTCCCGACAAAGTTCCTATTTATACTTCAATATTGCTTCCACATGAAAATATCTACGATCAGTTCAGAAGCGCGTTTCCGACCAGACTGAAATCTTCCTGCATGATTCATCCTCGAAGACTTCGTATTAAACTACCTTCATTTTTTTCATAACATTTGACCGTCTAAACTTCTCCGCCCAATCCCAAAGTTTCTACTTTCGGCATCAACCCATCTCTTAATGCATTTAGAAAAAACAAAAACTACATTGTTTATTCACGGTCGTTGCTATGCTCTAGCTCTCGTGATATTTCGTAATGCATGTTCCACCATATTGTCTCCAAATAAATGTTAATTTATTTTAACGTGACATATCGGTATGTCACAGCATGTGGAGTCTAAGACATTTACTAGTTTATATGATAGAAATTTACTAGTTTATAGGATGGAAATTTACTAGTTTATAGGATGGCAATGTACTAGTTTATATGGAAGTACCGAGGAGCGCTCGCGCGGGAAGAGCGCGGATGCCAAATGCTGCCATCTCAGATCAACATCCGTGTGGCCTGGAGTGACATGCGGCTTGGCGATTGTTGAACTCGACTTCCATCCTTAATTCGCGGATTCTAATACTGAGCAAACAGACCATTCTTTATTTTCCCACGTAGCATGTATGTCACCGGAAGAAAGCTCTGCCTTTTTCGGTTGAGACGTTGCGGAATGTACGTGTAACATTTTAAGGTCACATTAATCCGACTTTTGCTAGCTAGCGGTGTTTTCAGGCCTGGACCCTCTTTTAATTTAAGAGTATATCCATGCCTGGGATAAATGAGATGTGGCGAACACGACGTATTCCCCATCACCATACCTAGCTTTCTTTGGCGTGCCTGAGATTTCTTTGTCAAACAGCTGTTGAAGCTGAGACGTTTTGTTTTAGAAAAATGTATCTTTGCCCCGGCCGGAAGTCGAACCAGGAACCGCATCACAGAGAGCTAGCACGCTGTCCATGAGTCACCCGAGGGGCTGGAACATATTACTTCGTGGATTTCAATTTTAGTTACTATAACGGTTGGGCAGAGCGATTTTGTTTCGGAGTTCTGCAATTTCACCATTTCTCCATCTTTATTTGTCTGCCATCACCCAAACATCATTTTCTGGGAGATGAAAGAGCATTGCCTTGAGCATTCAATTCTTTAGCTTCTAGAAGGGGGTTCATGTTCTTCACATAAAAGCAACCTTTAATTTATTAGCCGTGTAATGACAATCATCTAGTCCTGTTTTCTTCAAAAAGTCTAAGGGTTGCTTTGTTTTCTCTAGGACTGCATACGCGAACTGCTGTTCTATCAACCCATGATGAGAACCATGATGAGAATTTGTTTTTGTTGATTACCGTTTGTACAACAGTCGGACGATTGTGACTCTTATCATATCTTCTGGTTTGCATTTTTGAATCTTATGGTTTATTCTTGTACTCTAGGGGGAGAGTGTCTAGTTTCACAGTACTTCAGAGAAGCTTTTCGCTTGGTTTTATTTTCAAGGTTTTCCCTTTCTTAGGCACATGGTTTCGTTTTAAGTCGCAGACTTACACTTTGCCCATCCATTATTAGTTACCCGTGCTCTCTCGTAAGTGGATGCAAGGATAAGGGTCCTCACTATAAGGTTGAGAGATCGGACTTGTTGATTTTAGAGCTTTTGTCTGATTTTCTTTCAGGGTTCCCATTACTGATTGGGATGCTCACTTTAGGGTACGTCGACGGTTCTAGTCAGCCTACTGACCTATCTTTTCTTAAATACAATATCCCCTTACCTTGAAATTACTTAAACTTCCTTTTGCAATACCGTCTTACGCCACCCAACGGGGTTGTAATATTCTTGTAATTCGCGTGTTTCTGTCTGGGAATGAAAACACTTCTGTTCTTAAATCCAAAATGAAATTACATTTTCCATTCTTTGATTTGATTTTTCGTGTTTCGGACACGTCAACTGCTTTGGTCATTAGTCCCGTTAGTGTAGTGCATGTTTTTCTCGGGATATGCGCGGTGGTCTTTCCCGCTGGATGCCGAGATCCGGCGCCGACCTACCGTTGACTAGTGGGGTTTCCCTACCAGAACCCACCAGCGGGGCACCGCCCAGCCGGACAAGCTCTAAGCACCCGACCGGCCTCCCGGAATATGTGGTAGTGTAGTGCATGTTAGTGTAAGTGTGGGTGCGTAAGGAGAGAATAGGACAAGGAAGAGGAAGGACAGATCGCGCGCGGTTCGTGGCCCGTTTGGTAGGGTACTGCTCCGGCATTCGCCTGGTGTTGATCGGAGAAACCGATCAGAGCAGCCGCCGCTAGAATTCTCCTCCAGATAGCGGCTGAATTCGGCCTAGCTGAAAAGCTAGTGTCGAAAATCCTGCTGCCATCAGGACTCGAACCTAGGATCTCCCGGTCAGAGGCGCTGCAGCGACGTCAGTGAGCTACCGCTCCCGGTTCCATTCTTTGAAATATTAAAGTCTTGAAACTATGTTTCCTGGGTTCTGTTTATGTTAATAAAAAACTTCGCAAGTGATTTCTTTTACTGAATTTTTATGCAGCACAACTTGGAACTCGAAAATATTTTTAAGGATTCCAGGCAATCCCTTGTGAAAAATAACTACGCTGAGGCCGGCTCGAGGCTCAGCGCTCGGCCACCTCTTGTAGTGTTGTTCCGTTACTCGGCTCGCAGCTGCCTCGAGTGCCTGCAAGGTCGGCTGTAGACGTCTTATTGTAGGCTTGGATAAGTTGACCATTGAAAAGACTATTATAACAGGATAATGCCATGGCCACACGTGCTTGTCACCATCCTTTGTATGCCGTAATGGACCACACGTCCCGTAGAGTGATCTGCGTTTCTGGTAATGGACGGAATGTATTATTTGTAATAGTTTTTGTTAAAGTTATAACTGCAGTCTGTGTTAGTGTTATTTATTTTAGATTTTACAATGTTAGAATTGTCATTGTGCAAAGAATGTGAAAATCGCACATTTTGTAGTGTTATTTTGTCACGTTGGGAATGGAAAACCATAAGCTGCCAGTGAGTTCCATCGCAGATTCTTAATGCTTAATAAGTATGTTTTTTTGTTCAAATCTTTGGCATTATTTCAAACCTTGTACACATTTAGTTTTCAATCAAAATGAAAATTAATGTAAATATAGATTCTAAAAGTTCAACGCACTTACGTCGTAAGAACATTTTAAAAAATAACAAGGAAACAAGTGGATGGTTCTAACTGCTTCAGTAGGAACGAGTGTTTGTTTGGTGTGTGTGTGTGTGTGTGTGTGTGTTTCCGTAAGTTGATCCTCTGGAGATTCCCGGCGATTTGGCGTAATGGGCAATGTGAATTTCTCTGAATACAATATAATTACAGTTTATTCCAAATTCTTACCGCAACGAGGATCAAATCTACCTGAGATGAATTAAAGAAACTACTCTACTTAAATTCTTCAGATATTGTACAATTCTACTAATAAAATTAAAATCATATTTGAATTTGATTATACAACGTATTTCGAATGTAGCCCATAATGTTCATGCATCTCTTTCAACACTTGTTTGGTAATGGGGCTCATTTTATTCGAAACAATTACTTCATTCTTATAGGATTACATCCTAAGGGGTAATTCCATCAAGATTTTCGTGGAGATGGAAGCTAAGTCGACAGCATCTTTTCACTTGCATTTTTCAGACAAAATAAATAAAAAATATTTTAATAGAGTAACTTATATGCAAATGCCCAGAAGGATTCGTCTAAATTATGTAGTCAGTCGTATGAACATATCCTCTCGTATTTAACCGAAATATAGAAAAAAATGCTGAAATTCAAATATATGATTTCTGGGACTAAAGTGCGCATATGTTGAAATTTTGAACTTCTGATGGAATTGTGAAATTTCAGTACAATGAGTTTCATCAATATACCTACAATGAAACCTTTCTTAAACGTTTACCAATGGTTCCGGCAAAAATTAGCCATAAATAAAGTTGGGCGCTTCATTAAGATTATGTGGTTACTGGAAGCGTAAATCAAATCTAATTGTACTAATTGCTAATTGTTTTAGTCGAGAAGCTTCCGTCTTCACCGAATCGAACAAGCAAACTAGACTTGAAGATGCATTTCACATCCTGTGGAAACTTTGTACAGGACTATCACAAGGACGACTCACAATGACCTTCAGATCAGATTCACGCACGTGGCGTACTCCGCGAGTCCTCAACAGATTCCCACATACGGGAGGAACTGGTTAGCAATCCATAGAGCTGTGAAGTGGGGGGCGAAACCCGGTGTCGATTCATTAAGATATATTTATTAAAACCATCTGTTGTTACCTGAATGAATTAATCCTGTGGCGAAATAAGCGACTGGATGTCACTGTTAGATATAATGTGACAATACATGCCGTCGCAGGAAGATTCTAAATCTCAAATAATCTGCACAACTTTTTCGCTTCGTATTATTCATGTTTAATCGTCTTTGAGGTGACTGCTTAATAAAGGTCCGTCTACGAAATTTGCATGACTGCATATCCTGGTGACCGCTGTAAGAGGGACTATTTACACATGCCGTAGGGAAAAATCAATCGGTTTGATGAAAAAAGTACCGTTATTAACTCCTTAAACCAGGTGGTCGTTTGAGCAGGTTCAGCTGTTCTATAATATATTGTGCAAATAAGATGTACTGTTGGAGCACCGTTACAGATGTAACTAACAGATTAATCTCTTGAACATTTTCGCCAAGTGTAATTACTAGACAATGCTCTCTGATTAGTAAGAATTTGAATTCCAGAAAAAAGCATGTAACTGTTATTTGTGTAAAAAAAAATAGAAAAATAAGAAAAAATACTCTGATAAACTTATTATAAAATAGTAAAGTTAGTTATTTTCATTTAATAGGATTAGCAGTACGCGATAAAAACGTTTATAGTATTTGCCACAAATTAACATTTATTCAAATTTACACAATGTAAAAGGGCAAGCGAGAATTGAGAAATATTTAACTGCCGTATCAACGACTATGTTTATAGAATTTTTCATTTATTTTTAAATCAAATGTACGACGTTGGAACTGTTTCTGAAACAGAGTTGTCAGTAAAAATGAAACAATTGAAGCGGCCGTGTTGGTACCTGCATCTCTTCTGAAACTCAGACATTATGGCTTTGAATCTTTAAATACGCATTACTTTCATTTGGATTTGTTTCGCGGTATCAAGTGGTATTCGAGTGTGGTTTTAGTTATTTAGACATCGAAATTGATTCTGCAATTTGCGAAGTACTTGCAGAAGAACGAAGCCATTTTATACGCATAATTTGTTTAATTAATTTATTGTTAAACACCGTAGAAAGAAATACCATCATCATTAAGAAGAGATGTAATTTCAGATTGGTGCTGATTACATACAAACATTTTGTAGTACAAGCAGCGGGATCATTTAGTCACCCCAAAGATGATCTGAAAGAGAGCTTTGTAACAGATATCGATAGAGTTTTATGTAGGATACACCTGCCACTAAAATATATAGTTATTTAAATAATGGTGACTATCACCTACTGAATTATTATTTGTTAATTACATAGTGTTCAAATTAAAGTTCTGTGTTAGTTTAAACACAATCTATTCGTCTCTAAGTGGATGTAAATTATAATTTATAGTTTTCCTTAGGTGACTGCTTTCAGGGGCAAATGTAACTGTTTAATTATTTTATAATGATATGGCATTAAATATGATGAGGCCATTTTTTTTGATTGAAAGTAATTGAAAAAATTTAAAATGAAATATATATTTACATGGTCGAAACAGAAATATGTTCAAAAATAAAACGGGTTTGAAGAACTTCTAATAAAAACACAACGAACATTCAAAAACAGTTTCACAAATAGAACACTTACGCAGTTTAAAAATATCTTGTTTATTTCATACTTTTTGCCTGTAATAATATTATTGAAAAAAAATAAGAAGTGATCATTAACAATTTTTTTTGAAATAAATAATTGTAAATTTTTTTTTTTTTTCCTACTTGTAATGAATTTAAAAATATAAATAATACATTTTATTAGTTGAATTAAAAATAGGAAATTACAACATTAATTGTTATGTAAATAAATATTTGTATTAATGTGTGATTACTAATTAATTGTATTTTTGAATGAATTACATAGATACATTTGTTGCGAAATAATCGAGTTAGAATACGTAAAATAATTGTATCCTGAGCTCAAAACAAAGCGAAGTAGGGGAAAAAATACGAAAATATCATCCCATTGGACCAAAGGGATTTCTAATATTCGACAATTTGAAAATCGCAGATCGGGCCTTAAAATTTGCTTCAGATGTTGACAGTCCTGGCATGTTGCCGTCAAAGGCCCCGCACTCGGCATTTAATTCTGACCACAACGCTGTCCTGAGTTTAGAAGAGTATTTATATGATTTTAATTTTTTTTATTTTTGAGCGGCTTCTTTTCTACGATCTAATGAAAAGTAAGCATTTCGTAATATTTTCCTATCAGTAAAGAAGGTTTTTTCTTTAAGACTTCAATTTTTCTGCCTGAAATTCGTTTGTTTGTGACCTTTTAAATGGCTCCCTCTTTTAAGAATTTTCGTTCGTATCAGTTTCTTTGTGTTACTGTAATTCTTTCCAGTATTTCCACGCATAATGATTTTACCTCATCCATATTTCAGGTGATTCACTTGAAATAGTTTTTTCTCTTCAGTATAAAATTAGTATTTTATAGTAGATTCCTTTCCACATTCAAAGCATAGTAATTGACATGCTCTTAAATCGTAATTTTAGGTACGAATGGATACATAATTACATTGACTTTAACTCAAATGGCAATTTTATACAATCGCCGACGTTCTGTGTATCTTATATTTCAAATCCCAGTGGATAAAGATAGGTTTGTTAATAACGATTTTTCCGAGGTTGCTTTGTGATCACTTTACATCAAATGCACATTTCACGTCCGATTGTTCATACAATTGGAAATGTTAATGGCTGTCAGTTAAGATTGCCATTATTGTGTTCAGAACCTTTCAAACTTCACCCTTCACTCACTTAATATGCTTAAACGGCACAAAAGTATTATAATAGTTTCCGAAAATATCTAATTTTTACATTTCAAATTCACAAACACGTTCGTTGAGATAAATGAACCGAACTCCGTCAGTGATCTCATCTGACGAGACAATTACGTTATCAATCACAAGTTCCAATGGCAGACAGTTATGGAAATAAAACAGGGTGAACTTTTATCCTCGGCCTTCCTAACATTTTTTTATTACAAGCTAATATTTTTTTATTTAAAAACATGTATAGATTTCCTCGTTTCCCTCTGCAATGTTTTCTGAATCCACCAGCTGCGCTGGCTCAGAGGCAATACATTTTCCTCTGCAGCATCGTTGTTGGTGTTAGTGTTCCAGTAAAGACGATGGAGGATTTTCTTTACTAGAGTTCTTTACTGAGTCGATTCAACCACTGCCTGCAGGAGAATTCAAGCGGGCGGCTCTTATGGTAGTTTGGTTTCTCCTATGAGTACAAGGCGACTACCGTAGCAGTACCGTAATGGTCCACGGACCGCGCGTTCTTTGCCCGCTCATCACGCACACGCACACTAACATGTTCCACGCTAACACATTTCTGTAGACCAGTCGCGTACTTAGAGCTTCTCCCGATTGAGACAGTGCCCACTAGGAGAGATACTTGGAGGTGGGAAATGCCCAGAATCCGACGTGTAGATCCGCGCCGGATCTCTCATTCCAGCACAGCAGGAACACTGCCACAGCTCGAGATATAAAACGTACTACTTTTACGAGACTTATAAACGAAACAAAATAGTTGACGCCCTAGTATTCATTTCCTTTCCCCATCCGCTCCAGATTGCTTAAAATCGCGCTGCCTGATGGTTCCCACCGGCAAAGGTGCCTCAGGCCATCAACTGATGTACAGCAGTGCCTCTGACCAGGAGGTCCTAGGTTCGAGTCCTGACGGCGACAGGATTTTCGACACTAGCTTTTCAGCTAGGTCGAATTCAATCGCTGTCTGGAGGAGAATTCTAGAGACCGCGTCTCTGATCGTAGTTTTCCATGGAGTCTTCGATCAACACCGATCGAATGTCGCAGCTGCACCCTAACCAACGGGCCACGGAGCGCGCTTGATCTTTCCTGTCTCTTCTTTATCCTATCCTCACACCTTACACACACACACACACACTTACACTAACATGCACTACACTACCACACATACCGGGAGACCGGACGGGGACTTAGAAGTTGTCCCGGCTGGGGCGATGCCCCGCTGGTGGAAGACGCCTGGTTGGTGAAATTCTAAGCGAGCCGACGTAGGTCAGCGCCGGAACGTGCATTCCTGCAAGGTAGGAACACCTCCACAACTCATGATATAGCGTACTTCTTTGATGGGACTAATGATCGTAGCAGTTGACGCGCTCGCAATCGCTAATCTATCCAATTCTGAGTGCTTGATCCGTGCGTTGCCTTGGCTGTGTGCGCAGGCGGCGGCGAGGGGCCGGCGGACCGAGCCGTGCTGCGCTACGAGCGGACGGGGCGTGGCACGGTGCAGCTGCTGTACCGCGGCTACAGCTTCCAGGTACTCTGTATCAGGCATATAGGAAAGTCAAACAACGGTCCTATTTTTTTTTCTTTTCTTCGGAGTGATGTGCATGTAAGCTGATGTTTTATTTTTTTGTTCTAAATTCTTCTGCGGAATATAGCTCCGCGTTTTGAGATGACGCTGTTTGCGCTTTTAAATCTTTATTTTATTTTTGGAGTTTCAGTTTATGGGAAAACTTGTTGGATATTTCATTCCAACATTAAATGTAATTATCATTACTCTTTTGGTTTATCCAAATGAAATTCAATTGTTATTTATGTCTCTGACAATGTTTTCTTTCATTCACGTCATATAGAAAGAACGACATGAACACAAATAAAAAAGATGATTGTTTCAATCAGTAAACTGTGCTGTTTTGGCATAGAGCCGTCACACTTGAGCATCAAAGGCAGGTTTCGCCTGTAAAAAGAGTATTTTCTCATTCGTCTAAATTTTAAAAACATGATGCTTAATAGGCTATACGATTCACCGAAAAAAAACTTAATATTATTCGACATGAAAAAGAATTTACCCGACCATGGTTGACGTTTCCTGTGTACCTTTGGGCTGATATTGGTACGAACTTGTATGTAGAACCAATAAAATATACGGGCGTGTTTATTGTCATCACATTTCTATTGGACAAATTTTGTGAGAAATAAGAGCAACACGATCTGATAGTAAGATTATTATTTGATGTTACTCTTTTGTTGTATAAGTTTTAGCGGATGTTTCCATATACTCTGTGGAAGCCACAAGTACATGAACAATACACATACATAGATGGTTAGTTCCAGATTCGGCCGTTCATTAATTTTTTTGATCGACTGAACGAAGACGATTCTTAGAAAATACACTACTGTGTCCATAAGGATCAATACCTTGATGCTTGAGGATTTCATTGGTGTATTGTTTCTCTAATCGTTTAAGTGGTGTGTTGCCGAAAGTACAATTGTGCAATTCATCTCCAAGCCGAAGGCTTGACCTCTGATGGAGCGAGACGTCGACCTTGACCGGGATCTCCCAGCGACGCAGTGTGTGTGTGTGTGTGTGTGTGTGTGTGTGTGTGTGTGTGACGCGTGTGCGCCGTGCGTGCCGCAGGTGGACCCTGCGCGCAGTACCGGGGGCGGCGCCTACATGCGCGGCACGCAGCCCGTGCACAACCACGGCCCGCCGGGCGCGCCGCAGCCCCCGCCGCCGCAGCCATCCCCCACCGCCACGCCCACCCCGCTGCCCGCCGCACCGGCCCTTATCCCCGCGCCGTCGCGCCGCCGCCACCTGCCGGCCCACCCGCGCAGGCGACAGGCGAGGACGCGGGGCCCATGGATGAGGACGACTCCCCCGCGGTGTCGCCGTTGGTCTCTATTACGTCCTCGCCCTTTGGGGACGGGGAGTATATCGATCCTTGAACTTAGCCGCTTGGGGACAGACCTACCTTCTTTTTATGGCTCAACGGAACTTACAGTTCTTGCATTGGCCTGTCTCAAGCTCTAGACGGAGAATTTTTATAGACCAGTGGGGGACGGGCCATTCCAGGGTGAGTGGATCAGCTCAGCGCTCGCCCCTAAGAATGGGGACAGGAGAGGGAAGGAAGGATCACGTCCGTATTGTCCGTCTGGTCCGCGTTCGTCTGGATTGATTGACTGATTTCTTCGTGTTTCCGGGCGCGTCAACTGCTTTGGTAATTAGTTCCGTTAGTGTAGTGCATGTTTTTCGCAGGAGATGGCGGTAATCTTCCCCCGCTGGATGGCGAGATCCGGCGCCGACCTACCGTCGGCTAGTGGGGTTTCCCCTCGTTCGTCTGGAAGTGATCATGGAAACCCACTGACCCTCGGACCAGTCGGCCTACGAATTCAGTTTCAGTAGATGCCATCAACTCACCGGGGCTTAATGCATCAAGCAAATTTCCGGCTCCTGGCGGGATTCGAACTCACAACCTCATCACCAGAACACTGGAGCCGCTAAGTGTTGCCTTAACGCTCGCCGAACTAGGCCTTATAAATTTCTTAAATGATGTTTAGGCTGTTCAAAGATTGGCTGCCCAGTCCAGAATACACCGATACCCGAATACGTACCCCGTACGTAATTATACAAGTGAACTATTGTGACAAAGTGAATATGCGTATAAATTAATACTATGCGTATTACTTTTGTAAACGACGACGATTTTTAAATTTATTTTCTTTGAAACGGCTCCATCGCGGATAACAAAAGCGCAAAGTCGTGGGTATTTGAATCACTCGGTAGGTCAAGGCAAAGGTAATTAATTTCATGCAATGATTAAAATTCAGTAAATGGGAGCGCAGAACTTGCAATTTCGAAGAGTACGTTGAATGAGACAAGTCTCTTTTTTTTAAAAAATTGTTGCGTCGTTGCTGACGCAACGTGTCTCTTTTACCCCGTGTTGGGCGTTGAGCGCTTTCTGTGGAGTAATCCTCCGTTACTGAATAATTACTATGTCTGGAAAGTCTCTTCACGTCGCAGTCAGTTAGTGCCTTTTATCCCTTCGGCCAGGGGCTCAACGCCGTTAGATTCCTGGGTTCCTAGCCGATCACCCAACCAGGAACCCGCGAGTCTCGAATTCGCTTAACCGCCGTGACTTCACGGAGCGTAATAAACGAATTCGGCTAGCGGCGCAGGCTCTTACAGAATATAGAGAACGCTCGTTGGATTCATTTTAATAGAATAATTTACTTCGTTTAATATGAAATCAGTCATTCAACACGCAACGACTCTAGTATAAGGTGAAGTAACCATAGTAGTAGTTGGGCATTTCTAAGCAAGGACATGCATCTTTAGCACATCCAGATCAGTGAAGTGGGAGAGAAGGAAACTTGCCTGATGTATGCGGTCGACTTCCTTTGTTTTAACTTTTCAGGCCTGTCGTGTTGTGTCTTCATTATCTGAACTATCTTGAAGATGTACCGAGCGTGACGTGCACCTAAGATGAGAATTTTTGAGCGGTGCGTTTTTGTTCTCATCTAAGATGAGAAACTTGCCTATTATATCCAATCATTTTACCCACCAACTTTATTCTCCTGTCTTTTAACAGTATTATCTTTCCCATCCTTATTTTTCCTGTGCTCGCGAGAAAAATTCTAGTAGAAGTCACGCAGGGGTTGCATGAAGAGAAAGGAAGAAGAGAAATTACTGTTTTCTTTAATGTTAAAACCAGATCTTTGTATGCAGGGTCCTGAATGCAGCTAAGGAGTGCATTTGATTCTGGCCTGTGATATTTCCTTTGTCGAATTAATTCATCTGAAGCTCGGCGAATGGAGTAAGGATTACATTTTCAAAGTTCAACCATGAATTTAATGAAGAAAATGGTAGTCGAGAAGGTGGACAATTCCTCGGATTACTTTTAAAACACTTTTACTTTAAAAATTTTTTACCGATGAGAACTATTGGGAATGCGCATGCTCCTACTATTGAAATCTTATTTTTAATGGATGACGTATGTCAACTTTGTGTGATGAGAAGTGTTAAAGAAAGGGAAAGTGAAAAAGTAAATAGAAAAATGGATTGTAATTAGGTATTTAAGGACAAGAAAATGTGCAAGTCAACGTCAAATCATTTCTAAATTGTTGAAAAATATTCTTAAAGAATTTCTACGGGAATCTTTTCTACTGGAATCTTTTTTTTTTTTTGCTCTTCGGTATTTAAATGGGCCATGCAGATCGAGTGCTTACTAGCAGTGAGTGAATAAATGTTTGATGTGAATTTGTTTTAGGTCTTTAATCTAGAAAAAATTTAATTTAAAATTATCGGATTGTTCATATTGCGGTATCTAGTCATGTCATTTCAATATAATACATTTGTGCTGAAATATATTTTTAAGATATGGAGTTCAGTGATGAATATGAATTTACACATAAGATATTTTTTTCAAATGTGTTTCTTCCTGTGTACACTTTGTCAAAGTTCATAAAGGTGATTAAAGTACTTTTATATTTAGTTTGTTGGTTGCCTTGATTGTTCTAAATACATTTTATCTTATTGACATACATACAGATCGTAAAGACTACATTTTGAGGTACAAATTTTCTAATGAAAAACACTTTATTATTAACTTTAAAAGATAACGAAGAAGTGAGGAATGTCGGATTGATATTTTAATTGAAACATATCCTGTACCTTTTTTCCTTTAATGTTACGTAGCTATACGTAATATTGAAAAGTATGTTGTTTCAGAGAGACAATTACTTTCATGATGTTCCTTCAACACTGAAAATGTGCTTAGTAAGTAGTAATTGCTGGCGGAGAGCAATTAGCCATATGCACTCGACAGACTTTCTGCCTTCCCCTCGCACACATCCTATTTCATGCGCGATTGTGGCCTTGTTAGAACTCCACACCCATTCCTACAACCTTACACGCCATGCACCCTTCATAATTCATTCGCAGACAAACCAGCGTTCTCCGAAACCAGATGGTGAAAGTAGGAGCTGGAGACTACTGGCTCCGAATTTACAGGTCAGGAGGAGAAGGGATTACACAATGGGAGGAAGAAATGAATGTATTTTCGATGCATCTGAACGAGACGTCGAAATGGTTTAGTTTCACAAAAATACATACTATTAGGAAGGCAGGAATTAAATTATTGAGGATTTGGTTCTTAAGAAAATTTTACTTTTGTATTGCTTTATTGGATACATTTTATTTATTTCTGGTTTTTCTGAGAAAATTGCGAATTCACACAATTGTATAATTTGCTCAATTGTATATTTACGATATGTAAAAGAACTTTAATCCCAAAGAGGCCTCAGAGTTAAATTTGAAAATGACGTCTCTTTTCAAAGCACAGCCTTAGTCGTGGTCAGATTGCATTGGCAACAGGCTCACACCCCTGCCACGCAGCACCTGGCGCACAAGCATAACGAAATTAATTAATGGCTACATTGAGATCGTCCTATCTCTACGGTGCAGACGTACGGCCTAATGCGTGACGTTGATGATGAATTGCAAAGGTGCCATGAGAACTGAAATGCAGTCTGTTTTCAGGACGTATATAATCATTCCATGTCTATTATTCTCCATGGGGTTTGTGAAAGTAAATATTTTATTTATTTTACAGGAAGTTGTTTCGGTGTGAAAAGATAATAGTGAATCTAGATAAAACATTAAGGGCCTGTCCAATTTTAGAGATTCTAGGAAAGAGCGTGGAGAGCTGTGGAATATCTAGTTTCGTGACTAAAATGAGCATTTGACAACCTACAGTAAGTACGGGTTTTGTTTTAATTACAAATCAGTTCTTGGTTTTTGAAATTCAAGTTTCTACGAAAACATATTGTAGTGTCACGTTGGTGGACGTGCGTGGGAGGAGGAGCGGAAGTATCGCATACCTGCGGGCTGAATAGTCTTGGCGCCCCGGCGTTGGGATATATTTAGACCAAGTGGACGTCAGCTTGACCTGGAAGGTCACGTGGTAGACGCGAGCCTCCCTCCTACACCAAGGACGGTCACGTGACGGCTACACTAGGTATAAAATACTCAAAAGTGTGTAGTTTCGGAGCAGAGTTTAGTTATTGTACATACGTGTAAATAAACTTGTACATACTTGTAAATGTCTGTGTGTTTTTCTCCATGACGCCACAGTATTGATGGTTTCATTAATAAAATTGATCATGTTCCGAGCTTTTTTATCAGCTTTGTAAGATTTCTGAACAAAAAATTTAAAAAAATATCTCAAAACAAAGTAAGTCAAGCATAAACTTTCCCTGAGAGTACTGTAGAGGGACATTTGAATTGGATTTTGGTTTAACATCATCATTGTTTTTTCACTAGCTAATGTAATAAATAAAATGTATTACAGATTCACTCTACATCTTTATTTGTGCTGAAGTATTGTGATAATACATCTGCTGCGTATGGCCGGTCCACAATCTTTTCACGAGACCTTGATCCGGAGGGCTCCTGCTGCTCTACGGGTCTTGCAATTCGGACTATTTTAAGATGAGTGCGCGATTGCTTGAACGGTGGGCGAGGACCGGCTCGCCTTAAGAGGTCAGGGATTGTGCTGGGCAGCGCCACTTCGCTGATAACATATTTCCTTCTTTGACCCACCTATTTCTAAATATCTTCAATCACAGAAATTGAGCTTCGTTATCTTGTTCTCATTTTGACTAGATGAGGTAAGATTTGTGAAAGCGAGACAGAATGACACATTTCAGCAAGTACCAACAGTGTCTATTTTTCCGCTCTACCTCGCCTGAGTGCGTTTTCCACCAATTGTTTGGCCTGGCTTTAATTATGGTTTGTTTCAACCCTCTTTACCCGTTGTAGTTTTTTATTAAAGATCCCATCGCCCAGAAATAGGAACATTAGCTGAACTCTCACAATCAAGCGACAATGGCACTAATGTAAAGATAAAGAATGAACCTGATTTAGGATAAAAACTGTTCTAAATAATTTACTAAAAAACAAAGAACAACACAGCTTATAAACAATAGTTAAAGGAGCATATTTGTCTCCTACAAGCATTATTACAATCTGAAACTAGTGGTACTACAGCACATACTTTCTCAAATTATTTTTCAGTTATGTAATAATACAATATTGGCAGTTGTATCGTAATAATCCTTCAGCTTCCCTTCAAAACCTCTCCACCAAACGAAACAAAACCCAATCTTAATTTTTGGAAAATTCAATAAATGTAATGAAAATTGACACGCCATGTGAGTTTAGGACATTGTGTTCTCTCCGTACAAAAAGTTCTATAAAAAAAAAAACAATTGTAGCTGCGTTTAAGAAAATTTTATTTAATGTTTTGGAAAATTGATCGAAAATTATGAGAAAAACTAATTTTTCTAAAAACACTGTGAAAATGGCATTTCAAATATAGTAATCATACAAATAGGTGTATAAACGAAACATCTTGCTTCAATCATGAAAGTACTGGAGAGGGTAGCTAAAGGAAATTAAAAAAAAAAACTGTTTAAATTTCAAAGATTTTAATTACAATCGGACATATTCCATATTTATGTGTGTATTTCGCTCTATTCAAGCAAAAAAGAAAATTAATTGGGGCAATTTTTGTATCAAATTTAAGAAATGTACGAGGGGCCTTTTGTTAAGTACACCCCAAAATCAGAAGTTCCATTTCAAATAAGCTGGGCCCAAAGTTCGGACATATGGATGGGGAAAATACCGTTTCGGGGAAAACTTTGTATACGGTTTAGGCGCTAGTCCCACAGATGAACGGACACACAGACAGGCGTCTTCGAAAACATTTTTCATTTGGTCGACCCACGGCAAGGACATAGTAGTACATTATACTTTAAACATATGCATGTCTGTATTTCTTGCGAGGGTACGTAGGTACTGATTTTAATATTTTGCATGTACGTTTTATTTCTAAGCCATTAGCCATCTTACGAGACTGGAACAACAGGTTCTCTGCCTCAGACTTAGTAGCAGGTCAGATTTTGACGTCTTGCTTGTGCAACCCGCTGCTCATCCCGAGCCACCCGCAGGCACCCTTACAGTTGACACTGTGCGTGGGCAGTCGCGTTTCCCAGTAATTCCCCTTTGTCCACGCTTATGCCATGACATGTGCATTATGTTCTAATCCTTCCAGTAAAATTCAAACCCGTCAATCCCATTGGTCAAAGGCATCCCCACTACTTCACGCTCCAAGTATAGCCCACAGCAAAGCACGGTTAAACCAGAAAGAGAGATTTCTCCAACGTGAATAAAAGCGTGATCACACGCGACGTAAAATATTCATGGGTTTGTGCAAGTGAAGTCATATTCTTAGGCAGTTATACATTAGCACTAATATGCGTGTAATACGTATGGTTATTTAAACTGTCCGGTAATTGCAGCATGCTAAATTGTGATCAATTTCACTACTTTACATGAAGTTAGAACGATACTAGTTCTCTGTGGTACACTTAAATTCGTGCCCTCTCAAGAGTACTTCGCCTATCTTATGTTATATAAATGTAAAATATGCCCTCCTCGATCGTCTTCATAGTATAAGAAATAATGTAAATATTTCATGTGGTTAGGCGGAAGAGCAGGCCTAATTGCCTGAGCCTCGCCACTAATAAAGACAATTTTATTATCATCATTATTATTATTATTAATAATAATAATAATAATAATAATAATAATAATAAAACTAGAAGTTAATGACGAATGCAGAGTATGTCATCGATCGTCAGAGACAATAGACCATCTCATCACTGGGTGCACAAACCTCGCCAACACGGAGTACCTACATCGGCACAACCTAACTGCAAATATTGTACACCAAGCACTGGCAACCAAACATGCTCTACTGGCAGAAGAGGAAATCATCCTCATTATAAATACAAAGCCAAATCCGTCATAGAAAGTAAACAGTTCAAAATGTATTACGACCTTCCAATACATACTGATAAAACGATCGGCAAATAAACCAGACATTCTACTACATAACATACAGGAAAAGAGCATTCATTATTGATGTTACACACCCTGCAGATCACAACATCAATAAGGCAGAAACAGAAAAATCTCAAAATACATTCCCTATCAATAGAATATAAAGAAATATACAAACTTGAGTCTGTTGAAATTATACCAATTGTAATAACAGCTACGGGTCTGGTTAACAAAAATCTAAAGAATTATTTAGAAAAATAGGTCTTCACTCTCATAAAATTATCCCAAAAGCTCAAAAGTCAGTCATACTTGAAACCTGCCGGATTGTTCGCACAGTCCTCAATACGCAAAGCTAGGAATGTGGTATGCCTAGAGGCCCCTCAAACCATGAACCCCGGGTAGAAACCCCGAGAAAAAAAAAAAATAATAATAATAATAATAATAATAATAATAATAATAATAATAATAGCATCATCATCATATTACGAGGGCGTAACCCTAAAGCCAGTGAAGTGTTCAGGGACTGCGACTCAAACCATTCTTACGTAAAATGGGTGTTCAACAGATTCCGGGCATTTAAAATGAATAAATGTTACCTCTATATTTAGTATGTATGAATGTGTCTTTATGAATAATGTACAAAGGATACCAGAGACCAAGTCCTTTTCGATTATTCTATTGAATTACATAGGCAGTTCCATAGGTTCCCGGGCAGACCAAGATATCGCTCATCAATGAGAAAATCTTCTGAGCAGTGTGTAGCCTTATTTTTAATTGTAATACTATAAGTTTGCAGAGACGACATCTCACTTACTTTTTTTGTGGAGAGAGGAGCTCGAGATGGATGCGGTGCGTGAAATCTCATAGTATTTAGCTTCTTCACGACAATGCACCTGTGCTAACTGCTCAGATTGCAAAAGAATGCTGTAAAGGACCATCGCTTTAAGGAGTTGGACAATTCACTCTACCGCCCAGATTGGGCACCCAGCGACGTCTTGGTCTACATTAAGAAAAGTTTTTGACGAGTGTGAAGTGAAAAGCGTTTTTTATCGTGAAAAAAAGTCGCAGTGTTTTTTCAAAAGGCCTAGAAATGTTAATATGCAGATGTGAAACGAAGGTTTGAGAAAAGGATAATTAATTTAAAAGTTATGTATTTTTTAAAATTTATTTTAAATCGCTCTGTAACTACATGATCATAGCATAAAAACATGTTTTAAATTTAATTATATGTCAATACACATTAATTATAAAACAATATTTGATGATGTCTTTGGACAAGTTAAAACATTCACAAACAGTCGCATTTATAAAAAACATGTTCATTTTTATTTTTACAAGAAAAGAAAATACTATATATATATATATATATATATATATATATATATATATATATATATATATATATATAATTTTGCAGCATATGTATTTTTTTCTTTCTATCAAAAATAGAATTAGGCCAAAAAAATTTGTATCACAGGTCTCTAGCTAAGCTTCCACCTTGTCATACTTTTAACTTGCATGATCGTGAGGCTACTCATTATTAAGGACCTTCAAAATTCCACGTTGACTTTTTGAAAGATTACTAAACTTCTCCGTTCTACATGTACAAGAAAGTAAAAATCAACAAACTGTCTGTTTGACATGGCCTAAATATAAGTATTTTCATAATTTTCATTTTAAATTTTTAGGAACAAACGATAATTTATAACAATTTTCATCTAAAAATGTGAGAAATTAAATTAAAGTTAAATTTACTTTTTCACTGAACCTGTTAATTTTACTAAAATTTTGAGGGATTTTTAACGACCTGTGCTCGTAATAGTGGATTTGAAATCGTGCTGTAAATATGCTTCAATGTAAAATAGAAAACATTTCTATAATTATACGGAAATTATTTTATAAGCACTGAAATATGTGCCATTCATTTGTATCTGAACAAATTACCTCTGTGTACCCTCTTCTTATTGTAGCCCGAAATTGTCTCTCAGTGAACCGGAGTACGAAATAATTCCGTGTAAGCAGCAAATATATTGCGGTACTCCATAATTATAAATTCAGGATATCAGAGGTATTATTCGCAAGTAGTGTATGTCTGTAATACAGTCTGACTTTAATTGCTGTCCTGAGTTTATGAGTCGAATATCTTGATAATATGTAACATATCAGAATCTTTCAGCTAAATGTCTTCATCTGGCTCCAATAAATCTGCGTTAACTTGTGGACTCATGTGTACCCTTTCAAAATCAAGCATTTTGACTCACTCAGAACAGGCATCAACAGAGGGACTCAGTTATTCTGGTTCTGTCTCACGCATTATTCTTCTAATCGGTGACGATGCGAATATGGGAGGGGAAGAAAGATGAACTAAGATGAAGGTAACTGGGATAATCGAAAAATCTACCAGTGCTGTCTTTGTCTACATTCCTCTAATTGTCTGAACCAGTCAGGACTAGGTATCCTCCACTTTTACGAAAAGCAACCATCCACGGGCATCACTGCGAAATGCGTCTGTGCGATTTAGCACGAAGAATCGTGTTGATTCATGCCTGTGTTATTGATTTCAATTCCGTCAGATCTTAATTTGCATTTTCGTTGTTTATATCGAAAACGAAACGATCTCATATAAGCCTAGCAGTATGTTTACTATATTTCATTGATTGTTAGTGATTCCGGGCGCGTCAACAGATAAGGCAGTAGTCCCGTAAGTGTAGTGCATGCTTTTCCCCTCGGGAGTTGGTGGTGATCTTCCTCCCTGGATGGCGAGATTCGGCGCCAACCTACCGTCGGCTAGCGGAGCTTTTCTCAACAAGAGGTCTCCCACCAGCGGGGACAAGCTCTAAGCCTCCCGACCGGTCTCCTGGCATGTGTGGTAGTGTAATGAATGTTAGTGTATGTAAGTGATGGGGATAGGACAAAGAAGAGAAAGGAAAGATCGCGCGCGCGCGCTGCGTGGCCCGTTTGTTAGTATACTGCTCCTGCTACTGAAAACTGAAAAACTACTGATCAGAACAGCCGGACGCTAGACTTCTCCAGACACAGACTGAATGACAGGCTAGTGTCAAAACTAATTCGAACCTAAGAACTCCCGTCAAAAGCACTGCAGTGACATCAGTTGATGCCCTGAGCCACTCTCCTGAAATTTAATTCATCATACACCTGCACGTTATGAAAATACAGAATTCGTCGACAAACTGCTGTACAGCAACGAAGCGTTTCGTAGGAAAATGCTAAAAGAAACATTCATCTCTTCGAGCAGAGCACGCTGGTGGATTTTGTACAACAGAAATTATGCTTGTAACCCAAAATGTACCCTGTATTTGGGCCCAAGTATTAGGAGAAAAAAAAGATTGAAAAGCACTTGCGTGCTGCTGTTGGAGGGCGGGGTTTCGGCGTGGGAGGGGCGCGCGCTAATTGTGGGCCTTGGGGGGGGCGGGCGTTCTCCGCTTGCGCCAGCGCCCCACATCGCGAGTCATCGCTCGCCTTTTCTCGCCGCGCGCCGCCGGCGCAGCACCGTCCGATCCATCAGGGGCCCCCGCGGCGGCGCCGGGCACGCCCCGCTTCACGCGCGCACGCCCGCGACCCCGCGCCCCGCCCCTCGCCGCGCCCACGTCACGCCGCACCCGGCGGGCGATGCAAATCCTTTCTGGCGCTCCAATGACGGCAACTGTACCTTTTTGCACTCTAGTCAGAAGTAGTAGTAGGCACATTTTACCAAAACATCGATGTTTCAAAACATCGCTAAATGGTTTTCGATGTCGATGAAAACATCGACGAAAAAACGTCGATGTTTTAATTATTGACTAATAAACATGATATTTTCCTATCCATTTTTAATTAGAGTACTAAAAGGGATATATTATATTGTTTGGTTCTGACATTTGAGTAGTGTGTTAATAAAAATTATTATCGAATGTTAAGAATAAAATTAACAATAAGGAACATCGTATTTTGCTACTGTAGCCTTTAGTCACTACCATTTATACACTATCGAAGTTAAACCAACTAAATTCTCTCAGATTGCACAGAAATGTGCATCATGATAAAGGGGGTGACGCAAAGCAACGATATTGTTGTAGATTGCTGCTACTCAACAACACGCTTAAACCCCTTTATTTAAAACAAATTAAAAATAAAAAAAACATCGATGTTTTTGCGACAAAATATCGATTTGAACAAAACCTCGAAAGCAAAATATCGATGTTTCTTGTGGAAAACATCAATGTTTTCTTGTCATCCCTAGTCAGAAGGCTGCCCTGCCATGTTCCTCTCCACTATCCTCCGCTTCGCCATGCTTCCCATTCTGTGCTGTGCCCTCACATGCTCGGCCCTGGCCAGTACCGCCCCGCTATACTCTGACCCGGCGTGCACCGTCTCGTTTTTCGTCTCTGCCCACCGTCTTCGTGGCAAAATATTTCTCTAGCTCTACTCTGTATAGCAACGGATTCGAAACTTGAGTTCCGCGGAAGCCTTTTCAGGGATCGCCCCTTCAACGTGTCATTCAAAACTCTTTATCGAGTTCTCAGAAATTCTCTGACTATCGCGCCCATCCAGTCAAATGTCTTCCCTGCTCCCAAGCTAGAGAAGTGATGAAATGATTACTCGAGCCCATGAAGCTATTTTATATGAATCTTCGTTTAATCTAACTTCATAAAACACATGTGGCTGAAGTGGCCAATGAATTGAGATTGTTTTGTTCATACAATTTCATCTTTTGATATCTAAGTTTCCTTCCTAAACAGTGAAAAAAGGTAAACAGAACGATAAAAAAACAGGGGACCCTCGCGATAGGTTAGTATTTGGGTGCTCCTTAAAAATAGTTCCTGTTTACTTCTAAAGACATATAATATAGTTTATCTTATCCAATCGCCTTTGTAGCGTTTACTTACGTGCCCGGAGTCGGTGAAATGGCTCTTTATTTCAGCCCTGCAGTAAAGTAGCTATCAATTGTTACTATAAACAACAGCAAAACTGCTACTGGCGAAATTAACAATATAATGCAATAAAAACATTATTTTATTAAAAATGAAGAGGAGGTACACTCTTAGTCTTAATAATTTATTAATGGAAATACCACATTAACTCGACACTCATCAAATAACGAGTGTATTACATACTTTCGTATACATTCCTACGAACATGAACCTGCATTAATACTACTTACTTTCATACAAAATAAGCTAATATAAATTCCTCACACACGTTCTTAATATTTCTCTCCTCCACTCTTTGAAAATTTCGTATTCATTACGATACATATCTTTAGATTTACTGGGTAATAAATCTTTCAGAGTTTCGCAGTTTCACTTTTAAAACTTTCAGGAACATCTATTTATGAAAAATTTAAATACATTTATTATCAATTTAAAACATAATCTTGAAAAGAGTAAGAAGTAGGGTACCAAATATGCAGAAAAAGGAAAACGCATCGTGCATTTTTCTTGCGAATATATTTCTGATCTCTTACATAATAAATAAAGCTTCTCGCGATCTGAAATTTGCTTTCATTGGCTATTAGGATGTGTGAATCCTCATAATTAACCATTTTTATTTAACCCATGATGGCGTTTGTAAAGTGGCCGTTCTTTTGTGACCTCTTTTGGAGCAATAATGCTTATTATCGCATTCTCATTCGTGATAATAGTAATTATAGCTTTAAAGAAGGTCACGGCAAGGCTGTTGAAATGCATGTTCTTGAAACAACGTGCAGTCTGGAGTCCGACTAAATTACTATTATCAAAGACCTTTTTTTCATTTAGTTCAAACATACGTTCAGTTTTCTCACTTCAATATATAATCATCAAATAATTGTGTGATAAGACAAACCAGTTTCTTTGTGCTAATAATTTGAATAAGTAGTAATATATAAATATTATTGTTCAGCAGTTCTTCCGATCATGTGATTATGATGAAAGTGTAAAATCTGTAAAAAATATGTATTATCAACTTTTTTACGTAACACTCCTTTTGTCAGATCATATTCTGTAACAGTTTTGTCTTCAAATAGAAATTCATTTCTTAGTGAAATAATAGACACAACGTCCAATTTCGTATGCAAAGAAGTAGCAAGAACTAGTCAAAGCAGTGGCGTTTTCTCTGGGCATGCAAGTCGTGTGTCAACGCCCAAAGAAAACAAAATCCTTTGAATTTATTGAGATTTTTTACATTTGTTCGGTCTTCGTGAGATCGGCGGCATAGATCGGCACCAGCGCGTCCATCAGCCCGCCAGTAGATACAGGCCTGTTGGCGATTGCTTTAATTTCTTCATGATCAGGGATCGGAGGCGCAAGCGCATAGCGCGGCGAATCCCACGCAGGACAAACGCGATGCCAAGCGTGGATCTCTTTAAAGTCTGCTGAAGAGCGAGCGGTTGCATTGGTAGTCTTTTGCCGCTTTTCTAGCCTTTTTAGAGAACGTTGCTGTGTTTTGCGTTTTTGTTTCTGATAGTGAAAGTTGAACAAAGTTTTATAGTCATCCATTGCTTTCGATGAAGATAAAAGAATAATTGAGTGAAAGCAGTGTCCTAACTGTAATTTCAAGATTTATCTTAAAAAGGAACGAAGAATGGGAAATAGCTGGTTTAATACTATACTTTTAATCTATAAATGTATTATTCCAATTTGTGACATAGAAAATACAACTATCCTCTTATCGTTATTTTGCGACTATTCATCATTCTTCAAATAATTAATTAAATGAATCTGATTATATCAATTATTTAATATAAGCGAATGATAGTTGAAGTACCATCTTAGAACCAACGCCTAGGTTCAGGTGAGAGCCCTGTAATAAGTCCATGTCAATATAGTAGACATCGTGATTGAAAAATCGAACTAATCATTTAATTATTACTGACTATTTTAATTTAAAGTGTGTTGTAAATGTTAAGCTAATTAGTACGGATCTTAATGTTTGCATCTACTTAAAACTAAATAATCTCATAAATAAATGCCTTCAATTGATATTTGATGAACATTCAACTGAAACATTTATCATGCAAAGACTATTTTAATGACATATTTTTTGATTGACGTCTGGATTTCCGTAGTTGCATCAGGCATTTTAGAAACTCAACAATGTGTAATTTTTAGGTAAGTGTTTACTTAGTTTGTCAGCATATACTTGTAAACTATAACTCATGCAGGTTCAAGTAGAAGTTCGATTTTAATTTATTGAAATCTTATTTTCACATTTATTAGACTGTCGCATGTAGTTAATTCGCCGGTTCGGGCAATTGATGAATAAATGCAGACATGGTTCTCGTTTTTGGAATTGATCCGATAAACCAACGCTGGAGTCTAACTGTTATCAGGTGAGTATGAACAAGAATAGATCTAAATCTCTGAGAGAATTTTTGAATGAAGAATCCTGCAATATATACATAAAAGGTTAAAAATGTTAGTAAAACTTATATTACAGAGACAGCGTTATGAATGCCACTCTTTGAAAGATCAAAGGTCTTTCAATTGAAACTGTTATCCATTACTTTTTGTCCTTTCTTCGTAAGAAGAGAAATACTTATAAGTGGGCAAAGCAATTTTCAAATTAACCTGAAATATTTCCGAGAAAGTGATAAATTTGTTCTCAATAAATTATCTCTTCTACAATTCAAATTAAGTTTAGAGACTTGATTTCAAAACGATTGATGGCATAAACGTCTGCATAGTTCGAGATGCTAAAAACTTTAATTTATCTGCATTGTGGTTACATGAATTTAAAAATGCATTTTCAAACAGCTCCACTTTTTCTGACAATATTATTTCTAAAATGCTTAAAAGATGTCAGTTACAATTTTCGTTAAGCTCACTAATTTCATATTAATTCAAAATGAGTCAAAAGTATGCTTTTCGTAAGCAACACTATTTTTCAAGATGGCTCATTTTCTTGTGCGCTGACAACTATGGGCTAAGCGACTGGATAGTAGTCAGACTGCTGCTTTCCTACTCAGGTAGAAGTTCATCCTGCCTGATTGCGTATTTGTGTAGTGTGTTCCCAAGTGTTTCGGTCTCCATTTGCACTTCTTCAGATATCTCATGCCTCATTATCATTGCCTACATTTCAATCAGAATCATGTTATTGACATCTAGGTAGTGTTATTTTCAATTACTCAATGAGTTTGTAAAGAAATCTCAAATAGATGTCAGGAAAAACGCAATTTTGCATTCAGAAAAAATCTTTTTAAATGGACCTCATTTCCGAAATGATAATTTCTTTTAGAAAGTTTAACTTTTTCTCTATACAGTTTGTATCGACTCATGTTTGTGATTCTGAAACGAAATTGTATAAGCAAAATGTCTTCTCTGCGTCTGATAGACAAGCTGGCTGAAGAGGAAGAATTGACCAATGGAATATTCTCCAATCAGATTGCTGAATAACTCTGAATTTAAAACTATTTTAATTCAGTTTATATACTATTTAGAATCAACTCAATGACTCACTTTCCCTTTAGAAAACCAAATTAAGTTTTGGGTTCATTTTAATAAAAGTTGTATTTTTAGAGTGATAATCATTTGGTGTTTCTGTTGCAGTAGAATTTTATCTCAGGTGTTTTGGCCACTATCTGTCTTGTGAACTATGTATAAGTCTTTGTATAACAGTTTGGCATTTTTACCAGGAAGCATTAGCTATTTTCTAAACATATTTCTGATGGTTCTTGAGATGTCTGTTGGGTATAATCTCCTGAGTATGATAAGTGCTTTTATTTAGTTATATTGTTTTGCAGAAATTGTGTGCGTTAGTCACATAACATGATTGGGAAAGACATGAAAATATTTTTTTAGTAATTGAAAAACTGTTCAATATCTGTATCAAATGTTGAGTAATTCTGGATATAAAATCGACCTTTGGATTTTCATCCACGATCCATTGAGCAACTAGCCATGCTTTTGGACAAATATGTAGCCTGTGATATCGGAATATTAGTGAAACATACCAAGTCCAAAAACTCTGCTTTGAGATTAATGAAGTTGAAGTAGAATCATGTAATTTTTTTTACTTGTTCATCACTTGTACTAGGTAGGAGGTAAAACATGTTTCTTGTAATGCAGTTTAATGTGTAATATTGCTTTTTGAAGAAAGAAAGACAGATTTGTGACTGTTTGTGCAGATGCAAGTTTCCTGTTTATTTATAAAACTTATCAATAATATTCATTTGTATTGTACCTTAGTAGCAATTTTGATAATAGCCTGAAATTTGACAGGTGTTGATAGCTGGAATGTCATTTTAATAATGATGCAATATTAAAGAAGTAATGGAGTTTATTTGGACAATTGTCTAAATTCATGGTTTCAATATTTAGTCAATGGCAAAGTAAAATAATCTTTATGTCTGATTACTTGCTCACATTTATTTTGTAAAAAATTGTATTATTGTTTATATTGTGTATGACTATTTACATAATTTAGAAATAAATATTGTGTTTATAAAATAACTTTTTATTTTGACTACCTGGACAATAATTCCATTCAGTGACTTAGGATTCAAATCCTAATATTTTAGTCTTCTTAATTGCCTAGCGTATTTTACATAAAAATAATGTATTCATTTGACGCCATTTTGGAAACAACTTCATTTTAAATGTCCGGTCGTCAATACGCGCCACCTCCATTGGTAGAACGATCTTCGACGCTATTGGCTCAAACAGGGGCCCAGATGGCGGCTTCCCCTCCATGAAAATTAGAAATTTGAATAAGAGCGTTGGGATTAACATTAGTGCCGTCTCTATTAGTATACTCTCTGGCGTCCATGCAACGCCAGCATAGCTCAGGCCGTTGGCGATTGCCTTCAACGTCTTCAGGTCGGATCGGAGGCGGCAGCGCATGCGCGCGACATCCCCCCACGCAAGGACAAAGCGTGCCAAGGCGGTGGATCTCTTTTTAAAAGTCTGCTGAAGTGCGAGCGTCCGTGATTGTGGTATTCTCTGTTGCGCTTTTCAGCCTTTAGCGATACTCATGAAAACTAGTCTTATTTTTTTTGATAAGGATAGTGAAAAAGTTGAACAATAGTTTTAAATAATTGCTATCCTTTCCTTTCGTATGAAGATAAGAAAGAAGTAATTGAGTAATGGGCGAGCGTGTCCTAACCTGATAATATTTCAAAATTTAATTTTTAAAACAGGAACCGAAGTATGGGAAAAACGTCCATTTTAAATCTTTTTAAATACTATAAAATGTATTATTCCAATCTTTGCAATAGAAAATACAACATACTCGTTGTTGTTCTTTTGCGACTATTTCCCCATCATTCTTCCAACATAATTTAAAGTAAATAAGAAATCTGATTACATAATTCAATTTTACTCTAAAAATGTAAGCGAAAAGAGTAGTGTGGGAGTTAACGCTATTCTTCATTACCAACGCCCTAGGTTCAGAGTGAGGAGACGCCACTGAGTCAAAGGTTATCCCATGTCAAAGGTAGTAAAACACTCCTGATTCAAAAATTTAACCTAATCATTTCAATTGCTTATTACGACTATTTTAATGTTAAACGTGTGGTTCTCCGTATAATGTTACGCCTAATTCAGTATCGGCAATTCTTAATGTTTCCCTATTTAAACCTAAATAAATACCTTATAAATAAATGCCTTCAATTGATATTTGAATCGAAACAATTCAACTAACATTTATCATAGGGCAAAAAGACTATTTTAAAAGGTACTTATTTTTATTTACGTCCGACTTCAACCGCCCTTCCGCGCATCTGGCATTTTAAACTCCTGTGTATAATTTTAGGGCTAACGGGGTTCACTCCAGTTTGTCAGCATATACTCTGTAGAAACTATAACTCGTCATGCCGGGACTTCCCGAGTAGCAAGTTGCAGATTTTAATTGTTGTGAAACGATTGTTGACATTTATTAGACTGTTTCATGATATTAATTGACCAGGTTCGGCGCGGATTGACTGAACTAAAGAGGATGGTTCCTACGTTCTTTTGGAATTGGAGGATCCGTATCATGGCAGGCCGCCTGGCAGCCTTCCTAACTGTTTATCAGGTGAGCTAGAAAAGTAAATATGAACTAATTTTGAGAGAGATATTTGAGAGGAGATCACACAATTAACAATAAAAAAAGTAACAAAATGTTACAAGTAAAACTGTATAATTCACAAGACAGCGGGTGTGTAATGCCACTTCCTTTTTGAAAAGTAAACGGCCCCGTTCAGATTGAAACCGTTATCATTACTTTCTTGTCCTTTCTTCGTAAGAAGAGAAAGTATTTTAATCGTGCGGCGCAAAACGGCTTATTTACGACAGAAAAACTCGAAACTGGCAACGAAACCGTGGATAAATCTTGTTCCTATAAAAAATAAATTACTTCTTCTAACACATGTCAGAATTCATGTTTTACGATCCTTATTTCCAAAAACCGATTGATGCAAAACGTCTGATGTCCGGGCGTGCAATTTAAAAAAAAACACCTTTTAACTTAATATCTGCTTGGAGTTAATGAAAATATAAAAAAATCATTTTCAAACACCGCTACCAATTTTTCTTCAATTTTTTTCCACAAATGCTTAAAAGATTTGTACAGGTCTCATTTTCGTTCCGGTCACTGAATTTTCGAATATTGCAAATTTCGAAACAATGAGAGAAAGAATGGGCTGTTAAGCACCACTATTTTTCAGATGTGTCATTTTTCTTGTGCGCTGACAATATGAGGTCTGAAGGGTCGACTGGTGAGTAGTGTCAGACCGCTCGCTTTCCTACTCCAGGTGGCGGAGTTCAAATCCTGCTCGATTCGCGTGGTATTTGTGATAGTGTGGGTTCGCGGCGTGTTTTTCGGGGTTCTACCATTGCACTTCACTTCAGCATTGCTCACCCTTGCCTCTCACTTCATCATTGCTCTATCATTATTCAAATCAGAATCATCGTTACTTATCTATCGTAGGTATGTTTATTTTCTCTCATACTACATACGTAGTGTAAAGAAAGTTCTGTAATGCTGCAGCGAAAACGCAATTTTGCGGCAGAAAAAAATCGTTTTAAATGGACCCGTATACCGAAAAAGTGGATAATTCTTCCTTTATGTAATTAATTATTTCCTCTAACACGTTGTGTAGTCAGACTCCATGTTTTGTGGATTCTTGATACCGAAAAATTTGTTATAGAGCAAATTGTCTCTCCGACCGTCTGTAAACAACGCTATCGACTGAACTGTAAGGAAGAATTTGAGCAAATTGAATATTCTCCATCGATCTGGCTGATGTCGCCCTGAATTTAAAACATATATTTCAATTTTTTGGGGTACTTTATAAGAAGCCTCAATCAAATTCTTTTCTTAGAAAAAAACTCCAAATTTTTTGTTTACATTTTTTATAGATTGGTGTGAATTTTTTAAATTTGAAAAAGTTTTTTTTCGGCTTCTTCCTGTGTAGAATATTGTAGGTAGAGGTTTTTCTTCTGATGTTCTCTGTTTTTCCGAATTCGATTTTTATAAGAGGTCATGCACATTTTTTCAAGATATGAATAGTTTTCGCGTATTTTTGTGTGAAATAAGGGCAACTTAAAAATAAGATTTTCTCAAAAACTGCTTTTTTTTATTTTTTATCGGATAGTGAAGTATGCTTATAAAAATGGCGCAAGTCCTATTTGTTTGAACTCTCTGATTACAAATAAAGAAAGTATATGCTGTTGTAGCATCACTGGTCTCCTATACGATCGCAAAAGACCAAGGACGGAGGGTCATAATGTCTTTCACCTCAGAAGGAATATGGTGAGAATCCTCAGACCTAAGACACAAAAGATAACAAATATCCATAGTGAATTTTTGTTCATGCACGATTGCGTTATCCAGGACGATTCATCACACTAGCTGATCCTCATTTACGCGAAGCACATTCCTTTCACGAGAAAGGATTGGAGGTCAGGGTTATTCATTAAGACGTTTCCCGTGTGGGCAGGGACCCGCGTTCACGCAATGCTATTCTCGAGCGAGTGAGGCGGGAAATGTGCACGCGTTCGAAAGCTTTCGAGAGAAAATGAGTGACTGGAGTGGGTCGACCTGATGTGGAAACCGCGAGTGCAGACGGCGTCCGGAGGAGGTGGTAATAGCCGTCTGCGATGGAATTGCATACGTTTACATCGATTATAGCTGGGATTGCGACTGGTGACTGTCTTACAAGGGTGCACCTGCTTTGGGATTTGCGGAGTACGTAGCGGTTCTCTTTGTGTTTGGGGAACTATCGAGTTCGTTTCCAGCGACGTGTTTAACGCAGTTACTTTATTACTGAACGAAATATTATTTTTTGCCTTCAATGACACTTCTTTCAGATTGTGTTGTTTCAATTAGTGATTCTTGTGATCTCGCGATTCCCCTCACAAGTTTCACACTTGATACATTTTAGTTCTTTTATTTAGAGTTGGGACTAAAATGACGCAATATTGTGGAAAGAAAATGTATATATTGATCACGTAAGCCGGCTCCTTTTGGAGAAAATAAATTTCTCTTGCTTCTCGGAAATGCCGGAGTACGGTCAGAAGAAAAATAAGTAATGAAAGAATTCGAGGCTAATTAATCTGTTTTCAATTTCACTATTCGCGAGAAAATAATTCATTTTAATGAAATAAGTTTTTTTTTATTTCAAAAATAATTTTAAAAATCTCACCAGCAATGAATCGATCATACAAAGAGGTATGCAGTAATGTATCACGTTAATATTTTGATAGAAATTTCAGTATAAAATGTTTTGGACATGTGATTTTAATTTAAAGGGACAATATTGCCTGTAGCACCCCTTGGAAGTGTCGGCTTTGGGTGAGGTGGCTTTCCCCAAGGACCTTCCCAAAGGTTAAGGGTTACTAAAGAAAATTTTGTCGGTTTAATTTAAAATCACATGTCAGAAAGTATTATTTTAAAGTCAAACTACTGTCTAAGCATTAACAAATGATACACGATTCTATTCTTCATTTTATTATGTACCCATTGTTAGTGAGTAAAAATACAGTTCCATTTAAAAAAATCAAAGAATTAAATTTCTCGGAAGCTAAAACAATTACGAGCGATATCTTTACGGCATATTACTTGCCCCATGATTCCGCATTGTTGAGCGAAAACTGCATTTCGATATCGTGAACCGTTTAGAAAATGAGGGTGGCCCAGAGTTGGTGGGACACGCGGTATAATAGGTGTATTGTATGTTGATCGTTTAAAATTTGTATGTTTGTACATAGTCACAGAAGATACCAAAAGTAAAGTGGTATGCCAGAATTCTTGTTTAAATTCTGTTAATGGAAAGCTGAGGTATTCTGCTTTATTAAAGAAGCATTTCTTTTTTACTTTTCGACACGAAGCCAACATTAACATGAAATACACAACGAACTGTAAGTTCACACAGTGCATGAAAGATTTAAGAAAGTGCGTGTTCGACACTTGTATCATCCTAAAAGATCTATACTTAATTTGCGCTCTCCATTCATCTCAAGCGACGAGGAAGTTATCTCCGTAGCTAATCCCAGCGAACTCCGTGTTCGTGAGCATTTTCTTCCACAATATATATTACGCTGTCAACAATAAATTAGTCTTTGTTCTCTCTTTACAATCAAGGAGTCTATAGTGGTGAACGCAAAATAAACAGCCTATGTAGTCTTACGCAAACATAAAGCAATACTGAGGAATAAATGAATGACAAGGTTAGCAATGGAGTTTATGCCAGCCTTGAGTTTTCTGCCAGTATTATTATGCTGTAAACAACACGAGTTTTTCGTTGTAGTAATATCCAGTAGAGCTTGTTTACTGCTAAGTGGGAGAGATACTTAGTACTAGAGAACTCGTGCTGCCGTATTTCTTCTTTGGTTGAATGTAATGGGGAGCCAGTTGTTCGTCACGCTGAATAGGAGCTGCGTAATTACTACACTGGTAAAGAACATCCACAGGATCTGTATATTCGCAATACATTATTAAATTATTGCGAGTTTCTCTTCTTTGGTTAGGTACAATTTTGTTCTCTGTGAAACATTTGTATCAATGTAATTTGAAAATAGAAATTTGTTCGGCGGGATATACATTGAAACGATAACTTAGGGAAAAATATAATTTCTGGTTAGTGGAAAAGTGAAAATTTCTCTCTCGGTCGATCTTTGTCGAGTCGCTATTTTGGTAATAATATACAACATACTGAACAGCGATTTGTGAATGTTTGACCTAAAAGAGATCATGTTCACCAATTAATGATAGCCGTCAGTGAGACATACACTGCAACTCTAAGCCTGAAAAGCATATCTCGTGAAACTATACCTTTTAGCTATAAGCATTTTAGTAAACGTCTTATCTATTTAGTGCTTTTCGACTATTCCTACAAAATACGAACTTGCTTACGCTTACCTCACAAACATTTGATATCTATAGGCTTTTTAGATTTTGGAGGCAATTCAGCAAGCGCTATTAACTTTTACATCCTATGTAGACGTATTTGCCGCTCCAGTAGACCTTTGGAAGTGGACGACCGCTTTTCCCTTTTCCACTCCGCAACACTAGTCACCGCCATTCTACCCCCCCCCCCGGCCGCCGCGGCTACCCCCCACCACCACCACCACTCCGTCGTCGTCGTCGTCGTCGTCGTCGCCGCCGTGTTGACACCACCAACACCAACGCCGCTGCCTCTGCACGCTGTCGTTACTGCCACGCCCGCTGTGCTTTGGACCTTTTGAGGTGAGCTCAGGTCAGCGGATTTGAGTGCTTCAGCATGCTCGCAGCGGGGGTGATTAATCGCTGTGGCAACGCGATCGCAACCGAGCACAGCGTAGGCACACGTGGTCCACATCGGTTGCAATTTGTGGTTGTAGCGGGCGGCACCTTCGCTGTGTTAGCGCCGGCTAATTCACCTTAGTTCACATAGTCGACTAGCACTTCTGAATGTCGCCTGCAATTGCATGACTCAGTATTCGTATGAAGATTTCTCGTATCCCCTGTGAGTCCTGCCTAATAATATTAGTAAATGTCGATTTCATTAGTTATACTTACTTTGTGAGAACAGAAAGTTTCTGCCACTTTATTGCTGGGCCTGGTAACCAAAAGTTAATAAATCTTTTGCTATGTAAGTAAATTACTTCCTCTAACACCGATGTAGCCTCAGCCCATTTTTGCGGGTACTTGATACTCCAAAATTGACCAACGGCAAAACTTGTATGAAGGGACAGTAAAAGATACGGCGATAGTCAATTTTGGGCGAAATCTACGTACTTTCGAAAATTGCAAAAAATTTGACAATGCAAAACTACAAAATTGAAGATATAGACTTTTGTCTTAGATAAAGTCTGATGTAAAAAATCAGCTCTTTATAAAAGGACATAGGAATGTTTTGAAGAAACGTGGTTTTTGCGTAATTCCTATTAAACTCGAAATCGCAATAATAAGATAAACTTAAGCAGTTCCATATGTTTCCGGCCTGACCAAGATACAGCTCATCAACGAGGAAACCTTCTGGGCAATTTTTAGTCTTTTCTTTAATTGCATAAAACTTAAAGCATAACTGTTGCAATGCTCTAAGTTTGCAGCCAAAATTTCACTTAGTTTTGTGGAGACAAGTACTTGAGTTGGATGTGGTGAGTGAAATCTTATGGTGTTTAGCTTCTTCACGACAGCGTACTTGTGCTTACTACTCAGATTGGAAATGTATTGTGAAGGACTATGGCTTTAGGGAGTGGAACCATTCACATTACTCTCCAGATTGGGTACCCAGCGACGTCTACCACTTATCAAAACTGAAGAAAAAGCTTTGAAGAAAACTTTTAGACGAATGTGAGGCGATTTTTACCATTTTGCAAACAAAAAATCGGAGTATTATTTCAAAAGCCTAGAAATGTTAATAAACATATGTATATGAAATACATCGTATATATCGTATATGAAAAGTGGGTTGGGGTAATAGATGATTAATTTGAAAAATTACGTAATAGAAGCTAATGAGACCAGAAACGTATGGAACCTACCATATGTCTCAGGGATTTATTTTCCAGTTTACTAAATTAGTGGGCCGGGAAACTCTCCGCTCATTACGAGTTCTCGGCCAATATAATCTTTATTTGGGGGAAATTAGGACCAAAGGAAACACATTTTAATTATTATTGTTATAATAATACTCAAATTCATGCTAATTATTGTAGCGCAACAATGCCCTAGTTATTTTTTTAATTATTATTATTATTATTATTATTTTCCTAATTTCTTCCTTGGAGCAACGTCACACTCGACTTGTTTTTAAGTTGACATGAACACACGCACATAAAAATATTTATCATAACTATTGCACAGTGAAAATGAAAACATCACACTCACACTATTTATGTACACCCTTCCATAACATTTATGCTAAGATCTATGCAATATTACTTAATCCGAAATCAATTTAATGGCCATTTACTAACTTATATTGCATAGTTTTATTGCTATATATTAATATAAGTATATATATATATATTATATATATATATATATATTAACTTATATTATAATTTATTTAAATTTGACTACAATCTTGGCCTTGAATATCTTTTTCTCTACCGAAATTTCACTTCTCTTTTTGATGACTGCACAGCATGCTTGAACGACGAGATGATCTCACAAACACTCCTTTCCTTGTTACATCAGATAGTCTGGAACGTTTGGTTTCGACTGTTCTTTACCAGGAATTCTCTATCTCCCAAAAGTGACCGAACCGACGAAAGTGCTGATAGGCGTCTCAGGAATCTCAGAGTTCATACTAATAACGGCTGACATTACAATTTCTGAGCGAAGAAATCGAATAGGCTACTATGGAATTCTGCAGAGAACATTTGTTGAATCTTGTAAATATCATTTGAAGCATGTAGGCTACTATTAAAATTGTATTAAAATCGATGAAAACAGCGAAAAATGCAGTAAAAATGACGGGAAAGGGTAAAAAAAACATATTAATCGAAAACGATGAAAAATGCAAAAAAAAGTAATATAAAATGGGTCATTTCCTTTCGTCATAGCATAAAATTAATGTATAACTGAACCCAGTTGGGTTGAACGTTCGCGTGGTCCCGAGATGGCCATTTCGCGACAAAAAATAAAAATGATGATGATGATGATGATAATAATAATAATAATAATAATAATAATAATACCTTTAGTTACAGTGAAGCCGTCTCAAAACGGTGAATCTTGTATTTAAATGCATCACAATCCAATGCATTACACTGCTTCAATGATATAGCCATTAGAGCACCTTTCTTCTCTACCTCAATAACTTTGTGTTGCACTGAACGGCACCTGACCCCAAACGTTCTTTCTGAATTTTTTGATAGATGCAAAATAACTGGCAGAAATGGAGTTTACATATTAATGGCTGTTTCAGAATCTTCTGTACATGAAACTGAAAACCTGGTAATAAATCGCACTTCTATTTAAACAACTTATAAAAAAATTTTAAGTTAATTTTACGGAGGTGTTTTAACTCCCTCACGAATGCAACTTCTGGTTAAAGATATGGAACTTTTGAAAAGATTTAGACCCACCTGGTCAAAACCCGACAAGAAAAAATTAACCGAAACTATTTAAATTCTGCATCAAAATAATCTTTCTTTACCAACATCGAGTTTTCGTGTTTTGGTACAAAATCTTTCTTCACTAGATTTTCTATGTGTATAAGGACAAAAAACAACAACAAACATCTGAACACTAAAAAACTCATACATTAACATGGAATGTCTTTCAAGTTCTTGGGCATTCATATTGTTCTGTTCTTTTCTCGCTTTTTTAACCCAATTCAAGAACGTCCCCTACATTCCTTTAGCATGACTAAGGAGAGAGAAAATCCCAAATTTACAATTATAATACGAGTGATTACTCTAGGATTACTTATGAAATTATTAAAATTAATTGTTTCCCTTAATTCCACCAAATTCTACATCTGTCGGATACCATTGAATGCGACAAGCTAACATAACTCCGTGACAAAATATAAAAGAAGAATCAAGCACTAAGTTTGCAAAGTCAAAGTTACATGCACCCTTAGAGCACTTATGAAAATCATTTCGTAAATGGGGCTCACTGTATTAGGTATTAACTATTTAGTTGATAGCTTCAATGTTGGTGAGTACACTGGAGGAGGGCACCACGCACAGTCATAAAACTTTCTCGTTAAGAGAATGTCTTGGGGCACTGTGTAAATTCAATTAAATGACTTATACGTCTTACCGGCATGGCGAATTTAAAGTTTCTCGTAGCCGTGGCAAAAGATGAGGAAAATGAGATGGTAGCTCCTGATCTCTGCACTGGGCCTTGCCCTCCCCTCCTTCACCCCCAATGGCAGGAAGCCTGCAACGACCAGACGAACGGTGATGCCGATCATAGCTCTCCGTGCAGCACCAATTCTTGCGCGGCGGCAACGTGGCCACGGCCGGCGGCGCGGTGTCCCGACGCCCGAAAATCAGGGCGCAACAGCGCTTTGGCTACCGTTTCATTTCACTTGCACCACGCGCAGGATCACTCCTCAACAGCACACCTTTTCCAAAAATTCCTTCCGCTCACGCGTCCGGAACCTCTCTGCCTCACGTCCTGCCATATATAAACGGGAGTTGGTGTATATAAGAGCGGTTAACTGACACCGCGTGACTGATCTCCATGAAAGTTGGCACATGTAAGTGTTTTTCACCGAGAAGGTTATTTGCCGTTAATTTTATCATAACTTCTCCAGATGGTGCTGTTGAACAAACCTAAATATTCATGTCAAAAGCAACCCGCAATACTGTGTAGCATTTTTAAATCTACATCGTTAAATAACTCCTAAATGAAGCGTTCTAGGGCAATTAAAACTACCTTATTGAGGCGGAAAGCCTGAAAACATTTCTGACACCGTAATCTCCAGGATGAAATATTCTTGAACATTCGATTACATTTTGGCTGATCCGGCGCTTCCTGATTTGCGCTATTTGCTCAGAGACGTGCAGAATCTGCAACTAAATGTGAGTGAGAGGGACAAAGAGAGGCAGAGACAGAGAAAGAGACACGAGGGCCAACTCAGACGGACAGAGAGGAAGAGGCGGGAGAGAGACGGAGAGAGGAAGAGACGAAGAGAGAGAGAGAGAGAGAGAGAGAGGGGAGTCGGAGAGAAAGGAGAGGTAACGAGAAAGTGGGAAATGAAGGGCATAGTAACGACTGCCGGTTTCCGCTAGTAAATTCCTATATGTACACACACACACACACACACACACACACCCCACACACACACACAATATATATATATATATATATATATATATATATATATATAGAGAGAGAGAGAGAGAGAGAGAGATCTTTGTTAAGTTTCACTTGGAAATACCTGTCTTTTAAGTAGGAGTTGAATAGTACGTACCATTGATGAGGTAGAAGTTTGTTCTGTACAGGAACCCTCGATGCCATACTTCGTCGAAAGCTTGGTTGACGTCTATAAAAACGGCAGAACAATCTTGCTTTTCTTCTGATGTTTTATTGATCATGTCGACTACCTTATGTACCTGTTCAATTGTGGAATGGCTTTTGCGGAAACCTAATTGAAGGCAAAAAATTGGTTTATGTTCATTCAGGCTCGGTCTCTTCAGCATTAATTTTTCCAAAACGTTTGAAAGTAGAAGTAGGCTGATATGTGTATATAATATAGTTTCGTGTCCAGACTTACCAGGTTTAGGAATGAAGATGATTTGGAATATTTTACACTGTGAGGGAAAATTACCTATTTTGAGAACTACATTTAATATCGAGGTAGTCAGGGCAATAGCTTTTTGGGTAGGTTAAGGATAACACCTTTATAAGGTCATAACCCGGGGATTTCTTCAAGGGAAGATAGCGTATAATTTTTTACTTCGTTTGTTGATAAATTATAGATGAGTGGGGATAGGGCCAATGTGTTGGGGATCCTGTTGATACTGTCATAAGACGAAGATCCGCCATTGCCTTTTCAAGTTCTCGCCTCTTTGTTAAGTTAATTCTTGATCCCATAGTTCGTTTCTGGCATAGAAATCATCTCCTACTATGAATCTTGGAATAATCTTTAAATTCATCCTTTTTTATTTTATGTTTTGGTGGACAATACAATACGCTTACAGTGACGAGTCCATATGCATCTTTAATTTGGATTGTAGTACCTTGTATATGGTCTTTCTGGCATGCCGGCCATATTTACTGTTTCATTGTTTTCTGTATTATTACTGTCGATCCACCATGCGCTGTACCATCTAGATGTACGGTATCATAGATGTAGCCAAGGATTGATATGAAGGCCTCTGTGAAATGCGTTTCTGACATTCGCATTATATTTATGTCATTTTTTAAAACACTTCTAATTCTGATGGGCGCAGGGATAACTCATTAACATTTCATTTTTCAATCCAATAGGCGTTTTTCATAGTTTGGTCATCAGCTTAATCATGAGATCGAGTAAAGTACTCATTTGTTCAGATCGTTTACTTATTATTTGCGCAAGTCGCTGGAAAGGCTTATTTGTTTGCGTGGCTAGACGATCAATTAATTTTTCATTCGTTGTTAACAGTGCTCGAGTATAAGCGCCTCGGGAGAATATCTGTAACTGGATTATCTATTTGTGGAGTTCTTGAATGCTCGGGACGTATTGTGTTGTGTTTCCTCCTTACGCTTAACATTTCATGTGTCGATGTACGTATGTCTAATTTAGCAATTCTTCTGTTTTATTTCCTGGTATGTCTTGCAACCTTTACAGTCAGCTGAGTGTTGGCCATTGCAGAGTGATTATGATCAGCCCACACTTAACTAAGCAGTAGAGATATCCACAATATAGTTGCGTGTGATTAAATCCTTGGCAGCGCTTCCATTGAACAATTTCTTTCTTCATACGCGATGGTTCAAATTTAATTTTTGCGATGAGGAGGCTGTCAGTTTTGTAAATTTCCTTGCTATGCTCGAGGTCAAGGAAGAATATTGGTAATGACTCTTTTGTGATTCTATGCTTTATGTTATGTACTTGTCGCACTTTATAACCCTTCTCTTCAATATATTTGGATACTTCTGAGATGTCTGCTGAACTCTGCATTTTTTTGAAGACTATTCTGTTCGGTTCAATTGATTTTGTAACTTGTATTGCGTCATCCCCGAACTAGACGGTTCCGGGGTATGCGCGGATGGCGATATCTGCCGGCGGCCCCCCGAACTAGATAGTTCCGGCGTGTTCGCGATATTTATCGCAAGTTCCAGAAAATTCTAGGCGGGCACCCGACGAGTATAAATACGCCGCGGCCGGTGGCCATGAGTCTGTCTGAAGTGGAAGCTGAGCTGTGAAGTGTGTGAATCACGGTGAACAGCAGTTCCGAGGATTGTGCTCAGTGACGTAAACTGTGGCCAGTGCAGTAGACTGTGGTCAGTGCGTAGGACGGAGGTCAGTGCTTAGTTGACAGTACAAACAAGTAAAAAATGAAAATATAAAATAAGGAAGTGAAGACTATCTGTACATAAATCAAGTATTTTTAGCGTACTTTTAAGAAACAAATAAATAATTTTGTTAAAATAAAATGTTCCAACTCATCACATAGAATCGCAACAGTATGTATCAAATATATTATTTCTAGGTGTAACAGATTGTAAGCGTTGGAGATGAAGGCATTATTCTGCAGTCATTGTCGATTGTTAACTTATAACTGTATTCACAGTTTTGTGTGACTTTTTCAATGTTAGCTTTCATTTCCAGAATGCAGGTTACTCGCGGCAGTACAATTGGTGGAGACTTTGGCTCATGCTGTTTGTTCACTGAATGAGGCGCGAGATCTTCCGTGGCAACATTGTCTAGCTCTTGAAATTTGTTGTACTGATCGGTTTCTACTTCACATTACGATTCATAACCTCTGTTTTTCCCTTTTTGGTTGATGAGACTTCACCACTTGCCACCCCACCAGTTGTTAGTCCATTGTTCTATGTTGCCTTACTCTGTAACCTATGAAATAACAAATGGCTCAATTCTTGTGGTAAATATGCAAAAAAATAGAGCAACACGTGCTATATCTGTTTCAAAAACGTTTCATGAAATAGTTTCCTTTTTGTTGCCTATCTTGGGAAACTTGCTCTCTAGACACGCCTCGTGTTTATCCGTTATTTGTGTCGTTTTCAGCTGGGCAAATATGAAATCAGAATAGGACTAGCAAAATTGTGAGACATGTAGTCAAGGCCTTTTCCACATGCCCCAGTAGTGATAAAACACTGGAGATTTCCCGTCCTTCGAAACTCGACTGCCCTGCCCGAATGTCACCCACAAACATGGAGTTAGAAAGCTGCGTACACCAACACCCATGCTCAAGATACGTTTAAAAAACAAAAATTTGTTTCGGGAAGTAGAATTTTCTTCGGTTGTGAAGCCAACTTGCACTATTTTTACTTTTTAGCCCTGACTTCAATGAGAAAGTATTGTGAATCGAAAAAAAAGCGCATTTTCGACAGAAAAAAATGGTTAAATCTTGTTCTTATTTGTGGCCAATTTAGTTCCAACACGTGTATTCAGAATTAATGTATTGAGGGTCCTTGGTACGGAAAAATCGATTGACGTTAAAACATCTGTCCGTCCGTCTGTAGTCAACGTTAAACTATTTGTAGTTTTTGTGTGAAATATTGGCAATATTTAAACAATTATTTTCTCAGAAAAGCTACATTTTTAAATTTACTCCGCGTGTGTATCAAAAGACAGTATTAAAAATGGTGCTCTTTGCATTTTTGGCGAACTCTCAAAGTGAACAATGCAAAAGTATACTACTGAAGATGTAGATATGTTATCAAAAATAAGATAATTAAAAAAGGCCATTACACGTTTAAAAAAACTAGTGTTTTTCGTGTAATTTGTTTGAAGTAAATGCAAATTATAGAAAAAATATGTTTTCAAAGCCGCTTTTTTTCAGATTTTTTTACACGGAGAGGTAATGGATGCATAAAAGAATGGCGCAAGACTCATTTTCGTTGATCTCATTGGATATTCGAAAATTGCCAATTTAGAAACAATGGGAGAAAGTGTATGCTGTTGTAGCGCTATAACTTTTCACAGTACATCACTTATAGTTCATAATACTTTCAAACAACATCACGTAGATTTTTTCAAATTCTTTATTACAATGCACTTCAACATTCCATGACAATCAAGGTCTATTTTACAGTTCTGCATTCATTTACACTATTTCACAATTTCAATGTTTATTTCCAACTCTTTGTCTTACGTAACAAATTCTCTCTCGTCATCATCCACAACCAACGTTGCTATGGTAATAAACATGTGAGGAACAATATTCGTTAATTTATACGACGCGTTACAAACACCTCCCCTCTTTCAAGAATATTGGTCATATTAGTTCCAAAATTATCTTAATCCTTATATTTGAAAGTTTTAACTATTTGAAAATCTATGTACAATAAATTCTCTTAATTTCTTACAACTCCATTAATCAAACCCAGAAAATTGAAAATCCTCTACTTAAGTTTGTTTTACAATTACTTTTACATTTGTCCGCAGCCTCTACCGCCGTCATCGACACGCCCCGCTCCGCTTTGGTCTCTGTGAGGCACGCTCAGGCCAGCGGATCTGAGAGTTATAGCGTGCTCGCAGCGGTGGTGTTGCAATGCGTTCGCAACCGAGTACAGGGTAAGCACACGTCGCTTTCGGTTGCAGTGAGCGGCGCCTTCGCTTTGTTGTCGAATTCGCCCCGGTAAAAATTAAAGTCGCCTAACACTTTGGATAGCGTCTGCAATTGCTTGACTAGCTGCGACATTCCTTATCGCAGTTATTGTGGCAACTACTTTGACCACGGCGTTCTCGGACAGTCAAGAATTACTGTAATTCGTTGTTCACTTGAATAAGTTAAGAGAAAGAGATGGATATGGTTTCTGGAGATGGTTTTGAGTTGTGCAACACAGATCAACAAATGTTAACATTTAGTTTGCGTGAAGACTGGTACCTATCTTGAGTTATGCAATAGTGCTTGTTGAACGCGAATATAGCAATGAAAATGTAATTTTGGCTCTGATTCTATTTCTTGGAATAGTTACGATTACAATAAATATTATTTATGGTACGCATTTTAAAAGTAGTATGTGATCTCTAACCTTCAATAAACGCGCTTCCTTTTTTCTTTCGCCTTTTTGTAAAGACTAATCTCTGAGAGCGACCAGAAATTTTCAGCGAGAATATTCCTACTCCTTTCCACAAAAGAAGAAAATGCCATTTGATAATTAAATGCGAAGTGGAGTCTTGAACCACAGTTTGATGTTCAAACGAATAAAATACTTCAAATAGTTTTTGTTGCTCAGTATTAGCTCCTACATAGTTCGGTTGCCGGAACAGACAGAATCAGGTAATACTCGACGCCGGCCGATGAATCTCGAAAAGGCTGCGAGAAACGGTCGTGTAGTGAGGTCAGTGACCACTTTCGCCTTTTGAGATTGAACACACATATAACGCTATACGATCGTTTGTAGTGATCATAAAGGTCCAGATACTAATGGTGGCCAGCGAAGCCAAATTAACATTGTGAAATGTTGGTGAGGGCTGAACTCGAAAGGAGGGTAAATCGTCCATTTTTTTAATCAAATGGTTGAGACCTGAAACACGCATTGCACTTTTGCAACATTGAACGCATTACCTTTGTTAAAGAAGGACTCAAAAACCTCTTCCTGATGTGAGCATAACAAAGCAGGAAATGAGCATAAAATATTAAGAGCATTACAAAATTATTAGTTGGGAGCAACCGTTGGTAAATGAATTCAATGGGCAAATCAGACCTTTGAATGAAAACATCTACGCTTAAAATGCCTCTATCATACAAAATGGAGATGAAAGGAGAATCTTACTTTTCTTAGGGAGTAGTAGATTATTTTGAATGAGATGAATTTTATTTGAAAATTTACAGACTTGCATTAGTTCGACCGATGAAAGTGGAATTGTGAGCTTGGCATTCTCCTTCTTAGAATTGTTTATAAATCTTTAAATGAAGGCCTTCAGTCTTAAAGATTTTCGGTGGTAATATTTCGACATGCATTGAAATAGTGATTTTACAAACAATATGTAGCTCAGGAAACGGAGTAGGTGATTCGATAAAATATTCAACCAGACACCTTGATGGTCCTTGCGATAGCCATTCCGGACGAGACCATCAGAGGTGATCGTTAAGGATTTCATGAGGTGAAGGTCCTTGAGAAATAAAATCCACAGAATTGTGACAGGAACTGATATGGTACCAGCAATTCGTAGTCAGATCTTGAACGTCTGCTACTGTTGGCAACGTTTTTAAAGTACTACTTGGAGATAAAGTTATAAACGTGATATAGTATTTGCCATACGAAGTGCAAAAGTCTCCAAAGTATAGTTCACTGGCGTCGCAAAATACATGGTATATTGCATTAATGTGAAGTTAGAGGAGGAATTGATACTTGAGATATGAATCTCTAATTGGTATGAATGCCTTTTGTGAACTATTTCTGGAGGAATGCTTGAATCCCAACGAGAATTTTCTTTTCATAATGATTTGAAGATGTACATTTGACGATTACTCAGATTAACCCTAGTGTGTAAAAAATGGTTGGTGTGCAACTGATGTCTTTGTCTTTGTACAAGGAGCAAAGGAATCCGGTTGTGCTGATGGCCTCTCAAAGTGAAGATTATCTTCGGATGACTGTCATATGGCTTCATTGTGGGGAATACTTAATTCGAGAATTTGGGAATAATGTGAGGTTTGCGCTAATCATTAGGGATGGATTGCTGAAATTCAGTTGTATTAGAACTCCAATTCCTGCGTTTAAAGCATGCCTTCGGCTATAATATTAGTAGTTCTCACCTGATCCAGATTCTTAGTTCCGTAAATTACGTAGCTGACACATATTGTTACCGTCTGTTGAAGCTAATAGAAACACATTTCCTGCGACTATAGCTTAAGAGTCCTTGTTGGAGGGAAAGACGCAGGAACTGAACCTTTTGAGTATTAACAGAAAAGGCGTGAATGTTACCTTGAGAATCCCTCCACAATATTTGCTGCCAGTGCCTGTGATCTGGATGAACTTGGGTGTACATTTTAATAATATCGGCAGTAACTGCTGCAGTGCTAAGTGGAAATTCTAATGCTGTATGCGTAATGAACATTTGAGTTTTCACGCAGAACGAGTTCGCGCGCGCTCTATATGGCAGCGACAGAAGTCGACGTGGTGGCACACGCTCCAACAAACGCCGAGCCGTGCAGCGGGTCTGAGCAGGCAGCGGCGCCGACTGCATAACGAGCTAGCCGACGCCTGAGAACACAGACTACTTTTGTGTCTTACTTTTAGTACTTTTTACCTTTTAGTAGTATAGTATCTTTAGTGATTCAGTACCTACTACGCCGGCCGCGCTTACGTCCTCGGTTGATACGCTTTTGGAGCTCTGATGATTTGGCTAGGTTTTTTGGACATCTGGGGAACGGTTACTAGCATTTGAACATGGTTATTCTCTCCCGGCGATTTTGATTAGTTTGGTATTGTTGGTACGAGTGAAAATTTGGAACATTGTATCAAGACCCATATGAGCTGTTGATATTTGTTTCGTCTTGTGTTACTTATTTTTATACAATTCATTGGCGAGGAGAGTAAAAATGGAGAGTCATTAGAATGCATCGGAGTTCACGAAAGTGCTACAAGTGATACAGTAGAAGCAACTGCTCCTGCAACAACAGCAGTTTATGTAACAACAATTGTAGCAGCAACAACTGCAGTTCCAGAAGCAACAGCAAACCGCTCAGGATCAGGAAGCTACCTGGCATCAACAACACCAAGAAGCGTTGTTTAAGGCTTTACAGTCTGTGAGTCCCACCATCGGAGCGAGTACCGGCCATTCTCATCGTTCCAACCAGACAAGGAATGTTGGACGGATTATGTAGATAGTTTGGAACAGCAATGAATGTAGAGTGACACGGTTAGCGAAGAGATAATGAGAGCGCCATTTTCGAGATACGCAGGCTGTATCTAGTGATGGCAAATTTTACCAAAACATCGATACATCAACATTTCGATACGTTGCTAAAGGGTTTTCGATGTCTACGAAAACAATGTTTTAATTATAGACTAATAAACATGCTATTTTCCTATCCATTATTAATTACAGTACGTAAAAGGGATATATTTTATTGTTTGGTTACCAGCATTTAGTAGTATGTAAAAATTATCGAATGTAAAGAATAAAATTAACAATAAAGAACGTGTTTCGCTTTCGATTTCATGTTTCACTGTCGATTCAGGCAATGGCACGCCTGACGATAATGTACATTCATAACACGAGCAGCTTCCAAACTTCAGATTGCGCAGGCGAAATGTGTAGCGTGATAAAGAGGATGACACAAAACAACGATATTGCTGGGAATTGCTAATACTCTACAATGTGCTTAAATTTATTAAAAAAATTAAAAAATAATGTTTTTTCAACAAAATGTCGATGTTAAGAATACATTGAAAGTAAAATATCGATGTTAATATACCGATGTTTCTGGTGGAAAACATCGATTTTTTGCCATCCCTAGCTGTATCACCGTGGACATGATAAAATTGTTTGCAGGGAGCGATGTGCCAAAACTAGATTGGGCACAGATCAAGGAAGCGCTTAATAAACATTATGTAAAATAAATCATATACTATTGCCGCTATGTTATGTTTTTCCCCAAAACGAAAGGACAATCAAACGGGTAATAATTGGATAGCAGAGCTAAACAGGTTAGTGCAGAAGTTCGAGTTTAAATGTCCGATGGAGCAGTGCGATAAATTATATGCTGAGACATTGATTAGATAGTCATAATATTTTATACAGCGGAAGAAATGTTTAGGCTCGAGGCGTTAAGAGACACCAATCCAACGTTGGAAGATGTGCAGCGGATTGCGGCAACATATGAAGTGACACGCGACACATCGCGGCGTATCACATATGAAGGGCAACTGTGCAAGATCGAACGCAGTAAAAATCAAAGCAAGAAACAAGTGGACGGCAGTTTCGACGCTGAAGACAGCAGTGCTTTCAGGGCTGTTAGTCAGCCACGCGCTGATAGGGTTGTAACAAGCTCCGCGTCGGCGATAGTAACCGCGGCAAGAGATGTAGTGACAGTGATTACGAGGACGCACAGCAGGCTGATAAGAGAAGGGTCACGCGTCACATGAGTGTAGGCAATGTACAGTAAAGTGACTATAAGAAAGGCGTGGAAAGAAGGCAAGAATCGTGTTAAGTTCCACAGTAGAGAGAAGGCAAATGACGAAGGCATATGGAGTGTTATTGGTGCACAAAAGTAGGACACATTAAAGAGATGTGTAGACCAAGACACGAAGTGAGGTAAAGAAAAAAGGTAAGAAATATGAAAAAAGAGGTAGATGCAGTAAACCTTATCCTAAATGATAAGGGGCAAAATAGGTTGTTTGTGAACTTGCAGTTTGGCAAGGTGGAAGTGCCTTTTCTTATAGATACCGGGGCCATAGTAACTTTAATAAACTTGGTTACGTACAAAAGATTACTGGCTCCGGTGGTTGTTAAAGTGGACAAAGCGATATTGAAATTGTATTGTAATGTTGACAAAGCGGTATTATAAAGCAGTAACGTATTCGGACTTGGAAAGCGTCCTATTACGTGTTAGGAAAATTCAAAATACAGGCTAGTTAGAAAAGCAGACTTGGAATTGATAGTAAGAGACAGATACGACGTCACTAACAAGTTAGGCTTAGGGAGATTTCAACGCCATGGGATTTGGCATAGTGGATCAAGTTAGTGCCGTGCCGGAAAGTGAGAAACTAAAGCAAGACTTTGCGGAAGTCTTGGAGTCTGGTTTGGAAGAATGTTCAAGCGTACTGTGAACTCAAAAGTGAAACATCAAAAGCCGAAGTTCTGCAAAGCTAGATCGGTGCTGTGGGCAATAAAAGACAATGTAGAAAGTGAATTGCACAGGTTATAGCATGAAAAGATAATCATTTGAGTAGCAACTAGTAAATGGGCCACTCCATTGGTGGCGGCGAAGAAGACTAATGAGGGAAAACATCTTTGGGGATTTCAAAAGTACAATGAACGAGCAGATGAGTTCGAACAGTATCTCATACCAAAGCTAGAATTTTTATCTCAATGCGCTAGCAGGTTGTTTACACGCAGGCACCCGAATTAAATCAAATTTGGAGCCTAATCTCGAATATTAACAAATATAATTTGCTAAGAATTAACAGAAAAGATGGAACATTTCAAACTCCCCGCACCTGAGATGGGTTTTATTTTCCCTTATTAAAAACGCCGACTGCATTACAGAGAGAAAAAATAATTTGTCTACGAATATTCGCTCGGAACTATGGCCATAAGAGCGCTCCACCTCCCCGGGCGGCACCGCGCCAGCAAAGTCTTCCATTGTCGACATTGGAAGAACTTGATTCCTTTCCACTAAGACACATTGAAAATCAACAGCCGAGCCATCTGTGGTGCTCGTAAAAAATCGAGGAAATACGTGCGTGTCGACTGCACTCAATGTTGAATCATTTGTTTACGATGGGTGTCCAGTTTTCGAAACTCCATGTGCTATATTCTCCATGAGCCGCATTTTGGCACGCCGGAGCAGAGCGAAATATGCGTTGCTTCGTGCCCACATAAATAATAGGATAACATAAGAAAGCTAATCGATTTCCTTTCGCCCAGGCACAGTTAACATGGATATTTTTTTCAATATTTAATGTTAAAAGCAGATTATAGCGCCAAGATGTGCTGAAGTTCATGCTTTTCGTTTTTAGAATCTTCTCATATACTAAAGCTCAGGAAGACGTTTTCGCGGATCTTGTGCACAATCTATGCAGTTCTCCCACAACTTGCTCTATTCGCCGCCTTAACACGGGTGGTCAGCAATTTACGAAGATTGACTTTGATGCCTATTTACGAATACTCTGGATAAGATGACTCGTAGTAAACCCGCACGTAACAGGCACGTAAACACTAGTCTTGTACCAATTAATTGTTTTCGATGTAGGTAGTGTCTGCCGTCGTCATATTTCAAAGAGTGTTAGAACAGACAACATCGCAAGTAGAAGGATGTATTAACTATTAGACAACATAATATTGACTCGAAAAAGCCGGAAGAATATGTAGCCAATACGAGCAAGTTGTTAGCCGTGTTAAAAGAAAATGGGTTGAAAGTATAGAGGGAAAAAGATGACTTTTTTAAAGGGTAAATAGTTATTTTATGTCACAGGCTGGATGGGTCTGGTTTGCGCCCACGCAACACCACATTGAGGCGATTAAAAAATTACCACCGCCACCAACGCGAAGCAGTTTATAGGCTTTGTTAGCCAAGGTGAATTATTTTAACTAATTCATTGAAGGCTATTCGACAATAACCGTACCTTTATAAGTTCGTTTACTGTTGCAAATAAGTTTTCTATAACTCGGAAACGAAAACATCTAGTTTTGAAATGTTAATATCTCCTTCTTCTTCTTCTTCTGCTTCATGGATTTAGGCCTTAAGGCCTGTTTCCACATCAAGAGAGTGAGTCTCTCCATCTTGTTAAGGGGCGGCCAACATTTCTTCTTCCTTTAGGATTATATGTGTACATTATTTTGGGAATTCTGTTTGGAGGCATGCGTTGGATATGATCATGCCAGTTACTCCTAAATGATTGGATTCTGTCCATCAGATTGAATATATTCAGTTCGGTTCTGATGTCATGATTATATTGTCTATCCAAGATATTGTAACCTGCTACTGAACGTAAGAATTTCATTTCGGCGCTTTCTATTTTTCTTCTGTCTGTTCTATTTATTGTCCAGTTTTCGCATGCATAAGTTAGCATGGGTACTGCCATTGCTTTGTAGAATTTGAGTTGCGTGGTTTTAAAGTCTTGTTTTTTAATGTTCTTCTTATTGTCCCACACATGTTATAGAATCTATTTAATTTCCGACTTATGTCATTTTTCTGGCAGTAAGACACATTGAAGCCTAAATAGGTAAAATTATTGGTCTGTTCTATGGGTTCATTATTAATCACAATTTTACATCTCATATGGTTTGTTCCTTCAAAGCCCATTGATTTTGTTTTCCTAGTGGAGATTTGCATATTGTATTTGGTTGCCTGTTCATTTAGTTTGTGAGCTGCAATTTGTAATTCATCTTCTGAGCTACTAAAAATAACTTGGTCGTCTGCAAACAATATGGTATTTAGAGATTTGTCATTTATATTAAAATGTGTTTTCAATTGCCCTTGCCATTGCCGGACAATCTCGTCTATATATATACTAAATAGAGCTGGCGAAAGTGGGCACCCTTGTTTGACTCCTTGATTTATTTCTACAAATTTATTACTTCCTTGAGATCCTTTATCAATGCATATTTTAGTGTCGAAGTAGAGGCTTTGTATTGCTCTTATTAGGTGGGCTGGAATCCTTTTTATCTCCCATTATCTCCCAGAGTTTCTTTCGTGACACTTTGTCGAAGGCTTTTACATAGTCTATAAATAGTATATATGTCGGTAAGTTAAATTCTCGTCTCTTCTGTATTAGCTGTTCCACTACAAATATGCAGTCGAAACATGAGCGACCTTTCCTAAAACCGCACTGTTCCTCTAATAACATATGCTCATTAATTATATTCAATCTCCGAGTTATTATCTTAGCATATATCTTATAGGCTGTGTTGAGAAGACTTATTCCTCTATAGTTTTGACAATCCTGTCTGCAACCTTTCTTGAAGATAGGGCATATAATTCCTTTCCTCCAATCTTCAGGAATGGTATATCTCCTCCAACACATATTAATTATTTCGAGGAATCTCCTCCTTATTTCATTCGGTGCATACTTTAGTAGTTCAGCATTCATGCAGTCAGTTCCTGGTGACTTCTTATTATTGAACGTTTTAAGTATGTTGTTCAATTCGTCGAGTTCAATGGGGTCCGCTTCTATTATTGTTTCCGATAAGGGGTTTTCAGGAGTCTCTGTATTTGTCCACAGCAACTGATAGTATGTAAGCATTCTTTCTCGGAGATGTTGTTAATTTTAGTGTATCTCTTTCTGTCGAATTTAGATACTTCATTATTTTATAGGCAGTGTCTTGTGATCCATGACAGTCGTGTTCAATCTCGCTTATATACCTATCCCAACTCTCCCGCTTCATCTTTCTAATTTCTCTCTTAGCAATCGCACTTTTATTTTTATATGCTATTTTGTCTTCTACAGAATGTGATTGGAGATACCGCAGGTAAGCCTTTTTCTTTTGATCAATAATTTCCTGTATTTTTTCGTTCCAATTTTGAACACCCTTCTTATTCTTTGCTTTTGGTCTTTACCTAAGACTTCTTCTGCTACTTGTAATATTAGCTCTTTAAAATCTTGCCATTCAACATTCACATCTGTACTAATTGCTCTTTGATCTAGATAAGTTAGCAATCGTGAGCAGTATAATCTTCTTATACTCTCTTGTTGTAGCAGGTATACTTTAAAATTGGTTTTATTTTGCGTAACGCTCGTTTTTTTCCTGTGGATCCATTTCTTAGGGATTTTAAGTTTACAAAGAACTAAGAAGTGATCTGTACTAACGTCACAGCTCCTATATACTCGTGTATCATTCACGTACGGGGAAAGTTTCTTGTTGGATAGGATGTAGTCGATTATTGATCTCGTGCCTCTTGCTGACCATGTGTATTTATGTATATCTTTATGGCGGAAGAGGGTATTAGTTATTTTAAACTCATTAAAACTAACAAAATTTCTCAGGGCTATTCCATTCTCATTTAGAGTTTGTTCTCCATTATCTCCAATTAGATTTCCCATAATTTGTTGTCCAACACGTGCATTAAAATCACCTCCAATTGCTATGAAATCTGTCTTATTCATAGTGTTTAAATGGGACTGGAGGGATTCATAAAGTGTATACTTTCTTCTTTACGCCCTCTTCAGGTGCATAAATGCAGATAATTGTAAGATAGCCTCTAGCTGTTTTTAGTCGCACATTTAATCATTATTCCTACCCCTGATGATGCTCTTTTATTTTGAGGGACTCCACTATATAAAAGTACGTAATTTAGGTATTCCAATGTGCCTTTTAATTTTTTCTTTGTTTCAGTAATCAGACATATATCTACATTAATGTTTTCTAATTCTTTTTGTAGTATTTCTTCTTTTTGCGTCAATCCTCTTACGTTCCAAGTAGCTAGGTTTAAGTTTTCCAAATTCCTTTTTCTATTCCTTTTCTTTGCATGGGTCGTCATATGATTAGTCCGGCTATTCTCTTGATGGTCATCAGTAATGGGTTTGTCTCCCGGCCGTGTTACGAGCACTGCGCGGGACTAGCTTGGTGATGGGGCTGCCATCTTAACTGCCTCCAAGCTGGCAGAGTGCGTTCTTCGGAGCACCATCCTAGATGCATTGCTTTCACTGCGTTCGTTGCAATACCGCAGATATTGGGCCGCATCTACCCAAGGATTAGAGAAAGCTTGAGGTGTCGGCTCTTCCGCCGTTGGCCTTCCTCGTTGGCATCCTCCTATTCTGGGAAGTATGCACTGCTTCCTCTTCTAGAGTACTTCTTCGTCTCATCCTAACCTTTGACCAGTCCGGCAAGGAGGCCCTACCAGTAGCTACGCTACCGCCGGCATAGCTCTCAGGATCACTGGGATACTCAAGCTCCACCACCAACTGCAAGGTCATGTACTCCTAGGCGGAGTTAATTTCTCGCTTTTTAATTTATTATTATTAATAATAATAATAATAATAATAATAATATTAATCTTTCAACTATTAATAGTTAAATTGTGGAAAGGATTCTGAAACTCAAGAAAGCGTGCGCAGATGATTTTCTCCCCCACACGTCACATACAGTTTGTTTACTGCTCTTGACTAAATAAATCTCTAAAGAAGAGTGTGGAAATTTTAATGGTCACAGGAATGCGATATGGCCTCACAGAAGCTCAAAACAGCCATAACGAACGCAACTCAACTGAACCATATCAGCCATTCTCTCCTGGCAATTTTGATTACTTTGATTTGCTTATGGTACGAGTGAGATTTAGAACATTAACAAGGCCCAAATAAACTGTTATTTATTACAACTTGTGTTGCTTATTTTGATACATTTCACGTAACAAAATCGAAAACAAATCAGGTTGATTGCTTGTTCCTAGAGCAAGTATGGCCTTTAAGGAAACACCGTTAGAAGTGGTAGCTGAAAAGTCAAAAAAACACTTTAATTTATTGCTAGAGCGCTTAAAGACTGACTGATGCGGGATAAAGTGATCTAACGGCGAGGACGGACACATTACCAGATGCATATGTCTTAGATCCTGACTGCGACATAATCCGATCTCAAAGACTTATTGTTGTTTATTCTTTTCGAGAGTAATAAATCATTTGTGAGCTTGTGCTTGTGAAGCTTCCAAGGATTGGGAAGCTGATTTGGGACGTTTTACAATGTATCTATCAGAGACATCTCGAGTCGTATTTGCAACAAAGTGAGCATCACAAAAGGAATATTCTTTGTAGGAAGGGAAGTTGTAAAGAGCTTCTAACTCCCCAAATCTCGAAAGTTGGTTTGGCAAATCATTTTCCGAAAAAATAAAGGCAGAATAAACTGGCGTGTTATTGGAGAGCGCTTCATCAACAAAAAGTGGAGTCTTATTTGAAGGCGATGTTGGGAGAAACCGGCTGATAACATACCATCCTAAAAGTGAATTCTGTGTAGAATTTGGCATTGGCATGTTTTTGGCATGTATTTGCCCCGGACATTGTATTTTGGGCCAAACCTCAGCACCCAACTGTAAATCAATATATTTGGAATCATTAAATCTTGATTAGCTAGTATAACGTTGGTTGTAAGTTCCAATCTGAAATATTAATATGATTTTAGGGCATTTGCGTAAGCGCAATGCAAGAAACATTAGATTTTAATTTGATTTCCTATTTATCGAAATGCGATTAGGTTGTATAGACACCATATTTAAGTTGGAGTGGGTGGTCGTAACGCCTGATAATTGGACATGAGTAAGTATACTCTTCAATTGAAGAGTTTAAAAAGATCTTTCTGTAATAATATTTCAATTTGACCCAGTATTTAAATGCTGTCACTTTGGTTACGCAACCGTTAGCGTCAGGAACTATTACGCAAGCAGTAGCCATTAGAATTGCTATCGGAAGTAATAAAGTAAAATGCACAATTCATGATTAGTATTATTCAAAACACAATTAACTGTAGCGGAAGTTGTTGCTCTAGCAATGGAAATTGAAGTATTTGCGTTCGTCGTACGACGTAAGATAGTGCTGTGACATCTTACAAGGTGTAGCAGGTGACAACCTAATTACAAAAAAGGCAAGGATTGAGTGATGTAGAGGTAGATGTTTATCATGATTATAATAAGGTTTAAATTTGAAAGCACTAGATTTCGCAAAGTGAAATTGAGAATTAGTTGTAACTTGAGCTACTTTAACGCGAAATTCAGTGCATGTAAATAATATTATAAAGTGGTATTTTTCAGCCTGAATTCAAATATTCTTGAAATTAATTGCCCCAATTCATCAATAGCTTCAGTGCCTTCAATGCATTGTAATTACTAACGAAACGATCTAAGAATGCTTGCAGAGAAGCGAAATTATTTTCAATTGCAGGAGAATTAAAAATATTTTCATTACGATTGTTCGCAATCAACCTATGATTATGGAAGCGAGTGCACAATGTTTTCCAAGCAACATCAAAATTAACTTCAGAAATGGGAATGTTGAATGTCAAAATTAACTTCAGAATGGGAATGACAGGAGCAGCATCAGAGCTCAAACAAGGTTTCAAATATTGAAATTTATCATCAAGTTACTGACATTGCAGTACTGATATTGAAGATGTGGAAGAAGGATCAAATTTTTCTTTTAATTTAATTTCAAATTTTTAACTTAATAAATAGTTTAAGATAAGATTTAGTGACTGCACGATATCCTGATTCCTGCTCATGTCAGGGAAACTATTTGATCGTCAACTGCCCCAAACGTGGCACCTTTTTTTGGTGTTAGAATTAACGAATTGTAAGGGAAAAGGTCTGTAAGCTTCAAAGTTTCTAAAAAAATAATTTGTCTGGTAATTTGTGCCTTGAGAGGGCCGCCATTGGCAATAAACTATTGAAATTGGATTCGCGCAGAAGCGGTCAAGCGTGGAGTATGGCCAGCAAGCGTAGTCTCTCTCTCCTTGTGGTGTCCTCTGGGTGGTCTCTGAAGTAAAACTCGAGAGTAGCTAATGAGAGATGGGCGAAGGCAAGTCTACGGCGCCTTCAAATGGGAACATGAGCTAAGGGAAGGAAAACCCTAACAGAAAACCAAGGGGGGAAGGAGTCTTCAGGCATAGCCAGTTCTTTTAGGGGAGAAAACCTTAAAAGAAATTCTGCAGGACGGAGGCAGCAAGGTTGGCAGCCACAAACCACCTTGCTAACCCTACGCAGCGCCCGTAACGCGGTCAGGGACACATTAACGTACTGACAAGCAAAGTTGGAATAAGCCGGTCCGACATGACGACAAACTTGGCAAGATAATGGTACAACTCTTAATAGTAACATAGAATGTTAAGAGGCCTTAACAACAAAGAAGCTGAATTTCTGGAGGAAATGAAAAGAATGAAAGCAAACATTATGGTTAACACAGAAACAAACTAGAGGTGCTTCAAAATGGCACAGAAAATTTAAAAATTGTAAATATTGCACGCACGAAAACTACTAAAATTTTATAAAAGTCTACAGGATCTTTATGAAAGAAATATTTATGGACAACAAATTCCATTTGAAGGAAAAATCACTGTCTTCTATTTCATAGTTGTAGGAAGACTCCAAAAATTAATTTTTGCAGTTTTCGAAAATTCAGAGTTAACCGTGAAAATCGGACATGTGCGCCTTATAACTGTATTATACTCTTTTTTACAAGAAATTTAAAGAAAAAATCGGAGCCTTTTTGAGAAAATTTTGAAAATGTCCGGGGGACTTCAAGTAAAGTATCCCCAAATTTTAAAGAATGATTTTCAAAATCGCAAAGTTTCAACTAAAGCCAAAGGCACAGGGGTTTCTTCAATTTGGAGAAGATCGTACGTGTGGTTTAGGCGCTAGCAGTGTTCACAGACGGGCGGACGCATGGACGGACGGACGTTTTGAAAAGAAGCCACATTTTCGATATCAGGGGACCCGAAGACATGTATTTCCGTTTAAATATCGAAATCGATTTTTCGCAGCATTATAGCATTCTCGATACTACGTATATTACTCCGTATACACGCATGCATACGAGAAAGTAATTAGAAATTAAGGGGTTCAAAAGATATAGATGACCACTTACTATATATCATGGAGTAGAAAATCTAAAAGAGCGTCGGAGGAATTACATGATTATAGACAATAAATGGAAGAAAATGTAAACAGTTATACATTCGTGCAGAAAGAATCATTTTCATCAGAATTAAAATAAAAAGAGAATTTTTATTATTGGAGTGTATGCACCTGAAAAAGGAAGAAAAACAGAAACTAGCAAATTTTACAAAGAACTACAGATGGTTATCGACAAAACAAACCCCAATGATTAAGCGGAGACTTCAATGCCAGAATTTGCCGCAATCCAATAAAGAATGTAATGGGGATTGAAGGCGAACAGGGAAAAAGTGAAAATGGAGAACTCAGATCTTTTGCAACCTTCAATACTCTAAGAATAACAGTTTCTTCCGAAATTAAGACATCCACAAATACACGTGGGCTACCGGAGTCTTAAGAACGATTATAGACTACTTCTTAGTATATAAAAAAAATGGTAACGTGGGTCACAGATACAAGAGTTTTTAGAGGTTGTGACGTGAGTACTGACCACTTTCTTCTAGTATGACTTTTTTAAATTGGTTAAAAAAAGGGAAGTTTTATTGGTGTGCTTTTAAAACTTTAAAGTGCACTTGCAAAAGAATTCAAAATCTCTACCAAACACGATTAACACAGTATTTGTTGCAGAAAATAATGAATGAAAATATTGACGAGGAATGGAATAATATTAAATAGTTACAAAAGCTGCTTTGTAAGCATTAGGTACAAGGAAAGAAGTACAAGAGATGAGGTTTGAAAGTCTGGAATGAAGAAATTGAAACAATTATAAAAGAAAAGAATGCGTTCTTACGATTCTAGCATAAGCGAACACGAAATCTAGCAAAAAAGATTTTCCGACAATACCAACAACAATCTTGGAAATTGTCTCAGACTTAGAACATGACATACATGGAAGACAGTGGTCAGCATACAAAATTTTAAAATTTCTGTATGAAGAAGGAAAGAGGGAGGTGCATCCCAAACAATATAAAAGAGGACAATGGAAAGAACATTTCCAAAATTATGGTACGATGATAATGCCCACGAAGAAAAACCATCAGACGAGAAAATTGAAACCGACCAACCGAAAAATAGATGAGCTAGAGGTAGCAATTGCAACAATGAAATGTAGAAAAGCTTGCAGACCAGATGGAATAAATTTATTTTTAGCTATTTAAGTGGTGGTACCCTTGCTAAATTTCGGCTTCTGCACCTTTCAAACACGTGCTGGTCAAAACATCATCTACCATTTGAATGGAAGCAAGGAATGGTTACCCCTATCTAAAAGAAAGGAGACAGAAATAATTGCTCCAACTATAGACATTAGCTTGTTGAGTACTAGCTACAAAATATACGCTAAAATAATAACCAAGAGAGTCCACGCAATTGCCGAACAAATACTTCTAGAAGAACAAAATGGTTTCAGGAAGGGAAGGTTCTGTATAGATGGAGTATTCACTCTCACATTATTGAGAAACGCCGAGAAACGAACCTAGAAACTTTCATTCATAGACCTGGAAAAGGTTTTTGACAGAGTAATAAGGCGTACACTCTGGACAAGCATGCGATAACCCAAAAAATTAATAGATGTAATAAAAAGCATGTGTGATGAAACTCTCATATATGTAAATCTTTCGAATACAAAGAGAAGAGGATATTTGAAAATAAATCAAGGGGTTAGACAAGGGTTCCCAGTATCACCTGCATTGTTTAATACATAAATTGAAACGCGCCGCGTTTCTGCAAAAAGTGTAGTTTGAATAGCGCGGGCGTAGCAGCGGAAAGCCGACTGCATTGTTGTTAACGAAGCAGTCGCGGTAAGTGCGGGAGGGTGGCGAGACCGAGCGAGAGATCGGTTAAGAGGTGTGTGGATGGTCGCGGGAAGAGGAGGACGCTAGTGGCGAGTGAAGGCGTGTTGTGTGACCGGAAAAGTGAGTTAGGAGAAGTGAAAGAACGAGGTAAGAGAGTGAACGGGATGCTAAAGTTGTAATGTCGAACAGTGAAATACAGGGAAAGGAACTGGAAAGAGAGAAATCTTAGCGAGGGGAGAAACAAACGCACGTGAGGTTGATGTCGGCGGCGGGCACTCGCCACGTGTTCAAGGTACTGCAATAACACCAACGGGCAAGAACTAACGAACTGTGTCGCGCATCAGTGCCACAGTGGGAATCTGAGGTCAGTTAACTATTCGTTTGTTGTTCGGTGAATTGTGAATGTGTCTGATTCGAAAACACCATAATACTCGAAGTTGAAACAATGATGGCGTCGCCGCGGGAGGTCTTCGTTCCCTGCCCCCACCAAAATGGCCGACCGGCCGAAGGGATGCCGAGCCGAAGGTAGCCGGTGGACGTTATCTGCGGATTATCACCCGAGAAGACTAAAGCGGGTTATTGGCGGTAAAGGTATTGTGAGAACAGACCACAGTTTATAGTTTTGGTACCAAAACAGGTTACAATACAGTTTGGGGATTAATGTACAAAGCCCATTATGATGCAATTAATTGGTTGTTTGATATCCAGCAACCCTTGTGTTTTTCCAATGTTTACTTTGCATGAACCCTCAGGGACCCATTCACGAATCAAGAGTACCTGCACCCCTTTAAGCAAAATTTATTGGAACGCACCAGGGTTACCAGGTACCTCACAATATATATACCTCACTTCTCTCAGAATGGAAGAACGGTTTACACAATGAAGGAATTTTAATAGGAAATAATACAAATATCAACACGCTTTTGTTTGCAGTTATAATTTTGGTCACTAATTGTGAAGAGGACCTCCAGAAGTTAACATTTGAATGAAAAAAGAGAGCAATAATTGTAAAATATCGATCAACACATGTCTTTCAAAAATAAACATCCCATACGAATAAAAATAGTATTAACCAACATCAATATCGAACAAGTATCCCAACTTTCAATACTTAGGATGCAACATAACATATCTTAATGACATTGACGTGCAACAAAAAAATCTAAATTTCAGGCTATCTGCAGCACCATAAAATCAACATGGGAAAGGAAGCTCGAAAAGAAACCAAATTCAAGCTTTATAAAATAATGGCTATACCTACTCTCTCGTATGGATGCGAAACATGAGTAGCAACATCAAGAGAAAACAAGAGAATTGATGCAGAGGAAATGAGATTTATGAGGTATGTGATGGGAGGCACATTAACAGATCATTAGAAATTAGGATTTAAGAGAAGAATCGGGAATTACCAGATTACAAGAAAAGATAAATACATATAGAAAAAACTGGATAGACCATTTAAAAAGAATGAACAATGAGGGATTGCCCTCATTGGAGGGAAGAAGAGATGGACTTCTATAGACTACTTTGCCAGAACAGGCTAGATCAGCCTAATCCATGCTGCTGCAGCTGATGGCGAAATTGTTGTCGGCGTGATGCGATGTATCTAGCAGATATCGTACGCTCCTGAGAAGACATGAGAGATTTACCCGCTTCAGATGATCGGAAGATCATTTTGGTTTACATTCAGAATATTGCGGCAAATAACTTGCGGTAAATACACGCATTAAGATTGCAAATATAAAATCAAGCACAAATCATGAATCAAATGATACCAAATGAAAATATATGCACAGCTATCAACTATAGGTAAAAAGATAGATGTAAAATAATGAAATAACAAATAAATGAAAAAGACTACATAATACAATAGGATTATAAAGAATTTTGGCTCGCTGTTGCAGCGACTCGTTTTGCAATTTTATGCGAATATGAAGACCAAATATGAACTATTCATTAATAAGTTAAAAAATTGTAAACGTAATTATTTTATGAGTATTATTATGCATTTGGCCAGAACAAGCTGGGCTGGTGGTTCAGAGAGAAACACATTCAGCGACTAACAAAATAGTTGACACCTTGAATGTTGGATTAGTCGCGGTGCAGAAGCACAGTTGATTCAAAAAAATATTATACATACAGTCACTAGACAACGAATTAGAAATATCAATTATTGATCCCATATCAGAATTTTAGTAACTTTATACTCACTAGGTTCATTGTCTAAGTTGTCTTTTGAAATATAGAGACTTAAGCCGGGATAGGCATTGACTGTAGTGCGTGTGTAGTTTTGAAGTTATTTAATTTACATCAACTAGTGAATTAATGATGGATAATACGAAGCAATCTCAGTCACAAGACAGCAACGCAAGCGTTGCTGATAAGAAAAATAGCAATCCGGGGACAACTAGCAAGGCGGTGACGAAGAAATCGTCGAAGGTGAAATTCACCAAGAAGATCACCTTGCCCACTGCGCAACGTGTCAAACAAGGACACTCCCTGGACAACGACCCGATCACCGAGATGTATGACATCGGAACTTGGCACGCCAACGAAGTTGTGCGTGACAACAGTTTGCTGCCAGGCATGCGGGATTGGTGCTGTTATCAGACAGCGTCTGGTCCAAATGGATGTCTGAGGCACAAGAGTTCGGCAAGGCAGTGCCAGAGCCACTTTTTGTTATTACAACACGCAACACCTGTGGGTGCGGCTCATGGATCAAGAGCCAGCAAGGACACCACTTGTCTAGGAGCGAAGATGAGCTCTTGAAGCTCTTTGCTCACAAGGGTTGGCGGGTCCCTGCGGTCATATCCGCATACCTAAAAGGCTTGGGCGACGTGCGCACGGCTGATACACGCAGCTTTGCGATGCTGCCGCCAACACGCCAAATCGCCGCGGCGATTACGGTAGGGTTGACGCAGCTACTCACATCCTCTACGAGGATCACGTGGCTCCACGCATCACTGCCCTCAGCGTCATGCACTCTATTCGATTTTCAACCGATAGAGACGCAGAGGAGCAGAGCCGGAACTGGGATCTCCCACCAGTATACGGTTGGTACTTCCCAAGCGGGCAGTGCCGAAATGGAAGAAGAAGAGGAGGATGAAGCGAGCGATGACGCTAGCGTTAATAGCGCAGCTGAGCTTGAAACGCCGGCGCGGAAGACGCCAGGCGGCAAGTCGGCAGGCAACCGCCCGACGCGGGACAAGGCCGTGACGCGGAAGGCGGCGCCGAAGAGTCCGACGAGGACGAGGATGTGGAGATCACTCCACGCCCAACCCGCAACTTGCTTGGGTATTCCCATCACAGCGATGGAAGAATGCGATTATATCGCAGCTTCAAAGCTTTGGAGTGACAGCAGACACTATCAATCACTCCATCCCTATGTTCCTGACGAACCCTGAGCTGATGAACTACGTTTCAGCGAAAATTCAAGCTTCAGGTTTTCCCAGTGACGAAGGGCCGCACCACCATCGCGAAGGAAGTCTGGCCCAGATCTGCAGCCAGCGGGTCGTGGACGAAGCAGTTCCACAGACCACGCGTCAATATGGACGCTCAAACATCATCTGAGCACAGCCTACGAGTTGGGAGATACGGTAGGCAAGGGCGCGGCTATCGCGCAATACACATTGATGAAGCACTCACATGTAGTGCAAGGGACGGTTTACGATCCCTGGGCGTGTTACAGCTTTTCACGCTATCGAGAAGTCCCACTAGGTTGGAGACTTAACCGCAACAACACCATCGATCAAGGCGATCATCAAGATTGGTTGCGAGTAAAGAAAAGCGCTGGTCCAAAGGGTTACTTTTCAATAGTATACCCAACTTTAGGAAACAAGAAGTCCAACCCTAGTTAACTGAACTTCAAAGTGAGCTACGCTTATGCCTACGGGAATTAAAAGCCGGCGGCGCTAGCCGAATGCGTTTATACGCTCCGTGAAGTCACGAAGGTTAAGCGCATTCGAGACTCGCGGGTTCGTGGTTGGGTGACCGGCCAGGAACCCGGGATCTAACAGCGTCGAGCCCCTGGCCGAAGGGATAAAAGGCACTGACTGACTGCGACGTGACGAGACTGGACTAATATTAAAAATAATAATGCCCATTAATGGAGGATTACTCCCAAGGGCAAAAGCGCTCAACGCCCCTTAAGGGGCTTGGAGACGCGTTGCGTCAAGGAGTGGACGCAACAAATTTAAAAAAAGTGTAAATGAATGAAGGGATCTGTTGCCTTAAATATGGCGGTAATTCAGTTCCCCACCGCTAGATATTTTAGAAGTTTGAGTTTTCTCCTGTATGTGGTGTAAATGCTTCTAGTCGTAATGAGTGTTTTGTTTGGTCACACTTTGTTTATTCACACTCTTGACAAAGGAAGTTGTATTATTGAATTTAATTAAGTGAGTTCCAGAATTTTCCGAGTGTATTTGTACCAATTAAATTTTACATTTGTGATTCATGAGAAAACAATGGCAATGGGTAAAAGAAAGCACCCGAATCCAAGAAAAAAAGGAAAATTCAGGTTATGTTGAAGTTTTGGAACTTGAGAGTGACTAAAGTAGCCAAGAAATGTAATGTTTCTCCACAAAGTATTGGAATAATTATAAGAAAGATGGAATTACGTGAACCACTTACACCAACAAAGCGTCAAAACTGTATACTGAGACGGGACTGAGAAAGACCACGCCAAGGCAGAAACAAATATTGAAAAAAATTGTTTTGTGTTACCCAAAGGATTCTTGCTAAAAGCATTCGTAATTTTTAAGTAATGCAAGTTGTAAGCACTAATACACTTTGTAGACGAGGCTGATATCTCCGAATGAAAGACGAATTAGCCTTCTAGTAGACCTGTTTATCCATAAGCAGCTGGCTCATATTTGGCGCAGAGGACCAAATGTCGGGACATGTGTGGCACCTGACCTGTTCAGAAACTCACGCGGCGCTACCTGTGGCGTCGCCCGCAGTCCATGACAAGCGCGACCACCAAGCAGGCATGAGGGCAAAAAAGGCGAACGTTTAAGGAGGGCCGTCGGTGACGAAGAAAGACTCTGCAGACGCAATGCCAGGAGGCGATGTGTAGTCGCCAGCACAGCTGCAATGAGCGTCAAGGGGTCGTCCCGTACCGGCGAAAGCTGGTGACGACATAAGACGCCTCCGCGATGCGTAGGCGCCGCACAGCGAGTGCTGCGGCCAGCGTCGGGTGACGACGGAAACAGGTGACGTCGTAAGTCGCCACCGCGATGCCAAGGCACCGGCACAGTGAGTGCTACGATCAGCGTCGGGGAGTCGTCGGGTGACGACGGAAGCAGATGACGTCGTAAGGCGCCACCGGATGCCGGACCCCGGCAGCAGTGCTGCGGGGGGGCGTAGGCGTCGGCACAACGAGTGCTGCGGCCAGCGTCGGGTGATGACGGAAGCAGGTACATCGTAAGACGCCGCCGCGATGCCAGGCGATGTGTAGTCCTTGGGACAGCGAATGCTGCGGTATAAAAGAAATTCATTTTTAAAAGAATTTATATAATTCTACACAGTACCTTGAAAATTATGGAAACGAAAAACCTATTATTGTGCGGACAGGTGGTTAGAATGTCAGCGACAGTCAAAGAAACTTTAAAAAATAACCGAAGAAGGGAGGTATCGACTCAGAAGGAAGTGAGAGCAATGATGATTAGAAAGACATGAAGTTTCGTTTGCAAGATACGTCGACAGCTGTAAAGAACTAACATTATTCCTGACTTCTTGGCTGTCCGAGTGACGCCGCGTAGTGGCCTGAGAGGCCGATGTCTTGCTTGTCATATTGTGAGCTTTCTCAGGGCAGTCACTGGGACACCCGGACAGACAAGAAGTCATTGACTCGAGCCGGGGAAGCTTACGTGTACATAACTTTATTCCTCTTCCTCCTATTACTACTACTAACACCAGTGTTGCCAGGTTACAGTTTTTGGTTTTTGGTCGATGCTTTAGGGGGCAATTTTATTTTGAACATTTCGTTGAGTTTTTAAATGTTATTTTTTCCTAAACTATATTATAATTATTATAGGTTCAAATATAACTAATTGTAGTAAAACAATTACTGGAATGTAGGATCACTTGAATGAATTGAGAATGCTTTAGGCGCCAATTTATTTGGGGGGTTTTCGTTCAGCATTTTAAATGTTAATTTTTCTTAAACAATTATAGTACTGAAGATCATTTGAATGAATTCCCTCGTTAAATGTTAGGCGTTTGTCACAACCAAAGGTTGGTAGAAAGGGAGAATACATTTGATGAGGAGCGTATGACAGCAGTAAACAAGTTACGGAAACAACGATTTCGGTTGAAGGAATGTTTTTTCAAAGAGATATCTTCATCTTTCAGTCATTACAATTAGCGAGACAAAGACACCTCTTTTGTTTCGTAACTCGTACTCATGTGAAACTTTGAAACAAAGCTTACACAATATGTGTGTATATTTTGGGATAAGCCAGGGAAACGGGTTCATTTTGAATAGGAAAAACGGTATCAAGTATTAGAAATACCATGTGAATGTATGCATTTAAGACGCTGGGATCCAAGGAATATACGTTGTTAGGACGACCAATAAACAAATTGTATTCCATGCTTGATTCAGGCTTTCATTTGGAAAACGGCCAAGGACATTACATGTAGGAGTGGGAAATCCGTTGGAAGACCTGGGTATGTAGAAATATTGAAGTGGAAGGAACGCATGTAAGCAACGGAACGGTACCAATGTTATTTCAGTTGAGACTGGCTATTAGAACGATACCAATATTATTTCAGTCGAGACTGGGTATTAACTCAATGATAGGGAAGCGGATAACTTATAATTAATTTTGACAGCTTTGTGTTGTATGAAGTCAAAGGTATCATTCTAGTTTGAGTTATAATTTGTCATTTGTAAATTGTAATTTAAATTCAGTTAGACTCCGTGTTCAAAGGGAATTTATATTAGAATGGATCCGTTCATGGGAAAGATTTTTAATAGGTTGAGCTGTAGACAGTTGCGGTCCGAAGCACATCCAGGGCACATCGCGAATTAACTTAGTTTCAATTTCTGAATTTTATGTACTAAATAGTTTAGAATACTCCGGGAACATATGTAAACCTATTGCAACGTTAGGCAAGATCACGATAATAAGGACATGAACGAGGCATCCTATGGAGGATTTCACACCAGAAGATTTCCCTCATAGCCGCGAGATCACAGTAAGCCCTTGAACTTAAATCCGAACCGTACGGAACTTAATGATTGTAGATAAGAAAGTTTAATGAGTCAGTAATGAGCTCAACATCAATTGTAATATTATAGTATTAAATGTAAATTCTTATTTTGAAAAAGAAAAAATGATAATTTATAGTTAATTGCCATCAATTCAATAATTGTTTTAATTCACAGAACTCTCAGGAATCGTAATTCTGTATACAACTACACGTACACATACGACAGGTAAGGGGTAATATGTTGTATGTCAAAACCCGTAATCAAATTTAAAAGTAGAATCAAGTTAGCGTTTTACGAGAAGAAATAAAGGAGGTCATTTTCGTCAACATATTATTTTTATTAAGATAGCCGGCTTTCGACGACTTTGCCGTCATCGTCAGTCAACATATTTTATTAAGATAGCCGGCTTTTGATTCCGACAAACCCGTCGAAGCCGGCTACATTAATAAAAATAAGTTGACGAAGATGACCTCTTTTATTTCTTCTCATAAGAACGTCAACAACACCAGATCAAATTCCCACAATTACCGTTTTTACATTGGGAGGATTTATGAGCATAGCAGAGCAAACAAAATAAATAACATTGCTAAATGCAGAGAGAATAGTTATAAAATTGTTTGGAAATATTATCAAGCTTTAGTAATACTAAAATCAATCTTTTTTTGGGGGGGGGGGGAGGGGATTTCACAATATGTACATTATTTTATAAATTGTTCTTATAAACGCAATTTACAATTAAGTGTAGATTAGATGGTCTTGGTTGTTACCACATTTTGATCTAGCTCTAGTTGAAATTTGAAATATATACATTATAATTGAGGTACTTTACATGAAGCCCTCCAGACATTTTCAAAATTTTCTCAGAAACGGCTTCCAATTCTTTCCTAAAATTTCTTGTAAGAATATGGTAAAATAAACTAAACGCGGAATAGGTCCGATTTTCACAGTTAACTCTGAATTTTCGAAAATTGCAAAAGTTTGAATTTGTTTCGGCGTTTTCCTACAACTATAAAATTGAACGGCGCCAGCGCAGTGGCGATCTCGAGAAATGCCTTGACGTGTCTCGAAGATATAACACTCGGGTAGCACAAGTTTTTAACAGAAGTTACATTGAACGATGGAAGTGTGAGATATCTTTCCACTTAAATGAGCTTTCACAAGCGCGCAAAACGCTAACGCATTGCTGTGCAGTGTTGCATTCATAAAAATGTTAATTCTATATAATATATGTATTCTCTTGTGATTTAAAGTGAGTTGCAATTACAAAACCATTCCGAAGTATTCAAACCCCAAGTGTATTTTGTAAACGTAAGTATTAGGCTACGTTTCAAGGTGTTTTGAAAAACCGAAATCAGAGAGTTCGTTGTTCTGTCAAGGGTGTTTGTGCAACTAACAATGAATAGCGTTGAAAATATAAAACGTAAAAAATCAATGATTTCAATGAAAAAGCCACAGAAAAAAATTGGTGAAAAGAAACAATGTTAATGTGCGTAAATGCATGCATGTAATGTGTGTGTGTGTGCCCGCAGAGAGAGAGAGGGACAAGGAGAGAAAGGGAGAGAGAGAGAGAAGGTGAGAAAGGGGGGGAGAGAGAGAGAGAGAGAGAGAGAGAGAGAGAGAGAGAGAGAGAGAGAGAGAGAGAGAAGAGAGAAGGAGGGAGAAAGATGAGAAGAAGAAACTTTGCACACCCTAATGGCATGACTACGAGCCGCCACTGGCTTTAGGGAACCTGGCTACCTCTACCAGCACATGAAAACTTATCCATGGAGTTGTCCGGAAAAACCTTGAAACCTCAGTTTTTCCAACCAACTTAACAGAGGTTCCACACACCATTAACACCACAACCTTCCACGCCGTCACCTATTGTCACCGCCGTGTAGAGTTCCGTAAATATAGTTTTAAGGTTTATTTTTGATATTTTGATAGTGAAAGTTTGAAAAAATTCAGAATGTTCATTCCATAAATGTCGCTTTGTTAGTTTGGAGCTCACAATTAATATTATTGCGTTGACAAGACCAATCAAATGCAAGAACTGACGCAACAATTAGTGGCTGTGTTGCGGCGTATCCCGGGAGGAGGCACTATTTGTTGTTAAATTGCTTTCCCAGTCGTCAGACGTCAAGAAATTTCATAGAGAATTGCCCTCGTAAACATTATCGGCCAATTTCTTAAAGAAATTTTTCTGACGAATTGTTCCATCCACTATTTAAACTCGGTATAGACAAAAAATCACGACTATGGATCGTTCTCCTCCAGGAGTAAACTTGAAACTCAGACGTACAGCGTAAGTATACCTATATTTTAAGTTTGTCTAAAATTCTAAATGAATCAGTATAATAATAATAATAATAATAATAATAATAATAATAATAATAATAATAATAATTATTGCAAATGAATGTATGCTCGGTGGCAGTTAATCAACAGAGAGACAAAAAATATGAAGATAAACTATACAAAAAATTTTAAAGAATAATAATAATATATTATTAAGAATGTTAGTATTTTGTTCTAAGGATGATTTCTTGGTCACTTTTCTGTAGGAAATTTATAGTCTCTGAGAACCACAACCTCGACTACAATTATTTAGCATCTGATCTAATTCATCTCCAAGGCGTTTTAGAGTTTTTTCCTTGTCTAAACGAAACATAAAGTTATTTTCAAGTGATATTAAATTTGCTTTTAATATAATTATCTTTTTTGTGTCGTGGTGTGCTCTAATACCCTCGGTGGCTCGTTGGTTAGCGTGCTTGCTTTCCACGGCGCAACCCCGGGTTCGATTTCCCAGCAAAGTAATAAGTGTAGGCTTTCTTTACAAATGTCCAAGTATATTGCCATGTGACGATGAGTAAGATCAGTGTATATGGTGAAGAGATGTGTTTGTGCTAACCACATTCCATAAATGTCGCTTTGTTAGTTTGGATCTCACAATTAATATTATTGCGATGACAAGATCAATCAAACACAAGAACTGACGCAACAATTAGTGGCTGTGTTGCGGCGTATCCCGGGAGGAGGCACTATTTATTGTTAAATTGCGTTCCCAGTCGTCAGACGTCAAGAAATTTCATAGAGAATTGCCCTCGTAAACATTATCGGCCAATTTCTTAAAGAAATTTTTCTGACGAATTGTTCCATCCACTATTTAAACTCGGTATAGACAAAAAATCACGACTATGGATCGTTCTCCTCCAGGAGTAAACTTGAAACTCAGACGTACAGCGTAAGTATACCTATATTTTAAGTTTGTATAAAATTCTAAATGAATCAGTATAATAATAATAATAATAATAATAATAATAATAATAATAATTATTGCAAATGAATGTATGCTCGGTGGAAGTTAATCAACAGAGAGACAAAAAATATGAAGATAAACTATACAAAAAATTTTAAAGAATAATAATAATAATATGTTATTAAGAATGTTAGTATTTTGTTCTAAGGATGATTTCTTGGTCACTTTTCTGTAGTAAACAAAATAATTAAATTATAGTTTAAAAAGATTATGACATTAAAAATTTATTGTATAATACAGAATAAAAAAGTACTGTGAAAAATATTCTAAATAGAACGAAGCACAGAAATGCACTGTGCAAAACTGAATAATTATAGGCTTGCTTTAAAATAATTAAATTATAGTTTAAAAAGATTATGACATTAAAAATTTATTGTATAATACAGAATAAAAATCATCTATCCAACACTAATGAGATACAGCGATACTAAATAACAAATCCTGTTGCAACGAACTGATCCACCTGCCTGGGTGGATTTCGAAGCTTTAACACAATATCATCTTGTTTCTGGGCATATTTTCCAGTTCTCTAAAATATTAAAAAAAAAATAAATAATCTGAAAGGCTTTAGCAGTAGAATCAGATGTATCTCTGACTGGTCAAATGTACAACACAAGCTCACTTTTCACAATATCAAGCATGTTGAATTCGAGGTTGATTTGTTTCAAATAGTAGAGTACTTATTTCAACTAGAATGTCTCTCGCACGTAGTTGTATTTTTTCACCATGATATAAAATAGATTAGATTAATTTAAGTCATGACAAAATACTTATTAACGGTTGGAAACAATTCTTATTATACAGGACACTAGTGAAACTTATCAGATCAAGAAGGACTTACAGTACCTTTGCCGGCACGGATAAAAAACTAGGGAAAAAAGTCTGAAATTTATCTGTAATGTACACTCAGGCATTGGCAAGGATTGGTTAAAGGTACGCTACCTTGCCCTATATAAAAGAATATAATGACCTGAAAGAAGACTCTTCGAAAATATATATACATAAAAAGTTTGCTTTATAAAACAAACGCCATCTTGAATTAATGTTTCAAGAGGGCGTTGAAAAACAATAAATTCAGTGAACACCGAATTGAAATTGGCTCTGCCGTTCCTAAGAATACCCGGGGCAACATTTAGACAAAAATAACAAAACATAAATTCGGTTTTGTATAATCTAAGTTAAGCATAATGTCGTATTATGTGGTTATAGAAAAATTATTTTGAAATCAGACAAACCATTTACATTATTTACACACAAGTGAATTATCATTTACGGGGTATATTTAATAGTACTATAAATTGAATAGATGAAGACACAATAATACTTACATTTCACACTGCTCAAGCTGAAGATGAGAGAGATAACAAATATGTTCGATCCAAAGATTTAGTCGTCAACAATATTTTACATTTGCAGAGATTACCTTCCTCGGCAGAATCCCCCTTTTTATAATCCAATTGAGGCGAAAAGGAAGCAACAAGAAGACCTTGTAAAAATCTACACGCCAAGACGACCTCCAGTGATTCGTGTCAAAACTGAAGAAACATCTAAGAAGCTCCGAATCAAAGGTAATTAACGGTAGCTTCTCCCCATAGAACGCCCCACAGTTTGTATCTGTTTTTGATGTAAAATAAATAAATAAAAACAAATAATTCAAGGGATGACGTAAAATGTTCACTGAAAGATGGCGCATTCTATTTTTATATAATATATATTAAAAACATATTATTTCTAAATCGACCTACGTTGCAGGGCTGCCAGATATATAATTATCATGCAGTTATTTCTTTCTTGTTTGATGAATGTCTATAGTTTATTAATTAAAACAAACAGTTACACTTTACATTTTAGACGTTCAGATGTATTTATTATTGTACTCTTCGTGATTAAATTTTATTTACATTGTAGTTTTGGGTGACGTGAGGTTTTGGCTAAACCTTAAAGCTAATTTCAGACATCATTTTAAAAAATAAACTTGGAATACAATTATAACTATACTAAAATATTTACATTATTTACAATAGAAAACTATAAAATTTTACGTGTAAATAATTATAAGGAGAGCTACAGAGCTTTGTATATTTATTTATACTGGAAGATGGGAGAAGATATTATGCCTTTCTTGGATTCATAATCTGCCAAGATTAAAAATGGATAAGCTTGAGATTGTTTTGTCTGAATGTTATCCATGTCTGAATAAATGATTTTTGTAACTTTAAAAAAAAGTGATCGTGCATACTTCTGCTGCTCCTTCATTTCTGTTAACCGTCACACGATTTATCAAAAAACGTCACGTCACCCAAAACTACAATGAAAATCAAATTTAATCACGAAGAGTACAATAATAAATACATCTGACTACCTAAAATGTAGTGGAACTGCTCGTGGTGGAAATACATGGGTGGGTTCCTCCGATCCACCGATTTTATACTTATTTTTTTCTAACATGGCCTCTGTGGGTAGTTTCTCCAAGATGAAATTCGGCACGACTTTTTGCGTCTTTCTTGGTCCTGTCGCAAGATCGTCACCGTATCAAGCAGTGCGTCAGATCAAGCGACTCTATCGGCAAGACTGAAAATGACGCAAAACGTCGGGTCGAATTCGATCTTGAAGATACTACCCACAGATGCCACGTTAGTAAAACTCAAGTACAGCTCCAGTTTGCCTCACGAACTACGTGACCACAGTACTTCCTTTGAAAAGTCAGACCAGACGCTGGCCGCCATGTTGCATGGAGAGCGAGAAGTGTTGAGAAATATTTTGAAAGTTGCACAGAACCAACAACGATAACCAACCAAAAATTACGCGATGTGCAAGATCCATTATTTAAAAGAAATAAATCTGTTTCAATGTCTTGTAAGTATGTGATAATTTTGGTATATGGCGGCATTTAAAATTCCCGTTAATATTGTGACGCAAACTGGTGTCTGAAGCTCTGGCTAAGTGAATACGATGCGCAAGAGCACCCCCGAACTGTTTGTTTTAATTTTCATACAGTTACGATAGCGATTTGATGTACGATTATCAAACAGAAAAGGTACGATAAACGTACGATTATGTGTCTCAATGTGTGCTATAAATTTTTTAATATAATTTGCATGCATTTTTAGATTATTCGATACAGCATGGTCGAGTGATAGATTAGCTGCCGATATAAGTCGACCGCTTGTGTAGGAGGCGGAACAGCAGGCTTCCATCTTTGAATTCATCTTTTTATCATGGCGTGCTCCGGTATAGAGGGGGAGTTCTTGCGCTTCGTGTCAAACTTCAGCCAATGACCTTTAGGCACCAGTTTGCGTCACAATATTAGCGGGAATTTTAAATAGTCAGTTACCAAAACATTAATTTATAACAAATTATTAAAAGAGATATATGAAGCATTTTTTCTATATTGCAACTTTTATTTCAATTACATCGTGAACGTGTTACTTTTCGTTAAAAATTGTTATTTTATGCCACTTTCAAAATGTTTCCCAACACTTCGCGCTTTCCATGGCAAATGGCAGTCTGCGACTGGTCTGGCTCATGGAGCTCCATGGTCTGACTGTTCAAACGAAGTGCTTCTTTGTGGTCACGTGGTTCATGATGCAAACTGGTGCTGCGCAGAACGAATAAAAATGGGTGCGGCGGAGTAGTCCACCCATATCTTTCCACCATGTCCAGTGCCACTTCGAGTTCGATTCCGAACTCCTTACTAAAAAAAACTTCTATTCGATTGAAATTTCATTATATTTGCTAGTAACGTTGTGTGATTTTTCAATCAAATAGAAGATATCCGATGTAATTGCTCGACCCTGAATATGATGATTAAGAAGGTAATCGAAAACTCCATATTGTCGTGGCAACCGCAATAGGTCGTATGTCAAAAACATTCCCTTTTTTTATTACACCATTGTGATCAATCGAGAATTGCACAGTTGCAATACGTCGTAAGACAAGGGACTAATGAAAAACCGAATATCATCCTTTTACATTTATGAAAGCGACTGTCAAGGAGAGCTAGAGAACGTTTTTTGTTCTTCCTGAAAACTTAGGTAGATAAGACAAACGACATATTGCTGTTACCACGATCATATGTTTTATCTTAGGTCTTGAATAATTTCATTTGATTTGTATTAATTACATGTACATTCGATACTAAAAGATGTTATAAAATTCTGTATAAACTATTTGTAGTCTCAAGTAAAAATACCTGTTCAGAAAGATAATTTAAACGAACATGCTTTAAAAATGTGAAGAAAAAAATTAAATAGGATATTTTCTATGATATTTTACTTGGTCACCCTTAAGAAGGTATTTATTAAGAAGAGAAAGTTAAGTTTCAAAATTCAAAAATTCAAAATATAAGTAGTATTAGACTTAGTGTAGGGATCACAGAATTTTGAAAATGTGCACACAATTCACTTTTCCCATAGCACGTCATACGCAGTTTTTAACTGTTTTATTGACGTAAAATAAAATAAATAAATAAAGTGATGCAGCGGGGAAAAGCGGCGAATTTTCAACAGAAAAACGTATTGCCGGTCCCTGGTAACGAAAAAGTGGATAAATTCAGTAGTTAAATTTAACCAAAAAACAAAACAAAAAACCCTCCAAGACGTGGTGTAGCCAGAATCCATGTTTTGTGTGGCCTTGATACCGAAAAATCAATTGACGGCAAAACGTCTGTCTGTCCATGAACAACGCTAGCCGTTAAACCATTCAGCCGATTTTCTCTAAAATTGATTGTCCCCCATTGAACTGACGGATATTGCGGCCCTTTAAATTAGAAACCGATATTTTAACTTTTTTGGGGGGAGGGGAAATTTACATGAAGCCTCAGAGACATATTCCAAATTTTCAAACAAATAACTTATTTTTTCATTAAATTTTGTTGCTAGATAGTGATAGTGTGAACAACGTTTAAGCGAACAGTGCACGTCTCAGGTTCCATGAAAACCCTCACTTTTTGAAAATTGTAACAGTTAAAAAATATTTCGGCGTCTTCCTACAATTACAATTATGAAGGTAGAGATTTTTCCCTTAAATATATTTGTTTCGTAAATATAGATTTTAAAATAAGGTCATGAACAAGTTTTCGAAAATTTGAGTACTTTTTGAGTAATTTGAAGTGAAAGTAGGGGCGAGAAAGTACGTGCTGTTTTAGTACCAGTAGTTTTATTATAAGATAAATCGGTTCAAGCCTCTTGTATCCGCTGGTCTCGACAAATCATTATCACAAATACCAAAATATAATTCTAATTATTACAAATCATTTACCGTAAGCGTAACGAGAGCTTTGAGACAGCCTCCCAAAGAACATTAAACACAGTCGTTCTCTCAATTTTTTTAAAAAGCAAATTTTTTGGATAAAATTTACGCAGCATTGGCCATTTGAAAATAGTTCTATGGTTTTAACGTAAAATTTGCAATATTCGGTCTAATATGGCACACTGTTTAAATCAAATAATGTTTGGTGATTATTAAATTGTTACGGGGAACGTGGGCATCATCTCAGCCAAAAATCCGTTGATGAAAATAGCATTAAATATTTATTCGTTATTTTCTAAATAGTAACGAAAAAGGAGTGTTTATGGCACTCGTAAACCCATTTTAAAAACGGTTTTATTGGTGCCGATATAGTTCTTGGATTTAAAACTATATTTTTCGCTGTGCAATTGAATACTATTTTTTTCGATATACTCCAATATATCTTTGAACCCGGTGAATAAGCTGATAAGTAAAACAAAAAACTTAATTTTACATGGGTGCAAACAAGAACTTTAAACTGCTGTAAATCAGGATTAATGATATTAAAAAAAAAACAAATAGTTTCGTTTGAATACCACCTTCGTTTCAATATCATTAATACCTTATTTAATTCAGTTAAAAGTTGTTTTTCGCCCTCCTGTAAAATTAGTAAGTGTTTGTGACTTATCAGCTTATTCACCGGGATGAAAGATATATTCACATACACCCACATGTACAGACATATGTAGAGTATACTATATACGTATACGTGGGTACGTACTCGCATTCTGTTATAAACAACTAGTCGCGGTTGCTATGCAGAGTCCCAGGTTCAACGCCCGTCGCCCCGGCCATCGCTGAGCGCGCCCGCCGCCGCCGCCCCCACCACCTCCTGCCCGCCCCCGCCTCAGCGACACCGCCGCCGCTCCTGCCGGCCCTGCCAAGAAGAGGAACGCTCCGGCCCCACGCAATACCCAGGGCACCACCACCACCACTCACGAAGATCTCAGGGCGTCCCAAGATGCCAAGGCTCGAAATGCGAACGAAGAAATCTCCAAGAATCGGCGCACTTCCGTCTTGCCCGCTCTTCAGCCTGAAGTGGAATGTGTCTCCATGAGTTCCTCTAACGCAAACGACGTGCAAGAAGACACTAATAAAATACTATTAACAATACAAAATATGCGATCGAAATTTTCACATTATCAAAGCATAGAAAGAAATGCAAAAGATTTTTTATGTGATTTAAATGGAAAAAAAGAAAAGGAAACAAACGGTAAAAAGGCAAAAAGAAATATTCAAATTCAAAATACTGCAGAGAATGGAACGAAGGCAACTATCCATTGTCGGGAAGGCAAACGAAACAGGCTTCAGAAAATGTGAAGCGGAAGATAACAATTTTACCAGACATATCAGCAAATTATAAACAGAATTTAAAGTGCAAAAACAACGCGGCACGTTCATCAAGCGTGAACAGTGCTTTTCCAAAGGCACCTCTCCCTCCTGGATCCTCGCGCATCCTAGAGGAAACTCGCCTTCTCCCGGGCACCCTTTCATCAGAGGTCGTCGGAGGTAGGTGTGGTGACATTAACCCTCGTACCATATGTGGGGTCTTTTTGGACCCCGCGATTATTAATTTGTTAATATTTTCTTGAATATTTGCAGAATAATTTCAGTCTTCTAGATATGCCTTTGTGCACTCATTAAGCAGGTACCAAACCATTTTCACTTATTTTCCAAATTTTATTAAAACGTGATTATTTTTTTCGTTACATGACATCGGTATGATCTAATGTATTGTCTTCAATTTTCCCATTCTCATTTCAAATTTATTGTCATGAACTTAAAAAAAAAATGTGACTGATACCGTAAATTTTTGTCTCACATTTGATTTATCTCGAAATAACTTTCACGAAATCTTATAAATATTTCGTTACGAATCAGCAATGGAGGCTACGTACGATGAAGGTTATTCTTCTATGAACTATTTATTACGAATAAATTATATTTATTATGTAATTAAATATAACTTAGAAATGGTATTCCTATATAAAATCAATTATTTACACCCAATATGTTGCCGTACACATTCATGTTTACCACTTTCAATTGTCAGTAAAGCTTGGGGCCCAAAAGGACCCCACATACAGTTCTTGATAGAAACAAGCAGATATGGTACGAGGGTTAAAAAATAGATATATGGAGATTGCAGTACTGGCTTTTGTTGTCTAATGCGTAGAACGTGGAAGTATTTCCACGGGCTCCCCCAGGATATTAGCTGTATTGTTGAGCAACGACAAATGTAATACCTAATGGACAGTGGCATACCTTAAGTTGGTGTCACCCGGGACAAAAGTAATGGTGTCACCCCCTAAATTAAATATAAAAATATATGAATAGTTTATACATTATTTAATAAAAACACAAGTATATTTACACGATATTAATGATAATTTGTAGCTTATTTTATCAAGATTAACGATAAGATAAGATAAAGTAATCACCGAAATCGAGACTCTTGGACCACCGAAGAATTGAGCTCACTGCTTATAGTTTCGCGTTTAACATTACATTTTTTTCTTTGCGTTCTTAGTATATATGATTTCGGATGCGCCTGGTATTTCTCCGTTACTTCAGATTAGAACGATCAATCTTCGAACTAGATTAGAACTAGCAATACTGCCGGACATGAATAGTCCGATTAAAAGTCTCCGGAAGTCCTAAGGTCACGAGCTGGCAGGAGAGGGGGACTCTATTATCAAATCGCCAGCTTCGTTACGACTTAAATTCTTAATGTTGAAGCTCCCAATTGGATGGTAGTGCCCTTTCTCTTTTCGGCATGTAGTAAGGGTCTTTTCACATGCTCCAGACGTGATAAGTCACTGAGGAGTTTCTGCTCATTTTTCCCCCTCTTTGAATATCGATCACCCCTGTCCAAGTTACAACTCCCAAAAAATCAGGTATTTAAACGAACATGAGACCTACACTATTCTCTTAAGCGTACTTTACCTATTCGAGGTCAAAATTAATCAAAAAATTTGGTGCCGTTTTTTGAGACAATGTGTTTAAAAAATAAAAATTGTCTCATGGATTTCACGCAAAATTACGTGATAAGTACTCAAATTTACGAAAAATTGATCAGCACCTTATTCGAAGATATATTTCTGATTAATACATTTCATCCAGAAACAAATTTATCTTCATAATTGTAGTTGTAGGAAGACGCCGAAAACTTTTGCAATTTTCAAAAAATCAGAATTTCAAAGAAAATAAAACCTGCATCATTCGCTTAAGCGTCCCTTACGCTATCTCACATCAAAAGTTAACAAATTTGGTCAATTTTTTGAAAATTGGAATATCTCAGTGACTTCATATAAACTATCCTCCCAAATTAAAATATCGGTTTCAAATTCAAGCTACGTGACATCAACCAGATCGATTGGAGAATATCAATATCAAAATCCTGCTTATGGTTAACCGCTAGCATCGTCCACAGACAGACGGACAGAAGTTTTGCCGGCAATCAAGTTTTCGGTATCAAAGACCCACAAAACGTGGACTAGACAACGTGTTAGAGGAAGTAATTTACAATAAATAGGGACAAGATTTATCCACTTTTTCCGGCAATTAGAGTTTGAAAGATTCAAACGAATCGAAAATTCGCTGTTTTTTCCCGCAGCATTGCAATATTTTCTCTATACTGCGTAAGTAGTAGTAAGAAAGTAAAAATCAAATAGTTAAAAAAGGTCGTGTACAATTTGTTTTTTAAAAAGTGTTGTTTTGCGTGATTTAGATTTGAAGTTAATGTAAATTATAGAAGAAAGATTTTGTCAAAACCGCTCCAATTTGTTTTGTCAGATTTTCCTCCCATATGTACTATAATCGTATAAATAAATGGCGCGAGACTAATTTTCGTTAAACTTATTGAATATTCAAAATTTGTCAATTTAGAGTTAATGGAGAAAGCTCGTATATATGCTGTTTTAGCATGAGTAGTTCCGTGATCTGCTCTCTTTGCTTCAAAATAGTGTTGCCCGCTTGCATCTTTACTCGTTTTTGTCTTCCTCTTGCACTATTACTCTTGTCAGTAGCATCCAGTACGGCCCTTTTATGAGAATTCATGTGCCATGTGCTTTGGATACTAAATCAAAATGCATTTTGTCAAAGCATTGCAGTGTCTCGGCATTAGACATTCCTTCAGGCCTAAGGTATTTTCAGAATATGAACATCGGTATGTTTAATTTAATTCGCAACAACCTGCTGTCAAAATGGCGAATACATCCAAATCTAAACTACTACTTGTTTCTTAAAGTTTCAACTCCATCAGATGTCAGATTAATCTCTTGTAAGGTCTTCCAACACTATTCTTGCACCTACTTCATTCTATATATTTTTTTGAGAAATATATTTTACTCGTGGTCTGCAGCAGCAACAGACCTGCTGCTCAAAAGTATACAAAATGTTCTTTTCAAATGCAACACAAACATTGCTCTAGAACAATAAATAAAATTCTTTCTATAATACTGCAATAAAATATAGTTGTATAATAGTTGTATAACAATAACATAGTTGTATTTATAGATTGCACAATAGTTCTTTATTCAAAGGATGTGAAAAAAAATAGTTCCATAACACAAGTAAATAGCCAATATCTAATGCTAGGCAGCCTCTTCCTTGAAGCCTTCCGGACGTATGTATTGTAATCAGTGACGTACTAATCATGAGAATTCTGTCGGTTTGCGCATAATGAGAATATGCGGAACAGCAATCAAATATTTGTAATTTTCAGTCACAATCGAGACTCTTTTCATTCCTCTTGGAAACGCGACGCGGAAACGTCCCTCCAATTTTCATTGGCTTCCTTTCCTTTAGCATCGTCCTCAATTAAGACTAGTGCGCCGTGGGGAGAGAGATGTGTTACTTCCCATACCTTTTCCTCATAAAATGGAACACGCCGGCGGGAATGACGCCTTTATTCCGTATATACTCACGGGTAGATCCGTTCCCACCATCAATCTAGACAAATGAGATGTCATTCGATGAGTGCCGGTGGAGAACTGATAATTGTTTTGCGGGTCCATCGAACAAAATTTTCTAAAACACGTGATTTTCTGCTGTTTTGTAACTGAAACGCATTTGGGGTGACATTCGGCACCTACAGAGGTGATTAATAGCTCATTCGATTCCTTTCGAGAATACAAATGGATTGGCACAATTCGTAGCCGATATCCTTTAGGATATTTTAATTCACCTGTGAATACTTTGGTGAAACGCTCTGATTTACTATATTAAGGAGTTTTAGCACCCTCGTGCGTTAAACCAATCGAAAGCAATATCGAGCGTCTGCACATGCGCAGTTCGCGTTTTCCACAACTTATGTGCATTACGCATGAACGATGGAGATTGTGGTCGATTGCTGCCCGATAAGGTGTGGAAAAACTCCCTTTTTTCGTCATTTACAGGTTAATTTTTTAAATTTAAATTTTTTTTTTGAAGGCGTCACGCTAAACTAATAATGTATTTAGAAAATAATGTCATGTTAATAACTGTAAAACTGTAATGGATGTAATGGAATCTGGAGATGAACTTACATGCCCGAGACGTCGAAAATAAAGAACACACATGTATAATCTTAATCTTTATAAACATTGACCTTCTTAAAATAATTTATTGGACAAAATATACGATATTTTTAACCAGAGATTCACAAAGAATATATTGAAACAATTGTTGGATGTTGAAAAAGGAGTTTTCAGGATATTTAATGTTGAAAATCTATTTATTGGTAACTTTCATTTACTACGTTTTGTAGTCTTTACGACCAACTCATCAGGTAATTACGTAAAATGATTAAAACAGTCTAAATAGATAAAATTGTAACATTGTAATTTGTATATTAGAGATTTACAATAAGTGCATATACACTTAAATGACTTCAAGCAGAAAACTATCTGCAAATTGATCTAATATCACATCTTATTCCTTCAATGTAGGTGTGTATGTTTTTTGTATGTTATTATTTTTACCTGTAATTATTTTAATCTAGCTAATATTTCATTCTGCAACTATTTTATTTACAATTTCCATATCGTTGCCATCCGTAGAGGCGTCAAAATGACCGCGCCCCAGACGGCACAGTGCTGCCGCCACTTCAGCGCGAGAAACCGCTCGACCAGAAGAACGTGTTGGCCTGGAAGGCAGGCCGCCGAGCAAAGGCTGAAGCCCTGGCTGAGACTCTGCCTGCATGCCTCGGCAGCAAGCACTTGAGGCCTCTGCTTCTGAAGTGAAGCGAGCAGCCGTGATTCCTACGGCCTCGCACAAAATTGTATGCAAGTATGGTAGACTAATTGTAGTATGATTTGCCACTTTGAGTAGAAATAAAATAAAGAAAACTCATTCTTATTTTATTTTTAATACTAGCTACAGAGCTAGGCCGATTTCAGCCGCTGAAGAAGAATTCTAACGGCCAACTCCATGGTTTTTCCGATCGTGGTTTCTACCAGCCGAATGCCGGAGTAGTACCCGAACAAACTGACTGTGGGATCTTTCCTGCCTTTTCCTTGTATCCTCATCCCTTTCTAAAAATCTTGCATTACTATACTTAACACATAGGGAGCTTAGCATTAGTATCGTCTGGGGCTGTGCCCCACTAATGGAAGATACCTAGATGGGGAAAACATCGAAATCCAACGTATAGATTGGCTCCGGATCTCACCATCCTAAAAGAAGCCGCCATATTCTGCAATAAAAGTACGCACGACACTTATGGGAATAATGACCATAGACGATGAAGCGCCCGGATACCCGAAATAATCATTCTTCTCTGGAATTTTTTTTGTGACTGAAGATAAAGATCACCTGATTCGTAAGCATATACCGGGTATTCCATTTAAAATTTGTTTTAAGCATATCTCGAAAAGTGCGCAGCTTTCTGAAAATTATTGAACACGTCTTTGTTTGATTTTTTCAATTTGGTGTAATTGTCGAGAAAAAGTTATTTTTAACGTTTTGTGCTCATTTTCAATTTTATCTTTTACAGCGTCATCTATCACGAAACGGAAAAAATATTAAATACAAAAGTTATGTACGTTTTCCGCGAAGAATTAGAATTTGCCATAAAAAAACGGGTGATCCTATTTTAAGTTTTTTATTTTCCCACTCCCATATCCGAGAGGTAGGGTGTGGATTTGGCAAGGATTTGGTGGGCAAGGATTTGGTATTATTGGATGGGGTCTGTCGATACGAACAACTTTCATTACTCACTTTTCTTGATCCGATGGCCACTTTTCGAGATATTCCCCAAAACCAGTTTTAAATGGGACACCGGTATAGTTGCGACCAGCGAGCATTACACTCATACACACACACACACACACATGAGTTCGTACGGCGACGGAGCGGTCATTTGATCACATCAACAACTTTTTGCACTTTCAGATGATTTATAAAAATCATTTAGCTTCGTAGATCAAATATCATTTCAGGAGGTTGGCTTCCAGTATTGGGGTAAGGAAGTACATATCATGGAAGTAGTCCCTCTGTATCGTGTCATTATTACCAAGAGTTTCGGACAGTAACGCCTTAAAAAATCTCTCGGAAATGGTCGGCCATTAAAGAGGTGTAACACTGTCAAGTTAACACCCTGCCAGATACCCAATGTCAACTTCTACGGGCGCGTTCGATAGCGAGCCAGCCTCCAGAATTTGGAAGTTTTGTTAAAATCGCGGCATTGTTTTTTTAATTTGTATTATTATTATTATTATTATTATTATTATTATTATTATTATTATTATTATTATTATTATTATTATATTCGATTCGAGGCAAAAATAGAGTTGTAGCTTTCCTTTAAAATCGTCCCAGTTTCTGTAGCTGTGTGATGAAGAAAAGCTCAAATAGGTGGATCTTGCTAGTTACAGCGAAAAAAAAGACATGTTCGCCTCATGTCGCTCTTACCCCCAAGCATGGGAATTTAACTAGGCTCAGGCATGGACCGGAGAAGTGGACTACCGATCCAATAACGCTAAATAATAATACATTATTATAATATTCTGAAAGCACATCTTGCCCCTATGGACAAAAAGTAGAAGGTAAACTCAAAAACATTCAGTGATGTGAAAATACATTTTTTCCTCTCTCAAACTCATTGTAAATAAAAGTAATACATACAAAATCACGTCAATATGATATCTGTAGTGGTTCAGAATATCAAAACGTTTTACGAACCTTAATACCATCTATCGAATCAAAAACTATTTTTTCACACTTCAAATTCTTTATACCAGTGGCGATAACGAAGGTACAGAATATTTCGTAAAACTTGTGACAAAGGCATGATTGCTTCCAGCTGATGTGACAATAAAGATGATATTGGTGGGAAAGTGAGAAGAAAATTGTTGAACTCAAATTTAGAATTTTTCAATTTTAATTTTTTTTATTTTAACTTTTTTTATGAAGCAAAGTAACGCTTGTAACATACTAAGGTTGGCACAAGGATTTCACAATTGCGAGGACACTCCAACTGCAGATCTCAAATAATCAGTAATAAAATTTCTAAGAATTCAGAATGGTGATATGAATAAGTACTCGTATTTTTTCGAGTAAGAAATGTTATCTGGTATAGTTATTGGAAAATCATTGGCTTTTCTTTCTTGGGGGTTTAAACTTATTTTGGGGAAATCTAGAATGAATTCTTCAGTGATGCTTGTAGGCTTTCCTAATTTGAATATACTAGTCGCAGGAGGGATGTTAGGGATTTCACGAAGTTTTTGAACAGATGTTTGATTATATTGTTCAATTGTTTGTGAGAAGATCAATCTCTCTATGCAAATGTTTGTTGGAAACGGAGTGTACCGCAGTAGTAAGCTCCAACCCATAACAGAACATGCATTAGTAAGTAGAGGGCGAAGGGCAGTTTTGTTCAGTATAAGCGGCAAATATCGATATCACTAGCATGAAGACCTTAAAAAATGTTTTGTCAGCCGCCACAAACGAAAAAAATTTAATCATGCCTATTTTCTTCCGCCATTTATCGTACGTCTCCTCCAAACGATATCCTTTCATTTTCGTGCCATCTCTTCTTCCGCTTTCCTTTACATTTAATTAAATATTGTTGTTGAATAGCGTAAAGGACTCTTAAGAGAATGGTGCACGTCTCATTTTCGTTGAAAATTGCAAAAGTTCCGTTTTTTCGGCGTCTTCCTACAACCAAAATATTGAAGATAGAGGTTTTTCTTAATGATATCTTTTTCTTTAAAGACTGATTTTGAAATAAGGAACGGATTTCCATGTAATTCCATGTTTTACAGGAACTAGATATCCACATTCAGTTATATTTTCTGAGTTTACAAGACATTCTGAATGAATTAGAACTGTTTTATTTTACATATTTTGGTGTAATTACATATTTTTACATATTATACCTATTAAGACACATTTCTTACATATTTCGCAACATTTTAATATATTTATACATCGAGACGGAACTTTTCAGATGCGCGTTTGCAATATTTGTTACGGAATCATCTCTCTTACAGATAAAAATGCTGCTGGCTTCAATTACCACCATATCTCCGTCATGAATTGTCAAACTTCCCCTTCCTCCGCTTTCTGCCTACTTGCGAGTCAAGGATGAGCGGATTTTTACGAACAAAAGTAATTTCAACCACGTGCTGGCTCAAATTTCAAACAGCCAATTTGTTACTCGATCGAAACCTATCAAATATTTTGTAGAGAAAATTGTCTTACCACGTTGTTCAATTTGGAGGGTGGGATATATACCCTTCAACCACCTCCCTGGGATCCATTACTCAGTTATCCATTACACAGTACTACACTTGTACACCGGCTCCTAGTAAACATAGTAATATATACAATGAATGTATTTTATTATTCGAATGAAAGTCTTACATGTGCTGAAGTACAATTACTTCAGCAGAGATAGCACCTACTTTCAGCCACTCTGAATCCTTGTTAAGAACTGATCGCCGACTGAGAGCAATTTTAAACACAATAATGACTTTTTATTTTACATATTTTCTATTCTTACATATTTTGGAAAAATAAGTACATATATATGTACATATTTTGCATTTTTATTACAATTAATTCCGTTCCTAGTAATTAAAACTTTTGGAACATTTGAGTAGTTTTTGCGTAATTTATCGTGAAATAACGGCAATTTTATTTTTCAATTTTTCTGAAAAACGGCGCCAATTGTTTTCTTTAAATTGTCTCATCCTCCTATAGGAAAGTAAAAAAGCGCTAAACTCATTTTGTAATTGAAAATATTAAAAATTACAAAACTGAAGACAGATTTTTGCTTCAAACAAAATACGTTCAAAAAAATCAGCACTTAAAAAAGTTAATGTACATTTTTTTTAAAACAAATAGTTTTGCGTAATTTGGGCTGGGTTGTAGGCGGGAATGCGGTCGGGTCGAAGGCGGTTGCGTGGGCGGGGATGGAGGGAGGTGCCGAGAGTTACTGCAGAGGCGGGGATGAAGGCGTGGTGGAGATGGGGAGGGACGGCGCCGAGTGCACAGGGAGGGAGCCGAAAGCGGACGTAGGGGTGGATGAGAGGGTGGAAGCAGGGATGGAGGCCGACGCATGGGTGGAGGCGAGCGCGGAGCGGAAGCGAGATGGAAGGCGAAAGAACAGTCAGAGCACCATGTTGGACCGGGGAGAGAATTTAACACAGGATAAAATATCCGTGCTTATCTGTATAATCTGCTGCAAATAATGCGAGCAGTTACAATTAATGCGAGAATGTGCTGTTGTAGCACCAGTAGTTGGTGTAAACGTCTTGATAGGATTGAACTCTTTAAGAAAATGGCGCAGGTTTACTTTTGGTTGTAAGTTTCGAAAACTGGAAAAAAAAGCAACTACAACATTGAAGATAAGTTTTTTTTTAAAAAATATGTTTTTTAAATCTAGACTTTAAGGTTTTTTTTTTGCAAGAAATATGGGCAGTTTTGAAAACATTTTTTTAAAAATAGTTTCAAAGTACTTGTAAAAAAGCCAAGGTCCTCTTTTCGGTAAACTCTCTATTTTCAAAAATTGAAAATGTTTAAAATTGCGAAACTACAAAATTAATGAGGTAGATGTTTTCCGTAAGGAAACCTGTCAAAGATCTTTAAAAATGGTCTTGAACGGGTTTTTGAAAATTTGAATAGGTAGTTTTAATTTTAATTTTTTTAAATGTTTTTGAATGTGTCTGAAACCTTTAAAGTTTAATTTAGGGATATTTCTCAGTGCAATGTTCTATTTCTCAATAGTAGATATTTAAATCACGTCAATGATTTTTCTTCAAAATATGCGTAGTTACCGATATTTGAGAAATATTTGAGAAAATTTCCTTAAGTGTGTAAACGAATAGAGCATTATCATTGCGTACAAAGATGAGAATAAAGTGTAATTAATTTAGTATAATTCGTTGTAAGTGTAATTCGTGCTACTTTTATTTAAACGTCTGGATGAATGGAAGGGTAACGGAAATAAGCGAAGACAAAATTGAAAGAGACTTTACAAATCGCTGCTCTATACATGCGATAAACGAAGTTTTGGAATGCTACTCAAAAAGCGATATTTTGGATCGATTTTGGAAAATAATAATTTTGGATTTCGAAGCAATCAGTGAATTGGTAAAATGTATCACGATGACGTTTGTTTAACCTTACGGGGACTGTGATGTGGATTTTCCATAAACAAGGAGAGCCTTATTGAAAACCTGGCGGAGAAATCTTTATTCGCTCAAAGGTAAGTTTGAAATGGAGTTATAAAAAAGCAAGAGGAGAGGTACGATAACTATAAGTTTCATTTGTTGGTTGGATGGTTGTTAGTTGGTTCATTATGCTAGAAATTCTTATGCTATCATGAACTGTAAAAGAAGATGAAAGGACAGAAAGCTGTTTTATTAATTAGCTTTTTTTTCTGACAAGTTCTGAATTAGTTTTAAATAATTGAATTATTATAACAATTTATTTATTTCTAAAATACACTCGTATTTTTTAATTTTTTCCATTCTTTACCTGTTTTCATTTTCATCCATAATGATAATAATTTATAAACTTAACCTGGAAAAAAGTTTTTGGACTGAAAAACCTGGAAAAGTCGGGAATTTGAAAATCTAACCCGATTTTACTAAGGTGCAAGAATAAAGCGTCTTCGAGAACTTCATAGAGGAAGAACCTTACGTCTGGAGGAGATCTGATTATCTTGTTAATTGCTCTCAAGAGCTCAACAATAAGCTCCACACCCGATTTGTAAATTACGATGGAGAAATTTAGCAATGCTGTTAGTAAATGTAGAAAAGGATCTTCTTCGTCCACTGGAAAAGTCCAGGGAACCAAGAGGATCCTAAAATACCCAGGAATTACTTCATGTCTTTAAGTGGGAAGTGTATGCTATTTTTTGTAGCATAAAGAAAATGTGTACTCAGAATCCACGCTTTATGGGCCCTTGATATAGAAAAATCAGTTCACGGCCGAAGGTTTTTGTCCGTTTGTTTGTGATCAATGGTAGCACTAATTCCGTTCAGATGATTTTCTCCAAAATTGATATTCCTTCATCGATCTGGCCGAACTCGAGACCAGCGTATTTGAAACGAATAGTCTGTGGGTACGTTTCATGAAGCCATGACATTTTCATTTTTGTTTCCAGAATGAGCTCCACATTACTAGATTATTTCCCCCTTTCCTCGGATAGCACAATAAGTGCAGGTTGCATTTTCGTTAAAATATCTGAATTTTCGATAATTCCAAAAGCTCGGCGTCTTTCTACAGCAACAATATTGAAGACAGAGTTTTTTCTTTATGAATTCTGTTAATCAAAGAAGTTTTTAAATAAGGTCATGTACTTTTTAAATAGGTCATGTACTGTTCTTCGAAAATATGAGAACGAATCACTACGTTGGAACCAACTATCTGGTTTTTCCTGCCCGAATTTCCTGGCAACACATTGTTTATACCTTTTACCAATTTTTCTTGACATTTAAATGGAAATGACACATTAAGAATATCATGGAAGGGCCAAACCTCTCTATAACAGTTTCCTTCGGTTCCTCTATAACAGTTTTGAGGTGATTTACACACAAAAATGTTGATATTTCGGGGAACTTCATTAGAGATCATTTGAAGTACACATGTTAGGAAATGCATTAAAGTAAAATAATACAACTTTAAAATAAATATTAACCATGAGAGAGATAGACAAATACATTTGTGTAATTTTTGAAAAGTAAAAAATGTGTTAATCAATAGTTAATGTGATTTCATGTAATTCAGTGCACTTAGATTTATCCGTATAAAAATTGAAACATTTTTGCCATTTTTGAGAAAATAGTTTTGAAATTGCCTCTATTTTAGTAAAATTTCCCCAAAATTAATCATGTTATGAAAAAAAAAATTTTTAGTAGAACAAACTAATAGAGACGAACAAATTTCATTTCAAAAATATATCTACCTTCAATAATATAGTAGTTTGATGGAACCCAAGAAATTTGAATGGCAATTTTGTAATTTTCAAAATTCAGGATTAACAGTGAAAATCGGGCATGTGCCTTCGTATTTCACTCACTTCCAGCAAGAAATGTAAAGAAAAAATGAAGTAAGTTTAAGGAAAATTTTGAAATGACCCAGGCGCTTAACGTGAAGTACCCCACAAAAATTGAAAGATTCGTTTTAACTTCACTGGACATCGCCGGGGTTAAATGTATGGGGAATAATCATTTTGGGAAATATATACGAATTGCTAGTGTAATTCACAGAAGGACGAGATGGACAGAAACATTTATATAAAAAAAACAACAACAAAAAACAAACAAAAAAAGCCGTGTTTGTGTATTAGGGAACCTCAAACGATTTTCCGTATCGTTACATAACTTTATTTATACTACATGTATTATTCCGGATATCGTATGTTCGAGAAAGTAACAAGAAATTCTAATAAACGATCTAGTTAACTTGTGTTTTTATTTTAAATATTTGTGTAGTGTATATATGCTTTAAGCATCTATTATGAGAACAATTTGTAAATAAAAATAGAATGGATTAAAATACGTCAGACAAACAGATATCGAATATCTGATATAAATTCTAAACTAACCTCCTCAGAGATTAACTTCTCAGGAGATGAAAATCGTATTTAAAAATGTGTATATATGAAGAATTCATATGGAGAACTTCCAATATTTTACACTTGGTTAAAAAAATTGTGATAAAAATGAAGCATTTGATTCACAGATTCTACTAAATCAGTAATTGGAAGCAAAAGTGGAAGGTTTCGCTTCCGATTTGACGCCTTGTGGTTACCTGGATTCTATCGTGTTGGATCACTTCCAAAAACGCTGGTCGTGACTAGATTGACTTCTCTTACTCATTTTCGTAGAAGCTTGTATAAACAAACATTGATTGCGTATTCACGGATAGGAATGATAATGTAAAATATGCTTCATAACATTTTATGTGAATTTTCATGGTTTCAATAATCATAATTGACCATAAAGAGGATGAGAATAGCGACAAGATATTGCTCAGTAATTCTTTCTACTAGACCACTTTTACCATACTAGAATGGACGCTGAAGAAGAAAAATGTGTTCAAGGGCTTCTGAGATACACCAAAAGACAGACAACAAAGTTTCGCCCTATTTGGTGTTCTCTAATACGAAGATTTCCTACAAAAAGTGCAGGTCCATGGATCAGACAGACTTAGATTTCGTTCGGAATGAGAAATTTAATGGAAAACTTCGGCTAGGTGATTCGGACGGCGATTCAGATGGAAGCACTTTTTGGCAACCTGACACATCGTGTATCGTCCCAAGGACACCACCTCATCACTCTGTCCCCGCCTGCCCCCACCACCACATTCACCACCACCGCCTCCCTCACGGCCACCCTCAGGATATCAATTGATGTCAGTGCAGTGCCTCTGACCGAGAGATCCTAGGATTCGAGTCCTACCAGTGGCAAGATGTTTGACTGTAGCTCGATATCTATGTCGAAATCAGTCGCTGTCTCGAAGCGAATTCTAGTGACCAACTTCTTGGATAGGTACCTTGTTTCCCATGGTTTCTCCGATCGACGCCAGGCAGGTACCCTAACAAACGGATCACAAACCGCGCACTATCTTTCCTACCTTCTCCTTACCCTCACCTCTTATTTACACCCCACACTTACATGCACTTCACTACGACACATACCGGGAGTCTAGCCGGGACGTTAGAGCTTGTCCGGCTGGGCCGGTGCCCCGCTGGTGGGAGACATCAAGTAGGGGAAATTCCGTAAGCCGACGTGTAGGTCGTGGCCGGATCTCGCCATCCAGCAGGAAAAATCACCGCCAAATTCGGGGGATGCACTCCACTTACGGGATTGAATACCTTATTAGTTGATACACCCGGAATCACTAATAAATCAGTCAATCAATCAAGCCACTGCCATTTCCATCGCCGCTGTCACTGCAACGCCTCTGACCGGGAGGTCCTGGGTTCGAGTCCTGCCAGCGGCAAGATTTTCGACACTAGCTTTTCAGCAAGGTCGAAATCAGTCGCTGCCTGGAGGAGAATTCTAGCGGCCGGCTGCACTGATCGGTAGTTTTCCATGGTTTCTCCGATCAACACCAGGCGAATGCCGGAGCAGTACCCTACCGAACGGGCTTCCTCTTCCTTGTCCTGTCCTCTCCCCAATACACACACACTTACACTAACATGCACTACACTAAATTCCGGGACCCCGGTGCCCGCTGGTGGGGGCCCCACTAGCCGACGGTAGGTCGGCGCCGGATCTCGCCATCAGCGGGGAAAGATCACCGCATCTCCCGAGAAAAACATGCACTACACCACGGGACTAATGACCAAATCAGTTGACGCGCCGGAAACACGAAAAAAACAAACCAAACCAATCCATTGCCGCCGCCGCCCCAACCACCACCTCCACCTCCTCCTCTGCCGCCACTACTACCACCGTTGCCACCCCTGCCCTCGTCGCCATTGCCCTTCGCTCCCGTAACCATACCACCACCACGCCTCCACCATCACCACCGTCGCCGCCCCGCCCTCGCTCCTTTCGCTGCCCCCACAACCCTCCTCGCCCGCGCTGCCTCCCCCGCCCCCTCACCCTTGGCTGCCGCCACCGCCGCGGGCGGGAAAGGTCGAGGCCCACGCGGTCCGGGGGCGGCCTCCTCCGGCGGCGCGGCGCGGCGTGGCGGCTGGGGCGGCGGCGGCGGCGGCGGCGGTGGTGGCTGCGGCGCGCGCGCGCAGTCCTCGCGTTGAGCCCGGCGCGTCAACATGCAGCCTGCCCCCCGCCCCGCGTCCGCGCTGGTCCCGGGCCGCGCCTCGCCCTCACCCTCGCCGCTCAACGAGCATGCGCTCCGTCCCGGTGAGTCAGCGCCGCGGGCGCGCTTTTGGGCGCCTTTCCACCTGCTGAGGGAGGCCGCAGTTTAACACAGTGTTTAGTGCTGGAATAGTTGTTATGACATTAGTATCGTAAGATGTTACGATGCGAATATCGTACATGTTTTATCCTGTTTGTAAAAATTCCAGTGAATATCATTTTCGTTTAAATATGACAATTGGTTTGTGAAATGTGACATGTTGACGTTTATAAAAGTTAATAGGTGGTCAAGGGTTAGTTCTAATATTATTACATTACGAGGCTGATTATTGTTGTTAACAGTGGGTCAAGAGATTTTAGAGTACTTTGATCGTCATAAGCTTTATTACGACACACTGGATCTCAGTAATCTTAAGTTTTAATTTAGATAATCAAAGTGTATAAACGCTAGCATTTAATTTGCACTGTATACTGTCAAAACTTTGATCGACATATATAGTTTATTTTAAACAAAACTTTTCTTTAAATTGGGGAGGGGAGATCGGTGAAAGTGAGAATAGGGGGGCCTCAAATTTTTGTGGACCCAAGGGCCCCCAAAGATGTTAAAAAAGGCCCTGCTTACTGATATTTCGTTAAATGTTGAAGGTGTGTTTATTTTGTGGCTACCGCAAAAGTGTTTAAAAGGTACTCTATTTTTTAAATTATAGTCTAGGTACTTCATTATTGTTTATAGTAACTGGAGCGGTATTGGATTTCACACCTTCATGGAATGTATTTATCCGGAATTGAAAATAAAATTAATTGAATTCTTTGGGAGATAAATTTTATAGGAAATAGAAAACTTATTTTATAAATTCAAAGTGACTACGTAACTTTTCTCATTCGCTCAGTCTTCAGTCTTCGAGGTTTATTTGTAATAAAATAATTCAATTTTAAAATACATTGTAGAAATTGTATTTTTAATGAGTATGATATATCTTTTTATCTGAAAGAAACAAAATAATATCGTGCGCTAATACATGTAATGAAGATTTAATTTCGCCGTAAAAGGAATTAAAACTATAATAGAATTTTGCCTCCGACTAGCCCAGATGACAATCTTCACTTTTCCTTCAGCCATTGCGCATCTTTGCCGATAGATGATTTTGAATGAAGAATAGTAGATAGTTGGTGAGAGGTGTTTATTTTCGATTTTGTGATCCCTAACTTTCTTAATATATTTTAATGATTGATCTCTAATAACATAGTTAACACTTATTTGCCTTTTCGTGCATTTTGGGTAAAAACAAAACATCAAGCTATAAAGCATCGTCTTGTCAACAAACTTATTTTCTGCCAAAAATTAACCTGTATCTATTTTAGTTTTATTTTCGAAAATAATAAAAAATGCTCCATAAAGAGAGGTAACAAATGAAAAATCTAGGCCTTTTGGGGTGGCAGGGCCCCCATGTCCTCCCCCCTCTGGATCCGCCACTGTTCCACCTAGAGACTTCAAATTGCTTTCTACTAGCAATAAAATCTCGTATGAATGCTGTTTCAGTCATGGTATATCTCAGTCAATGGTTCCGTGCCTCAATGTTTCCCGACGTGACCAAGAGAGTGCACTGCACGCTCGCGGCGTTACTTGAGTGTTCAAAGCTGCGAGGTCGAACCCAACAGAGTTCCAGAGCCCTTCGCAGACCTTGGCAGCGCAGATCGCCTAAGCCATCTGCGTAATTGCATCTCTTAATTGCTGGGGTAGCCTGTTGATTATGTACATTTACACGGTACACGGGTTCTTTATTGTGGATCTGATGACGAGTCACCCCAAAGTGTGTAATTTAAAGTCCTTGGAAATTAGGGGAAGAAATACTTCCTCTACGTGCTGTGAGAATTTCGTGTCCTTGGCTACGTCTCGTAGATCATGATTCATTGAGAGAATGTAGCACAGGATTTCCGTTATTCGAATCGCCATGTTTACTATTGCACGGAAAGTATTATTATAGGCTTACTTCGAGTTCCTAATTATTGCATCAGGTTAGCATTATCTATCTACAGAACCTCATCTATATTGAAAATGGTTGAACAATTCTCAACGTTTTACTTCATACCAATAATTAATGTTTTTATGCACTACGGAAACATCAATTAAATTGAGCCACGTTGATTGCTCCGGTAGTGAAATCTTTTATAACGGGATTAATTAATCGAAGGATGTACTGTTACAAATATAAAGAGGTCAGTTATCGATACTCTTATGACACTAATTAAATTTTGTGAAACCGACCATCTGATGTTAGACAGTTTAAGGTAAATTGGAGGGCTAAATACTTAAGTCAGATAAAGAGAAAATGGAAACTTATAATTCTGAATGGGAAGAAATTTATTCAAAAGCATCGCTTTATGCTCATCTCGAAAAATTTAAAATTGGTGTTATGAACATTTTCGTCGGATTTCTTCATACGTTTGGATTTATCTTAGTTCATGTTGTGAATTGTTTCAGGACAGACAACGTAAATGCTTTCTTAATTTGTACGGAAGTGTAATTAATGACGATTTAAAGAACATGTCCCGTTGAGTAGAAACGTATTTGGCAGCCGTCTTAGTAGTGAAGCCAACTTTTTCACCTGGAGAGACTTGTGCAGAATTTCAGGCCCTCGATCGCACGGTGAAAGTCTGTGTAGGTAAAGCTCCAGAGATGAGTCGGAAGAGACGAAATGTTTCGATCAGAGTGCCGATTGAGTCGTACGTGACAACCAGTGTGATGCAAAGCTGCGCCCGTCCTCGATGAGGCTGGATGTCACCGCATGCAAATGCAGCCAAAGGTGCGCCCGGAGCGTGGCGAAAGGAGGGGGAAAAAGCAAAGCTCTGCTTCAATTTTGTATTTAAGTGGCCGATGACATTACGCCAATGTTAAACTTTCTGCCTTAAAAAATGAATATTTTATTTATTTCGCGAACGTCCATCTCAACGAGGTCGTGGCCTCAGAAATGTGCTTGCTACTGTTAACTGTGCTATAGAATGGAACAGACTTTCTCAATGCAAATTTTTCTAATTTCCATGGTGTGGACTGGCTTTAAGGTCTTGCTAAATTCTGTAGCCAGCTGCCATGTACCGTCGCCCAAAGTACATGTTTTGACATTTTCTCAACTTTTCGGTTTCTTAATAGTACAACCAAAATATTACTTGAGAAATATTAAAGAAGAATAAAACTTCCTGCCAAATAGAAATTTACACTGAAAAATATGAACCCGTTTTTAAGAAAATGGCGATTAAGCATTACTGTAAATGGTAAATATTTTTGGCCCTTTTTTCACAGGAATCTGTTGAGTTTACGAAAAACCGCTAATTTGAGGTCATTTGAAGCACTTCCACTCGCCAATGTAATAATGTAAACAAATCGATGGAAATGTCCGTATTAACGACGTGAGACAATTTAAAAAATTAAATTTGTGTAATTTTTGAAACATAAACAAACAACAGAATCAACCAAAATGAACTTTACGTCATATTGAATAGTGTAATTATCACTAACCATTGTAAAATTTTTAACAAAAGATTTGGAGCCATTTTTGAGAAAATGGCGTTTGAACGTTTCTGAAAATATAGAATTTTGAGCTCATTTTAACAGAGGTTTCGAAGAACTTTATAAGACCTTATTCAAAGCACATGTACTTATAAGTACAATAACGCGAAGAAATCGTCTCTGATGTAAATATTACCGTTGTGAGAGACAAGTCAAAAAAATTAAATTTTTAGAATGTTTGAACAAATAAAATAAGAGCAATATGACGTTTATGTCATCGTATAGGGTTTATTTGACACTCTATCCAAAATTTGAAGAAAAATTTGGAGCCGTTTTTGAGAAAATCTTGTTTTTGTAATTTTTTAAAATTGCAAATATATGCGCTATTGCACGAAAACTACTAAGATTTTCAAAAGAATCTACATGACCATAATGAAAAACTATTTATGAACCACACATTTTATTTTGAAGGGGAAATCTCTTTTAAATTTGAAAAGAATTCAATCTTTGTCAATTTTCGAAAATTTAGAGATAACCGTGAAAATTGGACCTTGCCACCTTTATAAGTGTATTTTACTCTATTCTTACAAGAAATTTAAAGAAAAAATTTGGAACCGTTTTAGAGAAAATTTTGAAAATGTCCGGGGGGCGTCACTACTAAAACTGGGCGTAAACTACCCCCAAATTTTAAAGCATTTTTTCAAAATTTCAAAGCTTCAACTGGAGCCAGATGGACAGGGGTTTCCTTAATTTGGAAAAGATCGTACGTGTTGTTTAGGCGCTAGTCACCGACAGACGGACGAACGGACGTTTTCGCTGGCACGAGACATGTCGAACAGGTGACGGTGTCGTCTCGGAGACGACGTGACCAGATCGTTCGCACTGGCTCGGTGGCAATATCCGTTGACTCTGCAGCGTCGATGACTAGGAGATCTTAGGGCTCGACTCCTGAGTGTGGCAGATTTTCGACCTCTAACTAATGCTACATAAATGGGTCTATTGATTGATTAGTGATTCCGAGCGCGTCAACTGGTAAGGTCATTCATTAGTCTCGTAAGTGCAGTGCATGCTTTTGTGATCTTCCCCCACTAGATGGCGAGATCCGGCGCAGATCTGTCCTTTCGATTGCGGAATTTTCTCCGACCAGGTTTCTCCCACCAACGGGGCACCGCCCCAGATGGGACAAACTCTAAGCTCTCGAATGGACCCACTACATGTGTGGTAGTGTAGTGCATGAAAGTGAAAGTGTAAGTAATGGGTGCGAATAGTACAAGGATCTGTCATTTACGTAGTGTTCATCGGAGAAACCACGGAAAACTACCGATCAGAGCAGCCGGCCGCTATTCTCTTCAGAAAGCGTTTGAATTCAACCTAGTTATGTAGCTCGAGTCAAAACTCCTGCCACTAGGACTCGAATCCTAGGATCTCCCGGTCAGAGGCACAGCAGTGACATCAGTTGATGCCTTGAGCCACCTCGGTCATAAATGGGTCGAATGCAAGCGTGTACCATTCAAGTCCTTAGCAGTTGACGCATTCAGAAACGCATAATAATCAGTCACAAAAGGTTGGCAAAAATCGTGGAGAATTACGTAATAATAAATACCATTAGATCGGCTGAGATTAGCTTAGAGCCAGCGTTGCCGCTGTCTGTGCCGCATCTCTGATCGCGAGGTTCCAGGGTTCGAGTTCCGATATTGTTGTTGGACTTTCAATAGTTGCTAGATGGAATTCAACTGCTGTTCGGAGGAAACTGCTAACAGCTGGCAACTTTGATCGTTTACTATAGTTTCTGTAATCATTGCAAAGGGAATGCCCTAATAAACGGGCTACGGCCCTTGCACGATCTGTCCTATCTCATCTTGTAGTCCCCTCTCCCTTTACACCTACATTTGCATCCTTCACACTTCGTCCGACATATGTTGGGAGCGCAATTGGGAGCTTGCAATTTGACTGGGCTGGGCATATTTATATGTATGTATTAATATGATAGATGGTTTTGCATATTTCTGTGCTTTATTTTTGTATATTCATTCCATTTATATATTCATATCCATAGTTTGGTCATGCTTGGAACCCATTTTTAGTGATTTAACGCCATTAGGCCAATGGACAGCAAATAACCCAGCGAGTCTGTTATTTGTGTTATCGACAGTATGCCGTTCAATGTTTTTAATGATACACTATTCTTATTAAAAATATAAAGGGAAAACACCATTTCTTTGAATAATTGGGTTTATCTGTCATCTTTAGCTACAACATTTGTTTTATTGTTCTTAACGGATGGCAGAGTGTTAAATTTTTAATGCAAAATTCCTATTAAGAGGGGCCTTTTCACTCCTCGTTTTGATTTGTGTTAGACGATATTTTAATAGTACACTGTCAGAAATTTCCGCTTTACTTTAATGTAAATTACATTAATGGAATGAATAAATGAATGACCTTGATGGACCGGTGATTGTGAATATACAATATGAATGATGAGAGGAAGGGGAAACAGGAGAACTTCTACATGAAATCTACACTGCATTTAACGTGTGCATTAAATTTAATGTATAAATGTATAAAGTTTTTAATGTACAACATTACATTACGTTTCATGTACAATACATTAATCAGCATTACATTTAATGGCATTTCTGACAGTGTACGAAACGAAACTAATCCGGGCGCGCGTGTGTGTGTGTGTGTGTGGGAGGGGGGCGTGGCTGCGCGGAGGGGGCGAGAGCGGCGTCCTTCCTCGCTTCCAGGCTGCGGCCGCCGCGCCGCCCGTGCTCTTGTTCGGAGGTCGTGACGGGGTCGTTGGCGGCGTTGCGCGAGTGCAGCGCGAGCGGGGCCGGGAGAGGCGTGGTCCGGGCGAATGCCAGGGCGCGGACCTGCGCACGTGAAGCACTTACTCACGCGGCTTGCGTCTAGCCGAACCGGCTTAGGGGGCTCAGGGCGCCAATTGATGTCACTGCAGTGCCTCTGACCGGGAGGTCCGAGGGTTCGAGTTCTGACGGGGCAGGATTTTCGACACCACACATACATAGTTAGGTCGAATACAGCTGCTGTCTGGAAGATAATTCTAGCGGACAGCTGTTCTGAGTTTTCCGTGTTTTTCCGATCAACATCAGGCGAATGCCGGAGCAGTACCCTAACAAACGGGCCACGGACCGCGCGCGATCATTCCTTCTTCTTCCTTGCCCGATTCACACCAGTTACTTACCTCACATGCCAGAGATAGCGGTAAGCCTGTAAGACTCCATTTGGCCGGAAAGGTGGCTCAGGGCATCATCTATGTCATTGCAGGGTCTCTGAAGGGAGGTCCTGTGGTTCGAGATCAGACGGTGGCTGGATTTTCATCACTAGCTTGTCACCTAGGTCGAAGTCAGCCGGTGTCTGAATGAGAATCCTAGCGGTGGACTGCTCTGGTCGGTAGTTTCACGTGGTTTCTCCGATCAACACCAGAGGAATGCTGGAGCAGTACCCCAACAAATGGGCCACGGAACCGCGCGCGATCTTTCCTTCCTCATCCGCGTCATGTCCGCTCCCCTTACTTTACACACTCATTCGCATGCATTACACTATCACACATTTTGGGAGCTTAGGGTCTGCGGCGGTACCCCGCTGGTGGGAGAAAGGTGGTTGGGAAAAAGCCCGGAAGGCGACGTATAGGGGACCATTTAGCGGGGGAAGTCACCACCACCTCCTTCAATGAAACAAGCACCACACTTACGAGACTAACGACCTAATCAGTTGACACGCCTAGAATATTAATCAATTATCAGTATTGATTCTACGAGTCATAAATTGTAAGTTTTTTAATAAAACTGTTACATTTCATTTATTTTCTGCTGAATTTTTATTGTAGTTAGCTCTTTGTATTTATTTTGTAATCCGCTTCTTTTGTATTTGCCTAAGTTGCAGTGAGGTCTGGATGGTCAACTATAGTTTATGTGCCTTAATGTACAGTCGCGAGAAAAAGTATCAGCTCAGAGGTACTTCGAATATTAAACTAGATCCACAGGTCTCAATAATTTGTTATGGATACACATTTTTAGTTGAGGAAAGCCCTCTACAGAATATTATTGTGCTCAGAGGTGGCATACATTGAGACCTCCTTTGCAAAATAAATACATTTATAAATAAATAAATGTATAAACAAATAAATAAATAAAATAAAAATATAATCGTTCCCTAAGCTTGCTTTCTATAAGAACATTAGAATAGGCTTCTCACACGTAATGCAGTAGTATTGTTCGATTTAAATATAGTGCCTTGGAGTTGATCATCAGCTGAAAGCTGTTATCCAATCAGGAGCTTTATGTCGACTTTAATTTTTGGGACTGAAGCTCCCAAATTGAAAACAGAGTCACACCTGATGGTCTGTAAGAAGTCGCCTTATTTAAATCGGACAATAGTTCCAGCACAGTTGTTGACTGTAAATTGAAAACGTTTTCAGTGAAGAGATAGTGTTCCTAGAGAGAAAAGACATGAGAAGGAAAAGTAGGGAAGTGAGCCTTCCAAAAATTGATGTTGTAGTGAATTTGTGAAAGGAACACAATTTTTATCGTGAAATTGCACGATTTATATACCGTAGTCGTTTTACAGTTCGTATAGTGGCGAAAAGATTCAATAAACAAAACTGTAACCTATGAAGAGCTAACAGGGCGACCATCGAAACTTGATAACAGGAAGAAGAGAGAAATAATCTGGAAAGTGAAAAGGGATTCTAAAATTTCAACGATGCAAATAACAGCAGAAATGCATGATACGGGTAATGTCTAACCCGCATCATAAGAAGAGTGCTAAGTTGATCTGGATTAAATGAAATTACCCAGAAAGAAAGAAATTCTATATCAGTCAAGTGAATATGAAGAAGAGACCACAATGAATCAATGTTAACGTTATGGAGGACTGATCATTCTGCAAGAAAGATATTTTTCAAATTGGAGTAAGTTAAATATTTTTCAGAAAGATTTTGGTGTCCGGGTATGGAGAAGAAAAATATACAATGGGATATGCAAAATATCTAGTCTACTGTTAAATTCGGAGGAATGCTCAAGCATAGTTTCAGTGTGATGGATACACAAGTACGTAGAGTTGCACTGTAGTCTGGATGGTCATGTATAATTTTAGTAAGGATCATGTTGTTTGCGACCCGTTAGTAGGGTCCCCGTTAGTAGGGAAATATTTTTGGCCGGTTGGAATGGAGAGTTTTATATTATGGAAATTAATATAAATCTCTTCTTCAAAACTCCATTTTATTCGACTACTACAGGGTCGACCTGCCTAACGTCTAACCCAGTACCCTAAGAAGTGTGTAGGTTCACACAATATCAATTATCTCCGATATCAAAGCGCACGAACATTTGATTATGTATAGAAATCGAGCATCATTAATTAGAAAATTCCTTTTATTGAAAGTATGTTAAATGAGTAAGGAACACAACTTTAGAGAAACACAATTCCTAACCTACGTGGATTCCTGATGAACAGTTTTCGAGTAGGGTGGGTATTCACCAAATGTTGGGATTAAGTGATTTAAAGCCCTAAAGATTTGAAACTATTTCTGAATATTCTAATTTTAATAAATTTCTTATTGAATTCCACTCGACTACTGCTAGACTGTTGTAATTTCCTTGGAGTAAGAGAAAGAAGAACCTTTTGTAATCTAAAAATTGCTACATTTTAATATAACACTCACGTATTTCTGAATGCTTGTCCTTCAAAAGCCTGGTCATTTTTTTCAGTAGACCTCCGGACGGGTTTCACTCGTGTGGATTCTTGCTTTCTTCAGACCTTGCAACGTCATCGCCGTTTAGGGTGGCTCATTTTATGAACAGAAAGCATTACCTTGAATTTATTTTAAAAAAATATCCTGTTACTCAGAATAATGATACCTGAAAAGTGAAAGTAAAAATATAGATGTAAATATTGAAGGCAAAGTTATAATTACCTTCCACTACCCGTATGAAGCGGTTGCGGGCGGATAGTGTCTGTACCGTTGGCTCAGGGCGTGGTCCTGTGTCTGGGTGGCTGGGCAGCCTTGATGCCCATGGCACGTGGTGGTCGAGCGGCTCCGGACCTTTAACCTACGCCGGGAAGTTTCTCTGTGAGGTGACGTTGCAACCGACCTATTCCTCCCGCGTGATTTTGCGCATGAGAGGATAAGAAGAAGGCTTGATTTCTTAGACACCGTTCTCTCGCTTGGGTGGATAAAATTGTCTTGACGTGAAAAATGTGATATATCTTATACCTAACGTAAAGGCGATGTGAAGCATTTATTTAGGCGTGTGAACCTCTACAGAGAGATGTTTTTGCCTCTTTTTGTAATACAAGAGTGACTGAGACGAGTAGGACTTCTAGTAAAATTCATGCCAAAGGAGGCATTGTAGAATATTGTACTCCAGGATATTAGACGTTATTGTATTACATACGAGTTTCAGGACATTCGATACAAACGTACATACTTTTAATTTGTATGTAGTACTTGTAGTGATGCAATAACTTTTCCGAAAAAAAATGCTTCATTGACTTTTCTCCAAGAGGTTGCTACGTTCAATATGCTTGTATGTTGAATGTTTTTTTCGTACATTCACCTTTCACCTTATTATCTGAATTCTTATCCTGACCCATAAACCAAAATTTAACGTGAGACCTTTTGGTTCAGTTAATGAAACTGTTTTTAATTAAAGAGCTGTATGTTTCGTCACCCCCGTGTGGCACTGTATTTTAAAGAACTCTTTATATAAAATGCTCCCTTCTGTAACCTCTTACGATTTCCCTTGTATCCCTGGAAGTGATGTATTGTACTCTTGATACATTATGGAAGACTAGAGTAAATTAACATTGCGATAACGTAAAAAAGTTAGGTAACTTAGAGGAAGTTAATTGAGAGAATACCAAATAAGGTAATCATTAATATGACTTCGTACACAGGTGCAGATAGTCAATTAAGTTGTCCACTAGTTTACCTCCTCCTAATTACCGTTTGGCAACATTACAATCTGAAAAATTAAATTAGTATTTAGACCATTCAGAAATTGTAACGTTACTAATTTCCAATTGTCTGTCTGAGATTTAATTTCTTTGTTCATTGTGTTTCCTTCTTTGGAAAAGAAACATCTAATTTTGCATTGGAAAACACATTAACATTGCTCTATATTACTGATACGACACAGTGGCCAGCATAATCAAATTGGAATTCGACAGCTGTGACATTAAGAGTAAATATGTTTCTCGTCTTCTTCTTGCCACCCCGATGAAAATGTCAAAAGTCGTTGCGACCGACGTTTCGGTCAGAAGTTCAGCAGTTGGAACCAGTGGTCCGTGTGAATTTTAAAACTTTCGCAAAGCGTTCAGATACAATTTAAATTCGCTGAGCTTTTTAGTAAACTTTTTGAGAAAGAAACCATTTTCATTTAAGCTCTATTATATTTAAAATAGAACAAGAACATTATATTGGGAATTGATTTACTGGAAAGTACTACTGAGACATGCCAAACATCTTCATCCACAGCAGGGTGGTGTGCGGAATTGTGTTGCGTAAAAACCTTAGGCTACATTCTTTCAAAGAGTCTTATTTTATTTTTTTGTAAAGCAAGGAATTGAAAAGTCAAATGAAAAAAGTCAATGAAAGTAATTCGCATTTGAAAATAAAATATAGTTACGGCAAACCAATTTAATTGATAAAGATTTGAAAATGTTACCAAATCTTTACGAATATGTGAAAGAAAAAGACGTCAACCGATATAATATGTAGTAGGTCTTGTTCATCAGCACTTGCCGTCATTTATAATAATAATAATAATAATAATAATAATAATAATAATAATAAAATTTCTTTGTGAATGAATTACATGTACTTTACCACTTACATATAAGTACCGCTTTAATGAATTACTTGTACATAATTACGACCAGTTGAGGGGTTAGGTCGTAAATAGTATTAACTGGCGTTTCACGTAAGTGTAAATGCAATCTGATATTACTATCTACATGAAATATGCTATACAAGCCATAATCTGTGAGTGAATTTTATTGCCATTTGTTGTCTACATGAAAAGTCTTAAAATTTTAGTTTTTTTAACATACTGTCCAAAAGAAGATGAACCTGAAATGGTAAAATGTGCAGAGTACACCATTTTTGTTTAAATAATAAAGGAAAGTTTCATCGTATTATCACTGAATGTTATTCTCAGACTTCTATAAGCTCTCTGCAGAAGTCATTTTTCTTCTGTAAAAAGTGATTATCCAGTTTTTATTGATAGAGCCTTAAAAATGTTGACTCCATTCACGACAATCTACTAGTGAGAAAAAAAGTTCTCAACTGTGATTTTATATATATAGTGTGTGCGTGTGTGCGCGTGTGGCGCGCGTGCGTGTGTGAGCGCGCGCGCGCGTGTGTGTGTAAATCGTACACAGTGCTCGCGTTAAATCACAGTATGTAAAAGGGGGTAATCGCTGATCTGGCCGATGCTTCTCCTAACTAGCCTATGCCCTGGCGGAGCCACGACTGCCGAAAAAAAAAAACCAATAAATAAGGAACTCCAGCCGGAGAAGTCTAAGAGGGGCCTCATCTACCGCGTCTCCTGATTTACTGTGTCCTGAAGGCACCTACAGATGTCTACTTTTCGTTCCTGTGTTACTGCTTCTCATCCTCCTAGCTCGGCAACCGCCTCAAAGTACCCCACCCCCCGTCTCATTGTTAGCTTTGTGCGGATGAAGGTGCACCTGTACAGACGACAGCGCGTTGTTTCTTGCGCTGAGGATTTTTAACAAAACTATAAGGGGAAGGTTTGCGCGCAGAAGCCTACAGAATTGGGGAACCACGAACTCTTACATTGAAGAAAATCAGGATTAGCTGAGATAGGTCAGGGCAACAACTTTGCCACTGCAGTGTCTCTGACTGTGAGATCCTGGGATTCTATACACATCGGTGGCGAATTTTCGCTACCGCAGCTGAATTCGACCTAACTATAAAGGTAGTGTCAAATATCCGCCACCGGCGGGACTCGTACTCTAGGACTTCCCGGTCTCAGACATTACAGAGGCAGCGGTAAGCCTGTAAGACTCCACTCGTTTGGTAGTCATCCCACAAGAGGGCTTGCCAAAATGTCTCGCTTGTGGAACAAGTGCCGCGCGCGGGCAGTCGGGAATCGCGCAGACTGCGGAGCGCGTCGTGGAATACATTTGGCGGTGTCTTTTGTTCCCGGTCACGAACACCTTAGGCCGTTGGCGAGGGGAAGTGGGAGGGGGAAGGGGGTGCGGCAGGGCCGGCGAGATCGGAATGCGAGGAGGGCGGTCGCCTAAGATGCCGCCCACGCACCGACAGCGGCGAAAACGAAACTGCTCGCGGAATTCGCAAGAAGGTGAAGGTGTAGAACAATAGAAGCAGAGTTTCTTTTTTAGATGTTACGCCAATAACGCATTTTTTCCTTTTAAGGTCAGGAAATGATGAAATACCCAGGGCGTTTAAAAGGCAGAATGTACCATTTTTAAACCTTGCTCAGTGTAATTGCTAAGACTTAACTCCGATTATGACAAATTCTCTTATTATCCGGTTAATTTTACATTATCCGAAATGGAGTGGGAAAGCCCGAGGTTAGTACGGGTTCGAAGCTTACTTCGGACTTTAGGCGCATTGAGTTGACATTAGCCAATCTATGGTGGCTAGAGTAGGTGGAGTACATTGCGGAAACGAGAAATAGCAGATACGTGATAAACGGGAATGAAACTGCTGGTGGGAAGTTTGTAAGGCTTGTGAGAGACAAAGGGTGTTATTTATATTTCTACTGTGTCAGTAGGAAATTTGTATTTACACAATACCAACTAAGCACACTTCACCTCGCTATAAGAAATATCAGTTGTCGCTTTCTGCGCATTTCCGAGTTGGCGTCGAGACTTCAGCATTCGCGATTTACATAAGGCAACCTTGAGTTTGTGCAGTGCATACTTTTCAACACATTTCCGTGTCAAAATACTTCTTGCGAACAAGACGCATCACACTCGGACAATCACCTTAGCCAACGACCTCTGGCTAATACCAACATTGGCCAAAACACAGACGTAATGTTTGTAATTTGGTCATGTATTTTTAGAAGTCTGTTTGTTGCATTTATGTTGTAGTTACTGAGGGAATGCAGGAGTTGGAGGTACTTCAGATTCGGTTCGTAGAACAACAAAATAAGCCGATGCCTTTGATATTTTTGTTATTGCCACTCTTTCTGAAAAAGTCATAACATTTTGAGAATAAAATTTTCTTTCATTTTAAACTAAACATTAGCGTTTAAATTTCTCTTCCTTCCAATGATAGAAATTTCTATGTTATATGCCATTAACACACAGAAGTTGTTTCTTGACTGTAAGTAATGAATGCCATAAGATCAATGTCCTTAACCTATACTATACATCCAGCAGTTTTTTCTCTAGAGTTCGTATTATTGAGGTTTTACAACGACCAGGTCATGAGACCTGCCTAACTAAGAGCAGATAGACAGATTTATGGATCTTTCGGGTCATCGAGTGGGAGTGACCAAACTGGCGTCGCGCCTTTAGGGATTTAGATGGGCTCAGCAAGATCGCGCCCAGGTCGTGGCCTGTATTCCAGACGTTACTCCGCCCAAACCACACTCGCTGCTTTATTTGGATGTAGAAAACAGTAGGGCGAGACATGGAGTACGTTACTCAATGTACCTTTCTGCGTAACGATGTATCCCGTTCGATTTGTTTTTATCATTTGATTTTCTTCATCATTTATAGTTATCACATGTATCAATTTTCCACGGAAATAATTCGTAAATAAATACAAGATCAGCAGAAACGTTTTGAAATCAGAATCTTCTAAATTGTGTATGTTGGTGTATTTTTTTTTTTTAATTTTATTATCGATAGGTACCAACACAATCCAAGCCGTAGGAAAAGGTAGGAAATATTTAAAAGATCAGAGAGAAAGGGAAGGAGACAGTGGATACGATAGTGGAGCGTACGATTATAATGCGACAAATGTTTGCATAAAATATCAAACATTGCTCACTTTGCGGACCTTAGAAGGAACTTTTTTAAGTTTTTATTGATTAATTGATTGCTAGTGATTCCGGGCGCGTCAACTACTGAGGTCATTCGTCCCGTAAGTGTAGTGCATTCATTTCATCGGGAGATGGTGGAGATCTTCCCCCTTCTGGATGGCGAGATCCGGCGTCCACCTACCGTCGACAGCGGCTTTCCCGAACCAAGTATCTCCCACCAGTGGATACTCTCCTGCCCCTGTCGCAACAAGTTCTAAGTCCCCGACCGGTCTCCCGGCATGTGTATTAGTATAGTTCATGTTATTGTGTGTCTAAGGGGTGAGAATAACACAAGGAAGGGGAAGGAAAGATCGCGCGCGGTCCGTGGCCCTATGGTTAGGGTACTGCTCCGGCATTCGCCTGGTATTGATCGGAGAAACCACGGAAAACTAACGATCAGAGCAGCTGGCCGCTAGAATTCTCCTCCAGACAGCGACTGAATTCGACCTAGCTGACAAGCTAGTGTCGAAAATCCTGCCACCGTCGGGACTCGAACCTAGGACCTGCCGGTCAGAGGCACTGCAGTGACATCAATTGATGCACTGAGCCACCGCTCCCGGTTGTAAGTTTTTATAGTCATTAAGTTCCTATAACCAACTTCTTATTTGATTGTGCCTAATTTGGCAATTCAGTGGTTTAGTTATCGCTGACCTATCCAAGAGTAATCTAATTTATGACGTATGTGTGCAATGTGTCAGCCGAAATGTGTTAGCCCGGCGTTCATAACGTGCGTAGTACAGCAAGTGGGCAGTGTCCTTTGCAGTGGTGCGCTGGTGACATTTACACGCGTTTCTGCGCGATTTATCCGCTTTCGACGGGCGCTGGACAGCAACCACGCCCTGCACCTCCCCCCGAATAAGGTACTCCACTTTCACAACTCGCCGCGAATCCAGAAAACCCACAGGATCGCTTTTTACGCCGCATTGCAAAATACTTTATTAAACTTTAAAAAAACATGAAAACAACAATTGATTTTTTACAACAAAATAATATACATATATTTTTATTTCTATCAGTCCCTCTTCGTCGTAGTTTTTTTTTTAATTTGGACTTATCTGGAAACGTGCTGAACGCGCTTCAGTGTCTTCGAAATTCAGTTGTGTGAGGATTTACTGTTAAACGCCACTCATGATTTCTCCATCTCGGAACTTTCAAAAGCCTTTGCCATGAAACAAACTGCAGACTCGAGGAAACAAGTTGCAGACCACGAAAAATAATTAACAGAATTATAATTATAAACAGAATAATAAACAGAATTCAGAACAATGAGTCTTGAAGAAGCTAGTAATTTCATCTTTGCGATCAATAAAGTACAAATTAGTGATTGCTTTAATTCGATCGTTTGTTTTGTTTAATTCATTATAGTGGAATCTTTGAGGAATGTACCTACCTAGGGCTCTTTATTTATCGTATGAATCAGCTACCGGCGGTTGTCAGCGAGATGAGTTTGGCGACCTACTTGGCAGGATTCTTGGCACCCTAGAAATACCGGTTCCTAACAGATCGCCAATGATAAGCAACATTGGACCTGAGCTCATTGTAGCTGCAAGCCCACCTTTGTTTTGTTGGCAAGGGGCTATTAACGAGAGTGGAAGCGTTAAGATACGTGACCAACAAAATGGATAACTGTAAGTTGTTTACTCATTGAAGGAGCTTTTGTTAAGAAAGGATATCGTGGATCTCAGACCAACAACCTTCCGATATCTATAATGCCATAGAGGTGAATACGAACTATTGTGGAAAGGGAAAGCATGACATTTGAGTAAAATCTTCACGATGCCCTTCAAAGAGAATTGTGAAGATAGTTAAGCTACTATTACCTCGAATTCTCTCTCCTCATAGTTGGTCAGTTAGAGATAAATCAATATCTATCATCTCGAGACCTAGTTATACTAATTTCGCTCTATCCCATTTTGTCCCTTAATTGACCAAGTGAGATGAAATTTTTTGATTTTTTGTAAAACGCTGCCTTCGGATCAGCAGTTACTACTGATAAGTGCTCCACCCTTTAAGGAAACATCCTTAAAAAAACTCCATCCAAGTTTTCTATTGGTTAAAGGCAGTTCCTTCTCACATTGTTTTGGTGCAAGATGGATAGATAGATGGATAGGTAGATGGATAGGTAGATGGATAGATAGGTAGATGGATGGGTAGGTAGATGGATAGATATAGTGGATAGATAGATAGTGGATAGATAGATAGTGGATAGATAGATAGTGGATAGATAGATAGTGGATAGATAGATGGATAGGTAGATGGATGGGTAGGTAGATGGATAGATAGAAATTTATTATTTCTGCAGGTAGGTTTTTACAACCTGGTGGCAGAACACTACAATTTACATATTACAATAAGAATATAAATAAAATTTAACTTTAAATTATTTTAAGACAATAATAATAATAATAATAATAATAATAATAATAATAATAATAATAATATGATAAAATGCTAACAATAAGAGCAATAATAACAATAATAGAATTAACTTACATTTTATGGCTGACCTACACAATCATTTTAAACTATTAAAAACACGACTTTTTAATTACACAGCACTTCACATCACAAGATTTGCACTTCACTTTTCTACTTCTGTATTGCACTACACTTCACAACACGTCACTGCACTTCAATACAGATACTACATAAATATAATTATATATTTAATAAAACAACTCATTTAGTAGTAATTATCACAATACTAATCTATAATAAGCCTAACTTACTACATTAATAAAGTTTATAAATATCAATAAATAATTTACTTTTAAAACTTAGGAGCATAGTAGTAACTATGCTCCTTTCTATTGAAACCCCGCAAGATATTGAATTACTCTACAGCCCGAGAAATGTATTCTTTTTTTTGTCCATTCTACACGTGTTACCGCATGATGGTTTTCGTGGTTAGCCGCAGTTACTCAACGAATGATTCAGGAAATGGTATGTGTCAACGTCCCAACATCAGTTAATTAACATACTTGAACATTGAAGTCTGAATCTGTCTCGTCTGACTAGTTTTACAAATGAACACAAAAACGTACCATTCGTTTCCAATTCAATTTCTAAAATTTATTTTTAAAAATATTAAAAAGATTATTCCATAATATTTGCACACTTGAGTTGCTGTTTCGGATGACATTCTCGTAATCGCAAATCTTCTAACAAAACTGTTTAAAATTTCATTTTGGAGAAGATATACAATATATATTACAATTTTAAAAAATACACTTGACAGGTAACTGAAATAGGAATTTTCGAACTGCTGCATGACTAATACAGAGGAAGAATTGTTACGATGAAAGCTGTCTCTTTATAAATAACGATAGTAATAAACATCGGTTCAATGAAAACGTCTTATGTTAAATTATTAGCGAAGATCTTGTCTTCCTTCGCAAAAAATCTCCATTCCAAGAACACGTGTCCTATCTCATGTTACAAAATTTCGTTCCAATCGGGGTCGATCAGCCGTAATATTGAGCAATGGGATGGGCAGGTAGAGGACGATTCAGCCGAGAGGTAAGACGAGTGGGCGCGACGTCTGAGCGAGCCCCGTGGGAATGCGGGAGGGGAGGGGCGGCGGGTGATAGGCGGCGAGAGGGGGCGTGCCCACCAAGCGCGTCGCGCCCGTTCGGGCGGTGCGCCTCAATCTTGATCGGCGATAGAAGCGCGCGAGTAGGCGAGGAACCCCGGCAGGCGCGGTGGCGCGGCGGAGCGGCGGAGCTCCCAGACCGGGTGCGCCACTTTCGCTGGGCTCGCACGTAAACAAGACCCCCGTCGGGACCCGGATACCGCCGTGACGTTGGCGGGGGCGGGGCGCTGGCAATGCCAGTGATCGGCGCAAATCCAATGGGAAGTTCTACGTGTGCGAAAATGAATACGAATTGATTGATAGATTGTTAGTGATCCCGGTCGCTTCAACTGATAAGGTCGTTAGTCCCGTAAGTGTGGTGCATGCTTTCCTCCCGAGGTGGCGGTGATTTTCCCCCTTCCTCCCCACACTGGATGGTGAGATCCGACGCCGATTTCCCGAAGGCTAGCAGGGTTTTTCCTAACCAGGTATCTCCTACAAGCGGGGCACCTCCCGGGGCGCGCCTCAGCCGGGACAAGCTGTAAGCTTCTGATCGGTCTCCCGACAAGTGTGGTAGTGTAGTGCATGTTGAAGTGTGTGTAAGGGATGAGGATAGGACAAAGACGAGGAAGGAAAGATCGTGCGCGGTTCGTGGACCGGTTTGTTCTGCTCCGGAGGAACCAAGAAAAACTACCGGTTAGAGAAACCGTCCGCTAGAAGTCCAGACAGCCACTGAATTCGACCTAGCCGACAAACTAGTATCGAAAATCCTGCCACCGTCGGGGCTCCAACCTGGGACCTACTAGTCATTGGCACTGCAATGTCAACAGCTGAAGCCCTGAGCCACCTCTCCCGGTGGGAATATGAAAGAATACCTATATTCGGAGATCGATACCACAGGAAAGAGGAAAGGTGTTTCAGGTATTTTGAATAGGTACGATGGTGACTGGGTCAGAGAATACAAAGGTACCTCGGTATTCGGAATCGGGAAATGTTCAGTTATCCAAGTTCAGTTCAAGTTATCTGTCCTAGCACGCAGCGAAATACATGGATGATTAAAACATTCTGTTTTAAGCCACGAATTTGTATTTGTAATTCAGCCCCAAATGCGAATTGCTGATTTTCGAGTTTTATCGCGGTCTTACTTTAAACAAAATGTAGTGATTTTTATTCATTATATTCTCTTAAAGTTGTGTGAAAAATGGCATTGTCATTCTGATCAGGCGATCGCTTAAGATATTAACTGAGCAGTATCCATGTCTGTAATGCAACATTTTCAGTGGGATACGTACAATCATATACTAAAAGCGTCGGATAGAGGTGCTTCTAGCAGTGAGAACGGTAGCGGTGATGGTGTCGGAGATGGCTATTGAGAGTCGGCCTACAGTGGTGGCGAGCGGTGGGCGGTGGTTGTGGCGTGGGTGACATCGGGAACGGCGGTGTACGTTGCTAGTCCGCTCTCTTCCTACATCGCAATGAGTGGACGAACGAGAGCTGCTGCGTACTCTCTCCGGATAAATCTCTCGGAAGACGTAATATGAAACTCCGCCTTTCCAGTTGTCTTAATGAAACTCCCGTAAGAGGTAGGGATTGGTTGGTTTGGAAAAGCTTTCACGGATAAATGTATAGGTATCTGCCTCATATAAGTCAAAATGAAGTTATTGCTCAAGAAACCACGAATTCATATTTAGTTCAGAGGGAAATGATTTAGGTAGTATCACATTGTTAGATTAGGTAGTATTATATTTATAGATGAAGTGCATTTGAAATTCAGAGAGGACCAAGGAGAATTAACAACTGTACCCAGGTCGTCGAACGCCGTTTATGTAATAAACAGTTTCGCAATAAACATGTAAGTCACTCAGATTCTTTTGCTTTAAAAGAGAGTAGAAACCGTATTAAGGATGTTATTATGTGATTGTAGGTTTGCACGTTGCTGGTAGGCAGTAAAGAGCTGTCGTGCCCAAATAACATACACCATTATGTGGTTATAAAATTATCTTATTGAGAGTTTTGAATATTCTTCAGGTCATTTTGGAAACAATAATCTATCGAAACTAATTTGGAACGCTTTGTTACAGTGATTTCATTGAAAGTGATCTAAGGAAGTCGGACGTGATACAGGACATATAATTGTTTATTAAATGCTCTCCTCTATTTTGTTTCCTTGCAGCATGCAGCATGCCAAGATTGATTAATTATTTCGTATTTCCGGGCACATCAACTGCAAGTCAATAGTCCCATTAGATTAGTCCTCACGTTTTATTCCTGAGGTGACGGTGATCTTCCTCCGGTGGATGGTAAGATCTGGCGCCGACTGACACGTCGGCTAGCTGGGTTTTCCCCAACCAGGTATCACACACCAGCGAGCACCGCCCCAGCCGGAACAAGCTCTAATCCCGACTGGACTCCCGATATATGGGGCAGTGTTGTGCATGTAATTGTGTGTGTGTGTGTGTGTGTGTGTGTGTGTGTGTGTGTGTAGATATCGGGTGAGGATATTACAATGGAATGGGCAGGAAAGATCGCGCGCGGTTGGTGGCCTGTTTGTTAGAGTACTGCTTCGACATTCGCCTAGAGTTTGTTGAAAAAACTACGGAAAACTACTGATCAGAACCCCTGGCTGCTAGAATTCTCCTCCACACAGCAGATGAATTCTACCTAGCTAGTGTCAAAAATCCTGCCACCGTCAGGACTCGAACTCGACGGCCTCCCGGTCATAGGCACTGTAGTGACATCAGTTGATACCTAAGCCGGTAGCACCCAGAAGATAATGGGTAATATGAATGTTTTAATCCATATTAAATGTTTTTTAGAATGTTTAAAGAATACAAAAATTAAATATTTAATAATTCAAAAATTTAATCTACAATTTGTGTGTGAATAATTGCTTGTAACCCTTAAACTGTCTAAAATATTAATATTTGATATTTCTATTTTCGCCTGAGACTTATCCTAATGTACTAACACGCTCCTTCATTCAATACTATTGCATGATTTACTATTGTATCAGTCGCTTTTGTATGAAGAAATTAACTATTATTGTTTTGCATTATATGCAAATCAAAACAGTGGAAACACTCTGTTAAGTATCAGGAGACTTTTTGCAACCTGCAAGGAACTGACACCGCTTTAGAAAATTCGCTGATTACTCTTATTTATTCGTCAAAACAGAATTAAAAGAGTGTTCGAATCACCGATCACAGACTCCAGAGCGCTGGCATTGACGATATTTCGTGAGACCCTAATCCGTGACGCCGGTGCTCGTAAATCTGCTATAAATAATCGGCCACGAGCAACGAGCTCTTGCGACTTGGGCAAGATCGCGTCCCGTCAAGTAATAAACTTACGACTCTCGAAATGGCATACCTTGAAACATGAAATCGCAGGGCTTGCGATGTGCATGGCAGCCATAACTCGCGGTCATTTCTTCTTGTATGTAGATTTGAATGACTTTCTTACTCCGGTACCCAGTAACTTCACTTTTTATTACGTCTGTGAATTCCATACGTATTAAACGATAAACATATTGTTTTCTGATGGGTCTGTTCCTCTCATTTATCTTCGGGGATGGCGCACAATAATGAGAACGTAATTGAAAGAGAGATACATGTCAGCAAAAATGTTAAAGACGTAAAAAACACATTATTATACCCGTTTATACCGATCGTATCTACAGTTATGTAAAATCTGATGGAAAATAAATTGTCCTTTAAATCTCCATTAAAAATAATGTCGAATCCTTTTTATCTGGTGCAAAGTATAAACAAATATTGGGAAACTTAATATTTTTGGCAATTAAGGACTTTTCCATCTACGTTTACCTTAACATAATAGATTGAAGATAGGTAAATTGATCAAGTAGTAAATGAATGTGCATATCTACAATCCATGATGTGTTATTTAAATCATATAATTATGCTAATTAATTTTTGTCCTATTCATTTAAAGATTCTGAAAAGATCCATGAAAGACACTTGATTTTGTAAGTAAAACATCAAAATTTATGAATTTTGTAATACAAAATCCGACAAACACCAGTGCGAATGAAACGTTCAATGAATGTTACATTAACATATTAAAACGACATACTTGATAAGAAAATTCTTTACTGTCTTCAATAAAATTTAAACCTCTTTTGAACACCTTTGTAAGTCTCTGAACACAATTGTAAAGATAACTTTTCTCTTACTATCTACTTGGGAGTCTTAAATTTTCAGGGACGTCCACAATATCTGAACCATTGGCTTTTTTTTACTGTGAACTGTCTCTATTGTAAATTTTACACACTTCTTACCGTATTTCTTTGATTTGTTTTTAAATGTCTTATGATATCAAATATAATTTGCCATTGTGCTTGCAACGAAAAACCCTGCACTATCAGAAGTGAACACTGTATCCTTATAGTATAGACACTAAATATTGTCCAGTATCATCTGAATATTAGTTCGCTGTAAATTTAAAGGTCTTGTTAAATTCTTCTATCCCTCTACATAACTAACTGAACTAGGCGTTACATTTTTTACATAATGGACACCATGGGATGGAAAGTTTCAAAAAAACACTTAATTTTATGGTCCTTTATATTTTACAGAAGATTCATAATAATTACATTTTAATTACATCAAAAGTCTCCATTGCCTACGTACTCGACGTCATACTAGTACCTTCGTAATTAGAAGTTTATACGTCAGATTATTCATCAAAAAACGAGCAAAACAATACCTTTAATCCAATTATTGATTAGGGAAAATAAAAAAAGGAATTAAAATATTCACTCGCAAATTAATGACTACCATTTGAACGCTTTCATATTGTAAATAATCTTTTTGGACGTTTCTATAATGAGGTAAACAGCTGTATGATACATACTCCAGTTTATGGATTGGAAACTCTAGATTACAGCAAATGGCTCTTTTAATTTAATGCCGGTAGCTGATACTATGGGTAATTTGTTTGTACCTAGAGAAGATGCTAAACCAGTCATGTTGAAGGCTTTCTTGAAATACATTTGGTTTTATTTAATGAACATATTAGATGTAAGAGTTTTCAACGTTAATACGTGCCTGTTACGTATTGGATGCATTATTAGCCAAAGGATGGTCAGTCTGTTGTTCACTTGCTCTCGCATGGCTACAGATGTTTTAGAAGACTGAGCAGTTAGTTAATTTTAAGAGCTTTCTCCTCCCTCTACATACAAAACGTAGTAGAAACGAACTGGAAAAAATCTCTCAGAATGTTTACAATGCCTTCGTCCGCCATTTTGAAAATGAATATGCCAGGATTTTGACAAGGCAAAGTAGATGATTCAGGCTAGTGCAATTAATATTCCTCCAAGCATGGCAAAGCACACACGCCCTCGCACAAACACCGAAGCAAATACAAAGGCATGTATTACATAGTAGTCTGAAGTGAATGAGGCACCGTTGAACGGGCAATAGTTCAAGTCTGAAGTAACCAACCAACGCCCTCTAAAGCATTATAAACTGTAATAAACCTGTAAAATAAAGCCAAGAAATGCTTGTCGGAAGTTACTTATGTTTAGGCCATTTTCGCATTCAGTTGGCGCTGAACGCTCTACGCAATATTTCGATACTCGAACTTAATGACTACCTGTTTAGATGATTCTGCAGTCTTCTGACATGCACGCTATTTCATTGTACAATACACGTACATAATGATATCAGCGGTTAGCCATGAGGGCTCTTACAATCTTCGCTTTGCTTCCTCCTGTCTCAGCGGAATTCTGCTAGTAACGGTTCACGTAGTCGGCGATGCGACCTTGCTCTCATGTTTCGTGACTGAGCAAACGCCGAGTGCATTGTGGATCCTAGGGAGAGCGAAGGCAACGGAAGCAAAGATCCTCTTGTGTATGATGCTCTCATCGTCAGTACCGTTCTGAACCACACAGTCTCCCCTTGTGCAATTGAATTGTAACATAATATACGGAATGATTAAGGTAGAAGAAATGTAAATGTATGTTTCTGTATGTTTCCGAGCGGCTTGTAATCACAACAATCACATCTCGGCAATCAAAGCTTTAGAAGCATAAGCTCCATTGTTGATGGACTAGCATTTTAGACAGACATTTAGCCAGACATTTTAGACTATTTATCATGGGTAGAATCTATAACGGGATTTTTTGCCGAGTGAATCATTAGTACAGTCGACTCCGGTTATAGTGAACGTCTTGAGACTAAAATATTTGGGTTACTATATACGAGGTTCACTGTATCCGATGATGTGAAAATTAAACACAATTTCTCCATAACGATTATTTTATTAATATAGAGATACTGTGAAATACGTTAACACCACGAATTGAAAATTTCAATATCTTTATTTGTCCTTTAAAAATTAATTTATTTTAAATTGTTTGCTAGGTATTTTTTAATTAGTAATTTATCAATATCCTAGACTGTCGCCACTTGATTCTGCATTATTATGTATGTTTAAGTATCGAAATGCAGTCTTCACACCCTTCAATACCTCTTGCAATGTTGGAACCGTCCTACTCTCTGAAGGCCCTTTTACACGCCTAGTAACATACGAGATACTTTTGGCAGCGGGATGGCGCAAGCGGCTAATGAAACTATCGCTTTTCTTCGAGGCACGGCGAATATCACCGTCTGTGGCAGCGCATGCTTCCGTTGCTTACGTAGAACTCAAACGCATTGTCCCGCGGATTATGAAGTAACACGAAGTTTGATACTGAAGCAAGCAATCGCGCGTCATGATCGCCAGTTGTAGCCCACACAGGACATGGCGTTAGTTTTCGCAGTGAAACTGAGTGACATAAGGTCATCAGTAAGGTGCTCATTCCCGGTTCCCTACTTTCACCTGAGGGAAGACTTCTACTACGACCTCTGGCTGACATTTTTTTTTCAAGCAGCCTAGTGTTGGAATTTGTGGCGCTGAAGCGATATATTCTTTTTCAGGAGGGAATTAATTTCCAGGACGTTGTATTTTCTACGTTCACTGTAGACGAGGATCAGGTTCACTCTAACCTAGGCTTCTTAAGCTTATTTGTAATGTAAGTTAAACGGGACCAGTGACTTAAGTGCACTATAACAGAGGGTTCACTATATCTGAGTTCACTAAAATCAGAGTCGACTGTATTTTTTGCTTCATACGTACTCCATGAATGTTTGTGTTAATATTTTTTACCTGTGCTTTATGAAAAAATGAAAGTATTCTATAAAGTCAGAAAATCGAATCCGCAATTTAGACCAGCAAATTACAAAATAAAAATAGCCAAATTTAAATAAACACAATATAGAGTAAAACAAATGGTAAAGAATTTTACCTATGAGAAAACGATATAGGACGTAAGGTGATGAGATCACCGCGAATTAACACACGTTTACAAACCAAATAATTCATGGTACAATAAGAATTTAAGAAGTGTCCAACTATTCTGGTCTTTAAATAAATTTAAAAAATGAATTCAAAGAGTGTAGACAATAGAAAAGGATTTCATTTAAATACTATCTAAAATGATTTGCTGACGGTTTAGGCGTGAGCGCCGGCTGACTGATGCAGATCCTACACGGGCCGCTACCTCTGACTCCTACATCCATTCCATCCTATCATTTGTTAACAAAAATTGGCTACTTGCTCGGCATTGCTGCCTCCCAGGGTTGTTGATAATCAATACTTCACTTTCGGGATAATATTTCTCATGGCTAAACCCAACCAACCCACTTTCATTTGGATGTTCAATTCAGGAACACTTTTTTTATTAAATCTGTAAATTTACAACCTGTTCAATACAAGAACAATAAGTAAATATACGGTCAAAATTACCATCTTGCATGGAGAGTCACCACTGGTGATCTTCCTTTATCATATTACACACTCGCAATAAGCACATGTTGACAAAACATTTCATGTTCGACTTTATGACAATATTAACAATGTTGTAAGTTTAAAATCTATTTGGCAAATCCAATTGTTTGAACGTTTTCAGTCTTTTTACTTCTAAAATGTGAATTTATGGCTAGTACATTATTATGGTTTTCTAGTTTGCTAACATATTTATGGCTAAAAGTTTGAATTTCTTGTTGTACTGTTGGCATTTTAAAATCATTATGTGGCACATCGTTTCGGACGTACCAAGGAGCACTAGCAATGTCTATTAGAACCTTGCATTGGAATCTCTGTATTATTTGAATGTTTGACCTGCAGATTGAGCCACAGAGCTGTTTACAATATGTCCAGATTAGTAACGATGCTTCTTCTGGTTCGCTGTCAGTTGCCAATATGGAAGTATCGTCGGCGAATGTAGCCGTTACAGTATTCTCAGTGATAGGTAGATCAGATATAGGAAACACTTAGATTAAAAAATTGATTCAAGGTGTTGTACAGTTGTAGTAGTTGAAGTATTTGTCATGTTGGGTGTTAGTGGGATTTGAAAACATCTTTCGGGTATTGTGAAGGTACTCTGGAAGTGTGTTTGTATGTCTGACCTGGTTAATATATTTTGGTGGCAGGTACTTCGGGTAAGTGTTTCGTAGATTTTTAATATGTAATCGTGGAGGAGGTTGAGCTCTAACCTGACCATGTCTTTTGACATGCACAGCAAGCCTAGCCATCCTTCAGTTATAACAACGATCGAGTCCTTGTTTAACATTTAGAATTCGCGAAATATAGCGGGGAATTTTGGGAAATATGTAACAAGGTGATAGCAATACTAGAGATTTCCAGAAAAGTGCGTTAAGGCAATATTCAAGAAAAAGAGGGGAGATTCGAAGTCGATTTCTTGGGTGAGGTAGGTCCGAAGGGATAAAACTATTGTTTCAAGATTGCTCACGTAAATGATAACATTACTCGAGACCGTGTGGTTGCTATTTTGAATTATAGAAAGTCGCATTCAGGGATGACTGAAGTATTTTAGGTCGCTTTTTAACTACAACGTCATGTAGTGACCACTTTGATTGTTTACATTAGGGTAACTGTAGAGGGAACACGGGTAAGTGCAAGACAAGCATACAAACATCTATGCCCGACGTGGGATTTGCTACCCTAGGAGCCGAGCTAACAACGGCCCTACAGCCTTAGTGACCTCCGCTATCCAGGCCGGCTATGAAGTTAATTATTGTCAAGCCACAAGATGGTTATTTAACCTGAATATTGTAATAAGGAATTCTTACAAAAAATTATTTTAGTCAATAAAACTTGTTTCTACGAAAATAGTTGAATTCTGAGTATCGTTTCGTAGTTGTTTGTTCCTGAAACGAACGGATAACTCGTTCAGCGCAACATAGAAAATACATTTTCTTTATATGATTCTGTCTTCCCTGGTGTTTTGCAATCAATAGATAAATCATACTCAGTGGAGGAGTAGGAACCAACACAGTATTCAAGAAAATTTTTATATATCAAAAACTATTTTGCGCTTCGTGAAGTAATTTTTTATAGAATAATATACATTTACCAGTAAACTTTCTTAAATGCAGTTCATTATCAGGTAGGCCTCGGAGTAAAACATTCAGTTTTCAGCTGCAAAATTAACGTCTCTGCTCAAGATAAAAACAACAATGTTTGAAATTCTCACTTTTCTTGTATACCGACAATATAGACTTCTTTATGTGCATTCGGAGAGGTTCGTAGATATTAATGTGCCATACATTATTTCAAAATAATATTTGAGTATATATTGATGTAATTTTTTTTACAAAAACCTGCTGCCAATTGTTTTATTAGTTTTCTTTTCGTGTTTTAATTTTTTTGGTATTGGTAGAAATCGAGATATGTTTCCACAATTTACTAATAAATTAAATAAAATTACATATTGAGCATAATGCACATACCTTTGTTTCTAAGAAGTCATAATAATAATAACTTAAGATTTTGGTATGAAGCAGGTCCTGAACCAAAATTTTATATGAACTCCGACCGTAAGTGGAATGTTCGCATGGAATGTTCGAGCGACCATGACGCTCTGCAACGCTTCTGATCTCCTGGAAACTTCTAGGACGGAATCCGACCCGAAGTGTCGGGGTTGTGGGTGGCGGCGTGCTCTAAATCGGATGTGATTGGTAGCCTCCAGTCGCGTATCCGCTCCGAGAAACGAAGGTCGTGATCAAACTCGTAATCGGGTCGAGGTCACAGGAGCTGCCTGCTCTTGAATTACCGATCATGATGTGTTTAAAGGTTCGACTCTTGGAATACGTCGTGCTCCACGATCGGCGATCAATTTCCGCATATGGGAGTCCTTCTGCCTTGGCTGCGTCTCGTTTCTGATGTCATTTCATCAAAGGAGACTAGTATCCGTGTATGAGCAACAAACATTGGCGTAATTACATCAACATGAAGCATCACTATAAAACCATATTTGTAAGGATTTCATTAGGGTTTGACATTTCAAATGGTTCTTCACTTGGTGCTTCCATTTGACTAGAAGAAAGGGAGACTCTAGTATTTCATAGTGTCGTAATTATCGTGGGTCACACTCCGACTTAAATGGAGGTTTTTGCGAGTCCCAACGCTTTTTAGAATCTTGTTTTTGAATGATACGTAAAAGTGATTGATGAACTTAAGGTATACTTAAAACAAATTGAAGTACAGTGCTAGCCTAATTCATCTTCAATCATTGCACGAACTTCAGGTTATACAGTGAGACAAACAACTCTCAAAATTTGAATCTCTTTTTAAAAATACCACTTGATGGACTTAAATCAGTGTAACAATTATCTTTCAACTCGCTAATTTAACTTAAAACTTACATTGAATCACTTTAGAAACACGATTCTGAATAAAAATATGTACTATAAATCCATAGTGGTAGTGGCAGATATTTTCTTATAATTCATATAATGTGTATTATGTTTTATTGCTGTCAATATACTTCTCCGTTTTAATAAATTAATCATCAGTCATGGTACTTGCATTAATACAAAAATATGTCGATATAAATATTGTATAGTTGTTAATATCTTAGTTAGATTTTAATTTGAGTTTATAGTGTCGAAAAATATATCTTATTAGTATTTTTTTTAATTCTGTCGACTGCTCATTTTATTGATCTCGGTTATTCCGGTGTTTGTATTTTTTCCACCCGTGAATCGACCTCTTTCCGAATTGACACTGTAACTTAAGTGTGGAAGCTAATGGGATACTCATTTGGGTTTGAAGTAAGGCTGAGTATTAATTTATTCTAATTTATTCCTTGTTAAATGAAGAAAATAAATCTCGCTGATTTTAAGTGTAACCGATCCTCGGTGTGCTACAGAGATGCGCCTCCGTATTGCTTTTTGGGACTTCGCGATCTGTGATCAAACAAAATTAAAAGTTTAGGAACTGGAAAATATACGAGTGAATCCTATATAATACGATAATGCGCAGTGCTTAAGACATTCGTTCAGAAGTATTATAATAATTCCCAGGCACTTGCTCGTCTCAGGTGACACTTTCGCTCGTGGCTCATCGCCAAGTTCTTGGCTTCGAAGCTGGTTCTCCCAAAGAAGGCCTGCTCGCAGGTTTCTAAACCACATACTTGATTCATCTACATCACATTAGCTTGTAACCCTTCTCGTTGGCGTGCTGACGTCTAGAACACTTAACAACTTTTGACTTGAAAAGTATAACGGACTTGTCCATGCCGGTAGGCGACGTGTTCCTCTACAGCCATGGAACTAATAAAACTTGGTGCCACATTTTTGATGAAGCGATGATTGATGCTCCCTAGAATGAAAAAGTTATGTCGTGTATACCATTTTTCAGTGAGATAGGAGTTTTAAAACATGCATAATTTTTAACATTTATGATACTACATATTTCCTGAACGCATTGTATTTATGAATGTTTATATGGTATTTCTCGAATTTGTAACATGATGTAGTTTAAGATTATAATGGTGTGTGTGTTTGTGTATATATATATAATATATATATATATATATATATATATATATATATTGGCTGAAATTACCAAAAGGTAAGTGCGAATTTCGATATAATTTGAAATAAACATGACAAATGCCATAACATAGTATTCGAAAGATGTTTTCACATCTGAAATAAAAAATTTGAAAATTGAGATCCAAACTTAATATGGCTGAAATTTTCTCTAACATTTTTTTTGATACAGTTAGTATAATTGATAAAGTAATCCCTAATAAACATATTAGGGATTACATTGTAACTCTTTTAATAATCTTTCCAAGTCTGACATAAATTAATGTGTCCATCTCATGGTTGACTTGGAAAGGTTATTATTAAAAGAGTTACAATATAATCCCCAATATCGTTCAGAAGGGATTACTTTATCAATTACATTAACTGTATTAATAAAAAAAGGAAGGGGTATTCGAAAAGTGGAGTGTGTTCATTTTACGTCTTTTCATTCGCCTAAAACACAACACTATCTACAAAACTAAACCCGCTTCAAAGCTATGACCTTTCGGTTATCAAATAGTGAGAAGCATTGTGTCACCCGAATGTCGCTACGGGAATGGGAACTGGGTTCACGTCGTCACGCAACATTGTGCGTTTGGCGAAAGTCGTGCGAAGTGCCACGGTATGGCCCGGACACGGGCGTCCTCAGCGTGGGTCATCGAGCACCTGCGCCGTCGATGGGCTGCGCGACTGCGCGTCGCGCTCGCGGGTCGTGCCGTCACTCGCCCCGTCGTCGCCCCGCGCCCTCGCCGTCCGCCTGTCGTGCCCTCGCCGCCCTCGCCGCGCGCTCGCGCTCCCGTCCGCGCCCTCGCCGCCCTCGCGCCGCTGCCCTCGCCCCTCGCGCCCTCGCGCCCTCGCCGTCGCCCCCGCCTCGCCTGCCTCGCGCCCGCGCCTCGCTGCCCGTCGCTCCTCGCCGTCCCTGGGCCGCCCCGTCGCCGTCGCCCTCGTCGCCCTCGTCGCCCTCGCGCCCTCGCGCCTCGTCGCCCTCGCGCCCTCGTCGCCCTCGCCGCCCCGTCGCCGCCCTCGCGCCCTCGCTGCGCCCTCGCCGCCTCGTCGCCCCTCGCCCGTCGCCCTCGCTCGCCCCGCGCCCTCGTCGCCCTCGCGCTGCCCCGTCGCCCGCGCCCTCGCGCGCCTCGCGCCCTCGCGCCCTCGCCCCGCCCGCCGCCCTCGCTCGCCCGCTCGCGCCCCGCGCCTCGTCGCCCGCCCTCGCGCCCTCGCGCCTCGCCGCCCTCGCCGCCCTGCGCCCGTCGCCCCTCGCCGCCCTCGCGCCCGTCCCTCGCCGTCGCCCCGCCGCCCCTCGCCTGTCGCCCTCGCCGCCCCGCCCTCGCCCCTCGCGCCCTCGCGCCCTCGCCGCCCCGTCGCCCTCGCGCCCTCGCGCCCTCGCCGCCCCTCGCGCCTCGTCGCCTCGTCGCCCTCGCCGCCCTCGCCGCCCTGCGCCCTCGCCGCCTCCGCCGCCCTCGCGCCCTCGCCCGCCGCCGTCGTCGCCCTCGTCGCCCTCGTCGCCCCGTCGCCCTCCGCCCTCGCCGCCCTCGCCGCCCTCGTCGCCTCCCGTCGCCCTCGTCGCCCTCGTCGCCCTCGCCGCCTCGCGCCTCGCCGCCCTCGTCGCCCTCGTCGCCCTCGCCGCCTCGTCGCCCTCGTCGCCCTCGTCGCCCTCCGCCCGCCCTCGTCGCCCTCGTCGCCTCGCCCTCGTCGCCCTCGTCGCCCTCGTCGCCCTCGTCGCCCTCGTCGCCCCGTCGCGCCCTCGTCGCCCTCGTCGCCCTCGCGCCCTCGCGCCCTCGTCGCCCTCGCCGCCCTCGCGCCCTCGTCGCCCTCGTCGCCCTCGTCGCCCTCGTCGCCCTCGCCGCCCCTCGCCGCCCTCGCCCTGCCGCCCTCGCCCCCTCGCCGCCCTCGCCGCCCTCGCCCCTCGCCTCGCGCCCTCGCGCCCTCGTCGCCCGTCGCCCCTCGCTCCCCTCGCCGCCCTCGCCGCCCCGCCGCCCTCGCCGCCCTCGCCGCCCTCGCCGCCCTCGCGCCGTCGCCCCTCGTCGCCCTCGTCCGCCCTCGCCGCCCTCGCCGCCCTCGCCGCCCTCGCCGCCCTCGCCGCCCTCGCCCCTCGCCGCCCCGCCGCCCTCGCGCCCCCCCTCGCGCCCTCGCCGCCCTCGCCGCCCCCGCCCGCGCCCCGTCGCCCCCCCCCCCCTCCCCCGTCCTTGCCTTTGCCGGCCTCGTCGCCGTGGCTGCCCCAGATTTAAGAAGCGGAAGGGTAATGGAGAGGACTATTTAATCAATATCACCGTGACGTATTGTTACATTACTTTGATCAGTGATATCTAGAGTTGATTGTTTTGCCGGAAATTGCTGGCTGCTAGCTCAGTACTTGCTCCTCTGCAGCGACTCTCCTGCAAAGTTGTAGGGTTCGCACCGAAGCAGATTTTCAACACTGGCTAGAATATAGCTCGATCGAATTCTGACGCTCTCTGAAAAAGGATTCTAGCGGCCGGCTGTTCCAATGGTTGGTTCTAGCGGTCGGCTGTTCTAATGGTGGTAGTTTTCTGTGGTTTTACCGATCAATACCATACGAATGTCCGGGCAGTACCATACGGACCACGGACAGCGCGAATTTCTACAATTTCTTTGTCCTGTGCTCTCCCATTACTACGTGCGCTACTTTACTACTCGCCGCTCTCCCATTACTACTCGCCGCGCTGTCTCATGAGTACCTACGCCGCCATCTTAGTGACGTCACGTACCTGTGAGTAGGCTTTGTAAACTGTAAAAGGTGGTGGCCTGTGCCTCGCTGGGGAGTTACCCGAAGGGGAAATCTTTCGCAATACGACGTGTAGGACACCAACCTGCGTGGGTTAGGCGCATTGCCACTTGGTGGATAATATAATCACTACACTAACGGGAATAATGACCATAGCAGGTGACGTGCCCAAAAACTTTAAGAAATCAATCGTTGGAAATTAATTTTTTTAGATAAAAATGGATAATTTTTATGCGATCAGAAATTTTCCCAGGGAGTTAATTGCACCTTGAAGGCTAATTGGGAATCAAGTTCATGAATAGGAAGAAACAGACAACGACGTGAAAAAGACGAAGGCAAAAACAGGCAATTGAATGTTTTATATATGGATTGTTTAAGGGCACTCCCACAAAAATGCTTCCGCAACATTACTGTTTGTTAAGTTAAAAAACAACGCACAGTTAAAACAGGATATGCTTGTTACCTTCGTTACGCAACCAGCAATACTAGCGCACATTTTTTTGGAACCAGCCGTGACCGCTTCAGGCAGGTTGAATCAGAAGTTAGTTCTTTATTTTTGTGTGATAATAATTTTCATCTTCTGTGTAATATTTCTAAAGCATTATACATTCTACACTTCGATTAAGGAGTTTCATGAATGTATTCTGCCCTCACGGATAGCTCACTGGTTAGCGAGCTCTTTTCCCACGACGCGTTCGATTCCCGGGTTCGATTGCCCATCGGCAAGATTATAGTGTGCGTTTTCCTTACTCCAGTATTTCTGTGTGACGATGAGATAACTCACTTCTCAGGTTGAGAAGACCATAACATGCGGGTTCAAACCGATCAAAGCCGTGGATTTTAAGGGCGAAAATCCTTCGTACGCCTTCCTTCGGAGGTGAAGTAAGCCGGCTTGTCCCATGTTAGTACATTTACTGCATGTAAAGATCTCTAGCTTAAATGACGCCTCTGAGCTAAATTCAAATCGCCTGTTTCGTCGCCCTAGTAATACCTTCTTTCTCCCATGATTGGTGAAAGGAGTGTAACGAAATTGCTGGTCAACGGAAGAGCAGGCCTCATGGCCTGAGTCTCGCCACGTAAACAAGGCAAATTCAATATTCAATTCAATAACATGACGTAGGAATGCCTACGTGCTAACCACAAATAATCCATAACCCATGGCCACAAGGCCGGAACACCACTGGTAGACCCAGGTCTCCTCAGAGGCTATTGCCTCAAAGTACATACATACATGAATGTATGAATTCCACCACCAATATTCCTAAAGCTGTTGATAGAGATGTTCAACAAGAGTCTTGCAATGAATCATTCCCCACGGCTCATTTCTGCTAACACAGCCCCATGGTCAACACCTTGCGAATATGATCGCCGGCGCACCTAGGCCGCCGCATAGCGCCTTGGGGCGGGGCCGCACTGGGTCAGGGCGCGCCGCCGCCAGCGCCTTCTCCCGGAGGTGGCGGTCAGGGCCGGCGGCGAGCGGCGGACTGGCCCCACGGCGGCAACGGCTGCGACGGCGCACGACGACGGAGGCGAAAGCGAAAACGACGGCGACGGTGACTGCGATGACGGTGGTACGATGTCTTTGACACGCGCTTAAGTGATTCAGGGCATCAACTGATGTTTCTGCAGGTCTCTGACCAGGAAGTCATCGAGTTCGAGTGTTGACGATGTCAGGATTTTCGAGACGGCTAGATATCAAAGTCGATTTCAGCCGCTGAAAGAGGAGAATTCTACGATAGGCGACTCCAATCTCTGCTGTTGCCGCGGTTTCTCCGATCAACTCCAGGCGAATGCCGGACCCGTATTCCAATAAACGGGCCAGAGAATGCGCGTGATATTTCCTTCCTCTTCCTTGTCTTACCCTCACTTCTTCCTTACACCCACTTACACTAATGTCTCATGTTAGAGTTTCTCCCGGCTGAGGCGGTGTGTCGCTAGTGGGAGATACCTGGTTCAGGAAAATCCCGCTAGCAAACGTGTAGGTCGAGCCGGATCTCACCAACCAACAGGAAATAATCATCCCACACTCTAGCGATAAAATAATGCGCTACACTTACGGGACTGACAACCTAGCATTTGTCTGGCCCGAAAACACTTATCAATCAATATGTGTGTGACTGGGAATGTGGGTGATTGCGTGTCGACGACGACGACGACGACAACGACGACGTGACTGTGATTGTGACGTTGCGTTGACGACCATGGCGACAATTGACAGCGACAGCGATGATGAATGCGTCGGCAACTGCGACGATGGCGACGGCGATGGCAAAAGCGACGGCGATCTGAGCGGCGTCAGCATCAGAGACGGAGCGGCGGCGGCGGCTCCTTTGATGAGGATGCTCACAAGATGCCGCTCCTACCATCTGAAACTCCGAGTTATTTGGAAGCTACATAATCTCAAGCATTGGATACGTTTTAATTTGTGAGTTTCAAAGTGTCTGGGGACGACTGGAATTTAAAATATCATTCCCTGAAAGAGAACGGTGAAATTTCGCTTGCAGTGTAATATAGCTTCTAGTTTTTTGAATTTAAAATGTCACTATCGCTGATAAATATTTCCAAGCTTCTCTAAAAAGGAAAATTGAACTGAGAATATAATTTTCATGGAGATGCTCCCTACATCATATCATCGCGTCAAACGATATTATGAAATTACGAGACTAATCATCAGAGTTTAGAGTTTCTTTATCACCTTCAACACATGACAAATAATCTTTATTTCTGCGAATTATTTAGTAAGAATTAAACTTAGCTACTTAAATTAGGAAATCAGACTCATTTCATTACTCTGTGAACTCGACCAGTTACAAATATTTAATGAAAGACTGTGTTGTAGCTTCGATGATCACATTTTTCACAAAAGGAATTTTCAAAGTGCTTGATCTACTGCTGCAACTACTGCTACTACTGCTACTGCTACTACTGCAAAGTGCTTGGTCACTTGATCTATTTCGCGTAAACGTTTGGTTTTGCTAAATGTTCTTCAATTATAATTTTTGTACAGAATTAAAGTAAATGTGCAAATTATTTTTTGCCTCCAATGGTTCGTGCCGTATATCGTGATTTGCATCTTTTTTCTATTTGTAAATTACATAATACAAACTGCACTAGTACGAACATGCCTTCCTCGGTAAGATATGGTTTTGAATAGTCATTTGTTATATGGCTGAAAATAGTCAAATACAGAAAAATTGAGTATGGCTTCCGTTCATGAGCCTGTTAGTTCACTTATCTACTCGGTTCTCTAATCTAATGAATTTGGTAAATTAGATTCGCTTCATTCGTATAGTTGATATTCAAGGAATAATTAATGAAATGAATTGGAATCCCCACGTCACACAATATTTAATTCTTTCTTTTTGTACATTCTTAACTCACGCTTTGGACATTAAAGTCTCATTTAAATATTTAATCAAGCTACATATAACACCAAAATACTCATTAGTGCAATAAAAAATGTGAATATACTAAAAACACACCTCAAATATACCACGTAATGTACATAGCATCAAATGTTGCAAAAGTTGAATACACTAAAAACGCATCAGACGAACACAATCACTCCATCCACGTAGTTGTCAATTGAAATGAGTAACTTACTTCAAGTTTCAACCTCATGTAGACCTATGTAAATAAAAGCCCAAAACCGCCAGTTTTGTACATTATGATTTGAGGTACATAACTTACGGCTTTTATGGCCAAAAAAGCATGTTGTAAGCACATAGAAAGAATTATTTCTCAGTTATGCACGATCAATAAGTCAGGAATCAGATGCGTTGCGGGTTACGTGGCAACGCCAAGCCCGCGCACTTTCATTGATCAAAATATTGAATCAAGTTATTACGAAAAGGGGGATTCTCCAGTAAGAATATATACCTCTGAAACCACATTTCTCTATAGACTTCAATATAAAACGTCACTTGGGTAAGTAAAGCGCATGAAAGGTACGCGACCTGTCGGGAGCTCACGGTTCTCCGCTTGGGGCGATGCCCTTCTGGCGGAGGTACCTGGAGAGGCGCCCTCCGCTGGACAACATATAGATCGTCACCGGATCTCACATTATATCAGGGAGGAACACCGACTTCCTGGGGTAAGACGTACACTGCACTATCGGAACTAATGAGCGTTGCAGTTGACGCGCCCGGAAACAGACAACAATCAACCACAAAAGGTACGCAAAACCAGAATTGCCGCTGTCTCTGCGGCAACTCTGAGCGAGAAAACCTCGAGTTCGATTCCCGGAGGCGGCACACTTTTGAGTTTATAGCTAGGTCGAATTCAGTTGCTGTGTGGAGGAGAATTCTAGCGACCGTCTGTTCTAATCGGCGGTTTCCATGGTTTCTCCGATCATCACCAGACAGACCAATGCCGGACCTTAACAAACGGGCTACGTACGACGTGAGATCTTTTCTTCCTCTTCCTTGTTCTATTCTCGCCTTTTACTCAGGTTTTCACTTATACGCACTGCACTACCACTAATGGTCTGCGTTCTGTGAAAATCAGCAGACCGCTGCTCAGTGACCTACCGGGCGAGCGCTCGGAGTAAGAGCGGAAAGATCCAAAATTTGTAATTAGTAGGTCTGGAGGGAATTTTTGTAGAGAGACTTAAAGTTTTACCTGGCTTGAAATTGTTTTGGGTGGGAGAACTAGATTGTTTCTAGTATAACTTTTCTTAGACGCTGGAAATATGTTACGAGAGTCATCCCAACATCTATTAATATATCATATTAAATCACAAATATTATATTTAAAGACGATTACGAGTATAAATTCCCATCAGTATCCTCTATTTTCAAAATTATACACTGAAACAGCCTGTAAATAATCAGGACAATTAGCGTGAGAAAAAATGACAAATCATTATGTTGTGAAATGTTAACATCCCTGACAGGCTGAAATGCCGAACAGGTGGAAATAAATAAATAAAAAAGTCATCGGTAGCACAGCGCTTGGCTGCGCTAGGTGCGCGAGGTCCTTCACTCGCTCGTAGCGCTTTCAATGGAGTCTGGAAATTCATCAGTCTTTCGAACTCACTAAAATTCCGTTCCCAACATCACGTTCGCTATTCACATTATAAGTGATCAAGTAATAAAATTAACAGTGCGAAAATAGCATCCAAACAATTCTGCATCGGAAGAAATTAGGAAAATATAATGAAGAGGAAGATATGGAAAACGTGTGTGCTTTGTACACTTTTACAAGTAACCCCCAAAAAATTATTATTTGTCATTTATATATGATTTTATTTTGCAAATATCAAGCTGAATATAAGTAATGTAAAAGCTCGTAACAATTGATTACTGGCGTTGTGTATGTCAAAAGACAAGGCAGGCGGCCGTGTAGGCTGTCACCGAATCTCACCGTCCATCGAGGAGGAACATTAACACCTACCGGAGTAAAACATTTAATCCACTAACGGGACGACTTTAGTGCGGCAGCTGACATGCCCGGAAACATCTATCAATCAGTACTTTTGAATCAGTAGTTTATACAAAAGCTGTAACAAAGCTTCCTTTTAACAAGGTCCTCCGTCGATTAATTATTTTTCTGAGACTAGACCTTGTACTCATTATAGGTTGCACTATTCCATTTAAATGCGATGGGATATGCCGATTTATCCGCGCCAATTACGAGGTCGCAATTACCGCGAGTCGTGCGTTCCGAGGTTGAATACTAAGTCTCCTGCAATTTGTCACACTGCATACATTACTCCGCATGAAAAATCGTGACCGCGCCCGCATTGTGTGAGATGCAAATGCATTATCTCCATTGTACTGATGTCTAACGCTAAGGGGTTGCGGTGGAGAGGCTTAAGCTACTGCGGATGAGGCCGTGACCTATCTCCGTCTGGTCTCTAATTAACCTAAATTGAGCACGCTTCGAAGTTCGGACGAATTCACTCGTATGGTTCTAAAATGTTAAGTCATTGTCAATGTTCACTCTTGATGAGTTTAGTTTCCTACATTTTTTTCAGATAGTACTCATTATTTACCTTACAAGTGTAATTCTTCTTTTCTTGTTTTACATTCTCCTTCTTCGCCCAAGACTGAAAATTTGAATTTTGAATACAAGATCCATAATGACTAAATAATTGGTATGAACACATTTCCTTTATTCCGATCGCTTACTTTTATGTTAGAAATGGAACACACCCTCAAATAATACATATTCTTACTCAAATTTTGTAATGGGATATATTCATTGAAGCAAGTATTTATTGCATTGAATAGAAGATTCACTTTGCCAATAAAACTTCTAGTATATTTTAAGAATTGTGAATATTAACGATTATTTTGCTTATAGTTTATGTTCAAATAAAACATATTCAATGAACTGTACAGACCAGGCCGGGCCAATTCGCGTCCCGTGGGCCACGTATGTCCCGCATCGCGTTAAATTGTGTGGCACACTGGACGATTGTATACTCCAAATATTGAAATATTTTTTCTCGTTGTGAGTATAAAAATATTAAATGAAAGAAAATTTACGAGTGCCTCCGTTGACACTAGTCTATAATACTTATTTTACGTTTCAGAAACATTACAACTTAAAATATTTTGCACACCGAGTTGTATGTTCTTGTTAAGTTGTTTTTTTAGATCCACGTATATTCATGGCATGATTAGACCAAATATATTAATGAAAGTTATTTTTCGACAAATAATCCATTCAATGTATAATATTGGTCAACAACGTGAATGAAACAACGTTTATTAACATTCAATAAATTCTACAGTGAAATTTATTAATTCAGCTACGAAGTTATTCTCACCGGCCATTGTGCATCGATATAAATGCACTATATTCACGTTACGAAAACCAAATTGGCACTTGACACGTTGCTGCAGTTGACATACGAATTCAGAGTTTCCCTATGTCTAATTGCGTGTGATATTTACCGAGATTGTGCACGTCACTGCGATCGTCGATAAAAATGGAGGATATTAGAAATTGATTGAATGTAGAAACAATGCCTGATTGCATATGCCGCTCTCTCTACAATGAGATTGGCATAGCGCAGTGTTACCCAATGCCGCGCAATAAAAATGTTTCACAAGTCTCGTAGAAACAATGTACCTTTAGAAAATATTCATAAAACGTTCATAAATCATTTACCAGGAACTTTGCATAGATAATTATTGAATATTGGTATTATGGGTAGTTAAACAATTAGTATTTATATACTTTATAATGCATATTTTCATTGTTTTCTTCATTTTAAAGAACATTTTATTATTGTATATTGAAAATAATCTAATACCAAATTAGAAGTTAATAGTATATGGATATAATAAAGGGGCAGTGTTGAAAAATGCAGAATACATAAAGTCAGTTTTAGTAATATTTTAATATCGAGAAATATTGCTAGTAAAAAGATCTTCCGATACACGTTCTAAGTAAATTTCTCGTGTTTATTACCTCACAGCAATTACGTAACCAACATTTTGAATCTATCTGTCGAACTTAAGGTCACAATTCGATTCTTTACGATCCCCATCGCGTAAATTCCATTCCCCTGAGGCCACAATCTAGAAACATCTGCGAGTTAAATGCCACTTGCTCTCTGGGCTCCTTTACTCCCCGAACGGCTCGGCACGGCGTGGCTGTGACAGCCTATACTCATTGCCCCGACGGCGTTGCATTTCGGCTCCGTCGCTGCGAATTTAACATCCCAGTGTTTCTCAGGGTGACCCACTGACATTCCCGCGAGGCCCACGGCCGGGGCCAGGCTCGGCGAGCAATCGAAGGGAGCGCTTGGGATTCCTGTCAGCGCACTAAGTACTCTTCCATGTCGACGGGGCGGGCGAGGGCTGCTTGGGACGGCTGCCTCTCGCTCATTCCGTCCTTTCCCGTCGCGTCGTCCGCAATTGCGTGCGACGGTTGTATCCGCTTCCACGACCGGTTTAGGGTATGTCACTACAGTGCCACCGGGAGCGGGAGCTCAGTGCATCAACTGATGTCACTGCACGCTTCTGACCGGGAGGTCCTAGGTTCGAGTCCTGACGGCGGCAGAACTTTCGACACTAGCTTTTCAGCTGGGTCGAGTTCAGTCGCTGCCTGGAGGAGAATTCTAGCGTCCGACTGCTCTGATCGGTAGTTTTCCGTGGTTTCTCCGATCAACACCAGGCGAATGCCGGAGCAGTACCCTACCAAACGGGCCACGGACCGCGCGCGATTTATCCTTCCTATCCTTGTCCTATCCTCTCCCCCTTACACACACACACTTACACTAACATGCACTACACTACCACATATTCCGGGAGACCGGTCGGGAGCTTAGAGCTTGTCCCGGCTGGGGCGGTGCCCCGCTGGTGGGAGAGTCCTGGTTTGGGGGACCAGCGGGGAAGACCACCGCGATCTCCCGAGAAAAAACATGCACTACACTAAGGGACTAATGACCAAAGCAGTTGACGCGCCCGGAAACACGAAAAAAACAAACCAAACCAAACTCACTACAGTGCCTCTGACCCGGGTGTCCTAGGGTTCATCAACCGGTGGTGGCAGGATTTTCGACATTAGCTGGTGGGTAGATCGAATTCAACTGCTATCTGTTGAAGAGTTCTAGCGGTCGGCTGGTCTGACCGATAGTTCCATAATCAATCAATCGCTTCCCTGCGCCTTTCAATTCGACCTCGCTTTCGGTGCGCGTTGTTCAGGATTGTTGTGTTCAAGAACTGCCTTCGGAACCGGGCCCTTCAATTGCTAAAAGTACATCGTATGCCGTACTAAAGAGACTGAAAGTTTCGAACACTTCAAATTCTTGAATATAGTTTAAGCTACCTCCCCCCCCAAAAAAATTAAACGTAAAGGAACCTTGAATATCTTCAAATTATTAATATTTTTAAAATACCTTGAGTTTTAAAAATACTAAAAAGTTTTGTCCTTTAAACATTAATATGTGTTAAAAAATTATTAGAAATCAGCCTTAAAAACTCGTTCAAGAATAAATTTAAGGAATATTTTAAGAATTTTGTAAACACTTTGGGCACTTTAAACACCAATTTGTGGGGGTCTTACTGAAAAAATCTACTCCAGTACTTAGAACAGGATGTTACGAATTTTCTGGCAATAATGCAGTGAACGGAAAATTTCTGGCCTATGAATAAGCCTTAAACTTCAGTGTTTGTAAATTGCCTGAGTAAAACTTATATAAATTGTGCTCTCAACCGCCGAGCGGGACGGACGTACCTTGGCTCCGAATCGCTTGCGCCGTTATCAGTGCCAAAGTCCAAATTTTACAGTACCGGTGCGATCGATAAATTCTTTTGCATAGGCGTAGTTACGACGTTTTGCCGCATTGCGGCAAAACTACAATTCGAACAATTGTATATCAACACTGGTGCAACGCCATATGGACAAGTGCATTTAACTACAATTGTGGCAATACAGTGTTGAAACCAGTAAGTGCAAAAGTGAATGACAATTAATAGTGCTATAAAGTATCAAAATGTTATCAGAAGATGTCCCCCTAGGGGGACATATCAGCAGATCCATGGAACTACTGAACAATGAAGGATCTAGTGACACTTACACGACACTAATAAATTCACAATTCACACACGAAAATCAAATGGAAAATCTACAACAGCAATACCAACATCTCTTACATCAAAATCACCTTCTACAAGCAGCACGGAGGCACAGGACAACATGCTCCCAAACACATCCGGAACTTGGCCAGCCCCGAAACCATCAGCCCACAGAAGATAGATCAGCAGAAAGCACCAGTGACCATCATCAAACAAGTTCACATCAACAAATGACAAAAAAAAGAGGACCTACAAAAGTAAGTGATTATAGTGACGCAAAGCGCAGAATGCTAAACAATAGTGTAATAAAAGACTATAATTTACTAAATAGATATTCAATTTTAGAAACAGTAGAAGAAGCAGATGAAAATGTAAACAATATAGAAGTACAACCAGAAAACATAAAAATACCTCCCATATGCATTAGAAACGCAGGAAACGTAACACTCTTATCTAAAGACCTAACGCAATTAATAGGAAATGGGTTTTCTCTTAAAACAACAGGGATTCGGTAAAAATATTACTGAAAAATGTTACTGACTACCGAAAAGTCAGAAAATATTGTGAAGAGAAAAGTGTCCCTTATTATACATACTGTGTACAATCAGAAAAAAACTTATCAGTAGTAATAAAAACGTTCCATAATATTCACAGAGGAAGAGATTTATAATGAATTAGAAAGTCTAAATTATCCTATAAAAAAGTAACTAGATTGACTAACAGAGAACAATTACCCTTTAGAGTAGTTGCACTAGAATTAACTAACTCAATTGAAGGTAGAGAAATATTTAAATTGGACAAACTACTGCACTGTATTGTAAAAGTAGAATTAAGAAGGAAACCACAAGGCCCACCTCAATGTAAAAAATGTTTTATTTATGGCCACACAAAAAATTATTGCACAATGACCCCAAAATGTGGATATTGTGCGGAACAACATTGACTAAAGACTGTGAATTATTGCAGACAACAAACCCTCCACCCCAATTTGTACTCTATGTAAAGAAAATCATATGGCGACTTCTAGACAATGTAAATACTTTCCAAAAGTAAGAGAATTCAAGAATCAAACCAACACAATAACTCTTACCAAACCTCACAAACACAAAACATATATGGAAATGAATCTCACACACAAATAAACTCACAACAAACAAATATAAATCACAACCCATTATATAGACAAATGGCATTTAACAACAAACAAAACATACCCAAAACACACAACAACATACAGTCAAACATTACACACATTATAATGCAGATGTTACCAACAATAATCAATCAAACAATCTCAACAATAATTCCACAAATACAAAACATGATATCAAACCAAATATCAAATATAATAAGAAATGGATAAAAAGCCCAACTTAAAATCAATAACATTCTTAAACTGGAATGCTAATGGATTACTAAATAAAAGAAACACACTCATCTACTTCCTAAAAAATCACGCAATAACGATTGCATGCATAACAGAGACACACCTTGTACCCGGACAAACACTTAAAATACCTGGATATATCTGCCATAGAGAAGATAGAATATGCCAACACGCAGCAGGAGGAGTAGCTATCCTAATCAAAAAGAAACTGGAGCACTCATTAATTTCTATTGCTAAATCGAATGATCTTGAACTGATTGCAGTAAAAATAACATTAAAAAATTTATTCTTAAATATCATAACAGCATATAAACCACCTAAAAATCAAATTAATATAAATGATTTAAAACAAATATTACACAGTACAGAACCTACCATTATAATGGGAGACCTGAATAGCAAACATATCAATTGGGGCTGCAAAGTGAATACTCCTAACGGGAGGAAATTACAGAAAGCATCAACAACTTTAAACTTTCAAATCTTAGCACCAACAAATCCTACCACTACCCCAAAACCGTAATGCTCAACCAGATATAAAAAGGAAAACATACCCTCTATGCGCTCACTCATTACCTGAATTGGACTCTGACCACTGTCCCGTAATAATCACTTCAGACATGAACTATATTAAAACAGAATTGCCTTATAGTATAGACACAAAAAACATAGATTGGATAAAATTCCAAACAAATATAGATAACACTCTTCCCACAAACCGGTTCATGAAAAATAAAGAAGAAATTGATTCTGCCATAGACTCTATCACTAAAATTATACAAAAAGCTGCAAAAGAAGCAAATACCAACTCTAATCATAAACCAAAATTATCACAGCAAACTATACCTACTTATATTGAAAAATTAATTCAAAAGAAACATAAAATTGACGCCAATGGCAACAATCGAGAAGCTCAGAATTAAAGAAAATTCTAAATAAACTAACACACCAAGTAAAAACAGCATTAGACGAACACAGAATCCAACAATATAAAAATTACATTAAAAAGATAAATCCTAAAGACAGCAACTTATGGCAGGCTACAAAACAAATATTAAAAGAACCAACAGTCATACCAGAACTAAAGAAATTAGATAAAACAGCTGCAACAACAAAAGAAAATGTGAAATATTGGCTGAACACTTTCAAGAAACTTTGCCCTAAACACAAATTCAAATAATATCACTACAAATCAAATCAATAATTGTGAACTAACAACAGTTCCACATCCAGTAAAATATATATCACCAAATGAAACCTATCAAACAATTAAAAACCTAAATAGGAAAAAATCAGCTGGAATAGACCAAATACCAACTATTCTATTACAAAAACTAAATAGGAAAGCAATTAGCTACTTAACTGCAATATTCAACTCAATGTTAAGAATTGGATACTATCCCACGAAATGGAAACACTCCATAGTAATACCAATACCAAAACCAGGTAAAACCCAACATTCACAGAAAACTATAGACCCATAAGTCTGATCCCCATCATAGCCAAAGTAATGGAGAAACTAATACTAAAACGACTCCTAAAATACAAAAGGAAATATCATACATACCACTTTTCCAATTTGGTTTCAAAGAAAACACTCCACAACACACCAACTTTTAAGAATAACAGAACTAATATATAAAAATTTTGAAGAAAAACAGCACTCTCTAGCAGTATTCTTGGACGTAAGCCAAGCATTTGACAGAGTTTGGCACGAAGGATTGATATTTAAATTACAGGAATCAGGCCTACCTCTTTACCTAGTGAAAATAATACAAAGCTTCTTAAAAGAAAGAGTCTTTTCAGTAAGAATAAACACAACCTACTCCACACAAAAAGGAATCACAGCAGGTGTACCACAAGGTAGCCCGTTATCAGCAACTTTGTTCAACATATTTACAGCAGATTTCCCAACAACCCAAAACACTACAATAGCGTTATTTGCTGACGATAGTGCAATACTAACCTCTAACAAATGTTTAAATACAGCTACAGAAAATCTACAAGAAGAACTAAACAAAGTATCACTATGGGCAAACAAATGGAAGATAAAATTAAACCCCAACAAATGTGTAGCAAAAATATTCACACTATGCCCAATAAACACTACTCCCAAACCTCTAAAGCTATTTAATAAAACACTTGACTGGTTACCAAAAATATGTACAACCCTTAAAAAAAACCGCCCTCAAAACAGAATGTACTCTAGTGCTTTATAAAGCAATAGTTCTTCCCATTATAATGTACGCATGCCCAATATGGTACAACACCTCTGCTACTAACATAAAGAAAATACAAACCTTCCAAAATAAAATCCTACGGATAGCAGTAAATGCTCCCTGGTTTATTAGAAACACTCAACTACATTCAGAATTAAAAATAGAAACTATCCATCAAGTAATGCTTAAACGTTCACATTCCTTCTTCACAAATCTACATAAAATACCTACAAGTGACCATTACAACCTTGGGTCATCAGCAACAACATCCCGAATCAGAAATAGATTTCCATATGACAAATATCTAATCCAATTTGCTGACCCCCATAAATCCTATGAATTAAAATAAACAATACAAGAAATAAAATTCGACTTTACTTAGAACAACATACAATAATGAGGAACCTGTTGGGCTTCCTTATTTCTATTTATAAAAGAATGAATGTATTTTATGAATGCTACCTTTTGTGTTAGTGCTGAATGAAGTTAATTTATGTGTTATTTATTTATTTTTGTAAGTGTTTTGATTTGAAATTTAAATGTAAACAATCCCTGTAAAGCAGTTATGCTGGTCTGTGGAAATAAATAAATGAAACAAAAATAAAACTTATATTACGTTGACGTTTCTAAATTAACAGAATGGCCCCCTGCGCCTTGAAAGATCCGCTTCCAGTTGAAAGAAGAATTTGTATCTTCTTCGGATTGTCTGATCTGTTCTGGGAGCCATTTACTTACTAAACCAGTATTTTTGAAATAAATACTCACTTTTGGAGCATCCATATTACTAATTTCCCATGCACACAGAAATGGTTGTATGGTTGTTTGGACACCCAAGGTTGTTTAGTTACCCAGAACTAGGAACAAATCCATAAAAAAAGAGCGAGTTTCGATTTTGACTGCAAAATGCAAATATTCGTGTTATTCTGCTCATTCTCATATTCCACGTACCGACTGAATTCTTATAAGTGCGTTACTGCTTACGACACTGCTGACGTCATGCAATAGCAAGATCCCAAGGGTGAATCCGCCCGCCATTAAATATTTGCTATTTACGTGTTGCCTTGTGGAACAGAAAGTTTTTTTGAGGTCATGGGTGAGTAAAGTACTGTTGAACTGCGTATCCGTATATACTCATACTGTACTTTATTGCAGTGTTCTTGAAGACCGTTTCTTGTTAAAATATTCAGTTTAATGCAGGTTATACGTGAGGTTATACGTAGGTACTTCTTCATCTTGAGTAGTGTTTGTGGTTACTTTTTCTAAACCCATTCTGTGTGGTTTTGTTCAGGAGCATTTTTTCCTGGTGCCGGACCCTATTTTAGCTATTTTCTGTAGATCTCTTGCTACTCATCAGGTTTAAAACATTTTATATGAATAATTATTTAATTTGATTTTCGATTATTTGGCAGTTTTGATCGAGAGTACCTTCAAGATACTCTCATTCTACTGAATGATCATTCCAAACTACAAAGTCGAGGACTAAAGAGTTCTCTGCAATAACTATCGGAACATTTGCCCGAGTGAAGTGGATTATTCGTACGTAGAGATTAGACATTTATCTTTGGCGACTGACGTGGAACTGAATAAATTAAGGTGGTCTGCTTTACGCAATATTTGTTCTCGATCTCCGTCACCGCTCATTTCTTTAGCGTAATAAAGAAAGTAAAAACAGTGGACTAATCGGTGTTCCGTGTAAAACGAATAATCGATGATTGGTGAATAATCTCTGTCGTACGCGCAGAGGACAAGTGGAATAACCAGTTTCTCTTTGGTCCAGTCATCACACAAAGACTTACAATCTCACGTTACGTTATCATGCAGTTCCTCAGACACGACTCATTGTAAGGCAATAGTCATTCATTTGAAAATATTGCCTCATTGTTGTCACAAAGCGCAAATCTGTGATGCCAATTAATAGTGATTTTTAACTTCAAGTTAAATATTTTTAAAAGTTTCGTAAATTTATACTATTAATTATAGTATTGTTTTTTAAATTATAATGGTGAAATAAATGCAGGAAGTCTTATAATAATGATCTGCATTGCATTGGATTATGGCCTACGTATATTATGTTTCAACTCTAGAAAAAGTACTATCCACACCTTTCATTCTGTAGCTTCCTTGAAACTGCTGGAAACTTGTGAATTCTCTCCAGAGATATATTGTGGCAATTGCATTCGTTTGTTAGATCGTTTTCCAATTCATACTCTTTGTTCCTTTTCCCCTCAGTTGCTTTCTGAAGACCTGAGAGTATTACCTCTGGCTTTCCCTTTTGTAATAGAATGAAATTTAGCTTCGATAGATGTTAATGAGGCTTGTTATCGGGAAGTTGGGATTCGGATCCTTCACTGCTATTTTTCTGAGTAACGTGACGTTATGGAATACGGTGTTGAAATGAAATAAACCTTTTATTTTCAATGAGCAAAAAAATTTCTTCCCAATTTTCCCCAGGTCGTAGTTTCTGTAAACGCTGTGTTCGATATTTCGGGACTGGGCATCGAATTGATCGCTTAATTAGTGCTTCCGGGCGCGTCAACGGTCAAGGTCCAGTAAATGTAGTACATTTTTTAGCGCGGGAGGTGGCGGTGATCTTCTCTCACTCGATGCCGAGATCCGGCGCCGACCTACGTCGGCTTGCGGGGATTTTCCCGACCAGGTATCTTCTACCAGAGTGGCCGCCCAAGCTGGTATAATCTCTAACCTCGCTGTGTAAGTTTGTGATGAGGAGAGGACAAGGAAGAGGAAGGAATGATCGTGCGTGGTCCGTGGCCCGTTTGGAAGGGTACGCTCCGGCATTCGCCTGGTGTTGATCGAAGAAACCACGGAAAACTACCGATCAGAGCAGCCGGCCGCTCGAATTCTCCACCAAACAGCGGCTGAACTCGAGTCAGCTGTCTAGCTAGTGTTGAAAATCCTGCCACTGTCATGTCTCGAACCTCAGCTCCCCCTTCAGAGGCAGGGCCATCGAAATCAACGTGATTTCCCGTCATTGATTTTGTCGTGAATTTAAATTTGTTTCTTTATTCTTTGATCGTTTTCAAATCGAGGTGTGCGCAAGGATTCTCCGAGGTGACTCATGGGCCGAGGGCTCTTGTTTCGACGTATCCCGTTCGTTCCACTCCAGTCGAGAGCTGGCTTCACGCGCCGACTTTCGCACTGGGAGACCTTGGTGCAATGGCTGGATGGTTGCAGCGCGTGGCGGCAAAACAGAGCAGCTTAAGTTGTGGATCAACACTTAAACACCGAGGGGGAATGAAGGGAGAAAGTCGAGTACAGGGAAGAACACGCAAATGTGTTTGCTAGAACACTTCATACTGTATGGATTCTTATTTTGAAGCCTTTACACTGTTCACGGATATTGCGAATGTAGTTCACGGATGTTTTAGTGGTATTGAGATGAGTTGCGTGAATAGCAATGCGGGGATTTTTTTGTTCATTTTTATGAATATGTTTTATCTTTGATTTGTACGTTTAGTTGCTTATTTTTCTTTGTTTCATACTTCCTCTTTTAGATTGAACTTGGTGAACGCAAGCCAACATTCCGCACTTCGTTAATCATCACTCTTTTAAAAGAAAAAAAAGGTTCATTTGGGGACTTAACTTACAACGTCCATTACAACCCCTTTTACGGAATGGGGGTATCCACAAAAATTTTAATTGTTCAAGTCCAAAAAGATATTTTGTGGATTACAGTATGAGAAATTTAGCACTATAAATACTTAGTTTTAAAATCTTATGATGCCTCTCTTCCAAGTAATGCACGATGGTGAAGTGTATGGAAGCGAAAAGTGTGAATCGGGTTGCATGCGCGCCTGTTTTCACTCGTACCATGATCTGCGAACTTTGTTTAAATCTTTCGGTTGAAGGACTGGGGATGATTTCCTATCCTGTAGCAGCACATTATTGGGTTTTTGGATCAAATTTTATGTAAATGGTACAAAACGTTTGCTTTGCGTAGATATGGCAATACAGCGTCCTCAAACTATGGCAATGACATGGCGTCCCAACCTGACGGCCAAAGGCTCTGGAGACCCCGGTAACTCATGGCTAACGAGCTAGCTTTCGACGCCATGAACCCGCGTTCGACCACTATCATAGGAGTTTGTGTCATTGGAGTCTGTACAGATATCGTAAAGGGTTAAAGTGTCCTGCTTTACTTAGAGTGAAAATAAACGGTTGGTCATAATTTACCTCGTTGTTGTTATGAGATAATATGAAATTATTGTATGGTAGTACGTAGCTATCATACATAACTACTTACTATCATACATAAGCTCGGTCAAATTCAACAACTCTCTGGAGGTGAAGGGTGTTTTGTTCGTTAGTTTTTGAGCGGTTCCTCTTATCACTACCAGGCGAATGGCGGGGCCCATGAAACGGGCCATGGAACGCCCGCGTTCTTCCTTCCTCGTCTTGTCATCTGCTCCCCTCTCTCCTCTCTCTCTCTCTCTCTCTCCATCTCTCTCTCTCTCACACACACACACACACACACACACACACACACAAAAGCGCGCGCATGCTCTTATACTATCACAGATGTCGGAAGACGAGTCGAAAGCTTAGAGCTTGCCCGGCTGGGGAAATGAGATATCTGGAGGTAGAACGTGCAAAACGTTGGCTTCGGGGGACGGACGGGGCACCGGGACTGCGTCTGCCCGGCGCAGCCGCGGGGGAGGGGCGCGGGCGGGCGCGTGGCCGTGGCGGAGGCGCGGTGCTGCGCCGCGCAGCCAGCCGGCGGAGGCGTGCCTCGTGGCGCGGAACACGCTGCGCGCGCGGCCTTCCCACGCGCCCGCCTCCGCGCCCCGCCCACGGCGGCCACGGCGGCGGCGGCGGCACGACCGTAACTGTCAGCGTTGCAGTTGCCAGTGCAAACAAGCTGAGTGCGTGGGGAATGAGGTAAACACTATGTGATGTCACTGTTATGTGGCGGGGAGGGATTAAAATGTTGTTGGAGGGGGATCTTCCAAAAGGTGCACTTATTGATTAGCGATATTTGAGAATGGAAATATGTGAACCAATTGAGACATCTCAAATATAGAAATTTATTTCTTTAGTCAACGTCATCAGGTATTAAGAAATGAAATTGGTTTTCCACTTGCTTCTAAGATGCAGAAAGTAGAGTTTTGTCTCCTGGGGTGAGAATTAGACTGAAGATTATTTATTTATCCTTGTTTTATATTTAAAAATCATCTGAAACAATTTTTATAAGGGCATTGCAATAACATAACATGAACAGGTAATTTTTAAATTTTTTGTTTCAAATTCCTACACAGGGTAGCATATTGATTGGCGACTGCTCGTAAGTAGAGTTTCTGACTCCTCCCAAAATTTTCAATTTTTCAAGTCTCACTATTGGAACAATATAGATGTTTAGAAATAAATTAATAAAAATAGAACAAATTAAAAACGGTTCGTTTTTAGAAGAAGGTTCTATTCAGAACGAGATGTTCTAATCCCCATTGAGTTCCAGAAGAAAATTTGTTCGACGGTATCCCAATAATTTTGAGAAATTCAAAAAAATCGTAACAGAGGCAAATAGTGATGCTTTTATCAATTTTGAATGAATAAATAGTGATATTGAGTTGAGTGGATCTCCTCTTTGACTGAACTAATTAAGGATCGTTCCCTAGAATGTCGGCATTCTCAAACTTAAGGTCCAAAGACACCATTCGTTATCTGTTGAAATATCCCATCGCTATGTTTCATGTCTCTTTTCTGTGAAGTTAATAAAAATGGTCTCAAAACATTGTCACTATTACTCACAGCCGCACGAGGGTTTGTGAATGTTCACGTAAGCACTTGATTAGTTTGAATTATACGCGATAAGGTGTTGATGATCGGTTACAATCAGGGGTGAATCCATACATAAGCATTAGTGCCTCCTTAGAAAGAGACCAAACTAAATCAATACTTTTTAATTGCAAAACCTGTAGTTTATTTTCGTATTAATGTCCAGTGCAAACACATATTTTAAAGATTATGGGGGCCTACATTTTGGTCATGTTTGAAACTCTTTAAGGTATTAAACCGACCCTAGGAACAATATACCTCAGGCTCCGGTCACAATACACATACCACCACCACTATGCTATAGATATTTGTCACAATAATCCTAAAAAATCCCTTAAAGAGTAGGGACTGTGTTCTGGAAAACCTAAATTGAATTAATCAAGTAGATGGAGACATCGAGCGTAAATGAAGATCATACCATCACGTTTATGAAATTAATCTCAACAATGGCAGATAAAAAGTACTAGTTAAAATGGCTGTATTGATCAACATATTAGCATTCTGATGCATAATTTGCATTTCGTGAGAAGTATTTTGACATTCCCTGATTTTGTTCACATCATTAGGCAGAAATGGCCTTAACAAACACGGACAGTAAATCTCTTCAACAAGTACCGTTCAAGACGTCCCTCCGGCCGCACGGGTTTCTAAGTTCACAGATAGAAAAGTATTTTGGTCACTGGTTTATGGTCTTCTCATTTACTTTCCTGGCAAAAGCCAGAAGAGTACAACTCACCATAAAGCGAACGTGATCCAATCCCAACTTCACCTCCTTCTCCTTTTCAAGCGTCTGATGTAAGTTTGATTACCTCTTAGAGCTTTCGAGACCTTCGAGACCGAGACATGCATTGGAATTGCGATATCTAATGCTTAGGGTTAAAGGGGTAAAACATAGGAATAATAGTATTTTAGGTATCTGAAACGATCACGACTGATCTAAATGGTGTAAATGACTTCGGCTTCTCTTGTAGTTATGACTTCGAACCCACGAAAGAAACAACCAATTTGACTTTGTGACGTAGTATGTCAGTCAATACCGCGTATCCCTTATGATCACGAATTATAAGTAATTGATCAACACATTGCCATCGATAATGTGGGAATTATGCATAATCTATCAGTTACTTTCCAGCATGCTGTCGGTGATGCGGTCTAGAAAATAGAAGCAGGGAAAGAAGAAAAAGGAGAAGAAAGGAAAAAGATAAAACAATGACTGACTGAATCGCATAATGTTGGCGTACCTTTATTTCAAGCATTTTGCCATTCCCTGATTTTGTTCACATCACTAGGCAGAAATGAGCTTAACGAACACGGACTGTAAATCTCTTTAACAAGTACCGTTCAAGGCGTCCGTGCGGCCGCACGGGTTCCCAGGGAGGTCTCCCAAGCCGGTCGAGATTTGGGCGTCCGCTCCCTCTAATGTGCCGTAAGGACCCGGAGGTAGCGCGCTGCGCGGCCTTCCCACGGCGCTCGGCCCGAAGGCCGGCCCGCGGGTCGCGACCTTCTGCCCCGCCCCCGCCCCCGCCTCCGCTCTCGGTCGCCCGCGGCGCGCCCTCGTTTGTCAGGCCGGTGCGTGGCGGCGCGAGCGGGCGCGACCGCCCGGGCCTCGAGGGCTCGTCGCCGATCAAGACCATCCCACTCGCCACGGTCTCGAACTGTTGTGCCTGCCCGTGTTATTTAACGAGTGTAGCGTCGCAATCTTTAGCGCTGCCAAGGTTAGTCATGGACCAGCTGACTAGCAGTGAACTCTTTTCCAAAAATGAAATATTTTTCTGAACAACACTTTTATTATTTGTGCTCCTGTACATAATTCATAAACTATCCATATCCTCGTGGATTTGCCAAGCACGTCTGCTTACCTCAACCTCTCAAAGAATTCTGGTTATTTATTATATGTTCCTCAAAAACGTCTCATGTTGCGAGGCAGGAACAAACCCCTCTGACAGGTGGTTCGGATTTGTAACACCTTGTGTAAATGTAGGTCTGTGACATATTCCGAAGTTATTAGAAGAAGAACGCGAAGAAGAAGAAGAAGAAGAAGAAGAAGAAGAAGAAAGAAGAAGAAGAAGAAGAAAAGATGTATCAAGCATTGACAATATCACAGAGTAGTGGCACAGTCCTGTCATATTTATTCTGCCATTGCTTGATTTTGTTGTGCGTCACTGCAAAAATGACGTTACCACGCGAGTTTTCCGAGTTGAGCTTACATGGAACCAACCAAACTACCTTTTCATTGACAATTATAGTAGATTTCTCAAAAGATAGTAGGGCATGGTCTCACAGAAATTATTTGCCCGCATTTATTCGGTTCCACCAGAAACTATAATGTAGCAGATGTAGCTGTATTTGAAATAGTAAATGTTCTTCAAATCTGCATGACTGCGACTTATATATTATCTCGCTGACGTCTTTGAATAATAAACATAAAGCCAACTTAGGAAGGAAATTCACACAAGGGGAAGAATCGTAAATGCCTAGGTTTGAAGGACATTGGTTCGAGATCCACCTTGAGTATGAGTTTGAGTGTTTGTGCTTGTCTCTTCCTCTTTCATGTGTAATTCATGTCCATAACTGTATAATTCGCTATAATCGTAATTCTACCAATGGAGACTTCTGTAGAAGCCATTTATTTCTAGATTATTTATGAGTTCCCCGCCGTGCATGATTACAAAGATTGTGTATTGTATATAGGTTGTCTGGGCTAGCGGTATTGGGGTCATTGAGTTACGTGTACGTTAGTTTGCCAAACCCGTTTAAGTTTATAATATTTCTCGTTACTTTCTAATTTCAAGTTATTGGAATAAGAGTTTGTCGTGCGTGAAGCGATTCTTAGATTTATTTTCAAATCAAAAGGTTAAATGAACAATAACACAAAAAACCGAGCCAAAATTTCAAATGAAAATTAATAAATTATGAAAATTGTCAAATTAACACTTCACCTTAAGACCCCTAGTTCCCCCTCCGCCGGCGGTAATTACCTCTTGTGATGAATGTCCTAAGAGAGCATTGTGCTATATTGTCGACGAGCTTCAACGCCGAGAGTCGAGTTCGCTCAAATTTGATGACAATTTATTTTTATTACCAGCAACGTTCGTCAAGCTCTTTTTAGGGGCAATTTGATGCCGACACATGGCTCTAATGCCATGATCCGACATACCACATCCGCTAAGCAATTAGTTTCTTCAGAGGGCACAAATTCCCGCCAAGGAATGCGGTGACCGTAGACATGACAGGCGGGTGTATTTTACTTTCCCTGGGTAACGAAGCGACAGGCCGCTGCTCTGCAAGGGTCACGACCTCCTCGAAGTGCCTCGCTCGTGCGTGCTGTAGGCGTTGCAGGCCTTGAGGCGGCGGCGATCGGTTGGATCGATCGATCGATCGATCGGGCGATCAATCTGAAATTTATGGCGATGTTCTGTTTCTCCCGTTAGATCCTGTGCAGGCGACGCCTTGCTGTCGGGTTTTACGGATCTTGCACGGGAGAAGGTACTGCGAAAGAACCGTTAAGTTGTGATGCACGTAACTTCAAGGCTACCCGCTCTTTGGTAGATATTTCTAAAAATACTACATATTTACATTTGTATTTAAAAAGAACACTACCTCCCTTATACTTGCGTTTATGTTGACATCATTCAAACTTCGGATGGCTCATGGTTAGTGTTCTGGCGTGAAACCCATCTTTGATTCCTTGTGGAAGCAAGAAATAGTTATAACTTCCGCGAGAATGTCTGGGGATTTGGTGTAATCCTGGGAAGTGGCATTTGTTCTTTTAAAACTATTACTCGTAGGGCTGTTACTGGTCTTTCGGCACTTTCTGGCAGGGGAGGAAAGCCACCATTGTCCATCTAGGCTCCTCATTCTCTCTATTGAGAGATCTACGTAGCCTTCAGGATGATGATTGTAGTTCTTACACATCTTAATCATTCGCAAAGTACAGTGGGTGGACGAAGAATTATACTCAAGATGTATTTTTAGATAATATTAAAGTTAGATCGTAAAGGGACTGATGGATCGTACATGATACTTATCAGTTGTTGAACTTACTTTTTGCAGTGTATTTGGGAACGGAATAAAATTTAAAAAAATATTACCTTAATGCATTATTTACAACGTTGGATATCAATTCTTTCGAATTTGTAAATACCCCCTTGGGACAGCTTATATGCGCTGTGGTATGATTGCTATGTACTATGTAGACTTATCTGACAATGTGGACGTGTTCGGCAAGTTCTGATTAGTTTTTTGATGAGTTCTTTCTTTGTTTAATAATTCTATCCTTAGATATTCCTTTTTAAAAATTTCATGACGCATTCTCCATCGAATTAAAAACAAAAATGGTTTCCAGACCAATCCAGAGTTTGTATGTTATTTTTCTTGAGAAAATATGTTACTTTTAATGCTTTGTAACACAGCACAGGGTCGTACGTGAACACAAAATCATTCTTTGGATATCATTCGATCATTTGAGAAAGGAGTTCTTCCAGAAGGAAGTGGATGTATTAGTCCTGACTCAGGGTTCGTTGCACAAAATGGGCTTCTTGTGCCTCGACGCTAATAACTGACCCAATTTTACTGTAAAGATGATTGTAAGTACGAGATTGATGATTGATATGAGAAGCAAAATTACAAACTACTGCCTTTAGACATGCGTGTTCTCGTTTACCATGTTTATTTTTATAATGAAAATAATAAAAGTTTCATATTGAGAATAATAATTTGGCCTCCACTGTACAATATTTCACCACCTGCTCTTTGTTTGACGTACCTTTGTTCGAAGATTCTTTACAATCTTCTCCTTCCCTTTTATACAGGATCTCCAGAAGAGAGAAGTTTCTGGGAAGTAGTTTCATGATTTAAATGAGATATACGCATTAGGGCATAGGGTATAGTTCACTCGATCATCCCCATAAGGCTCTATTCGCTCTAGTCACAACAGATCATCTACAACAGTTTCGTTTGAAGATCAATATCTTCAAATGGAACTGCTGTAGAGAATCCACTCTGTAGTCAGGATCCCCCCCTCGTGATTTCCAGCTTTTCTGATACCTAAAGAAATTTCTGCCTGATAAGCATTACGTATCACAGTGACGCGGAGGTACGGTTTGTTATCAAACACTGGTATCTATTCCAAGCGGCAGACTTCTAAGAAACGGGGATGCAAATGTTGATCTCCCGGTATGACAAATGCCCGTTCTGCTAATGATTGTGCGGAAAAATAATGCAACATGTGCTGTATCTGCTACAATTAGGTTTATCCGTGACACTGTTTTCTTTTTATTGACGACCAAGGGAAAATTACTTTTTGGATGGGTCTCATGTTATCAATATCGGCAACTACTTTCTGTGAGGCATTTTGTTCTAGACATTTAAATTCCGCAAACGCACTCTTAATTTCTTTCAATGAAACGCCAATTGAGTCAATCTCATGTTCAGTTGACGAAGACGGCGACCAATTTTCTGCTACAGAGGTACGTAGAAAACATTTCCCCCAAATGCTCTAGGATAATCTTGGAACTTCGATGACCAACAAATTCTCTTCAAACTCGGCGTAGATTCCGTCTCGTAACGAATCCACATTTGTACTCATTTTCAAATTATATAAATTGCCAATCGTTTTGATGATTTCGATGATTGGATCGCGTTGTTGATCCATTTAGAGGAAAAATATTTTTGTCACTAATTATCCTATATGACTCATTAATGTGATTGTGGCCTAGAAGTCAACTAGTCATCTTCATATTTTTGGAAGGAGCTTGTAAAAAACCTCCATTTATGTCACATCCAAGATATACAGCTGCGATAGCTCAGCGGCAACGTCATTGTCAATGTGGTGTCGTTGACCGAGAAATCCTATCGTTAGTTTCGTCGGTGACGAATTTTCTACTCTCGCTACATAGCTGGGTCGGATTCTACCACTACCTGGCAGAAAATTCTATCGGCTGGCTAATAAATCCGTGACTTCTCCGTTCAATACAAGGGCAATACATGAACAAATTCTCCGTCCAATACATGAACAAACGAGACAGAGAACTCGTGTGATCTTTCCATCATTATAGTTGTTCCTTCCTCTCTTCCTATACACACACCATTATACGTCCATGAAACTACATTATCACACCTGACGAAACCACCTATCACACACACCAGTCCGCATCCAATGCTTTTTCTAGTTGAGGTGGTTGGGAAGCTGGGGAAGATTTCCCATGGCGGAAAGCCCGCAAGCCGACGCGTAGGTAGGCGCCGGACCTCAGTTTCCAGCGAGGAGGTACGTCGCCATCTCCCGCGATCAAACTTACAGGACTAATAACGACAGTAGTTGAAGCGCCCGAAATCCATCCTCACGCACTCATATCCAATACGCAGTTGCGTTTTGCAATCCATCTACACCGACTTAGGTGTCTCAGGGCATCAACTGATGTCACTGCAGTTTTTCTGACAGGGAGGTCCTAGGTCGCAGGATTTTCGACACTGGCTACTTAACAAGGCCAAGTTAACCGATCTTAACTTCCTTGATCTAAGCTCCCCCCTTTCTAACACAGACTTACACGGTCCTACATACCGGGAAACCAGTCAGGAGCTTTAAAGTTTGTCTCGGCTGAGGCGGTGCCCCGCTGGTGGAAGATCTGGTTGGGAGAAACTCCACAAGCTCACGTGTCGGTCGGCGTCGGATCTCGCCCTCCAGTGGGAGAAGAACGTCGCCACCTCCCGCAATAGAAAATCATGCTCTACCAAACGAGACTAATGTCTTAGCAATTGGCGTGCCCGGAATCACTAATCAATCAATCAGTGACTTTTAGGACTAATATCGGCGATAGTTAATCCGCCCGAAATCAATCCTCGCGTAGGACGCACATCCAATAGACAGTTTTTTCTACAATCCATCATCTGTACGTCGACATCACCTCCCTCCAGTGTTGACCGAGGAACTCGCTGCCTACCATGGCTTGCCCCCGGCGCGGCGGGTCGGCGGCACGACGCGGGCCCGCTTTGTGGCACGCCCGAGGGGCCGCAGGGGCGCGGGCTCCAACCGGTTGGCTGTAGCCGCGGGTGCCGCCTACACCACCACACCCCCCCCGCCACTCCCCCCCCGTCCCCCCCCCGTCCAGCCCGCCCTGTCCAGCTCCGCCCCGCCCTGCCCCGCTCCGCCCTGTCCCACCGCCCAGCCCTACCCTACCCCGCCCCCGTCTCCAGCACCTCTCCCAGCCCCGTCCCCAGCACCTCTCCCAGTGCCTTCCTGCCCCGCCCTCCCACCTCGTCTGCCTCGCCTCGCCTGCCTCTCTCTGCCTGCCGTGTCCCGCCAGCCCAGCTCTTCCCGCCCTTCCGCCCCGCCCTTCCGCCCGCCCTGCCCCGCCTGCCCCCCTGCCCGCCCAGCCTCGCCAACCTGCCCAACCCACGTGGTCCCACCTCCCCAGCCCGCCCCCCCGACGTAATGATGCGATCGGGCGCGGTTCATTAGCGCCGCGCGGGCGGCCGCGATGGTCGGCGATACGCCGCAGCACGCCGCACCGCGCGGGTACACTGCCGCGGGCTGATTTGTGGTCAAGGCTGCGGCGGCTGTGGGCTGGGAGGAGGCGTTGCACTGCAGGTGTTGGAGGGGTGGAGCCCTAATTTGAGGCTCGAATCCCGGGAGGGAGGGGGTTGAGAGCCAGAAGGAATTGATCTCGATTTATCTCCTTTAATTGGGATCGAGAGTTCTTCTCACTCCTTTTAACAGTTTGAGTGTTGTGTTTGTGATGTCTGCCGACTCGCATTGCTGTCGGAGAGTTTGGCTCTCGATCCAGAAGCAAGCTGAGGACTCAGGAATGCTTTATCAAACTTGGGTATGGAATGAAGTATTCAGCCCGTTTTCTTTTCGTTGTAAAGTGCCGTTCCATCAAACATTGCTCGATTACTGCTACTTAGTGATGCGTCATCGATAACAAAACATCGATATTAGAAATTAAAAATGTCTATGTTCAAAATTAAGCCATGAATGTTAATAATATGGAGCGTAATTTTTAAAATTTTAAAACCCCAAAACCGACATTAAATTGGGAGGCAACAAAAATTTAATTTTACCTGACTATCTTTTTTAATATATAATTAAGATTTAACTGAAAATAATGTTAAATAATAATTAAGAACAAAGAACGTTCGACGAAGATAGAAGAAAGAGCGTTCATTTGATTCGAACAATGACATAAATTAATATTTAATTTTTAAACAAAATTAACAATTTTTAACAAAATTGTGATTACCGGAAATTTCATTCACAAAAAAACGAAAACGTGAGAACTGAAATATATTAATGTCGATGTTAAAACATCGTCTTTAATATATTGATGTTTCTATGAGAAATGTCCATGTTTTGAAAACATCGACAGTGATGTCTCATGCTTTCCGCTACTTGTTTGACATTAATTTATTGATAGAAACCGCCGAAACGGATTAAAGAGCATCTAAAATTATAGACTGTGTGTTTGCCAGACAATCTCGCATAATATTAAAATTATGCCAACTACCTATTGAAAGAGCCCGTCGTCCATTTGAAACATAGTATTTCTAACATGGAAAATCTGTAAGAATTCTTGATGGACTGTAACACAGACCATGAAATACCAACTACAACTTAAACATTAAATATAAATACTGAGTACTCTTAGGGTTTATGTTGCAATTTTTAAAATTATACTTTCCTAAATAACTTTTTATTTCTGTTTATAAAATGTAAAACATTGTCAAAGTTAGTTAATAGGTTGCCTTTAAGATCGTAAACAAGGTTGGCAAAAACCGAAAAGTGTGGAAGCTCCATCTTTGGTGGTCCTCCAGTGAAGTTTTAATGGCCTGTAGTTAGAGGAGGAATCTCAGTTTACACGTAGTATGTGATTAATGCTGCGTGAAACTGAATAGATCTTTGAAAACCGGTTTTTATTTTGTGATGAAGTGTAATTCTAATCTCGCGGGGGAAAGTTCACGGTTTACTGAACCCGAATTATTGCAAGAAAGCGTTAAATTGTTGGTAGTAACTTTTTGCATAATCTAATGTACTTTATAATAATTTCAACTTGCAGTGAATTTGACGTGTATTAATCACTACATTTCTTTTGAGATATGACAGCTTCACATTTAAAATTTGGCATCAATTAATAAAAGTTTCTGCGCTGGACGTCTGTGATATTTTAGACCTTTCGACCTAATTTATATTGAAGTCAAAGTTAGTTGATTTACTTCTCTCCTACACGTGTGGTCTTGGAGAACGTCTTTAAAAGGACCATTATTGCTTCACTGTGTGAATTACGACTGTCAAATTTTAGCTCTTGGTTCATGAATGTGGTACATGATTCATAGTGGAAGCCAATGGTCGTATTAAACGCTTAACGACGAGTAGCATAGTCTTCCACAACGTGCAAGAGTTAGCATGTCCAACGAGAAACGTCCAGGAAAATGTCTAAAAATGTTAACATACAGAAATAAATGGTTAATTACATTGAATGTAATTGATACAATTATTAACACTGCTTTATTGTTTTAATCCTGTAATTTGACTCATGTGTTTCTGGTGTGACATTTGCATTAATGTGGCATAAGGCTCTGAAATATTGATAAATAACGTTATATGAAACTGTCATTCAATGAACGGTGTTTTCTGCTGTGAATAAATTACATGTACGGTGCTGTTACTCGCATCTTTACGGGTCGAAATTTACTTGCTATTCGCGACATCTTTAACAATTACATTACACCAGAATTAAAAGTAGCTCATTTATACTTTTCACTGTTTTTATATGGAACTTTTTTGCTCTGGAAAATGTGTATTGACTAAATTTCTTTACGTTTGAATAGATTTTACCTGATTTTTATCTCTCCAGAATAATTTTTAATCAAGCATTAATTTATAAAAAATAGCTTAACCTTAAGCTCTCAAAGAATTTTAAAATAATAGAACATTTTTATGTATATATAAACTAATACATAGCTATCATGCTTTTTTATGAACAAGGTATTGGTTTTAATAGCTAATGGACTTTTCCTTGAATGTTTTTTTCAGAATTGTGACATGAAAGGGAGGTGGTATGGGGATTCGTGCAGGAAAGAGAAGCGGAAATGGTTGAACCAGAAGTATTTTTTAAAAAATGTTTGGTCATGAAATGTCCCGTAACTGGCAGTCGACCTCCTAATAATGGGTAGTTAAATTCTACAAGTGTTGCCTCGTAGTTGGGTTTAATATCGTAGTGCTTGTACATGTTTTCGCGTGCGTACGTGCGGTACTCCCAATGTCTTCAGAAACGCACAAAACGGGGATACGTCTATTGGGGTGGACTTCGCCCGGTACTAATTTTGGCAATACGAACAATAAAGACGGAAGAATGGCCAGACACTTAAACACATTCAGCACTGCCGAAGTATTTTTGGCGGAGATGGCTCAGGGCAACAAACCTTGTCACTGCAATTTCTGATTGAGGGATTGTAGAGTTCAAGTCCTGTCATGGTGGATTTCCACAATAGTTAGATATTTATGTCGAATTCAGCCGCTGTCTGGAAGAGAATTATAGCGGTCGGATCGTTATAATGCTCTGATCGTTAGTTTTCCCCGATGCACCCCAAATGCTGTGATCGTTAGTTTTCCTCCGATGAACACCAATCGAATGCTGGATCAGAACCTTCTCAAACAGGCAATGGTCTCGTCCCTTACTCTCCCCTTATACACATACACACACTTCCACTGACGTTGACTACTTTTCAACATATTTCGGGAACTTCTAGCTTTTCCCGACGCAAGCCGTATCTCGGCACCGGATCTCTTGATGCAGTGAAGGTGAAATATCCCCACCTTGCGAACCATATCATTCACTTCACTTTGCAGACCTATCCACAGCAGTTGACGCTCCGAGAAGCCCAAAATCATTCACTTTCTAAATCATGTTGTTGATAAACTTTCTGGGGACGAAAAATAAGGGGACTCAGAAATAGGATCAAGAAAGGGGGCGAAAGAGATATTTCTTACAGGCTTAAACATTCATTTTTGGGGTGCAAAATAGTGATATTTTTCGAGACAAAAGGACAAAGAATAACAAGTAGGATCGGATTGGGGGGAGGGGCACGGAGGTGCTGCCTTCACCGCGATCGCCCATCGTGTCCTGGGCTGCAACAAAGGAGATCATATACTCTGAAGAGGAATTTTTCTTACACTTCATGGGTTTTGACTTGGCTTAAGCGCACTCACAGCTCTTCCAGAGTCCTTTTTCGACCATGGACGATGAGCTATGTAAAGACTGATGTGCACCCCATCGCTCGCTCCTTAGGGAATGGGAGACATGGCTGGTACGGATGGAAGGGGCGCGCGTGGTCCTGGCGTCTTGTTAAAGAATTTCTCTGACGTACACCTGGGATTGATCGTTTGAAACCTCTAAAACAATCAAGAACAACACAGTCTGAGATGGATCATGGCAACTGAGTCCCAACTGCATCTTTCCTGTCCGTGAGAACGTACGGTTCGAGTCCCGACGTTGGAAGAACTTCGACTCTACCTATATAGCTAGGTCGAGTTCTGCCAGTCTGGAGGTCCGCTGTTATAATCGGAAGTTTCTATGGTAACTCTCATGGTGACTGATGAATGTCGGGGCATGTCGGCCAAACAAACGAGCCAGGGACTGCGCACGATCCTTCTTCCTCATCCTTACTACCTGCTTCTCCCCCCCTCTCTCTCTCTCTCTCTCTCTCTCTCTCTCTCTCTCATACACGCACATACACACACACACGCGCTCACCGCGCACGCACACATACGCGTACGCACGCGCGCGCGCACACACATCCATGCACTACACTACTACCGGGAGATCTTTTAAAGCTTTCTCAAGATACTTCGCTATTGGCGGAGATACCGTGAAGAGGTTGCCCCGAAAACAGACTTATAGGTCGACACCAGATTTCACGTTTCAGCGGGGAAGAACTACCTCACTAACCTCCTTGGGATACAACAAGCACGGCACTTACGGGACTAACAGCTTAAGTAATTGAGGTGTATTGAAATAATACTCATATTCAAAACAAAGTTGAGCTAATAACGATTAACTAACATTAATATCCCTGGTTGATCGGAGCTGCTCAATAATTCTGAATTTTGGGAGAGGGGTTGATCCACGATTATTTCTTATATAAAAGAAAAGTTATATACTACCCTATGGTTCAGAAACAATATAGTACCACTGGTGTGATTGCTTCCCACATTTGACACAAATATTTTCGAGAGAACAATGACAGCGTAGTTGTGATTCAAAATGTTACTCCACAATGTGGTTTTTTATTTTAAAAAATACAGAATTACTTCGGAGTATTCGCAGTCAATGGGAGCTAAACGTTAAAATCAAGAATTTACATCAAAAGAACACAGGGCAATTTATTTAGATGTTAAAAGTGTACAAAATATTAATAAAATATTTCTTAAATGTATTCTCAAATATATAGGAAACTGTCAAATTTTATATAACTAGTAGTACTATAGTACGAGTAAATATTACGAGAATGATGCAATCCCATTATAACACCACAGTATAAATATTAATATAATTAACACATGTGTTCCAAATAGTTGATATAGGTAAACATAACATTGATCATTCAACTATGATTCACATTACTTTTATTTCATATTGAGAATTCGAATTTTCTAAAAAGTTCTATATTTCGCAATGATTTTTAAAAATTTCCACTGTGCGGTTGTATCCTTATGAAACTATATTATTGATCGTATCGTCACGTAAAGTTGTTTGCCATTCAGTCTTGTTTGTATAATGAATGATTTATCCCGGAAGGTAGCGCTGATTCTTTCCCCTACTAGTTTGTGAGATCCATTGCCGACCTACACGTTGACTATCAAGATATTTCCCTATGCCTGTATATCCCGTGCAGTGGGGCACCGCCTCAACCGGGGCCGATCTCAGCTTCCGACAGTGTGCTATGGTAGTGCATGTAAATGTAACTGTGTGTGTGTAAGGGGGAAAGGACAGGTAAAGTAAGAGGGGGGAAAAATCGCTCACAGTCTATGACCGTTTGTTAGGGTACTGCTCCATCATTCGCCTGGTGTTGATCGGCGAAACCACGAAAAACTACTGATCAAAGAAGTCGGCCACTAGAATTCTCCTTCAGAGAGCGGCTGAATTCGACCTAGCTATCTAGTTATAATCGGCCACGTCCAGACTCGAACCCTAGGACCTCCTGGTCACAGCAGAGACAGCAACTCTGAGCTAAACTCAGCTGGATTACGAAACTGTATGTTTTATAGACTCGTTTAGTATTTAAATGAATCAATCAGACACGATTTATTTATTTTACGTCAAAAAAAAACAGTTAAAAACTGCGTATGACGTGCTATGGGGAAAAGTGAATTGTGTGCACATTTTCAAAATTCTGTTATCCCTACACTAAGTCATATACTACTTAAATTTTGAAAGGGAGAAAAAAAGGGGAAAACAAGAAAAAAAACAACCCTCCCATGTAATAAAATCTATTTTCAAGGATAAAAAGGCAATAAATTTTGGGTTCTGATCCATGTTGTCCTTCGGAATAATACTTCCTGGCGCGACAACATGGAAACGATAATTTGAATAATTGTATTTCACACTGAATTCTAGAAGACGTGCACAGAAAATGAAGTTACATTTATGTCCAGAAGCAAAACAAGGGGCCATCTCAGCATTTGCTCAATGGATCAGGGAAACTGGACGAAAAACCTGATCGATGTTTAATAAGTCGAAAACCCGCCTTTGTGTGGTGGCCGCCGGTTGCTTTGTGAGCGGGCGGCTGGGGCGGTGGCCGCTCCCGCAGGCAGTCGGAGCTGCTAAGTCACCCATGACGAACCTCGCGTCAGAACCAGACCTCGCCCTGGTTTGTTGCTGTGCCCTCCTTACTATGTTTGCGCGCAGTTGGTTATGGTCAACAAGTCGCATGCTTATTGAAAAATCAAACTGACTGCTGCCGGATGTCACAATTTCAGTGAGCGATGGTTACTTGTTCAATAAAATGACATTGAGAATCAAAATAGGTTTTGATCTCATTTGATTACAGCATTCGTTGAAATGAACCAAGTTGTAGAGAGGATCATAGATTAAATTGTGCTCAGACAATAAGATGAAACAATGAATTTGTGATGTATAGGAACGTATCCAACTTTTTTCTCTGCACATACGATTCAAAATCAGTTTTGTTGTGTTAATAAATTCACAATAGTATTTTTATTCAATTTCAAGTCTTAATAATTCAAAACCTAACGAGTTAAAACGGAATCACAAGGAAAATCCATATTTACGCTACAAAAATTCTTATGTCAACGAAAATTATGTTTATTCTGTTTATTTTGATTTAAGGGTCATTCATTTGCTGAAGATGAATTAATTGAGATCCATGAGTGATGTTATAAAGAACAGATGACGTGGAATAACAAGGTGAGATTAACCTAATGACCGTAGTAGTTGACGTGGCAGGAAACATCAATCGATCAATCATGATGCGGTAAATGATGAGGAATGGCGAATGAAGAGACAGGGACTTGGGATCATCCAGAGGTAACCTGGTGAGAGTTCTTTTTACTCGCTACTAATTCCACATTGATTTCCGGGGGATTGTAACTGGGTCCCAGCGGGGGAAGGCGATGAAACATTATTACCTATTAATTTTCTCCGGCACTTTCTATTGACCTTCAATTGTGATGTAGTCAAAGTCAGACTCGCATCAAAAACCCATTGCATTTTAAACTGTATATTTAGTATTTTTTGCATTTTGCATATTTGCATTTTTGCATTTTGCATATTAACGAGTATTGACTTGCAATGGAAATGGGGTAAATAAAAATTTGTGAAATATTTATCACTGATAATTATATTTTTTAGATTATTACATTCCTCAATGCCGAAGAGTTACCATTGTTGTGGTTTGCATTGTTGTTCACTTCTGCTTGAACGCCGAAGACGAAGGTGACAGCTGTGTGGCGATTGTCATCAAACAGTTGAACAGGTTCATTGCGTCAGCATTTTACCACAAATGACAGCCGGTGTACTAAACGATAACGTCCAACTCCACCCAGACTTGACACGGGGTTTCGACTCTGACACTGCTTTGTGATCGACGCGGACAAAACGGTGACCCACAGGTCTGGGTCGCCTTCTCAAGCATCAGGTTTCTCAAGAACAACCGGCGATAAGAATCGAAACGCAATGACTGCCTCGGCGACATTCGGCTGCTTTGAAATTCCATCAAAGGATACCCATGCAGTTCTCACGCTATTGTTAGTAAAATTAAGTTCTTTCATAAAATTGAATAGTCACTTCCATTTAACAAGTAAAAACTTGATTTAAAATTCAATCAGTGAAAATTGTTGCAGAATTGTGGATGATGTAAGAGTGTAGTTTTACATGCCATACTGTACGAGTATCTTCATTTCTTCCAGATGAGTTTCATAGTTATGTTTTCAGCACCACTACAAATTGGATTTTTTGTTTGAAATAATTAAAAATGGCTATTGAATAACGTTACGAGAGAAGTGAAAGCTATACAAGTACTAGTATTTCTGGCAAGATATAGAAACCAGAATTATTTCTTTCAGTGCAGATGTTTATTCTTAAATAATAAAATACATTATATATAATATTTATAATATAAGTATACATGTTTATCTTAAAAAATACAAATGAATACTCTGACAGAACATCAAACACAATTACTATTCCGTATTTTACTCATCGATTTACATCAAGCGTTTTAAATTCTCTGTGTTTTTGTAATACCCAACATGGAATGAGTATAACATAAAAGAGTCAAGGGCAGAATCGAACAATATTTTTCAGCCCATAAAAGTGAAATTTTTTAAAAAAGGTGTATTTAATATCACTATACAAAATCGTGGCTCCATAAATAATCAATCGCGATCTTATCTGAGCCCTGAAATTAAGGCGAAGTTAATAAGCATCCGATTACAAACCGCCCATCTAGCTTGCCGCACATTACCCACAATCCCCTTCCTTTCTCCCCTCTCGTCATTTTGTTCGAACATGCACGTTGAGAGTGTTAGGTTGCTCTGCGTTTCCTGGAATTGTGTGGTAATAAGAGGTCAGGGTCTTCTAGTCCATTGGTGTTTCTATTGCTTAAGCAATTCTGCAAAGTTCGGTCTTTCCTCTGCCCAAAGTCATTATTTATGATCAGATGCGCTTTTAGTGTGGGAACGCTTCCATTTTAATTATTCTTTTCGATAATCGATATTATTGTACAAGAAAGAAAAATTGAAAGTAAACTAAAATTACGAGAATAAAATAAAAATGATTCTCGAGAGAGCGCCTTAATGTACCTCACATTTACTCATAGACGATATACTTATCAATCAAATCACATATAAAATCTCTTTTCCACTTTTTCACCTTTGAATTAAATGAAATTAAATGTACCAAAAAGTAAAGAGGGTAGGTGATTAATGCAATCAACATGTTATAATCTGTGTATGATGAAACGTATTAAATGAAGGGCTCAGCGAGAGACGTTAATGTGGATTTGAAACGCAGTTCATTTCATCTTTGTCAGACCTGTGTAAAACAATGGAGGGTAACAAGAAGATCAGTCTTGACATTACAGGTAATGGATACATTAATAAAAAATGGAAATAATCTTGCTCAGAGAGCATTGTATTATTGTACGCTCTATAAGGAAAAGTAAAAATCGAGTTTTTTGAGTATGTTTCACCAATATCTTCCAATATACTGCTGCATCATCCATTTTTGGCGATATTAGTTTCATCTATTACCTGAAACCACAAGATTGTTTCTCATCTGTTCCCAAACTGTCTAGATCCTCTTAGATTTACAAGCACATCGTTGAGAAATAAAGTAGAGATATTATTTTCTCAAGTTGTACACTTCAAATTATCATTTTATTATTTAAGCAATAAATCCACATTTTCCATACAGGATTTGCATTGTTTTATGAAACGTAATATTATTTTTCTTTTTATATCAATTTTGTCAATTATTAGAAAATAAAATAGTGGCAGGATGTCGTATCATTGTAAAAAGTTACTTCCAAAGTTTTTTTACCACATTGGCTGCTTATAAAAATTAAATCTTCCGTTTTTAATTAATTGAGTTTTTGCCTTTCAAACAAATTGTTCATGATTCTCCAACAAATCTAGTATTTAGTCTATACCAGCAGAACTTTTACTGAATATTTTTTCTTCTAAATGATAATAACGATCTAGACAAACATTATAGTTATTATATTTTTAAATCTTTGAAGCCGAAAAAATAATATTAAAAATTATCTGTAACTAATAAACTATCTAGTCTAGAGAAAATGAATGGTAAATTGATTTGTCGTATGTAAATTTCACGAGAAGTCATTATTTCTGGAGGAAAATTCATCATGGTAACAATAGGGCAGATCACAGGACACGTGCAATATTCTATCTTAATAGATTGTGACTGTGCTGCAATAAGGGTGCCAAGGTCCCTCAGAGGTTTGATCCCACAACGTGATATGCTAATGACAAATATGTCAATTATTTCTTACATCATGTATGGGCTTCTCGATTTTTGTTCTTACGATCTCACGGTACGACATACGCAATTGATTGGTATCTCTAAGGCTCAACTATAGAAAGGTTGCCCTACTTCATCTCGTAACTATGAGGCATACGCAACTTTAATCAATAAACCCCAATTGAGAATTTCATTCAGTGTAAGAAATAATACAAATTTATTGTTTTAACAGAGATGTGTAATCAGAACGGCACGTACGAATTTTAGAACTCAATCAGAATAGGTAATCTAGAAGATGTAGTCTTGTTATATACACTGTTTTTTGTATGTATCGAAAAAGTTTTTTTTTCGCACACTTATTTGTAGAATTTTTAATGATTGATAATTTTCCTTAAAATTAATATTTTATTTATAGACATATATTGCTTTTAAACATTGTTTTTCTGACGATACTTTACCTAGAATGTTTGTATCTCAACCAAAAGTGAAGCTCAGATATATATAAATATGTTCTTATTGACAAGATATTCATTGTCTGAACGTCGGGAATGCTTAGAAAGTTTAAAGGTTGTTTTTTAAATTAATTATTAAATCTCATTAATCGTGCGCCTTAATTTACACATCCCTAATACGAAGCTCAATCATAAAAGTATTACTAGTTGAGCACATGATGCGAAGTATGAGCTCAATCTTGACTTCGACCTGTTGGGAAATAATGGTGAACGCAAGACATAAACTTACGAATTGAAACAAGAGCGTGAAATTACGTCTCCCCGTATTGAAGTATACACGGTGTCCATTCCATGGGCTGACTGGCACCTCACGCTCTCGCCACACCCACCATAATGTTCTAATGAACGCTCCATGACGAAATAGATCCTCAGGTCACTGCGCAAACTAACCACAGATGCACTGGACCAGGGAAAGGAACAAGCTATGCCATGTGATATGTACTTCTTCGACCCCAAAGAGTTTTTTGAACTCTTCTTTACAAAATTACAAATCGTGATGAATGAAGGAAAAGTACATGTTATTGACAAGAATTATAATTATCCGTATTGATAGATGAAAGTACATGAATTATTAGGGATGAACGTCAGTATTCATCCTGTATATTCAGTGATTCATGAAATAATTAGGATAACGTCGTATCAATCGTGAATATCATTTTCAAATTTAATATAGTTAGAAAGAAAATGTCTAGAATCTGATAAATTTGCTAAGGAAAATATGGTTGGTTGGTTGTTAGTGATTCCGAGCGCATCAACTACTGAGGTCATTGGTCCCATAAGTGTAGTGAATGTTTTTCTTCGGGAGGTGACGGCGATTATCCCCCGCTGGATGGCGAGATCCGGCGCCGACATACCGTCGGCTAGCGGGGTGAGGATAGGACAAGGAAGAGGAAGGAAAGATCGTGCGCGGTCCGTGGCCCGTTTGTTAGGGTACTGCTCCGGCATTCATCTGGTGTTGATCAGAGAAACTACAGATCAGAGCAGCCGGCCACTAGAATTCTCCTCGAGACAGCGACTGAATTCGACCTAGCTGAAAAGCTAGTGTCGAAAATCCTGCCGCCGTCAGGACTCCAACCTAGGACCCCCCCCCCAGGTCAGAGGCGCTGCAGCTAAGAAATATATGATGTAAAACCTTGGTCACTTTCAAGGGAAGAGGAACAAGGCGAAAGTAAGAATAAGCAATGAATCGTTTCATATGAAAACACAGATACAGGTGTTAGCCTTGGAGTTCTTACAAAACCAGACGTAAATCTTCGAGCAAAAACATTGCTGCATACATTAGAGAAACGCTCTGATATTGTCAAGTCAACTCATAAAATGTGAACATATATGGAAACGAACCTTGTAAACAGAAATACTTTGGAAACTATGTTAAATGCACCATTTTTTTTCTATAATTTTAAAGATCTCCCAAATATTTCCCCAAATTTTTCTTCAAATGTTTCGGCGAACGTTCCTCCAAACGTTCTCGCAAATGTTTCCACAAATTTTACACAGACGAGTAAGAAACAGAATCTCCGATCAACACAAGGCGAATGCCAGAGCAGTACTCTAACAAACGGGCCACGGACCGCGCGCGATCTTTCCTACCTCTTACTTGTCATATCCTCACCCCTTACACACACTTACACTAACATTCCCTACACTACCACACATGCCGGGAGATCGGTTAGGAGCTTAGAGCTTGGCCCGGTTGGGGCGGTGCCCCACTGGTGGGAGATACCTGGTTGGGGAATACACCGCTAGTCGTCGGTGGGTCGGCGCCGGATCTCGCCATCCAGCTGGGATGATTACAGGCACCTCCCAATAAAACATGCACTACTCTTACGAAACCAATAATTTCGGTAGTTGCGCAGTGAATCAGAAACAATCAATTGTAAATATCCAGTTTTCTCCGTAAATCTCTATGAGTAGTAATTCCTATCCAGCAGTATTGATTTTGTAAATGTTATTTCTTATAAACAGGAAAATCTCCGCATCTTCTTCCAACTTAGCGTAATGTATGAAAATGGTATTATTTTGGAATATTTACGTTTCCAAAACGATGTTTTGATATGTGAAACTTTTCTTATGAGAGAATATGAGTAATACGTGCTATGGAAATGAGTTATTTGGTACATTTTCTGTGATATTAGGTATAAACATGTCAACGCTCAATTGTTTTGGAAATGATTACCCTCTTCATATGAACACTAAATACGAATGTATTCATTATTGAGCCGCGAAGGAAAAATTTTAAACATAGTGACGGTAGAGCAAGCAAAAAACATCACTTGGAAGTTGAATTTCAAGCAAAAAGAAGTGACTGGATGGCCATGCCTTAAAAATAAATTTACTTTTCTCTCTTGGATTTTGGGTGGGAACTTGTGTGAACTGGATGTCGGGGAGTATTTCAATCGACTGATGTAAATGGATTGCAATGGATATGGTGTGGTGGGAAAATAAGTATTGGGAACTTTAAAGACATTGAAATGGTCGAAATCATATTTCAGTTTCGCAGAGGTCGAGGATGGAATGATGTTTCACTAATAACACCAAATTTTCCATTTTCGAGTTGTAACCGCTCAAAATTTAACAATATATTTTCCAATAATAATTTGAGACTTTTGTTCTCGATCTAATGATTTCAAATTATAAATCTGACATTCTTTGTAAAAATTGTATTTCCTGGAGACGTAAAACGAGAGGGGTCAACTACATTTCTGAGCATGTTTGATCCTCCTTTTCCATGTAAGTCTTTCATTTATATATGAGATTTAACTAGGAAATTTTTAAAAAAGTACTATAAGGATAATGACGGATACAATTACTTCAGTGAGACAATAGATACATGCAATTGATTTTATTGTGAACCATTTACAGGGTTGCCAGGTGATTTGGAGAGCCTCTTTCGAAAATATAGTGTAACAATAACACAAATTGGCAGCTTAAAAGTGGGAAGAAATAAGGAATTCATCATATTTAGGGAAAGAAAACTTTTTTTTATCTAGAGTTAGAAGCTCCGTTGGAAGTATTCAGAGTGGCCACGGCCCCTACTCCCTTTGTGAGCGTAAATCTAGGTTCAAACCCAATATGTAGGGCGTGCCAAGTACCCTTACCTGCTCCACACTGGCTACGCGCAAGTCTGTCTGTATTTGCGATTACAAGAACCTCCACAACTAGTCTATTATGTTTAGAAGGGCCTTCTACGTTCGCCAGCGGCCATTGAAATGCTTTGTCAATGGCAAGCAGTGCGTGGGCGCCTTTCCATCGACGCTCCCTTTGGGGGCCGGTGAATAAGCAGCGCTGCGGCGGCCAAGGTGGCGGGGCGCCCTCATTGCTAATTACTCCTTGGCGGCACCCGGGCCCGCGCGCGCCGTCTGGCGGCCGGCCCGGCGGAGAGGGGCGCGTGAAAGGGAGGGGCAGCGGGGTCGGGGGGGGCGAAGCGATGCGGTGGGGCGTGGAGCGATGGAGGGCGGCGGCACCCTGGTCAACAATTCCGAAGGCCTCCTCGCGAATTAGCGAGAACTGCGCAGGCGGAGGCGATGGCGCAACGCGCCCGCCCACCCGCCCTATCTGATTCGGAGAGCGCGTGCTTGCAGACACCGCCACCGCCCTTGAAGCCCCTGGCCGAAACGCCGCTCCACCGCCGCGCCGACTCCGCCGACTCCGCCGACTCCGCCGACTCCGCCGACTCCGCCGACTCCGCCGACTCCGCCGACTCCGCCGACTCCGCCGACTCCGCCGGCTCCGCCGACTCCGCCGACTCCGCCGCTCCGCCGCTCGCCGCTCCGCCGACTCCGCCGGCTCCGCCGGCTCCGCCGCTCCGCCGGCTCCGCCGGCTCCGCCGGCTCCGCCGGCTCCGCCGACTCCGCCGGCTCGCCGTCCGCCGCTCCGCCGCTCCGCCGCTCCGCCGACTCGCCGCTCGCCGGCTCCGCCGCTCCGCCGGCTCCGCCGGCTCCGCCGACTCCGCCGCCCCCACTCCGCCGACGCCGCCGACTCCGCCGCCTCCGCCGACTCCGCCGACTCCGCCGACTCCGCCGGCTCCGCCGCTCCCCCGACTCCGCCGCTCCGCCGACTCGCCGGCTCCGCCGACTGCCGCTCGCCGGCTCGCCGACTCCCGCTCCGCCGACTGCCGCTCGCGACTCCGCCGACTCCGCCGACTCCGCCGACTCCGCCGACTCCGCCGACTCCGCCGACGGGCATCGAAATGCACCTAAAATAATTTGGGGATAGAAGTTTAGTCAGAGATGTTGGTAAATAACAGCTAGGTGTTAAAGTATAGTAATTGGTAAGGTGAATAGATCTATTGATGGGGAGAAATTGTTTACTACCGCACCATAAACCGAGTTCAAGCTGAGGAGGACGAGCAGGATTGTAGTGGACGTTCCACGAAATTGGAAAACAATCACCAGTCAAAAATAACTCGCATCGAGAGAAGGGTAGAGAAGCGAGAATTTCTATTGATAATCTATTCACAGCGTCACTACTCAAAAGTTGCTCTTAGCTCTTGAGTGGCTCTCTTTTGTGAACAATCGAAACAGATTTGGAGGATTAATTTTGTATTCTCATTCATTTGTATTTGTATTTAGCCTTTATATATCCGGTAAAGGGCAATTGGCCTCTGCGCCGTTAAATGGTCATGGTCGGTCACACAACCAGGAAGCCACGATGTCTCGAATTCGCTTAACGTTCGTGACTTCACGTAGGTAACGAATTTGGTAACGACACAGGTTTTGCAGTGGTGACATTTCAGTAGTACCATTCCAGCACTCGCCTGGATGACCGAGGAAAACCATAAAATCAACCAACGAGAATGACCGGCACGGGGATATAACCTAGATCTCCCGAATCAGATCAGAGCGTACGCCCTGAGCCACTTCGCTCGGTTGTCATTTATAAGAAAGTTTAAAATGCAAGGTAATTTCTCTACTTACATTATTACTTACAGGGTTAGTAGTTTTCGACGGAAGAGCCATCCTCTTTATATCTGCCATCTGGAAGGCCAAATTCCATTAATCGAAGAAGTAAAAATGTTGTAGTCAATACCTGAATTTACATGTATTTTAAAATATTATTAAATTAAATGTAGTGACCTCCTCCCAAAATTGCTGATGAACAAAACTACACAAAATAGCTTATCAGAAAGTAGCGTACACACTGCTCAAGAACAACAAATTAAGTTTTCTCTTAAAGTTGCAATAAATGAAATATTTTAACAAAAACAGTTTTTACGTATACTGCAATATCGTACAATAGAATATAGGGTATAATGTACAGCAGTTCATTACCTTCTAACAATTTAAAAAAAGTTGCTCTTTCATATCGCAGTAAGTAAATAACAATGGTGTGAGGCCTCTTTCTTGGAGCCTTACTCTCCAATGACACCACCTGTGTTGTGAGCAGAGTCACAATGAATATGAAAATTTAGTCCATGCGCGCAGTGTGAAAATAGGCAGAAAAACTCAATCAAATATTTGCATTTTTCAGTGACAATCGAAACTGTTTGCAGCCACTTCACGCGATAAAAAACATGCAATATTCTTACGGGGCTAATGATCTCAGCAGTTAACGCGCCAGGAATCATTAGTCAATCAACCAATCGTAATCAGCTAATGGGAATGAATAAAACTAGAGGGGCGGTGCCTGATGAACAATTTACTTAATATGATATTTCCGAGACGTACACCTTACTCTTGACAGTGACATTGCTTTATAGGTGAAGTGTTTGCATTCCAAAGCTATGAATAAATAGTTATGTCTTTACGAAGATTTTTATTTATTTGATAAGCATCTTTAGATCTGATACAAAATTAAAATAACACTTTAAGTATAAAAGTAGAGAAGACGAAAAAAGTGTCATTTTTGAGCTCCCAAAGTTCGTCTTAAATGAGTGAATGAAAGAGAGTTTATCGGAAGACAATTTGATTTACACACATCATAGTCACACCCCTCGACCTACGCTCCGCGAGATCCTAGATCTTCCTACGCATTTTCATAAGATCTCTTCGGCCCTCTTGTCTCCGAGTTCCCAAGTTCTTAATGAGAAGTGATTTGTTTTCGTTTCGCTTGGAAAGTTATTTAAGAAATTTCCTGAATGTAATACTGAGCATTCTGTTGCAATTTTATGCAACATAAATTATATAAATTTTTATAATTATATATTATGTTATACAAAAATTTTAACGCTAATATTTTTTAATTTATTAATTATTTTACAGTTATAATCGAATGTGTGTTCATGGAAACAGTCTTTAGCCACTTCCTTACTACCGCATTTTCTGAGATCGTTCACAAACTCTCCCTAAAATGGGGAATAGGTGGAAAGAAACGTTAACTTCGCCACCACGTTTCTGAGCAGTGCAACCGAATATTGCATTAGTTTGCTCCTTCAGCAGAAAATGATCCCAAACTATTGGTTATCCGCCTACTACATTTGCGTAAACGTCGACTGTAAATTCCATACTCTCTGAGTGCGGGAGACCTCGCGCTTGCTGTCCTGTTTTGCCAATAATCACCATCATGAACACCAAACGAGGTCTTGAAAGTAAAATAAATGTAGACTTGTGTCAGAAGTTTCTTTCCTTTCGTGGCGTTTTTGAAGTTTTCACAATACTCTATAGTGGTCATTCGTGAACCAAGTTCCAAATTTCAATCTATCGCAATTTTTCTGCGTGAAGAATTTGCAGTGAAGGACGCTTTTCACATAGTATAACAAGATAATTCTAATTAAAACCTTTACAGAAGGGAATGGATTACAGTTTACCGTGTAATATACGTAGACTGTAGGTTTTCGCCTCTTTCTGGCTATTAGGACTTAGAACTGAAATTCATTTTTGGGTCAGTGCTCACAGATTGAAGAATTTCGTACATGAAGAAAATAACAAATATATTGGTAAAGCTTTCTTCACTACAATAATATTGATGTTGAAGCCTGATATTTATCGCGAGAAGTATTTTTTCGTATGCCTAATTTCCTATACATCTAATCAATACATTTCAACTGTGAATTAACTAATAATTGTCCGTAACGTCAGTCTATGTCGCTGATATGAATCATAGGCGTCATTGATACCAATTTGATGGATATCAATTTGATGGGCGTGAAAATAGTTTCATTGTTCACCTTAGATACACAAGAAGCGATAAATTTGAAAATAATGGATTCCTTTGGCACCGTTCAACTATTTACTTACGTTAGGGAGAATCATTGTTCACTCTTGGTTGCAACATTCAAACGAACACACAATCATTAAAGGAACTTTTACTTTCCGGCATTTTGATTTTATTTATTTTCATAAAAAGATCAATAAAACCTGTAAATGACCTATGGGAAGAACTATATTTTCGGGGAACCTCTTAAGTTAAATGAATCGATTGTTTGAAATTTGATTGTCGTAAAAGGAAATGAACAAAGTGGTTCAAATTATTTCTTTTTAACTTCCAGCAATGGGCAATCATTCATCGGTTTGCAGAACCGATATAGAATTACGGTCAGTGCTCATGTCCACAATGAACATTCCTGAACAAGCTAGTACAGTGAACACTCCTTTCCAACCAAGCGTTTCTGAGATTCCATTACGTTTACTTGTATTTCATACTTCCCTTGGACAGGCGGTGTTTTTCTCTTGAAGCACTTAATGAAATTATTGAATAAAGCCATCCTTAATCTGTAGAAAAAAACGTGAAATTCGTATAAAGGAAATTTTCTTATAAAACATTTTGTAAATGTTTTTTAATAACTCATCAAATTGCTCTCGAATAAGACCCTCGACTCCATAATGTTCGTATCAGTACTGTCAAATCAGATACGTTAGTCTTAATACCGTGACTGTCACAAATCATCCAATCGATGAGTTTGACTATTCCATGAACATCCTGCCCTCTTTCGGTAGTATGCTCGTGCCAGTCTCTTGCCAAATACTCAACCATTTATTGCATCTGTAAATTAACAACTGCTTGTAAACGTGAATGGAGATTTTTAAAAAATATTTGAAAATAGTTAAAAGAAAATTTTTGAATAGTTGCTCTAGAAACTATATTTTAAATAAAACAATGTTTATCTCATATGATTTGTTTTCATAAGTTGGAAATACTAGGATAGGTTGACTTCAGCTTAGTCACTTTTCTTTCTTTCTACCAGGTCTGAATACCAGTCCACTTTGGTAGCCTCAAAAATTATTTATCTGCAAATAATTTGACGTTGTGTGTGATACAAAATTTTAAAGTTAACGCCGTTTTTTATGGTACGCTGAAAGAAACTGTGCAGAGAGTAGCATAATTTATACAGCATCGCTTCTAGACCGAGAGCCACTACTTCTGGTTAAGATAAATTTCTTTTTGGTTTTTAGTTAATTACTCCTCAGAATGCCTGGTATATTACATTTAATATCATTTGATTCCTCAAAAATTGTATCACTTATTGCTTAATCACGTAATGTATTACATCTATTGACTGTCGATCTGGATGGCCGAGGTGGCTAAGAGCGTGTACAAACTCGGCGCTTCGATCCGAAGGGTCGCAGGTTCGGGTCCCGATGGTTGTTTGTCCCTTATCTCTCATGAATGTTGTCGCGGAGCTGGCCTCTCGTTCTGTTGACCCCAGATCAGAAGAGCCCGCAAATATCTAGGTGTCTAGTGCGTAGTAGAAATACGTTCCTTCGGGACGTAAACGATAACAGGTTGTTGGCAGGATAAAATACCCTAAAAAATGTATTGTCCGTATAACTTCAAAAACTGCCTTAACCTTTAACCTTCTTAAAACCACGTATGACCACGAAGTTTTTTCATAAAAACCTGTATATTGGAAACATTTCCTTCAAAATTTAGGCCAATTGGCCAAGTTTTTTCATGTCGTGTTGAAGGGCAGACATATTTATTTTCATTTAAATTATTTTTGGGAGGTGCGTCACCGTGGTCGAAGATACTACCTCAAAGCCCTCTCTACAGGATGTGAAGGAAACTGGAGCGGTCCCGAGAAGCGTGACGTAAGTCCAGAGGATGAGCGCAAGGTCACAACCTCCCAAGTGCGCACCCGCTTTGCGGATCCGCAGCCGCGGTGGGAAGGGAGAGGGGTTGAGGGAGGGGAGGGGAGGGGAGCCAAATCGCTCGCGTGCTCTCCGACGGACGCTATCGCACGCGATCTACTGCGTCGAATTAATTAGCGCCGGCTGGCGGACGCACGGGCGCCGCATGGGGGTCCTGGGCTTGCTTTTGAAGAGGCTGTTCCGTGTGCCTGATATTGGCTCGGGTTGTTTATTTATTTATTTTTATTTATTTTACGTCAAAAAACAGTTAAAAACTGCGTATGACGTGCTATGGGGAAAAGTGAATTGTGTGCCATTTCAAATTCTTGATCCTACACTAAGTCATATCTACTAAATTTTGAATTTTGAAAGGAGAAAAAATAAAAACTTCCATGTAATAAAGTCTATTTTCAGGACAAATACGCAATAAATTTTGATCAAAAATTTTGAATTTATTGTTATAGCCACGCACTACCTTCAGTAACACAGGGGATTTATTATTTGGTGTTTCGGGGCAAAAACAATTGCTGTGGGCTCGCCCACCACGGAAAAATCAAATCAAACTAGTGCCAGAAATATTATAGCTATTAACATATCTAGAAATGTTATGTGTGTTATTACTGCCGAGGTCAAAAGTTAAAAATCGGGGCGGGCTTAGCGAGTCAAGATTTAACTTAACACAGTATCAAGTTACTTATCACATTTTTAGTGGTATGTTCAGCATTTTATCGGTCACCATAAAATCTCATGAATTTACGACATTACTGAGATAGTAAATACATGGATTCTGCTGGTGCGGCACACTCGTAGGATATTGTGGGGTGTTGTTTCCGATATATCTATATAAACAATATTCGAACACCGTGGTTCGAGAAAGATGGATGCAAATAATTCACCTGAATCTAAAGAAACTGGACTCAACTCACTTGAGATAACATAGTGCGTGTAAGTGTGTGTGTGTGTGTGTGAGAGAGAGAGAGAGGGGGGGAGAGAGGGGGAGAGAGGGGGGGAGAGAGAGGGGAGAGGATGAGGCAATAATTAGGAAGGAAAGATTGCGGATGATTCGTGCCCCGTTCGTTAAAGTACTGCTTCGGCAAACACCTGGAACATTTATCAGACAAGCCACCTCTTCTAGGGGATACGTAGGATACGTACTCCTCTTCTATAGTGCGGCCAAATTCGATCTTCAGATAAAAATTCCAGCACGTCGGGACTGGAACCGTAGGACGTTCCAATTAGTGTCAACAATTGGAAAGTTATGTATGCGATCCCGTGTCTACGGGTTCAATTCCCAGTAAGGCATTTGTGTTTTCCCAAGTAGTTGCCTCGAGGTTTCTCATATTATCATATATGTCACCTACATGATCATTCCCCGTTCTCCAGATAATAACGACTGATTGATTAGTGTTTCGGGGCGCGTCAACTGCTAAGGCCATTAGTCCTGTAAGGTATAGTGCTTGTTTCCATCGCGGGAGGCGGCAGGTGTTCCCCAACCAAGTATCTCCCACCTACGGGACACCGCCCCAGCCAGGACAAGCTAATAAGCTTACGACAGATCTTTTGGCATCTGTGCTAGTGTAGTTTATGTGAGTGTGCTTGTAAGTAAGGGCCGAGGAAAGAACAATGAAGAAGAATGAAAGATCGGGCACCGATCGCGGCCCGTTTGTTAGAGTACTGCTCCGGCATTCGCCTGGTGTTGAATGGACAAACCTCGTAACACTACCGATCAGAGCGACTGGCCGTTATAATTTTCCTCCAGACAGCGGCTGAATTTGACCTAGCTATCTACCTAATGTCGAAAACCGTGCCACCGTCGAGACCGCACCACCTTCACTTCCTGCCACCCTAGCACTTCCGGGTCAGAGGCACTCTAGTGACATTAATTGATACTGGAGCCACCTATGTCGATCCACATCATTATTATTCATCCTTAGTGGTTATTTTCCTTTTCATCTGTAATTCAGTGGAAGGGGAAAGCAAGGCAAGGCAGTCTGCCCTGATTACCTGGACTAAAAAAGGAAGATAAAGTGTGACCCTTCTCGAATGCACTGGGAGCAAGTTTTATTGGAGAAGGAAACTAAAGGCACCAAAAGAATTCCGCTGCCAATGAACTTGGTATGCAATGATTAACAACCTGCGTGTTTATGCAAGGTATAATTGGACCGAAGCATTGCAGCGTTGCAGGATCCTACGCTTATTCGTTTTTAAAGAAGTTGTTCAGCCATCTCTGCCGATACGAGGATATGAGTCATGCAAGGTAGCCTTAGTGACAGGTTTATGCCAGGGCGAAGCTGGCTCTCACTCTACTACAACACAGGTTAGATTGCAATAAATGTGGTCTCGAAGTTCATTGGATCCAGGGCTCGTAACACACTTTTTTCTGATGTATCGACGAGATATTCTATCGTTAGTAGACATACCAGAAAATTCTTTGTTGAAAATGGTACAGGTTTGTAAATATGCGATAATTCAGCAAAATATCATTCGAGGAGAAAATGTAATTGTACAATGGTCAGACCTTGTAATAAATGAATAATAGTCGCTTCGCCAAAACATTTTAAGTTAATCGGGGCTACAGGACAAGTGTGTAGACATCCTAAAAAAGCACGCAGATGAGCTCAAAATGTTTTGGTGATAAATTATTAATGAAAGCAACGGAATATTTTAGCTTTTAGTTAATGGGATGGAAACTGATTCATGATCTTATCTTTGTTGGAAACTTCGTTCGCCCATCGCGCGGTAAAGGCCGTAACAGAGGAAAACATAATTTCAGTACAAAAGGAGAAGTCTTTAATTGCGCCGCACGAAATTATACACAAGGGGACACATATCTGATATCATAGCCATAAGTTAGTGTTCTGCGAACAGCGCACTTGCAAATCACAATTATTATATAGACTTGATTGCTTCATTCGGATAGGTGCGCTACATCGAATAGATGGTGGACCCATCGTTATCTTTTACCTATTTGTGACGCAGGACGATCTTCTCTTTGACTTCTGATTGAATTTTAATAATTAAGTCTGTATCTCAGTTGCTTCTTAAGCGGGATCGTAGCACCAAGTGTTGTATTGCATGATTTTGAATATCTGGTATGACGTTGAGAAGTGGACGCCTTTTTTGAAACCAAATTCATTTGAGTCGATGTTCAGGGCTCACTCAACTATTTCGGATTTCCAAAATGCGTGTTTTTTTATTTGGTGGTAATTCCATTGCTTGTTTAAAGTAAAAAAAATACACTCTCACTAATTTCAGTGAATTATTTTTGTAAGTTTGCCATTACGGTCCTAATTAGAGATTAAATGTACGGAAGTTTCGAGTTTGCGTGTTTCCTCTAAGCAAAAACCCGCGAGGTTTTGCCAGAATTTTCCTTGTTGGTATTATCGTGATGTTAATGAAATGCGAAAGGTCTGCTGAGCGATCTTGCGATATTTGAGCAAAGTTCAAGAGCTGAAATCTCATTTTCAACTACACGGTCCCGTTTACTAATCGTAACTAACGAGATACTGTCGATAATGTAAATCTTTGCGGTCGATAGTGTTAAGTTTGGGGGAGTAATAGAGAATCTCTTCTTATGAGAGTCCGCATAAAAATGTAGTTACTGAATGTCTAATTTTACATGTTGGAGAAATTTGGATACTTGCGGAGATTACTTTTTTTTAAATTATTTTTCTTTCGTGTTTATTTCTGGAGAATGAATTAAGAAATAATTCAAATCCATTAATAAAATTTCTGAACAAAAAATAGACATGTGTCACAAGCGAATTATTTCTTCTGTAAGAGTTCAGTATTGTCCTGTGAACTGTATCGGTCGATATTTTGCGCAATTTGAATTCTTTGAATTGTGAATATTATTGAATCATTAAAAGCGACTATTGTAAGAACTTTTATTCTTAAATTCTATTTCAAGATAGTGGTGTTTCAAGATTCCGTTGAATTGTTCGTTATTCGATTGAATGTTCAGATTACTTCATGGTTCCCTTTTGACAGATGTACTATCTCACTGTAATCTGGATTTGCTCGATAATGAATTTCGCATGTTGAGTGAAATTATGAGGAAGAGAAATCAATGATATTTTTGTGGAAACATTTCTTCAAAGTAATTATTGATGGGCGAATTTTACAGGACCTGGATGGATGTTTTCATTCCGCAAAGCTCAGGGAGAGAATTCACGATGATACCCTTTAAAACAACTTTTTGTTTCAGTATGTAGTATTTGGCTTTTCGTGCAGCTAAACGTAGTTGTTGCGGGACATTGAATGTAACTGTGTTTTACAACTACGCAAAATTATGATGGCGAAGGGTATATTGAAGCGGAAGATATATTTGGAGATATAGTACAGAAATAAAAACTTTCGAACAAGTTTAATATACATTCGATAGGAACAGAAGCGACTATGCTGAAGGGTACTTGGGACACAAACAATTCATTTACACTCTGGTTTTATAAGTGAAATATCGTACCCGAATTCAGTTGAATACCACTTTTGTTTAATTGATTTATTGTCGTTTATGAGTGCGCCTGTTGGTACGTATTTGCGTGACAATGCTTACATATTTCAGGGATTACTGTAATTTTTATTCTCCACGAAAATGCGTATTTTTGATTGCGGAAAAGAAAAAAAACTTTTTAAATACACGAATAATTTATACAGAATTACCTGTTTTTTAAAGGATTATTGGTCAAGAGCTTTCTCAAGTAGTTGAATTCTCCCCCCTTTAAATCCACGTCAATACAAGAGGCTCAGAATTTGTTGATGTATGCATACATCTTTTTAATTTTTCTTCTGCATGCAGAAACGTAGGTTAACCAAGCATTCCCATTCCTAGTATCACGTTCTTCTGGAATCAACCCCCCCAAATCCTGTTTCCGTTGAGGAAAGACCACTGGGTCACATGTAACCCGACCCGATAGTTATACCATATCTACAGGCAAGGAATTACTAAACCCGCACCTGCACCGCCCATTTGAAACACACCCACTATCGCACACTGCGTGGTGGCCTCCCGTGGAAAATGGGTTGCAAAATGCGTGCATTCCGAGGCGGGGTGCGCCGCGCCGGGTCGCGCACGTTGCACAGCGCAGCTGCGGTAGCGTCGCTCCGGGCGCTGGGGCAGGCCGCCGATCGACTCCCGACGGCGGCACGGCGCGGCGGAGCCACGCGCATTGTTACCACATTGCGAACTCATTGCAATGATCAGGCCTCGCCCTGCAGAGTAACACGTATCTTTAAATTAACATAATATCAACCAATAGACGTTGCCATAAAACTTAATATTTGTCGTTTACACGGACTATTTTTTGATTGACTGATAATTTAATGTTTTCGGGCACGTCAATTGTTATGGTGATTAGTCCGGTAAGAGTGTGCATAATTTTATCCCGGGAGGTTGTTTCCACTGGATGGTGAGATTCTGTACCGATCTCCACGCTGGCTTGGGTTTTTTTCCCAACCTGGTATCTCCCACCAGCAGAGCACCTCCTCAGCCGGGACAAGCTCTAAGCTCACGACTGGGCTTCCTACATTTGTGAGCACGTAGTGCATGTGTAGGTGGGTAAGTAAGTGGTAGTAAGTAAGGGGTGAGGAGAGGACAAGGAAGAAAAAGGAAAAATCGCGCACATGCTATGGCGCGCTTGTTTAGGTTACTACTTCGCCATTCACCTGGTGTTGATCCGAGAAACCTCGAAAAACTGCCAACTGAACAGCCGGCCGCCAGTATTCTCCTCCATTCGGCAGCTGAATTCGACCTAGCTTTTCAGTATGTTGTAGTAATTGAACTGTATCGTAATCCTAAAGTATGACACTAAAAAATGCAAGAAATATGTTCTGGATTGTTTCAAAAGATTATATTATTAACTTTCTACGAAACCGCTCTTAGACTCAAAAATAACTTTTTCTCATGAAATGACAAATTGGTACGTTTTTATACGTGATTGTTGTAGATTTACCGCTTCTTACCCGAAGATATTTATTATATTTAATTTTTAAATACGGTTATTTTCTTTGGAAAATTTAGAATCTGTTGTAACGTATCCGCCAAATTAGTTATCTTCAGATGGATGTGAAACCGAGTAAACATTTTAGACGGAAATTATAATTGTATAGTGATAAATTACTTATCTTAGACCTGACCGATGGCGAAATGCAATTAATGCTTTAATATCATGATAATTCAGTATAGCTTAAGGAACTATGGGACTTTCAGGTAGTAAATCTCCTAGGCGCAAAAATATATATCAATCATCGATAATACTTAACGCTTGAGGGTAGCTCCTTTCTAAACTATCTGTAAAAGATTTCGTATCCGGCAGCTATCTCTGCATGTGTCATAAATCTTTTTTTTTCTCTCATAGCGTAATTTACGGAGCCGTGGGCGAATTGTCTGAATGTAGCGTGGCGCGGCGAACGCCCCCTATCGTTGGCGCGCCCATGATTCTAGCAGCGCGCTCTACTTCTAGCCACAATAGGCGCTGCAGTTGCGCCAGCGCCCGCAGCGTTCGCTGGCGCGGGGTGACACGCTGCAGGGGCCGTAGGACGTGGGACACGGCAGCGGAGGCGAGAGGCAGTAGGGACGGGGTTAAAGGCGTGAGGATAATGAGGATGCGAATAGGGGTGAAGGGTGTAGGAGCGTGGGGATAGACGCTGGGGATAGACGCTGGGATAGACGCTTGGGAAAGACGCGGGAAAGACGCAGGGATAGACGCGGGGATAGACGCATGGGGGATAGACGCTGGGGATAGACGCTGGGGGATAGACGCTTGGGATAGACGCGTGGGGGATAGACGCAGGGATAGACGCTGGGATAGACGCTGGGATAGACGCTGGGATAGACGCTTGGGGATAGACGCCTGGGGTTAGACGCGTGGGGATAGACGCGCGGGTGTAGGGGTGTAGTGGTAGGTGCGTGGTATAAGGGCCGTGCAAATACTACCCAAGAAGATAGCGTCCATGAGGATAGGAATCATATGTGGCTTTGCGCTGGACCCTGTGAGCAATGCTGGGGAGCTAAGTCAGTGGACAAAACCAGAGGTTAGTGGTGGGACAGAGGGAATGCGGCGAAGACGGGGTAGTTGAAACCAGGGTTTTAGGTGAGAGATTAAAGACGAAGTAAGAGGGGAGGTCTTGGAAAGCGAAAACTGTTTCGATGAACGCTAGGAAACCGGGAGGAGTGATCGTGTAGCCTTGGCCTGTTAGCGGCAGGTTGCAATTTGCGATCGTTCCGGAAAAGTCGGCAAAAATTGCTCCGAGAACAAATTCACGCTGAAAGCACGCAAGATACAATTATCGCGTTTGTAAGATTGTAGTGATTTTTCTCTTGTATCTCTTTAATACATTTACACATTCACGTTGGTATGGTACAATATTGTAATAGTTAACATAGAAATTTAAAATAACAAGTATTGTTTTTTTTATAACCACCATAGCATACACGTCAGTCAAATGTTTACACATAACTTTTCCACAGAGATAATGTTCTGACTTTTTTTCGCTAATACATTAATTCCCTAGAATTTCATATAACTTTTCACAACGACTATTTCTAATGGTATCTCTCTTAGGGTAATTTTTACAATCCGAAATTAAGAAAGTTATACAGCGACCTGAAATTAATAAGTAAGTAACTAATAAAAGGGTACACAAATTATTCCATTGGAAAGAAATTTTGATTTATGAACTTCAAACAAATTGATGTATTGCAATTGACAGTACATCAATATAATAGTTAACTTTGAAATATAAAATAACTAATTGATATTTTTATAACTAAAAAAATCTATTTTAAAATTAAACAAAATCACCAGGTTTTCTGCTGCCATACTGTTCATAATGTTGTGAAGAATAAGGAGAATTTCAATATTTTTGTGAAAGCATTCGCTGTGCATGCTTCCCAATTTTATATTTTTTTTTTTGCAAGAAGTTACTATTTCTAGTTCAATGCGAATACTATCGTTCATAACTTATTAATGGGGCATTAACAATGCTTTGAGAAACTTCGCTTTCAAGATTTCTGTATAATTTTAATCTTGATTCTCTTTCGTACAACACTTAAGTTACAAATCAAACTTGTTTCAGAAGTTTCTTGAATATTAACTACTTGTGTAAATGAAATTTAGAATGTGAGTTGAATAGTCAAAAAGTTTTCGATATTTTAGGTCAAAACTCCTCTATTTTTAACGCGCACTACACAACTTCATAACTGTTTTTAACCATTCTGTTCTACACAAATACTTTTGAACATAGGGGCAATTGCAATAAGACGACTGCTTTAGATTGAGAAGTGGTCGATCTTACAGACACCTTTATTCAGGACTATCGTGTTTCGCGGGCTACTACGTTATTGTCTGGAGTAAAGAACGGATTGCAAAGAATTACAATGTTGAATAACATGAACTAGTTATTAAGTGACAGGAATGCCAGGAATAAATTACAAAGTAGAATTATTACCGAAACAAGAAAGTTTTCACCGTTATAAGGCAATAAACCTCCTCGTATAGCAATCAAGATTCATTAAAATAAAACTGTTTAAGATGCCTACTATTTCTCAATCGTTTCAGTGCCAACCCGCCACTATGACCTTGCAACACTTTGAATTATATTTACACAATGTTCTACCTCTTGTTCGTTGCTGTCTCTACAGTCGGGCGATCACTTGTCCCGACGCCTTTGGCAGTTCGCCCGAGGCGAGGCACTGGTGACTGTGCCTCGCGCCGTCAGTCGCCTTCGTCGGCCCCGAGCCGTTAACCCAGTTGCGGCGCGGTTGCGGGGGCGGGGGCGGGGCGGCGAGCAGGGGCGGAGGCGGGCGCGGACCGGGGCGTGTTGCGGCGATTAGGGCGGGGGCGGCGGGGCTGGCGAGCGATTAGGGCGGGGGCAGTGGGTGATTAGGCTGTAGGGGCCAATGTTGATCGCTGACCGACCGTGAGGTCGCCTAGCATTTTTACTATTAGGTTTTTACCCCACTGCGGTATGCAAGGAAGGTAATGTGTTAAGGTGTCATGTTTGTGTTTGTCCCCGTTGGTCAGGTTAATTACTGAACCAATTGAAATAATTCTTATGTTACGCACAGATATCTGGGTCGTATAATAATTCTATATTATTCAATGTTATACATTGTTTATGATTGTAACGTTGCGTTGGTGTGAGTGAAAAAGGGTTATTAAAATAAAGTTAAAACAAACCCACAAAAACATTCGTTCATCAAATATTGCATGTGAACTGTGGAAGATAATGTTTTTAAAATTTATTTTATTTAAAATCGCATCAACAAGTTATTAGGGACTGCAAAAATCATGTTATACTATAATTAAAACAGTATTGAAATTACATTGTGAAAATACAGTTTGAACAAGAATGAAACATAATTTACAATTGACAGACAACTTATAAATTGTTATACACTTTTAATAATTTACATAATATCAATATTTTATCCTGAAAGTCACTGGAGTATTAAATATTTTCAAAAGCATCAGTCTGTAGGATTGATTAGCGTTCATTGATATATTGACACGACTGAAGAATATGGACAATAGACAGCTGTTCGTTGCAAGATTCACATTGTAAGGGAGCTGTGTCATTTAATAGATTTGAGTGAGTTAGCTTGGTGTGTTCAGATCAATTCGAGAAAGTGTCACTTGATCTTTGCGGCTGAGTTTGGAAGATAATTATTTGTGAGAGCAGTCGAAGTTTTTGCCACATCATTAAAAGTTAAAGTTACCTAACCATTACGAATACATAATACATAGAAATATAGAAGAATAGAAACTTTAAGAATGCGATTGGTGAAAACTAGCATTTGATAGAATTGTAATAAAAAATACAAGTCCCTAGATAGTAATGTTTTTAAAAGCCTTCATGCCGAATTCAAGGTTCAGTGTATTTACGCGAACAATATTCCGATCTCATTTTCTCATGCGTGGAATCATTCTGCGCTTTTCATTAGTTTTCATCAGTTTTCATTTAGTGCATTTTAGCGCTAAACGAACTATTTACTTCCCGTGTCTTCTTCAGAGGTTCTCTCCCGTTCCTGAACTTTATAACATTCAACTTCTAAGTTCTGAACCGTTGTTTTTAGTACATTTTTCAGTTATTGGAGTATCCATACTGTGCACACGTGTGTTAATTTTTTGCGTGTTTGTATTTTTTCTGTGTGCATGGAAGTGATCAACAATTGAAAAATTCGAGTATGAGACCTAGTGAATGTTATCAATAGAAAGATAAAACCGAAATTCTCGAACTTTACCGGAAGAAGCGAGCAGTCTCTTGCTCTTTTCTACACAGCTCTCCTTAATATTAATGTGTAATTGATGACGGTTTTGCACTTGCCAGTGCCCAATGTTGCGTTATTAATAAGGAAAACAATTTTATGAAAAGAATGATTTTGTCACCTTAAATTAGTTCGGATCATGTTACCCCATGATCATTACAAAACGACGAATACATAACATACAAAAAATTGAAAAATTTTTCATTTTTCAATTATAAACGATATTGTAATGTATTGACGGTTTGTTTTCTGAAGGTGTTGTTTCTGCCTTTGTTACAATATTTTTGTTGTCAAATGCGTCATTTTATGTGATAGATATTTATTATTCTGCGAGGAGGTATATACAACCTGGTGGCAGAACACTACAATTTACATACCACAAAAATTAACTTTAAATTACTTAACAATGTAACTTTAAATTATTTAAAGACATAATAATAATAATAATAATAATAATAATAATAATAATAATAATAATAATAATATGCTAACAATAATAGCATTAATACATTTTATAGTTGACCTGCACAGTTATTTTAAACTATTAAATACAAACTAAATTTTTAATCACTTCACAACATTTGAAATTACTTCTCTTTCTACTTCTATACTGCTCTAACTGCACAACACGTCACACACTTCAATATAATACTACTTGAATATAATTATATATTTAGTACAAACGAATTTAATAGTAATTAACACAATAATAATAGCAATAAAAATATCAATAATAATCAAATAATAACTGATATAATAATCCAACTTAACAAATTAACAAAGTTTACAAATACCATTAGTTAATTTATTTTTAAATCTTTGAACACCTAGAGAAAAGGGTTCCAAGGCTGTCGCAGGTAACTTATTCTAGTCCGTTATTGTTCTATTTGTAAATGAAAATTTTCCAACATGTTCTCTGTGACCTAAACTGAATTTTGTGCTTGTGATCCCCCCTACTAAAGTACGGTCTACCCAGTCAGATATAGATATCTTTCCAAGCTGGATAACCGGCATACGCTTTGTACAAGACAGAGTGTTGCCTTAACTCTCCTAATTTCTAGAGACTCCCATTCTACATTCTTCCTATTCCCTCGGAAAGTAAATGTATACGCTCTTCTGTGTACTCTATTCAAATATTCCTTTTAGAATTTCTATAAGGGTCCCAACAAACAGCCCCGTATTCCATTAATGGACGAACTAGAGATAAATAAGCTAATTATCTCGCTTTCGCAGTACTCTTTTTTAGTATTCGCATAGTAAAATGCAAGGACCTCCAGGCTTTCCCTACAAAGTTTACCTGACTTTCCCAACTCAATTTGCTATTAAAAATTATCACCAGGTACTGACAAGACAAGACTCTTGGAATATTTTCGTTGCCTAAACGGTATTGAGTTTCATTATATTTGCGGGCCCTACCAAACGTGATGGTTTTGCTTTTCGAACTATGTATTGTCATGTCACTTTTTTCCGCCCAAAAATGTAATCTGTCTAGATCACCCTGCAAAATATCGTCATCTACATTTGATTGAATAACTCGATATATTATACAGTCATCTGCAAATAGCCGTACCTTTGAATATAACTTGTCTGGCAGGTCATTCACAAACGCGAGGAACAGATCATGTACTTAATACAGAAATGCTTTACAATAATGTAATGCTACAGGAAAAAGTGCCGATTTCTGTCAGAAAAACACGTTTTGTGGGTCTCTAATTCCAAAAAAAAGTGAATTTTGCTTACTCCAGTACGTAATAAATTTATTTTATGTATACGTAGTATAGAAAAATCTCACAAGAAATCACAAAGAAAAAATGTCTGTTGTGGCACCACTAGTTTTCTTCGTATAAAGGCGTCGAAAATTTTTTTTTTCGACCACCTTTGAATTTGGTTTTAACCCTAAGATAATGGGAACTAAAGTTTTTAATTATAGTACAACGTACGCCTGCCATTTATCGAACTTGATATTCGCCGATACAACCACTTCTGATCACGATAGTCTTTAATTACACTGCATGGAGACATAAATGGCACTTAAGTATGTCACTAACAGCATACTAATTACCAATTTTCGTATTATCAGGTAATGGAAATAAAATTTTGTTAGGAATTGTGTGCGTTTGTTCTTATTAGAAAAATTCAAGAAGTTGATTTAAACTCATTTTAAAATAGAAATTTCTCGATTCGACTTATCCAAGTCTGACGTTTTTGTTCTTTAACAAGGGTATCTTAAATATTGAAATTTTCTTTAAAAGTTCTTCCATGAAACACAAAATAACCTACAGTTTTGGTAAAATGTACCAAAAATAATTTATTTATTGTAAAAAAAAACAACTAAAAACACTATGTGACATATGTGTGTGTGGGTAAAACCTGTGCACGTTTCTTAAGCCTGAGAATCACTGCCCTCCGTTTTATATGAAGGTGAATTATGGATAAAGGCACCAACAAGCGTGATTGGCAACATTTAAAAATAATAAATTTTAGTTTCCATGTAATAGAAACTACTTGCAGCAGCAAAGCAGCTACAGATTTGATTTGATAGTATTGCTGACGAAGTAACTGACAAGGGAATGACATGACCGTCGGGATTCTTCCCTGCAGTCCGTATGCCTTCATTAAAGCTTGGTTCAAAATCCTAGCACTCCAAATATGTTCCGTATTGTTGAAGGTATCAAAATGCCGATTTGACTGTTGGGTAAGTGACGTAGGGACACATCCTATGAATTACTTAAAAGTACTAAAAATCAAGTACTTAATTGATTTCTAACACTTTTGCTGCGGACAGAAGTTTGTTTTTCTAAATGGCACCAGAGAATTTTTAACAGGTCGAAGCGAAATATATTTCGAAGGGGCGACTCAAGAATTCGTAAAAATAAAGCTACATGCGATCTATTGAATCTATTGTCAGTATTTTCAAATGATTCCAACGAAATAAAAAAGTGCTCCCATTTGAAGAAACAAAGTTCCCTAGAATAAGTTCGCCGAGAAGTTTCGGAAATTATTTAAATACTTTATACTGTGCGCACAGTCATCTATCGAATAACGCCATCCAGGGAATCCTGCAAGCTCTCTTCATCAAGCATAGAATACTACCTTAGTCTTGTCTAGTCATTAAGACATTAGTAGTTTATATATACTTTAAAAAAATTTCTAAAAGGGTTAACATTAACTACCTTCATTAAGAAATTAACAAGATTAATAGAGTGAGTTATTTTACAACACATAACCCATGACCTTAAGCAATTAAAATCGATACGCAATTTTAAATACAAGCAAATCCTTTCTGTGCAATTAAAGAATATATACTGATTATCACAAACGTACGTTATTTATTTTAATAACGATTAGTTGTCATTTGTACAATATCATTAAAAATAATGAATTCATGTAAGAAATATTGTTCGAGGGGAAGTCAATAAGTATCTGCACTTTCCTTCTAATCCTCCTTAGATTAATTTAACCCGCAAAGATGGTTCAGAGCATCAACTGATGTGACTGCAGTGCCTCTGACCGGGAGGTCCTAGGGTTCGAGTCCCGATTATTTCAGGATTTTCGACACTACTTGTCAGTTAGGTTAAATTCAACCGTTGCTCTCATGAGGAGAATTGTAGCGGCTGGCTGCTCTGATCGGTAGTAGATAGTTTTCCATGATTTCTCCGATCAACACCAGGCGAATGCCGGAGCAGTACAAACAGGCCACGGACCGCGCGCGATCATTCCTTCGTCTTCCTTGTCCAATCTTCACTCCCAGTCACCCTATCAAACGGGCCACGGACCACGAGCTATCTTTTCTTCATCTTCCGTGTCTTTCCTCTCTGCTTACTTACACACATTTACACTCAAAAGCACTACACTACTACACTTGTCGGGAGCTTCGAGCTTGTCCCAGATGGTGCCCGCTGGTGGGAGATACGTGGTAGTGGAAAATCCCGCGAGCCGACGTAGCTCGGCGCCGGATCTCGCCAGCCACGGGAAGATCACCGACTCCTCCGCGATAAAACATACTCTACGCTAAGGGACTAACGACCTTAGCCGTTAATGCGCTCGGAATCATCAATGAATTCTCCTTATTTCAACTGAGTAGCAGCTTTGTGCACTTACTAGTCTTAAGATATCAGCGTTCACTTTGCTTATGGTAAATTTCAGAGTTATCAGTCTCTGCACCTGATCTCTGATTGCACCACTTTCCATTTACACCGCTAAATAATACGCTTTCGAAATCTGTTTTTTTTTTATCTGAATGTGAGCCAAAAGATGAAATCCTGAGAAGGCTTTCAACCCAATGTGGATGCGATGCTTTTTCTTGGCGAAGAGATTACAAGTGGATTAAACCATTCAAAAGCAGTGAAACCAGCCTGCAGTATGAGAAAAGAGCAAGATGTCATCCACTACTGATATCAATATTGAGCAAGTCCGTGCCCTGATTCTGAATAACCGGTCAGTGATTATTGATGACGTGGCAATTCCTATGCACGTTAGTCAAGTTCTGCATAAGAGAAATTTCGGGATGTTTGATGAAAGACAGTCTTTTGTTGCACGAAAATGCACATCCACATTCTACTGCCCGAGCTCTCGAAAATTTGTATTTCAAAATGTCAGAGCATCCCAGATACAGTTTCGATCTTCTCACGAGCCGAAGAGTATCCTCTTACCCAGGGATGAGGAAGCAGTACGTACTGCTTGCTGCCCAATCAAAAATCGTTTTTCGGAGGGTATCGGAAATCTAATACAACGTATGATAGACCAAGTAAATTGATTGAGATTCTGGACGTATCAACTACTGAGGTCACTGGTCCCGTAAGTGTTGTGCATGCTTTCATCGGGAGAGGGGGTGATATTCCCCCACTGGATGGCGAGATCTGGTGCCGATCTACCGTCGACTAACGGGTTTTCCCCAACTAGGTATCTCCCACGAGCGGGGCACCGCCACAGCCGAGACAAGTTCTAAGTCCCCGACCGATCTCCTGGCATGTGGTAGTGTAGTATATGTTAGTATAAGTGTGTGTGTGAAGGGGAGAGGATAGGACAAGGAAGAGGAAGGACAGATCGCGCGCGGTGCGTGGCCCGTTTGTTTGGGTACTGCTGCGGCATTCGCCTGGTGTTGATCGGAAAAATCACGGAAATCTACCAATCAGAGCAGCCGGCCGCTAGAATTCTTCTCCAGAAGAATTAGAACAGAGACTGAATTCGACCTAGCTGAAAAGCAAGAATCGAAAATCCTGCCACCGTCGAGACTCGAACCTCCCGGTCAGAGGCATTGCAATGACATCAGTAGATGCACTAAGCCACCGCTCCCAGTCGAAGTAAATTGAAAAGCAGGTGCCTATATTGAAAAATTGTTTCTTTTTTTTTGAATTTTATTGTAATCAATTATAATATTGGGCGATACTTATTGACTTACCGTCCATGAAGATTGTTTTTGTTAAAATATTTAATTTATTCCAATGTTATATGAGAGCGTTTATTTTGTGTTCTTGAGCAGCGTATGTGCTACGTTTTGGAAAACCATTTGTTTGGTTTTGTTCAGCAGCGTTTCTGCTTCTCCATGTCACTAGTTTGAATCTAAATTTGTCGGCAAATTATTCAAGAATGCGAGAATTATTCTTATTAAATGTTTCTGCGCATGCCGACTAACAACCTTAGAATAAACTATAAACAGAAAACGTTCATCAGGCTTGTATGAGCTCCAAGGAACTTCAATAACGTCAGCAAACACAACTTGCATTCATCCGCGTATTACAAATTTTACTTTCTGAACTTCACTTGGTCTCACAATAGTGAAATCGTGCTAAGTTTCCTCTTAGTAGTTAACTTCTTTGGTTTGTTCACTTTGTTTTCACCCTTGTTACTACCGTTTCGCCGCACGAAGGTAAAATTAAGCTTCAAAGGGCATGCGTGAAGGGACATCTTTGCCATCTCTCAAAGGAAACTTTCGCAAGATAGTAATGCCTTCTTTCCTTCAAAACGATACGAAAGAGAATGGCTGCAAATATACTCCTTTGTATGGTTGTAAAGACAATTAATTTTTAGTAAAAGATTTGTTAAATGTAAAGTTACATTCAGTTTTACCCAAGAGAAGGCTCCCTCTCCTGGAATAAATATTGAAGATGTTTCCTGTCCAGCAAATCTTACAACACTTCGCCATCCTCAACGTAGCCTTCGGCAATATTTGCCTTCTTTCTCCTAATTACAAGGCGTTTTCTTTGCTATCCTTGATAACAGTAATCCGTCAGTGTGCGTAGTGCAAAGTCTTAGTCATATCCGGCGAGCCGGGTGCGAGCAATGGCCGTAGGGCGTCGCCCCAAGCGGGCGGTGGCGATGGCGGTGTCCGGGTGCGGCGGTTTGACCGGCGACTCCGCTTGCGCAAACATCTGCGCGTCCGCTTCAGCCCCTTTCATAATGGAAACTCCCCGCTGTGATTTCTGCTACTCAAATTGGACTCTAAGGGATGGTCGATAAACTAAAAAGGATGAAAATAGAGAAAAAAGAAAATAAAGAAAATGAAAAATAAAAGATTATTAAATTTTAATGACGGCTCCTGTGGACGTGGCTGTTGGAACGTGTTCCGATTACTAGGATACAAAGGATGAATCGGATTGGACATGACGTTTGGCTTTTGTCTTTAAAGGATGGATTGACGAGTACAGCGCGAAGTTCTGAGCCAGTTAACAAAGAGCGCTCACTATTGGGCAATCGTAGTACTAAAGTGATTATGTTATCGTGTATTGGAAACAAAATTTTTTTGGTCAGGAAATCAGTGAAGTCAGATTAAGTATATTGGAAATGGTTTATTAGGGTAAAGGCAGCCGAAGAAATACTTAACGTTTAAAAATACTTCGTCAAGACCCCTCCTGAGTTCTAGTGTGAATGATACTAGTTGCGTCATGCCCCTTTTTGAACCCTCCAAACAAACACAGTAATCCTCCACTCAAATTTTCTCTAATTAGTCTAAATAGATTTATGTCCGTATTTAATATTATTTTATGAACCAATTGTTTACAGACAATTTATTATTCTTAAATTTCTTACAACGTTCGAACCCTATATTTTTGGATTCTTTAGGTACGTATTTATTGATGAGTTCTCGTTTTCCATCATAGTCAAAATTAATAAGAAACATTTTTTTCCCTAAATATTTTTACTATTATTTCCTTCTTCTTCGCACGACTTGTCGATTTTTTTTCTGCCGAAGATCCTTCGCCTCTTCCGTTCCTTCATTAATCCTCCGGGATCCGATCAACTCTAATGGGATCGGCCTGGCCAGCGGACGATGAGTCGGCGTTCTGACAGCCGCAGTGGGCCGAAGCTGCTGAAACATAATCAATTTTGGAAGACAATAAGAAACATTTTGTTATGAATACTGTTCACACTAAAAATTATCTGATGTGATTTGCAAGTTTGGAGTATTATATTGCGTCAATGCTGATTAACATAGCGACCCACCATCTTGTTTAAATTCCATTTCACCGGAAAGAGAACCTGGAATATCGAAGAAACGAAGAAGGAAAAATATTTTAAAAACCTTAAAGAGAAAATGACATTAAATATTGTACTTTACTCGGTCACATAACCGTAAAAAAATGTAGTTTGAGCGACAATCATTCATTGGCAGAGAAGCAAATGAGAAATATTTTACATCTCAACATTACACGATTACTTTCCGGTTATGTTTTGTGAACGTGGGTGGACATGTATTGTGTCGCTTCTAGACCACTTGTCTGGATAAAAGCGATGACTTATTTGAACAGCTTAGTGTTCTAATATGTCCTCGGAAGGGGATGTTTCGGATTCTGAGTTGATAATTCAAGAAAACGCCAGTCTGGTGTGACCTACCGCCACGTGTTCGCGTTTTTAGAACCCTACCTTCTCTTGCCGTCTCCATATATTTGATCCCCTTCTGAGCCTTAAAGTTAGGTATGTCCCCGCAGTCGCTCTTCAGGACTCTCACGGTGTCATTTTATCCACCTCGCAACCAGGCCACATGTGCAGCGAGCTCGGGGTTTGGGGTGCCCCAGTAGTCAGGCTGCCGGAAAGCGCCGAGTGAGCCCTTCCCACGCTCAGCTGTTCCTTCCCCTCATGTCTGCGCTGTGAGTACTGCGAACTTAGCTAATTCGTCGAAAGCCGTCCTTCCTTTGATGAACCTAGAAGCTTCTTAATTTCAATTGACGAACCTATGATTCCAGAGCTTGTAATTTATGAGAGCAAATTGTTTTGTTGCAAACTACTGATTTGACTTTAGTGAACCTGTGTCACATCCTGATGGAAAACCTCAGTTCATAGTGTAAAATTTTTAAGTGTTTTGTAGACACTTGAAATGAACAACGAAATACAAGACCCTTAAAATACATCATCGAAACGCAATGAAACATGTTGGGATATAAAATATGTTATTTTTATCTGTTAAATATTGGTCGTTCAAACGTTTTTTAAAAATATGGTAGTTTTCACTCCTCGTTTCCTAGGTCTTATAAGTTCTCTTTTTCTTGACAATTTGTACTTAATCAAGAGGGAGGATTATATTAATCAGCATTGAAGTAATTTTATTTCTTTACATATCGCATCAAATAGTTTTTAATCTCAAATAAATAATAAGCACTTTTATCAACACTATTCTTATCGTCTTCGTTAAATTTCATGAATAAATTCCCTTGTGACCACAAATGATCGTTTGATAGAAAACCAACACTTTTTCCACGTCCTAAATTACTGCATTATTTACGTTGAACTTTCCCACTTTTAAGAAATGTTTGTACACAAGTAGATATGCTGGCCACTTTTTTATATTGACGAAATTTAGGTTTATTATTCGCAAAATTGCACACGTTTTCGACTTTTTGCTTTATTTATAATTCCTGACATTCAGTTTGTCGGCTCACTTTCTGCACATTGTATCTCTTACGGATAGCTCCAACAACACCAAATATTGTATTTGAGTTTTAAAGTGTGAATTCAGAAAATTAATATAAATGTATCTTGTTTCAGGTAGGTGAAACTAGGCTGTAAAGGGAACTTTCATTGAAATAGTGAGTATGGAAGCCGTCTTGGTGAACATGATTCAATATTTATTCTTATCTATTTCTTCACTTTATTTAATTTTTCTCATTTCTTTTTTATTTGTGTTATTATTTAAACACGAACGCTGTATCACCAGATTTACCTGTAATTAATTGTCACCTAAATTCTACGAAAGTATGGTTTCGGGATTGAAATACCGAGAACATTCTACCCGTTGTATCTAAGTCACGACAAAAATATTAACAAGTTCTGCATCTCGGGTTTAAATCACATCGACGCATTTATCAATTTAGCCCTAGTTTTCGTTGATCAAATCTGTAATCAGGTGACTGGTCTTTCCTAGTTCTTTCGACACGATTGAAAACAATCTTGATATTTAGATATTTGTTGAAGGACATGGCTGATGTTCTTCTGTATTGTATATCTACTACAATTTCTTAGGGATCTTTTAATATAAATCTGTGGTAGTGACGTAATATATTTAAGTGTATTAAGTATTATTTCCACTTGAATTATCATGTAAACGTAATACCTGAAACCGTAAATATTTGAATTTATTTTGATGTTCATAGGTGATTTCATTTGAAAAATGGATAATTCTCTATATCTTTATATCCAGAAGATATACAATTTGGCAATGTTGAAATATCATTATTCAGGCCATTGCCTCATTATAAGAATCTTAACGTAACCTCTTACTGAGTGGATGACTTCATTTAATATTCTTTCGTGTTGATTTAAGAGTAAAACTATTTTAAATTTATTTTTCTAGTATTTTTAAAAACCTAGGTTCTTGGAGAATAACGGCTCAAACCGAAAAATTTACTTTCAGGATTTTAAGTTGAGAAGAGTCTAATCAAAAGCTTAACCAAGAAAAAAATCTGAAAGCACTATTGTAATTGTGACCATAATCGGAAGGACTTTATCGATTTTGTACCGGCTTAGGCGACTCAAGGCATCATTTGATGTCAATGCAGTAAATCTGTCCGGAGGTCCTTGGGTTCAAATCGACGATGGCAGGAGTTTCCACACTAACTTCACAGCTAGGTCGAATTCAACCGCTGTCTGGAGGATTGATCGTTAGTGATTCCGGACGCGTTAACTACTGAGGTCATTATTCCCGTAAGTGTAGTGCATGTTTTTTTCATCGTAAGGTGGCCTCACTGGATGGCCAGATCCGGCGACGACCTACCGTCGGCTAGGGGTTTTTTCCTTTAACAGGTGTCTCTCACCGTCGGATAGTGGGGTTTCCCCCTAACTGGGACTCTCCCACCAGCGAGGCACCGCCCCTGCCGGGACAAGGTCTAAGTTCCCGACCGGTCTCCCGCCATGTGTGGTAGTGTAGGGCGTGTTAGTATAAGTGTGTGTGTAAAGGGTGAGGATAGGACAAGGAAGAGGAAGGAAAGATCGCGTGTGGTCCGTGGCCCATTTGTTAGGGTACTGCTCCGGCATTCGCCTGGTGTTGATCGGTGAAACCACGAGAAAACCGACCAGAGCAGCCAGCCGCGAGAATTCTCCTGACAGCGACAGAATTCGACCTAGCTGAAAAGTTAGTGTCGGGACTCGAACCTAGGACCTCCCTGTCAGAGGCACTGTAGTGACATCAGTTGATGCACTGATGATGCTCCCGGTCTATCTGGAGGAGAATTCGCTGATCGGTAGTTTTTCCTGGTTTTCCCGATCAACCCCAGGCGAATGTCACTGAAGTACCCCACAAACCGGTCACGCATCGCGGGCGATCTTTCGTTCTTCTTCCTTCGCCTGTCCTCACCATTCTTGACACGCACACACCATTCACTTACACACAAATATACACACGCACTTACATGCACTACACACACATGCCGGGAAACCGGTAGGGAACTTGTCTTGGCTGGGACGGTGCCCGCTGGTGAGAGGTACCTGGTTGGGGAGAAACACCGCAAGCCGACGTCAAGGTCGGCGCCGGATCTCGCCATCCAGCGAGGGAACGTCATAGCCATATTTCACCATAAAACATACACAACACTTTCAGGACTAATGACCTTAGAAGTTGATGCGCCCGGAGTCACCAATAAATAAATAAATCAACTTATCGAGTTCGTTCTTTGCTCAAGCGATTGTCAATCAAACCCAGCTCTAGGGATGGAAAGGAAATGTTAGAAGAAGATAATCCAGCCAGTAGTTCATTTTTCAGTTTCAGCTCCGTCACTCAAATGGAATTAATTAATCAGAAAGAATAAAAGAGCGTCTTTCAAATTTTCTTATAGGATATAATTCAATTATTTGTCTCGTCTTCATCAGAAAATCCGCGTTATTAATTTTAATCTTGTATCTTTTTGAGGAATATCAGTTACTTTTGAATATCTTTCTACAAAACACATCACAAGAAGGCTTGAGTGTCAATTATTAGACACTTAAGAGTAGTAAGTGGTTCCTTAAAAGGTTTAGTGCCGCTATTCATGGTCGCTTATTGGACATTTCGAGAATGCGACCTTCGTATCAATAGTATGTCACGGTCGATTTACGGTACCATAATTAGTTTACCAGCAATACTCATGTTCACAAGATTCCACTTAAGTTTGATTCAGTCTTATACATTTACAGTATATACTAACGATAAATTGAATACGTTTAATGTATGACTAATTGAAAGTTAAATGAAATTCGTAATTGAAATAAAGTACACCCAAATACGCTTTTTTCTTTTTTTTTTTTTCTTTTTGAAAAGTCAGATGAATGCTGAGAATAATAACTGAAAAACTAGGAATATAATAATTTCATGAATAAAAATGTGGTACTATATATGATCTTGATTCTTATGTATGTTATTAATGAATCATTTTTCAATTAGTACTACAGACTCTACCAATTTATATAGCTGTAGCACGCCTATCTCTCATCAATTCGATTGAGATTTGCAATTCATGATTGACGTTTTCACATCATTCAATAGCACTACCTTTCAATATTTTAATAAACGAAGCTTTATAGTAAAGAATAAGCATATTTAATTACAGCAATTTGGAAGAATGAATTAGCAATTCGATTTTCTCCCTAACAGACCGATCATCTTCCCTGAGTGGCAAACAAGTCGAGCGCAGGAGTGGGAAGTATGATTTCATACGTTGTCCGATTAATTAGGAGCAGCGCGATTGTAATCTTGGGCGGTTACGAACTAAACAAAGTAATTTACAAATAACAACGCCGTCTGAAGTCCTTCGGAGAGCGCGCTCCGGAATGCAGCCCGATAAGCGAAGTCACGATTCTCGCGACCTGCCCACTCGTCCGGCAGCCCAGGTGAGACACCTGGTTACGCCCCGTGCATTGCTCCTACTTCTGCGGTTTTCCCTGCGCCGTGTGCTGCGGGCAGGGCCGCCGAGGTATAATGTTGTTCAGGGTACAAAGAAGGTACAGGGTATGTGGACTCATAAAAAATCTACACACATGTAAATGTATTTACGAGTATGCACGTATTATTTGGCATTGTAGAGTCGGAAAAATTCAACTTTGGCCAGTAGCGGTGTTCCCAGCCCTAGGCCATGAATTTATTTATTATCCGCGCCCGGGAATAAAGGAGTTATATGACGAGCCTGACTTTTCCACCTTATCTAGCATTCTTGGCCTGCCTGAGCTTTTCTTTCATTCCATAGTTATAGAAACTGAGACGATTGTATTAGAAAGCTACAGATCTAATTTTGCCTCAACCGGGAATCGAATCCGGGATGCACCACGAAAAGCCAGCATGGTGTCCATGAGCCACCCGAGTGACTCACACTTGTAAATGTGTGTATAGCTATTTCTTACAATAGATTATCTGATATAATTAAAAGACCTGTATCCTTCGGTGGTCACCTTTTGTTCATGTCAATGTTCAAATTGTAATAAAAGTGAAGTGACGCATTGAGCTTCACTGACCTCTTTGAACACCAACCGCCCCCTTGGGACTCGTAGCGCCCGAGTGATGTATCAACTGCACTCCCCTCTTCACGTACCTGACTGTTAGTATTATGCGTTTACTTGTTTCATATTAAATTGGGAGTAGCGTTGATTCTCTCTCCACAGCTGTGGTTCTTACTTGAATTATAAATTTTTCTTTAGAAACCATATTCAAACGCACGTGCACATATCACATACCATATCTGCGATGTAATGTTTTTAAATGTGGTGTTATCTTGACAATTGTTTCTTGACCTAATTTCTGGTCACTGAATTGTAAAGAGAATGAGTTGATTCGTGATTGTCAACAACTAACCCGCATCCACCTTTACATTGCTAGACGGTTCAATATGGGGACATCTCGTGACGATACTCGGTGTGCCAAAGGGCAATGAACATGTTCTTCATTTTTCCAAAAAATCCTAAGAATACTTTTTCAAATTCTTTAAATGTGAGCTCTGAAAAATACTCTGATAATGCGAGATTATGTTGTAATGATAGTCCTTTTTCACTATTAAGGATTAGGCTTGCGATCTGTTCCAACTCCAGATCTGTTCCAGTTCCAGATCTGTCATTCCAGCCTCCCTTTCTTAGGTATGTAGTATGTAAGGTGAGATCCGTTTGGCTGTTTGTGAAGATAATAATTTTTCGTCTGACTGGCATAGCCAGGGCCATGAGAGACACTTGTAATGATAAGACAAGTAATATGATCCGTGAATGACCTGTGACAAAGTTAATATATAACCGACCGGGTAAACTGAAAATGTACCTTGATGGTTTCGATTTGGGAGTATTACTTCCCTTACTCGTTAATTGAGTAGGTATATGGGAAGGGGGCGCATAGAAAATGTATGGACCTACATTTTCCACTCTAGATGTTCCCACTCTAGGAGGAAGCAACGCTCAACTTATGAAAAATAGTGAAAGAAATAGCTACAAAATGGCTTACAGCAGTTACAATGATTGTAAAATGTGAAGGATATATGTGACAAAGTACAGACGTCACGAAAATGAATACGTTTACTCGAGATCATTGCAGGGAGTTAAGAATCTATCATCACGTTGTACCTGGATCCCTCAGACCGTGTAACCGCTCAGAGATATCTTCTCTAGCTTGGTAGTTATTAAGTGTTGCTTGTGAGACAAGAGGTTTTCTGACCTTTCATAAATCAAAGCTAATCATGTCAGTGGCAGAAAAGGTAGAGCTAAAGTGTTGGAGGTTGTGCCTAGCAGATAGTTGTACATAATATATTAGTTTGTTCTTGTAAACGGTAGACGTGAAAATAACATAATTTATTATTCTTCATTGGTTCTATGTTAGGCAACTAGCATTCCATCAACGTGAATGTTCGAAGGAGCAGATCTACTTTCTAATACGGTGGCATAACTTCTCATAGGGCTCTGTACGCTTGTCAAAGATGCAAGGCCGAATATTGGGGCTAAATATCATAACTCAGGGGGGTTCTTAACTTCAGTTCTTTGTTCAGCTTTTGAAAACATATGTAAACTGCGTAATCGAACTGCGTAATTTGAAAGATAAGTACTTAATTAAAATGTTATGGTAAAGGTACCCCTTTGCAATTGCACACATGCCGATGTGGCGCAAATGTGAGGAGAAGGTAGGGTTCCACTTATTCGTCGTCGGCGGGCAAGGAGGAGGTTGTTTAACGAGCATAACGCTTTGGCCGCCTTTTACGCCTAGGAAAGATCATGGAACAAATAAGTACTTACATTAAAGAAAACGAACGCATTCTATTATGTTCCGGCATTTATGCTAAAAGTTAATGAAGAAAATATTTGCTGCCATTTTGAGAATATTTTGAAAATGTTGCAGGAACTTCATGTAAAGTACTTCCCAAAATTCAAAAAATAATTCATAATTCGAATATAAAACATGAATAAATTTTAACTTACAAAGCATTCATGCTTTATAAATACACTATGATAATATGCATAAAATGATATCAGGTTAAAATTACTTAAACTCTATAAACAAAATAATTTTGAATTTCACTTACCTTTAAAGACCCCTTTTGTCGTTTCATGAAAATGAAATGAACACCAAGAAAAATTGTTTTTTCACATGATAAAGCGCCAGATGATGTTTAATTAAATCAATACAATTTATATCTTCAACAGTGTTGGTCTGGATATTTTCCTGTTAATGCATTCACACATTTTTACCTATACGGTATTTGAATATGTGTATATATTGATCCCCGTACTTGGGATCCGCGTATAGGCGTAGGGAGGCAGAAATCAAGATTGTGCAGTGAGATACAGTGTGTAGCAGGAACAAAATGGATAAGAGTAGCTCAAGAGGGGTTATAGTGGAAGAGAAAAGGAGGAGAATTATAACGACAAAATCGGCCATGATGACTAAGTGTGATGTTATTTCTAATATATTTATTAAGAAAGAATTTGTGATCTGAGAAAATAATCAATTAGGCTTATGTTTAAGGTTAGTAGTTTGTAGTCTGTGATTTGATAAATAAACGGTAGGATTACAGTAATTGTAACAGACTGAAATATGTAAAGAACTGTGTATGAACTGTGATGTTCAAGTTTGTAAGTATATGTGCTTCTAAACCATGTTTAAGGGTTTAATGAAATGTACCGAACTCCTAATTTCAGAAGTGGCTGATCCGATGCATGCTCTACAGTTGTCCCTGAATCTCCAGTACGGATTGAAGGAACTGTTATAGTAAAAATAATATAATAATAATAATATATTAATAATAATATAATAATATATTAATAATAATATAATAATATATTAATAATAATAATATAATAATATATTAATAATAATATTGATAATATATCATTTCATATTATAACATCATTCGTTATAATATTTACAAGTCAGGTCACGCCAACGCCCAGTTGAACCCCACCACACTAACCACCTTCGTATAAGATCGAGTGGGTCTTGTATCATATTAAGATACGACTTTGTTATTAACTAGTACGGGGTAAAGCCTATTGTGTCAAGTGTCCAAACTGGTACACGTGGACCGAATGAATGTCAACCCGCATATGAAGGCTCTGGCGAATGTTCTTTGGCCTTGAGACCTTTCTGTGGCGCAGTAATCCCAGCAGTTACCACACGACTCTCCACGGATGGCACGACTGCACACACGAACTCTTTATTGGGACTCGTTTTGATGTCCTATCGCAAGGATCATTTGAATCTGGGGGTGACTGTAACACGTTGCACTTACCTTTGTGTGTAGTGTTTGTCATTCACGGGAGGATTCGCGAAGAGGCAACTAAGCAATTTAAATATATCACAATTTCGGAAACATCATTTTTTATTATTATTGACGAACTATGTTCACAGTTAGTACCTTTTACTTCTGTTTTTTGGAGTAAACTGTCACTATAATAATATAAATTGTAAGTCGGTAAAACATAATTGCAGGAAGTGCATTTTTCACTTGTTCCCAAAATCTGAAGAGTGGGTTCTTTGACTATTAAGATTGCGGCCAAGCCTCGAGTAGTGGTGCCACTTTCGGGTGACGCTGAATGAGGTCACTAAGATTTCCACAATTCAAAAATCCTTTTTGCTGAATGAATTTTTCCTCCTCCATGCGTCAGTTATTAATTAATCATTGAGTACATGGACTGCCTCTCTGAATGTTATATTCACCTTTAGTTCAGAGTTGAAAAGAAAAAAAATAGAGAAGTAAAAATAGAAACGATGCGCATTTCTCGTAATATTTTCATTGTGTAAATAATTTTTGTTGTAGATAGATGTTTTGTTGATGAATAAACTTTTGTAATAATCTCCCAATTTTTAATAATTGCCCTAATCAAATGTTGCGCTTTAAGTATGATTTGGTTCGTTTAACTTCTTGGTGAAAGGTATTGTGAAGCTATAATTCCCTTGTGGCTCGTAGTCTTTCTTTTCTTCTTTTATAGTCCAAAAATCACATCTGACCTAAACTCATTCTTAAATTCTCTGAATGACAAAGTTTTGGCCTTGTTTAATTAAAATTTAGTGATAAAGAAGGCTGTGAAGACAGTATGCGTGCCCTGCATTCGAGTAGCCGGCCTCTAATGCTCCGTGGGTTTCAAAGGGTGCGGCGAGCAAGCACGAGGCCCGTAGGCGTCGTTGGGACTTGCAAGATCCGATCGCGCCGACTCTCCCAAGGGCACGACCTGCCAGGGGCACTGAGCTGCACCTGCTCCATTTACGCACGCACTTTGAGAGGTATTTCGCGTAGACCTCCAGGTACTAAGTATATTGAAAACGAAGGAACATAGAATATTTTAAAATGTAAATTTTATCTTCCAAAGAAAGGATGGTTGTCACTAAACTACTTAAAAGTACTCTAGCCACTATGTCAGTCCAGTGTGTTAAAAGAAAAATGATGAACATCCTATGTTCATATTTTAAAGTTAGATCGTGCAAATGGCCTGGTGCGTTTTATTTTTGGGCTCTGAAAACCAGAATTCTAAATATTATTTTAATTTTTTTTTAAAAAATTTGGTTTACCGCCTGTGAGTTTAACTTGTTTTCCATTAAACTCGATTTAGAATATGTTCTCTCGATTTTAACTTTTCTCATGTTTTCCTTGGTTTGCTAATGTGTAATGCTTTGTGCAAGAGTAATGTCTTGAGATTTGGTGAGATATTCAACTTCTCGATAGTATACAACAGAATTACTTTTCAATAGATGAAATATTCCCGGAAATTCATGAAAACGTGACTCTTCGACCAAGAGAACTTTCTGCTCTGAAGAATCGTGATTATTGAGTACCTTCAAATATTGGAGATTCTTTGTTCGCTGCTCTTGGAAATTTATTGTGATGACCTTCTCTCGTCAAAACCTGTTCGCGAAGTGGTAAAGGATTTAATCGCTTCTAAAATTACGTTCCTGGAGATTCTGGCAGAGAAAAGGAATTGAGCCCAATTGAAATAATAAAGCGTTTCCTTCAAAAAAATTAATCCTTTTTTGATCAAAATTGTTATTAATAGATTAAGCTCAAAAATGTTTAATAACTTAATTGTTTCTCAATTAAAATTATCAAATTAAGAAATCACGAAGTATAATTTATTTTATTCATTTGTTCTCTTAATAGGAAAGACATTAAAAATAATGAACTCACCGAGGTAAAGGAAAGTAGAAATGTATTGTGTAAAAAAGATAGAACGCTACTGAATCTCTTGAAAGACGAAAAAAGATGTAAAGTACATAAATGCTTCTCTAGTCTGAAGTCCGAAGAAGTGGAAGATTTTTATCCATATTATTCCGTACAACAAAGTCCAGCGCTACAAAGTATTTCAGCATATTGCATCTTTCTCACCAATTTGTCTTTAATTTCTCTTCGCCTCCTACAGACAACAGCACTGCATGAAGTAATCTTATTGGTGGCTTGGATTCATTTTTGCCAATGAAAAGGAACTTGACAAATTCTGACTATTTACTGGGGTAAAATAAAATAGTTATTTACGGAACTAGTTCAGAAAGTGCGCCTGTGGCATATGAATCAAATGTTGACAGACAAGGCGACGATATGCTCAGAGACCGGCATTCTGAAATCAGTATGCCAAAAACACTTTTGTACTCCTATGAGTTGCGCGCATTAATTATTTTAGCAGGAACTCATACAAATTTCCAAGTAGAGCTCTTGTAAATATCTTTTAGAACTCTTTTAGAACCCTAACACTTGATCATTCTCAATACACGACGCTCCAGCCATGTTGATTCATGATTCTCCAGTGTTGTACAATGCAGTACCCAGTGGTTTTACATAAGGCTATGGTTTTGACATGGTCATAACGTGTTTGGGACCGGGAGCGGTAGCTCAGTGCATCAACTGATGTCACTGCAGCGCCTCTGACTGGGAGGTCATGGGTCGAGTCCTGGATTTTCGACTGTCGCTGTCAGGAGAATTCTAGCGGCCGGCTGCGCAGATCGGTTTTCCGTGGTTTCTCCGATCAACACCAGGCGAATGCCGGAACAGTACCCTACCAAACGGGCCATAGACCGCACGCGATATTTCCTTCCTCTTCCTTGTCCTATCCTCTCCCCTTACAAACACGCACTACTTACACTAACATGCACTACACTAACACATTACCTACCATATTCCGGGAGACCGGCCGGGAGCATAGAGCTTGTCCCGGCTGGGGCGGTGCCCCGCTGGTGGGAGAGTCCTGGTTAGGGGGAAACCTCATTAGCCGACGGTAGGCCGGCGCCGGATCTCGCCATCCAGTGGGGGTAGATCACCGCCATCTCCCGAGAAAAAATATCTTTACGGGACTAATGACCAAAGTAGTACACGCGCCCGGAAACACGAAAAAATCAATCAATCAACGTGTTTGCGGGACGCGTACGGCAAAGTCTATTTTGTCCTACACCGTAAAGTGCCCTTCTGCAAAGTAACACTTTATCCTGAAATCCTAGTAATCCTGAAACAGTGAAGGCAACAAGTACTTTCCATGCACGAGCACTGAAAAAAAAATTTCATGAGATTTGCTGATTATTGACACGATTTAATTATTCATAAAAGCTTAAAAACAAAATTTTATATTACCGTTTTATTCTTTTAATGAGATCTGTGAATTAGATTTTGTAAATTACGTTGTGGCATTTTTCTTTGTGTCGAAGCTAAATACGGAGGCTCGATTTCTCAACAATTGCTTCACGAGTAATTGTTATCTTCAAAATGAAACATTTTATCGCCCGATTAACACAGGATAATTTATTGCCCCTCTGTCAGCACGTGAATCGCAGTACATGAAAAGGTGACCTCTTTTGGAAGGCGTGTTAAGTACAAGTTTACAAAATATCTGATTGCGATAATTTCATTACTCACACAATCGTTATTGCATTTTCTGTGATTCGGTTCGTGACCGGAATAAATAACTGACAGCTGCACGCGCGTTTGGCAATGTTTCGTCATTGGCACCCAAGGCTTTGCCAAAATATAGAGAGGGTAATGATCAGATGGCATTCAGGAGCGTGTTTGTCGCACGAGCATTTAATGGCGACTAAGTACCGCACTAACGGCTCTATGTTTCGCGGTCGTTTTGCTTAGTTTGTTTAATGGCGACCGGGTAATTATCCATTGTGATGCTAACGGTGGCGGCGGAGAATGGATGATCTACCGTGCGGCGGTTGCTGCACCGGTGCTGTGGAAAGAGAGTTGTGAGTCACGAATACAGGGGGCGGAAACTGACAACAGGGAAGGAATGCAAAAAGAAAGAACTGATTAAAGGAAGCGAAAGGTAACAGAGTGTGCGATAGACAGTGAGTGAGATAGATAAGAGATATCGCTCTTAGAATAAAGATAAACACAGAATGAGGTGGAAAATAAATAGAGAAAGAAACGTAATGTGAGAAATTAATGAACAGGGGAGAGGAAGAGAATAATGTAGGGAGAGAAAATAGGGAGATAGCAAAAGAGAAAGGACAATTCGACGAAGAAAAGTTGAGAATGGAGAAATGGCGGTTAGCAGTAGCTAATTGGCAACGAAATGACCATGACCCCAGTAGAAAATCCGGTTAGGCATTTAAAACCTAACTACGCAGGAAACAGCAAAACGTCAAGATTACCTAAGCACAAGGTTGTAGCTCGGACTCTCTGGTGGTTGGTGTTCCGGGATCTCTTTTTTACTCGTTGATCACGATGTGAGCGATTACTATAATGAGGCATGCAGAACGTGGAGCTCACGTTTTGAACAATTGAAGGCGAAATGCTCTGTGATGCTTACAGGCTGTGTTGTTTGCCGACTATTTCTTGAGAATAGTTGGCTGTTGCAAAAAGCTTCTTTCTTCGTTTTTTTCGATGTTTAGATCTGATATGGATTGAAGTTGCATTGAAGTGTACCAGTTTTGCAGCCGCTTTCATTTCTACTCTACATTATCGCGATATTTTCTCTTCACAGATTTTTTAAACTGTATTTGCCTATTGGTATAATTTTATTTATACCTTCTTCACAACTATTTAATATTGTATGCAGGGTTTTCATTCTTTAGTGCCTACCAATTGGTTGCATGCTAGTCTTCGCCAAATATCTTGACTGTGACAGTACAATAACGAGTTGTCGACAAATTGACCTGATGGCCTGCAAAGATCCTTACAGATATAGTGAATAACATCGACGATAGTTCTTATTTGCGTCACACGATGATCAAAAAGCACACATTTCATTCATTAGAGATGGGTACTATAACATGCAAAGCTAAAAATAGTTTAGGCAGATTTTATTCAATAGTTCGATCCTGGATTTCCGCCACAGTCCTTTTTTTATCATCTATTCATCATATTATTGCCATTCCCGGCTTAAGTAAATACACAAAAACCCACATATAAGTAGCTGAACTTTTGCGAATAAATAACACAAATAGAAGAAGGAAAAGACAAAGACAGAAAAGTTAGAACAGAAAGAAGAACATATACACTGTACATATAATTGAAAATGCCAAACACATTGTTCCATGTTGTTCTGTAATGATTCTTCAAGATTGACAAAGTAGAGAACTTTACAAAATCTGTAACAATACAATCTCTATTCACTGTGAACATGTAGTTACACGTTTCTGAAAATATAATTAAAAATGTTTTATGTTTAGTAAGCATTAATTTAGACTAAATCAGAAAACTCTTCTATCGACCTTAAATTAACACATACATTTAATTATAATTTCTGTTTTTTAGAAACACGTGTGTCAAATGATTGCTAGAAATTTCGTTTTTATACACGCACTAATATTTGCCAATAAAACAGTTCATCTTTGAAAACTCTTCACTCTATATTAAAAAAAATCCCTCTCTTTGCTTCGCTAACTATAACCTCACACAACCTAGCTTCACGCGCCCGACAACATAAGGATTTTTTTCGATATGTCGATTGTATTCGCACAACAGAACATTGAACAAATGTCGATAGTGCAGTGTATTAATTGTAAGACATTATTAAAATTTTGTTCATAAATAAAATCATTTAACAAAAGCGAGTGATAACGGATCTGGGGTTCTCAACTTTTTGTTTAAAGAAAAAGTGACGAAATTTGATTCAGTAGAAAACTCAAATTTCTCTGTAAACGAAGATCTTTAGCGTTTTAAATCTGACGAAAATTCATTTACCATCAGTTGCGGATCAACGCAGTCGATTATATTTTTTAAATGTAATAAAAGCATTGGATTATTTGTGTCAAAAGGTAAGTTATTATTTGAATTCTCTAAATCATAAAAAACTCTTTATTTTTCGTTATACATTTTGAGATTCATTTAACTACTTGTCGTTTTCTAGATACAGTTTGGGAAATGTCTCTTACACTAAAAAGTTGTGATCATTTGCAGCACGTCATAATTCTGAATTAATTGACACATGTGCTTTCTCTTGTAATATTCTTTCCTTGTAAGATCGATAGTGTAACACCTATGAAATGTATTCCGTATAATTTACATAAAACCATTACATGTACCTTGTTATCTCATTCCCTCTCGAGATAGATCTCTAATAATGTCCTTACCTCGATTTCTTATTGTTTGAGGGTCTCGTGCTAAAACAACTGTATGCAAATAAAGACATTTACAACGTTTAGCTACCGCTCTAATCCTTTTAAAACGAGATACGTGGGGTGCAATAGCCGGAGAGAATTGGAAAGATCGGGACGTTGCTCTGTGCAGCTCAGTCCACAGGAATGCGGAGCGGTGGCTGCGGCCACCAGCCAAACAAGTGCGCAACTGATACGCCCGCCGAGCAGCGCTGCGCCCACACCCGCCGCGGCGCGCCTGGGGAAACGGCCGCCTGGAAATCATAGCCGCTGTGGTTGATGGAGAATGTGATCGTATGTGAAACCTAGCCATATCTTGCACTTGCCAGAGCTCCCAGATGAATGTACAGGCAATTCGCTGACCAGTGCGTGGGATACTTCGTACAGTTTACGCCATTTTACGCAGTAGTCCACCGAAAGTGACATTGTGCGATTAGATTGATTGATTGATTGATTTTTTCGAGTTTCCGGGCGCGTCAACTGCTTCGGTCATTAGTCCCGTTAGTGTAGTGCATGTTTTTCTCGGGAGAAGGCGGTGATCTTCCCCCGCTGGATGGCGAGATCCGACGCCAACCTACCGTCGGCTAATGGGGTTTCCCCCTAACCAGGACTCTCCCACCAGTGGGGCACCGCCCAGCCGGACAACCTCTAAGCTCCCGACCGGTCTCCCGGAATATGTGGTAGTGTAGTGCATGTTAGTGTAAGTGTGTGTGTGTGTGTGTAAGGGGGAGAGGATAGGACAAGGAAGAGGAAGGAAAGATCGCGCGCGGTCTGTGGCCTGTTTGGAAGGGTACTGCTCCGGCATTCGCCTGGTGTTGATCGGAGAAACCACGGAAAACTACCGATCAGAGCAGTCGGCCGCTAGAATTCTCCTCCAGACAGCGACTGAATTCGTCCTAGCTGAAAAGCTAGTGTCGAAAATCCTGCCGCCGTCAGGACTCGAACCTAGGACCTCCCGGTCAGAGGCGCTGCAGTGACATCAGTTGATGCCCTGAGCTACCGCTAACGGTTTGTGCGATTAGAGATGGGTACTATAACATGCAAAGCAATTCAAAATATTTTAAGAGCATTCCAGTTTGTACACTCTAACACACACACACTTAGGTGATTATAAATCCTAATGATGACAATCATATATGAGAAATGGAAAATTAATGAAAGTTATTGTTATGATTATTATTGTTATTATTTACATTTCATTGAAGCGTCAAATTAATTAATTGAAAAAATGAAATTAATGAGCTATATCAAAATACAGTATCTTATACATTAATTCTGTGGTATTCAAACGAGCTGCTTCCATGCCAACATTCCATACTTTATAAATAATTTGTTTAAAAGTGAAAATAGCTTCATACTAAATCTGAACTTAGGCCAGAATCTGAATTGTATATTTAAGCTTTGTAGTTCATCTTGACGAGCCTTTTAACGCGTCAATTTAATTTTACATAGATTTCTAGTTTCTGCTCGTTTGTAACCACCTTGCTACGGAGTCACTAGTGCTAAATCTTTTCTTAATTCTTCGACCTCTCATGTTCACCTAATGTTTCCCGTATGTTCATTGTATGTATTCCTTTTTATAGGCTCTCATACGTTTTCCCAAATGTTTTCACATGTTCTCCCAGATTTTCCTTCACATGCTCTCTCAAATGTTCCCTCAAATGTTACTTCAAATATTCCCCCAAATGTTCACCTAAGTTCACGTAAGGCTCTTTTTGATCTGCAACTGGAAATTCAAAAAATTAGTTTAATGTTTTTTTTTACGAAATAATTTTATAATCTTTACGGTGCCATATAGTGAAGGACCGCTTCTGCCAAATGAAACGGGAAGTTCGGAATAGCTGCGACCGAACGAGCGAAAACCGCAAAAATTTGGTAGAAGGGACCCAAAGATTTTTATCGTAAACAAATCGGAAATTACAAAAAAAAATGAATGAACTGAAAAACAAAAAAAAAAAACTATATAAATCTGGTTTTAAAAGTGAAAGTAGTTTCATACTGGAACTTTTTTTGGCAATCCGGGTTACGGAACCATAAAAAAATAAAATAAAAAGCGTCCAAAAAGGTCTCATTTTTGTAGCTCACGGTACAAAAATCATAACTCGTACCCTTTATTGGAGCAGTAAAATACTGGTTTTAAGTTTCTAGAAATATCATTTCTGAATTATTTACGATGGTAAAGTTTGTTGCGGCATAATGCGGGTACCGGGAGCGGTGGCTCAGTGCATCAACTGATGTCTCTGCAGCGCCTCTGACCGGGAGGTCCTAGGTTCGAGTCCTGACGGCGGCAGGAACAGCTTTTCAGCTAGGTCGAATTCAGTCGCTGTCTGGATGAGAATTCTAGCGGCCGGCTGCTCTGATCGGTAGTTTTCCGTGGTTTCTCCTATCAACACCAGGCGACTGCCGGAGTAGTACCCTACCAAACACACACTACCATGCACTACACTACCACATATTCCGGGAGATCGGTCGGGAGCTTAGAGCTTGTCCGGCTGTGGCGGTGCCCCGCTGGTGGGAGAGTCCTGGTTAGGGGGAAGCCCCACTAGCCGACGGTAGGTCGGCGCCGGATCTCGCCATCCAGCGGTGGAAGATCATCGCTATCTTCCGAGAAAAACATGCACTATATTAACGAGACTAATGACCAAAGCAGTTGACGCGCCCTGAAACACGAAAAAATCAATCAATCAATCATAATGCGGGTTTTGGGGGTTCCCGGCGTGCCGTGTAATCCAAATATGCCATAATCTACGAATTTCTGTTTTCCATCTTAAATATCTTTGGTGCACCCCTGGGGAGTAATTCCTTATCCAGAAGAAATACTTTCGAGTTTGGTCCACCATTTATTCTAAAAGAGAATTACCTGTCATCTTCTTTTAGCGTATTATACAGAGTACCTGAGAATAAATGTTACAATTTTAGGCGTGTAGAGGCGTCGAAAATGCATTCCTCTAAGGCGTGTAGAGGAGTGGGAAATTAAAAGTTTTTGCTAATGAAATGGAATGGGAACTTTCATGTGATGGATTTATATGTATTTATACAGGTGGTTTTTGCCCCTGATTTTTCTGCAAATTCGTAGTCACAGATGTTCAGCAGGTTACGTTATGAAGCAATCATGATTTCATGTTTATGGGATATTTTAATAATATTTGCATTGAAAAAAAATTAAAGTGAACTGAAATTTAAAGAAAATTACTACGAATTTCATTTATCCGAAAAACTCTAAAGAACTATGATCATATTAACTTGGATGTATACAAAACTAGATTGTACCCTATTTATCTTAACCTTAATACTAAAAATATACATTCTATGCGGAAAGTTTGAAAATTATGATGTCATATACTTTCATTACGTACGTAAACGGATTTATTTATATTCTTCTTCAAGCAACATTTTCCCCATTTTTTGTTCAAAATACATATGTTAACTGTGATTTTGTACAATACAATGAGGGGTATATGTAAGCATCGAAGGATAATTATTTTTCAAAATACGTGGAAAAAATAATTGTTTCACAATATCAATGTGTGATTATTTCAGAGAACCAGGGAATTATTTTAGAAATTTTGCGCAACTTGTATGTGAGAACGTCAGTCTACACCTGCCACTGGCCCGATTTGACCAGCTTGGTCAAGGGGGGATGTGGGGCTTGTTAATATGCTAAGAGATCGAAGTGATGACATTCTTTGAAGCTCTTAAAAATTTGAACACAAACGCCCCACAAGCAGGTTGCCATTAATTACAGAATTCCCGTACTAAAATCTGATATTCAAAACTTGGCTACGCAAAATATTTGTAGTCAATTTGCATATAAATGAGAGTGTGCATTTGGTGTTTTTGATGTATGCAAGTTCGTTTTTGTAGGAGTGAATATGGAGCGTTCACAATATTTTATGATTATGTTTCTTGACGAAGAAAAACGAAATTGTACGGGGATAACTAGTAATGGATGTTAATGACTGATTTATTCACGACTGAGACTGACAGAGTAAAGGAAGCATTTTAGTGCATATATGAAGGCCGTCTGCAGTTACACTATAATTATTGTTAAAAGTGTGCAGATTATTTACAAAACTATTTACACAATATTCATTTTGATTTCAAAACATGCGACAAGTTGAAAATACCAATAATAAGTAACAACTACTCTCATATATATATATTATATATATATATATATATATTTAAATAATCTTTAGTTTATTTTCTTTACAATTTAAGCGGTGCAACTCATAACCGTAATACTGCGAACCGATTAAAATGCTTAGATCCAGCCCTCTGATTTTTTTAAATCTTAGTCATCAATAGAAAGTATACCAACCCGTTCACAGTTATCACGACACACATTTCGTTTTGGTCACAACACGAAACTAAACCTTAAACTAATTTTTAAATCATATTCATTCTCACAAAACGCAGGCCGAATTCCGAATCGACTGGCAGTGGCACGGTAGCACTGACCTTGCGTTCCCCGCTGCCCATTCGCAAGCCCGGCCCGATTCGGGGTGAGGCCCATTATGAATGTTCCGCATTGCGGGCGCCTCGCTGCTCCTTGCCCAGGGCCGGCGCGGCGGAAGGGCGGGGTGGCACGCAGCAATCACCCGCTCACGGAAACACCCTCCAGAGGGGAGTAAGCCGGATGGGAAAGGTCGCAAGTTCAAGCACGACTCGAAAGCAAGTAGTCAGCGTCCGTCCTGATGAATACTTCCTTGTGTATGTTAATGTAAGCATGAAAATAATATCTTTTGCTTGGTGAGATGGTTTTTTTCTTAGAGCTTTTATCCAACCGAGAGCCTTTTACGTTCCGATTAGACAAATATGCTACCGTACACTAGGTACTAACACACATGCGAGCTCCTCAGATCTGGGGTCAGCAGAACGCGTGGCCCTCCGCGACAACACACACAAAGTCAAGAGTCCATGCCCAAGGCCGTTCTCGAATCCGCGACTCTTCGGATTGAAACGTTGAGCAAACGCTCTTTAGCCCCCTCGACCTTGCAGATCGGCAGGTATAATGATGAGTTTATAAAAACAATATATCTAACAGATTGATTGAATCATAGACTTGAGTTATTAAGAAATATCGAAGGACACACTAAATATTAATAATGTCATGTATATTCATGTACCTTGTATTGGTAAATAAATATATTTTATGTATATTGCGCTGAGTTAGTATGCACAAGGGTGTACTATATTAGGTGTTTGGGTGTCAATAACTGTGTTTAATAGAGTCCTGTAAGAAATGATTTCGCTCGAGCGCTACGGCAGTTAACACAAAATCCGCCAGATGGAAGCGCAGTCTCAAAGATTTTCGTTTATCTTGACGCTCCGCACTTGTGATTCCGACAGTTGTCAAGTTTTCAAGTGTAAAACGCAAAATTATGGTTAGATTGAAATATGAATATTTACATGAATTCCATTATATGCCGCGAATTTGAAAGTCTAAACAAGGAATTTAAATTAGGTGCAAAAAACGGAACGAAAAATTCCGTTCACCTTAGGCCGACGGAAATACCAAGAATGTTTTCTATTTTAGATGCAAATTTCGCAACTAAAAGAATCATATGTGCAGATGATAGATCTTATTTTGAAAAAATAATGGTATAATTTAATCGGGAAGAATTAAAACCTTCTTCTGATCCATACTTCTAAACTAAATTTGTGTAACATTCATTAATTAATTACTTTTCCATAGATATTCAGTTCGCTGAAATGTAAAGTAACTGTACTAATAAATATTTTAGCATAAATAAATACTAACTATTCTTTCCTCAAGAGACGAAACTAAGTCGTCAGGGCCATTGTGCTCTCCTGTGAATCTCCCCACCTCTAGCACAGGAAAGTCGAAACTTCGGCGCTCCAAGAAGAAAATCGTGACTGAATACAAGCAAGAAATAGAATGCCTTGCAACACTCTAGTATGTTACACATCTGTGTTTTCACATTTCGTAGCAAAATGCATTTTTGTTCTAATATTTACACAAAACAAACGGCACTTGTCGATCATACATAACACATAACGCACACCTTTACACATAACGATCGAAAGGATTATCCTTGCCTACTGCTGCTTCTTCTGAAATCTATTTGGGATGTATAACTACTCCCTTTTAATCGAGCCAATAGTCTCTATTCGATCAGAATATCAAATTTCATTATTTACATCCTCGTGTATCATAACGGTTTGTGTTAACAATATATGGGTTGAGAGTATTTAAAGTAAAAGTTCATAAATATGTATCCAAAAATGGATTTGGGTTTTGATTGGCAGTAATTAACATTGTTCATGTAATATTTGTAGGTCAAGTTGAATGTAATGAAGATAATAAATATTTAATGTCTCATTTATCGACGATTTTCGTTATTTTGATACTATTTGTAATGCTTCTGGTACTATTAACTTAAAAAATGATAATTTTTTGTCGCGTCATCGATATGAGATTGAACTTACAAAATAGCGCTTTAAGCCTTGGTGTAATTCCCTTTTTAGCAGAAGCAGTACATTTACGGAGTTTTGCGTTATAATCATAAGCTAGTTTTTTACAGTTCTTTTGACGTTTCTCGCATTCTAACACGCCACAGCTTTTTATTTTGCTTCTTCTATTCTTCATTGACATAGATGACAGCCTTTCTAGATTTCCTCGACCTTCGTCGTTTTCTTCTTTCTAAATGGATCCACTCAAAGACTATTTTTGGTATTTTATCAGCAAAGAATTCTCATTGAATGGACACTGGCCATGCCATTGAAGTTGAGTTCTATATTCTCGATTACACGACTCATCTGCATTATCAGCCTATCTCTTCGTTATCAAACATGATATACTGACAACACCATCTCCACAAATTTATTTTCACAGCATTTAGCCGAGAGTTAATTGCATACATTTTTACTCAAATTTCTGATCCGTACGTAACACAACTGCATCATTGTCTTATATATTTGTCTCTTGGTTTGTTTCCTAATATTCTTATTCCATAAAATATGCTAGTAATTGCCCTTACCATGCTTCTTTAATTTCATTGTCGGATTTGATGCACTAAAGACAACCAAGTAATTAAATTCTTTACACTCAAATATTTATTTTCTTGTTCTTTGCAGATTTTGCTACAATCATGAATGTTTACTTTTCATTAATTTTTTATGTTGATAATTTTATAAATCATACGCAATTTACCGATGTAGAGAAAGTGTACATTCGTGTTACCTTTAATAATTGAAAAGTCAAATTAATTTAGTTATTGCGCTTTACATGTCTTTTTTTACTCTCGATTTCTACACTTAAATTGAAACAAATACTACCACACATAGTGACAGAAGGTGAATAATGAGCTTATTATACAGAGTAGAAGTCGATGCATGGACTACAGTGTTCGTAAGTTGGAAGTGTTCATTGAAAAGCCCGATGAGCAATTTTCCATACTCGTTACCCGCCCATACGAGCGCACACTTCCATTAATTTTCAATTATGAAGTATTACCGAGTCTCTACTTGCTTAAAAAGATACTTAAAACATTTTCTAAAGTGAAAACATTTGTTAGGATCGCATATGCATTATGCGCGATTGAACTTACATGTTAAGTATAGCTCCCTAAATCGTCGTTTATCTTCTAGGTCCTCAGCAGTGGTGTGTAATTTTTATAGTGACAGCGAAGAATACAGTAATCTGTCACGCTCGTAAAGCCGCATCATGTACGCTCTTTGTTAAGGTTAAATGGTCGTGTAACAGGTTCCACGCTCACTGAAACGAACTCAACACGCTCGGCGAGAAAGATACTTTAAAAAATTTTTTTCTCACACTATTATACACATTTTTCACACACTATTTATGCTGTTTTATTATCATCAGATATAGGAAATAAACGGAATAACATGTATCTAAATATACACATAAATGTGACTCATTTTCAATGTTATTGAAGAATTATCAGATGAACAGACAATGGTCTATTTTATTTGTTCACAACGCTTCAGCCCTTAATTTGGATTTTCTTTGGAATTAACTATATAACTAGCTGAATATGGCGTCTTCGACGCTTTAAACTTTAGCCATCTTTTCATGTGTTGAAAATGTCTTCTATCCAAGTTATAAATAAAAATAAACTTTAAATGTACACTTGTGTGGGTCTTTCATCATCGGCCGTGATACGTAAAAATAATCTATTAAACATTAAATATCTATTAAATAATCTAACATATAACATATAACAATAACATTAAATAATCTATTAAACATTAAGGAAGGTGAGAACTTAATTCGAACGCTCCTAGAAAAGTTGTTTGAAATAGTACATATATCCACACTTATATAATTCGGATATAATAGGATCACTTCCATTAATAGGGTCCATAGAAAAGGGGCCCCTCCCCCGCATTCTGTAAACTGCGGCGTCCGGGGTTGTCTAACGAATATGTCATTACCTGGGTGCCGGTGCGCTGAGGCACATAGTTCGCGCGGCTACCGCTAGATCGCAGCGCTAAAAATAAAAAAGAATGTTTTTGGTCATTCATAGTCATTCGAAATGTCGGTCATTTAGTCATTTCATCTTCTGGACGGATCCGCATACAAATCATCAGTTCCTCACCAGGAGACCGAAATGCGTAAAATGACACCTTCTTTGTCTCAATTGGTGAACGGGAAATGACCTATCAGCCTCGTATCGCAACCTTTCCTACTGGCAAAATAAAACAACACTTTTACCACACGTATCGTAAATAACTATTATATATACCAATAATGTAATCAATGGTGTTTCCTTTGGGTGTGACCGGGAGCGGTAGCTCAGTGCATCACTGATGACACTGCAGCGCCTCTGACCGGGAGGTCCTAGGTTCGAGCCTGACGGCGGCAGGATTTTCGACACTAGCTTTTCAGCTAGGCGAATTCAGTCGCTGTCTGGAGGAGAATTCTAGCGGCCGCTGCTCTGATCGGTAGTTTTCCGTGGTTTCTCCGATCAACACCAGGCGAATGCCGGAGCAGTACCCTACCAAACGGGCGATCTGTCCTTCCTCTTCCTTGTCCTATCCTCTCTCTTACACACACACTTACACTAACATGCACTACACTACCACATATTCCGGGAGACCTGCTGGGAACTTGTCCCGGCTGGGGCGGTGCCCCGCCAGTGGGAGAGTCTTGGTTAGGGGAAAACTCCACTAGCCGGCGGTAGGTCGGCGCCGGATCTCACAATCCAGCGGGGGAAGATCACCGCCATCTCCCGAGAGAAAAAACATCCACTACACTAACGGGAGTAATGACCACAGTAGTTGACGCGCCCGGAAACACGAAAAAATCAATCAATCCTTTGAGTGTGCAAGTCGTGTGTCAACGTCCAAAGAAATAAAAAAAAATCCTTTAAATTTATTGAGATTTTTTTACATTTATTCAGTCTCCGTGCGATCGGCGGCATGGATCGGCACCAGCACGTCCATGCAACGCAGGCAGTGCGGGAACCTAGCTCAGGCTGTTGGCGATTGTCTCCCAACGTCTTCAGGAGGTCGGATTGCGAGGCAGCAGCGCATGCGCACGACGTCCCCCACTCAAGGACAAAGCGTGCCCAGGCGTTGGATCTCATTTTAACAGCCTGTTGGAGAGCGAGCGTCGGTGATTGTGATATTCTCCATTGTAGCCTTTAGCGATACTCATGAAATGACTAGTGTTATTTTTTGATAAGGATATTGAAAAAGTGGAAAATTCGTTTTAAATAATTGTTTTCCTTTCGTATGAAGAAAAGAAAGAAGTAATTGAGTAATGGGCGAGCGTGTCCTAACCTGGTAATATTTCAGAATTTAATTTTTAAAACGGGAACCGAAGAATGGGAAAAGCGTCGAGCATGTCTTTTTAAATATTTTAAAAAGTATTATTCCAATCATTACAATAGAAAATGCAACATCCTCGGTGTCGTTATTTTGCGAGTATTTTCTCCTCATTCTCCCAACATAATTCAAAATAAATAAGGATTTGGTTTACATAATTCAATTTTACTCTAAATATATAAGCGAAAAGTGGAGTGTGTGGGTTAATACTTTTCTTCACTACCAACGCCCTAGGTCCACAGGAGACGCCACTGAATATCATAGTTATTTATGTATGAGGGCGTTAAGAATATGTTTTTGCGACCCACTCTGACCAGAGGCCCTCGGGATTGGAAGTCGCCTGAGGGGAACAAACATCAGGTAACGCCCGTGGTACGCACAAAACGTTACGATTTACTAATTCATTTGCTGTCCCAAAAGAGAGTTAGGAATATTTTAAAATTTATCTAGCTGCAAATGTGAAAAGATGCGTTGTAATCGTCAGTTGTCAACATGGCGTCAGAAAAACAAAAGATTGAGCATCAAATTGCTATTGCATAATCGTACTTGGATTGATTTGTTTGTACAAAATGACATAATATTGTGAAGATCCTTCGAAAATTTTTGAGAAATATTCTCGGGAAATATATGAAATTGATTATGGTCAATTATCCTAACAATAACCCTAAACAATGGGCCACTGACCGCGCGCGAACGTTTCTCTCCCAGGATGTTCCCATTTTCTCTATTCTTGCAACCAAGCGGAGTGATGGGATGCTTCTCCTACCCCGACTGATCGAGAAAAACTGTAACAATTGACGGATGACACGATTGCAGAAACATTGTGATCTCCGAGAAATGTGAACCTCGTGCTGGGATATTACCGAAACAATACAACAGTTTTTAAGTTCTGCAAGTACGAAGAAAATACCTATTTATATATATCCCAATTCACTGAGAAATACTTGAAAATTTGTATGCTATGCTTGTAAAGCACAAATTGTTTGTGATGCTAATGTCTGATGTATTCTTAAATTTCCTTTAGTTTTGACAAGTTTACGAGTATTTGGTGATAGAATTGACTTCTCAGAAACATAAAATTCTTTGTACCCTGGAGATGAATGGCACTATGTCAATTTTCAATTAAAATTTTAACACATTTGTTCCAATTTCATTGCCCATCCTGTAGGTATAGAAAACCACGAGCAAAAGAAATTTTTCACAATGATAGAAGCAGTGACAGCAGCATCATGCCCATTTGCTTGCATAGAAATATAAACTGCTCTACTGAAACATTTCATGAATGTGGCATAGTGCCCTGTAAACAGTTTGATTCCAAATTATCTTAATATTTATTTAGTATTGGTTATTATTGGTTTGTATTGGTTTCAATGCTTAAGCATTTTCCTTCTTGGAGAGCAGGCTGAACAAGTATTCTAATAAACTTGTGCATTTAAGCAAGACTCGCTGCTTAATCTCTGTAGCTGACATTATGAATTATTTCATTTTCCTTTTCTACACAATGAGCCTATTCAATTCCGTTAGTGCTCGATTACGTAAGAATGCAATAAAATCTAGAAGGTTTCAGTTTACCTTAGCCGCAGTTTCATTTTTCGTGTGTAATAAACAGTTGGGTAATGAAAAGATATGAAAGTACAATTACATTTACGGTCAATATGTACTTCTGAGAAGTGGGGCTTTTATTTTTTAATACTTTCACTACAATCTTTCTGAAATACATACCGCAATTAAATTAATAATAGTTCATTATGCACTGAAGAATGGTTTACGCCAATTAAATGTAATTTTGTAAGAAACAAGAAATTAAACTAGTAGGTTATTTGATACTTTTTTTTGTTAATTTCTGTGCAAAAATGGACGACCTGGCAACTCTAATATTATTTTTAATATGAAATTTCATGGCACAAATAAAAAAATTACATTAAGAGAACCGTTTCGCCTCGTTAAACTAGTTCTGTAATAATTAATGTCCACCTTCATGCATTGGAAGTCAATGGCAAACCATCACTGTGATTATCTGCTCATAAAAGGAGAGGACTCGATGACCTTAATCTGCACTCTCTCCTACTCTTTCCAACTGATTAAGAATAGCACGGTCATGGGCCGTGCATCATTGCGCCCAGTAAATATACAGTATTTTTGAACACCCACTCTCCCCCCTGTAACGCGCTCTCGAACACCCCCTAAATACTCGTAATTACGTAACGCTTGAGAAAATACCTCCCCCCCACACACACATTTACAGTAAATAAAAATAAATTACATAGCAGTAAAAAGTTTTATTTCTTTTATTTCTGTTATATATTAAAATTTACGATAATCACAGACAGCATTATTTTGCGATGGGGTTTACATTTAACAAAAATATTGTGGGTAATTTTTGGATGACGGATACGCAGAGATTAAGCATACGCGAGAAAATTTCTGACAAGCCGTGCACGTCGTGTATGACACATGTCCCAAAGTATACTACGCCAATTTATTCTAGAATATACTATATATCAAGTTTTGAATATTTTCTTCGTTATCGAACATTTCAGTCAATATACCTTAAATTTAATTTATGATATTCTTTTAAATTTATTATTTTTTAAATTTAATTATTAATATTTTAATGTTTTAGTAAATCACAGAATAAAAAGAATTATTTCAGCAAAAATTGAACAAATTTTAAAAATAAATATAAATATTACGTACCATTAAAGTATCACCTCTATCCTTGTGTGACCGCTGACTCGAGCTCTCTCAGCCCTCTTTAGCGTTACTTAATCTATGGACGATCCCTCATCATCATCATCATCATCATCATCATCATCATCATCATCATATCATAGGGGCGGATTTTAATGAGTTGTCATTTTTTCTTTTCCCTTTAGAACAATGTCTTGTGTATATACTTCAATTTTATGTATGCAAAATAAAATGACGAATTTAAATGATTTTTTCATTTTTCGTCAATTTCTACTAAGCCTTTTTTACCTTTTCCCATCATTTTTAAAGAATTGTTTGCTTACTTCATCGATTTTAATATCGTTTTAATAGTACTTGCTTCAAATAATATATACGAGATGCCACAAATGTTCTCAAAAGAATTCCTTAGTAGCTTATTCGATTTCTTCACTCAAAAATTCTAATGTCAGCCTAAAAGCGCCATTGTCGGTTCGCCCGATTTCGCGACAACTAAAGACAGATTTCCTGCTAAAAACAGTCCAACTCATAAGTTTGCAAGCTGAGTTCACTTGAACGAAAGGAAGAAGTCTCGATTACAGCAGTAAAATATTCTTGACAGCCGTAACATACCCTTGAGTTATTCATCTGACCTGCTTTTGGTCAAATTCTTTCTTTGCTTTTAGGGCATTTTAAAAATATTTTCAGAACATTTCACTTATCATTTTTGGCGATGTTTTGGTCATCAAAATCCGCCCCTTAATGATCATTTTTCCTACGCTAGAGCTTCTTATCGTTAATGCCGTTTTGGTGACAGTCCTTGATTAGCGTGAGAGTGCAATCCGGACTGGGAGGTGCGGTTGAGCTGCTAACTCGCTCGCGACGCGTGTCTCCGCCGACGGCTCACCTTGAGTGGCATGCGGCGCGGCGCTGGGGCTGGCGCTGGCGAGGGCGGGAGCGGGGGCGGCAGTGGGGCTATGAATAATTCAGAGCGGCGTAACGGTCGCGAGACCGACGAGGCGATGCACGCGGTGATAACGGCGGGAACCGGAAGCACGACCTTCGCTGCAGGAGTCACGTGGGATGCTGCGCTCGAAGAAGCCTCTGCTGTGGTTGACCTCATCTGACTCCTCCAATCTTGAGTAGCCATATCTTGTTCACGAAGAACAGAAGTGCAAAATCTGAGTTATAAAACTTTTTAAATTCATGACAATTGAGAACAAAGACTTGTTGTATTTTCGTATTATTGCTGCAGCAACATATCGGTATTTAAAATTTCGTTTGAGTTGCCACAAATTAATATTTTCATAATTTAATTTGTAGCTGCTTGTATTTGAACAATTCAGTTATAAACTGTTTAGTAATTTTGAAAAATCACATCGATTAATTTTGTCTCCAATCAGAAAATAGGGAGAAAAATCTGAAGAATAAAAAGTACTTGATATTGTGTCTCTCCTCCGAAAATGATTCTGAGAGTACTTTTCGTTTGATCTAGAAATAAAATGAACGGATATCTCAGGCAGACACTCGAACTTATACCCCTCAAGACTGCTGGTGTGCTTTTATATGATAAAAATTGCACAATTCCTTTTTTTAGTAAAAGCAAATTGTCTATTCCGAAGCCAATTTATTAGTAATCCAGTTTATTGTCAACTAAGAGCAACCTACTTTTCTCTCAAAACAATCAAAACTTCCAGTCGTCCAAGTTGTTAAAAACTTGGTCCTTTCATCACGTTCTCTCCCTTCATCCCTCCCTCATCCTCCCTCCCTCACCCAAGTTCATCCCTCTACTGAGACTACTCATTTCTTAAGCAAATGAACCGTGGAAGATATACATGCATATTCACTCATTTTATAATAGATAATTTAGTTTATTTTCAGAAAAACTCCCTCCTTACTTGAGTTTTCTTATGTGTTTTGTACCAAAATACAAATTCTAAGAAGCACAGTATCTCTTAATATTTTAATCTCTTCCCATGTGTCTTCCGATTTCTTGTCTTTTATAAGAAAACAGCTTTGAATTTTTGTAATAGAGTCGTCGTACCACGAAAAAAGGGTCTACTACTTCCGTTTCGGTATAACTCTTAAAATAAAGCATCCACAGGTGGACCAGAGGATGTGAGAGAGAGGTTGGAGTGTCCTTCGGAGTTGTTGATGTCCCTGAGATGACGTATGCATTTTAGTTGTAAACGTTTGTGCTTGCGCCGGTGCTTTTTTCTCCCGGAGAGAACGGTGCATGTTTATTGCAGAGCTTGGGCCGTGCTGAATGTTCTGAAGAGTTCTAAAGGTTAAGGTTATTGGAATTACCTGTGTAGTTGATTACAGACCCATGCCATTGTCACGAGATATTGTCACCTACTCGCTTTAACATGCCATTGAAGACTGAAGCGAGGAGTTAGGCAGAGTTTTAGACATTAAGAGGGGTGCGAGTAGGTCGTCGCGTTTTAAATAATTTTGAAATGTGTTAAATGCTAATGGTGTTGAGAGTGAACGTTCACCCCCAGCATGTCTACATTCAGGAGGACATTTCATACTCAACGAAGCCATAAATATCTCGAGTGGTCGGATACCTTGAAACTCACGTGGGCTTGCTCTGGGAGTCGGCGACCGCTGCGGAGCCGGTCCGAAGCCACACTCATTATGGTGCGCACCTGCGGCGCTGCGCCTGTCGCCGTCTTTGCCCGCCCCGCCCCGCCCCTCCCCTCCGCCCCCCCCCCCCGCCCCTCCGACCCCCCAACTGCCTCGCTCACGCCCCCCCCCATCTCATGCCGCCACGACTCCACCCCACCCCGTCACCCCCACGCCCTGCCCGCCACGTCCCACTATCTACTCCGCCACTCTCACGCCCTGCCCCGCAGTCTCACGCCCTGCCGTGCTACGTCTCACTCCCTGATCTGCCACTCCTCACTCACTTCCCGTCACGTCTCACGTCCCGCTCCTTGTCTTGCGCTCTTCCCCGCCCCCCCCTCCCCCGCCCCACCCCCACCCCCCAATTCCCGCCACGGCCCACGCCCCCGCCCCCGCTCACACAGCCGCCACCACCTTTGTCGCCGCTCACTGCCCGCGCCGCGGCCCCGCCCGCAGGTTCGCGGGTCGCGGCTCGGCCATGGCCGAGCGAGTCCACCGCCCAAAGACCGGCGGAGCATTTCAAGGAGGCGTGCCTGGCGCGTTGGTCACGAGACTAATGTCAACAGGAGTGGAATGGTCAGGGTAACCGGATGTGTGGCACTCCCAAGCTGGAAGTAGATACGCAGCTTGGAATAAAGTCGCTTCAGAGCTTTTTTATATTGTCATACGAGTGTGTATATATGAACTATTTGGTTTTGCTACGCGATTGAAATTCAATGGCAACAGGTACACAACTAGGATTTTTGTAGGAAAGAGTAGTCTGGCCGACAATGTTTACAAAGAATTTTTCATCTATGTTGAATTTAAAACGCATTTTATATGCTGATTTACAGTCATTTAACACATATTAAATGGAAATATTTCGTTATTACAGAAAATTTGTCAAAACTGTATTTTTGATTATGTGTCATTAGCTTCTGGGAAACTAAAGCCACATGAATGCGTCACTCGTAGGCTGCACCCTTTGAATAACTATCATACGTGACATACAGATTTGATTATGGATCAAAGAAATATTAACCAGTAATTTTTTAAAGTTATTTAACATTTTATATTAATTATCTAGTCATGTCTCGGGAATTTTATTCCATCTTCAGGGGAGGCACAAAGGAAAATTAGTATTCATATTATCTATTCTATCATTATGGTGTATTAGAAGATTTCCGCTGCCACCATGGAATAAACAGATTTGAATTTTAATCTTGTTGAAGTTTAATTTTGTCGGGGTTCTACCGGACATGTCCCCCAAGAAGCACTGTAATTAGGCATTTTCGTCTTTAAAAATGGTATCCGTAGCACTTCAAAATTACTTTTGCAATAAAAGATCATTCAAAACAATTCTCACAGTTCGTACTTTGAGTAATGTTTGGAAGGAGTTACCTTCTTCATCCCATGTTCATCTTCTACCATGTAGTAATATCATCTATAATTCTTTATTGTTTTGCATTTCAATGTTTTCCTTAAACTACAATCTTTTTAATATCTCGTAGTCAGAGTTAAATTTAATTACCACTCGTTTACGAGAAAGGAATTACATTGAACTGCAGGAGGACGCATCAAACTGCCTTACTACATCATAAATTCGGCGGTTACTGCAACGGATCTTCATGCGACCACGCAACCAACTCGATTAGATCGGGAACGACCCGCCCCAAAAGCGAAGCAGATGATTCCTGAAAACTGAAGATCTGTAACGCTTTCTACACCCATTTGAAACGAGTTAACATGTGCACACCTGCACGGGTGCCGGCGCTTCCTGCTTGCTGTAGGTCGTCGTCCAGATTAGTAAATAGAACCCAGGGCGGTCCCACAGCGCGACGCGACGCGGCGAGGCGCCAACGGAGCGACCGGTTCCGCAGCAACCGCAGGCGACGTTCACGGTGCACTCCCTCTTAACCGGTCTCGGCTTTAACCGGCCGCCACGCGGTTCAGACGATGATGACACATGCACCTGCCGTTACGTGTCTCAGTCCGCGAAGAAACAAAAAGAAATGTACGGTTACTTTAAAGCTTATTACAGGCTTTCGTGGCTCAGGTTAACAATGAATGTCACCGCGGTGCCTCTGACGGGAGGTCCTAGGTTTCAATCCAGACGGTGGCAGAATTTCGACATTACATAGCTAGGCCTCCTTCACCACTCCTCCTAGGACTCCTTCAGCCACTGTCTGGAGGAGAATTCTATCAGCCAGCTACTCTGAACAGTAGTTTTCCGCTGTTTCTCCGATTGTATGTATTTGTATTTTGTATCCAAATTTGTATTTTGTGTTCGTTGTTTTTACGGGATTGTATGTTTTATAAATGAAAAATGTCCGAAACAAATTCCTATTTTAGTTTTCAGATATCCACAAATTGAATATTCTTCAGAATAATTGACCGAGGAAAATAAATTAATCGTTTTTCGTAATAAAGAACTTGTAATATTTTTGTATTATTAAATCAGAAATCCAAGTTCCGTTAATTGTCTGGTGATTTTTTGATCTTTGTTTTGTTCGTTAAATCTTCAATTAAAATTAATTAACGATATCACTTTCAAATTATCCCCCTCCGCGTGACCTTCAGTTCTCGCTAATCCTGTCTTAAAAACATCGGTGGTTTGGGGTCGATGTCTTATTAACATGGATGTTTCAATTTTGCGCATCGATGTTCAGAAACATAGTAGTTGGCGATGTCGCATCCTTAGTTGAGAGGCGGCATGCTGTAAATGACTTGCACCATCGCCACCGCATAAGCGGAACTGACGGTCTCTGCTCTACTGTCGTATAGCTCACGTTAACCCGTTTTTGCTTGCTGCACTTTCCATTTACCCTATCTCGAATTTCATACCCTGGCCGTCCGTTTGCCTCTAATGTCGTTGAGATGTATCTGTAATAGATGTATTCTGATCGCGACCTGATTCCAGTTGTGTCTATCCTGTACTCTTCCTCTTCATCATGATCATCATTCCATATTTCTCTTTCCCTACAGGATTTTGAAGTATTGGTTAGTCTTTTACTCTTATTCTTGCTATTTAAATAATCGTTCTCTTTCCCTACAGGGAATTTTAGGTAAGTTGGACAAATTACTCATACTTCACGTTATACCTTATTGTGATAATCCTTTTTATTATATGCTACACATTGTCGTTACTAAAATAGTAATCGGATCATGCTTAGGTTGCACGGTTGCACAACCCCCAGATAATAAAAAAAGATCTTATAATATGTTAAGCATTCACATTTTCCTTTTAATGACAGTAATATTCATAATATTGCAGCAATATCGATGTTTATGAAATCATTTTGAAACCAAAGAGCGCTCTCTCCGGCGTCTGGGGCTCTCCCACCACCAGTGCACCATGTCACGCTCGTAAGCTCTTTTACTGCTTTACTCTTTGGCCGTATGCTTCAACCTACAACACGTGGTGCGGCAATCAGACTTCTACCATGGGTGGTGGTCTGAGCGCCGAACGCTGCGCGACGTCCGAGGAGAATAGCAATTTTCTGTCTTCATCTTATTCTAGCTGCAACTTAATTTTACGAATTTCTCGTGTTCTTGAAAAGTACACAAGTTCAGACAGTTATTCATGGTATTGAATGCTTTATTTATGTTTGGAGAATTTATTTTCATTTCATGTTAGGTTTGTTGATTCAAAATATAAATTTAATGAGTCCTTTGTGTAAAGTTGAAAGCCACTGAAAAGGAGCCCCTTTCTGTCTCTCGTGGTGTGTTCATCTTCGCTGCCTCGCAGAGGCCAGTCTGCAAGTATTATTGTGAATACGAATGTGTGTGGAAGATCTTTCACTATTGTACCAAGGAAGTGAAATTTTGAAAAAAAAAATTATTTGTGCAAAATATGTCCAAACAATAGTGCTTGTTGCAAAGGGCTGGAGTGCGATCACCGTCTTTTGTGTTTTGTGTGAATTATATTTTGTCAACTGTCTTAATGCGTAACTAATACAAAATTTCGATTATCCACTGGAAAAATCAAAACCAGAACCACGTGTGCGGGAGGTGTCAAGATCACTGCGCATAAATTTATGTTGGGTTTCAGTATAGACTTTTATTAAACTTAGTTTTAATATTTTACAAGAATTATGTAAGTTTTATTACTTATCGAATAAATATCACTGCAGTGCCTTTGACCATGAGGTCATAGGATTTGAGTTCCGACAGTGGCAGAATTGTTGCCACCAGCTACATATCTAGGTCGGATTCACCCCCATCTGGAGGAGAATTCTAGCGGCTGGTAGCTCTGATCTGTGGTTTCTTTGATTAACTCCAGGCGAATGCCGGAGCAGTACCTTAACAAACTGGCTACGAACTCCGAGCGATCTTTCCTTCCTCTTCAGTGTTCTACTCTCACCTCTTACTTACACACACTTGCACTTACATGCACTACACTACCATACGTGTTGGAAGGTCAGTCGGGAGCTTAGAGATTATCCCGGCTGGGGCTGTGCCCCAGTGATGGGAGATACCTGGTTGGGGAAAACTTACAAGCCGACGAGTAAGCGTCGGATTTAGCCATTCAGCGGAAGATGATCACCGCCATCTCCCGCGATAAAAGTATGTATTACACTTACGGGACTAATGACAGCAGTTGACGCGCTCGGTAACATTAATCAACCAACCAATCAAAAAATAGTTTTCATCATGTTCTCCAACCCTTCTGTGTGTCGGATGAATCCGCGAATACATTAAATGTAAGGAGCATTTAATTTCTTTTAACTGAACGATTTTGGTAATTCAGTAGTGACCTAGATTTGTGGGAGAACTTACAATTAGATTTTAGAATATCTTAGAATGTTGCCCACGAACAACTTTGAAACACGTTTTCACTTTGAGCCGACACTACTGTCTCATTTGTCTTTGGCATGCTGTCGAGCTTCTGCTTACACAATGTTCGTTCAGCTTTGGCAGCGATGCTTTTGAATCTGAAAGGTCATCATGTCACCACTAGCTAAAGCTACGTGAGTAACCTCACCTTTTCAGATCCCGACGCCTCCGCATATTCGAACTATTAGCGTCATATATACTAATTTCGTAATACACTACTAACGTCACTCTTGATTTTCCATTTTCATTGAATACTAACACTCTTATACTTAGAGACTGTTGTAAATGTTAAAAGTTTTTAACGTTACGTATGTGCATATCATGATCTGACACCCTCAACTGGATCTTTATTTGTCTCGCTTGCAACATAGGGAACATGTTTCCCATTACCGTTGCAGATGTTCTCTGATCTACACAATCTCGCGTTGCTTTTTAATTTCTTGTACAAGATCTAGCTCTTTTGCAAAATGGTAACATGCAAGATGAATCAATGTATGTGAACAAAACTAATGCATTGCATGCAAAAACAAAGTTTTATTGAAATATCTTTAAATCTTCTGGATGGAGACGAAAGCAAATCATCAATCCCCATCAATGCACTTCATTTGTGTTGATAGGTGGTCAGGAAATGGTCTAACAGTGAGTGAAAGATGGCCGGACGCACGGACGCAAGTTGTTCGAATATTTCTATTAATTACTTGTGCTGACACAAGATGTGAAAGAAGGTGTCATACTACGAACTCCTATTTTGAGGCAACAAGATATTTCATTCATTCTTAGTTGTAGGAACAATACGCATTTCTTCTGATAATAAATAAATCACCGCGATGAAAAAAACATTAGATCATGAAGGAATTTCGATCCTAAAGTTTCACAAACTACCCTTGGTTAGGATTGTTCTCATTCATGTTCAAAGTTTATTTTTGGCATTAAATACAGCTATTTGATTGTCGAAATTGTGTTGGGGCGTTAGTTGTCAGAATTTTTACATGAAATGGAAGGTATTGTGAACATTAATTGCCAGCTTTCGATGAAATGACGTCAGACGACAGAACATGTCCTGCTTATTTACATGCACTACACACATGCTGAGAGACCGTTCGGGAGCTTAGAACTTGCCCCGCGTGGGGCGGTGTCTTGCTGATTGAATATGTAACCTGGGATATATTATACCTGGGTGCGGAAAACCCGTTAGCTGACAGGAAGGTCGGCGCCATCCAGCAGGGAAGGATCTCACCATCTTTTATTATTATTTTATTTTTACAGATCATACATAGTTCAGTACATATAACACTTTACATATGTATTGATGGCTTACATTCTAAATTACCTAAAATTAAACTAAAAACTAATTCGGGTGAGGAAATATTTTCCAGACACCTCTAAAAACAATCTATTTGGAAATAGTGTTGTTGGAGTCAATTTGAAATTCTTTGTGGAGCTGTGAGTTTGAGACAAACCAAGGAGCATTTGTGATAGTTCTAAGAAACTGGTTTTGGACTATTTGGAGCTTGTTTAGGTTTGTTCTTGCAGCGGAGATCCAAACTGGACAGGCGTAAAGGAGGAGTGGTCTAATGATACTTTTATAGATGGATATGGCGGTTGGGAGTGGGAGGTGTGAAGATCGATTAATGATGGGTTTTAGTTGGTGTATCTTATTTTTGCTTGCTGTATTTTACTATTGATGTGTTGGTTCCAGTTCAGTTTAGTATCCATGTTTAGACCGAGATATTTTGACGGTACTATTTGGAGGAGCCAGTTAATGGGTTATTATTATTTGAGCGTGCTGGGGTGTATAGGGTCTTAAAGTATTTTTAATATTTTTTGTTATTTTATTTTTAAATATGCTGCCCAACTGTCTATGAGATTGAGATACAACTGAAGAGAATTTCTGATATTTACTAATGAATTACCGGCTAGGAAAATTGCAGTGTCATCCGCGAATTGGGCTGTTTGTATGTTGTCTAATTTCGGGAGGTCGGATACATATAAATTAAAAAGTGTAGGGGATAGTGGCGATCCCTGTGGTAAGCCAGCACTTAATTGTCTTGGATTTGAATGATGACTGTTGACGGTTGACTGTCGACTGACGACTGACTGATGTCGACTGTTGACTGTCGGCTGATGACGGATGACTGTTGACTGAAAACGTTCTATTTTCAAGGTAGGAGGATATTATTTGTATGTATAGAGTATGGCACAAAGCAATGATTTATAAACTAAAAGATAGGTACCCTATTAATATAGGTACTTATCTTTTAGTTTATAAACTATTGTTTGTTTGATTTATAAATCATAGTTTATAAATCATACTCTATCATAGCCCTGGGTGATGTCAATAAAAATCCTGACTGTGTGCTTTTATTTTGAAAGCCTGTGTGGATATATTCTGACAGCTGAAAAGTTGATGACTGGTTGAGATTTTCTCGGTGAATTCAAATTGCTGTTTGGGAATTGCATTAGTCTGAATCAAAAATGCTTTTAAGCGCATAAGAATAGATTTTTCCAACATTTTCGCAAAGGTCTCACCATCCAACGGGGGACGATCACCCCCTCGTCCCGAGGAGATAAACATTCACTACACTTACGGGACCAATGACCTTAGCAGTTGACGCGCACGGAATCACTAATCAATGAACCCAACGAATATTGCCCGCGTGAACGAATAATCCTTAATAAATAGGAATTGCCCGGATAGTACCGGTTAATAACTGAGAGGAATCGTCGTATCTCCATTGCTCCTTTTCGTTGCGTGCCCATGAGCGCCGCGCCCTCCGCCTCCGTGTGTGACAGCCGCCTCCGGCGATTGCGTCTGGTGACACGCGTCACCCAGCACCTGCGCCAACGCTCGCGCAACGCGGCCGGCCAGTTGGGGCGTGCCACCGGAAGCAGCGCGCGCCAGTTCTGCCAGCCACATCCTGCCCAGGCGCCGAATCACTATCCTCCCCAGCAGCCGCTTCGCCTCGCCATCTGCGCCCATCGGCGCCGCCCCATTAAGCCCCCGCCAACGCAATTGGTCTTGCGGCGCATCGCCCCGGATCGTCAAGTGTGAAATTGCCCTTGGAGCGAACACCATGCCGCTGGGCTCAAAGGAAGGTAGCGACAAAAACTTGAAATTGGCGGCGTAAAGAGAGGGAAAGGAATTCATTTAACGATGCAGCGTTCGGCGTGCGCCGAACTACCGCAATCAAGAGTTAATTAAACCGGTTTATTCGAACGTGGCCGCACTGCGCTGGGCGCGTGAGCGCGGTGGATGTGACTTGTTATATTCGTAGCGATCGTCCAGTCATGCGCTGCCGCTGGCGATGCCGTTGGTCTCAACGCCGGCGATGGTGGTTCGGTGGGCCTTCGCGGCGAAATGACCGCGAGCTCGCTCTGCGACACAATGGATAGGGAGAGAATGTATTTGTGTAACTAAAACAGAGATTATTGTCCGCTGCCAGCATGGCTTTGAATGAAGTAACGAATGGCATGGCAAATGAAGTAATCTAGCCAATTAAATCCAACATATTCAATGGCACAATGAGGAAGAGTCGCAGTGAAGGTAGGTTGATCGGTAGGAACACTTGTGAATGAAATGACATTTGTTTTTGTTTTCACTTTAGAAAAATGCCGTTTAATATATAAATTAATTTTATGTTATCACAAAAAGAAATGACCCATTTTTGTAAGCCTTTTGTTGCATTATTCATCGACTTCGACTAATAAGTCATTTTTTACGTTTTACCGTCATTTAATGTATTTTTTGCTTATTTTAATATTTTTGAGATGCAACAAATGTTCTCCGCAGAATTCCTGAAAAGCCTATTCGATTTTTTCGCATAGAAATTGTAATGTCAGCCGTTATATGTAAGGTTCCTGGGATGTCTATGAGGGCCATTGTCGGTTCAGCCGATTTGGAGAGATCAAAAGACAGAGGCTTTCTGGTAAGGCGCAGTCCAAACCAAAAGTTTGAAAGCTGAGTTCACTTGAATGAATAGAAGAAGCCTTGATTCCACCAGTAACGTATCCAACAGCTTAAGTAGTTCATCCGAACTGGTTTTGATAACATTTTTGTGTCATTTTTCTTTGGTTTTAGGGCATTTTAAAAACATTTTAAGGTCATTTTATTGATCACAAATAAGAGGAATCATATAGATAAGACTCATTTTACCTGTTATTAAACGGTACAATGCCTTATCTGTTCGACTGCTATTTGCTAGGTATTCGTGTTATATTGCGTTGGGTATTTCTATTTTTTGCGTGAATTATTCGTCATGTGAGTGAGTTGTTTGTAAACAATGAAAAATACTAACTAAATACTTGCGTCTGGAGGCTACTAACTGATCCACTATTGCCTACGTTTCGATCACTGAACCAAGTGATCGAAATAGCTTTCAGGTCGTAATAGCTTTCAATGCAGACAGGATGGTGTATTAAAATATTAGTGATCTGCGACGTTTTTGAACAGCTTAATCTCTGATTTAAGTATAGTGACTTCAGATTGATAGGCTGGGACGGAGTTACCCAATCCAATCTTCAATACCAAATACCAGTCTATCAAAGCTCCCGATTGCATAACCGCGACCCAGCTGATCATGATTGACCGTCAGAAGAAGTACTGTCTTGTTCTGGGACCGGTTATCCAAAGGGAGTTATGTTACGACTAAATATTTTGTACTGAAGCTTCCGATTGGATAACCGCGTCTCAGCTTATCGAATATCAGAAGTCACTATATTTAAATCGAAGTACAGTTCCCGGACGTTGAGGGGTAGATCAAAGACTTAAATTGTGATTGAATGCTGATAAACCGTAAACGGGATGTCTGGTGAAATGACATCCGCTCCTCTGCTTCGTCTGCACCTAGCGACTGCTCACCCAACCACGAGGAACCATGGTGCTCGGCAAATTGTCACTTTCTTTGAATGTGTCACATTACCTACATGTTGCGAACAAGGTGAGCACCGAAAATTCGTCTCTCCGCAAAGAGCAAGTAACTCATCTCCACTGCTCGGTACCTTCGAAACAGTAAGGGTCGGAACACTGCAAAACGCTGAAGTTGAATAAAAAACTATTGAGACTGAAGGGATATGGTTAACGTTTCTCTTGGGACAACGGAAGCTATTCGGAATTACAAAATCGAGAGTGAAATATACATAATTGAAATTTCCGTAGAATAATGAAAATGTATGAATCAAAGATCATTCATTAAGTGTTAGCCCTTTTGCTTAGTGAGAATGATCTTTAGATCTTAAGCTAAGAATGCTAGCAAATCTGGTGTTGTTTCTTATTTTTGTATTCATAAATGTCTTTGAGATTTTCTCATATTCATTCTTCATTGAGATTTGTGTGTAGTTTTTCGAAGTAAAATGGTTTCTTCGTCTAAATGCAATGGTTCGAAAGTTCTTGACACACAATGGCCTAACTTGTTCAAAATCCATAATGCATCTCCTTCCCTCAGTAATCTCATAGACAATTAAGTAATAGAAGCATACTCGAAGTATAGAATGATTAAAGAACTTATTTAAATCACATTATTATATTTAAGAAATTTACAAATATTATAAATGAAAGTATTTAGCATTGTTCATTATTTCTGCCTCGTCATAAGAAGAAACTAATTGATTATGAAGTAACGATAGTCTAGTTCAGCGGTTCCCAACAAGTATCGGTATCGATCCCTTGGGGATTGATGCAATTGTAAAGGGGACGGCGGGTGTGAGTCATTAATTGAATGATCCGTACTTCAAAATCAAGAACTCCTTTATTTACAAAGAAAAATATTAATGGATAATGTTTTCTGAAATAAAGCTACAGAAATCTAATACTAAATTACAAATCCACTCTTCTTTCTTTTTTATCATTAGTCATTAGCAAGCCTAGAAAACTCAAAAAATTATAGGCATTACCAACGTTTTTTTTTGTTTTGTTTTTGCCGTGTAAGAAAATTTTCTCCGCTCACGGTACAAATGTTATGTTCAGTGCGAAATAAAGGTCAACTTTTATAACCATCGCCCCAAAATGAAGCATATTCAACTATTGAAAACCAATTTTTTATGAAAATTTTGATATACCGAAATTGTTATCTTTCAGTCATTTATGTGCAATTATTCGTGATAATATTATGTTTGCTGTATATTACACAGAAAAATATAAGGGGTCGACGAAACAATTCTTTTAAAAGGGGTCGATTAAAAAAAAGTTGGGAAATCCTGTTCTATGTTATAAAAATAAAATTCACATTCCTAGAATCAAGAGAATTAATACCAGGAGAAATACGATTCCTAGAACAACCTTGAAAGTCCATTTATTAGAATTCGAGCAAGACATAAAACCCAAAGCAAAGAAGCGATATTACGTTTCCTCGTGCTGCGGCCTTTTTCATTCCCAGCGCTCCCCCAGCTCGTAGGCGCAAGGTCGGTGAAGGGCCGGGAGAAGCAATGACTCCACTTTGCCCGCTCCGCGCAGCGTGACTCCAGGCCTGTCGCTGCTTATTGGGCAAGGCCCTGGCGGCGAATCACTTCGGAGCAGATCAGTCAATCAGCCGTCGAGAGCCGCCGCTCCCGGCGTGCCCGACGCCTTGCGCTAATATTTAATCGCTTTTACTTGGCCTGAATCGCGTGCCAGGCCCGGGGCGGGGCGCTACTGTGCGACCTCTGCTGTGACAATTTCCGCCTCGCGCTACGCGTGGCGTATTGAGGAAACATAAAGGTGAAATACGTCGATTGCATTCCAGATTGCTAATCTTAATCAGTAAGTTGTGATTAGGTTCTCCCTTGAGTTCGAGCTTCTGGATTTGCGAGCGCGTGGGTGTCGTCGGGCCTACAGTGTGTATGGGTGTTGTCTGGTATGACTGGTTCGGTCTATGTTGTTTTGTTGTAATTATTTCTGGAATGTTGTTTTAATCGGCGTAAGTTGATCTACGGACGTGTTTGTCTGTGAAATACTCGTACTTGACTCCGATCTGATTTAATGAACGTAATTGTTGCCCTCGAAATTTTGTAAATGAAGTGAAGAATACTTCATGTATCATAATTATGTTATTAATGAAAACGTTAGCTACTGAATTTTTCTTGTTGAAACAATACATTCATTTACTTACATTGTTGGAGATACAAGTATCATATTTTCCAAATAATTCAAGAGTACTTAAAATTATGACGAGCAAATGTGCAAAAATATTTGAAATAATAATTTACTACCTTTCGATGGAGCATTTAAGTGGTTAATTACATTTAGTTTCATGATATTAATCAGAAACTGAAGAGAAGCGATTCTAATATTAGCGATTCTAATAATATTATAATATGAAACCTGAACACTACAAATCACTTCATTTAGTTTTATATAAATATTCGTTTAAAAGGATCCTTTTCTTCTTGCTCTAATTTAAAATAGATAACTTTGAGTTTGTTTCTCTTTAATGATGCAGGTACTCTTGAATTATAAAACTCGTGAAGATATTTTTTGTTTATTTTATCACCAACCCTAGATGAAAGAAACTTCACAAGCATGTTTATTATCCATCCTAATGATGTAAATACCCAAAAATGACACTTTATTACAATTTCATGTTTGTATGAACTGCATATTATTGTATAATGAAATAATTGTAAACTTGTGTAAACTTTAAATTGTACTGTGGTGCTTATGCCCAATTGTTGAACAGTGACCTTAAATAAATTTTAAAAAAGTATGTTTTTTTAAACTTATTCAACATACTTTAGTCGTGTTCATTTCTGTTTTAATTACATACGATTTGAAGAAGTAAATAGTTGAAATGGGTCATTCTTTCAAACTAGATTACATACCCGACATTTTTTATAATATTCGATTTTCAATTTGCACAGAATATTTTATAAGGAAATAAATAAGCGAAAGTGCCGGGTGGTAAACATTTGGTTTAATAAACCTACATATGGTCTAATAACGTGTTGGCTCTTCCAACTCATGAAAAATGTATATATGCTGAAGTATTGAGATAGTATTGGGAAATATTCAAAATATATATCTTGACATGGAATCACATGCACAACCAATGTATTCGAAGAACAAGATGAAGAAAAATGATCCGTGTCTCATAATTATATGATTGTCTACTTGCGAATACACTCTCTCGAAAAGCAAGAATAATTTACCATACTTTTAATTCTAGAGAGACAAAATTGCATTTTCTTTGACAGTGCATTTTTTTTTTTAAAAGAGTTTTTGAACAATTACTAATCTGGCGATTATGATGTATATTACAAATACCGATGGTTCAAGCTTTATTATATTTAAGTATTACTTCAATATCAATCTATGAAAAATTATAACGGTTATATCCTTCATGAGTTTGAAGAATTGAAACTCGATTACCAACCTTACTCTAATGAATAATCATTTAGTAAAACGATCCCCCACAACAGAACCCTGCGCTCAGACCCTTGCTCATGGAGCGAGTGATACGCAAGAGATTTGGCGTGTGATGGATAGGTCTTGACTGTGCTTGAGTGCAATTTGCTTCGGCGATGGGCTGCTTGATCCGCGATGTCGACGTTTGATGAAGACGCGGGGGCCGTGGCTGGGCCGCAAGATTAATGGCGGAGGGGCACTCGCTCCTTGCGGGTCGCATCTGATGCCGCACGCCACTCCCAAATCAGGACCTCCGCAACCTAATTGGAGGGGCCCTGGGGTATACTACTTAGCCAAATGGTTTCGTACCTTGGGGCCACCTCTACGTTGTTCCATGTAATTGAATCTGGGGGGTTGAGAAAATTTAATTATGGTGAAAGCGTCGGAGAGATAGACCGGGAGAGGTGGCTTAGGGCATCAACTGATGTCACTGCAGTGCCTCTGACCGGGAGGTCCTCGGTTCGAATCCCGCCGCCGACAGGATTTTCGACGCTAGACTGCACAGCTGGGTCGAATTCAGTCGCGGAATGTAAGAGAATTCCAGCGGCCGGCTGCTCTGATCGGTAGTTTTCTGTGGTGTATCAAATCAGTACTAGGCAGAGCCAGAGCAGTATCCTAACAAACGGGCCACGGACCGCGCGCAATCTTTCCTTCCCCTTCCTTGTCCTATCCTCAGACCTTACTTAAACACATTTACACTAACATGCACTACACTACCACACATGCCGGGAGACTGGTCGAGAGCTCAGAACTTGTGCCGGTAGGGATGGTTCCCACATGGTGGGAGATACCTGGTTGGGGAAAATCCTGCTAGCGGACAGGTAGGTTGACCCTCGCTATCCAGCAGGGGGAAGATCACAGCTACCTCCCGAGGAATAAATACGCACAACACTTATGGGACTAATGACTAATGACCCGCCCGGAATCAGTAATCAATCAATCAATCAATCAATGGGTCATTGCGAGAAGTGGTGCAGGCAAAGGGAAATATTTTGGAAATATTGCATTTTAATGCAATGTTAGATGGAAAATGCTGAAAATATGCAATTCGTCCTCACTATTAATTATTATGATTTACTATAAACCTAGGGATTATTGCACAAATATCTTAATCTATTGGTCCTGGATTTTAAGTAAAGCAATGGACAATAATCTTATTTTATTGAGTTATTTTATTTACGGCCAGCTGATGTTGGATTGTTTTACCTGCACCAAAACTATCGACTGCTATATTGCGCTGCTTCTTGTAACCATGAACAATTTATTGTGATTCTCAGCGTAACTAGAGAATACTTTTGACTTCTTTCCGTAGCTGTTATCAGGGATGGATTCCTTTTCTACAAAAGTCACCTATCAATTAAAGTACAATAATTTTTGTTCGTTTTACCTATATACCTCAGTGTTTTATTGAGTACGGTACATTCACTCCAGTGTTTATCGTGAACGCAGTATTGGCTGAGATAGCTCAAAAACGCTATTACCATTGCAACGTTTCTGAGTGGAAGTCGAATCGATGTTGGCAGATTTTTAACACTAGACAGATAAATAGGACGAATCCAAGGAGTCCTGGAGGGGATATCAAGCGGGTGGCTGCTCCATTGTTTCATTCAAAGTTATCCCATGAATACGAGGCGAATCCCGGAACAATGCCTTAACAAATGAGCCACTGACTGCGCGCGATCTATTCTTCGTCAGTCACGTCTCCTCTTCTTCCCTTATACAAACACACAAACGCGCGCACACACATACACACACAAACACACACATACACAACACACACACTTACATGCCCACTCCACCACACATATTTAGAGATTCGGACATTTGTAGTTACATATTACAGACATAGACATAAGATATCAGTGAATGATGTGTAGTTAGGGATCCAAATTGATCTGGTGTTATAAAAATAATACTGTGATGGGTAAAAGTTCTCCGTAAAATTGTTTAAGTAGTAAGACAAGGATTTCCGTAAAATTGTTTTAAAAGCCCTGATCTAGTGTTGTGTACCTGAGTTTTCAAATATAGCTGGTTTCGGACCATTATTTTTCATTTCCATTCCAGCGTATTCAGTTAAGTTAATCACGTTCATACAGCTACTCATTTTTGTAGGACTCTCATTTCCTTTATAATATAGTTTCGCTGTAACATGAAAATGAACGAACGTTACTAAATACTTTTTACAACCTTGGGGTAAATACATAGCCAGTACAATGAATAGTTTCATCTAAGAGATTCTACATTCTGATTTTACTGAGTGTTTCTTCACAACTAAACATGCCGTTGACTTACTGAATTTGCTTTCTTCCTAATAACGAATTGTTCTTTATTCTTTGAAATGCAAATTTTGCTGTCTTCTTAAACGTTTGAGTTTTTTCGATTCCAAATCACTTAATTAAATTTTTTTTTTTACATTACAAGTCTTGGAGAACAACTGTATTTTCGTGAAAACATTGCCAAGGCTTGTTTAATTAATGCTACAATAATTGCTTTGTTAATTATTCGACTTAATTTTGCTTTGTCCAGCTATTATTTCACAATAAAAACTCCTTTCTGGTATTGTCTTAGAAGCCTTACAACGTGCACATTGTGTTTCTTGAAGGCGGAAACCCATGAGGTCCTCTGAGATTGGTTAAGGACTGCGGAAGAAAAGACGAAGTACAGGGCTATGAGGCAACTCGTGTGTGACCTCTCTATTCAAAACATACCTTTTCAATGCTCTGTAGACTCAATGATGGTGCTAACTATAAAGAAAAGGCCGTCTGAATTAGGTGTTGGAACGGGTTATGGTTCGGCGAGAGCGTACATGCACTGTATTCTGCTGAGTTCGTGCCTTCGCAAGACTATGGTTCAGAATAAACAGGGCATTAGTCAGAAGTACAATGGAAGACAAACAGTCATATGTTACTGCGCAGCGAAGTAACTATGGATGTGGAGGTGGAAATTGTGAAGAGGGAGGAGGAGCAGAATTTGTTTCAGAGTCAGTGAAGGCATCGTGGTAAATGGGGTGAGGACAGCAAGAAAGGGAAGTGAAGGTTGGAAAAGAAAAACAATCAAAGGACGGGAAAGGTAATGTTACAGAAAAAGAAGAGAAGGATTAAAAAAAAAGAGGACAAATGAAAAGAAATATACGGTGAAAAAGAAAGGACGAGAAAAAAGGAAAAAAAAAAAAATGCTGGTAAGAAGTACGGAGGAAGGAAACTTTCCTCTGGAGAGAGGTTTTCTTTCGATCACTTGACAATGTTGGGAGGACAAAGACAATGGAAACAGCTTTATCCAAATATATATATGCTTACATATGTGTTGTCACGCACGCATGCAGGCTAGTATGTGTAAATTAATCATGTTTGTTGGACGAAATTTTGACCAAACGCATGCGGGAGGCAACGAAAGGCAAAACATGCTTCCGGATGGTTTAATGATGCTATATAAAATTATTTATTTTGATAAAAATGTATTAATTGCGGATTAAATTTAAGATTTTAAGTAAGTTCGTGAAGAACAAATTCGTTTCCATAATTATGTTTAGATCAATTTCATTTACTTTCTTCTTGGTTTTGAACGATTATTTCTGTGCAAACTGTCAAAAGCATTCTACGGTTCCCTGGAACCCTCTGACACTGAGGAGAAAAAAGGATTAGGATACGTATTACCGCCAATGTTAATCGCACCAAGAGACGGGCGGCGTTGGCCATCGGTCGATCGATTGATATATTGATTATTTCGTGTTTCCGGGCGTGTCAAATGCTATGGGCATTAATCCCATAAATGTAGTATAAGCATCATCTTCACAGATGGCGGTGTCCTTCCCTCGCGGGATGCTGAGATCCGGTGCCGACCCACTCGTCAACTTGCCAGTTTTACCCCATACAGGTATCTCCTACCAGCGGGACAGGCACGGACAGACACGTAGCTCCCGATATGGTCTCCTGATATGGGCGATAGTGTAGTGCATGTAAGTGAAGTAAGGGAAGAGATAGAAAGGAAAGATCGCGCGCGGTCCATGGCCCGTTTGCTAGGGTGCCACAGGATTCGCCTAGTGTTAATCACAAAGTCCACGGAAAATTAGGGATTAGAGCAGACGGCAGCGATAATTCTCCTCCAGAGATTGAATTTGACCTATATATACAGCCAGTGAGGAAAAATCTGCCATTGTCGGGACTCGAACCCAAAGACCTCCCGGTTAGGGGCTCTGCGTCGGCGATCAAGCCCAGGGTGCGGCTGTGACGTGGGCGGCGTCGGTGGCCGTCGGCCGTGCCCCGTGCCGACGCGTCCATTGAGTCGTAGGAGGGCGTGTGTGTCTGCTGCTCTCAAGTCTCCCCGCATCGGGCGGCGCCTTTTACTTTGGCCTGGATTCGCTCTGGGCGGCGGAGCGTCCGGGGCGGTGGCGACGGGCGGGGGCGGCGGCGGGGGCGTGAGGAGGCGGCGGGGCGGGGGTGGGGCGGCGGCGGAGGCGACGGCGCGGGCGGCGCGGCGGGGCGCTGACTGACAGCGGCGGGGCGCGTGCAGGGCGGCGGCGATGGCGGAGGCGGCGCAGACCGGAGTCTCTCAAGGCCCCGTGCCCTGCCCCCCGCCTTTCACTCGACGGGGCGGCGGCGGCGCGCGGCGGCGGTGGTGGCGGACGGCGAGGGGGGGCCGCTGCAGCCGCCTCCGTAATGACTGTGACGTTAATAGCGACAGTCAATTGCGATGGTGAGAATTATTTCTCGAGTATGTCGATAACTATTGTCCGATTTAAGTATAAGTGACTTGTGACAGATCGTGAGCGCGATTATCCAATCGGGAGCTTCAATGCTAAAAATTAATATCGTAACGAAACTTCTGATTGGATATCCAGACCAGCTGATGATCTATTTCTGAATTGAAATTGGACAGCCAAAGATATGGGTGGTTATCATTCAAAGAGTTGTGGCTGTAATGACGACAGTCAATTGAGATGAAGATTATTTCTCGAGTTTGTTGATATCAACTATTGTCCGATTTATGTGTAAGTGACTTGTGACAGATCATGAGCGCGGTTATCCAATCGGGAGCTTCAATTCTAAATATGAAAGTCGTTACGAACCTTCTGATTGGATAACCGCGACAAGCTAATGATCTATTACAATTCACTATATTTACATGGACAATAAAAGATGTGGATGTTATCAGTCAAAGGGATGTGACTGCAATCAGCGAACGTGGTAAACTATGAAAATGATAAACAATTATAAATGATTTTAATAGTGACGTGAGTTATGATAAAAGAGGGAGTTGTACCGGTAGCTATTTTGTATTCTGAATGCAGAGCGAATATGCTTAAGTAAACCTTTAAAATACCCGAAACTTCACAGTTGACTCAGATGCGTGGGATGGTGAGCTTCCAACGCCTGAGTGATCAAAAAACAATATTTCTTGTAAAAAGGGGTTGGTGTGTGTTACTATTCCATCATGCACCACTCAGGGTGCCAGAGGCTTTCCAAGCGATCCCCCGTTTCCAATCCACGATGACCTGAATTGAGCTTGCTGGGCTGACCGGAAGTAATTTCTCAGTGCTCAGGGTAAATGCATTCTTAATTTCCCCTGATTCTGGGACCACTGATCTCCAAAATGCAACCATTCCCTTCTCGATGACTAGGTCGTAATGATATACGTGGCAATCCGTATCCAATGACCCTGTAGCTTAAATTCCTCGCCCGTCGTCCCACAGCACCCCTTTGCACTAATGGCGTGGGTGTCGAGAAATTCATGAACCGGATGGACGTTTCCAATCCTCCGTCAGATCTAAAATCAAGGTGCCCTGCAGTGTTAAAAAATGGATGAGACAACAATTATGACATTGAGAAAGTCTGGAGTATTTATTTCTTACTCATAGTAAAACACAACAGTCGAAATTTGCATTTTTCTATTTGTTGCATCAAATTTGAATCTGAATTTTTATCAAATTCATTATCATTTTATCTGTGAGGGTAGGAGTTTTCCTACCTATAAAAGCGTAACTTAAATCAAACTACGAACGGTTGTGAATTATTGTAAGGTTACCATGCACGTTGACGTTGAGTCACTCGGGACAATTAAAGAAATTCAATGCGCATCCATTGCTCATCATTGCACTGTCGGTCGTTTGCGGTAGTCCATGGTGAAATGGTTAGAGTATGGGCCTGTTATACCCAAATTCGCATGTTCAAACCCGATCAATGCTGTGGACTTTTAAGGGCGAAAAAATCCTCGTAGCCTTCTTGGAAGGAGGGAAAGCCGGCTGTCCATGTTAGTAGATTACTGCATGTAAAAGATCCTCAAGCCTAAATGAAGCCTCTCAGCAAAATTCAAATTGCCTGTTTCGTCGCCCAAGTAATACGTTCTTTCTCTCCTAGTTTGTGTAAGAAGTGTAGCGAAATTTGCGTGGTCAGACAGAAGAACAGGCCTCATGGCCTGAGTCTCGCCACGTAAAATAAGGCATCACTTCAATGCAATTCACAACGTGGTTCTACCCTAATACTGTATTGGCAGAATGCCTCCATAGGAAGAGCGATGTGCCGCGGTCGGCGCCGCCTTTTTTCCCCACCAGCGCACCGCCGCCCCCGCCCACGCTCTCCCGCGCGCCGGGGCGTCTCGTGTTACGATGCGCCGCCTCAATCTCACTTCCGTCCCATTCACACCGCCTCATTTCTCCCACCTCGTACTTTCACCCCTCCCCCACGCGTTATCCACGCCATCGTGAAAAAACTGTAAGTATTTGGGTTTGGTCCTGCGTAGCGACTTGGGTTGGTCGGATCATATTAACAATACGGTCAAAAAATCATGGAGGGCGCTGCACTTTGTAATGTGCATTCAAAAAAACAGTAGTTCGAATGCCCGATCCTTGGCATATACTACACTTGTTCGTCCTATTTTAGAGTACGGAGCGGCCTGCTGGGACCCGTACAGAAAAGGGCAAATCGAGGCGTTAGATAAAATTCAAAAAAGCCGGAAAGTTTGTAAATCATGGACGCGTTGATGGACGAGATGAATAGGAATCCTTATCTAAGAGATGGGAACGGGCGCGTTTATGTGTAATTTACAAGACATACAAAGGGAAGCATGAGCAGACCTCAGTAAAAGATTACAGAAACCTGATGATAAAAGCAGAGGAGACCATCCCTGGAAAATACGACGTAGAAAGAAAAGAACTGATGTAGACAAGTTCTCCTTAGAGAATCGTACTATAGTAGATTGGAACAAAGTATCTGCAAAAGCACTAGACTCTTCCTTCTAATGTATTGAAATTTAAAAATATACTTAATTCTATGTAGGTCATCATTAATAATACTGGGACTTTTATCATTATTATTATTATTATCATTATTATTATTATTATTATTATTATTGTTATTATTATTATTATTATTATTATTATTGATATAATTATTAACACTGTTACCGGTTTTGATGTAAATTTTAAGTTATTGTTAGTGGAGTGGAGTGTTAGAAAAGCTATAAGTCAACTTACAAATAACTCAAAATTAATTATAAATAGGATATCAATATCTAATACTAATTGTAATTACATTTGTAAATATTCGTAATAGTTTTCTAATTGTCGTATATCTAGTTGTAATAATGTTTACCACCGAGCATTAGCTCAAAGCGAACTTTAATAAATCTATCTATCTATCCATCCTCCCAGCGCCGCCACTGCCAACGCCCTTACACCTCGCACGCCCAAGACCCTTGCCCCGCACTCGCCACTCGCCCCGGCTGAGTGGGCAGGGCCGCAACTGTTACCACACTAGCAACTCTGACTGGAAGATTCTAGGGTTTGAGTTCTGATTGTGGCGGATATTCAGCTCTAGCTAGATAGCTACGTCGAATTCTGCCACGATGTCTGGAGTAGAATTCCAGCAACCGGCTGCTCTGATCGATAGGTTTGCTTTGTTTCTCCTATCAAAACCAGGTTAATGCCAGAGTACTTAGCAAACGGGACATGGGCAGTCTGCGATTTTTCTTTCAAACTAGGCCCCTCTTCTCCCCTTACACACATACATGCACTACATACATATCGGGAGCTTAGAGATGGTTCCGGTTAAGGCGTTGCCCCAATGGTGGAGATACTTGAAGAGGGCAAACATCCCTCAGACGACGTGTAGGCCAGTGGCGGTTGTCACATTCTAAAGGAGGAGGAACAACGATGTCTCTTTTGATATAACATCCAGAACACTTACGGGACCAATGACAACAGCGGTAGACGCGCCTCGGTACGCAATATAATTGTCAATTACTCGCGAAATAATCGCCCCCTCACCCCAACCCAACCCAGGCCCCGCTCCCGACCTCGCATCCTTGCACTACTCTAGCCACCTCTCAAGCCCTGTCCATCTCCCCGCCCATGCACTCTCCCCCTGCGCCTCTCCAAACCCGCCTACGATCGATTCTTTGATTACTAGTGATTCCGGGCGCGTCAGCTGCTAAGGTCATCACTCCCGTAAGTACAGGGCATGTCTTTATACTCGGAAGGGGACGGTGATGTTTCCCCGATGGATGGTGTGATCCGGCGTCGACCCAAATGACGGTTTCCTAATTTTTTTCCCAACCAGATGTCTCTCACCAGCTGGAACCACCTCAGTGGGGACAAACTAAGCTACCGACCGGCCTTACAACTTGTGTGGTAGTGTATGCATGTAAGTATAAGTCTGTAAGTATGGGGTAAGAACAAGGAATGGGAAGGAAAGATCGCGCACGGTTCGTGACCCGATTATTAGGATTCGCCTGGTCTTGCCCAGAGAAACCACGGAAAACTACTATCAGAACAGCCACCGCTAGAATTCTCCTCCAGACAGCAACAGAATCGACTTAGTTATCTGCTAGGTCGAAACTCCTGCCTTCGTGGGTCTCGAACCCAGGTCCTCCTCGTCAGAGGCCCTGCAGTGACATCAGCTAATGACCTGAGCCACCTCTCCCGGTCCGCCCACGACCCCTCCTTCGCCCCAACGCCGCTCACGACCCCACATCTGCCGCGCCGCCAATCCCTGATACCGGAGCTGCCCGGTAGGAAATAGACACGCGCAGATGCAATCGATAGGTTGGGGTTACGCTGCGCCTCCACGAGTAGATGGTTTCCGTTTGCATAGAAAAGAAAGTTAAAGAAAACTTATTTTTATTCTTTCTTCGGGGCGCATGGCTAAATTCGAGGATTGATGGAGGCGTTAATAGTAAATTTTATAATCCCGCCAAGTCAATTACTGGAAGTAATTGAATATAATTACTTAATACTTACTCCTGAAGTAATTGGATAATTAATAATTAATTACGTGTGTCTAATGTTTTTTCTTCGTACGAAAAGGTTTTATTTGAATTTACAAAATGTATAGTTTTTCTGTAAGAGAAACGCGAATAAATTCTTAAAATATAAAAAACTAGGTAATTTTCATAACCAAGTACGAATACAGTGTTTCATATTTAAATGAATTCTTAATGGTGGAAGTTTGAAAGAAGAAAATTGGACTGATCTCAATTAAAAGAAGATTAATCCATAACTGTTTTACAACTGTTAATGGACCAAATTGACTTGAAAAATGTATCCAAACGCTTTTCAGTTGTGTCCCAATGCCATTCCCGAACCCAAATAACACCAGTGGGGTGGGATGGGGGTCAAGGACGGACCCCACAATAAATTACAAACTTATTGAAGGAAAATGTATATTTATGAACTTGCTGAACCCAACGTAGGGTATTAATAAATACCCTGCGTTTTCCGGCTATTTAATCAGAATCACCTGTGATGCGAAAAGCAATAAATTCATGTACAGTGTATCCCCGTCCTCCATGTCTACCCGTCATCACCGCACCCTGACCGCCTTGCCACGAACCCCCTCCTGCCCGACTTCAGCCTGTCCCGTCCCACCCGCCCAGCTCCACTCTGCCCTTCTTCATCCTGTTCCTCCTGCTCCGCTCTGCCATGTTAGCTACGGACATCATTGTTACCACCATCTTGCAATGGGGAACTGTAATCAGATGAATCGTTTCCTACTCCCGACAAACTCTCAGTAATAATTTTGACTTCCAATAACTCTAAATCCTAAATCGACATGAATTAAAATACAGTTCGTAAACAATTTTATGGGCTTTTATTTATGGATTGTTAATGATCTCTGGCGCCTCAACTAACGAGGTCATTAGTCCCGTAAGTGTTGTGCATGCTTTTTCTTCAGGAAGAAATGATCTTCCCCTAGATGGCGAGATCCGGCGCCGACCTACTAGTAGGGTTTTCCCCAACCAGGTATCTCCCACCAGCGGGCACCGCCCCAACCGGGAAAAGTTCTAAGTCCCTGATCGGTCTCCCGGGATTTGTGGTAGTGCATTGCATGTTAGTTAAGTGTGTGTGTAAGGGTGAGGATAGGACAAGGAAGAGGAATGAAAGATCGCGCGCGGTCCGTGACCCGTTTGTTAGGGTACTGATCCGGCATTCGTCTGATATTGATCGGAGAAACCACGGAAAACTACTGATCAGAGCAGTCGGCCGCTAGAATTCTCCTCCAGACAACGACTGAATTTATGGGCTTTAAGATACTTTTATTTCGCTTTGGACAGTTTACTCGCCCTTTTCGAAATATTCGCGAAAACGAAAAATTTGCACTCTTAAATTATGTTTAGAGGATAGAAAAGGGGTTAGGAATAATTTTAAGAATGCTCATTAGTCAGTAATTTTTCTCTTGTTTTGAAAATCACTTGTGTAACATTCTTTTAAGATTGGAATAAAACTGTAGATTTGTATAAAAACTTATTTAATATAAGGAAAAATAATTTTTAAAACAGTTATCCAAGTTATGCCCGACAGAACATTTCCCTTCTGTAAAAACGGATCGACATCGGTTCAACCGTTCCAAAGATTACCTGGACAAAGTCAAAATTGAAAAACAATTTAAATGTTTTATGTCACTAAGCATACTTAATAAAAGTCACTTATTTGATGTCACAGACACTCTAGTTTCATTTACTAGATGCTATATCTATTTAGCAATATATATAATCATTTTCTTCAGTTTGTTTTAAACATTTTCAGTTTTTGAGATATGGCAAGAACATACATATTTTTAACATTTTCTGTACTTGGGTTTTTTTTCCGCAGGGTCACAATCATTATCAATCATCTTGTTTACCTAGTTCAGCATTCATCATGTTGCTCTGAATGCACAACTGTTGTTTTTTAGATATCAAAATAAAATTGTAACGTACTCTCTCTTATAGGCAGGCCTGACTATAAGACAGAGCAGGAGTTTCAAAAACAAAAACAACAACGAATACGCATAGCGACGATTTGGAACTGTGTTGTAAACATTCGGTAAATGTTGAAAGGCGAAACTGTTACTGTTTAAGAAAGGTTCTAATAATAAATGTTCCAAAAGATAAAACATGAAATATGAAACAAAAGTAGTTGATCTTTCCGTATACGTTAACTGCTGTGGTCATTAGTCCAGTTAATGTAGAGAATATTTAATCGCGGAAAGTGGCGGTGTTCCTCCTCTGCTGGAAAGTGTTACCGACGCCGACCTTTACGTTGACTTTCGAGGGATTTCCCACTCCAGATACCTCCCCGGCAGGGCATCGTCCCAGACGGGACAAGCTCTAGTCCCCAAATAATCTCCCGGCATGTGTGGTAGTACGGTGCATGTGTGTGTATGTGTGAGTAACGGGAGAGAATAGGACAAGGAAGAGGAAGGAAGGATAACGCGCGATCCGTGTCCTGGTTGTTAGAGTACTTCTCCCCATTCGCCTGGTGTTGTTCTGATAAGCCCGAAAACTTTCGATGAGAACAGCCAATAGCTAGAATTCTCCCGCAGACAGTCGCTGTATGCGATGTGAGGAAAATCCTACCAGCACGTCGAGACAGGAACCCAACGGCTTCTCGGTCAGAGTCGCTGCGAAGACAGCGACAATGCTGGCTCTGGGCTAAACTCAGCCGGTGTGCAAGTGGCGAGCTGCTTGGGGGAGGAGCCGTCCGACATGGAGCGCAGTTGCAGCGAGCGAGGCATCTGCGACCGCCGCGCGCCGAGTGCATTGCCCCTCGGCCCCCCCTCCCCCTGCCCGCCCACCAATTGGGGAACGCCCACCCTCCGGCATCGCGCCGCGGATCAAGACTCTGGGCCACGCGGCGCCGGCGCTGGCCGCCCCGCCTAAACGACGGAAAGTGCACCGGGGATAATGTGGCGGCGCGCGTTAGTTACAGCGACGCCCGCCAGGGCCCCGCCACGGTGCAAGAAATATGGGGAGTACGTGGGACCTCATAAAAAAAATCATAAAATAATTTTTCTACTGACCGTCTGGATAAATTACCGTCTGTAAAAAAACCGTCGTGGACAGTCAAACTCTACAACTTAAGGTCCAATATGATTCGTTTCATTATGAACTTTTCTTTATAGTGAAAACAATTGCAGGTACAACATTCACACACCAATATGTCCTCTTCCTCAGGTATATTTTGACAAATCCAATTCTTCAAAAAATGTTGAAGAAAGTGCGGATGTTTTATGAAGAAGGATGTGCGCCTGTTTTCTTGAACACTTTAGCATACTGTTCCCATATTGGCATTGAAACACAATATGCATTGATGAAATAAAAGTTTTCTACTGACTAATTGTATAAATTTAATGGGATTTAATGTTTTGGTAAATTGGATTTCTCCATGTGTACCTGTGGTAGCTGATGTATTGGTCCGTGAAACGTAGTCGAAACTGTAATTTTTTCGCTGTGAAGAGAAGTTTATAATGAAATGAATTACAAGTTTGTCGTAGTAGAGTTTGACTGTCTATAATTAACATACGAAATTCCATTAAATCTACAGATATGTACATGTATATATATTATTAATTCTTACAATCAACTGTATTGATATATTTAGATAAGTCATATTTCACATTTGACTGTTCACACCGGCTTTTCCCGAATTCGTGGAGACTCAGAACGTAACATAATTTACAATGTGACCAGCGCGTAACTTTTATAATTTTGAAAATAAATTAACGTGCAAAACTGAAAATAGAACGATTCGATAAAAATTAAATGAAGTAATAGGTTAAAATACATATTGCGGGACGCATTTGCTTCATTGACCCTTTCAGTTTCATACGATCCCTTTGAGATCCTTGCGCCCCTTAGTGATGTACTGGATACACCCCCCCCCTTACCTCCGGCGTGCTATGGAGGGGGATACATATTGGGGAGAAGCACTTTGGATTCCACTACAAATAACCACGAAGTTTCTCTAAATTTGAGAGAGATTTTATTTGTTTTTCATTTTATTTTTAGCTCAAGTGTATCCCTTGAAGACAATGGCCTCCCACATCGTTGTAGGGTCGATTCACACAATAATACACAAATCAAAACTAGTAGAACGTAGGTCGAGTAACAATAATAATGCATACATATGATATCAAGCAAAAAAAACAACATATTTACACTATAACATCATGAGAAAGTCTACTCGTAGTGTTATTGCATAAGCACATCGATTACACGTAATACATCACTTTAAAAACGACAATCGAAACATACATATATACACTGTTGACATTACACGACTAGTTGGAAAAGCTCTATTATACATCACCAAACTTCTCTGTCCTGTTCTGCACGAGGCCACACATCAACCTCTTTCGCGAATGGGTCGGATCATCTCATTTTTTGTCTACTCTGGCATTTCCATCCAATTCTTGGGTCCCAAACTATCGTTTTAGCTGCATCTTGTTGTTCTTGCCGTACAACGTGCTGCTGCCATTGGACAATTTCGACCTTTTCTCGTTTATCAAGTTCTTTCTTTCATGTTCATTAATCGAAATTAAATAAGGTTCATGAAAGACTACTTATTAAGCCCGTTTAGTTGTAAGGTCCTTTTTTCATAATTTTTCATTGGTACAGAAAAGTGACTGAGCAGACGAGATGTAATAATTTGTACAAAAAAAATACACATGTTTCATTTTTTGGTACATATTTCACCCAGTTTGACTAGCGCGCTCCTGTCGTCACTTCCGGAACTTTTTCTTATTTGCTAATCGTGTGGTGTGATCTGTTCCATTTGTGCGGTTTTGAGAGCTTTCTGATGTGATAAATTGTTATGTAAAGTGCTTAATGTGGTCAGAAATAAAACATGTGCTGTGTTCTAATGTCTCGTTCAGTAAAATCTAACTTAATTTGTTACCAGAGACGCAACATTCAGTTCTTTGTCTTCAGTGCTTTGTGCGGCGTCGAGAGGAAATAGTTTCATCAGAATTATGAGCAGATTTATTTATTTATTTATTTATTTATTTTACGTCAAAAACAGTTAAAAACTGCGTATGACGTGCTATGGGAAAAGTGAAGGTGTGCACATTTTCAAAATTCTGTGATCCCTACACTTAGTCATATACTACTTAAATTTTGAATTTTTGAAAGGGAGAAAAAAACTCCCATGCAATAAAATCTATTTTCAAGGATAAACAAGCAATAAATTTTGAATTTTGAAAGGAGAAAAAAAACAAAAAAACTCCCATGTAATAAAATCTATTTTCAAGGATAAATAAGCAATAAATTTTGAATTTTGAAAGGAGAAAAACAACAAAAAACTCCCATGTAATAAAATCTATTTTCAAAGATAAATAAGCAATAAATTTTGGCTCTTATTACTTCCTGCCGCGACAACATGCAAACGATAATTTGATAATTTTATTTCCACTGATTCTAAAACTGCACAGAAAATGAAGTGCAGATTAGTGTAAAACGCTGAATCTCATTCATCTAGTTTTGATAACGAAACAATATAGCTTAAAAACGAACGTCCACTTTCATTCATTTTCTGTGCAGAAAAATTATGAAAAAATGACCGTGTAAAAACAGGCTTTAGAAGTAGTCTTTCAGGAATCTACCAACACAACTAGATTGAATATCTTAAGATTACGAGTACTTTGGCGCAATTACCAAGATTGAAAACGGGGACAAACATGCGTAGAATGTAAATTTATGGCAGTATCATTGCGCATAATAACTCTCTATTCCCTGATTTCCTCTGAAAGGTCAATAGCACTCTCCCTTTTGCATGCCATAAAAGTTTATTCGCAAACTCAGCCGGCCGTTGCAAGAGCTCACTTACGACGGCTGCGAGGGCGTTCTTAGCGAAACGGCCCGCCGGAAGGCCTGCCGCATAGTCTGCGCTGCCAACTCGCTATCAGCGTTTGGATCAGGAACCTGTTCCCTGAGTGGGATCTGAGAAGAGGCCCATGCAAGCCCAGAAATAAGGCAACTTGGATAGTTACAGCATCATTCGATAACCATCGTGGAAGATGGGCTCTCTTCCAATGTTACTTGCCTATTCAATCTACATCTACATTTGGAAATTATAGTTATTGAGCAATACTCACATCAATTTCGCCTATCTTCTTTTTTAATCTTTTTCATCAGATATGGCAAATTTCTTGAATTATGTGTATATTGAATCTGCATTGCATTGCATTATGATGTGTAACGAAAGAGGGAAAAACAACTTGGCGATAACTTCAGGATGCAAAGTACGGGGCATGCTAAATTTTAGAAAATAGTTTCAGGGGCCAATATGCGATCAGTTTTAGTTTTCTTTGCTCTGTTTTTCAACCAATGTTGTTTCTTCTTTGCAATATTTCGTTTTTTCTCATTGAGTATCTAATTTTGGAGGATCCCGTGGAATCATGTCTTGTCGTTGATAATTTTTCAAAATAATAGGACTGAATGAGTTGTATCAATACACTAAAGCTTCATCGTCAGAAAAATGTTATGATAACCTTGGTTTCACGTAATTTTGAATAAGTCGCTAAATTTTAGTGTGAAGGAAATTGGATAGTGAGCACATATTTTAAAGTTTATGTATGTGTCGTATGCGTATATGTAAAATTTCCTAACAATGACCGGAGGAATTGGTAGAATCGCTGAAGTAATATTAATTCAGTATCTTATTACTCCATTGTGTATTTGAAACTTTTATATAATTTTTATTCATTTATTTTAGTTAGACTAAAAAATTCCTGCAGACTTACGCCCTTCAATAATATGAGAATCGAATGTCGAATTATCACTGACGACTCAGAAGGACACCAACAATTTGAGTTTGTTGTCTTTAATTCATGGTACAAGGCCATTCTACGAAAATAGCGGTACGATTACTATTGTACGAAGGCATCGTTATGTGAGTAATATAATAGTGTCAATTTTCAGAGCGATCAACAGGGAAGAGTCCGCACGGAACGGTCATCCAAGAACAAACGATGAAATCATGTAAATTAGAAAAATATAGTATTTATATATCAAGAACCGTTTTACACAATGCTATCTACATCAACTTTACTGAATTTTCTCGATGACTTTCAGTGAATTCAATGAACAGGAACAAGAAGAATCGTCAAATGTGACGTCAGAGGATTGATTAACCAGAGGCGATACCTTCTAATACAGATAAAGTGTCATTTTCATTAACGCACATCAAATTTCACTTCTTACTGCTACTCTGAGGTTATGAAAGTTAAATACGTACTTCAAGCACATTTTATAATTTTAAAAACTAATTTTTTACCACTTAATTTTACTTGTTTGCCTTACTACATTAAGGAGGAAAAAGTATTGTAATCGTGCTTCGGAAATGGGCGATTTATCGGCTTCTTGGCGGAGCCGGATAACTAAACATTTGTTCAATATTGTTCATGTATTTAGTAAATTCGATCCTCTAACACTTTGTGTACTCAGATTCCATGTTTTCTGGATCCTTGATACCGAAACATTGATTGACGACAAAACGGCTGTGTGTGGTCAACGATAGCGCCTAAAACCATTCAGACGATTTGCTTCAAAATTTATATTCGCCAGCGAAAAGAATGGAGCAGGTCTCATTTACGTTCAAAACCGTTGTTTGTTCTTAGAAAATGCAAAATTTCAAACTTTTTTTCGCATCTTTCTCAACTATAATTTTGAAGATAGAGATTTTTTCTTATTGAAATCTATTGCTCAAAGACAGATCATGAAATAAGGCGATTTAGTTTTTCGATGATACATCAGTTTCCTCGTAATTTTTTGTGGCGTACAGATTCTTTAAACAATTATTTCTTCAAAAATAGCTCCACATTTTTTCTTTAAATTTTCTCCTCGTATGTATCAAATGACCAAAAATATTTCCTATTTTCGGTAACACTGTTATTTTTCAAAATTGCAAAAACTTAACATTGCAAAATTACAATAATTAATATAAAGATTTTTGCACATTAAATTAAATTTGTTGTAAAAAAGTCTCAAGTTTTGAAAGTCAATTAGAAAAGGTCGAGTACAATTTAAAAAACGAGCATTTTTCACATACTTTTTACTTGAAGAGAATGCAATTAATTTTTTCTTAAAAACCGCCTCAAGTTTTTGCTTTAAATTACTTCCACACCTGGATCAAAGAAACGCTTAAGAATTCCGCTTTTCTCTAAAAATTTAGTTGAATAGTGTTTTTTTTTAAATTGCGAATGTTAGAAATAATGCAAGAAAGTATGTGCCTGTTGCACCACTGGTTTTTAAATGATGAGTATACACAATTAATTGTAAAACTATGGAAAGAACAAAAAAATAATTCCAACGATTAATAATGATTGCATAAAATACCGCGTTAAATTTTCTAAAATGTTGCAATATGTATTATTTCATACCGTTCTTTTGGAGTGCATTTGAAAGATTATATTTGGATACAATAAAATTGAATGTTTTATAGTACCTACAATTTTTAAAAGGAACAAAATTTAATTACCAAAAACTTATAAAATAAAATAAATAAGAAAACAGTAATTGTTATTGAATGAGTTGATTTCAACCCTCTATGTACTTAGAGATTATGAAAATGTCGATGATTGTATGGCATTAATTAGATCATAATATTAAACAGGTATCTTTACTTAAAGGGTAGTTCACTTTATTATCTGGTGGATCTGTTCTGGCCTATATGCGAGTCTGGTCCAGATGATTTCCACCTGGGCGGTCGCGGCGATGTCCGTCATTAGTTCGCCATTTAACCACTTACCTCATTAGTTTTTATGGGGCGTCTTGTTCTTTGCACCGGGATGGCGACGTTTGTAACGCGCCAGACCTTGAGTTTACTCAGAGGCCTACGCGATCTGGCAGCAACCGATGCGAGCGCGCTCAGAGACCTGGGAAAGGGGGAAGCGGTTCTGGAGCGAGGTTGTATGATCCACATCCATACGCCATTGCGGTGAAATAAATGCGTTTGATGTTTATCTGTGCTATTAGGAAATTGTCTCACGCAATTTGGATCACGATACTACGTACTGCACAACCGAGATTTAAAATAAAAAGGAGAGAGAAAGAGAAGAAAATAGAAGAGGGGAGAAAGAAAGAGGTGTGTGTGTGTGTGTGTTTGTGTGTGTGTGTGTGTGTGTGTGTGTGTGTGCGCGTGCGCGCGTGTATAATTTTCGCGTGCGAGTAGTATCAGGAAAGAGAATATTGCTTTAAAATATCTTGTGTGGAACTTCCTTCCTCACAATTCCTGTGAGAACCTTCATTTAGATACCACTAATTGGCAGACTAGCCGTGAAATTAAGATACACATTTTTATTGAGCATCATCACTGTTCTGACGCGGAGACGCTCGCAAACGCATTACAATGATTGTTTTAAACCGTTTTGAGTTTTCTTCAACCTTCAGTCGCGATCCTGCTAACTTCATAGACTCATTTTGAGGTCATATCTCGTTGCAACACTAATGGAAAATGATGATGAGATTTAGTCTTAAAAAGAAATTCTCGTGCATAAACGAACACAAAACCATTAAGTATTATTAATTTAAACGTTTTCGAAAGTTGTTAACTGTACTACAATAATTCATTTACAATAAATTTAAAAGTTTATCTTAATTTACATTTATTAATATATAATTATAACCTTTTTATACCAAGGTAAGGTTATTGATTTTAAGTATAAAAGTAACAAACCCTTCACATCATATTACGAACTGACCAAAATGTAATGTGTTTCAATCTATCTATGTTTTTCTTTCTCTTGGAGTTTGAGCATATTTAAAAGACCTTGGCGATTAATTCAGTGAATATTTCTTTGTCTTTTGCTAATAGGAGCAATAGCTCCGCTCTACGAATTTCCGTCCGTCTCTATTTTTCAATTAAGAAACCAACGTTCTTCCTACTCCTTCTTCCTTCCCTCTATCTTACCCGAGAAATTAATTGAAGGGAGTAGCGGTCGCCCCGCGGGATGTGTTCGATGAATCAGTTTCAATAATTTTGTTCAGTTATAATATACTGCGGTTTTTACAGAGCTGTGTTTGAAGTAAATCAGCTGTTTCGGTGTCACTCAATCGGAAGCCTGAATCCACCATTATGACGTCACTGTAGTGACGTGTAAAGTTCCGATTGGACGGCACCGTAACAGCTGATCAAATGTCAAACCCGGCTCTGTAAAAACCGCAATATAATAGAACTTCTGTATGCGTAAAGATAATTAACGTAATGCAGTTTTTTAAAGGATTAAACGTAATTCATAATTAGTCATTTGGGCGGCTTCCTTCTTAGTAGAGGACTCCTGGAAACGTAGAGGTCTTCTCCGTCTACTGGTTAGTTATTGTGAGAATGTAGATGATTTAAATGCCTTTCGAGAGTGTATTTAAATGCTCGTTTTTTTTTGCGGAAATTGAATTGATTTCGAACTGTTACTCGTATAAGGAAATGTAGTACTCTTCATAATGTTTGAAGATCGCAAAACCGCATAATCATTCTTATATTTGACGAACGTTAAATAATATCATTTGTTTAGTAATATTTTTACACACCTTAAATTTTGAAAAATGGTTGATTTAACACAGACCAATTGCCGCAGTCTCTGCAGGGACTGTGGCCGGAAGATTTTGGGATTCGAGTCTAGACGGTAGCGGAATTTTCAACACAAGCTAGATTGTTAGGTGGAATTCAGACGCTGCCTGGAGAAGAATCCTAGTGGCCGGCAGCTTAATCGGTTTCTCCTATCATTACTCTTTTACGTGGTTTCTCAGATCATTACTAAGCGAATGCCGGGTCAGTACCCTAACAAACGGACCACGAATCGTGCGCGATCTTTCCTTCCCCTTCCTTATCTTAAACTCACACCTTACACACACACTTGCACTTAGATGCATTAGACTGTTCCACACGTTGAGAGACTAGATTGAACTTATCCGATCTGAGGGGTACCCCGCTGGGGAAATGTCACTGGAGGGGAAAATTCCAACATTAATTAATTAATTAATTAATTAATAAGATCTCAATGTTTTATGAACATACGTGTTTTTAACCTTGAGAATTTATTTTTTCATTTTCACAGAAATGGATTCAGAATATATGTAACACGTTTATTTATTTTATCTTTGCAAATTATAAACGCCCATTTCCATTGTTCCAGATTAAGCACAAACAGACACTCCTACAAATCTTTGCCAATGGCCATTCTCCCATCAATTACCTAAATTCTTTACAGTGCCGCCCAATCGAGTGATCTGCATGGTCTATTATCAAAGGCCGAACGTAAACCTAACGCAACATCTTAATGATGTCGGTATTAGAGGGAGCCATAAATTAAAAATCTCACAGCATTTTATCTTCAAGTCCGGAAAAAACTAAAGATGACTATAATACAAACCATCCAGGAACAGATAACTGTTCATTATAGGGATCCTTTCTCGCAAATCTCGCGGTGTGAAATTCACGACAAGGCGATATAAAGCGAATGTCGCAAGTGAGCTGCAAGTGAGCGGGCCGATCTCTGCTCTGCTTTTTCCCTTCTCAGGCGGCACCGGTGCCGCAGCGCGCATCCGCGATCTTTCACTGCCGCTAAATGAAGGAGCAGCGCCGGGGACTTTCGCTTTATGCTCTCCGTGGACGCTCTACCTGCCCCATCGATTTGCATCAAACTGCAGAGGCGCGCTCCCGCCTGAGCTATGATGGCGCTGTTGAAAGGTTTAGTGAAGGGATGAGCTAATTCCCACCTTATTCTCAACAAATGTCTAATGTTTATGGTCGTCTATGAAACAGCAGCTGTAGGTTGTAGCTAGAAAAGGATGTTGGTAAACTAATCTAACATGATATTCATGTTCACGTTTTATGTTTTCTACATCGGTAATTTGCGGTGTGGATCCATAGATCTTTGGCCCTGATGATTAAGATGATAGGTCACCTTTTTTGTTGAAAGTGGGGAGTGCATTAAATTTTTCTAATTACTCTCAATAATTTATGTATAATAGGATAAGTCAGTTTACTTATAGAAGCCGAGTATAGGACGCAAGTGTAATGGTTTGCTGAATTATGGGCGCAAATATCACTAAATTTGAGAGATAAGTCAAGTTCTCTAATCATTCACGCTAGAAAAGTCGTAGGGTACGAGATATGTTGTTCTCCGTACAATTTAATTTTTTGAGTTATCAGTGTATTTACAAGGGTAAGAAGTGTTTTGTGTGAAATGTTTATTCACAAGTTTCAGGAGCTGGGACCAAACAAAGTTAATGATGTTTGAAACGTTTTAGAGTGAATGAGTATCTTCATTATTTTTTATTACATTCTGTTTACACTCATGGTGTGTCTGATTGTAATAAATAGTTGTCTTTCATAGTTGTGGTGAAGTCTGTAGAAATGCTAGCAAGGAAATAGAACGTTTATAGTGAGATAAATCTGTCAGGTAGTCAAAATGTTCAAAGGTGAGTCATTAAGTACAGGTATCTATACTCAGTTTTTACAATATATTGTAGTAACAGCAAAAAAATATAAGATCATTTCCCAATATAGTCACCCTGCTTTCCAGAGTACTTTGTTCACTATAACACAAGCTTTCCGATACCCTGAGCAAAAAAGGATTTTTGGTTAAAAAGCAACCCACGCATGTACTACTTCCTGAATGTCGGAGGTGAATATACGATATTCTAAAGCATCTTTAAATGAACCAAACGTGTGGTAACTGGATGAATCGAGACCGGAATTGTATCCAATACACTCTAGCTCTTCAAAAGGCAGATATTAAAGAGTTTGAAAGGTATAGTGGCGATATATGGATGCGCTTTGTAATGCAACGAAATAATATCTTTCGGCCATCCATATCGGTGAACTCATAAGGAGAACCTAACTAATGTTCATATGATCTGCCATTTCATCCTAAGTTGCACGTCGGTTATTCAGATTCACGGCACGAACTTGCACAATGTTGGGAACAGCAGTGCAAGGGGCTGGACGAATCTTTTCTCATCCTGTTCCCTTGTTCGACCTCGTTTGAAAGGTTTAATCAACTGATAAACTCCACTCCAAGGTAAAAAGCTGCGCTTTCATTGTGCTGAAAGTGTTCTAGGGATTTCAGCTTCTGATACTCATTTAGATCACAAAAAACGGATTACAAAAAGCCATACAAAAGACATGGGTATGTCGCAACAATTGAAGCGAACATTAGTTGATAACGCTGAATCTTACCACAGGCACAGTTAGCGATGCCGGTCTGGATAGATGAGGTCGCTAAAGCTCAAGGTCAAAAAGCCGTAGTTGCTTGTGCCTGAAGGGTCGCGGGTTTGAATCCCGCCCGGGCCATGAATGTATATGTGTGTCCGTATACGTTACCCCGAATGTTACTTAACAGTGGTCGCTATATGACCCTAGTAGTTGAAAAGTGACATTAAATAAGTGAAAAAAGTTAGCGATGTCATCTTAAGCGTACCAAGCTGTGCAGTCAGCTTCCAGATGAATAGAACGAAGCAGATATTTATTGAATTATCCTCATATTACAAATAAATTTTAATGGAAACAGGTTAATAACTCGTGGAAGGTTCCAGATGGAAGAAATTCTGTTTGAAAACTCCGTTTTCTTAATCTTTTTTGTTCTCATAGAAATCTCCAATTATCGGCAATCAGATTTAAAAACAGCAATATTTTAAATATGCACAATGTTTTTCAAATAATTGTAAATTATCTTCGTGTTGTGTGATTTACATAAACAGACGATTTTGAGACATGTATAATTCAATAATTTATTATGCCTTAAGCGATCTCCTCCGATGTTAAGAAATGATGTTGGATTTTTTTAATGGAAGTCGCCTGAATGGTGATGAGATGACACCCAAAACATCAAAGTAGTAATGACAATATAAATGTGAAGAAAGTCGTCTTTGCTGCTTACATTGCTAGTATTTAGTATGTAGTGAGTGTTCAATAGAGTTTTCAGTGACAATGTTTGAAATTATGTGTATGTATCCAAAAGTAAGCTTAATAAATGAACGATAATGACGACGATTTGATTAGTTATACTTACTAAAGAAAGAAATAGTCAAACTTCTGACTAGATCGATCTCAAAATTCTTCAATGATTACCTGTTCTCCTTAGCAAAAGAATGCTTTCTAAACTGTGGTTTATTGATACAATTTTGTTTCCGGAACTCCACATCCGCACGAATGTGAAGATGAACAGAAAGAAACGATCACTGAAAAATTGGGCACAAATAGTTGCGTGTTGGCATTTTCCACCTTCCTTGCTGATTCTTATGAGTACGGAAAATAATTTCGTAACGAGATGATCCAGAGCACGGCCCTGCATCGTGGGATATTGACGTCCGAGGGAAAGGAGCGAAATGAACCGTGGAAAAGGCGGTTGAGCAACAAGTGAGCGTCGCGCGGTGCGGGTCTCGGGATGCTGCTCTACTTGGCGGGCCAAGTGGGTGTGTTGCGCCCGCACCCCGCCGACTTCCCCTCTCCTCCCCTCCCCCACTGCCGCCTCCTCTCCTCCCCGCTGCAGCCGCCTTTGTGCCCGCTCCTCGGGCGCGGCGCTGCCGGTCCGGTCGATCGCGCCTTTGAGGACACCGCCGCGCCGGGACGACGCAGAGCGCCGCTGCATTCGCCGCACTCCTCCCATGTCTTTTCGCTCCTCCATGCGGATCCCGCTACTCCCCGTGACCTCACGCAACTTCACGCAGCTCACTGTGACTTCCGCAGTTTCCCTTGGCTACGTGGCATCGGGGTCTCTGTGATTTCCACGATTGCCCGTGAGTTTTAGCGCATTCCCGCGACTCTGAGACTCCTGGCAATTATTCGAATCAACAGATGTCTCTGCAATGCCTCTGACCGGGAGGCCCTAGGGTTTCACACCTGACGGTGGCAGTATTTTCGACACTAGCTAGCTATACAGATCGATAGATAGATCAATAGATAGATAGATAGATAGATGGATACTTAGATGGATAGGTAGATGGATGGGTAGATAGATCAATAGATAGATAGATGGGGATACATAGATGGATACATAGATAGGTAGATAGATGGATATCTAGAAGGGTAGATAGATGGACAGGTAGATGGATAGATAGATTTCCTGAGACCAGTCAGGATATCAACTGATGTCACTGCAGCGCTTCTACCGGGAGGTCCTAGGTTCGAGTCCTGACAGCGGCAGGATTTTCGACACTAGCTTTTCAGCTAGGTCGAATTCAGTCTCTGTCTGGAGGAGAATTCTAGCGACCGGCTGCTCTGATCGGTAGTTTTCCGTGGTTTCTCCGATCAACACCAGGCGAATGCCGGAGCAGTACCCTACCAAACGGGCCACGGACCGCGCGCGATCTGTCCTCCTCATCCTTGTCCTATCCTCTCCCCTACACACACCTTACACTAACATGCACTGCATTACCACATATTCCGGGAGATCGGTCGGGAGCTTAGAGCTTGTCCGGCTGGTGCGGTGGCCCGCTGGTGGGAGAGTCCTGGTTAGGGAAACCCCACTAGCCGACGATAGGTTGGCACCGGATCTCACCATCCAGCGGCGGAAGATCACCCCATCTCCCGCGAAAAACATGCACTACACAAACGGGACTAATGACCAAAGCAGTTGACGCGCCCGGAAACAAGAAAAATCAATCAATCAATCAAACCAGTCGGGAGTTTAGAACTTGTCCCGACTAGGGTGGTGCCCCGTTGGTGGCAGATATCTGGTTAGGAAATTTCCCCGCAAGTCGACATAGGTCGGCACCGAATCTAGCCAGTCAACGGGGAAAAACCGTCGCCACTTCTCGCGATAAAAACATAAACTAAACTTACGGGACCAATGACATTAGCAGTTGACGCTGCTGAATCACTAATCAATCAAATCAAATCAAATACTCATCTTTCATCACCTCCATGCGGTCCCCGCTACTCCTCGTGACCTCTCGCAACTTCACGCAGCTGTCCATGACTCCACGGCATCGGAGTTTCTCTGTCATTTCCGCGTTTTTTGATGAATTGAAGTTGCTGAAAGAAGAAGTAGTCGGCGGCATCACCCAATATTGTTGTGCTCCTCCGGGACACTGAGAAGACGGTTGAGGGTGGTAACCTTGTACTTGTACATAATATGTATGAAATCATACTTTTCGAAGAATATATTGAAAATCAACCCTTGTTCTTGTTGAATGATTTCACGACTATATTATTCATTAATGTTGATTAACAAATTGCCCGTGCATTTCAGTGGATTCCCGCGACACTCTTGAGACTCTTGACGACGGTTCGCATCAACTGATGTTACTGCAGTGACCCTGACCTGGAAGTACATGGTTAGAGTGCCGACGGTGGCAGGATTTAAAGCACCTGCTAGATAATTACGTCCAATTCAGGCTCGGTCTGGAGGAGAATTACAGCGGCTGGCAGCTCCCGTCGGTAGTTTTTCCGATCAACACCAGGCGAATGCTGGAGCATGACTCCAACAAACGAGCCATGAACCGCGCAATCTTTCATTCCTCTTCCCTGTCCTATCCTCACCCCTTACACTAACACTCACTCGCACTACATTCACACATATGTCGGGAGACCAGCCAGGAACTTAGAGCTTGTGGATGTCCCGTTGGGTGGAGATACCTGGATGGGGAAAACTTGCAAGCTGTTGTGTAGGTCGCACTTTATCTCGCCATCCAACGGGAGAAGGAAACTACCACTTCCGTGATAAAAACATGCGTGCTCTTACGGGATTAATGGCCATAGCAGTTGACGCACCTGGAAATATGAAAAAAACAATCTATCAATCAATCAAGCGACTGTCCGCAACCTTCTGCCTTTACTGAGACCTCCTGCTACTTTCCGCGACTCTTCTATTTCGTGCTACATCTTATGTCGACGTGAGACCCCAAGGTGCTTCCGCGGCTCGTCACCGATCCAACATTGAGCACGTTCGTGCCCTGATTCTGAATAAACGAGTGACTGTTGATGAAATGGCAAAACACAAGCACCTTAGTGAGGTTATGAGTGTAAAAACGTCAACATGTTGGGCACGTTTAATCCAGGAAGATGGCGGTGTTGCTTCCCCACTGAAATGTGAGATCCGGGACCGTGCTACACGTCGGATTCACCAGTGACTTCCCACCGTTTACCACCACTTCCCGTCATTCCCCGCGACTTATTGTCATTCATCGCGGTTTCTCGCCATTTTTGTCATCGAAAATATCTAGCAATGGATTGCGGTGAAATTTCTTCATCTTTCAGTAAAATCGAAATTGGAAACTTAAGTGATTTTAAAAGTTGAAGATTTTTGATTAAAACATTTATGGAAGGACGGGAATCTGCTGAAATCCGAGGAAATTTTCATTGCTTATTTCCTTAGACCCTCTTATCCGAGTTTCAAGCCACTCCATTGTGTACTTTTCTCTCTGCTGCCACATTGAACAATAGCGGATGGAAGAGCGATGTGGAGGGGGTAAATATTATACTTGCCCAAAGGAAGGACGTATAATTAATGTAAACAAAATTAAGGTATTTCACCGTAATGTTTGATTATCTTAATGCGATATTTTAGTTTTGGAGATGAAATATTTGTGAAAATTTGTATTAATATTATGTTCAAGCATATTAGGGAAAAATATATGTAAATAATAGAGTTGTCACTTTGTGTCGATTTTCTTGATTTCGACATTCCTCTCCCACTCCGATCACAGACAATATTTGTCATCTTTCAAATGAATTTCCTACCAATGAAACGTAAGCATATCTGAGGTACCATTAGAAGACAGAAATACATCAATGATGATGGTTATGATCTTTGTGAGCGAGAAGTACCTCAAGATTGTGTCTTTTCTGCCAAGCTCTATCTAAACTGACTGGGTAATCTTTCATATTTTGGAAAAACAGTTTTTGATTTCGTTATCTCATTTTAAAAAAATGTTTTAAGATTTTTTAGTTTTTATTAGGTTAGATTAGATTTTTTATTCTTGTTTTAAGTTTTGTGTATTATGGTCTAGATACGAGAGAAGAATAACTTCAGACTCCATCAGCTGGGGCCACCACTGCCCTGAATTCAGCGCTATTCTCCGCTGTCGCCGCTTGCATTCTGAAGCGTCTTCTGTGCTCCTCTGGCTGGCTGCGGCACGCCCATCTCACTGCCTCATCTCTTCCACCCCAACCCCACCCCTATCCCTTTTCAGCCAGTCGCCGCACAATGCCGAGTCGTCGCCTTCGACCAAACGCAGTCTTTCCCATTGTCGTCTTGTCTTCTCTATCGGTTTTCACGACCACTCGCCTGCTTAGTATTGACACGTCCATTGTTCTTTTGAACTTCGTCATCTTCCACTCCTTCCCACGACGATGTAGAATGATTCATAATAGAAAGTAAATCTGTTCGACGGTAAAGCCGCATCAAGGGAACAGAATGTCCCTTCTCTTTTTTTTATTCCTGGGTCTTTTTCCAACTTCAGAGGATGCCGACTATCCGCGCCGGGAATCAACTATGCCCTTCATGTGGACCCATATTAACATTTTTACATTAGACACACACAGCGGGCTCCTCGGTCTATGGGCAGCAGAATAGCAAGGCCTTCAATGACATCACACATACTAAAACTCAACGGACAAACAACCAATTTCACGGCGGAATTCGAACCCGCGACCCTTTGGACCGAGGCGCTGAGTCGGCACCCAGTCTAGTCACCTCGGGCATCCAGGTCGGCAACGTCCGTTCTCAGTAGCATTTCCAATTTCGTGAATCTTCTAGAAAACGCAACAAGTGAGTATGCGGAGACGTGAAGAAAGATAGGTCAAGAGGGATCTATAAAAATTATATAAGATTCTATTGGCAGCTTTAATGAAATAAAGTTCTACTTGGTCTGCTGATCGTATGAGCCCCAAGAATGTCTCAAACTTACTATACATAGACATAGAAGCTATGATTCTTGTTTTATTGCAAATCTCTTTCGTAACTGTTACTATTTTTCTGAGACCGATGGTATCATTCTCGTTCCTTTCTGGCTTGACCGTTTCCATCGTTCTGTCACTTGTTCAATTCACCATTTTCAAACCTTTCTCCCGTTTTCCTCTACTTCCTCATCCTCCGTTTTGCCGGGCATCGTCTGTTGCCGCCTCCGGCTGAAATATCTCAGCGGCAACATCGTTGCAGCTGCAGTTTCGTCGGTCGGGAAGGCCTAGGATCCAAGTTCAGACGGTGGCGAATTTTTAACTATACCTACATGGTAGGTCCCTATGTTTCTGGCCTTACTAACTTTTATTTTTGATAGAAAGAAAAAAATAGGTAAATTTTCAACTTCATTCATTCTTCATCATCATTTACTTCAATCCATTTTTCACATCTGCATATTAACATCCCTAGACCTTTGAATAATACTCCGAATGTTTGTACGCAGAACGGTCAAAACTGATTCTTCCACCTCACATTAGGCTGAAACTTTTCTTCCGTTTTGATACGTAGTGTATGTCGCCATATGCCCAATCTGAACTGTAGTGTGAATTGTCCAACTCTTTGAATCCTTCAAAACCTTCTTGGCCATCTGAATAGTAAGCACAGGCAGTCGAAGAAGATAAACTTCACGAGATTTCACGCAACTAACTAACTCTCTCCAGAAAACTGAGATGTCGACTGCAAATTTATATCATTAGAACAATTAAAACTAAGACTATAAACTTCTCAGAAGTTTTTTTCATTGATCATTTCATTTTCATTTCATTGTTTCATTTCACTGTTTCATTTCATTTTTTTTTTATTGTTTCATTTCATTTTTTTCATTTCATATTTTGGACAGGCCGGAAACTTATGGATCCACCTACGTACTAAGTTTGGTCAAATTCAACCACTGGAGAAATATTCTAGAGATCGGTTGCTCTGGAAGATAGTTTTTCCGTCGATTCTCGTATCAATACCAAATGAATGCCGGAGTAAACCCTAACAAACGGGCCACGGACTGCGCACGATCATTTTTTTGTTAACAGTGTCCCTTCTCCACCTTGTACACCTTACTCTAACATGCACTACAACGCCACACGTTGGACGACCAGACTTGCGCTTGGAGCTTATCCTGTCTGGGATGGTGCCCTTCAGTACTAGGAAGAAGAAACCCTCCACAAAGCGAACGTTTAGGTCTGCAACGGATCTCACCAATCAGCTGGAAATCACCACCACCGTCACCTCCCGCGATAAAAAGCACTACGCCTACGAGATTAATAACCTCGGAAGTTGAGACGGGCAGAATCAATACTCGCTGTCTGCGGCGCGCCTTGACGTCGCCGGCGCCGATGGCGTTGCGGCCGCCTGGTCGCGCTCTGCGCTCTCGAGTCGCAGGCGACCGGTCCTCGCCTACCTCTGCGCCACCCAGTGGGCACGAACCGGGTTTTTCGAGTGATAGAATCGGGAGAGGTGGCTCACGTCATCAACTGATGTCACTGCTGTCCCTCTGACCGGGAGGTCCTAGGTTGGAATCCCGACGGTAGCAGGATTTTCGACACTAGCTTGGCTGCTAGATCGATTTCAGTCGCTGTCTGGAGGAGATTTCCAGCGGCTGGCTGCTCTGGTAGGTAGTTTTCCGTGGTTTCTCCGATCACCACCAGGCGAATGCCGGAGCAGTAACCTAACAAGTGACATTTCCTACCTCTTCCTTGTTCTATCCTCTCCCCTTACACACACACTTACACTAACATGCACTACACTACCACACATTCCAGGAGACCGGTCGGGGCTTAGAGCTTGTTCCGGCTGGGGCGGTGCTCCGCTGGTGGGAGATACTGGTTGAGGAAAACCCCGCTAGCCGACGGTAGGTCAACACCGGATCTCGCCACACAGCGGGGGAAGACAATCGTCACCTCCCGAGCAAAAACACGCACTACACTTACGGAACTAATGACCGAAGTAGTGGATGCGCCCTGAATCACTAATAATCAATCCGTTCGAAATCACTACCAAAAACTAACAATCAAAAACAAGAGAAACTAAGAGAGAAATTTCAAAAAAATTGAAAACAAAATACGAATTACTGAGTTTGATAAAATATATTCCATTTTTTTATAAATATAAAAAAGTTACGAAAAAAAGAATGAAAGAAAAATTTGTGCTTAACAGATCTAAAATTTGTTTATGTAATATCAGTGATATCATAAATGTAAGAAAAATAGACGCAAGTGTCTTATAATTATACAAAACTCTCTCATGAACGTAAGATATAAGAATTGTAATTTTTCACGAAGGAGAGGGATAACGTATATTATATATACTTCAAAAAATATTATATAAAATTTAGCAATTTGAAGAATTAATTAAATCTAGAATTCATATTTTGGGCAATTAGAACTACCTTCTCTTTATTCAGCTTGCAGCTTCCAGATAATGAGATCTTCATACGTAAGGGCTAAATAGAGTAAAATACATAAAAGCGAAGTATCGACTACGCAGGGTGCGATCGGCTATACTTGGATTTTTCTAACGAGGCATCTGAAGGTATATCTCCAAGATGGAATACGGCACGGCTTTTCGCGTCTTTCTCGGTCGTGCCGATAGAGTCGCTTGATCTGCGGCACGGCTGGATAGATCGCGATCATGCGATCTTGAGGCAAAACCGAGAAAGGCGCAGAGTTGTACCGTATTCCATCTTGGAGATACTACCCTCACATGCCGCGTTAGAAAAACCCAAGTATATTTTTTTTATAGACGCTGCGAGATCGTGGGCGAGGATGGGGTGAGGAAAGGTTGGGTTGACAATTGCGTTTGCGCAGTGATCGCAGATCGGCCAGTGACCTCTCCGAACAGCAGACACGCGCTTCGCGACCGGTGCGCTATCTCGTGGTTACGTCGGAACTAAAACGGTCCACGAACCAATTCTTTCTTCCGCTTGCTGAACTACTCTGTAGAACTCGGATAGGGAGTTCATAAAGACATAAAATAGATAAAAGAAACATGAAATATTTTCCTAAGGATTTCACAATTTTGAAAGAATTATCCCACGAAAAATAGAAATTTAGGGGTGGGAGCATTTATTTTAAAATATTAGGGTTTAAGGGTGGATTGCTGTAAATTTTACGCTATTGTTGTTACTATTATAATGTGTTTAATAAATGCCAAAAAAAATTTTTTTTGTTGAAATGAAGAAATTTATTAAAGTAATAAAAATACGCCACTAAAATTCTAGCACTAAGGTTCTAGTATATCTACATTCCGACTCGGTACATCTCACTTTACTGCATATACACCAGAAGCGCGAGAATGCTGAGAGGGTAATATCTGGAGCATTCACGATAACAACGATCCATAAATTCCTCCGGGGGATCGTCAGGTTGGGTTAGTACAGGAGCACGTACTCTTATCTCTCTTGAGCCGCCTAGTACACTAATGCACACAAAACGAACTGGGAGCCTCTGCTCAAAGTAAGCAAGAAAACTAGTGTGTTAATGCGAATTACTGTCAGCACACAGTATTTTTACATAGTACGAAGACACGCCGTGAAGCATTGAAAATTGAAACAATATCTTCAACTTCTAAAGTATATCTAATTTGTAATTTTCAATACTTTCTTAGAATGTACCAGAGATTAATTGCGCTCACTGAAATGTAGCCAGAAACATGCAAGTACTGCCTGTGTAATATTAAATTAATAATTTGTTTTGCGTCCCTGATAAAGAAAAAAAAAGTTTTATTTCCTTTCCCGCATACTACTGACATAGTATATTAGAGAGTTAGGTATGGCAAATCAATTCGAGAATTCAAGGGAATATATGTTTTGGGGTTCCCTGATACCAATAATGTATTTTTTCAAAACTACCGTCAGTCCGACTGTATGAAGAACACTAGCGCTTAAACCAGACATAGGATATTTTCCGACAAAATGTTAGTGGATCGATCTGGCCCGACATGAGGATCTGACAATTTGAAACGAATTATTTCCATATTTGCATGAAGCCCTTAGATGTTTTCAAAATTTTCTCAAAAATTTCGCCAATTTTTTCCTTTAAATTTTTTAGAATAGAGTGAAAAACATATTTAAAGTTGACATAGGTCCAATTTTCCCGTTACTCTGAAATTTAAAAAAAAAAGTTCCAAATTTTTGGTCATCCTAATACAATTATTGTATTGAAAAGCGAGTTTTTCTTTAAATAAAATTAGCTCTTCAAATTAGATCTATCACTGTTAATAATATCGCTGATGAATGAGGTTCTTTAATTTAATTAAACCGGGAGAGGTCCTATGTTCGAGTCCCGACGGTGGCAGGATTTTTGACACTAGCTTGTCAAATAGGTCGAATTCAGTCGCTGTCTGGAGGAGAAGTCTAATGGCCGGCTGCTCTGATTAGTAGTTTTCCATGGTTTCTTCGATCAACACCGGGCGAATGCTAGAGCAGTACCTTAACAAACGGGCCATGGAGCGTGCGCGATCTTTCCTTCCTGTTCCTTGTTCTCCTCACCCCTTACCTATACGTATTTACATGCACTTCACTACCACATATGCTGGAAGACCTGTCCGGAGCTTAGAGCCTGTCCCGGTTGGGGTGGTGCCTCGCTGGTGGGAGATACCCGGTTAAGGAAAATCCCACTTGCCGACGGCAGATCGGCGCCGGATATTGCCATCCAGCGGGGGGGGGGAAACATGCACTATACTTCGGTAATTAATAACCTTAACTGTTGATGCGCCCGGAATGACTAACAATCAATCATTAATTTAATTAACTGGATATTTTATTTTCTCCTATATACGCTTTCGAAAATATAATTAAATATGGGCAATTTGATTTAAATATGCATCTTTTAGGTGGGTTTAGATAGCAACTAGGAAGATGGTGGGACAAAACCGACAAGCTAACATACTCAAAAGAATAGGAAACTAATTTTGAGGAGAAAGTCTGTACCATCCTTAGAAAAACAAATTTATTTCATAGCATACGTACGTATATAAACAGTGTATACAGAGTAGTAGCCGACCTACATGGCCGAGTTAGTTGAGAGCATGTTCCGATTCAGTACTTCGATCCGAAAAGTCGTGGGTTTCAGTCCTGCCTTGGGTACGGTTTGTTTGCCCCTCATCTCTTGTGTATGTGTTGTCGCGGACCGCAGATCCGCTGACCGCAGAGCCGAGGAGCCCACAAATGTTGATGTCTAGCGTGTCGTCGAATACTCTTCCAATCGGGACGAAAGAGGTAACCGGCTGTCGGCTGAAAAAATGTTTCTGGAGTAGTGTAAGGATAAGTTCACGAACTATTTCGGAAGAAATATTTCAAGAATTTTAACGGAAATGCGTTTGGGGTCCTCTGCTATCGAAAAACTATTTTTTTAAACGACGTTCGTCTATTCGGATGACAGTTCCTTTGGTTGTCTGTCTGTTCGTCGGCTGTCTTGTGTTCGTCTGTCTGGCTGGCTGGCTGTTCGACCGGTGTCTGTTCGACAGGCTCTGTCTGAGCCTGTCCGACAGGCTGTGTGTCTGAGTCTGTCCGACAGGCTGTGTGTCTGAGTCTGTCCGACAGGCTGTGTGTCTGAGTCTGTCCGACAGGCTGTCTGTCTGAGTCTGTCCGACAGGCTGTCTGTCAGAGTCTGTCCGACAGGCTGTCTGTCTGAGTCTGTCCGACAGGCTGTCTGTCTGAGTCTGTCGAACAGCCTCTGTCTGTCTGAGTCTGTCGAACAGTCCTCTGTCTGTCTGAGTCTGTCGGACAGTATGTCTGTCTGTCTGTCTGAGGCTGTCGGACAGTCTTCTGTCTGCTGCTGTCGACAGTCTGTCTGTCGGACAGTCTGTCTCTGTCGGACAGTCTGTCTGTCTGTTCGATAGGCTGTCCTGTCTGTCTTTGTAATCTAAGGTTACTGTGACGCCTATTATCGCCATTATCGGTTCGTCCGATCTCCTATTACCCGATGTCCTAAAGACAAATCCTGGAACAGTACTACCCAAACCAAACGTTTGCAAGCTGAGTTCACTTGAACGAAAGCTGGACACCTCGATTAAATTAGTAATATATCCAACAGCTTGAGTAGTCCATCTGAACTGGTTTTGATAAATTTTACGTCATCGCTTTAGGCATTTTTAAAACCTTTTAAGACATTTTATTGATATTTTTGCGATATTTTAGGTCATGAAAATCCGCTTCCTATTCATTATTTAGTGCGTTGTTTATTCATTTTGTGCTGAAGAAACTTAGTTTGCATTGTAGATTTATAAAATATTTTTCCTTAATCGGCAGTTAATGCCTTAGTCTTAATTGTCTTAATAATTATATTTTAACATATGAACTTAATCTCAAACATATTATATAAATTTAAATATGGATGGTTATCCAGAAGGAACCTCTGAGTAACAGATGGCGTTTTTAATAAATATCTAGGTTTTAACAATGCTAGTAAAACAAAACTTTAATTTGAATGTAAATTCTTTTAGATTTAAAAATATAATTAAATGCAAATTATGAAGGTTTAAAAATATAATTAACTGCAAATGAAATTAAGGGTTTTGGTTCTTGGAAAAGGATTTTTGTTTTCCAATATTGAATATTCTAGGACTGGAAGGTAGATCGTATAAAATCTTAATGATAATAATGTTATATTATTCGTTTTATCAAATTACTATGTAACAAAACCATAGCACGTTTACAAATAGTACGGTCATGTGTGTCGACCTCGTGAAAAAAGGCTTGGGGGCATGTGATCCCAAGTGCGTGGACACTAAGGCTGTGGGTCGAAGCCCGCGTATAGCAAGAATATTTTATGTAGTGTTCGAACCTTGCGGATATTGCGAGTCCTTCTTGTATTGCAGCTATACCATCAACGTTCTCTTGGCCTCACTGGCAACTGTGTATGAGATGTGTTTGTACTTGCGGGAATAGATCCCTACCCCGAGAACAATCGTTTCGTCAAGCTCCGTGATGGGGCCAAAGCATACCAGAGCAAATATGTAAGATTTCAGGGCCGAGATAGGGCCGTGCGATGTGGGGTGCCAAGTTTGCTTTTCACCGGGAAAGTCCCAAGCAAGCGGTAGGAACCGCGAGATATCCTAGTAGGTTTTCTAAGCACTGATACATTGCTGCCAGAAAGAGAGTGGGGGTATCGAAAAGCTAGCCCAGACTCAAGGAAATAGGAAACTATTCGCAGAAAATCCGCCATTCTGTGGTATTGCTAGTTACAAATCGCGACTAATTGTTAGCTAATTCTTATGCAGAAAGAGAATCAATTCTTAATGCCGTTATATTCCACGGTCTTCTTTTCTATTTCTTGCAGCACATCGTATTATAATGTCTGGTGTAAGTAGGTAAGTATTTATGTAAGTTGTATTTATTCAATGTAGCATTTTAAGAAGATATGAATGGAATCTAAATATTTTACGGTATGAAATTAAAAATAGAAATAATATATAATTTGCCAATGGAAATAATTACATAACCGCAACATCATTGTAGATATTATAAATTATATTTTGAAAAGTCCTTTTTCATATCTGCCCATGTATTAGCAATAGAAAAATCTTGACTATAATATTCTGACTGTATTTCGACTTTTCGCTTCTGTTCATTCACAGCGGAGTGATAACCGGTCCACGACCTTGCGACAAAGTTCGGCCAATGAGCGGGTGTGATAAGCAAGCATTCATGATAATTTGCAAGGTTGCATCAACCAGCAACACGTGAGATAGCACATCCCTCACGAGTAATCAGTGTCCCCATTAAATAATATTCAAGCATTGTGTAAAAGATGAATCCAAGATCTAACAAATCATGTAGCAACCAAAGTTGTAATTTCATGTTGACTAACTTTCCCTTCGTGGGAGTTGATTCCTTTCCTGAAATAAAGTAATAATGAAATTCGGGAGGTGTCCACATTCAAAAGAATAAATAATGTAAGCATTCAGCAAAAATATAAGATCGTAAAAAATGTTTGGTATAGTAATTTTGTACAACATTATGAAATTTTTGAAGCGACTTCGTATAAAACCCGAAAATCAAAAGATCCATTTCAAATCCGTACTGCTTCAAGTTCTGCAAGAACAAATGAGGTGTATGGTTTGGTTGGTATTTGGGAATGATTTAGACGCTAGGTTTGTTCACGGTCGTACCGACAATTGGACAGGCGTAAGGATAGGCTGGGAGACAGAGGGACGGGCGGGCAGAGAGACAGACAGGCAGGGAGGCAGAGGGAGAGGCAGACAGGATGTCAGGCAGGCAAGCAGGCACACAAGAAAGCCAGCAAGCAGGCAAGGACGCAAGCAGACAGATAGACAGACAGACAGGCAGTCGTTTTTAAACAGTCCAGTTTCTCGGTTTCAGGTCCCTCCCGTACATGTATATTCGTACGAAAGTCAACATCCAGTTTTACTTTCTAGCTTTCTCGATTTTTAAATTGGCTCGCCATTTTTTCTTTAATTTTTTTCTACGCATAGAGCAAAGGACGCTTAAAAATGTCTCAGATCTAATTTTTGTTGAACTCTTTAAATTTTCGAATATTGCAAAAGTTAGAAATAATTCGAAAAGTATGTGCTGTAGTAGCACCACTACTTTGCAGTATATAACTTTCTACTACATAAAAGACAAAATTTTCTCAAGTATTTCCGTTGCAATTCTCTGTGTGCGCTTGCAGTCAAAACTGAATACTGCTACAATTTACATCTTCTGGTCAAATGTTCTGTTGTAATTTGTTTTCACGTGTGCTTTGGAGTGAAATGACGTGTGGATGGTATTCTTTGAATGTGCCAGGAGGTCATACGCATAACGGTCAATCGAGAGCGTCATTGCCGAGTGTCCGAGGGTGATCTAGTGTAATCTAGTAAGGCGAACAGCTTTCCGCAGTAGATTCGTCTATTTTCAACCCGTTCGCCGTGGGCAACGCCTAGACGCGTGGGTGACCCTGAATCTAGGGCGCGGCTCTGTCTGAGAGGCGCTGGCCGCAATCCTCCACATTGCCTCCACCATTCCGCACTGGGACTCTTCCAACACTAGCTCGTTCACTCTGCTCGCCGTCACACTTCTGCTGGAACCTGAAACCCGTTTTATGTTTTTGCTCTTCCCGGCGCCAGCACTACTAGAAGTACGGTTATGACGATCATCACCACGATCCCTCCTCATTGACTGCTTTCGTTGCGTTCGTCTGCGTCAGAGATTCAATCGATTACAGTATCCCCTGCTTCACTATTTTCTCAGTCGTAGCGTTTACGCAATATTCGATTTGCACCTCTACGCTTTGTCATTCATTCATCTTTTTCTTATACTTCTTTCCAATCGTCACATACAGTTTTAATAGAATTGTTAAGATACAACATACATAAAAATAATCAAATGAAATTTTGTTATCGTTGTTTTTCATGCTTTCAGAAGCCCTCATTTGTGACTTAAACTCATGATCATCTTCCACCTACTAATATTCGTGTAGAGTGACACAGTCGTTTATACAGTCAACGCCATTGACATCGGTGCTCGTGCCAATTTCCGTGCTGCCTGTGAATTTTGCTGCACTCCAGCTGCAACATACATAATCTGCTTCTTCTACTTTCCTAATTAATGCTGTTCCTTCTGATGCTTGAACTCCTGGATAAGATCCATCCCGGCAGAAGCTGCATTGTTGAAAGTTAATTTGAAATGTCTATGAATCCTCAATTATTTCTGATTCTCATATTCGCCACCGAGATTAACAAAATAGACGATCTCGGCTGTATTTACTTAATGCCTACATCGTTCACTGCCTGAGTGAATTTTTATCAAAGTATGTTTATACAGAAACCCCGTTTTAATAATTTTCTGATTGTTGATGTGTAAACATTCTTTGGCAATGAATTTTACTTCCACTATCTAAGCTTAGTTCTTTTTTGTACTGGCGGCAATAAATCAGTAGAATCGCTGTATTATCAGGGTGAACGAGCCTACGTCTGGGAATGAAATTTGGATTTGAATTTCTAAAGCTATGCGAGTTGTTTTTACTCTCAAACCTCTTGAGTCACATAATTTTCATTTGCATCCATTTCATCTAAATCAGTTCAAGTCTTCGATTTGTTGAAATTTCCGCGTTCCAAGTGCAATATAGTTATTGTTATTGATGCTTTTCTAAAAGTATATAAAAAATAGCGGTTGCACAACGAAATAAGTTCAAACTCCGAATAAATTTGATTAAATACAATTCTCCAATTTTCTTAATTCTCTAAACTGTGAATAAATGTGTAAATTTTATTGAATACTTGACTGTTGGGGAGACGTCACGTCCTATGCATAGATACCAATGTTTCGACCGTCATACTGTGACCTTCTTCAGGGCGACTTCCGGGGCTTTGCAGCGAAATGCATTGCTCAGGGCATTTCACCCTGAGGCGGGCCGCAGTATGAAAACCGAAACGTTAGCAACTATGCATAGTTTGCAGGGTTTCCTGGACAACCACGTATCTATTGACTAAGGCGGAAACCTACATGTAAATTTTAGGTCGTTCCATCGAACGGCGGATACCATGTTTTCAGAATAATGAAAACATAACTAGACTTCAACAAAAGTGCAGCCTGGAATGCGAAAAGTAAACGAACGTTTCTCCGAGGCTTAATATAACACATACAAACGTTATGAACATACGAACATATGAACGTCAAAACAGATACGACTTATGAACGAATTCCTATTCCGGATCTGATCGCGGTTCTTCATTTCTCCCGCCGCCTTCGCGGCCTTCGCAGCTTCCCCGTCTCCGCTTCCGCCTCAGCCACTCCTTTGGCGCGCCGTGCCGCAGAGAGGCAGTGTGTGTGTGTGTGTGCTCTGCTTACGTAATGTGCCAACACTCGTCAATAGCCGGTTGTTTGCCTTCTGCTGGCGCCCGGAGCGGCTCAGGCCACAGCCCTTCGCCGGCCGCATTCTGATTTGTTCAGCGACGGTGACGGGGGCGTGGATGCGTGAAGAATATTAATTGTCTTTCCAGAAAAATCTGGTAGATACACCTGGGTGGTTGTTCTTACATAGCATACAATAAGTATTGTAATGCCGTTGTAAGAAACGGCGATTTTTCGGCAGAACTCATGGGGGCCCTCATACCGAAATAAGTGGATAAATCTTTTTTGTTGTAATTTACTTCCTCTAACACGTTGTGGTACTTTACATGAAGTCACATTTTCAAAATTTTCTCAAATTGTCTTCAATTTTTTTTCCTTCATATTTTCCCTCGGATAGATCAAAGGGGCTTAAAATGGCGCAGGTCTTATGTTCCTTGAACTTTTGAAAATTGCAAAAGTTTCAAATAAGGTGAGAAAGAGTGTACTATTCTAGCTTCACTAGTTGATTTATAACCAAGCGTTGCTCTACAGAAAACTAACCAACGAAATGCGCTTGTCTCTAAGTGTTCTCTCAGCCTTCTAATCAAATAATACTTCTATCTTGTATTCGTATTACTAATTTACTAATTATGTAAGACTAGATTTGTGTGGCAATGATCCTAGAAATGAATCGTTCGATAGACGTACATAGCTCTAGAAAAGCAGGTGGCACGCTATGAATTGCAATTTCCAGCTCCGCATTAACGAAAACTTCTCGCGCTCTCCACTGAATGAAGTCCTCTGATTGCTGTGCTTGCGAAAGGCAAACGAACTGAATAAATACGTAGCCTCTCGAGAACAAATGTCCAGATAGCAATATCCTACTACTGATAAAGGTCACGCGAGGACATGGACGATGACGCGATCAGAAATGACACTGATGTGTCACCACTCTTGTCATCAATCTGATCGTAGAACAAATTGTGTAAGAAATGTAATTGTGTAATTGAGAAGAGTAAATCAACCAATGAAAGCTAAGAAACGTTACCAATGAAAATTGACCGGGAGAGGTGGCTCAGTGCATCAACTGATATCACTGCACTGCCTCGGGAGATCCTAGGTTCGAGTCCCGACAGTGGCAAGATTTTCGACACTAGCTTGTCAGCTTCGTCGAATTCAGTCACTGTCTGGAGAAGAATTGTAGAGGCCGGCTGCTCTGATCGGTAGTTTTCCGTGGTTTCTCCAATCAACACCAGGTGAATGCCGGAGCAGTACTCTAACAAACTGGCCACTGACAGCGCGCGATCTTTCCTTCCTCTTACTCACAGGTGAATGCCGGGGGAGTACTCTAGCAAACGTGACACGGACCATGCACGATCTTTCCTTCCTCTTTCTTGTCCTATCCTCACCCCTTACACACAAACACACCAACATGCACTACACTATAACATATACTGCGAGACCGGTCGGGAGCTTAGAGCTTGTCCCGGTTGGGGCAGTGCCCCGTTGGTGGGAGATTATGAGGGAAACCACGCTAGCCGACGGTAAGTCGGCGCCGGATCTCGCCATACAGCGAAGGAAGATCACCACCTCCCAAAAAACTGCACTACACTTACGGGACTAATGCTCTCAGTAGTTGACGTGCCCGGAATCACTAACACCAACAAAATTACCAAACAACCAACAATGAAAATTGAAAAAATTAAAATATTTCTTTATTGTTTCACCTGGTCATTATTGTATTACTAGCTATTTATTTGGCATTGCTCGGGTATTTACCGCCCCGCCTACATTGCCCGTCCTGATCGCTTCGTCCTTCGTCCTAGCCCTCGGCCACTCTGCTCTTTTCTTCCGTCTCGACCGATCGGGCCTCCGCCCGACCTGCCCGCCGCGTCCGCCCTGGCGCCCCTCTCACTTCTCCGCCTTGAGTCGCCTGACAACGCCCACCAACCGAACTACCAATTCGGGATTGAATTAAATTTTAAAAAACACATTTTAGGATAACATTTCGAATCTCAATCACTACCTCCCCACACATGTTTTTTGCTACTCCGCTGAAAAGTATTCAGGCCAAATGTGGCAGAAATCTCTCAAATAGTTCAAACTTTTAGGGAACATACAGGACACTGCAAAGACGTGTTAACGCTTACTGTAAAAAAATTATATAAATATGTTGGCGCCACTACATTAATTTTATATACATAAAACTCGTAAAATGTAAATTATAAAAGTAACATAAACTTTCTTCTTTACACTTACGTAGTAAAGGGGAAGTACTGTAATGATGCGGCGGATAATGGCCATTTATCGTCAGAATAACTCGAATTGTGCGGCCTTGATATCGAAAAATGGGTAAATCTTGTTCCTGTAGTAAATTACTTTTAACTTATTGTGTAATCAAAATCTACGTTTTGTGAGACCTTGACACTGGATTAGAACTTAACACCTATCAGTCTGTAGTCAACGCTAGCCTAAACCGTTCAAATGAATTTCTCCAAAATTGATATTCCTCGATAGGTCTAGTCGATCTCGAAACCCCGCAATTTTGAAACGGATATTTTGATTTTTGAGGTACCTTACGTGAAGCCATAACACTTACAAACTTTTCGAAAAAAAATGGCTCCAAATGTTTGGATTAATTTTTCTGGGATAGATAGCTTAAAAATACCCCGGTCTAATTTTCTCTAAGTTTTCGAAAAATGCATAAGTTCGAACGCTTTCGGTATCTTTCTACAACTATAATACAGAAGAGATTTTTTCTTCACAAAATATGTTCTTCAAATATCTTTAAATAAGGTCTTGTAAAATATTTCGAAAATATTAGTAGTTTTTGCGTAACTTTGCGTGAAATATAGACAATTTTTTTTAAATTCTAAGAAACAGTTCCAATTGTTTTAATTTTTTCTCGAATAGAACAAAGATTTTATAGAAAACCAGTGCACGTCCCATTGTCGTTGATCTTGAATTTTCCAAAATTGCAAAAGTTAAAAATAATGCGAGAAAGTATATGATATTGTTGCTCTATTGGTTTCATCTGGGCTCTTGCATCATTGCATTAGATTACCGTGTTCTGGTAGGTACACTCTAGGTCATCCCTGCCCAAAACACTGGTCATATGATCACCGCCGATGATAGCTGTGGGCTCACGGGTTGCCATGGGAAGCACGCAAGCATCTTCAAGTTCATTCTCGGGAAAACTGGGTTCCTAGAGGGCCGTTCTACTACCGTTCGTCCAATGTGACGAGCTTGTCTCCGTTTTCTCAGACTTCTAGGCAAATAATACTTTTTTTCTTGAATTATCAATAATGTCCGCGTACGGTTAAATATCGGGTTTTGTTTATTTACGAGAAATACATTTTCTTCTTTTTATGCTGGTTACGTTTGCTGGATTTTCGCTCCAATTTCAGCTTGCTTTCGGGAACAATCGAAGTTCTCGGTTCGCATCAGAAATCGCGATTGCAGTACGCCTGCGGAGTGAATGGAGAGGGGGAGGGTAGATGGACTGGGAAAGAGGGATGTGGATTAAAGTGCCCCAAGGAAGCCCCAGGCCAGCGCTGTTCAACCTTTTCACTTACTCAGACGCAACTGAGGGGTTGGGGAACAAGTGACTATTACATCACCATAACTTTACAACTACTCTTAATAATAATAATAATAATAATAATAATAATAATAATAATAATATGATGAAGAATCGAATGAAAAACTTTAAAACGATCAACATTTATAATGCTCATAACATTTATAATGTCATAAGGATCTAAAGATAATTTCAGGAAATTTCTGATCTCATCGAGAAGTCAACAGAATCACTTAAGGGTTTTTCCCCTGTAAATAGGCATAATAAAATTCGCGGGTGCCAAAGAAATACACAACAGGCTCCAAGTCGCCCGCGGCTCCGCGTTGGACAGACATTTGTCAGGTTACGATGCGCCGAGTCCAGCTCGTTATGCAAGCCTGCTCTAGGATAGAGAGAAATGTCGAATATTTAGGATCTAGGAATGGAACGGGGGAACTCCATAGAAACAACCGAAATGAGCTACATAATTCCAGAAATGACTTTCGGAGAGCTCAGGAATTTTGCTTTGAATTTGATTTGAATGTGAATCCCTGAGTCAATAGGATATATCGACCACTGTATTCTACTCAGTTCACAGAGTGTGATATCGCTTGCGTACATTAAAAAATACGTAAGTCGTCCTCTCATTAAATGTTGTTCTATCTAGTAGAACCTGCAATAATTTTGAATCGCACACCTTATGCAATATCGTATTTGGTTCGAGTTACATAATTAATGAGAACTGATGGCCCTTGAAATTGTTACCTTGGCTGATATCTTTAACCTACATCAGCATTCTCGTCTTTAAGAGAATACAAAGGAACACTTTAGCAATATTATGTTTTCAATCCTCATTTCTCTCCAGGGTTGCGTACTAGAAGTATACAAGTAATTTTCGTCTCATCCTTTTTGATGGTCTTCCATCTTTGGCGTTGTGTCAATCACACATTGTAATGCGTACCATTCAGGAGCATACCTTTCACAATTAAAAAGGATCTCGCAGAAAGAGTAGGCCAGTGTCGACCACAGGGCCGTGAAAGTGAGACTACATTAGTTGGTAAGGTTGCCAGTAATGGAAGTGAAGGCGGTCGACTACTGACAAGCACCAATGCTGGGTACTAATGTGAAGCTGAAGATAAAAAAACAAGTGGGGAAGCTGGAAAAAGTGAGAGCATAAAGTCCTTTGTTTTGGAGTTTAGTCACACTCCGTGTCCATTCGAAAGTTGGCAATTATATTTTTCTTAAAATTCAAAGGAACAATCAAACCAATATTTAAATATACATTTCTTAGTAAGCCATTCCATTGAATTGTGATGGGTGTACATTTCCTTTCTCTGGTTTATTAGTTCAGTTTTTGTGTATCAACTTGGAATTAATTGTCTGACATTCACTGAATGGTTCTTACCCACGTAATAATTTTACTTACTCGTTTTAAGTAGTTAAGTGAGAACAAAATAGTTATGCAATTGTTAACTAAGTTGATCTCAGTCGCCATAAGTGATGTGATTGTATGTTAATTATCAGTGCCATAATTTATTACCCTATGTAATGCAATCGACGTGTATTGATCTGAATAAAAAGGCATGATTGATTATTTAATTTCTTGACTTTTTTCTGTATCTTTGCAACCAACGTATTTGTATTTATTTTATTTCACGTTCTGAAATATTTGCTTTATTCCTTTTAAGTCTGTGTAGAAGTAAATAATTGCATCACAGGTAACTCAGTTTGCCAAAATTGAAAATAATTGCAATTTAAGAATTACATCGAGCTGACATCTCTGACTTTTATAGATTATCTTAGTCTCTATAGTTGGGAAATAAATGAAGTTTGGTGTTGTTTGATGACAATCACTCGTAACCAAAAATATATCATAAGTATCATATAAGTTTTTGAAAAAAAATCATGTATGTTCGATATGTATTCGAAGGTACATTTGTTACACAAAATGTACTAGAAAATAAAATCTATCGATGTCATGGATACTGCGTTATAAGTTTATACCCCGTTTCCACTTGCTAAATGTTTTCAGATTCTCTACCAAGATTTTTATGCAATGATTTTTATACACTATTAAACATCTTGTCAGAAATACATAATTTGAAGTTTTGAGATAACCTTTTAGGAATATCAAAGCTTGAATAATCTATGCGTGAATTATTCTTAAAAGTCATAAGATTGCACACAAGGCTTAGATTGCATCAAATAATGTTGAGTTATTTGTTTTGTGATTTGTGTTTTGTAATGTTCTGATTTCACAAATTTTTAAAGGGTTATACAGTTTTCTACATGATTGAACTTCAACTTGCCTTCAACTCGCTTTCTGTTGTTTTCTGGCGTAAAAAGAGAATGTTGCGTGTTTGATTTTTTTTATTTTCATCTTTGCCTCATCTTCCTCCTCCTCGACTTGTTAAATTCCGTTGGGTATTAGCGAATGACTATTCATTGTATTCGTTTCATTATAGTTGCAATATTTTCAAGAACAAATAGTTATACGACATAGAGGTTGCCAGTCTATATCCCCGTTGTCTCTTATGAGTGGCCAATGCGGAAGAGAACTTGTTCCTTTGTCCCTGAGACCGTCATTTTCTTTTAACGATCGCTAAATTCCTGGAGATAAATTCTAGAGTGAATACGTTTAACTACCTAGAAGGGGCAGACCTAATACATTACGTCTATCGTGAAGAAATGTTGTGGTAAGGGCGTTCCGATTAACACGACGTATAAGTATTTTGATGGAATATGTTTCCGTGTAAGTATGTTGACGGGGTAATAAATGTTCTTAAGTGAATAATTAACAAAATAAAATTCATTATAAATCACGACAATTTCTTTATTCGTAGGTAATAATCATAAAATGTTTGTTGTCACTAGTAGAATAGAAAATACTAGAAAGTTACTATTATAAAATATATTTTTATATTTTTAACTCTCGGATTTCTTTTTAAGAAACAGTGAAATGAGTGTCATGGGAAGTTTTTAATGAGTAGTGACCGATGAACTGTTATGAATGTTAAACAAATAATTTGTTAAATTGGAGCTAAATTCTAGAAAGTGAAGTTACGAGTTGAAAAGTTACTTGAAAGGTGTGCTTTCTAGTATATGGGTCTTATTTCTGACGTACGTACAGTGACCTCGTCACGCAAATACCGATAAATCTATTGCCAACCTCTCGTAATTTACGTAGGGGTGTCGGTTGTTTTGATTATAATAATATTAACCGAAGAAAAATGTTCATACTGAAGTATAATTACTTGATAAAACAGAGTTAATTGTGTCAGCTTATCAGTGATTTTCTTTATGTAAAAAAAGAGAAAAGAGGGACAACTGAGACGAAAACAGTGAAATTCGAGAAGGAAGGGGAAGGTGATGCGTGTGAGCGCCATATTATCTGATGAAGGTGACCAGGTATTATTTGGACCATTACCAGGACCAGATGATACCTGGTCCTTATCCTGTTATCTTCTTGCAGAGTGAAGAAGAACCATGTGATTCTTGAGTGCACATGATCAGAGATGAATACTTCAGCGAGATTTTCCCTCGCTGGTCTGTACGAGGTCTGACTTCTCACGCCCGACTGTTTTACTGTCGCACGTCCCCTCCATATTCACCAGGTTATATTTGGATAAATATCTGAATATTGCACAATGTTTCGGGAGCCAGTTCTCGGGTCATCTTTCTATGTAACCTGTCACTATCTATGTATTAATCTATCTCTAAATCTATCAATGTATCCATCCATCTATCTTTGTATTTATCTATACTAAATCTGTGTATTCATCTATCAATCCACTTATCCACTAATGCCACTGTCACCAGTTGAGTTACCAGCTCAGTACAAGCGTTGCCACGGACTGTGCAACGATTCTGACACTAGGGCACGTGTCCCGACGGTGGCGGATCTTAGACACTAGTATTTGGTCTAGCACATAGCAACCATAAGACCCAGCACATTGCCAGGAAGAATACAACCGTTAAGAGCAGGAGAATTCAAGTGGCCGACTGCCCCAATCGGTAGTTTTGCGTGTATTTTTTTTTCTTTTCATTAATATCAGACGAATACCGGAGCAGTGTGCTAACAAATGTACCCCGGCGATTCCCTTTCCATCCCCACCTCACTGGGGAAATACTTGAAGATGGAAATCTCCCGCAAGCCGACGTGTAGGTCGGACTGGGAGTGAGGCACAGTGTATCAACTGATGTCACTGCAGCGCCTCTGACTGAGAGGTCCTAGGTTCGAGTCCCGACGGTGGCAGGATTTTCGACACTAGCTTTTCAGCTAGGTCGAATTCAGTTGCTGTCTGGAGGGTCTTCCAGCGACCGGTTGCTCTGATCGGTAGTTATCCGTGGTTTCTCCGATCAACACCAGGCGAATTCCGGAGCAGTACCCTTACAAACAGGCCACGGACCGCGCACGATCTTTCCTTCCTCTTCCTTGACCTATCCACACCCCTTGCCCACACACACACACTAACATGCACTGCACTACCACACAGAACTCGTCTCGGCTGGGGTGGTGCCCTGTTGGTGGGAGATAACTGGTTGGGGAAAACCCCGTTAGCTGATGGTAGGTCGGCGCCGGATCTGGCATCCAGGGGGAAGACTACCGCCACCTCCCGAGAAAAAGACATGCACTACACTTATGGGACTAATAATCACATTAGTTTTCGCACCTGGAATCACTGAAAATCAATCAATCAAACGTGTAGGTTGGCGATGCAGATGGGGAGGAATACTGCTGCCCACCGGATTAAAACACTTCCTTCACCCTCGGAACTATTGGGCACAGCATATTGACGTGCCCGAATGCGTCAATCAATATGTATCAGTTTATACATACGTATTTGACATTTTTTGAGTCGATAGTCCGACTTTACCTGCCAGCTAACGGTGTCCCAGTTGACTGGGCCTAGTTAAATTGGCATGCTTTGGGGATGAGAGCGACATGTGGTGTACATGACGTATTCCTTTCACCGCAACTAGCAAGATCCGCCTGCCTGAGCTTTTCATCGTCACACACCTACAGAAACTGGGACAATTTTAAAGGAAAACTACAACTCTATTTTTGCCTCGATCGGGAATCAAACCCTGGGCTACACCTCGGGGACACTATTACGCTGCCCATGAGCCATCCTCAAAGCCATTTTCACATATGCATTTATTTACTCATGTTTCTATATAAATTAACTATGTATGTTCTAATCCACCTTTTTACGGGATGTGGTTCACGAGATTGGTCAATTAGTGAAACATTAATTTGCCAATGTTTCGGAATTTATAATTCCTTCATCAGGGTTGCAACGTAATCAACACAAGGAATGAAGACAACTATACGAACAATATTATTTACAAATACACCACACAAAATAATATTGTTCAGATAGTTTGCTTCATTCCTTGTGTTTGTGTTTTTTACTGTAGCCCTGATAAGGCAATTATAAATTCCGAAACGTTGGCACACGAATCTGTTTCATTAATTGACCAATCCCGTAATTTATTAATGGTCGTGAATTCTACAATGGACAAATCCACCTTCTTATTTGAACCGTGCGCTAAGTGGTGTTTGTTGTGTCCGCAGGCGTTGCTGCGCGTGGCGCTGGCGTTGGCCGCCCTCGCGGCAGCGCGCGCCGCCCCCGCCGCCCCCGCCCCCGCCCCCGCCGCGCAGTCCGAGGTGCGCGTGCGCTTCTCCTCGCCTCGGCAGTATTGTTAGCGACTTACGTGCTCAGGGCATCAACGGATGGCACTGCAGTGCCTAGATCCACAATCCTAAAGTCGAGTCCCGATGGCGCGACGGCAGGATTGTTCACATTAACTACGTAGCTAGGTCGATTTCAGTCGCTTTCTGCAGGAGAATTCTAGCTGCCGGGTACTCTGATCGGTAGTTTTTCGTGGTTTCGTAAGTATGACCCACTAATGAGGTCTCCTAATAAAATGATAATACTGAAGATATGTAATAAATCATTGATGTAAATTATAACCTTTTCAATTAAAAAGATATTTGTTAACTATTTAGCTATGTTTAGGGGCTCCTACATAACCGGTACCCTAAGCAAGTACCTAGTTCACTAGCTCATTAATCTACCTGGTTTCAGGTCAATCGATCCACAGGACAATGTCCAATTAACACAAGTCCCCAACAAAGTCATAAACAGAATGTCCATAGCAAAAATGTCCACAATGAAGTCCACTGAATAATATCTACAAATAAAATGTTAAATAAGTAGGAAAACAAAGAGAAGAAAAAAACGGCACTTTAATGTTCGACATCCCCTAAATTTATCATAAATATGTCATAAATCAAAATGATGTGTTATATGATATGTCACAAATCAAAAGCGAATTGAAGGCAGTAGTGTCTAGTGATCTCGGACCGCAGGGTTGCGGGTTCGAGTCCCGCCTCGGCATGGTTGGATTTGTGTTCGTCCCTTCACCTTATCATCACCACATCGTTTCACCTTCATAGTACCATACCGTTAACACCAATAGTGGTCGCTAATTACCTAGATGCTGATGCGACCTTAAATAACCAATAATAAAAAAGCGAATTGAAGAAATAGTAAGCTGAAACCAAGATTACAAGGACAACAACGATATGGAATAATATGTACGTGCCCTGATGAGGCACATCCAGTTGCATGTTGATCCTGTGGTAGAAGAAACTTGAAATTAATTTACTGATTTTGACATGTAATAGTTTAAACGGTCAATAAAATTGCCGTAGGTTTTTTGTCAACAAAAAGTCTTTTTCGCATCATTCCTCTGATCATTAATTACAGTGGTCATTGTATGCTACTGGACATTTCAGCAATGGACATATAAATAACTCGGACGAAATAGTATTGGATCAATTACAAAGAAAGGATGTTTATGCTAATGGCCATTTTTACGGGTAGACATTTTTTGCAGTGGAATTACTAAATGATATATTTCTGATTTTTTTTTTTTATTTATTATTACAACTAATATTTTAATGTATTTTTCGCTAATTTCATTGATTTTAATTTCATTTTAATGGTACTTGCTTCAAATAATATTTCGGGATGCAATAAATATTCTCCTTAAATTTCGGAGTAGCCTACTCGATTTTTACGTTCAGAAATTGTAATGTCGGTCGCTGTGAGTATGTAATCTAATTTCTGTGACGCCTATCAGCACAATTGTCGGTTCGGCCGATTTCGAGGTAACTAAAGACAGAGATATAAAACAGTCCATACCAAAAGTTGCAAGCTGAGTTCACTTAAACAAAAGAAGAAGCCTGAATTAAATCAGTATCATATTCAACAGCTCGAGAAGTTCATCCGAGCTGGTTTTGATCACATTTTTGACGTAATTTTTCTTTGTTTGGGTTTTTAAAACATTTTTAAGAACAGTTTATTATTACTTTTGACGACGTTTTAGGTCTCGAATCCGCCCCTACTGATAGCCTCCCCCTCTGCTTGTGTTTGCAGCCGCACGTGCGACGCGGCCGCCTGGTGCAGTTCGTGCTGGCGCCTGACGAGTCCCAGCTGCCCACCGCCATCGCGGCCCTCACCCTGCAGGTACTCGCTGTACAGTAGGGGCGTGCGCGCTTCGGGTCTCCCACTTAGCAAAGCCGAGGCCCTCGCTGCCTACCCATGATAATGTCGAGAGGGATGTCAGAGTCTTGCGTTTTAATTTTCGTCTCTTGAAATGTCTTGCTGGGGGAGGCTCATAATGCAATGGCTAACGTATTAGTCTTTCACCGTTCGAGCTCAGGTTCGATCCTCGACCAATCCATGTGGAACATGCGGTGGACAAAGCGAGCGAACATATTATTTATAATGTTCTCTTTATAGAAATATGAATAATGATGTGTCATCATTAACCTCGTCATCGCTATCGTCTACTTTCAATTCATGGGCCCTAATGACTAAAGTAGTTCAACGTTCCCTAATCCGAAATAAATGAATAAATAAATAACATTGCACCGTGGATTCGTTATTTAAATCCTTTAGTTTTTGTAAATAATCTTTAATGAAATTCATCTAGTGTAATGTAGAGAATTGCAATGTCAATATACCGGCGCAAGAGCGCAAGAAAGAGTATTCTGAAGCGCAGAGCAAGCGCAAGTAAGCTGATTTCCAATTAACGGATAGCTCTACGTTCAGTTCCACGGCTAAGAACTATTTTGGGTTGATAATTTTAGTTACAGAACCTGGGTTTTGAAAGCCGAGGAACCTATTAAAAATATTGCGAATATCCCTGAAAAATAGGCAACCTAGAATGCTTCAGTCAAATACATTAAAAACGCCTGATTTTTTAAATATCAATAATTTACGATACTAAATTAATTATGTATGATTAAAACTGTTTTGAATTTACTAATCGTCACAATCCTACTATGTTATAATACTGGTTCATTTATACCTACAACGTTGCTGTAGAGTTCCCAATAAAGAGTACTGAAAATAAATAATTAGAGCTTTTTATTAGTTATACAGTCAATTGTAATATATTATAAGAAGTGTGATTCAATTAAACATTTGGATATTTACAATATTTTTTCTTCAAAATATAATTTTACATTAATGAAAAGACATCCAAAAGTTACAAATGTTTGGGAAAAAGTTTGATGATTTTTAAAATTTCATTTGCTATAACTGTACCAACCCCTTAAATCTTTACAAGTAAAATATTTTACATTAACTTACGTAATAATTGAATATTTAATGATTTATTATAAAATTGATTGCCGTTTTCGAAGAGCCATTTTTCCAATCTTGAGTTTAATTCTATTACGGCAGTGCCTCTCTGACGGAGATAGCTTGAGGAAGGAAATTTCCGCAAGCCGAGGTGTAGGTCACCGAAGTATCCCACGTTCCCGCAGGGGACGAACTTTTCCACATACCCGGATATAACACGCACTTTGGAACTAATGACCGTAGTAATAGACGCGCCCAGAAAGAATCTCACAAACCTCACCTCTCAACCAATTATCCCGACTCAGTCACTCCTTCACTCACTCGTCCAACCTCATCCACTCACCTATCCACCCTACTCACTTATCCACCCACTTCATATTCACTCACCCACCCACGTACCCACACTCACTCTCTCCCGATCCATTCATCGACCTCACTCACCAACCAATCTCATTTACTCATCCACTCACCACACACATCACCTACCCACCTCACTCTATTCACTCTCACTCATCCACCCACCTCAGTTTCTCATCCATCCCCCCTTCTTTCATCCACCCCACACCCACTCACTCACTATCGCCTTGCACGCGTCCGCAGGCCGCGTCGGCGCCGACGGTGGAGCAAGACGAGGCGCTGCTGGCGCTGCCGGTGGCGCCGGGGGTGCTGGCGCGCGTGCTGGCGTCGCCCATCTTCTTCGGCGGCTTCCCGCACGCGGAGGCCCTGCTGCGCTACGAGCGCGGCCGCGAGGCGTCGGGGCTGGCCGCCGACCTGCTGGGCAGCGCGCGCCCCGAGTCGCCCTTCTACCGCTGGCCCAACGCGCGCTCGCGGCGGCGCAGCAGCGCGGCCGGCCGGCGACGGGGCGCGCGCGCGCGCAACCCGCTCTGGTACGACTGAGCGCGTTCCTGCCGGCGGCGGAGCCCGAGCGCGGGGTCAAGATGCTCGGGACGCGTTTGAAAGAAGGAACACCGCCGCTGTTCGTCCCGCTTCTTAATGAAGGGTTCGAGTGTAAAAAATAAAAAAAAAAACAAGCAAAATTGTAGTTGCTGGGTGATACGAATAAAAATGAGCTATTACTTCTTTTTCGAGTTTTCAAAGCAATTGCTTCAAAGAGTGGGAATAAAGAGGCGAATAAGTTCTCTTATCTTCGAAATTTCTCCATTGGTAAGTAACTGCTCGACAGAGGAGCAATTGCTTGCTTTTCATGTGAATAAAATCGAGAATTTGCTACTAGTGCGAAGCATTTACTTCAAATTTTCGGAGCAATCTCCATATTGATTGGATAGAAGAGAGGTTATGTACAACTGTTGCGAGTTGGTAGTGAGGTTGTAGGTAGTGAGTGAATGAATTATGAAATTCCTACGATTTTCTCAACAATGCACGACTGCTGTACCATTTGGATCTAGCATGATCGACACCATCTGGGACAAGCGCGCGTCGCGTGGTAACGTAGATAAACAAAACAGACGAAAATCGACCAATCGCAACAGATCAGTTAGTGAGCAATTAGTCAAAGAGAGAAGTAAATGCTCCAAATTTTACGAAATTTTTTATTCATGTGAAAAGAAGCAATTGGTTATGAAACAGTAGTTCCTCCGCGTACTCGTGAACAATTGCTCTGGAGAACTTACTCATTTTTATTCATACCACCCATTGTGATACTACAAGGTGACTCGGAACAAATGTTACAAACTTCTAGGGTAGGTGGGGGGTCGAAGATTTCTCGTGGCCAATCACGGTAACTTGTTGTGCGAAAACCCATACAATGCAGTTCCATGACGTTTGACACGAGTTACTCGGCAACTCACTTTACATAGATGTTATGTGGGTCCGCGAAATATCTCTGACTGCTTGAGAACGTGTACCTGCCAAACGCCTATTGATGATGAGTTGCCTACCAGTCAGGGGCAAATGTCCCACGTGTGAATTTGTTGTATGAGATTTTTCACCGCACATTCATTGGGAAAATGAAATAATCTTTGACTCCCTATATACTGTAGAAGTTTGTAACATTTATTCCTGGAAAGTCTTGATTTTACTTTTCTACAGTCATCTGTTGTCCATCCAGTGTGATACCGACTCAAGTTGTTTAATTCATTCGTTTGATGATTCATAGCTGCCCCCTCCCACTCTTTAATTTTTTATTTTAAAAAATCAATTAAACTTCTTAAATTAAAAAGTGAACTTGCTTGTTCTTCAAAAGTAATTGTAAGTGGATTATAAAGTTTTTCACCTTTAAAATAAGAGGTTTTGCGCCCGGTGTGACATGTCTAAAGAGTTAGTCGGTAATCGCGAGGCCATTTAACGATACATTGACTTTTTGCCTACAACTTTCGTTTTAAAAATGAATGAAAATGGTTTCAAATTGTGGCGGAAGTGTGTACTCTTATCACTAAATTCCAAGGATTGCGCATCCTATTTATTTGTTCTAGGTACGTATTTCGTTTTACATTTGTTTGCTTGCTCGAATACTTTATCGATATCATCGCTCTCTTAATTGGAACCACTTCCATTGTCAGAACTTTTATCGTACACGTTTCAGGATCTCATAAATAATGTGAAATATCGTATTCCAATATTTTTCTTGCGTAATGTTGGAAATCGCACTTTGCACTGGCTCCGAAGTTGGCTCAACGTATACGATATCCTGCTTCACACTATGCAATGTCGATACTTTTATACTTTTACACTCATGGGTGGGGGTGGGGGTGCAGGGGAGATAGCGAGGATGTCGTGTGTCTCTCTCTTCATTTTAACCCTTTAAAAAATCAACGAAGTTGAAGTATTTATTATTTGATCATGTACTTATAAAATAGATATTCGTATACTATGAGGACTTTTTGTATAAAAAAGGCCTTTCCACTCTAAACCACTCCCGTAGATAGTTCTGTCCTTACAGTGAGAGCAGTGTTATATATATTATAGTTTCAAAAGTGAAGGACCCAACTCCAAATCAAGTCAGTAGCCTTACGGTTCTTGTGATTTAGATAATGATATTAGGAGACCTGCTTGGCAGGATACTAACGGAGAAAGTATTGAGTTTGATGCCTGCAGTGGCCATATCTTCTACACTCATGGAATGCAAATATCCTACCCCTGGGGCGGTACTCATACGTTCACGTTTGTGCTCACATCATCGGCCGTATCTTCTCTTGACTTTTAGGTGACGATGTTCTCGAAGTAACATTGTTTAGATAGACGTCCTTCACATTGGTAGCCTAATGTCGCTATTACAGAAACTACACACGTCTCAATATTCGTTACATGTTTTGGTAATCGCAAAACTTTTCATGCACAAAACTTATCGCACATTTTCCACCAGCAGACGGCGCTTGAATTGAACGTCAAAACAAACTACTAATTATGTAAGAGTCATTTTAACAAATGGTGCGCTGTCCTGTTTTTAATCATGATAGCACCTTACCTCAGCTAATCTCAAACGTCAAAAAGGGGCCTTTTGCTCTCCCTTAAAAAACCGTACAAAAAATTGCATAGTGCCAGAAATCGTTTTACGAGAAGGTGTAGTGATTCTTAGTTGTTTGTAGTTAGAATGATGTACTTACCGTCCCTTTCACGCAGTCAGAAAATCATGCTGCTTTCTCACGAGTTTCTGAGGTAAAACTCTCAGTCACAATTAGATTTGACCAAGGACTTTTAATCTGTTAGATAAGTCTCCCCTTGGAAGCTGTAGATTTCCTCTGAATTTTAGAGTTGAATCTTGAGTGTCTTCATGATGAATTTGAAAGAAAAAATATCTTCTTAAGCACAAAATATTCTTTAATATGCCTTTTTATGAAATGGTGCTACATTAGATATGTATGTAAAGTATCTTGATACATCATCCTTGATACATTATTCATTCATTTTTACGTGTTTTGAAAAAAGACACTTAAGGTTACTTTTGAAGAAATGTTATCAAAAAATAAGAGTCACTCCAGTACACAATTTATTGCAGGTTTTCCAAAAAATTAAACCAATGAAAAATATTTTTTAAATGGCAATCTAAACGTCATTTGTGCCCTTGGATTTTCGCTTCATCTTCACAAGTACGTTTAACTTGTGAAAGACGGGCAGGATTGTCCTGGATGAATGCGGATGCATCGAACGGTTGGCATTTGAACTCGGAAATAACTTATTTCTTTCTGCATAAATAATCACTTACGCATCTAAGTTACTTCATTGCAAAATGGAATCATCTGGATCTGTTAATTAGTTAGATGTCTACAAAATAGGACTACATATAACACTTCTGTTGAACAATTTTGGAATAGTGAGCACTAGGAGCATAATGGTACATTTCTTCTAAGTCGGTATGTTAGACCTCTAGGAAATTACGTTGCTATTGAATACTGATAGTTTTCGAGAAAGTGCAACACTTGATGAGAAATATCCTCATAATATTATGTTTGGAACCTTCAGAACCTTCCCACCACTAACATTGTTAAATGAAAGGTAGGAGAAATAATGGGTTTAAGTCCACTTTTTATAACAGTATTTCAGGAGAGCATTTTAAAGATGGACTGATCTCCATTATTATAATGAGGGTTCAGTTCTTTTTATTTTATTTTCATACAGAAAGAAACCTTTTATTTTCTTTCTGGTAAATGTATTGCAAAGCTTACTTTGTAGCGTTTCATCAGACGTAAAAAAATATTTTTCTGAAAATAGAGTCGTCCCCTATATTTTTTGTACTCTTTATAAAAAAATTTGCTGAAAGCCCATTCTACACTATTTGAAATTACTTGGAGTATGTTTTACTCTTTTTCCGAAAGCTTTTTTTTTAAATTTATTCAATTTCCTAAATTCCTCATCAGAGATCAATTCAAATTCGTTTTATGTTCTATACTCAAAATATTACGTTTGGAACGGAAATCAGGAATCTCCACAAATGGAAACACACGCGTGTAAATCACTCCCTAGACAAGACACCTTCACTAACATTTAATGAAGCTTTTGAAAACATATTTTATATGTGACATGTTGTTTAAGTAGTAGAAAAGTTTTGTTGTATCATTTGATTGAAATTCGATGAAGAACCATTGAATTAAGCTAACTTATGTACAGCTATTAATCATTCATTTACCACGCGCCGGTCCTTATCATTTTTATTATTAGATTAAGAATTCGTGCATTTTTATCATAAAACTAGAAAAATAAATAACATGAAAATAAGGCTTGAGGGATCACGTTTTCTCTGCGTAGATGTCGGGGAACCTATAACGTGTCTACGTAATAAAGAAAAGAATGGAAGAGGCGCTATGAAATTGAAGAGTGGATCACTATTGATAATGAAATTTACATGTGTGTGTCACCATAAAAATATTTATCAATTGCTTAGAAATTTTATACGAAGACAGTAAATGTTGTGGTCCAAAACAAATGTACTTCTTTTAAAAGATTTTTCAGTCAGTGCAAAATAAAATGAATGGAAAACAGAAAAGTGTCTAGCAAGTATATGCTCATTGATTTCTTAAAGTTATTTGTATTATTTTTTTCATTTCAAATTTCTATAGTATTCCTACTGAATGTAACTATCCTACACTATCAAAGATAAAAATTAAAAGTGCGATTTCTAAAGATGAGGGAGGATGACATACTACTTTTTAAACTTATTGTATTCACAATATCTGTGGTATTATGTTCAAAGATTATTCAGCATTGAATTTATCTTTCTGAAGAACTACAAGAATTTTGGGAAAAAATTATACATTAACTCTCTAACACTTTTAGATTCATAATTGAAATTCTCTTACTTAAGGGACTAAAATCTATGCATTATCTTCAAAAAGTAGTAACAGATGGTGCTGTATCTTGTCCGTAGTTACGAAGTGAAAGCTTTGACAATGAAATGGCATTTGAAGTAGAGGAAAAGTGTGTTTTACAAATATTTGAGCTATGATAATATTATTTATTAATTGTTTATTTAAATTTGTCTCAATTAGATTGCTTTTCTTGAATATTTATTTTAAAAAATAATGTTCATTAGTAGATTATTATAGAATTGCTTTAAAAAGCAATGCTGGTTCATAAAGCAAACAATTTAATTGAAAGAATTTTTTTTCATAATAATCACTACACTTTGGAATTGATTCTGTAATATCTTGAAGTTCTCAGAAATATCTTCTACATTTTTGGTTTTCACAAAAACAGAATACTGAAATGAAATATTTTTCAATTCACATTTCATCAATTTATTGTATTGTTCATCGAAATTTTGCTCTAATATTTGAAGATCACATAATATTTTTCTCTAAGTCATTGATTTATAATAATACTGAAAAGTATGATTCAATATTTTTAATTTGTAGATACGTCATGTGTATGGATACTTTAATTTTAACTATCTATCTATTTATTAATTTATTTATTGAAATATTTTTCTTGTAAGAGGTGATGGTACGTTTCATGTTTCCGAATTCGAATTTATATTCCTTCCATGTTTAATCATGCTTTCTTTTCTTTTATAATATTCTTTAGAAATATCATTAAAATCTTGTTCATTCTTGCCAGATTTCATTCTTATGTCATAATCATATTTTATATGAAAATGTTTCTCTTTTAGTATTGAGTTATTATAATGTGAAATGATATTCTTGTATATTTGTAAATGCAGTATTTTTGAAAGAGTGAAGAATTAGCTTTACATTTTGTAAGTAATGTATATAAGATAATAAATATATTGATATAACAAGTTTATTATCAATGCATGTAGAAGTATATGAGATGCTTGTCCTTGCTCCTCAGTTGTGTCCATTCCCATTTTTCTTTTTTCGTGGACTTTTTTCCAGTCGACAGCCCTGTACATTCCGATGGGACAACATTACACTAGACACCAGCTCACTTGCTGGCACCTCTGATCTGGAATCAGCATAATGCGAGGCCCTCCGCAACAACACACACACACACACACACACACACACACACACACACACACGTGCGCCTGAGCGCGCGCGACAGTCAAGGGACATGTCCAAGGCGGGACTCGAACCATTTGGACCGAAATGCAGAGTCGGTACACGGTCTTTAGCCACTTCGGCCTTCCAGGTGGCTTTGAGACCAAGCTGGCGTTATACTAAACTGTGGTTGAAAAGATTGGTCTATGAAAATGCAATATCTCTATAATGAATTTATTGGGAAAATGCCAGAAGCGGTAGGGAAGTTATGGCAACTTGCCTCAGGCTCCCATTTAATTAGGGGTCCGAAAATTTTGTTTCATTCAAAACAAATGAAAAATGTATTTACATCTATTTCAAATTAATGAATTATTAAATGTATTAGGGGGCGAAACTTTTTTTTTTTGAATAACGGGTCTCCGTGAATCTACTGCCACAGAAACAGCCATATTTTCTTTTCTTAAAGATATCGCTTCATTCATGGATCAAAACGAAGAACCTTTTGGAATATTTTTAGATCGTTCAAAAGCATTAATCATTACACTTTACTCTGAAAATTACCTTCGTATGGAACCCGAGGTATTGCTCTACATTGATTATGTTGGTACCTTAAACAACGATCTCAGCGAGTAGAAATACCTTACTGGAATGATGGAATATTATGTACACACCTTTCCGACTCTTTGCCAATTGCACGATGAGTCCCTCAGGGAACGATTTTAGGCCCTATTCTCTTCCTACTATTCGTAAACGATATGCCCTCGACGATTTGAAACAGAAGAACAGTTCTCTTTGCCGATGATACGAATATTCTTTGCAATAAAGAAACCGTAAATAGTATAATATCCGTTGTTTCAAATTGGTTCCGTAATAACAAATTAATAGTACACGAAAAGGAAACGATTTCAATGCCGTTTTCCATTTCAAATAAACCATTCTGTACTCCACTGAAAATGAACGGTGTGCCATCGACTGACGTTAAGGTAACAAACTTTTTTGGTATCTCAATTTAGTCAAACCTCAAACGGAAAGACCATTTAAGTGAATCGAACACAAAATAAGTTCATTATGTTATGCGCTCAGAATTCTTTCAAATTCGGTCAGAGCATGTTCATTTCTGTCTGAGATTTGGCATAATATTCTGCAGAAGTACATCTTACAGTTACCAGACTTTTAGATTACAAAAATAAATTGTATGAATAATACGCAAATCCCATCCACGTGATTCTTGTAAGCCTCTCTTTATTAATCTAGAATTTTTATCATTACCTTGCCTCTTGATTTACGAATCAGTAGTTTTTCTCAAAAATGACATACTCAAGGGCGGGAAAATATTTTCAGCAAATGCCGTTGTTTGTAACTATAACACTTGACGTAGTAATCTCATTCATCAGGTGACAGTATCAACAGCTCAATAAAACAATTTCAAATGCATGTACATTATTTTACAACTCTTTGCCAGATGACATTAAACGTTTAAAATCGATACAAAAGTTAAAAGTCCGAAGTACATTTTTTCTGCTGCGTAACTGTTGTTATAAAATTAGACTGTACTGAGCATCAAAAAATAAATAAATATTAATTTTAACAATGCTATTTGATATATTATGAGTATTTACCATTTGGACTGAATTATTTTAACGAACCTGTGACAAGTATAGTACCTCAGCTTCTGGGTCAATGACCCCCATCTCGATCATGCTTTCTGACCAGTTTCCTTGCTCCCTTGAGCAAATGCTGAGATTGCCCCCTTGTTTTGCTTCTGGACATACATGTAACTTCATTATCTGTGCACGCACGTCTTCTAGAGTTCAGTGGGAAATTCAAATTACCGTTCTCCATGACATGGCAGAAGTACATTCCTTCACGAAGGACATGAAGGATAATAACCCAAATCTACAGCTAATTTGCCTTTGAAAATAGATTTTATTGCATCGGAGCTAATATTTTGTTAGCAATTCTCCCCCCAAACGATCATTTCTTTCTGTATTCAGAATTCAACTTGTATATGGTTTAGGATAGGGATCCCAGAATTAAAAAAACGTGCACAGAATACATTTCTCCCCTAGCACGTCAAACAGTTTGTAACCGTTTGAGGCGTAAAATAAATAAAAATAAATTTAAAAATTGCACTGTGTAAGGTGACAGATCTCTTGTTTTCTCTGGGCGTTAACTGCACCATTTGCTCTCACGACACGCGCATGATCGAGTAATGGTTTCTTTCCTCTATACCAGGGCTACTCAAGCAGAGCGAAGGATACCGGAGCCCGAGTGTTGCGCGACTTGCAATAATTTCTGTTACAGTGTCCCGATAATTCCGGTCGCGAAAACGTGGAAGTCGAAGCGAGCACTTCTCAGACCAGAGCGCCCACGCCGACAACTTTTAATGCAGCATGGGAAAAAAAGTATATTTTCGCAAATGGTGGCAGTTGTGCAAATGTTTTGTTTGCAAAAACTGCTTAATCACATGAAGTTTAATTTGCAACGACATTGTACGGTTAATCATGCTGCTGAATATGACAAGTCTCTAAAGAAGAACGTAAGGAAGTTTGCAGGCTATGAGAAATAATGCGTTTCAAGAAGTACGATTTGAATATATCTTGATGTTCCTATGTTGTTTTAACAGTAAAATAACAGAATTTAAAAGAAGTTAATTTTATTTATTTTAAAACTTTCCCTTCGGGAAAGAAGAATCTCTCATTCTTTTCAAAATTAGCTTCAGTGTCAAACATTCACAAAACATCGAATTTTGGAGCAAATTCAGAAAATTGCGTTCGGAATTTGAAATCCAATTTAAGGATTTGTTGGATTTACAGTTAGAACTTAATATATTTTCTACACCTTTTTCTCTTGATATAGGCTTTTTTCCTTGTGATTTTTAATTAGAAATAACTGATTTGCTGTGTGACACTGAATTAAGAGAAAAGTTTTTAGTCTAAAAACATTTATTAGAATTTTATGAGAACATCACTCAAAAACCTTTTCCGAAACTGTATCGGAATGTTGCTCGCATGTTACGTACATTTGGATCAACGTACAAATTTATTAAATTTTATAGAATTCTTTTTAAAAAAATAATTGATTTGCAGTTAGCTTCATTTTTTAAATTTTAATCTCATTTACTGTCAGTATTTACGTTATTAGTTATTTAGTAACATTTTTTCGGTAACCTTTAGAATACTTTTTCATAATCAGCAGCATGATAAACTGTAATGTCGCAGCAATTAAATTTCTTAATGTGCTTGAGCACTCTTTTGCAACTAAAAATTTGGAATATCTGGCGCAACCTGCAAAAAGAAAATTTCCCTTCTGTGCTGCAATGAAATATTTTTTTATTTCCAAATTATAGAAATATGTGCATAACTAGTAAATGATCCAATGAATGTTGCAGAGATGTTTCACTGTTTTTCTGCCGGAATATTCTTTCCCAAAGCAGTGAGACATTTTCAGTCCGAGTAATGAAAAATGACATTGGTGCAATATTTCGATTATTGAATGCAATTAAATGGAAAAATTATATTCCTACTACATAAGAATTTTCGGATATTCTGGGGATTGTATAATCGTGCACTCTAAGCATGAGCTATCACTGACATATCTTGAATATCACACAAACATTTTCTACCCTGCTTGCCTAATGAAATATGTTGAAATAAAATAATTTAACGAAGAATTCAAATGACAGCACTGAATATACACATTTTTCCTGCCCTTGTGCTAAGAAATCCTCGCACCCAAACGCACGGGATTTGCTTCCTCGTCGTACGTACATTACAAGAGGTGGCAATGAATCTAACAACTTAGTTCGGTTCCGTACATTTTCGCCGTCTGATGGTGAAGATTTCACACTCCATTATCGTCCGGGGCTACAAATTCTGTTGGTCACATGGCAGTGAATGGAGCTCTATAGATGACGACAGAAAGTGGGCGAATATTTGGTCGCTATGCATGCGTGAGCTGAGCTGCGTGAGCTGAGCTGCAGATTCACGCAGTTCACAGTGCTGGTCAAGAAGATATTCACATTATCGACGTAAGGGACTAATTGGCAAGCAAATGCAGCATACGATTTTCGATGGCCACAAATTAGACACCAAAGAATATCAGCAAAAGTTCGATTTCTGCGTAAATTAATTAAATCAGAATAATCAAAATATTTTGAAGGAGTACGCAAATTATGTGTTGCAGCACCGTTACAAATAATTAAAACAACCACTCTACGGCTCAGTGCCGATATCACCTGTTCTCTTTTACACTGATCTATCAGTGCTTATGCTTGGATTTTCGTAACGTGGCTCCGAGGGTTTTATCTTCATGGTGAAATATGACCCGGTTTTTCGCGTCTTTCTCGGTAGTGTCGCTAATTGTCGCTGAATCTGCAGCACGGCTTGATACAGTCGCGATCATGCGACATCTGGCGACACGATCGAGAAAGACTCAAAAAGCCGTGCCATACTCCATCGTGAAGACAATTTACGCAAACTCCAGGCGCCACTTTACGAAAACCCAAGTATAAGTGTTTTGGATTAGCTTAGTCGGAAGAACCCGTACCCAAATGTCGACGAGAATATCAGTAAGTAGATAAGAAAGCTGGGGGCCGGCAGTTAAAACCTACATGAAGGTATTGAGGTTCATTGACCGCTGGTCACCCAAGGTTCAAAGAACTTCTGTAGTTTAAGCAGTAGCGTGCATTAGACCCCAGTTGGGATAAGCAAGAAAGAGAATGTAATGAATATTGAGAATTAAAATCACGATGAACCGTATGTCACTTGATCAAAAATATTGCACCCACTGTGTATTCTACTGCGGTCTTTGCGCCAGCCCACTGCATAACTCCAGCTGTAATACCTCTGCTGGGACTGGAAGCTGCGCGCGCATCTCCTTCGTTGGGCCAGCGGCAGGCAGTGATCGGGGAGAAGGCGTCGCAGATACTGTGCTGAAACTGCTACTAGGGATAAGATGACGTTACTTCCCCTCCCTTGCTTCAAAGCGAGTCCTGGCCTGCCTCGTGATCGCAGTACTCCCCGCCAGAGATCAAATGAGAGAAAAAAAAAGCATCTCGTATTTACTCGTAAGCCAGTGCTACATTAATTCATCATTATTTCATTGTGTTATTCATGTCATTAACATCATTTATTATATTACTATCAAAATGGCATGTTTTGTCAATATAAATTAGCGTAGCGTTTGTTGAGAAGTTTACAATTTATTTTAGGGATTCTCTCGCTGTAAAGAGAGTGAACCAGAATGTTCCCATTTTATTAATTATTATGAGGAAGGTTGTTCTGACACACGTGATCAGATCACTAGATTCCCCGAATTTTCGAATAACTTTGCGTACCCTTAAGATAGTCAGTGAGCCTGGCAGGACTGTGCGTAATGTAAAAAGAATAAAAACCTATGATCCAAACGGAAGTAGTGAAAAAAGATTATCCACTTTAGCCTATTGAATCATCACTGATTGAGGATATATGGAACAACATTCATTTTTCGAAAAACTCTATGCAGTATTTTGTAGTCAGGAAAGAAGAAGGGAGTTTAGTTTCCGTTGATTACCGTAATATTTGCGGAAAGCAGATTACATTTTTCTGTTCTGTTTACTTTTCTTTCATGAAAATATATATTGTGTGGGAGTGATAAATTGCAGGTTCGAATTCTTTATTTTCAAAACATTTTGTGTTTCACAGATGTGGTAAAGAATCTCCTGTTGCGCGACCACTTTTAATGCGGTAGGGGAGAGGGAAGCTGGTTGATCGCTAGCAGCTGGGGTAAACAATGTAATCACCGCACGCCCCTGAGTTTAAGTTAGTCCCAGAGGCTAAAAAGACACAGGTGTCGCGTCGGTGAAGGAAACTAGTTAGCTTAGACAGCAGTCCAGTGACGTCGAGATAGAGGAAGAATATGTATGTATGTATGTGTGTGTGTATGTATATATATATATATATATATATATATATATATATATATATATATATATATATTATAACACGCCCACCTACTACCTTCCAGCCAGTGGCGATGAAGCGTGAAACTATGAATGCTCGTGAAGCGAGCTTTGAATTCTCAGGAAGCAGGATCTTTCGGGTATGAGAAAGGTTTGAACCCTTGACACAATGAATTATGTAAAATTCTGGTAAAATGAGCATATATTCAGTAAAACAAATTACACAATGGCACAAATATACAATAAAGTATGCACTTTGCGTAGATGGTCACTGCGAAGAAAACAGAAACAAAAGAACAGAAAGAACACAACCACAAAAATGTATAGGCGTCACCTCGACTGCCTGAATACTTCAATAAGCACTATTCACAATACTTTTGCTTCTACCTCTTTCTCAATTATTTCGTGTACCTCATTTAGCTTTTGTTAATCTTAAGTTTCTCCGTGCACGGCCCTTTAAGTGATTCGCTACAATTATTCTATTATAGACTTAACAGAGGTCAGCCTTGGCGCGCATTTATTACAATGCTGTAAACTCTAACAAGAATAAACGTGACACACACGTTACTAAATCGTACCCTTTACAAAATTATAGCAACTGATTATCCCTGACATCATACAATGGAAACATGACTTTCAAATAAGATTACTTTTACATTACATGAAAAATTATAATTTACTTTAGAAAAGTTGTACAAGGTATGGCATTCAAACGAATTTACTGGTGCGTACAGCGAATGAAATCTAAACTGCCGCTCATACGTTCGAAATATTTTTCCCAGTAATTATTTGGAACTTTCACCTATTTTAGGACGCTTCGCCTGGTATTTAAAGCTATACGGTTTCCCAACAAATTGCCGCATAGAAGTTGCCAGTTCTTTACCTCGACATTTCCTTCCCGCTCGCCGTCAGTTAACCTTGGGGTGTTCGGTCGCTCGCAGTCCTCGCCACGTCACTTGACTGGTTCGATGTCCCGCGGTTACACCACTTCCTTCGCTCGATCTCAGAATGCCGCCACACGTCCAAATTCCAAACCTTTCTCTCGATCTCGGGCTCGTACCATCCACGTATGTGGTCCAAGTCCTTCTCGCCTACGCTTGAGTCTTCACTGGAGTCGTCCTTCTGCCGCCTGCCGCGTACCGTTGCTCGCGCTACCAGTTTTAAATAACTAACGTACTTGAATTGAATGTTTCTAGCACTCGGACTAACGATCGTTCTCTCGCTGATGTTAGTGCTAATAATGTACATGCACTTGCTTCTGGGGGAAAATTAAATACTGGATTTCGTTAGTCCTTCTGCGCGAATTTACTTCGATTATGAAACTATTTCAGGTTCAAGCGATCACATCGCTTGCTTTCTCGCGTGATGTTAGTGCTAATAATGTACATGCACTTCGCTTCTGAATTCTATCACTTATTACCGCGTTTCTTAAATCAGCTTTACTTAAGCAAGTAAAATTATACTCCTGCACTAACCAATGACTATCGCTGAAGAATTTAGTTGAGTCGCCGTCGCTGTCGAAGTTGTAAGAGAGCTCTCCCGAAGTGCGTCGCGGTATTTATGCGTCTCCGCCTGGGGAAATTTCTGGAGGGTGAATTTTCTCCTCCTTCGCGCCCTCTCAAGAAAATATTATCCGCTAACTTTGGACATCGGAGTGCGAAAACCTGCGGGTAGATGTCGCTTTCTCGGACCATCGCTCCGCCGCGTACCCTATTTCTCGGTGTTCTGGTCTTTTCTTGTGGCTTATGGTGGCGTTACGGGTTCGTATAATCCCGTGACGTCACAATATATATATATATATATTGGTGGCAATGAATATAACTTAGATCGGTATATATATATATAAATCGGTATATATATATATATATATATATATATATATATATATACACATAGATATATACATATATACCGATATAAGTTATATTCATTGCCACCTCTTGCAATGCACTCACTGCGAGGGAAGTAGGGTCTGGTGTACTAGGTACATTTGGGTGCGACGATTTCTTGGCACAAGGGCAGAAAAAAATGGATGGTATTTTCGAAAGTTCGGAAAAAAATCGAAATGGTAAATTCGAATATCCCGCGCTTTGTTTGAGGCGGTGTTATTACATATTGCTCCCTGTTTAGCGAGCAGATAAATTTCAGATGCATACTTGTTTCTTGCGTAAAAAGGGGCATGATAAATAACGTATTATAATAATCGCAGAATTATTATAATGTGCTTAAAGTTTTTTTATTCGATAGGATTAGCACTAAGCGTTGGAAAGTTTTGTATTATGTGTCGCAAATTTATACATTTATTCAAATGTATACAATGTAAACAAAAGATAAGCTATGAATGAGTAATATTTAACTGCCTTATCTACAAATTTGTTTATAATAGTATTCATTCATTGACTATTTCATATTATTTTAACTTTTACAAAATCAAGCTTACGAAGTTGGAACAGTTTTTGAAGGTGAATTGGCTGCAAAAAATGAAACGTTTTAGTGAGCTTTACTGCTTTACTGTTTTCCGGGGCATCTATAACTGTTTAATTTCTGTTTCCAGACATAAATTATGAAGAGACTAATTATAGATTTGTTTGGTTGTCTGTCTTCATTTAAAAGAAATTGAAAACTTTAAGAATGAACTTATAAGACTTGGAGACACGACGAAAAACTCCTTAAAAGAACTTTCAACTACAACAATAAAAGGTGAAAAAAAGTTCCATTTATGACAATCTTCAATTTCGGAAACAATTGATAAGAAAATATGCGTTCATTGTTTCTATCACCCATTGTTGTCATGTCGCCCATTGATTGAGATGTGTTGATATGGTCAGAAATTGCAGTATAATATTACGTAACCGTTTTACGAGCGAGAAAGTGTGTGCTGTTTACCCCAACTAGTTTCCCGCGGCATTACAATACTTTATACTGCGTAAGCAGTAGCGAGAGAGTAAATATTTGTAGCCATTTTTGATAAATAATTGTTTTTAAAAAATCGAAACAGAAATTCACGAAGTATGCCCACACAATATACGCAAAACTACTCATACATTTGAAAAATTGTACTTGATCTTATTTCAATTTCTGTCTTAAAAAAAAGATTTCATTCAGGGAAAAAAATCACTGTCTTCAATATTTTAGTTGTAGGAACAGCCCGAAAAAACCGTTAACATTTGCAATTTTCGAAAAATCAGGAATTTCAACGAAAATGAGACCTTCACCATTCTCTTAAGCGTCCTTTATGTTATCTGAGGACAACATTTAATTAAAAAAATTGGTGTTTTTTTAAGGGGAAAAATGTTGAGAATTTATGCAAAATACCCATCAAAAAACCAACATATCCGTTTCAAACTTTGATGGTTTCCAGTTTATTTAAATCGATCCGTGAATATCAATTTTGGAGAAAATCGGCTGAACAGTTTAGTTGCTAGCTTTGACCATGGACGGACGGACGGACAAAGAGACTTTTGCCATCAATTTTTCGGTAGTAAGAACCCACAAAAAATGGATTCTACCTAAACAACGTGTTAGAGGAAGGAATTTACTATAATAGCAATAATCCCATTTTTCGTTATCAAAGTCCGGCAATCAGAGTTTTTCTGTAAAAAATTCGCTATTTTGCATGCACGATTACAATATTGTGACATACCAATATGGGGATATGTTTATTTACTGAATATTTGTCGTAAATGGGCGAAATGGTTAGCTCACATTCATCTGAACGTGAGGTGACGGTGTGAGTAGGAGGAAATATAAGAGATTTGTGGATTGGTTGAAGAAGCGTCGACTTATTATTAAAACGGAAGTTTGGGCATTTTGTCAAAAAAAAAAAGGCGAGGCATTGTGGGTTTTAAAAGGGAAGATAAAATTCATTCGGTCGCATGTCGTGACGGTGAGCAGTTCGCTTGCGAATAGATTAATTTGTGCATGTTAGGACTTATAAAAATTTCGGGGGTCTACAATACGTTTTGGGACTTTGAAATATTTTCGCGTGGTAGAGCAAGAATCGGAATTGGACATATTCGGACTCTGAATATTTTCGTGGCAGAACCAGAAGTGAACTTGGGATACTTCTAAGATTTGGGGAACGTGTCGAGTTCCGAATATTTTGCTGTGCATCAAAATAAGACTTGGAGTTTTCTTCGCGAGTGAACTCTAATCATTCTTGAACTTATAAATGTATGCGGTTCACAAACGATACCGGACTTCGCATATTTCCTTGCCATAAACGGAAGATAGAACTGAGAGATTTGTTTTGCTGTGTAATCATAAAAGTACTGGATATTTATACGGTGAGAACGGGCATCAGACATAATATAGTGGAGCTGTAACAAATATTTGAGTGGTGCGAAGCGGTGAATCGGCGGTGTTCGTTTTCAAAGAAGAGAAGAAGATTCGTGGTAATTGGATTTCGGGACTTCGGAGCTTCAAAAAGGAAGGGAAGGCGCTTCTTCGAGGAACCACCAATCAAGAGCACGCGAAGACCAGAATCGCCGTATAAGGTTCGAACCAGGTCATGACTAAGAAAGTTTCTCAATGTAAATTTTTCACATTTTAATTTGGTACATTGATAGAAATAAACATTACGTTTCTCTTGAAAGAAAGATAAAATGATTTTCATTGGCCAATTCAAACTAATAAGTAGCTAGATCAAATAATCTCTGTTTTCAGATTCCTCGCCATTCTGTATAGATGGCAGATCGGGTAATCGGCTATTAATAGATAATAGCGATTATTTCTGATGTGACCCATCGATTCAACTAGCGGGATAATATTCAGTTTTTTATCAGAGTAATAATAGTTAAAATATTATCGTAACCTTTTTCCTGGCGCCCATGTTATTAGAAAGTTGGAAACGGGTTACGACGAATAGCCCAATAATTTTAGCAGTAAGGGGTATGTTTCAATATTTTCTCTTCTTAGGAAAGGCGAGAAAGTAAACTAGTGGTGCTACAGAATGGCGCAGACTTTCTGGTACTAATTAGTTTCCTTATCACTTCAGTTGGGGCTATCAATTCGATTTTGCCCCACCCTCACCTCAGCTGCCATTTATTGGCGCCTAAAACACATTTTTATTTATTTTATTTTTTCGTTTCTTCAGTTAACTGATAGTAGAATTGAAATATGACTTTAAAAATATTATAGATTAATAACATTATTATTATAATTATTAATATTATTATTGAGACACATATACAACTACAATCGTGCATTAAGAGTCAAATATGATGTCTATGGAGGGAGTACAGATGCATGCATCTTCTTGAGTGCAGCGAGTGAAATTACTTATTTATTTTACGTCAAAAAAGCAGTTAAAAACTGCGTATGACGTGCTATGGGGAAAAGTGATATGTGTGCACATTTTCAAAATTCTGTGATCCCTACACTAAGTCATATACTAGTTAAACTTTTGGGGAAAAAAAGCTCCCATGTAATAAAATCTATTTTCCAGGATAAAAAGGCAATAAATTTTGGCTCTTATCCATGTTGTCCTTCGGAATAATATTTCCTGCAGCGACAACATGGAAACGATAATTTGAATAATTGTATTTCCCACTGAATTATAGAAGACGTGCACAGAAAATGATGTTACATTTATGTCCAGAAGCAAAACAAGGGGCCATCTCAGCATTTGCTCAATGGATCAGGAAAACTGGACGAAAAACCTGATGAGATGGGGGTCATTGACCCGGAGGCTGCAGTACAATTCTTGTTACAGGTTGTTTATACACATTTATACAGTTCAAATGTTAAATAATGCATTATGTATAATTGTTAAAATTAATATTACTTTTCTTGTTATGCTCAGTATAGTCTCAGTTGTATAGAAACAGTTATGCAGAGAAACGATTTCACTTGGGATTTAAACTTTTCTATCGAATTTAATCGTTTAATGTCATCTGGAAAAGTGTTGTAAAATAATGTACATGTATTGTATGTGAATTTTTTGTAATGAGCTGTTGATACTTCACCTGATGAATATGATTTCTACGTCGAGTGTTTAGTAATAGACATCGGCATTTTCTAAAAATATATTCCCGCCCTTAAGCAAGTCATTTTTGACAAAAACCACTGATTCGTAAATAAGCAGACAAGTTAACGGTAAAATTCCTAGATTAATGAAGAGAGGCTTACATGAATCACGTGGGTGGGATTTGGTTATTATTCGTACAATTCGTTTTTGTAATCTATAAGTCTGGGAGCTATAAGATGTATTTCCCCAGAATATTATGCCATATCCCAGGCGGGAATGAACATTCGCGAAATATACACAACGAACAGTATGAAGGCTGACTGAATTTGCAGTAATTCTGAACGCGTCGCATAATGAACTTAATTTTGTGTTCAATTCACTTAAATGGACGTTCCATTTAAGGTTTGACTGAATTGAGAGACCTAAAAATGTTGTTGGCTTAACATCAGTCAATGGTACACCGTTCATTTTCAATGGAGCACAGAATTGTTTATTTGAAATGGAAAACTGCATTAAAACCGTTTTCTTTTCGTTTACTATTAATTTGTTATTTCGGAACAATTTGAAACATCTGATATTGTACTATTTACGGTTTCTTTGTTGCAAAGGATGTTCGTATCATCTGCAAAGAGAACCGTTCTTCCATTTCGAATCTTCCAGGGCTTATAGTTTACGTAAAGTAGGAACAGAATAGGGCCTAAAATCGATCCTTGAGGAACTCCACGTGCAATGGGCAAAGAGTCGGAAAAGTGCATACGTAATGTTCCATCGTTCCAGTAAGGTATTTCCACTCTCTGAGATCGTTGTTTAAGGTACGAACATAACCAATCTAGAGCAATACCACGGATTCCATATGAAGGTAATTTGGAAAGTAAAATGTCATGATCAATGACGTCAAAAGCTTTTGAGAGATCTAAAAATAATCCAATAGGTGCCTCGTTTTGATCCAATGATGAGGCGACATCTTTAAGAAAAGAAAATATAGCTGTTTCCGTTGATTTTGATTTTCTAAATCCATATTGGCAATCTGAAAGCGCGTTATGTTTACTGAGAAAAGTTTCCATTCGTACGTAAAAAAGTATCTCTAATATTTTTGAAAAAACTGATAGAAAAGAATATATAGAGATAGAGATACTAATATATGCATAATATTTTATGGATTGAGAAGATAATGAATAGCGAATGCTATTACTGGAGAAATGATCACTGCAGTATTGTTAATTACACAATTTCCCGTTTTCAGAAGATACTAAGTGTATAATTTAATTCATTTAAAAAGAAGTATTAAAAACTTCGCATAACTTCGCAGAAGTGCATATACCGCATTGAAAATTCAAAGTCTCCTAATATATTGAAATAAACTGAATATATTAATGTATTATTTGATGTTATTCCAACGTAATCCGTTCCGAATTTGTATGGATGGGCGCCAGGAAAAGATTACGCTAATACTATCATACAAGTCAACCTTCAACTCTAATTATAAATAAATTAGTTTCCGGGTACCTGGGTCGATGGGTTTCATAGAAATAATCACTATTGTCTGCTAATAGATGATTATCCGATCTGCCATCTATACAGAGTGGTCGAGGAATCTGAAAAGCAAATATATTTTTTATCTTGCTACGTCGTTATTAGAATTGGCTCAATGAGAATCATATATTCATTTCACAAAACATGGAAATTTATTAAACAAATTTGGTACTTAATAATTCTACACAATATAAAAGAAAACTTTGGTCATGACCTGTTCCAACCTTATAATGTAATATTCGTCTTCGCGTTCTCTAGGACGACGGTGCCTCGTTGTACCCTCTTCATTCTTCTCCGACGTCGCTATCCTCAGGTCCAGATACTATCTTCTCTCTTCTTTTCTTGCAGAAGCACACTTCAATCACCGTTCATCACTTTCCGAAGTTAATAAAGTCTGTCGTTCGTCAATTTACGAATTCCAAATTCATCCCACGCGTATGCTGAATACTCAACCATCAACAAACTATCTGCTGTTAGCATTTCAGTCCAGTTACTGATAAATTCGCTTAAGCCCTCAATGTCCTTCTAACTCGTTCACTTGAAATATTTTAAGTTTTACTGTCCACACTTAGCATTCAAATTCAAAGTTCTACCAATATCTACTCCCCAGTAAATGCTTACAAGTCCCCCAAAAAAAACCCAACATTAATTGTCCACGATCCGTTCAACACCACGGCTCAGTCAGAATGCATGCCTATCATATTCTTTCAATCCTTCAAAACTCGCTTCATCTTTTCGATTGTTTTTATACAGACAAGACTTAATGTACTTCCGTGCCTAGCCAATCCCTAAATTTCTTACAAAATGAACTAGCCGTCTCCGTGATTGTCACTGCATGAAGATGGTTGATCTTGACGACGACTCGCTTACCCTTGCTATGCTGGCATATTCACCTATATTTATCCCTATAATTTACGCTGTTTATAATAAATATTGTACCATATTATGTCTCACATATTGGTATGTCACAACTCCCCCAGAGCGTCATTTTTTTGTCAAAACCTAACTAAATAAGACAACTTTAACTTTTTCTTGTTGTTTCATAACACTAATATTCACTAACACTCTTCACTTTACACTAGACATATCTTGGTTCTTGCAGCCTTAAAACTATTTACATCTTTGTTATGCCAACATTGTCATTAACCATTTCATTGAGCATTATTTAATTATGCTATCCTGCCCGTTATTTGCTTCACCTCTTACATCACATATCAGTCCAAAATTTCCACATTTTATATCTCTTATTTCTTTAATTATATATATATATATATATATATATATATATATATATATATATATATATATAACAAAGAAAAATCTTACACACTAATATTTACATGATTCTATTTACAATTCTCTATTTGTCCCATCAAACCATCTAATCATGTGTATCATCCCTTTTGTATGGCTTAATGTTCCTATAATTATATGTCCCCATTTGTTGACCATTTTCATCTTTTAAAATTACGGCATTTTTACTTAAAACTTTTCTATTCAGAATGGTCCTTTATATAAGGAGGAAAATTTATAAAACAATTTCTTATCCATAGACGATACCTGGGGTGCCCTAACCAATACTTCGTCGCCTACATTATATGCACCTTGAAAATATGTCCAGAAGCAAATCAAGGGGCCATCTCAGCATTTGCTCAATGGATCAGGGAAACTGAACAAAAACCCGATCGAGATGAGGGTCCCAGAATGTACCCAGAAGTACATTATTGTTATGATGTGTTAAATTATGTTATTACATCATTTAAGAACTGCATTTTCATTACTGTGATCCCACGTTTCTAGTTCTTAATTTTGCACCAATTGACGTATCTCATAAAATTTGTTTGGCAACTCAGAGTACAGTAACCTTAAGGAGAATAAAGTAAGTGCGCTGTTTTACAGCATTATCTAAGTATCTAGTTTTGTAGCGCTACTCTCTAACTTTCTTAGTTTTTGTGTATTTGAGACAGGAATAAACTGATGGAAAATGAAGAACTCCCTTTGTGCCAGTAGATCTTGAATATTCAATGCGATGTATGTACGTTTGCGAAGTTATGCGAAATTTTTGATACTTCTCTTTAAAAGGGGTTAAATTATACATTTAGTTTCTTCTGAAATTGTATGATTAACAATAATGCAGTGATTATTCCTCCAGTGCATTCGCAATTCATTATCTTCTCAATCCATGGCAGAAGGACAATTTGTAATGCAGTGTGAAGGAGAGCTGTTTGAATAGTTTAGCCTCTAGTGTTGTTCACATGGAGACGGACGGACAGTCAGGCGTTTAAAACAACACTTTTTCGGTGTCAGGGGACCTTAAAACGTCTATTTTTGTCGAAAACTCGAAATCAATTTTCCGCACCATTACATAACTTTATCTATTGTGGTGGTTCCGTATTTCCTCCTGCTCTCTCTAACCTATTCTTTCTTTACTCTATCCATTAAATAAGTGTTATCTTAAATGCTAGGCCTGATATGTGCGTTACGGAGTACCATCATAGAAAATAATTAGGTCGTGAGGGCGCGGACTGATCCTCTTCAGGAAATCAAAACAATCATTATTATTATATGAAAAAGTAAAGGAAATCATCAATAATCCAGTTTTCATGTAAATATCAGCGTTCTGTCATTTATTGCCGCTTTCCTCAGTGATCTCCTTGCTAATAAAACAGAACACAATGCAACACAAGATAACAATGTAACAATATTCCTTACGTACTATTGCAATTATATCTACATTTACACATCATACATCTACCTCCATTTTCATCCTAACTTAATTAATTATTTACTTAACGATAACGAAATTCAATAAAAAAATTTATTCTGACTTCTATCTCCACTAACTTACTATTTATTATTTCCTCGCGTGAATCCAATTTATAATTTTTTATTGCATTAATATTTCATTTGCTCAAAAACCGTTTTGCGTGAATACAATTTATAATACTTTATCTGTTAAATTTCTTTTACTTAAAGAAAATGTTTGCGTGAATATTTTCCATAATATTGCGTGAATAATTTCCATAATAATTTGTTAATATTTCTTTTACTCAACAAAATATTTTGCATGGCCACGTCTTAAAAGAATTAAACTAAAACATATATCTTGGCCTTCCCATATTAGCTCCAATGTAGATTCAATTATGTTTATAAGTACTTCTCTTTCGATGCACTTAGCGATCTTGCTCTGCACAATTCCATTTTCTCCTTTCATCAAAGTTTTTGTTCATCTACCATTAATTAATTAAATTCGCGTAGTCAACATATTCCAAAAAACAAAGTTATACTACACTGCATTTTACATTAACATTACAAAAAAAGAAACAATTCGACTCTCATGAGACTCTACGTCGCGACCCGCTACCCACGACATTCACTAGCTTTCTGACCAATTTTCATCTCCCGTTTCACTAAAACAGAAGACGGCTTTTCTTTTATTATTTTTGCTAATTAAAATTCACTAATTCCTTGTAATTGTCTTTCTAAAATGCATAGGGGTTTTTTTGTCATGTACCCGTTTCACAATTGATTTCACTGTTCTTACTTTGTCCCTTTAACATTCTTTTTTAAAATTCAACACGTTTTTCACTGATTCTCTATACGCCATTTTAAACAGATGACCGTCTGTCCTTCGTCGATATTTCTACAAGTTTTTAAATTGATTAAGATTTCGAATTTCTATTTTGTGACACGCCAGCCGTCACGAAAATACGCCTTAAATTGTCCACAAACATTTCAAAGTCCGTTTTGGATCTTCCGCTTCCGAATTTTATTAAAAATTTGCCAAAATATGCTATGGTGGAACTTGATTCATTTGTTTATTTTCACTTTTTTATGAAAATCCCATGTTATTTTCTAATAAATTATAAACAATGTGATGCGTCTGATCGGACCGTCACACTATACTATGTATATTCGTCCGTATACGAGAAAGTAAAATGCTATCGAGTAACTAAAATTACTGTTGCCGATGCGATCATAGTTGGCCATTGAATTAGTTTTCAGATTTCATAGTTTTTGTTCTGCTGAGCCGGTATTATTATCGAAACTAAATTATCAAAACTGTTTTATTATATAGTACTGACATAATTTTAAATGTTCAAGTTCTTGGAAAAATCCGAAGGCCAATCGACTTTTCGATATTCTTCTAAGGACCACTATTCCACTACATCCTTTGTTTTTCTCTCCGAGTTTCCCGTTTCATCTCATCTTTCTGATGCGATTACACTTGAGTCATGGTGATTATGGTTTCTATCGTGGCCTGAGTCGTCGCAAATGAGGGCGGTCAATTCGGTAGAGAGTTACCGTAGAGATGAACGCATAATTCAAGTCACGGGGATTGAAAAGTTGAAGAAACTTTCATTAAAACCAATTTCTACAATACAAATAAAACAGGGAAAAAACTAAATGATTGTGTTATGAGAAGGTATCTAAATATTAAATTCTGCACACAACATTTTCCATAGAGTTTGCTTATTTTAAGAAATTTTTTTTTTAATGAGTGCGAGGATGAACGTTTGTAAAACTAACGAAATATTCAAGCATTCCACAAGATTAAGGCGAGGAACAGTTTCGATATGCAACGCATCCCCTCGTTTTAAATTAAAATTTGAATGGAATTTGAACAATGTAGACAGATACTTATTAAGATGTTTATATTGATACCGATTAAACAATGTAAATTTTAAAAATATTGTCGTACAAACTTCTTCAAGTGAATGATAATTTGGATAGAATGATTTGCTCGTTCATGAAATCCATTCTAAAGAACCGGTTGTCATCTACAGATCGATTTATTTTCCAGAGCGACACATGTTCACTATCGATGCCGTTTCGAAAATCAGAGTAAATTTGTGACCGATATATCCGTGGATTTGATTTGGAATATTTCGTCGGATAAGCTTTTGTGTGAAAATATGTATTTCATCAACTGTTTTGAATTTGATATTTGATAAATTATATTTAAGAATATATTATCTTCTGATAAATCTTTTAATTAAAAAAGGAAGAAATGTTTGCCTATGTATACAACAGGATGAACATGAGTTAAATGAACGTGTGAGGAAAGCTTTTGTGATTTTGGGACGTTTCTTATCTTGATGCATATAGAGGAAATCGAAACAAGTATGCTTTAAAACAATGGAATGCTCCCAGCACCCACCGGGTTTAGATGAAGTGGCCTCAATTTTTCTTTGCGCTGCTGTACGGTTTCATAACAAGAGAGGCCGTGAACACCATCGAGGAAATGGTTATTCGTCTTTTGCTTTGGGAAATGTCATGGAACTTTACGTTGTGATGATCGATACGTTTATAGGATATGCAAAAATATTGTAACTGACTGGTTCTGCAATTTCGGCCCCGCAGTGCCAGTAGATAGGCCTCAATATGAATTGCCATCAAATCTTAAGTGGTGCCTGCAATGCAGGTGACCACTGTTATGCTGTCGGTAGTGTGGAAGGAGTACCTTTCACGGTAAGAAATGAAGTGTTGAAGTCACTCCATAATATCTGACATATGAAAAAAATAAATTTTGAAGCCAACAATATATTGATCTTGTGTTGGAGATGTGGAGCAAAAGAAAAAAAAAAGTTGTTCCTTGATTGCTGTCATGTTTTGACAGTACAGTAGCATCATTTGATAGGAATCATCTGTGAATAAAAAAGAAAATAAATTTGAAAGTAAAAAGTTGTATGTGCTACATGTAAGTGATGAGTGAAGTGTTTGATACTATCAAATCTATTGCAGGCATATGCAGCTGGTTGTAATATTGTCATTTTGGCGAGCAGCTTTGAGAGAGTGCAAATCATTCCTGGAGCATGGCATAATTACATTCGAATTAGTTGTTTGGACTGTTCAACAGATACTGGAAAAATTGCTGCAGCCTATGAAAATCAAGTGTGCATATTTGAACCAACCCCGCTCATACATACCTCAAGTACACATGTAAGTGTATATACTAAGTTCAAGTTGTACAATAGTTATAAAAAAATTAAAGGCTATCATTAAAAGATGTTTGTTTTTTTAATATTATATTCAAGTATTTTTTCATACAATTTGACCATAAGAACTTCACGTATTGAGGATGAGAAAACATTTTGTTCCCAAAACAAAACCCATACTATTAACAGCCTGACAAGAAATTACAATAATATGGAATTGTCTATGCCTACACTCCTGCCGAATTGAACTGAATCGAATTCAGTAAGTTAAATGGAGGGAAAAAAGTTAATTTGACCCACATATTGTTTTCATTCATCCAAGTTAATTGCTCAATATTTCTAGTATTTTTGTAATCAATCATTCACTTGTAGTTGTATTTCATGATGTTAAAGAGCCTGAATGTTATCATTTTGAATTTTGGTTTTTATATTAAAAAGGTTTTAAAATTTTTTGAAAAATAATTTTTCTACTTAACATCAAGTTTTTTTAAAAATTTTTTTTTTTACATTTTATTTCTTTTTATGTTTTTTTTTTATGTATGAAATATAGTTAATTTAATTGTAATGAATTCACATATACTTTCTACAAAATGTTATAAAACAAAATGTAATACTACTTTATTTTAATACATATGTTTGATGTGTCAACAGCATCTAGATTATCGTTGGGTGCAAACTGGAAGTTTACAAACAGAGTCGCATATTAGCTCATTGTCTTGGAATTTGGAAGGAACACGTTTACTCACAGGCGGTGAAATTCTTCAGATGTGGCGACAACATCCTGCCACCCATGATGGAGAGTATGATCCTGAAAGTAGTAAGTTACCTGCTTGATTTTATGTGGAGAGGACTGGAAATTTCACCCATCTTTTAACATTGACACAAGTACTATGTACTCAGTATAAGAGAGCTACTTTAGCTCTTCAGAACAGTAACACTGAATCCTCTAACTTTTCTCAGTGTTTCTGTAGCATATGTTATAATTGTATTAATGAAATGTTTGTTATAAATGAAATATTAATAATTCATTATTATTAATTTTGATTATTGTGTATTTTGAACCTGAGTTGACGTATGTGGGAGGGACAAAGAGGATGAGGACTCCTGAAAATTTTGAGAGGGATTGTGAAGCCTATTGAAAAATAACATTTTATTTCCTTCATTATGTTCAATCCATGATTTTCTCCTTTTCTTATGTGAGAGTTTGGGAAATTATATGTAGAAGAGGCGCTCTAAGTCTTCTGGTAACTTTGTAAGTGATTCAAATGATTCTTAGTAATATTGTTTCTTTCTTATTTATTTTATTATCTCATTACAATAAAAATTAATTATGTTATTAAAAATAGATTATTTTCATTATTCTATTTCTTTGAAAAAAGAATAAGAAACAAAATGTGTTGTTTAAGAATTTTAACATGATTGTAATTTAATTATATTGATGGCAAGTTAAGTAACAACAAATTAATTTACAAGAAAACAACATTGCTTAGTATCATTTGATTGAGAATGGATAAAGAAAGAGATTATATTGCTTAGTTATTTAAAAACAGGAGAAATGTTAGAAAATCTAACCTGGGGACTTAATTTTTTCTATTGACTTGTGAAGTTGAAAGAAGGCAACAAGTAGTTAAAGAAAAGTTAATTATCAGATGAGTGAAATCTTTTGACAATATTGAGAGTTAGATTTGATCACATGTTGGTGATAAAATTGACAACTGTTTTAAGTTGAAGATTTTCAATTTTGACTTGAATTTTCTTAGTATGATCAGAAAGAAAAATGTTTGTGGTTTTGTGTCTCCTCTCGCTCTTTGTCTATCCATCCTCCACTTGCAACAGTTGACAAATGACTTAGTGCTCTGACTGGGAGCGGTAACTCAGTGCATCAACTGATGTCACTGCAGCACCTCTGACCGAGAGATCCTAGTTTCGAGTCCTGACGGCGGCAGGATTTTCGACACTAGCTTTCTAGCTTTTCGAATTCAGTCGCTGTCTGGAGGAGAATTCTAGCTGCTCTGATCAGTAGTTTTCCGTGGTTTCTCCGATCAACACCAGGTGAATGCCAGAGCAGTACCCTACCAAATGGGCCACGGGCCGCGCAATCTGTCCTTCCTCTTCCTTGTCCTATCCTTTTCCCCTTACACACACTTACACTAACATGCTCTACACTACCACATATTCCAGGAGATCGGTTGTGAACTTAGAGCTTGTCCCGGCTGGGGCGGTGCCCTGCTGGTGGGAGAGTCCTGGTTAAGGGGAAACGCCACTAGCCGACGGTAGGTCGGCGCTGGATCTCGCTATCCAGCGGGGGAAAATCACTGCCATCTCCCGAGAAAAACATGCACTACACTAACGGGACTAATGACCAAAGCAGTTGACGTGCCCAGAAACACGAAAAAATCAATCAAAATCAAAAACACTCAGCGCTCAGTAGCTTGGAGTTCTTATGTGTTAATGTACGCATTAACATGTACACATTAAGTACTTAATGTTTGAAATTTTTATGGAGGATTGTTTAATTTCCTTGTGCAATATGCATCATCATTATAAAAAAATTGCTACAGCCAATTTGGCTACCTAACCTAACCTGTTGTGACATCTGACCCACATTTTACCATTAAATAATTTTATTGAAGCTTGACTATGGTCGAGTGTCACCTCAGTGCTAACAGGATATGAACTTACTAAGTATAAACAGGCAAGGCAAATTAAAATTTTGCTTAGTGACTTCTTTTTTGCTTGGTGTGCCTTTATGTTCCATGAATGTATGTCAGAGTGTTTTTTCTTTCCTTCCAAAGGAAGACATCTGATTGAAGGACCTTACTAATCTCAGAATTTCCATGACTTCAACTAGGTTTCAACCATTTTGAAAAGATTAAGTAAATTAATTGACATATGCTCATTTGGAATTGTTTAGTGATTATACTGAAGATTTGACCTGATTTGTGCATTTTGTATTTTAGATTGGTCAGGGATGAACTGCAAAGGATTTGTAGATAAACTATGCTTTAATTTGAATAATAGCCACTGTGTGTGTTGACATCAAAACTAAAAAACTATGACATTTGGGAGAGAAAACACTACATACACTTCAAGTAAAACATTAATTATCAGTACTTGGTTAAAAAATAATTTGTTTTTAGTACTAATGTGTCACAAACTACGAGCAAATTAATTGTCTTATTATTCTTGCTCCTTAAGCAAGTATATCCAAGAGATGGAAAGTAGACCTAGAAAGCATATTTAGAACCATTATTGATATATTTATTGTTTTAATGGTGTATTATTTGTATCCAAAATAAGGTTTAACAAAACATATAAACTAATTAACTTATTTGGCTTTTAATGGGATGAAATAATAAGAAAAAGAAATATCCAGAAGAATTTCTATTGATTATTATTCATTTTGTTCAATATTGTTTTTTTGTCATGCATGTTCAGTTAGTGTTCTGTGCAATTAGTGAAGACAACAGACAATTAGTTATGTCAACAGACATTTTTGAGGAAATTTTTTTAATAGAATTTTAATCCTTTTTAATGAGATTTGATTCACTAACACTGATTTTTACCTTGATTTGATTGACTGTCATCACAAAAGAATGATTGACAATATTAATTGATAAATTGATGTAATTTGGGGTTAGTGTTATTATGTTTTAGAATTTACAATTCTATGTTTTTGTTTTATTTTTTCATTATCTATAGAGAATATTTGATCTTTTTTTTATGGTAACCTTTTATTTTTAAATTTATTTTTAATTATATTTACATTAATCAATCACTTGGAAAATTCCTTATTACAGCAGCCAAAGAGGATTTGCTGTACATTTAATTTCTGAAATTTTTTTATTGTTGACAAACTATTTTAACATGGTTTCACTCCTATTAATTTTTTATTTAAATGATTTATTTCTAAGGGAAACGGAGATCACTAAGGAATAGGATAGATTTGTTGTCATTTTAAATTCAATAAATGATAGCTATTCAGGTAAAATTTGATATAATGAAATTGCTGTAGTAATGTTTTTATCAACTGTTGTCCACCTACCCAATATTCTTGGAATGAGAGGTAAATATTCAAGCACAAATGTTCAAATAGCAAATTGTTTCATTTAGGTATAATTATTGTTTTCTCTTTGTATTCATTGCCTTTTAATTATTATTAGCAAAGAGGGTCATGAAGAAAGCAATTTATGATACTTTCTATTTCTTTTTTTGGTTAATTTTTAAGTGAACACTGTCACATTCGTAAGTTTTGGCAATGAATAATTTTGCATTGATACCAATCAGTGAATCATTTTCCAAGATTTAATTGAATCTCTTCAATATAAAATTCATTCCTGTGTTGAAGTATGTATGCCCAAAAATTGTCATGTCTTTTGTATGTGTGCTTTTTAGGTAGACTAAGCATTATAATCATATTGTGTGTGAAACTTCTAATATTACTGATATTATTGATATCTTACAACACATTTTACATTGAACCAAGATGTTCTTACTGCTGCCCTGTTCTTAATTATTTTTCTTAGTGTTTTTATTTGGATTTAGTAATTGTTAAAAATTCAGTCTTAAGAAATCTCATTTGTTAAATTGTGAATAATTGTTAAATTTGTGCTTGGAACATCTGCTAGAAAGCTTGTAACAGTGAGTGACATGAAAAAAGTTTTTAATGGTGAAAGATCGAAAAAAATTCTGTGTTAATGCAGAGATTAGAGGAATGAGACTCCCTCCCCCCCAAAAATAACTTGTTTATTTATTTGAATATCGTCTTTGTGACTGATTATTAATCTCGATTAATTCTGATAGTTAATTGGTAGTAGTAGACGTTTACGTCAACTATGAAAGTAGAGAACACTCATTAGAAAACAATTTTCATTTTAGGAAAACATTGCAAATAATTAAAATATAAAAATTTGAGTTAGGAATGTCATTTGTATACATGTATTGATGGTCAAACAATAAAATGTGTTATAGTGCCAGGTACGGGAGGTGTCACATTTGAGATTGGTGAAGACTCAACAGCCACAGCAGAGGATGATGAAGAACCAGGTTGGGTGTGTGTTTGGCGTTGCCATACTGCTACGCCAGTTGTGTATATGGCATTCTCCCCTGATGGCACTCTTTTTGCCACTGCGGGTCGCTCTGACCGGCTAGTAAAGATTTGGTATGAGAACAAGCAATGTAAGTTTGTTTTTTGAATGTCAAAATTTCAGAATCAATTTTTATGCATTCATTACATTTGTTAGATTGTTATATTGTAGAAATATATAGATTACAATATATTAATGTCGAGGAGTAGTTTCAAATTTGCTTCAAGTTCAGTATTATGTTCAGTAATATGATTCCTTTGCAGGATAAGTTATTTACAGTTTGTTACCTGTTCTCTTTTAGTGTTGTTCCCATCAAAAAGTCTGGATCATTCAATGTCTTTTGGAGGGGGCCAGTCAACAATAAATGAAATAAATTATGGCTTTGTGTATATTGCTCATCCCCGAGCAGTAACTCATCTATCATGGCGAAAAACAAGCAAATACATGCCTAAGTATGAATTTCAAATACTTTTCAATGCTAGTTTTTTCTTGATTTAAAAAAAAAATGAAATCTTCAAATGGGTTTCAAAATATTTTACATGTGCTTGTAATCTTAAAATAATTACATCGGAAATATTATTTTATTGAGGAACTTTTCTATTGAACTTTAAATTATAGCAAGTAATTTATACTGTAGTCGGCAGGTACTGAAAAAGGGGAGTTACCTGGAAAAAGGTCATACAATTTTTTCTTTGGATATGTTGTATGTACCTAGGCACTAGTTAAAACCCCCAAGTTAAAACCCCCAAACCAACTGCCATAAACTTCTTGTTTCTGCTTTTAATTTTATGTGAAATTCTGAAGGAGATGAACAAAGACCTTTGTTAAGTCAATAATTATAGTTTTCGAAAAAGTAAGACTGGCTAAGTTGGAACTTTCAATTTTTATTTATTTTTTTACCTTTACAGTACATGACGTAACAAGTCTATTGCACTTATTTATCCAATCTGTTATTCAATGAAGTTATTGTATTTTCATTCTTCTATTCTGATTTCATTTCATTAGTTCTTATTACAAGCAAGTTTATTTGGATACCAAATGCATGCAAGATTTCTTTTTAGGGGGGCAGTTTCCAATATGTTAGTAACATCCTGTCGAGACAACATCTGTCGTGTGTGGGTTGAAACTGTTTTGCCAGAGGATGGACTTGTGAACATGAACCAATTTGATCCTCGTGCAACACAAAACCCAAAATTTCGCACACACCGACACAAGCATAGGTTCTTGCAACGTCTTCGGCACATGAAGTAAGTTTGTATATTTTCTGTTCATTACAGTGTGTTCGTTTTGAATGCTGTTGTTTGCTAGTGAATGGAATTGTGTGCTTGGCTTTCACCTAACGCCTGCCATAATAATATGACTGAGAACATGCCTGCTGCTCATTATTACTAAAAAGAACATTAGTGATAGGATTAGAGATAAAAATCTGTCTTTATGTAGAGATAAAAACTCTGTTCTTTGAATGCCAGGACATGCTTCCATATCCGTCGACATGCAAAAAGTCAGCAACCCCCTGGTGCTGGCACGTTAGGGGGAATAACTGCACCAATTCCCACTCTGCCTTCCACATACAGTGTCCACGACTTCCATAGTTATGGGTACCATGGTACAGGGCTCACTCCTGGCCTACACTTTCATCTGGCTGCTAGCATCAATGCAGAGACTGGTAAGACAATTTTCCCCCATTAATTACCACTATAACTTGGATTTATAGGCTCCCAACATTTCTGATTTAGGTGCCTTAGTCAAACACTCAAAATATCATAGACAAGACTTTTAAACCATACATTTTTATTGAAATTTTGTTGTCAAAACATTTGATCAACTTTGGATTAATTTTAACAATTTGCTTTTTTGAATTAATGTACTGGAATTAGTTCCAATAGTGTAAGATATAGTTGCAGTGAGACTTCTGATGTTTGCTTAATGGACGTTTTTTCTTTATCTTTTCTTCTTTTTCTTGTTAAAAGTGCAAAATTGAAAACGAATGTCAAATAGACTATTTTAACTTCAGCATAAAGCTTTAAATAAGTATCAATGTTAAGCAGATGTCTCTCAAAGCTGTAGGGTATTCTCAAAACAAACAAAAAATATAAAAATAAGAAAAAATAAAATTGCACACTTGCTAACTTTCAAAAGGATATTTGAAGTTAAGTATCGACTCAAGTTCTTACTTTCAACACATAGTAATTGACACTCCAATTGTGTGAGATCTGCCACCTAGTAGAAAAAGAAAGAAAGAAAAATCAATGAATAAAATATAATTTGAAAATACTGAAATATTGTGTAAATGTGTTTTGTGCATGTCTTATGCTGCTTTAGAAGCATTATTACTTTTTTGGGGACTTTGACTAAAACAAATCAAATTCTGATCTGTCATATTTGATAGCACCTGACATGCATGCACAACTCTAATCAGTGAAGAAATCTAAAGTGGTAATCTAGATTTCTCCCACAATGTTCAATCACCTGAATCCATTAAAAAAATTTCAACTTGATCCTGCCCCAAGTTTATCTTGATACTCGATTCCCAATAACACTGATTTTGCTACATTATGACTCATTACTACCGCTTCCACTTTTGCTTCATTTCATGATCATATTCATGGCCTATGACTTATATGAACACATACTGAAACCTGTTTAATATTGCTGGAAGTGATTGCTTAATAGAGGTCAATGTACCTATTGTGCTTGGCCACTGGTCACAGGACCACCAGGTAGTCGCTTGAATGAAGGATTCTTAACATGTCTTATAGAAAAATCAATCAGTTCCTCAGTAAAACAGCTTATAATGGAGATAACCACTTAAAAGAGATGGCTGTTTGAGCAGGTTTTACTGTATTTCATATCACTGTTACTGACATTTCCTGTATATTTGTTATTCCAATTTACTCTTCAGCTCACACCAAAAACTATATAGAAATTAAATTCCTCTCTGAAGAAGGAATAAAATTCAAAGTCATGGAGATTTAAAATTATAGGTCTATTATTGGTATTTTATATTTACAGGCATGTTATTGGATTAGTTCAGTTGCAGTTATTAGATGGAAAACAAATATTATTTTTTTTCTTTTTTAGACATTCCTTTGGTACCTAGTTTGGTAACAGGAGATCCTGACTTGGAGCCAAACTTTGTTCTTCATTGGCTGAATAATAAAGAGATGCATTTCTCACTGCAAGCTGAGTCAATGCTACATGTGAGTATTAAAATGAATGTATGTTTGTTTGTAGTTTTTGGCTGAATATTATTTTCATAATTTATTGTGCTTTGTTATTTATGAAGAATGATTCAAGCAGGTCTGACTTTTCATATATTTTCATAGCTTGTGTGCCTAACTTCAGTTGCCGTAGTTGGTGTACTGATGTAGGACTAGCATTGAAAAGAAAAATACGGTTACCATCAAATGCTGTGTGGATATCAATTTTTGTTGCAGCCTAATTGAAAGATGTAAAAACCCTTGTCATGATTTATAATATAATCCTCTTATAATTTGGAGGATATTGATATTTCTTTTTGCTAACTTGATATGGAGTATGAAACTAACTGTAAGTGTAAAATTATTTGCCACAGTGTAAAAAAATATGCCAGTGTTTGTGGAGGTGCACAATTCATCAACCAATGTTTTAATAAGATGTGTTGTCTATCAATAATGAGTAGAGACCGGATTTTTATGTAATTACAAATTTTTTGTCTTTTTACTTACCGCTCTCAAAATTTTGATCTTGGCGAATTGTCGCCATTCTAACACATTATCCAACTTTTTCATGACATATTTTTACATATTTTACATATTTCACTATTTTCTCAAAATATTTTCATATTTCCTCAATTTCCTTACAAATTTTTGTGAAAACAAGTATTTTCAAAAAATTCACCAAGTTTCCTGATATTAATACTGCGTGCTACTGTGTCCTCTACTCGAGGTACGCTACGTGAAGACGCAATCAGATATTCTCGCAGTCCAGCGTGCCTGCTTCAGTTCTCTTGGTGGTGGGAAGCGTGCGGCAGTGTCAGATCATTCTCAACTTTAGGTGTGAAAAGAAACATTGTAGCTGCGTTTGGCGACCTTAAACCTTCATTTCCAAGAAACTGGCAATCGCTGTTGTGTAATGCTTTTTTAACTATATTACATGCTGCAGTGATTGTTTGCTGGTTGTAGATATCGCCAGTTTGTACGATGTCTTCTGTTGCGTTTAGTCTGGCCGCTAAACTACATTCTTGGATAACAATATGTGAAAGTTTTACTACCGATGGTATAGTTGTTTGGTGCAAAGTGAGCATTAACTTGTGATTTCCAAATGAATTTTAAAAGGTTTGCATTATTTTAAAATTTGTATAGGAATTTTTTTATAAAAGTAAGTTCATATTATTTAAATGTGTTTTATAATTAGAGTATTTTAATATTACATATTATATCTGATTTTACATATTTATTACATATTCTTACTGTTTTCATTACATATTTATGTACATATTTTGATGTTTCATACTACATTTTTTTCCAGTCTCTAATAATGAGATTATGACATCACATAATACAATGTACAGAATTTTAAATCCCCCCCCCCTTCCTCTCTCTAACCTCCCTCCTCCTCCCCCTCTCATTCTCCCTTCCTTTCTTGCCCCCGTCTCTTCCCCTCCCCCATCTTTTTTTCCAGAAAACTGTTGCTATCCTCTTGAGCATTTAATAAATATTATGTTTGATAATATTGAATTTTTTTAGTAAATAAATAATTTCTACTATAGAAAATTGAAATATATATGGGTTGTGAAATTGATAAAACTTTAAATGGTTAATAAGAGTGTAATTCTTAGTGTTTAAAATTTTCATATAGATCAAAAAATTTTAATTCAATTTACTTTTAAGAAATAATTTATTTTTTTCATTTGGTTGGGGTCCATGAGTGGTGGATGCCTCTGTCCATTCAGCCCATCTGAAAATCCCAACTCAGTGAAACCACATTTCATTTGCTTACCAATCAAAATAGGCAATGCTTTGGTTCCTGAACCACTGTTTGAATGGTTCATATGCAGTGCACCAAGGTGTTTCTCAATGGATTTGACACTGCAATGCTTTATTATTATCTTCTACATTTTATACATTAAATTATCTGAAATGATTCTATTTATACATGAATTTGCATATGATTAAAACTGTATACAATGGTAATATTTTAGTAATAGGAATTTGTGAGTTTTATAAATTTCTTTTTAAACCTGGCATCACTCTAAAATAATTCTGATACAAGATTTAAAAACACTTTTAGAGATACTGAGGTACTTTTTCAATAATAGATACATAGTATTAAGATTGTTGCCCTCTTTCCATTGGCTTGATGGTAATGGTATTGTGTGTCAATAGGAGATGACACGGAAGCAAGTGGAAAGGGAAGAGGCAAGTGCTGCAGCATCAGGCACAGATGGCTCTGGTCGGGAGGTTCATGAAGGTTCTCAGAATGATACAGATCCAGAGGAGCACTCTCCCCGTATGTAGTTTATCTTCTGCACTTGCACTTGATGTAAATCAAAGTGTGAATGTCTTTCACTAATTTATTATGAAGTGATACCGTGGTCATAAACAATTGTTTAGGTTTTGTTTTTATCTTGAGAATCTCAATAAATACTTAATTTTCAGAAATTTGCATGTGTAATTTGCAGTTATTGAGAGATTCTTTTTTGTACATTCTGTCATATTCTCATATCAATAAACAAACTTGCAAAAAAACTTCCTTGGAAATTCTTAAAAGCTGTCCATAAATAATGATATAATTTGTATTCTTTCTATGAATCCGTAATCTGGTTGTAAATCTGTTATCTGTTTGTTTGTCTTTTTGATGATTTTGTCACGTTTTGTTTTGTTGTGACTATGCTGAGTTAGCATGAAAGTTTATTTCTGTGGTAATGGGTTTTCAGGAAAGCGAGTAGGCAGAGTGGCGAAAGCAGCATCCCAAGATGAGAGTAGTGAAGAGCAGCATGGCAGTGCTCATTCTAGTGGTCACAGCCATCCAAGCCTCAGGTGAGCAAAATGGTTGATTACCCTTTCAATATACTCTCTTCTATATTTTCCTGTTTTTTCTCTATTCTTTTCTTTCTAATTTCCTTTTTAAATAGTTATCTTTTATAGAGAATCTAGGTTCCACATCTTCATTTTCTTGACCCTTCCTTTTGCAACTATATGTGTGTGCTCTACTCTCCTCATGATACCTCCTTATCAGTAATATGGTCTACTTTGGGTTTTTGTGCTGTCTTCCATTTGACAATTAACACGATATGAATTTGTCATTACTTTTTCTCTCTTTTAAGCTTCTTTAAATAAACTTTAGCTTGAGCTCATAATTGACAGATGTTTGACTTTCTGTGCAGTGCTACAACTTCCATCAACTCACTGGCAACAGATACAGGCCCTGCTGGGGCAGGAGCTGGCCTGGCTGATCCTCTTGATGCTGCCATTGAATGTCTTCTAAGAGACTGGCATCATAACCCAGACCTCCTCTTTGCCATCCACCCCATTGATGGGAGTTTCTTGGTTTGGTAAGTGTATGAAGCTAAATAAGTGGTTATATGGTAGTGTCTACAGTTTTCTAAGGCCTTCTACTTTTGAATGAATTTAAGTTCTATCTTAAGTACGTATTTTTATGTGAAAAATTATGGTCATATTAGAAATTAACCCAGTTCCTACAAGTCATATAATTTTCATGACTTTTCATGAGATGGTTATTAAACTTTGCTAAGAATTTGATGATAAGTTTGGAGATAAGTTTTTACAACAAAAAACATACAGTGAAAACAAGATAAACCTGAAACACTATGTTACATTATTAAATTTATTTTTATTAACTTCTTAAATAAATCTTTCATTAGTATATTAGCTATTTAACTGTCATCCAGGGACTGGGTGGTGTTACAGCAGTTATTTATAAGAAAAGAAGAATTAAAATTTATAATAAATAATTATTTATAAGAAAATAACTTCAAAATGCCATTTGCTTGTTGTGTTTACCACTACTATTATGCACTACACTACTTATTCACACCAAACTTAGTACACTGCACCGTATCTTTAATTTTGAAATTTGGGCTTCACAGGGGACACAACAAAAAGTGTATTAAGTCGCAGTCTTAGCCAAAAATACAAAGAATGAAGGTGTTAAAAGATTTAAAATGTTAAAGCCACATTTCTCAATGTGTAGAAACATTAGAAAAAAAATCTTTATCAGAATTAATATTCAAAAGTTTTAACTTTCATCAATTTCACTATTTTAACCATCTTACTCTGTTACACTTTTCTTTTTGTAAGATGAATCCTAATTGAAAAACTACTAAAAATGTGTGTATTTCCTGTTTAAATGTAAATTGATATTAAGAGGTGTATTTAGTTTCAAGCTTTCTCCTAAAATTTGCTGTTTTCTGCTTCCCCATTGCTGGGAACCTGCAAATGGCCCATGGAGAATGCTGCATATGACAAATCTTTCTGAAGGTTTTCGCTTGCACCTCTGTCAATCAGTCCTGGCTATGAGATTATCTTTACCTTGTTCTCAAGAATGCATTCTCTTTCAAGAGAATGAGAGAGAATAGGTGGCCTTAATCCATCTTTAACTTACTATGCATTACACTTAGTATAAAATAGTACATGAGAAGTAAAAATTGCTTTTGAACTTGTTTGTTTAATATTTTCTGAATGTAATTCTGAAATCTTTGTTTATAGGGTGGCAGAATGGTTGGATGAATATCATCCAGGTTTGTTCAGGCAGGCCCAGGTGTCATTTGCTTCACGATTACCTTCTACATTCCCCCTTGGTGATGCGATGACCATGTCAACTAGCATCTGCCTCTACAATGCTTATGGCTGTCATCTTGGTGATCGGGAACCGGCTGCTGCAACATTAGGCACAGCACGTGGTACGTCACCACCTGCTCCACCATCACCTGGTGTAATGGGCCTGGAAGATGCACCTTCAGCTACAGCTTTATTGCCTAGCGTACAGGTAAAGATATGTTCAGAGGAAACTGAGAAATTTCAGAAACAAATATGAATGTTTACAACTTGTTGAACTTTCATTTATTCTATAAGTTTCATTTATTTGTAAAATTAATTGTTCACTCTAGTATGGTGTTGAGTGGTACTCAGTTTTGTAAAATAAGAAATACTGTGTGTGAAGTCAAGTCTCACATAATGTTAACAAGGAAAAAAATATGACATTGAAAGGAAAAAAATATGAATTCTCTATCTACTACTCTCTACTACTCTATTTTCACTCATAATTTGCTTGGAATTGAATTTGCAATAACAAGAGACTTACAAAGATGTCCTCTCTTCTGGTGAATGTTTCTTTTTGGAGTAACATTTCATTTCCATTGCTATGGTCTGCTTGACAATGCAAATTTGAATTTTAAATGCTTGTGTACAATAAAAGCTAAAAAAAAAATTTAAATAAACAATATTTTGAATTGATACCTTTGCTCTCATCTTTCAGGAAGAGGTTGAAGGAGCAGATGGTCCCCAACTGTCAGCACCAGCAGCTACTGCTGTTTCACCTGCTACTGAGGCTGCTCCAGCAGGTGATAATGAATCACAAAAGTCAACAGGCTCGGTATCTGCTGACCCATCTCCAACAGTGTCAATGGTTACAAAGCATTCAAATGGTACTCTCAATCTTTGGCAACTTACATTTGCTGATAAGTCCAAGTTTTCACAGGTAAAGTTGTTAATTGGTCATTTTGTTTATGAGGTTATTTGATTTTGGTTATTGAGTGAAATTCAGCTTGAAGGAAAATGTAATTAATTTTTCAATGCCATTAGTGACTTAAAGCTTTTTATTAGTATATTGGTTTCATATATTTTATTTTGTTATAGGTTCTAACAATTGGCCATGCATGTCGAGCTTCTGGTCACCGGTTCCGAGTAAATGACATCACATGTCATCCAGTATTGCCACTTCTACTTACTACCTCACACCATAACATTTCTGATGTCCCTGCTGCAAGTCCTTCTCGGACTCCATTGAGTCCTGCAGGTCGCGGCAAAGATGTCACAGTTCCCACAGTGAGTAGCAAAGAAGAGAGAAAGGAAAGGGTGAAGGCAAAAGGAATAAAGACACTTGAGGGAAATGACCTTTCTGAATTTATTGGAATTGTAAAGAACTGAAAATACTACTTCTGAATATCTGGTTTCTGTGCAGGGTTTCTGCAGTGAGTTGATCTTATGGCGGGTGGATGCTGTTGGCCCTCTGTCACGGTCTGGTGGTGTCAGTGAACTTGCTCGCATAAATTCACCAGAGATTTCTGCCTTTTCCAATGTTGCATGGATTCCAACCCTTTTGCCTAGGTATTACAGCATGCCATTTTGATATTTGGACTAAAGTGAAAATCTTTTCATTATTTTAGAATACAATTTGAATTACATTTGTGTTGGGGATTGTTTTGTACAATTTGATATTTTATGGACTGTTTTTAAAATTATTTATTATAGGATACACATTATTAGTTCTAATTTTTTTAAATTTATATTTCCAGTACAACTTTGGGAAACTTGTCCAACTCGCCAAGTGCATGTTTTGTGGCTTCAGATGGACATAGTTTACGTGTATACCAAGCTGTAATAGATGCTCGAACATTACTGGCTGAAGTCAACAGTTCTGAAAGGAGGAGTCGCATGCTCGTAAGCATTAATTCTAATATTTGTAAGAACTAATTTCTGCTTTGTCAACTACCATCTTAAATAAGATTGTGCTTGTGTGAAATGAGGGGAGAAAACATACCCAGTTTTTGTTTGTTTTGTAAAGCTTACAGGTCCTTAAATAGTAAGATTTATTCCAGTCTGTGATTTATTCCACCTACTTGCCTGTGAATACATGTGTGTGGCAAGTAGAATACTTGCAATAGTTCTTGAAGTTTTGTTTCTTGAAAATTATTTCTTGAAAGGAATTTTTGTAATGGATAAGGTTGTTTTAAACAAAAATAAATTTTAAAATTTGTTCACAACAAATAACTGTTTTGTTGTATTTAATTTTGAAATAAACCTTAGTGTATTCCATTTGATATGTTTAATATCTGTTGCAGGATTCTCTTGTAAGTTTGTCAACGGATACTTCTTCAGAAGATGGGTTGAAGCATACGTCACTCCATGACCACATACGCATTGTTTCTCAGCAGTCAACTGCAAGACCTGGATGTGTCATTCAACTTGATGCCATATCAGATGCAAATCATGTATGTATTGGTATTCATGGAAGGGAAGATAATTATGGTGGGTATTAACTGGGTCTTTTTGTTTTTCATTTCCCATTTAACATTTTTTTTCATTTTAATATCCAGTATATTTTTGAATTTAAGTTTTTGCTAATTTACTTTTGTGTGTGGGTGATTGTTTTGTTCATAATTCAGATAATTTTATTGACCATTTTTAAAATTATTATATATCAGGGTTGTCCAACTGACTGTCCGTGGGCCACATGCCACCTGTGGTGCCATTTATTATGGCCTGCAAATGGTTATTAGTCAAAAGTGAAAGTCCCTTGCATATTATATAATTTTTTTTTCTCTACACATTAAGCTCACACAATTACTTGTTCACAGGACTGGCAAAACACCCAATTCCTCCATGTTTTCCAAGAGCAACTTATTACTGGTGAAAGAACAGAGGAGCGTGGCTCCTCCAATGTAGGTGGAGTGAGCGGAGGAGTGGGAGGTCCTACTGCAGGTGCAGGGGATGCAAGCAATACAATAGGGCCTGCTGAACTGGGCCTGATGCATTCTGAACTTGGTGCTATGGTAGATTTACAACAGAGTTCTGTCTTTGAAGAGCCTTTTTATATTGTGGTTCTGGAGAAGACTGGTTCGGAATCTATTCTTCACATGTGGAGACTGGTTATTGCCTCGCAACCAGATAGTAGTGGTAAGTTCAAGATAACAAGATGTGGGAAGTTGAGGTTCAGTGTAGCCATACTAGATCTATGACAAAAATAATTTTAACTGCTTATTTAAAAGTTGATAGTATATTTGAAATGCAATAATGTATTTGACCTAAACTGATGGTACTAAGAATATTGTGTAAAAATAAATATTCCTATTTCAACTTTTTATATTCTATTGTGTGAATCAACCTATGAGAGTATGTAAGTGTTCAAGTTGGTATGTACTTACAGAATTGTCAGGGAGTATGATGTACGTGCCTGACAGTCAGCTTGTACAAGATGAAGAGGAGCCAGAACTGGGTGGTGGGCGATCAGCTAGCATGGCAGGTGTGGAGAATGATACGACTGGTCCTCAACAGCCATCACAAGCTTCACATGTTGTCATATCTACCACAAAGGTGTGCTTGCTTTTTTTTACTATTGGGTGTTTCTAAGATCTTGTTCATAGTTTGGGTCAATATTTTCATTACATGTCACTAACAATATTTTCTTTCGACAGGTGTGCACACAAGTTCTACCATTACCCGATGGTGTGGAGGTAGTTCATGCTGCTCCTGCAGCTGGCCATCTTAGCTCTGCGTCAATTTACCCAGCCTGTTTTGCACCCTACATCTTGGTGACTGCCTGCTCGGACTCAACTATAAGGTTTGCTCTTTGTACCTGAAGAGGAATTTTCTTTCTGAATTTTGATGATTGGTGAATTTTCAGGAATCAAGTTTCTTTTGAGAGGAATGAGTGGTTTTGAAATTTTGTAATTTTCTTTTGAAATTCTCATATTTTCTTTTGTGCATATGTGCATTCAATAAGCTGGTTTTGTTTTAATTTCTGGGCAAATAACCTTTTATACCCAAAATAATTTACTTATGAAGTATGATCTGACCATGAACTCAGTATCTGAATGTTTTCAGGTTTTGGAAATGCAAAATTTCTGGAGGTGAGCCTCCAAGAAGAACTTATGAATGGTGTGAATGGGAAATGAGCAGACGAGGCCTCACTTCAGCCATTGACATCACAGGTCATTACATTACAATAATTCAATTTTGTATCACTTTTAGATTTGGATAATTAATCCTTCTCTGTGAACTGTGAATAAAATTGCCCAGAGAGTATCTTGTTGTTGACTTGCATTAAGAGATCCAATATTTTTGCCCTTGTATCAAATATATTTTATACAGTGAAACTGTTCGTACGTTTCTCACTTATATGTTTTTCAGGTTTATTCATGTTTTTTTTGATAAGTCCCGGATAAATTCCTATAATTCCCATGCTAAATTATTCCTATGCAGTGCTTACATTTATACGCTTTTCACAATTATAGCTCATAATAAAGCCCCTCTAAGACCATATAATATTCAAATGATCATGATGAGGTGAAGGGCAAACTGTGCCAAGAGTCTGAAACTCGTATGTTAGAGTCAGCATGCTCCAGAATGTTCCCACATAGCACCTGTTGCTTGGCCTCTGAGGTGACTTCCCATTAATGAAACATGTAATATATATAATATATAATAATACATATAATATATAAACTAAGCTCGACTCGGCTTAGCTGAGGGGCAAGACCACACAAGTCTGCAGGATGGTAGCACAAAGTCGGCTCCTGGGCCACCTCCGGCAGTGGAACTTCGAAAAATTTCAGTTGTGTGCTTACGGGAACTCTCCGAGTTCTCAGGAGGCAACAGCTAGCTCCGAGGAAAGGTCAAAGGTGTCCCTGGAACAAAGTAACAATGTAGATACGCCATAATAACATAAGAGATCCTTTTGGTAGCGGCAGGGCACAAGCATAATGAAACTGATTGTTTTTCAATGCGGTGTAGTGGGTGTCGGGTGTTGCCAGTCTGTGGAGCCATCTGCCTATGTGGTCGCCAGTCTATGGCAGTCATGCACGAGTCATGCAGTCAAGCTTAAAACTGAAGCAACCAGCCACATGTCGCTGCCAGTTGTAGCCCACGCAGGGCACGCTTCATTTTCACATTGAAACATGAGTCACACGAGGTCAACAGTAAGGTCTCCATTGCGTGTTCATTCTAACAGAAAAAGAGTTGTAGGAAAAAGCAACCCATTTCAATATATATAAAAATTTTAAAATTTTGGGGGCAAAAAAAAAGTAGATATTGCTGAAGAACTGGGAAAAGTGGTAAAATGATAGTGCAAAAATATTGAGTTTTTAATTTGCTTATAATTATCAATTTCAGTTATGCGTTTTTCTCACTTATGTTTTTTCCCTTCAGTCCCCTGAAAACATATAAGTAAGGTTTTACTGTACTTACTACATTTCAAATTTTACAGGTCAACCACTGAATATATCAGCAGCTTATAGTGGTCGCATTGCTTGTGCTTACAAGTATGGCAAATCATTTACAAGACCTTCTAAAAATGATCCAGATTCACGTTTTGTAAATCTTTGTGTGGCAATATATGAATGTGAAAGTACTGGAGGTGAGTATTATAAAATTAATTTTTTTTCCCTTTCATTCTTGGCAAGGACTACAACTAATATTGTAAAATGTTCTAAAAATACTTTTACGAGAAAATTCATTGTATTATTATTATTATTATTATTATTATTATTATTATTATTATTATTATTATTATTATTATTATTATTATTACTATTATTATTATTATTATTACTATTATTATTATTATTATTATTACTATTACTATTATTGTTGTTGTCTGAACTGAATTGGCATGTAATCTCTGTAGGTTCAGAGTGGGTTTTGGAAGATACAATTCATCTAAAGAATATTCATCTACCTCGAATGCAGCTGCATCCACAGCTTGATCTCAGTGTTCTGCATGAGAGACCCCGACGCTTTGGGGAGGAAAGAGGTACCCGACGAAATGGTGGAGATGACATTCATGGTTCTCTACACAAATCAGGAACAAGTATGCATTTTGTATCTGAATTTTTTGAGGATGAGAGTAATTTGTAAGTGATCTTCGGAATTTGTGGTGGGTTCTTTAAGTACATTTTCGGTGCTGCAGATTGAAAATAGTACACAGTAAAATTGCATTCAATTTTAATTAATTAGCATATTAGAAAGTATAAATTACTTAATAAGGATTAAGTAAATAGCAATTGATTTGTGATGTGTTCCAGAGCACATCTTGCAATGAAAAGTTTTGAAAAACAACTTGAAGACTTCTTATATTTTTTCTAGTCTCTTATTCTCTTAAAAGGCACATCAGTTTTAATGGGAATTTCCATTAGTTCAAGCAACCCAGAAAATGCATCTTTTGAAATAGTATTAGAAAAAATGTTTACTACATGATGTACTGTTTTTCAGGTTTGACAGCCGTTCCAAGCTTCAGCACACTTCAGTCTCTGCGCCGCTCCATCATCGAATGTGGCAACACCTGCCCACTAACTCAGAAGCACCTAGTGCAACTAGACTGGGTCAGCAAAGAAGATGGCTCGCACATTCTCACAGTTGCAGTGGGGAGCAAGGTAAATTAAAACTGAATGTACATTTTACTGCAGAAAGATAAAATCATTATTTGTAAAATGTTTCATAAGAAATAGTTATAAATTTATGAACCCATTGAACATTAGGATTGTAATTATTTTGGGGGTTTTATTTATTTATTTGTATATATACTGGTAGCGGTAGTACTGTTTATGCCCAAATGTGTTCTAATCGTATTTACAGTACATTGTAGCAAATTACACTTAAATAATGCACGAACATATATAATTCTAAGTTAACCCTCCAAGGACAAGCATAATGAAAACATCAAAGTAAACGTCTGAAATAGTCAGTCACAACTCCTCATGCAGACCTTTTTTGAGTGTCACAAAGTTGTGTCTGGTCTCGGTGTGTTTCCGAGAATCAGTTCGTCTGTTGTATATCATTCGTAAGTGAGTTTTGTCACCAACTTAATTTCAAAATTGATTATGCTGTCAATTACACCCTGAAATTTAGTAAGTGGAATTCTAAGTACAAATATTGTTTTGTTTATGCTGAAATTGTGTTATATTGATTAAAAATAGTTTACAATGTACTGGGAAGTAACATTGAAAAAATAATTTTATCTCTAATTTCATCACCTGTATTTATTCTCCGTTTGCCCTAAGAAAAAAGTGGATGTTAACAAATGCAGGTGCTTTGGAATACTTGCCATTGGCTAGTTGACATGCTACAGCATCAGACGTGTTCATGTGCAAAAGAAAATAGTTTTCGATGTAGTGGCTCATTTCTCTCACAATGTTAAAATTCCAGACAAAACTTACAATCTATAACTCAGACTTCAAAATAAGAAGATCATTATTCCCACGCCTGCCCTTCCGGAAGAGGATATCCGATGTCGGTGACAGTTATGTGTCTAGCACCTGCTTGGTATCATCGCTAGTGGAAAAAATGAATCTGTGAGAATCAGCAGGTGAACTGTATCTTATGCACGTGGCAGTAGTAACTGGAGCTGTTGATATCTTAACTGATGACAGATGCAGGTTTGGTTACACACAGTGGGAGGCGGTATGCTCATGCGAAGCGAAGCAGATCAGTTTAGAGTTTTTGGTCTAGCAGTTCAGAACGTTCGGTTGAAGGTGTTCGAGAGTGGTGAAAAGTGTGTGGTATTGAACATTTTTAATACATTTTTAGGACTTTTTGAACTTCTCGAGCAAGGTATTTCTAAAGTGATGCCAGAATGCTGATGTAGTGGCAGTTAGGCATACTATTAAAGAGGAACAGAAGATGTGGGAGGTAGATGGTTTCAGTGACAGTCGTGGAGCATGCGTGGCTGAAAGTAGTGCGAGCGGAGTCGGCGACTTAAAATTGGAGCAAGGCGGATGAATACCTCGGGTTTATTTACATCAACTTTTTTCTAAGGGCAAACGAAGAATAGGTGTGTGACATATATGCTACGCTAGTCCTTTGCACTATTTTTTCTTATAGTCACGTAACCAATCTAAATTTTTACGTTGAAATGTAGTTTTTATTTATTAAAAATTTATTTGTGGGTTTAAAAGTTCTTTTATTATATGTACATTTTGAATACATTCTTACTGTCACCAGACAGTTTACAAATGTTGGATGTAGGTCAGGGAGAGAAAGAAGAAGAAGATTCAGGAGTACTAGCCATCTTCATCACTCTTTAAGGAGCCGAAATGACTGATGAAAAGAGTGCGGATGAAGCGGAAGGTATTTAAGTTTATCAAACTGGTAGAAATAAAATATATGATGAAATATTTGGAGACAAGTGTCTGCTTACAACATTCCTGGACAATTTGCCATGAAAAGGAGGATTACCACTTGTCACATTGCAGACAATTTGTTTACCAGTTTCAACTTGCTGAGGAACCTAAAAGAAAGGGGTTGTAATGAAACAGGTATGATTCGCCCAAGCAGAATACCAAAGATTTTTCTCTAAACTGTAATAAAGAAATGAAAAGAAGCCACGGGGAACCATTTAAAGCATTATAGAAAAGGTTGACAACAATGTAATTAGAGCAACTTTTAAGGGGTAAGAGTGATGAAATGAAGTCAGTTAAAAGGTACCTCAGTCTGAAAAGAAAATTCTAAATGTGCCTCAACCAAGTATTATCAAAGCTAATAAGAAAAGTTTGAACTGCATGGTGATGATATCAGCCTTTATAGGGTATATATTGGAAGTAAGGAATGATTTTGGGCATGATGTACTTGGATGATCGACGTTGCAGTCAACAATGCTTGGAATCTATTTAACAATGCTAGTAATTCTGTAACAAAACTTATTTTCAGTAGGGAAATCGTGCAGATCTATCTAACACATTACAAAACTCCCAAAATTGCTGGTTGGACTAGCCTCGTAAGCACCAGGGAACATTAAAATTTCAGCAAGTATTAGATATGATTCCCTTGACCAAAGATTATTCCAGTGTCAACTTTTGTCAGAATATTTGTAAGTTCTTCTTTATTTTAATCCTTTAAACTTTGTAACGATATTAAAAATGTTCCAATATTAGGTATGAAAGGTGTTGTATCATTTGCCTTTCCGAACAAAAAATGCAAAGGACTAGGTAATGTAAATGTCCATGCCGTAAAGGACTCCATGATTTGAAAGACTTTTTTTAGATTTCACTGCAGAAGATATAAATAATTTCATGTTATATGAAAACAATATTAATTTTGAAAAAATAAATAATTACCATCCTTGGAGGGTTAATACATAAACAAGATAATAGATACTATTTCAATGTAGAATAATCTTTGTTCAGCCTTACAATGATTGTGAAATAAAGAAACACAGTATTTGTCTGCAACTTCTTATCTCATTCGCAGTTCACACCAGGCTTCTTCTGCAATGTTATGCATGTTCACAAACTTTTGGAAGCAACTTTAGCAAAAGCAGGATGATGGCCACAATCAATGAAAATACAGGTTCTGATTTTTAGTAGTGACACACACATCCTGTTTCATAATCATCGTTTCTGCTGCGTTGCAAGCTTGTTTGAAAGCTGTTGAAAACCCAAATTGCATTCGGAAAATATTTCAGAAACTTTTTTGTTTTTTTAGCTTGTAATAATGCCATTCATTTGAGATTCTCTCTTTACCTCTCCATTAAAAAATGTGGGTCTGAATTGCCTGGCAAATCCGCGATGGATGACAAAAAAACATGTGATTATAATTAGGAATAATTGCAAGTACTTGTGATATTTATCACCCTTATAGCTTATTGCTATGTCAGTATTAGTTTCTTCACATGGAAAGGCTATGTAAAAACAATTGCTAACTGGCTGATTTAAATCAGTGAATATAAGGCGCCCCTAATTTTCAAATGAGATATTTAGGAAGATGCTTATCTTATATTTGGATCAGTATGGTTGAGATAGGTTATTCATATCCACATGCATGGCCATGGTTTGTATTCATTCAGGATAAGTCATTCTTGAATCTAGGGATGAATGAAGTCTAGATCTTTTGCATCATCATCAGCATACATGGAGATCCTTCACTTGTGATGTGTTGTCGCTGGTACACCGTATTGAGATATACAAATTTTTCCTCTCTCTACATTAATATCTGCCAAAGATCTTAGCATCCGGCTTGCTGGGTCAATGGGTCACTGACATATTATAATCCTTATTACCTTTATAATGGATTATAGGATCCCGACTATACAGCGAGCTGGGAATCTGAAATAGAATGATTCTATTCCTAGTTCATTTCTGTTTGGATTGACTAAATGAAAGATCACTTTCTTTTCTAAAGAACAAAATTTAACAAAGTTTATTTTTACCCTTTTAGCAAACAATTTAGTGAATTTAAGTTAGGCCTTTGATCAAGATATCTTTCAATTTACAATTTTATACAGCTGTTAACTTATCTATTCTTCGTTGATGTCCTCGTAGACTTCTCAGTCGAAATATCTTGTGAGCTTGCCGTAGTCCAAAGTTCCAAGAAATCCTCTTCTGCCCCTATCCAAGCTGGTCTCAAACTATCAAAATTATCAGTCCCGATTCGTCCCTATGACATAGTCCCGAACTCGATTACCACTCCCGACAAAGTTCCAATTTATACATCAATATTGCTTCACATGAAAATATCTGCAATATCATTCACTGTCCTTAAAATTTCACTGATAACCCAATTCTATCTAGATTGTACTCGCTCCTCTCACGAACCTACGATCAGTTCAGAAGCGCGATGCGAGCAGAATGAAATCTTCCTTCATGATTCACCTCGAAGACTTCAGATTAAACTACCTTCATTTTTTCATAACATTTGACCGCCTTCTCTCACCCAGCCAATCCATACGTCGTTATATTTTGGTGTAGCTGACCTTTGATCGTCTAAACTTTTCGCCAATCCCAAATTTTCTACTTTCGCATCCAGACCTCTTAATGCATTTAGAAAAACAAAACTACATTGTTTATTCACGTGTTGCTAAGCTCTAGCTCTCGCCCCGCTGGATGTGCCAATTTGGCCGTACGTATAAATAGTATTGATCTCTGACCTGTCTTCTTCGACCTTTTATATAAACTATATTTTATCATAATATTTATACCTTACCCCCCGCTGGATGTGCCAATTTGGCCGTACCTATTTATATTCAATCTGAATATCATAAATCGTTCTGTCTTTCCCCTTTTACCCCTTTACTATCATTAGTTATATCGAAATGATACAGTCATGATAAATTTTATTTTGCAGGTCTGATAGCCTGTCTATACAGGATCTCGGCAGTGCAATTTTAGTATGCGATTATTTATAATTTCCAATGTAGGATCTTAAAATCTTCTCAGTATACTCAGAAACAACTTTACTTACTTTGGAAATAACGTATGCTATTGTATTCTGCAAACATGTACATGGATACAGTATGTAGCAGTTGATAAACAAAATCCAAACCCAAAAACAGCTTAATAAAACATTATTCTTAATCCCTCGTTGTTTTACATCTTAAATTTTTCATTCCTTCCCTGAATGTGTGCACAACCATTGACTTCTTTCAAAATATTAAATTAATTCTAAAATTAAACAAGATTTGATCTTCCTACATTATCTCAATTTTGAACAGAATTTCCCATTGCTTACTTTCCTGTTGCAGCAGGGCAGCACCCTTGACTGTCATTTCCGGTTCGTTCCATCTCCATCTTGCTGTTTAATCCACATGGAAATGTCAGTTTCATATGTGCACTTATATTTACTTCCAAAATTCCCTGATAATTCTAGTCAAACGTTCCTTTCTAATTCATAATGCAATCATCTGCATTGACCACTATTGCGTAAAAATTATAAGTCCCAACTTCACTTCAACAATAACGAAAAATCATCCTGTCTCGTCTCTGTCTCCAACCATCTTCAGATCTATGCCTCATCTGCCCATTTGTTCATCCTGTATGTCTGTCGACTGTTTTTAGAATATTGCACAACAAATACGTTTCTTCCTGCTTTTTCCATTCAAAATTAAATTAAAATTTTGGTCATTTGTGTTATGCATTTCATATATCTATTCCTTGGTTCGTGTCGAAACATTTTATTAAAATGTTTTAATTTCCCCCATTCACGTTCCTTCTTAAATCTATCACTATTGTTATATTCCCCTTTTGTTTACGACACATTCTGTTTACATGTTCATGTCTTTCATTTGTTCCTGTCTCCATTGTTGCTATTGTTGTATATACTTCCATTTACAATTACTTTGTTTATACTTATCTTTACTTGAAATGATCCATTACAGATCCCAGTACTACTGCTTGTGAAATGTCACTCATTTTTGTTTTTGGCAATGAAGTGTTTTCTCACTCTGACAGTCAACCTTCTATCCACACTAAGTGGTTTTATCCTCTGAAGCAATTTTCCTTCTCTATTAAAATGTTAAGGTTTAAGGAGAAGTTTTCTATGTGGTATCTTATCAAAGGCTTTTAAGAAGTCTAGATATTATAATCCATGACAGATTGTGACAAGGTTTGTCACAATGGTAATTGGATTTTGTTAAATCAGGATTCAAAGGTAATTTCCTACCCAGCGTTACACATTTATGAGATTTTGTATTGATGTCATCCTCATGACCTATAGAGGAATATGAAGAGTATAGAGCAAATTAATATTTGTATTTTATGGTGTTTTTCAGTGGTTTTTGATTGACCCTATCCATTCTTCTTAGCTGAGAAAATGGAGATGGTAAAGATATATTTGTATTTGGTACACAGAGATGAGTGAAAAATGATTGTATTCTGTGTAGGTACTGTTGTTCACACCAGTATCCAGTGATCTTGCCCAGGCCAACATGAAAGCTATGAAGGAGTCTCAGTCTGCCAACAGGCCAATTTTACGCAAGGCATCTTCACTGGCTGTTCCTCAGTTTGTTGATGAAATACGGTATGTGCTTGCTTAATTATTTACTATAAATAGTAGCTGATGTACACATCATTTTTCCTAGGGTCCCATGAAAAATGTGAAAGAGGGGTTGCATTTAATATTAAAAATTCTCTTCTACCTCTCTTAGTATTCATTCCCATGTACAATGTAATCTCATTTAGTGTTTTTCATGACTGAAAATTTCGAAAGTGGAAATATGTGATGGAAATTTACTCAACTCATAGTTTTCACATTTTCTTCTTCAGAACTCTATAATACACAATAGAAAGTAATTTACATGTAAATAACACAAAATAATTGAATATAACTAATTTAACTGCAAATAATAACTGAATATAAAGAAAATTTCATGAAATAATACACAAGTGCTAAAAGTGATGCAAATGATCAGGAAAAATGTCATCTCTGACCTTGTTAATGTAATGAAGAGTTTTCTGTGACAGAATTGATTAAATATTCAGAATTTAATAGAAGTTTACCCAAGAAAACATAATTACAGAATATTAATTCTTCTTCTTGTTGTGTTATGACATAATATCCTGGTAAATATCATTTTTTGATTAAAAAAAATAAACCAGTCAGAATGTTTCTTATCGCTTGTACGATTCAGATTGATTTTTAACATTCACAAATTACAGTGAGACTTCATTTATATGTTTCTCACTTATACGTTTTTCATGTTCATACTTTTTTTTAGTAAGTCCCAGATAAATTCCTATAATTCCCGTGCTAAATTATTTCACTTATGCGTTTTACGTTTATACGTTTTTCACAATTGTACGTTCACAATAAAAGTCCCTTTAAGCCTGTATAATGTCCGAATGATCCTGGTGAGGCATGGGACGACCTGCGTTGAGAGCCCAGAACTTGTATCTTACTCGAGTTGGCACGCTTCAGAGCGCTCCCGCGGAGCGACCTGCTGCTCGACCTCTGAGGCGATTTCCCATCAATGAAACTTGTAATAGTATAGAATAGTAACTTGTAATAATATAGAAGCTCAACTCGGCCTATCTGAGAGGGTCAAGACCATGCGAGCCTGCAGTTTGGTAGCGCAAAGCCCGCTGCCCGGCCACCTCTGGCAGCATAACTTTGAAAAATTTCAGGCAGGAGATCTCCGAGGATCTCAAGGCGACGGCTAGTTCTGAGGGAAGGTCAAAGGCTTCTCTGGGAGAGAGTCCCACTCTCTGAAGGCCCTTTTGCTCGCCGTAATAACATACGAGATCCTTTCCTTAGTGGCGTGGCACAAGCAACTAATGAAACCGATCGCTTTTCCACGCGGTGTGGCGGGTGTCACCAGGCTGTCGGGCTTCGGCAGTCGTGCGCTTCCTGTCACCCATGTAGAATACCGTGCCTTGACCCATGGCATCGCGAGTAACATCAAGCTTGAAACCGAAGCAGCTACCCATGGGTCGCCGTATGTGAGTTGTAGTTCACGTAGGGCATGGCCTTAATTTGCAATTGGCAATAAAAAAATAGTAGATGTTGCTAAACAACTGGGAAAACGGTAGTGCAAAAATTAGCATAGTTTTTGTTTTGCTCATAACAATCGATTTCAGTTATGTGTTTTTCTCATTTATACGTTTTTTCCCTTCAGTCCCTTCCCTTCAGTTCTCAGAAAAAACGTATAAGTGAAGTTTTACTGTAATTTAATGCATTCTAACCATTCATTTATGCAGTGGAGTGGCTGGAAAAAAAGATTGTTGCCAAAAGTATTTTGCCCAAGTGAAAACTTCACTGCTTTAGCTGGAAACACAATGTATTTTTAAGCATAACTTTGTAACTTTTTACATTGTTTTTTGGAAGTTTTTACTTATTTGTGAAGCTATTTCTCAAATGCTAAATATAGTTTTGAATTTCATTAAAGTTTTAATTTTGTTGTGTTATTAGGTGGATGAAGTTGCGTAAAATTGACCTAATGACAGCCGATGGATTGCCTCCACTGCCTATGCAGCTCTCCTGGGTTCGAGATGGTATTTTGGTTGTGGGAATGGATAGTGAGATGCATGTCTATTCCCAATGGAAACCGAGTGGTAAGTACAAGAAGGATACATTCAGAATAGTTCATTATGTACAGTATCAAGTGTAGTTGCCTCTTGATTTAAATTTTTTGACTTAATTGTTCTTTTGTGAAGTTAAATATTATGATCTTCATGTTTCTGAAGTTTTGCTCTATTAACAATAACTCAGTCATTGTCAAAACTTTTTTATTAGAGTTTCATTTAGTAATAAAGTGTAGACAAAGCTTGCCCAACTAGTATCAGATAAGAACAAGCACACATGCAAGCTTGAGAGGAGAAATTGCAGGGAGAGGGAAGCTTAGGGTAGAAGGGAAAAGTAAAGGGTACCGGGAGCAGTAGCTCAATGCATCAACTGATGTCACTGCAGGGCCTCTGATCAGGAGGTCCTAGGTCCAAGTCCTGATGGCGGCAGGATTTTCGACTCTAGCTTTTCAGCTAGGTCGAATTCAGTCACTGTTAGGAAGAGAATTCTAGTGGCCGGCTGCTGTGATCGGTAGTTTTCCGTGGTTTCTCCGATCCACATCGGGTGAATGCCGGAGCAGTACCCTAACAAAAGGGCCATGGACCACAATATCTTTCCTTCCTCTGCCTTGTCCTATCCTCGCCCCTTACACACACACACACCTACACTAACAATCACTACACTACTTCATATTACAGGAGACTGGTCAGGAGCTTATAGCTTGTCCAGGCTGGGGCAGTGCCCCGCTGGTGGGAGAGTCCTCGTTAGGGTGAAACCCTCGCTAGCTGATGGTAGGTCACCTCCAGATCTTGCCATCCAGTGGAGGAAATCACCGCCTTCTCCCGAGGAAAAAACGCGCACCACACGAACAGGATTAATGACCTAAGCTGTTGACACGCCTGGAATCACTAACCAACCGACCAGAAGTAAAGGGTGTAAGCAGGGCCTTCAGTCAAAAGAACATGCAAGTGATCTACAAAACTATAGGCTTTCAACTGCCCTGCAATCCCCTCCTAAAGCCCCTTCTCTTGCTGCCGTTGATCCCCTCCTCAACACAAACCAGGTCATGGGTGATTTTCTGAGCTTGCTGAGCCTCTGAGTTGAGCAAGCCTGGCATAGACTATCAAAAGTGACTTTTTTGTTTTTTTAACAACATATTTTCAAAGTTGAAATTTTCAATTCTTGGTAGTTAGTATAGTTGTAATAATGGAAGTTAGTATTGTTATAATTAATGTTACAGACTGCATACTTTATTTCACTGATCATAATCTGTAGTTTGGAATCTCTGACAAAATCCTCTCTTCCTTTCTGTGCTTTTCATTCCTGGAAAGTGGAACGGGAACTTTTCAAATTGATGTTTGTGTAATTAAACGTTCATTTTTGTAGTGAACGGAGAACAGGTTAGAGGAGCCTTGGCACCCCAAGAATCAGAAGAATTGCCTGATTCACGGAACCTTCGAGATGAAGACCTTCGTAGTCTTGTGCAAGAGACTTCTCAAAGGCGCATGGCTACTGTCAGCTCAATGCCTCACCTTTCTCGTGTCTCTTCAATCAATTTGACGATGTTAGACAGCAAGAAGAAGCGTGGTAAGTTTGATAAGTTGAATAGTTATCAAAAGTATTTTTGTCACTTGTTATTTCTTTTTCACCTGCGAACTACAAACTTAATATTGAAATTAGTGGATTTTTTGTTTGATAAAATCATATATAGTATTTAGGAATCATCAGTTCTTGTGCCAGAGTTTGTTGATAAGCTTTGAGCAAATAAGTTTTTACTCACATTTTGCTGTTGTTTTGTAGGTGCAATTGTTCAAGCTGAAACACCTAGCGTGGACTACATGCCTGATTACGGGCTTTTTGAGGCCAGTCGTATTGCATGCCCTGTTCTGCCGCAGTATCACCCCAAGCAGCTCATGGAATTGCTTAACTCTGGAAAGATTCGTTGGGTTAAAGCTATTCTTGCACATCTTGTGAGGTGACCTTCTTTTTCTGCTGCTCTTACTTAATTATTATCAAAGGAATTTGTATATGCTCTGTTCAGTTATGTGACTGGTTATTTTTATACTTGCTCATGCCAGTGAGTAACACATACAGATGATTCCCATTCATTTTAGAGATGTTGGGTAATTTGTGCTGGGACTATTATACTCCTCATTATTTTCTTCTTTCTGTCATCTGGAGAATGTTTTGTGATGGGCTACCTAAATAATATAATTTATTACTAAGCATTTTGCCACCACGGAGGAAAATCAAAAATTATCACAAGATATTCCATCACCATGCGGCCAGAACATAACTAGCGGGAAAGTTCCGGAAAAACATCCGCTTGGATCTTTGCCTCTCCAAAACAATGTTCTCGGAGAAGATCGACATCCTTCCTCGTCATTGCTCCACTGCATTCTCTCTCCCTATCTCTCTCATTACTCTCTCCCTTCCTCAGCCATATGCCTTCAGCAGGAACAGTGAACTTTAGGAGTTAAGCTAGATAATTAAAGTATATTTCGATCCCCTACTACTACGGTTGTATTTTTTCCCCCAATCTTGACCCCCTTCCCCTTCTGGTCACTCTGATCATTTTCCCGTAACAACTTCTCCTATGGAAATTATGCTCGATAACAGAATTCGCATAGGAGGGGACACCACAATTTGCTTGAAATCAATTAATTTATTTAGGTAGAAGGCAAAGAACACACTCTTCAAAACTTTCTTTTAAGAAATATTATTTACATGCCTACTTCTTGGATTAAAATTTAGTCTATTGTGAGTTTAATGAAGTGTGTGATGAAAGTAAACAATGCCAGCTCTTTGAAATTTGATGTTGAAGGTCTGGCTTCTGTTTATAACTTAATTTACATGCATATATATTCTCATCTTCTTTTTGACATAATTTCAATCAATTTTTACAATATTAATTGTAGTGATGATATTAGAACAATGAAAATTACCTTATTTACTCGAATATAAATCGACTTTAAATATAAGACGACTTCCTAATTTTCAAGAAGTCTCCTGAGAAGTTTTAAAATTTTAAAATAATTCTTACTATTTAGTCAAAATAAAATAGCAAATTGTCCTATTGACTAGAAGATTGCCATGTTGATGACATTGTTAAGACTTATTGCTGAACTATTATTTTCTTACTCCTTAAAATCATCATAATCGCTTTTTTTTACTACCCTCATCATTTTCACATGTATCAATGTTCTTTCTTTTTTGTCCTCCTTCAACGCTGCAAATTCTTCTGTCTTTTTATGCTCCACTGAAAGTTTTGTGCATTGAATTCGCATTGTTCTTAGTCTTCGATGCCACCTAAGAACATTAGCTTCTATGTCGCCGGATTCTCTATGTGCAGTATTTCTTGATGGCCTATGTTTCTTTAACAGTTCAAAACACAGATCAACAGCCAAACAACCAAGATCCCACAGGGCCTCCTCGAACCCACATTGTGTAACAATCTCGGCATTCATTTTCACTGTTTCATCTAATAAGCCATTCGCTTTAGATTCTCGCTTTACCGGCCCATTCGAAAATATCAGCCTGAATTGCCCGGCACATTCATGATGGATTCTGAGAATATGACCTGAATATATGAACATTCATAATTACAGATTGTATATTGAAACATTATTAATTACTAAAAAATGTAAATCTAACCAATTTCCGAATTTATAAATAATTTGGGCACCAGGAAAAAGTTACATTTGAATTCCTGATTATCTATTACTGTCTCGGATGTATTACAAATAAATGTCAATCTGCTAGCTCGGTCGAGGGTTGTTATGAAATAATTGTTGCTACTTTCCTGCAACCAATTACTTAATCTGCCATCCATACGGAGTGGTGAGGAATCTGAAAATAATTCTAAAATGTCTACTCACGGATTGCATGTAATGCATGTAATTTTTGGTATGTAACAATATATGCATAATATTTTTACCATCTTTACAGTTTATTGTTACATCAATAATTATTACTTTTGTGATATGGAATTGTAATGTAAAACTAAAAACCCTAAGTGACTAGACTTTTTGTTTTAAATTTTATTTTAAGAAAGACCAACAGGCTAAGTAGCCCAATACCTTATGAAAAATGTTCGTATTGAAGCTCCAGTAACAAGCATTGAATTACATAAAGTAAGAGACAAAGTAGTAAAGATAATGTAATATTAAGAAGCATAATACAAAATAAAATAAATTTAGCAATAATTATATGTTGTTTGTTTGATAGTTTTAGTGATGTTTAATAGTTTTAGAAAACGAGTATTCATTACAATACAAATCACCACATGTTATTTGTTTATTTGCAATTCTAGCGAGTTTGGGAATTGCAGAGGCATACATAAATTGAGATCTACAAAAAATTTCTGAAGTAATTTAACATTTCTAATATTACATAGATTTGAATATTCAGCAAATAGATTTCTCAATGCAACACAATTAATCAGCCCAGTCAGAAGTTATACATAAAGAGTACATCATTTTTGAATCTCGCAGATCCCAATGATGGAATTTTCAATAATTTAGCTATTTCTACCTAGTTATGATTGTATCTGGAATTTTCAAGATTAGCCTTATACACTGCATATGAGAAAAATATGTGCTGAACGCTTTCAATCCTTTTAATTTGATAGTTTAAACTGTGAATTCAAGATGAGCCCGCATTTATGAACTAAGATATTTAGGAAAAACCTTATTTTATATTTGGGTAAATATGATACTTGTCGAAACTTTTCTGAACCTCTTGTCTGCACACACTGAATTGACACTTCAGAGACACTTTTGGCTAGATGGTATTTGGCACATCAGCTTGATAGAAGAATATATTTTGGAGTGTGGTAGTCTTTGGTGATAGTCAACTGTTGACAAATTGTGCACTGGCATAAGCAAAGCAAATACATTAAATCTTTTTATCAGAAATTAAATTTAATTCCTTTTCTTAATTTAATAAGAGCATACTGAAATTTCATTAGTCATACATAAATCAATTAAAAAAAAAGTCTTCAGATTTTGTAGAAGTCATATCATATATATTTATTGACATTTTCTGTTCATATTTGTGCTCTGAGTCTTATGCATTTTGATGTAAGAGTTGTTTCTCAATTTATGAAGTTATTGCACTCTTTTCGTAGTTTGGAGTACAAAAGCTTATGAATAACTTTATTCCTCAAAAGTAGAGTGAACTTAAATAGATCTCTTGAGCTAGAGATATGCTTTCATTTTGAAATAATGCACTTTTATAATTATTTTCCCTTTTTATCTTGGTAATATGTTGATGAATTTGCTGTAATAAGAAACAGTTCTCTGCTAAAAGTTATGGGGTTTTGTTGATTCCCATTTAGATGCATCTCCGGAACATGTAATGTACGGCAAGGTACGTTGGTTCAAGGTGGCACAGATGAAGAGAACTTAGTTCGCCAAAGAGGCTGGTCCCGATCGAGAACCCTGTCTGTGAGCTATGTAGGTGCTGGTAAGTTTTGGTTGCATTTCATCATTTCTATGACCTTCATTTAATATATAAAGGTTCCACACCTGTAGAAATAACCTACTCTAAGGAGAAAAAAGGTTTATGTTTACAAACTTAACATTCTTTCATTTCTATCAAAACTGTACATATTGGCTTCAGATCTTATTGTAATACAATAAGTGGAAACAGTAGTAGAATAGAACTGAATCCTTTTTTTCTCATTGAAAAGCAGTATTTATAACCAATAAAGAATTTCTCATTTCTAAATTAATTTTAATGAATACAAACTAATGATCACCACCACCATCATCATCATCATCATCATCATCATTGCTAAGTGTTAGGTCTGCTTGACGTTCCTCCAACAGGTATTTCCTTCGTCACCAAAAATTTTCTAATTGTTGATGTCAAAATGTTTTTTGTAAATGAAAGAAAAATAAGTGGTTTACTTTAGTTTTTATGTAAGCTTGTTTTTGAATATTGAATACTATATCAATCTGTAGGTGGAATATTGAAAATATTCCATGTTGCAGAAAAGCTATTGTGAATGGCAAGCTTGTATGTAAAATGATTGACTCTGTGGATAATTTTGAGGACTAAGCCTGTGAAAGTGGTTGTAATTAATTTAACAGTATTCTTCTAACTTGGTATTGTAAACGTACCTGTAGGCACTAACAGCCCTTTGGAGCAGAGAGGCTCTACCACAGCCATTCCTGAGGAAGTGACATTGGACTATGCTGAGATTAGCTCTGTGCCACCACTCCCCTTGTGGACTCTCCTTGCAGCAGACCGTGAACCTGCTGGAGCTAAAGCACAAAATAGCGAAGAAGCTCAAGTAAGCTATTTTTCAGAAGCATGTATAAACTTGTGAAAATTTCTTACAGAAGCAACTCCTAAGTGACTCAGGAAGCTCCACTATAATGGCTCTGCTTGGCTTCTACTAAAATGACACCTTAGTAGAGAAATGATGTGGCTAACACTTTGGACTTTGTAAACTTATTTTGTAACGTCTGTAGGCACAAACAGCACAAACAGCACAAACTTTGACAGAGGCTCTTTGATCCTATTTGGAATTTCATAAATGTTATTAAAATGCTTATAGCATTCCATTCTAGGAAGAAAGAATTTATGTCCTAGCTTTTTCAGCAATTTTCCTAACAGTCATCCTTGTCTAATTGAGCTCTTTGATCCTATTTGGAATTTCATAAATGTTATTAAACAAGATCAAGATTGACTTCTACACTCAGTCTAATGTAATTTTTGTAAATTTCAAATATTCTTTACAAATCAATTACAGATACATTTTTAAGTTCTTTTGATGCTATTTTTCCCAGTCCAAACATGTAATAACATGTTGGTAAAGGTTAGGGTTTTTTGCCTCAAGTTTTGTATTTCTTGAAATCTGTGAAAAAGTCAGTAAGCTACAGATCACTGAGGTTCTAAGACATATCATAATTTTAACCATCTCAAGAACTTTTGTAATGTTTTCAGGACTATAATGATCTGTTTGATGGTAATGTGGCTGATGCAGATGAATCATTGGATGACCTCCTAGTAGATGAACCCGATTCACCCAGACGACATGATAGACGTGTGTCTCTGAGTCAGGAGCGTCAAGGACTCTCACACTTTGGTCCAAGACAGGTTGGTCTAGATTTCTCCTATTGTCATAGCTGGGGTCGAATGAAAACACTAACATTTCTTTTCTTTTAAACCCCACATTATCTGAAATAATGCAAAAATAGTGTTAAAAAATATGAAATTTAAAAGGTTTTGCATGTGTTACTTCTGTGTTGCTACACGCTTCACGATTTCTTTGAAAGAAAATAAATCTAGCATTGAGTATGGTAATTCATGTGGGATTAAATTAAAAACATAATAAAGTTTGAACGAACAGGCAATTTAATACATTTTTATGGATTGTTTATGTTCTGAAGAGCTTTTGTTGAATGTTTTATGATTTTTTTTTTCAGGGGCGTGTTCTCTCTCGCCTTTTAACTCATACTCATCTACCAGGGCTGTCCAGTTTGGATCAGATGCATTTGTTAGCCCTTGCTGACACAGTTTCTACCTGTAATTCTGATTTCGCTGAGCGATTTGCAATTGATGCTGCTAAGACTGCTATAGCAAAGGAAAACCTTTCTGGAGTACCAGAAGGAGAAGACATCTCCACAGGTGATTTTAATCTTTTCTTTTATGTGAATTTATTTTATTGTAACATTTGTAGTTGTAAGAAAAAATCAGAAGATATTTAGCAAAGTTCTTTAACAAAGTGAACTAAAACTATTTTTGTTTTGATTAAAATGTTACTGGTAGTTATGATGAGTTCTTCAACATGTTTAAGGCCAGTTTCCATAAATTGAGTTTTAATGTTTAATCTAGAAACCTAAAGTAGAATATTTTAAAATAAGAAAATTTGAAAAAAACTCTAACATTGTCTAAACCCTAAGCAGGTTAAACCTGCTGTACTCACAATGCAAGGGTTTCAAAAGGGGGAGGGGAAATTTTTTTTTTTTAATTATCAGTAACTTTATAATATTTAGAAATATATTTTGAGTCTCTTTACATTTTTGAAGTATCCTACATAAGAACAAAACTCCATCTAAGACTAAAATGACTGAAGGGTGTCAAAGCATTTGTCTTGGAAAATGAGACCTTCCCTCTAAACAAAAGACCTCGATGAACATTGCTAAATTCTTTTCATGTGTGCTGCTTTTGTTACAGATTCTTTAGACGACTGTGGGCTTCGCTACCTCCTGGCCATGAAGCATTATAGCTATCTGTTGCGTTGCCTACCCTTGGCTCAGCGGGCACATTTCCAGCGCCAGGGTGTTGGTACCAACAACCTAGTATGGGCATTTCACTCTGAGAGTGAGGAGGAGTTGCTTGCTCTCATCCCATCATATGCCAAAGGCTCTCCTAAGTGGGCTCAAGTGAAGGAATTGGGTGTTGGCTGGTGGTTGCGCTCTCATACTCTCCTGAAGACTTGTATTGAGAAGGTATTTTGTGCTTCACCTTTTGTTTGTTAAAAAGGTTGAGTTATAGTTAAACAAAGTATGTCTGGAAAGCAATGAGCAATGACTGCAAAAGACTGATTATGGCTGGAAAATTTGTTTATATGAAAATATGAGTATGTTTACGCATACTTAATTTTCTCTAAAATAAGTCTTGTGCTTCAGAATATAATTTCCAGTGATTCTGCTGTGTTGTTACTAACTGGAAAGCCTTAAACTGGGATCTTTGATAATGCTGCTTTAAAGTTTCCTTGTAAATTTGATATTACTGTTTTTGGAGATTTTAAAACAACAAAAAACTAAATTTGTGTGTAATGAATTGCACTTGTGTTTATGTACAGGTTTGTTGATTCTTAAAGGTAATTTGTATTTTTACTACTATCTACTACATTTTCAGATAGCAAAAGCATCCTACATGGTTCGGCAAGACCCATTGGATGCAGCCATATTTTACCTGGCTATGAAGAAGAAGAGTTTAGTGTGGGGTCTATTCCGTTCAAAGCGAGATGAGCGAATGACTTCTTTCTTTTCCAACAACTTCAATGAGGACCGCTGGAGGAAAGCTGCCTTGAAGAATGCCTTTGCCCTGCTGGGAAAGCAACGCTTCGAGCATGCTGCTGCCTTTTTTCTCTTGGCTGGTGCTCTGAGGGATGCAATTGAGGTACTTTTTTTGGGATTGGTGAACCTCCAAAATAATATACTGACTGTGGGTTGACAGGTTAGGAAATACTGTATTTGCTCATGTATAAGCCACACCTTTTTTTCTGAAAAGTAATTTTTGAAATGGGGGTGCGGTTATACACAATATTTTTTTTAAAATAATCATTGGAAGAAAAACAAAATAATATGCTGAAAATAACATTTATTTTTCACAACTGTACATAGTATAAATGTTAAAGTTAAATTTAATCACTTTCATTGCTCCTGAATTCATTCACATCTCTCCCTGATTTGTTGTGACTTTCACAATCGCTGACAGCATTCCATAATACATCGTCCTCACTTCCATTCACCTTATTTGAAATGCTGCACACATAAAACTTTTTTCTATTTTTCTTCATTTATTTTCTAAATACATGAACAGACAGGACAATATTGATCATGTTCACAATAAAACAAAAATACACCTGAGAAAGAAATATAAAATTACATTTTAGTAAATAGAAAAGAAAAGCAAAAAGAGGAAGGAAAAAATAAGAAAAAGATGGTAGATGATAATCAACAGAGAACAATATAAAATTGGCCTAAAAAGCTTTTGACAACCAACTTGCCTGAAATCGATGTCCACTCATCCAAAATCCACTAACATGTCAGTCACTGTGGCCTTCTTGAGATTAGTCGTGGCTTCTGTTTGTTGTGCCCATGTATGGTACAAACGTTGCACATGCATTTGGAACGGCTGGTTAATAGCCACGTTTAAAGGTTGCAGCATCTCAGTCACGCCACCTGATATCACTAATAAATTCTCATTGTTCTCCTTCAGTTTACTCTTGGTTGTGAGGGCCTGGAAACTGTCCAAAACTAGCATGGATTGTTGTTTCAGCAACCCACCAGGCCACTGCACCACACATGCTTCATCCAATCCAGGACGAGGTTTTTCATGCATCCATCCATTTGCCTGTTCATGAACTATTATCCCCAGGGGAAACTTCTCCTTCGGCATAATTTTCCTTCTGAAAACCACGTATGGTGGCAACTTACGCCCGTCTACTGTATTGCCAGCATAAGAGCACAGCGTTGTTTCTTTGCTCCAGCAATTCTTATGAGAACACTTCTCTTGCTTGCAGGATGCACAGTCGTATCACCATGACAATAAAAAGGGATCTCTGATCCACATTTCCCATTTGCCCCAGGATGTAATGAAGTTGCTTCCGCAAGTTGATTACGTATCTCTGAAACACCAACAGCTTTTCCTCATAAAGTTATGACAGTCTTTGTGCTATGGTTGTTGGATGCTCTAGAGAGAGTCCACATCTTGCCATGAACCACTCCACCCACCTGCTCACTTGAAATTTGGTACAGGGGATACCAAGTTTCCTTGCACTTGTGCTGCCCTCGAACTACAGCATCTCTCGGGAAATGGTAAAAACCATTGCACCATGTTTTCCAAACATATTCCAACAATTCTTCAACTGCTGAATATTTACACTTCTTGCCTCAAAATGCACATTTATTGTGATTGGTACTTTCCAGCATGGTTTTGTCTTGAATCCACTGCCTCACATTCTTCTCATCAACTTCCTCCTGGCCGCTCGATTCCCATACTGTTTGCCGAACTTCACTCTGCTAAGCTTCAACTTTGCAGAATAACATGCATGCACTTTCCCCATGTTCATTAGCTCCACTTCAAAGACACGCAAGTACACACTCCGAAATCACAACAGAAACTGGGAGCTTTGTACCATGGAAAAAGAGGCCACGCTTTCACCACGTTGGAAGTATCAAAGTGTTGTGCTCTTGTGAATGTGCAGAAAAGCCAATCAAATTTGGCACGGCACTCTCCTTGCTCCAATTTCACATTAGTGAAACTTTGATTTTGTGATCCCGATTTTACATTTTCCGGAATGTACTCATAAATGAGTAGTCCCGGCAAAACATCCTTATAAGTAATGTATAATTTTCCTCTATTTTAAGTTTTCACAATTTTACATTTTCTTCAATTTTGCGCCTGACGTGTGAAGTCCTACTGTGTGTTAAAACCCTGATATTAAGATTTCTGCATGACAGGTCTCTTAATTTAGACAGACATTCTGAAAGAAAAGGTGGTATTGACATACCAGTGGGGATACGTATAAATGTAATGCATTTTGCTATTTACAAATTGGAGTATATCTTGCTGAATGTTTTGAATTCGTTGATTGAGTAATATTCTAGGACTAAGCCCATGTGTGTTGTTTCCAGTGTGTTTGCTGAGTTAGTTTATTGCCAGTCATAAGTCAGGTGCGGGTTTTTACTTCCTCACTACCGCTTAAGCTCTAGAGAGAAAGTTACGTAATGCTGCTGAAAAAGCAGCCAATTTTCGGCAGAAAAATTCCTATTGCAGGGCCCCATTAATGAAAAAGTGGATAAATCCTGTAGCTAAATTTAGAAAAAGAATCCTCTAATACGTGAAGTAGCCAGAATCCATGTTTTGAGGGTCTTTGATAGCAGATAATTGATTGACACCCAACATCTGTTCATCTGTCTGTAAACAATGCTAGCAGCTAAGCCATTCAGCTGATTTTCTCCAAAATTGATGATTTCCGATCAATGTGGCTGATGTTGCGACCCCTCGAATTTGAAATTGATATTATAATTTTTGGGGGTACTTTAAATGAAATTCCTGGGACATTTTCAAAAAATTATTCCATTGTTTTTGATTAAATTTTGATGTTGGATAGTGTGAAGGACGTTTAAGAGAATGGTGTAGTTCTCATGTTCATTAAAAACTGAATTTTCATAAATTGCAAAAGGTCAAACTTTTTTCAGCATCTTCCTACAACTACAGTTATGAAGATAGAGATTTTTTCCCTTTTTGGAATATGTTCCTTGAAGATAGATTTTGAAATAAGGTCTTGCGTAATTTTTCAAAAATTTGAGAACTTTTTGTGTAATTTTGCGTGAAAGTACTGACAAGAAAGTACGTACTATTTTAGCCCCACTAGTTTCTATTCATTTCTTTTCAATTGAAGTTCTAATGTATTATTTATTATTTTTAGAATTACAATGTGTTAGGAATAAAATCTGTGCAAAAAAATAATTTCCTGGATTTTACATTTTCCTCAATTTTACACATTTTTTGACCAGTCCCTATTTTCCAGTCCTTTTTATTTTAAAATTTACTGAGCAACATCAAATTATTCAAGATATTTTCCTTCAAATTGTTGTGTTAAAGATCGTTAGTGCGACCTATACACAAGCAAATATGGTAATATTTCATATGTACTGCCTGAACTTCGAGAGAAGGTACATTCTCATTAGCACTGCGGTGTCTCATTAGCACTGTATGACTAGGGAAATGGGGAAATATCGTTCCTGCTTGGTGTGAGAGCTACATACATATACATATATTTGTTGCATCTACATCTTGATGCAACGTCTCCAAGCCCTTAAGGGGCGTTGAGCGCATTCTTTGGAGTAATCCTCCGTTAATTACTAATACTCCGTGAATTACTATACTAGTCAAGTCTCGTCACATCGCAGTCAGTCAGTGCCTTTTATCCTTCGCCAGGGCTCGCGACGTTAGATCCCGGGTTCTCGCCGGTCACCCAACCAAGAACCCGCGAGTCTCGACGCTTAACCTTCGTGACTTCACGGAGCGTAGTAACGATTCGGCTAGCGCGCTGGAATTTTTCCCTGTTGTTGAGTGAGGCGTATATACTACATTAGAAGGATATTCATGAATAGCACCATGATCTGTACATTTATTATGGTATTATAAGGAAAAAAGGGCACATACAAGATAGTAAAAATGTTCTTGCATTAACTTTGCTTTTGCTTTCAGGTCTGCCTTAATAAACTAGAGGACTTTCAACTTGCCATGGTAATTGCACGCTTGTATGAAGGAGAAAGAGATCCCACTCCACCTAGTTTGCGGCGATTGCTTTGGGAGGTGAATTTGAAAGTGTTGTTTGTTTGAAATTGTTTATACATTTTGCCTTGGTTATTGTAATTTATTGTTGGATTGCAATATTTCAGGAAATTTTGGGATGTGATGCAGAAGGTAATAATCAACAACAAGATCGAGCTCACCCTGATCCATTTTTGCGATCTATGGCTCTGTGGATTTTAAAGGATTATTCTGGTAGCCTCAACACATTGCTCCAGACAAATGTTGGTTGTGCACACCCACAGTACAATGATGATGATAAACCAGAAGCAACATCTGGTGAGTGTGACTTTTGATACAATGAAAAGATTTTGACCCTTTGAACTCAGCGTCAATCAACTGTAATTTTGTCTTGTGGCTCAAAAGAAATCTGCAGGAAACCAAAACCAGACTCAGATTCATGTTCTGCTAGGAGTGATGGGAATTGGAGTTGCAAAGGCTGTCTCTTGGATGACATATCTGATTACCCATAGAACTCGTGAGCATCTGTAAGATAATTATGTAATGAGATTTTTCTGAGACAATTAATGCAACAATGATTTGATGCAATGCTCGTATTTATTTTTTAACTTTTCTTTTGAAAAGAAATGAATTGTGTACAAGCAAAAACTTCAACAAATTTTGATAGATGTTATGAGATTATATGAGAAAGTAATGAGAGTAATGACTCGTTAATTGATAATTCTAAAAGTAATTTTGATTATAACACAGACAGTGATTACAGTTATTATTGCAAAACCCAGTTACCCAGCACCTGGGAGTAATTTTTAATCTTCAGACCCCAAAAATGTGAAATATATGAAATGTAAAATGAATGTTAATGTAACTTTTCTAGCTGTGCATGTTTTCTAGTGTTTAATGAAGAATAGTTGTTTATTGTATCATTATGTTTGGGTTTCGACATATATAAGATAATATGAAAATAAAATTACGAAACTATTAATAATTTATTGTTGTATTGGTATTGTTTGTTGTTATTATTGTCTTTATTATTACTATTTTACTGTTATTGTTCATATTATAGCTAACTTTGTAAATTCTACATTACGCTCAATATTTGTGGTTTAAAGTGATAATAAGTTAACTCATTAATAAACTTTTGTTTTTAGTTTTATGACTAATTGCTTATAAAAGTTATGAATGAACTCTGCTTAACTACTCTCTTCTATTGTACAGCAAATCCAAATGTTTTCAACTTCTATGTGTATCTGCGGACTCACCCCTTACTGGTGAGACAGTACATTGCAACAACAGCTCAGGGGCGGCGAACAGGACCATCACTTGTTTTGGCTGGGTTTAGTTATGGCTCAGATGCGCGGGCATCAGATAAACAGGTGGGTTATTCATCTTCTGGCAGGGTAGCATGAGTAATGTGACTGGAGCAATTTATAATGTTTTCTTGTTGATGCATAGCTGATGCTAGAGGACTCCATTACTCCACTAGAGAGGCAACTATACTTCACTACTGCTCATGCACATTTCAAAGCTGGTTGCCCAGCTCTAGCTTTGGAGGTTTTGTCAAAACTACCCTGCAAGGTGTTGGAATCAAGTGGAAGTGGCTCCCCCAGTAAGTTACTGCTGCATCATTGTTGAGGAGAGGCTTAGAGAATAGAGTCTTAGTCAGAGATGCACATTTGGAATGGATTTCTGACAAAAATTCCATATTAGTACCTTGATGACAGTATAACATCTGTAACTAGTTAAGGTAAGAGAGGTATGCCAATTAGGAAGTTGTAGTAGAGAAAATACCCAAGTTTTCTCATTTTCATTCTTTGACTGATATATATGATTCTTTTCAGACTAATGCTTCTTTACTAGATCTACAGTAATTTTGTTTCACACTTGCAGTTTCTGTAGTGCCAATAGTTAAAGAAATTAATCTTTGTATTCATGCTCCTTTTGACTACTTTGTTATAAATGCAATCATTAGGGAGATGTATTTTGTGTAGAATTTAAGCTTAAGTACCTTATTTCCAATGTAATGTTTGTAGGTACTCTTAATTCTCCAAGTAAAACACGGACTCAGAATCCAGAAATTGATTCTGGAATAATACAGTGGGGTACACCAGAAATAACCACCACCACAACTACAGGTAAAAGAGACTGTTCTAAAGTTGTTGATAGCTTTTTACTTCTGCTGAAATATATTTTTCTCTTTTATTTTCATTGTCAGATTCAAGTGCAGTAGACTGGTCTGCACCTGTTAATCGAGCAGAGGAGGAATTGGTATTGGATTGGGGCAATGATGAAGATCCAGACACCGAAGACAGCAGTGATCAGGGTCTGAGTATGAAGCCTACTCGTTCAGATAGTGATGCAGAAGGTAAATGACATATCATTAGGGTAAAGCAAGTAAATCAATGATGCAGTTCAAATAGGAATTGTTCTCACTGCTGTTTTTATAATTCATGCATTGGATTGATAATAACATTTTAAATATGTTCAAAGTTTCCTAAATTTTGTTGAAGATTTGATGAAAATTTAAGTAAAACTCTGAAATACCTTGTTTACCCAAATATCAGATGACTCAATATAAGATTTGATAATACAGAAAATAAGATATGATAATAATGACTATAAGATAAGATGACTGAATATAATTAGCAAATTTCTATTTTGCTATAATAAATTGTCTTGTTGATGAGAATTTAAAATCTACCTAACTATCAATATTTCTTGATAATAAATTCACCATCTTTGTCATTTTTGTCCCTATTGTTTTCATCTTAACATGTATCTTTTGTTTACTTTTTCTTTCATTCTGGTCCTCCTCCCCCATAATCCTCTGATTGATTAGGCCTTGGAAACTAGGTTTCCTATTAATTACAATGTTAGAAGAATCAGATTTTCTCAAATTGGTATCTTCCTCCCTGTCATTAGCATTCTACAGTTGCACACTACATCTATTTACATTTTCTACTTCAATCAGTGGCTTGAAACATTGTTTCAGTAAGTTGCATATAAAGATAGTATTTTATATGAAGTGAATTATTTACATCTTGCATCACATCATTAGAAATGTGCTGCCATATTGTATTTAGTCTGAATAATGGTAAATTAAATGGTAAACTGTTCTTAGTTGTTGCTGCTAGCAGGATGATTTTAGAGAAATGTAAATCAGAGTAGAATGAAAACTTTTCAAGGTTGTACTCCACTTACATATGATACATATGATTTATACACATACATATGATACACTTACACATACATATGATTTATGTCTTTAATTTGGTATTATGTTCTTTTTTTAATAACAAAATTATAATAAGAAATGCTATGATGGTCAATCAGGAACAGGTTCCTCAGGACAACTAGACATCATGGCTCAGCAATTGAAGTTTGTAGCTTGCTTGAAGATTCTCATGGAGGAGTTGAGCACTTTGGCAACTGGGTTTGAGGTGGATGGTGGTCAGCTACGCTATCAACTGTATGTCTGGTTGGAAAGAGAAGTGGATGCATTGCGACACCTATGCAATTACAGTTCTGGAGAGCCAGATGGTGTTGGTGCAACCTCTGCCATAGGTAAGGAACTTTCGTGAAACAGCCACTTTTCCAAAGTATTGAAACAAATCTCCCTGGGCCAGGTGCAGTGGGGGTCGAAGGCACACTTGGGAATGTTTTTAAAACATCAATATTTTCGAGAAGAAACTTCAATGTTTTTGCTTTGAGGTATGTGTCCAGAAACATCAATGTTTTCAAAAAAAATTCTAATGATAAACAAATGCCCAGTATTTATTTTATTTGTGGATTGCTTGCAATCAAAAGCCACTGACAACTGACACTGTTGTTGATTGTACGTAGGCTTCGCGCTCGAGTCGATGACTTTTGTGTCCGGGTGACGCGCGAGTGCGCGCGTCACCCGACAGCGAAGAAGTCACTGTTGTTGATTCCCAGGCAGCATGAAACCATGTGCTATTTCAACCTTTCTCCAGTGTTGTTACATTTCTTGATTTTTTGTATATGGTAGTGCCATTAAACTGCAATTTGAACCTTCACTACATAGAACATTGATTAGATTATTAAGGTGACAGTCAAATTTAAGGTAGAATATATTTTAACCTAATATTGACATGTTATGTATCATATTAAAACCAGGACATTTTTCTTTGAAATGTTTCATCATATTTAAAACATCAATATATTTTAATCATCCATGTTTTCATGAGCATCGAAAACCTTTTGGTGATGTTGTTGACTGTGTTGCTGTCCATTATTACCTTTCCAAGAATGTGAGTCGTTAGCAGTGTCCTTTCTGAGTATTGCGTGCAAGTAGGAACTCGCTCTGCTTATCGCTGTTGCTAAGAAACCTACCTTCATTATTTTTGTTGATGGGGCATTCAGTTGTCAGATGGAGCCGACAAGAGAGCACTTTCGTGCAATGATTCTTTATGACTTTAAAAGTGGTTTAAACGAATCTAAAAGCCTTGATCATTTGCAACGGGCCTTTGGGGACCTTGCGCCTTCCCATGCAACAATTTTTCGGTGGTTTCAAGAATTCAGAAGAGGCAGAACTTTCTTGAAAGACGAGGAGAGAAGCAGATGTCCAGCGACTGCAGTGACTGAAGAAAACATCATCGCTGTGGAAAAATGAGTGTGCGAAAACAATCGTATGATATTTAAGGACATTAAAGGATCCCTACAGATTGGATTGCCGGCAGTTTCCAAAATCCTGCACGAATATCTTCGAGTCAGAAAAGTTTTCGATGGGTGCCTTACACTTTGACAGAATCACAGAAGCGCATCCGTGTGGAATAGTGTGAAGAAATGTTGAAAAGATTTGAAAGAGGCAACTCTAGACGCATTTCCGACATAGTTACTGGTGACAAAACGTGGATTTATCAGTTCAATCCTGAAAATAAGTGCCAGTCCACTGTATGGGTTTTTCCCGACGAACATCCACCACAAAAGTTAAGAGGCCTCAAAGCGTTGGAAAGAAAATGGTTGAAACATTCTTTTCCAAAAGCCTTCATGTCGCAACTGTTCCACTGGAAGAACGAAGGACTGTTACTGCTCTGTGGTACACAACAATATATCTACCTAACGTTTCGTCAAGCTTCAAAACACGACCGAAGACAAGACTGCGGGGAATCGTCCTGCACCATGACAATGCGTCAGCGCACAGGCCAACCTCACAATTCAGTTCCTGGAGTCAACAGAAATTAAACAGTACTCACCCACCTTACAGTCCTGACCTGGCTCCATGTGATTATTTTCTGTTCCCTACAGTCAAAAATCGCATGCGAGGGAGGAGGTTCTCAAGTCCTGAAGAAGCTGTTGAAGCCTACAAAAGCGAACTTTTAGCACTCGAGGAAAATGAGTGGAAAAAATGTTTTGAAAATTGGTTTACAAGAATGCAAAAATGTATAGAATGTTGTGGCGAGTATTTTGAGAAAATATAGTAATCAAAATTATTTTAAGTCTCTTAGTTTTTGTGTATCTCAAAACTTTCGTAGCGACCCTCATATATCTTGTTCCTTTCCTAAACTCCAGGCCTTACTTAATAGTGTAAGGTGAAATGAAGTGAAGAGTATATGTGCTACAGTGGGATGATCCTCCTAATCCCATAAAAAGGTGCAAAGCACTGAGATGGACCCATGGGTTATCTCGGTCATTTTTGTAAGTTCTACCTTAAGGGTTCCCTCTTGGTGATGTTTGGGGGGAAAATAGGTACTCATGCTGGGAAGGTTAGCCCAGATGAGCAGCAATTGGATTGCGAGTGTGCCATGGAAAGTTGCTGTAGGAATTGATGTAAGTAGCGAGGGTGGCCAGTCAGGCAAAACTGAAAGGTGAAGCAGACCACATTCAACAAATATGGGATTATTATGAAAACAAATCTTTATTTTACATTGTACATTTTACAGAAAAAATTGAACTGTAGAATGTAAAACCATTAAATTACAACTGTTGATTTTTTAAACTTTCAATAATTAATATTTTCCATTATTTCAAGCGTGTTCTGAAAGCAAACTTTCTTACAAATTCAAAAAATTAAATTTTGATTTTTTAAAATTCATGTTGATAAGTGCTGATTCAAGTAAGAAAGAAAAGAAAAGTAAGATGGGATTTATATTTTTCCAGAAGAAAGTGTAATTGCAGAACCAGAGCACTGTGGCACTCCAGTGCAAAGGCTTAATGAGAAACCCACTCTCCATGAGATCTTGATGGCTGAGAAGATGGACTTTGAGGCTAAGGTACAGCGCGCGGCTCGACGAAAGAAATGGTTAAAAGGTTAGTTCAATTATAACTTCTTTTATAACAGAGATAAGAACCACAGTCCTTTTTTAAATATGAAACCTTCTGACTGAAATTCCAAAGAAACTATTTTCAAGAAATGACTTAACTGTGATCTTACATCCTTGTGTAACAAATACACTTTTTTAACAAATTATGTCCCATTTTTGGTATGAGCAAAATCAAAATGAGCTGGACCTCTAATACTTTCGTATGGAATTCAAAAATACTTTCAGTTTTTTTTTTCCAAGCAGACAGTAATTTTTTTTTACATGCATTTAGAATATGTATGAAACTAATACATACTATAATTCTAAATTGTAAGATATCTTATATTAATTTAGTGTAACACAAAGTCTTGAATGTTTGAATACTTGTAATCACACTAAAAGGACACAAAGTTTCTTTTTCAGATAGTTTTTGACATAGAAAAACTAACCCTAACCTAAAAATTCTAATTACAGATTTGTATTCTCAATTCAGAAGTATCCTATGAGAATGTCTTGGAGTTCTATGACAAAAACCACATTGACCGTCTTGGTTATGTTCCAGCAAATGAAGCCCTCTTGCGCACTCTGCTGAGCTACTGTTCCCTGCATGGGGCTAGTGGGGGAGGGCTGGCGGCTGTGCGTATGGAGCTGGTGCTTCTCCTCCAGGAGCTGCAACAGGAGAAAAGCCAGCAGCAGCTGCTGTCTCCTCTGCCTTTCCCCACCACTCTGCCTCTGCTCTCAGCCTCAGTCGCATGCCACAAAACAGTTGTTGCTGATCCCGTCCGCCACCTCCAGGTACTGGCAATATGTGGTGCATGAGAGTGGGGTAGACAGTTTCCAAAACTTGTGAATCAAAGCTAATGAGATTGTAGGAAGTACTGGAGACTTTTGTAAGAAATTATTTGTTAAACCTCAAATTAGGTGCAGTGTGGGGAAAAGCTACATTTTTTATTCCTGCTCCTATCAGTCAAATGTATTTATATATGACAATACCTCTCTGCTATTTTATTTATACAAGATGACTAACAAAACTAACACAATATTCAATTGTCAGTGTTCTGTCACCTTTTGATGTGGCGATGACATCAGAAATATGTTCCACACAGTAAATACATCCATGAAGCGACCTGTTACTTTGTAACCAATGTACTTTGATAATTTAATTTGTTCAAAGAATTGTAATGTTAACTGTGCAGTACATTTGACCTATGAAACCATTCAAAGAATTGGTCACCACAGTAGCTCAGTGGTTAGAGCAACTGAGCATTCACCAGAAGACCTGGGTTTGAGTGGGTGGGTAAACTAGGGTAGATAAACAAGTAGAGAAACTTGCTTACAAGTTGGAACAACTAAATTATATAAGAAGTTATATTGATGATTTCAGGGAAGGTAGTTATGTTAACACATAGTCATGACTAGGGAATGGATTTTCATGTGAATATGTGTTTGTACTGGAACCTGATACCTGCATTTGATAATATATTTTAGAGTTTACAAGACATTGTGAATGATTTAGAACCATTTTTTTTGCATATTTTTATATAATTACATGTTTTTTATATTTTACCTATTACTACTTATTTCTTACATTTTAATATATTAATTCATCAAAATTGAATATTTCAGACCAGAGTTTGCAATATATATTACATGAATCATCTTTCTGACAAAGCAGTGTAATGCTACTGCACTTGTATGACCACCAGACCTTTACCATGAAGACCTTTACCCCTACCCCGTACCCCCTACCCCCACACTTCTAATTAGCAGTTGTTTGTGAAGTGAAAGTATTTTCAACCAAGTGCTTTCTCATGTTTCATAGAGCCCATGAGTAACTCGATCGAAAACTAACAAATATTTTTACAGGTCATTGTCTTACTTCTTAGTGGAATTTTGGGGGAGGTAAGCCCTTCTCCCCCAGGATCCATTACTCGCTATTGGATACTAATATTCACTCAAGTATCAGTTCCCCATAAACAACATTGTAAATACTACAAATGTATTTTGTATTTCGAATAAAACTCATAAGTTTAGTGAAGACTAGTGTACAATGACTTCTATGGGGTTAGAACTTTCTTTCAACTGCTCCGATTCCACGTTAAGGTGTATATTCAACAACATTATGTGCTCGGAAAATACTTGTGTAGAGCAATTTTAAACTCTATAAAGATTTTTATTTTACGTATTTTGGAAAAAGTAAATACGTATGTATATATTTTGCTTCTTTTAGTACAATAAATTCTGTTCCCTAGTCATGACCAGAGACTGGAAAAATATGTAGTATGAATCATCAAAATATGTACATAAATATGTAATTAAAACGAATATGTAATAAATTTGTAAAATTGGATAATATGTAATATTAAAAAATATTATAAAACACACTTACATAATATGAAATTACTTTATAAAAATTTTCCTAAACAAATTTTTAAAATAATAAAACATTGACTGTAAGAACATCTGACCACGTAATCGCGTAGTGTACCTCGAGTAAGTAGCGCCTCGTAATAGACGAGAATTCTAGTGGCCGGCTGCTCTGATCAGTGGTTTTCCGTGGTTTCTCCGATCAACACCAGGCGAATGCTTGAGCAGTACCCTACCAAACGGGCCACGGACGCATCGATCTGTCCTTCCCCTTCCTTGTTCCATCCTCTCCCATTACACACACACTTACACTAACATGCACTACACTACCACATATTCTGGGAGCCTGGTCAGGAGCTTAGAGCTTGTCCTGGCTGGGGCGGTGCCCTGCTGGTGGGAGAGTCCTGGTTAGGGGGAAACCCCACTAGCCGATGGTAGGTTGGTGCCGGATCTCGCCATCCAGCGGGGAAGATCACTGCCATCTCTCGAGAAAAAACATGCACTACACTAATGGGACTAATGACCAAAGCAGTTGATACGCCTGGAAACAAAAAAAATCAATCAATCAATCGTAATAGAGTAGGAGAAAATGAAAAATGCTTCTTTTCTTAAAAAAATTTAAATTTTTTAAAAATACTTTTTTTCATATAAAAATTGTAATAAAATTGATAGAAAAAAAATGTTTTGTGAAAATAGAAAATTCATAAAATATGTAATATAGTACTAAATTTGTAAAAATATGTAACGAAAAATTGAATATTGTGTTAGGATAGCGTCAATTTGCCAAGATTACAATGTTGCGAACAGCAAGTAGAGAGGCAAAAAATATATAATTACATAAATATCCAGTCTCTAGTAATGATTATTAAGTGAAATGATGTGTATTGTCTACATGACTGACATGAAAATGACATTTTTACATTCATAATTACTTGGAAGTTCTCTTATCTTACCAACGTTTTTAACATTTCTCACTGAAAGTGTTCCATTAAAATAAATCAAAAAAATTGTGTATGATAAAAGAGCAGGAAAGTTAAACAGTGTTTCAAAATAATTGTATTTAGGAAGCTCTTATTAGTATTATTTATTGCAACTGAACAAAATAATTAGAAGTAACTTAATCTGTTGTGGACAATTGTGAATGAAATATGATTCCAGAATTGTGACTGTAATGCTTTTCCATTAGTAGTTTTTTCGTGGTCCTACAACCTGTATGTGAATGTTACAGTGTCCTGCACCAGAATCACAACCACCAGAATCCTCATCTTCCTCATTCCTGTCCTTTGCCTCATTCCTTGCTGAAACCCCACGACTTCAGGTAGAGGCATCATATAATGATTGGATTGTCAATGGTAATCATGTGTTTTACATTTATATTTTGTATATCAATTTCTGATAGAACTAAAACTTGAAACTTTGATCACAAATTAAAGTAATGAAGAAAACGGCATCATTGTATTCATTAACTTACAAAATGATGAGGACAGAAATTTTTTTAATTATTTTTTTTTTGTTATTACTTTTCATTTATACCTTATTTCAAACACATAATTACACTGTTTCAATTTTTTTGTTGTTTTAAATTACTGAAACTGTACAAATAATTTAAAATATTGTCAGTCAGTCGGTCATCCACGTTACTTATCCTCACATTATTTAGAAAATGTGACAAAATGTTTGTGAAAGAATGGGGTTTATATTGTAACATGAGTGACTTTTCCAGGCCCAAACACATGATATGCTGGCAACCATCATGGAACTGCGAGGCCCCCCTGCACCATCTCGAATGCTGTACCACAGTGAAGTATTTGTTCTACGTGACCTTGCTGTAGCACTTTCAGCGTGTATTTATCAAAGTCTTTGTGACTCAGATACATTCAGTGTAAAGCAGCAGCCATCTGACAAGTGAGTTCTATTATGATCATAAAGAATGATTTACTATCTGTTGGTTAATTCAGTTTTTGATGTTTTCCAACAGTTTCAAACAATTATCAATTTATATATTTTTACATTTAGTGAAGAACAGACAAAACTTAGAATTATTGAGGAAGAAATGAAAATTTTCCGATACCTTCATTAAAGACAGTGACAGAGTAATATGATTTCTCACCAGTGTACTCATTCATATCTCATGTCATGTTACTAAAAATAGTTGCTTTATAAAATATTCACATTATATCATCATATATTCTGGAAAAGTTTCATTGCTCTTACAGTTTCCCTCCATCTGCTCTGGAGTCATTGGCTCGTCTCAACACTGCACACTCCAGCAGTCATTTAATATCTGGACAACCACCACGTCGTCGTCGTTTCAGCAGTGATGAACCTCTACAGGTGACTACACATCCCAGCAAGTGGCCAGGTATACAGGATTAAACATTTTTATATTTTCGTATTGTAATGGCTCTACTATTTCAGTTACAAATGGAACTTTAAACAATGAAAATATTAATTGTCTTTTCTTTTACTTGACAGAAAGTTATTGGGAAATTCCTTTTAACTATGAAAATAGAGTTCAGGGTATTTTTTATTCTTGGCATTATCATAGACAATATGATGAGCCATATTAAACTTAAAATTCAATTTTAAATAAATTATAAATTCTCACCACATGCCCCAAAGCGAAGCAGGTAAAATCACATGTGTGAATTACACTTGAAATTAGCATCCGCACAGGAAGGACAGCACACACAGATCTTTCACATTAATGAACTGAGTTATCGGGAAGAGAAGTGGAGGAAAATGAATACGAGTATGCTCATTGCAATTGAATTTATTACTCCTGTACTAACTGTCACCATTCTACTTACTAAGGGGGACAGGATGAAGGGAAGTTGAGAGGCACTCGTGATGGTGTCAGCTGCTTACCATGGCACCAATCTTGGCCTGCAGAAGGTGGCTGCTGCTGATTCTTGATTCATGGCGTTTGGCTCGGCAGCGATAGGGCTCGTAGTGAAACTAGTGGCGAAGGCTCGGCACAGAGATCTGAGATCCCCGTCGCTTTGTGCGTCCCATATATTTACAATTCGGGTGTTTTTGAAAGTGCACTGGGAAAGTTGTGTCTAGAATTGACAACATGTTTTCCTCAGAGCACTCTCTTTCCCAACGCGGTGATTTTTCCTGCTTTGCTTTGGACCATGTGGTGAGAATTTATAATTTATTTAAAGTTGAATTTTCAGTTTAATATGGCTCATCACAACAAATTGAGACTTCTTTTGGGTGTTACAAGGCTGGTAAGGTTTTTTTAAGGGTTCTCTACCCATAACCATCAGTTAATAAATTTGTTACAAATATTTAGTAATTAAAAACGTTTCAGTTTTGTATATTTCTAGTAATATTGTGTGTGTAGTGAATGGAACACAGATTGTGATTAGTCTATTTTTCTATATCATGACCAAAACCATTTAGCAAATTACTTATTTATTTATATATTAATGGGACATGCCCCTTAGAAAGACAAATAATTATACAAAATGACTACATCACTCAGATTACATGCCACAAAAGTGATTCATAAAAGTACAAAAAGGTAATTACTAAATGAATATAGAAATTGTGCAACTGCTTTACAGAGAATATATGAGAATTAATTACACATAGAAATAGTAAGTACAATAGAATTAATGACCGTTACTTCAGATCAGAGAGTAAAAGAAATTTAAGGCAACTATAAAACTTTTGGATATTCTCGTGATCTGTTGGTTATCAGTGGTGTGTGGCATTAACTTGTTAATAAATTACCCACACTACTTGCAAAATACGTAGGATACCAACCGTAGAATTCACTTGCTGGTTTGCTGCCTTAGAATGCAATTTGTATTTTTTTCTGGTTTTACTTTTCGGTTTGTGCATATTTGAGTTTTGAGGATGCCAAGGTTCCGTGTATGCAGCCTTCACCAATTATCTCCATGAAACGGTCTGCTAAAACTTGTTCCAACGGAAATGCAGTGCTTTTTCTGCATGACATGACTCATTGCTCGAACTGCAGATTATTCCTTTGGAATACTTTTGTGCCAGAAAACTAACATTCTGAAAACTTTTTTTCTTCTTGTTTCTCCTGCATCTTCTTGTGAGCAACATTATTGTTTTTTGTTTTTTTTTTAATTTGTTGCGTCCACATCTTGACGCAACACATCTCCAAGCCCCTTAAAGGGCGTTGAGCGCATTCTTTGGAGTAATCCTCCGTTAATTACTAAGTCAAGTCTCGTCACGTCGCAGTCAGTCAGTGCCTTTTATCCCTTTGGCCAGGGGCTCGACGACGTTAGATCCCGGGGTTCCTGGCCGGTCACCCAACCAAGAACCCTCGAGTCTCGAATTCGCTTAACCTTCGTGACTTCACGGAGCGTAGTAAACGAATTCGGCCAGCGCCGCCGGCGTTTTTTCATCAAAATAACGTTATTCATGTGGCAGTAAACCACTTCCTTCACTTCGTAGCACCTGTAACTGGGGTCCACACTAACATTGTTGAATGTATGCTATTTCTGAAATGAATTTGCGTAAATCCGTCTTATTTTGTTAACTTTATGCATTTCCATTCCTATGAGCTTTGTTGAACCAAAAGGATTTGATGTTGTGTAATATCAGACTCAGATGCTCATCCTCATTCCTTCTCTTCTTTCTCTATTAGTAACATAATGAATAAGCAAGAATTACATGAACTTGGGCAAGTTATTTCACTTGCCATGCCTCTTCCCTCCACAAATTAACTATCATCATGCCACTCAATACTCAGAAGTCATGTGCCTCACAAAGAATATGCTGAAATCTATAGGCTTCTGAAAGAATCTCATCACTCGAGGAACAAACATCATTTGATTAAATTTCTGTTAAACATTGTACATAATTGTATACAATATCTAGATTTACCATTGTGAAAGTGAAATCAGAGAAGAAAGAGAATTTGTGAGAAATCATTCGCAGAAAAATAATTGGTCATCCTGTATGCTTGTGGTGCACCCACAACTAGCAGTAGTAGTGTGAGTCCAGCTCTTTCTTGGTGTTGGTTTAAATGGTATCAAGGATGAACAGCATAAAGGAATAGTATCAGAGGGAGACTAGTGGAGAGAAGACATTGAAAGAAGGCTGTTTAGGAGAAATTGTGTTTTTGTAGTGGTGGTGTAACTTGGCATTTTTGGCTTGTGATGAAATCAACTCTTTGTATCAAATAACTGTTAACTATGGGAGCTCTTCACTTGTGTAAGAATAGAAAAAGCTGTTTATTGTCTCTTGAAACTCACACTATACGTCTTAACTTTTTTTGGCCAGTTATGATTAGGGACTGGAGTTTAATGCAAATACTGCAATATTTTACTCTGAACTAAGAAATAATTCTTGCTTAGTACGTGCATGAAACACCCTAATTCCATTTATTGAAGCATGATTTTATGATGTATATTTTTCCTGTTTTTTTAATAAGCACCATATTTCTGCAAATTTATGCATATTTTGTTTGAAAACTTCATCACAAGTCATATTTACTTCTATGTTCTATTTTTATTTTATTTATTTTTAGATACTTGATACATTGTGGATAATATTAATTTCCTGTATCTGAATTCTGCATGGTATTTAATTGAAAAACCACAATTGTTTCTAGTATTAGTTCTCTGTCGAATCTATCTTGAAAATCAGTAATGCTTATGAACCAATACAAGTCTTACTAATGTGAGCATTAAAAAGAAAGAAACTTCCTTTTCTCGGAATAAAGGTAACTTCTAAGGGATTTTATATGAAATGTGATCCTAAATAACTAGCAGCTAACATTGTGATAACCAACTTCAAAATTTTATTGAGCACTATAATAAGAGTAAAGTGGCAGATGAATGTACTGAGCATAAAAGTTATGAGAAGCAAGTTATGATGGACTTTATGGGACACATTTTAGTGCATATTTTTGAAGTTTTTATTGCATAAATATGTTTATAAGATAATTAGTGCATAAAAATTCAGTATCTAGTTATGGTTGATTAATTTGTAACAAATGTTCTAGACATATATGGTTACTAAACCTATAATGTGTATTAATGAATGAAGTTAATTATTGTTATGTTGAATGACAGATAACATGATTGTGAAAAACAAGCCCTTATTTTTAGGTGTAACTAATCTTCGTGCTTTGTTGGCACGAGAGAAAGACGAAGATACACCTCGCCTAAACATTCTTCTGGTAGAAGCCTTTGTTGCTACATACATGAGCTTGGTGGTGTATGCCTTATCCACCTGTGACTCTCTCATTCTGTACCGACTTGTGGGACAGCATTTTTCCCAGCAGACTTGGGCTTTTTTATTTGGAGGAGGGGTAAAGAAGTGCTGCGTGTGGCTGCTAGCAATCCAACTCCCCAGACACCACAGACACCTCAGGTAATATTTATTTATTTAACTTCATGGAATTGTATTTCTTGTTCATTTAACCTTTGCCAGCGAGAGAGTAAGGAAAATTGAAAACATCAATTCATAGCAACTTACAAATGTTGCTTAATTGTAGCATTTATATTTAGTACACATCATCTCTGACCATTGACACATAAAATTTGAAGTTGAATTGCAACAAACTGAAACCTCCCACCCACAACCTGCCATCCGCCATCCTCAATTCCAGACATTTCATTGAACTATTCCTCCATCAGAACCAGTTCTGGAGATATCCTTGTGAGCTTTGCTGTCACCTCTCTTTTCACAATGGTCCCTGTCAGTGACGCTGTCAGGATCCTGGACGACATCCTCAGGAAACACCAGCTGCCAGCTAAGTTGGTGAAACTAGTGGAGGCCTGCCTATCTACCACCTTTCCAGTATAAACAAGAATTCTACACTCAGACTGAAGGCATTGCCATGGGCTCACTGCTCTCTCCAGTGGTGGTGAATCTCCTCATGGGTGCTTTTGAAGAACAGGCTCTTGAAAACATGCTACTAAAACCGATGATCTGACTCCACTGCATCAATGACAAGCCTGATGACTTTAGTCATCTGGCCCCATGGCCCGGAGTCTCTACAGGCTTTCCTTGCACACCTAAACAGCATCCATCCTTGCATCCATTTCACTATTGAATTTGAACAACATGGCCAGCTCCTCTTCCTCGACGTCTTGGTCTCTAGACGCTCTGATAGTACCTTTGGCCATTCCGTATACCAAAAGCCTACCCATACAAACCGCTATTTACATGCGGATTCGCACCATCACCCTGCCAAGAAACAGGAAATACTCACCAGGCCGCCCTCAACAACAACAGCCTCGTAAAGGAAAGAGAGACTTTTCTGGCCAATGGCTACAGCTGATCCTCAGTACAACGTGCCTTGAGGAACCTTGACACATGAGATGATGCACTGACACTCAACGCCACAAACGAGACATCGAGCCCACCTTGAAAGACTGCCTGACTCCCCTACATCCAAGGTGACACAAATACGATCGGCAGGCTGCTTTGAATAGCTGACATCCGCCTGATGTTTTATACTCACAAAAAGATCGGGAGGAGTCTGGTCCAGGTGTAAAAGCACCTGGATCGCGCCCTCATGATAACCCTGGGGTATAAGAAATCCTGTGCAACTGCGAGCTAGTATACATTGGTCAAACGGGTTGCTCTGTAGATGAACACAAGCGTGAACACATGTGCCATGACTGACTAAAGAACACCTACAAGTCGACTTTAGCTTTACACGCCGCCGAAACTGGTCACCTCATTGAATTTCATAAGACCCATACTCTTAACTCTGAGGACCGTTGATGGCCACATGTCATTAAAGAGGTCTTACAAATATGAAGATAACTTAAACAGAGATAATGGTCTCTGCCTCATGGAAACAGGCTGTCTCTACCCACCAATATGTTGCCTCCCCCGGGGAGGACACCCCCACGTTGGACCAATGACGGGCACCTTCTCGGCTGCCGATTGGCTGCTTTGAATAGCTGACATCCGCCTGGTGTCAGCTATTCAAAGCCTACATCCGCCAGCTCCTTTTACCTCTCAGGTGGTTCCTTTATGCTATCTTTTATCTTTTACATTATAATCAAAATTTAATTATCATCATCATCATCACCTCAAAATTTCTTGCTCTTTTCATTGCTACCTCATTGTGCCCCAGTTGGTCCTCTACCCCGCTATAGCCTCTGTTTTCCCTTCACCAATCCCATTCACCCTTCTCCCCTATATAAGCCTCGTAAGCCGCGTCAGTTTGGTTGCAGTATGCTTTGAGGAAGGCCACAACATGTTGGCCGAAACGTCAGCCACCACTATTGTGACCTGGCTCGTCCCGAATACACTAGATAGTACAAATTCCGGCTGCGGAAACCTACACAATTATGCACAGATTTTGGTTTAAACTTGCTAGGACGGTCATAGAATTTAGAAACATGCCTGGACTTGTGGGAAAATATTTTTATTTTTGAGGATATTACAATAAAATAATTATTATAAAGTCTTTTGGATGTGCAGATATATTTTAATGTTTTCAGGTAGGGAACGTGTTAAGAAATAGAAAAGTTTTATTACAATCAACCTGTTCCACTCATATGTTGGTTCTTGTTCAACACACAATTCACTGATCTGTCAGGCCAGATCAGAAGTTTCTGAGAAGTGCTGTTTCTGTGAAGTGAAAAGTCTGGTAACATGTTAGGAACTACTTGAGAAACAAACCTCTTCATAATCATTAACAATCGCGGAGAATGCAGCTTCCTTTTTGGGCTTAATATTTGGACTTGGTAAAATTTGACTTTCAACTTTTATATTACATGAAATTACACAATGAGTATATTGAAATTATATGAAATGTTTGAAAATTCAAATTAGTCAATTTTCTAGAATTTATGACCAAGTATTACATAAAATAAAAACAAAATATAGAAATTTTAGTACAAGGTATATAAATTACCATCTCAGAATTCTTTTTTCCTTTCTTATTCAAATTCAAGCCTCTGGGTTGGCTCATGGGCAGCGAGCGTACTAGCTTCCTGTGCTGTGGTCCTGGGTTGGATTCCCAGTCGAGGCAAAAATAGAGTTGTAGCTTTCCTTTAAAATCGTCATGTTCACGTCATGTCGCTCTTACCCCCAAATATGGGAATTTGACTAGGCCCAGCATGGGGGACACCAGTTGCTGGCCGGCAAAGTCAGACTACTGACTGAATAATGCCAAATACATACATACATTCAAATTCAAATACCTGATGTCTCTTAACATTCTTCCATTACCATTTTGCCTCCTCCCTCCTTCTATAATTCTTCTTCCTACACAGGTTACTGATTTGCTTTATTTTTTTAAATTTATGCTCATTCTGGTCTCTAATGCCATGGAAAGGGAAAAATGCTTCCATTAATGATGTAGGAACTTTTTCTTGCATAGTGTAGAAATAGACAAAAAATAACAGAATTTATTTAAGGTGGGTTCATTTGTACCTGATACATATTTATAATAATTTCAATTTGTTTTATGTAACTCAACCATAGTCTTAAAGTTTGAAAATTTAATATTGTTTAATAATAATTTCTGTATATCTTAAATAAAGACTCATGAAGAAGAGGAAAAGTAATGAAATGTTCAGTTGTAAAAACTTCAAAATTAAGAGAAAATTTTAATAAAATTTTTCAATCTAATTTACGGTCTTTGATTTATGTGTTTTTAGTTTCAATATGTTTAATTAAAAATGACTCTGAAATAAATCTGGACTAAAAATCTAAAAACTGATATGCTTTTACTCCTTACCTCAGACTTGTAGCTTTTTATTCACAATGTTTTTTGTGATCTCAAAAATTTCATGTCTTATATTTTGTTTATACATAAGGAGAGGTGATTCTTTTCAAACCAGGAAACTAGATGATTTAAATATGACCGTAACTTGATATAATCATTCAATATATCTCACATTGTTGTGAAGTAAATTGACCATTGCATTATCAGCATTGATAAACTTAATAAGTAAACAAGTAATGCAGGGAAACAGACCTCAGCAAGCAGCATTGAATCAGTGAGTCAGTATCTTGAATTGTGAGTTCAATTTTTGAATAGATCAGACTAATTTTTAAGAAGGCAAAGAGATAAATTTTTGTTGAAATAACTATTGTTAACATAAAAATGTATTGAAGGGCAAGTTGGAAAGTTTTGTTTTTTTAATATATTTACTTATATATGTTTGCGTGTTTTCTGTGTTATCTGGGGAGCAGCTAGTCTATTTTTCAAATGCAAATATTTCCATATCTTTATGTTTACTCATACCTGGGGATGGAAATCTATCAGAGAAGATGATGTATTTATTGATTTAGTTAAGACTTTCAACTAAATTTGATAAATCTAGGTGTTATCATATTCTTTCATAAATATTTAATAATGTAATAAGAACTGGCAACTGGTTTCGCTGTAGTTAGTCTGAGAACTTCTTTTGTAATGTCACTTAACATGTACTTGCGTGTAACTAGTTTTATCATTGTGTGATTGCAGAGTGCTGGACCAGGCTCTCTCGAACGTGAAGGTAGTGCCAGCGAAGGCAGTGGGGTATGGACTGCTGTAACCAGTCTCACTAAGCAGCGCTACCGACTTAATATGAGACTGTTGGGTCAGTTTGGCTCACAAGGAGGTGCACCACATATGAAAGAAGACAAACCCACTTATCGGGAGCAATTTGTCCCTCCTGAAATGTCTATGATATCATACTTCCTCATGAAGGTAAGGGCAGTAAATTGGTATTATAATACTTTCTTTGTATTAACATGCTTACTTTAAATGTATGAGTATGTAATAAATTAAACATGTGTGGGATATATTTAATGAAGCATCAGAGGTATTTATCCTAATGTATACTTCAATACTTTCCACACAAGTCATTTTTTGTTTCTTTATTTTGGAAATAATATTAAGTATTTTAAATACAGAAACAGGGTGTTTTTAGACCCTTTTTACATAAAAGAAGTGAAATAAAATGTATTTTTTAATGATTATGTGTTAGTCTTAGAAAAAATGGCCATAGCAGGTGTTATGAGAAATGGAAGTGTCGAAGGAAGTTGCTGTAAAGAAGTCGCAATTTCAGAAGTAAAACACTTAAGCTTATAAAAACTGGCTACAATGTTAATGAAAAAATCTCTTATTGTTACACTTGTGGGAATCTTTGTCGAATCTATCCAATATATAATTAATTGAAAAGCACTGTAACCAGTGTTTCCAAAATGTAATGAATGTTACATATTTGGGTTCTTAGCCTCATTTCCATTAAATGGCAACTACTATTTAACATAAATTTCTGGTCTTCTAATACATGAGCTTTTGGAACAATGACAAAGCAGACTTTTGGCAGTTGTCAGCTGTTGTTATAATTCGAATTACTGTTTACTCCTGGCTTGCCATCTATTGGGGCAGAATCATTGGCACTTGGCATAGTTCTCTAGTATGAATGATTGTTCAAGCACTTCCACTCACACTCTCTTTCCCACAAAATAATAGCAAAATGGATTAGGTCGTACTATTTTGACATTATATTCTTATTTAGAATCTCTAAAACAGGAGTACCATATTTTAAGTTAAAATTATAGAAAAGATGAAAGTTATACTCAAGTTTCTCAAAAAAATAGCAAAAACGGGAAACAATACTGACCTTTAACCTTCGAGCGCTCATGCGAAAAAGTGACACATGCACGATCACAGGACAGTATTTTTTGCCACCGACAAACATCTTTCCCTTTTCTCAATATTTCAGCTTCTCTTGGGAGATTTATTAGATAACAACTGGGGATTGTTGAGGTTAAAAGTTTATTGAACCAATTTTAATTATTCTCCTGGAAAAGAAATTTCTGGAGTAATTTCAAGGAAAAGAATTTCTGGAATAATCTGCAAAATCAGTCTTCTACTTTGGCTTCACAAAATAGTAATATTAATATTATACCTATACATATTAATATAATAATGGTATAATTAAAATATTAATTAAAATCTAATGAAGTAGGAAGGTAAAAATTTAATCAGTAAGATGAAATTGGTAAAGAGGGGGAGAGAATGTGTAGGTATCCAAATATGTTATAATAAAACAAGAATAGTAAGTATTAAGAATCTAGATTACTAAAATACACTGAAATCACTTACAAATAACATGTAATGAATAACCAATTCATTTAATTTATACAATAATTGCATAAGCAGATTATCATCACATTTTTATTACAAAAATAAATAAAAATATTCTTACATATCCAACACACTCGTGAAAAAACCGGAACCGGCAAGATAGTGTGGTGGTGTTTATCCATGTGGAGCAAAGAGTGATGACGTTGGTCACTTTTGCACAAATTTGGTGCAAATGTGAGTTGATCTTCGAGAAGACGTTACTGCTATATTCTGTTTCAGTAGATAACTAGAGAATACCTTGCTTCCAGCCATACTGAGTTCAAACATCAACGTGCAGTGCAGTTTTATGTTTAAGGCAGCATTTATACCACCCACACGATTTCTCGTAGGTTAATGTGTGCAATATATTTGATCTATACACTTGAATAATGCTTGAATCTGGCTAATTTATGATCACATTATCTTTAATGGGAGGATCAAATGTAAAGTAGGAACAGCTTTGTAGCATATGTCAGACCACATTACCCAACATGAGGAGGATGGGATAAATAAAGTATGTTATGTTGACGAGGAATAGCAGAAATTGTGCGATAAACAGGTCCAAGACTGCTGATGAGAAGTTTTAAGTAGTGAAAGAGAAAATGTAAATTTTTAAGTCTTGCCTTATCAGTCATAAATGTCTATCTACACTCTGCCACCCTTACTTAGTTGATGCTTTGCAAGTATTTCCAAGTTGGGATAACAAGGCCTTCGTGATTTGCATAAAACAACCTTGCCTGTTTTCAATGCCTAATTTCCAATGCATTTTTATGCCAAAATAATTGTTGCAAACACACAGACGCCTCACTCTCAGACAGTCACCTTACTTTTAGCAACATCTTGTGGCTAATTCACAAATTAGCCAGATGTTGTCCAAAAAAATACGTTCATCATCGTTCACACAGCTTTATCCAATTCATCTGATTAATGTGTAAATTAACCGGCTTCTCATAATATTAGCTGTATTTCAGACTTATGCCATAACTTACATTTTTTCTATAATCTGCTTTGCCTACTTCTATAATAAATTGTTAAAATAGGATATTAGTTGTACTTGTATAGCTAATAAATAATGTCCAGAGTACTCCAAATACATGTATAGATAATGGATAGCCCGTACTTACATGAGTAATTTTTGTCACTTAAAATGTGTATTTAGATCTGTTTTTTCTCTTTGTTTAATCAGCCGCAGCTGTCAGCTGAGGCTGCTGTAGTGGATTATGACTCTGCTGAGTCAGCAGAGAGTGAGCCAGAGGATGAAGAGGAGGAGGAGGATGTGTTTGAGGGTAGTGGAACAGGTATAGGAGGTGCCTCTCGCTTGGGGGCGACACGAGAACCCTCTTCAGAACACACCAATCCTGGATCCTTCAGCTGGTGTGTTTTAAGACTAGCCATAGCTCGTGTTGTACAGCGACAACTGCATGAGTTCCTTAATGCAGCTGGAATTGAGTTGCCAGGTGTGTATTGGGTATTGCGATAATATTCTAATAATGTTCAAACAAACAACCAACTTAACCTGTCAAGGTGGCGAGTGAACCCGGATACCTTGAAAACCTGGAATTTAAAGAACCTTGGGAAATCTGGGAAAACCAATAAAAAAAAAACCAACTGAAATTAGGTTTGGAAACTGGGAATTGATCACTTTTTTGACTTTGTTTCATCTTTATGAATTTCAAAAATGTCTGGAATTATAAGAATGAGATATTGTGACCACTGATCACAAATGTATGTTCGCAGTGCCAACAAACATATTTCCAACTTCCAAGATATCTTGCAAACTGGGTTGCAATATAATGGTTTTTGTGAGTTGATTTGAATGCAGGAAATATTTGCGCTTTCAATACTTTAGTGATTTATATAACAATGAATCCTGTAAAAAGATATTTTGTATAACCTGCAATTTTTTGCAAAGTATATTGTACAAATTTGTATTACTTTTTTTTATTAATTAACTTGAATTCTGTGCATGAAAGTGATTGCGCAACATACTGAATCAATAAATATCAATAAAGTAATCACGTTTAAATATCAATCAAGTTTTAATAATTTTTGCAAAAGGGTTCTGCAGTAAAGAAAGTGGAATATTCTTGGTTTAAATAAACATTCGAATTCTACAATAATGGCAAGATTGATACAGGTTGTATTGACAAGTCATTTTTTTCATGCAGAACTTCCAGTTCTAAGTCCACTAGTCCATGGAGTATTGCGCACAGTGGCACAATGGCAGGAATTACTGGCAGATGAACTCGATCAACGTCGGCCCCCACCGGCAGATTATATTCCAGGTTGTTACGTTGAACCCACCACAACAGGTCCTGCAATTCACAAGTATCGCTCCCTTTTGGAAGCTTCCAATACTCCATTCCAGTAAGTTCAGTTGCTTTTTATAGTACTACTGTTTAAAGTAAATATTTTTGGAATATAACTCTTTATTGGAAGGCTCAATTTCATGTTATGACTTGTTTCATGTTTGTAAATTTTTGAAAAGCAATATGCATTGGTCTGGAATTTTAGTGTTTTTTCATAGAGAATCTTTGTTAGATAATTGTAGAAGGGGGGGTGTCTTATACATAAAACTGAAGTGATTAAAACAATTTAGACTCATTGTGTCTTACTTTCAACACAGATATCAAGAAGATAGGTTTTTGTAATCTTTATTTTTTTGATTTTTGTATTAAGTTTATTAAAATAAGTAAAATAAATAGTGAAATTGTTAGACTTCCCTAAAAATGTTTTTGTATGAAGTGTTTTCCTGTTATCTCTGAGTGTAACAATTTGAGCTCTAGCCTACTGTTGTCTCTACTTGTCTTTTGATTTTGTTTTTTCTAGTGGTCGACATGCTTCTGCTGCACCTGCCCGACGACTATGGCGGTATCTGGTGCGACAAGAACTGGTACAGGAAATCTTTATCCGAGCCGTGTTTGGAAAGCGTCGTTCTGTTGTGTCCATGTGTGAGCCACTCTGTGTCCTGGATAGTACCCGTGGGCCATCAGAGGATGGTGCTGAGACTGGTACTGCCCCACCTCCACTTCCAGAGCCTGTGAAGATCATTCATAAGGACCAGGATTCCATTTCCGCCTTCTGCCTCAATCAGGTACCGGTATGTTTGATTCAAACTCATTCCACTGTTTCTAAATACTGCTTAGTAATACTTTATAATTAAGATCTTACAATTTCTGCATTCCCTCTAATGGCTATTCTTTTTTTTTTTTATTTCTGTAATGGACCTCTGAATTCTTTTTATGAATTCAATAATTTTTTTAAAATTAAAAGTTGGATTAATTTGAATAATAAAATTATTAAATTATTAATTTTTAAATAAATAATTATAGTCTGTAAATTTTAAATAACTAAATAAATTTTGCCTTGGTTTATTTTCATTATAATTTCATTTAATTAATTTACTGTAGATTTTTTTGCTTTGAAATGTAGAAAAAAACTGTTTTTCCTTTTTTTCTTGCCATTATTTTTTTCTCTATTAACATGGAAATGCTCTTTTTTTGGAAAAGGATAATGAAATTTACTCCTGCTTTATGTTGATTATGTAATTGCTTCTATGTCATAATTGTTTCAAATTGTAGCAATCTGGTTCTGGATTGATGGCTTTGGCTACACCTCGAGAAGTGCAAGAGATGGACATTTCTTTACTTCTAGAGTCTCCATCATGGCTGGAAGATGAATGTGAATTTGATGTCGTCAACTTGACCAGGTAAGAAATGTAGTTGTGTTGTTAAACAGTAAAACTTCACTTGTATGGTTTTCAAGGAATTGAAGGGAAAACTTATAACTGAGAAAAACAGATAACTGAAATTGAATATTATGGGCAAAACAAAAATTCAATATTTTTACATTGGTGTGCTTCACACCTGAACCAACATTAGTTTTGATTTTTTTAGATTTGACTATTTTGTTATTTTTTTAGTTTTGTTTTTATTTAGTTTTTTTACTGTTCTTTGGAACAGTCAAACTATATGTGATGTATGGGGTAGAAGTAACATCTGCACATAATTTCTTGAGCTCCAGAATCTCTTCCCAACATTTTAACTAGAAAAATTAGAATGCTGAATAAAAGTTTCAAAAGAAGCAAAGTTAGCAACTTTGTATAAAAAGTATAAAAGGCAAAACATGTGAAGCATGGTACATTCAATAGTGTTTCATTGTATTTAAATAGTTACTACTATTTATAATTTGTTTTCTAGCTGATAGAAAAATGTTTAAAATTTTGTCTAAATTATAATAAAGCATAGGAAAATGTGTTCCTTTGATATTTTTGTCTAGATGGTATGATTGGCAGTTTTTTTATTACTTGAAAACTTGGGAAATATAAAGAACTTTTGTGATATGTTAGTTTTCCTCTTATCTCTTCAGAATATGCATACATTCTGATTAAAACATTCTCTTATTTTATACAATTGTATTGGCTACAAAAATATTTTTTCTTCGCAATAATATTGTATTGATTTGCTTACAATATAACTGTGAACCCTCTAATTTTGAAGAGGCCTTCTGAGAATATTTTTCATTTTTAATTAATTCTTACAATTTGAAGTCGCAATAAAATCACTAATTTTCTCATTGACTGGAAAATTGTCTTGTTGATGGAAAAGTTAAATCATTTTACTTGTGCTACCCAGATTTTCTTGTTCTTTGTAAATATTATCATCTTCATTCACATCATCATTGTTATTCTTTCTACATCTACATATGCACCATTGTTCTGTCTGGGTCTTCCATATTAGGTCATCCTCTGGCTTATTAGGACCCCCTTAAATTTTTGCGTATGAATTTGTGATTATCTTTCTTCTGAAATTGGCAGAGTTTAGCTCAGAACCTGTATTACCACAGTACCTGCAGGTACCTGACCAAGAGGACCTAGAGTCCCAACAATGCCAGAATTTTCAACTTTAACTTTATAGCTAGGTTGAGTTGTCGTTGTATGGAGGAGAATTCAAATAGTCAGCTGCTCTGATAGGTAGTTTTCCGGGATTTCCCTGATCAGTACTAGGCGAATACCAGAACAGTATGCCTAACAAAGGGAAAGAGGCCATGGACTGCATGCAATCTGAATCTCACCATCAGTGGGGTAGAAAAACTACCTCTATCTGCGGTAAAACGTTCACTTCACTAATGGGTCTAATGATCATAACATTTGATGTGCCTGGAATCATCAATCAATCAGTTTTTCAGTCAATGAATGTTTTGCGTGAAAGTACTGGTGAGAAAGTATGTGCTGTTTTTAGCACCACTAGTTTGAGTCATGTATGTTGAGGGATGTTTAGAAGAATTTACTTAATCAAACACTGAATTTACAAATGAACAATAACTTGCATTGAAATGAACACAATTTATCTGTGTGTTCAGGGATCCAGATACACTTCCAGCATCAAGTTTCTTAGTTATTCAAACTGCAGCTGATCGAGCTATTGTACAACAGACTCTGCCACCGGGTGCAGGTTCAGCTGGACTTAATACTCCAGCTACTCCACAACCGGGATTGGGCAGCCAGACTGGACGAGGTGCTTCTGTGGTAAGACCTATTCTGTTATCTATATTGGGTTGCAATCAGGCCCACAAAAAGCAACGTTTTGTATATTTCATGTGTTTCTTTGTGTTAATTTTCCTTAGATAGGTAATTGCATTAAACTTTTTCTTGGAAATTGCAAGGAATATTTGTATTGTAGGATACTGATATTGAAAAAATGGATAATTTTTGTTCGAATATGTAGTAAATTGCTTCTTTCTATAGTCACAATCCATGTTTGTGATTGGTCCTTGATAATAAAAAAATTAGTTTACTCCAAAACATCCATCTACATTGCTTTGTTCTCTCTCTGTCGGTCAGTCAGTCAGTCAGTCAGTCAGTCAGTCAGTCAGTCAGTCAGTCAGTCAGTCAGTCAGTCAGTCAGTCAGTCAGTCTGTCTGTCTGTCTGTCTGTCTGTCTGTCTGTCTGTCTGTCTGTCTGTCTGTCTGTCTGTCTGTCTGTCTGTCTGTCTGTCAAGTCAATCTGACAGTCAAGTCAGTCTGACAGTCAAGTCAATCTGACAGTCAAGTCAGTCTGACAGTCAAGTCAATCTGACAGTCAAGTCAGTCTGACAGTCAAGTCAGTCTGACAGTCAAAGTCAGTCTGACAGTCAAGTCAGTCTGACAGTCAAGTCAGTCTGACAGTCAAGTCAGTCAGTCTGACAGTCAAGTCAGTCAGTCTGACAGTCAAGTCAGTCAGTCTGACAGTCAAGTCAGTCAGTCTGACGAGTCAAGTCAGTCAGTCTGACAGTCAAGTCAGTCAGTCAGTCAGTCAGTCAGTCAGTCAGTCTGACAGCCAGTCAGTCTGCCTATTGGTTCATCAATCTGTCCAACAGTTCATTAACAATGTTAGCAACTAAACTGTAGGCAGTATTTTTATCACAATTGATATTCCCTGATTGATCTAAATATGTTAAAGCCTCAAAATTTAAATGTCTGATTGAGATAAATTGACCTTGCACTAGTGCAGAGTCGTAGGCTTCCACGTCGAGTCTGTCTGTTCTTTTCTTGGCTGTCGGGATGAGCAGCGCATGGTCAATGGAGCTGACGTTTGCCATCTTGCTGTGGCCTTCTTCTGAGCAGTATAGATCTGAGAAGGCCACAGCAAGATGGCGAAACGTCAGCTCCATGACCATGACGCGGCTCATCCCAGACAGCTAAGAATTCAAATTCTTGCACTAGTGCAATCATTTGCCATCTAGAGAACTTTAAGTTGTACTCAATAGGTCTGTGTTGAATAGATGAACAGTTGGCTTAATTGCTGAACGAATGTCAAGAGCTTATGTAATTAGAGAGAAAGCTAAAACGGAGAAAAAGAGGCATGACATTGCCTTAGGGAAGATATGTGCGGAAGCAAAAGCAATGTATCATGCAATGATGTCACAGTGATATAATTTTTGAGTGGCCCAAGCCTATCAGTATTGCTAGTCATCTCAAGACATTTTTAGTTCCAATGGAAAGGTATTTGTATGTAATATTGGAGAAAACTCAAATTGAAAGGAGAACTATTTATTGGTGGCAAAATGTTGAAGAACAGTGACACTTTGGTTAAGTGGCAGTTGTCAAGAATTGAGTAAAAAACAGCTCTTCATTGGTAGGATAGTTTATTAATATAGGACTACAGGATTTATACAGGCTACAGGACTTTGAAAACATTAAGTAAATCACTACAAACTATGAGTACCATTGAAACTCATAGATGACATTGTTCATATTTGATGGGATTATGAACTGAGAATAAATGCAAGAAAATATATACTTCTGGTTGTGAACTGTCCAGCTCATTCTTATGTTGAGAACCTCAGTAACATGAAACTGGTGTTTCTTCCTGCCAACACCATATTTATTCTGGAACCAAAGGTCCAAGGCACGATTCGCTTTCAAGACTTTGACTCAAAACTCTTCACATCATTCAAGCTCTGGAGTTAAATCTGGAAACAAAAATGAATATCCTGTCTGTAATATGTTTTGCTGCTTAGATGAGAACTAACAGAATTAAAAGCTGTTTCCAGTATGCTGCTCTGGGTATGAGTAGTGAGATATGTAGCATTTGAGGATGACATACCACTGAGAAAATTGCATCAGCTCATCAATGTCAGCTGTGACAAACTTGAAGACTTCATTGACGTGGACGGCAACAATTCCATCTGATGAGGATATCATGAATGTAGTGAAGGGGTCTCTCAGAAGAGAGTAAGAGCGATGACAGAGGTGAAGAAAGAGTTCCAACAGTGCAAGAGACATTGAAAGGTTGGACAAGATTGCTCAAAAATAATGTATGAGTAACACAGAATTAGGGTGATGAAAAAACAGGTTCTGGAGACAAAGTGGAAAAATTATTAATAAAAGCTGTACACAAGCTGTTGTAACAATGGAATCCTAAATGAAGATTGACATTTTGAATTTAGTGTCTGGATGTTTTTCTGAACCTCTGAAATAATACTATCATTACGTAGTTATTTTGTTACTTTTGGATTAACTTGGAGACTTCTGTATGATTAGTGAACCAAATATGTTGGTCCCCTGAGGATCCTTATAACTGAAGTCGACTGTATTTCAAAAGATTTCAAAAGATAAACTGTAATACTAATTGCTGCAAATATTTTTGACAATTTGGTAAGTTTGCATAGTTGATGTTATGGCCCTGTACCAGCAGCCAAAATACATTTTACAGCCTCCATGGCAGTTGAAGTGAAATAATAAAAAGGAATTGGGAAATGCAAATTTTCTCTTGTAGGCAAGACAACTATATTTTGTACTACACCTGACTGTTGACATATTGCAGTTTGCGTAGTAATTTGAATAAAAATAAGAAAAATTCTATTTCTGATAGACATCTGCCCCGTTGTTATCTTCTTCTTCTTCTTCTTCTTCTTCTTTTTCTTCTTCTTCTTCTTCTTCTTCTGCTTCTTCTTCTTCTTCTGCTTCTTCTTCTTCTTCTGCTTCTTCTGTCTCTTCTGCTTCCTTCTGCTCTTCTGCTTCTTCTTCTGCCTCTTCTGCTTCTTCTTCTTCTGCTTCTCCTCTGCTTCTTCCTTCTGCTCTCTTCTTTCTTCTCTTCTGCCTCTTCTTCTGTCTTCTCTTCTTCTTTTCTGCTTCTTCTATTTCTACTTCTTCTATTTCTACTTCTGCTTGTTCTGCTACTTCTATTTCTACTTCTGCTTCTTCTGCTACTTCTATTTCTACTTCTACTTCTCTTCTACTTCTTTTCTACTTCTGCTTCTTCTGCTATTTCTATTTCTACTTCTGCTTCTTCTGCTATTTCTATTTCTACTTCTGCTCTTCTGCTACTTCTATTTCTACTTCTTTTTTTCCCTTTTCTTTTCTTTCTTTCGAGAACTTTGGTAAATCAAGGGAATAAATTTATTGTAATAAAAGATGCAAAAATATGTTCATATCTATGTCTTATTTTTTCCAAAACATGTAAGAAAAAGTAGAAAATATGTAAACTAAAAATTCATATTGTGTTTACATTTGTTATCTGAAAACATTTTCCAAGCATAGAACATCACCATTCTGTTCTTAACATGGATTTGCAATGGCTGAGAGTAGGTTCTACCACTACAGAGAAGGAACCTACTCTGGACTTCACCTCACAATTGTACACTAGACATCATCATACATAAGAATTTTATTCCAAATATAAAATACGTTCATAGTGTATATTACATTGTTTACGATGAGCTGGTGTTCAAGTGAGTAGTAGTTCCATGTAGCCAGTGATAGATCCTGAAGGGAGGGGATCCCCCTACCCCTAATCAAATAACACGGTAAGACAATTTTGTATAAAAAATATTTGTTAGTTTTCAAATGAGTAACGAATGTGCTGTTTGAAACATGATCAAACACGTGGTTGAAATTACTTTTGTTCAGAAGAATCCGCTTATCTTTGACTCCGAGTAAGCAGTAAGCAAGGGCAGGCTAAGTTTGACGATTCATGGCGAAGATAGGGTGTTCATAGAAGCACAGCAGCACTACATCTGATTTGTAAGAAGGTGATTCCGTAACATATATTGCAATGTGCTTCGAAAATGTTCCGTTTTGACATATAAATGTATTAAAATGTAACAGAATATATAGCAATAGGTAAAATATGTAAAAATATTAATCACACCAAAATATTTAAAAACATATGAAATAAAATTAGTGCTAATTCATTCAGAATGTCTTCTGTCTAGAAAATATTATTGAATGCAGCTAACTAGTTCCTGTAAAAACGTGTAAATCCATTCCCGCATGGAAATCCATTCCCTAGTAATATCAAACTGCTGTTTCTGCAGCCACATCTAATCTCTTTGGCAACTCAACCAAACCAATACTTGCTCCTAATTAAGCCATTAATTTCAGCGACAGTCATTGCTAGCTGCCTATTTTAATTGCTTTTTCTAATGTTATGCAATTTATACTGAACACCAATGAGAGCTCAGTGTGTAAGGAAAACAATACACACCTTCAGTGTGTATTGTTTTCCTTAAAAGCCAAATTGAATCTTATCTTCTGTTATAAATGTTCAAGAACTCTGCTTCAGGATGTGAAATTGCACTAAATAGGGAAATTTATTCCTATTTACCAATAAAAATACATACTAAGGAACACCAGGAAAGCTTTAATGAATTTGGCTCTTCAATTTTATAACTCCTTTTTAAGTAGTACTATTTCTTTTGTAAGTGAAATTCTGGAGTTAAAATGAACAAAAATTTTAGAAAATGTATTTCTGTGACATTCTTTAATTATTTCTTATATTTAAGACTGTCCTGCTTCATTCATTCCTTATAATTAAGACTTCAATAATTGTGTACGAATTTATTTTGTTTGAACAAGTTGTTCTGCTTAGGGTTTTTCAATTCAGGTGTGAGAATTGAATTTCAGAAATTGTTCTCATAGTTTTCATGACTACACAAAAATTTCAAAGCTGAGTTTGAAATTTTTGCTATTAGACAATGATTATTTCCACCTTTTCTAAGACCTTCGTTTCTGACTGTGTTGCTGATCTGTCCAAATGACTAAGTGCAAAGCTTCACAAACAATTTAGAAGTAAAATGATTATAAAATTTGTAAACACATTGAGACTATGAACTAAATAATCTATGAACATTACATTTATATTTATTTTATGAAATTTTAAAAAATGTTCTTTTAGAATGTTCACAATATACACTATTATCTCTCATGTTTCAATGTTCATTTTTAGTGCAAAAATGAAGTATAATTTATGCAGTAAAATTTGCTCAATGCAGCATATATGTAATACTGAAATCTGCCCAATGAATAACTGCGGACCTTGCAAACGTAAATTCTACTGAATTACATTGTGTAATGTGCATTCTTGTCTAATGCAAAAAAATAATTTGATCCCTTGGGATTAGGCATTGAGTAAGTTTTACTGTACAGTCGACTGGTTATAGTGAACCCAGATACAGTGAACTCTCGGTTATAGTGAACATAAGTCACCTGTCCTATTTCACTTACATTACAAATAAGCACAAGAAGGTTTTTTTATTGCAAACTCTGAACCTTGACTACAATGAATGTAAAAAATACAATGTCCTGGAAATTAATTCCCAACTGGAAAAATAAATTGCCTCAGTGCCACAAATTTCAACACTATGCAGCTTCAAAAAAATATATTCGGCCAATGGTCATGTTCAAAGAAGTCTTCCTGAGGTGAAGGTAGCAGACCTGGAATTAGGACCTTACTGATGACTATGTGCCACTCAGTTTCACTGTGAAAACAAAGGCTGCATCGTGTTTGGGCTACAACTGGCGGCAATCTGTGGCTGCTTGCTTCAGTTTCAAGCGTGATGTTACTTGAGATTCCGCAGGATAAAGTGCATGGTGTTCTATGAAGGCTAGGAAGCATGTGTCTGCCACCACCCCACAACCTGGTGACACCCACCGCACCACATAGAAAAGCTATCAGTTTCATTAGCCACTTATACCAAAGATCTTGAATGTTATTAGGTGAGTAAAAGGGCCTTTGGAGAGCAGGATGGTGTTCCAACAGTGCAAGAGGCATTGAATGGTATCAAGACTATGACGATTCTTAGAGACATGGACAATACAGAATCAAGAATGAAGAGAGCACGAACTCGTTAGAAGACTCTAGAGACATTACCAATGAAAAGTGTACAATTGAAAATAATTGGTTTGTTTGTTTTTTCTATTTAAAAAAAAAAAAATCTTCATGCAGTTAATGAATTTTTCTATATCTTTATGTTAATAAAATTAATCATTTTCAGGAAATTATATTTAAATTTACATCTTTGGATGTAATGAACCTGTGATGTTGTGAACAAAAAATGTTAGTCCCTAGAAGTTCACTACTACTGGAGTCAACTGTTTTTTATTCTTAAGCTTTAAGCAGTCATGTGCAGTGTCTCAAACACCTTAGCTTTGTAAATACCAAATCTCTAGAGAAAACTTGTGTCATTTGCAAAGTTGAATACCTTTTGAGGAAGGCATTCCCTTTTGTCTTTTCACTCTTGAGTCATTTTTGTAAAATTCAATTATGCTATTGAACACATGCATTGAGATTGATTTTAATATTAAAAATAAAAACAAATTAATGTTAGAAAGTTTCCTTGTACTTTACTATTTATGTATAATTTCCAAAAAAAAATTTCACGAGTACCAAATACATTTGAATTTTAAATGAAATGAATAACTTAAAAATTAGGCAATAAAATTGTCTTAGCTATCCTTTTTTCCAACTGAATTATTATTTTGACACATTATATTCCATGTGGTCATATTTAAATTTTGGGTCGGGTTTTGCCGATATCCCATGTGATGTCATCATTGATGTTAAAATTTCACATGCAGTTGCTTAAGGGATGAGGGATCATTGAGTAAAGGCATATAAAAAATTATGTTAATTTTTTCAAATAACAATCTTCTTGAAAATTTATAAATGCAATTTTCTTTTACACTAATGAGAGGTGCCTAGATGTAAGTGAATATTGATGTTGGTTGACTTGCTGATTTTAACTTGTTTGGCTCTTTTAAGAGTGTCTTCCAAGGAGTACAAAAATATCAGTCTAAAAATAGTTTGCAATACTCGCTGGAATGCATTGTAAATGACATTTAATCATCAATTTATTTTGTTTGTGCTTTTCCTTTAAATAAATTTTTAAATATTTAAACAAACAAAATTGAATGCTCTTTTTTAATGGGAATGTAATGGTTGTCTTAGTCTTTATGGTCAAGTACATTTTGTGTGTTTCAAAAACTGCAATTTACAATATTCTTATAAAACTCTCTTCCCAAAATAGATCATGAGTATGGCTTGACTCACGTACAGTTTTGTTGCTGTGCTCTCTCCTGGGGAATAATGTTAAAATTTTACTTTTTTATTTTAAATGCAATTATAAATTAAGCAAGTTTAGTTAGTCCAGTAATTGTTATTCTTGCAGTTATTTCCTCAGTAAAACTAAAATATGAGCTTTTTACTGCAATCTAATCAGCTTCTTCTCGTATTCAATTATTGGTGAAAAGAATGTAATATGTGGAGTTAAGAGAAATATTTATTTTCTTATGTTGTTACCATTTAGAAGAGAGTTTATAGAATGCTTTATCTCTCTCTGCAAATTAATTTTAAAGAATAAAATGGCAAGCTGTTGGTCATTTTAATATGCTTTTTATTGACAAAAATACACTGTATGTGCTTTCATTAAATGTGACTTTATACAGCCATATGCTATTTGTAGTTCTGTCAATTATGCACATTTTTCACTTGCTAACAATCAGTGGTGAATATGCAATTTGTAAACATTTCTTTTGTCACTTAAGAAGCACCATATTTTCATTTGCCTGTTGTATCCAGTTTATCTGGCTGCTATACTAACATTAGAAGCTGACAAACTGCATCACAATATCCTATTGAATCTTCATTTAAAATAACAAGTCCTTTACATTTTCAAGTGTAAAGAATGCCAGCTGGTATCATGGGATTTATTGGCCATTTAATAAAAATTTGTTTCTCATTGCGTTGTTTATTGTATAGACTTAATGATCTTGTGTTTTGATGGGAGGTCTGGAATTAACATAAAATGTTTTTTTGGATGTATTCAATTCTGGATGATGTCTTCTACTCTCGTTAGAGAATTGTGTGTCTGGTAAGTCCTGGGTCTCACCCTTTATGAGGGCTCTGTGGCTGATATGTGTCTGTCTGTCTGTGCTGCCCACTTGTGCCCAGATGAAAGGGCTCAGCTTTCCGGGGTGTCACGACCCGCGCTTCTGTCAGTTTGTCATCGAGCGTAGCCGCCACCTGCTCAAGCCGGTGAGGACCCGCCACGCAGCGTCCACTTGCCCTCAAAGCAGTGAGACCTCACAATTTTTCTTTGTTTTTCATTTGAACTCTATTGATGAAGGGTTCGTAAGATGAATTTACGTATTGTAGGTGATTAACAGTTAGCATTGACAAATATGAACATATCGATCTGAATCACAATATTTATTTTTTATTGCAAAATGATGACTATATTTTGGCTGTAAATATTTTGTTTGATATTTCTGAAAACACTTTGTTTTAAATTTTTATATTCTCATGCTCAAATAAAATCATATTATGATGAAATCTTCATTTATGTCAGTGAAAAGTTATGATTTGCCTTATGTACTGTTCTTTGAGAGTTTCATCTTAGAGAAAAAAAACAACTTCATTTTAAGATTTTGCCTTTATTCTTCTTGGAAGAGACAGATTTCCTGGACAATTTGTCCAGTTTAGTGAGGGGGAAAAAAAAGTGAAATTACTTTGGTTTTTCAGTGAAACAACCTAATTCCCTATTTATGTAAATTAAATTTAAAGGGAACAGAATAGGTTGAAGTTTTCTAATTGCTTCAAAATAATTTTGTGTCCTCTACTTTGAAGCACATCAGCATGATAATTCCAACTTCAATATTGTGGGATTATCAGAGTGCAGCAATAATAGTTTGTATGCAATTACAATGAGGTAATGAATGTTTCATTTTATATTACATTGAGAATGTATCTAAAAAAGAAAAAGCAATAGACTTTGAGAATAAATAACTTGTGACATTGTATGTAATATTGTGAGGTCTCTCTGCTGGGCATGCTTTATGCTTGTCTGCTAATTTCTCTTTATTGCTTTCTAATTCAGCTTTATGGTTTCATACTTATTTTTATGTTCCCCTTTTCCCATTCTCTTTGCTTGAAAAATTATCAGTGCCATTGGAAAAAATGAGCACTAAATGTGATGTATTTCTTTGGTTTTCCATTTGAATTTCTTATCAGCTGGTTATTTAATCCAATTGAAATTTTATTTGTAATGCCAATAGCATTGTTTTGTTATGTTTTCCTTTTAAAAGGTTCTTTATATTGCACCTTTATGGTTGTATTTTTGTTTTCATTCTTTTTGTTATTTCCTAGATGTTCTTGAACAACATTAACTGTTTTGATAGTTAAGTCTATAACCATTTATGATTGTGTGTAAACTTAGTCTCTTGTTTATTAAAACATGGAACTTTTCTAATTTTTTCTCAAGATTGCACAATTTTTCATGATAATTCACACTTTCCAAATGAAATATTCCATTAAACATATTTTGGCTTTTAGGTACAGAAACACCGTGTGGATGGCATCCGCAGAGTGTGCTCTCATCCATTCATGGCAATGTGTAAGCTAAACTTTTATTTACCTTTTTATGAAACTTTTATAAATATTGCATGTAATAAGTCATGCCTGTTCCTGTAATATGAAGGTACCTTCAAAAACTCAGGAGTTAGAAGTATGTTTGTATGTTTGGAAATTTTCATTTTAAATTTCTTCTTATGAATCTTATTACTGGAATTTCCTATGCTCTTAAAGACAGTTTCACGGTTGATTAGTCAATTCCCAGTATTGTGCTACAATGTACAGTACGTGACTATTTGCATGATTTGCATTGCAATATAATAAAAGGAAAATGAACTGAAACTTTCAGCAAATAGGGGAAGAGGGGTTTTAATAATCATAATTTAGTTTTCCAAAATATTTGATATTAATATTTTGTGTTTTGAAATGGGTAGTTAGTCAGCCTACTAATCAATGTGCTCAAAGATTCTTTATTGAATACTGAAACGCACAAAGCAGGCATTTCACAAGCTCGCTGAATAAATTCAATTAGCTTTTGTTTAAATATTTATAGAACAGATTATAGACGTATAGAATTTAATTATTAGTCAATCAAGATTATATAGATGCCATATTAGTAGTAATTTTGGTCATTACATTCTGTGAAATGAATTTGTAATATGGTGAACAGAATATGGTCTGACTAAATTCTAAATTAATAGTTAACATTATGCTGTTACTACTTCAGCATGTATCTTTTATGGAAATATTTTATTTTACATTGTTTGGAATAATAATAATCTTTATGCTAATTCTTTTAGTCAGTTGCAAATTGTCACTTTCATTTTCTTGAACAAAATTGACTTGTCGCTTTCTGAAACAAATTTTGTCAGTGTTACTTTGGTTAAAATAAGAATTTCAAATGATTCGATTTATCCCATCTCAAATTAACTAATTTCACATTTTATATTGTAAATGTGATTTTTACTTTTTATTCATTAAAGAATTTTTATTATTATTATTATTATTATTATTATTATTATTATTATTATTATTATTATTATTATTATTATTATTATTTTATTAAACATTTTACTCTGTAAAAGTTACATTTTAAGGGATTTACATGTGAATGAATTGCACTGTTTATTCGAGGATTATTACAAAAGATGACTACAAAACAGACTGTTTTCAAATTCCAATTGTTGTACAAATCTTGGGTTTTGGCTCCTCTTCACTCTTTAACCTTTTTGAGGCAGAGAGTGATCTTTGCCTTTTTATGATCCACGATGTCCCATTTGAAAAAGAAATAATTAATTTTATTAAGTAGATCAAACACATGATTTAAAATTTATATTTTGGTTCTCTCAGTATTATTGTTTTTAAAATTCAATAAATTGTAGTATAATCAGATGCCTATATTCTGAATATTTAAGTAGAGATGACATTTTTACTTGTAAGAGAATAGGAGCATGAAATAAGTCTATGACAGAATATACTGTATTGAAACAGTTGTATTCAGTTAGTTTACAGTTCTCAGACAGATAACTCGAGATTAAATGCCAAGCATTGCAATTGAATTTTGACTATGAATGACATGAATTAAAAGCATTGTGAGCATGAGACTGCATACTATATTTGCTTTCTTTGGAACAACTTCCAATTACTAAGTTGATGGAGATGACCTCCTTTATTTCTTCACATCTTCCTTCTTTATTTGATGGTCCTTACTCCTCAATATGAAACAGGAGATAGGAGAAAAAGTGTCTTTGCATGAGACCAACATGCATGGCTGTTGCATGTTGTGTGAGACCATCAACTTTTAAGTGGAAGAATTACTTGTTTTAAAATTTATTACCTCATTTTGTTGCAGACTTGACTGGTGCGCAAGATGGTTCTGTACAAATGTGGGAGTGGAATGCCACCCAACCAGTAGCTGTGCCCAGACCTCCAGGCACATTTGCCAAAGTAACTCGGGTACGATTCAGTGAACATGGCAATAAATTTGGGGTTGGAGATGGAGATGGAAATGTGAGTCTGTGGCAAGCATCGTTTGGCAGTAGCAGCTCGGCTCCTTTTTTCGTACGTATGCCTTATATCTTTGTAAATTTAATATTAATGTCAAAAATTAATATTGGATTTTGAAATTGACAAAGAAGAGAGGAATCTAATTGCTTGTAGTAATTATATATCTGTTCAAACAAAAAATGTAATTAAAAAGCATTGATCTTTTGGACACCTCAATGGAAGTAAACATTCGCCGAACACATCAGATGTTCAGGATTGCGCGAGTGGTAGCTTGCTGTTTGGCAAATGCCAAATGTGTGGAGCCAGCTTAATATTAAAACCATCAGTATTACAAATTTGACAACCTTTTTAATCTCAATATTATTTTTTTTAAATTAACATTTTACATTTATTTAAATTAATGCAGGACATTAAAAAGCAATCTTTTTACTTTAAATTAGCATCCAACAATTAATTAAATTAATTTCAAATAATGGCTTGAAAGTATTATTAGTTATCTTCAACAACAAAACAGATTGAATCTAGTAAATATAATTACTGTATTGAGTGTCCTGCATGATATTATGTACTTAATTTCTACAGATGTGCATACTATTTCACTTCATGTTGAAAGGTTAATGTATATCTAAACAGTTGTTACAATGATTGGAATAGGATATTAGATTTTGGGGGCTCTTTCTTTAGTAACGTTGTTCTCTCTTGTAAATATTTTAGAAAAACAATTAACATGATTCCAAGTACCTAATGGGAACAACAAGAGTTTACTTTGGAAAAATGTGTGTAAAATTCCAAATGATTGCAATCCTTAAAAAATTAACATTGTTATAAATTGAGCAGTTTGAATTTCAGAAGTGTGTGTGTTTTTTATTGCAGACGTACCAATGCCACAACAAGTTGACAAGTGACTTTGTGTTTCTGGGATCTTGTAGTTTGATCGCATCTGCTGGTCATAGTTCTGAAAGCCGAAACTTGGCCATATGGGATTCACTGTTGCCTCAGAAGAAAGCCCTTGTGCAGGGTATGTATATCCTTCTATATTTTTTTTGCATGGTAAATAACGTATTTTCCTATTAAAGAAATTACTGTCATTCATTTCATTTTAATCTTTTATTATATTTCATTGAGTGATTAATCCTCTTTTCTCTTTAGATATAGTAATTATGAATCTAGGTTACGGTTGAAATTTTTGAGGAAGTAGTATATTAACTGACTAAGCATGTGTGTTGGGCCCCTGTGGATAGGGACACCCAATAATTTTTAAACAAGATATCACAGCAGAAATTAAAACCCTTATTTAGTGCATTCCGGAAGGTAACTTTCTTTTTACATAAAATGAGTGATAACACTAAAAGGGGTAAGGTAATTTCACTAGCAGAAAAAAACAATTTTAAGCATATGATTTACTTCAATTTTTAAGACCAAAGAACTTAGTGACTAGCACAGCATCAATAGAGGAAAGCAAACAGTGTGACTTACTCAGGATAATTTATATATGCTTGGGACAAATTGAAACAAAAATTTGGCTTTGTGCTTTTGTATTTCTGGGCTTTGAGAAAGAGACTTGAGAGACTCTTTTGTTGGGAAGTGTAAAAATTGAACCATAAACATGCTGTTGAGAATGGCTGACTTTCTGTATTTGCGAATGTGAACACCACTAAATCAGAAATGGAAATACATTGTTGTTATGGTGATATTTTCAGGACCAGAAATACCACATTTACATGAATAAAAGTCAATTCTGAATAAGAGATGACCCCTTAATTTTGAAGAGGCTTTCTAAGAAATTTTTAAATAAAATGTTTTCTATTTAGTCTAAACAAAAAGTGCAAATTTCAAGTTGTCTAATAGACTAGAAAATTGCCTTGTTGATGAGAATGTTAAAATTGCCTGACTACAACTATTTTGAAGTTCCATAGATTGGTCATGCTTAGGGCTGCTTAAATTACTCTGGAACTTATACCTCTATACAGGTTTGAGTTAAGAGGTAATAGTTTTCCTGTAATGAAAAATGTAAACCTTTTATTTAGCAAGATATTATTTATTTTATTTTTTATTTAAAAGTTCATAAACCCAGTGGGCATAAGCCCTTTAAAGTTTATGAATTTGTTGCCGCCCAAAATTATGACAAAAAGTATAAATTATAATTGCGTGGGTTTGATACACATATACATTTTTCTTACACATATACCTTTTTGAGTCTGTAAAAACATCAATACCCAGATCAAAAGTGGCAAGGCCATCAACATATTCAGGCCATAGTGCCAATAGGTGACTTAAATATAAAAGAGGTTTGTTGTAGTGAATAGTAGATGGGCATGTTAGATTGGGTACAGTACTGCAGGTCAGTGAAAGAAAAGAAATAAGGAATCAACAATTCCTTGTGAAATTTTAAAAGAAATAAGGAATCAACAATTCTTTGTGAAATTTTAATCAGAAAGATTATCATTTTAATTTTACATCTATTCACAAGCAATTCTGAATCAGTCTTGTTAATATATTATTCTCTATCCCTCTTTTATAAGAATATCTATTTTGAATCCGTTCAAAAATCGAACATGAAATGACATTTGAATAAAATGTGACAAAAAATGTTGAGAACCAAAAGAAATAAAGAATTAATTTGTGTCACATGTTTGTGTCTTTCAGTTCTCTTCTGTTTTTATTTGAGTTTTAAAGTTTTGTGAATAAAAAACAATTGTAGGTTGCATGTTGAAAGTGTAAAATGATTGGGCTTTTTCTGAATTATAAAACAAAATGTTTGTATTGAAGTAAGAATGTCATTCATATCATTTGCAGCATTCTCATGCCATGAACAAGGAGCATCTGCTTTGGTGTATGCCCCACAGCATCAGCTTCTCATCTCTGCCGGAAAGCGTGGTGATGTTTGTATAGTGGATGTGCGTCAGCGTATTTTGCGCCACCGCTTCCAGGCTCATGACTCGGCTGTAAAGTGCTTGGCTCTTGACCCTGCTGAGGAATTCTTTGTCACCGGTTCTGCTGATGGAGATATTAAAGTGAGTGTGTTGTACTTTTTAGTTCCACTGAGTTAATAAGATGTTTACTTCTTTTGTTGGTAATCCACCGAGTTTTCACAATACATAAGAATCACATAATACAGTTTGCATCAAGTAGAATTTAATTTTGGTATCGAATCCCTTTTGAATTAGATCTGCTTTTTGATAAATTTGTCTAGTTGAATTCTTTTCGTTCTGGTTTTCGTAAACGATTGTGAAAGTGACTTCACATCTAAAAGTGCCATAAAAATGTTTTTTTCAAAACTATTAATTTTTCAAATATCTTGAACTTAAATGTCTCTTCCACTTTCTTCTCCATTTTCTAATAAATTTTATTTCAAGTCATATTAACAACATGGTCATGAATGATTGACAGTATGGGCTATTTCATAGATACACTCATCAAGTTCAATTCAGTGTTATGCTGTGATAAAAAGTCATTAAAAACACTTCTGAATGAGTTTCTCTTGAAAACTTGATGACAGTAAAATTGTCTTGAAAATTTTCTTCCCCTAGGTAAAATAGTCTCTGCCATCTAACACAGACAGATTTGATTTACAATAATAACATAAGGGTTGTGGGGGTTTTGTTTATAAGGTGTATGTGTGTTAATGTGTGTGGTGGCCTGTTCTGATCCTTGAGATAACAGTCTGTTCTTTTCAATTCAATGTGGAACTTGTAATAAGACCACTAAAGTTCATCATAGCAGATTGCTAGATTACTGCTGCCTTGCTGTACATTTTTCCTTGAGTCAATTTATCATTCTCATACATTCTTCTTCTAAACTGTTTTTACTGTGAATAATAATAATAATAATAATAATAATAATAATAATAATAATAATAATAATAATAATAATAATAATAATAATAATAATAATAATAATAATAATAATAATAATAATAATAACGATAACAACATGAACAACAATAAATCATTACCATCATCATTATCGAACTTGCTCTTTTAATTTACAAAATTATTATTTACAAAGGATCAAACATTAGTGAAATATAAATAACAAAAAGAGTAAAACAGTTTTAACAAATCAAAGAGTACAGCAGGGGTGCAATCTTCCTGTTATTTGGCTATGATTCAAGAAAATGAATATGAAGTCTCAGGACTTTGAAAGAAATTCAAAAAATACAATCTAAGAAATGTATGCTAATAAACCAAAGTTGGTGGCCTGAGATAATTTGTATGTTAGGCATGCTTGCCAATATTTTGGTTGGCATACTGCTACCTTCTTCAGGGGGTGGACATATCCAAGGAGTAAACAATTTTCTTGTAACCAAAGCAGCTTTTAATTACATACCTTGCAACTGAGAAGAAGATGGAAAACTAAAAAAAGAAAGTACAAATTATTTTAACATACACTGGGATGTCTTTTATTTTTTGGCTTAAATATATTTGATTGTTTGTCTCCCAATTTTATTAGAATGATTTTAAAACATGCTTACATACAATTTTATTGAGATAATAGCATTCTTACCTGTGTCGAATGGTAAGCAAACTTACAGGAAAAACATGCTCAGATGTGTTTTGCTTCAGCACACTTTGGGGTATGTGCAAACTGCTTAGCCATTAATTATTGGCGTTTGATCATTACACATGTGTTTCTTTCCCAACATGTCTAATATCTTTGGTATCAAGGAACATGAGTTTTAAAGATTTATAAAACACTGAACAACTGAACAAAATTCCCATCAGACAGGCTAGTGGTGGACAGTTTATTTTCAAACTTGAGGAAAGTAAATTTGTCAAGATAAGTCCTAATCTTGTGGTTGGTCAGTGATGATCATATTTTGAGAGATAGCAAGAAGTAAGCCTACTAAGTTCTGTGCCATTCAACGTTTTTCATAAACATATTTTTATTTGAATTTGGAATGGAGAAAATTGCAAACGTATGCCAAAAAGAAAAGATATTTACAGACCTGTGAAGAGGAGCTTAAACAAAATGTAAATAACCTATATTTCATATTGCATATGGAAGTGATAAACAATTATGTTGGAAGAATACAGGTTGTTTTTCTCTGCCAGAAAGGACCAGAATACACTGGCTATCTTGTAAGAGTAGATAGCAAACCTGCAGACTCTAAAAAAAGCAAAAGAAAGAAGATTACAAGAAGAGAAAAGATAAGAGATTCATCTCTGCTGCAATACATTTTTACATCTATTGAATAATCTTAACATGTACATCAATGCAGAATGCTGCAAAGAAAAATACCAAAGATTTCATATGCCACAATCAATTGCTACTTCATGTGCCAGATATTCAGATGCCAGCTGAGGCTAGGAGATTCTGTGACCTTCTCAAAACAGCAGAGAGAAAAAAATCATCACATGAGACAGACTTAGTGTGTATTTACTCAAAGAGACATTAGATGAGGGAGTTGTCTTTCTCAAACTGTTGTCAAAACATTATAGAAAAAAATAAATAACATTTTTTAGGAGTTGTTTAAATTAAATTTTAATTTTTTTATTTTCATGTAAGTACATATTTTTTTAATTGAAACCTTTTTCATTTTACATATTTTTACATATTCTACCTACTGCTACATATTTCGTTACATTTTAATATGTTTATAAGCTGAAATGAAAATTTCACTTGCGTGTTTGAAATATTTTACTTGGAAACTAACTTTGTTACTGAAATATTTGTAATGCCATGCAATGCGCTTGTGTTAATGCTGGCCTTCCCTATTAATTGTCAAACTTACTTCTCCTCCCTCCCCCCTCCCCCATACCTTCTGCTTCTTGGAAACCGTGTGAAGCAGAAGGAACTTCAACTACGTGTTTACACATGTTTCAAAGACCCCATGCATAACTCAATAAAAGAAATATTTTTCAGGTCATTATTTTATTGCTTTTCTGAAGCCGGAGGGGTGTATGCTCCCTTTACCCCCTCTCTTTCTATCACAGGGTACATAGTACTATTCACTTGAGCGCCGGCTCCTTGTAAACAACATTGTATATACTACGAAAATATTGTACATTTGGGATAAAACTAGCAAATAATTGCTTCTGTAGATGTAGAACTGTCTTTCAGCCTCTCTGAATCCATGTTAAGATCTGATGAACAACGTAGTTTGCTCGGAAAACGCTTCAAGAATGGAATTTTAAACATTAGAACAGTTTTTATTTCACATATTTTATATTTTTTTCTACATATTTTAGAAAAAATAAATACATATTCATGTACATATTTTGCTTTTTTTATTACAATAAAGTCTGTTCCCTACTTATGACATTTTAGTTAAAACATGAGGAAGTGCCAATCCCAGTCATTTTCAAAATGACAAGAAGGGTATGATAGTGCTTTTCAGTGAGTAAGAATCAAAAAAATGAATGCGAATTACAGAAAAAACACTGATTATTGTGTACTCATGTAAGCTATAAGTAATATTTTTTAAGGAGTCTGTGTAAAGAACACTAAACTAAAAAAATCAAGAGCATATATTTATACTCTTGCTTATTAGTTTTCCTTAAGAAGCCTGTTGAAAGATGTATTTATTTAATATAAGATTTTTGTGAACTTTTGATTGTAGAAAAGAGGAAAAAGCAGTTATGTTGCGTTTAAAAACATCATAAATCATGCCCTTGCGAGAAAGAATCATTGGAAAGAGAGTATTCGCAAGAAAAATTTAAAATCTTTAAAGTTTTCAAATTTGGCATTCAATTCGACGTTGTTTAATGCCATTGTATTGAGATGAAATTTTGTTTTTAAGTAAATGTGACTAAAAGAAAGTGTATAGTGAAAGTGTATGTAGTGTATGGGAATGCAAGAATTTTTGCAAAATAAAATTTGGGCCCAAATAAGGAAGTCTTAACGTATATACTCCCTCCGTAATTAAATTAAATTAAAATACTCAAAAATGTAAAATATATTCAGGGCATAGAATAAAATTATAAGGAAATGTAGTGAAATGATATAATGTTGAAAAATCACAACATTAATTTTGAATTTATGATGATGAACTTGATGATAGAAACCTTTAGAATTATAGGAAATGGCAATGAAATTAACGGTGTGAATCTTTTTTCACTTTTATGTCCACCTACAACAGAAAAGCTATGAGTGACAGGTTTAATGCGCTTATTATAGAATTTTCCATTTGAATACTCTTGAGGAGTCATCAGTCATCTTCATTGTTTCTCTGTGCAGGTGTGGGCTCTTGCTGTACATGGTGCCCTGTATTCCTTCCCTGGAGAACATGCTCGTTCATCGTTCTTCAAAAACATTGGTCAAGGAGTCACCCAGTTGCATGTGGATGGTGCCCATAGAATGTTTTCCTGTGGTGCTGATGGATCAATGAAAGTGCGTCAACTCCCTGACAGAGAGGCAGCAGTGCATACTTTGTACTGAACACACTTCCAATCAAATGTTGTTTAACTGATTTGTAATTCAGTATGGGACTTAATCATTGTACGTTGCACAAAAAACCATCACTATCTGCTTTGTCATGTGTGCAAAAGATGGAGAGCAAGTATTAAGTAGTACATAAATCTGTACTGCTCGTTTTTGATATTTGGTTGTTAATTTTTAATTACTTTTTCATTTGGTTCTTTGAGAAGAATAGACAAGATCATGAAAAGTTTTTTTACTCTGGTACCTTCGCCTTCTGCTGCCAATGTTTGTTTTTAGTATGAGCCTTCCCAACACAGGCCATGTGTCTTATGATTTGTCATTTGCAAAATTTATAGGGTTATTTGCTAAGGATGCACAGTAGAGATGAAGAGTCAAGTAAGCCTCTGTATGATCCATGCTGTTGTTCTTGATAATGTGTTTGAAAGGGTAATACATACACACAATAATATATATATTTTGAATAGGTTATTTTATTGGGAGCTTCTGCTGCAGCATGAGGTTACTTTGTTACTGTTGAAGGAAATGTGTAATAGAGGGTCTTGCATTGCTTATAGCTGTTAAAGTAGTGTTTGCCTAGTCACATAGCTGTAGCCATGGGGTGCCATGCTCCAGACTGAGTCACAATCACCCAGAGGCACTTCGGCCTCCGTTATTGTGCTGTGAATATATACATATATACTATGTTGTTGTTATTGTTGATGTTGTTGTACTATATTATATATATATAATGACTTTTTATCCAATATTCTTTCATCTTAATAAACAGAGAGGAGAATCTAGTGAACAGTGACAGTCTAAAGGTCTAGTCTGTTGTCTTCTGTGTTGTGTCGTAGCTGTTTTGTCCTTATGTGATGCGATGTGTTTAAAATTGTGAGTGTGGCTTCAGCAGAGCAATGTTGGTGAGATGAATTAATACGCATTTCTTGTTAGGTTGCAGTCTATGTGAACAAATGTACTTCATGTTTTTTTTGTGTTGATAAGTTAACAAAGTGACTTGCATAAGAAATCATGTCAACACAATATAGTGTTAGATAATTGCTTGTTAATGCCTGATATAATCTGACAAGAAATGTGATCTATGCCAACCAACCTGGAATGTGATTATGAATTATGGAAACCTTAATGTGATTTTTTCTTTTGATTTTATTTTATTAAAAAAAAATTGTTTTTAAAACACTTAAAAAGTAAGTTATTCCATAGTTGGCTATTTTTTTGTTGCAAGTATACATTCCATGAGTGTTGCTTGTTGTGAATTTAAAACCAAAGTTGTATATTGCACTAGTAATTGTTTTATTGTGAAGTATACATGATGTATCCTGAAGTTGGAGGAGATATTTGTTGTTGTTATTGAGTTATATGTACCTAAGATAATTATAGCACTTTTTGCTAAAAAAACAACTTTTACATCTAATTTATAGTACATTGAAACTGTTTTGTTGTATTTTAAATAGATTTATTTTTAAGCACTTCACAGTATTTTAGAAGTTTTGTTATTGGTGTAAACTATTAAATCTTATGTAAAGTTTGTATATAATTCCTTAGGTTAATAATGCAAGTGGGGTTGTGTTGGGAGGTATTTTAAATGGCTATTCATAATAGAGTATTCTTAATGCATTGAGTGGCAATTCGGCATTAAGTGTACACTGTCAATGGACAGTCAGTATGAGATTCAGCCAATTTTTGGCTCAGCGACTTACTTTTTGTGCAACAGCTGTCCCAAGGCTAGCTTCTCAGGCCAAGTGCTAACTGTTGCAATCTCACTGTACATAAATATATCTTCCTGTTCCTGTGTACTCTATTACTGTGTATACATACTACTTTAAAATGACAATACATTGTTATCAATCCCATAGAGTGCTGTTATTCATTGTAAGTTGTTGAAGGCACTAGTTCTAGTATGTCATTTGGAATTATTACTTAAAACTTGTACAAAATTGTCTAACATTTTCTGTACTTGGATTTATCATTCAATTTTTACTTGCACAGATTTATGGAAGTTAGTTCTTCAAGATCTTATGAGAGTAAGCTGACCATTCTATTTCTTGTTAAGTTTTGTTGTGACTGGTGACCCCAACTTTATTGCTGTTATTCTTACTGTTTTCTAACCAAAACCTCTTTTGTATAAGAGGATGAACGCTGAGACATTGGGAACTGTTGGGAGAACATTTTGTTCTCATGTGAGTAGCGGCAATGAGTACTGTCATATTTACATAAATATACACACTCAATGTAAATATCTACACTAAACCTGTACGACTGCAGTGAAAGAATAAAATTAAATTATATTCAAGAAACTTGGTGTTTGAGCTGATTGTAGAAAGGTTTGTGAAATTGGAAGAAATAAGGATTGATTGGGTCTAAGGGGATTATTTCTGCCATTTTCTATGACATACTAACAGGTAAATTACTTTCATTCAAAACAAATTAATTAGGTGTCTGATAACTTTGTGGCAAAAGTCAATTCATCATTGCTTCCAGGTTTCTAGATGTGTTTTTTGCATTTGTCTTCATGAATAAATTTAAAACTCCATTTATTTGAGATAGATAGCTCCAACAAGGTTTGGTGAGTGGTGTGGTGTGAAGAATTTAAAAACCTATATAAATTAGAACATAAAAACAAGATGATTCTTGACTTATGCCACTATGAATTTCATGCCTTCGCCCCCATATGATACAATGGAGAAATCCAGTTCAAAAGTGTGTGGGAGGACAAATTATTTTCAGAACCTGTGCATCTGTACGTGTTACATGTACATAAAAGGCAATTCTCAAAAACACAAACCTTTGGCTAGGAGCATACATGAAAAAAGTCTTTATTTCTTTAGTGATTTTCAACTATTTTTAAATAAGATATGGGCTTCTCACTTAGAAATAATATCCTGTACGCTAATACAAATAGGGAAAGAAAAAAGAGAGGGAGCAAAAGAGTAACATTTATAATAGTGGCCTTTTCTAACTTAATGTTTTGTAATATGCCCAGACTCGCAAAACGGATTTAGGTATCAAGTTTTATATACTTACATTTACTAATACAGTTATTTAATAGTAGTCCAATTTTTAAAATAGCCATTTTTAATGGTTTTTGTTTAGTACAATGCTACGATTATAATAATTGTGTACACAATTCAGACATTTTGGAAAGGCTTGAACTTTCTAGTCTTGATTCTTCCTGCAGAAACAACACTTCTTATATGCCCAGAAACCTAACAATATTAGGTCTTTCTCAATTAAATGACAAAATTAAATTCTTTTTCACTTATGCTGGCCCTCATGTTTTGCTAAGTTTCTTGACATTATTTTCACATACTTTTAAGAAATAATAATGCTTCCGTGAATGATTTACAAAAAACAGGCACAATTTAAAAAAATTTTAAAAATGTTTCTAAGCAACAAGCAATGAACCTCTCGATAATTATACATTCAATATAGAATTTTGTTTCGAAATTTCTGAAAGAGTCGCGTTCTTGAGACTTTTTACAATCTTTTTATCATTAAGGGTTAATGCCTTTGTGTTAGGCCTGTGCTGAATGAGGTGCCAGACTGCTGCCACATTTCAATACCCTGATTAACTATAACTTCTGACACTTCTTCTGAGATATTACCCAAACAATCTAGAACACTATCAACAGAAGTACATTTCAATAGTAGACGTCGAAGTGTTATTAAGAGAACAACAGCTACAAAAATTAGCACCTTACAAGATCCTCCAATCAACTTATCCCATACTTTCTCTAGAGAAGATTCACTTATAATTCCTGCAAAGCAACAACACAACCAATTATGGAATGGAATTGCACTAATTGCACCAATTTCCACTAAATGTTCATTAAGATCTTGATCTTCCTTTTCTAATTGGGTTTTTGTTAATGCAATTAAATGTGGTATATCATTGAAAAATTTAACAACACATTCAAAAAAGCCCTTTGATATCCAATACGCATCTACATCACTTTCAAATATACTAGATAAAGTAAGAGAAATGGCAGCAAGGTTGTTATGTAATTCACAATCTAATTGTCCAACAAAATCAAATTTCAATTTTCCTGTTTCCAAGAGCCACATGAGAATATACAGTTGCGGTTTAGACGTTTGATTATTTACAATGCGCATAGTTTTCAAACCATGTAGTAGGTCTTTATATTGCTGTTCTCTCTGCTTCATCACAAACGGATGACTGTCAACATGAATAGGAACAACACGAAGTAACAATTTCCATACAAGATTTCTGTATAAGCCTGGAACAGTAAATCTTAAGCAGAACTGTCTAATCTTTCCAACATCGATTGGTTTATCCTTCAATAGAATTTCCAGGGATTTCTTTTCTTCTACACTTCTGAAACCAACTTTCTCGTAGTATGATGATCGAAAATTTCTGTCATCAGAAGCCATTGCCTTTGGGTTGTGGTAAATCTAATGTTTAAAATTGAGTATCCACCCAAAGAAAATCTGTAATAAAAATAAAGTGACAATTTCATTTAACTATCTTTTACCGCCTGTTAGTAAAATCAGAAAGAATCTACATTCAAAAATTTTCTATATAAATTGAAGTGAAATGTACCTTCGTCCATTATCAATTAAAGAATAATGGAAAAACCAACACACAAAACACACTACTGGAAATCAATGGGAGTGAATGTAAACAAACTATTATTCACATTGCCCTTCGCATTCGCTTATAACCTGTAAACACTTCATTGACGACTTTGACAACCAGAGAGTACAGGTTGACAACTATACTTGTTTTTCAACGTGCCAGCTGTGAGTGTATGTACTAGTGTAGGTAGCATCTCCAAAATGAAATTCGGCACGACTTTTCGCATCTTTCTTGGCCCTGCCGCAAGATGTCGCATGATCGCGACCGTATCAAGCAGTGCTACAGATCAAGCGACTCTAGCGTGCTCTAGCGACAAGGCTGAGAATGACGCAAAAGTCGTGCCGAATTCCATCTTGGAGATACTACCCACAGATGCCACGTTAAAATACCCAAGTATTGTTCACATTCGCACGCAGTTTGTGGGTATACATACTCTCATGTGTGTATAAGAGTGTACTCGAGTATGTTACATACTATTCGCGCAACTTTTCTTGAACTTACGTTCAATTGAACAAACTTGAATTCATTATCATTTCTTCTTCAAATTTCCCGTGTAAAATTCAACATTTTCTTGAATTGAAGAAATGCGGGCGGAGTGGGGGTATTAGTTACAAAGTCGGCCACTGGAGTATTGTAATGTCAATGTCTGGAAAATCAAAGTCAAACCTGCTACGTGTGCGGCCAGGTCATCGCTCTAGGTAGGCAACAACATAGATAATAGATAGGAGTTTTAGGTGCCTCCCTTGAAGGACCTGAACCTGCTCTAGCCATTTTTTAGATAACGATAATAAAGCTGAACAGAAGTTCTCGGCTATGGAAGCAATTAGCCTTCATTGGTTCTGTTTCGCGCCAACGAATTTTTAATGCTTGGAATGTTGTCATCAATGCTCGCTGCGAGCTTTTGCCTTCAACTGTTTATTGCTGAAGGAAGGGGGAAGCGAGGTTATCGTTCAAGAAAAGTTGCGCGTGTAGTACTCTCTACACGCAGTATACTTCAATTTATTTATAGCTTCATTTGACAACTCATCAGCTGTTACGGTATCATCCAATCAGCTGACCGTCACTATGGTGACGTTTAACCTCGCGATTGGATGGCATGGTAACAGTTGATTTACGTCAACTGACATTCCGTTGAAATCATGATACTATGAACAGAGAGTATAATAATAGAGACGGCACTCAATGTTAATCCCAACGCTCTTATTCAAATTTCTAAGTTTCATGGAGAGGGAAGCAGCCATCTTAGACCCAGTGTGTGAGCCAATAGCGTCGAAGGGCGTTCTACCAATGGAGGTGGGGCGTAATGACGACCGGGAAATTTAAAATGAAGTTGTTTTCAAAATGGCGTCAAATTAATACATTATTTTTATGTAAAATAAATACGCTAGGCAATTTAGAAGACTAAACTATTAGGATTTGGAATCCTAAGTCACTGGGAGTGCAATGGAATCGTCCAGGGAGTGCAAAATAAAAAGTTATTTCATTAACACAATATTTATTTCTAAATTATGCAAATAGTCATATACAAAACATAAGATTATTTTACTTTGCCATTGACTAAATATGAAACCATGAATTTAGATAATTGTCCAAATATAACTAGTGACATTACTTCTTTAATATTGCATCATTATTAAAATGACATTCCAGCTATCAGCACCTGTCAAATTTCAGCCCATTATCAAAATTGCTACTAAGGTACAATACAAATGAATATTATTGATAAGTTTTACAAATAAACAAGAAACTTGCATCTGCACAAACAGTCCACAAAATCTATCTTTTTTGCTTTCTTTCTTCAAAAAAGCAATATTACACATTAAACTGCATTACGAGAAACATGTTTCACCTCCTACGTAGTACAAGTGATGAACTAAGTAAAAAAAATTACGTGATTCTATTCCAACTTCATTTATCTCAAAGCAGAGTTTTTGGACTAAGTAGGTTTCATTAATATTCTGATATCACAGGCTACATATTTGTCCAAAAGCATGGCTAGTTGCTCAATGGAGCGTGGATGAAAATCCAAAGGCAAATGTACAAAATATATACAAACTAATACTAATGACACCTTTTGATAATACTAATAAATACAAACTATACTAATGATATACTATGATAAAAAATTTAAAAATTATGCAAAATATATACAAACACTGAACCATGAATTTAGACAATTGTCCAAATATAACTAGTGACCATTACTTCTTTAATATTGCATCATTATTAAAATGACATTCCAGCTATCAACACCTGTCAAATTTCAACCTATTATCAAAATTGCTACTGAGGTACAATACAAATGAATATTATTGATAAGTTTGATAAATAAACAGGAACGTCTCTAAAACAGTCCAAAAAATCTTTTTTTTTTGGCCTTAAAAGGCAATTTACATTAAACTGCATTAAAAAGGGGTTTTACCTCCTACCTATACAGGTAAACAAGTAAAACTGATTCTACTTCAACTTTAATCTAAAAGCAGTTTTGGACGGTAGTTTCACTAATATTAAATACCCGGACTTTTGTCAAAGCGGGCTAGTTGCTCAATGGATTGGATAAAAATCAAAGTCTATATATAAATTCTCAACTTTTTATCAATTGAAATTTTTTCAATTACAAAAAATTTTCATTTTTTTAAATCTTTATGCGCCTTTTTTAAAAAATTCTTCGCATTATCTGGGGGGTTTCCCCAACAGACATCTGAAATCAAATATTTTAGTGTAATGTTTCCCCTGGAAAAAATCCAAACTGTTACAAAATTTTAAAATTTTCCCAAAGAAGATGGGGGGGAAAAAATCAATAAAATTTCTCCTAAAACCCAAAATTATCATCAAAAAAATTTTTTTTTAAAAATTTAAACCCCAAAAAAACTTCAATTTGGTACATGTCAAACAAGGGGTTCAGTTTAACTAAATTACATGTAAATTGCACGAATCCCGACTTCAATTTAAAATTTTAATTTTCCTTTATGGATCCTTTATCTTTTTCCTTCCGTGGCATTTTCAAAAATACATTTTTGCATTTCTTATTTTGTTTCCCAAATAGTGAACCAAAATATTTTTTTGGTATTAAAGGCAAAAACCTTTCAAAAATGAATTTTTTGAAAAATTTGAACCGTTTAAAATGGCGTTAAGCGTTATATAAAAAGTTCTTTCTTGGAATTTTTTTTGTTTTTCAAAAAAACCTTTTTAAGTAATTTAAAAACTTCACCCCAAAATTAAAAATATTTAAATGTCAAAACTGGCATGAGATTTGAAAAAAACATAAAAAACATTTAAAATTTTGGAAAAAAAATACTAAAAAAAAATTACAATTTAAAATTACCATTACCATATTCTTTGAAATAGTTTAAGAAAAAGGGGGAAACCGAAAATGTTTTGAGCTATTCAAAATGGAAATTTTGAGTTTTAACAAAATTTGGTTTAAAAATTTTGACATTTTTAAACGTGAACTCATAAATATAATACTAGGGAAAAAAAATTAAAAAGTTTTCAAAAAATTTTTTTTTCAAAATTTTTCTTTTCCCAAATGCCCCCCCCAAAATTTTTTCAAAATATAATATTTAAAAAAAATCTTACATTAAATAAAAACTTTTTAAAAATTTAACAGGGAAAAGTTATTTTAATTTTTGTAGAAGTTGGAAAAAAACCACTTTACAATTTCTAAAAATTCAATTAAATCAAAAATCGGCCCTTTTTCCCCTTTAAAATTTTTCATTTTGAAAATTAAAAAAAATTTGGGCCTTTTTTGAAAATTTGAATCATTTCAGGGCTTCTTTAAATTTCCCCAAAAAAATAAAAAATTTTTTAAAATTTCAAATTTTACTGAGACATTTGGGGTTTCTTCATTTGAAAAATTTTCCCATGGTTTTTTACGGACTTTTGCTTGGTTTTCGGCATAAAGGCCCCCGACCAATTTGGCCACCACTTTCAGGTTTTCTCTTCATTTGAACCAAACTCGGGAAAAATGTTTTTCCACATTTAAATAACCCTCCCCCTCTTATAAACACTTTTGCCTCTTTGGGGCCCCAAAAGGGGTTAAACCACTGCTCTAGTAATATAATCTTTATAATCCGGCTTTCACCAATGGAATAAAAAACCCTTTATCAATTGGCTCTTATAAATTGCCACAGTTCAACGGGTTTCTCAGGCTTTTGGCCCCGTTTTTTAACAATCGCCCTTTGTTTTTCCCTATCTTCCCCCGGATGCTTGGCGGGCACCTTAATTTTTCCTGGTCACTCATAGCCCCTAGCGTCTCTATCGAAACCCCCTTCCTCGTTACACTTTTTTTAAACTGTGTTTTCTTGCTTTCTTTTCTTATAATAAACTTACTCTAAACTCTTTTTTTTTGTTAAGTTAATCTTCTATTAAAATTTCTCCCTGAACCTTAAAATCGTTTTTACAATTTAATGTTGTTTTTTTTTGCCCTTTTGCTATTTACCACATTGTTTTTTAACCGGTTGTATACGGACCGTTATTGGGAAAAATCTAAACAATTTCTGGTCGGATGGGACGGTGGCGATCGGACTAAACCGGGTCCCTACAAAAATTCCCCGTGAATTTTTTGGGCCTTTTGCGCCGCTTCCCAGTCGTTATAAATCCCCCTTCGTTGTTCTTCCTAATGATTTCGGGTGGTACCCGTTATAAAAGGTCTCTTTTTTTAGCACCAAATGTACCTCCATGGCGTAAATTTGTACTCGGGTGTTACGGTTTTGGGACCTCTTTAAAAACCTAACCCCCAAACCCTTGGTGTTTTTTCTGCGCCTTATACAAAACCTGACGTTCCCCTTCCTCGTTCCCTCGGTTGCTCTTGGATGTCGCACCCGTGGATGAATGAAATCCAAAGCGTTTTTTCTTCTTCATTTTCCGCTCAAAAACGGGGTCCCCCCTATCGCTAAATTTTTTCTCGCCAACGGGGTTTCCTTGCTGTCCCGGGGGGTGGGCCCGGAAGTACGTTTCGGAAAAATCTAACACTGCTGTGGTTTCAACTTTTTTCCCGGGGGGGGCCAAAAAAAATCACCTTCTTCGGGCCTCGGGCAAGGGGGTTGCCATTCCCTGCATCTGTTCGGCTGTTTCGTCTTTGACATACGTCAGGAACGGAATCCCCCTCTTTTCCCATTTAAATGGCGTAATCGCCAAAAATCCGTACGATTTCCTTAAATTGCCTTGTTGGGGTTAACTTTTCCTTTCTTAAATCTTTAAATTTCTCTTTGGCCACAATTCTTCTTAAAAATTTTTTGATCTTAATTTTTTTTCCCCTCTTTTCCTTTCGTATACTCTCATCACCCCTTAATCGTTTTTTTTTAAAACCGTTGCGCTTTGCATTGTTTCTTGCCGCCCATTTGATAATTTTTCCCCCCAAAATTTTACACCCCCGGCCCCCTTTTCTTTCATTGATCCTCGTGATGGCCAAAATTTCTTCGATTCTGTTATAAAAAAGGAACTGGCGCCAGGGGCCCAACGGCCCTCGTTATGAGGGGGCTTCTGGAACGTTGGCGCGATCAGTAATTGGAATGGGCCCCCCCAAAAACCCCCCTCCCCGGGCCCCAACGTGGGTCTTCCCTCTGTCGCCCTTTATCCCCCCTGGCACAAACCCCTTTGCTTTTCCCCCTTTCCCTCAATTGGAATGTACGGCTTTTAAAGGCGACCCCTGCTGTCTTTTGTCGTATGCGACGGGAAAATCGTTTTTCCTCTACGTCGCTCGAGGCTTCCGGCCTAAAATTTTCCCATTTTCTCCTGCCACCCCCTTTTCAACGGGGGGGCCGGTCCCCCCTGAAAATTCTTCAAAATGCGCGTAGTATTCCCCCAAAAAAGCCCCGCAATCCTCGCACGTTCTTGGGTGGTGGTCCAATTAATTCTCTTTATTCTCGCTTTCATCCTCGCGCGGACCCTTGCCCCAGCTGCCCTTTTGACAAAAACTCCACCAGTTAAAATTTTAAATTTTTTCAGTTTCTTTTCAAACCCCTCTGGAACCCATCAAATGACTGTGAAAAAAAAATTTTTCGCCCAAATTCCCTTAAGTTATTTAGGTCAGGGGATTACATCTCCAGATATCAATAATCCCCCAAATTTTCAGCAAGGCATTAAAGGGTACAGTCCTTAATTTGAATGATGTTTGGTTCCCTTCTATCTTTGCCGTATGGATAAAAATCTAATGCGCGTCTTAATACCAACCCTTTCACACTTGGTGGCGTTCGTATCGTGTTGTGATTTCCTTCTCGGTAAAACCCCGGACAGATGTTTACCTTCTAACGACAACTAACGGACCCCCTCGGGTTTTGCCATAACCTTCTTATTCTTTGATCATTTTTTTGTATACCTGGTGGGATTGTTGGTAGGGGCGGTGTTTTTTCCCAACTTCCGCCTTCCGCTCGCCCTCAAAAACTAAAAAACTTTTTAATTGGCTCTCGGACCTTCCCCTGATCAAGGGTTTCCCTTTGGCCTTTCGGTTTTCCATTGCGGTTCTCCTTCCCTCCCCTCTCAGTTCAGCGCCCGGCCTCCCAAATACAACCTCGTGTTTTGGGTTATTTTTGCCCCCTTTACGCGGCAATCAGTGCACCCATAACAATGTAAAATCAGGGCCGTCCTGCCCTTCTTTTCCCCCATCCTCTAACCAGTTTGCTTCCTTTTTGGTTGCCTTTCGATTTCCCCGATTTCCCGTCCATTTTTATCACCCCTTTTTCACCTTTTTGCAAATTCGTACCCCAATACCCCGTACCCCGGCGAACCCCCAAACCCTTTGCAGAAAAAAACATTTTTTGGATCGCCTTCTTTTTTTCCCTTCAAACTTCATCACCTTCGACCTAAATGCTCTGCCCTTGTCCGACATCTTTTGCCCCCTTTTTGGTTCACCCCCGCCCGAGCTTGTTCCTTCCCTTTGCCCTGTTCCCCATGTTGCCCCGTCCTTTTCCCCTAAATTTGCGGTTTTTTTCCGTCGTTCGCGCCTGTCGTTGCCGCCCCGGGCCGGTTTTTTTTCCCTGCCCGTCCTGTGATCTTCTCCCTGGGTTTGTCTTGCGCCTCTATTGCGCACATTATCCTCCCATTCGCCCCCCATTTTTCGGTTTTTCCTTACCATTGCCAATTGGACCTTTGTCCGCCCCTCCTTCATTTCGTCGTTCGCCTGTCGAAAACCTCTTTTTAATTCCTTTTCTCGGCAAATTTTTCAAAAAATTTCTTATCCCAGCATCTTGAATAGGTTGTTTTCGCCGGTTAAATTCTTTGCATCCTCCTAACCCGGGGGCTCGCTCATGGTTTCGCGCTTCCCCGTAGTTTTGGGGGGGGTTTCCTCAGACCTTTATTTGGTTCAATCCTCTCTAGGAACTTTTCGCGCCATTCCCCCCTTCGCGGTTCCCTAATTTTCCGCCTTGCCTCGGAACTGGGCTTTTCACCCCCCCCTTCATCCCTTTAATATCTTTAAATTTAAAAAGTTTGAGCTGAACAATTGGTTCTCTCGCCCCCCGACCTTTTTTGGCCCTTGCTATGGGAACCTTGCCTCGCTCGAAATGCTCACTGTTTTAATCCCTTTTTTCCCATCCTTTTGACTCGTTGTCCCCGTCTTTTAAATTTGTCTTTTCTCCCCGCCGCCCTTCAAATTTTTCATCTTTTCCCCTAAAGGGTTCTTTTGGGCCTATCGAATTCTGTGTCCCCCTTGAAGTCCGCACGTTCTTCCTATTGACAATGCCTTTTCTGCCCCTTGTTTAGGTTTCCCCGTCGTTTGGTTTTCCCAAAAGGTTTTGCTGGTTAAATTCTTGGAAGAAAAAAGTTTTGGTTTCTTCCCCCCTTTGCGTTCTGTTCCCCCATCGAGCCAAACCGGGACCTTAAATGCGCCCCCTTTTTGGGCTTTGACCTGGCCCCCTCATTTTTAATTTTTCAGCGCGGGTTTTTTCCCCTTTTTTTGTTCACCTCCTCAATTTACTTTAAGCTTTTTTTTTTTGGACACTTTGCCTTCATCTCTTTATTTTCCAACCCCCTGCTCTTCTATCTTTTTGAAATTTTTTCCAACTGCTATCGCCCCTTTTTATTGTTTTTAAATAAAAAGGGCGGGGCATCTTACCTCGGGAAAAATTTCCCCGTTTTTCATATCTGCCCCGCTGTTCCCCCACACACAAGTTTCCCCCCCCTTTGTTTCCCAATCGTTTTTCTCCTCATCGCGAGCAAAAGTCCCGTATCAAAAGCATCCCATGTTTCCCCCCTTTCATCTTTTAAATTCACTCTTTAATTCTTTAGGACCTTTTACCCCATTATATTACGTTGGGTTTTTTTGCTCAACCCCTTGCGGCGAAAAAAATTTAAAGAACCTCCCCTCTTATAAAAAAACTATAATCGCCTCTTGACCCAAAATGTTAACCCACCCGCTCTAGATCAACTTCTTTATAATCCGGTTACCGCCAAAAATAAAAACCCTCTTATCAATTTCCCGGTTTATAAGCTTCCATCCTTTTAAAGGTTGCCGTCGAAACCCCCGGAACCCGAAATTTTTTTACACATAAAATCGGGTTAGATTGGTTTTAAGGATCTAAAACCTATTCGGGCCTGGGGGATCTTAACTAGCTACATCAAAAAAACTACTTCGTTTTTTAATGTCGCAAATGTGTTTTGTTTTTTATTTTTTTTTTCCTGCCAGTTTTTTTTCCCGTTGAAAAATACCAACTTTAAAAAACCCAAAAATTCCAACTGGGGGCTTTCTCCCCTCAAAAATTAAAAAAAACACAAACCCAGTTTCCTATTCATGCCAAAATCAAAAATTTTTATTCCTTTTAAAAATTTTAAATAAATTTCCCCCAATGCATTTTTGCCTTATATCTTTAATCTATTTTGTTGACAGAAAGATCCGAGCTAAATTTTTAAACTTCCTTAAAAAGGGTTTCCCAAAAAAATTCTGAAATTTTTCGCCCCTAATCCCCAGCAACCATTTTTGGGGCCCTTCCTTTTTTACCCGCTTCAAATCCTCTCCCCCGCATTTCCATCACCCCATTCAAACATTCTTAACTCCCTTTTTTTTCCCTAAAGTATCTTCATTCCCCATCTCCTATTTTTTTAGCAATGTAAGTTATCGTCATCGGGATTTTTCCCAAAAAGTCCTATTATTAATCCCGCACATATTGTTATTACGACTTTTTCAAAATCCTGTATATTTTTTACCTTTCTCCAAAAGCTACTTTTTATCTTTTTTTGGGGGTTACCCCCGTTTACTTCGGGGTCTTTTTCCTCCGTCATTTTTTGCGTTGTTTTTCTTTCTTTCTGGAAAATTTACCCATCACACTTCTTTCCCCTTTTTTTCCCTTTTTCCCTTTTTTTTTTCCCTTTTCCCGGCTTTTCTCTTTATTACTACTTTTAATTTTTTATTACCATTTCTTTTGATTTCTAATTTTTTCCAAAATTTATTTTTCTTGCTGGGGGTCTTGACGGGGGGTTTTGCGCGCATATTTTCTTAAAATTCAAAAACAATTTTTTTGGGGTCCTCATGTTTATCTGCCTCCTCGATTTTTCAGGGTTTAGGGAATGTCATAAATTTTCCCCTGTTCCATTTTCCCCAAAATTTTCCCGTCCTTTGGGTTTTCTTTTTTAAAAAAAACCCTCCTTTTTTCTTTCAGATAAAAAGGCTTAAAATTTTAGTTTTATCGTCAAAAAATGTTAAAAAACCCCCATCTTTTTAAACCCGGGATTTTTGGATCTTTTTTAAAAATTCCTTAAATGAAATTTTGATTCTCTGTCCCAAAACAGGTTTGTCCGTCTTTTTTTTAAAAAATTAGTGCAGGCCCCCTTTTTTCTTTTCCCTCTCCCCTCACCATTTTTTTTGTTTGCTTTGCATCTAAATTTTTTCTGGGGGTCTTATGTTATTTAAAGAGGAGATCCCAAAAAAAAGGATTTTAATTAAATTAAAATAAAAGTTTTTTTACACCTTCTGTTGCTAATATTAATAAAAATAATAATAATAATAATAATAATAATAATAATAATAATAATAATTAAAAAAAATTTCACCTTTTTGTGTACCTTCTTTTCCCGGGGCACCCCCCGACTCAGGACCATCACAAAAAATTTCTGGTTTGTTATTGAATCTGCCTGCCAGGGGACATTTCCGCGTGAAGTGCTCCCATAAAATTTAACCTTGAAATTCCCCGGGCGATGCCAGTTGGGTCCCCAATTGCCTTTAGCCATTTCAAACACCTGTAATAAAATTAGAAATGTATTATAGAGATATTATAGTTATATCAAAATCACCTTAATGTTATTATAGCTATTATAACTTATCAATTACATGATTATAAAAGCAACCAGTGCTTTCATGACTTAAATACATTGAATGTTCGTGATAATTGCAAGTGTTTACAATAACCTGACAAATAATTACAATACATTATTTAAATTAATTACATGCACTATTTAGTGACATAATTAATTTATTATGTCACTAAATAGTACATTAAATAATTTTTATGGAGCCATGCTAAGCATGAAATATCGCTTACCCTTCAGGATCTGTTGGAAACCTGAAGAATTGCCGTCCATTCTTGATGTTTTTGTTGTTTCGGCAATTGGGTACCCAACAACGCCTAAATTGGGGCATTTCAACTTCACAGCACACAGCACCGTCTCAAAACTCAGAAAATCACAAACGCAAAAACGTTGACACGACGCCGTTACGTTTACGCACAAAGCACGTGAATAATTGCCGGGTCCGGCCTGTAGATTTCGCGCACAGCGCCTTTGCGCCCTTCGACGCTATTGGCCCACCACGGGTCTAAGATGGCTGAATTCAAATTCAAATACAATTCAAATAAGAGAAAGCCCCGGCCTATCTAGTGACGGGAGACTGACTATGAATACACGGAGGTGCTCTTTCCAACCTCTTCCGTGTTCAAATAAGTGAAGCGAAAATATTAAAAATGCCAAACAACACAACTGAACACGGGTGTAGCTACAAGCCACGGAGCAGTTTGTGTATGCTACAAGCTTTCTGAACTCACCAATATGGCGGAGGTGGCTTCAAGTTTATGACGTCATGTCATCTCCCTATATTCCATGGTTTAAATCCAAGTATAATTCTCAGAAATATCGTCAATTGTCACGATATAGCTCTTTGCGCATGGGGGAAAACCGAGCAAGATTAATTACAATTTGTAATGACGCAAGCTGAATAATTTTTTTTAATTTCGAAATCATTTTCTTCATCTCCTCTATCACTTTCTCTAAACTACTACATGATAAAGAAAAAACAGCAACAACAATAACGTACTAATAATTTTCATAACTTTCACTTCAATACATCCCCTCTCCCCGAAAGACGAGAGAGACGAAAAAGAATGTCGTTCAATGAAAACGACTGAAAGATTTAGCTGTGAGAGTCGAACAACAAAAGAGATGAAAGACGAACACGTGAATAATTTCGAAAACAAAGAGCAAACACAATAATAATTTTCTAAGACGGATATTTAAGGAAGGTCATGTAATTTTTTTTGAAAAAACGAATAGTTTCTAGGTAATTTTGTGTGAAACATAGGCAATGTTTGTAATTATTTTTTCAAAAGCGACTCCAATTTTCTTTACTTATTTGTTCTTTCATTGGACGTTTAAAAACGTGTCATTTTCACCAAACTGCCCGCAAAAATTCAATATTGATGATAGAATCGTTTCCTGAACTTTTTTTTCATCTTTTAAAATTTTTTTTTTTCATTCTCATCTCCTTAATAATCTTCATCCCCTTCTTCATCCACATCTTCATCTTCATTATTCCCTTCATCGTCATCTTTTTCATCATATTCATCTCCATCTTAAACTTCTTCTTTGTCTTTTTCTTTTACATCATCTTCATCCCTTTCTTCTTCATCTTCATCATATTCTGTAACTTCTCTTCCGTTTCATCTTCTTTTCATCATCTTTTTCTTCATCTTATCCATCTTAATCTTCATTACCTTCATCTTAATTTTGATCTTCACTTTCTTCTCTTCACCTTCGTCTACGTGTTCATATTCCTCACATTTTTATTTATTTTATTTTTTGTTTATTTTACGTCAAAAACAGTTAAAAACTCGTATGACGTGCTATGGGGAAAAGTGAATTGTGTGCACATTTTCAAAATTCTGTGATCCCTACACTAAGTCATATACTACTTAAATTTTGAATTTTGAAAGGGAGAAAAAACAAAACTCCATGTAGTAAAATCTATTTTCAAGGATAAATAAGCAATAAATTTTGAATTTTGAAAGGAAAAAAAAAACAAAAAACTCCCATGTAATAAAATCTATTTTCAAGGATAAATAAGCAATAAATTTTGGCTCTTATTACTTCCTGCCGCGACAACATGGAAACGATAATTTGAAGAATTGTGTTTCCACTGAATTCTAGAAGACGTGACAGAAAATGAAGTTACATTTATTATTTTTCTCATCTTCGCCATTACCTTCACCTCCACATACACCTTCATCTTATTTTTTATGTATTTTCGCAGAATCTTTGTTTTCATCTTAGTCTTTATTTCCGTCTTATCCTCATCTTCGCCATTACCTTCACCTCCACATACACCTTCATCTTATTTTTTATGTTCTCTGTACTTGATCTTTTTCTTCATATTGTTCACCAATATCTTCACCCTTCTCTTCACTTTTTTTTTTTTTTTTTCATTTCGTCCTTATCTTTGTTTTCATATACTTCATCTTCGTTTTTATCGTCTTATCTTCGTCATCGTCGTCACCTTTACTTTCACCTCAACCTTCTTCATTCGCTTCATTTTCTTTACCTTCTCCTTTGATAGTAATATCACCTTCACTATCTTCATCTTTATTTTCATCCTTTGCAATTTATTTCCCTTCTTTTTCTCTTCACATCATCTTCTCTTCCTTAGTTTAATCTTTAGCTTCGTATTCAGATTTTTCTTATTTTTCATTTCCACTTTTTGCTTTCACCTTTAGCTTAAGCTTTGTCTTTGTCTTGATCTTCCTCTTCATTTAGCTTCATCATCATCGTCTGCATTATGATCATCTTGTTTATCTTCATTTTTTTTCCTTTTTTTAAATTTTTTTTACTTTTTCTTTTTTTTATCTCCACCTTCACCTACAACACCATCTTCTTCTTCATCTTCTCTTAATTTTTATCATTTCTTCCTCTTATCTTAATCTTTATTTTGTCATCATCTTCACCTTCTTCATCGCCATTTCTTTTTCTTTTCAATTTTTTTTTCTTTTCTTCATTTTAATCTTTATCTTCTTCCTCTTTTTCCATTTTTCACATTGTTCATCTTTATGTTCATATTTTTCATTATCTTCCTCTTCATTTCCGTCGTCATCTGCATCCTGTGCATCGTCACCTGCATCCTCTTCATTTCCGTCGTCACACTCTTCAGCTTATTCATGTTCTTCATCATCCTCCACTTCTTCATTTTCTTCCTCTTCTTCGACTTCTTTTTCTTCACACTTCATCATCTTCTCACCTAAAAGAGGATTCTTCTTCTTTAGCGCATATTCATCTTCACCCTTCATCTTTATTTTTTTCTCGCTTTTCTACGACTTCATCTTCGTTTTCATCCTCGTCTTCATCATTGTATATTCGGACGGGCGGACGGCCTTTTTGCTTTCAATTGGTTTTTCGGCATCAAGAACCAAGAAAAAAGGGATTCTGGCTACACCACGTGTTACAGGATATTTTCTCTTAATTTAGCAACTGGTTTTATTTTTTTTTCGTCACCAGAGACCGGCAATGAATTTTTCCCGCCGAAAATCCGCCGTTTTTTTGCGTTTTTGTTTTGTCTCTATACTACTATATTACGTACTAGGTATTACGTACGTATACGAGAAAGTAACTAGGGGTGCTACAGAATGGTACAGACTTTCTCGTAAGAAATGTTTCAAATTTGCTTTGTGTGAACTGGATTTACGATAATGTTCCATTCTCTGGCCAGCTGCCATCAGGGGTACAATAAGTACATCTTTTTGACATTTTCTTAATATTTTGCTTTCTTAACGGTAGAACCGAAATATTACCTGTTCCGTCCACGCCACAAACGCCCTTGGCGGCAGGTCATTGTTTGCTCCTTCAGAGGCTGGCCGCACCCACCGCGGAGCATCGGCACCTCCACCGCTGGCCCCCCCTCACAGCCGCCTCCCCCACCCCGGCTGCCCCCAAAGGGTTTTCCCCCGAAGGACCGGTACCCCCTACTCCCCAAAACGACTCGCCGACAGGTGCCGTCTCTGCCGGAACAAAATCTCTCCGCGACAGACAACGAAAGCCCGGCCCGGCGCCATCTGGTTTCTCGCGGTGTAACGTAACCCCACTGCCTCGGCAGGTGCGAACTGCGTCCAACCGGGACGGACTTTCAGTCCGTACGTGAGTTCCGCTGCCCAAACGCCAGCCAGATTCTGTGCGTGCCCCTATTGAGGCCCTACATCCGGCCCTACCGTCGACGGACCTTGTGGGAGCGCGCATTCATTTGCACCCCACCAGTGCAACGCCTCTGGCACACGCCGCCTCAAGCGAGAAACCCACTAGGAGCTCCCGGCTGGGCTCGGCACAGCCGGGCGAGGCACGGTGCCGCTCGGCTCCCCCTGCCAGTCACCCATTACGGACTGCCCGGCACAGATCGGAACTGCACGGGACGCCACTTGTTCCAGTAGCGATAAGAGTTTAATCTTTCGGAGCTTTCGGATCTTTCGGAGCGGTAGCTCAGTGCATCAACTGATTCCCCGCAGCGCCTCTAAGCTGGAGGTCCTAGGTTCGAGCCCTGACGGCGCACTGGTTGAATCGGGCCTAAAACTTGGTCATAATTGCAAATGTCTGTGGATTTGCGTAAAATTGTATCAAGGGGTTTTGAGGTCGCTGAATTAGAATATCATTACAAAATTTCAAAATTCAAAATGGCCCTTCAAAATGGGATCGCATTTAAAAACAAAAAAATGCATATAAAATATACATATGGGGCTCTGAAGGTCATTGATTTCAAATTCATAATGAAATTTCAAAATTTAAAATGGCGGCTTCCAAATGGCTAACTAACTATAATAATAATAATAATAATAATAATAATAATAATAATAATATGCTTTATTTATGTGGCGAGACTCAGGCCATCAGGCCCTCTTCCCCTAACCACGTAAAAACTCTTAAAATAGCCCAATGGGGTGAAATATTATAAATGGTTCTTGAGATCGCTGATTTCAATTATCGGAATGAAATATCAAAATTCATATTTAAGGAAAAAGAAATCGATTGTAAGTAAAATGTTTTTAAGACAGTTTTTGAACTTCTGATTCATTAAGATTTCGAGAAACGTCATAAAAAACTGATTGCGGCAATTGTACTCACAAATGTGATAATGTATACGAAATGCCTGTAATGTAAATATTGACGTCATGAGAGACATTAAAAAAAATTATGATTAATTTTTTAAAACAGAAAACATGATATATGATCACTTAATCAAATACCGCTATTTTTCAAAATTCGATAAACAAGCATTTAATGTAGATGGATTGACACTTCCATGGCACCTTGCCCACGGAAGAATCGCTGGAAGTAAGTGGCGATTTTCAGTAACCAATAATCAACTCTATGACCAGCCGCGCCTTAAAAATATCACGCGTAACTCGTCCCCCTGCACCATGGTTAAGTGAATTCGGAATTTAATGAAGAACGAGATCAATGCTATTTTCCGGAAAACTAAATGCGAACTATTTAAAAAAACAGTACAAAATGCTCAGAAATTTAGTTAGCAGAAATGCCGCAACGCTAAAATAAAATATTACCACACCACCTTTGGCAGGATCTGCGACTGAAAACGATTGGAAAAATTTGAAAAATCTAGGAATAGGTAAAGCTCCTTCCCAAATTAAAAATGAATTTCCCTTAAGAATCTCAAATCCTAATTTTGAAAGTAACGTTCCTTCATTTGACTGTAACGAAGAGTCAATCCTCCTTCTCCAAAACTCAGTAACAAAATTCAACGACAAATTTTCTTTTCATCCTGGAACATGAGGATATAATAAAAATAGTTCAAAGTCTCAAATCTAATGCTTCAGGTACCGATGATATAAATGCCAAACTGCTAAAAAATAGCCTAGATGTGACCTATCAATCATTCCCGAAATAGTAAATTTCTCTCTAATGAGCGGACAATATCCTTTATTTTGGGAAAAGTGCGCTCGTCATCCTATTCCCAAGACAGCATCAACCAGAAACCCTTGAATACCGCCCATTAGCATCCCCCCGACTATTTCTAAAGTACTCAAAAAAGTCGTCCGTAAAAACTGAACTGTATCTCCAAACCAACCCACTTTTAAACGATCAGCAATCGGGTTTTCCCGTTCCCGGGAGGAATACTGGTACTGCGCTACTGAATGTTATTGAAGATGCGAGAACAGCTATAGATCACGAATATAACTATGTTAATTCTTCGGATTTCAGCAAAGCGTTCGACTCATAGATCCCACATCGCCAAACTAAAAATCATGGGTTTCACAGCCTACGCGTACATGGTTTCTTAACTACTTCCCGAACCCAAAGAGTGGTGTCCGGGAGTCGCAGCTCAAGGGGCCCTTAAAGCTAACCGCAGGTTACCCAAGGCACTGTATTGGACCACTAGTATTCTTAATGTATGTAAACGATTTGGGGAAAAGCACTTAAATTTGCAGTCATCAAATGTACGCGGATGATCTTTCAGATATATCTAAGTGGGCCCCCGTCTGAACTCTTCTCACTCCGCATAAAATTTAAAGAGATTTGATAAACTAAACAAATGGGCAGCGTTATTGGCCTACAATTAAACCAAAAAAATCACAGTGCATGATTATCAGTTCAAAAGCACTGTAGATAAAATATCATCTTCTACCTGCCTAAAATTTATATAAATGACCCGTTCTACCTTGGTGTTCCGAAGTCAAGAACCTAGGGTGTTTTGACCCGCACCTCAGCTGGAACTCAGTGATTCAACTGTTAAAGTTTTGCCGCAATGCATTCCTGAAACGCCTCCGAACGCTTTTACCAATTAGTACACGTGAGACACTCATTAATCACTATTATCCCCATTTTGACTATTGCGACTTTCTTCCCCAAGAGCAGCATCTAAATTACAACTAAACTTCAGTAGCACAGAACGCTGCTGGTTTATTTTGATCTAAGAAACTACGACCATGTACTCACTTTTTCTCACTTCGTATACTTACTCTAGACAAAAGAGTTACTTCCTCTCTACTTCTTCTCTATAAAAATTTTTCACGTTCTCCCTGTACACGTCTAATAAGTAATTTCAATCTCTGAAATAAACGAGCTCTAGTTCAGCTCTGCTCTGTATACCCCATCCGTCGACTTCTTTCAGTAAATCTTTCCCATTACAGCTATCAGAGCCTGGAATAAACTACCAGCGAGTCTAAAACATTCGAATCTTTCCGTAAATTCAAAACGATTAAATACAGGTAAGGGATAACGACATATAAAAATGGTATTAATGTCCTCTTCATCCTCAGACTTTTCCCACAAAGCAGTCACCGCCCCCCAAACACACTTTCCCCACTCTTTAAATTCAATTCCACCCCATACCTCACTCTCTATTCTCATTTTTACTCCCTCTCACTCCATCAATTAACAACCCATATTTCTGTGCATCCTAATAAAACTTTCAAATAAATATTTAAAAGAATTAGCCACGTCCAAATAAATGCTAAAATATACAGCTACTTTTGTACTGTCATCATTATCATATCTCAATATATGTCTTAATAATAATTACAATTAATGTTTATATCCTATTGTACTTTTACATTTTTTTCTTAATACTTTAATATTATATTATAAATACTTACTATTAACTTAGAGCCTATTGTGCTCTCTGCTTTACAAATGTTTGTATATTTATGTAAAGTGCTAATGATCAAACTAACATTTCTGTACCCTTCTGAATAAATTTTATTTTCACCTACTTCTTCCTCCTTTTCTTCGCTATTTCTTTTCTTTTCCTTACAGTCTTCCCATTTATGTCATTCACTTTCCCTAAACGCCTCATCTCTTCACCTACTACTATCCATACCTATTTCTTCTTATAATGTTCGCCTGGGCCCCTCATCCTGATTGAGGTTTTTCAGGGTTAACTCAATTACTTAAGGCATCGCCAGGATGCCCCGCTTTGCCCCCCAGTATAACCCGTTGCCCCTTAGTCTCTCTCTTTCTTTTTTCGTTCGATTTTCTACTTCATTTTCTTTTGTTCCTTCTCTCATTTCTCTTCTCTTCCATTTCTATATCATAGTGCTGTTCCAAGCCCTCCTGATTGAGGTTTTCTGGGTTCTCAATCGCTTTGGCATATGCCGGATGTTCCAGTTTGCACTCCCAGACGTAAATGTACAGATTTCCCCCCTCTTATATGTTACTATTCTGTATAAATTAAACTCATGGTTTTGGCGGAAGAGCAGGCCTATGGCCTGAGCCACGCCATTAATAAAAACATTTATTATTATTGTATTATTATTATTATTGTGTGTATTATTATTATTGGAAGAGCATTCATATCATGTTTATCCTGTCCGTTTAGCACTATCCTTGACAAAAGAAAAATCTAAGACCTTTCGATTATATTATATAATAAAATATATATATATATATATATATATATATATATATATATATCCGTGTGGCCCACCTAAGATGTTCCCTTAAATTTTCTCCCGAACCGTTGCAGATACTGAGATGCGTTTTCACTACAACTACTATATGCAAGGGGCACATATGTCATGTAATATTGTAATGCATGTCTTATTGCAGAGATATTGACTAACTTTGATTTTAAATGAATCTATATTTTAGCTCATCGTAAATAAGCGTGAAGAGATGAGCTATAAACATGCATGTCGCCATATGTTACATAACAAAATTTTCGAGAAATTAAGAGTTTTAAAGACGAGGCCGACTGTTTCGTAATCTGAACGAGAAATTTCGGTGATATGGCGAGGCCATTCCCTTCCGTTGCGTTTGACCCTATGGTAAATATAGTGATGCAACAAAAAGGAGCCAATAAACCTGTAATTTGCTCTTTAAGATTACACCTCTCAGTCCTGAGACAATGTATTCACTTATAGCCATGTTCTGAGCAATCTGTAATGCCAGAAGGTACTATTTTTAATTAGCGAAATACTACAAGATTTGAGAAATATTTGAATTATTAACTGTAGAGAAAGCATAAGATTGAGAGTGAGTATGTCTGAATACTAATGTGCTGTCAGAAATAAAACGTTTACTCTTTTCTTTTGAAAGACTGAAAATCTTTTACTGCAAGGTCGACGTAACGTAAATGAATACCTGTCGTATATCACCTGGAATTTCTCGTTCAGATTAGGAAACTAGCAGTCATGTGTCTTAAAAACCAAGCGTAATTTCTCGAAATTTTGTTGTAACATATGGCGATATGTATATTTATAGAATCCGTCTTCACGCTTGTTATGATGAGCAAAACCTCTATAGAGTCTCCATCAGAAAATCAAGCAATAATATTCTGCAATAAAAATGCAATAGAATATTATGTATGACTATATGCCCTGTATATAGTAGTTGTAGGAAACTGCATCTCAGTATCTGCAATGGTTCAGGAGAAAATTAGCAACATCTGTGGTGGGCTACACGGTATATATATATATATATATATATATGGCATATATATATATTGAAACGCACCATGTTTCCTGAACATAGACGCGGGTGCCAGCATGGTTTGCAAACAGCGTGGTGGAGACGGTCGTCCGTGGACCTGCCGGAGCAAGAGTGTGGCGTCAGCAGATGGATTAAACACACAGACGAGAGGGCTGTACCAGCAGCTGATTTATTACCAACTTCGACCGTGTGGTCACAAACAATCAAAGCACTGTAGTACAACAAACAAACTGTCTGACTCTACTACAAGAAATGATATTTAACGACTACCACAATTGCCCTTACTTAATGTGCGCCAAAGGTGGTATCACCGCCTCTGAGACCGAATTACATGTCCTTCGTCACGACCTAGCGGCCGGCTTCGCGCCGCGTGCCCAAAGCACCACCTGCAACGACCTAACACCTCGCAGCCAGGAACATAAAGAAGACCGTCTATTAATTCAATGGCCCTAATATTCCCTAGCGACGCTTCCTGCCGCTCCATTGCTCACCTAAGCGACGCACGCTGGAAAACCAGTGTCATAGCTTACATTAACCGAGCCTGGGTATGCCGCGCCCAGTTGTTGGTAGCAACATGACGCTACAACTCCTATATACCCCTGTGATTTTTCAGTTACACAACACAGAACAAAATTCTAAAATTAATGCCCAGTCAGTTGGCTCACATTTCAAACAATCATGCCTAACCTAATTACATCAACTACTGTCTTTCCAACCCTACTAACCTACTTTCATTCCTTATATCAGCTGAATAACTACAACACCAAACTACACTTCATCTACTACTCCCAATTTCCTAACTGCTATGATGTAGCCAAGATTTTTCTTCTCCTTCCAAAATATTATAAAACAAATCCACCAGATAATTCCTTCCAAAAATATCATAAAACAAATCTACTGTATAACCCTTTCAAAACATTATATAAACAAATCTGCAATATACCTTTTCGCCAAATTCTATAACATAATAATTTTGACTTGCGTCACATCACGAACTATACAGTTTTCAATTCTTCTGTGAGTCTCTCTATCCACATTACATAAATACTTACTTCAATTGCTTATACACTAGATTTTGGCCATATACAATTTCTTTATCTTCATGAATCATCTTATCTCTGTGAATATAATTATGCAAAAGTCATAAATATTGATTTCCAAGTCCGTCTTGCTTCATTTCTTCTTTCACTCTCACACAACAACACACTATGTCATGATGCCAGTCTCGTGTTTTGATCAAGAGACACTTGCTTACAGCAACAGTTTACATTTCCAGAACCAGTCGGCACTTGCTTGTCGCGTGCACTCATCACACACGCGTTGCTGAGGGACATAGTCTCTGCAAAGCCCGACTGCCTGGAGCGATTCTCATACGGCTAAGAAATGTCAGCGTTCACATTCTGACTACCCTTCCGATGTTTAATCTACTATTCAGATGTTGACGCAATGACCATCGCATCAATCTGGGATTATTCCGAACATTGTTGCAACTAAATCCAGAGGATTATATCGTTTCTACTCTTTAGGCAACATTCTATCTAAATAATGTTTAATCGTTGTAGCCCCCAAATAATCGACGCACAATTTTCTCTGTCACGCAACATTTCATCCTGAAGGAGAAAACTTACAAGAAAATAGCACGGGGATTTCATTCCTTCCTCATCTAACTGCGAGAGTACAATCCCCGCCCTCTGTCTGACGCGTCGCACTGCATTGAAAATTCTCGCTGAAATCAGGCGCATGAACACTGGTTCACCGCACAGAGCTCCCGCAGTTCTATAAATGCCTTTCACACTTGCGACCATGCTATTTGCCCTTGTCGTACTTCCCATTAAATCTGTGAGAGGCGCAGCCTTCTGAAAATCTCGCACAAACGCCTGTAATATAAATAATCCGAAATTTCCTAATTTCTTTTTTGTATTCGGTCTCGGATATTCCTTAATCGCGCGTACTTTTACCGCCTGTTCGGCCTTCAAGACCACTGCCAATTTCGTGTGCCCAGAAACATTACGACCATGAGCAACTGCATTTTCGTCGGCTGAACGAAGTTTCGCCTCCTTAGCATTTGAAATACTGTGCAAATGACGCAGATGATCCGACCAATCGTTACTAAAGATTGCGATATCATCCATATAAGGAATAGCAAATCTGAACAACTCAAGTAATGCCGCCATTAATTTACTACACACATAAGGTATCTTTAATCCCAAAAGGTACACGTAATGGTTTGCAACTCCGAATTGGTGCAGAAAGTGGCATATCCGCGCCGTTTCGTCATCCTTATCTTGCAAAACCTGCTCAAATCATTAAGTGATATTATTTCGCAGCTATACCGTTTAAATTCTCTCGTTCAACCATAGCAAGGAAAACATCTGTTTTAATAATGTTATTCAACTTACATAATCAATACATGGCCTGGGTTTCTTGCCAGGTTCTACTAAAATCATAAGACGCGAAATCAGGAATCCGAGCTTCAAAGACCTGTCCTTAACATTTTGTAACTTCTCTTAGAATTCATTTGTCTCATAGACGCGATAAGGCGCAATTAACCTTCATTGCATTGTCAATCAGTTCGATATCCATTTCTACTTTCTCGGTCAACTCATGATTGAAAAGATATCCCTGAATTCACAATTAATGCTTTACTTCAAGGCATTTCAGCAATATCTGTACTCTACCAGCATTGACTAATCCTCGAAATCGCTCATGTTTCTAGTTTAGCGCATATTTATCAACTGCGTCATCAGTTGCCTCCTCTTCATTCCTACTCTCCGTAACAAAATTTATATTATTCCGTCCTTGATGATACGGTTTCATTATATTTACGTGATAAACCTTCCTGAACCTATTAGGTAATCTTACAACATAATCTACATCTGAACCTTTCTGCAGACTTCCCCGGTCCCATCCACTGAACTGACAGTTTTGTTCTATTAGGAGTAAAGATCAATACTTATCTCCTACACTAAATTCTCATAACTGCCTCTGTCACGCAACCTTTCTTCTGCTGCTCGCCCTCTAATCTTTGATGCGTGCTTCCTAATATGCTTCAGCCTATCTAGGAGTTCAAACACACTCAGTCACAGAATTACTTCGATTCATTTTCGATAATATTTTCGTACAAAGTGTCACAGGTGTCTCAAATTTTCCTAAATACTAACTCGCTGGTGTATAAATTCTAAAGACTCATGAACTGATTGCTCAAGGAAAATAATATTGAAGGTTCACTCTAGTCACCTCCTGCCTCTAAACACAGAACCTTGAATAATCTATTCATCGTCCGGTACCACTGAGTTACTTCAGGTGATAATATGAGCTATGTTGGTCGAATTCTAACTTTCATGAATTACCATCAAGTTGCTCAAACATGTTCCTGATCCGTTTGAATTTCCATGGAAATCCGGTCCGCTAAACAATTCTAATAAGTTCTATGATAGTATCGTCTGGTAAATCCTTTATAGGAATGGCTTAAAAATGAGAAGTTACACAAATTGCAAAGAAATGTACTCGGCCCCAGAACTACTTTGCGTAAACGGTCCTACAGAAACAATGTTTAATTTGAGAACACTTCACTAATTGTAGCACAATAACTAAAGGTGCTTCTTTATCCCCACCATGACCTACTATCTGGCAACTGTTGTAAGTCGAACAAATTCTCCATTTCTGGAAATGTTTTGGCCAGTAGAAATATCGCGACATACATGCTTTGACTTCGAGCTACCTAAATGACTGAGGCCGTTTCAGACAAAACCTTTAAGATTTCAACAGATAAACCTTTAGAAGGCGAACACATTTGAAAGTTTCTCTCTTCTTACTTCTGCCGATTCTGAAGAATATCATTTTTAACAAAATAAGAATCTTTTCCAAAGCTTGATTTACGGTTTCCGCAGCTCATAAATCTGCCTGATCTCCTCGTCTCTTGTTGCGCCGTACGAAATTGCTCCGCGTCTACTTAAAAAAATAAATTCTTGATTTCACCTAGAGTTCAACTGCCTCGCTCCCGGCACATGTCGCCTCAGCGTCTCCTCTACCTCCACAATACTTTCACTCAGCTCCGTCTCCACTGGCTGTACGACCGATCTGCCAGAATCTCCTGGCCCCACCTGATCTGCTTTCTTTTGCTGCACTAGCGCGAGTAACTAATACTACAAATTAATTTGCGGTTCTGCTGTGCCCTCTTTAACCTCTTGTAATAACAATATTGTCTGATTGGCGAGAATGTAATAAGGTAATTGCATTCTTCTGTACCACAGCATTCGCGTAACTATCGCCCGCTCGGTATTTCTAGGTCGATCTGCGCCACACGTGTGTTCTGGGAAATGATTCATGTTGATTTAATCCAAATTGATTCTCCAGTTAAATCTGCTGCATCAATTAAATTTTCACCACTAAATCGAACGAGGCCCCAGTGTCTCTTAAAATCAAGTGCATGGCTGTTAATTTTTTTCCAACAATGGTATAGTTCACGAAATACCCGCCTGCTTCTGCTCATGATCTGCAGCTTCGGTCTTTATTAGGACAATCGCCCAGCCAAAATGTTGTATGACTGGCATACAAAATATTTCAACAAAACTGCTTCTCGAATTCAGGCCGCGCCGCAACTTCTTGTCCTTCTGCCTGTAATCGGAATTACCTTCCTGACCCTGCTGCGCCCTTGTTCTACCGGCCTTCTGTTTCGACTGAAACCGACTCTCCACCCTGCCTGTGATTTCATACGTTCCACTTCGCAAACTAGCCATTTGATAAATTCCGCTTCTACGAATCAACAAACGATCGCATTTGTTCTTCACTGATCTGATCCGTAACTACGATTTAATAGCTCAAACGTGTTTACACTTAATCCGACACCATCTTCCGCGTAATTTAATAATTCTCGAGCAAATATACCCCACGTGGAATTATTACTTTACAGTTTAACAAACAGCTGACGAAATTCTTCGCATCAAATCATATAACTCAATAATTTGATTTTAAAGTTGCATAAGTTCATCTGTCTCCTGTTCATCTAACGTAATCCAATTATTCACATAATGGCAACAATCCACCACAGGCATCAGCCCATTCGCTTTCGGGTACCAGCTGTCTGCACCCGACTTCAAAGGCAATTCTAAATATGTCATGATATCGTCCGCCTACCACGAACGACTTATAATCTGGCCCTTTCACTTTAATACCTTCCTGATGGATCAACTCTGTGCTCGCCACAAAGCTTTCTCCACTCCTCCTACGCTTGCTCTTTCAGCATCCCTTCTGATTCTCAATCGTTCTAATTCTCATCTTTCCTGTTCACCCTCTCCTTCTTCCGCGATATCCTGGCGATGTTACTGCCCAAACCTCACAACCTGCTCATAATCCTCAGAAGTTGATTATCAACTCTTAACTAATCACGCTCTGTCCTGTTTAACATACACACCAAATCATTAGCAAATTCTGATCATCCTCTTTTAATTTATAATTCCAGTTCAACCAAAGCCGTGCCTCACAGAAAAACGTACTTACTCTGCGCGTTGTCCGTCGGCTTCCGTTCCATGTCAGCGCAATTCTAAAGTGCTCGCACCGGTCCCGTACGACTCTTCCTTCCTTCTACTCTTTCAGCGTCGCCCGCCCGCAGCATTTAATCGACCCGAGTTGCCATCGGTTGCTATTTACTGTTACGCCGGTCCTAATAAATTCTTCTAAAATACCGCACCACGTGATGTAAAGCATATCGCTTGCATTACTATTCCTACCGGCAATTTCAAATACCTACTTTTGGCTTGCTCGAGCCCTACTGCTGATTCCTAGTTTAATCATCACGGTCAAACCAATGCTTCTAATGCAACGCCCACCAATTTAATCTTGGCCTACAGCGATGCCTACTGGTCTATTTGATCTGCTGCCAATGCCTTACTCACGGCCTACAGCAATGCTTACTGCCCCGTTAACTGCCATCATTTTGACCACGCATTTACAGCGATGCTTACTGGTTCTGCTATCCGCCACCATTTTAATCACTATCAGCAGCGATGCTTACCGGGTTCTTGTTATCCGCTGCCACCATTTTATCACTCCTTCGTCTGTGGCGTCATACAGGATGTAATTAAACACACAGACGATATGGGCTGTACTACAGCTGATTTATTACCAACTTCGACCATGGCTTCAAAACAATCAGCACTGTAGTACAACAAACAAAACTAAATTGACTCCTACATAAGAAATGATATTTGAACGACTACCACACACCGCCCCCCTTACTAAGTGTGCCAGTGTAAATACCTGCCCTGAGACTGAATTACATGTCTCCTTCTGTCACGACCTAGCGGCTGGCTTCTTGCGCTGCAAAACAAAGCACCACCTGCAACGACCTAACACCTCGCAGCCAGGAACACAAAGAAGAACGTCTATTGTTCGCTCGGCCCTTAAATAGCCCCTAGCGACGCTTCCGCCGCCTCCATTGCCTTACCCAAGCGACGCGCACGCCGGGAAAACCTGGTGCGTCATAGCTTGCTATTGTCCGAGCCTGGGGCATGCCGCGTGCCCAAAGCTGTTGGTAGCGTCATGACGCTACAAGAGTGTCCGCGGTAAGCGAGACGAAACGAACGCGAAGTACGAGACTTCGACAGTTGAGGAGGGATCGTGGGGACGGCGGCAGTCGGAAGGTGGAGTCGGTGGAAGAGGTAACGGACGGTAGTGCGGAAAAGCTAATGATGGCGGTGATGAAATATAGTTGAGAGGAATCCGATGACATCGAGCAGAAATCGAAACGTAGGACAATGAGAAACAGTGAGAACTATTAATTGATCTCGAGTTAAGTGATATACAGTAAAGATTAAACGGCGTGAGGCGAGGAAAGTGATGAGTGTATAGACACGTGTGCGACAAAGGCAGCGTGAGTGAAACGAACATGCGATACAGCATCGGCGGGCTTAACAAACGAATTTGGAAGAACTGGAAACGAGGACGGCTGCTGATCTGGCGGCGAGTGGACATCGCCGTGCCCGGCGAAGCACGACTGCGGCGTGGGATTTGCATCGGCGGCCGGGTAGAAGCGGCGGGGGCAAGCGCCATGGCCACGTGGCGGGCGAGTCGGCCCCGGCTCGTCACATCGCGCCGGCGCATCCGGAGTTGGTGAGCTCGAGGAATCCCAGACGCAGCAAACCAGTAAGACTGTTACTAGAAGGAACTTATTATTAGGCGGTAAAAGAATCCAGTGATTTGGAAAGGGGTAGACGATTATGAGATGAGGGAATTTGCCATGTAATGATAAATAATCTAATTTGATGTGGAGAATAGAAAGGGTGTTTTGGAAGGGTACACATTGTCTGTAGATAGATTAAGTATTGAAATAACGGGGCGATTGTGAATCAGTGCATGCAAAGGAGCTCCCATTTACAGTATGAAGTGTAAAGTTAAAGCAGGAAGAAAGTGTTCATTAGCAATATTTACGTAGTTAGTAAGAAAATTGTTCATGTTTGTCAGTATCGTAGAAAGTTATTAATGCTAACCATTATTTTGTTTACCTTCTACACATCCAATGGAACGATATTTTGTAATATCTATTATCTTTCCTGGGAATAAAGCATTCTGTGTTTTACATTAAAAGTAATTGTTTCATTGTTGGTGCATGCACTCAGAGTCCATTCGCAAGAAAGAATACCTGACCCCTTTACAAATTTACTGTAGAATAGGACCGAATCGTCAGTCCGTCACAATAATATATATATATATATATATATATATATATATATATATATATATATATATATATATATATATATTCAAACAAATGTCACCCATCTGTTGGGAACCCAATATATATGAATACAGATCTAATTTCGTCGCACTTATTGAATAAACAATATTTTATTTAATATTTAATTATGAATAATTGAATCAAAATTAGTCAACAATACTTTGAGGTGACCACATTGAATTCACTCTTACACTTAGTTACCCATAGTTTTGTTTGTTGCGTCAAGAAAGAAGAATCCTTAAAATACACTAAAAATCTGAAAGTGCTCGGTGGCTTAGGGGTATTATTGTTTAATCCTCCAAAATGTATATTATTAATTTTACTACTAAAAGTAATTATCTGAAGGAGAAGTAAAACAATTATTCCAAGAAATCAATTCCTGTGGCATCGAAGAAACCATCGGGGCGATATAGTGTTATATCTTACTACGTAGCATTGTAGTATAGTCGGTTTAAAACAAAAGATGCAGATATGTGTAGCTAAATTTGTGTTATTCTGATTATGGACATTCTACTTGATAAATAAAAATAATAATTGAGGCAGGACTACACAGGACAAAAATATAATCTAAAATATAAACGACGAACTTTGGTACGCGACATGGTTTCAGAATTCAACCGCATCATATATAAAAATATTATACACTTTTTCTTAAAAATATACTTAACTTATAGCCATAAGTGTCTTATATTCGGAAATAAAAAAGAATCGTAAAAAATGTTCAAACCCTTTTTATCATTTCACGAATATCGTTGGCAAGAATCAACGAATTCGAACCATTCGAGCAACGGTAACTTTACGACACCACGTGGAAGCCAAAATGGTTGAAATAAATTTTTGAAGCTGAAAGTAGTATGCTCAATGTCTTCCGAACGAGATTTGATTAGTCAGAATTACAAACGCGCACTTTGAATTTTGCAATTATGACCAGGTTTTGCCGCGATTAAACCAGTATGTGGCGGCAGGATTTTCGACACTAGCTTTTCAGCTAGGTCGAATTCAGCTGCTGTCTGGAGGAGAATTCTAGCGGCCGGCTGCTCTGATCGGTAGTTTTCCGTGGTTTCTCCGATCAACACCAAGCGAATGCTGGAGCAGTACCCTACCAAACGGGCCACGGACCGCGCGCGATCTTCCTTCCTCTTCCTTGTCCTATCCTACTCCCTTTACACACACACACACGCACACTTACACTAACATGCACTACACTACCACATATTCCGGGAGACCGGTCGGGAGCTCAGAGCTTCTCCCGACTGGGGCGGTGCCCCGTTGGTGGGAGAGTCCTGGTTAGGGGGAAACCCCATTAGCCGACGGTAAGTCGGCTCGCCATCCGGCGGGAAGATCACCGCCATCTCCCGAGAAAAAAACAAGCACTACACTAACGGGACTAATGGCCGAAGCAGTTGACGCGCCCGGAAACACGAAAAAATCAATCAATCAATACTTTCGATGGAGGAATTGATGATATTAGCTGCTGAGGAAGAAGGGCGGGAGCAAGGAGGACAATGTACTCAGCGGAAACAAATGCTATAAAAAATATTAGTCCGAAACCGTCAGGATCTTTTCCAAAATCAGTATAAAATCTATTTGATTTTACTCAACTTCAGGCCCCACGGTTTTAAAGGATTATTTTTTTATATTTTAGGGTACTTTATAAAAAGCTCATACCAAACTATTAATTACATCACATTTAACGTAAGACATCTGCTTGTACATATCAATTATTGTATGCCTATGTACTCGTATTATAAATTTCCTCGGTTGAATATTGGAAGAAAAAATGCCTATCACCTTAAAAAATTATCTCTCTCTTGATATTCATTATGAATCATGAAGTATTTGTGGTGATGGTAGAATTTAGCTCTTTAAATTTAAAAACATCTCATTTAGAAAAGAAGACTATAGCATTTTATTGCATTATAAAAATTAAGATTTAGCATTTGTAGCAGTTTTTGAGAAAATTATTATTACGGGAGGTCTTTTCGAAATAAAAAATATTCTGGTATTTTTTAGATTTTTCTATGAAAATTAGGAAATAAGCCAAACTAATTTAACATTTCATCATTGGTGAACAAATAAATTGAAATTTTAAATTTAAAGAATAATTCCTGTCTTGTATAGAAATATACGCTTCTATGTAAATTCAAAGGAGAGGAAAATAAATGTCTTGCAATTTGAAAATGCATATCAAAACACATTATTTTAAAAGGGTGTGTATTTTGTTAAATGAAACCAGTTATATTATATGTAACCAACTATTAATATGTAACACAAACAATGAAAAATTAACTTGGCTCGATATAACCTATTTCTTTATCAGTAACAATGAAACTATATTGACTAAAAATCGTTCAGCTTCTATACTGTTGGCCGTAATTAAATGTTATGTCAAAATTAAATGTTTTCAAACATCGATGTGTTGTCGAAGTCGTATCCCTAGTTAGAGAGAGACCACGAAGAAAATAATAAAATGCAATTTAGTGTCGCAGATTCACGTCCATTTCGCGTTTTGCAGATAATCTCGCATTTATCGCAGATTGAAAACCTTCAGAAATATATTCCACCGATCGCCAAACATACAATTACTAGTTTTTTCAGTATTTGGTAACATTTCGCATTTTTATCAATTGCTAAAATCTACCATCTCAAAGAATTTGTAACTGCATTGGGAAAGGAAGGTGGTGAGAGACACCCGATAACAAGCGCTTGCAAGACCCATGCAGCCGTTAGTTCCTGGAAGGGCACATCAACCCCTCCCAAGGCCACTCGCCGCGCCGCCCCGGCCGGACGCCTCCATCGGATTTTATTCTCGGGGAAGCATTCCGGGCGGACCGCTCGGCTGCCGGGGGCCGGGCCGGCCGGCCGGTCGCATTGGGTGGCGTCTAACTGAATAGCATGCGAAACATTTCGGCCGGGGCTGGGCTGTGCCGCGCGGGGCTGCTCCGTGCCGTGCCGGCCGCTCCAAATGGCTTCCCTGCTTCAGGCACACCGCCGCAGGCACACCGCCTCACATCTCATGGTCATTGCAAGTGTAAATAGTGTAAACTTAATAATAAATAGTACCTATAATGCGAGTGAGTTGAATTCAGACAACTCCTGCTTCTTCCCTCAACCAGCGCCATCCCTCTCTCCCATTCCGGGCAGCTCACGGCCCGGCGCGGCGTAAGCTTGTTATTGTACAGAGAAGGTCCCGTTCAGTCCGCGAAAGCAACCCCCTGGCCATTCTTCCCTTTCTCTGTACATTACCTTTCAACTGTCAATGAAGAGTAAAACCTCGTTCTAAATAGAAATGTTCATTGAAAAATTTGGAGAAAATGGAAATTAAGCAAATGCAAAATTTAAAGCTCTTTTTCGCAGGAATTATGAACTGTAGACGGCCCTCGTGCATGAGTTCTATTACAACTTTTGCCGCTATAGATGAACTAGTAGTCGGCTCCCGTGCACGAGTTCACTAGTAACTGCTGACATTATTTATGAATTATAGTCGGCCCCCGTGCATGGGTTCGATAGTAACCGCTGCCACCATTTATGAATTACCCGTCTGTGGCGTCATCGAGAAAAACACACAAACGTATGTACAAGTGTGTGTACAAGTTTGTATGTACAAGTTTATTTACACGTAGGTACAATAACTAGATTCTGCTCCGAAACTACACACTTTTGAGTATTTCCCTGTGGATACCCCACATAGCTAGGGAGGCCCCGCCTCCACTGACGCTTCTCCCGCGCCACTACCGTGACCTCATCACCCGTGCAAGAGGCACGACACGCTCCAGCCTGGGCGTAAAGTTTTGCGCATCGCGCGAGGTTTCCCGAACAAAACCTGTGTGAGCTCTCGGCTCGATTTTATACCTAGAGTGTAGCCGTCACGTGACCGTCCTAGGTGTAGGAGGGAGGCTCGCGTCTACCACGTGACCTTCCAGGTCAAGCTGGCGTCCACCTGGTTTAAATATATCCCAACGTCGTGGCGCTGAGGCTTTTCAGCCCGAAGGTATGCGATACTTCCGCTCCTCCTCCCACCCACGGCCGCCAACGTGACACTACAATCCTATAGGAATTCTTATTCTTCTTCCCGACAGGGTTTAGGTCATGTGACCTGTTCCGAAGAAGGAGAAGAAAAAGAATCTTCTTTATCTTCATATTCTTATTCTTAATTTTCTTCATCCGTTTCGTCGTCTTCATCTTATTTATTATTTATTTATGACTATTATTTATTACTTACTATATATTGCACCGAACCCGGTCTCCCAAACCTACCTGTGCTTACCTGGGCTCGTGTGGCCGGCTAGCTCAGGAAGCATGTAGATTCTAGAAATATGGATGGTGGACGGATTTAGCTACGTGATTAATTAAATAAAGGTTATTTTGAACACGAGTGAACTTTAATAAAATAATTAAAACTTTAAAAGACAAAAATCAAGGTCTGAGCTCAGGAATAACTGATACTTCTAATTTTACGCTACTTTTTACGCTAAAAAGTTAGTACATTAGAGAAAACTTAACGTTATGAGGAAGGCGCCAATACGCGGCCAGCACTTCCTGGGGGTTGACTATAACCCTGGATAAAAGTTTTTTTTTATTTTAAATAAACGTTGTGCCTGAAGGGCGTGATGGAGATTTTGCCGCAGCTCGACAAATCAGTGCACAGTCACCGTTTAAAATGCAGGCCCGCTGGGGTGAACAACCTTCACAGGTCGCCGAACCTCACGCCAGACGGCGTGTCTCGGGGTGCAGGGAGTCCTTGTGTCCCGGCGGTGCCGGCGGGGGCGACGATGACCACAGCGGTGGTGACGATGGTGGTGACGATGATGGTGACGACAGCTCACAACTCAAGCGTCCGACAGCACGATAATGATCGTCACATAACTTGTGACGTGCTACGCGGGCGTGATCGGCAGAGATAAAATAATTATACTCGTTACTCTCTAACACACAGTAATCATCTAATCGTTCGTTCCCTCGATAAGTGAGTAACCGGAGGAGCTACTCGTCTGCAATTCAAGGTAGCGGGACACTGCCCTTCTCCCGCCCTTCTGTCCTCAGTGTCCGCGTGCTCAGCGCACGTCAGCGCTCTCCTCTCTGTCCTGCTCGCCCTTCTCCCGCCCTTCTGTCCTGCGTGTTCAGCATATGCCAGCTCTCACAAGCCTTTCCCCCTCCAGTTTCCCAAATGTTCTAGAAGTTTCAGGAGAATTTTGCCAAAACGTGCTTCCATTGGTGAAAAGTTTCTACGTCTTAACTAATTTCTGTCCAATCAGCTTCTGCGTCTTGCCGGTGTATCGAGTGGAATTTTCCATAATGCGCTCTCACTTGCACACTTTTAGTAAATAATCGCAGGTGGTCTATCCCGGAGTCTCTGAACTGCGCAGCCCCCCTTCCCCAGCTAGATCCCCGGGGAGAAACCCGCGACCGGCGTTGGAGAAAGTAAACAGAGCTCTCCCCGCTCGCCTGGCGCCAAGGTGTCGCGGATGCAGCTGGGCGGAACGAATTAACCGTCCGGCGGCTCTGAAAAGACGCAAAAGGCATCAGCACGTGTATTGCGCAACAATTTGCTTATGATTATCCGGAGTACAATATTCGGTATCGTTACAATATATTATTATTTATATAATTAGCAGAAGATGAAGATCGACATTCAATGTGAAATGAAAAAAGATGAAGAGGAAGATGAAGACGAAGATGGAGATAATATGAAAACGAAGAGAGAACGAAGATCAAAAAAAAAAGTGAAGATGAAGGCGATAACGAGGACGAAGATGAAGACGAGGTTGATGAAGAAAACGAGAGATTCGAAGACGAACACGATGAAAAGAAGATTAAGATATAGAAGAAGAAAATAAGAATATGAAAATAAAGATGAAGATAAAGAGGAAGAAGACAAAGACGAAGCTGAAGATGAAGCTAAAGACTCATTTACAAGACAGCAAGACAAAGTAGAAACGATTGGATCCAACCTTTCCAGGCTTATGCCTAGAAGTTTATAATAAGTAAAGCGGGAAGCAAAGTGACGATTTCCAACGTGGTACTTTTGAAGATATATGCGGCACCAGTATTGCAATGAGGCCATTGCTGGTCGCCGGACCAAAACTTCCCCTCTGTCACGCCAATTAGGACGGTCCCTGATTTGACACGGCTCAGCGCAAGACGCGCGAACGCGTGCCAGTAGCTCTATTCAAAGATTTACGACTAGGGTGGGATTGTCTCCGGGACAGCCCTTCAGGCAAAGAGCGGGCGGCTGCCCGTCCACGTGTACGGCTAGGCACCGGAACAAGTAAATTATAGAGATCCCGGCTACTGTTTAGTTATCCTGAGGACTCATATAAGCATCACGGAGACAGCAGAAAGGAATGCTTTGTTCATCTCTGGTGTACTGGCCAAACACACGCACAACAAAGACCACCAATCAGGCGCCCAGAAAATGAGGTTAATTCGAAAATGCCCTATCGGCTTCCGACTCGCGTCGAATATTCTGGAAACTGACATTTCGACCAATAACATTTAAATTCCGATCACGTGAAGGAGCGATGTGCGAACTCAGAAAAGAGAGTGGGGATGCGACGCAGGAAGCTCGAGAGAGGCGGATTTTTGGCAGAAGACTGATAGAAGGCGAGAGAACGTGACAGAAAAGAGACTGCTGTGTTGAGGAGAGGTAGTGGGAGCCAGTGACTAGTGTTGGTCGACCAACGGAGTGCAGGCCGCCCCGTGTAAAAGCACAAACAGGAATTCATTCCATTTCAACGGGCCGGCGTTGATCCGTAAGGATTGATTGTGCAGCCGAGTCATTGAGGCTGGCCTGGTAAGGAGTGGGTGGCGTCAGACGGCCTCCTCCAATAACCACCGATCGGAGCCCATTTGTCATCCACTTCCTGATTACGGACGGCGGACCTGTGAGGGATTGGAACAGGAAGGAGCGCTAGCACCGCACGCATTTCTGCTTCCGGCTGGCTGCGCCTTGCCGTGACGCGGCTCGCGACAGCGACTGTTTCGAGGACGACCACGGATGTGCAATCATCGAAAGAGGTGAACCAACGGCTTTCATTTTGTACTAATTCCAAAGACATTAATAAGGAAAAGAGTCATTTAATGTAAGGAAATAACATAGAATTTAGTTTAAGAGACTTCCTACCAAACTGTATTATAAAAAGCAATAAATGTGTTCTTACCATTCAGGCGATTGACACTTAAATGTACCAAAACTTTGTAATTATTGTAACGTAGTAGTAGTAGTAGCAAACCCAGTGCAGGCCCTCATTCAAGAGTGCTCACCCTGAGGTTCTCGTATGCCGGTGCCAGGTGACAGGTGACAGGTAAGTGCCCGTTTGGCGCCCTTCATTTATAAATTTAACGCGCACACCTGTCAGCTGATTACCGACACACTTCGGTGTGACGGTGTTTTCCCCCTTTTTGTGAGGTACCCAGACCGCGAGCTACGCGCATTGCGCACTTGCGTGGGTTGCCGTAAGCGGCAGGTCGGGTTCATCACAGTATCGGTGGCTTCTTTCGAGATACAAGCCAACAAGAAAAAATACAACCAAATACAAGAATGGCTGTCAGAGTTGTATCAACATATCGGACGATATGTGATTGCGCAATTTTGATGTTGGCGGGAATGCCCTCCGTAGACTTGCTAGCGAGGGAAAGAATGAAAACATACTGGACCCTCAAGGATAGAAAGGAAAAAGAAGGCTAGCTATCCTCAAAAGAGATCAACGCCATTAAGAGGAAATCAGAAGCATGCTACTGAAAGAGTAGCAAGATAGACGTGGAAACAAAAGGCAGATGGGCTTATCGAATGTGTCATGTTCTCTCCCCCAAAACACCAAAACAATATTATCCAATCCATCCATTAAATTCACCCTAAGCATTGGATACCATTACCTGCTCTTTACTAGCTTGTCTTAATAAATAATGGGTGATCACATCAACAAATTTCTTGTCCGTGGGTGCGTAGAATCGGCCTGAACAGGAATTGTTCGGTCCCACACGCAAAGGTGGAGATAGGGAGGCATGAATAGATGTTTATTCGCCTAACATTCCCACGCGCCGCGCGGCAACCCCGCACGGCGCGGCGTGGAAAATACCCACGCCCCGAGCCGGCTACGCCGCGCGCCCCAGAAAGTTCCAGAACATTTCAAAAACCCAGAGAGCTAACTGGTCAGTTCAAATCCCCCCTCTTCGCGAACCCCTAACCGCAGAAAAGTTAGTCGCTGAGAGGTAGCTTCGCGTGCAACATGCGTTCGGACTCCGTGTTCAAAGTTCATGTAAACTTAAATTCTCATAAGAGAATAACATTCTGTGCCATATTGTTTAATTTGTTTAATCAGTCGCTAACAAGCAGCCGCGAGAAAAAATGCGTTTGTGGCTCCGTGATCAAAGTCACGTAACTTTGTATTCTCACATTGAGAATAATTTCAAGGTTTATTTCAGCATTGTGTATAAATGCTGAACTATTCAATCTATTTAATACGAAGACGCTAATAAGCTGACAGGGAGCACATGCGCTCGGACTTCGTAATCAAAGACGTAAAGTTATTTGTATTCTCACATTGAGAATAGTAATTCAGTGTTTTTATAGTGAAGAGCTAAACTGTCAATTTCTGTGAAAACATTAAGAGTGTTTGTTTGCTAATTGCACAAACTGTAATTGTGAAGAACTAATGTGATAACCTAAAGGTCATTAAAGATCATTGTGCAAGGTGAGACCTTGTGTTTCTATGACAACCCACGTCATCATAGGGTTCCTAATGAGCATCGAATGGGACTGAGCAGAGTGCTTGCCAATATTCAACACTTAATATGATACAGTCCACTAAAAGCACAGGCAACCGCCCCGTCCAGGAACCGTGATATAATAATAATAATAATAGTTTATTATTGTTGTAGGAAAACTAATTCTCATAATCACTGCAGCGCCTCTGACCGGGAGTCCTAGGTTCGAGTCCTGATAGCGGCAGGATTTTCGACACTAGCTTTTCAGCTAGGTCGATTTCAGTCGCTGTCTGAAGGAGAATTCTAGCGACAGGCGGCTCTGGTCGGTAGTTTTCCGTGGTTTCTCCGATCAACACCAAGCGAATGCCGGAGCAGTACCCTACCAAACGGGCCACGGACCGCGCGCGATCTTTCCTTCCTCTTCCTTGTCCTATCCTCTTCCTACACACACTTACACTAACATGCACTACACTACCACATATTCCGGGAGACCGGTCGGGAGCTTAGAGCTTGTCCCGGCTGGGGCGGTGCCCCGCTGGTGGGAGAGTCCTGGTTAGGGGGAAACCCCACTAGCCGACGGTAGATCGGCGCCGGATCTCGTCATCCAGCGGGGAAAGATCACCGAGGAAAAACATGCACTACACTAACGGGACTAATGACCAAAGCAGTTGACGCGCCCGGAAACACGAAAAAATCAATCAATCAATAATTCTCATAATTTGTTGGAAACCTGTTATCATTAATTACATACAAAACTTAATTCTGTTTTCAAAGCTGATTAATAACAAATGAATTTATTTCTTCGTAATTGAAATTTTCAAATGGCTACCTTAGCCAGATTAAACACAAGTAAACACAAATAGAATATAATACTCCTGAAAATTAAACAACACTGCTAAAACTTATACTAATTATATCTTTAAGTTATTTTTCTATAATGATTACTCATTTTAAAAATCCTTTCAAATAACTATTAATTGTTGCAAACTGATAATAGTCATTCATTGAAGTTATTTGGAATATTACTTTAAAACAACAAATCTTATAATTTTGCCTTAAAAATATACTAATCTTGACCTTGCTACAACATTAAGAATGTCAAAAGTTTTTTGTCACTTCCCTTTCGGTGTCAGATGCTGCTGTCAATTGCTGCTTGCATCAATTTTTCTTCGTGACATGTCCAATTCCATTCGTTGCACTTTTACAATTAGCTTGGCACTATTGTCCTATTACAATTAGCTTGGCTAAATTGTCCTCCGACAAAACTGTACAATTCAAAATTGTTACGCCTACTACGCGTCTCCATTTGTCTAAAAAAGAACATTCTACCGTGTTTACATCGCGTCTCCATCCGAACCTCGAGACGTCCAATCATCGTCTGTCTGCTTCGACTTTTCGAAGCACCTGTTTCAAAACAGTCGTCGGTCCTGCCTTGCACTGTTACTTTTTTAAGTTCTATTTCCTTTCTATTGATTACACATAACTCACCAATGTTTTGATAAATTTGCACCATTTCCAAAATGTTTATATTTTTCGTATCTTCTTAATTTATACGCGGATTCCTTTAATTTTCAAAATACTGTCTCTCGCCGCTCGTCATGTAAACATGTGACGGCGTTCTCCTCACACGACACACCATTACTACTCGCAATTTGGAATGTTGCTCAAAAATAATTATATCCTGCAATTTTTGCACTCCAACACCGTCCAACATTGTTTATTAAATTTTGTTCTAAATGTTCCACACTTTCGTTCCTGCGTCTTCACCGAAATACGAATAATATTTCCAAATTTCCATCTTACCCCTTCCATCTTTATTTGTTTGCTTGTTTTAATTACTACTTAAAATGTTTATAATTTTTCTTTTTCCGGCGCATAGCGGGATCATTACAAATGATACCTAATATGGTAGAGTTGGTGGAAAGAGGCCATGGAGAGGTAAAAAAAGAAAAGAAAAAAAAAGAAAAAGAAAGCCGGCCTCGGCGCAGAGGGATGCGGCAACCGTCGTTTACGCTGAGAACGCTGCAGGTTAGAGTCCTGCGTAATATTTATGGTTCCTTCACCCCTCATCATCATTCTATCGCCTCATAATTCACAATTCAAGGCGTAACACCAAGGGACGCAGTCGAAAAAAAGCAGATCCTATAATGACACACGTTAATCTCTCTCCAGGATTGAATATGACTGGTCCTCGCAAGAGAACGTGTAGCGTGTTCAGAAATGGCCGATGCAATGATAATAACAATAACAATAATAATAATCCCTAGCCATGGCAATATTAATTTAAGAAACATGCATTACTGTGCAAGGGAGAATCCACTGGCCCCGACGAAGCATCAGAGCCAATAGACATGTTGTGGAATAGTGGGTGATGCAATTAGAAAAATAATTCTTTCTCGAAAATGTTTTAAATGAAGTACGATATGCAGAATTTCTGTCCCAAATTCTACCATCACTTTTAGAAAACGTGAAATTGCAGAAAGTGTCAATAGGTGGCTTCACCACGATGGTTGCCCTAGACACTACTCAAAACGTGGCGACTTAACTTAAGCGTCTTAACACTAAGTTCTCGGGGGCGTTGAATAGGTCGTGGTGGCACTGTGTGCTGGTCCGTATGTTGCCCAGATCTGACATCATTCGATATTTTCTTGGGGATGAACCAAGAGGCTCCAAATACATCAGAATATATGCGTAGGCACATTGTAGCAGCATGTTCTGAAGTTATAACAAAGCACTGCTTGCAGTTAATAAATCTATCCAAAAATGCCTGCCTACAGATGTGTTTATCTGTAGATGGAGGACATTTTGAACATACGATCAAGTAAACTGAGTAGTAATGTAGTGTTTACCTTATATTTTTATTTGAGTGATTATTGTTATCTTACTGGATTTTTCTATCCCTTTATTTATTTATTTATTTATTTATTTACGTCAAAAACAGTTAAAAACTGCGTATGACGTGCTATGGGGAAAAGTGAATTGTGCACATTTTCAAAATTCTGCGATCCCTACACCAAGTCATATACTACTTAAATTTTGAATTTTGAAAGGGAGAAAAAACAAAAACTCCCATGTAATAAAACCTATTTTCAAGGATAAACAAGCAATAAATTTTGAATTTTGAAAGGAGAAAAAACAAAAACTCCCATGTAATAAAATCCATTTTCAAGGATAAATAAGCAATAAATTTTGGCTCTTATTACTTCCTACCGCGACAACATGGAAACGATAATTTGAATAATTGTATTTCCCACTGAATTCTAGAAGACGTGCACAGAAATGAAGTTACATTTATGTCCAGAAGCAAAACAAGGGCAATCTCAGCATTTGCTCAATGGATCAGGAAACTGGGCGAAAAACCTGATCGAGATGGGGTCATTGACCCGAAGCTGTAGTACAATAGTTGTTACAGGTTGTTTATACTCATTTATACAGTCCAAATGGTAAATAATGCATTATGTATCATTGTTAAAATTAATGTTCCTTTTCTTGTGTGCTCAGTATAGTCTCTAATTGTATAGAAAGTTATGCAGCAGAAACGATTTTACTTGGTGTTTAAACTTTTGATCGAATTTAATCATTTAATGTCATCTAGCAAAGTGTTGTAAAATAGTGTACATGTATTGTATGTGAATTTTTGTAATGAGCTGTTGATACTGTCACCTGATGAATATGATTTCTACGTCGAGTGTTATAGTAATAGACTTCGGCATTTTCTGAAAATATATTCCTGCCCTTGAGCAAGTCATTTTACAAAACCACTGATTCGTAAATAAAAAGACACGGTAATGGTAAAATTCCTAGATTAATGAAGAGAGGCTTACATGAATCACGTGGGTGGGATTTGGTTATTATTCGTACAATTCGTTTTTGTAATCTAAAAGTCTGGGAGCTATAAGATGTATTTCCCAGAATATTATGCCATATCTCAGGCGGAATGAACATTCGCGAAGTATACACAACGAGCAGTATGAAGGCTGACTGAATTTGCAAGAATTCTGAACGCGTAGCATAATGAACTTAATTTGTGTTCAATTCATTTAAATGGACGTTCCATTTAAGGTTTGACTGAATTGAGAGACCTAAAAATTTTGTTACCTTAACATCAGTCAATGGTACACTGTTCATTTTCAATGGAGCACAGAATTGTTTATTTGAAATAGAAAACTGCATTAAAACCGTTTTCTTTCGTTTACTATTAATTTGTTATTTCGGAACCAATTTGAAACATCTGATATTGTACTATTTACGGTTTCTTTATTGCAAAGGATGTTCGTATCATCCGCAAAGAGAACCGTTCTTCCGTTTCGAATCGTCGAGGGCATATCGTTTACGTAAAGTAGGAACAGAGTAGGGCCTAAAATCGATCCTTGAGGAACTCCACATGCAACGGGCAAAGAGTCGGAAAGGTGCGTACGTAATGTTCCATCATTCCAGTAAGGTATTTCAACTCTGAGATCGTTGTTTAAGGTACGAACATAACCAATCTAGAGCAATACCACGAATTCCATATGAAGGTAATTTGGAAAGAAAAATGTCATGATCAATGACGTCATAAGCTTTGAGAGATCTAAAATAATCCAATAGGTGCCTCGTTTTGATCCAATGATGAGGCGACATCTTTAAGAAAAGAAAATATAGCTGTTTCCGTTGATTTTGATTTTCTAAATCCATGTTGGCAATCTGAAAGCGCGTCGTGTTTAGTGAGAAAGGTTTCAATTCGAACGTAAAAAGTCTCTAATATTTTTGAAAAACTGGTAGAAGAGAAATGGGACGATAATTTTGAATTTCATTTTTGTTGCCTTTTTGAAAAGCGGCTTAATTTTAGCTGTTTTGAAAATATCTGAAACGTTCCAGTGCATAAAGATGCATTAAATATGTGAGTTAACGGGTGTATAATGGCATACGCACAAGTCTTTAACAAAGAATCCGGGAATTCATCTAAACCGGACGAATATTTATTTTTTAGTTTACCGATTATTTTGAGAATTTCATAGGAAGAAGTTTCGGAAACGAACATTGTGTCTAAAATTTTGGGTGAACTGTCTGTTTTGAGTTTTGTGCCTGAAGACCCTTAGTGAGATCGGCAGCAATTCTCGAAAGTATTGGTTAAAGAGATTAGCCACTGTTGCCGGATCGTTCACATTTATATCGTTATATTTTAAAACAACATTCTCTACGGGTTTTCTAGTTGATTTGGTAGTATTTTTATTATATTCCACATTGCTTTTGTTTTATTATTTGAGTTCAAAATATCCTGATCGTTTTTCATGATTTTATTCCCTAAGTTATTATTGTATGCTCTAACATTTAAATTGTTTGCTCAAATGTGCAATATTCTTTGTACAATATTAATTGTTTATATATGTACAAATATATGTATAAAATATCATTTCTTCAAATAATTTTTCTTTATAGTACTTTCAACGAGCGCTTAGTCATTCGATGCTCTATCAGTACTCTTCAAATGCACATGACGTAGTGCCATCTGTCGGTCTCCTCCTGAACCTCTGCGGCACCTACGGATTGTCACCGTCTCTGCCCATATAACGCCGTGAGATTAGGTTAGATAGGACGCTGTTGGATTGTATCCGTCTCATTCATAAGAATGAGACGGTGCCAAAATAGAACTGGTACAGTAGTTCACGTTCTGTTCCATAGAGTGCACTAGTGACACTATCTTAATCGAGTAGACTGTCTCTCGCTCAGGATAACTCCGATCCCCTGGTATTTCGTATGCCTTTCCTTGTTTCGCACATAGAGTGGCGGCGTATGCCAGGGACATAAGGCTTTCCCTCTTCTTCCAATACCCTTCTTCAACGACCTCTTGACATTATACTGTGGTCGATCAGACTTTCAGGCTGAATGTTATTATTTTTAGTTTTTCTTTCAGTTTAATGATATTATAACTTAATAAACACGGCCACTGTAAAATTAAATTTTATTGCTCACGAATTCTATTTTAGAGATTACAAAACCAGTTTAAAGCATCGCAATAATGTTGAAAATTTATGATTGATGTTTTATTTGAAGATTTGATTGGTGTTTTATTAACATCGGTATTTTAATTTTGAATATCGATAATTGGTAGCATCGATGTTTTGTTATCGATGTCGCATCACTAGAAAGTTTGTGTACCCTCGAACGTTAAAGCACTATCGATCTTCTGCGCGTGCTCAGTTCACTTTTATGCATCTGTGCTGACGCAGAAGATAGATAGTGCTGACCCGCTGAGGCGTGCACAAACGTTCTAATAACTGGCAGAATTCCGTACCGGCTGCCACTGATTTCAATTCATACTCCAACTTATGGCAAATCCAAGTAAGGCAAAAAGTCTGAAAATACGAAAGGATGATTTTGATTTTTAAACAATTTTATTTTCTTATACAGCGAAGGAAGCGCTTTACAAAATCTTGTAACGAAATGTAATGTAAATCTTGTATGAACTACAATTTAGCAAGCTTAGTAGTACTAAGTGTTACAAACAAAAGAGCGAGGGTACTCCCACTAGAGATCAATAGTTTTTGTATGCGAGAATATATGGGAGAATAGGATAATTAAAGAAAGGAAAAAGTTACAGATACTAAATTAGTGAAATCATGCATTTCTCTTTAGGGTGGTTATTTATCCTTTGGGAATCTTGATTTAATTCTTCGGTGTTGGTTTTAGGTTTTCCCTAGGTTGAATATAGAAGTTGCAGGGGAGGATGGTAAGGAAAGAAAAAAATTGATTGGAGACTGAGAACAAACTCTCTGTGGAGTTGCTTGTGTGATACGTATTTTGCACTTTGGTGGCAGTGCGAATGATTTTATTTTGAAATATTTAGAGAGATTTAGGTACCTAAGGTCCAGAACCTCCCCAGATCGGACAAGCATATTGTAATGATTTGCAACAACCCCAGAACGTGCAGATCCCGAAAGCAAAATTGTATTTCATCAGATAGACATTAAACGACAGAAGAAACAATAGACGACGACGCCGCGGACATATAATTTTCAGAAATTAGCAGAAAACGCGAAAAGTGTGAAAGGGCAATATAAACAATGGTCAGAACAGAACTTTAGGAAAACTCTAAAGCGAAAATCAGGAAAATCGAACCGCGAGTTAAGAAGATACATGAAATGGTACAAATTGCATGCAGAACGTTTAGAAACGTAGAAAATGGAACCCATTGTTGTGATAGCAAAAGTATAAAAGAAACCAGTTTTCATAAATATCTCGAGAACGCCTTGCTGAAATGACTTCAAACTTTCTGGAATTGTAGAGTATATTTGGATCATGACAAAATTAGCCACGGCACGGGAAAATTAACACGGGACAATTTATCTAGATAAATTGAATATTTGGATTTATTACGTGATGGATTAGTGAAAACAAACGACGCAACGCCTGATTTAGTGGAGTGACGTCATCATGGATAAACAACACGAAAATAATTATTTTAAAGAAAGGAAAAAAAGGGGAAGAGATATAACGATGTGACATTTCTTAACTAAAGATTAGACAATTTATGAAACCAGTAATGAGACGCATGACGTCCGTAAAACGTAGAACTATGAACATATTACGATATGTTTTTGCAGTGATGGGCAGGTGATTTATAAAATTCCGGCTTCTGGACCAACAATGCCAAATAGAGGATAGTAGTGTGTGAGTTGAGCTCGCAGCGTACGCAGGACCCGTATCAAAGTGATAAGAAATTCTAAATTTTTGCGTAATTAGTGAAAGTTTATGTAGGAACGCTATTAATTAGATGAAGACATTTTCATATCAAGGAAGTGAAGTTATATTATCTGCGAACAGTTAGTGGACAAAATTGCAAAAACAGTAATTCGCGTAAGTAGGGAAATGCGGGTCCTGGATCAGGAAATGACGTCAGAGATAACCCATTTCGGTCTGACGTCACATCCTGATCCAGGACCCGCTGATCCAGGACCCGCATGACGTGTGAGGGTGCTGACGTGGAGGCCCCGCTGACGTGGGCGGTCGGGCCCCGTCTGACGTCATGGTGGATGACGTCAGTGTGACGTCACTCAAGGCCAGACCGCGGCTGCCCTGGACGCGGATGACGTGGTGGAGCTTTGTGTCGTGGCGCGTGGCTCCATTCGCTCTCGTGGCGAATGGTGGTACTGGGGGGGACGGGGTGGTGGGGCTTTGTCGCGGGGCGCGCGGTCTGGCGGAGAAGTATGGAAGTGAGGGCGCTCGGTGGCGAAGTGTGGTAGGTGTGTGTGAACCTGCCACCACCACCACGGTGGTGGTGGTGTTTCAAAAATGCCGTCCGTCCGAGGCGGATTCGAACCAGGCCGAGTCCCGTTTCCTGTTGGGGTTGGCGCGCGCTTTGGCACTGAGCTACGGCGGCATCCGCATTGGAGTGGTGTGTTGAGAGGTACTGATAGTACGCGCGCGCGGCTGCGGCGGCTGCGGCGGCGGCGGCGAGGCCGGCGGGCGCTGGCGCGCGCGCCCAAGGCCGGCGGATGCGGTCTGCGGTTGTGATAAGAGAGACGTCGCGTTTGCGCGAAGGCAGCGCGCGCCCAAGGCCGGCGGATGCGGTTGTGATAAGAGTACGCGGGGCGCGCGCCGCTCAAGGTGGTGACAATGATTGTTGTTAGTTGAGAAAAGGAAACCCTACAAGGTGGTGACAGGGGAAAAAACAAATGAAAAACAGTGCACATTGAATGAATGATTTTTATTATAATCAATAATCAATACAAATCAATATAGAAAAATTGACATTCATGTTTGTGTGCTGGCTAGAAATTTAGCGATTTCCCTTTTGATTTTCTCATCCACATACCCTTCGTTGCACCGACTTCCTTTTTGATGGGCGTTGACAGACGTTTTCATCACGTTGACGTTTCCCAGTTTACGGCATCAGGTTTCGGAATTTTTCAAGTTGTGTCTTGATGTTTTGATGTTGTGGTCGACGTACGCTTTGTTGGCGACGACTTTTCGAGGAGAAGCCGTATTCGAAATGCGGTGATGATCGGCGTTGAAGGAGGTATCGTTGACGTTCCACTGGCGGAACATCTTGATTGAGTGTCGGTCACGAGTTGTAATGCTGTCTTTAGAGGTTGAAGATGTTCCGTGATCGCACAATCGGCATCACGTGCTGCGATTTGACGAGCGTATTCCAGTCTTTCGTTCACGTACTCTTTGGTGGCAACGTACGCTGGTATATTGCAAGTTTCTTTTTCATCACCCTCCTCTTCATCGTGCGAATTCTCTTCGTCATCGTACACGCCATCGTCCTCCTCCTCATCCTCTATCGAGTCGTAGAAGACCATGGTGTTTGCTTGACTGTCGCTCATGATGAACTGACGAGCGTCATGTTCCGTCACGTATTTTTACAAAAACGGTGTCGCAGGCAATGGTGGCGTGGATGAGATAAGGTGACGTCACACGCATTGAATGTTCGAGATGAACTCTCTTCTTTCGTTCTTCCGTTCCTCTTCCTCTTCTTCCCATCACTCGATTCATCTTCGTGGTGTGACGTATTTCCTCTTCTTCGTCTCATCACGTGTTGTTTGCGACACTCGCTTCCGATTGTGGTGGTGGTGTGACGTTTGGAGACGGAAGGCTTGAACGTCTTTCCAGATGAAACTCATACGTCTCCGAAGTTGTCTTTTCTGACACGGTTTTGAATTTTTGTTTTGTTTTGATGAATCCGGCAGGCGGTGATGACTTGATCCATGACCTTGAGAACTTCAGCATGCATGAAAACGGTCAGCTCATACAAGTTTTTTTCTTTTTCATCACTAAAACGATAGGTTTGCTCTTCACGAAGACGTTTTGCAATGTAGGCGACGTTCCACACGGATTCGGAGATGTCCCACAGCTTAGGAATTTTCCACGCGTCGTTCGTTTCCTGGCAGGCGATATCGGAGAGATCGTCTGCGGCCTTTGCGATGTTGGCCCACAACTTGGCCGCTTCGCCCTTCCACCCGCTGCTCTCGTCAAGGACGTCTTCGTAGGCGAGCCTCGCGGCGATGATTTTTGCTTCACGTCTCCATGTTGACGGACACTGACTGAATGAATTGTGTGTCTTCAAAGTAAGAAGCAGATAAGAGCACCGATCACAAAAGCAAAGTTCACAAGGGTGAGACAGATCGTGATGCTATCTATACAATTCATGACGCACACACACACACACACACAAACAATTTTACACTGTCGTAATGATACTCCTTCCTCGAGGTGGGTTGGCGTTGTCCCGCGCCTAGTGTTGATGGCAAGGTGCGGTAGTGTTGATTGCAAGGCTGTCGGAGATAGATGCAAACGCGACAGTCCCGCTTCGACGGCGGCACTGTGTCAACGTGCGTGCGTCCGCGATTCCAATGTTCTTTACACGAACGAAGTTCTTGAACACACGGTAGTTTTCGAGTGTCTTCAGATAGTTTTCGAAAACGCGCTCGACCTCGTGAGGCCTTAGCCAATGACACAAAAATTCAATCGGCAATTGGTTCAATGTTTCCGAGTCGAGAAGTGTAAGCGTGCCATCGGCTAATCGTAACCTTCTGAAAGCGCGGTTGATCTTTTCGCGTGTTTCTCGTCTGACCTTTTGAATGATGTAATCCAATGACGATGTGACGGAGCGGATGAGTCGATGATCGTCGGATGCGAACGACGGGGCACTCTGCATCGTAATGACGAGCGAAGGGACGGAGAGCACGATTATAACGGTTTTACATAGTACCCTCCGCTTCGCGCAGCAAGTCCGGTCGATTGTCGCACATCCATTCGTACAAAGCAATGACGTGTTGTCCTGCTAAACTGACGTCATTGCAAGCGTAGAGTTCGCGATACACGTAGCACTCGTTCAGCGGAGGACCGAACACACTCCAGATCGAATATGAGTTTTTTGTTATATACTTTTGCAACCATTCTTTCTTCTGTCCTCCGCCGGCGTATAAGTTGTCAGCACCTTCAAAGCTTTCCTAATCACAAACGTCCTGTCCGGTAATCGTGATTCCCGCTACTCCACGGCGGTGTGCCGTGATGGCAGCTTTGATCCACCCACTTATTCTTGTCGGCGTTGTTCAAAGTACGGAAAGGACTCGGCGGACGAAAGATGAATTTCGAACGACCCTCCCCACCCGCTTGTCGAAATCGCCTTTGTCGAGAATGACGGTCAACACTTTGATAACGAATCGCCCGCTTATCCAAAAACCTTGAAGATCAACAACAGCTGTGAGCTCATGACCGTTGCACATTCTTCTTCTTCTTTTATATTGACTTCGTTCTCGCGCCTCGGTGTGGTCGGTTGTCAAGACCTCACTGAAGACGACGACGACGACGACACCGTCCACGCATTCTCCTTCTCCTCCTCCTTGTCCAACGATTTCGAGTCCCTTTCAGAAGAATTTTTCTCAACGTTTTTTTCTGGTCTTCTTCGTTCAATAGTTTCCGTAAAGAATTTTTCATGTAGCTCAACATGACTACACACACAATACCGTAGACAACAGACGGTCGAACACCAAACACACGGAAATGCCACAACGCAAGCACCGACAACCACAGCGGAAACAGTCGATCTGAATAACAGCGCGACGGTGGTGGTGGTGGTGTCTCGTCCGTGGATAGAACTGGAGAGACTACTGCAAAAGACTGACGGTCGTCGTGCTGTCGCCGTCCTTCTTATACAAGACTGTGACGTCGAAGATATGTCGTCAGCGGGTTGTGACGCAAGCTTAAACTTCAATGTTCTCGGATGCACCACGAATTATGGTGTGTGTCGAAACCGACCATTTCACGAGGCGAAGCGAACCCTTTTCCGTACGACACGCTCCACCAAATATCGATCAGGATATAGTGTGTTGCAATTCCTCGAGTAAAGCGGCCCTGATCGTTTCACCATGCAGGTCTTCTAGCGAGTACGTCACGGGATTCGAGAGATGCACACGAACGATTCTGAAGAGTTCGGTTCTCCATCGCGCTTCGTATCCTTTCCGAAACGGTGAGCTTTTGTACGTCCTCACCGAACGTGTCACCGACTCGAAAAAATTTTCGATTTTTCCCCTCATAAGACGCGGGTCAGGTTTTTCGTTTGGCGTACACCGTGTGCAATAATCTATCGTCTTTGACGTCTTTCAGGTTTCATTCCCAAATTTTTCGATGTTTGGTATTGTTGTAATCTCAGGAGGTCGGTGAGCATAAGGGTCAGCGTCGCGTCCCCTCGGCTGTGAAACGCCTCACATCCGCTCCTTGAGTGTTCGATTGAACGTTCGACAACGGCGGCCTTCACGTTGGAAAGGTGGAATAATGATGAACGTCACGCTCTCGAGCCACTTTTGAGCGCAGTATTGTAAAACTCGGTGCCTCGGTCGGTTTGTAAAAAGCAGGGCACTCGACAGCTCGACGTCACGATGCGGTCAAAGCCTTACCACATCCGCTCCCGTCTTTTCTTTATCGCTTCCGCCCAGGCGCACTTGCTGTACACGCCGATTTGATTTCGTAACGAATTTCACTAAAAAGGAATGCGAAAGCGTTGTTAATCAATTCGCAGTTGGTGCGCTCTTCCGTGCCCGTCTTGACCGCAGATCCCGCGATGACGAGCGAACTCTCGCAAGGTACGAGAACGGCGTCCTTGTTCATGATAGTAATACGAATTTCATCGTTATTCCCAAACGATTTAATGTACGGAAACTGTTCGTGAATAGCTTCTTTGACGATGTTGTGTTTTATGTTCTCCTTGCGGAGAATGTCGATCGCGTGTTCGTCCACAAATTCCGTTGAAGTATGATAATAATTGGTCTTCATTTTCTTCGACATTTTTCGGTTTTCTTCTTTTTTAGAAAAATACTGTAACCCAACGCACGTAAGGTTTGTCGACTGGACGGTGTTAACGTGGTGAGCGGACAAAGCACTCTGTGTCTCGGTCGCGACACGACCTGCATTTTATAGTTTTTTAGGCGAAATCGGCATTGTTGTGTGTGTGATTATTTTCTGGGGCGTACGAGTAAGGTGCACGTCAACGGCGTTTCCGAGTGCAACGGAATCGGTTGTCCTTCCGCGTTCTCTAGTCGAATCGAAATCTCGTCGATCCAACGTCGCGTGACGCGGTGAAAGATTCTTTCGGCCGGCCTTTCTTCGATGACGGCTGCAGGTAAATCGTTCACGTAAACTGATGCAGCACGTGCGCTATTCGATCGTTTATATACCCGCTTTCGATGACGTTACACGTCACGAACACTTCAAAATCTTTTACGATCGTCGGCGAATCATCGGCCGTCACGAACTCCCCGAAAGGTGTAGGTGACACGGTCTTTGAAAATCCGAAGAGAGGACCGATGGACTCGGGGTGCTCGAAACGTAGCGTGAATGACGTGTTGACACGCACTTTGTTTGTTTGCGGGTCCGCCGCCAAATGGAAAAAGTGCTTCTTTGCCTCAAAGTCCTTGGGAAACTGTTTGCGTAAAAAGTTCAATATATGTTGATTGATGTCTTCTAAGGTATACGTACCCGGAGGGACGGTCAACACATAGCTTGTCGGAGATCCTCCTCCACCCCCCTCGACAACTTCGTAGTGGAGTTGGTTGGGACCGTCCTTCACGTTGCGAATGGTGTGAACGGTGTTGAGATGCACTAACGCGAGCTCGTACACGTCGTCCGACAGGTCGACGCCGGACGGAAACTTCACCGAGATCTCCGGCCCTTCCCGATGATTGTGTACGTGCGCATGACACGACCGTCGCAATCGAAATGACAACGTCCGGTGGTTAATCTTCCTTTTTCTTCTACTTCTTCATCTTTCATTCGTGAAAGGAAATTGCAAACATAACTTGCCGCAATTACTCGCGTTGTATTTTTGAACTCGACGCGTGTTGTACGTCACGCGGTGCCCGCGCGCGTATCGAAGAAATTCTGGAGGGGGTGGAAGCCCGAACGAATCGAAATAACGCATCGTTCGAGCTCGATTCGCGTACGCGACGAAATGAGTACCGTCACCGCTGGTGTCGTCGAGGTTGACGACGCCGCACTAACGCTCCGACGCCCTAGGTCTTTTGAGCAGCGCATCCCGCGTAAACACACCGCGAAAATAAGGAATGTTCAAGTTCTTCGCAAAACGTGTCATTTCCTCATGCGTGACGCTCGACGCGGTACTCTGCTCAATAGTTTTTTTTTCGAGTCGTCCTCTTCCTCCCCTTTGTTCGAATCATTTTCGCGGCCCTTAGCAACACGCCCGATCCTTTTTTGCTCTCTTCCATGACCTTGTTATGACGCACATTTCCGCTAATTCTTGGGATTTGTTTTTGGCGTTTTTCACAGCGTTCACGATAGCGGAAGCGCCGCCTGCGACGGACCCGAGTGCGCTCAGACCGCTTAGAATGGCCGGAAGGAGAGGAAGGAGGGCAGGCAGAAACCCGCCTCTCTTACTCCTCTTCTTTCCACACGGCGCCCTTCCTTTTTTCCTCCCTCGTACACCCCCTCCGAGTTTTCTACTCCTATTCCTACAGGGTCCACCGACGCACCGACCTCGCAATATTCCGCGACCCATCGGGGAGGGAGCGATCACAGCACCCGCCGGCGAATCGTCGGTGTCAACGTCAGCTCTCCTTATCCTCCTCCTCCTACTCCTTTGTCTCCTCTCTCTCTTGCCGTCCGTAACTCTCGGTCGGATTGACGAGTGCAGTCTCTCGTCGTTGTCGTTGTACACACGGTGCGAACCATGACTGTACTAAACCGCGAGAACACAAGGTGTCAAAATATATACCCGCACACATTTTTTAGGATCTTCTCTTGTCAGCTCACCATATCAAATTCAACTTTTTTCCAAAGCTTATTCGCTTTCGGTTGTGTTTAAATTTTTTTTTCCAAATTGATACCTTGCTTCGGCATCGGTTTTCAAATTTTCCAATTTCGCACTTATCTCGATTAGACAATGGTATTTTTTCCTCAAACTCTCTTTGGAAATTATACATTTGGTTAGCCATTTTTCCGACTATATTTTTTTCGACATTAGATAATTCGTTTTTAAATAGTTCTTTATGCACGTGAAAAAGCTCATCCGCGTGCTTTTTCGCTTTCACCAGCGTGTCAGATAATTAGTTTTTCAAATGGTCTTTATGCACGTGAAAAAGATCAAGCACGTGAAAAAGATCCTCCGTGTGTTTTTTCGCATCCTTCAGCGGTTATCCAATTGCGATTTAATCACCGCGTCCGAGCCGCTCGTGCCGGCGCCTACTCTGCGAATAAGCCTGTTGTGAATGTTGAAATTACCGGACGAACCGACTTGCGGTAAAATTTCCAAAAGCCCGGGCGGAATTTTCTTTTCGTGCGCGCTCATGGCTGATTGTAATTCGCTCTTCACAAAAGTCTTCAATGATCGTTCGTGTGTGGGGAAACGACTCGCCACATCCGAAACCCACCTATCGAGTTCGCTGCGTAATACTTTCTCAACGTGCGCGACGCGCTCTTCCGCGTGACTTTTCGCTTGCGGTAAAACTCCTGACTTGATTTTCTCTTCGTGCGCGTTCGCGGTTGTTTGCAATTCGCTTCTCACAAAATCCTTCAGTGTCGTCACGTCTTTTCCGATTTCCATTTTGCTTTTTTTATTTCATCAGGATGTTGCGGTATAGAGTCTCTCTCTCTCTCTCTCTCTCTCGCACTTGGCGCCGGGTCGACAACAGGATGTGGGGACGTTGCGGATGATTTGCTCGCGCGCTGCGCTAATGATACCAACAGGATGTTGCGGTATAGTCTCTCTCTCTTGCACTCGGCGCCGGGTCGACAACAGGATGTGGGGACGCGCACTCGGCGCTGGGTCGACAACAGGATGTTGTGGTTGCGATTGCGCGTTGTGTGCAGCGCCGCTTGGCGCTGCACGAATACTTTTTTGTGCTCAATTTTTTTACATTGACAAGTTGAGGATGGGGAACGGTTGATGAATAGGTTTGAAATAAAACAATAAATGTGAATTGTGTGCACCAATGTTTATTTGAAAAAATCAAAATTTCAAATATTTTTTACCATATTCCATTATTGTTTTCCACACGACTTTGTTTTTTAAGTGGTCGTATGGATACAAAAGTATGACGTAAGCATTATTGGTAGGATTCGTCCCGAAATAAATAACATGAGGCTTGGCCTCTAAAAATTTATCGACGCCCATCTCGTCGATGAATGATGTAAATCTATAAATCAAAATAAATTATTAATATATTTACATTTATAAAACTGTTTCAAAATAAAAAATTATAGAAATATATACCTTGTCGGTAGAAAACACTAAATTTTTCTGATATATTTACAGCGTAGTTAACAGTTTGGAATCTTTCTGAATTGAATCGTTTTGCTCCCGTTATCTCGTATACGATTCCCTTGGGGAATTCCTCCCATTTTTTTGAAATTCTCGTTCCTTCAGCCCTCTGAACGATTGCGCTCCAGATGTCGCTAAAAATTTAAAAAAAGAAAAAGAAAAAATTTCTAATAATTTTTCAAATCATTCATCAAAATTCATTAAAATTATGTAATTCACTCTACTTACGTCTCTTTGGGAGGAGAGTATATGAAAACGGGACAATTTGGATCCGACGTAAGGCGAGGCGCCGTGATTTCGTTCACGCATATCGACGACGATGAGGATGATGCTTCACCGCTGTCGAATTGCGTTGTTATCAACGCAAGTCAATATGCGTCGAACGCATCATCCTCATCATCGTCAAATATTCCCGATAAATTCACTGTTGCCACATCGGCACCCATGATCCTCCTTTCCAGGAGTTCCATTCTGGTCTGCTCGTTCGTGCTATAAAAATTTTAGAAAATATGTAGAAAATGCATTTGAAATTTTTTTAAAAAAAATTAAATACTTACGATGACTTCCTCTTCTTCGACGGAATTATCGCGACGGCATCTTCAATCTCACGTATGGTAGCCATCTTTGTAGAAACAGCAGCAGCAGCAGTAGCAACAGCATGAACAGGAGTGACATTTTTCATGCTGAGAACAAGCATTTATATAGTGTCGCAGAGGAAGTTGTGGTTAGAGGACGTCAGAAAATTTTTTACATAGATTAATCGCTGTCGGATAAAATTTCGTCACTTTCGAGAGAAATGATTTCATCTATCTCTCGTAGAAATTCGAAATATTCGTCAAGTTCTACCTCTTCATCGTCATCGTCGTCGTCGTCGTCGTTAATTTCACCCTCCTCCCCATAATTTAGCGCATCGCGTCGTGCCCTTTCGAATAATCTCGTGCTTCCTGTGGGGAAATTCCATGATTGACAACCTGCGGTAATGATGTCATTTGCGATAGTCTGTCTGCCGTTCATCTGCGGATGTGCTTCCTGTGTTGTGGTTAAGCGGTGAGTCTTGCGTAATTTTGCGCTTACAGGAAACAATATAAAACATCGAGATTGCAGAGGTCGTTCTCAGTCGTTCGTTGAAAATGTCAACAAACTGTGCTAACATTTTGGTGTACGTTTATTTCCTACTGGTGTTCGGTTTAATCATTTACGCACTGGTAGTGACTATTTTATTGATTGACGCTAAGCAACGGTGTGCATGTTTGTATTGTTTCATGATTCTCGTTTTTTTTGTTTATTTGTTTGTTTTGTATGAAGACATCTTTGACCTTTTTATGTTTTTTTCTCAGGAAGACGTGTGACGTGTGATTGAAAAAACCAAAAAAACAAAACACCAATGACTTCTATTATTGCAAACGCCCTCCAATGGACGGACGTCGTGGAATCTTTAAACGGTCGTATTTCGCGGTGTCGTTTTGAATCCTCCTCCCCCACACGACATTGCGGATCCGGTCGAGTTTCTCAACCGATGTCGTGTTCCGTTCCATCTTAAGATGTTTGAAGCCCTCAACAACAACACATCCGTTCGACCTTGTTTCAAAATTTTTGCACAACTCGAGTGTCAGTTTTGGTTGAAAGAGAGAACGCCGAGACGCACGAAATCGCGGGGGTGCTGCAGTCCATCTTTCTTTCGGCACGGACTGCGGTGTTAACCCGAGGTGATGACATTTCGGAATTTTTCCTTTCTCGTATCGCGCAACCTATCGATTCCAAATTTGACGAGTTTTCCGAGAGAGATTCCGGAAAATCGTTGGCATCTATCGTCGCTCTTCATGTTTCGGCTCACTTGTTCGAACCTATCGCTCATTCTGCCTCTTCTTTTCTCCCTCTTCCGAGATCCATCGCGAGTCGTCATGCCGTGATCAACGTGCAAAATCGAGACGAGAAATGTTTCTTGTGGTCGCTGGCGTCAGCTCTCTATCACAAACGTCAGCCACCACACACCAAAATTACGAATTCAAATCGTACCGGTACGTACGAAACCGTTTTCCGCGATTTAGAAAACAGTCTCGATTTGCGCGGCATCACCTGGCCCCTTCCCGTTCACGAGATAAAACGTTTCGAACGACAAAATTCTACTTTTTCCTTTAACGTGTTCACGTTGGAGTTTGATTCGACCGACCATTCTTGGAAAATCGTAGGTCCTGTGCACTTTTCGGGAACGAAGAAAGAGAACCATTTCAATTTCTTGTTGATTCATGACGATGACGAGGAGCGGTCCCATTACGTTTGGATTAAGAATTTAGGCAAACTGGTTCAGTCACAGCATTCGGCTCACAAGGGTAGGATTTTAGTTTGCGACAGATGTTTAAACGTGTTTTACTCGCAAACGAAACTCGAGGCTCACGTCCTCGACTGTCGATCCGTGGGGTCCCCCGCACGTTTGATCCTTCCGTCGGAGACGAACGAGGAGGAGCGCTTTATGCGATTTCGACATATCGAAAGACAGCAACGATGCCCGATTGCGGTTTACGTTGACTTTGAAGCGCTCACGCTCCCTGTGTCTTCGTGTGAGCCGTCGTCGAGCGGATCCTTCCTTCAGCCCTACCAAATTCATCAGCGTCCCGGCGTCGCGATACAATTATTAGTGTTTCTAGAGCGCGGAATAACTGGTCACCTTTCACGGTCCCGACGTCGCGATACAATTATTAGGTTCCTAGAAAGTCTCGCGGATGATTATCAATACCTTTTGGATCATCCGTCCACTCTTGTGATGACGTCTGATGATGAACTCTGCTTTCAAAATTCCGAGTTTTGTCACATTTGTAAAAGACGTTTTCATCGAAATTCCGTCCGCGTCAGGGACCATGATCATTTTTCGGGTGTCTTCGCGGCGCGGCTCATCGTGTGTAACGGCGTGTAACGTCAACTTTCCCGCGCCCACTCACATCCCCGTCGTCATGCACAACGGGAGCGGTTACGATTGGAATTTTCTCCTTCAAGCCTGGGGCGAAAATCGTTCGAACGGGTTACATGTGGTTCCACACAATCACGAAAGATTCGTGGCGATTTCCCAGAAAATCGGGGATGTGGAACTGCGGTTTTTGGACTCATTGAAATTTTTAGGTGCATCGCTCGACTCTTTAAGTCGATCGCTCGATTCGACCGATTTGAAATGCACCAGTGCGGCTTTTCACGACGAACGTCTTTTCGCCTTGGCTAGAAGGAAGGGCGTGTTTCCTACGATTATGTCAACGATGTGTCCAATTGGGACGAAACGAGGTGTCCCCCGCCCGAAGCCTTTTTCAGTCGCCTCACTGACACACCGTTTCGGACTCGGAGTACGCGCACGCGCAGGCTGTGTGGAGCGCGTTCTCCGTTCAAAATTTGGGAGAGTACGCCGATTTGTATTTGAAAATCGACGTCCTATTAGAAACAGACATTTTGGAAAAATTTAGAAATTTGTGTTTGGAGGTGTACGGGCTCGATCCTCTGTTTTACTACACCGCTCCAGGACTTTCGTGGGACGCCATGTTGAAAACCCCGGCGTTCGACTAGGCTACTCACGGACTTGATATGTTTTTTCGAGCGGGCATCCGGGGAGGCTCGTACAAGTGATCGGTCGACATGCCGAGGCCAATCACCCCTTTGTGGGTGATCGCTTCCGGTCAAGCGATAAGTTATCTTATCTCGCCTACGTCGACTCGAACAATTTGTACGGTTTTTCGATGGCACATCCGCTTCCGGTGGGCGACTTCCGCTGGATGTCGGAAACCGACATCGAGCCAAGCGTTCGTTACGTCGTTCACATTCGAAATTTACTTCAGGCCCTCGAGTTGGGGTACGACTCACCAAAATTCATCGCGTTCTATCTTTTTCACAACGACCTTGGCTTGCCACGTACATGGACCTCAACAACTCGCGTCGACAGCGCGCGTCCTCCGACTTTGAAGATAAATTTTATAAGCTTATGAATAATTCTATTTACGGAAGTCGATGGAGGATTTGCGCAACCACCGACGCATTTATCTCGTGAATCGGTGGGAGGGAAGTGTGGGGCGAGACGACTCATCTCTGATCCGGCCTTCGTGCGAAGTCATCACGTGAACGGCGATCTCATGACGATCGAGTTGAGTAAAACGAAGGTGAAGCTCGCGAAGCCCATTTATTTGGGGTTTTGTATTTTGGAAATTTCGAAGCATTGGATGTATGAATTTTATTATAGTTATTGTCAAAAAATCTTCGCCATCTTCAACTTTCTACATGGATACCGATTCATTCATTCTCTCTACTTCCACGAGTGTGTACGCTGAGATGAATCGGCATCCTCCTGGTTCGATACTTCCTGTTTCGGTCCCGATAACGAATTCGGTGTGATACCTCGCAATAAAAAAGTACTAGGGCTGTTTAAGGACGAATGCGGAAGCGATCCCCTGCTCGGCTACGTAGGTTTACGACCAAAAATGTACTCCATCGAAACCCGATCTCGGGCGTGTTCTTCTCGGGCGAAGGGAGTACAACGTTCGGTTGTAAAACGTTATAAATTTCAAAATTATTTGGACTGTTTATTTCGAAACGAAAGTAGAATCGACAAACAATGTGTCATTCGTCCAAATCTCACATCAATTATTCATTTGTTCAAAACAAGCGTTCGTTGTCTGTTTCCGACGACAAACGCTATTGATCGATAAATTTACGAGTCTACCATGGGGTCATTTCCGCATCCTGTCTACGCGTCCGTCCATTTCTTCTTCTTCTTCATCAGCGTGCACGCTCGTCCCTGCAGGCGGGGTTCGGTAGATTAGTATTTTTTCATTTAAACTTGTTTAACTTTTTTTATTTTATGCATTGATATTAGTATTATTTTCATTTAAACTTTTTTATTTATTTTATGATCAGACACATTTTCAATGTAGGAGTAGATAGTTTTTATTTTTATGATTTGTTACTTTTCAAGTAGTGTTGATAGTAGTAGTGGGGGAAGAGCGTTTGCAATCGTTTTGAATACGGGAGGACGAGGAGTCGACACGTCATTCGTCCATCGACAACCGTCATGGAACGACCTGGAGGTGAAGAAGAAGTGAACGATGCATGGAAGAAGCGGATGATGGAGAACTGGGCCGGTCTCCGCGACGCCGTTGCTGATCTCGCCATCATCGCTCACAATTGCAGTCTTCAGCAAACCTACTACGTGAATGTCTATCGACCGATCGTCGACGTCGCCCTTGACGTGGCGCGTACTGCCCGACGCTGTCACGAGGAAGGGCAAGCAGATGACGGAAACGAGGAAGAGAAGGTAAAAGCTCTTCACGATCTCGCAATTGGATGTACGATAAAGTGTTGTGGATCATGATGGTTCTCGGTGAAGTGATATCCTGTCCGTGCAGCGAGTGTCAGGATGACGGTTTATTCGTGCGCTATTGCAACATCCAGAAAGCATTGAACGCCCCCTGCGTCTCATTCGTCATGGGGGACCCGCTTCCGTTTCCTGTCGACGGTGATCATCAAGCACCCCACCCTTCGCACGAGGCGGTGGAGCTCGACAAAAACAGTACTCCTAAACCGGAACAATTTATTCTCACTGTGCACGCTGAAGCGTTAGCGGTCATCGAAGCTCTCGGTCACCTCCTTCGAGATCCGTACGGTGAAGCACTGCGACGGCGAGTCTCCCGCGTCCGTCAAGTCATCCAGTCTCTTCGCCGCGTTCGAAAATAGCCGCCGACGTACTCTCCTCCTCCGTCTCCAGCTGGCAGTGCTGTGTGCTGATGAGTCACTTGGATCGTGTCATACAACGTTGCATCAACGACGGGTGTTCTCTTCTCGGACTCGACGATCGATCTCTGCAGCTTCTACCCATCGACTTTCTAAAACATTGGACCGCGAAGGACGTGCCTTCTGTCTTCCACCGTCTATCGAAAGACGTGCAACGGGACCGAGACATTCGGCGACTCCTGCCTTGTCTTCAACATTACATCAACAACGGGGACGAACCGCCGTGCCCGAAGTGGAAGTGTTTGCAGTGTAGACGAGAAGTACTGCCTTGTTTCGAACACGCGCACATCGAGTCGCCGCCGCCACCGAAGTGGAAGTGTGTCGAGTGTCACAGAGAGAGAGAGAGAGAGAGAGAGAGAGAGAGAGAGAGAGAGAGAGAGAGAGAGAGAGAGAGAGAGAGAGAGGAATTTTGATTACATTTTGAAAAGCTGTGTGCTGATGGCCGAGTTGACGTCTTCTTCTTCTTTTTCTTCTTCTTCTTCTCTTCGCATCGATGTGTCGCCGCTGCCCTACACCGTCGTGAGCAAGGAAGACGATGTCGACACCGACGCCGACGACTCCTGTAGCATCTGTCTCGAATCATTGCAGACGCTACGGGCACGCACGGTGGGTTGCAATCATTTGTTCGATGTAACATGTATCGATCGATGGTTGGAAAATTATAATACGTGTCCGATGTGTCGAAGCGTATTGATTCAAAAAGAAACACGCCCGCCTTTAACGACGATTCAACGTCAGGTGGCGGCGGATATCCGTCGAGTTGCACGTGTGCGTGTAAATTATCTAAATCAGCTGCGTCGTTTTAGAAGATATTTAGAAGCGAGAAGACATTTAGAATCGAGCAACTATTTCGAAAACGATTTCGAATTATTTAGAACATTGGTGAATTCGTATGTCAGAGTACAGCGCGGTGCATTTAACGCAGGTGACAGTGAGGATGAAAGCGAATACTACGAGTTAGAGGATCTCGTCTTTATTGATTTTCTTGTATAAAAATACATCTTTCACTTGTAATGTTTTATAATAAAAAAATTATTCATTCTTATTGTACTATTTTTCATTTGTTTTTTTTCCCCTGTCACTTGTATTTTTATATATTTTTCTGTTATGAAATTTAAAAAAATTAGTTTTCAATATACGAACGCCTCTCTCTCTCCTTCCTTCCAGCCGACGCTCACAGAGAGCGGGCGCGCGCGCGCGTACTCTTATCACAACCGCAGGCGCGCGCGCTGCCTTCGCGCAAAGCGACGTCTCTCTTATCACAACCGCAGACCGCATCCGCCGGCCTTGGGCGCGCCAGCGCAGCGCCCGCCGGCCTCGCCGGCCGCCGCCGCCGACAACCGCTTTCATCCTAGCTAGTGCCAAAGGCGCGCCAACCCCAACAGGAAACGGGACTCGCCTGGTTCGAATCCGCCTCGGACGGACAGCATTTTTGAAACACCACCACCACCACACGTCACACACACCTACCACACTTCGCCACCAGAGCGCTCCCCTCACTTCCACACTTCGCCGCCAGACCGCGCGCCACGCGACAAAGCCCCACCACCACGTCACACACAGTACCACCATTCGCCACCAGAGCGCGCGCCACGACACAAAGCTCCCACCACGTCATCCGCGTCACAGGGCAGCCGCGGTCTGGACCCGGATGTGACATCACACCATGACGTCAGACGGGGCCCGACCGCCCACGTCAGCACCCTCACACGTCGTGCGGGTCCTGGATCAGGATGTGACGTCAGACCGGAAATGGGTTATCTCTGACGTCATTTCCTGATCTAGGACCCGCATATTTCCCCTACTCGCGTAAGTTAGGACGCGAAAACGATCGGCCATTTTTGCCAGTGCATCGAGCCTAAACATTTTATAATTCCTGCAATGCGCGGAGCTCGATTAGTAATTTTCCTGAATTATTAAGAACAATACGTCCGCGCCTCGGGAAATTTGAATATTCCCGCAACTAAGAACATTGCGTGAAATGATAGATCGCGTGATAGAATGCGAACATTTTTATGGAACTTGATGAGTTCGTGCGAGGTGCATCGTAATAGTTTTGAATGGGGACTTTGATGGTGATTCGTGGACTTCAAGAACTGGTAGCGGCTGATTTGATGGAGTTGGGTACACGAGCTGTGTACAAAAACATTGGTCGACGACGGGCGATGGCAGTATGTGTCGCCGTACATTAGCAGCACTAGGAAAGTCGCATGAACAAATATATACATATATTTGTTTGAAAAGTAAAGAGGGGGAATTAAATTTGAATATTCTGTAGAAGACCAAGTCATGCTAATTAAGTTAAGAGTAAAATAACAGTATAAAGTCACGACAGAATGCGCATTCCGGTATGAATGATTATTTTGTTTATGTTCTTTAAGTATGAATGATGTTTTGTATTTGTTTATGTTTTAAATTCAGGGTATTTATGGCATTGTGTAAAATTTTGCATGCCATAAAAGGGGCAATTGGCTTATGAGTACTGTTTTGTATTTAGCTAGAAACTGACCCAGGCACGAGCGTGCAGATACACCGTTTCAATTCCGTATGGAATGATCACAGTAGTCACGTCCAGGTAAGGCTCTATTCGTATATGCTAGCTGAGGTACGGGCAACAGGTGAGTGAGGATATTATTTCTGTAGTAGATGCAGCCCGTGTGAGGTGCCGTGCTGCGAGTGCGACTACATACGGGGATCAGAACGGGTTTCAGGGAATTGTCTTTATGGGAATGATAAACAGTACGCAATGTGAATGAATATAAATTTAATTGCATAGTATAAATACAGTTGGTTTTGTTTATAGTAAGCCGGAGGACCATAGAAAGTTTACAAAGTTTACTGACTGCTCTTCTTTCTTGAAGTACACGGGTTTAGCTTACTTACAGCTTTGTAGCAAGGAAGGCACCAACCCAAATCACTCGGCTGAGTGTGTCGCTGTCCGGGCTGAGGTTGGCTCCAGGCAATTCGGTGGTGCGAACTGGCATGGGCGCGGACTCAGATGACCGGAGCTGGTGGTGGAGATTGCCGTGAATTCGGCCAGGTGGCGGCTGCGGCTCGCGAGTGGCACGAATTTGAGGCAGGCTTGATGTGGCCGTACTAATCGTCTTGATAGGCGAAGCAGGAACAGCCGACTCTGTTGAGTCTTGTCGGTCAGTCAGTTTAACAAGTTCGGAGCAGTGTAGTTTTGGTTCGGTTTGTTCTCAATCTTCATGACTGTTTAAAATTTCTGTCATGTGGGAGCGAAGTTGCAGATTTTTATTGCGGGTGTGATTGAGGCGTGGAGGGGGTGGCTATGACTTGGCCTATGGTAAGGCGGGAAAGTTTGAAGGCCCGCATCGGCTCCATTCGTGAGCGCCTTCGGGCCCGGGGAGAGGAGTGTCACGTGACACTGACGGCGATCGGAAGCGAAGGCGGTGGCACGTGAAGTGCCCGCGATGGCAGCCCGTTTGTATTCGTTTTTAACGGAAATTGAGGCATCTGGCTTGCAGATGGCCAAGGAGCGGGGCGGCACGCCGGCAGTGCACCTGAAACTCTCTTTGTCGGCGAGGTACATTAACGGGCTTATATTTGCGAGGGAGGCCCGAAGCGATTCCCAGAAATATTTGTATACATTGCTGAGTCGCTTGTCAGGTAGCGAGCGATGGGGTGAGTGAAGGGCGCGCGCCGGCGCCGGGGTGGCCCAGCCCCAGCCTAATGAGGGCTTAGTCCCCAGCTGTGGCGGCGCAGAGAAGCGGTGGCGGGCCCGTGAGAACGGCGGTTTGCGCAGAAGACACTGCAAATGCTTTTATTGCCCTTTTGTTATTTTTCGAAGTGCAGCAGCGTGCTGGCATGCACAGAGAGCGACTTGTGAGAGGTTGGTGAAAGTACGCTCTTAATAGTGGGTGGCCGCGCGGGAAGTAAGCTTTTAGGGGTTGCGCCTTGGTGGCAAATTTGATCGCGTTAAAATTTCTGTCAAGAATTCAACGAAACCAGGCGCACACCAAACGAAGTAGATTCTATGAAGTGTAGGATTGTGATAGAAAAATAGTAAGAGCTAGGGCACCAAAGTGTTGAGGCCAAGATAGGGGTGCTAGGTGAGGAATGGTCACGGGACCAACGCGGACCTAAAATAAGTTAGGTGGCATAGCAAGTTGAAATTAGTGAAGAGGGATCGGGAGAGATCGCTTCCAGTGGCACCAACGTGGGTGCGTAAATGAATAGAGCAGGTAGGACAGGTCGGAACCATTACAATATGTAATTATGGGATGAATGGCAGTTTTATACAGTAATAGGGAGAGATCTGTTTTAAGAACTGACTTTTTGTTTATTAAAAGATACAATTTAAAAAGTGCCAGGGCCGGATGTAAGAGTATGCCGCCTGTTTGCTAAAGTCCATTTGCCGCCTCCCTATTCCTCTTTTCAGCAATGTCGAATTCAGTCACTGTCTGGAGGAGAATTCTAGCGATCATGATTAGCGATTCTGATCAGTAATTTTCCGTGGTTCCTACTAGGGATGCGCCCTTAACAGCTAAACTGTTATTTCTTAACAGTTAACGTTTCGTAACTGTTACGCAAAATGACAGTTATTTCCAGTCGCGCCTCGTGGTTTTCTAAATGGTGTAGGCTGCAACTGTTTAATTGCGGGCCAGCACAACTATGTTAATGTTACATACTTACAATATTTGGCTTACCTTAGTTTATTTGTTTGTAAATGAAGTCAGCTCTCCTCTCTTTCTGTTCTGCAAAGTAGTCTATAACGAGCTCATTGAAGTTCGGTGATGACAATAACACCTTTTCAATGGAACACATTGCCAATGCACACAGTCGATCTTCTTTCATTGAGTTTCGAATGAAGGTCTTCACCCTTTTGAGAGTAGAAAAGCAACATTCTGCAAGGGTTTTCACATGTATCTTCGAATGAAGGTCCAAATTGTTACTACGTACATTGTTCACTGAATTCATCTTTACAACAAATACACCAACACCAATAAAACCCACAAAACTACTCAACACCACAAATTTAATTATTTACATTGGTCTTTGCAAAACTCAATCATTTTAGAAGATATCCCTTGTACACTTGGATAATATTTCATGAAAAACTTACAAAATTTTGGGAGAGAGTGATATGTTATTCAGTCAACATGAACAAGGACACCTAAAATATTAATCATATGGAAATGTTTTTAACACTAGATGGTTTATTGTACATGTAATCTTCAGACTTTACATTCACTTAAATTAAACACAGACAAACCACCACATATAGGCTCTTTACAGACACAATAGGAAACAAATACTGAGAATTCAATTAAGATTGGTAGAACTAACAGCAAAATTATTGTCTTAGACAATATTAAAATGAGAAGAATCCTTTCTTATTTCAAGACAATAACAATGAATTTGAAGATGTTTTAATTTTTCTTATTTACTCCATGATATATATTGCACAAGAGATATTTTTCTTATATTACAGAATAAACAACAATAAAAAATACTACTTCAAATTAATTATTATCTCCCTTTAAATACTGAAAATGTACCAAACTGAAAACTGTTTCATAAAATGAAACTTGACAGACTAATAAAATATTAGAAAGACTATGAATAATAGAAATTGGTAGAATGGGAGAGCACTGCACACATTTGAAATTTTCTGTACATAGTCACTTTTCTTGACACAATTCCACACTTGTCTTCACTGTTTTTATTTTTCATACAACCTGGCATAAAATACTGTTATGTTTGTGAGATTCACATAGGCATATAGTACACAATACATTTCCTTTCCTCCTTAGAAGACACAATTCCATAATTTTTTCTTAAACATTCATTCACATACAACCAAATTTCTTTCAAGAGACTAGGCATCTTCTCTCTGTAAAAAAAGGAAAGGCCATTGATTCCTCAAATGAAATCAATCACTAACCTCAATACTAAATAGTATACTATAGTTATAACCCTGCTGGAAATATACATCTGTTTCTCTTTAACAGTCAATGTAAATATGTTTAGATGTATGACACTTAGTTTTCCATAAACACTAATGTGCATTAACACTCATTATTGTAGCCATGGCAGCTTACCTCTATAATCATCGCCACTTCAGCCAGGATATCACTTTAGACAATTTTTTTACGTGTCTGACTTTCTAAAATTCTCCTCCTTATCACATTCATTGAAGAGTTTTTCGTCAAATGACGACGCATCGATGAAAACGCCAAGAAAAATATGAAATAACAATACATTTCCAAAACAAATCACTATTGAATTCGCTCGCAGTACAAAAACTTCGAAATACGTACGCTCTAGGACTAACTCTCTCGCGGGCTGTACACAGCTGCTTGCTGCATGTTGCAGAGTCGAGAGAAATTGACACATCTCTCTCACCAAGCATGCCAATATCCAGCCAAGAAAAATACTTAAGGTGTAATGCTTCCATTGCATAGGGGAATGATGTTGAGGTTGACTCCTACTGCGCTTCAACTTAAACGGTAACCAAAAGTTCCTAAGCCAATTTAAGGAAATATGGCGGGTGATTTACATAAGGTTGGTATTGAATTGGCAAGTTAGTTTCGCCGAATGTCCTGTAGATGTCTCTGGTGGATTCGGAGTGGCGCTGCTTCGCACTGCTCCGACATGAACACAGCAGCGCTGCGATTTCGCAACACCTACTCTCTCTTCGCTCTCATCGTTTATCGCTGCTCCAACATAAACGCAGCCTAACACAGGTTTTTAAAACCATTAGCGCTCCTGGTGAAAGCATGGCGCTACCACAATAAAGTATTTGTTATGCTGGGAATCAATTCAGCAATTCGTGATGAAGCCGAGCATAGAATGAGCTCCACTGTGACTCTATGTAGGAGCCTTTACGTAAAGCAAGACGTAGAGGATTGAGGGCACAAGATATTAAAATACTTGCCCTTAAAAAACACTAATTAATCATCGGAGTAGTTGAAAATTGATCTACACCATTCCTAAAAGAGTTTTAGTTTGGTAGCACATCACAAAAGTCAACATGAATGTGTTAATAAGCACATAATAACATAAAACTATTTTCATTAGGTTGGCTTTTCAGCTTCATCTTAACCAAATCATTTTTACATGTAAAATACATAAATTGGAATGAAAAGACTTCTTTATGCAAACCCTCTCATGGCCATGAGATTACACTTTGAGTAGATTTTCAACACATAAACAATTATTGCCACTTAAAAAATAATAAATTCTATGGCTTTCTAATACAAAAAAAAACAAGCCTAGAACCTAAAGATACAAATGTTTGTCTTCATGGTGGCAGAAGCGACGACTTCTCGGATGTGGCACACAGTTTTTCATATAGTTTAATTACTCTTGTGTGAAACATGACACACTGGGGGAGGGGAAGGAGGGGAATGGAGTGTAGGACACAGTATTTTGCCAAAAAACTCATGGAATGCACTCAACTTTTAATAAAGCTTCTAAATGAGGAATATGGCACTCGACACAAGTTATCGACGTCATCTGCAATCGGTAGAGGGCTGATCATAGGGTGAATGCGATTAATGACTCCTTTCAGCGTTTTTAGCTTTACAACTCTGACTAAATAATCCCGCCCTGGCAAGATCTCCATCACTTTGCCCAGAGGCCAGACTAGAGGGGTCAGGCTATCAGATTTGATAACCACGAGCTGTCCCACCTTCAAGTCTGGGCTGTCGGACTTCCACTTAGCTCTGGTTTGGAGCTGAGCGAGATATTCCGTGATCCATCTTTTTCAGAACATGGATCTCTGTGCCTGGATAGCCCGAAAAACAGTAAGGGATTTAGTAATAGTGGGAGGGGGCGGTGGCAGCGCCAAGGTGTTCAGCTGCCTGGCAAGCAAAAAGTGGTCAGAGTCAGGAACTCGATAGAGTCCGCGTCGTCTAAAATTGCGCAAAGGGGTTTAGAGTTCAAAATAGCTTCTATTTCTGTGAGAAGGGTCTCAAACTTCTCGGTGGTTGAAGTTTTCATTTTTGTTGTTTTGTAAAGCAACTCCTTTACGGATTTAACCATTCTATCCCATACACACCGCCATGATGGGAGGCGTAGGGAATAAATTTCCACTCGATCTTGTTATCCAGAGGGACATTTTCCATTCATCCAGGTCGCTTTTGTTCTCTTTTCCCATCCACTTTGAAATTTTGCGCTTGGGCGCGTTTAAATGTTTCGGCGTTGTCGCTATATATATATATATATATATATATATATATATATATATATATATTGAGACGAGCTCGAATATACGCCCTGGTAACGGACCGGACCATATATAATTCCCAAAATACCGTCTTCGGCAGTTCGCTTAATTTGAACGGGGCGCGAGAACCCCGTCACTGTCTGACGTCGGCCGCGGTCGCGTCGAGCGAAACGCTTGTCCACGAATAAGAAATTCGAAAGATAAGCTTGGGAACGAGATGTTATGATTGGCCGGTATCCGAAAAACGAGGAAGCCAACGGCAGAGTTTTTCCGTTGAAAGTTGAAGGGGTCTCAGAAAAATCTCGGAGGAGGACGGATCGCTGCGGAACGCGTCTCACAAATCACGTAAAACCGTTATAAGCGACGGTTAGTGAAGAGAAACCGGTCGCGAGTCGCTAGCAGTGAACTTCACGCGAGATTGTTTCATCCGAATACGGGAAGAGAACGAACATTGTACTCGTTTTTGTTGATAACTCACAACGGAAAAGAAACGTGTCAGTGAGAGCGAATTATGTGAATTCAGTGAGGGCTGAATCGGACTCTTTTCCGGCGTACGCCGAACAATTTTCTGCATCGCCGCTACGTCACATCACCGAAGCAAGGAGCCAAGGCGATAACCATTCCTGAAAACACCGCCAGGAAGCATTTGTGTTGGGGAAGGAAGACGGGCGCAGAGGCGAGGCCGAGGCACTTCCGGCCAGAAAATTGGTCCGGAGACGCAGCGGAAGGAGGGCGGAGGATCGTGGAGGCCAGGCTACTCCGACACGTCGCCAGCACGAGCCGTCGCGGCAAGCGCAGCGAGAGCCCGGAGGTCGCGTAGGGCGCGATCGTCACGTCCCCAAACGCGCGAATTTGTGTGTGTGTGTTTTTGTTTTGTCATTCCTTGAGTGTAGAATATACAGCCTTGTATGCCAAAGCCACAAGTGTTTTGCTTTGAGTACAAACCGGCCCGTATTCCCCCCAGGTGCATTTTCAGGCATAAGCCTCAACCAGGCAAGCGATTTGAAACAACTCGAGAGGTCTGACGTCGGGACGGCAGTGGACTGTCGAACGACGCCGGTAACGCCCAAGCGATCTCGCACATCCTTAGGGCTAACGACTCCTTCTCGCAACAGAGTTGTATTATGCGCGGCGCGTCGGAGGGAAGGCCACGACGTGTGTTCCGTCGCAATATATATATATATATATATATATATATATATATATATATATATATATATAGCGATGTGCCTAAGTGCCAGCAAGAATGTATTGGTTGTGGCCGATACAACCAACTGAAGGTGTATGGCTCTTGTGGCCATGCACGTGAGAACCTAGATATACACCTTCTCGAGATTTTGGGCGTGGGGGGATGTTTTGGCCAAGAATGGGTCACGGTAATCCAATCCCGTGTGCATAAAGGGAAGCGATACTTCAACCCTAAAGGAAGGCGAAGGTGTCATAAGCTGATCTGCTGTCCGGGGCCTGCCCCTGAAGCACGTAATACATTTTGAATTACGTTTTTAACCGCCCCGAGGTCCTCAAGAGGCCAAAACCTAGATCGTAATTGCACCAAAAGCGCAGTGGGTCCTAAGTGCAGATTATTTTTGTGCGTTCATCTAATAATTAATTTTGTGAGTGGGTGGCTGAAGGGAAGTAGAATTGGGTGTTTATGATCAAAAGTTAAATCCGACTTCTGAAGTCGACCTCCTACTCTTAATAATGCATCTTCATCTAAAAATGGATTCAGAGAAACTATTTGACTTTTTGAACTAAGCTGTTTTTCATTCATTAGTTGAGTTATTTCCGGAGAAAGGCAGGTGGTTTGCAAGAATTTGAGAACTTTGATTTCGGCTTTGATTAATTCTGGCGTGGTCAGAGTAAGCTCTCCCGATTTCGAGCTCTTTTTGGTTTCTTTCTTTGAATTGTTGACGAACCTATATATCCAGCCCACGATTCTCAAGAGTTTGTTGTAGTTGGAATATTTTTCCAATAGAGACAGGGGTGGAGGAGGGGCATTGAAAGTTGTCGCGTGAACTTTCGCGGGAACAAAAGGTTTCTTATGTTATTTGAGAGGGCCACGAACTAAAGGGGAAGAGAATCAACTCTGAGCCTTGCCACCATAATATATTATTAATGAGCTTGTTTGGATACATGCATCGAGAGGCAATATCAGCTGGATTAAATTTTGTTGGAACGTGCAGCCATTTGTATTTCCCGCTCAATTGCTGAATTTTATGACCCTGTAAGGGGTCCACTTTGCGGGTGGCTTTGATATCCAGTTAAGAACGATTTGGGCATCAGACCAATGTACAATATCATTAAACTGGACTGAGCTAATTTTGATAATTTTATCAGCCAAGGTGGTGCCTAGTAAGGCCGCGCACAACTCCAACCTCGGGATCGATAGCTGAGTTTTAACAGGCGCTACTCTCGTTTTGGAGGTAACAATGCATAAGGAGCCGGCGGAAACTAGATATACAACGGCGGCATATGCGGTGGCACTGGCATCACAGAATACATGCAAAGTGTTATTTGAAGAAGCGGGGAGATACCTCGCTATCGTGAAATTATCTAATAAATAAATTTTCTCAAAAAAGGTACGCCAGTTAGATGTTATTTCCGGGGGCACTTGTTCATCCCATCCCGTCTTAGATTTCCACAGTTCTTGCATAAGAACTTTGGCCTTCATTATACAAGGACTGAGAAGCCCTAAGGGGTCGATTACCTTGCATTTTTCTGACAGGATGGCACGTTTCGTAGTGGGTAGAGGAGACTTTTTAGTTGAAAAGACAAGGTTGTCCGACTTTGAATCCCATGCAGAACCTACGGTTTTAACCACATTCTTATCGGAAAGCTCTACTAAGTCCGCGCAAGGAATGACATTTAATTTTCGCAAAGTAGTGAAAGAATTGGAGCGTCACTTAGCTAAAGGAAAACAACCCTTTTTCAGTAATTTACAAAGTTGTTCAAGTGCAGAAATTGCTTGTTTTTCGTCGAAAGAACTGGGAAAGAGATCTACATAAAAGTTGTTCTTAATGAGCTTTGCTCCTAGAGGAGAATCACTATGATGGTCAAGGGCTAATTGCAGCAAAGCTCGTGTTGACAGAAATGCTGATGAAGTGAGGCCGTAAGTGACTGTCCTCGGTCTATAGGCTTGCGGGGGAGTGATGGTATTAAAACGCCATAATATCCGTTGCAGATCACATGTTCAGGAGCTATCTATACTTGCCTATCAAATTTTTGTATGTCGGCACAAAAGCCGTACTTCCCAAAGCGAAAGTTAATCAATAGTGAAAATAGTACGGGTTAAACAACAGGGCCTGCCGGCATTTGGTTGTTTAGGCATATTTCCGGCTCATTACCCAAGGATCCATCGAAAACAATTCTAATTTTGCCATCTTTCAATACTGGATGATGTACGAGGTAATTGACATTTCCGCTGTCTGAAAGCTGGTCAGTTGTAAGTTCCATACGACCTAAATCCGCGCATAAAATCAAAATACTGAGTACGTAAGTCAGGATTGTTTTTAAATCTTGCTTCAATACCATAAAATCTTTTAAGAGCGCTCGATCTAGAGGGGGCATGTCAAATTCATTATCCAACAATGGATACTTAACTATGTAACGGCCCTTCGAATCACGTGCAACCGAATCTCTAAAGATAGCTTCACAAAAGTCGTCAGAAGACGGGCTACTTTTCAAAGGAATGTCCTCTGACTCCCAAAACCGCTCGAAATTTAACTGTTCAAAGGCGAAGTTGCAAAAACTAGTGCGGGCTAGTGTCACATGCTTTAGAGTTCCTGTTACTACGAAACAGAATGCGATGTCTTTTAACTTTAAATTCAAAGTCTAAGTCCTGAGCAGTTTGATTTTTCTTGACCTTAGGCAGTTCCAGAAAATATCCGCGCCTAACAGCATATCGACAGGTGCGGATACGTGGAAATTCGGGTCGGCGAGTTTCACATGTTTTGGCAATTTGAAATGTTTTAGGTCTAATGAGTAAGTGGGAATTTCTGACGTAATCTTGTCTACCACTAAAGCATTAATATTTAATTTGTAGTTGCCAAGCGTGACAGAAGACATTGACAAGTTTACGCAATTAAGTGACTTGGTCACCGAGCCGCCTATACCTGTGATAGAGATAGAAGAGGTCTTAGGTTTTCACCTAAGCTTTTTGACTGCAGCAGCAGTAGTTAAAGAATGAGTACTGCGCCATTGTCCAGTAAGACTCTGAATTTAATAGATTTATTATTAGCTGTTTTAACTAGAACGCACACGGTAGACAGTAAGGCTTTGGAAGCACAATTTTCGCTTATGCGCGCCCACTGTTTCACATTCGGCTTTTTCCGAAGACTCACTTTCATTAGAAACGGCCTCAATGACGTGAACTTTAGGCTTAACATCAATGTGTTCAATCAACTGTTATGTTTTCTCCCACATATTTTACAAGGTTTAGACGAATACGTAAAAGTGTCCGAGCTGCAAGCACATAAAGCAAAGTCGCTTGGCTTTAATGAGCGAGTAGCGGTCGTGGGGATTTTTATCTAACAATTGCTTACACTTGTTGATGCGATGGTGGTCATTACAAATTTGGCAAGTTTCAACATCATCAGTAACGAAAATTTTAGTTTTGATCTTACGAGGAACTGGCTTTGGAGTGAATTTCTCACACGCCTTTGTATCTGCCGCGACATTGGCAAGGCATATTGCCCTTGCTTACAAAAAGGCATATGGGTGATCGACGGAAGGGTCGCGAATGGTGGCAGAATGCGTTTCCCAGTCCTTATGTGTTACTTCATCCAATTTGGATGTGATGAGAAAATATATTATTGAGTACCTAAATTAATCAGGTTCACGTAAGACTTTGAAGGCCGTAACATTTCGCTAGAAAAGGTCGATTAACGCGATAATATTGTGGGGAGATTCTTGAGTGTTTATGGAATAATTAATCAAGGGGGTTAATAATTTAGGTTTCCCCAGTTTGGGGTTATCATTGCGATTTTTCAATATTTGGGTCGCTTCTAAATAACTCTCTGCCGCATAGGGAATACCTTCTATTAATTTACTAGCACTTCCTGATAAATAAGACTGGAAGGTGGTTGAGCTATGAATTAATGAATTGAAGAGAGAAAAGAAATTATCCCACTCTGCTTCATTTCCCGAAAAAATAGGAATTTTCAAGAGAGGAAGGCGTGGCTTTTGCGAGTATCGCGAAAAAGTGCGATGGCGAGGGGGCGGTTGTACTTCCTCGTCATCGGAAGATGGCATGGAGGTGGTAGTAGATGACCTAGTGAGTGGCGGCGGACGGGGCGTACGTTCTGCTTGAAACGGGTTTGAACCTTGATGAATAGGCGTGCTGACTAGGGGAAGCGCGCAATCTCCAACTTGAGCAGTTGGTGGCTCCGAGGGGGCCCTGAGATGAAAGACTGAATGGCCAGGGGTTCCGTGCGCTGAATCTAAATTTCCGTGTTGATTAAACCGTTTAAACATTTGATTATCCCTAGTCATTAACGCAAAATACCTATTTTCAAACTCAGTTTTTTCTGTTCAAGGTGCTCCATTTTCAAAGCATGCATCTAGTTTATGCTGAACTGTCGTGAACTTCACATAGTCATATTTTAGCGTTTGTATGCAAGCTGGCACTTGTCTCACGTCACCTCCTTGATTCAGAAAATTTTCAAAAGTTTTCAGCCTTCCTTTGTAGTAGCTCCTTGATTTCCTGTAGCGGTCTATTTTGCGAAGTATGGCATCGCGCTGGATGCGATCCTGCTCCTCGTCCTCTGTTGTTAGCGGCAATTGGCCTTGTTCAGGGTTCCACATACTGCAATTTTTAGAATTATATTAGTCCCAACAATAAAAAATTTCAAATTAAATGACCGACGTATGCCGTAGGCAATGGTGCAGCGTAAAGAGCTGAAAAAAGGTAGTCAAAGTTAATTATAAGTTCATACTCACGAACAACTGAAAGAAAAACAGAAATACATTAAACGTTGCAAGCTGAACTCTGACTGTTCGACCGTTTAAACCATTCCTACATAAACTCCGGTTGTTCTCGAATGCTTCGCCCGTTATAGGTACTATTTTCAAGGGCGCGCGAAGTTTCTCGCCGCCGTCTCCTACGCGCTGGTAACTATCGCAACTACGCACGTAGTTTCCATATCTTTGTAGCAGTCAGGCCAGAAGAAATATTTGTCCATAGCATCTTTACTTTTTGTGACCCCCAAATGACCGTGGGCAACTTCATGACAGGGTTTTAAAATCGTGCCACGATTTACCCGCGGTATTACAAGCATAGAAAAACTCTGTCCGCGCTTGCTATGCCGGACACACAACAATAGGCCGCCTTTCATTAGATAGTCGTGCCGTTCTGCCTCTGGTCCTCCCGCACGCTCAGTCAGCGGCGTGAGCTCCTCGTCTTGTTTCTGAGCCGTTTCGAATTCGACGGGGTCTAAACGAGTCAACGCAATGCTACCGGAATCTACTTCAGAATCCCGACTGTTGGTTTCTACGTTTGCCTGGGCGTCGACCTCGCCTTGAAAAACACTATTTTTCTTCATAGTTTCCTCTGACGCGGGTACCTGGGATGCATCATAAGCTCGGTCGGTTTCTGAAGTTTCGCCTTGCGCCATCGCCTCCATTGGCTCGGGGTGTCTCCTAAGTCGATGGGTGAATCACCAACGTACGTAGCGACCGGCGACGCCGCCGTCGCTGCCGGACCGCCGCCGGACCGCCGCCGCCGCCGCCGCCGCCCGCCCTCGTCGTCGTCGTCGTCGTCTCTGCCTCTCCTTCGCGCGTGGCCCGGGGTCCCAACGCACTGGAAAATTTGCGACGTCGGTAAAGCTAGCACCCCACTTTCGAAAAACTGAAAATTTTTGCGCCATAATTTTGGCTAATTTTGGGCTAATTTCAGCCCCGCCGAATTAAAATTTCAAATTGAGGCTGGTAAAGCTAGCACCCCCACTTCCTCAAAATTCAAAAATTTTTGTACGCTCGAAACAAGTGAATTTTAAGCTCCTGAGCACCACTTTTCGAAATTCCGAAACTCACCCCAAAATACGAAAACCAAAAACCAAAACCACCCCAAATTCTCAAAATTCAAAAATTCTTGCGCCATAGTTTTGGGCTAACTTTGGGCTCTTCAGTGACACCAAAAACATTATTTTTTGTACCCCAATACCCCCCGAAATGAAGGTTTCAAAATAAGGGTTGGTAAAGCTAGCACCCCCACTTCCTCAAAATTCAAATTTTTTTGTACTGTCTGAATCAGTGAATTTTGGGCTCCCGAGCGACACTTTTCGAAATTCCGAGACTCACCCCTAAATAAGAAAACCACAAACCAAAACCACCCTAAATTCTCAAAACTCAAAAATTGTTGTGCCATAATTTTAGGCTAATTTTGGGCCCTTCAGTGACACCAAAAGCATTATTTTTGATACCCTAAAACCTCCCAATTTAAGATTACAAAATAGAGGGAGGTTAAGTTACTACCCCGACTTACTCAAAATTCAAAATTTTTTGCATGATCTAAAGAATTGAATTCTGATTTTTCTATGGGCCACTACTCAAAATTCACCCCTAACTACGAGAGAGAGAAATATTTCATAACTAAAAAACTCATGCGCCATAATTTGGAGTCTTTAATGACATCGAAATCATTTTTTTCACCACATTACGAGTACAAACACCCAAATTCAACTTAGAAGAAAGGGGATTGAAAAGCTCCACATGCTCAGAACTAGAAGATCAGATCACACACACACACACACACACACACACGATATTACGGTTCAAAGAAATTAGAGCCACAATTTCATCCATTATATGCAATTGCAAAATTTTAGATAATGAAAGATTTAATATAGATAATTGACCACATTTCTTGAATATTTAAATTGTTATAAAACCTAAACTACAAGACTTTCTCTTCGAGGAATCAATAATCTCTAAATTACATCACGTAAGTTCCACAACCCCAAAATGTGCCTACGATATTACAAACTTTCGAGCACTTTTCCATTGTTCAGAAATAAACACAAAAATAATGAGCGTATACGAACAAGACATTTTTTGACAATTGTCTACATCATTCTAAATTACACGCGTTGCTCATATATGTAAACAATATTAATTTTTTAACTGTTTGTTTCGCCTCATACTCTCAAGCCAGTTTATCGACCTTTTTAAAACTCAATTACATATCTCAGATATTCAAATCGACAAAAAGAAGTATTTATGGAGACGTGCTGTAACTATACAAACGTGTGAGTTAATTTAAATATTTAGGCCTTTTTAATAATTAATACTATTACATAAATAAGCTTGGGCCTCGTTTCAGGTACTGTCATAAAAGAGCCGGCAAGCAGAAAGGAAGTGCGGAAACGGTCGCGCCTCGACCACAAATGTTGCAACTAGGGAACACATTGACGAATAACAGATCATAAATATTAGTAACCCAGCAGGGTCCTCCCAGCAGAGGCTCCGGGGGTGTGAACGGTAATGGTGAGTTGCACATTTTGTCTAGGCTACCTCCGTAAAATTAGAATTGCAAAGTTTTCAAAAATTATTGAAACTAGGCTCAAAATTTGTCGCTTTTTTGTCACTAATTTGTTACGGAAAAAAAAATGTCGCTCTTCATTTGACCCTGATTCGGCTAACTTGATATCAAGTTGGCATCGTAAACGCAAGAAAACCAACTAATTACAGACATAAATAAAAATAACAACATAGGAATTTGTTGCTCCAGACTTTACAAAAAACAAATTTTGTCGCTCTTCAAATACTAGCGAAAATGCAATTTTTTCACGAACGCGATGCCAACTTGATATGAAGTTAACATCGCAAACGCAAGAAAAACTAATTATGTATTCTGGCCAACGCTGGAGCGAGAATCCCAATATTTAAATGTCGGTGCTATGTTATTATATTTGTGAATTTCCGAATCTTGAGTGTAAATGAAATAAGTCATAAATATCTCGTAAGTAGCCAGTTATTCCTTCCTTGCGGCCAAAGTTTTGTCTAATAGGAAAGAAGAAAAAATGTATCTACACATACAGTATTTTAACATCCTGTTTTTGATTCAGTAATACAAATTCCACGGAAGAAAAATCAATTCACAGAGATTTAAATAACCCAAACAGACTTTGTTTCTTCCGAAATATTTGATCGAAACATTACAAACAGGAAAGTCTAAATCGAAATTTAAGGCAGTCACTGAATATCCACAGACGGCAATTTAGAAATGAAATTCCTAATAAAATTCAATATAAATATTCAAATAATAAAATGTCCGGCTAACATGACATCAAATTAGCGAAAATACACATTTTCGGCATTAATTTAATTATTGTAAGTTCTTAATATGTTAAACTTTGGTTTTCTTGCAATCGTCGTTTTCCCTGATATGAATTTGATGGACATTCACATTTCCGAAATTATTACACGATCGACAAAATTTCATTTTCTGGAACACATGAGCAATAAAAAAACACAAATTCCTATGTATTTATTACTTTCTCGTATACGCACGTATATTCGGAGTAATATACGTAGTATTGAGAAAGTTACGTAATGCTGCACGAAAAAACCGCCGATTTTCGGCGGAAAAATTCATTGCTGCGCTCTGCTGACGAAGAAGCGAATGAAACCAGTTGCTAAATTAAGAGAGAGAAAAAACACATGGTGTAGCCAGAATCCCCGTGTTATGGATCCTGGATACCAAAAACATTCGGAAGCAAAACGTCCGTTCGTCTGTGCGTCCGTCCGTCTGTGAAGACTCCTACGCCCTAATCCACCCTAATACGATGTTCTCCAAATTACAGAAACCCCGGTCGATCTGCTTCTGGTTGAAGCTTTGAGATTTTGAACAACATTCTTTAAAATTCAAGGGTACTTTTTCATGAAGTCCCCCGGGCATCTTCAAACTTTTCTCAAAAACGGCTCCAAATTTTTTCTTTACATTTTTTGTAAGAATAGAGTAAAATACACTTATAAAGGTGGCAGGTCCGATTGTTTCGGTTAACTATGAATTTTCGGAAATTGTAACAGTATGCATTTTTTCGGCAACAAGGAGAGAAGACCAAAATTATTTTTGAGCAATGTCGACCACCCTTGTATGTGTTTTAGACAATGTTAGATTATTGGAAGAGACAGTCGGTTTAATGGCAGTGTAAAGAATCGTGATCCGAAAAAGTATTAAATAGTTGTTATGCGTTTATAATTTTTTCAAAAAGTACTAGAGTAGCCCAAAATTATTTGAGTGTCTCGTTTTACTACCCATTTCATAGGTTATTGTCAGAAAAAGTCCTGTTTCTACACGTTTAATTTTATTGTTTTTTTCTGGGTAGTGTGAAAGTGCTCGAAAGGTCGAAATATCGTACGCAAGAAAAGTATCAATTTTTTGGAAGGAAAATAAAGAAGCCCAAAATTATTTTTTAGCAATTTCGACCACCCTTGTATGTGTTTTAGACAATATTCGATTACTAGAAGAGACAGCCCCGTAGATTAGGTTTAATGGTAGTGTAAAGAATGGCGATACGGAAAAGTATGGGATAATTGTTATTCGTTTATAATTTTTTCAAAAAGTACTAGACTAGCCCAAAATAATTGAATATCTCGTTTTATTACGCTATCTATAGGCTATTGTCAGAAAAAGTCCTGTTTCTATTCGTTCATAATTATTGATTTTTTTCCTGGGGAATGTGAAAGTGCTCGAAAGGTCGAAATATCGTACGCTTGAGAACTATCAATTTTTTGGAAGGAAAGTACAGAAGCCCAAAATTATTTTTGAACATTGTCTAACTCCCTTGTGTTTGGTCTATGCACTAAGTATTTACTGGAAGAGAATGTTGTGTAGTTTAGGTTTTATAACAATGTAAAAAATGGTGAACGGAAAAGTTTGGGCTAACTTTTATTAGTTTATAATTTTTTGAATACGTACTAGACTAGCTCAAAACATAATTAGTTTTTCTTGCGTTTGGGATGGATGTTAACTTCATATCAAGTTGGCATCGCGTTTGCGAAAAAATTGCATTTTCGCTAATATTTGAAGAGCGACAAAATTTGTTTTTGTAAAGTCTGGAGCGACAAATTCCTATGTTGTTATTTTTATTTATGTCTGTAGTTAGTTGGTTGTCTTGTTTACGATGCCAACTTGATATCAAGTTAGCGAATCAGGGTCAAATGAAGAGCGACAAATTTTTTTGCATAACAAATTAGCGACAAAAATGCGACAAATTTTGAGCCTAGTTTCAATAATTTTGAAAACTTTGCCATTCTAACTTTACGGAGGTAGCCTAGACAAAATGTACAACTCACCATTACCGTTCACACCCCGAGCCTCTGCTGGAGGACCTGCTGGGTCACTGATATTTATGATCTGTTGACCACAATGTGTTCCTAGTTGCAACATTTGTGGTCGAGGCGCGACCGTTCCTGCACTTCCTTTCTGCTTGCCGGCTCTTTTATAACAGTACCTGAAACGAGGCCCAAGCTTATTTATGTAATAGTATTAAGTATTAAAAAGGCCTAAATATTTAAATTAACTCACACGTTTGTATAGTTACAGCACGTCTCCATAAATACTTCTTTTGTCAATTTGAATATCTGAGATATGTAATTGAGTTTTAAAAAGGGTCGATAAACTGGCTTGAGAGTATGAGGCGAAACAAACAGTTAAAAAATTAATATTGTTTACATATATGAGCAACGCGTGTAATTTAGAATGATGTAGACAATTGTCAAAAAATGTCTTGTTCGTATACGCTCATTATTTTTGTGTTTATTTCTGAACAATGGAAAAGTGCTCGAAAGTTTGTAATATCGTAGGCACATTTTGGGGTTTGTGGAACTTACGTGTATGTAATTTAAGTTATTTAGGTTTTATAACAATTTAAATATTCAAGAAATGTGGTCAATTATCTATATTAAATCTTTCATTATCTAAAATTTTGCAATTGCATATAATGGATGGAATTGTGGCTCTAATTTCTTTGAACCGTAATATCGGTGTGTGTGTGTGTGTGTCTGATTTCTTCTAATCTAGTTCTGCACATGTGGAGCTTTTCAACCCCTTTTTCGCTATGTTGAATTTGGATGTTTGTACTCGTAATGTGCGTGAAAAAAATGATTTCGGTGTCATTAAATTCTCCAAATTATAGCGCATGATTTTTTCAGTTCTGAAATATTCGGGTGGTTCTCACTTCTCTCTCTCGTAGTTAGGAGTGAGTTTCAAAATTTTTAGTAGTGGCCCATAGAAAAACCACAATTCATTTGTTTAGATCATGCAAAATGTTTTGAATTTTGAGTAAGACGGGGTAGTAACTTAACATCCCCCTATTTTGTAATCTTATAGCTGACCAGCTCTATCCTGAATCTTAAACAATTTAGAAGATGGAAAAAGAGAATAAACAATCTTGCTACCATCCATTACATGTTGAAGTCGTTAATGAACATTAAAATTTCTAGGAATCGGGGGCAAGGAAGAATATCTGCAGGTTACAAGGGTAACACAAAGTGAAGGGTAACTCTCTAAGCGGTAAAGTGGTAAAACTGAATCCATTTCAATTAAGGAATATACATTTATTCAAACAACTATGAGAACAGAGCTCTTTCACATTTCTGAAATTGCAACTAAAATAAGTTTTACATTAAGCACAATTACTGATACACAAGTACAAAGTTGGTTGGCTGAAGCCTTTTTTATAAAAAAATTTAAAAGAATTACACAGCATGAATGCTTTGCAAAGAGAGTGTCAAGCCTAGACACAAAAACCAAGAATATCACAAATTACATTGAAATACAATTATTGACAAATTTTTCAGGTCTAAGCCTCTTCAAAAATGTACATATTTAATAATTACGCAAGTTAATTATTGCTACGCATTTTCTGCCGTATGACCAAGTCCACTTCAGGATATCCCAGGAAAGCACAATACGTAGACCAAAATGACCAAGCTCGACATAAAGAGCTTTCTTTAAAGAATACAACGAAATTAAATGCAAAACTACTTTTGGATAAATACTCAAGAATCAATTTTTGCGCACAACCTTTACATACAATACACAGATTTGTTTCTTTTTACCCATGTTCAACAATCTTGCTTACAAAAAACTACTGCGAGCAAGCGAGTGCACTCTCGCAAAAGGCAAACAGTTGCCCTTGCTTCAGCCAGACCCAGACGTCAGTGGTAAGTCTCCTATGGGGTCACGGATCTGTCGCTTTTACGGAGAACCACCGGTTTTACCTCCGGTCTGGGTTCGTCGCGCCGCCAAAAGTTGCTTCAAAACCGATAAACACAAATATTCTGCAACAATTCAAGAGACACGGAAATAGAATGTCACAGACAGAATATCGGCAACCTTCCGTACACGACTATGTGACTCAAAAGAGAACGCCCATAGAAGGAAATGCAAAATGTATACCCAACGAAATACCAATGCGCCGTAAATGTCTTAAAAGGCAAACCAATTAGCAACCCACAATCGGAAGCCACGTAAAACTATCAGAGGTGAACGCACAAAATCACTGCAAGGGAAGAACACCAATTCATTCCAGCTGAAACAAATATATATATTTCATAAAACACAACATAATCAGGTCGTGCCCAAACTTTCATAAAATATATCATACCATAATATTAGAATTCATTCATGAGCTTAATTATAACAATTTGCCATACACCCCAGAGTCCTTGTATTGTATGGGCAGAAATAGCGTCGTATTTGCTGCTTGTGCGCTCTGTCGTTCCGGTAGCAGATATAACCTGGAGTATAAAGAGAAAGATGTGGGCTTAACCATTTTTCATCCCGCATCATGACAAATATTATGCCGAGCGAGAAAGCTGTGTAGTTCTCACTGCTTTGCCCGCGCGCAGATGCCGTTGCAGTTCCTGAAGGCAACGGAGCAGCTGTTTCTATAGAAAGATGGCCGGAGCAGCCATTATTTAAGGTGCGGGGGAGGTACGAGGTGCGAACGAGGACGAGGAAGAGCGTGCCACATTCGCCGTCACCTCATGGGAGTGCGCAAGAAGCTGTGTCAATACCACCTTCAGGATGATTGCCGCCATTTAGCAGAATCGCAGCCGGATACTGCTCGCATGAGGGCCTGCGTCACACGCATTAAGTCAATCCCGTTGCGGCGAGATCGTCAATAGTGCGGTGTAGCACGCGCTCCTGCTCGCTCAGTGAGGAGGGAACGGGGATTATCTCCGCCGACCTCCGCCGCTGCACGCGAGCGGTGCGCTCCTCAAGGGCCGCGTCGGCGGCCGCCGGCTGGCGCTCCCGGGGGGCCGCGGGCCGCGGCCGCGCGGCGGGGTTCGCGTCGTTGCGAACGCTGAGACTGCGGTGGCTGCGGCGGTGGGGTGGTGGTGCGGCGGCGCGAAGGTTAGCGCTCCCGTGAGAGAGAACGCGACGCCTCCGACTGCGCGTCGGCCGCTCGCCTCTATGTCTTCCGGCACGCCGCTGGCGATCCCGCTGCTGCCGCTCGTGGCGCTGTTGTTGGGCCGGTTTCCCCTGAAACGACGGCGCTTGTACTCGGGGCAACCCTTTTAGTCGGCGCCGTGGTAGGCGCCGTGGTCGGCGCCGTGGTTGGCGTCGTGGTTAGCGCCCAAACAGTTGGAGCAGTTACGCTCCTCCGCCGGGGGTTTAGCCCAAGCGGGCACTGCGCGGCGTCGTAAGCATCCCCACAGTTTCTGCAGCGCGTGCGGGGCTTGCAGTTCCGTGCCACGTGCCCGAAATCCAGGCAATTGTGGCACTGCGTGGGCCCGCGCGGTGGCCAATACACTTCCACGCGCACACGGAGCCCACTTTTGAAGTTGCCTCCGTAGCGCCCGGTGGCGCTCCGAATCCTGCAGGGGCGATGACCAGGGAAGTGGTCTGCCCTGTCGGCCCGGGCGCTGGCAGCAGATACGCTTCAGCTTCCGCACCTGAAAGCCAACAAGTTCCAGGTTATCGTGGAGCGCCTGAAAGAGCTCCAACGGTATGCCCGGCAAAACATATCGAAAGAACTTCTCTTTCCCTTGTGGAGTACGTGGTACTCCACAGACTTCTCCTCCAGAGCTGTGAGTACATCTCGGTGCGCCTCGAGGGTCTCGCACCGTACCGTGACGGCGTCGCCGGCCACCTCTGCGGTGAACGCAGCGTCGCCGCCGGCCGCGTGCAAGGCCTCAAGGAGACCAAAAATGTTCTCCACTCCATAGAGAAAGATGGGGGTGGGCGGCGTCGGCGGGAGACGAGGGTGAACCCGTTTTCCTCCTCTTCTGCTGCTGCTTCTGCTGCGCCGGGTGCGGCGTCTGGCGTCTGGCGTCTGGCGTCTGGCGTCGTGGCGGCCGCGGCGGCGGCCGGCGGCGTTGTGGTCCTGGCGGCGTCGGCGCCGCGGCGGGCGCAGCGTCAGGAAGCGGCGATGCGGCGGCGGCGGCTGCGCGGCGGCCGATGTGGAGGGCCCTGCGCCCTCCTCTCTGCTCTGCAGTCTCCTCCTGTTGGCAGAAGGAGTTCTCTTAGCGCAAATGCGCTCCGTGGATGAGGATCCGCCCGTCGTTCCTCGATCCGTCGCTGCGCTCGCTGGCCCTTCCACGCGCACCATTGCCACCCGCAGACGGGGTGGCGAACAGTGTCGACGGGGCAGAGCTCGCCGGCGACGACATGTCGCTTTATAAAACTCTATAAAAGCTTATATAACACTAGCCCTAAAAAGGGCTGTTTGTTAGACTAGAGCGCCCTTACAAGGGCGAAGATAGGCTTTTCGCTCTTTAGCCCTTAAAAAGCGGTTTACTCCCGCGGCGGCATAAACTCCCTCGGCGGGCGGAGCGCTCCTCGGGTGCGTCCGCTCTCCTCGGCGTCCGGCGACCGACCTATCTCTCCAGAAGTCCGAGTTGTGTGCGGGCGCACAAATATACTGTAACGTTACAGCCTCCTCAAAGAAAATTAAAAAAAAGAGTAGGTACGATTCCAACGAAAGGGTTGAAATATTGAAAAAATATTAAGTACATCGTGTAGCCAGAACCCGTCCGCCGCCCCCACGCCCCCTACCTCTTAGGGGGCGTATACAATGAGACCCTCTTGTCAGCGGACGAGGAAGAACTAGAGATATTTATGAAGTTAGGAACTGAGCTGTGGAGAAAAGCTAAGTGTTAATACCCGAGACGCGTGTCGCGCCGATGGGGCCCCGTGTTAGTCACGCATGAGGGACCTGGCCGGGACTTCCACCCGGTCAAATAAACACATAACTAGGCCGCATTTAAAAGAAAAAAATATTTCTGTCGCAACTCTGCACTCCACGTGGAGGCGCGTGCCACCCTGTTCGAAATTTTCCATCACATGAAATTCTCAACTGCCATTGGACAGAACACCGAAACGGAGACCACCCATTGTCGCAAATTCTAACGAATCAAATCGAGGCTTCATAGAGATCCGGGAGGGGCAGTCGAACCACGTACGGGATTTCAGACGAAAAAGAGGGGGAGGCTAGACTATAATAGATTGGAAAAGACTTTCGTGAAATATGAGCAATTAGTTGGAAAAGGAGCACTGCCGTTATGCAGTTGAATCGCCAGTAGGACATTACTAGTTGCACTCTTTTCATTTATTGCGAGCACATTCCGCACATTATTGTGCCATACGACAGCGCCAGTGTCGCCTCCGACAGTTGCGTACTGCCCACTGTGTCGGACACGCAAGCCTGTTGGTGAGGAAGCCGAGAGGGTGGAAGCGTACAGATGGTGGAAGTGTGGACACACGCACGCGGGGCACATCTAAAACAAAACACATACAAACGCGGCACACCTAAAGAAACACACACTCACACACACCCCGAACGCTTAGAACACCCACACACCCAAACCGTGAACGCTTAAAGCAACACGCGCAAACACACTGAAGGCCTAAAGAAACACACAAACGACGTAGTCCTAAAGCAACACACAAACGACGTAGTCCTAAAGCAACACACAAACGACGTAGTCCTAAAGCAACACACAAACGACGTAGTCCTAAAGGAACACACAGACGACGTAGTCCTAAAGGAACACACAGATGCGGTAAGTCTAAAGTACGCACAAAAGAGACACCAAAAAGGAACAAAAATAACTGAAATGTAAAAACGAACAAACGATCGAACACACAAACGCACAGCGCGCGCAACTATGCAGACGGACGGGTAGCGCTCGCACGCACGCGGACGGGCAGCGCGTTTGTTGGGACATTTCCACACCACATTTACAAGTTTGGACTTGTAGGATGTAGTCCCTAAGGCGCGTTATTCCTTTTTATAGTGGCGAATTCCCCTAGAGGCCTATTTCCACTTTGAAGGAGCGCTCCTACCAAGGGTGGAAGACGTGAAACGGTGGGTATGTAGACGAATGTGAAATAGGTGGAAGAGTGCAAGAGGATGGAAATGTGGTCTCACACACACACACACACACACTCGCAGTAAGCCTAAATCAACACACACACACACTCGCAGTAAGCCTAAATCAACACACACACACACTCGCAGTAAGCCTAAATCAACACACACTCGCAGTAAGCCTAAAGCAACACACACACGCAGTAAGCCTAAATCAACACACACACACGGTAAGCCTAAATCAACACACACACGCGGTAAGCCTAAATCAACACACACACACGCGGTAAGCCTAAATCAACACACACACTCGCAGTAAGCCTAAAGCAACATACACACACGCAGTAAGCCTAAAGTAACACACACACACGCAGTAAGCCTAAATCAACACACACACTCGCAGTAAGCCTAAATCAACACACACACGCGGTAAGCCTAAATCAACCCAAAAAAGCAAACGGGCAATACACATATTCGCGCAGGGAGCAACACAGAAAGAGACCCTGAAAAGAAACACAAAAATGCAAAAAAACACACTAAAATTTAAGAACGAACACAAACGCACGGCGCACACATGCATACGACGCACGCACGGGTTGCACGCACGCAGACGGACAGTACGTTTGTTGGGACATTTCCTTACCACATTTACAAGTTATGACTTGTAGGCTGTAGTCCCTCAGGCGCGTTATTCCTTTTTTATTGTGGTGAATTCCCCTAGAGGTCTATTTCCACTTTGGGTTGGAGGGCACCTACCTAAGGATAAAGGGGGAAGAGGGTGGAAAGAGGGTGAAAGAGGGCGGAAGAGTTGAAAGAGGGTGGAGGAGTGTAGAGAAGGATTCACCGTGCATATGATCTCCGCGGCGTACTGCAATCTTTTTCTTAGTTAAGTTAACGGTCGATGTGATTAAACGGTCTCTTAAACTAAGGGGGAAGCTAACCCCGCGCCTAGACTTAGTGCGCGAACTCAGCGCTCACACCCAGTGCGCGAACAAGAATCGCGGGCAAAGAACGAGCCCAAGAAACGGAAACAAGGAACGAGAGGAAAAAATGGCGGAAAAAAGCAGAGCAAGGAACGCATGCAAGACGTTAAAATGTTGAGAAAATGAATTACGCGGACAAACGCACAAATCCCTTTCCTAACCTGTACTCACGCTCCAAGCAAACGCCCCTGGCCAACGCCCCCGGCACATGCCCTTGAGCCACACACCACGCTTAAACACCAAGCCCACGCCCCAAGTCCAGGCGCACCCATTACCCGCCCCCGAGAGTGTAAAGGGAGTTTGCGGCGACTGAAGTTAACGGTTGCAGACGTTAGTGGCGGCTGAAGTTTGTGCCATCGCAGTCAGATTATCTCACTGCATCCGGTGAACTGTAACATAAAATTATCGTATAATTAATATATTTTAAAATATAAAGAGGACTGCAAAACTCTCTGAAATTAATTCGTTATATTTAAATCAGTGTAAGTTAATGATTGATAAATAAAGAGGTTAGAATACCTCACAAATAATAGTTGCCGACAATTTCTCGGCCAACCGACTCACCTACCACGCTTCTCGGCCAATCGATACTTTACCCGCTGCGCGCCAGTTGACTCCTGTGCACGCTTCACGTGATCGACTCACTGTGCAGCTGCCAATGATCGACTCACCTACCCGCTTCTCGGCCAAATCAGATCACCTACCACGCTTCTCGACCGACATTTCACCTACCCACGCATCTTGTGACGACTCACCTACCCGCTTCTTCGTGATCCGACGCCATGCTTCTCGATGATCGACTCGCATACCGCCTTCTCGGTATCGACGTCACCATTACCGCTTCTCGGCCAGTCGACTCACCATACCGTATCGGCGATCGACTCACCATACCGCAGCTATATTGATCGACTCACCGCTGGCGCTTCTCGGCCAGTCGTTTCACTGCCCGGCTACTCGGTGATCGACATCGCCTGCAAACTATCGACCAGTCAGATGCTGGCCCATGTCGGCCAGTCGACTCACCTACCCACGCTTCTCGGCCCGATCGACTCACTTCCCTTCTCGTGATCGCTCTCACCCTACCCGCTTCTCGGTAGTCGACTCGTGCGCAAGCCTCGGCTGATCGACTCGCCGTACACCACGCTATCAATGAACGGCTCACCCTACGCAAACTATCGTTGATCGACTCATCCCACCCAGCGCTTCTCGGCCCAGTCGACTCACCCCTACGCACGCTCGGCCCAGTCGACTCACCCTGCGCGTTATTTTCGGTAGTTGACACACCTGCCGCGCTTCTGGTGAATCTGACTCAGCCTACCACGCTTCTCGGCCAATCGACTCACCTACCGCGCTTCTCGGCGGTCGACTCACCCCTGCAGGCTGCTCGGTAGTCGCTCTCTCCCTACCGACGCTATATTGATCGACTCACCCTACGCACTTCTCCGCGATCGATGCCCTACGTGCGCTTCTCGCCGTCGACTCACACTGCGCTTCTCGTGATCAGATCACCTACGCTTCTCGACCAGTCGACTCACTCGCGGATTCTGGCGATCGACTCAGCTACGCGTGCTCCTCATTGATCAGTTGACCCCTACGCGCGCTTCTCGGCCTGTCGTTTCCGCCTGCGCGCATCTGGGCCGATCGACACCCTGCAGGCTTCTCGGTAATGGATTCCACTCTGCGCAAACTTCTCGGAGGATCGGCTCTCGCCTGTTCTCGGCCAGTCGACTCACCTGCGCAGCTTCTCGGTAGTGGACTCACCCTGCCGGCTCGGCCAGTCGTTCTGCGTACCAGCGCTTCTCGTAGTCGATCTCGCTGCCTCGCTTCTCGGCCAGTCGACTCACCTACCGGCCTCAGCCCGATCTACTCACCTACCCGCTTCTCGGCAGATCGATCGCTGCGCGCGCTTCTCATTGATCGACTCACCCAACGCGCATCTCGACCAATCGACTCACCTGCAGACGCTTCTCGACCAGTCGACTTGCCTACCAAGCTTCTCCGGCCCAGTCGACTCACACCTACGCAAGTTTTCGCGGCCGATCGGCTCACCCTACGCCGGCTTCGCGGCTAGTCGACTCACCTACCACGCATTTCGTGATGACTCACCTACGCAAAAGCTATCGGCGATCGACTCACCCTACGCAGGCTTCTCGGCCGGCCAGTCTCGCCCCTGCGCAAGCATGTTGATCAGGCTCTGCTGGCAAGCCCTCGGCCAGTCGACTCACTACGCGCCTCAATGGTGGCTCACGCTGCCCGCTTTGAATGTCGATCAGCCTAAACCAACAAGCTTCTCATTAATCAGTTCACTACCGGCTTTTCAGCCAGATCGTCTCTCCTACCCACGCTTCTCGTGATCGGCATGCTACCCACGCATCTCGGCCAATCGACTCACCTACCCACGCTCCTCAGCCAGTGGACTCACCTGCCACGCTTCTCGGCCAGTCGGCTCACCTACGCAGCTTCTCGGCCAACCGTCTCACCATTACGCAAGCTTCTCAATGATGACTCACTACCTCTCCTTCCCAGTCAATCGACTCACCTACGCACGCTTCTCAGCCAGTGGACACCTACGCGCTATATTGTCGACTCCATACCCGCTGGGAGCAATCCGACTAACCTGAGACCTCGACGATCGACTTGCCTGTAAACTTCTCGGCCAGACAGTTCACCCCTGCCCAAGCTTTTCGATCGACTCTCCTACCCACGCTTCGTGATCGGCGCACTGCCCACATCTCAGCCAGTCGACCTTTACGCTATAATGATCGGGCTCTGCGCTTCTGGGTTGATCGACTCACCAGCTAGCATGTCGTTGATCGACTCACCCTACACCTTCTCGGCCAGTCGATGACTCACCCTACGCGATCTTCTCAATGATCGACACCCTGCCGGCTTCTCGTGATCGCCTCACCTATAAGGTTCTCCGGCAAATCGACTCACCTACCCGCTTCACCTCGGCCAGTCGACTCACTTACCCGCTATGACCCAGTCATTCTTACGCTTCTCGATGATCGTTTCTGCATTTCACCCTACCTACGCTATCGGCCCGATCGACTCCACCCCTGCCGCATTTAGCGTGATCCAGTGCCTGCCAGCTACTCGGGTGATCGACTCACCTGCCGCTACTCGGTGATCGACTCACCTGCCACGCTTCTCGGCTGATCGATACCCTACCCGCGCTTCTCGGCCAGTCGACTCTTACCTACGCTTCTCAGCCATCGACTCACCCTATGCGCCCTCCAGTTGACTCACCCCTGCTAGTCGATCGAGTATTCACCCCTACACACACAGCTTCCAGTGATCGACTCACCTACCTGCAACTCAGTGATCGCTCACTACATTGCGCTTCTCAATGATCGGTTTTCTGGGCTTCTCGGCAGTTCGTTTACCACCAGCATCGGCTGGCCTCGCACGCAAACTGCAGACCAGTTGACTCACCTCCACGCTTCTCGGCCAATCTGACTCAGCCTACGACGTCTCGGCCTGTGGACTCACCCCCTACACGCTTCTCGGCCAGTCGACTCGCCTACGCACGCTTCTCGGTGTTGACTCACCTCGCTGGTTCTCAGAATCGGATCTTCGCGACTCTCAATGATCGACTTACTGCCACTTCTCGGCCAGTCGGCTCCCCTACGCACCTCTCGACAATCAACTCACCCTATACGCTACTCGACCAGTCGACTCACCTACCACGGTTCTCCTTGATCGACTCGCCTACCCGCTTCTCGGCCGATCAGGCTCGCCTGCGTAAAAAGCTGCTCCCGCCAGTCCGACTCACCTACAGACGCTTCTTGGCTGATCGACTCACTATACCGCTTCTCGATGATCACACCTTTCCTGCGTTTCTGGGCCAATCGACTCACCTTGCCTGTGCTTCTCGTGTCGCTCGCCCTACCCGCGCTTCTCGGCCAGTCGGCCCAGCCTACCCAAACTTCTCGGCCAGTCGACTCCTCTACGCAAGCCTCGGCCCGTCATTCACCTGCGCTTCTCGGCCCGATCGACTCACTTACCACGCTTCTCGACCGATCGGCGCTTAGCCCGCATCGGCCAGTCGGCGCCTACCCTTCTCGGCCAAATCGACTCACCATACCCCACGCTTCGTAGTCGACTCACTCACCCACGCTTCTCGGCCAATCGACTCACCCTGCCACGCGGCCGCGCCAATTATGTCTCGGCAGTCGACTCACCTACGCATCGGCGATCCGACTCGCCTACCCACGCTTCTCGGCCAATCGGCTCACCTGCCCACGCTTCTCAGTGATCGACACTATGCACGCTTTTCCGGTAGTCGACTCACCGCACGCTTCTCATTGATCGGCTCACTACCCACGCTTAAGCCAGTGACACACCCTAACAGCGCTTCTCGGTAGTCGATACGCTACCCACGCTGGCCAATCGACTCACACAAAGGGCTTCATTGATCGGCAACCTGCGAAGCTCGGTGATCCGATTATTTCGCAAACTATCGGCGAATCAGTTCACCCCGCAACGCTTCTCGATGGTGACCACCTACACACGCTTCTCGACCAGTCGGCTCACCCCTACACGCTTCTCAGCCAGTCGACTCACCTGCACGCTTCTCAGCCAATCGATATACCTTACCGCTTCTCGGCAAATCGACTCATCTACCCCACTCTCCAAGCCGATCGACTCAGCTATCCGGCCTCGGCCAATCGGCTCACCCTACCCGCTTCTCATAGATCAACGCACCTACCACGCTTCTCGGCCAGTCGGCTCCCTTTATCCGCTGCTTGGCCAGTCGATGCCTACCCGCTTCTCGATGATCTGACTCACCTACCCGCATCTCGTGATCGGCTCCGCTGCCGCAGCCTGTTGATTCAACCTCTACGCACGCTATGACCAGTTGACTCACCTACGCCTTCTCGGCAGATCGTCTCACCCAACCCGCTTCTCAGCCAATCGGCTCACCTACCACGCTTCTCGATGATCGAGCTCACCTACCCACGCTTCTCCGACTAATCGTTCTCACCAGCGCTTTTTTGTGATTGACTCACCCTACTAGCGCTTCTGCGTGATCGACTCACCCCTACGCGCTCATTGATTCGATAGCCACCAAGCTTCTCGATGATCGTTCACCTTCCATTCTCGGCCAATCCGACTCACCCTACCACGCATCTCGTGATCGTCTCACCCTACGCGCTTTCCGCCAATTGACTCACCTACGCCTTCTCGTGATCGACTCACCTGCCCGCTCGGCTGTCGATCTCATGACCTTCTCAATGATCGTGCCTATTCACTTCTCGACCAATCGACTCCGCTACCCGCTGGGCGATCGATCACGAGCAAACGCCGGTGATCCGACACCCAACGCAAACTATCGGCCGTCGTTGACCCTGCGCGAGCTCTCGGCGATTGACCACTATAAGCCTTCTCGGTGATGACTCCGCCTGCCGCTTCTCGGTAATCGACTCATCCTGCCGCTTGACCAGTCGGGCACACCTACCCACGCTTCTCGGTAGTCGTTCACCTACGCCAAACTTCTCGGTAGTCGACTCACCCCCTGCGTGCTTCTTGGCGTCGCTCACTGCGTGCTTCTCGACAATCGACACCCCTACGCCGCTTCTCAGCCAGTCGATTCACCTACGGACCTTCACGTGTCCTATCGACTCACCCTACGCACGCATCTAGGTAATCCCACACTACGCAAACTATCGGCCGTAGATTAACTCCATAGGCTTCTCGGCAGATCGACTCACCACCAACGCTATGGTGATCGACTCACCCTACCCGCTTCTCGGCCAATCGACTCACCCTACGCTATCATAGATCGACTCACTAAGCTATGGTCGACTCACCCTACGCACCTTCTCGGCCAGTGGACTGCCTGCGCGCTTCTCGACCAGTGGACTCACCTACGCACGCTTCTCGGCGATGGATCAATCATGCATGGCTTCTGGGCCAGTCGACTCACGCTACCCACGCTTCTGAGCCAGTCGACACCTGGGCAAACCTCAGATGATCGACACGCACGCGAGCTTCTCGGCCGATGGTTTGCCCTACGCGGCTTCTCGGCAGATTGGCTCCCCACCGACGCTCCTCGGCCAGTGAGCTCACCCCACCCCACGTTCCTCAATGATCGAGCACCCTGCCCGCTTCTCGTGATCGACTCACCGTACGATGCTTCTCGGCCAATCGGCTCCCCTTACGCTTTTTGCCGATCAGGTCACTTACCATTGTGCTTCTCCGGTGATCGACTCTACCCGCGCTTTTTTTGTGATCGACTCTACCTCGCTTCTCATTGATCGTCACCTACCCACGCTGCTCGGCCAATCGACCCACCTATCGCAGTTCGTGATCACTCACCTACAACCTTCTCGGCCCGATCATTCGACCTACACGCTTCTCCGGCGATCGACTAAACCTACCGCTTCTCGGCCAGTCTACTCACCTCCACGCTTCCAATGATCGACTCACTCTACCCACGGTTCTCGGCCAGTCCGACGCACCTTTCCACGCTTCTCGGCCAGTCGGCTCAGCCTACTGCTTTTTGGCTCCGACTCAGCCTGCGCGGCACGTGATCGACTCACCCCTACCACGCTTCTCCGTGATCGACACCCTACCTGCGCTGCTCATTGGTTGCCTCACCTATCCATGTCGGTAATCGACTCACCCCTGCCACGGTTCTCGTGATCGAGCTCACTACCCGTTCTCAAGCGATCGGCTCACCTTGCCTGCAGCTGCTCAGCTAATCGACTCACCTTACCGTTTCTCGGCCTGTCGACTCACCCCCTGCCTACGCTTCTCCGGCCAATCGGCTCCCCTGCGCTTCTCGTGATCGTCTCGCCTGCCTTGCGCTTCTCAATGATCGTCTCACCCCTACGCGCTTCTCGGCCAATCTGACTCACCTACACGCTGCGGCCAGTCGGCTCTTACCGCTGGCCTATCGACCACCCCTACCACCGGCTAACGGTAGTCGGCTCACCCCTGCCGCGCTTCTCGGTAGATGTTCGCCTACCAGCGCTTCTCGGCCCGATCGACTCTTCTGCCAACGTATCGGCCAGTCGGCTCTTACCCGCTGCCTGTTGATCGACTCGCCTACCCGCTTCTCCCGTGATCGACTCCACCTACCACAGCCTCATTGATCGGCTCACCTACCGCTTCTCGGTGATCGACTCACCCAATCCGCTTCTCGTGATCGACTCACCTACCACGCTGTCGGCCAGTCGACTCACCTACCCGCTTCTCGGCCAGTCAGGCTCACCTACGCACGCTTCTCAGCCGATCGACTCACTTCACGCTCTCGGCCAGTCGACATCCTGCGCTTGTCAGTAAATCGACTTTCTACCCGCGCTTGTCAGTAGTCGAACTCGCAACCCGGCTTCTCGGCCAGTCGTGCACCTACGCGCTTCTCCGCCAGTTCGGCTCACCCCTGCGCGCTCTCGCGGCCAGTCAGGTCACCTTACGCAAGCTTCTGGGCGTTGATCACCCTACGCGAAGCTGTGGAAGTCGACTCACCGCGAGCTGCCAACCGATCGACGCTGCCCTTCTCCAGTGATCATTCTCCCTGCCCGTGCTTCTCCGGCTGATCGCTCCACTGCCCTTCTCATTGATCGATCACCTACCCGCTTCTCAGTGATCGACTCACCCCTGCCCGCGCCGGTAGTCGACTCACCCTACGCACGATTCTCAGCCGTCGTCTCACCCAGCCGCGCTTCTTGTCAATCGGCTCGCCTGCGACGCTTCTCATTGATCGACTCACTTGACCCACCTTCTCGACGATCGTCTCACCCAGCCAACGCTGCCGACCAGTCAGCTCACCTACCCACGCTTCTCGACCAATCAGCTCACGCAGCATCGCTTCTCGGCCAGTCATTTCACCTGCCGACGCTTCTGGCCGGTCGCTCACCTACCACGCTTCTCGGCAGTCAAACCGCCTACCCAAACTATCGATCAGTCGTTTCACCTACCCACGCTACTCAGCCAATCGGCTCGCCCTACCCACGTCTCGGCCAATCCAGCTCACTTCACGCTTCTCCATGGTTATTCACCTACTCAGGCTTCTCGGCCGACGGCTCACTTTACGCACGCTTCTCAGCCAGTCGACTCACCTACGCATCTATGCCAATCGACTCGCTACCCACGCTGGGCCGTCGGCTCACGCAGCAAGCTTCTCAACGTTCGACACCTGCCAAACTACTGTTGATCGAACCGCCGCAGCTTCTCGGCAATCTGACTCACCCCACTAATGTTTCTCGGCTGATCAGCATTCTACCGCTTCTCAGCCAATCGACTTTCTGTACCCGTTCCTCAGTAGTGTTTTTACGCAAACTACTCGTTGATCGACCACCCCTACCAGCGCCTCGTAGTCGAGCTCACCTACCCACGCTATCAATGATCGACGCACTACCCGCTTCTCGGCCAGTCGACTCACTTACGCTCGTTTCTCGGTTAATCAGTGCCTACCCCACGCTTCCTGGTCAATCCGATACCCTACAACCAACCTCGGTTAATCGACTCTCCTCTACGCGCCTCTCTGCCAGTCGGCTCTTCTCGCTTCTCGTGATCGACTTACCCTACCACGCTTCTCTAAGCGAATCGACTCACCCCTACCACGCTTCTGGTTGATCAGCTCACCAACGCGCTTCTCGGCCAGTCGACTCGCGACGCGCCTCAATGATCGACTCCTTAACGCCTTTCTCGCTTCTCCGGTAATCCGACTCCTGCCGCCAGGCTTCTCGTGATCGATACCCTACCCGCTCTTCTGGTAAATCGACTCACTCTACTAACGCTGGCGGCGGTCGATCGCCCTACCCGCTTTTCGATCGGCTCACCCCTGCACCGGCACTGGTGATCTGACTCTTACCCGCTATCAATGATCGATGCACCCTTGGCGCGCCGGTAGTCGTACTTCCGCTTCTCGACGATCGAGCTCACGATGCCGCTTCTCCAGTGATCGACCCTGCCGCTTCTCTGACCAGTCGACTCACTGCCGCTTCTCGGCCAGTCGACTGCCCTACCCGCCTCGTGATCATTACCCACCTTACGGTTCTCGGCAGATGACCACCCTACCGCCTCTCCGGCCAGTCGGCTCAGCCTACGCACGCTTCTCGAACGATCGACTCACCTACACGCACGCTTTTGGCCAGTTGACTCCTACCCACGCTTGTCGTGATCGACTACCTACCCGCTTCTCGGCCAATCGTGTCACTCTACCTTCTGGCGGTGACACCCTACGCCTCTCGTCAATCGATACCTACCCACGCTATCGGCCAGGTCGACTCACCCTACCGCATCTCGTGATCGGCTCCCTTCTCCGCTTCTCGGTGATCGACTCCCCCCTACCCGCTTTTGGCCCGATTGACTCCACCCCCTATAACGCTTCTGGTAGTCGACTCTCTTCGCTTTCATTATCATTGACTCACCCAAGGCCAAACCTTTCAGTATCGACTCAACACGCGCGCTTCTCAGCCAATCGTCACCTATCCACGCCTCTCGGTGATCGTCTCTACCCGCTGCCGGCTGATCGACTCAGCCTACGCACGCTTTTGGGCCTCGGCTCAGCCTACGCGCGCTTTTTGGCCAGTCGATTCACCTGCCACTTCTCAGCCAGTCGACTTACCCCTGCTGCTCGGTAGTTGCCTCACCTATCCGCTTCTCATTGATCGACTCACCTACCCGGTTCTCGGCGATCGCTCACCTACCACGGTTCTCAGCCCGATCGACCACGCATACCTGCGCTGCTCGGCTAATCCGACTCACGCCTGCGTTTCTCCGGCCCTGTCGACTCCGCCTGCCGCTTCTCGGCCAAATCGGCTCCCCTACGCGCGCTTCTCGGCGATCGTCTCCTTACCGCGCGCTTCTCGATGATCGTCACTTGCGCCTCGGCGTGTCTCACCCTACGCGCTTCTCGGCGGTGACTCACCTACCCCGCGCTGTGATCAGGCTCACCTACCCGCTTCTCGGCTATCGACTCACTACCACGCTGCTTGTGATCGATCACCACGCTTCGTGATCGAGCTCCACCTGCCGCGTTTCTCGTTGATCAGATCACCTGGCGCTGTTTGGTGATGCCTGTTCTCGTGATCTGACTCACCTACCCGCTTCTCGGTAGTCGTCACCCTACCCGCTTCTCGGTGATCGACTCACCTACCCCGCCTCGGCCGATCGACTCACTGCTTCCCTTCTCAATGATCGACTCACCCTACCACGCCTCGGCCAGTCGCTCACCCTACCACGCTCGGCGATCGGCTCCTACGCGCTTCTCGGCCAATCTGACTCACCTACACGCTTCTCGGCCCGATCGACATCCACACGCTTGTCGGCTAATCGACACCTGCCGCGCTTGTCCGTGATCGACTCGCCCAGCCTAAGCTTCTCAGGCCCAGATCATTTCCTCGCTCGCCAGATCGACTCTTCGCACGCTTCTCGATGATCAGGTCACGCCACGCGGCTTCTGGGCCAGTTGATCACCCCTGCGCGAAACGCGAAGTCGACCACCTACGCGACTTCTCCGGCAAATCGACTTGCTGCCGCGCTATCGATCGACTCTCCTGCCCGTAGCTTCTCGGCCAGTCGGCTCGCCCCTGCCGCTTCTCGGCGATCGACTCGCACCGCACGCTATATTGATCGACTCGCCTGCCCGCGGCACTCCGTGATCGAGCTCCTTTCGCGGTTCTCAGCCAATCGTCTCGCCAGCCCACGCTTCTTGGCCCGATCAGCTCACCCTGCGACCTTCTCCGATGATCCTCTGACTCCGCGACCCACGCTTCTCGGCCAGTCGTCTCTTGACCAGCGCTTCTCATTGATCGGCTCACCTACCCCCGCTTCTCGGCCAGTCAATCACCTTTATCCCGCTTCTCCGGCCGATCAGTTGCCTACCGACGCTTCTCGGCCCATCGACTCACCTACACACTTCTCGGCCAGTCGGCTCACTACGGCTTCTCGATTGATCGTTTCACCTACCACGCTTCTCGATCGACTCTTTACGCATCTCGGCCGTCAGCTCTTCGCACGCTATCATAGTTGAAACTCACCTACTCGAGCCTCGGCCAGAGCGACTCACCCTACGCGCTTCTCGATGATCGACTCACCTACGCGCATCTGCCCAATTCGACTCACGCTACCCGCGCTTCTGGGCCGATCGACTCCTGAAAGCAAGCTATCAGCCATTCGACACCCTACGCAAACTATGACCCAGTCGATTCACCTTACGCGAAACTCGGCGAATCGACTCACCTGTGTTTCCGGCCAGTCGACATCCTGCCCCGCTTCTCGGCCCAGTCGACTCACCATGCCCACGGCTATATTGATCGATGCACACTACGCCTGACCTCGGTGATCGACTCACTACCAGCGCTTCTCATTGATCGACTCCGCCTACTCACGCTATCGACCCAGTCGTGCCCTGCCCCACGCCTGGTGATCGACTCACCTACGCTCGTTCTCGTTAATCGTACACCTACCCGCTTCTCGGTCGATCGACTCGCCTACGCTCGCTTCTCCAGTTGATCGACTCTTTCTACGCGCCTCTCCGCCAATCAGCTCCGCCTACTCACCTTCTCGTGATCGACACCTACCCACTTCTCGGCTAGTCGACTCACCCTACCACGCTGGTCAATCGACTCTCACCAGCACGCTTCTCGGTAATCGACTCGCAACCTTGCGCTTCTCGGCCAGTCGGCTCACCCCAGCGCTCCTTCTCGGTAATCGACTCGCAGCCGCAGGCTGTCGGCCAATCAGGCTCACCCTACCCCCTCTTCATTGATCGACTCATACTAACGCTTCAGCATTGATCGATTCACCCTACCGCGCGATCGGCTCACCTACCCACGCTTTCAGCCAATCGACTCGCCTACCCACGCTTCTCGACCAGTCGATACACCATAACAGCGCTTTTCGGTAATCGACTCACCCTAACCACGCTTCTCGGCCAATCGACTCACCATACTCACGCTTCTCCAATGATCGACTTACCCTACCACGCTTCTCTGCCAATCGACTCACTACGCTTCTCGGCCAGATCGACTCACGCCTACCACGCTTCTCCGATCGACACCTGCCCACGGTTCTCGGCCAGTCGACCACCTACCCCGCCTCTCGGTAATCCGACTCAGCCTACGCACGCTTCTCGGGCGATCGACTCACCCTACGCACGCTTTTTGGCCAGATTGACTCACCTACCCACGCTTGTGTCAGTGATCGGCTCTTTACCCGCTTCTCGGCTGATCGTGTCACTCTACCCGCTTCTCGTATTCGGCTCTTACCCACGCTTCTCGTCAATCGACTCACCCTACCCACGCTTCTCGGCCAATCGACTCACCCTACCCACGCTTCTCGGCCAATCGACTCACCTCTCACGCTTCTCGGGCATCGACTCGCCCCTACCCACGCTTTTGTGATTGACTCTCCGCCCTACTAACGCTCTCATTGATCGACTCACTACGCGCGGCGCCATTTTATCGATCACCCAGATGATATTTCGACCCGACCGACTCAACCACTTTTTGCTTCTGTTGATCGACTCACCTATCGCCTCTCGGTAGTCGTGTCACTCTGCCCGCGCTTCTCCAGCTAATCCGAGCTCACCCCTGCCCGCTATATTGATCGACTCACCCCTACCCACGCCTCTCGGCCAATCGGCTCACCCTACCCACGCTTCTCGGCGATCTGTCTCGCCTACCACGCATCTCGGCCCAGTCGACTCGCCTACCCGCATCTCGGCCAGTCGACTCTTACCACGCGCTTGATTGACTCGCCTACCCGCTTGTCGACCAATCGACTCTCACCTACCCACGCTTCTCCGGTAGTCGTCCACTCTACCCACGCTATATTCAATCGACTCACCCTACCCACGCTTCTCGGCCAGATCGACTCACCTACCCACCTCTCGGCCAATCTGACTCATCCTACCCACGCTTCACGTGGTCGACTCACCTACCCGCGTCTCGGCGGATTGACTCACCCTACCCACCCATGCCAGATCGACTCAGCCTACCACGCTTCTCGTGATCGGCTCACCTACTGCCGCTTCTCGGCCAGTCGACTCACCTACCCACGCGCACCAGTGATCAGGTTGCCCTATGCACGCTTCTCAATGATCAATCGCACGCGCTATCGACCCAGTCGACTCGCCTATAACGCTTCTTTGTGATCATTCACCTACGCGCTTCTCGACCAGTCTGACTCGCCCTCGCGCGGCACTCAGTATATCGACTCACTTTGAGCCGAGTAACATTTCGTCTACTCACCTTACGCGCACGCTTCGGCCAGTCGGCTCACCCCTACTTAAACTTCTCGGCCAATCAGCTCCCCTACGCGCTTTTCGGTGATCATTCAAACCTACCCACGCATCTCATTAGACATTAGCCCTACTCACGCTTCTCGGCAATCGACACCTACCCACGCTTCTCCAGATCGACAATATACGCGCGCTACTCGGTGATCGACACCCTGCCACGCTTCTCAGCCAGTGATTTGCCTACCCACGCTTCTCGGTGATCGACTCACCCTACGCAAACTCGGCCAATCGACTCGCTCTGCCACGCTTCTCCGGCCAGTCGACACCCTACCCGCTTCTCAACCGATCGGCTCTGCCTACACACGGTTCTCCGGTAATCCGATCGCCTACGCGCTTCTCGTGATCGACTCGCCTACACGCTTCTCCGGTGATCGACATCCTGCGCGGCGTCGGCTGATCGACATCCACCCGCAACGTCGTTGATCGACTCGCCTACCACGCCTCGTGATTGGCACACACCACGCTTCTCATGATCGACTCCACTGCGCGCCAGCTATCATTGATCGATTCGCATACCGCCAGGCTTCTGGGCGCATCGACTCGCCTACGCGAAGCAGGGAGTCGACTCACCTACCGAGGCTTCTCGGCCGATCTAACGCTGCCTTCTCGATGATCGACTCTCCTACCCCGTGGCGCTTCTCGGCCAGTCGACTCTCCTGCCCCGTTTCTCCAATGATCGACTCACCTACCCACGTTTCTCAATACATGCGACTCACCCTACCCACGCTTTCGGTAGTCGACTCACCTACGCAGGCTTCTCGGCTAATCGACTCACCTACGCAGGCGCGGCGATCGATCACCATACCCACGGCATATTGATCGGCACCTGCCCAAACTGCTCGACAGTCGACTCCTCTGCATGGCTTCTCGACCGATCGACTCGCCTACCTACCTTCTCGTCTATCGACTCGCCTACCCACGCCTCGGCTGATCGGCGCGCAGCCCGCTCGTGATCAACGCCCTACCGCCTCGACCAATCCATTTGCCTACCACGCTTCTCCGGCCAGTGACTCACCTCACCGGCGTTTCTCAGCCCAGTCGAACTCGCCTATCTGCTTCTGACCAATCGACTCCTACCGACGCATCTCGTGATCGGCTCACCCTGCACGCTTCTCCGCCAGATTGACTCACCGGTTCTCAATGATCGTCTCTCACCCCCAGCCCGCTTTGCCGACGTCCGACTCGCAGCCCGCTTCTCAATGATCGGCTTACCTACCTGCGCTGCTCGACCAGTTTGCCTCACCCTATCCGCTTCTCGGCCAGTCGGCTTGCCTGCCAGCCTTCTCGGCGATCGGCTCAGCCACACGCGCTTCTCGGCAGTCGACCTCTACCACGGCGCAATGATGGACTCACCCGACCCACGCTTCTCGGCCGATCGGTCGCGCCTGCGGCTTCTCGACCGATCGACACCCTACTGCGCTTCTCGGCGATCATTCACCGTGCCCGCTTCTCGGCCAATCGACTCACCTATAGCGCTTCTCGGTAGTCGACTCGCCCTGCCCACGCTTCGGTGATCGACTCACCTACCCGCGCTATCGGCCAGTCGTTTCACCTACCACGCTTCTCGGCCATTCGACTTACCCTACCCACGCTTCTCGGTAGTCGACTCGCCCTACCGCGAAAGTCTCGGCCAATCGAGCTCACCCTGCCCGCTTCTCGGCCAGTCGACTCTTCTCCACGCTTCTCGGCCCAATCGACGCACTACGCACGCTTCTCCGCCAGTCTGACTCACCTACGCCTGCTTCTCGGTAGTCAGTCCACCTTTCGCAAACTGGGCCCAGTCGACTCTTTTCATGACTGTGAAATCGACTCTCACCGCCAGGCTACTCGGCAAATCGACTTATTTACCCGCTTCTCAATGATGACTCCCCTACCCAGCGCTTCTCGGCCAGTCGACTCACCTGCCCCGCTTTTCGGTGATCGATAATATTGCAGCTGCTTGGCCAGTCAATGCCTACAGACGCTTCTCGTTGATCCGACTCCCCGACCGCTTCTAGTAATCGTCTCGCAACCAACGCTTCTCGGCCAGTCGATCACCCCTACCACGGCTATGATGATCGGCTCACCATCTGCTTCATAGTCCAGTCGACACCCTGCCGACCTTTCTCGGCCCATCACTCACCCTACCCACACGCTTCTCGTGATCAATCACCTACCCAAACTACTCGGTCAATCGTTTCAGCCTGCCGCGCTTCTCCGGCCAGTCGACTCGCCTACCCGCATCCTCAGTGATCGGCTCACCCCTGCGCACGCTTCTCCGCCAGTTGACTCACCTACTCACCTTCTCAATGACGACTCCTTTTCGCGCTATCGTTGATCGACTCACCTACCCGCGCTTCTGAATGCAGATGGACTCACGCAAGCAGGCTTTCTCGGCCCATTCGACACCCCTACGCAAGCTTCTCGTGCAGTCAGTTCGCCTTACGCCGGCTTCTCGGCGATCATTTCTTACAAATGTTTCTCGGCCAGTCGACCATCTGCCGCTTCTCGGCCAGATCATTCACCATGCCCACGCTTCTCGTGATCAGGCCACACCCCTGCGCAAACTGCTCAGCCCAGTCGACTCATTCTACGCTGGCTTCTCGGCCAGATCGACTCGCCTACCAACCTTCTCGATGATCGTCTCACCTACCACGCTTCTCGGCAGTGACACCACCGCCTTCTCGGCCAGTCGTTCACCCCTGCGCTCGTTTCTCGGTTAATCCGGCGCACCTACCACGCTTCTCGGTCCGTCGACTCACTTCGCTCGCTTCTCGGTTGATCGACTCACTCTGCGCACGCCTCTGCCCGTCGACTCACCTCTCGCTTCTCAATGATCGACTTACCCTGCCCGCTTCTCGGTAGTCAGGCTCACCCAGCGCACGCTGCCTCAGCCAATCGGCTCACCCAACGTTTGTATATTGATCGACTCACCCGCCGCAAGCTTCTCCAGCCAGTCGACTCACCCTACCCACTCTTCTAGGCAATCGACTCACTCTACTAACCACTTCAACGTGATGGCTCACCTACCCACGCTTTGTGATCATTCACCTGCCACGCTTTCGGCCCGATCGACTCTACGCGCTTCTCGGCCAGTCGACTCACCTGCTGCTTCTCAGCCAATCGACTCACCCCTGCGCGTTATTTTCCGTAATTGGCCACCTACCCACGCTTCTGGTGAATCGACTCAGCCTACCCGCTTCTCAGCCAATCGACTCACTACCCACGCCTCAGCCAGTCGACTCCCCTGCAGGCTTCTCGGTAATCGACTCTCCCTACCGACGCTTCTCGGCCAATCGGCTCACCTACGCACGCTTCTCCATGATCTGACTCACCTACGTGCTTCTCCGCCAATCGACTCACTGCGCGCTTCGGCCAGTCAGATCGCCCTACCACTTCTCATTAATCGGCTCACCTACTAAGTTCTGTGAATCGACTCAGCCTACGGCCTCCTCAAGCCAGTCGATTAACCCTACCTTTGCGCTTCTCGGCCATCGACTCGCCCTACGCACGCATCTGATGATCGACTTACCTAAACTTCTCATTGATGCGTTCACTCTGAAGCTTCTCGGAGATCGACTCGCCACCAGCGCTTCTCGTGATCGACTCACCTGCGCAGGCTTCTCGGCCAGTGGGCTCACCTGCCAGAAGCTTCTCGGTAGTCGATCGCCGTGCCAACGCTTCTCATTGATCGTCTCGCCTGCCTCGCTTCTCATTGATCGACTCCTACCGCTTCTCGTTGATCTACTCACTTTCCCGCTTCTCGACCGATCGACTCGCTTTGCGCTATCGGCCAATCCGGCTCGCAACGCATCTCGTGATCGTTTTTCCTTACCAGACAGCCTCGATGATCGACACCCTGCAAACTTCTCGGCCAGTCGCTCACCTACAGGTTTCGCGGCCAATCGACTCACCCTACGCAAACTTCGCGGCTGATCCTCGACTCCACCCTACCCACGCATTTCAGTGATCGACTCACCCCTGCGCGAAGCTTCTCGGTGATCGACTCACCTACGCAAACTCGTGACGTCTCACCTACGCAGGCTTCTCGATGATCGTTCACGCAGCCAAACTGCCTCAGTGATCGACTCTCACCTGCGCGCTTCTCGGCCAGTTGACTCCGCTACGCTTTTGGGCCAAATCGACTCCAGCCCTAAGCCAAACTATGGCCAGTCGATTCGCCTACCCAAACTTTCAGCGAGATCGTTCTCCCTACCCGCTTCTCGGCCGATCGACGCTCACTACCCGCATCTCGGCGATCATTCACCCTGCCGCTCCTCGGTGATGGACTCTTCACCCACGCTTCTCGGCCGATCGACTCACCTGTAAACTATGTTAGCCGTCTCACCATACCATTCTGGCCAATCCAATGTTCACCTACGCTCCTTCCCGGTCAATCGACTCTCACCCCTCACGCTTCTCGTAGTGGACACCACCGCGCGCAATGATCATTTCCGCTGCCACGCTTCAGATGATCGACTAACCTAAGAGGAACCTCGTGATCGACACCTGCGCCGGCTTCTCCGGTAGGTGCCCCTACCCAGAGCTTTCGGCGAATCGGCTCTCCCCTGCCCGCTTCACGTGATCGACGCTTTCCGCATCTCGGCCAGTCGACGCACTGCCACGCTTCAAATGATCGACTCACCTACCCGCTTCCTGCGGTCAATGTTCTGCTCTGCCTCAGCAATCATCTCAAGCTGCTCGGTGATCGTTTCCGCCTACGCGATCTTCTCGGCCAATCGACACTACCCAAACCTCGACGATCAGCCTCGCTACGCAGGGTTTCTCGGCCGATCGGCTCTTTGCCACCTTCTCGTGATCGCTCACCTACCCCACGCTTCTCGGTAATCGACTCAGCCTACCCGCTTCTCGTAGTCGACTCGCCTACCTGCGCTTCTCCCGGTGATCGACTCACCCTGCCCGCAGCAACGGCCAGTCGGCTCGCCTACCCAGCCTCGGGCCAGTCAAGCTCACCCCTACCCGCTTCTCGGTGATCGACTCACCCCTGCCGCTTCTCGGCCAGTCGTCGCCTGCCCGCGCTTCTCGGTGATGACTCGCCTACCTGCGCTTCTCGGTAGTCAGGCTCACCTATGCGCTTCTCGGTTAATCGACTCTCACCTACACGCTAGTGATCAATCGACTCACTACACGCTTCCCGTGATCAATGCCTACCACCGCTTCTCGTAGTCGACTCACCTACGTACGCTTCTCGGCCAATCGATTTACCCTACGGGCTTCTCGGCAATTGACACACCTACCACGCTTATCGTAATGCACTCACCTTACGCAGCTACCGATGAATTGGCTCACCTACCCGCTTCTCGGCCAATCGACTCAGCCTGCGCAAACGTCGGCCTGTGGACTCACCTACACGCTTCTCGGTAATCCGACTCACCTACGCGCTTCTCGGGCCAGGCGACTCACCCACCGCTGGTTTTCTCGAAATCGGATCTTCGCAGGCTTCTCGTTGATCGACTTACACTACCCACGCTTCTCCGGCCAGTCGGCTCCCCCTGCGCGCGTCTCGGCCGATCAGTCACCCCACCGCCTCGACAATCGACTCACCCCTGCCGGTTCTCATGATCGATCACCTACACGCTTCTCGATGATCGACTCACCCTACGCACGCCTCGCCAGTTGACTCACCTACAGACGGCTGCTTGGCCAGTCGACTCACTATCTGCGCTTCTCGGCCGATCCTTACCTTTCTACGTTTCTACGGGCCAGTCGACTCACCTTACCTGTGCTTCCTCGATGATCGACTCACCTACCCGCGCTTCTCGTTGATCGACACACAACCTGCAGAAGCTACTCGGCCAGTCGACTCACTCTACGCGCAAGCCTCGACCAGTCGACTCACCTACTGCCTTCTCGGCTGATCATTCACCCTACCCGCTTCTCAATGATCAGCGCACCCAACCCACGCTTATCAGTCAGGCGCCTACCCGCTATATTGATCGACTCACCATACCCGCAGCTATCATTAGTCGACTCCACTCTACCCACGCTTCGGCTGATCGATGCCCTACCCACGCATCTCAGCGGATCGACTCCTTACACCCACGCATCTGTGATGTTCACCCCTACCGCTTCTCATTGATCGACTCACCCATTCTCGACCAATCGACACCTGTACACGCACGCTTTTCGGTGATCATTCACACTACACTATCGGCGATCGACTCACCCCTGCCGCTTCTCGGCCAGTCGACCGCACCCTAGCGCTTCTCAGCCCGATCATTCACGCTAACCACGCTACAGCCCAGTCGGCTCACTGGGGAAGCTACGACGATCGACAACCTACGGCTTCTCGTGATCAGTTGACCCTACGCAAGCTTCTCTCGGCAGATCGATTCACCCCACCAACGCTTCTCGGTAGTCGATCTCACCTACACACGCTTCTCAGCCAGTCGGCTCACCCCTACGCTACTCGGCCAGTCGACTCGCCTACGCACGTATCGTTGATCGACTCGCCTTACTGCGCTACTCAACCGATCGCTCATCCTACCCACGTTTCTCGGTGATCGACTCGGCCTATCCACGCTACTCGGCTGATCGACTCACCTACCACGCTTCTCCGCCAATCAACACCCTACCACGCTCGGCCAGTCGGCTCACCTATCCACGCTGGCCAGTCGACTCCTTACCCCACGCTTCTCGACAATCCGACTCCACCCTGCCGCGCATCTCGGCCAGTCGGCTCACGCTACGCGCTTCTCGGCCAGTTCACTTGCTCTACGCACTTCTCGTGGTGGCTCGCCCTACGCGCGCTTCTCGGCGGATCGTCTCGCAACCGCTTCTCGACCAGTCGGCTCACCTGCCGCTTCTCATTGATCGACTCACCCCTACCGCATTCTCGGCTATCGACTCACCTACCAACGCTTTTATTGATTGACTCGCCTACTGGCCTTTACTCGACCAGTCGACTCGCCGCGCAGCTATCGTGATCGATAGCCCTACTGAAGCTTCTCAATGATCGTTTCACCTTCCACTTCTCGACCGTCGACTCGCCTGCCCGCATCTCGTGATCGATCTCGCCTACGCGCGCTTTTCATGATTGACTCACCTGCGCTTCTCGGCCAGTCGCTCACCTACCCGCTTCCTCGGCTAATCGTCTCACCCAATGGCGCTTCTCGGCCGATCGGCTCACCCTATTCCGCTTCTCATTGATCGACCATACCCACGCTTCTAGATGATCGACTCACAAAGCAAGCTTTTCCGGTGATCGACACCCAGCGCAGGCTTCTCGGTAATCCAGTTGACCCTGCGCCAGACTTCTCGGCAGTTGACTCCCCCATAAACGGCTTCTCGGCCAGTCGACTCCTCCTTTCGGCCAATCGGCTCAATCCTGCACCGCGCCGTGATCGACACCTACCACGCTTCTCGGCCAATCCCCGTTTCACCTACGCAAGCTTCTCGGCCAAATCGACTCGCCCTGCGCGCCTTGGCGAATCAGCTCACCTACGTGTTTCTCGGCTGATCGACACCCTACGCCCTTCTCGGCCAGAGATTCACTACGGACCTTCGGCGACTGTCGATGCCCTACGCGCATCTAGGCCAATCTCGACCACTGCGCGGCTCTCGTAATAGATTAACTCTACACCATTCTCGGCAGATCGACTCACCCCACCAACTACTCAGACCAGTCGACTCACCTACCCGCTTTATATTGATCGGCTCACCCCTGCGCACGCTTCTCGCGGTCGACTCACCCTGCGCTATAAGATCGACTCACCCCACGCAAGCTTCTCGGCCAATCGACTCAACCTACGCGCTATGACCAATGGACTCGCCTACGCACGCTTCTCGGCCGTGGACTCATCATGCATGACTACCGTTGATCGATCTCACGCACCCGGCTGGGCTGATCGACACCTAGATGAAGCGCTCAGATCAAATCGACACACTACGCAAACTCATTGATCGATTCACCCTACATGGCTTCTCGGACGACTCCCCACCGACGCTCCTCGGTAATCGGCTCACCTACCCGTTCCTCGACCAGTCTGACGCACACCCACGCTTCTCGGCCGTCGACTCACCATTATACAGGCGCTTCTCCGGCCAGTCGACTCCCCTTACCCACGCTTTTTGCCGATCAGATCACCTACGTATGCTTCTCGGTGATCGACTCTACCCACGCTTTTTGTGATCGACTCGCCCACCACCGGCTCTCGGCCAGTCGTTCACCCCTACCCACGCTATCGGCCAGTCGACACCTATCGCAGTTCTGGGCGATCGACTCACCTACAACTTCTCGATGATGTTCGACCTACCACGCTTCTCGATCCGGCCCGACCTACCACGCTTCTCGTAATCACTCACTACCACGCTTCCCGACCAGTCATTTCCTCTACCTGAGTTCTCGGCCCGGTCGACGCACCTTTCCACGCCTCGGCCAATCCGACCGACCTACGCGCGCTTTTGGCTCGGCTCAGCCTACGCGGCACTGGCTGATCGACTCACCTACCACGCTATCGACCAGTCGACACCCTGCCTGCGCTGCTCGACGGTGCCTGCTATCCGCTTCTCATTGATCGATCACCCTGCCGGTTCTCGGCTGATCATTCACCCTACCCACGGTTCTCGGCCAGTCGACTCACCTTGCCTGCTGTATTGATCGACTCCGCGCCTACGTTTCTCGGCCTATCCGACTCTCACCTACCTACGCTTCTCGTGATCATTCCCCGCGCGCTTCTCGACAGTCGTCTCACCTACGCGCGCTTCTCGGTAATCGTCTCACCCCTGCGCGCTTCTCAATGATCGCTCACCTACCCACGGCAATCATTCACCTACCCGGCTACTCAGCCCTATCGACTCGCTACCTGCACGCTTCTTGTGATCGACTCACCCTACTTACGCTGCTCGACTGATCGATCACCTGGCGCTTCTCGGTAGTCGACTCACCCACCAACGCTTCTCGTGATCGACTCACCCCTACCACGCTTCATAGCCAGTCGACTCACCTACCACGCTTCTCCGGCGATCGACTCTTACCCACGCTTCTCGGTAGTCAATCACCTGCCACGCTTCTCGGCCAATCGATCACCCGGCCGCTTCTCGGTAATCGACTCGCCTACCCACGCTTCTCGGCCCAGTCGACTCACCTACCGCTTCTCGGCCAATCGACTCACCTACGCGCGCTTCTCGGCCAATCCGACTCGCCTACACACGCTATATTGATCGACATCACGCTTGTCGGCTGATCGACACTGCCACCACGGCATTCGATCAGCTCCACCCAGCCTCGGCTTCTCGGCCAGTCGGCACCTACACGCTTCTCCGCCGGTCGGCTCACTACGCGCTATCGATCAGGTGCGCCCGCGGCTTCTGGGCCAGTTAATCACCCTACCGCAGGCTGTGAAATCGACTCACCCTACGGGCTTCTCGGCAAGTCTGACTTGCACTTTGCCACTTCTCGGCGATCGACTCTCCTACGTGCTTCTCGGCCAATCTGACTCACCTGCCGCTTCTCAGCCCTCGACTCACCCCTACCCGCTTCTCAATGATCGACTCACCTACCCGGCATGACCCAGTCGGCTCACCCTGCGATTCTCAATGATCGTCTCGCAACCCACGCTTCTTGTGATCGGCTCGCCTACAAACCTTCTCGTGATCGACTCACCCCGACCCGCTTCTCGGTGATCGTCTCATGACCAACGCTTTATATTGATCAGCTCCTTTACCGCTTCTCGGCCAATCCGGCTCACCTTATCCTTTACTCGTGATCGACACCTACCGACCTTCTCGACATCTGACTCACCCTACCCACACTTCTGCTCCGGCCCAGTGGCTCACTACCCAAACTTCTCAGTCGATCGTTCACCCCTACCACGCTTCTCGGCTGATCGACTCGCCTACCCACGTGTGCCGATGGCTCACCTGCGCGCTGCCGCCAGTTGACTCACTCTCAGATCTCGGTAGACGACTCACCTACGCGCTTCTCGTGATCGTCCCCTCGCACGCATCTGTGATCGACTCCGCTACCCGCTTCTGGGCCGATCGGCTCACACCGACCAAACTTCTCGTGTTCCGACACCTACGCCAAACCTCATTGATCGATTCACGCCACGCAGGCTTCTCCGGCAAGATCGCTCCACTTACTAAATGTTTCTCGTTGATCGAGCATCCTGCCACGCTATGTTGATCGACTCCTGTACCGCTTCTCAATGATCGACACACCCTACGCGAAGCTACTCGGCCATCGACTCACCTACCAACGCTTCTCGTGATCGACTCACCTACCCACGCTTCTCGGCCAGTCGACGCACCTACCACGCTTCTCATTGATCGACTCACCTACGCTCGTTTCTCAGTTAATCCGGCGCGCCCTACCCGCTTCTCGATTCAGTCGACTCGCCTACGCTCGCTTCTCGGTTAGTCGACTCCTCTGCGCACGCCTCCTCTGTATCGCTCACTACTCGCTTCTCGGCGATCGACACCCCTGCCCGCTGTCGACCAATCGACTCACCTACCCACGCTGGTCCAATCTGACTCGCAGCGCGCTTCGTAATCGACTCACTTAACGCGCTTCTCAGCCAATCGACTCGCAACGCTCGCTTCTCGGCCAGTCGACTCACCATACGCAGCTTCTCGGCCAATCGACTCACCTACCCACTCTTCTAGGTAATCGACTCCACTCTACTAACGCTGACGTGGTCGACTCACCCTACCCACGCTTTGGAAATCGACTCACCCCTACACGCTTTCGGTAGTCGACTCACCCTACCCCGCTTCTCGGCCGATCGATACCATGGCCTTTCGGCCAGTCGGCTCGCACCACGCTTCTCGGTGATCGCTCGATGCCACGCTTCTCGTGATCGACTTACCTACCACGCTGCTCGACAGTCGACTCGCCTACCGCTTCTCGGCCAATCGATACTACCGCGCTTCTCCCGGCCAGTCGACACCTGCCGGTTCTCCCGGCCAGTCTGACCCACCTACGCGCCTCTCAGCCGTCGACTCAACCTACGCACGCTTCTCCGAATCGACTCACCTACGCGCTTTTTGGCCAGATTGACTCACCCTACCCGGCAATCGGCGATCGACTCACCACCACGCTTCTCAGCCAATCTGTCCTCTACCCACGCTCGGCCATTCGACTCACCCTACCCGCCTCTCGATCAATCGACTCACCCTACCCGCAGCCTCGGCGATCAGGCTCACCTACCCACGCATCTCAATGATCGACTCACCTACTCACGCCTCGGGCAATCGACTCACCTACCCGCTTTTTGGCCAGTTGACTCACCTATAACGCTTCTGCCAGTCGGCTCACCTGCGCGCTTTTCATTATCGACTCACCCAAGGCCAAACCTTTCGGTAACCGACTCAACTTACGCGCTTCTCGGCTAATCGTTCACCTATCCGCCTCTCGACCAGTCTTTGTCACTCTACCCGCTTCTCCAGCAGTCGACCAACCTACGCACGCTTTTTGGGCCTCGGCTCAGCTACGCGCACGGCGATCGATTCCCCTACCCTTCTCGGCCAATCTGACACCTGCCTGCTGCTCGGTAGTTGCCTCACCTATCCGCTGTCGATGATCGTCTTACCACGGTTCTCGGCCAATCATTCACCTACCGGATCTCAGCCAGTCGACTCACCTTACCACCGCTGCTCGGCTGATCGACTCACCGCCACCTACGTTTCTCGTATCGACTCACCCCTACCTGCGCTACTCAATGATCGGCTCCCCTACGCGCTTCTCGGCAATCGTCTCACCTGCGCGCTTCTCGGCCAATCGATCTCACTTTTCGCGCTATAGTGATCGTCACCCTACGCGCGCTTCTCGGCCAGTCGACTCGCCTACCGCAGCTGTGGCCAGTCGACTCGCCTACCCTTTACTCAGCCTGTCGGCTCGCACCCTGCGCTTCTTGTGGTCGACTCACCCTACCCGCTCGTGATCGACTCACCTACCACGTTTCTCAATGATCAGATCACCCTACCAGCGCTTCTCGGCCAGTCTGACTCACCTGGCACTCGGCCCGATCGGCTCACCCTACCCACGCTTCTCGGCCAGTCGATCACCTACCCGCTTCTCAGCCAGTCGACTCACCCCTACTGCGCTTCTCGATCGACTCGCAGCCACGCTATCGTGATCGCTCTTCTGGCTATATTGATCGACTCACCCTGCCCGCTTCTCGGCCCAGTCAATCACCTACGCAGCTATCGTGATCGACTCACCCCTACACACGCTATAAATGATCGACATCCTGCTTGTCGGCTAATCGACTTTTCCTACGCGCTTGTCGGCCCGATCGACTCGCAGCCTAAACTTCTCGTGATCGACACCTACGCTTCTCCGCCGGTTGACTCACCCTACGCACGCTTCTCGACCAGTCAGGTCACCTTACGCAAACTCTGGGCCAGTGATCACCCTGCATGACTGTGAGTCATTCTCCCGCCTACGCAGGCTTCGCCGACCGATCGACCCCTTTACCCACTTCTCGGCCAGTCACTCTCCTACCCATGCTTCTCGGCCAGTCGACTCACCTGCCTTCTCGGCCAGTCGTCTCACCTACCCACGCTTCTCATTAGTCGACTCACCCTACCCACGGCACTGTTGATCAGGCTCACCCTGCGCATTCTCAATGATCGATCACCCCCGGCCGCCTTGTTGATCGGTCTTACAAACGCCTCGATGATCAGGCTCTTGACCCACGCTTCTCAGACGATCGTCTCGCGACCAGCCTCGGTGATCGGCTCTTACCACGCTTCTCGGCCAGTCGAAACCCCTTATCCGCTTCTCGATGATCGGTTACCCTGCCGACGGCTACTCGATGTCGATCGCACCACATCTCGGCCCCAGTCGGCTCGCTGCCCAGGCTATCGATCGATCGTTTCACCTACCCGCTTCCTCGATGATCGTTCATACCGCATCTCGGCCGATCAGCTCACCCTGCGCGCGCTTCTCCGTAGTTGGCTCCGCCTGCTCAGGCTTCTCGGCTGAACGACTCACCCTACGCGCTTCTCAGCCAGATCGACTCGCCCCTGCGCGCATCTGTATGATCGACTCCGCTACCCGCGCTTCTGGGCCGATCGATCACTGGAAGACAAGCTTCTCGGCCATTCGACACCCTACGCAGGCTTCTCGGTGATCGATTCGCCTACGCAAACTATCGACGAATCGACTCACCCCACCAGTGAACATGTTGATCGACATCCTGCCGCTTCTCTATTGATCATTCACCCATGCCACGCTTCTCGTAGTCGACACACCTACGCAAGCTTCTCGGTGATCGACTCACCTATGGCGCTTCTCGTGATCGACTCACTACTCACGCTTCTCGTGATCGACGCACCCTACCCGCTTCTCGGCCGATCGACTCACTTTGCGCTCGTTTCTCGGTTGATCGTGCGCCCTACCCACGCTTCTCAGTCAGTCGCTCACCTACGCTCGCTTCTCGGTTGTCCAGCTCATACGCGCCTCTCTGCCAGTCGGCTCACGCCTCTCCGCTTCTCGGCTAGTCGACACCCTACGCTTCTCAATAATCGACTCTTCTACCCACGCTTCTGGTCAATCCAGCTCACCCAACGCTGTCAATGATCTGACTCGCAGCACGCTTTCGGCCAATCGACTCGCCCAACGCTCGCTTCTCGACCGTCGACTCTGTGCATGAAGCTATATTGATCGACTCCGCCTGCCCATCTTCTGGGTAGTCGATCACTCTACTAACGCTTCAGCGACCAGTCGATTCACCCTACCACGCGCGATCGATACTACCCACGCTTTTTCAGTGATCGACTCACCTACCCGCGCTTCTCGAAGCCCGATCGATACACCATAACAACGCTGTGATGACTCGCCTACCACGCTATATTGATCGACTCGTGCCGCTATATTGATCGACACCTGCGCTTCTCTGTGATCGACTCACCCTACACGCTTCTCGGCAATCCAGGCTCACTACCGCTATATTGATCGACTTGCCTGCCACGGTTCTCGGCCAGTCCCGACCCCACCTGCCACGCCTCTCGGCCAGTCGACTCGGCCTACGCACGCTTCTCAGACGATCGACTCACCCTACGCGCTTTTGTGTTGACTCACCCCTGCAGCGATATTGATCGACTCACCCTGCCCGCTTCTCGATCGTGTCACTCTACCCACGCTTCTCGGCGTTCGACTCACCCCTACCCACGCCTCGTCAATCGACTCACCCTACCGCTTCTCGGCCAGTCGACTCACCCTACCCCGCATCTCGGCCGATCGACTCACCCCTACTCACGCTTCTCGGGCAGTCGACTCACCTACCACGCTTTTGTGATTGACTCACCCTGCTAACGCTCTTCGATGATCGACTCACCCTACGCGCTTTTCCGGTATCGACTCACCCAGGCGACGCTCGGCCAGCCGACCAACACGCGCTTCTCAGCCAGTCGGCTCCGCCCTATCCGCCTCTCGGCCCAGTCTGTCCTCTACCCGCTTCTCGGCTTCGTCGACTCTTTACCGCTTCTCGTGATCGACTCACCTACCCACGCCTCAGCCAGTCGACTCACCCTGCCCGCTTTATGACGGTCGTACTCACCTGCCCACGCGTCTCGTGATCGCTCTTTACCCGCGTCTCGATGATCCGATCACCTACGCACGCACTTGTTGTTGATTGACTCACCTACCGCTTGTCGTGATCGACTCACCCTACCCGCTTCTCGGCCAGTCGTCACTCTGCCCGCAGCTACTCGTGTCGACTCACCCTACCCGCTTCTCGTGATCGACTCACCCCTACCCACGCCTCTCGTTTGATCGACTCATCCTGCCCACGCTTCGGCTGGTCGGCTCACCTACCCGCGTCTCGGCGGATCGACTCACCCTACCCACCCCTTCTCTCCGGTAGTCAATCGAAGCCTACCCACGCTACTCGTGATCGGCTCTTTACCACGCTTCTCAGCCAGTCGACTCCACCTACCCGCTTTCGGCCAGTCAGGTTTACCTATGCACCTTCTCGGCCAGTCGACTCACCTACGCGCAGCGCTCGGCTGATCGACTCGCCCTACTAACGCTGTACGCCAATCCGATACCTACACGCCTGACCGATCGACTCACCTACGCGCTTTTCGGCCTATCGATCCTTTGACCAAGCCTTTCGGCTAATCCTACTCACCTTACGCGCGCCTCGGCCGATCGGCTCGCCCTACATAAGCTTCTCCGGCCAATCAGCTCCTACGCACGCGCGCGCACCATTGATCGACTGAAACCTGCCCACGCATCTCAATGAGCGATAACCCTGCTCGCGCTATCGGCCCGATCATTTACCCCTACCCACTTCTCAGCCGAATCGACTCAGCCTACGCACGCTTCTCGGCCAATCGACTTCTGCGCTTCCTCATTAATGGACTCACCTACCCACGGCTATGACCAGTCGACTCGCACCATAGGCTTCTCGACCCAGTCGACTCACTCTACCCCGCTTCTCAATGATCGACTTACCCTACCCGCTTCTCGGCGATCGTCGCCTACCACGCACAGTTCTCGGCCAATCGTCACCTACGCGCGCTTCTCAGCCAGTCGACTCACCTACACGCTTCTCGGCCAATCGACATCCTGCGCGGCGTCGGTAGTCGACATCCTACCCGCTTGTCGGTAGTCGACTCCACCCTACCGCTTCTCAGCCAGTTATTTGCGCTTCTCCATGGTCGACTCGCCTGCGCGTGCTTCTCGGCCAATCGATTCACCATGCGCAAGCTTCTGAACAATCGGCTCACCCTACGCAGCTTTAAAGTCGACTCACCTGCAGACTATCGTGATCTGCCGCTGCCCACGCTTCTCGTAATCGACTCTCCTACCCATGCTTCTCGGCGATCGATACCCTACCCACGTTTCGTGGTGACTCACCCCTGCCGTTTCTCAATGTACGACTCACCTACCCGGCACTGACCAGTCGGCTCACCTACGCAGGCTTCTCGGCTAATCGACTCACTACTTAGGCACGTGATCGGGCTCACCTACCCACGCTTCTCGGCCAGTCGACCCACCTACCCAAACTATATTGATCGACTCCTCTGCAAACTTCTCGGCTATCGACTCACCACCTACGCTTCTCGGCAATCGACTCCTTACCGCTTCTCGTGATCGGCGCACCAACCACGCTTTCCGGTGATCAGCGCACTACCACGCTTCTCGGTGATCGACTCACCCCTACCCACGCTTCTCGGCGATCTGACTCACCTCACCGACGTTTCTCGGCCGATCATTCGCCTATCCTTCTCGGCCAATCCGACTCACCCCTACCGACGCATCTCAGCCAGTCAGCTCACCTACGCACGCTTCTCCGCCAGTGACTCACCCCGCACGATTCTGTGATCGTCTCACCCAGCCCCACGCTTCTCGACGAATCGACTCACCCAACCCGCTTCTCAGCCAGTCGACACCTACCTGCGCTGCTCGGTAGTTGCCTCACCTATCCGCTGCTCGTGATCGACACCTACCAGCTATAGTGATCAGCTCAGCCTGCACTTCTCAGTAGTCGACACTCTACCACTTCTTTATTATTGGACTCCGCCCACGACCCGGCTTCTCAGCGATCGATTGCCTACATGGCTTCTCCGGTAGTCGACACCTACGCTTCTCATTGATCGACTCACCGTGCCGCGCTTCTCGGCCGATCGACTCGCCTACCAGCGCTTCTCGGTGATCGACTCACCCCTGCCCACGCTTCTCGGCCGATCGACTCGCCCTACGCTTCTCGACTGATCACTCACCCCTGCCGCTTCCTCGTGATCGACTCACCTACCAACTGTCGTGATCGATCGCCTACCCGCATCTCGGCCAGTCGACTCGCCCTACCCGCGCTTCTCGGCCGATCGACTCGCCCTGCCGCTTCTCGGTGATCGGACCCTGCACGCTTCTCCGCCCAGTCGACTCACCTACGCATGCCTCGGTAGTCGGTCGCCTTTCGCAGGCTGGGTGATCGACTCGCCCTACGCAGGCTGTGAGTCGACTCACCTACGCAGGCTATCGGCAAAGATCGACATTTTGCCCGCTGCCTCGGCCAGTCGGCTCTCCTACCCGCCTTCTCGGCCAGTCGGCTCCGCCTGCCCACGCTTTTCGGTAATCCGGCTCAACCACCCCACGCTTCTTGTGATCAGGCTCACCTGCGACCTTCTCGGTAGTCGACTCTGCCCGACCCGGCTACTCGGCCAATCCCGTCTCACCCAACCAGCGCGCCTCGGCCAGTCATTCACCTGCCCGCTTCTCCGGCCCAGTCAGGCTCGCGCCTTCCCTGCTTCTCCGGTCAGTCTGACTTACCTACCGGCCTTCTCGGCCCGTCGACTCACCTACCACGCTTCTCATTAGTCGGCTCACCCCTGCAAACTTCTCCGGTCGATCGTTTCTTATTACCCGCGCTTCTGATGATCGATATTACCCGCATCTCGACCCAGTCAAACCACCCTACGCTTCTCCATGATTGACTCACCTACTCGCTTCTCCAATGGCTGCCTACGCACGCTTCTCGACCAATCGACTCCCTTACCAGCTACCAGATGATGGACTCACAGAAACGGCTTCTCGTATTCATTTACCCTACGCAGGCCTCGACAGTCGGTTCACCGCGAGCTACTCCGGCAAATCGACTCGCCCCACAAATGTTTCTCGGCCAGTCGACATCCTGCCACGCTTCTCATTGATCGACTCACCATGCCGCTTCTCGGCCAATCCAGCACCTACGCAGGCTACTCGTGATCGACTCGTTCGCTGGCTTCTCATTGATCGACTCACCTACCAACGCTTCCTCGTGATCGTCTCGCCTACCCACGCTCGTGGTTGACGCACCTACCCACCCTTCTCGGCCGATCAGCTCACCCTGCGCTCGTTTCTCGGTTAATCGGCGCACCTACCGCTTCTCGGTCGATCGACTCACCTACGTCGCTTCTCGGTTAATCGACTCACTCTACGCACGCCTCTCTGTGATCGACTCCTTTCTCCACGCTTCTCGGCCAGTCGACACCCACCACGCTTCTCGTGATCGACTCACTGACGCACGCTCGGCCAGTCGACTCGGCACGTTTACGCTTCTCGTGATCGGGCTCACTGTGCGCCGGCTTCTCATTGATCGACTCACTACCCCGCTCTTCTAGATGATCGACTCACTCTGCTAACGCTTCAGCGTTGATCGACTCGCCTACCCGCTTTTGTAGATCGACTCACCTGCCACGGCACTCATTGATCGACTCGCCTGCCTTCTCGGCCAGTCAGTACACCATAACAGCGCTTCTCGGCCAGTCGATCACCCTGCCACGCTACTCGGCCAGTCGGCTCCACGATGCCCGCTTCTCAGCCAGTCGACACCCTACCGCGCTTCTCTGCCAGTCGGCTCACTACCGCTGGCCAGTCGACTGCCTACCACGCTTCTCGGCCAGTCGATACCTGCCCACGGTTCGGCCGGATCGATACCCTGCACTTCGGCCCAGTCGAGCTCAGCCTGCGCACGCTTCTCGGGCGATCGACTCACCCCTACGCGCTTTTTGGCCAGTTGACTCACCTACCCGCGCTTGTCGGCCAGTCGTCTCACCCTGCTCACGCTTCTCGGCCAGTTGACGCACCTACATCTCGGCCAGTCGACTCCTTCACGCTCGTTTCTCGGTTAATCAATGCCTACCCACGCTGCTCGACAGATCGACCACCTACCCACGCTTCTCGGCCAGTCGACTCGCCCTACTGGCGCTTCTCAATGATCGACTCACCTACCCGCTTCTCCGGCCAATCGACTCGCCTGCGCTTCTCGGCCAGTCGACTCACCCCTACACCTTCTCGACCAATCGACATCCTGCGCTTGTCGCTGATCATTTTCCTACCCGCTTGTCGGTGATCGACTCACCTACCCAAACTTCTCGATGATCCCATTTTTGCACCTACGCACGCTATATGGTCGACTCACCTGCGCGTGCTTCTCGGCCAGTCGGTCGCCTTTCGCAAACTGCAGACTGATCGACTCACCTACGCGAGCTGTAAGAGTCGACTCACCTACGCGGGCTTCTCCCGGCCGATCGACTATTTTATCCACGCTTCTCGATGATCGATCTCCTACCCCGTGCTTCTCGGCCAATCGGCTCACCTGCCGCTTTTCATTGATCGATCGACTCACCTACGCACGATTCTCAATGATCGTCTCGGCCTTACGCTTCTTGGCCCAGTCGGCTCGCCTACAAACGCTTCTCGGCAGTCGACTCACCGACCCGCTTCTCGATGATCGTCTCGCAGCCAGCGCTTCTCGGCCAGTCGGCTCACCTGCCCGCTTCTCGGTAGTCGGCTCACCCCTTATCCCTGCTTCTCGGTCAGTCGACACCTGCCATTTGCTTCTCATTGCATCTGACTCTGCCCCACATGTCATTGATCAGCTCGCCTGCAAACTTCTCGGTCGATCGTTTGACCTGCCGCGCTTCTCATTGATCGACTCGCCCTGCCCGCATCTCGGCCAGTCGGCTCCTTTGCGCTTCTCATGGTGACTCACCTCTCACGCCTCGTGAGCGACTCACCTACGCGCTTCACCATTGATCGGCTCTTACCACCCGCGCTACCGGGCCGTGGACTCACACCAAAGCAAACTCGTGTTCGACCCCTACGCAAGCTTCTCGGCGTGCAAACCTCGAATAGGCCTTGAATATCTGCCACCAACGTAGAGGCAGATGAGGGTGACGATGGTGACGGCTGCGTCGCCGTCGGCCGCGTGCAAGGCCTCTAAGAGACCTAAAATGAAGGGACCCCCGTTGAGGAAGATGGAGGGTGACGAGGGTGACAACTGCGGCGCCGTTAGCCGCGTGCAAGGTTTTGAAAAGACCCAAAATGACGGCCACCTCGTTGAGGAAGATGACGGGTGACTGGAGACGACGGTGGGGTGCTGTCGTCCGCGTGCAACACCTCGAAGAAGCCTTGAATGTCGGCCACCCACGTACATGCAGATGGCGTGTGACTATGGTGACGCGGGGTCGCCGTCGGCCGCGTACAAGGTTTTGAAGAGACCTAAAATGACGCCCACCTCGTAGAGGCGGATGGCGGTGACTGGAGACGACAGTGGCGTCGCTGTCGTCCGCGTGCAAGACCTGAAGTGACCAAAATGTCGGCCACTCACGTTGGGGCAGATGGCGGGTGACGAGATTGACGGCGACGGCGCCGTCGGCCGCATGCAAGACCTCGAAGAGACCTTGAATATCGACCACCCCGTACAGGCAGAAGGCGGATGATGGTGGTCACATCGGCGTCGCCGTTGGCCACGTACAAGGTTTTGAAATGACCTAAAATGACGGCCACCTCGTAGACGCATATGGCAGGTGACTAGAGACGAAGGTGGGGTCGCTGTCGTCCGCGTGCAAGACCTCGAGGAGGCCTTGAATGTCGGCCACCCACGTAGATGCAGATAGAGGGTGACGATGGTGACGGCAGCGTCGCTGTCGGCCGCGTACAAGGTTTTGAAGAGACCTAAAATAACGGTCACCCCGTAGAGGCAGATGGCGGGGGACTGGAGCGACAGTGGCGTCGCTCTCTTCTGCGTGCAAGACCTCGAAGAGGTTGAATGTGCCACCCACGTGAGGCAGATGGGGTCCCAGATGGCGGGTGACTGGAGACGACGGTGGTGTCGCTGTCGTCCGGGTGCAAGACCTCGAAGAGACCTTGAATGTAGGCCACCCACGTAGAGGCAGACTGTGGGTGACGAGGGTGCCGGCCCCTGCGCCGCCAAGTGAAGAGCCTGAATGCGGCCACCCCGTAGAGCAGATGGCGGGTACGGGGACGGGGCTCCTGTCGCCGCGTGCAAGGTTTTGAAGAGACCTAAAAGTCGGCCACCCCGTGGAGGCAGATGGCGGGTGACTGGCGCGACAGTGGCATCGCTGTCTTCTGCGTGCAAGACCTCGAAGAGGCGTTGAATGTCGGCCACCGACGTAGAGGATGATGGCGGGTGACGATAATGACTGCAGAGTCGCCGTCGGCCGCGTGAAAGGTTTTGAAGACACCTAAAATGTCGGCCACCCCGTAGGGGCAGATGGCGGGTGACTGGAGTGACGGTGGTGTCGCTGTCGTCCGTGCAAGACCTCAAACAGACCTTTAATGTCGCCACCCACGTAGAGGGAGATGGCGGGTGACGATGGTGACGGCGGCGTCGCCGTTGGCCGCGTGCAAGGTTTTGAAGACACCTGAAATGTCGGCCACCCCGTAGAGGCAGATGGCGGGTGACGATGGAGACGACGGAGTCGCTGTCATCCGCGTGGAAGACCTTTAAGTGACCAAAATATCGGCCACTCACGTTGGGGCAGATGGCGGGTGACGAGGTAGGGTCGGTGCCGCGTGCAAGTTTTGAAGAGACCTAAAATCGGCCACCCGTAAGCAGATGGCGGGGACACGGTGGCGTCGCTTCGTCCGCGTGCAAGACCTGAAGAGCCTGAATGTCGGCCACCCACGTAGAGGCAGATGGCGGGTGACGAGGTGACGGCGGCGTCGCCGTCGGCCGCGTGCAAGGTTTTGAAGAGACCTAAAATGACGGCCACCTCGTAGAAACAGATGGCGGGTGACTCGAGCGACAGTGGCGTCGCGTTCTTCTGCGTGCAAGACCTCGAAGAGACCTTAAATAGAGGCCACCACGTAGAGGAGATGGCAGGTGACGATGGTGACGGGGCGTCGCCGTTGGTTGCGTGCAAGGTTTTGAAGAGACCAATAATGATGGCCACCCTCGTTGGGGCAGATGGCTAGTGACGAGGGTGAGTGTGGCGTCGCCGCCGGCCCCGTGCAAGGTTTTGAAGAGACATAAAATATCGGCTACCTCGTAGAAGCAGATGGCGGGTGACTGGAGAAGACGGTGGCGTCGCTGTCGTCCGCGTGCAAGACCCAAAGAGGCCTTGAATGTCGGCCACCCACGTAGAACCAGATGGCGGGTGACAATGGTTACTGCGACGTCGCCGTCGGCCGCGTGCAAGGTTTTAAGAGACCTAAAATGTCGGCTACCCAGTAGAGGCGAAGGCGGGTGACTAGGTGACGGCGGCGCCACTGGCGTCGGCGTGCAAGACGTCGAAGAGGCCTTGAATGTCGGCCACCCACGTAGAGGCAGATGGCGGGTGACGATGGTGACGGCGGCGTCGCCGTCGGCGGCGTGCAAGGTTTTGAAGAGACGTAAATGACGGCCACCTCGTAGAGGCAGATGGCGGTGACGATGGTGACGGCGGCGTCGCCGTCGGCCGCGTGCAAGGTTTGAAGAGACCTAAAACGACGGCCACCCGTAGAGGCAGATGGCGGGACAGGAGCGACATGGCGTCGCTGTCTTCTGCGTGCAAGACCTCGAAGAGCCTTAAATGTCGGCCACCACGTGAGGCAATGGCGGGTGACGTTGGTGACTGCGGGTCGCCGTCGGCCGCGTGCAAGGTTTTGAAGAGACCTAAAATGTCAGCCACCCGTAGAAGCAGATGGCGGCTGACTGGAGCGACGGTGGCGTCGCTGTCGTCCGCGTGCAAGACCCCGAAGAGGCCTTGAATGTCGGCCACCACGTAAAGGCAGATGGCGGGTGACGATGGTGACGGCGGCGTCGCCGTCGTTGCGTGCAAGGTTTTGAAGAGACCTAAAATGACGTATACCTCGTAGAGGCGGAAGGCGGGTGACTGAAACTACGGTGGCGTCGCTGTCGTCGCGTGCAAGACCTCGAAAGGCCTTGAATGTCGGCCATCACCTAGAGGCAGATGGCGGGAGACGAGGATGACGGCGCCGCCGTCGTCCGCGCAAGGCCTCGAAGAGACCTAAAATATCGGTCACCCCGTTAAGGCAGATGGCGGGTTACGAGCGTGACGGCGCGGCGCTTGGGCCGGGCGCAATCTGAAGAGACCTAAAATTACGGCCATTCGTTGGTGCAGATGGCGAGTGACGAGTGACGCTGATGTCTGCCGTGCAAGGCCTCGAAAGAGCCTTCAATATCGGCCACCCTCGTTGGGGCAGGTGGCGAGTGACGAGGTGACGGCGGCGTCGCTGTTGTCCGCGTGCAAGACCTCGAACAGACCTGAATGTCAGCCACCGACGTAGAGGCAAATGGCGGATGAAGAGGGTGCGCTTGTGTTCGGCCATGTGCAAGGCCACGAAGAGACCTAAAATATCGGCCACCACCGTTGGGGCACATGGCGAGTGACGAGGGTGTCGGCGGCGTCGCCGTCGGCCGCGTGCAAGGTTTTGAAGAGACCAAAAATACCGGCCAACCTGTGGAGGCAGATGGCGGGTGACGAGGATGACGGCGGCGTCGCAGGCGTCGGCGTGCAAGGCCCGAAAGACCTTAAATATCGGCCACCCCGTTGGGGCAGATGGCTGGTGACGAGGGTGACGTTGGCGTCGCCGTCGGCCGCATGCAAGGTTTTGAAGAGACCTAAAATGTCTGCCACCCCGTAGAGGCAGATTGTGGGTGACAGGAGTGACTGTGTCGCTGTCGTCCTTGTGCAAGACCTCGAAGAGACCATGAACGTCGGCCAACCACGTAGAAGCAGACGGCGGGTGACGAGGGTGACGCCGGCGTCGCCCTCGGCCGCGTTCAAGGTTTTGAAGAGATCTAAAATGTCGGCCACCCCGTAGAGGCAGATGGTGGGTGACTGGAGCGACGATGACGTCGCTGGCTTCCGTGTGCAAGACCTCGAAGAGGCCTTGAATGTCGGCCACCCACGTAGAGTCAGATGGCGGGTGACGGTAACGGCGGCGTTGCCGTCGGCCGCGTGCAAGGTTTTTAAAGTCTTAAAATGACGGCCATCCCGTAGAAGCAGATGGCGGCTGACTGGAGCGACGGTGGTGTCGCTGTCGTCCGCGTGCAAGACCTCGAAGAGGCCTTGAATGTCGGCCACCCACGTAGAGGCAGATGGCGGGTGACGAGGGTGACTCCGTCGTCGCCGCCGGCCACGAGCAAGGTTTGAAGAGACCTAAAATGACCGCCACCCCGTAGAGGCAGATGGCGGGTGACGATGGTGACGCTGATATCGTGGTCGGCCATGTGCAAGGCCTCGAAGAGACCTTGAAAATCGGCCACCCCCGTAGAATCAGATGGCGGGTGACCAGGATGACGGCGCCGTCGCCGTAGGCCGCTTGCAGGGCCTCGAACAGACCTAAAATGTCGTCCATCCATTATGTGGCGGATGGCGGGTGACGAGGCAAGGGTGTCGGCGGCGTCGCCGTTGGCCGCGTGCAAGGCCTCGAAGAGACCTAAAAGTCGCCACCTCGTAGAGGCTGAAGACGGGTGACTGGAGTGACGGTGGTGTCGCTGTCGTCTGCGTGCAAGACCTCGAAGAGACCTTAAATGTCGGCCACCCTCGTAGGGGCAGATGGCGAGTGACGAGTGTGACGCCGCCGTCGCCATAGGCCGCCTTGAAAGCCTCAAGAGACGTTGAATAACTGCTATTCCCGTAGAGGCAGATTACGGGTGACCAGGATGACTGCGCCGTCGCCGTCGGCCGCGTACAGGGCCTCGAAGAGACCTTAAATGTCGTCGATCCCCGTTGAGACAGATAGCGGGAGACGAGGGTGACAGCGGCGTCGCCGTTGGTCGCATGCAAGGTTTTAAGGAGACTGTGTCGGCCATCCCGTAGAAGCCGATGGCGGGTGAGGAGGGTGACGGTGGCGTCGCCGTCGGCGGCGTGCAGGGCCTCGAAGAGACCTAAATTATTAGCCACCCCCGTTGAGGAAGATGGCGGGTGACGAGGGTGACGAGGGTGACGGCGGCGTCGCCGTGGTCCCTTAAAAAACCCCCGATGCACGGGTATTCCGTCAAAAATATAGTGAAGTGAGCAGGTTTTGCGGTGAAAGTTTGTATTGATAGAGAGTTACACAAGAGTAGAATAATGCTTACGCAGTTTGGGGTTCTCAAGGCGAGATTTAGCCTCACGTACGTTTTCTGCCACGTGAGAAAGGACATCAATTTATTTGGCAGCGCTTCCGACAACGTGGGCATGAAGAAAATTCCACTTTTCGATTTCAGGCAGATCTGTAGCATTATGAATCATCGATTCAAATAATGAGTAAAATGATCCTACTCGAATTCTCTGCCAGAGAAATCTTGAATTTTGAAGACGAGCAACCTTGGTGAGCGCGGGAAACTATGACGGAATGCGAGGGGGGGGGGCCTTCAGCTTCACTACGCTCGAACTGGGCTCGAACTTGCGAAAAATACGTCTCTGACTGGGTAACGCCATACGAGTACGAGTTATCTTAAATCGATTTGCAAGAGGGTTAAGCGGGGTTCCATTAGTGTGGCCGACGGCAGCCGTGGAAGGCATGAATTGGCCCTGAAGTTTTCACGGTTGAGGGCCCTGGAGAGGCCGGTGATGGCATAGAGCGCCTAATCTTAATATTCTCCAGTATTTTGTTAGCCGTTGTCATTATCGTGAAATACGATTATCAAACTCCTCATACACGCATTCGTACACTCCTCTTTTGTAAAAGCTGCGAGATTTGTGGCACTTGGCGCAGTTATCAATGCTTGCGGCCGCTTCCTTTGTTCCGCAGATTGTTGGGAGCGAGTCATTATGTCCAAGGAAAATGCATGAACATTTGTATCTGAAAAATGTTAAAGGACGATATTGTAATTGACTTTACGTTATGTTGGTATATCGTATCAGAATGAATTAATTATAACGACCTTATCCACGGAGAGTCAATGGCTCGTCGATAAGCCACTATGAGATAATATAGATAACAGTCGCTAAAAGTGATTAAGTATAGTTGAACATTTTTTTACGCATTTACATACATACCAGCTAGTTGAAACTCTTCGTAAATTTCCATCACAATTACACGGTTGCTTGTTTCAATGTTAAAATCGGAATAGTGAGTGATAGGCATTAACATCCCGCGATGTATTAGTCAAGACTGATTAGTGAGAACCAGGCGTCCCGAACTATTCACTTTACATTCTGATACCTTTGGGAGGTTAAAAAGAATAATACACCCTTTCAATTAAATGAAATAAATAGGTGCAATAAGACATAAAATGAGTGCAATAAAGCTTAAGTGCACTGTAATCAGTGATCTAAAATGCAACCTGGAGCGTTGGCCTTCTAAATATGACAAGGAAAGCTTAGTATTGACTTCACGTTAAGAATACAATACATCACATCGAATTAAGCATGACGATACACGAAGAGTCAATGGCTGTACGATGAGATACAATAACCATCGTTAAAAGTTGGTAAGAACGCAGTTAAGAACTACTTACATACGTAATTTCGTGTGAGATAAAGCTCATGGCAAATCTTCACAATTTTACTGTTGTTTCTTTGAATAAAAATAGAAAAGTGCGTGATCAACAATGACAGTTCACAAATAGTTTTGGGTGGTTTAATATCTCCAATTACAATTTCAGTCCACAGAGTGGCGAACTTAAATTCTACAAATTTTGTGGGTACTCTGTTGTATTTTTCACGGATGGTTACAAGATAAACCTTAATAACATTCACATAAAGCGAAAAGTAATACCCATTAACCTGAAGATGATAGTTACGGAACCCCGAAAACCCCTTGGCACTCAACCATTCATAGAATATTTATGATCCATGGTGAGGTAATAACAGCGTAGCATATTTTGAAGCGGAACACATTGTAAACCCGACACAATGTATCTCCTACAACATAACCGACGCCACCCTCTGTGAAAATATTAGATCAGTAGGAAGAGCGGCATTTCTACTTCGTACGTTAGGAGTATAGAATAATCCCAACTCCTTTGAATTGTATTATACTTCAATGAGGAAATAAAAGTTAGTTCAGACTACTCCATACTAATGGATATTACTGCCGAATCTTGAATAATCTAGTTTCACCCTGCAGGGCGTTTACAACAAACTGGATTAATTCGATCTACATACGATTCACATAAGTTACCAAGTGAGGTGGCAACTGTTGAAAAGATACCCAATTAAAGTATACGAACAAAATAATAATAATAATAATAATAATAATAATAATAATAATAAATAAATAATTCAAGTTAACAGTGACGAATAATGCTACTGAGTAATCTGGTGTGGAACTTTACAACTTTTATAACATGTGTGAATGAATCCCGTCTACTTACGACCTCCATATGTTACCATCTATAGTGACAACCGTTTAAGAGACACCCAATTAAAGTATCAATAAAATAGCAATTATTACATTATTATTGGAAGAAACCGGGGCAACTTCGCCACTGAGTAACTAGTGCTCCACTCCGTGCAACAATTATATCATAGAATTGTGGTTTAATTCGTACATATCTCGATTACCTTCACTTATTTCCAGCCGCTTTTCACTTATTTCAATCGACACCGTTAAGTTACGCCCAGTTTTCAGATCAATTTGGTAAATAAGCCCGTTATTACAGAGGGATTGTCTACAACACGGGCACCTATATTTCTCAGGGATTGGTTGCACTGAAAAAATCGTAAATGCGCGGGTGTAGACGTTCATACCGAGGTTTGGTCTCATCAGTTTGATGGGACCATAAACTAATTAATAACCAAGAAAAAGGTTTAGACTAAAGAATTTAAAGTTACGCGTGAGCGCCAGTGCAAAGGAAAATGGATTTTCTGAACAATGAAATAAACGTTGAGTCTGGCCTCGCCAGAATACATTGTTACTTATCTCGACTTGTGTTGGATTGAGAAAGGCTTAGGCATTATTTAGAGGATCACGGTGCGTTTGAATAAAATTAGTATTTTCTCCTTTTATGTGAAATTAAAGTCGGTTTGACTTTCAATTGTCGCCCTTTTGGTTGCTCTATGTTGTGTTTTCAGTTTGCTGTGCACATTCAAAATGTTTAGGATTATTAGTTCTCCCGCTGACTGTGAGATTCGTGCCGTTATTATATTTTTGAACGCGAGGAATATTAAACCGGTCGAAATTTATCGTCAAGTGACAGAAGTTTACGGTGAATACGCGATAAGTGATGGAATGGTGAGAATGTGGGTAAGAATGTTTAATGGAGTTCGAAAAATGTTCGCGCCGAGGCTCCGAGTTGTCGGTCTTCTGTTGTCACCGATGATTTGGTAAGGAAAGTTGATGAAGCAATTCCTGAGAACAGAGGCTTCACAATGATAATTCTTTCAGAGGCATTTCCACAAATTTCACGTACTGTTTTGTTCGAAATTGTGTCTGACCGCTTGAATTACCGGGGTTCCAAAAATGCTCACTGATGTTCACAAAACAAAGCGACTTTGTAGTGCCCTGACATTTCTCACGCGGTACAGTGATGAGGGACAAACATTTTTAAACCAAATTGTGACAGGTGATGAAATTTGGGTGCGCAATTTCACACCAGAATCGAAACCACAATCGATGGAGTGGAGACACTCATTCTCCAAAAACATTAGTTCAAAGTTTCAACTGTCTTCTGGGATAGGAAAGGCGTTTTGCTTACTGAATTTCTTCCCAGAGGTGAAACCATTAATGCGGTACGATATTGTGAGACTTTAACAAAACTAAGGCGTGCCATTCAAAACAAACGAAGAGGAATGATGAGTAAAGGAATTGTGTTGCTCCATGATAATGCTCAGCCCACACTGCTGGTGTCACTCAGTTGTTAATTCGATAGTTTCATTGGGAGCAGGTCGATCACCCGCCGTACAGCCCGAACTTGGCGCCGTCCGACTATAACTTGTTCTTGCACATGAAGCGCGAGCTTTGTGGCAAGCGCTTTGAATCTGACGATGACACGAAAAATGCTGTGGAGTCGTGGTTATCAAAACTGGCGGAAAGTTTCTATAACAATGGTATACAAAAACTGGTCACCCGCTATGACAAGTGTTCGATCATTGGCGGAAACTATGTTGAAAAATAGTTTAAGACCTGTATTTTCATTTAAAAATAAAATTGGATTCCAAAAAATTGTTTTACTATTTTTTCTAAAACGGTACTTACTTTCCGAATACGCCTCGTATTAACGGGGAACAGACCGCGTAAAGGAACGCCGCCTTGTTTATTTGCATGAGGCGTGATGCTACGCGATTCGGCATAGACGCACGTGCAAAGGATCGGCCGATTTAACATTTCCAAAAGCGCTCAGGCGCCGGCGATTCGCTATGCGCACATGCGCGTCGGCCAAGCGTTACATGAGCAGAAAATAATTTTAAAAAGATAGAGGCAGCTGCATTATATTCTTCTGACCGCGGCGTACCCACCCCATGGACCGGGCAGCTAACTTTCACGCAAAAAATGCAAGGAAATTTTCGACACGAGTGTCGCCCTGTCCACAGATCCCGATGGCTAATGCTAAACGAATCACGCTGAGCATTCCGATCAGAGATGGAAGATCGAATTCTTCGTCTGAAAGTGCGCGAGATCTAAACTTTAGGCCTACGATTCGCATGAAACTTGGATTTTCTTTACCCTAACCCTTAAACATGCATTTACCCTTTTATACCCACACTCACTTCACGACCCTATTATGACCCTACACGCTCCTCGACATTTCCCCCACACGCTTCTCGACCTCGCCATTTACCATACACGCTTCTTGACCATATCAATTACCTCACAACTATTTCTTGACCATATCAATTACCTCACAACTATTGTTGACCATATCAATTACCTCACAACTATTGCTTGACCATATCAATTACCTCACAACTATTTCTTGACAATATCAATTACCTCAAAACTATTTCTTGACCATATCAATTACCTCACATATTTCTTGACCATATCAATTACCTCACATTTCTTGTCCATATCAATTACCTCACATATTTCTTGACCATATCAATTACCTAACATATTTCTTGACCATATCAATTACCTAACATATTTCTTGACCATATCAATTACCTAACATATTTCTTGACCATATCAATTACCTCACATATTTCTTGACCATATCAATTACCTACATATTTCTTGACCGTATCAATTACCTCACATATTTCTTGACCGTATCAATTACCTAACATATTTCTTGACCATATCAATTACCCCACATATTTCTTGACCATATCAATTACCCCACATATTTCTTGACCATATCAATTACCTCACATATTTCTTGACCATATCATTTAACTCCACATATTTCTTGACCATATCATTAACCTCACATATTTCTTGACCATATCAATTACCTCACATATTCCTTGATCACATATCAATTACCTCACATAATCACATACTCCTTGACCATATCATTAACTCCACATACTCCTTGACCATATCATTAACTCCACATATCCTTGACCATATCATTAACTCCACATATTCCTTGACCATATCATTAACTCCACATAATCTCCTATTGACCATATCATTAACTCCACATAATCCTTGACCATATCATTAACTCCACATAATCCTTGACCATATCATTAACTCCACATAATCTGACCATATCATTAACTCCACATAATCCTTGACCATATCATTAACTCCACATAATCCTTGACCATATCATTAACTCCACATACTCCTTGACCATATCATTAACTCCACATACTCCTTGACCATATCATTAACTCCACATACTCCTTGACCATATCATTAACTCCACATACTCCTTGACCATATCATTAACTCCACATACTCCTTGACCATATCATTAACTCCACATACTCTTGACCATATCATTAACTCCACATACTCCTTGACCATATCATTTAACTCACATACTCTTGACCTATATCATTAACTCCACATACTTCTTGACCATATCATTAACTCCACATACTCCTTGACCATATCATTAACTCCACATCTCTTGACCATATCATTACTCCACATACTCTTGACCATATCATTAACTCCACATACTCCTTGACCATATCATTAACTCACATACTCCTTGACCATATCATTAACTCCACATACTCCTTGACCATATCATTAACCCTACATATTTCTTGACCATATAATTTACCACACACTTTTTGACCATATCATTCACCTCACATATTCCTTGTCCATATCGTTTATTCCATTTTTTCTTGACCATGACCTTGACATTTACCCCACTTATTTCTTGACCTATATTTACCACAATTTTTGACGATATCTTTTACTTCAAATATTCCTTGACCATATCATTTAAACCTACATATTTCTTGACCATTTCTTTTGTCCTACATATTTCTTTACCTTATCATTTACCGAACATATTTCTTGACCATATAATTTCCCGAATATTTCTTGACCTTATCATTTACCCTACATATTTCATTACCACATCACTTACCCTACTTATTTCTTGACCTCATTTTACACATATGTTTCTTGATCCTATCAATTACCCTACATATTTCTGACCATATTATTTACCTCACATTTCCTGACCATATTATTTACCTCACATTTCTGACCATATTATTTACTCACATTTCTTGACCATATTATTTACTACATTTCTTGACCATATTATTTACCTACATTTTTGACCATATTATTTACCTCACATTTCTTGACCATATTATTTACCTCACATTTCTTGACCATATTATTTACCTCACATTTCTTGACCTATTATTTACTCACATTTCTTGACCATATCATTTCCCTACATATTTCTTGACCATATGAATTGCCCTACATATTTCTTGACCATATTATTTACCTCACATATTTCTTGACCATATCATTTACTCTGCATATTTTTAACGTATCATTTACCCTACATATTTTTAACGTATCATTTACCCTACATATTTCTTGACCATATCATTTACCCCACTTATTTCTTGACCATATCATTTACCACCATTATTGACTATCATTTACTACATATTTCTTACCACATATTCCAAACGTGGCAGAATTTAAAGACTGTAACGCGGCTTCCAACGGCCGTAACCGATATGCAAAAAGCTTTCGACTTTATCTTCAGCTTTATAATTGTGGCGTTAAAAATTAGAGAATGGGTGCTGCAGTTGTATGATAATCCTCTTAATTTGAGAAGTTTGTCGTCGGAAGACCCAATGAGAAGGGAAATGGGCGAGAGCAAGGCCTTAGACGTACAATTCTCATTTATGGGCGCACCAACGGTTTTACATTCATCCTCCTCCGAGTGCTCCTGAGTGCTTAGAATTTCTGGAGCATCATTATTCAAGCTAGTTTTTGTTTTGAAGTCCCTATGCAACAATAAGATGTTTATTGCCACATGTGGGGGCAAGATTTCCGAGAGCATTCTTTACGGCTGTGGCCATTTCGAAAACATAAGAAGGGAAGATACTTAGACCTAACAAAGGTGCTCCTTTCGTAGGGAAATTTGTTAAATAATTTTTTATACTTTGAGAATGAATGACAATTACAGCGGACAAGGGACTGGGTGTATTTGATATGAAGGTTTTAGTCTTGCAATTTTTGATGGTGCAGGTTTGGGAGTGAGCGTGTTCATAGATTTTTGATCAGCACCAGCTCCACAAATTATTTAAGTACTTGTTAATCTACTGAATCAGAAGAGCGTAAAAGACTTAAGAAGCACGTAGATAGTAAACACTTTAGTTCTTTTGTTTGAAGTACATCTGTTACTTACTGGTACTGCATAACTTGCTAATAATTATAATATTTAACCAAACGAAAATCTAGCAACAAATAACAAAATCGCACCAATAATAATCCTCGGAGTAGAAAACTATAACCGCCTTATCAATAACATTGAAAGTGTTACCTCAGGAAAATTTCACACAAAAATTGAAAATAACATTAAATTATTTCCTGAAGATATTAAAGACTTTCGTGATTTCAGACATTCCCGTGATCAAAACAATGTACAATTCCACACCTGTAGAGACCCTATAGTCAAAAAATTTGCAGTTGTTCAAGAATGTCCCCACTTACTTCAAAGACGAAGATATTAAAAACGAACTCAAATCTAAAAACTTTTCAGTATTAAAGTGTACTAGACTTCATGACAGAAATATCACCTATGCAAACAGTGGCAGTAGATCTTTTTGGCAATGATGAATCCAGACATATTATATCTTAGTGAGCTATATTATTGTAGAACTAGAGTATGTATTAGAAATAATACGAAGTGCCAATACAACGTAAAAAATGTCAGCGTTATGGCCAAAATTTCACACAAATGAACTAAATCATATTTTCTACAAACACTCGAATTTTAATTATTGTCGGTCTAAACTGTAAAAATGAAGCATGGGGCTGTAACTCGACGAATTATGGCAAAAGATTCCAATCACATGGCCATTAAAATTACCATTGACATACCGAATGACAATTCACAATAACACTACAATAAATGGTTATAACAATTGGAACTATTTCAAAATGTTAATTAATTCTAACCTAATATTTACAGCTTTCCATATACATAGCAATGATATCAAGAACTCGATGTGAATATCACTCAAATAATCAAAAGCTTTCAGAGCCCTCTGCACCTCCACCTTCTTTTCGACCAAATGCAGCGCTTTGTATTATATCTTAAATCATATCAGAACCAAACTGGCCACAAAGCATAAACTCATTTTATTCATAACGCACATGACAAAAAAACTAAACAAACTTATCAAAGAAATCAAAATCATGATTACCGATCGCAAACTAAATTCCAGCATCTTCAACGCTCCATCCAAACTCTCGACAGCAATGGCAAACTATTCCAATAGTTCACTAAGAAAAGCAATGTTCACCTCTCTTCTACAACTATGATTAATTTATCAGAACATCAAAAAGCCAAATAGCTAAACTCTCTGAAAGATTCAAACCGAATTCAATACAAATTCAGTAATGCAATACAGAAAGCTTGTTTATGAAGCAACCACAGTCGTTTCTTCACCCCATTCATTTCATTTCCCCAGCAGACACTCAAAAAGAACAAAAGTCAAACAGCTAAAAAACAAAGAAACAAACAGAAATCACTCGAACACAACTTTTCAAACTAAACACTTAAACAACTTCCCTTCAGCTTCAATGCAGCACTCCGAATTGGTTACTTCCTTCAAACTTGGAAACACGCTATTATATTACCAATCAATAAACCAAAAACAGTCCTGACCTTCAAATTGTTAGTCTGCTCCCTACTGCAAACAAAATTTGAAAAATCAATTCTCAGTCACCTAATCCATTCAAATCAAATGACACCATACCAAAAACACAGTTTGGCTTCAAACCAAATCATTTGATAAATCACCCCCTACACGTCTTGTCCAGACATACAATAAATAATTTCATTCAAATAGCACACAGCATGAATCTTTAAGACAAACAAAGCATGTGACGTGTTGGCATCAGGTTTACTTTATGAGTCAACCTTCGTGCCTCCTGAAACAACACATTAAGGCACTCCTCTTTTGTAGAAACGAGCAACAGCACAAGCAGTGAAACTACATCCACTCATTAATTCCTTATTCTCTTTATAAGTTCAGAGCAAATTGCTCCTCTAAAAGAAGTGTTGCGGCGGTATCCGCCGAGTCAAAACAGGCGCCAAAGAGGTGGCGCGGGCGGTAATACGAGTCTGAGGGAAGCAGACCGGCGAAGACGGAAGGCCAATGGAGAAGCAACGGCGAGGCAGATCTACGGCGCGTCGCGGAATAAAACCGACCGCCGTCGGCGGAGGCAGGAGAAAAGGTAAAACCGCGACAGATTGAGATGACGTGGTTTAGCTAAGTTGTAAAGTGTAACTGGCCCAGCAGGAGAATCTAAAGTTCTCAGAATTTATTGTGTCTTAGCACTCCCGGATATCTCCTGGATAACTGGTACTTTTGGCACGGATTTTGGTTTACTCTTTTTAGTTCAGTAGATATTGTTCACTGCTATAGCATTTGATGACATAACAATAAAACATTGTTATAGTTTATCAAACAATGTTTTATACATAACAAAGTATTATCAGATCCACCTTGACATAGGCCTGTACAGCCTGGATAAATGTGGCATAAAAACTCAATGCAAACTTTTCAAAACAAATTTCTCAGACTCCTCAACGTATCATGGTTTATATACCCAATAAACAAACTCATTATGAACTCCAAATACCATCAATTACAGATCTAAATAGGTTATCGCCAAATTTTTCAGTGCTCTTACCATCATACTTTAAGTGGCTCATTTCGCTAGGACAACAAACAAGCTAACAGAATCAAATTTGATTCCTGAACAATTTCAAACCGCATTAAAATCATAACTTAACAAAAAATTCCAAACCTTTCTATCTATATTAATCCTTCCACAAATCACATCTTTCAATTAAGTTAATTGCAGTATCTAAATATTACTTGCTGTAGAACCTCCAACAAATTGCATTATGTTAATGTATAAAATAATGTACTCACTTCTATAAGGCCATTTGGTTGATTAGACGAAATAAATTTAAAAAAATCAGCAGCTACGTTTGAAAGATCTTTATTAGTGGAGTCATTAATTTTCAAGTAATAAGAATTTCCTTATCGTTCCCGATGTTTAACAGGCCCTTTAAGATTTTGAGGACACGCATATCCATATAAATTACCTAAGTAAAGTTCATGGGTTTGCATTGAATCATTTGTGTTGATGGAGGAAGCAAACAGAAAATGGAATTTTGCTGTAGCATGATTGACTCTGTGTGAGAGATTCAAGGATGGAAATGGCCTCGCCAGATTGCTCTGTCACGTAGGAGACCATTGGTGGCGGCTATTCCGGCTAAGTGGGCGTAGAAAGGTCCTTTTCAATTTAAGGCAGATCTCTAGCATTAGGAATAATCCCGATTCAAATGATTAATAAAATGATCCCACTGATTCTTGCCAGAAAACAGAATTTTCAATGCACTGACAACGAGTCAGCGGGGAAGCATTAGAGAATACCTGGGGGCGCTAATACTACCGCTCGAACTTTGGAATAGGCGTTTGAGATTAACTACGCCCCGGACTGGGTGATGCCATGGGAGTACGAGTTGTTCTAAATCGTGAAGAGGGGTTAAGCGAAATTATAAACTGTGCAAGTGTGGCCCGACGGCGATCGTGGGAAGTTCGAATTGGCCTAGAGTTGTCCCGTTCCCACGGTTGACTGCCTTGAGGACTGCTGACAGGGCGTCTAACCTTAATCTCAGTGTTTTATTGTACTTACATTAACGCGAAATATCTAGTAACTCCCTCATACACGCATTCGTATATTCATATTTGGTAAAACCTGCGAGATTTACGATACTTGTCCAATCTTATCAACTCTTGCGGCCGCTTGTTCTCGTTCCGGTGCTTGTTGAGAGCGATTCGTCCTGTCACGACAGAAAATGCAGCCGTTGACATTTATCCTACGTTTATTTGGGCGATTTTGTAATTGACTTCACGTTATGGTCAGTGCAGCTTCTTCAGAATTGAACCTTATCCACGGACAGAATGGTTTAAATCGATAGAGGCACCTTCATATAATAATATCGATAGCAATCGTTAAAAGTGATTTCGATCGGGGACCAGTGTTACACACTTACATGCGTCTCAGCTAGATTGAAACTCTCCGTAAATATCCTCCACAATTAAACGAGTTGCATTTGGTTCTAGTTTAAAACGTAAAACTGCGTTATCAGCATTGACAGTCCACTAACAGTAGAGGATGGAATAGTGAGAAGCCAAACAACCCGAACTAAACATACATTTCCGATTCCTTTGTAAAGGTACCAAAATAATACAGCCTTTCAATTCAATTAAATAAATTAATGCGATAAAATGGGTTCAATGGCTTAAATTAATAAGTGAAATGTAAATTATTATTTAGTGAAGCAAATGCAACCTTGGGCGTTCGCGCTGTAAATACGATAAGCAAGACTACCTTACATCCGATCGAATGAAGTTACATGGAGAGTCGATACATGATATGATCGGTCGATGACGATGCATGTGGAGAGTCGAAGGCGGAATGATGAAGCATATTAAGCATAACCATCGTTAAACGTTAGTAAGGCAGAAGTTCAGAATTACGTACATACGTATTTTCGAGTTCAAGCTCCTGGTTGATCTTCACAATATACTGTTGTTTCTTTGAATAAATCTAGAAAAATGCGTGATCAACATTGACAGTCTACGCATAATTGTGGATGTATTATAACCTCCAAATATAATTTCAGTCTACAGGTGGGAGAGAGGTAACATAAATTATACAATTTTTGGTGATACTCAAAGCCACCACGTTAAAAATACCAACAAATTTGAAACGTTAATGACATCGCACATAAAGTGAAAAGTATTTCCCATTCTCCTGAAGAGGATAGTTACGGAACCTCGGAAACCCCTTGGCATTCATCCATCTGTATAATAATATGATTCATGGTGAGTTAATAGCAGCGTAGCATTTTCTTTAGCAGATCCACATTTAAACGCGTACCATATATATACTACATCTAACCGAAGCCACCCTCTGAAAATACTAGGTGATAAGGAGTTAGAATGATATTTCGACTTCATGCACATGTGGGTATAATAAAATTCCATCCCCTTGTAATTGTGATATACTACTGAGAAATAAAGTTAGTTCACACTATTAGAATCAGCAGTAATAATATCAATGGCATGCGAGTAATCTAGTGTTCCACTCTGTATAACCTTTATAACATAACTGGCTAATTCGATAAACATACCATCTACGTAGAATTTACCGTAGCCAGGGCGAAGCAACCAGGGTAGAAAGAGACTCATTGAAGTATAGGAACAAAACGAATAGTATGCTTGAATAGTATAGTTAGTAATTGTACATTATTATTCAAATTAACAGTGACGAATAATTCATAAGTAATCTGGTGTGCAACTTTGCTGCTTTATAACATACATCTGAATTAATCCATGTACCTGATCTACATACCTTACCATCTGAGTGGCAACAGTTTGTGAACCACTCAATTTAAGTGTATAAACAAAATAGTTATTACTTTATTATCTGGGGAAACTGGGACAACCTCGCCACAGTAATCTAGTGTAATTCCGTACAACTATAAATACAATTGGATCAAATTCGTACAAACATCAACTACCTCCACTCCTATTCCTGAAAGTCCTTTTTACTTATTTCAATCGCTGGTCTGAGATTTGGGCCTCCTCTCAGATTAAGGGAGTTGAAAACAATTAACAAACAGAAGAAAAAGTTTCGGACTTAAGAATTGAAGTTACAGAGTGAGCCTTTAGTGCAATGGAGAGTGGATATTTATAACCTGACACTTTTAACCTCGCCGAAATACATTGTTAATTGTTGACTTATGTTGAATTGAGATAGGCTGGGAGGCATTATTTAGAGGATCACAATAGGTCTGAGAAAAAATAATATTTTCTCGCACATGCAAATTAAATTCGGATTGACCAAGAAGCGTTAAGTAGACTGCGTGCAACTGTTTGCAAATAAGATACGTGTGTGAGCATTTTGCGCGAGCTGAGAGAGATGGGCGAGCGGACTTGGACAGGACGGAGTGTGTGACTAGCGTGACAAGTGTGCGTGAGTGTATTGGAAACGCATGGAAACCAAACAAGCCTAACCTATAACTTTCGGCTTTAAGAGCGGGGTGAGGAGAACATACAAAATATTTGGTGCGTGCTTCCAGAGTAAAGCGTATACTACTTGAAGTGTCCTGTGGCAAGAAAACGAACTAACGGGCGTGTTGCTAAACGAGTACTTAAATATCCAGGATTTGTTAGGAGGTACGCAGTACGTTGTGTTCAATTGAACTACAGTTGCTCAAGGCGGCGTATTATTCATGAGTGCGCATGTGCGCGCGCTGAACTTCTTCGGCATGTAAACGGCTAAAATGCAATTTGCTATTGCAATTGATAGAAAGTTACACAAAATTAGGCGCATAAGTATGAGCTTAATATATTTAAGAAGAGCAATTTGTCGTTATTAGAATAACTAAGATGTTAGAAACAGATTCAGCATCCAAAGCTAATATTACTTTATCAATGACAGAACTGAAATTAGTGATGGACCAACGAAATAGGCTATGCGGCACATACGTTCATGTCGTACACTTGACGTACACATGTACACTCATCGTACGCATGTGACATTTGACCTGAAAACAGGCCGTGTCAATACGATGTTCTGTTCCTGTCTTTGCTCCATATCCAGCCATCAGTTTCTCCATTACCAGTTTTTCTCAGGCGTGCATCACTATTCTCCAACACAAGAGTATCTCAAACCCCAAGGTCAGGTTTTGCTGTAACTTACCTTTACAAGGAATGAAAAGTAAAAAGTGGCAAACACTTGGAATAAGAGAAGTGCTAACTGCTTGAGATATTGTTAATAAAGTGACGATTTAAAAGTAAACCTTGTGATATGTTAGTCTAAGTACAACGCTATGCGATAAGGTATAGAGTTAGCATTACTGGTATTATGGAAGTTGTTTCCGGAAATATGTTGTTTATCTTGTTAGCACGCCGTTTTCATTTGTGAATGACAGTACATTGTACTATTATTTTACCTAGGAATTGAGAGATATTTCTTATCTTGGTGACCAGGTTTCTCTTTAAATCAATCTTTATTTTATTCTACGCATGTTTTATTTATCGTTCATCCCCAAGGGATCAAAGGCCACTTGCCCGCTTCCCGACCGGAAATGGGAGACGAGAAATTATCTTCAAGACGACCAAAATGGGAGGCTGTATATAGGAAAAAAAATTAGTAGTTTTAATATATATTTCACGTATTTGTAAATGGGGAGGTCGGGATAGCGGCACCTCGCACGCTCCTGCCTGCTTTCTTCGGCAGTCGCATACGATATGCAGGGAATCTGAGTAAATAGTAAACATGATCACGTTCGCATGTCCTATATCTACGCTATTCCCACTGCTTAGCTAACGCGCAGCTCCAGGCGACCGCGTCGGACAGCGTCACTAGACAGTACGAGATTTTGATCCCTCGCCCCAGTCCAGTGGTCGACGTCCGCCAGCGGCGGCGAACCAGGATAAGGTAAGGCCCATTCGCAGCCACTGGTTCACCTTGAGGTGCAACTCGTCTTGAGACATGATGCCCATTCAATAAAACGTTATGAGGACCATTAAATGCACGCAGACATTCGTAGCCGTGCATTCGGTGATCTGACTCCGTCGCTTTTGGAAAGATCAATAGCTGGAAGAATGGTCACTGTTTATATTGAAGACCGGAGGATTGGCCAGACCATAAATAATTTTGCCAGGCGGTGATGGCTGAGTCGTCAGTGCCACTGCATAGATAATTTAGCTTGTACGACGGAGTCTGGTTCTTCCTCCACGAGGTTTTTAAATTGAAAACTCAGAGCAATAGTGTGAGTGAATTCTGTCGCTACACACTCCAGATTCCCTGCAAAACTATGGAGTAAAGCAGAGCTTAGTCCTGCCTTGCCCTAACTGCGTCACAGCTTGCAATTTCCAGTGGCAACTACTAACACATGGTAGGACTACACTCGTGCTAGGAGTGGAGGTTGAGGGATGGGACAACGAAACATTGGGCCTCATGCGACAGTGTATTATGAACCTGATTACAGTACATGAAGACAAACTTCACGGGGAATAGCGTCCATTCAATATGTGACACTTTGTAGTGGGAACGATCTCTCTGGACTATTTGTCCCGTGGAACTTGACAATACATTTCTCTAAAACCGCGTTGGGGCCCTGGAATATAAAACTGCCGGCTGCTCCGGAGCCAGCACTTCGAAATTATCCGTTTAGGCAATTCATCCAAGCGAGCATCTCGGGACTATGCTTTAGCCGGAAGCAATAAAATAATCCCTGGAACGCCCTCCTCTCCCAGGGCACTCTGCGAACACCGGGCGGTCCATGCTAGTGCGAATATGAGCCAAAAGCCAGAGAACTTAGCAACGTGAGCAGAAGCACTCGTGATGAATTGCGGCAAACTGTTGCACTGTGGGGTTGAAAGCGATTTACTGTATCCACTGAAGTTGGAGCTATCTGGGGCTATGGCTCGTGAAAGCTAAGGCGAATGTTTTATTGCAGGTAATCTGAGACATCAACACGACTGTTTGGTTTTAGATTGCGGAATATTTACTGCATCCACGAATGGTCAGAGGTGAATCATATAATGAGGGACTGCATTTATGATTTTATCTAGAATAATTCGTAATTACTACTTGGTAGTATAGGAAAAAAGTATTATTTTTAAACGAAATGGACACCTGCTATTAAGTTAATGATTAGAAAATTCAAAGCATTCGTCGATAATGCCCATCGTATATAATTTGAGAATCTTATAGGACAAATTGCACATCGTATTTGTTGTTGTACTAAATTTTTAAAGGGTAACATAAATAATTATGTTGAAAAATAAATATAATTTACTTAGACAAAATTTCAATTATTTCCTTGCAAAATAAAAGATGTAAATTTAATGTATTTTAAAAAGATGTAGATAACAAGTAAATGATTGCAAAAAATTGAACTATACGTGCAATATTGCATCTATTTAGATTGCCACGCAGCAGTAATAATGGGACTTAATTGAAAAATTTCAGAATCTAGTTTTCCCAAATTTACAAAATAAAGCATTTCCCAGTTAATGTAGTGTCGACAAAAATAAAAAAATCGCCTTTACGTGTAGAAGATATCAGCGGATTTAACGCACACACTAGCATCATGTATTTAGATTATCGATGTGTTAAATATTTCTAAAAATGCACATTCCCCAAAATCCCTTGGAAATAAAAACATTTTAAGTAGAAAATAATGTATCAAGTTCACAAAAATAACACTGCACGTAATTTAAATGATAAAACCTTATCTTCACTAACAAAGGTCATCGTCGATATTTTAACCATAAATTATCATTCTTCATTCAACTATTATACTAAAAGGATAAAGTTAATTCAAATTCTGAGAACTTCAAAAACAGAACCAATAAAATCTTTTCCTTAAAACTCAAATTTAAAACTTCAATCCAATTTCGAAAAACTTGAATTCTAGAACGTTACATTTTCCTAACGAGTACACTTCCATTATAGAAAATAGTTTTACTCCACTAAAACAATGTTCAGTAACAATTCATTTATAAAACCTCGTCTTCTATTCTAGCCTATTGTATAACATTTTAATGTCCATAAATTTGGTGGAGAGATTCATAATCCCTAGCAACACTGGCTACATTAAATTGGAAGTTCAAAACATTCTGATAAGCGTACTGGCTTCGATCTAACATTAAGACACTTTTTTATTTTTAATTTTAATTTTTAATTAAATCTAAATTACATAACTTCTGAAAAAACAATCGCGCATTTCAATATATATTCAACAAGTTCGGGAACTAAAATCCATCATCAACATGTTAATAAATTAGTACCAAATATTCAATGGACTTTAATGAAAACTAAAATATAAATTTTCAAAAAAGGAAAAAATCAGACTGGCGAGGCCTTTTAGATAAATTTAACTTCATACTCCTTGGCACGAAACGTTTGCTACCACTGTACACCCGCACGCCTCCTGTGCTATGAGTAAATGTGCCCTGCCGACGACGCACCTGCCGCAGTGCACGCCCGACACAAGTCATAGTAAATTTTGCCAAATATGGATTATTCGATTCTTAGCCGAAAGGTTTCGGTGTCGATGAAACTTCGTCTATTATGTACCAATTCATTTAATTTTTCCACTTTGCCGTCACTACCATTTCTAATTATAGTGGCTAACCGGGTTATCTTGTTTAGTCTTTATGAAATATAGTATCAATGTTTATGTATTGTAAGAAGAAATAAAAGACATCGATTCAAAAGTGGAAAAGTAAAAGTTAAGAAAATCTCGAAGTGAAACACCTGGGCTCTAGGTTGATGCAGACAAATAACTTAAACAAAATATCTTTGTATAACTGTCATTTGCCATCCTAATTTTTCTATTCGGTATTCTTTATGAACAAGATTCCAGGATGTATTTTACGATACAATGTACAAAATCAGAAACTATGCAAAATTAAGCCTAATTTTTAAAAACGCGAAAAACTTGCTTTAGTAGAAGCTTTGGAGGAATGTTTTGACAAGAACGTTTTCTAGTTCTTGCAAAAAGCCTTACGATCACCTACACCGAATATAACGAAAATACACCTCTAGCGCCAAACTGTCTTCATTCAGTAATTTCATCAAATATATTTCGCGATGCTAAATGCATTTAAAAATGAGAGTGGTGGGTATATTTGGAAGATTCTGAGTAAACTGTGCCGTTTTAAAAACCTCCCTGTTTTTGCCTTCCCTAGTCCGTCGTCTAACCATCCCTATCAGCCTTCGCGGCTGACGACGCGTGGGCGCTCGCTGTCTTACCCTACGGAATCCGCTGCCTCAGCTCTGAACCTAAACTGCCACTTAAATGTTTCTTGGCAGCTGAACGCCCGTGGAACTAAGTGAGTACCAGTAGCAATAATAGGCGCTTTCAGAAATTTGAAATAGCTTCCATTTTCTTAAGGATCTCAAACCCAAATGAAACATTGAGTAAATGATAGTTGGACAACCGCAATTTCACCAAATAATAGGCTACAGATCTATTTCTGATTTGTAGCATTTCTTCAACAAATAGTTATTAGTGTTCGGGCGCGTTCATTTGAGGTTTCTAGGGGTATATTTAGTTCATTAGTCAGATCAGAAGATATGATCTTTAACGCACAGCCAGTGCAGGGTCGTTCTCTGCCATCGCGGTCGAACATCTATGGAGGTGCCTGCAAGAACATTGTGCGCGGGGAGCGAGCGGAGGCCCAATACAACAGGGCGAAGCTAGAATGCAAAGACAGTGCAAACCAAAAAATATTTGTGGTTACTGCAGCGAGCATTTAACAGTGAGTAAGCCTTAAATTGCAGAAAAAGAATATCTTAGACACAAAAAGAAAATAATTTCCTGAATTCATTAAATGATTGGAAAAGCCAAGAAGACCTTTCGATTTCAACCAACTACATCAACGCACAACCTTTGTCATGGTTTAAACCTCCTGCATTATTTGGAACTCTTTTGGGTCTTTAACGCTTTAAGGCCACTATCTCTTCACCTCACTTTCCTCCACTTCTCTCAGCGCCGGCTCGCCAGCTGGGCGTGAGATAAGTAAAGGAATGACTGATCTCTGTGTAGTTTATTAACTCCGATAGTTCAATTATTCAGCTGTGCTACCTTTTCAATTTCGTTTCTTTCTCAAATCATGAACATGAGCTTATCTCCAAGTCTTCGATGGGGGGACAAACTAGCCTTGCTAGCGTTTAACAGGATACTTCACAACGTATACGCTATTGCCGTAACAGTTGGTATTAGGATTTTCTATCAAATTCATCGACAATGGGGCCTGTCTGCTATTCGATTTCCAAGATTTTTCAAAATTCTTTTATTCTGATCTAGATTGCACCGACTTGTGCGGGCAGAAGCGTGTGTTTCATCGAGCCCGCAGCAAAACCGAAGCGGGTTCTTTTAAACAAGGTCAGAACCTTGGTGCAAAGAACTTAATTCTTCACGATCTCAAACAGTTCAAAGATGTCAGCGCCTAATAAAATATCCACTGATTGCAACCCAATATGAAGGATAATAAACAGCGTATATCTAAGTAATTTCCAAGTTGGACATGTCTAAGAAGATGGGAATTTCGGAGGTGATGTTATTCACTACTAGTGCGTGAAAGTTTAGCTTGAAATGAGAATCGACGAAAGTGTATGTAACAATTAAAAAGCTTTGTAACGGAGCCTCAACGTCTGTAATCGATCTAAAACATTCTCAGTTTAACTTTGAATTTTTAACTGCAGAGTCAGGGGTGGAGTGCGTGTTGCTGTTGTCTCCAAAATGTTCTTAATTTGAGAAGTTGCCTTTAAAGCCTTTTCTAGAAAGGAAAAGTGCGTACATGAAGGAGAATTACGCATGAACTAACCGTTTTACAATAAGCCTTGTCCGGTGATCCTTTGACTTTTGTAGCATCAATCTTCAGAGTTGCCTTTTAATTTGAATTCCCTATGCAACAATGAGTGATGTTTACTACCGCATTGGGGTAGATTTCCAGAAGCATTCTTTAAGCCTATGGCCACTTATGATAAATGCTGTGGGCTTCGATCTAACAATGCTGTTCCTATCATGGCGAGATTTGTCTACGAATTTTTACACCTTGACTATGAATGAACAGTGGACTAGTGTTGGATTTGATTTGAAGTAAACGTTTAGTCTTATAATTTTGGATAGCCTGAGTTTGGGGTAAGGCTTGTTCTTATTTTCATCAGCACGACGTCTGAAATTACATGTGGCCCTGGTTTCAAAGAGATTTATACAAGTCTTTAAAGAGATAGCTCCAGATACTCACGGAGTGAAGTATCCCAACTTCTGTGTGGCTTCATCCCAAGTTTGATAATAGATTGTCTATATCGTGTCCCAATGCTCAGCAGGCTCTTAAGTTTCTAGAGCACACACATTTCGACAATGATCAAGGAAAGTGAGGAGGTTTTGATGTATCTTTTGTATTAATGAAGAAAAACTAAAAAGTAGAACATTTGCTTACGCCAGTGTTCGGATCTCAACTGGCGAGTTTACAAATGGCTTTCGCAGTTTTTCTGTCACGTGAAAGAAGTCTATCAATTTGATGGCGCGATTCGGGAAGCAGCTCATGTAGAAAACGCCTTATCGATTTCAGGCAGATCTCTAGCATTATCAATGATTCAAATCAAGAGTAAATAATGTACCATGCACAAATTCTATGCCAGAACAAACAAATTCTGAAGACGGGCAGCCTGGGTCTGCGCGGGAAGCGATGGGAGCGGCACGGCTACACCACCGTCGAGAATCAGAATTTACGTTTGAAGAGTCTACGCCCTTCACTGGGTGACGCCCTGAAATTACGAGTTATTCTGCATCGATATGCCCCCCATTCCCAGGTGCGGGCCTGGAGGCTGTGGACAGTGCCTGTCTCAATATTCTCTAGTATTTTGTTGCTGTTGCGGTAATTATCGCCAGCGGTATCGATTATCAGGCCCCCTCCGTTGTTTCGCCATTTTCACAACGCGCATCTAATTTTGCACTGTTAGATTTAGAAGGCGCTTTAGACTCAAGGCGGTCTGCGGTCTTACCCCGCTACCCTTGGAATCTAAGTTTTTTCAAATGCAGTTAGTCTTGCCTTTGTAAAGGCTGCCAGCGAAAATTTGCGTGCTTCTGAATGTTATCAACTCTTGCGACCGCTTGCTCTCGTTCCGCTGCTTGTTGGTAGCGACTCCGACCGTCGTGTTCTGAGACGACAACTGAAAGAATCAAATGCTACTTTGGTAAATTCAAATCAGTTTTCTAAAGTAAGACTGACAACTGGTGGAAACTGAAAAAGAATCAAATACGTTAAGCGTTACGAGCACAGCAGGCGCTGTAGCTGAAAAATATAAACATTTCTACCCGACTCGTTTTTAAGACGTTATTTGTGTTCGTCGCGGTCGCCATTTTTGCACGTTTTCAACTTAGGTTGAGCCAAATTTTTAATTTTTTATCTTTGAGAAAAAATACCACATTCGATCGCCAACCGCAATAAATGCAATATAAATCCCTATGCTGAATCCTTGTGAGTTCAGAAGATGGAAAAATAAGAGAAACAGTTTATTACGACGCTTGCATCTAATGGATGGCAGTGAGACTAACCTTAAAATGTCTAGGAATCGAACTTCACAAGAAAGAAAATCTGTGGAGTCACATGGGTAGCTTAAGTAACGCAAAGGAGTACCTCAGAGGTACACTTGAAGCAATTTTAATGAAGAAAGTATATTGATCAGAAAAACTATTAGGCTATGACACTTCACATTTCTGAAATTATTAGTGTTAGTGAAGATTCTGCATGTACAGCTGATTCTAATTGCAAAGAGTATTATCTCTGACTTTATTACACAAAACAATTTGAATTAATTACATAGCAAGAATGCTGTTACATCTAGAAAGTGTTCGGGTTGCGAACTCTATAAAAAATCCTGGAATATTACGAATTATACAGAAATACATTTATTAAGAGAGGCATAAGCCAGGCCTAAGCCATTTACAGAAATACGTGTTAATAATTACACAAGTTGGTATTGTTGCGTTTTCCGCCATTCCCAAGTCATTAGGATATCAAGAAACGCGCACAATACATGGGAACAATAAAAAATAGACATCTTTCTTTAAGGAATACAACAAAATTAATTGCAAAACACTTTTGGATAAATACTCCTGGATCGATTTTCGCACGCAACCTTTTCAAATATTACATAGTTGGTTTCTTTATTTGCCGAGTTCAACAACATTTTCTTACAAATAACGCTGCGAGCAAGTAGTGCACTCTCGCGAAAGAACAACAATTACTCCTGCTTGACTGCGACCAAGTCGACAGTGGTAAATCGACTACGCTTATTGCACCGTATTGATGCCACTAACTGTAAGCAAAAATGCCCAACGGGCTCAGAAAACAGATATTAAGGCCAACAAATTAGCAACCAACTTACAGGCGCCATGCCAATATTGTGTCTCAGGGGAGAACGTACAAAATAACTGCAACAAAAAATACATCAAATCATTATATAACAAATCAATATAATATGGATCAGGTCGAGCGCAAACGTTTATAAAATACACCATACAATAATATTTTAGACAATCCATGATCTTATTTATAACCAAGGGGGTGTATTGCCGCATAACGAGCCGTGCTTCTATGCGAAATGCATAAAAATCTATTTAAAATTAGATCGATAGAACCATTCACGAACAAGATGGCGGGGCAAAATGCAAAAGTTTGACGTTGACAAATTTAAAACAGATTGAAAACACATAATCCTTGGAATCTATCGAGTGGCTTCCATATCTGATTAGCTATCACTAATGGGGGCGAAAAGCCTTTTACAGATTACCAAGATTCTAGTTACAGATGGTGACTAAACAAGAACAAATACATACATATAAACAAGTTCACGTTTCAATATTTTCATGTTTTTGAGCAAGTATATGAACATTGAGGACATTAGATACAACATA